>CM002490.2:20007500-22596581 GCA_000573905.2 Oryza punctata | reverse complement strand
TTCATGTTTTGGTGCTTTTTGAACTTTTTTGTTCCGGCTAAAAACATCACACCCACCAGTGCCGATATAGGCCAATATTGGTATTAATTGATAAAAGTTCGTCGCGCGAGTCACGATGTGATTTTTCACAACGGACACACCCAATCCTCTCCAATATGACCAAAACTCATGTTTTGGTGCTTTTTGAACTTTTTTGTTCCGGATAGAAACATCGCACCCACGTGTGCCAATACTCGCATTAATTGACAAATGTTCGCCGCGCGAGTCACGGAGTGATTTTTCGACACGGACGCACCCAATCCGCTCCAATATGTCCAAAACTCATGTTTTGGTGCTTTTTGAACTTTTTTGTGCCGGCTAAAAACATCACACCCACGAGTGCCGACATAGGCCAATATTGGCATTAATTGACAAAAGTTCGCCGCGCAAGTCACGAAGTGATTTTTTCGCAACGGACACTCCCAAACCACTCCAATATGACCAAAACTCATGTTTTGATGCTTTTGTAACTTTTTTGTTCCGGATAGAAACATCGCACCCACGTGGGCCAATATTAGCATTAATTGACAAAAGTTCGCCAGGCGAGTCACGGAGTGATTTTTCGACACGGACGCACCCAATCCACTCCAATATGTCCAAAACTCATGTTTTGGTGCTTTTTGAACTTCTTCGTGCCGGCTAAAAACATCACACCCACGACTGCCGACATAGGCCAATATTGGCATTAATTGACAAAAGTTCGTCGCGCAAGTCACGAAGTGATTTTTCGCAACGGACACACCCAAACCACTCCAACATGACCAAAACTCATGTTTTGATGCTTTTGTAACTTTTTTGTTCCGGATAGAAACATCACACCCACGAGTGCCGATATAGGCCAATATTGGCATTAATTGACAAAAGTTCGCCGCGCGAGTCACGAAGTGATTTTTCGCAACGGACACAGCCAATCCACTCCAATATGACCGAAACTCATGTTTTGGTGCTTTTATAACTTTATTGTTCCGGCTAAAAACATCACACCCACGAGTGCCGACATTGGGCAATATTGGCACTAATTGACAAAAGTTCGCCGCGTGAGTCACGGAGTGATTTTTCGAGACGGACGCACCCAATCCACTCCAATATGTCCAAAACTCATGTTTTGGTGCTTTTTGAACTTTTTCGTTCCGGCGAAAAACATCACACCCACGAGTGCCGATAGAGGCCAAGATTGGTATTAATTGATAAAAGATCGCTGCGCGAGTCACGAAGTGATTTTTCGCAACGGACACACCCAATCCACTCCAATATGACCAAAACTCATGTTTTGGTGCTTTTGGAACTTTTTGTTCCGGAGAGAAACATCGCACCCACGTGTGCCAATATTAGCATTAATTGACAAAAGTTCGCCGCGCGTGTCATGGAGTGATTTCTCGACACGGATGCACCCAATCCGCTCCAATATGTCCAAAACTCAGGTTTTGGTACTTTTTGAACTTTTTTGTTCCGGCGAAAAACATCACACCTACGAGTGCCGATAGAGGCCAAGATTGGTATTAATTGATATAAGATCGCCGCGCGAGTCACGAAGTGATTTTTCGCAACGGACACACCCAATCCACTCCAATATGACCAAAACTCATGTTTTGGTGCTTTTTGAATTTTTTTGTTCCGGATAGAAACATCGCACTCACATGTGCCAATATTGGCAATAATTGACAAAAGTTCGCCGCGCGAGTCACAGAGTGATTTTTCGACACGGACGCACCCAATCCACTCCAATATGACCAAAACTCATGTTTTGGTGCTTTTTGAATTTTTTTTGTTCCGGATAGAAACATCGCACGCACGTGTGCCAATATTGGCATTAATTGACAAAAGTTCGCCGCGCGAGTCATGGTGTGATTTTTCGACACGGACCCACCCAATCCACTGCAATATGTCCAAAACTCAGGTTTTGGTGCTTTTTGAACTTTTTTGTTCCGGCGAAAAACATCACACCCACGAGTGCCGATATAGGCCAAGATTGGTATTAATTGATAAAAGTTCGCCGCACGAGTCACGAAGTGATTTTTCGCAGCGGACACACCCAATCCACTCCAATATGACCAAAACTCATGTTTTGGTGCTTTTTGAATTTTTTTGTTCCGGAGAGAAACATCGCACGCACGTGTGCCAATATTGGCATTAATTGACAAAAGTTCGCCGCGCGAGTCACGGTGTGATTTTTCGACACGGACGCACCCAATCCACTCCAATATGTCCAGAACTCATGTTTTGGTGCTTTTTGAACTTTTTTGTTCCGAATAGAAACATCGCACCCACGTGTGCCAATATTAGCATTAATTGACAAAAGTTCGCCGCGCGAGTCACGGAGTGATTTTTCGACACGGACCCACCCAATCCACTCCAATATGTCCAAAACTCATGTTTTGGTGCTTTTTGAACTTTTTTGTGCCGGCTAAAAACATCACACCCACGACTGCCGACATAGGCCAATATTGGCATTAATTGCCAAAAGTTCGCCGCGCAAGTCACGAAGTGATTTTTCGCAACGGACGCACCCAATCCACTACAATATGTCCAAAACTCATGTTTTGGTGCTTGTTGAACTTTTTTGTTCCGAATAGAAACATCGCACCCACGTGTGCCAATATTAGCATTAATTGACAAAAGTTCGCCGCGCGAGTCACGGAGTGATTTTTCGACACGGACCCACCCAATCCACTCCAATATGTCCAAAACTCAGGTTTTGGTGCTTTTTGAACTTTTTTGTTCCGGCTAAAAACATCACACCCATGACTGCCGACATAGGCCAATATTGGCATTAATTGCCAAAAGTTCGCCGCGCAAGTCACGAAGTGATTTTTCGCAACGGACGCACCCAATCCAGTACAATATGTCCAAAACTCATGTTTTGGTGCTTTTGGAACTTCTTTGTTCCGGAGAGAAACATCGCACCCACGTGTGCCAATATTAGCATTAATTGACAAAAGTTCGCCGCGCGAGTCACGGAGTGATTTTTCGACACGGACCCACCCAATCCACTCCAATATGTCCAAAACTCATGTTTTGGTGCTTTTTGAACTTTTTTGTGCCGGCTAAAAACATCACACCCACGACTGCCGACATAGGCCAATATTGGCATTAATTGCCAAAAGTTCGCCGCGCAAGTCACGAAGTGATTTTTCGCAACGGACGCACCCAATCCACTACAATATGTCCAAAACTCATGTTTTGGTGCTTGTTGAACTTTTTTGTTCCGAATAGAAACATCGCACCCACGTGTGCCAATATTAGCATTAATTGACAAAAGTTCGCCGCGCGAGTCACGGAGTGATTTTTCGACACGGACCCACCCAATCCACTCCAATATGTCCAAAACTCAGGTTTTGGTGCTTTTTGAACTTTTTTGTTCCGGCTAAAAACATCACACCCATGACTGCCGACATAGGCCAATATTGGCATTAATTGCCAAAAGTTCGCCGCGCAAGTCACGAAGTGATTTTTCGCAACGGACGCACCCAATCCAGTACAATATGTCCAAAACTCATGTTTTGGTGCTTTTGGAACTTCTTTGTTCCGGAGAGAAACATCGCACCCACGTGTGCCAATATTAGCATTAATTGACAAAAGTTCGCCGCGCGTGTCACGGAGTGATTTTTCGACACGGATGCACCCAATCCGCTCCAATATGTCCAAAACTCAGGTTTTGGTACTTTTTGAACTTTTTTGTTCCGGCGAAAAACATCACACCTACGAGTGCCGATATAGGCCAATATTGGTATTAACAGATAAAAGTTCGCCGCGCGAGTCACGATATGATTTTTCGCAACGGACACACCCAATCCACTCCAATATCACCAAAACTCATGTTTTGGTGCTTTTTGAATTTTTTTGTTCCGGAGAGAAACATCGCACGCACGTGTGCCAATATTGGCATTAATTGACAAAAGTTCGCCGCGCGAGTCACGGTGTGATTTTTCGACACGGACGCACCCACTCCACTCCAATATGTCCAGAACTCATGTTTTGGTGCTTTTTGAACTTTTTTGTTCCGAATAGAAACATCGCACCCACGTGTGCCAATATTAGCATTAATTGACAAAAGTTCGCCGCGCGAGTCACGGAGTGATTTTTCGACACGGACCCACCCAATCCACTCCAATATGTCCAAAACTCATGTTTTGGTGCTTTTTGAACTTTTTTGTGCCGGCTAAAAACATCACACCCATGACTGCCGACATAGGCCAATATTGGCATTAATTGCCAAAAGTTCGCCGCGCAAGTCACGAAGTGATTTTTCGCAACGGACGCACCCAATCCAGTACAATATGTCCAAAACTCATGTTTTGGTGCTTGTTGAACTTTTTTGTTCCGAATAGAAACATCGCACCCACGTGTGCCAATATTAGCATTAATTGACAAAAGTTCGCCGCGCGAGTCACGGAGTGATTTTTCGACACGGACCCACCCAATCCACTCCAATATGTCCAAAACTCAGGTTTTGGTGCTTTTTGAACTTTTTTGTTCCGGCAAAAAACATCACACCCACGAGTGCCGATATAGGCCAATATTGGTATTAATTGATAAAAGTTCGCCGCGCGAGTCGCGATGTGATTTTTCGCAACGGACGCACCCAATCCAGTACAATATGTCCAAAACTCATGTTTTGGTGCTTTTGGAACTTTTTTGTTCCGGAGAGAAACATCGCACCCACGTGTGCCAATATTAGCATTAATTGACAAAAGTTCGCCGCGCGTGTCACGGAGTGATTTTTCGACACGGATGCACCCAATCCGCTCCAATATGTCCAAAACTCAGGTTTTGGTACTTTTTGAACTTTTTTGTTCCGGCGAAAAACATCACACCTACGAGTGCCGATATAGGCCAATATTGGTATTAACAGATAAAAGTTCACCGCGCGAGTCACGATATGATTTTTCGCAACGGACACACCCAATCCACTCCAATATCACCAAAACATGAGTTTTGGTGCTTTTTGAATTTTTTTGTTCCGGAGAGAAACATCGCACGCACGTGTGCCAATATTGGCATTAATTGACAAAAGTTCGCCGCGCGAGTCACGGTGTGATTTTTCGACACGGACGCACCCAATCCACTCCAATATGTCCAGAACTCATGTTTTGGTGCTTTTTGAACTTTTTTGTTCCGAATAGAAACATCGCACCCACGTGTGCCAATATTAGCATTAATTGACAAAAGTTCGCCGCGCGAGTCACGGAGTGATTTTTCGACACGGACCCACCCAATCCACTCCAATATGTCCAAAACTCATGTTTTGGTGCTTTTTGAACTTTTTTGTGCCGGCTAAAAACATCACACCCACGACTGCCGACATAGGCCAATATTGGCATTAATTGCCAAAAGTTCGCCGCGCAAGTCACGAAGTGATTTTTCGCAACGGACGCACCCAATCCAGTACAATATGTCCAAAACTCATGTTTTGGTGCTTGTTGAACTTTTTTGTTCCGAATAGAAACATCGCACCCACGTGTGCCAATATTAGCATTAATTGACAAAAGTTCGCCGCGCGAGTCACGGAGTGATTTTTCGACACGGACCCACCCAATCCACTCCAATATGTCCAAAACTCAGGTTTTGGTGCTTTTTGAACTTTTTTGTTCCGGCAAAAAACATCACACCCACGAGTGCCGATATAGGCCAATATTGGTATTAATTGATAAAAGTTCGCCGCGCGAGTCGCGATGTGATTTTTCGCAACGGACGCACCCAATCCAGTACAATATGTCCAAAACTCATGTTTTGGTGCTTTTTGAACTTTTTTGTTCCGGATAGAAACATCGCACCCACGCGTGCCAATATTGGCATTAATTGACAAAAGTTCGCCGCGCGTGTCACGGAGTGATTTTTCGACACGGACGCACCCAATCCACTCCAATATGACCAAAACTCATGTTTTGGTGCTTTTTGATTTTTTTTGTTCCGGATAGAAACATCGCACTCACGTGTGCCAATATTGGCATTAATTGACAAAAGTTCGCCGCGCGAGTCACGGAGTGATTTTTCGACACGGACGCACCCAATCCACTCCAATATGTCCAAAACTCATGTTTTGGTGTTTTTTGAACTTTTTTGTTCCGAATGGAAACATCGCACCCACGTGTGCCAATATTAGCATTAATTGACAAAAGTTCGCCGCGCGAGTCACGGAGTGATTCGACACGGACCCACCCAATCCACTCCAATATGTCCAAAACTCAGGTTTTGGTGCTTTTTGAACTTTTTTGTTCCGAATAGAAACATCGCACCCACGTGTGCCAATATTAGCATTAATTGAGAAAAGTTCGCCGCGCGAGTCACGGAGTGATTTTTCGCAACGGACACACCCAATCCACTCCAATATGACCAAAACTCATGTTTTGGTGCTTTTAGAACTTTTTTGTTCCGGATAGAAACATCGCACCCACGTGTGCCAATATTAGCATCATTTGACAAAAGTTCGCCGCGCGAGTCACGGAGTGATTTTTCGACACGGACGCACCCAATCCACTCCAATATGTCCAAAACTCAGGTTTTGGTGCTTTTTGAACTTTTTTGTTCCGGCGAAAAACATCACACCCACGAGTGCCGATATAGGCCAATATTGGTATTAATTGATAAAACTTAGCCGCGCGAGTCACGAAGTGATTTTTCGCAACGGACACACCCAATCCATTCCAATATGACCAAAACTCATGTTTTGGTGCTTTTGAACTTTTTTGTTCCGGATAAAAACATCGCACCCACGTGTGCCAATATTAGCATTAATTGACAAAAGTTCGCCGCGCGAGTCACGGAGTGATTTTTCGACACGGACGCACCCAATCCACTCCATTATGTCCAAAACTCATGTTGTGGTGCTTTTTTAAATTTTTTCTTCCAGCTAAAAACATCACACCCACGAGTGCCGATATAGGCCAATATTGGCATTAATTGACAAAAGTTCGCCGCGCGAGTCACGAAGTGATTTTTCGCAACGGACACAGCCAATCCACTCCAATATGACCGAAACTCATGTTTTGGTGCTTTTATAACTTTATTGTTCCGGCTAAAAACATCACACCCACGAGTGCCGACATTGGGCAATATTGGCACTAATTGACAAAAGTTCGCCGCGTGAGTCACGGAGTGATTTTTCGAGACGGACGCACCCAATCCACTCCAATATGTCCAAAACTCATGTTTTGGTGCTTTTTGAACTTTTTCGTTCCGGCGAAAAACATCACACCCACGAGTGCCGATAGAGGCCAAGATTGGTATTAATTGATAAAAGATCGCCGCGCGAGTCACGAAGTGATTTTTCGCAACGGACACACCCAATCCACTCCAATATGACCAAAACTCATGTTTTGGTGCTTTTTGAACTTTTCTGTTCCGGATAGAAACATCGCACCCACGTGTGCCAATATTGGCATTAATTGACAAAAGTTCGCTGCGCGACGGAGTGATTTTTCGACACGGACGCATCCAATCCACTCCAATATGTCCAAAACTCATGTTTTGGTGCTTTTTGAACTTTTTTGTTCCGGCGAAAAACACCACACCCACGAGTGCCGATATAGGCCAAGATTGGTATTAATTGATAAAAGTTCACCGCGCGAGTCACGAAGTGAGTTTTCGCAACGGACACACCCAATCCACTCCAATATGTCCAAAACTCATGTTTTGGTGCTTTTTGAACTTTTTTATGCCGGCTAAAAACATCACACCCACGAGTGCCGACATAGGCCAATATTGGCATTAATTGACAAAAGTTTGTCGCGCAAGTCACGAAGTGATTTTTCGCAACGGACACACCTAATCCACTCCAATATGACCAAAACTCATGTTTTGATGCTTTTGGAACTTTTTTGTTCCGGATAGAAACATCGCACCCACGTGTGCCAATATTAGCATTAATTGACAAAAGTTCGCCGCGCGAGTCACGGAGTGATTTTTCGACACGGACGCACCCAATCCGCTCCAATATGTTCAAAACTCATGTTTTGGTGCTTTTTGAACTTTTTTGTGCCGGCTAAAAACATCACACCCACGACTACCGACATAGGCCAATATTGGCATTAATGGACAAAAGTTTGCCGCGCAAGTCACGAAGTGATTTTTCGCAACGGACGCACCCAATCCAGTACAATATGTCCAAAACTCATGTTTTGGTGCTTTTTGAACTTTTTTGTTCCGAATAGAAACATCGCACCCACGTGTGCCAATATTGGCATTAATTGACAAAAGTTCGCCGCGCGAGTCACGGAGTGATTTTTCGACACGGACGCACCCATTCCACTCCAATATGTCCAAAACTAAGGTTTTGGTGCTTCTTGGACTTTTTTGTTCCAGCGAAAAACATCACACCCACGAGTGCCGATACAGGCCAATGTTGGTATTAATTGATAAAAGATCGCCGCGCGAGTCACGAAGTGATTTTTCGCAACGGACACACCCAATCCACTCCAACATGACCAAAACTCATGTTTTGGTGCTTTTTGAACTTTTTTTTTCCGCATAAAAACATCGCACCCACGTCTACCAATATTGGCATTAATTGACAAAAGTTCACCGCGCGAGTCACGGAGTGATTTTTCGACACGGACGCACCGAATCCACTCCAATATGTCCAAAACTCACGTTTTGGTGCTTTTTGAACTTTTTTGTTCCGGCGAAAAACATCACACCCACGAGTGCCGATATAGGCCAATATTGGTATTAATTGATAAAAGTTAGCCGCGCGAGTCACGAAGTGATTTTTCGCAACGGACACACCCAATCCACTCCAATATGACCAAAACTCATGTTTTGGTGCTTTTGAACTTTTTTGTTCCGGATAAAAACATCGCACCCACGTGTGCCAATATTAGCATTAATTAACAAAAGTTCGCCGCGCGAGTCACGGAGTGATTTTTCGACACGGACGCACCCAATCCACTCCAATATGTCCAAAACTCATGTTGTGGTGCTTTTTTAAATTTTTCCTTCCAGCTAAAAACATCACACCCACGAGTGCCGATATAGGCCAATATTGGCATTAATTGACAAAAGTTCGCCGCGCGAGTCACGAAGTGATTTTTCGCATCGGACACAGCCAATTCACTCCAATATGACCGAAACTCATGTTTTGGTGCTTTTATAACTTTATTGTTCCGGCTATAAACATCACACCCACGAGTGCCGACATTGGGCAATATTGGCACTAATTGACAAAAGTTCGCCGCGCGAGTCACGGAGTGAGTTTTCGACACGGACGCACCCAATCCACTCCAATATGTCCAAAACTCAGGTTTTGGTGCTTTTTGAACTTTTTTGTTCCGGCGAAAACATCACACCCACGAGTGCCGATAAAGGCCAATATTGGTATTAATTGATAAAAGTTCGCCGCGCGAGTCACGATGTGATTTTTCGCAACGGACACACCCAATCCACTCCAATATGACCGAAACTCATGTTTTGGTGCTTTTTGAACTTTTCTGTTCCGGATAGAAACATCGCACCCACGTGTGCCAATATTGGCATTAATTGACAAAAGTTCGCTGCGCGACGGAGTGATTTTTCGACACGGACGCATCCAATCCACTCCAATATGTCCAAAACTCATGTTTTGGTGCTTTTTGAACTTTTTTGTTCCGGCGAAAAACACCACACCCACGAGTGCCGATATAGGCCAAGATTGGTATTAATTGATAAAAGTTCGCCGCGCGAGTCACGAAGTGAGTTTTCGCAACGGACACACCCAATCCACTCCAATATGTCCAAAACTCATGTTTTGGTGCTTTTTGAACTTTTTTATGCCGGCTAAAAACATCACACCCACGAGTGCCGACATCGGCCAATATTGGCATTAATTGACAAAAGTTTGTCGCGCAAGTCACGAAGTGATTTTTCGCAACGGACACACCTAATCCACTCCAATATGACCAAAACTCATGTTTTGATGCTTTTGGAACTTTTTTGTTCCGGATAGAAACATCGCACCCACGTGTGCCAATATTAGCATTAATTGACAAAAGTTCGCCGCGCGAGTCACGGAGTGATTTTTCGACACGGACGCACCCAATCCGCTCCAATATGTTGAAAACTCATGTTTTGGTGCTTTTTGAACTTTTTTGTGCCGGCTAAAAACATCACACCCACGACTACCGACATAGGCCAATATTGGCATTAATGGACAAAAGTTCGCCGCGCAAGTCACGAAGTGATTTTTCGCAACGGACGCACCCAATCCAGTACAATATGTCCAAAACTCATGTTTTGGTGCTTTTTGAACTTTTTTGTTCCGAATAGAAACATCGCACCCACGTGTGCCAATATTGGCATTAATTGACAAAAGTTCGCCGCGCGAGTCACGGAGTGATTTTTCGACACGGACGCACCCATTCCACTCCAATATGTCCAAAACTAAGGTTTTGGTGCTTCTTGGACTTTTTTGTTCCAGCGAAAAACATCACACCCACGAGTGCCGATACAGGCCAATGTTGGTATTAATTGATAAAAGATCGCCGCGCGAGTCACGAAGTGATTTTTCGCAACGGACACACCCAATCCACTCCAACATGACCAAAACTCATGTTTTGGTGCTTTTTGAACTTTTTTTTTCCGCATAAAAACATCGCACCCACGTCTACCAATATTGGCATTAATTGACAAAAGTTCACCGCGCGAGTCACGGAGTGATTTTTCGACACGGACGCACCGAATCCACTCCAATATGTCCAAAACTCACGTTTTGGTGCTTTTTGAACTTTTTTGTTCCGGCGAAAAACATCACACCCACGAGTGCCGATATAGGCCAATATTGGTATTAATTGATAAAAGTTAGCCGCGCGAGTCACGAAGTGATTTTTCGCAACGGACACACCCAATCCACTCCAATATGACCAAAACTCATGTTTTGGTGCTTTTGAACTTTTTTGTTCCGGATAAAAACATCGCACCCACGTGTGCCAATATTAGCATTAATTAACAAAAGTTCGCCGCGCGAGTCACGGAGTGATTTTTCGACACGGACGCACCCAATCCACTCCAATATGTCCAAAACTCATGTTGTGGTGCTTTTTTAAATTTTTCCTTCCAGCTAAAAACATCACACCCACGAGTGCCGATATAGGCCAATATTGGCATTAATTGACAAAAGTTCGCCGCGCGAGTCACGAAGTGATTTTTCGCATCGGACACAGCCAATTCACTCCAATATGACCGAAACTCATGTTTTGGTGCTTTTATAACTTTATTGTTCCGGCTATAAACATCACACCCACGAGTGCCGACATTGGGCAATATTGGCACTAATTGACAAAAGTTCGCCGCGCGAGTCACGGAGTGAGTTTTCGACACGGACGCACCCAATCCACTCCAATATGTCCAAAACTCAGGTTTTGGTGCTTTTTGAACTTTTTTGTTCCGGCGAAAACATCACACCCACGAGTGCCGATAAAGGCCAATATTGGTATTAATTGATAAAAGTTCGCCGCGCGAGTCACGATGTGATTTTTCGCAACGGACACACCCAATCCACTCCAATATGACCGAAACTCATGTTTTGGTGCTTTTTGAACTTTTCTGTTCCGGATAGAAACATCGCACCCACGTGTGCCAATATTGGCATTAATTGACAAAAGTTCGCCGCGCGAGTCACGGAGTGATTTTTCGACACGGACGCACCCAATCCACTCCATTATGTCCAAAACTCATGTTTTGGTGCTTTTTGAACTTTTTCCTTCCAGCTAAAAACATCACACCCACGAGTGCCGATATAGGCCAATATTGGTATTAGTTGAAAAAAGTTCGCCGCGCGAGTCACGAAGTGATTTTTCGCAACGGACACAGCCAATCCACTCCAATATGACCGAAACTCATGTTTTGGTGCTTTTATAACTTTATTGTTCCGGCTAAAAACATCACACCCACGAGTGCCGACATTGGGCAATATTGGCACTAATTGACAAAAGTTCGCCGCGCGAGTCACGGAGTGAGTTTTCGACACGGACGCACCCAATCCACTCCAATATGTCCAAAACTCATGTTTTGGTGCTTTTTGAACTTTTTTGTTCCGGCGAAAACATCACACCCACGAGTGCCGATAAAGGCCAATATTGGTATTAATTGATAAAAGTTCGCCGCGCGAGTCACGATGTGATTTTTCGCAACGGACACACCCAATCCACTCCAATATGACCGAAACTCATGTTTTGGTGCTTTTTGAACTTTTCTGTTCCGGATAGAAACATCGCACCCACGTGTGCCAATATTGGCATTAATTGACAAAAGTTCGCCGCGCGAGTCACGGAGTGATTTTTCGACACGGACGCACCCAATCCACTCCATTATGTCCAAAACTCATGTTTTGGTGCTTTTTGAACTTTTTCCTTCCAGCTAAAAACATCACACCCACGAGTGCCGATATAGGCCAATATTGGTATTAGTTGAAAAAAGTTCGCCGCGCGAGTCACGAAGTGATTTTTCGCAACGGACACAGCCAATCCACTCCAATATGACCGAAACTCATGTTTTGGTGCTTTTATAACTTTATTGTTCCGGCTAAAAACATCACACCCACGAGTGCCGACATTGGGCAATATTGGCACTAATTGACAAAAGTTCGCCGCGCGAGTCACGGAGTGAGTTTTCGACACGGACGCACCCAATCCACTCCAATATGTCCAAAACTCATGTTTTGGTGCTTTTTGAACTTTTTTGTTCCGGCGAAAACATCACACCCACGAGTGCCGATAAAGGCCAATATTGGTATTCATTGATAAAAGTTCGCTGCGCGAGTCACGATGTGATTTTTCGCAACGAACACACCCAATCCACTCCAATATGACCAAAACTCATGTTTTGGTGCTTTTTGAACTTTTCTGTTCCGGATAGAAACATCGCACCCACGTGTGCCAATATTGGCATTGATTGACAAAAGTTCGCCGCGCGAGTCACGGAGTGATTTTTCGACACGGACGCACCCAATCCACTCCAATATGTCCAAAACTCATGTTTTGGTGCTTTTTGAACTTTTTTGTTCCGGCGAAAAACATCACACCCACGAGTGCCGATATAGGCCAATATTGGTATTAGTTGATAAAAGTTCGCCGCGCGAGTCACGAATTGATTTTTCGCAACGGACACACCCAATCCACTCCAATATGACCAAAACTCATGTTTTGGTGCTTTTCAAACTTTTTTGTTCCGGATAAAAACATCGCACCCACGTGTGCCAATATTAGCATTAATTGACAAAAGTTCGCCGCGCGAGTCACTGAGTGATTTTTCGACACGGACGCACCCAATCCACTCCAATATGTCCAAAACTCATGTTGTGGTAGTTTTTTGAATTTTATCTTCCAGCTAAAAACATCACACCCATGAGTGCCGACGTTGGGCAATATTGGCACTAATTGACAAAAGTTCGCCGCGCGAGTCACGGAGTGAGTTTTCGACACGGACGCACCCAATCCACTCCAATATGTCCAAAACTCATGTTTTGGTGCTTTTTGAACTTTTTTGTTCCGGCGAAAAACATCACACCCACGAGTGCCGATATAGGCCAATATTGGTATTAATTGATAAAAGTTCGCCGCGCGAGTCACGATGTGATTTTTCGCAACGGACACACCCTGATGAGGACATCCCTTCCAACAATACAACCATGCCTATTGCACAACAAGGACCAATGACTAGAGCTCGAGCTCGTGAACTTAATTATCAGGTAAAGTCATTCCTAGCTGCTATTTATACAAGTTCTCCTCAGAATTGGGTGCTACTAACTGGTTGTTGTGATCTACTTGTTGCTAGGAATATGGGAGAAGAACCAGATCGCAGACAACACTAGCAGCGGTACTTTGATAAAGTCAATGCTCTTCACTCCGGAGGACAATGGGGGCAAATGAGTACTTGTTGGAAAGATCTCGTCGTATACTTTCAGCGATGTCCGGCCTCACCATCAGATTTGACCGAAGCTGCTCACAATGACCAAAATAGTTTTCACACAAGAAACTTGGGCTTGGGCCTTGTATCTTTATAGCCCATTAGGGGTCCACAAAAACTAGGGTTTGTTCCCACCTCATATCCTGGTCATTCTACCACCTATATAAACACCTAGCAGCCACCATTTTTCATTTTGGGGTTTTGTTTAGATGCAAGTTTAGCTTCAGCTACTTCCTTGTACTCGCGTGTGTCGGCTAGACCACCCGGATACTTGTATTCAGAACCCCACCTTCGTGTGATTCAGTTTTATCATTTGACAAGTGCCGTGAGCTGTTTCCTTGTCAACTTGTTCTTGCTTGTTCTTCGATTGCTTGCAGGTTCAAGGTTGTTCTTGGCACGGCAAGAACAGCAACAAAGTGGAGTTGGTGTACCGGTTGCTAAGGCGCAGCACCCCTGTGGTAGTTGTAGTCGGACCGCCAACGTCATCTCCTGCCCCAAATCGAAGTTATCCTCCTCTCATCGAAAGATCGGGAACCCCCGTTGCTGTATCAAGTGGTATCAGAGCTCAAGTTGCTCGGTGAGAGATTTTAACCATCCTTTGTTTTTTACCTACAGCCCATAAAAACCACAAAAATAGGTCAGATCCAAAATCACCAAAACAAGTTGAGCCTTTGCTGTTCTACTTAATCTTTGCATGTTGAGTTCTTGGTTGCATTGTTGGTTGAGTGCTGGTTCTAGTAGTTTAGTCCTTTAGAGTTTCGGGTTCTGCTCACGTTTTTGCCACCACAAACACAGCCACCATCACCTCAAGTATCATATCCATTCCGCTGCCACCATCACCACCATATTCACCACGAAATCCACCTTCAACCCCACCAAATTTTCGTCCACCACAACCAGCAGCACCCTCATCACAACATCAGCCACCCCCAAATGCATTTATTGCTGCCTCCACCAACAGCCAACCCTTTTGCAACTTTGTGAAGTGAATCAGCCCTTCCCAAGAAATCATTTAAGTGCTCTCACTTTTGGCTTGTTGGCTGAACCAAGTAACTCCAACCAGCCCACTTTACTTCATTGTGTTGACTTGTTGGCTGAATGAAAAGAGAAGAAGTGGTTTCTGCTGTTTTGAGTAATTTCGAAATTTATTGAAAAAAAAAATTCAGCTTTCAACTAGCTGTACCAAAAAAATAGAGAAAAGAGGAAAAAGGAAAGAAAAAAAAACAGAGGTGAAAAAAAAAAACAAGAGAAGAGAGGAAGTTGTTGTTGCTGTTTTGTTTGTGTTCTTTGGTGCTATTTTCAGTGGCTACGCTTGTGATTAGGCTCGCGTCTCTAACAGGGTTTCACCTAGGACCAGCACAATACCATCTTTGAGCAATTATTCAACTTACTTTGATTAATGTGGTTCTAGCTATGCCTTGATATTCTTGCAGCCACCTATAGCTCCACAAGTTTTTATCTACTACATCACAGAATTGTGTTTGTTGTCGGCTCCGGTACTGCTAACCATTGTTGCTGTTCTTGCTGGTAGCCAACGCCTTCTCCATAGCAAAGTAAGAACATGTAAGAACTCGTTTGGATAAGTGTGGGAGAAATGGAGTTGGACAACACATAGTTCCAATAGTTGATAGGACATATTTCTTGTGAATTGTTTGCTCCCTATTAACCATGTCAGGAGGTTCCGGGGAGCACCCTCAACATTCACCACGTACAAAGGGCATCATACAGCATTTTGAGCGCCAAGTGAGGGAGCATGCTGAAGGACTTGATGAGGATGTTAGGGTCGCCAATGATCGCCTTGGTCAATTGGAGGCTGCTCAAATTAACACCAACTCTAAGCTTTCCTCATTAGAGAGGTCCCTTGCGGATGTGAATACTTCTCTTGCAGGTATCTTGAACACGTTGGAGAGGATGGGCCAAGGTGGTCATGATGGGCTAGCTAGGCGCCACAACATTAGCCATGATGCTATCAGCAGCGTCGCAGCAAGGGAAGAAGTGGACTACGCAGCTGACACTGAGCTTGATGAGGAGGTACTTGGTCGTCCACAACGACAACAGCGCCGCCCGCGCCATGGCATGGGCGCTCCACCACGACGGGAGGTACGTGATAATGACGATTCTTTAGGAAAGATCAAGTTTACCATTCCTTGCTTTGATGGAAAATATGACCCTGATGCATATCTTACTTGGGAGTTAGCTATTGATCAGAAATTTGCTTGTCATGATTTTCCTGAGAATAAACGTGTTAGGGCTGCTACTAGTGAGTTTACTGATTTTGCATCCATTTGGTGGAGTGAATTTGTTCGTTCCAATCCAAATAACACTCCCCAAACCTGGGATGCTATGAAAAGAATCATGCGAGCTAGATTTGTTCCTTCATATCATGCACGTGATTTGCTGCATAAATTGCAACAACTTAGACAAGGAAACAAATCTGTTGAAGAGTACTATCAAGCATTGCAAACAGGAATGCTCCGTTGTGGTTTGGTAGAAAATGACGATGCTGGTATGGCTAGATTCATGGGTGGGCTGAACCGAGAAATTCAGGACATTCTAGCTTACAAAGAATATAATTCAATTAATCGTTTGTTTCATCTTGCTTGTAAAGCTGAAAGGGAAGTGCAGGGACGAAGAGCTAGCTTCAGGACTAACATTTCTGCAGGTCGTGCTAGCTCTTGGACACCTTCCAATACTGCTGCACCGACAACTCGAGCAGCGGCACCATCGTCCTCAAGCAACAAGTTGCGTCCCTCCACAACAATCTCTACACCATGCCCGAGTGAACCAACAAGAGGGGTTGCTGCCACACCTTCCAAGAGCTCATCATCAGTGGCATCATCAGGAAGGACAAGGGATATTCAATGCCTACGCTGCAAGGGCTTTGGTCACGTGCGCAAGGACTGCCCAAGCACACGTGTAATGATCGTGAGAGCTGATGGTGGGTATTCCTCTGCTAGTGATTTAGATGAAGAAACCTATGCTTTGCTTGCAGCTAACAATGCAGGAGAAGGTGACGCGTCCCATCAAGATGAAGAACACATTGGAGCCGAAGCTGCGGAGCACTATGAGAGCCTAGTGGTGCAGCGCGTGCTAAGTGCGCAGATGGAGAGGGCTGAACAAAATCAGCGTCACATCTTGTTTCAAACCAAGTGTGTGATCAAGGAACGCTCTTGCCGCGTGATCATAGATGGAGGGAGCTGCAATAATTTGGCTAGTGCTGAAATGGTCGAGAAACTTGCATTGAGCACGCAGCCACACCCGCAGCCCTACTATATTCAATGGCTTAATAGCAGCGGCAAGGTAAAGGTAACACGATTGGTAAGAGTACATTTTTCCATTGGTTCTTATCATGACTCAATCAATTGTGATGTTGTGCCTATGCAAGCATGTTCTATGTTATTAGGTAGGCCATGGCAGTTTGATAAGGATTCTTTACACTTTGGCAAAACAAATCAGTACTCTTTTGTGCATAATGGCAAAAAACTTGTGTTACATCCTATGTCTCCGGAAGCTATTTTAAAGGATGAACTTGCTAGAGCTAGCAAACAAAAAAATCAGGAGCATACTAGGAGCGAGAACCAGATTGTGGCTAATGAACTTGAGAAGCATAAGAAGAAACCCACCAAATCTGTTCATAATAGTAAAAACGAGATTAAGCTTAAGGGATCTTGTTTCATTGCAACAAAATCTGACTTGGACGAAGTTGACACTAACATTGCTGTGTGCTATGCTTTGGTTTGCAAAGAGACTTTATTTTCACTTGAGGATACTCCTATTTCGTTGCCTTCTCCAGTCACTAACCTTTTGCAGGAGTACGCCGATGTCTTTCCAAAGGAGGTGCCACCGGGGCTGCCACCAATTCGAGGGATTGAGCACCAGATTGACCTCATTCCTGGGGCCTCCTTGCCAAACCGTGCGTCATACAGGACCAACCCAGAGGAAACAAGGGAGATTCAGCGTCAAGTACAAGAATTACTCGACAAGGGGTATGTGCGTGAGTCTCTTAGCCCTTGTGCTGTTCCCGTGCTTTTAGTTCCTAAGAAAGATGGCTCATGGCGCATGTGTGTGGATTGTAGAGCAATTAACAACATCACAATCAGATATCGTCATCCTATCCCTAGGCTAGATGATATGCTTGATGAATTGAGTGGTTCACTTGTGTTCTCTAAAATTGATTTACGTAGTGGTTACCACCAAATTCGCATGAAGTTAGGAGATGAATGGAAAACAGCTTTTAAAACTAAGTTCGGCCTATATGAGTGGTTAGTGATGCCCTTTGGTCTCACTAATGCGCCCAGCACTTTCATGAGATTAATGAATGAAGTTTTACGTGATTTCATTAGCAGATTTGTGGTGGTATATTTTGATGACATTCTTATATATAGCAGATCAATAGAGGATCATCATGATCATTTGCGTGCTGTATTTGATGCTCTACGTAATGCACGTTTATTTGGTAACCTTGAGAAATGCACATTTTGCACAGATCGAGTTTCTTTTCTTGGCTATGTTGTGACTCCGCAGGGAATTGAAGTAGATCATGCCAAGGTTGAAGCCATAGATAGCTGGCCGGTTCCAACATCGGTCACACAAGTGAGAAGCTTTCTAGGACTTGCTGGGTTCTACCGCCGCTTTGTGAAGGATTTCAGCACCATTGCAGCCCCACTACATGAGCTTACCAAGAGGAATGTGACATTCACTTGGGCTGCAGCACAAATGAATGCATTCGACACTTTAAAAGATAAGTTAACACATGCACCTTTGCTCCAACTTCCTGATTTCAATAAAACTTTTGAGCTTGAATGTGATGCTAGTGGGATTGGTTTGGGTGGTGTGTTGTTACAAGAAGGCAAACCTATAGCATATTTCAGCGAGAAATTGAGTGGACCTAGTTTGAATTATTCTACTTATGATAAGGAATTATTTGCTCTAGTGCGAACTTTGGAAACATGGCAACATTATTTATGGCCCAAAGAATTTGTTATACACTCTGATCATGAGTCTTTAAAACACATCCGGAGTCAAGCAAAACTGAACCGTAGGCATGCTAAATGGGTTGAATTTATTGAATCTTTTCCATATGTCATCAAACATAAGAAGGGAAAAGAAAATGTCATTGCTGATGCTTTGTCTAGACGTTACACAATGCTTTCCCAACTTGACTTCAAAATTTTTGGCTTGGAAACAATTAAAGAGCAATATGCACACGATGATTACTTTAAAGATGTGTTGTTGAATTGCAAGGAGGGAAAGACTTGGAACAAATTCGTTCTCACCAACGGGTTTGTGTTTAGAGCTAATAAGCTATGCATTCCAGCTAGCTCCGTGCGTATGTTATTGTTGCAGGAAGCGCATGGAGGAGGGCTGATGGGACACTTTGGTGTGAAGAAGACGGAGGATATCCTCGCTGATCATTTCTTTTGGCCCAAGATGAGGAGGGACGTGGAGAGGTTTGTTGCTCGCTGCACAACATGCCAAAAAGCTAAGTCACACCTTAACCCTCATGGTTTGTATATGCCTCTACCTGTCCCTAGTGTGCCTTGGGAGGATATTTCTATGGACTTTGTTTTAGGATTGCCTAGAACAAAGAAGGGGAGGGACAGTGTCTTTGTTGTTGTAGACAGATTTTCTAAAATGGCGCATTTCATACCATGTCATAAGAGTGATGATGCTACACACGTTGCAGATTTGTTCTTTCGTGAGATCGTTCGCTTGCATGGAGTGCCAAACACCATAGTTTCTGATCGGGATGCAAAATTCCTTAGTCATTTTTGGAGAACCTTGTGGGCTAAGTTGGGGACTAAACTTTTATTTTCTACTACTTGTCATCCCCAAACTGATGGACAAACTGAGGTTGTGAATAGAACTTTATCTACAATGCTTAGGGCTATTTTGAAAAAGAATATTAAAATGTGGGAAGAATGTTTGCCTCATGTTGAGTTTGCTTATAATCGTTCACAACATTCTACTACTAAGAAGTGCCCTTTTGAGATTGTTTATGGCCTTTTGCCCCGTGCTCCAATTGATCTTTTGCCCCTACCAACTTCAGAGAGGGTGAATTTTGATGCAAAACAACGTGCTGAATTGATGTTAAAACTGCATGAGATCACTAAGGAGAACATAGAGCGCATGAATACTAAGTATAAACTTGCTGGAAGCCAAGGAAAGAAACATGTTACTTTTGAACCCGGTGATTTGGTTTGGCTGCATTTGAGAAAAGATAGGTTCCCTAAATTGAGAAAATCGAAGTTGTTACCTAGAGCTGATGGTCCTTTCAAAGTGCTACAAAAGATTAATGATAATGCATACAAGCTTGAGTTGCCTGCAGATTTTGGGGTTAGCCCCACATTTAACATTGCAGATTTAAAGCCATATTTGGGAGAAGAAGATGAGCTTGAGTCGAGGACGACTCAAATGCAAGAACGGGAGGATGATGAGGACATCCCTTCCAACAATACAACCATGCCTATTGCACAACAAGGACCAATGACTAGAGCTCGAGCTCGTGAACTTAATTATCAGGTAAAGTCATTCCTAGCTGCTATTTATACAAGTTCTCCTCAGAATTGGGTGCTACTAACTGGTTGTTGTGATCTACTTGTTGCTAGGAATATGGGAGAAGAACCAGATCGCAGACAACACTAGCAGCGGTACTTTGATAAAGTCAATGCTCTTCACTCCGGAGGACAATGGGGGCAAATGAGTACTTGTTGGAAAGATCTCGTCGTATACTTTCAGCGATGTCCGGCCTCACCATCAGATTTGACCGAAGCTGCTCACAATGACCAAAATAGTTTTCACACAAGAAACTTGGGCTTGGGCCTTGTATCTTTATAGCCCATTAGGGGTCCACAAAAACTAGGGTTTGTTCCCACCTCATATCCTGGTCATTCTACCACCTATATAAACACCTAGCAGCCACCATTTTTCATTTTGGGGTTTTGTTTAGATGCAAGTTTAGCTTCAGCTACTTCCTTGTACTCGCGTGTGTCGGCTAGACCACCCGGATACTTGTATTCAGAACCCCACCTTCGTGTGATTCAGTTTTATCATTTGACAAGTGCCGTGAGCTGTTTCCTTGTCAACTTGTTCTTGCTTGTTCTTCGATTGCTTGCAGGTTCAAGGTTGTTCTTGGCACGGCAAGAACAGCAACAAAGTGGAGTTGGTGTACCGGTTGCTAAGGCGCAGCACCCCTGTGGTAGTTGTAGTCGGACCGCCAACGTCATCTCCTGCCCCAAATCGAAGTTATCCTCCTCTCATCGAAAGATCGGGAACCCCCGTTGCTGTATCACACCCAATCCACTCCAATATGACCAAAACTCATGTTTTGGTGCTTTTTGAACTTTTTTGTGCCGGCTAAAAACATCACACCCACGACTGCCGACATAGGCCAATATTGGCATTAATTGACAAAAGTTCGCCGCGCAAGTCACGAAGTGATTTTTCGCAACGGACGCACCCAATCCAGTACAATATGTCCAAAACTCATGTTTTGGTGCTTTTTGAACTTTTTTGTTCCGAATAGAAACATCGCACCCACGTGTGCCAATATTGGCATTAATTGACAAAAGTTCGCCGCGCGAGTCACGGAGTGATTTTTCGACACGGACACACCCAATCCACTCCAATATGTCCAAAACTCAGGTTGTGGTGCTTTTTTAACTTTTTTGTTCCGGCTAAAAACATCACACCCACGAGTGCCGATATAGGCCAATACTGGCATTAATTGACAAAAGTTCGCCCCGCGAGTCACGAAGTGATTTTTCGCAACGGACACACCCAGTCCACTCCAATATGACCAAAACTCATGTTTTGGTGCTTTTCGAACTTTTTTGTTCCGGATAAAAACATCGCACCCACGTGTGCCAATATTAGCATTAATTGACAAAAGTTCGCCGCGCGAGTCACGGAGTGATTTTTCGACACGGACGCACCCAATCCACTCCAATATGTCGAAAACTCATGTTTTGGTGCTTTTTGAACTTTTTTGTGCCGGCTAAAAACATCACACCCACGAGTGCCGACATAGGCCAATATTGGCATTAATTGAGAAAAGTTCGCCGCGCAAGTCACGAAGTGATTTTTCGCAACGGACGCACCCAATCCAGTACAATATGTCGAAAACTCATGTTTTAGTGCTTTTTGTACTTTTTTGTTCCGAATAGAAACATCGCACCCACGTGTGCCAATATTGGCATTAATTGATAAAAGTTCGCAGCGGGAGTCACGGAGTGATTTTTCGACACGGACGCACCCAATCCACTCCAATATGTCCAAAAGTCAGGTTTTGGTTCTTTTGAACTTTTTTGTTCCGGTGAAAAACATCACACCCACGAGTGCCGATATGGACCAATATTGTTATTAATTGATAAAAGTTCGCCGCGCGAGTCACGATGTGATTTTTCGCACCGGACACACCCAATCCACTCCAATATGACCAAAATTCATGTTTTGGTGCTTTTTGAACTTTTTTGTTCCGGATAAAAACATCGCACCTACGTGTGCCAATATTAGCATTAATTGACAAAAGTTCGCCGCGCGAGTCACGGAGTGTTTTTTCGATACGGACGCACCCAATCCACTCCAATATGTCCAAAACTCAAGTTTTGGCGCTTTTTGAACTTTTTTGTGCCGGCTAAAAACATCACACCCACGAGTGCCGACATAGGCCAATATTGGCATTAATTGAGAAAAGTTCGCCGCGCAAGTCACGAAGTGATTTTTCGCAACGGACGCACCCAATCCAGTACAATATGTCCAAAAGTCATGTTTTGGTGCTTTTTGTACTTTTTTGTTCCGAATAGAAACATCGCGCCCACGTGTGCCAATATTGGCATTAATTGATAAAAGTTCGCCGCGCGAGTCAGGGAGTGATTTTTTAACACGGACGCACCCAATCCACTCCAATATGTCCAAAACTGATGTGACCATGGCTACTACGGATACAACCGTTGTTTACATCATGGATCAACAAGAAGACAGCAAGATCAAGTCCTCCAAGTGCTGGAATCCAATTCGGCCACCTGCAGCAGCGTTGACGTCAAACGGCCTCCAAATCTGCATGCGAGCTCCGTTTTCGGCCCGTGAGTACTTGATGGAAAGCTCTCGGAGTCCTCTTTCCAATGGATCCAGCCTCGTCTCCAAATTCCATCCGAGTTGGTCGCTATTATATAAACAAGGTGCTGCATCACCTATAATGGGCCTATGGGCTTGTAACTTCATCTGGGACCCCGGCCCATGAGGGGCCCATGTGGGGTGCGTCCCATGTAGGTGGAGCACGACCCTAGGGCTCCCTTGGTCGTCCTCCCACCTCCTTAAATAGCTAGGGTTTCTTGGGTTTTGTTAGATTAAGGTTTAGCCATTGCTACTTGCTTGCAGCGCGCGTGTCGGCTAGACCGTCCGTCTGCTTGTTCTTCGGAACCCCAACTTATCATTTGTATTCAATTCCTATTTGCAATTCAGATTGCTTTTATCTTGTTCTTGCTAGTTTCTTCGATTTGCTTGCAGGAATAAGGTTGATCTGCATCGATAAGATCAACAACCCACGGAGAGGTGTATCGATCGCTAAGGCGCAACACAACGTCTTGTACGGTTGTAGTCGGATCGTCAACGTGTCTCCCAAATCGTAGTTATCTCAACTCACCGAAAGATCGGGCCAAATCATATCCTTGAGCGCACCGAGTGGAGCTCAGGGTTTATCAAAAACTTAGGTTTTGGTGCTTTTTGAACTTTTTTGTTCCGGCGAAAAACATCACACCCAATATTGGCTTTAATTGACAAAAGTTCGCCGCGCGAGTCACGGAGTGAGTTTTCTACACGGACGCACTCAATCCACTCCAAAATGTCCAAAACTCATGTTTTGGTGCTTTTTGAATTTTTTTATTCCGCCTAGAAACATCGCACCCATGTGTGCTAATGTTGGCATCAATTGACAAAAGATCGCTGCACGAGTCACGGAGTGATTTTTCGACACGGACGCACCCAATCCACTCCAATATATGCAATACTCATGATTTGGTGCTTTTTGAACTTTTTTGTTCCGGCTAAAAACATCACACCCACGAGTACCGCTACAGGCCAATATTGGTATTAATTCATAAAAGTTTGCCGCGCGAGTCACGAAGTGATTTTTCGCAAAGGACACGCCCAATCAACTCCAATATGGCTAAAACTCATGTTTTGGTGCTTATCTAACTCTTTTGTTCCGGATAGAAACATCGCACCCACGTGTACCAATATTGGCATTAATTGACAAAAGTTCGCCGCGCGAGTCACGGAGTGATTTTTCGACACGGACGCACCCATACCACTCCAATATATCCAATACTCATGTTTTGGTGCAATTTTTAACTTTTTTGTTCCGGCTAAAAACATCACACCCACGAGTGCCGATATAGGCCAATATTGGTATTAATTGACAAAAGTTCGCCGCGCGAGTCACCAAGTGATTTTTCGCAACGGACACACCCAATCCACTCCAATATGACCAAAACTCATGTTTTGGTGCTTTTTGAACGTTTTTGTTCCGCTTAGAAACATCGCACCCACGTGTGCAATGTTGGCATTCATTGACAAAAGTTCGCTGCACGAGTCACCTTGTGATTTTTCGACACGGACGCACCCAATCCACTCCAATATATGCAATACTCATGTTTTGGTGCTTTTTGAACTTTTTTGTTCCGGCTAAAAACATCACACCCACGAGTACCGATATAGGCCAATATTGGTATTAATCGATAAAAGTTCACCGCGCGAGTCACGAAGTGATTTTTCGCAACGGACACACCCAATCCACTCCAATATAACTAACACTCATGTTTTGGTGCTTTTCGAACTTTTCTGTTCCGGATAGAAACATCGCACCCACGTGTGCCAATATTGGCATTAATTGACAAAAGTTCACCGCGCGAGTCACGGAGTGATTTTTCGACACGGACGCACCCAATCCACTCCAATATGTCCAAAACTCATGTTGTGGTGCTTTTTGAACTTTTTTGTTCCGGCTAAAAACATCACACCCACGAGTGCCGATATTGGCATTAATTGACAAAAGTTCGCTGCGCGAGTCACGGAGTGATTTTTCGACACGGACGCACCCATACCACTCCAATATATCCAATACTCATGTTTTGGTGCTTTTTGAACTTTTTTGTTCCGGCTAAAAACATCACACCCACGAGTACCGATATAGGCCAATATTGGTATTAGTTGATAAAAGTTCGCAGCGCGAGTCACGAAGTGATTTTTCGCAACAGACACACCCAATCCACTCCAAAATGTCCAAAACTCATCTTTTGGTGCTTTTCGAACTTTTTTGGTTCCAGCTAAAAACATCACACCCAAGATTGCCGATATAGGCCAATATTGGCATTAATTGACAAAAGTTCGCCGCGCGAGTCACGAAGTGATTTTTCACAACGGACACACCCAATCCACTCCAATATGACCGAAACTCATGTTTTGGTGCTTTTCGAACTTTTTGGTTCCGGACAGAAACATCGCACCCACTTGTGCCAATATTGGCATTAATTGACAAAAGTTCGCCACGCGAGTGACGGAGTGAGTTTTCGACACGGATGCACCCAATCCACTCCAATATGTCAAAAACTCATGTGTTGGTGCTTTTTCAACTATTTTGTTCCGGCTAAAAACATCACACCCACGAGTGCCGATATAGGCCAATATTGGCATTAATTGACAAAAGTTCGCCGCGCGAGTCACGAAGTGATTTTTCGCAACGGACACACCCAATCCACTCCAATATGACCAAAACTCATGTTTTGGTGATTTTCGAACTTTTCTGTTCCGGATAGGAACATCGCACCCACGTGTGCCAATATTGGCATTAATTGACAAAAGTTCGCTGCACGAGTCACGGAGTGATTTTTCGACACGGACGCACCCAATCCACTCCAATATATGCAATACTCATGATTTGGTGCTTTTTGAACTTTTTTGTTCCGGCTAAAAACATCACACCCACGAGTACCGCTACAGGCCAATATTGGTATTAATTCATAAAAGTTTGCCGCGCGAGTCACGAAGTGATTTTTCGCAAAGGACACGCCCAATCAACTCCAATATGGCTAAAACTCATGTTTTGGTGCTTATCTAACTTTTTTGTTCC
The DNA here is from genome assembly GCA_000573905.2 of Oryza punctata. Taxonomy (NCBI): domain Eukaryota; kingdom Viridiplantae; phylum Streptophyta; class Magnoliopsida; order Poales; family Poaceae; genus Oryza; species Oryza punctata. The sequence continues at coordinate 22,570,540 of CM002490.2, read as the reverse complement.
GGATAGAAACATCGCACCCATGTGTACCAATATTGGCATTAATTGACAAAAGTTCGCCGCGCGAGTCACGGAGTGATTTTTCGACACGGACGCACCCAATCCACTCCAATATATCCAATACTCATGTTTTGGTGCAATTTTTAACTTTTTTGTTCCGGCTAAAAACATCACACCCACGAGTGCCGATATAGGCCAATATTGGTATTAATTGACAAAAGTTCGCCGCGCGAGTCACCAAGTGATATTTCGCAACGGACACACCCAATCCACTCCAATATGACCAAAACTCATGTTTTGGTGCTTTTTGAATGTTTTTGTTCCACTTAGAAACATCGCACCCACGTGTGCAATGTTGGCATTAATTGACAAAAGTTCGCTGCACGAGTCACGAAGTGATTTTTCGACACGGACGCACCCAATCCACTCCAATATATGCAATGCTCATGTTTTGGTGCTTTTTGAACTTTTTTGTTCCGGCTAAAAACATCACACCCACGAGTACCGATATAGGCCAATATTGGTATTAATCGATAAAAGTTCACCGCGCGAGTCACGAAGTGATTTTTCGCAACGGACACACCCAATCCACTCCAATATAACTAACACTCATGTTTTGGTGCTTTTCGAACTTTTCTGTTCCGGATAGAAACATCGCACCCACGTGTGCCAATATTGGCATTAATTGACAAAAGTTCACCGCGCGAGTCACGGAGTGATTTTTCGACACGGACGCACCCAATCCACTCCAATATGTCCAAAACTCATGTTGTGGTGCTTTTTGAACTTTTTTGTTCCGGCTAAAAACATCACACCCACGAGTGCCGATATTGGCATTAATTGACAAAAGTTCGCTGCGCGAGTCACGGAGTGATTTTTCGACACGGACGCACCCATACCACTCCAATATATCCAATACTCATGTTTTGGTGCTTTTTGAACTTTTTTGTTCCGGCTAAAAACATCACACCCACGAGTACCGATATAGGCCAATATTGCTATTAGTTGATAAAAGTTCGCAGCGCGAGTCACGAAGTGATTTTTCGCAACAGACACACCCAATCCACTCCAAAATGTCCAAAACTCATCTTTTGGTGCTTTTCGAACTTTTTTGGTTCCAGCTAAAAACATCACACCCAAGATTGCCGATATAGGCCAATATTGGCATTAATTGACAAAAGTTCGCCGCGCGAGTCACGAAGTGATTTTTCACAACGGACACACCCAATCCACTCCAATATGACCGAAACTCATGTTTTGGTGCTTTTCGAACTTTTTGGTTCCGGACAGAAACATCGCACCCACGTGTGCCAATATTGGCATTAATTGACAAAAGTTCGCCGCGCGAGTCACGAAGTGATTTTTCGCAACGGACACACCCAATCCACTCCAATATGAATAACACTCATGTTTTGGTGCTTTTCGAACTTCTTTGTCCCGGATAGAAACATCGCACCCATGTGTGCCAATATTGGCATTACTTGACAAAAGTTCACGGAGTGATTTTTCGACACGGACGCACCCAATCCACTCCAATATGTCCAAAACTCATGTTTTGGTGTTTTCTGAACTTTTTTGTTCCGGATAGAAACATCACACCCACGTACACCAATATTGGCATTAATTGACAAAAGTTCGCCGCGTGAGTCACGAAGTGATTTTTCGCAACGGACACACCCAATCCACTCCAATATGAATAACACTCATGTTTTGGTGCTTTTCGAACTTCTTTGTTCCGGATAGAAACATCGCACCCATGTGTGCCAATATTGGCATTACTTGACAAAAGTTCACGGAGTGATTTTTCGACACGGACGCACCCAATCCACTCCAATATGTCCAAAACTCATGTTTTGGTGCTTTTTAAACTTTTTTGTTCCGGCTAAAAACATCACACCCACGAGTGCCGATATCGGCTAATATTGGTATCAAGTGATAAAAGTTCGCCGCGCGAGTCACGTAGTGATTTGTCGCAACGGGCACACCCAATCCACTCCAATATGACCAAAACTCATGTTTTAGTGCTTTTTGAACTTTTTTGTTCCGGATAGAAACATCGCACCCACGTGTGGCAATATTGGCATTAATTAAAAAAGGGTTCGCCGCGCAAGTCACGGAGTGAGTTTTCGACACGGACGCACCCAATCGACTCCAATATGTGCAAAACTCATATTTTGGTGCTTTTTGAACTTTTTTGTTCCGGATAGAAACATCGCACCCACGTGTGCCAATATTGGCATTAATTGACAAAAGTTCGCCGCGCGAGTCACGGGGTGATTTTTCGACACGGACGCACCCAATCCACTCCTATATGTCCAAAACTCATGTTTTGGTGCTTTCTGAACTTTTTTGTTCCGGATAGAAACATCACACCCACGTGTACCAATATTGGCATTAATTGACAAAAGTTCGCCGCGCGAGTCGAGGAGTGATTTTTCGACACGGACGCACCCAATCCACTCCAATATGTCCAAAACTCATGTTTTGGTGCTTTTTAAACTTTTTTGTTCCGGCTAAAAACATCGCACCCACGAGTGCCGATATCGGCTAATATTGGTACTAAGTGATAAAAGTTCGCCGCGCGAGTCAGGTAGTGATTTGTCGCAACGGGCACACCCAATCCACTCCAATATGACCAAAACTCATGTTTTAGTGCTCTTTGAACTTTTTTTTTCCGGATAGAAACATCGCACCCACGTGTGGCAATATTGGCATTAATTGACAAAAGTTCGCTGCACGAGTCACGGAGTGATTTTTCGACACGGACGCACCCAATCCACTCCAATATATCCAATACTCATGTTTTGGTGCTTTTTGAACTTTTTTGTTCCGGCTAAAAACATCACACCCACGAGTACCGCTATAGGCCAATATTGGTATTAATTGATAAAAGTTCGCCGCGCGAGTCACGAAGTGATTTTTCGCAACGGACACACCCAATCCACTCCAATATGACCAAAACTCATGTTTTGGTGATTTTCGAACTTTTCTGTTCCGGATAGGAACATCGCACCCACGTGTGCCAATATTGGCATTAATTGACAAAAGTTCGCTGCACGAGTCACGGAGTGATTTTTCGACACAAACGCACCCAATCCACTCCAATATATGCAATACTCATGATTTGGTGCTTTTTGAACTTTTTTGTTCCGGCTAAAAACATCACACCCACGAGTACCGCTACAGGCCAATATTGGTATTAATTGATAAAAGTTCGCCGCGCGAGTCACGAAGTGATTTTTCGCAACGGACACACCCAATCCACTCCAATATGACCAAAACTCATGTTTTGGTGCTTTTTGAACGTTTTTGTTCCGCTTAGAAACATCGCACCCACGTGTGCAATGTTGGCATTAATTGACAAAAGTTCGCTGCACGAGTCACGGAGTGATTTTTCGACACGGATGCACCCAATCCACTACAATATGTCCAAAACTCATGTTTTGGTGCTTTTTGAACTTTTTTTGTTCCGGCTAGAAACATCACACCCACGAGTGCCGATGTAGGCCAATATTGGTATTAATTGACAAAGGTTCACCGCGCGAGTCACGGAGTGAGTTTTCGACATGGACGCACCAAATCCACTCCAATTTGTCCAAAACTCATGTTGTGGTGATTTTTGAACTTCTTTGTTCCGGGTAGAAATATCGCACCCACGTGTGCCAATATTGGCATTAATTAAAAAAAAGTTCGCTGCACGAGTCACGGAGTGATTTTTCGACACGGACGCACCCAATCCACTGCAATATATCCAATACTCATGTTTTGGTGCTTTTTGAACTTTTTTGTTCCGGCTAAAAACATCACACCCACGAGTACCGCTATAGGCCAATATTGGTATTAATTGATAAAAGTTCGCCGCGCGAGTCACGAAGTGATTTTTCGCAACAGACACACCCAATCCACTCCAATATGACCAAAACTCATGTTTTGGTGCTTTTCGAACTTTTTGGTTCCGGATAGAAACATCGCACCCACGTGTGCCAATATTGGCATTAATTGACAAAAGTTCGCCGCGCGAGTCACGGAGTAATTTTTCGACACGGACGCACCCAATCCACTCCAACATGTCCAAAACTCATGTTTTGGTGCTTTCTGAACTTTTTTTTCGGCTAAAAACATCACACCCACGAGTGCCGATATAGGCCAATATTGGCATTAATTGACAAAAGTTCGCCGCGTGAGTCACGAAGTGATTTTTCGCAACGGACACACCCAATTCTCTCCAATATGACCAAAACTTATGTTTTGCTACTTTTCGACCTTTTTTGTTCCGGATAGAAACTTCGCACCCACGTGTGCCAATATTGGCATTAATTGACAAAAATTCGCCGCGCGAGTCACGGAGTGATTTTTTGACACGGACGCACCCAATCCACTCCAATATATGCAATACTCATGTTTTGGTGCTTTTTGAACTTTTTTGTTCCGGCTAAAAACATCACACCCACGAGTGCCGATATTGGCATTAATTGACAAAAGTTCGCTGCGCGAGTCACGGAGTGATTTTTCGACACGGACGCACCCATACCACTGCAATATATCCAATACTCATGTTTTGGTGCTTTTTGAACTTTTTTGTTCCGGCTAAAAACATCACACCCACGAGTACCGATATAGGCCAATATTGGTATTAGTTGATAAAAGTTCGCAGCGCGAGTCACGAAGTGATTTTTCGCAACAGACACACCCAATCCACTCCAAAATGTCCAAAACTCATCTTTTGGTGCTTTTCGAACTTTTTTGGTTCCAGCTAAAAACATCACACCCAAGATTGCCGATATAGGCCAATATTGGCATTAATTGACAAAAGTTCGCCGCGCGAGTCACGAAGTGATTTTTCACAACGGACACACCCAATCCACTCCAATATGTCCAAAACTCATGTTTTGGTGCTTTTTGAACTTTTTTGTTCCGGATAGAAACATCGCACCCACATGTACCAATATTGGCATTAATTGACAAAAATTCGCCGCGCGAGTCACGGAGTGATTTTTTGACACGGACGCACCCAATCCACTCCAATATGTCCAAAACTCAAGTGTTGTTGCTTTTTGGATTTTTTTTTTCCGGCTAAAAACATAACACCCACGAGTGCCGATATAGGCTAATATTGGCATTAATTCACAAAAGTTCGCTGCGCGAGCCACGGAGTGATTTTTCGACATGGACGCACCCAATCCACTCCAATATATCCAATACTCATGTTTTGGTGCTTTTCGAACGTTTTTGTTCCGGATAGAAACATCGCACCCACGTGTGCCAATATTGGCATTACTTGACAAAAGTTCACGGAGTGATTTTTCGAAACGGACGGACCCAATTCACTCCAATATGTCCAAAACTCATGTTGTGGTGATTTTTGAATTTTTTTTCGGCTAAAAACATCACACCCACGAGTGCCGATATAGGCCAATATTGGCATTAATTGACAAAAGTTCGCCGCGTGAGTCACGAAGTGATTTTTCGCAACGGACACACCCAATTCTCTCCAATATGACCATAACTTATGTTTTGATGCTTTTCGACCTTTTTTGTTCCGGATAGAAACATCGCACCCACGTGTGCCAATATTGGCATTAATTGACAAAAGTTCGCCGCGCGAGTCACGGAGTGATTTTTCGACACGGATGCACCCAATCCACTCCAATATGTCCAAAACTCATGTTGTGGTGCTTTTTGAACTTTTTTTGTTTCGGCTAAAAACATCACACCCGCGAGTGCCGATATAGGCCAATATTGGTATTAATTGATCAAAGTTCGCCGCGCGAGTCACGAAGTGATTTTTCGCAGCGAACACACCCAATCCACTCCAATATGACCAAAACTCATGTTTTGGTGCTTTTTGAACTTTTTTGTTCCGGATAGAAACATCGCACCCACGTGTGCCAATATTGGCGTTAATTGACAAAAGTTCGCCGCGCGAGTCATGGAATGATTTTTCGACACGGACGCATCCAATCCACTCCGATATGTCCAAAACTCATGTTTCAGTGCTTTCTGAACTTTTTTGCTCCGGATAGAAACATCACACCCACGTGTACCAATATTGGCATTAATTGACAAAAGTTCACCGCGTAAGTCACGAAGTGATTTTTCGTGGACACACCCGATCCACTCCAATATGACCAACACTCATCTTTTGGTGCTTTTCGAACTTCTTTCTTCCCGATAGAAACATCGCACCCACGTGTGCCAATATTGGCATTACTTGACAAAAGTTCACGGAGTGATTTTTCGACACGGACGCATCCAATCCACTCCAATATGTCCAAAACTCATGTTTTGGTGCTTTTTGAACTTTTTTGTTCCGGCTAAAAATATCACACCCACGAGTGCCGATATAGGCCAATATTGGCATTAATTGACAAAAGTTCGCGCGCGAGTCACGGAGTGATTTTTCGACACGGACGCACCCAATCCGCTCCAATTTGTCCAAAACTCATGTTGTGGTGATTTTTGAACTTCTTTGTTCCGGATACAAACATCCCACCCACGTGTGCCAATATTGGCATTAATTAAAAAAGTTCGCCGCGCGAGTCACGGAGTGAGTTTTCGAAACGGACGCACCCAATCGACTCCCATATGTCCAAAACTCATGTTTTAGTGCTTTTTGAACTTTTTTGTTCCGGATAGAAACATCGCACCCACGTGTGCCAATATTGGCATTAATTGACAAAAGTTCGCCGCGCGAGTCACGGAGTGATTTTTCTACACGGACGCACCCAATCCACAACAATATGTCCAAAACTCATGTTTAGGTGCTTTCTGAACTTTTTTGTTCCGGATAGAAACATCACACCCATGTGTACCAATATTGGCATTAATTGACAAAAGTTCGCCGCGCGAGTTAAGGAGTGATTTTTCGACACGGACGCACCCAATCCACTCCAATATGTCCAAAACTCATGTTTTGGTGCTTTTCGAATTTTTTTGTTCCGGATAGAAACATCGCACCCACGTGTGCCAATATTGGCATTACTTGACAAAAGTTCACGGAGTGATTTTTCGATACGGACGCACCCAATCCACTCCAATAGGTCCAAAACTCATGTTTTGGTGCTTTTTGAACTTTTTTGTTCCGGCTAAAAATATCACACCCACGAGTGCCGATATAGGCCAATATTGGCATTAATTGACAAAAGTTCACCGCGCGAGTGACGGAGTGCTTTTTCAACACGGACGCACCAAATCCACTCCAATTTGTCCCAAACTCATGTTGTGGTGATTTTTGAACTTCTTTGTTCCGGATACAAACATCCCACCCACGTGTGCCAATATTGGCATTAATTAAAAAAGTTCGCCGCGCGAGTCACGGAGTGAGTTTTCGAAACGGACGCACCCAATCGACTCCCATATGTCCAATCCACACGGAGTGAGTTTTCGAAACGGACATACCCAATCGACTCCCATATGTCCCAAACTCACGGAGTGAGTTTTCGAAACGGACATACCCAATCCACTCCAATATATGCAATACTCATGTTTTGGTGCTTTTTGAACTTTTTTGTTCCGGCTAAAAACATCACACCCACGAGTGCCGATATTGGCATTAATTGACAAAAGTTCGCTGCGCGAGTCACGGAGTGATTTTTCGACACGGACGCACCCATACCACTGCAATATATCCAATACTCATGTTTTGGTGCTTTTTGAACTTTTTTGTTCCGGCTAAAAACATCACACCCACGAGTACCGATATAGGCCAATATTGGTATTAGTTGATAAAAGTTCGCAGCGCGAGTCACGAAGTGATTTTTCGCAACAGACACACCCAATCCACTCCAAAATGTCCAAAACTCATCTTTTGGTGCTTTTCGAACTTTTTTGGTTCCAGCTAAAAACATCACACCCAAGATTGCCGATATAGGCCAATATTGGCATTAATTGACAAAAGTTCGCCGCGCGAGTCACGAAGTGATTTTTCACAACGGACACACCCAATCCACTCCAATATGTCCAAAACTCATGTTTTGGTGCTTTTTGAACTTTTTTGTTCCGGATAGAAACATCGCACCCACATGTACCAATATTGGCATTAATTGACAAAAATTCGCCGCGCGAGTCACGGAGTGATTTTTTGACACGGACGCACCCAATCCACTCCAATATGTCCAAAACTCAAGTGTTGTTGCTTTTTGGATTTTTTTTTTCCGGCTAAAAACATAACACCCACGAGTGCCGATATAGGCTAATATTGGCATTAATTCACAAAAGTTCGCTGCGCGAGCCACGGAGTGATTTTTCGACATGGACGCACCCAATCCACTCCAATATATCCAATACTCATGTTTTGGTGCTTTTCGAACGTTTTTGTTCCGGATAGAAACATCGCACCCACGTGTGCCAATATTGGCATTACTTGACAAAAGTTCACGGAGTGATTTTTCGAAACGGACGGACCCAATTCACTCCAATATGTCCAAAACTCATGTTGTGGTGATTTTTGAATTTTTTTTCGGCTAAAAACATCACACCCACGAGTGCCGATATAGGCCAATATTGGCATTAATTGACAAAAGTTCGCCGCGTGAGTCACGAAGTGATTTTTCGCAACGGACACACCCAATTCTCTCCAATATGACCATAACTTATGTTTTGATGCTTTTCGACCTTTTTTGTTCCGGATAGAAACATCGCACCCACGTGTGCCAATATTGGCATTAATTGACAAAAGTTCGCCGCGCGAGTCACGGAGTGATTTTTCGACACGGATGCACCCAATCCACTCCAATATGTCCAAAACTCATGTTGTGGTGCTTTTTGAACTTTTTTTGTTTCGGCTAAAAACATCACACCCGCGAGTGCCGATATAGGCCAATATTGGTATTAATTGATCAAAGTTCGCCGCGCGAGTCACGAAGTGATTTTTCGCAGCGAACACACCCAATCCACTCCAATATGACCAAAACTCATGTTTTGGTGCTTTTTGAACTTTTTTGTTCCGGATAGAAACATCGCACCCACGTGTGCCAATATTGGCGTTAATTGACAAAAGTTCGCCGCGCGAGTCATGGAATGATTTTTCGACACGGACGCATCCAATCCACTCCGATATGTCCAAAACTCATGTTTCAGTGCTTTCTGAACTTTTTTGCTCCGGATAGAAACATCACACCCACGTGTACCAATATTGGCATTAATTGACAAAAGTTCACCGCGTAAGTCACGAAGTGATTTTTCGTGGACACACCCGATCCACTCCAATATGACCAACACTCATCTTTTGGTGCTTTTCGAACTTCTTTCTTCCCGATAGAAACATCGCACCCACGTGTGCCAATATTGGCATTACTTGACAAAAGTTCACGGAGTGATTTTTCGACACGGACGCATCCAATCCACTCCAATATGTCCAAAACTCATGTTTTGGTGCTTTTTGAACTTTTTTGTTCCGGCTAAAAATATCACACCCACGAGTGCCGATATAGGCCAATATTGGCATTAATTGACAAAAGTTCGCGCGCGAGTCACGGAGTGATTTTTCGACACGGACGCACCCAATCCGCTCCAATTTGTCCAAAACTCATGTTGTGGTGATTTTTGAACTTCTTTGTTCCGGATACAAACATCCCACCCACGTGTGCCAATATTGGCATTAATTAAAAAAGTTCGCCGCGCGAGTCACGGAGTGAGTTTTCGAAACGGACGCACCCAATCGACTCCCATATGTCCAAAACTCATGTTTTAGTGCTTTTTGAACTTTTTTGTTCCGGATAGAAACATCGCACCCACGTGTGCCAATATTGGCATTAATTGACAAAAGTTCGCCGCGCGAGTCACGGAGTGATTTTTCTACACGGACGCACCCAATCCACAACAATATGTCCAAAACTCATGTTTAGGTGCTTTCTGAACTTTTTTGTTCCGGATAGAAACATCACACCCATGTGTACCAATATTGGCATTAATTGACAAAAGTTCGCCGCGCGAGTTAAGGAGTGATTTTTCGACACGGACGCACCCAATCCACTCCAATATGTCCAAAACTCATGTTTTGGTGCTTTTCGAATTTTTTTGTTCCGGATAGAAACATCGCACCCACGTGTGCCAATATTGGCATTACTTGACAAAAGTTCACGGAGTGATTTTTCGATACGGACGCACCCAATCCACTCCAATAGGTCCAAAACTCATGTTTTGGTGCTTTTTGAACTTTTTTGTTCCGGCTAAAAATATCACACCCACGAGTGCCGATATAGGCCAATATTGGCATTAATTGACAAAAGTTCACCGCGCGAGTGACGGAGTGCTTTTTCAACACGGACGCACCAAATCCACTCCAATTTGTCCCAAACTCATGTTGTGGTGATTTTTGAACTTCTTTGTTCCGGATACAAACATCCCACCCACGTGTGCCAATATTGGCATTAATTAAAAAAGTTCGCCGCGCGAGTCACGGAGTGAGTTTTCGAAACGGACGCACCCAATCGACTCCCATATGTCCAAAACTCATGTTTTAGTGCTTTTTGAACTTTTTTGTTCCGGATAGAAACATCGCACCCACGTGTGCCAATATTGGCATTAATTGACAAAAGTTCGCCGCGCGAGTCACGGGGTGATTTTTCGACACGGACGCACCCAATCCACTCCTATATGTCCAAAACTCATGTTTTGGTGCTTTCTGAACTTTTTTGTTCCGGATAGAAACATCACACCCACGTGTACCAATATTGGCATTAATTGACAAAAGTTCGCCGCGCGAGTCGAGGAGTGATTTTTCGACACGGACGCACCCAATCCACTCCAATATGTCCAAAACTCATGTTTTGGTGCTTTTTAAACTTTTTTGTTCCGGCTAAAAACATCGCACCCACGAGTGCCGATATCGGCTAATATTGGTACTAAGTGATAAAAGTTCGCCGCGCGAGTCAGGTAGTGATTTGTCGCAACGGGCACACCCAATCCACTCCAATATGACCAAAACTCATGTTTTAGTGCTCTTTGAACTTTTTTTTTCCGGATAGAAACATCGCACCCACGTGTGGCAATATTGGCATTAATTGACAAAAGTTCGCTGCACGAGTCACGGAGTGATTTTTCGACACGGACGCACCCAATCCACTCCAATATATCCAATACTCATGTTTTGGTGCTTTTTGAACTTTTTTGTTCCGGCTAAAAACATCACACCCACGAGTACCGCTATAGGCCAATATTGGTATTAATTGATAAAAGTTCGCCGCGCGAGTCACGAAGTGATTTTTCGCAACGGACACACCCAATCCACTCCAATATGACCAAAACTCATGTTTTGGTGATTTTCGAACTTTTCTGTTCCGGATAGGAACATCGCACCCACGTGTGCCAATATTGGCATTAATTGACAAAAGTTCGCTGCACGAGTCACGGAGTGATTTTTCGACACAAACGCACCCAATCCACTCCAATATATGCAATACTCATGATTTGGTGCTTTTTGAACTTTTTTGTTCCGGCTAAAAACATCACACCCACGAGTACCGCTACAGGCCAATATTGGTATTAATTGATAAAAGTTCGCCGCGCGAGTCACGAAGTGATTTTTCGCAACGGACACACCCAATCCACTCCAATATGACCAAAACTCATGTTTTGGTGCTTTTTGAACGTTTTTGTTCCGCTTAGAAACATCGCACCCACGTGTGCAATGTTGGCATTAATTGACAAAAGTTCGCTGCACGAGTCACGGAGTGATTTTTCGACACGGATGCACCCAATCCACTACAATATGTCCAAAACTCATGTTTTGGTGCTTTTTGAACTTTTTTTGTTCCGGCTAAAAACATCACACCCACGAGTGCCGATGTAGGCCAATATTGGTATTAATTGACAAAGGTTCACCGCGCGAGTCACGGAGTGAGTTTTCGACATGGACGCACCAAATCCACTCCAATTTGTCCAAAACTCATGTTGTGGTGATTTTTGAACTTCTTTGTTCCGGGTAGAAATATCGCACCCACGTGTGCCAATATTGGCATTAATTAAAAAAAAGTTCGCTGCACGAGTCACGGAGTGATTTTTCGACACGGACGCACCCAATCCACTCCAATATATCCAATACTCATGTTTTGGTGCTTTTTGAACTTTTTTGTTCCGGCTAAAAACATCACACCCACGAGTACCGCTATAGGCCAATATTGGTATTAATTGATAAAAGTTCGCCGCGCGAGTCACGAAGTGATTTTTCGCAACGGACACACCCAATCCACTCCAATATGACCAAAACTCATGTTTTGGTGCTTTTCGAACTTTTTGGTTCCGGATAGAAACATCGCACCCACGTGTGCCAATATTGGCATTAATTGACAAAAGTTCGCCGCGCGAGTCACGGAGTAATTTTTCGACACGGACGCACCCAATCCACTCCAACATGTCCAAAACTCATGTTTTGGTGCTTTCTGAACTTTTTTGTTCCGGCTAAAAACATCATACCCATGAGTGCCGATATAGGACAATATTGGTATTAATTGACAAAAGTTCGTCGCGCGAGTCACGAAGTGATTTTTCACAACGGACACACCCAATCCACTCCAATATGTCCAAAACTCATGTTTTGGTGCTTTTTGAAGTTTTTTGTTCCGGATAGAAACATCGCACCCACATGTACCAATATTGGCATTAATTGACAAAAATTCGCCGCGCTAGTCACGGAGTGATTTTTTGACACGGACGCACCCAATCCACTCCAATATGTCCAAAACTCAAGTGTTGTTGCTTTTTGAATTTTTTTTCCGGCTAAAAACATCACACCCACGAGTGCCGATATAGGCTAATATTGGCATTAATTGACAAAAGTTCGCTGCGCGAGTCACGGAGTGATTTTTCGACATGGACGCACCCAATCCACTCCAATATATCCAATACTCATGTTTTGGTGCTTTTCGAACGTTTTTGTTCCGGATAGAAACATCGCACCCACGTGTGCCAATATTGGCATTACTTGACAAAAGTTCACGGAGTGATTTTTCGAAACGGACGGACCCAATTCACTCCAATATGTCCAAAACTCATGTTGTGGTGATTTTTGAATTTTTTTTCGGCTAAAAACATCACACCCACGAGTGCCGATATAGGCCAATATTGGCATTAATTGACAAAAGTTCGCCGCGTGAGTCACGAAGTGATTTTTCGCAACGGACACACCCAATTCTCTCCAATATGACCAAAACTTATGTTTTGATGCTTTTCGACCTTTTTTGTTCCGGATAGAAACATCGCACCCACGTGTGCCAATATTGGCATTAATTGACAAAAGTTCGCCGCGCGAGTCACGGAGTGATTTTTCGACACGGACGCACCAAATCCACTCCAATTTGTCCAAAACTCATGTTGTGGTGATTTTTGAACTTCTTTGTTCCGGATAGAAACATCGCACCCACGTGTGCCAATACTGGTATTAATTGATAAAAGTTCGCCGCGCGAGTCACGATGTGATTTTTCGCAACGGACACACCCAATCCACTCCAATATGACCAAAACTAATGTTTTGGTGCTTTTTGAACTTTTTTCTTCCGGATAGAAACATCGCACCCACGTGTGCCAATATTGGCATTAATTGACAAAAGTTCGCCGCGCGAGTCACGGAGTGATTTTTCGACACGGACGCACCCAATCCACTCCAATATATCCAATACTCATGTTTTGGTGCAATTTTTAACTTTTTTGTTCCGGCTAAAAACATCACACCCACGAGTGCCGATATTGGCATTAATTGACAAAAGTTCGCTGCGCGAGTCACGGAGTGATTTTTCGACACGGACGCACCCATACCACTCCAATATATCCAATACTCATGTTTTGGTGCTTTTTGAACTTTTTTGTTCCGGCTAAAAACATCACACCCACGAGTACCGATATAGGCCAATATTGGTATTAGTTGATAAAAGTTCGCAGCGCGAGTCACGAAGTGATTTTTCGCAACAGACACACCCGATCCACTCCAAAATGTCCAAAACTCATCTTTTGGTGCTTTTCGAACTTTTTTGGTTCCAGCTAAAAACATCACACCCAAGATTGCCGATATAGGCCAATATTGGCATTAATTGACAAAAGTTCGCCGCGCGAGTCACGAAGTGATTTTTCACAACGGACACACCCAATCCACTCCAATATGACCGAAACTCATGTTTTGGTGCTTTTCGAACTTTTTGGTTCCGGACAGAAACATCGCACCCACGTGTGCCAATATTGGTATTAATTGACAAAAGTTCGCCACGCGAGTGACGGAGTGAGTTTTCGACACGGATGCTCCCAATCCACTCCAATATGTCAAAAACTCATGTGTTGGTGCTTTTTCAACTATTTTGTTCCGGCTAAAAACATCACACCCACGAGTGCCGATATAGGCCAATATTGGTATTAATTGACAAAAGTTCGCCGCGCGAGTCACGAAGTGATTTTTCGCAACGGACACACCCAATCCACTCCAATATGACCAAAACTCATGTTTTGGTGATTTTCGAACTTTTCTGTTCCGGATAGGAACATCGCACCCACGTGTGCCAATATTGGCATTAATTGACAAAAGTTCGCTGCACGAGTCACGGAGTGATTTTTCGACACGGACGCACCCAATCCACTCCAATATATCCAATACTCATGTTTTGGTGCTTTTTGAACTTTTTTGTTCCGGCTAAAAACATCACACCCACGAGTACCGCTATAGGCCAATATTGGTATTAATTGATAAAAGTTCGCCGCGCGAGTCACGAAGTGATTTTTCGCAACGGACACACCCAATCCACTCCAATATGACCAAAACTCATGTTTTGGTGCTTTTCGAACTTTTTGGTTCCGGATAGAAACATCGCACCCACGTGTGCCAATATTGGCATTAATTGACAAAAGTTCGCCGCGCGAGTCACGGAGTAATTTTTCGACACGGACGCACCCAATCCACTCCAACATGTCCAAAACTCATGTTTTGGTGCTTTCTGAACTTTTTTGTTCCGGCTAAAAACATCATACCCATGAGTGCCGATATAGGACAATATTGGTATTAATTGACAAAAGTTCGCCGCGTGAGTCACGAAGTGATTTTTCGCAACGGACACACCCAATTCTCTCCAATATGACCAAAACTTATGTTTTGATGCTTTTCGACCTTTTTTGTTCCGGATAGAAACATCGCACCCACGTGTGCCAATATTGGCATTAATTGACAAAAGTTCGCCGCGCGAGTCACGGAGTGATTTTTCGACACGGACGCACCAAATCCACTCCAATTTGTCCAAAACTCATGTTGTGGTGATTTTTGAACTTTTTTGTTCCGGATAGAAACATCGCACCCACGTGTGCTAAAATTGGCATTAATTGACAAAAGTTCGCCGCGCGAGTCACGCAGTGATTTTTCGACACGGACGCACCCAATCCACTCCAATATGTCCAAAACTCATGTTTTGCTGCTTTCTGAACTTTTTTGTTCCGGATAGAAACATCACACCCACGTGTACCAATATTGGCATTAACTGACAAAAGTTCGCCGCGCGAGTCAAGGAGTGATTTTTCGACACGGACGCACCCAATCCACTCCAACATGTCCAAAACTCATGTTTTGGTGCTTTCTGAACTTTTTTGTTCCGGCTAAAAACATCATACCCATGAGTGCCGATATAGGACAATATTGGTATTAATTGACAAAAGTTCGTCGCGCGAGTCACGAAGTGATTTTTCGCAACGGACACACCCAATCCACTCCAATATGTCCAAAACTCATGTTTTGGTGCTTTTTGAACGTTTTTGTTCCGGATAGAAACATCGCACCCACGTGTGCCAATATTGGCATTAATTGACAAAAATTCGCCGCGCGAGTCACGGAGTGATTTTTTGACACGGACGCACCCAATCCACTCCAATATATGCAATACTCATGTTTTGGTGCTTTTTGAACTTTTTTGTTCCGGCTAAAAACATCACACCCACGAGTGCCGATATTGGCATTAATTGACAAAAGTTCGCTGCACGAGTCACGGAGTGATTTTTCGACACGGATGCACCCAATCCACTACAATATGTCCAAAACTCATGTTTTGGTGCTTTTTGAACTTTTTTTGTTCCGGCTAGAAACATCACACCCACGAGTGCCGATGTAGGCCAATATTGGTATTAATTGACAAAGGTTCACCGCGCGAGTCACGGAGTGAGTTTTCGACATGGACGCACCAAATCCACTCCAATTTGTCCAAAACTCATGTTGTGGTGATTTTTGAACTTCTTTGTTCCGGGTAGAAATATCGCACCCACGTGTGCCAATATTGGCATTAATTAAAAAAAAGTTCGCTGCACGAGTCACGGAGTGATTTTTCGACACGGACGCACCCAATCCACTGCAATATATCCAATACTCATGTTTTGGTGCTTTTTGAACTTTTTTGTTCCGGCTAAAAACATCACACCCACGAGTACCGCTATAGGCCAATATTGGTATTAATTGATAAAAGTTCGCCGCGCGAGTCACGAAGTGATTTTTCGCAACAGACACACCCAATCCACTCCAATATGACCAAAACTCATGTTTTGGTGCTTTTCGAACTTTTTGGTTCCGGATAGAAACATCGCACCCACGTGTGCCAATATTGGCATTAATTGACAAAAGTTCGCCGCGCGAGTCACGGAGTAATTTTTCGACACGGACGCACCCAATCCACTCCAACATGTCCAAAACTCATGTTTTGGTGCTTTCTGAACTTTTTTTTCGGCTAAAAACATCACACCCACGAGTGCCGATATAGGCCAATATTGGCATTAATTGACAAAAGTTCGCCGCGTGAGTCACGAAGTGATTTTTCGCAACGGACACACCCAATTCTCTCCAATATGACCAAAACTTATGTTTTGCTACTTTTCGACCTTTTTTGTTCCGGATAGAAACTTCGCACCCACGTGTGCCAATATTGGCATTAATTGACAAAAATTCGCCGCGCGAGTCACGGAGTGATTTTTTGACACGGAC
This sequence comes from Oryza punctata, assembly GCA_000573905.2. Classification (NCBI taxonomy): domain Eukaryota; kingdom Viridiplantae; phylum Streptophyta; class Magnoliopsida; order Poales; family Poaceae; genus Oryza; species Oryza punctata. Next base: position 22,553,610 of record CM002490.2, on the reverse strand, counting down.
GCACCCAATCCACTCCAATATATGCAATACTCATGTTTTGGTGCTTTTTGAACTTTTTTGTTCCGGCTAAAAACATCACACCCACGAGTGCCGATATTGGCATTAATTGACAAAAGTTCGCTGCGCGAGTCACGGAGTGATTTTTCGACACGGACGCACCCATACCACTGCAATATATCCAATACTCATGTTTTGGTGCTTTTTGAACTTTTTTGTTCCGGCTAAAAACATCACACCCACGAGTACCGATATAGGCCAATATTGGTATTAGTTGATAAAAGTTCGCAGCGCGAGTCACGAAGTGATTTTTCGCAACAGACACACCCAATCCACTCCAAAATGTCCAAAACTCATCTTTTGGTGCTTTTCGAACTTTTTTGGTTCCAGCTAAAAACATCACACCCAAGATTGCCGATATAGGCCAATATTGGCATTAATTGACAAAAGTTCGCCGCGCGAGTCACGAAGTGATTTTTCACAACGGACACACCCAATCCACTCCAATATGTCCAAAACTCATGTTTTGGTGCTTTTTGAACTTTTTTGTTCCGGATAGAAACATCGCACCCACATGTACCAATATTGGCATTAATTGACAAAAATTCGCCGCGCGAGTCACGGAGTGATTTTTTGACACGGACGCACCCAATCCACTCCAATATGTCCAAAACTCAAGTGTTGTTGCTTTTTGGATTTTTTTTTCCGGCTAAAAACATAACACCCACGAGTGCCGATATAGGCTAATATTGGCATTAATTCACAAAAGTTCGCTGCGCGAGCCACGGAGTGATTTTTCGACATGGACGCACCCAATCCACTCCAATATATCCAATACTCATGTTTTGGTGCTTTTCGAACGTTTTTGTTCCGGATAGAAACATCGCACCCACGTGTGCCAATATTGGCATTACTTGACAAAAGTTCACGGAGTGATTTTTCGAAACGGACGGACCCAATTCACTCCAATATGTCCAAAACTCATGTTGTGGTGATTTTTGAATTTTTTTTCGGCTAAAAACATCACACCCACGAGTGCCGATATAGGCCAATATTGGCATTAATTGACAAAAGTTCGCCGCGTGAGTCACGAAGTGATTTTTCGCAACGGACACACCCAATTCTCTCCAATATGACCATAACTTATGTTTTGATGCTTTTCGACCTTTTTTGTTCCGGATAGAAACATCGCACCCACGTGTGCCAATATTGGCATTAATTGACAAAAGTTCGCCGCGCGAGTCACGGAGTGATTTTTCGACACGGATGCACCCAATCCACTCCAATATGTCCAAAACTCATGTTGTGGTGCTTTTTGAACTTTTTTTGTTTCGGCTAAAAACATCACACCCGCGAGTGCCGATATAGGCCAATATTGGTATTAATTGATCAAAGTTCGCCGCGCGAGTCACGAAGTGATTTTTCGCAGCGAACACACCCAATCCACTCCAATATGACCAAAACTCATGTTTTGGTGCTTTTTGAACTTTTTTGTTCCGGATAGAAACATCGCACCCACGTGTGCCAATATTGGCGTTAATTGACAAAAGTTCGCCGCGCGAGTCATGGAATGATTTTTCGACACGGACGCATCCAATCCACTCCGATATGTCCAAAACTCATGTTTCAGTGCTTTCTGAACTTTTTTGCTCCGGATAGAAACATCACACCCACGTGTACCAATATTGGCATTAATTGACAAAAGTTCACCGCGTAAGTCACGAAGTGATTTTTCGTGGACACACCCGATCCACTCCAATATGACCAACACTCATCTTTTGGTGCTTTTCGAACTTCTTTCTTCCCGATAGAAACATCGCACCCACGTGTGCCAATATTGGCATTACTTGACAAAAGTTCACGGAGTGATTTTTCGACACGGACGCATCCAATCCACTCCAATATGTCCAAAACTCATGTTTTGGTGCTTTTTGAACTTTTTTGTTCCGGCTAAAAATATCACACCCACGAGTGCCGATATAGGCCAATATTGGCATTAATTGACAAAAGTTCGCGCGCGAGTCACGGAGTGATTTTTCGACACGGACGCACCCAATCCGCTCCAATTTGTCCAAAACTCATGTTGTGGTGATTTTTGAACTTCTTTGTTCCGGATACAAACATCCCACCCACGTGTGCCAATATTGGCATTAATTAAAAAAGTTCGCCGCGCGAGTCACGGAGTGAGTTTTCGAAACGGACGCACCCAATCGACTCCCATATGTCCAAAACTCATGTTTTAGTGCTTTTTGAACTTTTTTGTTCCGGATAGAAACATCGCACCCACGTGTGCCAATATTGGCATTAATTGACAAAAGTTCGCCGCGCGAGTCACGGAGTGATTTTTCTACACGGACGCACCCAATCCACAACAATATGTCCAAAACTCATGTTTAGGTGCTTTCTGAACTTTTTTGTTCCGGATAGAAACATCACACCCATGTGTACCAATATTGGCATTAATTGACAAAAGTTCGCCGCGCGAGTTAAGGAGTGATTTTTCGACACGGACGCACCCAATCCACTCCAATATGTCCAAAACTCATGTTTTGGTGCTTTTCGAATTTTTTTGTTCCGGATAGAAACATCGCACCCACGTGTGCCAATATTGGCATTACTTGACAAAAGTTCACGGAGTGATTTTTCGATACGGACGCACCCAATCCACTCCAATAGGTCCAAAACTCATGTTTTGGTGCTTTTTGAACTTTTTTGTTCCGGCTAAAAATATCACACCCACGAGTGCCGATATAGGCCAATATTGGCATTAATTGACAAAAGTTCACCGCGCGAGTGACGGAGTGCTTTTTCAACACGGACGCACCAAATCCACTCCAATTTGTCCCAAACTCATGTTGTGGTGATTTTTGAACTTCTTTGTTCCGGATACAAACATCCCACCCACGTGTGCCAATATTGGCATTAATTAAAAAAGTTCGCCGCGCGAGTCACGGAGTGAGTTTTCGAAACGGACGCACCCAATCGACTCCCATATGTCCAAAACTCATGTTTTAGTGCTTTTTGAACTTTTTTGTTCCGGATAGAAACATCGCACCCACGTGTGCCAATATTGGCATTAATTGACAAAAGTTCGCCGCGCGAGTCACGGGGTGATTTTTCGACACGGACGCACCCAATCCACTCCTATATGTCCAAAACTCATGTTTTGGTGCTTTCTGAACTTTTTTGTTCCGGATAGAAACATCACACCCACGTGTACCAATATTGGCATTAATTGACAAAAGTTCGCCGCGCGAGTCGAGGAGTGATTTTTCGACACGGACGCACCCAATCCACTCCAATATGTCCAAAACTCATGTTTTGGTGCTTTTTAAACTTTTTTGTTCCGGCTAAAAATATCGCACCCACGAGTGCCGATATCGGCTAATATTGGTACTAAGTGATAAAAGTTCGCCGCGCGAGTCAGGTAGTGATTTGTCGCAACGGGCACACCCAATCCACTCCAATATGACCAAAACTCATGTTTTAGTGCTCTTTGAACTTTTTTTTTCCGGATAGAAACATCGCACCCACGTGTGGCAATATTGGCATTAATTGACAAAAGTTCGCTGCACGAGTCACGGAGTGATTTTTCGACACGGACGCACCCAATCCACTCCAATATATCCAATACTCATGTTTTGGTGCTTTTTGAACTTTTTTGTTCCGGCTAAAAACATCACACCCACGAGTACCGCTATAGGCCAATATTGGTATTAATTGATAAAAGTTCGCCGCGCGAGTCACGAAGTGATTTTTCGCAACGGACACACCCAATCCACTCCAATATGACCAAAACTCATGTTTTGGTGATTTTCGAACTTTTCTGTTCCGGATAGGAACATCGCACCCACGTGTGCCAATATTGGCATTAATTGACAAAAGTTCGCTGCACGAGTCACGGAGTGATTTTTCGACACAAACGCACCCAATCCACTCCAATATATGCAATACTCATGATTTGGTGCTTTTTGAACTTTTTTGTTCCGGCTAAAAACATCACACCCACGAGTACCGCTACAGGCCAATATTGGTATTAATTGATAAAAGTTCGCCGCGCGAGTCACGAAGTGATTTTTCGCAACGGACACACCCAATCCACTCCAATATGACCAAAACTCATGTTTTGGTGCTTTTTGAACGTTTTTGTTCCGCTTAGAAACATCGCACCCACGTGTGCAATGTTGGCATTAATTGACAAAAGTTCGCTGCACGAGTCACGGAGTGATTTTTCGACACGGATGCACCCAATCCACTACAATATGTCCAAAACTCATGTTTTGGTGCTTTTTGAACTTTTTTTGTTCCGGCTAAAAACATCACACCCACGAGTGCCGATGTAGGCCAATATTGGTATTAATTGACAAAGGTTCACCGCGCGAGTCACGGAGTGAGTTTTCGACATGGACGCACCAAATCCACTCCAATTTGTCCAAAACTCATGTTGTGGTGATTTTTGAACTTCTTTGTTCCGGGTAGAAATATCGCACCCACGTGTGCCAATATTGGCATTAATTAAAAAAAAGTTCGCTGCACGAGTCACGGAGTGATTTTTCGACACGGACGCACCCAATCCACTCCAATATATCCAATACTCATGTTTTGGTGCTTTTTGAACTTTTTTGTTCCGGCTAAAAACATCACACCCACGAGTACCGCTATAGGCCAATATTGGTATTAATTGATAAAAGTTCGCCGCGCGAGTCACGAAGTGATTTTTCGCAACGGACACACCCAATCCACTCCAATATGACCAAAACTCATGTTTTGGTGCTTTTCGAACTTTTTGGTTCCGGATAGAAACATCGCACCCACGTGTGCCAATATTGGCATTAATTGACAAAAGTTCGCCGCGCGAGTCACGGAGTAATTTTTCGACACGGACGCACCCAATCCACTCCAACATGTCCAAAACTCATGTTTTGGTGCTTTCTGAACTTTTTTGTTCCGGCTAAAAACATCATACCCATGAGTGCCGATATAGGACAATATTGGTATTAATTGACAAAAGTTCGTCGCGCGAGTCACGAAGTGATTTTTCACAACGGACACACCCAATCCACTCCAATATGTCCAAAACTCATGTTTTGGTGCTTTTTGAAGTTTTTTGTTCCGGATAGAAACATCGCACCCACATGTACCAATATTGGCATTAATTGACAAAAATTCGCCGCGCTAGTCACGGAGTGATTTTTTGACACGGACGCACCCAATCCACTCCAATATGTCCAAAACTCAAGTGTTGTTGCTTTTTGAATTTTTTTTCCGGCTAAAAACATCACACCCACGAGTGCCGATATAGGCTAATATTGGCATTAATTGACAAAAGTTCGCTGCGCGAGTCACGGAGTGATTTTTCGACATGGACGCACCCAATCCACTCCAATATATCCAATACTCATGTTTTGGTGCTTTTCGAACGTTTTTGTTCCGGATAGAAACATCGCACCCACGTGTGCCAATATTGGCATTACTTGACAAAAGTTCACGGAGTGATTTTTCGAAACGGACGGACCCAATTCACTCCAATATGTCCAAAACTCATGTTGTGGTGATTTTTGAATTTTTTTTCGGCTAAAAACATCACACCCACGAGTGCCGATATAGGCCAATATTGGCATTAATTGACAAAAGTTCGCCGCGTGAGTCACGAAGTGATTTTTCGCAACGGACACACCCAATTCTCTCCAATATGACCAAAACTTATGTTTTGATGCTTTTCGACCTTTTTTGTTCCGGATAGAAACATCGCACCCACGTGTGCCAATATTGGCATTAATTGACAAAAGTTCGCCGCGCGAGTCACGGAGTGATTTTTCGACACGGACGCACCAAATCCACTCCAATTTGTCCAAAACTCATGTTGTGGTGATTTTTGAACTTCTTTGTTCCGGATAGAAACATCGCACCCACGTGTGCCAATACTGGTATTAATTGATAAAAGTTCGCCGCGCGAGTCACGATGTGATTTTTCGCAACGGACACACCCAATCCACTCCAATATGACCAAAACTAATGTTTTGGTGCTTTTTGAACTTTTTTCTTCCGGATAGAAACATCGCACCCACGTGTGCCAATATTGGCATTAATTGACAAAAGTTCGCCGCGCGAGTCACGGAGTGATTTTTCGACACGGACGCACCCAATCCACTCCAATATATCCAATACTCATGTTTTGGTGCAATTTTTAACTTTTTTGTTCCGGCTAAAAACATCACACCCACGAGTGCCGATATTGGCATTAATTGACAAAAGTTCGCTGCGCGAGTCACGGAGTGATTTTTCGACACGGACGCACCCATACCACTCCAATATATCCAATACTCATGTTTTGGTGCTTTTTGAACTTTTTTGTTCCGGCTAAAAACATCACACCCACGAGTACCGATATAGGCCAATATTGGTATTAGTTGATAAAAGTTCGCAGCGCGAGTCACGAAGTGATTTTTCGCAACAGACACACCCGATCCACTCCAAAATGTCCAAAACTCATCTTTTGGTGCTTTTCGAACTTTTTTGGTTCCAGCTAAAAACATCACACCCAAGATTGCCGATATAGGCCAATATTGGCATTAATTGACAAAAGTTCGCCGCGCGAGTCACGAAGTGATTTTTCACAACGGACACACCCAATCCACTCCAATATGACCGAAACTCATGTTTTGGTGCTTTTCGAACTTTTTGGTTCCGGACAGAAACATCGCACCCACGTGTGCCAATATTGGTATTAATTGACAAAAGTTCGCCACGCGAGTGACGGAGTGAGTTTTCGACACGGATGCTCCCAATCCACTCCAATATGTCAAAAACTCATGTGTTGGTGCTTTTTCAACTATTTTGTTCCGGCTAAAAACATCACACCCACGAGTGCCGATATAGGCCAATATTGGTATTAATTGACAAAAGTTCGCCGCGCGAGTCACGAAGTGATTTTTCGCAACGGACACACCCAATCCACTCCAATATGACCAAAACTCATGTTTTGGTGATTTTCGAACTTTTCTGTTCCGGATAGGAACATCGCACCCACGTGTGCCAATATTGGCATTAATTGACAAAAGTTCGCTGCACGAGTCACGGAGTGATTTTTCGACACGGACGCACCCAATCCACTCCAATATATCCAATACTCATGTTTTGGTGCTTTTTGAACTTTTTTGTTCCGGCTAAAAACATCACACCCACGAGTACCGCTATAGGCCAATATTGGTATTAATTGATAAAAGTTCGCCGCGCGAGTCACGAAGTGATTTTTCGCAACGGACACACCCAATCCACTCCAATATGACCAAAACTCATGTTTTGGTGCTTTTCGAACTTTTTGGTTCCGGATAGAAACATCGCACCCACGTGTGCCAATATTGGCATTAATTGACAAAAGTTCGCCGCGCGAGTCACGGAGTAATTTTTCGACACGGACGCACCCAATCCACTCCAACATGTCCAAAACTCATGTTTTGGTGCTTTCTGAACTTTTTTGTTCCGGCTAAAAACATCATACCCATGAGTGCCGATATAGGACAATATTGGTATTAATTGACAAAAGTTCGTCGCGCGAGTCACGAAGTGATTTTTCGCAACGGACACACCCAATCCACTCCAATATGTCCAAAACTCATGTTTTGGTGCTTTTTGAACGTTTTTGTTCCGGATAGAAACATCGCACCCACGTGTGCCAATATTGGCATTAATTGACAAAAATTCGCCGCGCGAGTCACGGAGTGATTTTTTGACACGGACGCACCCAATCCACTCCAATATATGCAATACTCATGTTTTGGTGCTTTTTGAACTTTTTTGTTCCGGCTAAAAACATCACACCCACGAGTGCCGATATTGGCATTAATTGACAAAAGTTCGCTGCGCGAGTCACGGAGTGATTTTTCGACACGGACGCACCCATACCACTCCAATATATCCAATACTCATGTTTTGGTGCTTTTTGAACTTTTTTGTTCCGGCTAAAAACATCACACCCACGAGTACCGATATAGGCCAATATTGGTATTAGTTGATAAAAGTTCGCAGCGCGAGTCACGAAGTGATTTTTCGCAACAGACACACCCAATCCACTCCAAAATGTCCAAAACTCATCTTTTGGTGCTTTTCGAACTTTTTTGGTTCCAGCTAAAAACATCACACCCAAGATTGCCGATATAGGCCAATATTGGCATTAATTGACAAAAGTTCGCCGCGCGAGTCACGAAGTGATTTTTCACAACGGACACACCCAATCCACTCCAATATGTCCAAAACTCATGTTTTGGTGCTTTTTGAACTTTTTTGTTCCGGATAGAAACATCGCACCCACATGTACCAATATTGGCATTAAATGACAAAAATTCGCCGCGCGAGTCACGGAGTGATTTTTTGACACGGACGCACCCAATCCACTCCAATATGTCCAAAACTCAAGTGTTGTTGCTTTTTGGATTTTTTTTTTCCGGCTAAAAACATGACACCCACGAGTGCCGATATAGGCTAATATTGGCATTAATTCACAAAAGTTCGCTGCGCGAGCCACGGAGTGATTTTTCGACATGGACGCACCCAATCCACTCCAATATATCCAATACTCATGTTTTGGTGCTTTTCGAACGTTTTTGTTCCGGATAGAAACATCGCACCCACGTGTGCCAATATTGGCATTACTTGACAAAAGTTCACGGAGTGATTTTTCGAAACGGACGGACCCAATTCACTCCAATATGTCCAAAACTCATGTTGTGGTGATTTTTGAATTTTTTTTCGGCTAAAAACATCACACCCACGAGTGCCGATATAGGCCAATATTGGCATTAATTGACAAAAGTTCGCCGCGTGAGTCACGAAGTGATTTTTCGCAACGGACACACCCAATTCTCTCCAATATGACCATAACTTATGTTTTGATGCTTTTCGACCTTTTTTGTTCCGGATAGAAACATCGCACCCACGTGTGCCAATATTGGCATTAATTGACAAAAGTTCGCCGCGCGAGTCACGGAGTGATTTTTCGACACGGATGCACCCAATCCACTCCAATATGTCCAAAACTCATGTTGTGGTGCTTTTTGAACTTTTTTTGTTTCGGCTAAAAACATCACACCCGCGAGTGCCGATATAGGCCAATATTGGTATTAATTGATCAAAGTTCGCCGCGCGAGTCACGAAGTGATTTTTCGCAGCGAACACACCCAATCCACTCCAATATGACCAAAACTCATGTTTTGGTGCTTTTTGAACTTTTTTGTTCCGGATAGAAACATCGCACCCACGTGTGCCAATATTGGCGTTAATTGACAAAAGTTCGCCGCGCGAGTCATGGAATGATTTTTCGACACGGACGCATCCAATCCACTCCGATATGTCCAAAACTCATGTTTCAGTGCTTTCTGAACTTTTTTGTTCCGGATAGAAACATCACACTCACGTGTACCAATATTGGCATTAATTGACAAAAGTTCACCGCGTAAGTCACGAAGTGATTTTTCGTGGACACACCCGATCCACTCCAATATGACCAACACTCATCTTTTGGTGCTTTTCGAACTTCTTTCTTCCCGATAGAAACATCGCACCCACGTGTGCCAATATTGGCATTACTTGACAAAAGTTCACGGAGTGATTTTTCGACACGGACGCACCCAATCCACTCCAATATGTCCAAAACTCATGTTTTGGTGTTTTCTGAACTTTTTTGTTCCGGATAGAAACATCACACCCACGTACACCAATATTGGCATTAATTGACAAAAGTTCGCCGCGTGAGTCACGAAGTGATTTTTCGCAACGGACACACCCAATCCACTCCAATATGAATAACACTCATGTTTTGGTGCTTTTCGAACTTCTTTGTTCCGGATAGAAACATCGCACCCATGTGTGCCAATATTGGCATTACTTGACAAAAGTTCACGGAGTGATTTTTCGACACGGACGCACCCAATCCACTCCAATATGTCCAAAACTCATGTTTGCTGCTTTTTGAACTTTTTTGTTCCGGATAGAAACATCGCACCCACGTGTGGCAATATTGGCATTAATTAAAAAAGGGTTCGCCGCGCAAGTCACGGAGTGAGTTTTCGACACGGACGCACCCAATCGACTCCAATATGTGCAAAACTCATATTTTGGTGCTTTTTGAACTTTTTTGTTCCGGATAGAAATATCGCACCCACGTGGGCCAATATTGGCATTAATTGACAAAAGTTCGCCGCGCGAGTCACGGGGTGATTTTTCGACACGGACGCACCCAATCCACTCCAATATGTCCAAAACTCATGTTTTGGTGCTTTCTGAACTTTTTTGTTCCGGATAGAAACATCACACCCACGTGTACCAATATTGGCATTAATTGACAAAAGTTCGCCGCGCGAGTCGAGGAGTGATTTTTCGACACGGACGCACCCAATCCACTCCAATATGTCCAAAACTCATGTTTTGGTGCTTTTCGAACTTCTTTGTTCCGGATAGAAACATCGCACCCACGTGTGCCAATATTGGCATTACTTGACAAAAGTTCACGGAGTGATTTTTCGACACGGACGCATCCAATCCACTCCAATATGTCCAAAACTCATGTTTTGGTGCTTTTTGAACTTTTTTGTTCCGGCTAAAAATATCACACCCACGAGTGCCGATATAGGCCAATATTGGCATTAATTGACAAAAGTTCGCGCGCGAGTCACGGAGTGATTTTTCGACACGGACGCACCCAATCCACTCCAATTTGTCCAAAACTCATGGTGTGGTGCTTTTTGAACTTCTTTGTTCCGGATAGAAACATCGCACCCACGTGTGCCAATATTGGCATTACTTGACAAAAGTTCACGGAGTGATTTTTCGACACGGACGCATCCAATCCACTCCAATATGTCCAAAACTCATGTTTTGGTGCTTTTTGAACTTTTTTGTTCCGGCTAAAAATATCACACCCACGAGTGCCGATATAGGCCAATATTGGCATTAATTGACAAAAGTTCGCGCGCGAGTCACGGAGTGATTTTTCGACACGGACGCACCCAATCCACTCCAATTTGTCCAAAACTCATGGTGTGGTGCTTTTTGAACTTCTTTGCTCCGGATAGAAACATCGCACCCACGTGTGCCAATATTGGCATTACTTGACAAAAGTTCACGGAGTGATTTTTCGACACGGACGCATCCAATCCACTCCAATATGTCCAAAACTCATGTTTTGGTGCTTTTTGAACTTTTTTGTTCCGGCTAAAAATATCACACCCACGAGTGCCGATATAGGCCAATATTGGCATTAATTGACAAAAGTTCGCGCGCGAGTCACGGAGTGATTTTTCGACACGGACGCACCCAATCCGCTCCAATTTGTCCAAAACTCATGTTGTGGTGATTTTTGAACTTCTTTGTTCCGGATACAAACATCCCACCCACGTGTGCCAATATTGGCATTAATTAAAAAAGTTCGCCGCGCGAGTCACGGAGTGAGTTTTCGAAACGGACGCACCCAATCGACTCCCATATGTCCAAAACTCATGTTTTAGTGCTTTTTGAACTTTTTTGTTCCGGATAGAAACATCGCACCCACGTGTGCCAATATTGGCATTAATTGACAAAAGTTCGCCGCGCGAGTCACGGAGTGATTTTTCTACACGGACGCACCCAATCCACAACAATATGTCCAAAACTCATGTTTAGGTGCTTTCTGAACTTTTTTGTTCCGGATAGAAACATCACACCCATGTGTACCAATATTGGCATTAATTGACAAAAGTTCGCCGCGCGAGTTAAGGAGTGATTTTTCGACACGGACGCACCCAATCCACTCCAATATGTCCAAAACTCATGTTTTGGTGCTTTTCGAATTTTTTTGTTCCGGATAGAAACATCGCACCCACGTGTGCCAATATTGGCATTACTTGACAAAAGTTCACGGAGTGATTTTTCGATACGGACGCACCCAATCCACTCCAACAGGTCCAAAACTTATGTTTTGGTGCTTTTTGAACTTTTTTGTTCCGGCTAAAAATATCACACCCACGAGTGCCGATATAGGCCAATATTGGCATTAATTGACAAAAGTTCACCGCGCGAGTGACGGAGTGCTTTTTCAACACGGACGCACCAAATCCACTCCAATTTGTCCCAAACTCATGTTGTGGTGATTTTTGAACTTCTTTGTTCCGGATACAAACATCCCACCCACGTGTGCCAATATTGGCATTAATTAAAAAAGTTCGCCGCGCGAGTCACGGAGTGAGTTTTCGAAACGGACGCACCCAATCGACTCCCATATGTCCAAAACTCATGTTTTAGTGCTTTTCGAACTTTTTTGTTCCGGATAGAAACATCGCACCCACGTGTGCCAATATTGGCATTAATTGACAAAAGTTCGCCGCGCGAGTCACGGGGTGATTTTTCGACACGGACGCACCCAATCCACTCCTATATGTCCAAAACTCATGTTTTGGTGCTTTCTGAACTTTTTTGTTCCGGATAGAAACATCACACCCACGTGTACCAATATTGGCATTAATGGACAAAAGTTCGCCGCGCGAGTCGAGGAGTGATTTTTCGACACGGACGCACCCAATCCACTCCAATATGTCCAAAACTCATGTTTTGGTGCTTTTTAAACTTTTTTGTTCCGGCTAAAAACATCGCACCCACGAGTGCCGATATCGGCTAATATTGGTACTAAGTGATAAAAGTTCGCCGCGCGAGTCAGGTAGTGATTTGTCGCAACGGGCACACCCAATCCACTCCAATATGACCAAAACTCATGTTTTAGTGCTCTTTGAACTTTTTTTTTCCGGATAGAAACATCGCACCCACGTGTGGCAATATTGGCATTAATTAAAAAAGGGTTCGCCGCGCAAGTCACGGAGTGAGTTTTCGACACGGACGCACCCAATCGACTCCAATATGTGCAAAACTCATATTTTGGTGCTTTTTGAACTTTTTTGTTCCGGATAGAAACATCGCACCCACGTGGGCCAATATTGGCATTAATTGACAAAAGTTCGCCGCGCGAGTCACGGAGTGATTTTTCGACACGGACGCACCCAATCCACTCCAATATGTCCAAAACTCATGTTTTGGTGCTTTCTGAACTTTTTTGTTCTGGATAGAAACATCACACCCACGTGCACCAATATTGGCATTAATTGACAAAAGTTCGCCGCGTGAGTCACGAAGTGATTTTTCGCAACGGACACACCCAATCCACTCCAATATGAATAACACTCATGTTTTGGTGCTTTTCGAACTTCTTTGTTCCGGATAGAAACATCGCACCCACGTGTGCCAATATTGGCATTACTTGACAAAAGTTCACGGAGTGATTTTTCGACACGGACGCACCCAATCCACTCCTATATGTCCAAAACTCATGTTTTGGTGCTTTCTGCACTTTTTTGTTCCGGATAGAAACATCACACCCACGTGTACCAATATTGGCATTAATTGACAAAAGTTCGCCGCGCGAGTCAAGGAGTGATTTTTCGACACGGACGCACCCAATCCACTCCAATATGTCCAACACTCATGTTTTGGTGCTTTTTATACTTTTTTGTTCCGGCTAAAAACATCCCACCCACGAGTGCCGATATCGGCTAATATTGGTACTAAGTGATAAAAGTTCGCCGAGCGAGTCACGTAGTGATTTGTCGCAACGGGCACACCCAATCCACTCCAATATGACCAAAACTCATGTTTTAGTGCTTTTTGAACTTTTTTGTTCCGGATAGAAACATCGCACCCACGTGTGGCAATATTGGCATTAATTAAAAAAGGGTTCGCCGCGCAAGTCACGGAGTGAGTTTTCGAGACGGACGCACCCAAACGACTCCAATATGTGCAAAACTCATGTTTTGGTGCTTTCTGAACTTTTTTGTTCCGGATAGAAACATCACACCCACGTGCACCAATATTGGCATTAATTGACAAAAGTTCGCCGCGTGAGTCACGAAGTGATTTTTCGCAACGGACACACCCAATCCACTCCAATATGACCAACACTCATGTTTTGGTGCTTTTCGAACTTCTTTGTTCCGGATAGAAAGATCGCACCCACGTGTGCCAATATTGGCATTACTTGACAAAAGTTCACGGAGTGATTTTTCGACACGGACGCACCCAATCCACTCCAATATGTCCAAAACTCATGTTTTGGTGCTTTTTGAACTTTTTTGTTCCGGATAGAAACATCACACCCACGTGTTCTAATATTGGCATTAATTGACAAAAGTTCGCCGCGCGAGTCAAGGAGTGATTTTTCGACACAGACGCACCCAATCCACTCCAATATGTCCAAAACTCATGTGTTGGTGCTTTTTGAACTTTTTTGTTCCGGCTAAAAACATCACACCCACGAGTGCCGATTTAGGCCAATATTGGTATTAATTGATAAAAGTACGCCGCGCGAGTCACGAAGTGATTTTTCGCAATGGACACACCCAATCCACTCCAATATGACCAAAACTCATGTTTTGGTGCTTTTTGAACTTTTTTGTTCCGGATAGAAACATCGTACCCACGTGTGCCAATATTGGCATTAATTAAAAAAGGGTTCGCCGCACAAGTCACGGAGTGAGTTTTCGACACGGACGCACCCAATCGACTCCAATATGTCCAAAACTCATATTTTGGTGCTTTTTGAACTTTTTTGTTCCGGATAGGAACATCGCACCCACGTGTGCCAATTTTGGCATTAATTGATAAAAGTTCACCGCGCGAGTCACGGAGAATATTTTCGACCCGGACGCACCCAATCCACTCCAATATGTCCAAAACTAATGTTTTGGTGCTTTTTGAACTTTTTTGTTCCGGCTCAAAACATCACACCCACGAGTGCCGATATTGGCCAATATTGGCATTAATTGACAAAATTTCGCCGCGCGAGTCACGAAGTGTTTTTTCGACACGGACGCACCCAATCCACTCCAATATGTCCAAAACTCATCTTTCGGTGCTTTCTGAACTTTTTTGTTGCGGATAGAAACATCACACCCACGTGTACCAATAGTGGCATTAATTGACAAAAGTTCGCCGCGCGAGTCACAGAGTGATTTTTCGACACGGACGCACCCTATCCACTCCAATATGTCTAAAACTCATGTTTTGGTGCTTTTTGAACTTCTTTGTTCCGGCTAAAAACATCACACCCACGAGTGCCGATATAGGCCAATATTGGCATTAAATGACAAAAGTTCGCCGCGCGAGTCACGGAGTGATTTTTCGACACGGACACACCCAATCCACTCCAATATGACCAAAACTCATGTTTTGGTGCTTTTTGAACTTTTTTGTTCCGGATAGAAACATCGTACCCACGTGTGCCAATATTGGCATTAAATAAAAAAGGGTTCGCCGCGCAAGTCACGGAGTGAGTTTTCGACACGGACGCACCCAATCGACTCCAATATGTCCAAAACTCATATTTTGGTGCTTTTTGAACTTTTTTGTTCCGGATAGAAACATCGCACCCACGTGTGCCAATATTGGCATTAATTGACAAAAGTTCACCGCGCGAGTCACGGAGTGATTTTTCGACACGGACGCACCCAATCCACTCCAATATGTCCAAAACTCATGTTTTGGTGCTTTCTGAACTTTTTTGTTCCGGCTAAAAACATCTCCACCACGAGTGCCGATATAGGCCAATATTGGTATTAATTGACAAAAGTTCGCCGCATGAGTCACGGAGTGATTTTTCGACACGGACACACCCAATCCACTCCAATATGTCCAAAACTCATGTTTTGGTGCTTTTTGAACTTTTTTGTTCCGGATAGAAACATCGCACCCACGTGTGCCAATATTGGCATTAATTGACAAAAGTTCGCCGCGCGAGTCACGGTGTGATTTTTCGACACGGACGCACCCGATCCACTCCAATATGTCCAAAACTCATGTTTTGTTGCTTTTTGAACTTTTTTGTTCCGGATAGAAACATCGCACCCACGTGTGCCAATTTTGGCATTAATTGATAAAAGTTCACCGCGCGAGTCACGGAGAATATTTTCGACCCGGACGCACCCAATCCACTCCAATATGTCCAAAACTAATGTTTTGGTGCTTTTTGAACTTTTTTGTTCCGGCTAAAAACATCACACCCACGAGTGCCGATATAGGCCAATATTGGCATTAATTGACAAAAGTCCGCCGCGCGAGTCACGGAGTGTTTTTTCGACTCGGACGCACCCAATCCACTCCAATATGTCCAAAACTCATATTTTGGTGCTTTTTGAACTTTTTTGTTCCGGATAGAAACATCGCACCCACGTGTGCCAATATTGGCATTAATTGACAAAAGTTCGCCGCGCGAGTGACGGAGTGATTTTTCGACACGGACGCACCCAATCCACTCCAATATGTCCAAAACTCTTGTTTTGGTGCTTTCTGAACTTTTTTGTTCCGGATAGAAACATCACACCAACGTGTACCAATATTGGCATTAATTGATAAAAGTTCGTTGCGCGAGTCAAGGAGTGATTTTTCGACACGGACGCGCCCAATCCACTTCAATATGTCCAAAACTCATGTGTTGGTGCTTTTTGAACTTTTTTGTTCCGGCTAAAAACATCACACCCACGAGTTCCGATATAGGCCAATATTGGTATTAATTGATAAAAGTTCGCCGCGCGAGTCACGAAGTGATTTTTGGCAATGGACACACCCAATCCACTCGAATATGACCAAACCTCATGTTCTGGTGCTTTTTGAACTTTTTTGTTTCGGATAGAAACATCGCACCCACGTGTGCCAATATTGGCATTAATTTAAAAAGGGTTCGCCGCGCAAGTCACGGAGTGAGTTTTCGACACGGACGCACCCAATCGACTCCAATATGTCCAAAACTTATATTTTGGTGCTTTTTGAACTTTTTTGTTCCGGATAGAAACTTCGCACCCACGTGTGCCAATATTGGCATTAATTGACAAAAGTTCGCCGCGCGAGTCACGGAGTGATTTTTCGACACGGACGCACCCAATCCACTCCAATATGTCGAAAACTCATCTTTCGGTGCTTTCTGAACTTTTTTGTTCCGGATAGAAACATCAAACCCACGTGTACCAATAGTGGCATTAATTGACAAAAGTTCGCCGCGCGAGTCACAGAGTGATTTTTCGACACGGACGCACCCAATCCACTCCAATATGTCCAAAACTCATGTTTTGGTACTTTTTGAATTTTTTTGTTCCGGCTAAAAACATCACACCCACGAGTGCCCATATAGGCCAATATTGGCATTAATTGACAAAAGTTCGCCGCGCGAGTCACGAAGTGTTTTTTCGACACGGACGCACCCAATCCACTCCAATTTGTCCAAAACTCATGTTGTGATGCTTTTTGAACTTTTTTGTTCCGGATAGAAACATCGCACCCACGTGTGCCAATATTGGCATTAATTGATAAAAAGTTTGCCGTGCGACTCACGGAGTGATTTTTCGACACGGACGCACCCTATCCACTCCAATATGTCCAAAACTCATGCGTTGGTGCTTTTTGAACTTTTTTGTTCCAGCTAAAAACATCACACCCACGAGTGTCGTTATAGGCCAATATTGGCATTAATTGACAAAAGTTCGCCGCGCGAGTCAAGGAGTGATTTTTCGACACAGACGCACCCAATCCACTCCAATATGTCCAAAACTCATGTGTTGGTGCTTTTTGAACTTTTTTGTTCCGGCTAAAAACATCACACCCACGAGTGCCGATATAGGCCAATATTGGTATTAATTGATAAAAGTTCGTCGCGCGAGTCACGAAGTGATTTTTCGCAACAGACACACCCAATCCACTCCAATATGACCCAAACTCATGTTTTGGTGCTTTTTGAACTTTTTTGTTCCGGATAGAAACATCGCACCCACGTGTGCCAATTTTGGCATTAATTGATAAAAGTTCGCCGCGCGAGTCACGGAGAATATTTTCGACCCAGACGCACCCAATCCACTCCAATATGTCCAAAACTAATGTTTTGGTGCTTTTTGAACTTTTTTGTTCCGGCTAAAAACATCACACCCACCAGTGCCGATATAGGCCAATATTGGTATTAATTGATAAAAGTTCGTCGCGCGAGTCACGAAGTGATTTTTCGCAAGGGACACACCCAATCCTCTCTAATATGACCAAAACTCATGTTTTGGTGCTTTTTGAACTTTTTTTGTTCCGGATAGAAACATCGCACCCACGTGTGCCAATATTGGCATTAATTGACAAAAGTTCGCCGCGCGAGTCACGGAGTGATTTTTCGACACGGACGCACCCAATCCACTCCAATATGTCCAAAACTCATCTTTCGGTGCTTTCTGAACTTTTTTGTTCCGGATAGAAACATCACACCCAAGTGTACCAATAGTGGCATTAATTGACAAAAGTTCGCCGCGCGAGTCACAGAGTGATTTTTCGACACGGACGCACCCAATCCACTCCAATATGTCCAAAACTCATGTTTTGGTACTTTTTGAACTTTTTTGTTCCGGCTAAAAACATCACACCCACGAGTGCTAATATAGGCCAATATTGGTATTAATTGACAAAAGGTCGCCGCGCGAGACACGAAGTGATTTTTCGCAACAGACACACCCAATCCACTCCAATATGACCAAAACTCATGTTATGGTGCTTTTTGAACTTTTTTGTTCCGGATAGAAACATCGCACCCACGTGTGCCAATTTTGGCATTAATTGATAAAAGTTCACCGCGCGAGTCACGGAGAATATTTTCGACCCGGACGCACCCAATCCACTCCAATATGTCCAAAACTAATGTTTTGGTGCTTTTTGAACTTTTTTGTTCCGGCTAAAAACATCACACCCACGAGTGCCGATATAGGCCAATATTGGCATTAATTGACAAAAGTTCGCCGCGCGAGTCACGAAGTATTTTTTCGACACGGACGCACCCAATCCACTCCATTTGTCCAAAACTCATGTTGTGGTGCTTTTTGAACTTTTTTGTTCCGGATAGAAACATCGCACCCACGTGTGCCAATATTGGCATTAATTGACAAAAGTTCGCCGCGCGAGTCACAGAGTGATTTTTCGACACGGACGCACCCAATCCACTCCAATATGTCCAAAACTCATGTTTTGGTACTTTTTGAACTTTTTTGTTCCGGCTAAAAACATCACACCCACGAGTGCTAATATAGGCCAATATTGGTATTAATTGACAAAAGGTCGCCGCGCGAGACACGAAGTGATTTTTCGCAACAGACACACCCAATCCACTCCAATATGACCAAAACTCATGTTTTGGTGCTTTTTGAACTTTTTTGTTCCGGATAGAAACATCGCACCCACGTGTGCCAATTTTGGCATTAATTGATAAAAGTTCGCCGCGCGAGTCACGGAGAATATTTTCGACCCAGACGCACCCAATCCACTCCAATATGTCCAAAACTAATGTTTTGGTGCTTTTTGAACTTTTTTGTTCCGGCTAAAAACATCACACCCACGAGTGCCGATATAGGCCAATGTTGGTATTAATTGATAAAAGTTCGTCGCGCGAGTCACGAAGTGATTTTTCGCAATGGACACACCCAATCCTCTCTAATATGACCAAAACTCATGTTTTGGTGCTTTTTGAACTTTTTTTGTTCCGGATAGAAACATCGCACCCACGTGTGCCAATATTGGCATTAATTGACAAAAGTTCGCCGCGCGAGTCACGGAGTGATTTTTCGACACGGACGCACCCAATCCACTCCAATATGTCCAAAACTCATCTTTCGGTGCTTTCTGAACTTTTTTGTTCCGGATAGAAACATCACACCCAAGTGTACCAATAGTGGCATTAATTGACAAAAGTTCGCCGCGCGAGTCACAGAGTGATTTTTCGACACGGACGCACCCAATCCACTCCAATATGTCCAAAACTCATGTTTTGGTACTTTTTGAACTTTTTTGTTCCGGCTAAAAACATCACACCCACGAGTGCTAATATAGGCCAATATTGGTATTAATTGACAAAAGGTCGCCGCGCGAGACACGAAGTGATTTTTCGCAACAGACACACCCAATCCACTCCAATATGACCAAAACTCATGTTTTGGTGCTTTTTGGACTTTTTTGTTCCGGATAGAAACATCGCACCCACGTGTGCCAATTTTGGCATTAATTGATAAAAGTTCACCGCGCGAGTCACGGAGAATATTTTCGACCCGGACGCACCCAATCCACTCCAATATGTCCAAAACTAATGTTTAGGTGCTTTTTGAACTTTTTTGTTCCGGCTAAAAACATCACACCCACGAGTGCCGATATAGGCCAATATTGGCATTAATTGACAAAAGTTCGCCGCGCGAGTCACGAAGTGTTTTTTCGACACGGACGCACCCAATCCACTCCATTTGTCCAAAACTCATGTTGTGGTGCTTTTTGAACTTTTTTGTTCCGGATAGAAACATCGCACCCACGTGTGCCAATATTGGCATTAATTGACAAAAAGTTCGCCGTGCGAGTCACGGAGTGATTTTTCGACACGGACGCACCCAATCCACTCCAATATGTCCAAAACTCATGCGTTGGTGCTTTTTGAACTTTTTTGTTCCAGCTAAAAACATCACACCCACGAGTGTCGTTATAGGCCAATATGGGCATTAATTGACAAAAGTTCGCCGCGCGAGTCAAGGAGTGATTTTTCGACACAGACGCACCCAATCCACTCCAATATGTCCAAAACTCATGTGTTGGTGCTTTTTGAACTTTTTTGTTTCGGCTAAAAACTTGACACCCACGAGTGCCGATAGAGACCAATATTGGTATTAATTGATAAAAGTTCACCGTGCGAGTCACGAAGTGATTTTTCGCAACGGACACACCCAATCCACTCCAATATGACCAAAACTCATGTCTTGGTGCTTTTTGAACTTTTTTGTTCCGGATAGAAACATCGCACCCACGTGTGCCAATATTGGCATTAATTAAAAAAGGGTTCACCGCGCAAGTCACGCAGTGAGTTTTCGACACGGACGCGCCCAATCGACTCCAATATGTCCAAAACTCATATTTTGGTGCTTTTTGAACTTTTTTGTTCCGGATAGAAACATCGCACCCACGTGTGCCAATTTTGGCATTAATTGACAAAAGTTCGCCGTGCGAGTCACGGAGTGATTTTTCGATACGGGCACACCCAATCCACTCCAATATGTCCAAAACTCATGTTTTGGTGCTTTTTGGACTTTTTTGTTCCGGATAGAAACATCACACCCTCGTGTACCAATATTGGCATTAATTGACAAAAGTTCGCCGCGCGAGTCAAGGAGTGATTTTTCGACACGGACGCACCCAATCCACTCCAATATGTCCAAAACTCATGTGTTGGTGCTTTTTGAACTTTTTTGTTCCGGCTAAAAACATCACACCCACGAGTGCCGATATACGCCAATATTGGATTAATTGATAAAAGTTCGCCGCGCGAGTCACGAAGTGATTTTTCGAAATGGACACACCCAATCCACTCCAATATGACCAAAACTCATGTTTTGATGCTTTTTGAACTTTTTTGTTCCGGATAGAAACATCGCAGCCACGTGTGTCAATATTGGCATTAATTGACAAAAAGTTCGCCATGCGAGTCACGGAGTGATTTTTCGACACGGACGCACTCAATCCACTCCAATATGTCCAAAACTCATGTTTTGGTGCGTTGTGAACTTTTTTGTTCCGGATAGAAACATCACACCCACGTGTGCCAATATTGGCATTAATTAAAAAAGGGTTCGCCGCGCAAGTCACGGAGTGAGTTTTCGACACGGACGCACCCAATCGACTCCAATATGTCCAAAACTCATATTTTGGTGCTTTTTGAACTTTTTTGTTCCGGATAGAAACTTCGCACCCACGTGTGCCAATATTGGCATTAATTGACAAAAGTTCGCCGCGCGAGTCACGGAGTGATTTTTCGACACGGACGCACCCAATCCACTCCAATATGTCCAAAACTCATCTTTCGGTGCTTTCTGAACTTTTTTGTTCCGGATAGAAACATCAAACCCACGTGTACCAATCGTGGCATTAATTGACAAAAGTTCGCCGCGAGTCACAGAGTGATTTTTCGACACGGACGCACCCAATCCACTCCAATATGTCCAAAACTAATGTTTTGGTGCTTTTTGAACTTTTTTGTTCCGGCTAAAAACATCACACCCACGAGTGCCGATATAGGCCAATATTGGCATTAATTGACAAAAGTTCGCCGCGCGAGTCACGAAGTGTTTTTTCGACACGGACGCACCCAATCCACTCCAATTTGTCCAAAACTCATGTTGTGATGCTTTTTGAACTTTTTTGTTCCGGATAGAAACATCGCACCCACGTGTGCCAATATTGGCATTAATTGATAAAAAGTTTGCCGTGCGACTCACGGAGTGATTTTTCGACACGGACGCACCCTATCCACTCCAATATGTCCAAAACTCATGCGTTGGTGCTTTTTGAACTTTTTTGTTCCAGCGAAAAACATCACACCCACGAGTGTCGTTATAGTCCAATATTGGCATTAATTGACAAAAGATCGCCGCGCGAGTCAAGGAGTGATTTTTCGACACAGACGCACCCAATCCACTCCAATATGTCCAAAACTCATGTGTTGGTGCTTTTTGAACTTTTTTGTTCCGGCTAAAAACATCACACCCACGAGTGCCGATATAGGCCAATATTGGTATTAATTGATAAAAGTTCGTCGCGCGAGTCACGAAGTGATTTTTCGCAACAGACACACCCAATCCACTCCAATATGACCAAAACTCATGTTTTGGTGCTTTTTGAACTTTTTTGTTCCGGATAGAAACATCGCACCCACGTGTGCCAATTTTGGCATTAATTGATAAGAGTTCACCGCGCGAGTCACGCAGAATATTTTCGACCCAGACGCACCCAATCCACTCCAATATGTCCAAAACTAATGTTTTGGTGCTTTTTGAACTTTTTTGTTCCGGCTAAAAACATCACACCCACGAGTGCCGATATAGGCCAATATTGGTATTAATTGATAAAAGTTCGTCGCGCGAGTCACGAAGTGTTTTTTCGACACGGACGCACCCAATCCACTCCATTTGTCCAAAACTCATGTTGTGGTGCTTTTTGAACTTTTTTGTTCCGGATAGAAACATCGCACCCACGTGTGCCAATATTGGCATTTATTGACAAAAAGTTCGCCGTGCGAGTCACGGAGTGATTTTTCGACACGGACGCACCCAATCCACTCCAATATGTCCAAAACTCATCTTTCGGTGCTTTCTGAACTTTTTTGTTCCGGATAGAAACATCAAACCCACGTGTACCAATAGTGGCATTAATTGACAAAAGTTCGTCGCGCGAGTCATAGAGTGATTTTTCGACACGGACGCACCCAATCCACTCCAATATGTCCAAAACTAATGTTTTGGTGCTTTTTGAACTTTTTTGTTCCGGCTAAAAACATCACACCCACGAGTGCCGATATAGGCCAATATTGGCATTAATTGACAAAAGTTCGCCGCGCGAGTCACGAAGTGTTTTTTCGACACGGACGCACCCAATCCACTCCAATTTGTCCAAAACTCATGTTGTGATGCTTTTTGAACTTTTTTGTTCCGGATAGAAACATCGCACCCACGTGTGCCAATATTGGCATTAATTGATAAAAAGTTTGCCGTGCGACTCACGGAGTGATTTTTCGACACGGACGCACCCTATCCACTCCAATATGTCCAAAACTCATGCGTTGGTGCTTTTTGAACTTTTTTGTTCCAGCGAAAAACATCACACCCACGAGTGTCGTTATAGGCCAATATTGGCATTAATTGACAAAAGTTCGCCGCGCGAGTCAAGGAGTGATTTTTCGACACAGACGCACCCAATCCACTCCAATATGTCCAAAACTCATGTGTTGGTGCTTTTTGAACTTTTTTGTTCCGGCTAAAAACATCACACCCACGAGTGCCGATATAGGCCAATATTGGTATTAATTGATAAAAGTTCGTCGCGCGAGTCACGAAGTGATTTTTCGCAACAGACACACCCAATCCACTCCAATATGACCAAAACTCATGTTTTGGTGCTTTTTGAACTTTTTTGTTCCGGATAGAAACATCGCACCCACGTGTGCCAATTTTAGCATTAATTGATAAGAGTTCACCGCGCGAGTCACGGAGAATATTTTCGACCCAGACGCACCCAATCCACTCCAATATGTCCAAAACTAATGTTTTGGTGCTTTTTGAACTTTTTTGTTCCGGCTAAAAACATCTCACCCACGAGTGCCGATATAGGCCAATATTGGTATTAATTGATAAAAGTTCGTCGCGCGAGTCACGAAGTGATTTTTCGCAATGGACACACCCAATCCACTCTAATATGACCAAAACTCATGTTTTGGTGCTTTTTGAACTTTTTTTGTTCCGGATAGAAACATCGCACCCACGTGTGCCAATATTGGCATTAATTGACAAAAGTTCGCCGCGCGAGTCACGGAGTGATTTTTCGACACGGACGCACCCAATCCACTCCAATATGTCCAAAACTCATCTTTCGGTGCTTTCTGAACTTTTTTGTTCCGGATAGAAACATCACACCCAAGTGTACCAATAGTGGCATTAATTGACAAAAGTTCGCCGCGCGAGTCACAGAGTGATTTTTCGACACGGACGCACCCAATCCACTCCAATATGTCCAAAACTCATGTTTTGGTGCTTTTTGAACTTTTTTGTTCCGGCTAAAAACATCACACCCACGAGTGCTAATATAGGCCAATATTGGTATTAATTGACAAAAGTTCGCCGCGCGAGTCACGAAGTGATTTTTCGCAACAGACACACCCAATCCACTCCAATATGACCAAAACTCATGTTTTGGTGCTTTTTGAACTTTTTTGTTCCGGATAGAAACATCGCACCCACGTGTGCCAATTTTGGCATTAATTGATAAAAGTTCACCGCGCGAGTCACGGAGAATATTTTCGACCCGGACGCACCCAATCGACTCCAATATGTCCAAAACTCATGTTTTGGTGCTTTTTGAACTTTTTTGTTCCGGCTAAAAACATCACACCCACGAGTGCCGATATAGACCAATATTGGCATTAATTGACAAAAGTTCGCCGCGCGAGTCACGAAGTGTTTTTTCGACACGGACGCACCCAATCCACTCCATTTGTCCAAAACTCATGTTGTGGTGCTTTTTGAACTTTTTTGTTCCGGATAGAAACATCGCACCCACGTGTGCCAATATTGGCATTTATTGACAAAAAGTTCGCCGTGCGAGTCACGGAGTGATTTTTCGACACGGACGCACCCAATCCACTCCAATATGTCCAAAACTCATGTTGTGATGCTTTTTGAACTTTTTTGTTCCGGATAGAAACATCGCACCCACGTGTGCCAATATTGGCATTAATTGATAAAAAGTTTGCCGTGCGACTCACGGAGTGATTTTTCGACACGGACGCACCCTATCCACTCCAATATGTCCAAAACTCATGCGTTGGTGCTTTTTGAACTTTTTTGTTCCAGCGAAAAACATCACACCCACGAGTGTCGTTATAGGCCAATATTGGCATTAATTGACAAAAGTTCGCCGCGCGAGTCAAGGAGTGATTTTTCGACACAGACGCACCCAATCCACTCCAATATGTCCAAAACTCATGTGTTGGTGCTTTTTGAACTTTTTTGTTCCGGCTAAAAACATCACACCCACGAGTGCCGATATAGGCCAATATTGGTATTAATTGATAAAAGTTCGTCGCGCGAGTCACGAAGTGATTTTTCGCAACAGACACACCCAATCCACTCCAATATGACCAAAACTCATGTTTTGGTGCTTTTTGAACTTTTTTGTTCCGGATAGAAACATCGCACCCACGTGTGCCAATTTTAGCATTAATTGATAAGAGTTCACCGCGCGAGTCACGGAGAATATTTTCGACCCAGACGCACCCAATCCACTCCAATATGTCCAAAACTAATGTTTTGGTGCTTTTTGAACTTTTTTGTTCCGGCTAAAAACATCTCACCCACGAGTGCCGATATAGGCCAATATTGGTATTAATTGATAAAAGTTCGTCGCGCGAGTCACGAAGTGATTTTTCGCAATGGACACACCCAATCCACTCTAATATGACCAAAACTCATGTTTTGGTGCTTTTTGAACTTTTTTTGTTCCGGATAGAAACATCGCACCCACGTGTGCCAATATTGGCATTAATTGACAAAAGTTCGCCGCGCGAGTCACGGAGTGATTTTTCGACACGGACGCACCCAATCCACTCCAATATGTCCAAAACTCATCTTTCGGTGCTTTCTGAACTTTTTTGTTCCGGATAGAAACATCACACCCAAGTGTACCAATAGTGGCATTAATTGACAAAAGTTCGCCGCGCGAGTCACAGAGTGATTTTTCGACACGGACGCACCCAATCCACTCCAATATGTCCAAAACTCATGTTTTGGTGCTTTTTGAACTTTTTTGTTCCGGCTAAAAACATCACACCCACGAGTGCTAATATAGGCCAATATTGGTATTAATTGACAAAAGTTCGCCGCGCGAGTCACGAAGTGATTTTTCGCAACAGACACACCCAATCCACTCCAATATGACCAAAACTCATGTTTTGGTGCTTTTTGAACTTTTTTGTTCCGGATAGAAACATCGCACCCACGTGTGCCAATTTTGGCATTAATTGATAAAAGTTCACCGCGCGAGTCACGGAGAATATTTTCGACCCGGACGCACCCAATCGACTCCAATATGTCCAAAACTCATGTTTTGGTGCTTTTTGAACTTTTTTGTTCCGGCTAAAAACATCACACCCACGAGTGCCGATATAGACCAATATTGGCATTAATTGACAAAAGTTCGCCGCGCGAGTCACGAAGTGTTTTTTCGACACGGACGCACCCAATCCACTCCATTTGTCCAAAACTCATGTTGTGGTGCTTTTTGAACTTTTTTGTTCCGGATAGAAACATCGCACCCACGTGTGCCAATATTGGCATTTATTGACAAAAAGTTCGCCGTGCGAGTCACGGAGTGATTTTTCGACACGGACGCACCCAATCCACTCCAATATGTCCAAAACTCATGCATTGGTGCTTTTTGAACTTTTTTGTTCCAGCTAAAAACATCACACCCACGAGTGTCGTTATAGGCCAATATTGGCATTAATTGACAAAAGTTCGCCGCGCGAGTCAAGGAGTGATTTTTCGACACAGACGCACCCAATCCACTCCAATATGTCCAAAACTCATGTGTTGGTGCTTTTTGAACTTTTTTGTTTCGGCTAAAAACATGACACCCACGAGTGCCGATAGAGACCAATATTGGTATTAATTGATAAAAGTTCACCGTGCGAGTCACGAAGTGATTTTTCGCAATGGACACACCCAATCCACTCCAATATGACCAAAACTCATGTCTTGGTGCTTTTTGAACTTTTTTGTTCCGGATAGAAACATCGCACCCACGTGTGCCAATATTGGCATTAATTAAAAAAAGTGTTCGCCGCGCAAGTCACGGAGTGAGTTTTCGACATGGACGCACCCAATCGACTCCAATATGTCCAAAACTCATATTTTGATGCTTTTTGAACTTTTTTGTTCCGGATATCAACATCGCACCCACGTATGCCAATATTGGCATTAATTGACAATATTTCGCCGCGCGAGTCACGGAGTGAGTTTTCGACACGGACACACCGAATGCACTCCAATTTGTCCAAAACTCATGTTGTGGTGCTTTTTGAACATTTTTGTTCCGGATAGAAACATCGCACCCACGTGTGCCAATATTGGCATTAATTGACAAAAGTTCGTCGCGCGAGTCACGAAGTGATTTTGCGCAACGGACACACCCAATCCACTCCAATATGACCAAAACTCATGTTTGGTGCTTTTTGAACTTTTTTGTTCCGGATAGAAACATCGCACCCACGGGTGCCAATATTGGCATTAACTGACAAAAGTTTGCCGCGCGAGTCACGGAGTGATATTTCGACACGGACGCACCCAATCCACTCCAATATGTCCAAAACTCATGTGTTGGTGCTTTTTGAACTATTTTGTTCCAGCTAAAAACATCACACCCACTAGTGCCGTTATAGGCCAATATTGGCATTAATTGATAAAAGTTCGCCGCGCGAGTCACGAAGTGATTTTTCGCAACGGACACACCCAAGCCACTCCAATATGACCAAAACTCATGTTTTGGTGCTTTTTGAACTTTTTTGTTCCGGATAGAAACATCGCACCCACGTGTGCCAATTTTGGCATTAATTGACAAAAGTTCGCCGTGCGAGTCACGGAATGATTTTTCGATACGGGCACACCCAATCCACTCCAATATGTCCAAAACTCATGTTTTGGTGCTTTTTGGACTTTTTTGTTCCGGATAGAAACATCACACCCACGAGTGCCGATATTGGCATTAATTGACAAAAGTTCGCTGCGCGAGTCACGGAGTGATTTTTCGACACGGACGCACCCATACCACTCCAATATATCCAATACTCATGTGTTGGTGCTTTTTGAACTTTTTTGTTCCGGCTAAAAACATCACACCCACGAGTGCCGATATAGGCCAATATTGGATTAATTGATAAAAGTTCGCCGCGCGAGTCACGAAGTGATTTTTCGAAATGGACACACCCAATCCACTCCAATATGACCAAAACTCATGTTTTGGTGCTTTTTGAACTTTTTTGTTCCGTGATAAACCCTGACCTCCACTCGATGCGCTCAAGGATATGATTTGGCCCTATCTTTCGGTGAGTTTGTGATAACTACGATTTGAGAGAAACGTTGACGATCCGACTACAACCGTACGAGACGTTGTGTTGCGCCTTAGCGATCGATTTACCTCTCCGTGGGTTGTTGATCTTATCGATGCAGATCAACCTTATTCCTGCAAGCAAATCGAAGAAACTAGCAAGAACAAGATAAAAGCAATCTGAATTGCAAATAGGAATTAAATACAAATGATAAGTTGGGGTTCCGAAGAACAAGCAGACGGACGGTCTAGCCGACACGCGCGCTGCAAGCAAGTAGCAATGGCTAAACTTTAATCTAACAAAACCCCCAAGAAACCCTAAAGGGGTACCTAGCTATTTATGGAGGTGGGAGGACGACCTAGGGAGCCCTAGGGTCGTGCTCCA
Organism: Oryza punctata; assembly: GCA_000573905.2. Lineage (NCBI taxonomy): Eukaryota > Viridiplantae > Streptophyta > Magnoliopsida > Poales > Poaceae > Oryza > Oryza punctata. Next base: position 22,524,518 of record CM002490.2, on the reverse strand, counting down.
CCTGTTTGGGGCGCACCCCACATGGGCCCCTCATGGGCCGGGGTCCCAGATGAAGTTACAAGCCCATAGGCCCATTATAGGTGACGTAGCACCTTGTTTCTGTAATTGCGGCCAACTGAGATGGAATTTGGCAATGAGGCTAGATCCATTGGAAAGAGGAATCCGAGACCTTTCCATCAAGTACTCACGGGCCGAAAATGGAGCTCGTATGATGATTTGGCGGCCGTTCGAAGTCAACGTTGCTGCAGGTGGCCGAATTGGATTCCAGCACTTGGAGGAGTTGATCTTGCTATCTTCTTGTTGATCCATGATGTGAACAATGGTTGTATCCGTAGTAGCCATGGTCACATCATCCTCCCCTTCTTCACGGAAAACCGTCCTCGGTTTTTCCATATGGTGCTCTTCACGTAGTCCATTTAAAACAACCTGTTTCACCAAATCAAAACAAGACAGACTCGAGGAAATATGATTAGCAATAATACGACTCTCTAGCTTGCAAATTTTATCCACGTCTACAGGATGATCTAAATCCAAACATATGTAAACTCTATGCACCAAATATATTCCTCCATCAGTATATCCTCCAAAGATATGAAAAATAGCATTAATTGGACATCTCAAATCAGACTTAACAAATAATTTCTCCTTCAAATTGTCGAGCTCACAAAATTCATCAAACTGAATATAGCCCAAAGTATTTAAAGAAGATATCAATTCACGTTCCTCTACTTCATTAGCAAAGTGAATAACATGCTTAAAATCAACACATAAAGAACTAACACTAGAAATAGCATATTCATTCACTAGTTGTGGTATGGGTATAAGTGAAGCATTACCACACAACTCTTCTTTATCACAAGAGACAGCAAGTAAATCAACTTGTGACAAAGGCATCTCGGTAATTGGTTCCACTAAAGGTTGCTCTACTATAGCACGAAAAGTGGACATTTGTAGCTCAGCTTGAGAATACTCACATTCATTTATCTCAGCACCATTTAATTTACCTTCCAAACTTTCTTCAGATGTCGCAGGTGCTTCATGCTTCTCCTCTTTCTTCTCAAGTACATCATTCTCCTCCTTTTGACAATTGTTTACTTCCTGCAAATTATTAGTAACAGGAGGCACGGGCACAACTTGTTGCTTATTAACATTGTCAATTTGTTTTTCCACATTGCAAGCAAGTTGTAATAAATGAGAAAGAGATCTATATCTTTGACTAGCGAGCATATCCTGAATTTCTTTGTTAAGCCCACGCAAAAACCTCAATTCTGAAGCTTCTTCGCATTCATCTAAACCACAGCGTAATAAACAAGCACGCATATCGTGATAGTATGAAGTAACAGTTTTAGTATCTTGCTTTAAACATTGCAGTTTGTTGAACAGAATATCAGCATAATACATGGGAACATAAATATCTCTGAAATATCGTTTCATGTCTTTCCAAGATTGAGGTATTTTGTTATGCCTACAAAGATATTTCCAATCATCAGAAGCATGTTTAACTAAAACACTAGAGGCACACATAACCATATGATTCTCAGTCAATTTATATTTTTGAAATTCTCTATCGACAGCAAGCTCCCAATCAACGTAAGCATGAGGATCATAATTTCCTTCAAAATAAGGTAGTGCAGATTTGATCTTAGCTAGAACATCATCACTTACCTCATAATGGTCATGTTGATTACTCCTCATGTCTTGACGAAGATGTCGATGTTGAGCACAGTTGTTCCCAATCGTCTTCCGTATCGCTGACATTGTTAGTAGAAAACAAGAAACATACAAAAATATGCACGTTCCTATTAACTACTAGGTATTGGACGCTCAAATATCACATACACTTAAGCTTTTAACCGAGCTCTTACAAGTTCTTACCAATGCAAGCGGAATGGTGATATACACCGACTCAACCAAGCACCCCAATGGAGGTTGGATGTATCGATGCCTTGGCAAACACTTGCTGTACGGCTGCAATCAAATCTGTGGAGCTCTAGGTAGGCTTAAATATGTAGCAAAGGAGTAGCAAATGCTCAAATAAGAGAATGCAAATTTGAATAATGGTTCAAAGTCAAGTACCGTGCTGGTCCTAGGCTAGAACGTACTAGAGACGCGAGCCTAGACACAAACGGTACCACAAGATAGCACAACTCAAGCACAACTCTGATACGTGAAAGCAATCTCAAAGATAACAACTGATTTTCTCTTTCTTTTTTCTTTCTTTCTTTCTCTTTTTTTTCCTTCTTTCCTTTTTTTTGGTGCGGCTTTTCTTTTCCTTTTTTTAAGCACCTTTCTGCCTTTTTTTTTCTTTTTTTTGACTTTTTTTTCAGCAAAAACGACTCAAGGACCTGGATGCAAGATTACAGGGACTCAAATGTAAATATAAAAAATTACAGGGACTCGAATGTAAAAGTGCAAACCCTAAAATTAAAATTATACAAAAATGGAATGCTCTCGTCGCATAGGTTCCGTTTTTGCAAACAGATTTCTAATCCGACACTCGAAAATTTTTCACCAAGGTGTTTTGCAAGTTCCGGTATAGATTGGAACCGAGGAAAGAGAGGAGGAAGTCGGACTCAAGGATGGGAGGGGGTGGGGCGGCATACCAAACCAAGAGAGAGTCTCGGCCTTGGTTTTGGAAAAGGCCCACGCGAAAAAAAAGAAACAAACCCACACTTCCCTTTTTATCTCTTCTTCCTCAACCACAGAACCAATCTAATCTATTACCAAAAACTAATCTGTTCACTTCTCGTGCGGCATGAAAGCACGGCAAAGGCTAGCCGCCTATGGCAAACCCTAGATGCTACTTAGCAACTCCAAAACCGACCGACAGAAAATGCCCGAAACGAGAAAAACGGAACCCTAGTGGCGACACGATTCCGTTTTCGAAGATCCCGACGACAACGAAGACACAGTGACGAAGGCAACAATGGTACTAACCGTGACAAGAACTCGAAACTCTAAACGGACTAGACGTTAAGACCAGCAACACGACTCGGCGATGCAACGCAAAACTCAACAAGGCAAAAACTGAAAAGAACAATGCAGTGGCACAAATATGGCTAGGTAAAGGATGCAATTTTTTTATGGCTATTTTCTGGTTATAGGTAGATAAAAAAAACTCACCGAACAACGAAAGCTCTGATACCACTTGATAAACCCTGACCTCCACTCGATGCGCTCAAGGATATGATTTGGCCCGATCTTTCGGTGAGTTTGTGATAACTACGATTTGAGAGAAACGTTGACGATCCGACTACAACCGTACGAGACGTTGTGTTGCGCCTTAGCGATCGATACACCTCTCCGTGGGTTGTTGATCTTATCGATGCAGATCAACCTTATTCCTGCAAGCAAATCGAAGAAACTAGCAAGAACAAGATAAAAGCAATCTGAATTGCAAATAGGAATTAAATACAAATGATAAGTTGGGGTTCCGAAGAACAAGCAGACGGACGGTCTAGCCGACACGCGCGCTGCAAGCAAGTAGCAATGGCTAAACTTTAATCTAACAAAACCCCCAAGAAACCCTAAAGGGGTACCTAGCTATTTATGGAGGTGGGAGGACGACCTAGGGAGCCCTAGGGTCGTGCTCCACCTGTTTGGGGCGCACCCCACATGGGCCCCTCATGGGCCGGGGTCCCAGATGAAGTTACAAGCCCATAGGCCCATTATAGGTGACGTAGCACCTTGTTTCTGTAATTGCGGCCAACTGAGATGGAATTTGGCAATGAGGCTAGATCCATTGGAAAGAGGAATCCGAGACCTTTCCATCAAGTACTCACGGGCCGAAAATGGAGCTCGTATGATGATTTGGCGGCCGTTCGAAGTCAACGTTGCTGCAGGTGGCCGAATTGGATTCCAGCACTTGGAGGAGTTGATCTTGCTATCTTCTTGTTGATCCATGATGTGAACAATGGTTGTATCCGTAGTAGCCATGGTCACATCATTCCGGATAGAAACATCGCACCCACGTGTGTCAATATTGGCATTAATTGACAAAAAGTTCGCCGTGCGAGTCACGGAGTGATTTTTCGACACGGACGCACTCAATCCACTCCAATATGTCCAAAACTCATGTTTTGGCGCTTTGTGAACTTTTTTGTTCCGGATAGAAACATCACACCCACGTGTGCCAATATTGGCATTAATTAAAAAAGGGTTCGCCGCGCAAGTCACGGAGTGAGTTTTCGACACGGACGCACCCAATCGACTCCAATATGTCCAAAACTCATATTTTGGTGCTTTTTGAACTTTTTTGTTCCGGATAGAAACATCGCACCCACGTGTGCCAATATTGGCATTAATTGACAAAAGTTCGCCGGGCGAGTCACGGAGTGATTTTTCGATACGGGCACACCCAATCCACTCCAATATGTCCAAAACTCATGTTTTGGTGCATTTTGAACTTTTTTGTTCCGGATAGAAACATCGCACCCACGTGTGCCAATATTGGCATTAATTGACAAAAGTTCGCCGTGCGAGTCACGGAGTGATTTTTCGATACGGGCACACCCAATCCACTCCAATATGTCCAAAACTCATGTTTTGGTGCTTTTTGGACTTTTTTGTTCCGGATAGAAACATCACACCCACGTGTACCAATATTGGCATTAATTGACAAAAGTTCGCCGCGCGAGTTAAGGAGTGATTTTTCGACACGGACGCTCCCAATCCACTCCAATATGTCCAAAACTCATGTGTTGGTGCTTTTTGAACTTTTTTGTTCCGGCTAAAAACATCACACCCACGAGTGCCGATATAGGCCAATATTGGTATTAATTGATAAAAGTTCGTCGCGCGAGTCACGAAGTGATTTTGCGCAACGGACACACCCAATCCACTCCAATATGACCAAAACTCATGTTTTGGTGCTTTTTGAACTTTTTTGTTCCGGATAGAAACATCGCACCCACGTGTGTCAATATTGGCATTAATTGACAAATAGTTCGCTGTGCGAGTCACGGAGTGATTTTTCGACACGGACGCACTCAATCCACTCTAATATGTCCAAAACTCATGTTTTGGTGCTTTGTGAACTTTTTTGTTCCGGATAGAAACATCACACCCACGTGTGCCAATATTGGCATTAATTAAAAAAGGGTTCGCCGCGCGAGTCACGGAGTGAGTTTTCGACACGGACGCACCCAATCGACTCCAATATGTCCAAAACTCATATTTTGGTGCTTTTTGAACTTTTTTGTTCCGGATAGAAACATCGCACCCACGTGTGCCAATATTGGCATTAATTGACAAAAGTTCGCCGTGCGAGTCACGGAGTGATTTTTCGATACGGGCACACCCAATCCACTCCAATATGTCCAAAACTCATGTTTTGGTGCTTTTTGAACTTTTTTGTTCCGGCTAAAAACATCACACCCACGAGTGCCGATATAGGCCAATATTGGTATTAATTGACAAAAGTTCGCCGCGCGAGTCACGAAGTGATTTTTCGCAACAGACACACCCAATCCACTCCAATATGACCGAAACTAAAGTTTTGGTGCTTTTATAACTTTTTTATTCCGGCTAAAAACGTCACACCCACGAGTGCCGACATAGGGCAATATTGCATTAATTGACAAAAGTTCGTCGCGCGAGTCACGGAGTGATTTTTCGACACGGACGCACCCAATCCACTCCAATATGTCCAAAACTCATGTTTTGCTGCTTTCTGAACTTTTTTGTTCCGGATAGAAACATCACACCCACGTGTACCAATATTGGCATTAACTGACAAAAGTTCGCCGCGCGAGTCAAGGAGTGATTTTTCGACATAGACGCACCCAATCCACTCCAATATGTCCAAAACTCATGTGTTGGTGCTTTTTGAACTTTTTTGTTCTGGATAGAAACATCGCACCCACGTGTGCCAATTTTGGCATTAATTGATAAAACTTCACCGCGCGAGTCACGGAGAATTTTTTCGACCCGGACGCACCCAATCCACTCAAATATGTCCAAAACTCATGTTTTGGTGCTTTCTGAACTTTTTTGTTCCGGCTAAAAACATCACACCCACGAGTTCCGATATAGGCCAATATTGGCATTAATTGACAAAAGTTCGCCGTGCGAGTCACGAAGTGATTTTGCGCAACGGACACACGCAATCCACTCCAATATGACCAAAACTCATGTTTGGTGCTTTTTGAACTTTTTTGTTCCGGATAGAAACATCGCACCCACGTGTGCCAATATTGGTATTAAATGATAAAAGTTCGCCGCGCGAGTCAAGGAGTGATTTTTCGACACGGACGCACCCAATCCACTCCAATATGTCCAAAACTCATGTGTTGGTGCTTTTTGAACTTTTTTGTTCCGGCTAAAAACATCACACCCACGAGTGCCGATATAGGCCAATATTGGATTAATTGATAAAAGTTCGCCGCGCGAGTCACGAAGTGATTTTTCCAAATGGACACCCAATCCACTCCAATATGACCAAAACTCATGTTTTGGTGCTTTTTGAACTTTTTTGTTCCGGATAGAAACATCGCACCCACGTGTGTCAATATTGGCATTAATTGACAAATAGTTCGCTGTGCGAGTCACGGAGTGATTTTTCGACACGGACGCACTCAATCCACTCTAATATGTCCAAAACTCATGTTTTGGTGCTTTGTGAACTTTTTTGTTCCGGATAGAAACATCACACCCACGTGTGCCAATATTGGCATTAATTAAAAAAGGGTTCGCCGCGCGAGTCACGGAGTGAGTTTTCGACACGGACGCACCCAATCGACTCCAATATGTCCAAAACTCATATTTTGGTGCTTTTTGAACTTTTTTGTTCCGGATAGAAACATCGCACCCACGTGTGCCAATATTGGCATTAATTGACAAAAGTTCGCCGTGCGAGTCACGGAGTGATTTTTCGATACGGGCACACCCAATCCACTCCAATATGTCCAAAACTCATGTTTTGGTGCTTTTTGAACTTTTTTGTTCCGGCTAAAAACATCACACCCACGAGTGCCGATATAGGCCAATATTGGTATTAATTGACAAAAGTTCGCCGCGCGAGTCACGAAGTGATTTTTCGCAACAGACACACCCAATCCACTCCAATATGACCGAAACTAAAGTTTTGGTGCTTTTATAACTTTTTTATTCCGGCTAAAAACGTCACACCCACGAGTGCCGACATAGGGCAATATTGCATTAATTGACAAAAGTTCGTCGCGCGAGTCACGGAGTGATTTTTCGACACGGACGCACCCAATCCACTCCAATATGTCCAAAACTCATGTTTTGCTGCTTTCTGAACTTTTTTGTTCCGGATAGAAACATCACACCCACGTGTACCAATATTGGCATTAACTGACAAAAGTTCGCCGCGCGAGTCAAGGAGTGATTTTTCGACACAGACGCACCCAATCCACTCCAATATGTCCAAAACTCATGTGTTGGTGCTTTTTGAACTTTTTTGTTCTGGATAGAAACATCGCACCCACGTGTGCCAATTTTGGCATTAATTGATAAAACTTCACCGCGCGAGTCACGGAGAATTTTTTCGACCCGGACGCACCCAATCCACTCAAATATGTCCAAAACTCATGTTTTGGTGCTTTCTGAACTTTTTTGTTCCGGCTAAAAACATCACACCCACGAGTTCCGATATAGGCCAATATTGGTATTAATTGATAAAAGTTCGTCGCGCGAGTCACGAAGTGATTTTGCGCAACGGACACACGCAATCCACTCCAATATGACCAAAACTCATGTTTGGTGCTTTTTGAACTTTTTTGTTCCGGATAGAAACATCGCACCCACGTGTGCCAATATTGGTATTAAATGATAAAAGTTCGCCGCGCGAGTCAAGGAGTGATTTTTCGACACGGACGCACCCAATCCACTCCAATATGTCCAAAACTCATGTGTTGGTGCTTTTTGAACTTTTTTGTTCCGGCTAAAAACATCACACCCACGAGTGCCGATATAGGCCAATATTGGATTAATTGATAAAAGTTCGCCGCGCGAGTCACGAAGTGATTTTTCCAAATGGACACCCAATCCACTCCAATATGACCAAAACTCATGTTTTGGTGCTTTTTGAACTTTTTTGTTCCGGATAGAAACATCGCACCCACGTGTGTCAATATTGGCATTAATTGACAAATAGTTCGCTGTGCGAGTCACGGAGTGATTTTTCGACACGGACGCACTCAATCCACTCTAATATGTCCAAAACTCATGTTTTGGTGCTTTGTGAACTTTTTTGTTCCGGATAGAAACATCACACCCACGTGTGCCAATATTGGCATTAATTAAAAAAGGGTTCGCCGCGCGAGTCACGGAGTGAGTTTTCGACACGGACGCACCCAATCGACTCCAATATGTCCAAAACTCATATTTTGGTGCTTTTTGAACTTTTTTGTTCCGGATAGAAACATCGCACCCACGTGTGCCAATATTGGCATTAATTGACAAAAGTTCGCCGTGCGAGTCACGGAGTGATTTTTCGATACGGGCACACCCAATCCACTCCAATATGTCCAAAACTCATGTTTTGGTGCTTTTTGAACTTTTTTGTTCCGGCTAAAAACATCACACCCACGAGTGCCGATATAGGCCAATATTGGTATTAATTGACAAAAGTTCGCCGCGCGAGTCACGAAGTGATTTTTCGCAACAGACACACCCAATCCACTCCAATATGACCGAAACTAAAGTTTTGGTGCTTTTATAACTTTTTTATTCCGGCTAAAAACGTCACACCCACGAGTGCCGACATAGGGCAATATTGCATTAATTGACAAAAGTTCGTCGCGCGAGTCACGGAGTGATTTTTCGACACGGACGCACCCAATCCACTCCAATATGTCCAAAACTCATGTTTTGCTGCTTTCTGAACTTTTTTGTTCCGGATAGAAACATCACACCCACGTGTACCAATATTGGCATTAACTGACAAAAGTTCGCCGCGCGAGTCAAGGAGTGATTTTTCGACACAGACGCACCCAATCCACTCCAATATGTCCAAAACTCATGTGTTGGTGCTTTTTGAACTTTTTTGTTCTGGATAGAAACATCGCACCCACGTGTGCCAATTTTGGCATTAATTGATAAAACTTCACCGCGCGAGTCACGGAGAATTTTTTCGACCCGGACGCACCCAATCCACTCAAATATGTCCAAAACTCATGTTTTGGTGCTTTCTGAACTTTTTTGTTCCGGCTAAAAACATCACACCCACGAGTTCCGATATAGGCCAATATTGGTATTAATTGATAAAAGTTCGTCGCGCGAGTCACGAAGTGATTTTGCGCAACGGACACACGCAATCCACTCCAATATGACCAAAACTCATGTTTGGTGCTTTTTGAACTTTTTTGTTCCGGATAGAAACATCGCACCCACGTGTGCCAATATTGGTATTAAATGATAAAAGTTCGCCGTGCGAGTCACGGAGTGATTTTTCGATACGGGCACACCCAATCCACTCCAATATGTCCAAAACTCATGTTTTGGTGCTTTTTGAACTTTTTTGTTCCGGCTAAAAACATCACACCCACGAGTGCCGATATAGGCCAATATTGGTATTAATTGACAAAAGTTCGCCGCGCGAGTCACGAAGTGATTTTTCGCAATGGACAGACCCAATCCACTCCAATATGACCAAAACTCATGTTTGGTGCTTTTTGAACTTTTTTGTTCCGGATAGAAACATCGCACCCACGTGTGCCAATATTGGCATTAATTAAAAAAAGGGTTCGCCGCGCAAGTCACGGAGTGAGTTTTCGACATGGACGCACCCAATCGACTCCAATATGTCCAAAACTCATATTTTGGTGCTTTTTGAACTTTTTTGTTCCGGATATCAACATCGCACCGACGTATGCCAATATTGGCATTAATTGACAATATTTCGTCGCGCGAGTCACGGAGTGAGTTTTCGACACGGACACACGGAATCCACTCCAATTTGTCCAAAACTCATGTTGTGGTGCTTTTTGAACATTTTTGTTCCGGATAGAAACATCGCACCTACGTGTGCCAATATTGGCATTAATTGACAAAAGTTCGCCGCGCGAGTAACGGAGTGATTTTTCGACACGGACGCTCCCAATCCACTCCAATATGTCCAAAACTCATGTGTTGGTGCTTTTTGAACTTTTTTGTTCCGGCTAAAAACATCACACCCACGAGTGCCGATATAGGCCAATATTGGTATTAATTGATAAAAGTTCGTCGCGCGAGTCACGAAGTGATTTTGCGCAACGGACACACCCAATCCACTCCAATATGACCAAAACTCATGTTTGGTGCTTTTTGAACTTTTTTGTTCCGGATAGAAACATCGCACCCATGGGTGCCAATATTGGCATTAACTGACAAAAGTTTGCCGCGCGAGCCACGTAGTGATTTTTCGACACGGACGCACCCAATCCACTCCAATATGTCCAAAACTCATGTGTTGGTGCTTTTTGAACTATTTTGTTCCAGCTAAAAACATCACACCCACGAGTGCCGTTATAGGCCAATATTGGCATTAATTGATAAAAGTTCGCCGCGCGAGTCACGAAGTGATTTTTCGCAACGGACACACCCAAGCCACTCCAATATGACCAAAACTCATGTTTTGGTGCTTTTTGAACTTTTTTGTTCCGGATAGAAACATCGCACTCACGTGTGCCAATATTGGCATTAATTAAAAAAGGGTTCGCCGCGCAAGTCACGGAGTGAGTTTTCGACATGGACGCACCCAATCGACTCCAATATGTCCAAAACTCATATTTTGATGCTTTTTGAACTTTTTTGTTCCGGATATCAACATCGCACCCACGTATGCCAATATTGGCATTAGTTGACAATATTTCGCCGCGCGAGTCACGGAGTGAGTTTTCGACACGGACACACCGAATCCACTCCAATTTGTCCAAAACTCATGTTGTGGTGCTATTTGAACATTTTTGTTCCGGATAGAAACATCGCACCCACGTGTGCCAATATTGGCATTAATTGACAATATTTCGCCGCGCAAGTCACGGAGTGATTTTTCGACACGGACGCACCCAATCCACTCCAATATGTCCAAAACTCATGTTTGGTGTTTTTTGAACTTTTTTGTTCCGGATAGAAACATCACACCCACGTGTACCGATATTGGCATTAATTGACAAAAGTTCGCCGCGCGAGTAACGGAGTGATTTTTCGACACGGACGCTCCCAATCCACTCCAATATGTCCAAAACTCATGTGTTGGTGCTTTTTGAACTTTTTTGTTCCGGCTAAAAACATCACACCCACGAGTGCCGATATAGGCCAATATTGGTATTAATTGATAAAAGTTCGTCGCGCGAGTCACGAAGTGATTTTGCGCAACGGACACACCCAATCCACTCCAATATGACCAAAACTCATGTTTGCTGCTTTTTGAACTTTTTTGTTCCGGATAGAAACATCGCACCCACGGGTGCCAATATTGGCCTTAATTGACAAAAGTTCACCGCGCGAGTCACGGAGTGATTTTTCGACACGGACGCACCCAATCCACTCCAATATGTCCAAAACTCATGTTTTGCTGCTTTCTGAACTTTTTTGTTCTGGATAGAAACATCACACCCACGTGTACCAATATTGGCATTAACTGACAAAAGTTTGCCGCGCGAGTCACGGAGTGATTTTTCGACACGGACGCACCCAATCCACTCCAATATGTCCAAAACTCATGTGTTGGTGCTTTTTGAACTATTTTGTTCCAGCTAAAAACATCACACCGACGAGTGCCGTTATAGGCCAATATTGGCATTAATTGATAAAAGTTCGCCGCGCGAGTCACGAAGTGATTTTTCGCAACGGACACACCCAGGCCACTCCAATATGACCAAAACTCATGTTTTGGTGCTTTTTGAACTTTTTTGTTCCGGATAGAAACATCGCACCCACCTGTGCCAATTTTGGCATTAATTGATAAAAGTTCGCCGTGCGAGTCACGGAATGATTTTTCGATACGGGCACAACCAATCCACTCCAATATGTCCAAAACTCATGTTTTGGTGCTTTTTGGACTTTTTTGTTCCGGATAGAAACATCACACCCACGTGTACCAATATTGGCATTAATTGACAAAAGTTCGCCGCGCGAGTCAAGGAGTGATTTTTCGACACGGACGCTCCCAATCCACTCCAATATGTCCAAAACTCATGTGTTGGTGCTTTTTGAACTTTTTTGTTCCGGCTAAAAACATCACACCCACGAGTGCCGATATAGGCCAATATTGGTATTAATTGATAAAAGTTCGTCGCGCGAGTCACGAAGTGATTTTGTGCAACGGACACACCCAATCCACTCCAATATGACCAAAACTCATGTTTGGTGCTTTTTGAACTTTTTTGTTCCGGATAGAAACATCGCACCCACCTGTGCCAATATTGGCATTAATTGACAAAAGTTCGCCGCGCGAGTCACGGAGTGATTTTTCGACACGGACGCACCCAATCCTCTCCAATATGTCCAAAACTCATGTTTTGGTGCTTTTTGAACTTTTTTGTTTCGGCTAACAACATCACACCCACGAGTGCCGATATAGGCCAATATTGGCATTAACTGACAAAAGTTTGCCGCGCGAGTCACGTAGTGATTTTTCGACACAGACGCACCCAATCCACTCCAATATGTCCAAAACTCATGTGTTGGCGCTTTTTGAACTATTTTGTTCCAGCTAAAAACATCACACCCACGAGTGCCGTTATAGGCCAATATTGGCATTAATTGATAAAAGTTCGCCGCGCGAGTCACGAAGTGATTTTTCGCAACGGACACACCCAAGCCACTCCAATATGACCAAAACTCATGTTTTGGTGCTTTTTGAACTTTTTTGTTCCGGATAGAAACATCGCACTCACGTGTGCCAATATTGGCATTAATTAAAAAAGGGTTCGCCGCGCAAGTCACGGAGTGAGTCTTCGACATGGACGCACCCAATCGACTCCAATATGTCCAAAACTCATATTTTGGTGCTTTTTGAACATTTTTGTTCCGGATAGAAACATCGCACCCACGTGTGCCAATATTGGCATTAATTGACAAAAGTTCGCCGCGCGAGTAACGGAGTGATTTTTCGACACGGACGCTCCCAATCCACTCCAATATGTCCAAAACTCATGTGTTGGTGCTTTTTGAACTTTTTTGTTCCGGCTAAAAACATCACACCCACGAGTGCCGATATAGGCCAATATTGGCATTAATTGATAAAAGTTCGTCGCGTGAGTCACGAAGTGATTTTGCGCAACGGACACACCCAATCCACTCCAATATGACCAAAACTCATGTTTGCTGCTTTTTGAACTTTTTTTTTCCGGATAGAAACATCGCACCCACGGGTGCCAATATTGGCATTAATTGACAAAAGTTCACCGCGCGAGTCATGGAGTGATTTTTCGACACGGACGCACCCAATCCACTCCAATATGTCCAAAACTCATGTTTTGCTGCTTTCTGAACTTTTTTGTTCCGGATAGAAACATCACACCCACGTGTACCAATATTGGCATTAACTGACAAAAGTTCGCCGCGCGAGTCAAGGAGTGATTTTTCGACACGGACGCACCCAATCCACTCCAATATGTCCAAAACTCATGTGTTGGTGCTTTTTGAACTTTTTTGTTCCGGCTAAAAACATCACACCCACGAGTTCCGATATAGGCCAATATTGGTATTAATTGATAAAAGTTCGTCGCGCGAGTCACGAAGTGATTTTGCGCAACGGACACACGCAATCCACTCCAATATGACCAAAACTCATGTTTGGTGCTTTTTGAACTTTTTTGTTCCGGATAGAAACATCGCACCCACGTGTGCCAATATTGGTATTAAATGATAAAAGTTCGCCGTGCGAGTCACGGAGTGATTTTTCGATACGGGCACACCCAATCCACTCCAATATGTCCAAAACTCATGTTTTGGTGCTTTTTGAACTTTTTTGTTCCGGCTAAAAACATCACACCCACGAGTGCCGATATAGGCCAATATTGGTATTAATTGATAAAAGTTCGCCGCGCGAGTCACGAAGTGATTTTTCGCAATGGACAGACCCAATCCACTCCAATATGACCAAAACTCATGTTTGGTGCTTTTTGAACTTTTTTGTTCCGGATAGAAACATCGCACCCACGTGTGCCAATATTGGCATTAATTAAAAAAAGGGTTCGCCGCGCAAGTCACGGAGTGAGTTTTCGACATGGACGCACCCAATCGACTCCAATATGTCCAAAACTCATATTTTGGTGCTTTTTGAACTTTTTTGTTCCGGATATCAACATCGCACCGACGTATGCCAATATTGGCATTAATTGACAATATTTCGTCGCGCGAGTCACGGAGTGAGTTTTCGACACGGACACACGGAATCCACTCCAATTTGTCCAAAACTCATGTTGTGGTGCTTTTTGAACATTTTTGTTCCGGATAGAAACATCGCACCTACGTGTGCCAATATTGGCATTAATTGACAAAAGTTCGCCGCGCGAGTAACGGAGTGATTTTTCGACACGGACGCTCCCAATCCACTCCAATATGTCCAAAACTCATGTGTTGGTGCTTTTTGAACTTTTTTGTTCCGGCTAAAAACATCACACCCACGAGTGCCGATATAGGCCAATATTGGTATTAATTGATAAAAGTTCGTCGCGCGAGTCACGAAGTGATTTTGCGCAACGGACACACCCAATCCACTCCAATATGACCAAAACTCATGTTTGGTGCTTTTTGAACTTTTTTGTTCCGGATAGAAACATCGCACCCATGGGTGCCAATATTGGCATTAACTGACAAAAGTTTGCCGCGCGAGCCACGTAGTGATTTTTCGACACGGACGCACCCAATCCACTCCAATATGTCCAAAACTCATGTGTTGGTGCTTTTTGAACTATTTTGTTCCAGCTAAAAACATCACACCCACGAGTGCCGTTATAGGCCAATATTGGCATTAATTGATAAAAGTTCGCCGCGCGAGTCACGAAGTGATTTTTCGCAACGGACACACCCAAGCCACTCCAATATGACCAAAACTCATGTTTTGGTGCTTTTTGAACTTTTTTGTTCCGGATAGAAACATCGCACTCACGTGTGCCAATATTGGCATTAATTAAAAAAGGGTTCGCCGCGCAAGTCACGGAGTGAGTTTTCGACATGGACGCACCCAATCGACTCCAATATGTCCAAAACTCATATTTTGATGCTTTTTGAACTTTTTTGTTCCGGATATCAACATCGCACCCACGTATGCCAATATTGGCATTAGTTGACAATATTTCGCCGCGCGAGTCACGGAGTGAGTTTTCGACACGGACACACCGAATCCACTCCAATTTGTCCAAAACTCATGTTGTGGTGCTATTTGAACATTTTTGTTCCGGATAGAAACATCGCACCCACGTGTGCCAATATTGGCATTAATTGACAATATTTCGCCGCGCAAGTCACGGAGTGATTTTTCGACACGGACGCACCCAATCCACTCCAATATGTCCAAAACTCATGTTTGGTGTTTTTTGAACTTTTTTGTTCCGGATAGAAACATCACACCCACGTGTACCGATATTGGCATTAATTGACAAAAGTTCGCCGTGCGAGTAACGGAGTGATTTTTCGACACGGACGCTCCCAATCCACTCCAATATGTCCAAAACTCATGTGTTGGTGCTTTTTGAACTTTTTTGTTCCGGCTAAAAACATCACACCCACGAGTGCCGATATAGGCCAATATTGGTATTAATTGATAAAAGTTCGTCGCGCGAGTCACGAAGTGATTTTGCGCAACGGACACACCCAATCCACTCCAATATGACCAAAACTCATGTTTGCTGCTTTTTGAACTTTTTTGTTCCGGATAGAAACATCGCACCCACGGGTGCCAATATTGGCATTAATTGACAAAAGTTCACCGCGCGAGTCACGGAGTGATTTTTCGACACGGACGCACCCAATCCACTCCAATATGTCCAAAACTCATGTTTTGCTGCTTTCTGAACTTTTTTGTTCTGGATAGAAACATCACACCCACGTGTACCAATATTGGCATTAACTGACAAAAGTTTGCCGCGCGAGTCACGGAGTGATTTTTCGACACGGACGCACCCAATCCACTCCAATATGTCCAAAACTCATGTGTTGGTGCTTTTTGAACTATTTTGTTCCAGCTAAAAACATCACACCGACGAGTGCCGTTATAGGCCAATATTAGCATTAATTGATAAAAGTTCGCCGCGCGAGTCACGAAGTGATTTTTCGCAACGGACACACCCAGGCCACTCCAATATGACCAAAACTCATGTTTTGGTGCTTTTTGAACTTTTTTGTTCCGGATAGAAACATCGCACCCACCTGTGCCAATTTTGGCATTAATTGATAAAAGTTCGCCGTGCGAGTCACGGAATGATTTTTCGATACGGGCACAACCAATCCACTCCAATATGTCCAAAACTCATGTTTTGGTGCTTTTTGGACTTTTTTGTTCCGGATAGAAACATCACACCCACGTGTACCAATATTGGCATTAATTGACAAAAGTTCGCCGCGCGAGTCAAGGAGTGATTTTTCGACACGGACGCTCCCAATCCACTCCAATATGTCCAAAACTCATGTGTTGGTGCTTTTTGAACTTTTTTGTTCCGGCTAAAAACATCACACCCACGAGTGCCGATATAGGCCAATATTGGTACTAATTGACAAAAGTTCGCCGCGCGAGTCACGAAGTGATTTTTCGCAACCGACACACCCAATCCACTCCAATATGACCGAAACTCATGTTTTGGTGCTTTTATAACTTTTTTATTCCGGCTAAAAACGTCACACCCACGAGTGCCGACATAGGGCAATATTGGCATTAATTGACAAAAGTTTGCCGCGCGAGTCACGGAGTGAGTTTTCGACACGGACGCACCACATCCAGTCCAATATGTCCAAAACTCATGATTTGGTGCTTTTTGAACTTTTTTGTTCCGGATAGAAACATCGCACCCACGTGTGGCAATATTGGCATTAATTGACAAAAGTTCATCGCGCGAGTCACGGAGTGATTTTTCGACACGGACACACCCAATCCTCTCCAATATGTCCAAAACTCATGTTTTGGTGCTTTTTGAACTTTTTTGTTTCGGCTAACAACATCACACCCACGAGTGCCGATATAGGCCAATATTGGCATTAACTGACAAAAGTTTGCCGCGCGAGTCACGTAGTGATTTTTCGACACGGACGCACCCAATCCACTCCAATATGTCCAAAACTCATGTGTTGGCGCTTTTTGAACTATTTTGTTCCAGCTAAAAACATCACACCCACGAGTGCCGTTATAGGCCAATATTGGCATTAATTGATAAAAGTTCGCCGCGCGAGTCACGAAGTGATTTTTCGCAACGGACACACCCAAGCCACTCCAATATGACCAAAACTCATGTTTTGGTGCTTTTTGAACTTTTTTGTTCCGGATAGAAACATCGCACTCACGTGTGCCAATATTGGCATTAATTAAAAAAGGGTTCGCCGCGCAAGTCACGGAGTGAGTCTTCGACATGGACGCACCCAATCGACTCCAATATGTCCAAAACTCATATTTTGGTGCTTTTTGAACATTTTTGTTCCGGATAGAAACATCGCACCCACGTGTGCCAATATTGGCATTAATTGACAAAAGTTCGCCGCGCGAGTAACGGAGTGATTTTTCGACACGGACGCTCCCAATCCACTCCAATATGTCCAAAACTCATGTGTTGGTGCTTTTTGAACTTTTTTGTTCCGGCTAAAAACATCACACCCACGAGTGCCGATATAGGCCAATATTGGTATTAATTGATAAAAGTTCGTCGCGTGAGTCACGAAGTGATTTTGCGCAACGGACACACCCAATCCACTCCAATATGACCAAAACTCATGTTTGGTGCTTTTTGAACTTTTTTGTTCCGGATAGAAACATCGCACCCACGTGTGCCAATATTGGTATTAAATGATAACAGTTCGCCGCGCGAGTCAAGGAGTGATTTTTCGACACGGACACACCCAATCCACTCCAATATGACCAAAACACATGTGTTGGTGCTTTTTTAACTTTTTTGTTCCGGATAGAAACATCGCACCCACCTGTGCCAATATTGGCATTAATTGACAAAAGTTCGCCGCGCGAGTCACGGGGTGATTTTTCGACACGGACGCACCCAATCCTCTCCAATATGTCCAAAACTCATGTTTTGGTGCTTTTTGAACTTTTTTGTTTCGGCTAACAACATCACACCCACGAGTGCCGATATAGGCCAATATTGGCATTAACTGACAAAAGTTTGCCGCGCGAGTCACGTAGTGATTTTTCGACACGGACGCACCCAATCCACTCCAATATGTCCAAAACTCATGTGTTGGTGCTTTTTGAACTATTTTGTTCCAGCTAAAAACATCACACCCACGAGTGCCGTTATAGGCCAATATTGGCATTAATTGATAAAAGTTCGCCGCGCGAGTCACGAAGTGATTTTTCGCAACGGACACACCCAAGCCACTCCAATATGACCAAAACTCATGTTTTGGTGCTTTTTGAACTTTTTTGTTCTGGATAGAAACATCGCACCCACGTGTTCCAATTTTGGCATTAATTGATAAAAGTTCACCGCGCGAGTCACGGAGAATTTTTTCGACCCGGACGCACCCAATCCACCCAAATATGTCCAAAACTCATGTTTTGGTGCTTTCTGAACTTTTTTGTTCCGGCTAAAAACATCACACCCACGAGTGCCGATATAGGCCAATATTGGTATTAATTGATAAAAGTTCGTCGCGCGAGTCACGAAGTGATTTTGTGCAACGGACACACCCAATCCACTCCAATATGACCAAAACTCATGTTTGGTGCTTTTTGAACTTTTTTGTTCCGGACAGAAACATCGCACCCACGTGTGCCAATATTGGTATTAAATGATAAAAGTTCGCCGCGCGACTCAAGGAGTGATTTTTCGACACGGACGCACCCAATCCACTCCAATATGTCCAAAACTCATGTGTTGGTGCTTTTTGAACTTTTTTGTTCCGGCTAAAAACATCACACCCATGAGTGCCGATATTGGCCAATATTGGTATTAATTGACAAAAGTTCGCCGCGCGAGTCACGGAGTGATTTTTCGACACGAACACACCCAATCCACTCCAATATGTCCAAAACTCATGTTTTGGTGCTTTTTGAACATTTTTTCCGGATAGGAACATCGCACCCACGTGTGCCAATATTGGCATTAATTGACAAAAGTTCGCCGCGCGAGTCACGGAGTGATTTTTCGACACGGACGCACCCAATCCACTCCAATATGTCCAAAACTCATGTTTTGGTGCTTTCTGAACTTTTTTGTTCTGGCTAAAAACATCACACCCACGAGTGCCGATATAGGCCAATATTGGTATTAATTGATAAAAGTTCGCCGCGCGAGTCACGAAGTTATTTTTCGACACGGACGAACCCAATCCACTCCAATATGTCCAAAACTCATGTTTTGGTGCTTTTTGAACTTTTTTGTTCCGGATAGAAACATCGCACCCACCTGTGCTAATATTGGCATTAATTGACAAAAGTTCGCCGCGCGAGTCACGGAGTGATTTTTCGACACGGACGCACCCAATCCTCTCCAATATGTCCAAAACTCATGTTTTGGTGCTTTTTGAACTTTTTTGTTTCGGCTAACAACATCACACCCACGAGTGCCGATATAGGCCAATATTGGCATTAACTGACAAAAGTTCGCCGCGCGAGTCACACAGTGAGTTTTCGACACGGACGCACCCAATTCCAATATGTCCAAAACTCATGTTGTGGTGCTTTTTGAACTTCTTTGTTCCGGATAGAAACATCGCACCCACGTATGCCAATATTGGCCTTAATTAAAAAAAGTTCACCGCGCGAGTCACGGAGTGAGTTTTCGAGACGAACACACCCAATCCACTCCAATAAGTCCAAAACTCATGTTTTGGTGCTTTTTGAACATTTTTTCCGGATAGGAACATCGCACCCACGTGTGCCAATATTGGTATTAATTGACAAAAGTTCGCCGCGCGAGTCACGGAGTGATTTTTCGACACGGACGCACCCAATCCACTCCAATATGTCCAAAACTCATGTTTTGGTGCTTTCTGATCTTTTTTGTTCTGGCTAAAAACATCACACCCACGAGTGCCGATATAGGCCAATATTGGTATTAATTGATAAAAGTTCGCCGCGCGAGTCACGAAGTGATTTTTCGACACGGACGAACCCAATCCACTCCAATATGTCCAAAACTCATGTTTTGGTGCTTTTTGAACTTTTTTGTTCCGGATAGAAACATCGCACCCACCTGTGCTAATATTGGCATTAATTGACAAAAGTTCGCCGCGCGAGTCACGGAGTGATTTTTCGACACGGACGCACCCAATCCTCTCCAATATGTCCAAAACTCATGTTTTGGTGCTTTTTGAACTTTTTTGTTTCGGCTAACAACATCACACCCACGAGTGCCGATATAGGCCAATATTGGCATTAATTGACAAAAGTTCGCCGCGCGAGTCACACAGTGAGTTTTCGACACGGACGCACCCAATTCCAATATGTCCAAAACTCATGTTGTGGTGCTTTTTCAACTTCTTTGTTCCGGATAGAAACATCGCACCCACGTATGCCAATATTGGCCTTAATTAAAAAAAGTTCACCGCGCGAGTCACGGAGTGAGTTTTCGAGACGAACACACCCAATCCACTCCAATATGTCCAAAACTCATGTTTTGGTGCTTTTTGAACATTTTTTCCGGATAGGAACATCGCACCCACGTGTGCCAATATTGGTATTAATTGACAAAAGTTCGCCGCGCGAGTCACGGAGTGATTTTTCGACACGGACGCACCCAATCCACTCCAATATGTCCAAAACTCATGTTTTGGTGCTTTCTGAACTTTTTTGTTCTGGCTAAAAACATCACACCCACGAGTGCCGATATAGGCCAATATTGGTATTAATTGATAAAAGTTCGCCGCGCGAGTCACGAAGTGATTTTTCGACACGGACGAACCCAATCCACTCCAATATGTCCAAAACTCATGTTTTGGTGCTTTTTGAACTTTTTTGTTCCGGATAGAAACATCGCACCCACCTGTGCTAATATTGGCATTAATTGACAAAAGTTCGCCGCGCGAGTCACGGAGTGATTTTTCGACACGGACGCACCCAATCCTCTCCAATATGTCCAAAACTCATGTTTTGGTGCTTTTTGAACTTTTTTGTTTCGGCTAACAACATCACACCCACGAGTGCCGATATAGGCCAATATTGGCATTAATTGACAAAAGTTCGCCGCGCGAGTCACACAGTGAGTTTTCGACACGGACGCACCCAATTCCAATATGTCCAAAACTCATGTTGTGGTGCTTTTTGAACTTCTTTGTTCCGGATAGAAACATCGCACCCACGTATGCCAATATTGGCCTTAATTAAAAAAAGTTCACCGCGCGAGTCACGGAGTGAGTTTTCGAGACGAACACACCCAATCCACTCCAATATGTCCAAAACTCATGTTTTGGTGCTTTTTGAACATTTTTTTCCGGATAGGAACATCGCACCCACGTGTGCCAATATTGGTATTAATTGACAAAAGTTCGCCGCGCGAGTCACGGAGTGATTTTTCGACACGGACGCACCCAATCCACTCCAATATGTCCAAAACTCATGTTTTGGTGCTTTCTGATCTTTTTTGTTCTGGCTAAAAACATCACACCCACGAGTGCCGATATAGGCCAATATTGGTATTAATTGATAAAAGTTCGCCGCGCGAGTCACGAAGTGATTTTTCGACACGGACGAACCCAATCCACTCCAATATGTCCAAAACTCATGTTTTGGTGCTTTTTGAACTTTTTTGTTCCGGATAGAAACATCGCACCCACCTGTGCTAATATTGGCATTAATTGACAAAAGTTCGCCGCGCGAGTCACGGAGTGATTTTTCGACACGGACGCACCCAATCCTCTCCAATATGTCCAAAACTCATGTTTTGGTGCTTTTTGAACTTTTTTGTTTCGGCTAACAACATCACACCCACGAGTGCCGATATAGGCCAATATTGGCATTAATTGACAAAAGTTCGCCGCGCGAGTCACACAGTGAGTTTTCGACACGGACGCACCCAATTCCAATATGTCCAAAACTCATGTTGTGGTGCTTTTTGAACTTCTTTGTTCCGGATAGAAACATCGCACCCACGTATGCCAATATTGGCCTTAATTAAAAAAAGTTCACCGCGCGAGTCACGGAGTGAGTTTTCGACACGGACGCACCCCATCCACTCCAATATGTCCAAAACTCATGTTTTGGTGCTTTTTAAACTTTTTTTGTTCCAGCTAAAAACATCACAACCACGAGTGCCGATATTGGTATGAATTGACAAAAGTTCGCCTTGCGAGTCACGGAGTGTTTTTTCGACACGGACGCACCCAATCCACTCCAATATGTTCAAAACTCATGTTTTGGTGCTTTTTGAACTTTTTTGTTCCGGATAGAAACATCGCACCCACGTGTACCAATATTGGCATTAATTGACAAAAGTTCACCGCGCGAGTCACGGAGTGATTTTTCGACACGGACGCACCCAATCCACTCCAATTTGTCCCAAACTCATGTTGTAGTGCTTTTTAAACTTCTTTGTTCCGGATAGAAACATCGCACCCACGTGTGCCAATATTGGCATTAATTGACAAAAGTTCGCCGCGGGAGTCACGGAGTTATTTTTCGACACCGACGCACCCAATCCACTCCAATATGTCCAAAACTCATGTTTTGGTGCTTTTCGAACTTTTTTTGTTCCGGATAGAAACATCGGACCCACGTGTGCCAATATTGGCATTAATTGACAAAATTCGCCGTGCGAGTCACGGAGTGATTTTTTGACACGGACGCACCCAATCCACTCGAATATGTCTCAAACTAATGCTTTGGTGCTTTTTGAACTTTTTTGTTCCGGCTAAAAACATCACACCCACGAGTGCCGATATCGGCCAATATTGGTACTAATTGATAAAAGTTCGCCGCGCGAGTCACGTAGTGATTTGTAGCAACGGACACACCCAATCTACTCCAATATGTCGAAAACTCATGTTTTGGTGCTTTTTGACCCTTTTTGTTCCGGATAACAACATCGCACCGTCGTGTGCCAATATTGGCATTAATTGACAAAAGTTCGCCGCGCGAGTCACGGAGTGATTTTTCGACACGGACGCACCCAATCCTCTCCAATATGTCCAAAACTCATGTTTTGGTGCTTTTTGAACTTTTTTGTTTCGGCTAACAACATCACACCCACGAGTGCCGATATAGGCCAATATTGGCATTAATTGACAAAAGTTCGCCGCGCGAGTCACACAGTGAGTTTTCGACACGGACGCACCCAATTCCAATATGTCCAAAACTCATGTTGTGGTGCTTTTTCAACTTCTTTGTTCCGGATAGAAACATCGCACCCACGTATGCCAATATTGGCCTTAATTAAAAAAAGTTCACCGCGCGAGTCACGGAGTGAGTTTTCGACACGAACACACCCAATCCACTCCAATATGTCCAAAACTCATGTTTTGGTGCTTTTTGAACATTTTTTCCGGATAGGAACATCGCACCCACGTGTGCCAATATTGGCATTAATTGACAAAAGTTCGCCGCGCGAGTCACGGAGTGATTTTTCGACACGAACACACCCAATCCACTCCAATATGTCCAAAACTCATGTTTTGGTGCTTTTTGAACATTTTTTCCGGATAGGAACATCGCACCCACGTGTGCCAATATTGGCATTAATTGACAAAAGTTCGCCGCGCGAGTCACGGAGTGATTTTTCGACACGGACGCACCCAATCCACTCCAATATGTCCAAAACTCATGTTTTGGTGCTTTCTGAACTTTTTTGTTCTGGCTAAAAACATCACACCCACGAGTGCCGATATAGGCCAATATTGGTATTAATTGATAAAAGTTCGCCGCGCGAGCCACGAAGTGATTTTTCGACACGGACGAACCCAATCCACTCCAATATGTCCAAAACTCATGTTTTGGTGCTTTTTGAACTTTTTTGTTCCGGATAGAAACATCGCACCCACCTGTGCTAATATTGGCATTAATTCACAAAAGTTCGCCGCGCGAGTCACGGAGTGATTTTTCGACACGGACGCACCCAATCCTCTCCAATATGTCCAAAACTCATGTTTTGGTGCTTTTTGAACTTTTTTGTTTCGGCTAACAACATCACACCCACGAGTGCCGATATAGGCCAATATTGGCATTAATTGACAAAAGTTCGCCGCGCGAGTCACACAGTGAGTTTTCGACACGGACGCACCCAATTCACTCCAATATGTCCAAAACTCATGTTGTGGTGCTTTTTGAACTTCTTTGTTCCGGATAGAAACATCGCACCCACGTGTGCCAATATTGGCCCTAATTAAAAAAAGTTCACCGCGCGAGTCACGGAGTGAGTTTTCGACACGGACGCACCCCATCCACTCCAATATGTCCAAAACTCATGTTTTGGTGCTTTTTAAACTTTTTTTGTTCCAGCTAAAAACATCACAACCACGAGTGCCGATATTGGTATGAATTGACAAAAGTTCGCCTTGGGAGTCACGGAGTGTTTTTTCGACACGGACGCACCCAATCCACTCCAATATGTCCAAAACTCATGTTTTGGTGCTTTTTGAACTTTTTTGTTCCGGATAGAAACATCGCACCCACGTGTACCAATATTGGCATTAATTGACAAAAGTTCGCCGCGCGAGTCACGGAGTGATTTTTCGACACGGACGCACCCAATCCACTCCAATTTGTCCCAAACTCATGTTGTAGTGCTTTTTAAACTTCTTTGTTCCGGATAGAAACATCGCACCCACGTGTGCCAATATTGGCATTAATTAAAAAAAGTTCGCCGCGCGAGTCACGGAGTGAGTTTTCGACACGGACGCACCCAATCGACTCCAATATGTCCAAAACTCATGTTTTGGTGCTTTTTGAACGTTTTTGTTCCGGATAGAAACATCGCACCCACGTGTGCCAATATTGGCATTAATTAAAAAAAGTTCGCCGCGCGAGTCACGGAGTGAGTTTTCGACACGGACGCACCCAATCGACTCCAATATGTCCAAAACTCATGTTTTGCTGCTTTCTGAACTTTTTTGTTCTGGATCGAAACATCACACCCACGTGTACCAATATTGGCATTAATTGACAAAAGTTTGCCGCGCGAGTCACGAAGTGATTTTGCGCAACGGACACACCCAATCCACTCCAATATGACCAAAACTCATGTTTGCTGCTTTTTGAACTTTTTTGTTCCGGATAGAAACATCGCACCCACGGGTGCCAATATTGGCATTAATTGACAAAAGTTCACCGCGCGAGTCACGGAGTGATTTTTCGACACGGACGCACCCAATCCACTCCAATATGTCCAAAACTCATGTTTTGCTGCTTTCTGAACTTTTTTGTTCTGGATAGAAACATCACACCCACGTGTACAAATATTGGCATTAACTGACAAAAGTTTGCCGCGCGAGTCACGGAGTGATTTTTCGACACGGACGCACCCAATCCACTCCAATATGTCCAAAACTCATGTGTTGGTGCTTTTTGAACTATTTTGTTCCAGCTAAAAACATCACACCCACGAGTGCCGTTATAGGCCAATATTGGCATTAATTGATAAAAGTTCGCCGCGCGAGTCACGAAGTGATTTTTCGCAACGGACACACCCAGGCCACTCCAATATGACCAAAACTCATGTTTTGGTGCTTTTTGAACTTTTTTGTTCCGGATAGAAACATCGCACCCACGTGTGCCAATTTTGGCATTAATTGACAAAAGTTCGCCGTGCGAGTCACGGAATGATTTTTCGATACGGGCACACCCAATCCACTCCAATATGTCCAAAACTCATGTTTTGGTGCTTTTTGGACTTTTTTGTTCCGGATAGAAACATCGCACCCACGGGTGCCAATATTGGCATTAATTGACAAAAGTTCACCGCGCGAGTCACGGAGTGATTTTTCGACACGGACGCACCCAATCCACTCCAATATGTCCAAAACTCATGTTTTGCTGCTTTCTAAACTTTTTTGTTCTGGATAGAAACATCACACCCACGTGTACCAATATTGGCATTAACTGACAAAAGTTTGCCGCGCGAGTCACGGAGTGATTTTTCGACACGGACGCACCCAATCCACTCCAATATGTCGAAAACTCATGTGTTGGTGCTTTTTGAACTATTTTGTTTCGGCTAACAACATCACACCCACGAGTGCCGATATAGGCCAATATTGGCATTAATTGACAAAAGTTCGCGGCGCGAGTCACACAGTGAGTTTTCGACACGGACGCACCCAATTCCAATATGTCCAAAACTCATGTTGTGGTGCTTTTTGAACTTCTTTGTTCCGGATAGAAACATCGCACCCACGTATGCCAATATTGGCCTTAATTAAAAAAAGTTCACCGCGCGAGTCACGGAGTGAGTTTTCGACACGGACGCACCCCATCCACTCCAATATGTCCAAAACTCATGTTTTGGTGCTTTTTAAACTTTTTTTGTTCCAGCTAAAAACATCACAACCACGAGTGCCGATATTGGTATGAATTGACAAAAGTTCGCCTTGCGAGTCACGGAGTGTTTTTTCGACACGGACGCACCCAATCCACTCCAATATGTCCAAAACTCATGTTTTGGTGCTTTTTGAACTTTTTTGTTCCGGATAGAAACATCGCACCCACGTGTACCAATATTGGCATTAATTGACAAAAGTTCACCGCGCGAGTCACGGAGTGATTTTTCGACACGGACGCACCCAATCCACTCCAATTTGTCCCAAACTCATGTTGTAGTGCTTTTTAAACTTCTTTGTTCCGGATAGAAACATCGCACCCACGTGTGCCAATATTGGCATTAATTGACAAAAGTTCGCCGCGGGAGTCACGGAGTTATTTTTCGACACCGACGCACCCAATCCACTCCAATATGTCCAAAACTCATGTTTTGGTGCTTTTCGAACTTTTTTTGTTCCGGATAGAAACATCGGACCCACGTGTGCCAATATTGGCATTAATTGACAAAATTCGCCGTGCGAGTCACGGAGTGATTTTTTGACACGGACGCACCCAATCCACTCGAATATGTCTCAAACTAATGCTTTGGTGCTTTTTGAACTTTTTTGTTCCGGCTAAAAACATCACACCCACGAGTGCCGATATCGGCCAATATTGGTACTAATTGATAAAAGTTCGCCGCGCGAGTCACGTAGTGATTTGTAGCAACGGACACACCCAATCTACTCCAATATGTCGAAAACTCATGTTTTGGTGCTTTTTGACCTTTTTTGTTCCGGATAACAACATTGCACCGTCGTGTGCCAATATTGGCATTAATTGACAAAAGTTCGCCGCGCGAGTCACGGAGTGATTTTTCGACACGGACGCACCCAATCCTCTCCAATATGTCCAAAACTCATGTTTTGGTGCTTTTTGAACTTTTTTGTTTCGGCTAACAACATCACACCCACGAGTGCCGATATAGGCCAATATTGGCATTAATTGACAAAAGTTCGCCGCGCGAGTCACACAGTGAGTTTTCGACACGGACGCACCCAATTCCAATATGTCCAAAACTCATGTTGTGGTGCTTTTTGAACTTCTTTGTTCCGGATAGAAACATCGCACCCACGTATGCCAATATTGGCCTTAATTAAAAAAAGTTCACCGCGCGAGTCACGGAGTGAGTTTTCGACACGAACACACCCAATCCACTCCAATATGTCCAAAACTCATGTTTTGGTGCTTTTTGAACATTTTTTCCGGATAGGAACATCGCACCCACGTGTGCCAATATTGGCATTAATTGACAAAAGTTCGCCGCGCGAGTCACGGAGTGATTTTTCGACACGAACACACCCAATCCACTCCAATATGTCCAAAACTCATGTTTTGGTGCTTTTTGAACATTTTTTCCGGATAGGAACATCGCACCCACGTGTGCCAATATTGGCATTAATTGACAAAAGTTCGCCGCGCGAGTCACGGAGTGATTTTTCGACACGGACGCACCCAATCCACTCCAATATGTCCAAAACTCATGTTTTGGTGCTTT
The DNA here is from genome assembly GCA_000573905.2 of Oryza punctata. Lineage (NCBI taxonomy): Eukaryota > Viridiplantae > Streptophyta > Magnoliopsida > Poales > Poaceae > Oryza > Oryza punctata. The sequence goes on along the minus strand of CM002490.2, from coordinate 22,496,400 downwards.
CTGAACTTTTTTGTTCTGGCTAAAAACATCACACCCACGAGTGCCGATATAGGCCAATATTGGTATTAATTGATAAAAGTTCGCCGCGCGAGCCACGAAGTGATTTTTCGACACGGACGAACCCAATCCACTCCAATATGTCCAAAACTCATGTTTTGGTGCTTTTTGAACTTTTTTGTTCCGGATAGAAACATCGCACCCACCTGTGCTAATATTGGCATTAATTCACAAAAGTTCGCCGCGCGAGTCACGGAGTGATTTTTCGACACGGACGCACCCAATCCTCTCCAATATGTCCAAAACTCATGTTTTGGTGCTTTTTGAACTTTTTTGTTTCGGCTAACAACATCACACCCACGAGTGCCGATATAGGCCAATATTGGCATTAATTGACAAAAGTTCGCCGCGCGAGTCACACAGTGAGTTTTCGACACGGACGCACCCAATTCACTCCAATATGTCCAAAACTCATGTTGTGGTGCTTTTTGAACTTCTTTGTTCCGGATAGAAACATCGCACCCACGTGTGCCAATATTGGCCCTAATTAAAAAAAGTTCACCGCGCGAGTCACGGAGTGAGTTTTCGACACGGACGCACCCCATCCACTCCAATATGTCCAAAACTCATGTTTTGGTGCTTTTTAAACTTTTTTTGTTCCAGCTAAAAACATCACAACCACGAGTGCCGATATTGGTATGAATTGACAAAAGTTCGCCTTGCGAGTCACGGAGTGTTTTTTTCGACACGGACGCACCCAATCCACTCCAATATGTCCAAAACTCATGTTTTGGTGCTTTTTGAACTTTTTTGTTCCGGATAGAAACATCGCACCCACGTGTACCAATATTGGCATTAATTGACAAAAGTTCGCCGCGCGAGTCACGGAGTGATTTTTCGACACGGACGCACCCAATCCACTCCAATTTGTCCCAAACTCATGTTGTAGTGCTTTTTAAACTTCTTTGTTCCGGATAGAAACATCGCACCCACGTGTGCCAATATTGGCATTAATTAAAAAAAGTTCGCCGCGCGAGTCACGGAGTGAGTTTTCGACACGGACGCACCCAATCGACTCCAATATGTCCAAAACTCATGTTTTGGTGCTTTTTGAACGTTTTTGTTCCGGATAGAAACATCGCACCCACGTGTGCCAATATTGGCATTAATTAAAAAAAGTTCGCCGCGCGAGTCACGGAGTGAGTTTTCGACACGGACGCACCCAATCGACTCCAATATGTCCAAAACTCATGTTTTGCTGCTTTCTGAACTTTTTTGTTCTGGATCGAAACATCACACCCACGTGTACCAATATTGGCATTAACTGACAAAAGTTTGCCGCGCGAGTCACGAAGTGATTTTGCGCAACGGACACACCCAATCCACTCCAATATGACCAAAACTCATGTTTGCTGCTTTTTGAACTTTTTTGTTCCGGATAGAAACATCGCACCCACGGGTGCCAATATTGGCATTAATTGACAAAAGTTCACCGCGCGAGTCACGGAGTGATTTTTCGACACGGACGCACCCAATCCACTCCAATATGTCCAAAACTCATGTTTTGCTGCTTTCTGAACTTTTTTGTTCTGGATAGAAACATCACACCCACGTGTACCAATATTGGCATTAACTGACAAAAGTTTGCCGCGCGAGTCACGGAGTGATTTTTCGACACGGACGCACCCAATCCACTCCAATATGTCCAAAACTCATGTGTTGGTGCTTTTTGAACTATTTTGTTCCAGCTAAAAACATCACACCCACGAGTGCCGTTATAGGCCAATATTGGCATTAATTGATAAAAGTTCGCCGCGCGAGTCACGAAGTGATTTTTCGCAACGGACACACCCAGGCCACTCCAATATGACCAAAACTCATGTTTTGGTGCTTTTTGAACTTTTTTGTTCCGGATAGAAACATCGCACCCACGTGTGCCAATTTTGGCATTAATTGACAAAAGTTCGCCGTGCGAGTCACGGAATGATTTTTCGATACGGGCACACCCAATCCACTCCAATATGTCCAAAACTCATGTTTTGGTGCTTTTTGGACTTTTTTGTTCCGGATAGATACTCGCACCCACGGGTGCCAATATTGGCATTAATTGACAAAAGTTCACCGCGCGAGTCACGGAGTGATTTTTCGACACGGACGCACCCAATCCACTCCAATATGTCCAAAACTCATGTTTTGCTGCTTTCTAAACTTTTTTGTTCTGGATAGAAACATCACACCCACGTGTACCAATATTGGCATTAACTGACAAAAGTTTGCCGCGCGAGTCACGGAGTGATTTTTCGACACGGACGCACCCAATCCACTCCAATATGTCCAAAACTCATGTGTTGGTGCTTTTTGAACTATTTTGTTCCAGCTAAAAACATCACACCCACGAGTGCCGTTATAGGCCAATATTGGCATTAATTGATAAAAGTTCGCCGGGCGAGTCACGAAGTGATTTTTCGCAACGGACACACCCAGGCCACTCCAATATGACCAAAACTCATGTTTTGGTGCTTTTTGAACTTTTTTGTTCCGGATAGAAACATCGCACCCACGTGTGCCAATTTTGGCATTAATTGACAAAAGTTCGCCGTGCGAGTCACGGAATGATTTTTCGATACGGGCACACCCAATCCACTCCAATATGTCCAAAACTCATGTTTTGGTGCTTTTTGGACTTTTTTGTTCCGGATAGAAACATCACACCCACGTGTACCAATATTGGCATTAATTGACAAAAGTTCGCCGCGCGAGTCAAGGAGTGATTTTTCGACACGGACGCTCCCAATCCACTCCAATATGTCCAAAACTCATGTGTTGGTGCTTTTTGAACTTTTTTGTTCCGGCTAAAAACATCACACCCACGAGTGCCGATATAGGCCAATATTGGTATTAATTGATAAAAGTTCGTCGCGCGAGTCACGAAGTGATTTTGCGCAACGGACACACCCAATCCACTCCAATATGACCAAAACTCATGTTTGGTGCTTTTTGAACTTTTTTGTTCCGGATAGAAACATCGCACCCACGGGTGCCAATATTGGCATTAATTGACAAAAGTTCACCGCGCGAGTCATGGAGTGATTTTTCGACACGGACGCACCCAATCCACTCCAATATGTCCAAAACTCATGTTTTGCTGCTTTCTGAACTTTTTTGTTCCGGATAGAAACATCACACCCACGTGTACCAATATTGGCATTAACTGACAAAAGTTCGCCGCGCGAGTTAAGGAGTGATTTTTCGACACGGACGCACCCAATCCACTCCAATATGTCCAAAACTCATGTGTTGGTGCTTTTTGAACTTTTTTGTTCCGGCTAAAAACATCACACCCACGAGTGCCGATATAGGCCAATATTGGTATTAATTGACAAAAGTTCGCCGCGCGAGTCACGAAGTGATTTTTCGCAACGGACACACCCAATCCACTCCAATATGACCAAAACTCATGTTTTGGTGCTTTTTGAACTTTTTTGTTCTGGATAGAAACATCGCACCCACGTGTGCCAATTTTGGCATTAATTGATAAAAGTTCACCGCGCGAGTCACGGAGAATTTTTTCGACCCGGACGCACCCAATCCACCCAAATATGTCCAAAACTCATGTTTTGGTGCTTTCTGAACTTTTTTGTTCCGGCTAAAAACATCACACCCACGAGTGCCGATATAGGCCAATATTGGTATTAATTGATATAGGCCAATGACTAGAGCTCGAGCTCGTGAACTTAATTATCAGGTAAAGTCATTCCTAGCTGCTATTTATACAAGTTCTTCTCAGAATTGGGTGCTACTAACTGGTTGTTGTGATCTACTTGTTGCTAGGAATATGGGAGAAGAACCAGATCGCAGACAACACTAGCAGCGGTACTTTGATAAAGTCAATGCGCTTCACTCCGGAGGACAATGGGGGCAAATGAGTACTTGTTGGAAAGATCTCGTCGTATACTTTCAGCAATGTCCGGCCTCACCATCAGATTTGACCGAAGCTGCTCACAATGACCAAAATAGTTTTCACACAAGAAACTTGGGCTTGGGCCTTGTATCTTTATAGCCCATTAGGGGTCCACAAAAACTAGGGTTTGTTCCCACCTCATCTCCTGGTCATTCTACCACCTATATAAACACCTAGCAGCCACCATTTTTCATTTTGGGTTTTGTTTAGATGCAAGTTTAGCTTCAGCTACTTCCTTGTACTCGCGTGTGTCGGCTAGACCACCCGGATACTTGTATTCAGAACCCCACCTTCGTGTGATTCAGTTTTATCATTTGACAAGTGCCGTGAGCTGTTTCCTTGTCAACTTGTTCTTGCTTGTTCTTCGATTGCTTGCAGGTTCAAGGTTGTTCTTGGCACGGCAAGAACAGCAACAAAGTGGAGTTGGTGTACCGGTTGCTAAGGCGCAGCACCCCTGTGGTAGTTGTAGTCGGACCGCCAACGTCATCTCCTGCCCCAAATCGAAGTTATCCTCCTCTCATCGAAAGATCGGGAACCCCCGTTGCTGTATCAAGTGGTATCAGAGCTCAAGTTGCTCGGTGAGAGATTTTAACCATCCTTTGTTTTTACCTACAGCCCATAAAAACCACAAAAATAGGTCAGATCCAAAATCACCAAAACAAATTGAGCCTTTGCTGTTCTACTTAATCTTTGCATGTTGAGTTCTTGGTTGCATTGTTGGTTGAGTGCTGGTTCTAGTAGTTTAGTCCTTTAGAGTTTCGGGTTCTGCTCACGTTTTTGCCACCACAAACACAGCCACCATCACCTCAAGTATCATATCCATTCCGCTGCCACCATCACCACCATATTCACCACGAAATCCACCTTCAACCCCACCAAATTTTCGTCCACCACAACCAGCAGCACCCTCATCACAACATCAGCCACCCCCAAATGCATTTATTGCTGCCTCCACCAACAGCCAATCCTTTTGCAACTTTGTGAAGTGAATCAGCCCTTCCCAAGAAATCATTTAAGTGCTCTCACTTTTGGCTTGTTGGCTGAACCAAGTAACTCCAACCAGCCCACTTTACTTCATTGTGTTGACTTGTTGGATGAATGAAAAGAGAAGAAGTGGTTTCTGCTGTTTTGAGTAATTTCGAAATTCATTGAAAAAAAAATTCAGCTTTCAACTAGCTGTACCAAAAAAAAAAGAGAAAAGAAGAAAAAGGAAAGAAAAAAAAACAGAAGTGAAAAAAAAAAACAAGAGAAGAGAGGAAGTTGTTGTTGCTGTTTTGTTTGTGTTCTTTGGTGCTATTTTCAGTGGCTACGCTTGTGACTAGGCTCGCGTCTCTAACAGGGTTTCACCTAGGACCAGCACGATACCATCTTTGAGCAATTATTCAACTTACTTTGATTAATGTGGTTCTAGCTGTGCCTTGATATTCTTGCAGCCACCTATAGCTCCACAAGTTTTTATCTACTACATCACAGAATTGTGTTTGTTGTCGGCTCCGGTACTGCTAACCATTGTTGCTGTTCTTGCTGATAGCCAACGCCTTCTCCATAGCAAAGTAAGAACATGTAAGAACTCGTTTGGACAAGTGTGGGAGAAATGGAGTTGGACAACACATGGTTCCAATAGTTGATAGGACATATTTCTTGTGAATTGTTTGCTCCCTATTAACCATGTCAGGAGGTTCCGGGGAGCACCCTCAACATTCACCACGTACAAAGGGCATCATACAGCATTTTGAGCGCCAAGTGAGGGAGCATGCTGAAGGACTTGATGAGGATGTTAGGGTCGCCAATGATCGCCTTGGTCAATTGGAGGCTGCTCAAATTAACACCAACTCTAAGCTTTCCTCATTAGAGAGGTCCCTTGCGGATGTGAATACTTCTCTTGCAGGTATCTTGAACACGTTGGAGAGGATGGGCCAAGGTGGTCATGATGGGCTAGCTAGGCGCCACAACATTAGCCATGATGCTATCAGCAGCGTCGCAGCAAGGGAAGAGGTGGACTACGCAGCTGACACTGAGCTTGATGAGGAGGTACTTGGTCGTCCACAACGACAACAGCGCCGCCCGCGCCATGGCATGGGCGCTCCACCACGGCGGGAGGTACGTGATAATGACGATTCTTTAGGAAAGATCAAGTTTACCATTCCTTGCTTTGATGGAAAATATGACCCTGATGCATATCTTACTTGGGAGTTAGCTATTGATCAGAAATTTGCTTGTCATGATTTTCCTGAGAATAAACGTGTTAGGGCTGCTACTAGTGAGTTTACTGATTTTGCATCCATTTGGTGGAGTGAATTTGTTCGTTCCAATCCAAATAACACTCCCCAAACCTGGGATGCTATGAAAAGAATCATGCGAGCTAGATTTGTTCCTTCATATCATGCACGTGATTTGCTGCATAAATTGCAACAACTTAGACAAGGAAACAAATCTGTTGAAGAGTACTATCAAGCATTGCAAACAGGAATGCTCCGTTGTGGTTTGGTAGAAAATGACGATGCTGGTATGGCTAGATTCATGGGTGGGCTGAACTGAGAAATTCAGGACATTCTAGCTTACAAAGAATATAATTCAATTAATCGTTTGTTTCATCTTGCTTGTAAAGCTGAAAGGGAAGTGCAGGGACGAAGAGCTAGCTTCAGGACTAACATTTCTGCAGGTCGTGCTAGCTCTTGGACACCTTCCAATACTGTTGCACCGACAACTCGAGCAGCGGCACCATCGTCCTCAAGCAACAAGTTGCGTCCCTCCACAACAATCTCTACACCATGCCCGAGTGAACCAACAAGAGGGGTTGCTGCCACACCTTCCAAGAGCTCATCATCAGTGGCATCATCAGGAAGGACAAGGGATATTCAATGCCTACGCTGCAAGGGCTTTGGTCACGTGCGCAAGGACTGCCCAAGCACACGTGTAATGATCGTGAGAGCTGATGCTGGGTATTCCTCTGCTAGTGATTTAGATGAAGAAACCTATGCTTTGCTTGCAGCTAACAATGCAGGAGAAGGTGACGCGTCCCATCAAGATGAAGAACACATTGGAGCTGAAGCTGCGGAGCACTATGAGAGCCTAGTGGTGCAGCGCGTGCTAAGTGCGCAGATGGAGAGGGCTGAACAAAATCAGCGCCACATCTTGTTTCAAACCAAGTGTGTGATCAAGGAACGCTCTTGCCGCGTGATCATAGATGGAGGGAGCTGCAATAATTTGGCTAGTGCTGAAATGGTCGAGAAACTTGCATTGAGCACGCAGCCACACCCGCAGCCCTACTATATTCAATGGCTTAATAGCAGCGGCAAGGTAAAGGTAACACGATTGGTAAGAGTACATTTTTCCATTGGTTCTTATCATGACTCAATCAATTGTGATGTTGTGCCTATGCAAGCATGTTCTATGTTATTAGGTAGGCCATGGCAGTTTGATAAGGATTCTTTACACTTTGGCAAAACAAATCAGTACTCTTTTGTGCATAATGGCAAAAAACTTGTGTTGCATCCTATGTCTCCGGAAGCTATTTTAAAGGATGAACTTGCTAGAGCTAGCAAACAAAAAAATCAGGAGCATACTAGGAGCGAGAACCAGATTGTGGCTAATGAACTTGAGAAGCATAAGAAGAAACCCACCAAATCTGTTCATAATAGTAAAAACGAGATTAAGCTTAAGGGATCTTGTTTCATTGCAACAAAATCTGACTTGGACGAAGTTGACACTAACATTGCTGTGTGCTATGCTTTGGTTTGCAAAGAGACTTTATTTTCACTTGAGGATACTCCTATTTCGTTGCCTTCTCCAGTCACTAACCTTTTGCAGGAGTACGCCGATGTCTTTCCAAAGGAGGTGCCACCGGGGCTGCCACCAATTCGAGGGATTGAGCACCAGATTGACCTCATTCCTGGGGCCTCCTTGCCAAACCGTGCATCATACAGGACCAACCCAGAGGAAACAAGGGAGATTCAGCGTCAAGTACAAGAATTACTCGACAAGGGGTATGTGCGTGAGTCTCTTAGCCCTTGTGCTGTTCCCGTGCTTTTAGTTCCTAAGAAAGATGGCTCATGGCGCATGTGTGTGGATTGTAGAGCAATTAACAACATCACAATCAGATATCGTCATCCTATCCCTAGGCTAGATGATATGCTTGATGAATTGAGTGGTTCACTCGTGTTCTCTAAAATTGATTTACGTAGTGGTTACCACCAAATTCGCATGAAGTTAGGAGATGAATGGAAAACAGCTTTTAAAACTAAGTTCGGCCTATATGAGTGGTTAGTGATGCCCTTTGGTCTCACTAATGCGCCCAGCACTTTCATGAGATTAATGAATGAAGTTTTACGTGCTTTCATTAGCAGATTTGTGGTGGTATATTTTGATGACATTCTTATATATAGCAGATCAATAGAGGATCATCATGATCATTTGCGTGCTGTATTTGATGCTCTACGTAATGCACGTTTATTTGGTAACCTTGAGAAATGCACATTTTGCACAGATCGAGTTTCTTTTCTTGGCTATGTTGTGACTCCGCAGGGAATTGAAGTAGATCATGCCAAGGTTGAAGCCATAGATAGCTGGCCGGTTCCAACATCGGTCACACAAGTGAGAAGCTTTCTAGGACTTGCTGGGTTCTACCGCCGCTTTGTGAAGGATTTCAGCACCATTGCAGCCCCACTACATGAGCTTACCAAGAGGAATGTGACATTCACTTGGGCTGCAGCACAAATGAATGCATTCGACACTTTAAAAGATAAGTTAACACATGCACCTTTGCTCCAACTTCCTGATTTCAATAAAACTTTTGAGCTTGAATGTGATGCTAGTGGGATTGGTTTGGGTGGTGTGTTGTTACAAGAAGGCAAACCTATAGCATATTTCAGCGAGAAATTGAGTGGACCTAGTTTGAATTATTCTACTTATGATAAGGAATTATTTGCTCTAGTGCGAACTTTGGAAACATGGCAACATTATTTATGGCCCAAAGAATTTGTTATACACTCTGATCATGAGTCTTTGAAACACATTCGGAGTCAAGCAAAACTGAACCGTAGGCATGCTAAATGGGTTGAATTTATTGAATCTTTTCCATATGTCATCAAACATAAGAAGGGAAAAGAAAATGTCATTGCTGATGCTTTGTCTAGACGTTACACAATGCTTTCCCAACTTGACTTCAAAATTTTTGGCTTGGAAACAATTAAAGAGCAATATGCACACGATGATTACTTTAAAGATGTGTTGTTGAATTGCAAGGAGGGAAAGACTTGGAACAAATTCGTTCTCACCAACGGGTTTGTGTTTAGAGCTAATAAGCTATGCATTCCAGCTAGCTCCGTGCGTATGTTATTGTTGCAGGAAGCGCATGGAGGAGGGCTGATGGGACACTTTGGTGTGAAGAAGACGGAGGATATCCTCGCTGATCATTTCTTTTGGCCCAAAATGAGGAGGGGCGTGGAGAGGTTTGTTGCTCGCTGCACAACATGCCAAAAAGCTAAGTCACACCTTAACCCTCATGGTTTGTATATGCCTCTACCTGTCCCTAGTGTGCCTTGGGAGGATATTTCTATGGACTTTGTTTTAGGACTGCCTAGAACAAAGAAGGGGAGGGACAGTGTCTTTGTTGTTGTAGACAGATTTTCTAAAATGGCGCATTTCATACCATGTCATAAGAGTGATGATGCTACACACGTTGCAGATTTGTTCTTTCGTGAGATCGTTCGCTTGCATGGAGTGCCAAACACCATAGTTTCTGATCGGAATGCAAAATTCCTTAGTCATTTTTGGAGAACCTTGTGGGTTAAGTTGGGGACTAAACTTTTATTTTCTACTACTTGTCATCCCCAAACTGATGGACAAACTGAGGTTGTGAATAGAACTTTATCTACAATGCTTAGGGCTGTTTTGAAAAAGAATGTTAAAATGTGGGAAGAATGTTTGCCTCATGTTGAGTTTGCTTATAATCGTTCACAACATTCTACTACTAAGAAGTGCCCTTTTGAGATTGTTTATGGCCTTTTGCCCCGTGCTCCAATTGATCTTTTGCCCCTACCAACTTCAGAGAGGGTGAATTTTGATGCAAAACAACGTGCTGAATTGATGTTAAAACTGCATGAGATCACTAAGGAGAACATAGAGCGCATGAATACTAAGTATAAACTTGCTGGAAGCCAAGGAAAGAAACATGTTACTTTTGAACCCGGTGATTTGGTTTGGCTGCATTTGAGAAAAGATAGGTTCCCTAAATTGAGAAAATCGAAGTTGTTACCTAGAGCTGATGGTCCTTTCAAAGTGCTACAAAAGATTAATGATAATGCATACAAGCTTGAGTTGCCTGCAGATTTTGGGGTTAGCCCCACATTTAACATCGCAGATTTAAAGCCATATTTGGGAGAAGAAGATGAGCTTGAGTCGAGGACGACTCAAATGCAAGAAGGGGAGGATGATGAGGACATCCCTTCCAACGATACAACCATGCCTATTGCACAACAAGGACCAATGACTAGAGCTCGAGCTCGTGAACTTAATTATCAGGTAAAGTCATTCCTAGCTGCTATTTATACAAGTTCTTCTCAGAATTGGGTGCTACTAACTGGTTGTTGTGATCTACTTGTTGCTAGGAATATGGGAGAAGAACCAGATCGCAGACAACACTAGCAGCGGTACTTTGATAAAGTCAATGCTCTTCACTCCGGAGGACAATGGGGGCAAATGAGTACTTGTTGGAAAGATCTCGTCGTATACTTTCAGCAATGTCCGGCCTCACCATCAGATTTGACCGAAGCTGCTCACAATGACCAAAATAGTTTTCACACAAGAAACTTGGGCTTGGGCCTTGTATCTTTATAGCCCATTAGGGGTCCACAAAAACTAGGGTTTGTTCCCACCTCATCTCCTGGTCATTCTACCACCTATATAAACACCTAGCAGCCACCATTTTTCATTTTGGGTTTTGTTTAGATGCAAGTTTAGCTTCAGCTACTTCCTTGTACTCGCGTGTGTCGGCTAGACCACCCGGATACTTGTATTCAGAACCCCACCTTCGTGTGATTCAGTTTTATCATTTGACAAGTGCCGTGAGCTGTTTCCTTGTCAACTTGTTCTTGCTTGTTCTTCGATTGCTTGCAGGTTCAAGGTTGTTCTTGGCACGGCAAGAACAGCAACAAAGTGGAGTTGGTGTACCGGTTGCTAAGGCGCAGCACCCCTGTGGTAGTTGTAGTCGGACCGCCAACGTCATCTCCTGCCCCAAATCGAAGTTATCCTCCTCTCATCGAAAGATCGGGAACCCCCGTTGCTGTATCAGCACCCACGTGTGCCAATTTTGGCATTAATTGATAAAAGTTCACCGCGCGAGTCACGGAGAATTTTTTCGACCCGGACGCACCCAATCCACCCAAATATGTCCAAAACTCATGTTTTGGTGCTTTCTGAACTTTTTTGTTCCGGCTAAAAACATCAGACCCACGAGTGCCGATATAGGCCAATATTGGTATTAATTGATAAAAGTTCGTCGCGCGAGTCACGAAGTGATTTTGTGCAACGGACACACCCAATCCACTCCAATATGACCAAAACTCATGTTTGGTGCTTTTTGAACTTTTTTGTCCCGGATAGAAACATCGCACCCACGTGTGCCAATATTGGTATTAAATGATAAAAGTTCGCCGCGCGAGTCAAGGAGTGATTTTTCGACACGGACGCACCCAATCCACTCCAATATGTCCAAAACTCATGTGTTGGTGCTTTTTGAACTTTTTTGTTCCGGCTAAAAACATCACACCCATGAGTGCCGATATTGGCCAATATTGGTATTAATTGACAAAAGTTCGCCGCGCGAGTCACGGAGTGATTTTTCGACACGAACACACCCAATCCACTCCAATATGTCCAAAACTCATGTTTTGGTGCTTTTTGAACTTTTTTGTTCCGGATAGAAACATCGCACCCACCTGTGCTAATATTGGCATTAATTGACAAAAGTTCGCCGCGCGAGTCACGGAGTGATTTTTCGACACGGACGCACCCAATCCTCTCCAATATGTCCAAAACTCATGTTTTGGTGCTTTTTGAACTTTTTTGTTCCGGATAGAAACATCGCACCCACCTGTGCTAATATTGGCATTAATTGACAAAAGTTCGCCGCGCGAGTCACGGAGTGATTTTTCGACACGGACGCACCCAATCCACTCCAATATGTCCAAAACTCATGTTTTGGTGCTTTTTGAACTTTTTTGTTCCGGATAGAAACATCGCACCCACCTGTGCTAATATTGGCATTAATTGACAAAAGTTCGCCGCGCGAGTCACGGAGTGATTTTTCGACACGGACGCACCCAATCCTCTCCAATATGTCCAAAACTCATGTTTTGGTGCTTTTTGAACTTTTTTGTTTCGGCTAACAACATCACACCCACGAGTGCCGATATAGGCCAATATTGGCATTAATTGACAAAAGTTCGCCGCGCGAGTCACACAGTGAGTTTTCGACACGGACGCACCCAATTCACTCCAATATGTCCAAAACTCATGTTGTGGTGCTTTTTGAACTTCTTTGTTCCGGATAGAAACATCGCACCCACGTGTGCCAATATTGGCCTTAATTAAAAAAAGTTCACCGCGCGAGTCACGGAGTGAGTTTTCGACACGGACGCACCCCATCCACTCCAATATGTCCAAAACTCATGTTTTGGTGCTTTTTAAACTTTTTTTGTTCCAGCTAAAAACATCACAACCACGAGTGCCGATATTGGTATGAATTGACAAAAGTTCGCCTTGCGAGTCACGGAGTGTTTTTTCGACACGGACGCACCCAATCCACTCCAATATGTCCAAAACTCATGTTTTGGTGCTTTTTGAACTTTTTTGTTCCGGATAGAAACATCGCACCCACGTGTACCAATATTGGCATTAATTGACAAAAGTTCGCCGCGCGAGTCACGCAGTGATTTTTCGACACGGACGCACCCAATCCACTCCAATTTGTCCCAAACTCATGTTGTAGTGCTTTTTAAACTTCTTTGTTCCGGATAGAAACATCGCACCCACGTGTGCCAATATTGGCATTAATTAAAAAAAGTTCGCCGCGCGAGTCACGGAGTGAGTTTTCGACACGGACGCACCCAATCGACTCCAATATGTCCAAAACTAATGTTTTGCTGCTTTCTGAACTTTTTTGTTCTGGATAGAAACATCACACCCACGTGTACCAATATTGGCATTAACTGACAAAAGTTTGCCGCGCGAGTCACGAAGTGATTTTGCGCAACGGACACACCCAATCCACTCCAATATGACCAAAACTCATGTTTGCTGCTTTTTGAACTTTTTTGTTCCGGATAGAAACATCGCACCCACGGGTGCCAATATTGGCATTAATTGACAAAAGTTCACCGCGCGAGTCACGGAGTGATTTTTCGACACGGACGCACCCAATCCACTCCAATATGTCCAAAACTCATGTTTTGCTGCTTTCTGAACTTTTTTGTTCTGGATAGAAACATCACACCCACGTGTACCAATATAGGCATTAACTGACAATAGTTTGCCGCGCGAGTCACGGAGTGATTTTTCGACACGGACGCACCCAATCCACTCCAATATGTCCAAAACTCATGTGTTGGTGCTTTTTGAACTATTTTGTTCCAGCTAAAAACATCACACCCACGAGTGCCGTTATAGGCCAATATTGGCATTAATTGATAAAAGTTCGCCGCGCGAGTCACGAAGTGATTTTTCGCAACGGACACACCCAGGCCACTCCAATATGACCAAAACTCATGTTTTGGTGCTTTTTGAACTTTTTTGTTCCGGATAGAAACATCGCACCCACGTGTGCCAATTTTGGCATTAATTGACAAAAGTTCGCCGTGCGAGTCACGGAATGATTTTTCGATACGGGCACACCCAATCCACTCCAATATGTCCAAAACTCATGTTTTGCTGCTTTTTGGACTTTTTTGTTCCGGATAGAAACATCACACCCACGTGTACCAATATTGGCATTAATTGACAAAAGTTCGCCGCCCGAGTCAAGGAGTGATTTTTCGACACGGACGCTCCCAATCCACTCCAATATGTCCAAAACTCATGTGTTGGTGCTTTTCAAACTTTTTTGTTCCGGCTAAAAACATCACACCCACGAGTGCCGATATAGGCCAATATTGGTATTAATTGATAAAAGTTCGTCGCGCGAGTCACGAAGTGATTTTGCGCAACGGACACACCCAATCCACTCCAATATGACCAAAACTCATGTTTGGTGCTTTTTGAACTTTTTTGTTCCGGATAGAAACATCGCACCCACGGGTGCCAATATTGGCATTAATTGACAAAAGTTCACCGCGCGAGTCATGGAGTGATTTTTCGACACGGACGCACCCAATCCACTCCAATATGTCCAAAACTCATGTTTTGCTGCTTTCTGAACTTTTTTGTTCCGGATAGAAACATCACACCCACGTGTACCAATATTGGCATTAACTGACAAAAGTTCGCCGCGCGAGTCAAGGAGTGATTTTTCGACACGGACGCACCCAATCAGCTCCAATATGTCCAAAACTCATGTGTTGGTGCTTTTTGAACTTTTTTGTTCCGGCTAAAAACATCACACCCACGAGTGCCGATATAGGCCAATATTGGTATTAATTGACAAAAGTTTGCCGCGCGAGTCACGAAGTGATTTTTCGCAACGGACACACCCAATCCACTCCAATATGACCAAAACTCATGTTTTGGTGCTTTTTGAACTTTTTTGTTCTGGATAGCAACATCGCACCCACGTGTGCCAATTTTGGCATTAATTGATAAAAGTTCACCGCGCGAGTCACGGAGAATTTTTTCGACCCGGACGCACCCAATCCACCCAAATATGTCCAAAACTCATGTTTTGGTGCTTTCTGAACTTTTTTGTTCCGGCTAAAAACATCACACCCACGAGTGCCGATATAGGCCAATATTGGTATTAATTGATAAAAGTTCGTCGCGCGAGTCACGAAGTGATTTTGTGCAACGGACACACCCAATCCACTCCAATATGACCAAAACTCACGTTTGGTGCTTTTTGAACTTTTTTGTTCCGGATAGAAACATCGCACCCACGTGTGCCAATATTGGTATTAAATGATAAAAGTTCGCCGCGCGAGTCAAGGAGTGATTTTTCGACACGGACGCACCCAATCCACTCCAATATGTCCAAAACTCATGTGTTGGTGCTTTTTGAACTTTTTTGTTCCGGCTAAAAACATCACACCCATGAGTGCCGATATTGGCCAATATTGGTATTAATTGACAAAAGTTCGCCGCGCGAGTCACGGAGTGATTTTTCGACACGAACACACCCAATCCACTCCAATATGTCCAAAACTCATGTTTTGGTGCTTTTTGAACATTTTTTCTGGATAGGAACATCGCACCCACGTGTGCCAATATTGGCATTAATTGACAAAAGTTCGCCGCGCGAGTCACGGAGTGATTTTTCGACACGGACGCACCCAATCCACTCCAATATGTCCAAAACTCATGTTTTGGTGCTTTCTGAACTTTTTTGTTCTGGCTAAAAACATCACACCCACGAGTGCCGATATAGGCCAATATTGGTATTAATTGATAAAAGTTCGCCGCGCGAGTCACGAAGTGATTTTTCGACACGGACGAACCCAATCCACTCCAATATGTCCAAAACTCATGTTTTGGTGCTTGTTGAACTTTTTTGTTCCGGATAGAAACATCGCACCCACCTGTGCTAATATTGGCATTAATTGACAAAAGTTCGCCGCGCGAGTCACGGAGTGATTTTTCGACACGGACGCACCCAATCCTCTCCAATATGTCCAAAACTCATGTTTTGGTGCTTTTTGAACTTTTTTGTTTCGGCTAACAACATCACACCCACGAGTGCCGATATAGGCCAATATTGGCATTAATTGACAAAAGTTCGCCGCGCGAGTCACACAGTGAGTTTTCGACACGGACGCACCCAATTCACTCCAATATGTCCAAAACTCATGTTGTGTTGCTTTTTGAACTTCTTTGTTCCGGATAGAAACATCGCACCCACGTATGCCAATATTGGCCTTAATTAAAAAAAGTTCACCGCGCGAGTCACGGAGTGAGTTTTCGACACGGACGCACCCCATCCACTCCAATATGTCCAAAACTCATGTTTTGGTGCTTTTTAAACTTTTTTTGTTCCAGCTAAAAACATCACAACCACGAGTGCCGATATTGGTATGAATTGACAAAAGTTCGCCTTGCGAGTCACGGAGTGTTTTTTCGACACGGACGCACCCAATCCACTCCAATATGTCCAAAACTCATGTTTTGGTGCTTTTTGAACTTTTTTGTTCCGGATAGAAACATCGCACCCACGTGTACCAATATTGGCATTAATTGACAAAAGTTCACCGCGCGAGTCACGCAGTGATTTTTCGACACGGACGCACCCAATCCACTCCAATTTGTCCCAAACTCATGTTGTAGTGCTTTTTAAACTTCTTTGTTCCGGATAGAAACATCGCACCCACGTGTGCCAATATTGGCATTAATTCAAAAAAGTTCGCCGCGCGAGTCACGGAGTGAGTTTTCGACACGGACGCACCCAATCGACTCCAATATGTCCAAAACTAATGTTTTGCTGCTTTCTGAACTTTTTTGTTCTGGATAGAAACATCACACCCACGTGTACCAATATTGGCATTAACTGACAAAAGTTTGCCGCGCGAGTCACGAAGTGATTTTGCGCAACGGACACACCCAATCCACTCCAATATGACCAAAACTCATGTTTGCTGCTTTTTGAACTTTTTTGTTCCGGATAGAAACATCGCACCCACGGGTGCCAATATTGGCATTAATTGACAAAAGTTCACCGCGCGAGTCACGGAGTGATTTTTCGACACGGACGCACCCAATCCACTCCAATATGTCCAAAACTCATGTTTTGCTGCTTTCTGAACTTTTTTGTTCTGGATAGAAACATCACACCCACGTGTACCAATATTGGCATTAACTGACAATAGTTTGCCGCGCGAGTCACGGAGTGATTTTTCGACACGGACGCACCCAATCCACTCCAATATGTCCAAAACTCATGTGTTGGTGCTTTTTGAACTATTTTGTTCCAGCTAAAAACATCACACCCACGAGTGCCGTTATAGGCCAATATTGGCATTAATTGATAAAAGTTCGCCGCGCGAGTCACGAAGTGATTTTTCGCAACGGACACACCCAGGCCACTCCAATATGACCAAAACTCATGTTTTGGTGCTTTTTGAACTTTTTTGTTCCGGACAGAAACATCGCACCCACGTGTGCCAATTTTGGCATTAATTGACAAAAGTTCGCCGCGGGAGTCACGGAGTTATTTTTCGACACCGACGCACCCAATCCACTCCAATATGTCCAGAACTCATGTTTTGGTGCTTTTTGAACTTTTTTGTTCCGGATAGAAACATCGCACCCACCTGTGCTAATATTGGCATTAATTGACAAAAGTTCGCCGCGCGAGTCACGGAGTGATTTTTAGACACGGACGCACCCAATCCTCTCCAATATGTCCAAAACTCATGTTTTGGTGCTTTTTGAACTTTTTTGTTTCGGCTAACAACATCACACCCACGAGTGCCGATATAGGCCAATATTGGCATTAATTGACAAAAGTTCGCCGCGCGAGTCACACAGTGAGTTTTCGACACGGACGCACCCAATTCACTCCAATATGTCCAAAACTCATGTTGTGTTGCTTTTTGAACTTCTTTGTTCCGGATAGAAACATCGCACCCACGTGTGCCAATATTGGCCTTAATTAAAAAAAGTTCACCGCGCGAGTCACGGAGTGAGTTTTCGACACGGACGCACCCCATCCACTCCAATATGTCCAAAACTCATGTTTTGGTGCTTTTTAAACTTTTTTTGTTCCAGCTAAAAACATCACAACCACGAGTGCCGATATTGGTATGAATTGACAAAAGTTCGCCTTGCGAGTCACGGAGTGTTTTTTCGACACGGACGCACCCAATCCACTCCAATATGTCCAAAACTCATGTTTTGGTGCTTTTTGAACTTTTTTGTTCCGGATAGAAACATCGCACCCACGTGTACCAATATTGGCATTAATTGACAAAAGTTCGCCGCGCGAGTCACGCAGTGATTTTTCGACACGGACGCACCCAATCCACTCCAATTTGTCCCAAACTCATGTTGTAGTGCTTTTTAAACTTCTTTGTTCCGGATAGAAACATCGCACCCACGTGTGCCAATATTGGCATTAATTAAAAAAAGTTCGCCGCGCGAGTCACGGAGTGAGTTTTCGACACGGACGCACCCAATCGACTCCAATATGTCCAAAACTAATGTTTTGCTGCTTTCTGAACTTTTTTGTTCTGGATAGAAACATCACACCCACGTGTACCAATATTGGCATTAACTGACAAAAGTTTGCCGCGCGAGTCACGAAGTGATTTTGCGCAACGGACACACCCAATCCACTCCAATATGACCAAAACTCATGTTTGCTGCTTTTTGAACTTTTTTGTTCCGGATAGAAACATCGCACCCACGGGTGCCAATATTGGCATTAATTGACAAAAGTTCACCGCGCGAGTCACGGAGTGATTTTTCGACACGGACGCACCCAATCCACTCCAATATGTCCAAAACTCATGTTTTGCTGCTTTCTGAACTTTTTTGTTCTGGATAGAAACATCACACCCACGTGTACCAATATTGGCATTAACTGACAATAGTTTGCCGCGCGAGTCACGGAGTGATTTTTCGACACGGACGCACCCAATCCACTCCAATATGTCCAAAACTCATGTGTTGGTGCTTTTTGAACTATTTTGTTCCAGCTAAAAACATCACACCCACGAGTGCCGTTATAGGCCAATATTGGCATTAATTGATAAAAGTTCGCCGCGCGAGTCACGAAGTGATTTTTCGCAACGGACACACCCAGGCCACTCCAATATGACCAAAACTCATGTTTTGGTGCTTTTGGAACGGTTTTGTTCCGGATAGAAACATCGCACCCACGGGTGCCAATATTGGCATTAATTGACAAAAGTTCGCCGCGGGAGTCACGGAGTTATTTTTCGACACCGACGCACCCAATCCACTCCAATATGTCCAAAACTCAAGTTTTGGTGCTTTTCGAACTTTTTTTGTTCCGGATAGAAACATCGGACCCACGTGTGCCAATATTGGCATTAATTGACAAAATTCGCCGTGCGAGTCACGGAGTGATTTTTCGACACGGACGCACCCAATCCACTCGAATATGTCTCAAACTAATGCTTTGGTGCTTTTTGAACTTTTTTGTTCCGGCTAAAAACATCACACCCACGAGTGCCGATATCGGCCAATATTGGTACTAATTGATAAAAGTTCGCCGCGCGAGTCACGTAGTGATTTGTCGCAACGGACACACCCAATCTACTCCAATATGTCGAAAACTCATGTTTTGGTGCTTTTTGACCTTTTTTGTTCCGGATAGAAACATCGCACCGTCGTGTGCCAATATTGGCATTAATTGACAAAAGTTCGCCGCGCGAGTCACGGAGTGATTTTTCGACATGGACGCACCCAATCCACTCCAATATGTCCAAAACACATGTTTTGGTGCTTTTTGAACTTTTTTGTTCCAGCTAAAAACATCACACACACGAGTGCCGATATAGGCCAATATTGGCATTTATTGACAAAAGTTCGCCGCACGAGTCACGAAGTGATTTTTCGCAATGGGCACACCCAATCCACTCCAATATGACCAAAACTCATGTTTGGTGGTTTTTGAACTTTTTTGTTCCGGATAGAAACATCGCACCCACGGGTGCCAATATTGGCATTAATTGACAAAAGTTCACCGCGCGAGTCATGGAGTGATTTTTCGACACGGACGCACCCAATCCACTCCAATATGTCCAAAACTAATGTTTTGCTGCTTTCTGAACTTTTTTGTTCCGGATAGAAACATCACACCCACGTGTACCAATATTGGCATTAACTGACAAAAGTTCGCCGCGCGAGTCAAGGAGTGATTTTTCGACACGGACGCACCCAATCCACTCCAATATGTCCAAAACTCATGTTTTGGTGCTTTTTGAACTTTTTTGTTCCGGATAGAAACATCGCACCCACCTGTGCTAATATTGGCATTAATTGACAAAAGTTCGCCGCGCGAGTCACGGAGTGATTTTTCGACACGGACGCACCCAATCCTCTCCAATATGTCCAAAACTCATGTTTTGGTGCTTTTTGAACTTTTTTGTTTCGGCTAACAACATCACACCCACGAGTGCCGATATAGGCCAATATTGGCATTAATTGACAAAAGTTCGCCGCGCGAGTCACACAGTGAGTTTTCGACACGGACGCACCCAATTCACTCCAATATGTCCAAAACTCATGTTGTGGTGCTTTTTGAACTTCTTTGTTCCGGATAGAAACATCGCACCCACGTGTGCCAATATTGGCCTTAATTAAAAAAAGTTCACCGCGCGAGTCACGGAGTGAGTTTTCGACACGGACGCACCCCATCCACTCCAATATGTCCAAAACTCATGTTTTGGTGCTTTTTAAACTTTTTTTGTTCCAGCTAAAAACATCACAACCACGAGTGCCGATATTGGTATGAATTGACAAAAGTTCGCCTTGCGAGTCACGGAGTGTTTTTTCGACACGGACGCACCCAATCCACTCCAATATGTCCAAAACTCATGTTTTGGTGCTTTTTGAACTTTTTTGTTCCGGATAGAAACATCGCACCCACGTGTACCAATATTGGCATTAATTGACAAAAGTTCGCCGCGCGAATCACGGAGTGATTTTTCGACACGGACGCACCCAATCCACTCCAATTTGTCCCAAACTCATGTTGTAGTGCTTTTTAAACTTCTTTGTTCCGGATAGAAACATCGCACCCACGTGTGCCAATATTGGCATTAATTAAAAAAAGTTCGCCGCGCGAGTCACGGAGTGAGTTTTCGACACGGACGCACCCAATCGACTCCAATATGTCCAAAACTCATGTTTTGGTGCTTTTTGAACGTTTTTGTTCCGGATAGAAACATCGCACCCACGTGTGCCAATATTGGCATTAATTGACAAAAGTTCGCCGCGCGAGTCACGGAGTTATTTTTCGACACCGACGCACCCAATCCACTCCAATATGTCCAAAACTCATGTTTTGGTGCTTTTCGAACTTTTTTTGTTCCGGATAGAAACATCGGACCCACGTGTCCCAATATTGGCATTAATTGACAAAATTCGCCGTGCGAGTCACGGAGTGATTTTTCGACATGGACGCACCCAATCCACTCCAATATGTCCAAAACTCATGTTTTGGTGCTTTTTGAACTTTTTTGTTCCAGCTAAAAACATCACACACACGAGTGCCGATATAGGCCAATATTGGCATTTATTGACAAAAGTTCGCCGCACGAGTCACGAAGTGATTTTTCGCAATGGGCACACCCAATCCACTCCAATATGACCAAAACTCATGTTTGGTGGTTTTTGAACTTTTTTGTTCCGGATAGAAACATCGCACCCACGGGTGCCAATATTGGCATTAATTGACAAAAGTTCACCGCGCGAGTCATGGAGTGATTTTTCGACACGGACGCACCCAATCCACTCCAATATGTCCAAAACTAATGTTTTGCTGCTTTCTGAACTTTTTTGTTCCGGATAGAAACATCACACCCACGTGTACCAATATTGGCATTAACTGACAAAAGTTCGCCGCGCGAGTCAAGGAGTGATTTTTCGACACGGACGCACCCAATCCACTCCAATATGTCCAAAACTCATGTTTTGGTGCTTTTTGAACTTTTTTGTTCCGGATAGAAACATCGCACCCACCTGTGCTAATATTGGCATTAATTGACAAAAGTTCGCCGCGCGAGTCACGGAGTGATTTTTCGACACGGACGCACCCAATCCTCTCCAATATGTCCAAAACTCATGTTTTGGTGCTTTTTGAACTTTTTTGTTTCGGCTAACAACATCACACCCACGAGTGCCGATATAGGCCAATATTGGCATTAATTGACAAAAGTTCGCCGCGCGAGTCACACAGTGAGTTTTCGACACGGACGCACCCAATTCACTCCAATATGTCCAAAACTCATGTTGTGGTGCTTTTTGAACTTCTTTGTTCCGGATAGAAACATCGCACCCACGTGTGCCAATATTGGCCTTAATTAAAAAAAGTTCACCGCGCGAGTCACGGAGTGAGTTTTCGACACGGACGCACCCCATCCACTCCAATATGTCCAAAACTCATGTTTTGGTGCTTTTTAAACTTTTTTTGTTCCAGCTAAAAACATCACAACCACGAGTGCCGATATTGGTATGAATTGACAAAAGTTCGCCTTGCGAGTCACGGAGTGTTTTTTCGACACGGACGCACCCAATCCACTCCAATATGTCCAAAACTCATGTTTTGGTGCTTTTTGAACTTTTTTGTTCCGGATAGAAACATCGCACCCACGTGTACCAATATTGGCATTAATTGACAAAAGTTCGCCGCGCGAATCACGGAGTGATTTTTCGACACGGACGCACCCAATCCACTCCAATTTGTCCCAAACTCATGTTGTAGTGCTTTTTAAACTTCTTTGTTCCGGATAGAAACATCGCACCCACGTGTGCCAATATTGGCATTAATTAAAAAAAGTTCGCCGCGCGAGTCACGGAGTGAGTTTTCGACACGGACGCACCCAATCGACTCCAATATGTCCAAAACTCATGTTTTGGTGCTTTTGGAACGTTTTTGTTCCGGATAGAAACATCGCACCCACGTGTGCCAATATTGGCATTAATTGACAAAAGTTCGCCGCGCGAGTCACGGAGTTATTTTTCGACACCGACGCACCCAATCCACTCCAATATGTCCAAAACTCATGTTTTGGTGCTTTTCGAACTTTTTTTGTTCCGGATAGAAACATCGGACCCACGTGTCCCAATATTGGCATTAATTGACAAAATTCGCCGTGCGAGTCACGGAGTGATTTTTCGACATGGACGCACCCAATCCACTCCAATATGTCCAAAACTCATGTTTTGGTGCTTTTTGAACTTTTTTGTTCCAGCTAAAAACATCACACACACGAGTGCCGATATAGGCCAATATTGGCATTTATTGACAAAAGTTCGCCGCACGAGTCACGAAGTGATTTTTCGCAATGGGCACACCCAATCCACTCCAATATGACCAAAACTCATGTTTGGTGGTTTTTGAACTTTTTTGTTCCGGATAGAAACATCGCACCCACGGGTGCCAATATTGGCATTAATTGACAAAAGTTCACCGCGCGAGTCATGGAGTGATTTTTCGACACGGACGCACCCAATCCACTCCAATATGTCCAAAACTAATGTTTTGCTGCTTTCTGAACTTTTTTGTTCCGGATAGAAACATCACACCCACGTGTACCAATATTGGCATTAACTGACAAAAGTTCGCCGCGCGAGTCAAGGAGTGATTTTTCGACACGGACGCACCCAATCCACTCCAATATGTCCAAAACTCATGTTTTGGTGCTTTTTGAACTTTTTTGTTCCGGATAGAAACATCGCACCCACCTGTGCTAATATTGGCATTAATTGACAAAAGTTCGCCGCGCGAGTCACGGAGTGATTTTTCGACACGGACGCACCCAATCCTCTCCAATATGTCCAAAACTCATGTTTTGGTGCTTTTTGAACTTTTTTGTTTCGGCTAACAACATCACACCCACGAGTGCCGATATCGGCCAATATTGGCATTAATTGAGAAAAGTTCGCCGCGCGAGTCACACAGTGAGTTTTCGACACGGACGCACCCAATTCACTCCAATATGTCCAAAACTCATGTTGTGGTGCTTTTTGAACTTCTTTGTTCCGGATAGAAACATCGCACCCACGTGTGCCAATATTGGCCTTAATTAAAAAAAGTTCACCGCGCGAGTCACGGAGTGAGTTTTCGACACGGACGCACCCCATCCACTCCAATATGTCCAAAACTCATGTTTTGGTGCTTTTTAAACTTTTTTTGTTCCAGCTAAAAACATCACAACCACGAGTGCCGATATTGGTATGAATTGACAAAAGTTCGCCTTGCGAGTCACGGAGTGTTTTTTCGACACGGACGCACCCAATCCACTCCAATATGTCCAAAACTCATGTTTTGGTGCTTTTTGAACTTTTTTGTTCCGGATAGAAACATCGCACCCACGTGTACCAATATTGGCATTAATTGACAAAAGTTCGCCGCGCGAATGACGGAGTGATTTTTCGACACGGACGCACCCAATCCACTCCAATTTGTCCCAAACTCATGTTGTAGTGCTTTTTAAACTTCTTTGTTCCGGATAGAAACATCGCACCCACGTGTGCCAATATTGGCATTAATTAAAAAAAGTTCGCCGCGCGAGTCACGGAGTGAGTTTTCGACACGGACGCACCCAATCGACTCCAATATGTCCAAAACTCATGTTTTGGTGCTTTTTGAACGTTTTTGTTCCGGATAGAAACATCGCACCCACGTGTGCCAATATTGGCATTAATTGACAAAAGTTCGCCGCGCGAGTCACGGAGTTATTTTTCGACACCGACGCACCCAATCCACTCCAATATGTCCAAAACTCATGTTTTGGTGCTTTTCGAACTTTTTTTGTTCCGGATAGAAACATCGGACCCACGTGTCCCAATATTGGCATTAATTGACAAAATTCGCCGTGCGAGTCACGGAGTGATTTTTCGACACGGACGCACCCAATCCACTCGAATATGTCTCAAACTAATGCTTTGGTGCTTTTTGAACTTTTTTGTTCCGGCTAAAAACATC
Organism: Oryza punctata; assembly: GCA_000573905.2. Lineage (NCBI taxonomy): Eukaryota > Viridiplantae > Streptophyta > Magnoliopsida > Poales > Poaceae > Oryza > Oryza punctata. The sequence continues at coordinate 22,471,627 of CM002490.2, read as the reverse complement.
ACACCCACGAGTGCCGATATCGGCCAATATTGGTACTAATTGATAAAAGTTCACCGCGCGAGTCACGTAGTGATTTGTCGCAACGGACACACCCAATCTACTCCAATATGTCGAAAACTCATGTTTTGGTGCTTTTTGACCTTTTTTGTTCCGGATAGAAACATCGCACCCACGTGTGCCAATATTGGCATTAATTGAGAAAAGTTCGCCGCGCGACTCACGGAGTGATTTTTCGACACGGACGAACCCAATCCACTCCAATATATCCAAAACTCATGTTTTGGTGCTTTTTAAACTTTTTTGTTCCGGATAGAAACATCGCACCGTCGTGTGCCAATATTGGCATTAATTGACAAAAGTTCGCCGCGCGAGTCACGGAGTGATTTTTCGACACGGACGCACCCAATCCACTCCAATATGTCCAAAACTCATGTTTTGGTGCTTTTTGAACTTTTTTGTTCCAGCTAAAAACATCACACACACGAGTGCCGATATAGGCCAATATTGGCATTTATTGACAAAAGTTCGCCGCCCGAGTCACGAAGTGATTTTTCGCAATGGGCACACCCAATCCACTCCAATATGACCAAAACTCATGTTTGGTGCTTTTTGAACTTTTTTGTTCCGGATAGAAACATCGCACCTACGTGTACCAATATTGGCATTAACTGACAAAAGTTCGCCGCGAGAGTCAAGGAGTGATTTTTCGACACGGACGCACCCAATCCACTCCAATATGTCCAAAACTCATGTGTTGGTGCTTTTTGAACTTTTTTGTTCCGGCTAAAAACATCACACCCACGAGTGCCCATATAGGCCAATATTGGTATTAATTGACAAAAGTTCGCCGCGCGAGTCACGAAGTGATTTTTCGCAACGGACACACCCAATCCACTCCAATATGACCAAAACTCATGTTTTGGTGCTTTTTGAACTTTTTTGTTCCGGGTAAAAACATCACACCCACGAGTGCCGATATAGGCCAATATTGGCATTAATTGACAACAGTTCACCGCGCGAGTCATGGAGTGATTTTTCGACACGGACGCACCCAATCCACTCCAATATGTCCAAAACTCATGTTTTGCTGCTTTCTGAACTTTTTTGTTCCGGATAGAAACATCACACCCACGTGTACCAATATTGGCATTAACTGACAAAAGTTCGCCGCGCGAGTCAAGGAGTGATTTTTCGACACGGACGCACCCAATCCACTCCAATATGTCCAAAACTCATGTTTTGGTGCTTTTTGAACTTTTTTGTTCCGGATAGAAACATCGCACCCACCTGTGCTAATATTGGCATTAATTGACAAAAGTTCGCCGCGCGAGTCACGGAGTGATTTTTCGACACGGACGCACCCAATCCACTCCAATATGTCCAAAACTCATGTTTTGGTGCTTTTTGAACTTTTTTGTTCTGGATAGAAACATCGCACCCGCGTGTGCTAATATTGGCATTAATTGACAAAAGTTCACCGCGCGAGTCACGGAGTGATTTTTCGACCCGGACGCACCCAATCCTCTCCAATATGTCCAAAACTCATGTTTTGGTGCTTTCTAAACTTTTTTGTTTCGGCTAAAAACATCACACCCACGAGTGCCGATATAGGCCAATATTGGTATTAATTGATAAAAGTTCGTCGCGCGAGTCACGAAGTGATTTTGTGCAACGGACACACCCAATCCACTCCAATATGACCAAAACTCATGTTTGGTGCTTTTTGAACTTTTTTGTTCCGGATAGAAACATCGCACCCACGTGTGCCAATATTGGTATTAAATGATAAAAGTTCGCCGCGCGAGTCAAGGAGTGAGTTTTCGACACGGACGCACCCCATCCACTCCAATATGTCCAAAACTCATGTGTTGGTGCTTTTTGAACTTTTTTGTTCCGGCTAAAAACATCACACCCATGAGTGCCGATATTGGCCAATATTGGTATTAATTGACAAAAGTTCGCCGCGCGAGTCACGGAGTGATTTTTCGACACGGACGCACCCAATCCACTCCAATATGTCCAAAACTCATGTTTTGGTGCTTTTTGAACATTTTTTCCGGATAGGAACATCGCACCCACGTGTGCCAATATTGGCATTAATTGACAAAAGTTCGCCGCGCGAGTCACGGAGTGATTTTTCGACACGGACGCACCCAATCCACTCCAATATGTCCAAAACTCATGTTTTGGTGCTTTCTGAACTTTTCTGTTCTGGCTAAAAACATCACACCCACGAGTGCCGATATAGGCCAATATTGGCATTTATTGATAAAAGTTCGCCGCGCGAGTCACGTAGTGATTTTTCGACACGGACGAACCCAATCCACTCCAATATGTCCAAAACTCATGTTTTGGTGCTTTTTGAACTTTTTTGTTCCGGATAGAAACATCGCACCCACCTGTGCTAATATTGGCATTAATTGACAAAAGTTCGCCGCGCGAGTCACGGAGTGATTTTTCGACACGGACGCACCCAATCCTCTCCAATATGTCCAAAACTCATGTTTTGGTGCTTTTTGAACTTTTTTGTTTCGGCTAACAACTTCACACCCACGAGTGCCGATATAGGCCAATATTGGTATTAATTGACAAAAGTTCGCCGCGCGAGTCACACAGTGAGTTTTCGACACGGACGCACCCAATTCACTCCAATATGTCCAAAACTCATGTTGTGGTGCTTTTTGAACTTCTTTGTTCCGGATAGAAACATCGCACCCACGTGTGCCAATATTGGCCTTAATTAAAAAAAGTTCACCGCGCGAGTCACGGAGTGAGTTTTCGACACGGACGCACCCCATCCACTCCAATATGTCCAAAACTCATGTTTTGGTGCTTTTTAAACTTTTTTTGTTCCAGCTAAAAACATCACAACCACGAGTGCCGATATTGGTATGAATTGACAAAAGTTCGCCTTGCGAGTCACGGAGTGTTTTTTCGACACGGACGCACCCAATCCACTCCAATATGTCCAAAACTCATGTTTTGGTGCTTTTTGAACTTTTTTTTCCACATAGAAACATCGCACCCACGTGTGCCAATATTGGCATTAATTGACAAAAGTTCGCCGCGCGAGTCACGGAGTGATTTTTCGACACGGACGCACCCAATCCACTCCAATATGTCCAAAACTCATGTTTTGGTGCTTTTTGAACTTTTTTGTTCCAGCTAAAAACATCACACACACGAGTGCCGATATAGGCCAATATTGGCATTTATTGACAAAAGTTCGCCGCCCGAGTCACGAAGTGATTTTTCGACACGGACGAACCCAATCGACTCCAATATGTCCAAAACTCATGTTGTAGTGCTTTTTAAACTTCTTTGTTCCGGATAGAAACATCGCACCCACGTGTGCCAATATTGGCATTAATTAAAAAAAGTTCGCCGCGCGAGTCACGGAGTGAGTTTTCGACACGGACGCACCCAATCGACTCCAATATGTCCAAAACTCATGTTTTGGTGCTTTTGGAACGTTTTTGTTCCGGATAGAAACATCGCACCCACGTGTGCCAATATTGGCATTAATTGACAAAAGTTCGCCGCGGGAGTCACGGAGTTATTTTTCGACACCGACGCACCCAATCCACTCCAATATGTCCAAAACTCATGTTTTGGTGCTTTTCGAACTTTTTTTGTTCCGGATAGAAACATCGGACCCACGTGTGCCAATATTGGCATTAATTGACAAAATTCGCCGGGCGAGTCACGGAGTGATTTTTCGACACGGACGCACACAATCCACTCGAATATGTCTCAAACTAATGCTTTGGTGCTTTTTGAACTTTTTTGTTCCGGCTAAAAACATCACACCCACGAGTGCCGATATCGGCCAATATTGGTACTAATTGATAAAAGTTCGCCGCGCGAGTCACGTAGTGATTTGTCGCAACGGACACACCCAATCTACTCCAATATGTCGAAAACTCATGTTTTGGTGCTTTTTGACCTTTTTTGTTCCGGATAGAAACATCGCACCGTCGTGTGCCAATATTGGCATTAATTGACAAAAGTTCGCCGCGCGAGTCACGGAGTGATTTTTCGACATGGACGCACCCAATCCACTCCAATATGTCCAAAACTCATGTTTTGGTGCTTTTTGAACTTTTTTGTTCCAGCTAAAAACATCACACACACGAGTGCCGATATAGGCCAATATTGGCATTTATTGACAAAAGTTCGCCGCACGAGTCACGAAGTGATTTTTCGCAATGGGCACACCCAATCCACTCCAATATGACCAAAACTCATGTTTGGTGCTTTTTGAACTTTTTTGTTCCGGATAGAAACATCGCACCCACGGGTGCCAATATTGGCATTAATTGACAAAAGTTCACCGCGCGAGTCATGGAGTGATTTTTCGACACGGACGCACCCAATCCACTCCAATATGTCCAAAACTCATGTTTTGCTGCTTTCTGAACTTTTTTGTTCCGGATAGAAACATCACACCCACGTGTACCAATATTGGCATTAACTGACAAAAGTTCGCCGCGCGAGTCAAGGAGTGATTTTTCGACACGGACGCACCCAATCCAGTCCAATATGTCGCAAACTCATGTTTTGGTGCTTTTTGAACTTTTTTGTTTCGGATAGAAACATCGCACCCACCTGTGCTAATATTGGCATTAATTGACAAAAGTTCGCCGCGCGAGTCACGGAGTGATTTTTCGACACGGACGCACCCAATCCTCTCCAATATGTCCAAAACTCATGTTTTGGTGGTTTTTGAACTTTTTTGTTTCGGCTAACAACATCACACCCACGAGTGCCGATATAGGCCAATATTGGCATTAATTGACAAAAGTTCGCCGCGCGAGTCACACAGTGAGTTTTCGACACGGACGCACCCAATTCACTCCAATATGTCCAAAACTCATGTTGTGGTGCTTTTTGAACTTCTTTGTTCCGGATAGAAACATCGCACCCACGTGTGCCAATATTGGCCTTAATTAAAAAAAGTTCACCGCGCGAGTCACGGAGTGAGTTTTCGACACGGACGCACCCCATCCACTCCAATATGTCCAAAACTCATGTTTTGGTGCTTTTTAAACTTTTTTTGTTCCAGCTAAAAACATGACAACCACGAGTGCCGATATTGGTATGAATTGACAAAAGTTCGCCTTGCGAGTCACGGAGTGTTTTTTCGACACGGACGCACCCAATCCACTCCAATATGTCCAAAACTCATGTTTTGGTGCTTTTTGAACTTTTTTGTTCCGGATAGAAACATCGCACCCACGTGTACCAATATTGGCATTAATTGACAAAAGTTCGCCGCGCGAGCCACGGAGTGATTTTTCGACACGGACGCACCCAATCCACTCCAATTTGTCCCAAACTCATGTTGTAGTGCTTTTTAAACTTCCTTGTTCCGGATAGAAACATCGCACCCACGTGTGCCAATATTGGCATTAATTAAAAAAAGTTCGCCGCGCGAGTCACGGAGTGAGTTTTCGACACGGACGCACCCAATCGACTCCAATATGTCCAAAACTCATGTTTTGGTGCTTTTTGAACGTTTTTGTTCCGGATAGAAACATCGCACCCACGTGTGCCAATATTGGCATTAATTGACAAAAGTTCGCCGCGCGAGTCACGGAGTTATTTTTCGACACCGACGCACCCAATCCACTCCAATATGTCCAAAACTCATGTTTTGGTGCTTTTCGAACATTTTTTGTTCCGGATAGAAACATCGGACCCACGTGTCCCAATATTGGCATTAATTGACAAAATTCGCCGTGCGAGTCACGGAGTGATTTTTCGACACGGACGCACCCAATCCACTCGAATATGTCTCAAACTAATGCTTTGGTGCTTTTTGAACTTTTTTGTTCCGGCTAAAAACATCACACCCACGAGTGCCGATATCGGCCAATATTGGTACTAATTGATAAAAGTTCGCCGCGCGAGTCACGTAGTGATTTGTCGCAACGGACACACCCAATCTACTCCAATATGTCGAAAACTCATGTTTTGGTGCTTTTTGACATTTTTTGTTCCGGATAGAAACATCGCACCCACGTGTACCAATATTGGCATTAATTGAGAAAAGTTCGCCGCGCGACTCACGGAGTGATTTTTCGACACGGACGAACCCAATCCACTCCAATATATCCAAAACTCATGTTTTGGTGCTTTTTAAACTTTTTTGTTCCGGATAGAAACATCGCACCGTCGTGTGCCGATATTGGCCAATATTGGTATTAATTGACAAAAGTTCGCCGCGCGAGTCACGGAGTGATTTTTCGACACGAACACACCCAATCCACTCCAATATGTCCAAAACTCATGTTTTGGTGCTTTTTGAACTTTTTTGTTCCGGATAGGAACATCGCACCCACGTGTGCCAATATTGGCATTAATTGACAAAAGTTCGCCGCGCGAGTCACGGAGTGATTTTTCGACACGGACGCACCCAATCCACTCCAATATGTCCAAAACTCATGTTTTGGTGCTTTCTGAACTTTTTTGTTCCGGCTAGAAACATCGCACCCACGTGTGCCAATATTGGCATTAATTGATAAAAGTTCGCCGCGCGAGTCACGGAGTGATTTTTCGACACGGACGCACCCAATACACTCCAATATGTCCAAAACTCATGTTTTGGTGCTTTTTGAACTTTTTTGTTTCGGCTAACAACATCACACCCACGAGTGCCGATATAGGCCAATATTGGCATTAATTCACAAAAGTTCGCCGCGCGAGTCACACAATGAGTTTTCGACACGGACGCACCCAATTCACTCCAATATGTCCAAAACTCATGTTGTGGTGCTTTTTGAACTTCTTTGTTCCGGATAGAAACATCGCACCCACGTGTGCCAATATTGGCCTTAATTAAAAAAAGTTCACCGCGCGAGTCACGGAGTGAGTTTTCGACACGGACGCACCCCATCCACTCCAATATGTCCAAAACTCATGTTTTGGTGCTTTTTAAACTTTTTTTGTTCCAGCTAAAAACATCACAACCACGAGTGCCGATATTGGTATTAATTGACAAAAGTTCGCCTTGCGAGTCACGGAGTGTTTTTTCGACACGGACGCACCCAATCCACTCCAATATGTCCAAAACTCATGTTTTGGTGCTTTTTGAACTTTTTTGTTCCGGATAGAAACATCGCACCCACGTGTACCAATATTGGCATTAATTGACAAAAGTTCGCCGCGCGAGTCACGGAGTGATTTTTCGACACGGACGCACCCAATCCACTCCAATTTGTCCAAAACTCATGTTGTAGTGCTTTTTAAACTTCTTTGTTCCGGATAGAAACATCGCACCCACGTGTGCCAATATTGGCATGAATTAAAAAAAGTTCGCCGCGCGAGTCACGGAGTGAGTTTTCGACACAGACGCACCCATCGACTCCAATATGTCCAAAACTCATGTTTTGGTGCTTTTTGAACGTTTTTGTTCCGGATAGAAACATCGCACCCACGTGTGCCAATATTGGCATTAATTGACAAAAGTTCGCCGCGCGAGTCACGGAGTAATTTTTCGACACCGACGCACCCAATCCACTCCAATATGTCCAAAACTCATGTTTTGGTGCGTTTCGAACTTTTTTTGTTCCGGATAGAAACATCGGACCCACGTGTGCCAATATAGGTATTAATTGACAAAATTCGCCGTGCGAGTCATGGAGTGATTTTTCGACACGGACGAACCCAATCCACTCCAATATATCCAAAACTCATGTTTTGGTGCTTTTTAAACTTTTTTGTTCCGGATAAAAACATCGCACCCTCGTGTGCCAATATTGGCATTAATTGACAAAAGTTCGCCGCGCGAGTCACGGAGTGATTTTTCGACACGGACGCACCCAATCCACTCCAATATGTCCAAAACTCATGTTTTGGTGCTTTTTGAACTTTTTTGTTCCAGCTAAAAACATCACACACACGAGTGCCGATATAGGCCAATATTGGCATTTATTGACAAAAGTTGGCCGCACGAGTCACGAAGTGATTTTTCGCAATCGGCACACCCAATCCACTCGAATATGTCCAAAACTCATGTTTTGGTGCTTTTTGAACTTTTTTGTTCTGGATAGAAACATCGCCACCCACGTGTGCCAATATTGGCATTAATTGACAAAAGTTCACGGAGTGATTTTTCGACATGGACGCACTCAATCCACTCCAATATGTCCAAAACTTATGTTTTGGTGCTTTTTGAACCTTTTTGTTCCGGATAGAAATATCACACCCACGTGTACCAATATTGGCATTAATTGACAAAAGTTCGCCGCGCGAGTCACGGAGTGATTTTTCGACACGGACGCACCCAATCCACTCCAATATGTCCAAAACTCATGTTGTGGTGCTTTTTGAACTTTTTTGTTCCGGCTAAAAACATCACACCCACGAGTGCCGATATAGGCCAATATTGGCATTGATTGACAAAAGTTCGCCGCGCGAGTCCCGAAGTGATTTTTCGCAACGGACACACCTAATCCACTCCAATATGAGCAAAACTCAATTTTGGTGCTTTTTGAAGTTTTTTGTTCCGGATAGAAACATTGCACCCACGTCTGCGAATATTGGCATTAGTTGACAAAAGTTCACGGAGTGATTTTTCGACACGGACGCACCCAATCCACTCCAATATGTCCAAAACTTATGTTTTGGTGCTTTTTGAACTTTTTTGTTCCGGATAGAAACATCACACCCACGTGTACCAGTATTGGCATTAATTGACAAAAGTTCGCCGCGCGAGTCACGGAGTGATTTTTTGACACGGACGCACCCAATCCACTCCAATTTGTCCAAAACTCATGTTACGGTGCCTTTTGAACTTCTTTATTCCGGATAGAAATATCACACCCACGACTGCCGATAAAGGCCAATATTGGCATTAATTGACAAAAGTTCGCTGCGCGAGTCACGGTGTGATTTTTCGCAACGGACACACCCAATCCACTCCAATATGACCAAAACTCATGTTTTGGTGCTTTTCGAACTTTTTTTGTTCCGGATAGAAACATCGGACCCACGTGTGCCAATATTGGCATTAATTGACAAAATTCCCCGCGCGAGTCACGGAGTGATTTTTCGACACGGACGCACCCAATCCACTCGAATATGTCTCGAACTAATGCTTTGGTGCTTTTTGAACTTTTTTGTTCCGGCTACAAACATCACACCCACGAGTGCCGATATCGGCCAATATTGGTACTAATTGATAAAAGTTCGCCGCGCGAGTCACGTAGTGATTTGTCGCAACGGACACACCCAATCTACTCCAATATGTCCAAAACTCATGTTTTGGTGCTTTTTGACCTTTTTTGTTCCGGATAGAAACATCGCACCCACGTGTGCCAATATTGGCATTAATTGAGAAAAGTTCACCGCGCAAGTCACGGAGTGATTTTTCGACACGGACGCACTCAATCCACTCCAATATGTCCAAAACTTATGTTTTGGTGCTTTTTGAACCTTTTTGTTCCGGATAGAAACATCACACCCACGTGTACCAATATTGGCATTAATTGACAAAAGTTCGCCGCGCGAGTCACGGAGTGATTTTTCGACACGGACGCACCCAATCCACTCCAATATGTCCAAAACTCATGTTTTGGTGCTTTTTGAACTTTTTTGTTCCGGCTAAAAACATCACACCCACGAGTGCCGATATAGGCCAATATTGGCATTGATTGACAAAAGTTCGCCGCGCGTGTCCGGAAGTGATTTTTCGCAACGGACACACCTAATCCACTCCAATATGACCAAAACTCAAGTTTTGGTGCTTTTTGAAGTTTTTTGTTCCGGATAGAAACATTGCACCCACGTGTGCAAATATTGGCATTAATTGACAAAAATTCGCCGCGCGAGTCACGGAGTGATTTTTCGACACGGACGGACCCAATCCAGTCCAATATGTCGCAAACTCATGTTGTGGTGCTTTTTTAACTTTTTTGTTCCCGCTAAAAACATCACACCCACGAGTACCGATATAGGCCAATATTGGCATTAATTGACAAAAATTCGCCGCGCGAGTCACGGAGCGATTTTTCGACACGGACGCACCCAATCCAGTCCAATATGTCGCAAACTCATGTTGTGGTGCTTTTTTAACTTTTTTGTTCCCGCTAAAAACATCACACCCACGAGTACCGATATAGGCCAATATTGGCATTAATTGACAAAAGTTCGCCGCGCGAGTCACGGAGTGATTTTTTGACACGGACGCACCCAATCCACTCCAATATGTCCAAAACTCGTGTTTTGGTGCTTTTTGAACTTTTTTGTTCCGGCTAAAAACATCACACCCACGGGTGCCGATATAGGCCAATATTGGCATTGATTGACAAAAGTTCGCCGCGCGAGTCCCGAAGTGATTTTTCGCAACGCACACACCTAATCCACACCAATATGACCAAAACTCAAGTTTTGGTGCTTTTTGAACTTTTTTGTTCTGGATAGAAACATTGCACCCTGATGTGAACCCGTTAGGGTTTATGTCCCGATCTTTCGATGAGAGGTGATAACTCGATTGGATGAAGACGACGTTCACGGTCCGACTACAACTGTCCAAGGACACTGCGCCTTAGCAACCGATACACCGTCTCCAATGGTTGTCGCGAACTTGTGATGCGCAACACCCGGCCACGAGGGCACTCGTCCTGCAGGCAATCGAAGAACAAGCAAGAACAAGTAGAACAAGCACTGAATTGCTAGATGAAGATGAAAGCTTTACTATGAAAGACACAATACGGTGGGGTTCCGATTACAAACAGACGGACGGTTTAGCCAACACGTGCGCTGCGAGCAGGTAGCAAGTAGCTAACTCTAATCATCAAAACCCGCGTGTTCTTGGCGGCGGCTAAAGGTATAAAAAGAGGAGGAGAACGACCACAGGTCGTGCTCTAACCCTAGGACGCGCCCCTAATGGGCCCAACTTGATACACAGCCCATTGGGCCCAAAAAGAGGTGACGCAGCACCGTGGACAGAAAACACTCGGTAGTAAAACGACAATTGCGGCCGCTCCAGAACAGATATGGACATGAGGTTGGATGCATTTGAAAGTAGACTTGAATAGCTTTCCATGAAGTACTTGCACGCCCAAATCGGAGCTCGCATGAAATCGTGGCGGCCGTCAGAAGTTGGTGCTGTCCTGCAGTCCGAATTCACCCCGCGCGAATCCTCTCCCCTTTGGATCCTCTCCATCGTTCCTGAGTAAAACAAGAGTGCACGCATCTCCGGGGTATAAAGAAGAGGAATATGAACTCAAGAATGAACTCACCTGATAGTTGAGTTGACGTGCACGAGCGCGGGTGATAGGACCAAGAAGCTGTACTTGTGGGGACGTGGATGTATCGATGGTGTTGATGTCCTCATCACACCCACGTGTGCCAATATTGGCAGTATTTGACAAAAATTCGCCGCGCGAGTCACGGAGCGATTTTTCGACACGAACGCACCCAATCCAGTCCAATATGTCGCAAACTCATGTTGTGGTGCTTTTTTAACTTTTTGGTTCGCGCTAAAAACATCACACCCACGAGTACCGATATAGGCCAATATTGGCATTAATTTACAAAAGTTCGCCGTGCGAGTCACGAAGTGATTTTTCACAACGGACACACCCAATCCACTCCTGTGTGACCAAAACTCATGTTTTGGTGCTTTTTGAACATTTTTGTTCCGGATAGAAACATCGCCACCCACGTGTGCCAATATTGGCATTAATTGACAAAAGTTCACGGAGTGATTTTTCGACACGGACGCACCCAATCCACTCCAATATGTCCAAAACTTATGTTTTGGTGGTTTTTGAACTTTTTTGTTCCGGATAGAAACATCACACCCACGTGTACCTATATTGGAATTAATTGACAAAAGTTCGCCGCGCGAGTCCCGAAGTGATTTTTCGCAACGGACACACCTAATCCACTCCAATATGACCAAAACTCAAGTTTTGGTGCTTTTTGAACTTTTTTTGTTCCGGATAGAAACATTGCAACCACGGGTGCCAATATTGGCATTAATTGACAAAAATTCGCCGCGCGAGTCACGGAGCGATTTTTCGACACGGACGCACCCAATCCAGTCCAATATGTCGCAAACTCATGTTGTGGTGCTTTTTTAACTTTTTTGCTCCCGCTAATAACATCACACCCACGAGTACCGATATAGGCCAATATTGGCATTAATTGACAAAAATTCGCCGCGCGAGTCACGGAGCGATTTTTCGACACGGACGCACCCAATCCAGTCCAATATGTCGCAAACTCATGTTGTGGTGCTTTTTTAACTTTTTTGTTCCCGCTAAAAACATCACACCCACGAGTACCGATATAGGCCAATATTGGCATTAATTGACAAAAGTTCGCCGCGCGAGTCACGGAGTGATTTTTTGACACGGACGCACCCAATCCACTCCAATATGTCCAAAACTCGTGTTTTGGTGCTTTTTGAACTTTTTTGTTCCGGCTAAAAACATCACACCCACGGGTGCCGATATAGGCCAATATTGGCATTGATTGACAAAAGTTCGCCGCGCGAGTCCCGAAATGATTTTTCGCAACGGACACACCTAATCCACTCCAATATGACGAAAACTCAAGTTTTGGTGCTTTTTGAACTTTTTTGTTCCAGAAGAAACATTGCACCCACGTGTGCGAATATTGGCATTAATTGACAAAAATTCGCCGCGCGAGTCACGGAGCGATTTTTCGACACGGACGCACCCAATCCAGTCCAATATGTCGCAAACTCATGTTGTGGTGCCTTTTTAACTTTTTTGTTCCCGCTAAAATCATCACACCCACGAGTACCGATATAGGCCAATATTGGCATTAATTGACAAAAGTTCGCCGCGCGAGTCACGTAGTGATTTTTCGACACGGACGCACCCAATCCACTCCAATATGTCCAAAACTCATGTTTTGGTGCTTTTTGAACTTTTTTGTTCCGGATAGAAACATTGCCACTCACGTGTGCCAATATTGGCATTAATTGACAAACGTTCACGGAGTGATTTTTCGACACGGACGCACCCAATCCCCTCCAATATGTCCAAAACTTATGTTTTGGTGCTTTTTGAACCTTTTTGTTCCGGATAGAAATATCACACCCACGTGTACCAATATTGGCATTAATTGACAAAAGTTCGCCGCGCGAGTCACGGAGTGATTTTTCGACACGGACGCACCCAATCCACTCCAATATGTCCAAAACTCATGTTTTGGTGCTTTTTGAACTTTTTTGTTCCGGCTAAAAACATCACACCCACGAGTGCTGATATCGGCCAATATTGGTACTAATTGATAAAAGTTCGCCGCGCGAGTCACTTAGTGATTTGTCGCAACGGACACGCCCAGTCCACTCCAATATGACCAAAACTCATGTTTTGGTGCTTTTTGAACTTTTTTGTTCCGGATAGAAACATCGCACCCACGTGTGCCAATATTGGCATTAATTGACAAAAGTTCGCCGCGCGAGTCACGGAGTGATTTTTCGACACGGACGCACCCAATCCACTCCAATATGTCCAAAACTCATGTTTTGGTGCTTTTTGAACTTTTTTGTTCCAGCTAAAAACATCACACCCACGAGTGCCGATATAGGCCAATATTGGCATTAATTGACAAAGTTCGCCGCGCGAGTCACGGAGTGATTTTTTGACACGGACGCACCCAATCCACTCCAATTTGTCCAAAACTCATGTTATGGTGCTTTTTGAACTTCTTTGTTCCGGATAGAAACATCACACCCACGACTGCCGATATAGGACACTTTTGGCATTAATTGACAAAAGTTCGCCGCGCGAGTCACGGAGTGATTTTTCGCAACGGACACACCCAATCCACTCCAATATGACCAAAACTCATGTTTTGGTGCTTTTCGAACTTTTTTGTTCCGGATAGAAACATCGGATCCACGTGTGCCAATATTGGCATTAATTGACAAAAGTTCGCCGCGCGAGTCACGGAGTGATTTTTCGACACGGACGCACCCAATCCACTCCAATATGTCCAAAACTCATGTTTTGGTGCTTTTTGAACTTTTTTGTTCCAGCTAAAAACATCACACCCACAAGTGCCGATATAGGCCAATATTGGCATTAATTGACAAAAGTTCGCCGCGTTAGTCACGAAGTGATTTTTCGCAACGGACACACCCAAGCCACTCCAATATGACCAAAACTCATGTTTTGGTGCTTTTTGAACTTTTTTTGTTCCGGATAGAAACATCGCACCCACGTGTGCCAATGTTGGCATTAATTGACAAAAGTTCGCCGCGCGAGTCACGGAGTGATTTTTCGACACGGACGCACCCAATCCACTCCAATATGTCCAAAACTCATGTTTTGGTGCTTTTTGAACTTTTTTGTTCCGGATAGAAACATCGCACCCACCTGTGCTAATATTGGCATTAATTGACAAAAATTCGCCGCGCGAGTCACGGAGCGATTTTTCGACACGGACGCACCCAATCCAGTCCAATATGTCGCAAACTCATGTTGTGGTGCTTTTTTAACTTTTTTGCTCCCGCTAATAACATCACACCCACGAGTACCGATATAGGCCAATATTGGCATTAATTGACAAAAGTTCGCCGCGCGAGTCACGGAGTGATTTTTCGACACGGACGCACCCAATCCACTCCAATATGTCCAAAACTCATGTTTTGGTGCTTTTTGAATTTTTTGTTCCGGCCAAAAACATCACACCCACGAGTGCCGATATAGGCCAATATTGGCATTGATTGACAAAAGTTCGCCGCGCGAGTCCCGAAATGATTTTTCGCAACGGACACACCTAATCCACTCCAATATGACCAAAACTCAAGTTTTGGTGCTTTTTGAACTTTTTTGTTCCAGAAGAAACATTGCACCCACGTGTGCGAATATTGGCATTAATTGACAAAAATTCGCCGCGCGAGTCACGGAGCGATTTTTTGACACGGACGCACCCAATCCAGTCCAATATGTCGCAAACTCATGTTGTGGTGCTTTTTTAACTTTTTTGTTCCCGCTAAAATCATCACACCCACGAGTACCGATATAGGCCAATATTGGCATTAATTGACAAAAGTTCGCCGCGCAAGTCACGGAGTGATTTTTCGACACGGACGCACCCAATCCACTCCAATATGTCCAAAACTCATGTTTTGGTGATTTTTGAACTTTTTTGTTCCGGCTAAAAACATCACACCCACGAGTGCCGATATAGTCCAATATTGGCATTGATTGACAAAAGTTTGCCGCGCGAGTCACGAAGTGATTTTTCGCAACGGACAAACCCAATCCACTCCAGTGTGACGAAAATTCATGTTTTGGTGCTTTTTGAACATTTTTGTTCCGGATAGAAACATCGCACCCACGTGTGCCAATGTTGGCATTAATTGACAAAAGATCGCCGCGCGAGTCACGGAGTGATTTTTCGACACGGACACACCCAATCCACTCCAATTTGTCCAAAACTCATGGTGTGGTGCTTTTTGAACTTCTTTGTTCCGGATAGAAACATCACACCCACGTGTGCCAATATTGGTATTTATTGACAAAAGTTCGCCGCGCGAGTCACGGAGTGAGTTTTCGACACGGACGCACCCAATCGACTCCAATATGTCCAAAACTCATGTTTTGGTGCTTTTTAAACTTTTTTGTTCCGGATAGAAACATCGTACCCTCGTGTGCCAATATTGGCATTAACTGACAAAAGTTCGCCGCGCGAGTCACGGAGTGATTTTTCGACACGGACGCACCCAATCCACTCCAATATGTCCAAAACTCATGTTTTGGTGCTTTTTGAACTTTTTTATTCCAGCTAAAAACATCACACACACGAGTGCCGATATAGGCCAATGTTGGCATTTATTGACAAAAGTTCGCCGCACGAGTCACGAAGTGATTTTTCGCAATGGGCACACCCAATCCACTCCAATATGTCCAAAACTCATGTTTTGGTGCTTTTTGAACTTTTTTGTTCCGGATAGAAACATTGCCACTCACGTGTGCCAATATTGGCATTAATTGACAAAAGTTCACGGAGTGATTTTTCGACACGGACGCACCCAATCCACTCCAATATGTCCAAAACTTATGTTTTGGTGCTTTTTGAACCTTTTTGTTCCGGATAGAAATATCACACCCACGTGTACCAATATTGGCATTAATTGACAAAAGTTCGCCGCGCGAGTCACGGAGTGATTTTTCGACACGGACGCACCCAATCCACTCCAATATGTCCAAAACTCATGTTTTGGTGCTTTTTGAACTTTTTTGTTCCGGCTAAAAACATCACACCCACGAGTGCTGATATCGGCCAATATTGGTACTAATTGACAAAAGTTCGCCGCGCGAGTCACTTAGTGATTTGTCGCAACGGACACGCCCAGTCCACTCCAATATGACCAAAACTCATGTTTTGGTGCTTTTCGAACTTTTTTTGTTCCGGATAGAAACATCGCACCCACGTGTGCCAATGTTGGCATTAATTGACAAAAGTTCGCCGCGCGAGTCACGGAGTGATTTTTCGACACGGACGCACCCAATCCACTCCAATATGTCCAAAACTCATGTTTTGGTGCTTTTTGAACTTTTTTGTTCCGGATAGAAACATCGCACCCACCTGTGCTAATATTGGCATTAATTGACAAAAATTCGCCGCGCGAGTCACGGAGCGATTTTTCGACACGGACGCACCCAATCCAGTCCAATATGTCGCAAACTCATGTTGTGGTGCTTTTTTAACTTTTTTGCTCCCGCTAATAACATCACACCCACGAGTACCGATATAGGCCAATATTGGCATTAATTGACAAAAGTTCGCCGCGCGAGTCACGGAGTGATTTTTCGACACGGACGCACCCAATCCACTCCAATATGTCCAAAACTCATGTTTTGGTGCTTTTTGAATTTTTTGTTCCGGCCAAAAACATCACACCCACGAGTGCCGATATAGGCCAATATTGGCATTGATTGACAAAAGTTCGCCGCGCGAGTCCCGAAATGATTTTTCGCAACGGACACACCTAATCCACTCCAATATGACCAAAACTCAAGTTTTGGTGCTTTTTGAACTTTTTTGTTCCAGAAGAAACATTGCACCCACGTGTGCGAATATTGGCATTAATTGACAAAAATTCGCCGCGCGAGTCACGGAGCGATTTTTTGACACGGACGCACCCAATCCAGTCCAATATGTCGCAAACTCATGTTGTGGTGCTTTTTTAACTTTTTTGTTCCCGCTAAAATCATCACACCCACGAGTACCGATATAGGCCAATATTGGCATTAATTGACAAAAGTTCGCCGCGCAAGTCACGGAGTGATTTTTCGACACGGACGCACCCAATCCACTCCAATATGTCCAAAACTCATGTTTTGGTGATTTTTGAACTTTTTTGTTCCGGCTAAAAACATCACACCCACGAGTGCCGATATAGTCCAATATTGGCATTGATTGACAAAAGTTTGCCGCGCGAGTCACGAAGTGATTTTTCGCAACGGACAAACCCAATCCACTCCAGTGTGACGAAAATTCATGTTTTGGTGCTTTTTGAACATTTTTGTTCCGGATAGAAACATCGCACCCACGTGTGCCAATGTTGGCATTAATTGACAAAAGATCGCCGCGCGAGTCACGGAGTGATTTTTCGACACGGACACACCCAATCCACTCCAATTTGTCCAAAACTCATGGTGTGGTGCTTTTTGAACTTCTTTGTTCCGGATAGAAACATCGCACCCACGTGTGCCAATATTGGTATTTATTGACAAAAGTTCGCCGCGCGAGTCACGGAGTGAGTTTTCGACACGGACGCACCCAATCGACTCCAATATGTCCAAAACTCATGTTTTGGTGCTTTTTAAACTTTTTTGTTCCGGATAGAAACATCGTACCCTCGTGTGCCAATATTGGCATTAACTGACAAAAGTTCGCCGCGCGAGTCACGGAGTGATTTTTCGACACGGACGCACCCAATCCACTCCAATATGTCCAAAACTCATGTTTTGGTGCTTTTTGAACTTTTTTATTCCAGCTAAAAACATCACACACACGAGTGCCGATATAGGCCAATGTTGGCATTTATTGACAAAAGTTCGCCGCACGAGTCACGAAGTGATTTTTCGCAATGGGCACACCCAATCCACTCCAATATGTCCAAAACTCATGTTTTGGTGCTTTTTGAACTTTTTTGTTCCGGATAGAAACATTGCCACTCACGTGTGCCAATATTGGCATTTATTGACAAAAGTTCACGGAGTGATTTTTCGACACGGACGCACCCAATCCACTCCAATATGTCCAAAACTTATGTTTTGGTGCTTTTTGAACCTTTTTGTTCCGGATAGAAATATCACACCCACGTGTACCAATATTGGCATTAATTGACAAAAGTTCGCCGCGCGAGTCACGGAGTGATTTTTCGACACGGACGCACCCAATCCACTCCAATATGTCCAAAACTCATGTTTTGGTGCTTTTTGAACTTTTTTGTTCCGGCTAAAAACATCACACCCACGAGTGCTGATATCGGCCAATATTGGTACTAATTGATAAAAGTTCGCCGCGCGAGTCACTTAGTGATTTGTCGCAACGGACACGCCCAGTCCACTCCAATATGACCAAAACTTATGTTTTGGTGCTTTTCGAACTTTTTTTGTTCCGGATAGAAACATCGGATCCACGTGTGCCAATATTGGCATTAATTGACAAAAGTTCGCCGCGCGAGTCACGGAGTGATTTTTCGACACGGACGCACCCAATCCACTCCAATATGTCCAAAACTCATGTTTTGGTGCTTTTTGAACTTTTTTTGTTCCGGATAGAAACATCGCACCCACGTGTGCCAATGTTGGCATTAATTGACAAAAGTTCGCCGCGCGAGTCACGGTGCGATTTTTCGACACGGACGCACCCAATCCACTCCAATATGTCCAAAACTCATGTTTTGGTGCTTTTTGAACTTTTTTGTTCCAGCTAAAAACATCATACCCTCGAGTGCCGATAGAGGCCAATATTGGCATTAATTGACAAAAGTTCGCCGCGCGAGTTACGGAGTGATTTTTTGACACGGACGCACCCAATCCACTCCAATTTGTCCAAAACTCATGTTATGGTGCTTTTTGAACTTCCTTGTTCCGGATAGAAACATCACACCCACGACTGCCGATATAGGCCACTATTGGCATTAATTGACAAAAGTTCGCCGCGCGAGTCACGGAGTGATTTTTCGCAACGGACACACCCAATCCACTCCAATATGACCAAAACTCATGTTTTGGTGCTTTTCGAACTTTTTTTGTTCCGGATAGAAACATCGGATCCACGTGTGCCAATATTGGCATTAATTGACAAAAGTTCGCCGCGCGAGTCACGGAGTGATTTTTCGACACGGACGCACCCAATCCACTCCAATATGTCCAAAACTCATGTTTTGGTGCTTTTTGAACTTTTTTGTTCCAGCTAAAAACATCATACCCTCGAGTGCCGATAGAGGCCAATATTGGCATTAATTGACAAAAGTTCGCCGCGCGAGTCACGGAGTGATTTTTTGACACGGACGCACCCAATCCACTCCAATTTGTCCAAAACTCATGTTATGGTGCTTTTTGAACTTCTTTGTTCCGGATAGAAACATCACACCCACGACTGCCGATATAGGCCACTATTGGCATTAATTGACAAAAGTTCGCCGCGCGAGTCACGGAGTGATTTTTCGCAACGGACACACCCAATCCACTCCAATATGACCAAAACTCATGTTTTGGTGCATTTTGAACTTTTTTTGTTCCGGATAGAAACATCGCACCCACGTGTGCCAATGTTAGCATTAATTGACAAAAGTTCGCCACGCGAGCCACGGAGTGATTTTTCGACACGGACGCACCCAATCCACTCCAATTTGTCCAAAACTCATGTTGTGGTGCTTTTTGAACTTCTTTGTTCCGGATAGAAACATCGCACCCACGTGTGCCAATATTGGTATTAATTGAAAAAAGTTCGCCGCGCGAGTCACGGAGTCAGTTTTCGACACGGACGCACCCAATCGACTCCAATATGTCCAAAACTCATGTTTTGGTGCTTTTTGAACTTTTTTGTTCCAGCTAAAAACATCACACCCACGAGTGCCGATATAGGCCAATATTGGCATTAATTGACAAAAGTTCGCCGCGTTAGTCACGAAGTGATTTTTCGCAACGGACACACCCAAGCCACTCCAATATGACCAAAACTCATGTTTTGGTGCTTTTTGAACTTTTTTTCTTCCGGATAGAAACATCGCACCCACGTGTGCCAATGTTGGCATTAATTGACAAAAGTTCGCCACGCGAGTCACGGAGTGATTTTTCGACACGGACGCACCCAATCCACTCCAATATGTCCAAAACTCATGTTTTGGTGCTTTTTGTACTTTTTTGTTCCGGATAGAAACATTGCCACCCACGTGTGCCAATATTGGCATTAATTGACAAAAGTTCACGGAGTGATTTTTCGACACGGACGCACCCAATCCACTCCAATATGTCCAAAACTTATGTTTTGGTGCTTTTTGAACCTTTTTGTTCCGGATAGAAATATCACACCCACGTGTACCAATATTGGCATTAATTGACAAAAGTTCGCCGCGCGAGTCACGGAGTGATTTTTCGACACGGACGCACCCAATCCACTCCAATATGTCCAAAACTCATGTTTTGGTGCTTTTTGAACTTTTTTGTTCCAGCTAAAAACATCATACCCTCGAGTGCCGATAGAGGCCAATATTGGCATTAATTGACAAAAGTTCGCCGCGCGAGTCACGGAGTGATTTTTCGCAACGGACACACCCAATCCACTCCAATATGACCAAAACTCATGTTATGGTGCTTTTTGAACTTCTTTGTTCCGGATAGAAACATCACACCCACGACTGCCGATATAGGCCACTATTGGCATTAATTGACAAAAGTTCGCCGCGCGAGTCACGGAGTGATTTTTCGCAACGGACACACCCAATCCACTCCAATATGACCAAAACTCATGTTTTGGTGCTTTTCGAGCTTTTTTTGTTCCGGATAGAAACATCGGATCCACGTGTGCCAATATTGGCATTAATTGACAAAAGTTCGCCGCGCGAGTCACGGAGTGATTTTTCGACACGGACGCACCCAATCCACTCCAATATGTCCAAAACTCATGTTTTGGTGCTTTTTCAACTTTTTTGTTCCAGCTAAAAACATCATACCCTCGAGTGCCGATAGAGGCCAATATTGGCATTGATTGAGAAAAGTTCGCCGCGCGAGTCCCGAATTGATTTTTCGCAACGGACACACCTAATCCACTCCAATATGACCAAAACTCAAGTTTTGGTGCTTTTTGAACTTTTTTGTTCCGGATAGAAACATTGCACCCAAGTGTGCCAATGTTGGCATTAATTGATAAAAGTTCGCCACGCGAGCCACGGAGTGATTTTTCGACACGGACGCACCCAATCCACTCCAATTTGTCCAAAACTCATGTTGTGGTGCTTTTTGAACTTCTTTGTTCCGGATAGAAACATCGCACCCACGTGTGCCAATGTTGGCATTAATTGACAAAAATTCGCCACGCGAGTCACGGAGTGATTTTTCGACACGGACGCAACCAATCCACTCCAATATGTCCAAAACTCATGTTTTGGTGCTTTTTGTACTTTTTTTGTTCCGGATAGAAACATTGCCACCCACGTGTGCCAATATTGGCATTAATTGACAAAAGTTCACGGAGTGATTTTTCGACACGGACGCACCCAATCCACTCCAATATGTCCAAAACTTATGTTTTGGTGCTTTTTGAACCTTTTTGTTCCGGATAGAAATATCACACCCACGTGTACCAATATTGGCATTAATTGACAAAAGTTCGCCGCGCGAGTCACGGAGTGATTTTTCGACACGGACGCACCCAATCCACTCCAATATGTCCAAAACTCATGTTTTGGTGCTTTTTGAACTTTTTTGTTCCGGCTAAAAACATCACACCCACGAGTGCTGATATCGGCCAATATTGGTACTAATTGATAAAAGTTCGCCGCGCGAGTCACTTAGTGATTTGTCGCAACGGACACGCCCAGTCCACTCCAATATGACCAAAACTTATGTTTTGGTGCTTTTCGAACTTTTTTTGTTCCGGATAGAAACATCGGATCCACGTGTGCCAATATTGGCATTAATTGACAAAAGTTCGCCGCGCGAGTCACGGAGTGATTTTTCGACACGGACGCACCCAATCCACTCCAATATGTCCAAAACTCATGTTTTGGTGCTTTTTGAACTTTTTTTGTTCCGGATAGAAACATCGCACCCACGTGTGCCAATGTTGGCATTAATTGACAAAAGTTCGCCGCGCGAGTCACGGTGCGATTTTTCGACACGGACGCACCCAATCCACTCCAATATGTCCAAAACTCATGTTTTGGTGCTTTTTGAACTTTTTTGTTCCAGCTAAAAACATCATACCCTCGAGTGCCGATAGAGGCCAATATTGGCATTAATTGACAAAAGTTCGCCGCGCGAGTTACGGAGTGATTTTTTGACACGGACGCACCCAATCCACTCCAATTTGTCCAAAACTCATGTTATGGTGCTTTTTGAACTTCCTTGTTCCGGATAGAAACATCACACCCACGACTGCCGATATAGGCCACTATTGGCATTAATTGACAAAAGTTCGCCGCGCGAGTCACGGAGTGATTTTTCGCAACGGACACACCCAATCCACTCCAATACGACCAAAACTCATGTTTTGGTGCTTTTCGAACTTTTTTTGTTCCGGATAGAAACATCGGATCCACGTGTGCCAATATTGGCATTAATTGACAAAAGTTCGCCGCGCGAGTCACGGAGTGATTTTTCGACACGGACGCACCCAATCCACTCCAATATGTCCAAAACTCATGTTTTGGTGCTTTTTGAACTTTTTTGTTCCAGCTAAAAACATCATACCCTCGAGTGCCGATAGAGGCCAATATTGGCATTAATTGACAAAAGTTCGCCGCGCGAGTCACGGAGTGATTTTTTGACACGGACGCACCCAATCCACTCCAATTTTTCCAAAACTCATGTTATGGTGCTTTTTGAACTTCTTTGTTCCGGATAGAAACATCACACCCACGACTGCCGATATAGGCCACTATTGGCATTAATTGACAAAAGTTCGCCGCGCGAGTCACGGAGTGATTTTTCGCAACGGACACACCCAATCCACTCCAATATGACCAAAACTCATGTTTTGGTGCATTTTGAACTTTTTTTGTTCCGGATAGAAACATCGCACCCACGTGTGCCAATGTTAGCATTAATTGACAAAAGTTCGCCACGCGAGCCACGGAGTGATTTTTCGACACGGACGCACCCAATCCACTCCAATTTGTCCAAAACTCATGTTGTGGTGCTTTTTGAACTTCTTTGTTCCGGATAGAAACATCGCACCCACGTGTGCCAATATTGGTATTAATTGAAAAAAGTTCGCCGCGCGAGTCACGGAGTCAGTTTTCGACACGGACGCACCCAATCGACTCCAATATGTCCAAAACTCATGTTTTGGTGCTTTTTGAACTTTTTTGTTCCAGCTAAAAACATCACACCCACGAGTGCCGATATAGGCCAATATTGGCATTAATTGACAAAAGTTCGCCGCGTTAGTCACGAAGTGATTTTTCGCAACGGACACACCCAAGCCACTCCAATATGACCAAAACTCATGTTTTGGTGCTTTTTGAACTTTTTTTCTTCCGGATAGAAACATCGCACCCACGTGTGCCAATGTTGGCATTAATTGACAAAAGTTCGCCACGCGAGTCACGGAGTGATTTTTCGACACGGACGCACCCAATCCACTCCAATATGTCCAAAACTCATGTTTTGGTGCTTTTTGTACTTTTTTGTTCCGGATAGAAACATTGCCACCCACGTGTGCCAATATTGGCATTAATTGACAAAAGTTCACGGAGTGATTTTTCGACACGGACGCACCCAATCCACTCCAATATGTCCAAAACTTATGTTTTGGTGCTTTTTGAACCTTTTTGTTCCGGATAGAAATATCACACCCACGTGTACCAATATTGGCATTAATTGACAAAAGTTCGCCGCGCGAGTCACGGAGTGATTTTTCGACACGGACGCACCCAATCCACTCCAATATGTCCAAAACTCATGTTTTGGTGCTTTTTGAACTTTTTTGTTCCAGCTAAAAACATCATACCCTCGAGTGCCGATAGAGGCCAATATTGGCATTAATTGACAAAAGTTCGCCGCGCGAGTCACGGAGTGATTTTTCGCAACGGACACACCCAATCCACTCCAATATGACCAAAACTCATGTTATGGTGCTTTTTGAACTTCTTTGTTCCGGATAGAAACATCACACCCACGACTGCCGATATAGGCCACTATTGGCATTAATTGACAAAAGTTCGCCGCGCGAGTCACGGAGTGATTTTTCGCAACGGACACACCCAATCCACTCCAATATGACCAAAACTCATGTTTTGGTGCTTTTCGAGCTTTTTTTGTTCCGGATAGAAACATCGGATCCACGTGTGCCAATATTGGCATTAATTGACAAAAGTTCGCCGCGCGAGTCACGGAGTGATTTTTCGACACGGACGCACCCAATCCACTCCAATATGTCCAAAACTCATGTTTTGGTGCTTTTTCAACTTTTTTGTTCCAGCTAAAAACATCATACCCTCGAGTGCCGATAGAGGCCAATATTGGCATTGATTGAGAAAAGTTCGCCGCGCGAGTCCCGAATTGATTTTTCGCAACGGACACACCTAATCCACTCCAATATGACCAAAACTCAAGTTTTGGTGCTTTTTGAACTTTTTTGTTCCGGATAGAAACATTGCACCCAAGTGTGCCAATGTTGGCATTAATTGATAAAAGTTCGCCACGCGAGCCACGGAGTGATTTTTCGACACGGACGCACCCAATCCACTCCAATTTGTCCAAAACTCATGTTGTGGTGCTTTTTGAACTTCTTTGTTCCGGATAGAAACATCGCACCCACGTGTGCCAATGTTGGCATTAATTGACAAAAGTTCGCCACGCGAGTCACGGAGTGATTTTTCGACACGGACGCAACCAATCCACTCCAATATGTCCAAAACTCATGTTTTGGTGCTTTTTGTACTTTTTTTGTTCCGGATAGAAACATTGCCACCCACGTGTGCCAATATTGGCATTAATTGACAAAAGTTCACGGAGTGATTTTTCGACACGGACGCACCCAATCCACTCCAATATGTCCAAAACTTATGTTTTGGTGCTTTTTGAACCTTTTTGTTCCGGATAGAAATATCACACCCACGTGTACCAATATTGGCATTAATTGACAAAAGTTCGCCGCGCGAGTCACGGAGTGATTTTTTGACACGGACTCACCCAATCCACTCCAATTTGTCCAAAACTCATGTTATGGTGCTTTTTGAACTTCTTTGTTCCGGATAGAAACATCACACCCACGACTGCCGATATAGGCCACTATTGGCATTAATTGACAAAAGTTCGCCGCGCGAGTCACGGAGTGATTTTTCGCAACGGACACACCCAATCCACTCCAATATGACCAAAACTCATGTTTTGGTGCTTTTCGAACTTTTTTTGTTCCGGATAGAAACATCGGATCCACGTGTGCCAATATTGGCATTAATTGACAAAAGTTCGCCGCGCGAGTCACGGAGTGATTTTTCGACACGGACGCACCCAATCCACTCCAATATGTCCAAAACTCATGTTTTGGTGCTTTTAGAACTTTTTTGTTCCAGCTAAAAACATCATACCCTCGAGTGCCGATAGAGGCCAATATTGGCATTGATTGAGAAAAGTTCGCCGCGCGAGTCCCGAATTGATTTTTCGCAACGGACACACCTAATCCACTCCAATATGACCAAAACTCAAGTTTTGGTGCTTTTTGAACTTTTTTGTTCCGGATAGAAACATTGCACCCAAGTGTGCCAATGTTGGCATTAATTGATAAAAGTTCGCCACGCGAGCCACGGAGTGATTTTTCGACACGGACGCACCCAATCCACTCCAATTTGTCCAAAACTCATGTTGTGGTGCTTTTTGAACTTCTTTGTTCCGGATAGAAACATCGCACCCACGTGTGCCAATGTTGGCATTAATTGACAAAAGTTCGCCACGCGAGTCACGGAGTGATTTTTCGACACGGACGCACCCAATCCACTCCAATATGTCCAAAACTCATGTTTTGGTGCTTTTTGTACTTTTTTGTTCCGGATAGAAACATTGCCACCCACGTGTGCCAATATTGGCATTAATTGACAAAAGTTCACGGAGTGATTTTTCGACACGGACGCACCCAATCCACTCCAATATGTCCAAAACTTATGTTTTGGTGCTTTTTGAACCTTTTTGTTCCGGATAGAAATATCACACCCACGTGTACCAATATTGGCATTAATTGACAAAAGTTCGCCGCGCGAGTCACGGAGTGATTTTTCGACACGGACGCACCCAATCCACTCCAATATGTCCAAAACTCATGTTTTGGTGCTTTTTGAACTTTTTTGTTCCGGCTAAAAACATCACACCCACGAGTGCCGATATCGGCCAATATTGGTACTAATTGATAAAAGTTCGCCGCGCGAGTCACGTAGTGATTTGTTGCAACGGACACACCCAATCCACTCCAATATGACCAAAACTCATGTTTTGGAGCTTTTTGAACTTTTTTGTTCCGGATAGAAACATCGCGCCCACGTGTGCCAATATTGGCAGTAATTGAGAAAAGTTCGCCGCGCGAGTCACGGAGTGATTTTTCGACACGGACGCACCCAATCCACTCCAATATGTCCAAAACTCATGTTTTGGTGCTTTTTGAACTTTTTTGTTCCAGCTAAAAACATCATACCCTCGAGTGCCGATAGAGGCCAATATTGGCATTAATTGACAAAAGTTCGCCGCGTTAGTCACGAAGTGATTTTTCGCAACCGACACACCCAAGCCACTCCAATATGACCAAAACTCATGTTTTGGTGCTTTTTGAACTTTTTTTGTTACGGATAGAAACATCGCACCCACGTGTGCCAATGTTGGCATTAATTGACAAAAGTTCGCCGCGCGAGTCACGGAGTGATTTTTCGACACGGACGCACCCAATCCACTCCAATTTGTCCAAAACTCATGTTGTGGTGCTTTTTGAACTTCTTTGTTCCGGATAGAAACATCGCACCCACGTGTGCCAATATTGGTATTAATTGAAAAAAGTTCGCCGCGCGAGTCACGGAGTGAGTTTTCGACACGGACGCACCCAATCGACTCCAATATATCCAAAACTCATGTTTTGGTGCTTTTTGAACTTTTTTGTTCCGGATAGAAACATCGCACCCTCGTGTTACAATATTGGCATTAATTGACAAAAGTTCGCCGCGCGAGTCACGGAGTGATTTTTCGACACGGACGCACCCAATCCACTCCAATATGTCCAAAACTCATGTTTTGGTGCTTTTTGAACTTTTTTATTCCAGCTAAAAACATCACACACACGAGTGCCGGTATTGGCATTAATTAACAAAAGTTCGCCGCGCGAGTCACGGAGTGATTTTTCGACACGGACGCACCCAATCCACTCCAATATGTCCAAAACTCATGTTTTGGTGCTTTTTGAACTTTTTTGTTCCAGCTAAAAACATCACACCCACGAGTGCCGATATAGGCCAATATTGGCATTAATTGACAAAAGTTCGCCGCGCGAGTCACGGAGTGATTTTTTGACACGGACGCACCCAATCCACTCCAATTTGTCCAAAACTCATGTTATGGTGCTTTTTGAACTTCTTTGTTCCGGATAGAAACATCACACCCACGACTGCCGATATAGGCCACTATTGGCATTAATTGACAAAAGTTCGCCGCGCGAGTCACGGAGTGATTTTTCGCAACGGACACACCCAATCCACTCCAATATGACCAAAACTCATGTTTTGGTGCTTTTCGAACTTTTTTTGTTCCGGATAGAAACATCGGATCCACGTGTGCCAATATTGGCATTAATTGACAAAAGTTCGCCGCGCGAGACACGGAGTGATTTTTCGACACGGAGGCACCCAATCCACTCGAATATGTCCAAAACTCATGTTTTGGTGCTTTTTGAACTTTTTTGTTCCGGCTAAAAACATCACACGCACGAGTGCCGATATCGGCCAATATTCGTACTAATTGATAAAAGTTCGCCGCGTGAGTCACGTAGTGATTTGTCGCAACGGACACACCCAATCCACTCCAATATGACCAAAACTCATGTGTTGGTGCTTTTTGAACTTTTTTGTTCCGGATCGAAACATTGGACCCACGTGTGCCAATATTGGCATTAATTGACAAAAGTTCGCCGCGCGAGTCACGGAGTGATTTTTCGACACGGACGCACCCAATCCACTCCAATATGTCCAAAACTCATGTTATGGTGCTTTTTTAACTTTTTTGTTCCGGCCAAAAACATCACACCAATGAGTGCCGATGTAGGACAATATTGGCATTAATTGACAAAAGTTCGCCGCGCGAGTCACTGTTGATTCAAAAAACACACACTGGCCTAAGAGGTTTGCTTTACTCTAGTGCAGGTCCAAAATTAGGGTTTCAGATTCAAGGGCGTGCCAATTGATTTGATCCTGCAATCAACAAGAAAAATATGCAAAGAATATCAGTAAACGATAGACAATCGGCCATAGGGCCGATTTCATATCGTATGTGACCTAGCGGATGCAATAAAGCATGAATCGGCTGTGAGGTACAGTTAATGATAGAACTAACCCTAAAACTAGTATATCGGCTGTAAAGATCAGTGTTACATAATCAATAAATCAATATTACTTCAGAAATAAGCAATTGGGATAGATCGGACTGAACCGAGACAGTATAAATTGCCCAAGTCTAAAGATAACATGAAATAATGATTATATAAATTGATGTCATAGCCGATATCTAGATTTAAGTATGTATCGGCTATAGCTCCGATACAGCCTTATACTAGGATATTCTCTAGTAATAAATATATTAAACCATAATCAATTGGATTGATATCAAGTTTGATATATTTATATTAGATTAGATCCTAATATAAGGTGCAGATATAGAATATTAACAACCATAAGGCAGGTTAGATATCATGATTCTAAATACGACTTAATAGGTTGGACTGAACCAATGCAGCATTAAGTATAGATAGAAACATAAGATCTAAAGAATCAAGCCGATGATTGTCTTTTCAGGATGGTGGATATATTATATAACTTAGATTAACAAAGTAATCTAGCCGATATCGATGAAACCCTAGAAAGGATCTAGCTGATATAAGTAGATTGTTTTATCGATCTGAGTTATATAACATATATGATAACTTGGAGAATCACAACAAAGAACTAGAGTGTCATGAAGATGTAAGCACTAGCCCTAATGATGTAACTCGCCATGACAAGATATACCTTTTTGCCGAAGATCAAACTGATGCAGCACGACTCGAAAGCACAAACTTGTCGAAAATAGAAAACAAAGGTTTGGCGATGCGCCGAGATTGATTGAACGTGTGTTGTTATTATTTACAAGACCTCGGGATTATATTTATACCCGAAAATACAAACATTGTCCATCACGGACACGACTCATATTAACCTAATACAAATCCAACTAACGAACAAGTCCCTTAGGCGGACTCTTACCGAGAATATCTATAAGGAAATTATATAAAATATCCTAATTAATAGATACAATTGCCTCCTCAGGACTCTATCCGTGCGTGGCAATCCATATGAATCACGTTAACATAACCTAATAACAAATATCGAGTCATATTACTAAAATCGGCTCAATCGGCTAACCAAGTCCGACTCTGACTCTGCCGATCCAGTCCACAGCCGATTCGGACCATAGCCGATTCTCACTCTGCTTTCCAATACGATCTCATCTCTTTATCCTCTTCGATTCTATCTTGTTCTCCGATGTTTGAATTACCAAATTTAGTCATCAACACATGCCCCCCAAGTCCGGAATATTTGGTAATGTTTCGGATTTGCCAAATCTTATCTCCGAGATAATCTCGCTCTTTCCGTTTTTTACCGTTACCACAGCGCTTTAAATACTTTAACCGACGGCCCCGAGAAACTTCACACCGTTATTTACTGTTGCCACCGTTTTCGCAATCTCCTTCTCTCCCAACTTCGGCGATCCCCTCGGCGCAAGCAATCAACTCCAAGCAATCCCTCTCTCGTCCAATCTCCGCCAGCAAAGAATGTCTTCCTCATCTGCTCCGTCCACTGCCCCATCAGCTGAATACGCTGAGGTAAGTACCATCGGCTAGATCTCCTTTTTATCCATCTAATCTTATTCTTCGCAATCTTAGTCCGCTTCTTCTCTTTTTTGCTTTGCTAATGTAGCACCTTGCAAACCTAGTTGCGGTTCCCAGTCTCAGTCATGAAAACAATTACTTCCTTGGACCTATCGGCAACTTAGACCCCACTGAATTCATCACTGCCGAAACCAATAGAATCCCCTTCAAACTATCGAACCCCAACATAGGGCACTGGAAGAATACATTTAAGTCTTGGCCATCCTTAGAGAAAAGCTGGCCTGCATGGTTCAAGCGCATATCGGCTAGCAAGCAGAGTCACTGGGATGAGATAGGGATCGGCCAAGCCCTAGCCCTCTCTTTAGCAAATTCGGCTAAAGATGAGCCGTTAATGGCTTCTGCAAGCTACTTCTGGTCCAACACCCTAAATGCATTCTTATTTAACCAAGAACCGATGACCCCAACTCTCTTGGACATAACTATGTTAACCGGACTAGATATCACTTCATCAGCCAACCCCATGATGCTTAACTCCAAAAACAGATTTGATTTCAAAACCAAGAGCATAGGAGGATGGTCTGGCTTTATTTCGGCTAACATGGGTCAAGGTTCAGTTTCCCCAAGAGAACATACTGCATTTTTGCTGATGTGGCTGGAAAAATTCCTGTTTTGTGGATCAAGTTGTGGCCCAACTTCCAACTGGCAACACATAGCCGAAGCCCTTGAAGAGAAAAGACAATTTCCTTTAGGAAAAATCCTGCTCGGCTACCCGTATCAGACCCTTAAGAACGCATCGGCTAAGCTAGCAACCGGCTCAACAGTCATGCAGGTGGTCCATGGTGGTTATTACAGACTTGGTTAAACTTGGTTGCAATGAAAGCTGTCAATCGGCCATCTCCAACAGAATCAGAATTTCCAAGACTAGAGCCGATCACTGATGATGATGGTGAACAAATAACCCATCGGAGGTGTATATCCTTTGGAGAATATGCTAGCACCCCAGCTGATGCAGGAGCAAAGTTATCAGCAGAATTGCTCAAGGACTGGTTCTTTAGCTTTTATGATGGCTTTCAAAAAGATGCTAGAATCTGGTTCTTCTATGATAAATCAGTCAATTTTGAACTGCCGTCGGACTTCAGATTTGACGAAATTAATCATGATAAATTTCAGAAGTCTAGAGAAGTATATACCACTGCTATTAGCCCATGCATACTCCCTGTCGGTATCCACCAAGGCAGGAATATAAAAGTCTCATATGAGTTCTACCACCCCATGAACTCAGCAAGACAATTTGGTATGGGGCAACTCCCAATCGGCTTGTGGTTTGCTGACAAGATTGAATGCCGAGGAGAAATATCTTCAAGTTTGATGATGGATCGGCTACTGAACATTCCAGGACCCTCTCTTGGCAGCATCAATGACATTGAACTAGCTATGTTCAGGAGCAAAACTTTCACTTCATGGTGGGTTGAGTGGAAACAACATCTTTTTCATCAATCGGCTACCATCTATATGACCGACCTCTTTCCAGACATGATCCCTCAGGTAATCTCTTTACTATTTCCAATATCACTTCTGTTTTAACATACTAGCCGATTCTGTCTCTAACTTATAAATTATTTCACCTTTTCCAGACCACAGATTCATCTCCTCCACGCACAAGCAAAAGTGGCAAAGACATTGAATATGCTGCAGGACTGCTGCCCAATAGATGTGGTATGACCCCTCCTGTTATCGGCTATCATGCCCCAAAAACATCAAGTCTACTCCATGGACAACCAAGGGAACCAGCCGATACAGGCAAGAAAAGAAGAACTAGAGCATCAACTGCTGTGCCGCCAGCCACAAAGAAAAAGGCCAAGAAACAAGCACCTTTAAGAGCCGATGATGCAGATGAAGCTCTAAAAGAGGCGTCAATCGAACGGGCGATAGATGAAGCTGCAACCGAATCAAGTGATGCAGGAAAAAGAACACCTCCGGCTTCTCCAACCCCAGCTCAAACTCCCACAACACCTGCTGCTCCAGCAGTCTTCTTTCGGCAACCAAGAGTAAGTTCATCTTTCTTGATATAAAATCTTCTTGTTTAATACCAATCTAAACTCCAAACTTCATCCTTTGCAGAAGAAAAGACCAGCCGAGAAGAAGAAATCAGCACCAATATCGGCCAAACCAACTGTCCAAGCTCCCCTGGTAAATCTCATATCTCTGAAACCTCAAATTACTTTATTTTGCCGATATCATCTAACACTTACACCAATATTTTCAGCCTACTCCCCCTCCATCGCCTGCAGCACAGCCAATCTCAAGTGAACACACCGCATCGGCTGCAGGCAGCCATCATGTGGAAGAAGAAGAAATCGCTGCTCCTGCAATCCCTGTAAGCTTCATCCTTAAAAATACTTCAAATCGGCTGTATAACAACATCTTCTCACTTATATTTATTTCATCTTTGCCATTTGCAGGTCTTAGCCGATTTGTTCTCTTTTGGTATAAAAGACTACTTTGATGAAGAAGCAGAAGGAGAAACAACAAGCAAATCTTTAGCTCCTTTAGCCGATGATGTGAAGAGAAATCTCGAAGACATTGCACATCGGGTAGAAGCATCTCTAGACAGCCTGGTGGTTGATTGCAGCACTCTGCGATCAAGATTCCAAGAAATTCAAGCCTTACTGCCAGATGAGCTATCCAACATGATTACCCCAGCCATGTATCTTGAGCAGCACCAATTCAAGCTGGAGAAGGCAAGACAAAGGATAGCCGATCGGCGAGAAAGAAAAGACATCGAAGCCACCATACAGGCTAATCGGCAGCTAGTACATGATGAAAAGAACAAATTGGATCAACTAGCCGAAGAGCCGATTAAAGCCTCAATAGACCAGCTGGAGGCTGAAAGAATAGATCTATTGGCCAAACATGAGGAATGTAATGCTAATATTGCACTGGAGAAGCAAAAATTAGCCGATTTGCCGAAAGCTATTGGAGAACAAAAGGCAAAGCTAAAATCGGCTATAAAGAACGTGGCCAATATGACTAAATCCCTGAAGGTGATCCCTGGAACCGATGCTCAAGATGCCCAAGCTATAGCAGAAGTTGAAGAAATCCGGCAACGGGCACAATCGGCTATCCAGCGTTATCTTTCTCAATGATTTCCTGTAATAAGGACTTAGGAAATTTTGTAATCACTCCTGTAATCGGCTAGAAGACTTATCTTGTAGCACATACTCTTAATTTCCTTATGCCGATTTATACTTTTGCTTCTATACAAGCCGATGTTATATCTGGCAGACTTGGCTCAAAAATTTCCAACTATGCTAAAAAATTTCCAACTTTTTATCCTCCATGCCCCCCAAGTTTGTAGTAGGGAACATAACGCTGCAAACTTATATGCCTAAGGGCGATAAAAATATCGGCCATCTAAAGGCGATGAAAACACATCGGCTGTCAACTAGAAATCGGCAAATCACAGCCGATTATGAACCAATCCAAACACTTGGGTAATATTTCTTCAAATATTTGCCATTAAGTACTCTTCCAAATACCTCTCCATCAAGTCCTTGTAACATATAGGCCCCTTTAGAAACACACTTGTGAATTCGAAATGGTCCTTCCCAATTCGGTGACCACTTGCCGAATTTATTATCTCTGGCCCCTATCGGCAGCACCAACTTCCAAACCAACTCGCCTTCTTCAAAAGATTTGGGCACAACCTTCTTGTTATAATGCCGTGCAACTCTTTCTTTATCTTTTCTAACCTTCTCAAGAGCACGCAATCGTGCTTGAACCAAATCCTCTGACTCATCAACTATCAAATTATGATAGTCATCGGCTGTTAGCTCATCTTGCAAAGAAATCCTTCTAGAGCCGATGTTGGTTTCCCATGGTAATACAGCGTCATGCCCATAAACCTGAATTGCACCATGGCAAGCCATCCGATATGACCCTAATGACTCAGCCAGAATAGTATGCCACTTCTTAGGATATTCGGCTATTTTTCTCTTAACCAACTTAATCAAGCTCTTGTTGGATGCTTCGGCTTGTCCATTGGCTTGTGCATAATATGGTGATGAATTCAACAACTTAATTCCCATGCTATCAGCAAACTGAACAAACTCATCCGATATAAATATAGAACCTTGATCAGTTGTTATTGTCTGTGGTAAACCAAATCTGTATATAATATGCTCTTTGACAAAATTGATTGCATCTTGACTATCAACCTTCTTCAAAGGAATCGCCTCAACCCACTTTGTGAAATAATCAGTCGCAGCCAATATAAACTTATGTCCTTTGCTTGATGGTGGATTGATCTGGCCGATCATGTCAATACCCCAACCTCTGAACGGCCACGGCTTAATAATAGGATTCATAGCCGATGCTGGCGCTCTCTGAATTGCTACAAATTTCTGACAATCTTGACAACCCTTATAATATCGGAAACAATCCTCCAGCATTGTCGGCCAAAAATATCCAACCCTTCGAAGCAACCACTTCATCTTATGAGCCGATTGATGTGTCCCACAAATACCTTCATGAACCTCACACATGACAACTTTAGCTTCGTCCATACTTAGGCATTTCAAGAGAACTCCATCAATCGTCCGATAGTACAATGCATCATCCAACAAAACATACTTAAGAGCTTTATACCTTAATTTCCTTGAAACCGATCTTGAAGGATTTTTTAAATACTCAAAAACATCAAACCTCCAATCATCGGCTGGAATACAAGCCACTTCTAATTCAATCCCTTGTAATATCGGCCTATATCCTGAGGCGCCTTGAGCTAAATCATTGGCTTCAACGTTTTGCTCCCTAGGGATATGCTTCAAAGTAACCATTTTGAATGTCTTCATCAGCTCCTGGCACTTCTCATTATAGATTATTAAGGTATCATTTTTGCATTCATATTCTCCAGATAATTGTCTTATCACCAACAATGTATCACCCATGATTTCAACAGCATCGGCTTCAACTTCTCTTAATAACTGCAACCCTTTGAGAACAGCTTCATATTCTGCTTGATTATTTGTAGAGTATGGTTTAATAGTAAAAGCAAACTGAAAACCTCCCCCCTAGGCGATATTATCACCTAGCCGATACCACAACCATGAGGACAAACTGATCCATCAAAGAATAAAGTCCATGGCATAATATCAATATTATCAACGCTGGTATCCCTGTGTTCAACTATGAAATCGGCTATCGTTTGCCCTTTAACTGCCTTAGCCGATTTATATCTGAGATCAAATTCTGACAAAGCAAAGATCCACTTCCCAATTCGTCCTTTTAATACCGGAGCCGATAGCATGTATCTTACTACATCGGCCTTGCAAACTATAATGCACTCATTGGATAGTAGATAATGCCTCAACTTTGTGCAAGAAAAATACAAGCATAAGCATAACTTCTCCACAGGTGAATATCTAGTTTCTGCATCCAACAAACGTCGGCTGAGATAGAATATGACTCTCTCTTTCCCTTCAACCTCCTGGATCAACACCGAGCCGATAGAATTTTGATCGGCTGACAAATATAGCTTGAATGGAATCCCTTTCTGTGGTGGTATGAGAACTGGAGGGGTACTCAAATACTCCTTGATATTATCCAGAGCCTGCTGCTGCTTCTCTCCCCAGACAAATTCTTGATCGGCTTTCAACCTTAGCAAAGGAGTAAATGGTTCTATTCGGCCAGACAGATTTGATATAAAACGCCGAACAAAATTAATCTTACCGATCAATGATTGTAGCTTAGTTTTACCTTCCGGAGGTTTGATATCTTTAATTGCTTCAATGCTCCTCTAAGGAATTTCAATCCCTCTCTCATGAACCAGAAATCCAAGAAACTGACCAGCCGATACACCAAAAGCACACTTGGTAGGATTCATCTTCAACCCATACTTCCTTGCTCTTTCGAAGACCTGTGTCAAATCGGCTATGTGATCATCAACTTCCTTGGATTTAACCACCACATCATCTATATATATCTCCACCAGTGCACCGATAAGATCGTGAAAAATATAGTTCATAGCCCTCTGATATGTAGCACCAGCACTCCTTAAGCCAAAAGTCATAAGTACCCACTCATACAAGCCGATAGCACCAGGACATCTAAAAGCAGTCTTGTGGATATCTTCTTCAGCCATAAAAATTTGATTATAACCAGCATTGCCATCCATGAAGCTGATAATCTTATGTCCAGATGCTGCATCTACAAGTTGATCGGCTACCGGCATTGGGTATTCATCCTTTGGTGTAGCTTTATTTAGGTCTCTCAAATCGATACAAACCCTGAGCTTGCCATTTTTCTTGATGACAGGTACTATATTAGAAATCCACTCAGCATATCGGCATGGTCTGATGAAGCCAGCATCATAGAGTCTTGTGATTTCGGCCTTAATAGCATCATACATCGCGGCTTTACAACGTCTTGGGGGTTGCTTGTACGGCCGATACCCTGGTTTGATAGGGAGCCGATGTTCAACTATCGATCGGCTAAGTCCTGGCATCTCATAGTATTCCCAGGCAAAACAATCTCTATACTCCTTTAAGAGTGCAATTAATTTACATTTAAGTTCTTTTGGTAGACTTTTACTAATATATGTCGGCCTAGGCCTATCACCTGGTCCAATGTCGATTTCCTCTAGTTCATCGGCCGACACAAAACCTTGCCCAAGCTTGCCGTCGAGATCATCAATAGTATCTTCTGTATTTAAGTTGGAACCCTCCACGGCGCCCTCAAAACAAGAATTGGGGCTCTCCATCTCCTGTTGTCTGTATGGCATCATCAGAAATCTTTAAGTAATCTCCTTGCCAAACTTTGCCGGATAAGCAATCAATTCCTTCCATCTCCCAAATAGATAAATCGGCACAAGCTACATTGACTGACCTGTCGGCTGGCACGATTTCGATCTAGTCTCCTTGCCACTGGATCAAACTTTGGTGCATTGTTGAAGGGATGCAACAGTTGGCATGAATCCAATCTCTTCCCAACAACAGACTGTAGGAACCCTTCCCATCGATAACAAAGAACGTGGTTGGAATCCCAAGCTTTCTGAATGTTGTATAAGGCATTAGATTAACAGCTGCCCCTCCATCGACTAGCATCTTTAACATCGGCTTACCATTGACAAATCCCTTAACATAGAGTGGCTTGAGGTGCCGATGATCTGTTCCTTCGGGCTTCTCAAAAACAGCTTGTTGTGGAGATAACATTAATTTAGCCGATGGCAGATCTTCCTCTTGCTCGACAACTTGCTCTACTGCGTATTCGGCTGGCAACATAAATACCATATTTATTTCAGATGACATCACTTCCTTGCCCTTATTGCGGTCGGCTCTGACTTTATCGGCTGGCACCACTTTGCTCTTCACGCGCCATACTTTCTTCGTTTTCTGCCGCAGCCGATGCTCAATTGCACCTTCAACCTCCTGGAATTACTCTCTGTTCCTCATCCTCTGGACTCTTCTCTTTTGATTTTTGGTGAATATCCTAGAAGGACACCATTGGGGATGCATTGGCTTGGATTCTCCACGTGAGTCATCTTCATCATCGTCTTGGTGCATCGGCCCAAGTTTTTCATGCACTGACAGCCTTGATTGTCTTGGCCGATGTGTAGTTGCACGTCGTCGGCTTGGTTCTTGGACGAATTGGACATCAGGATCACTACAGCCGGGACAATTTTCGATAGATGGTAGTCTCATACCTTCGTTCCAGCAGAACCTGAAGAATTCACAACTCCAATGGGGATCAGAATATCTTTCTTCTTCAATAGGATATGACTCCTTCTCCTGTTGGTGCCTGTTTTGATACTTGCCGATCATACCAGCCGATCTGATACTCCTAGTGTAGTTTTTATTTCCATCGGCTGTGTTCCTGTTGTATCCAGGATGCACCATGTTAACTGGAAAGGGGTGTCCATCTATCTTCATCGGCCTTTTCACTATGTTGGATCCATCAATCTTAATTTTTCCTTGTTCAATAGCCGACTGGATCTGTTGTCTAAAGATTTTGCAATCATTGGTGTGATGAGATCCTGTATTATGCTATTTACAATATTTCCTTTTCTTCAACACTTCAGCCGATGGGATAACATGTCCTGCCGGCAGTTGAATCTGTTTCTCCTGAA
This sequence comes from Oryza punctata, assembly GCA_000573905.2. Lineage (NCBI taxonomy): Eukaryota > Viridiplantae > Streptophyta > Magnoliopsida > Poales > Poaceae > Oryza > Oryza punctata. The sequence continues at coordinate 22,433,214 of CM002490.2, read as the reverse complement.
GAAGAAGATCGAAGATCCTATCGGCTTTAGTAATGTCAAATCTTTCCTCTGTAGCTGAATTCTTAGCCCATTGATAGACCACCGTCTTCTTGTTCCTAGCCCATTCGGCTGCATTGATATCTGGATCTTCGTCTTCAGAATCGGAATCATAATTGTAGACATTATTTACATTGTTCGTCTTTTTGATGAATTTCCTAGCCTCTTGAAATCTTGTTTTGTGAGCCGATATCTTCTGAGCCAAGTGTGCTAAGCTATCAAAGTCTTGAGCCGAGAACCTCTCCCTGATCGGTGCCAGCAAACCTTGGAAGGCTAGATCGGCTAGTTCAGAATCTGATAAAGATAGGCTGTAACATCTATTTCTCACGTCTCTGAATCGTTGAATATAATCTGGAACCGATTCGTCTGATTTCTGCCTAATGACCGTGAGGTCTGATAGCTTCATCTCTTGGACTCCACTGAAAAAGTACTTGCGGAATCGCTTCTCCAAATCGGCCCAGCTCCTCATCGAATTATATGGCAATGATGAAAACCAAGTAAATGCTGATCCAGATAACGAGAGTGGGAACAAACGAACTCTGAGAGCTTCTGTAGCCGATGCCTCACCACACTGAGCTAGAAATCGGCTAATGTGCTCGTAAGTTGATATATTGTCTTGTCCTGAGAACTTAGAAAAATCTGGCACATTGTATCGGTTTGGTAGTGGAACCCGGTCAAAGTATTCTGGATATGGGTGCCGATACATGTTGCCATTATCCTTTGGTTTAAGTCCAAATTGCTCCCTCATGACGTCAGCGATCATATCGGCCCAGGGTTGATGAGATGTTGCTCCACCATACTGCTGCTGTAATGGATCCATCTGACCGTATTGGATCGGCTGAGGTCGTGGTGAGTGAGGCTGATAGAGATTGTTGAAGCCAGCCGATATGCCCTGTGGTGGCACATGAGGAAGTTGTTCTGTACTGTATTGCTGGCTTATCGGCTGGGTAATTCCAATCGGCTGTTGTGGAACCGAAGGAATTTGGTAAGATGTGTCGACAGCTGGCGGTTTTGGATGGAGAATACTCATCAATTGTTCTGGCGTTAATTGAGTTGATGCTTGCCCCCCAGTGATCAGCTGTGATCTGGTTAAAATTGATGGAATGTTTGAACTTGAGAAGGGAGCCGATGGAGCCTGGGTTTGAAGCACTTGTTGATTTCCTTGATTTTCGCCGATCTCTGTCTTCATGGTTCTATATGCTGGGAACGCGCCGTCTGGAAGATAAATAGGTCCTTTAGCCTTTTCCTCGGCTACCGTTCCATCGACTACCGACTTGATCATGTTTGTTAAGGTATTGACAAGTACTCCGGACTGGTTGACTAGCGCATGATGTACAGCCGAATCGATGCGATCTTGTAGTGTGTGCAATTCTTCGTTACTCGATTCGGTTTTCACTTGTTTATCCTTTTCTTCTCCGGATCCAGAAGTACTTGGGTCTTGCTTCACGATCATCGGTACTTGGACTTTAGCTCTTTGGACGACCGTACCTTGCAGGGTGACTGTGAAGGAATGCAAATACTGATTTTGGAGTTGATCCAACAGTTGTCACAATTCTTCCTTCTGTTCATCATTCAGCTGCTCGGGTGTAACCGCGATGATTTTGTCCTCCGCGACTTCAGTGATGTTTGGAGACATGATGACACGGGTCCCACTGGGCGTGCCAAAAGCGTGTTGATGCAAAAAACACACACTGGCCTGAGAGGTTTGCTTTACTCTAGTGAAGGTCCAAAATTAGGGTTTCAGATTCAAGGGCGTGCCAATTGATTTGATCCTGCAATCAACAAGAAAAATATGCAAAGAATATCAGTAAACGATAGACAATCGGCCATAGGGCCGATTTCATATCGTATGTGACCTAGCGGATGCAATAAAGCATGAATCGGCTGTGAGGTACAGTTAATGATAGAACTAACCCTAAAACTAGTATATCGGCTGTAAAGATCAGTGTTACATAATCAATAAATCAATATTACTTCAGAAATAAGCAATTGGGATAGATCGGACTGAACCGAGACAGTATAAATTGCCCAAGTCTAAAGATAACATGAAATAATGATTATATAAATTGATGTCATAGCCGATATCTAGATTTAAGTATGTATCGGCTATAGCTCCGATACAGCCTTATACTAGGATATTCTCTAGTAATAAATATATTAAACCATAATCAATTGGATTGGTATCAAGTTTGATATATTTATATTAGATTAGATCCTAATATAAGGGGCAGATATAGAATATTAAACAAAGCATAGAACAATGTAAAACATCTATGTCAGGTAAGATCGGCTGAAACCCCGATACTATCCTTATTAACAACCATAAGGCAGGTTAGATATCATGATTCTAAATACGACTTAATAGGTTGGACTGAACCAATGCAGCATTAAGTATAGATAGAAACATAAGATCTAAAGAATCAAGCCGATGATTGCCTTTTCAGGATGGTGGATATATTATATAACTTAGATTAACAAAGTAATCTAGCCGATATCGATGAAACCCTAGAAAGGATCTAGCCGATATAAGTAGATTGTTTTATCGATCTGAGTTATATAACATATATGATAACTTGGAGAATCACAACAAAGAACTAGAGTGTCATGAAGATGTAAGCACTAGCCCTAATGATGTAACTCGCCATGACAAGATATACCTTTTTGCCGAAGATCAAACTGATGCAGCACGACTCGAAAGCACAAACTTGTCGAAAATAGAAAACAAAGGTTTGGCGATGCGCCGAGATTGATTGAACGTGTGTTGTTATTATTTACAAGACCTCGGGATTATATTTATACCCGAAAATACAAACATTGTCCATCACGGACACGACTCATATTAACCTAATACAAATCCAACTAACGAACAAGTCCCTTAGGCGGACTCTTACCGAGAATATCTATAAGGAAATTATATAAAATATCCTAATTAATAGATACAATTGCCTCCTCAGGACTCTATCCGTGCGTGGCAATCCATATGAATCACGTTAACATAACCTAATAACAAATATCGAGTCATATTACTAAAATCGGCTCAATCGGCTAACCAAGTCCGACTCTGACTCTGCCGATCCAGTCCACAGCCGATTCGGACCATAGCCGATTCTCACTCTGTTTTCCAATACGATCTCATCTCTTTATCCTCTTCGATTCTATCTTGTTCTCCGATGTTTGAATTACCAAATTTGGTCGTCAACTGTCACGAAGTGATTTTTCGCAACGGACACACCCCATCCACTCCAATATGTCCAAAACTCATGTTTTGGTGCTGTTTTAACTTTTTTGTTCCGGCTAAAAATGTCACACCCACGATGCTGATATAGGCCAATATTGGTATTAATTGACAAAAGTTCGCCGCGCAAGTCACGAAGTGAGTTTTCGCAACGGACACACCCCATCCACTCCAATATGACCAAAACTGATGTTTTGGTGCTTTTTGAACTTTATTGTTCCGGATAGAAATATCGCAGCCCCGTGTGCCAATATAGGCATTAATTGACCAAAGTTCGCCGCACGAGTCACGGAGTGATTTTTCGACACGGACGCACCCAATCCACTCCAATATGTCCAAAACTCATGTTTTGGTGCTTTTTTAACATTTTTGTTCCGGCCAAAAACATCACACCCACGAGTGCCGATATAGGCCAATATTGGCATTAATTGACAAAAGTTCGCCGCGCGAGTCACGAAGTGATTTTTCGCAACGGAGACACCCAATCCACTCCAATATGACCAAAACTCATGTTTTGGTGCTTTTTTAACTTTTTTGTTCCGGATAGAAACATTGGACCCACGTGTGCCAATATTGGCATTAATTGACAAAAGTTCGCCGCGCGAGTCACGGAGTGATTTTTCGAAACGGACGCACCCAATCCACTCCAATATGTCCATAACTCATGTTGTGGTGCTTTTTTAACTTTTTTATTCCGGCTAAAAACATCACACCCACGAGTGCCGATATAGGCCAATATTGGCATTAATTGACAAAAGTTCGCCGCGCGAGTCACGAAGTGATTTTTCGCAACAGACACACCCAATCCACTCCAATACGTCCAAAACTCATGTTTTGGTGCTTTTCGAACATTTTTGTTCCGGATAGAAACATCGCACCCACGTGTGGCAATATTGGCATTAATTGACAAAAGTTCACCGCGCGAGTCACGGAGTGATTTTTCAACACGGACGCACCCCGTCCACTCCAATCTGTCCAAAACTCATGTTGTGGTGCTTTTTGTTCTTTTTTGTTCCAGCTAAAAACATCACACCCACGAGTGCCGATATAGGCCAATATTAGCATTAAATGACAAAACTTCGCCGCGCGAGTCACGAAGTAATTTTGCGCAATGGACACACCCAATCCACTCCAATATGTCCAAAACTCATGTTTTGGTGCTTTTCGAACTTTTTTGTTCTGGATAGAAATATCGCACCCACGTGTGGTAATATTGGCATTAATTGACAAAAGTTCACCGCGCGAGTCACGGAGCGATTTTTCGACACGGACGTACCCCATCCACTCCAATATGTCCAAAACTCATGTTGTGGTGCTTTTTGAACTTTTTTGTTCCGGCTAAAAACATCACACCCACGAGTGCCGATATAGGCCAATATAGGCATTAATTGATAAAAGTTCGCCGCGCGAGTCACGAAGTGATTTTTCGATACGGACGCACCCAATCCACTCCAATTTGTCCAAAACTCATGTTGTGGTGCTTTTTGAACTTTTTTGTCCCGGATAGAAACATCGTACCCACATGTGCCAATATTGGCATTAATTAAAAAAAGTTCGCCGCGCGAGTCACGGAGTGAGTTTTCGACACGGACGCACCCAATCCACTCCAACATATCCAAAACTCATGTTTTGGTGCCTTTTGAACTTTTTTCGACACGGACGCACCCAATCAACTCCAGTATGTCCAAAACTCATGTTTTGGTGCTTTTTGAACTTTTTTGTTAACATCACACCCACGAGTGCCGATATAGGCCAATATTGGCATTAATTGACAAAAGTTCGCCGCGCGAGTCACGAAGTGATTTTTCGTAACGGATACACCCAATCCACTCCAATATGTCCAAAACTCATGTTTTGCTGCTTTTCGAACTTTTTTGTTCTGGATAGAAACATCGCACCAACGTGTGGCAATATTGGCATTAATTGACAAAAGTTCGCCGCGCGAGTCACGGAGTGATTTTTTGATACGGACGCACCCAATCCACTCCAATTTGTCCAAAACTCATGTTGTGGTGCATTTTGAACTTTTTTGTCCCGGATAGAAACATCGTACCCACGTGTGCCAATATTGGCATTAATTAAAAAAAGTTCGCCGCGCGAGTCACGGAGTGAGTCTTCGACACGGACGCACCCAATCCACTCCAACATATCCAAAACTCATGTTTTGGTGCCTTTTGAACTTTTTTCGACACGGACGCACCCAATCAACTCCAGTATGTCCAAAACTCATGTTTTGGTGCTTTTTGAACTTTTTTGTTCCAGCTAAAAACTTCACACCCACGAGTGCCGATATAGGCCAATATTGCTATTAATTGACAAAAGTTCGCCGCGCGAGTCACGAAGTGATTTTTCGCAACGGACACACCCAATCCACTCCAATATGTCCAAAACTCATGTTTTGCTGCTTTTCGAACTTTTTTGTTCTGGATAGAAACATCGCACCCACGTGTGGCAATATTGGCATTAATTGACAAAAGTTCGCTGCGAGTCACGGAGTGATTTTTCGATACGGACGCACCCAATCCACTCCAATATGTCCAAAACTCATGTTTTGATGCTTTTTTAAACTTTTTTGTTCCGGCTAAAAACATCACACCCACGAGTGCCGATATAGGCCAATATTGGTATTAATTGATAAAAGTTCGCCGCGCGAGTCACGAAGTGATTTTTCGCAACGGACACACCCAATCCACTCCAATACGTCCAAAACTCATGTTTTGGTGCTTTTCGAACTTTTTTGTTCCGGATAGAAACATCGCACCCACGTGTGCCAATACTGGCATTAATTGACAGAAGATCGCCGCGCGAGTCACGGAGTGATTTTTCAACACGGACGCACCCCATCTACTCCAATCTGTCCAAAACTCATGTTGTGGTGCTTTTTGATCTTTTCTGTTCCGGCTAAAAACATCACACCCACGAGTGCCAATATAGGCCAATATTAGCATTAAATGACAAAACTTCGCCGCGCGAGTCACGAAGTGATTTTTCGCAATGGACACACCCAATCCACTCCAATATGTCCAAAACTCATGTTTTGGTGCTTTTCGAACTTTTTTGTTCGGGATAGAAATATCGCACCCACGTGTGGCAATATTGGCATTAATTGACAAAAGTTCACCGTGCGAGTCACGGAGCGATTTTTCGACACGGACGTACCCCATCCACTCCAATATGTCCAAAACTCATGTTGTGGTGCTTTTTGAACTTTTTTGTTCCGGCTAAAAACATCACACCCACGAGTGCCGATATAGGCCAATATAGGCATTAATTGATAAAAGTTCGCCGCGCGAGTCACGAAGTGATTTTTGGCAACGGACACACCCAATCCACTCCAATATGTCCAAAACTCATGTTTTGGTGCTTTTCGAACTGTTTTGTTCTGGATAGAAACATCGCACCCACGTGTGGCAATATTGGCATTAATTGACAGAAGTTCGCCGCGCGAGTCACGGAGTGATTTTTCAACACGGACGCACCCAATCCACTCCAATATGTCCAAAACTCATGTTTTGGTGCTTTTTTTAACTTTTTTGTTCCGGCAAAAAACATCACACCCACGAGTGCCGATATAGGCCAATATTGTAATTAATTTGACAAAAGTTCGCCGCGCGAGTCACGAAGTGATTTTTCGCAACGGACACACCCAATCCACTCCAATATGTCCAAAACTCATGTTTTGGTGCTTTTCGAACATTTTTGTTCCGGATAGAAATATCGCACCCACGTGTGGCAATATTGGCATTAATTGACAGAAGTTCGTCGCGCGAGTCACGGAGCGATTTTTCAACACGGACGTACCCCATCCACTCCAATCTGTCCAAAACTCATGTTGTGGTGCTTTTTGAACTTTTTTGTTCCGGCTAAAAACATCACACCCACGAGTGCCGATATAGGGCAATATAGGCATTAATTGATAAAAGTTCACCGCGCGAGTCACAAAGTGATTTTTCGCAACGGACACACCCAATCCACTCCAATATGCCAAAACTCATGTTTTGGTGCTTTTCGAACTGTTTTGTTCTGGATAGAAACATCGCATCCACGTGTGGCAATATTGGCATTAATTGACAAAAGTTCACCGCGCGAGTCACGGAGCGATTTTTCAACACGGACGTACCCAATCCACTCCAATATGTCCAAAACTCATGTTTTGGTGCTTTTTTTAACTTTTTTGTTCCGGCAAAAAATATCACACCCACGAGTGCCGATATAGGCCAATATTGGTATTAATTTGACTAAAGTTCGCCGCGCGAGTCACGAAGTGATTTTACGCAACGGACACACCCAATCCACTCCAATATGACCAAAACTCATGTTTTGGTGCTTTTTGAACTTTTTTGTTCCGGATAGAAACATCGCACCCACGTGTGCCAATATTGGCATTAATTGACAAAAGTTCGCCGCGCGAGTCACGGAGTGATTTTTCGACACGAACGCACCGAATCTACTCCAGTATGTCCAAAACTCATCTTGTGGTGATTTTTGAACTTTTTTGTTCCAGCTAAAAACATCACACCCACGAGTGCTGATATAGGCAATTATTGGTATTAATTGACAAAAGTTCGTCGCGCGAGTCACGATGTGATTTTTCGCAACGGACACACCCAATCCACTCCAATATGTCCAAAACTCATGTTTTGGTGCTTTTCGAACTTTTTTGTTCTGGATAGAAACATCGCATCCACGTGTGGCAATATTGGCATTAATTGACAAAAGTTCGTCGCGCGAGTCACGGAGTGATTTTTCGACACGGACGCATCGAATCCACTCCAATTTGTCCAAAACTCATGTTGTGGTGCTTTTTGAACTTCTTTGTTCCGGATAGAAACATCGTACCCACGTGTGCCAATATTGGCATTAATTAAAAAAAGTTCGCCGCGTGAGTCACGGAGTGAGTTTTCGACACGGACGCACCCAATCGACTCCAACATGTCCAAAACTCATGTTTTGGTGCTTTTTGAACTTTTTTCGACACGAACGCACCCAATCGACTCCAGTATGTTCAAAACTCATGTTGTGGTGCTTTTCGAACGTTTTTTGTTCTGGCTAAAAACATCACACCCACGAGTGCCAATATGGGCCAATATTGGCATTAGTTGACAAAAGTTCGCCGCGTGAGTCACGAAGTGATTTTTCGCAACGGACACACCCAATCCACTCCAATATGTCCAAAACTCATGTTTTGGTGCTTTTCGAACATTTTTGTTCTGGATAGAAACATCGCATCTACGTGTGGCAATATTGGCATTAATTGACAAAAATTCGTCGCGCGAGTCACGGAGTGATTTTTCAACACGGACGCACCCCATCCACTCCAATCTGTCCAAAACTCATGTTGTGGTGCCTTTTGAACTTTTTTGTTCTGGCTAAAAATATCACACCCACGAGTGCCGATATAGGCCAATATTGGCATTAAATGACAAAACGTCGCCGCGCGAGTCACGAAGTGATTTTTCGCAACGGACACACCCAATCCACTCCAATATGTCCAAAACTCATGTTTTGGTGCTTTTCAAACTTTCTGTTCTGGATAGAAACATTGCACCCACGTGTGGCAATATTGGCATTAATTGACAGAAGTTCACCGCGCGAGTCACGGAGTGATTTTTCAACACGGACGCACCCCATCCACTCCAATATGTCCAAAACTCATATTGTGGTGCTTTTTGAACTTTTTTGTTCCAGCTAAAAACATCACACCCACGAGTGCCGATATGGGCCAATATTGGCATTAGTTGACAAAAGTTCGCCGCGCGAGTCACGAAGTGATTTTTCCCAACGGACACACCCAATCTACTTCAATATGTCCAAAACTCATGTTTTGGTGCTTTTCGAACTTTTTTTGTTCTGGATAGAAACATCGCATCCACGTGTGGCAATATTGACATTAATTGACAAAATTTCGTCGCGCGAGTCACGGAGTGATTTTTCGACACGGACGCACCCAATCCACTCCAATATGTCCAAAACTCATGTTTTGGTGCTTTTTTTAACTTTTTTGTTCCGGCTAAAAACATCACACCCACGAGTGCCGATATAGGCCAATATTGGTATTAATTTGACAAAAGTTCGCCGCGCGAGTCACGAAGTGAGTTTTCGCAACGGACACACCCAATCCACTCCAATACGACCAATACTCATGTTTTGGTGCTTTTTGAACTTTTTTGTTCCGGATAGAAACATCGCACCCACGTGTGCCAATATTGGCATTAATTGACAAAAGTTCGCCGCGCGAGTCACGGAGTGATTTTTCGATACGGACGCATCCAATCCACTCCAATTTGTCCAAAACTCATGTTGTGGTGCTTTCTGAACTTTTTTGTTCCGGATAGAAACATCGTACCCACGTGTGCCAATATTGGCATTAATTAAAAAAAGTTCGCCGCGCGAGTCACAGAGTGAGTTTTCGACACGGATGCACCCAATCGACTACAACATGTCCAAAACTCAAGTTTTGGTGCTTTCTGAACTTTTTTCGACACGAACGCACCGAATCTACTCCAGTATGTCCAAAACTCATGTTGTGGTGATTTTTGAACTTTTTTGTTCCAGCTAAAAACATCACACCCACGAGTGCTGATATAGGCAATTATTGGTATTAATTGACAAAAGTTCGTCGCGCGAGTCACGATGTGATTTTTCGCAACGGACACACCCAATCCACTCCAATATGTCCAAAACTCATGTTTGGTGCTTTTCGAACTTTTTTGTTCTGGATAGAAACATCGCATCCACGTGTGGCAATATTGGCATTAATTGACAAAAGTTCGTCGCGCGAGTCACGGAGTGATTTTTCGACACGGACGCATCCAATCCACTCCAATTTGTCCAAAACTCATGCTGTGGTGCTTTTTGAACTTTTTTGTTCCGGATAGAAACATCGTACCCACGTGTGCCAATATTGGCATTAATTAAAAAAAGTTCGCCGCGTGAGTCACGGAGTGAGTTTTCGACACGGACGCACCCAATCGACTCCAACATGTCCAAAACTCATGTTTTGGTGCTTTTTGAACTTTTTTCGACACGAACGCACCCAATCGACTCCAGTATGTCCAAAACTCATGTTGTGGTGCTTTTCGAACTTTTTTGTTCCGGCTAAAAACATCACACCCACGAGTGCCAATATGGGCCAATATTGGCATTAGTTGACAAAAGTTCGCCGCGCGAGTCACGAAGTGATTTTTCGCAACGGACACACCCAATCCACTCCAATATGTCCAAAACTCATGTTTTGGGGCTTTCCGAACTTTTTTGTTCTGGAGAGAAACATCGCATCTACGTGTGGCAATATTGGCATTAATTGACAAAAGTTCGTCGCGCGAGTCACGGAGTGATTTTTCGACACGGACGCACCCAATCCACTCCAATATTTCCAAAACTCATGTTTTGGTGCTTTTTATAACTTTTTTGTTCCGGCTAAAAACATCACACCCACGAGTGCCGATATAGGCCAATATTGGTATTAATTTGACAAAAGTTCGCCGCGCGAGTCACGAAGTGATTTTTCGCAACGGACACACCCAATCCACTCCAATATGACCAATACTCACGTTTTTGTGCTTTTTGAACTTTTTTGTTCCGGATAGAAACATCGCACCCACGTGTGCCAATATATGCATTAATTGACAAAAGTTCGCCGCGCGAGTCACAGAGTGATTTTTCGATACGGACGCATCCAATCCACTCCAATTTGTCCAAAACTCATGTTGTGGTGCTTTTTGAACTTTTTTGTTCCGGATAGAAACATCGTACCCACGTGTGCCAATATTGGCATTAATTAAAAAAAGTTCGCCGCGCGAGTCACAGAGTGAGTTTTCGACACGGATGCACCCAATCGACTCCAACATGTCCAAAACTCAAGTTTTGGTGCTTTCTGAACTTTTTTCGACACGAACGCACCGAATCTACTCCAGTATGTCCAAAACTCATGTTGTGGTGATTTTTGAACTTTTTTGTTCCAGCTAAAAACATCACACCCACGAGTGCTGATATAGGCAATTATTGGTATTAATTGACAAAAGTTCGTCGCGCGAGTCACGATGTGATTTTTCGCAACGGACACACCCAATCCACTCCAATATGTCCAAAACTCATGTTTTGGTGCTTTTCGAACTTTTTTGTTCTGGATAGAAACATCGCATCCACGTGTGGCAATATTGGCATTAATTGACAAAAGTTCGTCGCGCGAGTCACGGAGTGATTTTTCGACACGGACGCATCCAATCCACTCCAATTTGTCCAAAACTCATGCTGTGGTGCTTTTTGAACTTTTTTGTTCCGGATAGAAACATCGTACCCACGTGTGCCAATATTGGCATTAATTAAAAAAAGTTCGCCGCGTGAGTCACGGAGTGAGTTTTCGACACGGACGCACCCAATCGACTCCAACATGTCCAAAACTCATGTTTTGGTGCTTTTTGAGCTTTTTTCGACACGAACGCACCCAATCGACTCCAGTATGTCCAAAACTCATGTTGTGGTGCTTTTCGAACTTTTTTGTTCCGGCTAAAAACATCACACCCACGAGTGCCAATATGGGCCAATATTGGCATTAGTTGACAAAAGTTCGCCGCGCGAGTCACGAAGTGATTTTTCGCAACGGACACACCCAATCCACTCCAATATGTCCAAAACTCATGTTTTGGGGCTTTCCGAACTTTTTTGTTCTGGAGAGAAACATCGCATCTACGTGTGGCAATATTGGCATTAATTGACAAAAGTTCATCGCGCGAGTCACGGAGTGATTTTTCGACACGGACGCACCCAATCCACTCCAATATTTCCAAAACTCATGTTTTGGTGCTTTTTATAACTTTTTTGTTCCGGCTAAAAACATCACACCCACGAGTGCCGATATAGGCCAATATTGGTATTAATTTGACAAAAGTTCGCCGCGCGAGTCACGAAGTGATTTTTCGCAACGGACACACCCAATCCACTCCAATATGACCAATACTCACGTTTTGGTGCTTTTTGAACTTTTTTGTTCCGGATAGAAACATCGCACCCACGTGTGCCAATATATGCATTAATTGACAAAAGTTCGCCGCGCGAGTCACAGAGTGATTTTTCGATACGGACGCATCCAATCCACTCCAATTTGTCCAAAACTCATGTTGTGGTGCTTTTTGAACTTTTTTGTTCCGGATAGAAACATCGTACCCACGTGTGCCAATATTGGCATTAATTAAAAAAAGTTCGCCGCGTGAGTCACGGAGTGAGTTTTCGACACGGACGCACCCAATCGACTCCAACATGTCCAAAACTCATGTTTTGGTGCTTTTTGAACTTTTTTGTTCCAGCTGAAAACATCACACACGCGACTACCGATATAGGCCAATATTGGCATTAATTGACAAAAGTTCACCGCGCGAGTCACGAAGTGATTTTTCGCAACGGACACACCCAATCCACTCCAATATGACCAAAACTCATGTTTTGGTGCTTTTTGAACTTTTTTGTTCCAGCTAAAAACATCGCACCCAGTGTGCCAATGTTGGTATTAATTGACAAAAGTTCGTCGCGCGAGTCACGGAGTGATTTTTCAACACGGACGCACCCAATCCACTGCAATATGTCCAAAACTCATGTTTTGGTGCTTTTTGAACTTTTTTGTTCCAGCTAAAAACAGGCACAAGCGAGCAGATAGGTAAACCCTTTCCAATGTAATTAGCAAAACATGCAATTTATTTGTAAATGGTAAAACATTTTATAAATTGGGATCAAAATTCTCAAGGGGATTGTGTGACTTGCCATGTTTCTTCAATTGATCTTCCGAACTGTTTTCCACGCGAACGCGATTGTCCGAAACGGCGGAATCTACACGCTGGCACGCAAAACGAGGAAAAACACTAATAAAAACCAAATAAACAGTACATAAAAAGTAAACAAACATGTAGAGCTCAATTTTAGATGAATTTTGCAAGTTGAATGGCTTAATTTGGAGTTCGTACGAATTAGTTATGAATTTAAGAAATTTAGAGCCATTTAAATGAATTTCTGGAATTACTGCGCAATTAATAAATATTTTTTAAAAGAAAAAGGGGCGCTGATAAGCGGACCCCACCTGGTCAGCCGGTAAAAGGGGAGGGGCGCCGGTCCATGGTGGACTCGGTCCACTACGGCCGAGGTGCCACCGTGGACCAAGTTCACGGGCGGCCCACGGGCGACAGCCGCAACACGGCCGGCTCCGGCCAGCCCGGCGGCGAGGCGGCGGCGCGGGATCGCGGCGGGCGACGGCGCGCCAATGGGGCAGCAGCGCGGGAGGTGGCGCGCGTGGGCGCGCCGGAGCGGCGGTGGTGGCGCGTGGCCGGGGCGACGGTGGCACGCGACCGGGGCGCGGCAGTGGGCGGCGCGGCGTCACGGCAATGCGGGCAGCGGCGCAAGCGCGGGCACGCGGGCGGCAGCGCGGGCGAGGGCGGCGCGCGTGCGGGAGGCGGCGCGGCAGCGGCCGGCGTGGCGCGGGCACACGCGGCAGCGGCCGGTAGCGACAGGCGGCGTGTCGGCGGCGCACGGTGGCAGCGGTCCGGGCAGCGGCGCGGCAAAGGCGGCAGAGGCGGCGCACGCGGTGGCTCGGCGGCGCGGCAGTGGCCGGCGTGGCACGGGACGCACGTGGCAGCGGCCGGTAGCGGTAGGCGGCAGAGACGGCAGAGGCGGCGCACGTGGTGGCTCGGCGGTGCGGGCAGAGGCGCACGCGAGCGGCAGCGGCCGGCGCGGCGCATGCAGCCGAGGTGTGCGGGGGCGGTGGCCGAGCGGAGGCAGAGGCGGGAGTGGTCGGAGTGGGCGAGAGGAGCGGCGATGTGGGCGGAGAGGCCGGAGAGGTGGCGACGTGGGTGGAGTGGCCTGAGGTAGGAGATGACAGGTGGGGCCGCAGGTCCCACCTGTCAGAGAGAGGGAGAGAGGGAATCGGTTGGGGGAGGTATGGTGGACTTCGGGGGATGGAGCCAAAGCGGGACGAGGGAGGCCAGCCCGAGAAAAGAGGGAAGGAGAGAGGAGGGGAGAGATGGGCCGCGTGGGGAGGGGAAAAACTTGGGCCGGAAACGGCCCAAGTGCAAAGGAGGGGGGTTTTCTTTGTTTTTCTTTTTATTTAATTTGGTTAAATGAACTTGGTGCTTTTAAAATTATTTCTTGAGCTCCGAAAATTCACGAAAAATTTCAGAGAGTAATTTAGGGCACAGAGAATATTACGAAAATATTTCCGGCCATGATTTTTAAAGGAAATTTTAATTCCCTCATTAGTTCACTTGATTAATTTGCTTTAATTTTTAATAAAATTTCTAGAAATGCATTATTTAATAATTTTTAATCCCGATCGAAAATCGGGGCGTGACAAATCTACCCCCTTAGTCCCGAGATTCAGGGATGGCTAGAAAGAAAGCTGGGGTGCAGGGGTGGTGCTGGACTGGTCTGCTGACTTCTGTGGTTTTGAACTGACTCACACAGACTAATTGACCCAATCTGCCCACTGACCTGACTGACACCAAACTGAGCGCTCCATTGCTTTCTCCAGAAACTGCACCCATTGGTTCTGCTTAGTCTAGCACTGACCTGGATTGCAGGGGCTCATAGATCTCACTTCCTTGGACTGCGTTGATAATACTGACACTCCTAATAATCTGCTTAAATCGAACTGTGAGTGCCGTCATCTTTGATAACTTGAGGATTCACCACGTAGACAAGGGTTTGGTGGGGCTTCCTCGAAATCTTGCACTAACTTTCGTGAACCCACAAACTCTGAACTGGCCTGGAACTGCTCCTGACTAGAACAATGAGTCTCCCAGGGAGTTGCTCGATCTCAACGACGAGTATACCAAGAAGTTACTCGATCTGACTTTCGTTCGGATCACGGGTTCTGAATTGCTATTTCTCTAAGCTGGACTGTTGATGCTTTGACTTGGGGCACTCTAGAATTCAACCTGTTAACTTGAGGTTGCTGAAGTTCGACTGGCACATTGAGGCTGACTTTTGGTGGAACCATATACTTTGGATTTTTTTTGAACTACTTCGGCCTGAATAACAACGCTACAACAAACTGCTAGGCCTGCTTTTCCATTTGACTGCGTGACTCTAGGTCGCTGCTTTTGTAAGCTGAACAATTGATACGACAACCCGGGTATATATGAGATCTCAATATGATGGCTTGGGGTTGGTGTAGCCCTACTAAGGCTTCGCAACTGTTTTCTTCATTTAGAACCCATCTTGCTTTTCCTGGTTAGACCTCCAAGCAAAATTGTTACGAGGTAAACCCTTTTTAACTCCAAGATTTCTTTACCGAGGTCGTTGATCTTTTGACTGACTGTGAACACCTAAACTGTTATCTCTGAGAACACCCAAACTTCTTTGGTTTTTTTTGTAGCCCTAACTTTGAACACTTTATGCGTTATCGGTTAATCCCAATGAAACACTAATGGTGCACTTCCATTCCATGGAACTTGGAATCTAACACGTAGTTGATGACATGAAGTTCCACGTAAGAGCGACTCTTATTCAACTCATGAATCTATGAACTCTTGATCAACACTCCTATTAGCACTGACTGCTGGAGCGACTGTTCTATTGGTATTATAACTTTGGTGTCGACTGCCTGAACAAGTCAATTACTAGATGTCTGTTGAAACAAGCATAGATCACTTACCAGATCATGCCCACGAGAGTGTTCTAACTGCTTCCCATTTCACTTGCTCTCTCACCACTGACTGACACCTCTGTATCTGATAGAAACCAACTTCACTGTTGCTTACATGCCAACATCGGAGCATGTACAACCACCTAAAACTGCCCTTGAGGCTGCCAAGACTATCTGCTTAATAATCAAACAAGTTCACTTTCAATCCTTGAGTAGAGATGCTTCACCGAGAGAGATCCGCTGTCGCTTAATCTGTTGGTTGTATTTTCTGGCCTGACATTCGCATCCATCTTCTACGGACCGATGTGGTGAAACCATTCCATTGGCCTCTTCCAAGAAACTTTGAGGTGCTTTCTGTCATACTCTGTTGGCTATACATATCGAAAGATGACCTTCATAGCTTTTCTGACCCATGTATGGAATGATTTCTTTGCTGACTTCCGAGAAACATTGGGATGGTTTCTAAAAGCTATAACGGTTGCCTTAAATCAAGAACGACCGTTCTTGATCCATGTTCACACCACTAGGGTGTCATCCCCATTTACCAAACTCTGAAGAACTTCCAAAGTTACAGGGTTCCGTTAATTCTCATATGATGTCACACTCAAATATTTCCTCCATCTTTTCGTCATCCTGGGGTAACGCTGATACTGTCCTCTAGAGGGACCTCATCATGTTTGGGTGTTACTGTGGTCCAAATATTCTCACTGTGTTGGTCAACCATTCCTTTATTGACTGGCAATTAGGTCTTGGAGCTCGACAAAACTGCGATGAGCTAGAGAAGAGACTCTAGGTTTCTCGCGACACTGACAGATATACAAGTTAACTTGCTTTTGGATATTCAAGATGAGTCATAAGAGAAGAAAACTGTCTGACACATACTTTATTCAACTTACCCTTTTCCTTACTTAACTGCCATGAAACTTCTCTTTTTTGATTCTGCCATGGTTAACTGGCTCCATCGTTGATCACTGGCTGGAGATCTCACAAGAACAACATCCTGACTTCTGATACTCCTCAGGAAAGCATCAGTTTTCCAATATTCTTGGTAGCTGAAACAAACAAAACCTTCTAGTTGTTGGTGCTACTCTCTTGTGATTGCTGCCAGGCATCTAAGTTGAAGCAATACGAGGTGCATAGCTGATGTTGATGGCCACCTTGAAGTCTGGTACTGAATACCCTAACTACGGCCGGTACTGAAGAATTGAACTGTCTCACTGCAGTTAGAGTAGACCACTGATCTTTTAGCATTACTTGTCCTGCCTTGCTGATTCTGTAGCCTTGAAGCGATTGCTAGTGAAACAATAGAGATTCATTGCATTGGAATACATTGCAACTGGTGGTCGGCATCCACTGACTTTCTGGTGTCTTTAGGTTGGATCTGACTACTCTGTGTTGATACTGATGCACACTTGAAGGGTAGGAATGTTGGAACCAAAACTGTTGACTTGATCACACTAACACTATGACAACGAACAAGCTTTGGAGAAGTGACATGTCTTCTTACAATTGAAACAGTGGTACACTATCTTCTTTGGTCTCGGATGTGAACACTCTCCGAAGTGGGGTCTTGGCTCAGTGCAGCTGAAACAACACTGATTTTATTGACCATGACGTACATTCTAAAGGACATCAAGTAAATAAGGCACAAGCGAGCAGATAGGTAAACCCTATTCCAATGTAATTAGCAAAACATACAATTTATTTGTAAATGGTAAAACATTTTATAAATTGGGATCAAAATGCTCAAGGAGAATGTGTGACTTGCCTTGCTTCTTCGATTGATTTTCCGAACTCTTTTCCACGCGAACACGATCGTCCGAAACGGCGGAATCTACACGTTGGCACGCAAAACAAGGAAAAACACTAATAAAAACCAAATAAACAGTACATATTAAGTAAACAAACATGTAGAGCTCAATTTTAGATGAATTTTGCAAGTTGAATGGCTCAATTTGGAGTTCGTATGAATTAGTTATGAATTTTAGAAGTTTTGAGCCATTTAAATGAATTTCTGGAATTACTGCGCAATTAATAAATATTTTCTTAAAAGAAAAAGGGGCACTGACAAGCGGACCCCACCTGGTAAGCCGGTCAAAAGGGAGGGGCGCCGGCCCATGGTGGACTCGGTCCACCGCGGCCAAGGTGGCGCCGTGGACCAAGTCCACGGGCGGCCCACGGGCGACAGATACAGCGCGGCCGGCTCCGGCCAGCCCGGCAGCGAGGCAGCGGCGCGGGAGCACGGCGGGCGGCGGCGCGCCAGCGGGGCAGCAGCGCGGGAGGCGGCGCACGCCGGCGCGGCGGCGGTGGCGCGTGGCCGGGGCGACGGTGGCGCGCGACCGGGGCGCGGCGGTGGGCGGCGCGGCGTCACGGTGATGCGGGCAGCGGCTCGGGCGCGGGCACGCGGGCGGCAGCGCGGGCGAGGGCGACGCGCGTGCGGCGGTGGCAGGCGGCGCGCGGCGGCAGCGGTCCGGGCGGCGGCGCGGCAGAGGCGGCGCACTTGGTGGCTCGGCGGTGCTGCAGTGGCCGGCGTGGCACGGGGCGCACGCGGTGGTGGCCGGTAGTGGTAGGCGGCAGAGGCGGCGCGGGCAGAGGCGCACGCGAGCGGCAACGGTCGGCGCGGCGCAGGCAGCCGAGGCGCGCGGGGGCGGTGGCCGAGCTGGGGTTTTATGGCGCGGGGAGGCGGGAGTGGCCGGAGTGGGCGGGAGGAGCGGCGACGTGGGCGGAGAGGCCGGGAGAGGCGGCGACGTGGGTGGAGTGGCCTGAGGTAGGAGATGACAGGTGGGGCCGCAGGTCCCACCTGTTAGAGAGAGGGAGAGAGGGAATCGATGGGGGGAGGTATGGTGGACTTCGGGGGAGGGAGCCGAAGCGGGCCGAGGGAGGCCAGCCCGAGAGAAGAGAGAAGGTGAGAGGAGGGGAGAGATGGGCCGCGCGGGGAGGGGAAAAACTTGGGCCGGAAACGGCCAAGTGCAAAGGAGGGGGTTTTCTTTGTTTTTCTTTTTATTTAATTTGGTTAAATGAACTTGGTGCTTTTAAAATTATTTCTTGAGCTCCGAAAATTCACGAAAAATTTCAGAGAGTAATTTAGGGCACGGAGAATATTACGAAAATATTTCCGGCCATGATTTTTAAAGGAAATTTTAATTCCCACATTAGTTCACTTGATTAATTTGCTTTAATTTTTAATAAAATTTCTAGAAATGCATTATTTAATAATTTTTAATCCCGATCGAAAATCGGGGCGTGACATATATCCACTATCCTGAAAAGATGACCATCGTCTTGATTGTTTAGATATTATGCTTGTTTTCATACTTAGTGCTGCATTAGTTAAGTTTGATCTACTAAGTTGTGTTTAAAGTCATAATCCCTAGCCTGCTTTATGGTTGTTAATAAGGATAATATCGGGATTTCAGCCGATCTTACCTGATATAATGGTTTTACATAGATCTATGTCTTGTTTAATATATTGTATCTACCCCTTATATTGGGATCTCAACAAATATAAATATATTGAACTTATCATCAATCTAAATTAATGCTAGTTTAATATGTTTATTTTAAGATGATATAGCCAATACATGCTTAAATTTGGACATCGGCTATAATATAAACGTATATAATCGTTATTTCGTATTATTTTGGACCTAGGCAATTTATATTATCTCAGTTAAGTTCCATCTATCCCAATTGTTGATTTCTAAAGTAATATCGATTTATAGATTATATCATGTCAATCTCTATAGTCGATAGACTAAGTTTACGGTTTATTTATTCTTATAGATATACCTTATAGCCGATTCATCTCACATTGCGATACGACATCGGCTTTCTAGCCGATCGACTATTGTTTACTAATAATATTTGCATGTTTCATCTTGTTGATTGCAGGATCAAATCAATTGGCACGCCCTTGAACCCGAAAGTAAGCTTTGAACCTGTACTGGAGTTAAGCAGATCTCCTAGGCCAGTGTGTTTTTTTACATCAACACAATCTTAGATAGATTAGATCTGTCTAGATTAGATTAAGCTTAATATATTTAAATGAGCGATATTTTAATATAAGGGGCATATATAACATGAAAAGTACGAGTAAGAGATTTAAACACAACAAAACAATTATATCAGATAAGATCGACTGAAATCCCGATTCTACCTCTATTGGTAATCAAGAAGCAAGTTAGCTTTTATGGTTCTAAACACGACTTAGCAGGTCAAACCCAATTGATGCAGCACTAAGTATGAAAAAACATAAAGTCTAAACAATCAAACTTTTGATTGATTTTCAGAGTGGTAGATACCTTAGCTAATCTGAGCCGATAAAACAATTTAGCCAATACCAGCAAAACCCTATAAAAGATCGGGTCACTACATATAAATTGAGTCATTAACTTAGATTAACTAAGATATATTAATAAACAGTGATTATATAAGATAGATTAAAACATTAAAAAACGACATAATAACCTTGCTGATATAAACCACTGTGAAAAGTTGTCCCTCTTGTCAGAAGATCAAAACCGATACCCCAATTCGAAGCAAGAACTCATCGAGAAAAATGAAAAAAAAAGGTGGCGATGCGCCGAGGGTATATTGAACTGGTGTTAATTTCTTACGTGACCCTGAACATCTATTTATACCCCAAATTTACAAACTTGTCAATATCGAACACGACTAGTCTAAATTACAATAACAAACAAACAAACAAGTCTCAAGGTAGACTCTGACCACGAATATCTTAAAGGATATTACTTATTATCCTAATTAATATATACGATTAGCTATCTTGTACTCTATCCTTGTTTGGTAATATCTCTGAAGTTTCAATTCAAATCTAACCATGTGTGTATTGACTAACCATATCTGATTCTATACTGTATCGGCCGATACGCACTCTATTTTCGAAAATAACTATCTCCTTCAAAATCTCTTCGGTCTTATCTTTATCACCAAATCCTTTTTACCAAATTTTTCTGTTAACCCCACCACCACCACCAACAACAACAACAATTTTTCTGTACCTGCTCGAAATGGTGAACCTCCGGATAACAAAAAGGATAAGCCGGCAAACACCCCACTGACCGCCGCACTACATCCATCACCCTTCCCTCCCTCCGCCGGAGCGCCGTGTCAAAATGGCCGCCACCTCCTCCACCGCCTCCGCCATGGCGATGGTCACCACCTCCCCTACCGCCCCTATCGTTGCCACTGCGCCATTCTCGTCTCTTCCTCTCCGCCTCCGCCTCCGCCCCAAACCCCTCCTCTTCACCTCTCGCCTCCTCCTCCCCGTCCCCAAGTCCTCCTCCTGGGACGAATCCGTCTCGGAGGAAGGGGAGGAAGAAGGCGTGGAGGAGGATTCCGAGGAATCCGGTGCCGCGGGGGAAGACTATGACGGGGAGGAGGAGGAGGACGACAAGAAGCCGCGGCCCGAGCCGGTGGCCGCCTCTGGGTTCGAGTTCGCGGCGCCGCCGGAGGGCTATGTGGAGCCGGCCCCGTTCGACGAGCTGCCCCCGGAGTCACCCGAGGACGTGGCAGCGGCGTACGAAGCGCTCTACGGGCCGGCCTTCAGCGGCGAGACGGTCATGGGCAACAACGTCTTCGAGGTCAAGGTGGTGGATCCCGTCGACATGGACCGGGAGCAGCGCCCTAGCGACGAGTTCAGCGAGCGGGTCGTGCAGGTCAACCGCGTCACCAAGGTCGTCAAGGGCGGGAGGCAGCTCTCCTACCGTGCCATCGTCGTCGTCGGCGACATGAAGGGCCACGTCGGTGTGGGCGTCGGCAAGGCCAAGGAGGTCACCGAGGCCATCACCAAGGCCGCCATGAACGGCCGTCGCAATCTCGTCACCGTGCCGCTCACTAAGTATTCGACCTTCCCGCATAGGTAGGTGACATCCCTCTTTCTTATTCCTAATTTTGCATACGAGTTATCATGTGGATGATGTCCTTATACCCAATGGATGATGTGCCGCTCACTATTGTCAACTTAATGTCCAAAAAGCCTGCCGACTAGTACCAATTAATACTATAAAGAATGATTTCCTTGCAAAATATAACATAAGATACTGTAAGGATTGTGAATAATAATGACATGTTATTATGCCCAAATGGTGTATTTTTTTGTTTTCTGTTTTAAGTAACACAGCGGCAATGGTAATTTGCACAACAGCTCAAGTTTGATAGTGAAATCAGTAGTATGTTTCTTCCCTCGTGCAGGCATTGCACTCTTATGAATAAATATTTTGTACAAGATATCAAAATCGAAAGTACAAAAATTCAGACTTAATCTTGTCTCAGGAACTTATCTGCATTTTAATGGATATATGTATTTTGAATGCTCCTCCTGTTTGCATGAGCCAATGTGCAATTTGTTTTCATCAAAATGTACCTGCATTTATCATAAATTGTGATGTCATGCTAATACCTGATATTGATGGAGTGATTCTTGACACATGCATTTGTAGCTCACGGTAGTAATTGTGATTGAGAACAATACATTTTCAACACCAAGGGTTGTTTTATTTAAATTATGTTAAGTCAATGCAGACTTCAAAGAATAAAGTGTTGCTTAAACTCAGGTGCATATAGCGACTCTGGTTTTTGAACATTGATATGATTGAATTTTTAGCGAAGTGCTACAATTGAATATGGTTTGATGTGTTCTCTTCTCATGCTGATTGCATGGCAATGTATTTGTCTGAAAGCCAGTTGATAATCATAAAACACCACTCTTTAGTCTAGGATTTGCCTCTTTCTGAAAGGTAATTGATAAAATGCTACTCCTTAATTGGTCTAAAAGGCACCATTTTGGACTAAATTCATTTGACTTTTCATCTTTTTTATTGACCTGAGCCCTGCTCTTCCTGTTTTTACTTCTCTCTCACCTCTTCCTACCCCCAGCAAAAGCTGTCAAGTCTGAGTTAACAGAGCCATAATTCCCAACTAAACAACCAAGACTTCAGGTATGCTTTTACAATCATTAGTGAGAAGTTAAGCGGTGACAAAAGGGAAAGCACGGGATCTATTTTTACTAGTCACTCCCTCCATTCCAAAATATGGCAACTTATAGGGTTCAAATTTTGTCTCAAAATATAGCAACTTCTAGCTTCTAAAGTGCACTCTTCGTTATGTAGTACCCAAAAATACCCCTGTACCCACCACTGCCTTGTTGTCTGTATCAAAGCCCAAGACATATTAATGGAGGGTAGTATAGTCTTTTTATCCCTCCTTAATACTCGTGCCCAACTCTAAAAGTTGTTATATTTGGACGGAGGGAGTATTTTTTTTGCTGAAGAAGACAGGAACATCTCCGAGAGAGCTGGATAAAGTGTATGGAGCCAGTAAACCCACAAGTGGTGTTTTGCATCAGGAAGGCATGGGCCTTGGAGAGGGGGGGGGGGGGGGGGAAGGGAGGCCTAGCCTCTCCCAGCATGTTGCTTCCCTAGCCTGGCCTGGCGAAACCACAAGATCTCTAAAGCCCCAATGCAACACGCGGGATATTCACCAACTATTTTCATACTCTTTGTCACTCGGCTACTCAACCCCCCTCACATCTAAATCCTGGCTTCGCCACTGATAGGGATGCCAAGCTCCTTGTCAGCCAGGCCCGGCTCTACAGTTTCCGAGGCCCTAGGGCGAACACGATTCTATGGGCCCTTTAAACTAAATATTTTTTTAAAAAATATACTTTGTAAACTATGAACACCTGAAATGAAATTAAGAAGACATAACGAGAACAAGAACAAAAATAAGGGCAGTAGCTGTATTTGTGGCACTATATTTTTTAAAAAAATAGTCAAATTGTTTTTAAACCATAAGTTATCCATACATATTTATATTGCAATTACACATTAAATTAAAAAACCTATATTATAATTACATGGTAAGTTTCAATATTTGTATTGTAATTTTTATAATACACAATGCATAAGGGTGTTAGGATATTATTTCATTATATACTTAGAAGATGAAAATAGGAGAGATAGAAGCATACTGATATATAGAAGCAATTACATAGGGAAAAATAACTAAAATTAAGTGAAAAACATGGGGCCATATTTTTAGTAAGCCCGAAAATAATCAAATATGTTAACTAATAGATTATAATCGATTCATCATCTGTGGGTATTTACAAGTTGAGAGGAACAACCTAATTTTTGACTAAACAGATGCAAAAATCAATACTGGTTGGTCTGTATGTAATGTACAGTATACCCTGATGACTTCAAATTTAAGCTTTCATAAAAAAAAAAAAAACTTCAAGCTAGGTTCAGGACTTCAAACTTTAGTCATGCATCGGTTTTAGGCTTCAGATGTACTATCAGATTTTAGTTGCCGCTGTGAAAAAAGCAGGAGAGGAATCGTCGAGTCAATCAAGAATTCGGGATGGGAACAACAGCCCCAGCGACGACCAATCCACCCCTATGTCATATTGGGATGGGGCCCCTATGGCTGTGGGCCCTAGGCGGTCGCATAACCCACCTAGGGCCTTGTGCTGGGCCTGTTGTCAGCGGTAGTGCAGAGTGGATTGGATTTGAGGAGAGCATACAGAGGGGATCAGATTGTGCGTGGAGGTGAATATGGAAATATGAAAAAAAAAAGTTGACACAGCCATGAGATTTCTTCTTACTCTCTCCTACCATTTCTATTTGGTATGACTGTTTTGCAGAAGGAAGAATAAAAATAGGAAATGCAAGTGAAATTCAGGTTAAGAAGTTGAAAGAATGGAAAGGGAAATTCAATTTAGTCTATTGTGGCACTTCTTGGACCAAACCAATCAAGGAGTAGTATTTTTTCACTTAGCTTTCAGGATTGGCAAATCCTAGAGTCCCCATCTAAAAGAGCATATGATCAGTTATCCCAGTTGTATTATGGTGTTTTGTTTTTGTGCTGTGAGATGTCTAATTTTGTTATTGACATTAGGCAGATGACAAACTGCTGTTGTGGCCTGTTCTTTTTGGATATGGCAAAACGTTTTGAAAATTATCAGAACTTTAATTTTGTATGTTGTATCCTTGTGTTTGGAAAATAACTCTTGCCAATCTATTTTTTCCTGCATTTGGCTAATAAACATGTGATGCTTAAAAGCTTAGCCATACATTTAATTGTTCTGATCTTGGAACACTAATAAAAAATCTTTGGCGCAGCAATTTTATAGGTGTTCTTCCAATAACTGGAATTGCTATCACTCAAATCTTGTGCATACTGATAATAATTGTGCTGGTGTATTAAAATGCACTAGGCTTCTCCTATCTTTCTGGCAGTTATGTATATCTACAATAATTACAATTCTGAGCATTATTTCATCTTGGTTTGTCCTGCACAACAAGCAGAGCCGATGCAGACTATGGAGCAGCAAGGGTCATGTTGAGGCCTGCTTGCCCTGGATCAGGTGTAATTGCAGGTGGAGCTGTGAGGGTCGTGCTGGAGATGGCTGGGGTTGAAAATGCTCTGGGGAAGCAGCTGAGGAGCAAGAACCCCCTCAACAATGCAAGAGCTACCATCAAGGCTACCCAAATGATGAGGCAGTTCAAGGATGTCGCTGCAGAGCGCGGGCTTCCAATGGAGGAGCTATGGAAATAATCAAATAAATCCTTAAATTCTCTCCATTGTTTTTCCTTTCTTCTCCATTTCTTGAGTTCATTTTCAGTTGTATCTATCACTGGGGATAATCCTGCATTAAGTCCCCTCCCTGCCAGCCTAAACGTATTATGCGTGTCCACATTTACATGGTAAAGCTTTAGATCAATTGAACAGCGAATACATGTAGCTTCATGTCATTTGTACGTCAGTGGAACAGTTGGGATGAAAGAATCAACAAATTGAACACCACTGCATCTGACGTCTGTATTTGCGGAGAATATGGGTACCGGGTAGGTGGGTAATCACACATCTCTATATTCTTCAACTAGAGATAGGTTGGATCCATATGTTATGTAATAAAGTAGAATTCGGTTGGTATGTTACCTTGTATTTTAAGATAGTGTATAGAGCCCTGATCGGGTACTACCATGTAATAGATTAGAAAACTAATATCGTGTCCGGTTAGATTTCTCCTTTATAACCCTGCCTCCCAATCTATATAAGGTGGGTAGGGAGCTCTCTCAAGGCAACACCGATAATCGATAAACAGGAATAGGGTATTACTTATTGAAAATATAATGCACCCGGCAACAAATTTATCAGGTAGAGCGCACTTAAGGAGTTTGAGTTCCTTAGCCATGGTCTGTATTTCATGAGCCTGCTCAACTACAGAATGGTTTTCAACCATCCTGTAGTCATGAAACTGCTCCATGACGTATAGATCATTGCTAGCATCAGTGGCACCGAATTTGGTATTCAGTGCATCCAACAACTCCTTAGCGTCGGTCATATGCATATACACCTCGACCAGATGATCGCCAACAACGCTAAGAATGTATCCCACAAAGAGATTAGTGGCCTCCTCGAATTCTTTCTGCTTTTCAGCAGTAAGAACTCCATCAGGTTTGCCATTACTAACCCGGAAGCATTTCATAGCTGTCAGCCACAGAGTGACCCTGATCTGCCATCTTTTAAAGTGCACGCCGGTGAATTTATCCGGCCTCAGTGCCCCGGCAAAACCAGCCATAGTAAAATCACAGTGCCTATAATAAGGTTTTTGGATTGTTGAAAATATAAGCACATATTGATATAATTTATTCCATAAATAAATCATGATATTGCAGATGTAAACTAGCATGATCGCATCATTTAATCTAAACATATAAACTAAACAGTAAAACATGAGTAGATCGAATATGCGAAACATAATAAAAACGTACCAAGAACCTTCCAAGGTTGGTTGCGCAGCGGGAAGAACTCACGGTACCAGATGTTGATGACGGCGCACACTCGAGCGAGGAGGAAGATCAGCCGTCGTGGAAAACCAGCAAGCAGTCGTGCGGAGTGCTTCCCAAAAACCTTATTGCCGCCTTCTCCCGGTGCAGGACGTCGAATACGAAGGTTCCGGAGACCTGCTCTCCCGATCGTCGGTGCACGCCGACGAGAGGGACATAGTAGACTATGAGTGACGGCGCAGTACAGAAAAGGAGACAAACCCTAGATTGATTTCACGTGTGTTGCGTGGAGGCAGCCGTTGCGTTTATAGAGATATCAGGACGCTTGATCAGGTCGCCTGCATGTTCTCCACTTCGCATAACCAAACCGGATAAGTCACGCGTAACTTATCCGGACTCCATGCCCCTTCACGCACTGGATTATTCGGAGTGTTATCAAAAAACAAAACCGAATTTTCGCAGCAAAACAAAACTGCAAAAGGAGACCGCATCTGCGCAAGGATGAGAAACCAATTTTGGCGGACTATTTAAGTGCATGTCGCGTACGTGCGCTGCGAGGCGAGGCGAGGCGAGCGAGCGCACGCGCGTGTTCCCCTTATTCTCTCCATCACACATGTCTCAAGTGGCTCGTAGAGCATCCTCCCTTATAAGGAGGTCTCTCTCCTAGAATTGGTAAGGTGGTACTAAACTCCCCATGCATGCCATCCCATGAGGTGGGTTTTTGTGATTTTCCAAAGAATTAATCTTTATATGGGCCTTAGCCCATACATTAATTCCAACAATCCCCCACCAAATCTCAAAATCCCACAGAGATTTGCCATATGCCAATGTACTGTTTATATACCAGCGGTTCGATGGAGACTGTTAAGGTTGAACATCTACCTAGAACTCCAAGCTACACTTACAACTTGAACAATGGACTATGCCATGAGTTGCAAGTCTTGTGCAAGCAAGTTTCACTCAGAATCTTATCTGATACTAGGCCTTCAGTAGACTACCCCTTGGGTCGAGCGTATAAGTCATACTCCATGGTCTCTTAGTAGGCTTCCTAGAAGATCCACCCAAGATCTTCATAGACTATGACCAATAGTCAAGCTTACATAGGTGCGTTCTTTCAAGAGTGCTCTACAGGATAGCATCTTCCTAAATAAAGCCAACAGAATACATTAAGGCATAGCCAACCTGCCTTGCAGCTCATGAGAGTACATGCATCTTCACTTAGAGAGGGTTTTAGAAAGGTACTCTCCTCTCGTTAACTAATGGCTTGTTCTTCCCAGGTCCTAATTCACGGGATCTCCGATCACATAGGTTGGGTTGCCACCATAGTATAACTCACATGGGTCTCATACCCATCTCCTTCGATGCATTGTCTATCACATTCCGTGATAGTCCCTTTGTGAAGGGATCTGCCAGGTTTCTAACTGTTTGGATGTAATCCAATGTTATAACCTCAGAGTTTCTCAATTTCCTGACAGACTTCAACCGCCTTTTCACATGCCTAGTCGATTTCATGTTATCCTTAGAACTATTCACCTTGACAATTACCGTTTGATTGTCACAGTTCATAAGAATAGCCGGCACCGGTTTTTCAACCACAGGCAGATCCATTAGTAGATAACGTAGCCATTCTGCCTCAACAGTAGCAGTATCTAGTGTTGTAAGCTCTGCTTCCATGGTGGACCTCGTCAAAATGGTCTGTTTGCAAGACCTCCATGAAACAGCACCACCACCTAGTGTGAAAACATATCCACTAGTGGCTTTGATCTCATCAGCATCAGAGATCCAATTAGAATCACTATATCCTTCAAGTACCGCAGGGTAACCGGAACAGTGAAGCCCTAAGTCCATAGTACCTCTTAGATAGCGCATCACTCGCTCAAGCGCACGCTAGTGATCATATCCTAGATTAGAGGTAAACCGGCTCAACTTGCTCACAGCAAAGGAGATTCAGGTCTAGTTGCGCTAGCTAGGTACATAAGTGAGCCAATGATTTGAGAGTACTCCAATTGATTTCTAGCAATTCTCTTGTTCTTTCGAAGTAACAAGCTAGAATCATAAGATGTTGGAGAAGGTTTGCTATCAAGGTAGCCAAAGCGACTCAAGATCTTCTCCACATAATGAGACTACAAGAGTGTAATCCCATTCTCACCTTTAATTAACTTAATGTTCAGGATAACATCAGGTACTTCCAAATCCTTCATATCAAAATTTTTCGACAGGAATGATTTAACCTCATTAATCACCTCAAGATTTGTCCCAAATATGAGTATGTAATCAACATACAAGCACAGAATAACTCCCTCACCCCACCATGGCAATAGTATACACATTTATCTACCTTATTGACTGTGAAGCCTGCAGATGTTTATGTCCTATCAAATTTCTCATGCCATTGCTTAGGCGCTTGTTTCAAACCATACAAAGACTTCAACAATTTGCACACTTTGCCTTCTTGACCTTCCACTACAAACCCATCAGGCTGATCCATATATATCTCCTCATCCAGCTCTCCATTAAGGAAAGCTGTCTTAACGTCCATTTGATGAACGAGAAGATCATGTGAGGCTACCAGGGAAAGTAACATACGAATTGTAGTCAATCTAGCAACAGGTGAGTAAGTGTCAAAGAAGTCTTCACCTTCTTTCTGAATATAGCCCTTAGCAACAAGCCGGGCCTTGTACTTTTCAATAGTACCGTCAGGCCTAAGCTTCTTCTTGAACACCCACTTGCACCCCACGGGTTTACAATCATAGAGTCGCTCTGTCACCTCCCAAGTACCGTTTGTGATAATGGAATCCATTTCACTCCGGATAGCCTCTTTCCAGTAGTCTGCATCAGGAGATGCATATGCTTCTGAAATTGACTTAGGAGTATCGTCCACGAGGTACACAATGAAATCATCACCAAAGGATTTAGCCGTCCTTTGTCTCTTGCTCCTTCGAGGAGCTTCACTGTCATCTTCCATAGTGACAGGTAAATGTGTATGTTCAGTTTGTTCTGGTGGTGCGATTAAACTGAGAATTATTTCAGAAGGTTGACTAGAAATACTATGTGTATCTTTCATTGGAAAAAGGCTCTCAAAAAAGGTAGTATCACGACACTCCATAATTGTACCAACATTCATATCAAGTACTATTAAAAATCTATAGGCAATGTTGTGGTGAGCATATCCCAGAAAGACACAATCCACTGTCTTAGGTCCAAGCTTGCGTTTCTTTGTTATTGGTACATTGACTTTCGCCAAGCATCCCCACGTACGCAAGTAAGATAGTGATGGTTTTCTCCCAATCCATACCTCGTATGATTTTTTATCCTTGTTTCTGTTAGGAACTCTATTTAATACATGATTCGAGGTCAACAATGCCTCCCCCCACCATGTCTTAGGTAGTCCCGCAGTATCCAACATGGCATTAACCAAGTTAGCGTGCGTTCTTCCGTTCGGCAATCCCATTAGACTCAAGAGAATAGGGAGGCGTCCTCTCATGTATGATGCCATGTTCCTCATAGAATAAGTCAAATTCGTTTGAGAAAAACTATCCACCACGATCAGACCTAAGTCTTTTTATCTTCCTGTCTAGTTGATTTTCAACTTCTGCTTTATAAATTTTGAAATGGTCTAGAGCCTCATCTTTCATTTTTAACAAATACACGTAGCAAAATCTAGTAGCATCATCAATAAACGTCATGAAATATCGTTTTCCACCCTTCGTCAACACCCCATTCATTTCACAAAGATCTGAATGTAGGAGCCTAGAGGTGCCAAGTTTCTCTACTCGACATCCTTGTGAGGCTTTCGAGGTTGCTTTGATGGCACACAGCTATGTCACTTAGAACCTTGGACAAGGGAAAACTTTGGAATTAAACACAAACTGGAAAGCCGAGCCATCAAGCCAAAATTAATGTGACATGAGGTGAGTGAAGCATTAGCCTCATCATCCACACTGCCACAAATATGGTTCACAAACTTATTGCAGAAATCAGAAAGGGAAAAACGGAACAAGCCTCCGTATTCATAGCCTTTACCAATAAAATATCCATGTTTAGACACGACTACTTTATTAGACTCAAACACCAACTTAAATCCGTCTCTACATAGACGGGAGCCACTAACGAAATTCTTGTCGATAGTAGGGACATGTTGCACGTTCTTCAGCTGCACGACCTTTCCCGAAGTAAACTTCAGATCTACCGTGCCAACACCATGAACAGAAGCATGTGACCCATTCCCCATTAGGACGGAGGAATCCCATGCAACCTGATAAGAAGAAAACAACGAGATGTCAGCACAAACATGTACATTGGCCCCTGTATCTACCCACCAGTTAGTAGACTGATTATCTAAATAAACAGTAGGTAAATTACCATACCCGCTTCCTTCTCCAGTGTTGCCAATGGTCACATTGGTAGACTTAGAGGTCTGCCTTGCAGGTGCGTTCATCCCTTTGTGTTGTGGACATTTCTTGGCCAGATGACCAGGCAAGCTACACACGAAGCAAGTTCTCTCATGCTGATTTGGATTGCTGTTGTTCTTCTTCTTCTTGAAGTTGGTGGTCTGCTGTGCTTTGTATTTCCCTTTGCTCTTGTTTTGGGCCTTGTGCACCACATTTGCACTAGACTGCCCACCATCGCCTTTAGACACGGCACCCATTTCCCGAGCTTTCTCATCAACATCAAGAGACGCTATCAACCCCTAAACGGAATACTCCTGTCTCTTGTGTTTGAGTGCAGTACCGAAACTTCTCCATGGGGAAGGAAGTTTCGCAATAATGTACCCGGCCACAAATTTGTCGGGTATGGCGCACATAAGGAGTTCGAGTTCGTTAGCCATGGTCCGTATTTCATGAGCCTGCTCAACTACAGAACGGTTTTCAACCATCCTGTAGTCATGAAACTGCTCCATGACGTATAGATCATTGCTAGCATCAGTGGCACCGAATTTGGTATTCAGTGCATCCAACAACTCCTTAGCGTCGGTCATATGCATATACACCTCGACCAGATGATCGCCAACAACGCTAAGAATGCATCCCACAAAGAGATTAGTGGCCTCCTCGAATTCTTTCTGCTTTTCAGCAGTAAGAACTCCATCAGGTTTGCCATTACTAACCCGGAAGCATTTCATAGCTGTCAGCCACAGAGTGACCCTGATCTGCCATCTTTTAAAGTGCACGCCGGTGAATTTATCCGGCCTCAGTGCCCCGGCAAAACCAGCCATAGTAAAATCACAGTGCCTATAATAAGGTTTTTGGATTGTTGAAAATATAAGCACATATTGATATAATTTATTCCATAAATAAATCATGATATTGCACATGTAAACTAGCATGATCGCATCATTCAATCTACACATATAAACTAAACAGTAAAACATGAGTAGATCGAATATGCGAAACATAATAAAAACGTACCAAGAACCTTCCAAGGTTGGTTGCGCAGCGGGAAGAACTCACGGTACCAGATGTTGATGACAGCGCACACTCGAGCAAAGTGGAAGATCAGCCGTCGTGGAAAACCAGCAAGCAGTCGTGCGGAGTGCTTCCCAAAAACCTTATTGCCGCCTTCTCCCAGTGCAGGACGTCGAAGACGAAGATTCCGGAGACCTGCTCTCCGATCGTCAGTGCACGCCCGACGAGAGGGACATAGTAGATTACGAGTGACGGTGTAGTACAGAGAAGGAGGCAAACCTAGATTGATTTCACGTGTGTTGCGTGGAGGCAGCAGCTGCGTTTATATAGAGATATCATGATGCTTGATCAGGTCACCTGCATGTTTTCCACTTCGCATAACCGAACCGGATAAGTCGCGCGTAACTTATCCGGACTCGATGCCCCTTCACGCACCGGATTATTCGGAGTGTTATCAAAAAACAAAACCGAATTTCGCAGCAAAACAAAACTGCAAAAGGAGACCGCATCTGCGCAAGGATGAGAAACCAATTTTGGCGGACCATTCACGCGCATGTCGCGTACGCGCGCCGCTGGCCTAGCAAAACAAAACTGCAAAAGGAGACCGCATCTGCGCAAGGATGAGAAACCAATTTTGGCGGACCATTCACGTGCATGTCGCGTACGCGCGCCGCTGGCCTGGCCAGGGCCAGGACAGGCCACGCGAGCGAGTATGCACGTGTGTTCTCCTTATTCTCTCCACCACACATACCTCAAGTGACTAGTAGAGCATCCTCCCTTATAAGGAGGTCTTCCTCTCCTAGAATTGGCAAGGTGGTACTAAACTCCCCATGCATGCCATCCCATGAGGTGGGCTTTTGTGACTTTCCAAATAATTAATCTTCATATGGGCCTTAGCCCATACATTAATTCGAAATCACTTTTCATCGAGAGGACTTGATCCCTGTCTTCCGCATCCATCCACTTTTAGATCTCGTATGCTACCTTCTTTCATTATTGTCGATTTCCAGAATCGAAAGTTGACGCGCTACGAGTGCGATGGAACCAATCTCCAATATCACTGGGTTTGTCACTCCAATCTAATATTTATTAAATTAATCTCTAATCACAGATTAATTTGTTCTTTTTCTTGTTGGTATATATTCCTGGCTATCGAGTTGCTCCATGGGGCAGCAGTAAGCCGCCGCCACACAGGACGGAACTCTCCACCCACTCAGCCTCGATCGGCTGCTGCAACCCAATACGTGTGTCCTTGTCGTGCCAATGCCATACGCAGGAAAGCTCACATGAGGAAATCGCCGGCTGCCAGAAAACATATACACGACGTGTTGAGTGTTGACCCGATCGACATGCATGGATTAACTAGTTCTACCATACATCATTCATCCATATATGGAAAGTCAATCTCTGCTTTCTAACAGATTTGCCAAACTTGTTTTGTTTGTTTTGCATACTGACATCGGAGCCGTGGTTGTTTGCATATACGGGACGGTGACCAAAATCAAACAACCTTCTGCTATTGAGAGATGGGTTCTGACCATGCTGTCGAGCGAGAAATCACGTCACCTAGCGGCTATTCTCGTCAGAATCCACGCAGCATGTTGGACTCGTTTCTTCACTTCCATTGTTGGTGGACTCCATCGTCGTTGCTCATGACGATCTCGTCTACACCATCGACCGCCTTCGCCACTGTCAACTGGTGTCATCGCCTACACGGCTAGCCTATTATTCCACCGCTGATGGGCATCATTGTCTTTACCGCTAACTAGCCTCCGTCGTCGCCTACTGGTGTCCTCATGCCCACGGTTGGTGGACTCCGCCGCTGTTGATGGGCGTCATCATCTTCACTGTTGGTTTGCCTCCGTCTCCGTCGATTGGTGTCCTCGCCTAAACGGTTGGTCTATTACACCATTGTTAATGGGCGTTATCGTCTTCACCACCGACCGCCTTTGTCACCACTGACAGGTGTCCTCACCTACACTATTGGCCTATTATGCCGCTGTTAATGGGTGTCTTCCTCTTTACTACCGGTCACCTCAGTTGCTTCCATGGTTAGTGTCTTCGTCGCTATTGATGTCTGATCTTGTTCCCACATTGGCCATCTTTGCCATTACCCAGGGAATACCAAAAAAACTAAGTCATCATTAATTTTCTTATTTATATCATTTTTTCCTCTGCCTCACTGCATCAATTGGTTTTTCATTGAGTAGTGAGTCGGGCCCTACAGATGTTATATCTTTTTTTTCAATAATTTTCATAATGTTTATCTTGATTGCTTGCGAATACATTTGAGTAAAAATGTGTTGAGGAGTGAAGATCTATTTTCCGATGCTTTTCATTTGGTTTGTTGATGGGTGGTTGCCTTTGAGTCGATTCCTAGCACCGGAGGTTTGTTGGATAGAGTTTATAACGCAAGGTGCTAAGTATTACTCAGAAGAAATAAAAAGTATAAAGATAAAATAATTTGTTTTCTACTCTTAACAATTGTAAAAGTACACACATAGCAAATTCTGATCCGTGATGTTTGTTCCATGAATTACGAACTCATGTCAATGACTAGTCGAACAGAGTATTTAAACGTAAGGAGTCAACTACTTGGGGAAATCAAAATCGACAAGAGGAGAAATACATATTTATAAATATTTTAAAATGCTTGAATTTTTCTCAAATACTATATTTACATTAGATACTACTCATCCTACATGTTTATACTACAGGATCCAAATCCAGATATACATAGTAGGGATTTATGGCTATAAGCTTATTTCCTACATTTCAGGAATGGATCACTAAGAACACCACCGTTAGCCACCTTCATTGCTGCCAACTGTTGTCCTCTCCTCCATGATTGGTGGGCTCCGCCACTGTTGTTGATGACGACATTGTCTCCACTGCCGACTTACCTACGGTGCCACCAACTGGTGTCCTCGTCTTCACGGTTGGCTTATTATGCCACCGTTGATGGACGTCTTCGTCTTTACCACCGGTTTTCCTTCGCGCCGCCGACTGGTGTCCTAGCCTTGATGGCTGGCCTATAATGCCACTGTTGATAGGTGTCTTCTTCTTCACTGCTGGCTTGCCTCTGCTGCCGTCAACTGGTGTCCTCACCTTCTCGATTGGTTTGTTATACCGCCGCTGATGGGCGCCTCCGTCTTCACTGCCACCTTTCCTCCACTGCCGCCCACGGGTGTCCTCGCCTCCTCGATTGGTCTATTATGTCATCGCTGATGGGTGCCTCTGTCTTCACCGCCGGCACACCTCTGCTGCCGCCAACTGGTGCCCTCGCCTTCTCGGTTGGTCTGTTATGCCACCATTGATGGGAACTTTCGTCTTCACTCTCGGCTTGCCTTCGTCGCCGCCTTCTCGGTTGGCCTACTATGCTGGTGTTGGTAGGTGTCTTCGTCTTCACCATCGGCTTGCCTCCGCTGCCACCGACTGGTGTCCTCGCCTTCTCGGTTGGTCTATTATGCCTCCTCTGCTAGGTGTCTTCATCTTCACCGTCAGCTTGCCTCCGTTGCCACTGACTAGTGTCTTCGCCTTCTCGGTTGGTCTGTTATGTCACCGCCGTTGGGCTCCTCCGTCTTCAATGTCAGGTTGCCTCCGCTACCATTGACTGCTATCCTCTCCTTCTCGGCTGGTTTGTTACGTTACCGCTGATGGACGTCTTCGTCTTCACCGTCGGCTTACCTTCGTCGCCACCGACTGATGTCTCCACCCTCACGGCTGGCCTGTTATGCCAAAGTTGATGGGCATCTTCGTCTTCACCATTGGCTTGCTTACGCCACCGCCGACTGGTGTCTCCGCCCTCACAGCTAGCCTGTTATGCCACTGTTGATGGGTGTCTTCGTCTTCACTGTCGGCTTGCCTTCGCTGCTGCCAACTGGTGTCCTCGCCTTCTCGGTTGGTTTGTTATGCCACCGCTGGTGGATGCTTCTATCTTCACCGCTGGCTTGCCTCTGCCACCGCTGACTGGTGTCCTTGCCTTCACGGCTGGTCTGTTACTACTGCTGATGGGCGTCTTCGTCTTTACCGCCAGCTTGCCTCCGCTGCCGCCGACTGGTGTCCTCACCTTCTCGACTAGTCTGTTATGTCGCCGCTGATGGGTGTCTTCGTCTTTACCACCGACTTGCCTTCGTCGCTGTCGACTAGTGTCTCCGCCTTTACGGCTAGCCTATTATGTCACCGTTGATGGGTGTCTTCCTCTTCACCACTGGCTTACCATCATCACCGACGACTGATGTCTCCGCCTTCACCGCTGTCCTTTTATGCCACCATTGATAGGAGTTTTCGTGTTCACTACCGACTTGCCTTCATCATCGTTGACTGGTGTCTACGTCTTCACGGCTGGCCTGTTGGTGATGGGCGTCTACGTCTTCACAATTGGTTTGCCTCCACCATCGTCGACTGGCGTTCTCATCTCCATGGCTATGCGTCTTCGCTACCATTGTTGGAAACCTCATCTTCAGCGTCAGTTTGCCTCTGCTGTTATCGACTGGTGTCCATGCCTCCACGGTTGTGCAACTCTACCACATTTGTTGGGCGACTTCATCTTCATTGTCTTCATCACCGGCTACCTATGATGCCTCTAATTCGCCAGCTTCGTGTTGACGATGAAATTTAGCACACATATGAATCGGAAACAAGATCCAATTCGAAGCGGATTCAAAGATATGCGGGATTCTCGGAAACAGAGTGTGCATCGGCTGGAAAACCGTATCGGCTGGAACCGAGTCCGATTTGGATAGCCGATGTGGCTGATATTGCATGTGAAGTTAGTATCGGGTTCAGAGAGGAGCTTGAGATGATAGTGCCAGACAAGGATGGAGTCCAGAATTAGCAATTGTATCTATTAATTAGGATTATCTGTAATTTCTTTATAGATATGTTCGGTAAGAGTCCGCCTAAGCGACTTGTTTGCGATTTGTATTAGGACAATATGAGTCGTGTCCATGTTGGACAATGTTTGTATTTTCGGGTATAAATATAGACCCGAGGTCTTATGAATAAGATAACAATGGTTCAATTAATCTCGGCGCATCACCAAACCTTTTACTTTTCTACTTTCGACAAGTTCATGCTTTCGAGTCGAGCTGCGTCAATTTGATTTTTGGCGAAGAGGTAGGTCTTGTTATGGCGGTTTGCATTATCAGAATTAGTGCTTACATCTTTATGACACTCTAATTCTATCTTGTAAATCTCCGAGTTATCATATACATTGTATAATTTAGAACAACAATGCAATCTATCTATATCGGCCGATTTCTATCTAGGGTTTTGCTGATAACGTTAGATGGTCTTGTTGGTTTAAATTATATAATGTATCTACCATCCCGAAAAGACAACCATCGGCTTGATTGTTTAGATACCATGCTTCTTTTCATACTTAAAGCTGCATCAGTTAAGTTTAAGTTTGATCTATTAAGTCGTGTTAAGAATCATGATCTCTAGCCTGCTTTATGGTTGCTAATAAGGATAGTATCGGGGTTTCAACCGATCTTATCTGGTATAGATGTTTTACATAGTTTCACGCTTTGTTTAATATGCTATATCTGCCCCTTATATCAGGATCTAATCTAATACAAATATATTGAACTTACTATCAATCTGATTGATATTAGTTGAATATATTTGTTGCAAGAGAATATCCTAGCATAAGGTTATATCGGAGCTATAGCTGATACATGCTTAAATCTGGACATCGGCTATAACATGAGTACATATAATCGTTATTTCATGTTATTTTAGACTTGAGCAATTTATACTGTCTCAGTTTAGTCCGATCTATCCCAATTGCCTATTTCTAAAGTAATATTGATTTATAGATTATGTTATATTGATATTTTCAGCCGATGTATCAGTTTTAGGGTTAGTTTTATCATCAAATACACCTTACAGCTGATCCATGCTATATTGCATCGGCTAGGTTACATCACGATATGATATCGACTAACTGGCCAATTGATTATCGTTTACTAACAAACTTGCACGTTTCTTCTTGTTGATTGGAGGATCAAATCAACTAGCACGCCCTTCGAACCTAAAAGCAAGTTTTGGACCTGCACTAGAGTAAAGCAAATATCTCAGGCCAGTGCGTGTTTTTTGCATCAACACGCTTTAGGCACGCCCAATGGGACCCTTGTGTCATCATGACGCCAATATAACAGAAGTTACTGAAGACAATGTCCTACCAATCACGATCGAGCGGCTGAATGAAGAACAGAGGGAAGAGATGAAGAAATTGTTGGATCAGCTCCAAGACCGCTATCTTCATTCGCTCACGGTAACTCGACAGAGCACGGTTATCCAAAGAACCAAAGTGGAGTTGCCGCCGATCGTGAAATCAGATCCAAGTACATCTGGAACAAGCGATGATAAGGACAAGCAAGTTAAAACCGAATCAAATGACGAAGAACTCCATACATTACAAGATCACATTGATTCGGCGGTTCATCATGCTATAATTAATCAATCCGGTGTACTTGTGAATACGTTAACAAATATGATCAAGACAGTGGTTGATGGTACTATAGCCGAGGAAAAGGCGAAAGGACCAGTATATCTAGGATACTTTTCCAGGTTATAGGACTATGAAAGCTGAAATTGGCGGGAAAGATCAAACGTTTCAAACCCAGGCTCCATCGGCTCCCACGTCTAGCACAAATATCCCGACAATATTGACAAGACAACCGTCGATCACTGGGGGGCAGACTCTGAAGATGAAGATCCAGAGGTTAATGTAGCTGAATGGGCTAGAAACAAGAAGATAGTAGTGTGCCAATGGGTTAAGAATTCGGGGGAAGGAGAGAGATTCGATTTTGACATTACTAAAGCCAACAAGATATTTGATCTCCTTCTACAAGAAAAACAGATTAAGTTGCCGGTAGGGCATGTGATACCATCGGCTGAGAAGTTAAAGATAAGGAACTAATGCAAATGGTATAACACATGATCTCATAGCACCAATGATTGCCAAATTTTCAGGCAATAGATTCAATCGGCTATAGAACAAGGAAAAATTAAGATTGATGAATCTAAGAGGCTGATGAAGATAGATGGACATCCTTTCCCAGTAAACATGGTCCACACTAGAATCAACAGAAGTCAGGCCGATAGAGGTAAAAATCATATGAGAAGTATCAAATCGGCTAGTATGATCAATAAATACCATAAAATACGCCAAAGAGAAGAGGATTCATATTATCATGATGATGAAAGATACTTTGATCCACATTGGAGTTGTGAGTTTTTTAGATTCTGCTAGAATGAAGGGATGAGACTACCATCTATTGAAGGTTGTCCTGGCTGCAGTGATCCCGATAAGCAATATGTTCAAAGACCAAGCCGATAGAATACAGGTATGCATCGGCCGATTCAGCAAAGAATATCAGTTCATGAGTGACTTGGCCGATCCAACAAGATCATCATGAAGATGATTCGCAAGGGAAAACTGGAGATATACAACTACGATGGTGTCCTCCTGGAATTTTCACCAAAAGTCAAAAAAGGCGTGTCCAAAGGATGAGAAACAAGGAACAATTCCAGGAAGTTGAAGATGAAATCAAGCATCGGCTACGGTGCACAAGGAAAGTTTGGCGTGTGAAGAGCAAAGTTGTTTCAGTCGATGAGGTTCAAGCCGATCAGAACAAGAGTCTTCAAAGTAAGGGCAAAGAGGTTATATCGTCTGCAATAAACATGGTTTTTATGCTACCAGCTGAATATGCAGTTGAACAAGGTGTTGAGCAAGCGGATGAATCACAATCGGCTAAGTTGATATTGTCTCCATAACAAGCTGTCTTTGAGAAGCCTGAAGGAACTGATCATGGGCACCTGAAGCCGTTGTATGTCAAGGGATTTGTTAATGGGAAGCCGATGTCAAAGATGCTGGTTGATGGAGGAGAGGCTATCAATTTAATGCCATACTCAACTTTCAGGAAGCTTGGGAAGTATTCAGATGATTTGATCAAGACTAACATGATTTTGAAGGATTTTGGCGGGAATCTATCTGAGACCAAGGGAGTTCTGAATATGGAGTTGATCATCGACATCAAGACAATTCCTACTACATTCTTTGTTATTGATGGGAAGGGTTCCTATAGTCTGTTGCTGGGAAGAGATTGAATCCATGCTAATTGTTTTATTCCTTTAACTATGCATCAAAGTTTGATTCAATGGTAAGGAGACCAGATTGAAATCGTGCCAGCCGATAGGTCAGTTAATGTAGCTAGTGCCGATTTATCTGTTTGGGAGATGGAAGGAATTGATTGTTTATCTGGAAAAATTTGGCAAGGAGATTACCTAAAAGTTTCTGATTATGATATACAGCCAACAGGAGATGGAGAGCCCCAATTGTTACTTTTGGGGCACCGTGGAGGGTTCCAATTTTTATACAAAAGATACTGTAGATGATCTTGATGGCAAGCTGGGGCAAGGATTTATGTCGGCCGATGAATTAGAAGAAGTGGATATTGGATCAGGTGAGAGGCCTAGGCCGACATATATTAGTAAAGGATTGACAAAGGAATTTAAATGTAAGTTGATAGCAATTTTGAAAGATTATAGAGATTGCTTTGCTTGGGAGTACTATTAGATGCCAGGACTTAGCCGATCGATTGTTGAACATCGGCTCCCTATCAAACCAGGCTATCGGCCATACAAGCAACCCCCAATACGTTGTAAAGTTGAGATGTATGATACTATTAAAGCCAAAATTACAAGACTTTACGATGCAAATTTTTTTATCAGACCATGCCGATATGCTGAGTGGATTTCAAATATAGTACCAGTGATAAAAAAGAATGGCAAGCTTAGAGTTTGCATTGATTTTCGAGATTTGAATAAGGCTACTCCTCAGGATGAATACCCAATGCCGATTGCTGATCAATTGGTTGATGCAACATCTGGACACAAGATCATCAGTTTTATGGATGGCAATGCAGGATATAATTAGATTTTTATGGCTGAGGAAGATATTCACAAGACTGCCTTTAGATGTCCTGGTGCAATCGGCTTGTATGAGTGGGTTGTCATGACTTTTGTATTGAGGAGTGCTGGTGCTACATATCAAAGAGCAATGAATTACATATTTCATGATCTTATCAGCTTGTTGGTTGAAATCTATATTTATGATGTGGTGGTAAAGTCTAAGGAAGTTGATGGACATATAGCCGATTTGAGAAAAGTTTTGGAAAGAGCAAGGAAATATGGGCTAAGGATGAATCCAACTAAATGTGCTTTTGGCGTATCGGCTGGGCAATTCCTTGGATTTTTGGTACATGAGAGAGGGATTGAGATACCTCAGAGGAGTATCAAGGCCATTAAAGACATAAAACCTCCAGCAGATAATATTAAACTACAACCATTGATCGACAAGATTAATTTTGTTCGACGATTCATATCAGATTTGTCTGGCCGAATAGAATCATTCACACCATTGCTACGGCTGAAAGCCGATCAAGAGTTTATTTGGGGAGAGAAGCAATAAAAGCTTTAGACGACATAAAGGAATATTTGAGTACTCTTCCAGTTCTCATTCCACCACAGAAAGGGCTTCCTTTTAATTTATATTTGTTGTTTAATCAGAATTCTATCGTCTCAATTTTGATCCAAGAGGTTGAAGGTCAAGAGCGAGTTATATTCTATCTTAATAGAAGACTTTTGGATGAAGAAACTAGATATTCACCTGCGAAGAAATTATGTTTATGCTTATATTTTTCTTGTACAAAGTTGCGGCATTATTTGCTTTCCAATGAGTGCATTATAGTGTGTAAAGCCGATGTGGTACGCTACATGCTATTGGCTCCAGTGTTGAAAGGAAGAATTGGGAAGTAGATTTTTGCTTTGACAGAGTTTGATCTAGGGTACGAATCGGCTAAGACAGTTAAAGGGCAGGCGATAGCCGATTTCATAGTTGAACACCGGGATAATTCAATTGATCATGTTGACATTATGCCTTGGACTTTGTTTTTCGATGGATCAGTTTGCACTCATGGATGTGGTATTGGCTTAGTGATTATATCGCTTAGGGGGGCAAATTTTCAATTCACCTTTACTATTAAGCCTTATTCTACAAATAATCAAGCTGAGTATGATGCTGTCTTGAAAGGATTACAATTGTTAAAGGAGGTTGAAGCCGATACTGTTGAGATCATGGGTGACTCATTGTTGGTGATCTGTCAATTATCCGGAGAATATTAGTGCAAGAATGATGTCTTGATGGTTTACAATGAGAAGTGTCAAGAGTTGATGAAGACCTTCAGGATAGTTACTTTGAAGCATATTCCTAGAGAGCAAAATGTTGAAGCCAATGATCTAGCTCAAGGGGCATCAGGCTACAAGCCGATGTTAAAGGGTATTGAAGTTGAAGTTGCATGTCTGCCAGCCGATGATTGGAGGTTTGAGAGATTTGAATATTTAAAGAATCCTTCTAAATCGGTTTCCAGTAAATTGATGTATAAAGTATGTTTTGTTGGATGATACATTGTACTATCGGACCATTGATGGAATTTTACTGAGATGTTTAAGCCTGCAAGAAGCAAAGGTAGTTATGTGCAAGGTACATGAGGGAATATGTGGAACTCATCAATCGGCTCATAAAATAAAGTGGTTGATTAGGAGAGTAGGATATTTTTGGCCGACATTGCTGGAGGATCGTTTTAGATATTATAAAGGATGTCAAGACTGTCAAAAGTTTAGAGCTATTCAAAGAGCACCAGTATCGGCTACGAATCCAATTATCAAGCCATGGCCGTTCAGAGGATGGGGTATTGATATGATCGGCCAGATCAATCCAAAATCAAGTAAAGGTCATAAATTCATATTGGTTGCTACTGATTATTTTACCAAGTGGGTTGAGGCTATTCCTTTGAAGAAAGTTGATTCTAAAGATGCCATAGAGTTTGTTAAAGAACATATCATATACAGATTTGATTTGCCTCAGATGATTATAACTGATCAAGGGTCAATTTTTGTATCTTATGAGTTTGTTCAGTTTGCTGATAGCATGGGGATCAAATTGTTGAATTCTTCACCATATTATGCACAAGCTAATGGGCAGGCTGAGGCATCTAACAACAGCTTGATCAAGTTGGTTAAGAGGAAGATTGCTGAATATCCTAAGAGGTGGCATACCATATTGGCTGAAGCATTGTGGTCCTATGGGATGGCTTGTCATGGTGCTATTCAAGTGCCTCCATATCAATTGGTTTATGGTCATGAAGTTGTGTTACCGTGGGAAACTAACATCGGCTCTAGAAGGATTTCTTTGCAAGATGAGTTAACAACCGATGACTATCACAGCTTGATGGTTGATGAGTCAGAGGATTTGGTTCAATCTAGATTGTGTGCTCTTGAAAAAGTTAGGAAGGATAAAGAAAGGGTTGCAAGACATTATAATAAAAAGGTTGTGCCAAAGTCTTTTGAGGAGGATGAATTTGTTTTGAAGTTGGTGTTGCCAATAGGAGCACGCGATAGCAAATTTGGGAAGTGGTCACCAAATTGGGAATGACCTTTTCAGAGCTTATATGTTAAAAATACTTGATAGAGAAATTTTTGGACGAGCTCTCAATGGAAAATATTTGAAAAAATAGTACCCAAGTGTTTGGATTGGTTCATAATCGGCTAAGTTCTGCCGATGTATGATTCACAGCCGATGTAGTTACATCGCCTTCAGATGGCCGATATTTTTATCGTCCTTAGAATATTCTATTTAAGTTTGCAGCAGTATGTTCCCTACTACAAACTTGGGGGGCATGATAGGGTAAGAAATTGGAGATTTTGGAGTAGAGAAATTTTTGAGGCAGAAATTTTTGAGCAAATTTTACAAATCAAAATTGATCAACTCATTCGGCTCGATGGCCGATAACAGTGTGTATTAGAGTTTAAAACAGCTCGATGGCCGATAATGATAGAGTTATAATTACATAACAGCAACAGTTTACAACTGAAGTAGTCATTACGTTAAGACAGATATTTCTGGATAGCCGATATAGCTTTCTGCCTAATCTGCTCTACTTCATCTATAGCTTGAGCATCGACTGCATCTGTACCTGGGATTGGTTTAAGAGATTC
The DNA here is from genome assembly GCA_000573905.2 of Oryza punctata. Taxonomy (NCBI): domain Eukaryota; kingdom Viridiplantae; phylum Streptophyta; class Magnoliopsida; order Poales; family Poaceae; genus Oryza; species Oryza punctata. The sequence continues at coordinate 22,389,030 of CM002490.2, read as the reverse complement.
GCTCAAGGAAGATAGATGCTTTACAGATTTCTTCAGTTTTGTTCTCTGAACTTTGATGGCTTTAGGCAGATCGGCTAGCTTTTGCTCTTCGGATGTTATTTTAGCTCTATAAGCTTCAAGTTGTGCTAGCAAATTGGCTTCTTTCTTCTTTAATCTCTCAATATTTTGCTGAGTTGAGCTTGGGCCAGCTTCTAGTTCATCTAACTTAGCCTCTTCATCATTGACTTGTTGTCGGCTGGTTTGAATGGTGGCTTCAAGGGCAGCGCGTTCCAGCCGATCGGCAATCCTTTGTCTGGCTCTCTCTAGTTTGAAGCGGTGTTGTTCAAGAAAAACTACTGGAGAGACCATATCAATGAGTTCATCAGGGATTTGATCTTGAATTTGTTGGAATCTTGCCCTGATTGGCCCACAGTCTACAACCAATGCATCTAGAGAAGCATTGAGCCGATCAGCAATATCAGCTAGTTTGTTCTTTAAATTTTCTGATACAGGAGAAGTAGCTTTGCTCATTGTTTCTTCTTCCTCATCCAAGGATTGTTTGATTTCAAAAGAAAATATATCAGCTAAGAGCTAGAGATAAGGAAATACTGTTAGATGATGAAGTTAAAGTTAGCAGATATACATAAATTGGATGTATACTTACAGGAATTTGCGGAGTTGGGGTTGCAACAATGACCTCTTCATCATGACGGCTTGCTGTAGCCGATGGAGTGTGTTCACTTGAGGGTTGATGAGGAGATGAAGGTTGAGGAGGCTGAAATAATCACAAGTGTTGTTCAGTATCGACTAAAAGTAAATTTAGAGTTAAGATAAGTGAAAGTTACCAATGCTGGTGGTGGAATTGGCTTTTTTCTAGCAGCAACTTGTTTCTTTTTCGACTGAAAGGAATAATTGAGTTAGAAATCATGCATTAAGAAGAAGAATGGATGGCTGTTAGAATATTGTTACCTGTGCTTTCTGAGGGTGATGTTTTGGAGGACCTGGAGTTTTTACAGCCTTGGATTGGACAGCTGGAGGAGTATCGGCTCTGGGTATTGTAACTTCAGCAGTCTCACTAATTTGAGCAGCTGCTTCATTAATGGCTTCCTCCATATATCCTTCTACCTCCTGGTCCAGAGGGCTGTCTTCATCGGTTGTCTTGTTTTGTTTCTTCATGGGTTTCTTTGTGATGGTTGGTTTGACAGCAGCTTGTTTTGTCCTTTTGCGTTTATCACCTGCTTGCATCGGCACTCTAAGTTGACCTTGGAGTAAGGTAGTTGTCTTAGGAGCATTAAAGCCGATGGCTGAAGGAGCTGGACCACAGCTATTAGGGAGTTTGGCTGCAGCATATTCTATCGGCTTGCCACTTCTGCTGATGAGAGGAGGAGGTGAATCTGAGGTCTGCAAGAGGAAATGAAGAAGGTTGAGTATTAAGAGATTGGTAATTTAAAGATAAAAGTTGATAAAGGAAAAAGTAGCTTACTTGAGGAGCTAGATCTGGTAGTATCTTGATGAGATATGTTTGAGCCGACAGATGGAATATGTGAGTTTTCCATTCAGACCACCATTTATCGAATAGCATGCTTCTCATCAGTGTGATATCAAATTTGTCAATGCTGCCAAAGGGAGGACCTGGTATATTAAGCAATTTGTCCATCATCAGAGCCGATACAATTTCCCCTCTGGTTTGGATTCTGTAAGAGTAGTCTGTTATCTCTTGGGAATCCATCATAGAAATTTCCAAACCAGTTCTGAAAATGCTCAGCCGATGGACCTGAACCTGTATAACTGGTGGTTGCTTCACCAAATGACATGCATCTGCGCATTGGGCTGGATTCATTATCATTGTTAGGATCGGCTAAAGATGGGAATTCTGCTTCATTGAGCGATGGCCTTAATGCAACTTTTAATGTGTGTAGGTTGAGCCAGAGTTGCACAAACCACCAAGGACCGCCTGTGCTGGCACTTGAGTCCATGATAAGTTTAGCCGATGATTGACTCAGAGTTTGGTAAACTGCACCTAGCAAATATTTGCCCAAAGGGAACTGCTTCTTCGATACAATGGCTTCGGCTAGATGTTGCCAGTTGGCTGTTGGACCGCAGGTAGAGCCACAGAAAAGAAATTTGTCTAGCCACATTAAAAGAAAAGTTGTGTGCTCCCTAGCCGATACAGGGCCTGTTCCTATGTTATCTGCAATAAAGTCTGAGCAACCCCCAATGTTTTTTGTCTTGAACCTATGAGAGCACTTTGTTTTCAGGCTGATGGGATTAGCTGATGTAGTAATGACCAGACCGGCAATCATGATGATATCAAGCAAAGTGGGAGTCATTGGCCCATGATTGAACATAAAGGCGTTCATGGTATCAGACCAGAAGTATGCAGCAGAGGACAACATCGGCTCATCTTTTTGCATATCGGCTATAGACAAAGACATACATTGGGCTATTCCCATCTCATCCCAATGGTCTTGTTTGCTTGTGTTGATGCAAAAAACACACACTCTAGTGCAGGTCCAAAATTAATTCTTTAGGTTCAAGGGCGTGCCAGTTGATTTGATCCTCCAATCAACAAGAAGAAATATTCAAAAATATTAGTAAGCGATAGTCCATTAGCCAGTTGGCCCATTTCATCTTGTATGTAATAGAGCATGAATCGGCTGTAAGGTGTGATCAATGAAAGAACTAACCCTAAAACTAGTATATCGGCTAAAAAGATTAGTGTTACATAATCAATACATCAATATTACTTTAGAAATAAGCAATTGAGATAGATCGGACTGAACCGAGATAGTATAAATTGCCCAAGTCTAATGTAACATGAAATTGTATTAGAAAATAAAGATGGCGATGCGCCGAGATTGATTGAACGTCTGTTGTTATTATTTACAAGACCTCAGGTCTATATTTATACCCGAAAATACAAACATTGTCCATCACGAACACGACTCATATTAACCTAATACAAATCTAACTAACGAACAAGTCCCTTAGGAGGACTCTTACCGGGAATATCTATAAAGAAAATACATATATTCCTAACTAATAGATATAATTGCCAATCTTGGACTCTATCCTTGCCCGGCAATATCATCGTGAGCTCCTTGTTGAATCCGATATTGATTTCACATGCGATATCGGCCCCATCAGCTATCCCAATCGGACTCGGTTTCCAGCCAATACGGACTCCAGCCGATGCGCACTCTGCTTTCCGAGATTTCTGCATATCTTCGAGTCCGCTTCGGATTGGATCGTGTTTCCGATTTATGTAGATTAGATTTACTTGCCAAATTTCATTATCAAGACATGCCCCCTAATTCCGTAGTATTATATAATGCAACGGAATTATCCCTTCAGAACCGCAAAAATCTAGGGTTTCCTCTGTGACCGTTACGCACCTACTTTTTTAAATATTAATCGCTCTTCTGGAGATTTCACGGCGTTAACTCCATTTTTACCGCTTAAGCCACCATTCTCCGTGAACTCCCGCGATTATTCTCTCTCTTCTCCGGTGACCGCAACAGCGAATCCCTTCTCGACGACGATTCTCATCCATCCATGGCGTCTTCATCAAGCCCATCCAGCGCCACCGCCAAGGAATTCCCCGAGGTGAGTCCCCATCGGCTCAGAATTTACTTAACTTTTCTTTACTTATTCTTCCGCCTTCAATCCTTTCTTTTTCAATCTGTAGCACTTAGTCCACCAGATAGCCATCCCCAGTTTAAAAGATCCGAATCACTTTTACCTGGGCCTGTTAGGTGATATAGATCCCACTTATATCATCAATGCAAAAACAAATAGAATCCCTTTCAAACAGTCATCTCCATCTCTTTGTCACTGGACTGCAACCTTCAGATCTTGGCCCTCTCAAGTTGATAAATGGACAGATTGGTATAAGAGGGTGGCTGCTATCAAACAGGATCATTGGGACGAAGTAGGAATAGCTCAGTGCTTATCTCTGTCTATAGCCGATACGAAAAAAGATGAGCCGATGTTGTCATCTTCTGCATACTTTTGGTCAGATACCTTCAATGCCTTTCATGTTTAACCATGGGCCGATGACCCCTACCTTGCTAGACATAACTATGATAACTGGTATGGATATAACCACATCGGCTAACCCCATCGGTATGAAGACCAAGTGCACATATAAGTTCAAAACTAAGAATATTGGAGGTTGGTCTGGTTTTATCTCTAAGAATATGGGTACAGGTTCTGTATCGGCTAGAGAGCACGCTGCTTTCTTAATGATGTGGCTGGACAAATTCGTATTCGGTGGATCCACCTGCGGCCCAACAGCAAACTGGCAACACCTAGCCGAAGCCATTGTCTTAAAGAAAGAATTCCCCCTGGGAAAATACCTACTAGGTGCAGTATATCAAACCCTAAGCCAATCATCGGCCAAATTGATCATGGATTCAAGTGTTAGCACCGGTGGCCCATGGTGGTTCATTCAGCTCTGGTTAACTCTGCACACCCTAAATGTTGCACAAAGACCATCTCTTCTTGAAGCTGAGTTCCCATCCTTAGCCGATCCCAGTAGCGATGACGAATCGGCCCCAATACGCCGATGTATGTCTTATGGCGAAGCAGCTACTGGTTATGCCGGACATGGACCATCGGCTGAGCACTTCCACAACTGGTTCGGCAACTTTTATGACGGATTTCCCAGAGACAGCCGAATCTGGTTTGCTTATGAATCGTTTGAGAAATTTGAACTGCCAGCCGATTTTAGATTAAATGAAATAAACGATGAGAGATTTGAAAAACCCAGAGAAATCTTAACTGCTGCAATCTCTCCATGCATACTCCCAATCGGCATATCCCAAGGCAAAAACGTCCAGCCCTCTTACGAATTCTATCATCCAATGACAGCAGCAAGACAGCTTGGTATGGGACAACTGCCCATCGTCTTGTATTATGCCGACAAAATTCAAACCAGGGGTGACATAGTATCGGCTCTGATGATGGACAAATTACTTAACATCCCTGGTCCTCCCCTCGGCAGCATAAACAGATTCAACATTATCTTAATGAGGAGTATACAGTTTGATAGATGGTGGTCTGAAATAAAAACCCATATATTCCACCTGCCGTCGAAACATACCTCACCAGGATCATACCAGACTTGGTCCCTCAGGTAAATTTCTTTTCTTCAAACCTTGCACTTTATTCCAATCAACTGCTTAATACTTATAATTCATCAATTCTCCTTGCAGACATCAAATTCTCCTCCTCCTCTTGTCAGTCGAAGTGGCAAACCAATAGAGTATGCTGCTGCTAAACTCCCAAACAGTTGTGGACCAGCTCCATCCATCATCAGCTTTAACGCTCCAAAGACAACCACCTTGCTCCAAGGTCAACTCAGAGAGCCGATGCAAACTGGTGACAAGAGAAAAAGAACCAAACAAGCTACCATCAAACCAACTCTCTTGAAGAAACCAGCCAAGAAACAAAAGAAGACAACTGATACAGAAGCCCCTCAAGACCAAGCCCAAGCCGATACACCTCCTGCAGTACAATCTCAAGCTGCAAAAACCCCAAGTCCTCCAAAAGGACTTCAAAAAGTACAGGTAAGAATGCTTCAACAACAATCTATTCTCTTCAACCCATATCTATTCTCTTTAACTTATTCATCCTTCTCAGCCCAAGAAGAAACAAATTGCTGTTAGGAAGAAACCAACCCCACCACCTGTATCGGTAATTACAACTTATCTCATACTCAATCTTATTTTCAGCCGATACTAACCAATATTTATTAATGCTGCAGCCCCCTCACCCAGCATATCCTCACCAAATTTCAAGTGAATGAACTCCATCGACTACATCCAGCCGACAAGATGAAGAGGTTGCTGCCACAGCTCCAATTCCTCAAATTCCTGTAAGCATTTCCCAAACTTTATATTCATCGGCTAATCTCCAACATCAATATCATCACTTACCAAATACCCTTCTTATATTTCAGCTCTTAGCCGATATGTTTTCTTTTGATATCAAACAATTTCTGGATGAGGAAAAAGAGGATACAACTAGCAAAGCCATTTCTCCCATATCAGAAGACCTGAAAAAGAGCTTGACTGATATTACAGATCGGCTCAATGCTTCCCTTGACGCATTGGTTGTAAGCTGTGGACCAATCAGGGCAAGATTCGAAGAAATTCAAGACCGTATCCCTGATTAGCTCATTGAAGCAATTTCTCCAGCACTCTTCCTCGAACAACATCGTTTCAAGTTGGAGAGAGCAAGGCAAAGAATTGCCGATCGGCTAGAGCGCTCCGCTCTTGAAGCTAATGTTCAGTCCAGCCGACAGCAAGTGAATGAGGAGAAAACTAAACTGGATGAACTAGAAGCTAGACCAAGCTCCACACAGCAGAAGATTGAGATGTTGAAGAAGAAAGAAGTTGATCTGCTGCAACAACTTGAGGCTTGCAAGGCTGAAATCAATAGTGAAGAACAAAAACTAGCCGATCTGCTCAAAGCGATTGAAGCCCAAAAATTGAAGTTAAAGAAATCGGTGAAACATCTTTCTGCCTTAAGCAAAGCCTTGAAACCGATTCCAGGTACAGATGCAGCCGATGCTCAAGCCATTGATGAAGTAGAACAAATTAGGCATAGAGCAATTTCAGCCATCCAGAAATACATGGCTTGATGTAACGATCTAACAATTCTGAACAATCTTTTGCTGTAATATATGCATCGGCCATCGAGCCGATTTATACTTAGCCAAATCCTTGAAGTACAATCCGCTATCGGCCATCGAGCCGATATGTGATATATAGACTGACATTATCTTGGTTTGTATAATTCTATATTTTTGCTCAAAAATTTTGCTCAAAAAATTTCCAACTTTTATCCTCCATGCCCCCAAGTTTGTAGTAGGGAACACAATGCTGCAAACTTATATGTCTAAGGGCGATAAAAATATCGGCCATCTAAAGGCGATGTAAACACATCGGCTGTAAACCATACATCGGCAAAACTCAGCCGATTATGAACCAATCCAAACACTTGGATAATAATTCTTCAAATATTTTCCATTGAGTGCTCTACCAAAAACTTCTCCATCAAGTGCTTTTAACATATAGGCCACTTTAGAAACACATTTATAAATCTGAAAAGGTCCCTCCCAATTCGGTGACCATTTACCAAATTTGTTATCTCTTGCTCCTATCGACAACACTAATTTCCAAACAAGTTCATCCTCTTCAAAAGACTTTGGCACCACCTTTTTATTATAATGTCTGGCAACCCTTTCTTTATCTTTTCTAACTTTCTCAAGAGCTCGCAATCTAGATTGAACCAAATCTTCCGATTCATCGACCATTAAATTTTGATAATCATTGGCTGTCAACTCGTCCTGTAAAGAAATCCTTCTGGAGCCGACGTTGGTTTCCCATGGTGACACAGCTTCATGCCCATAAACCAGTTGATATGGAGGTACTTGAATTGCACCGTGACAAGCCATCCGATAGGACCATAATGCCTCTGCCAATATAGTGTGCCACTTTTTCGGGTATTCTGCAATCTTCCTTTTGACCAACTTAATCAAGCTCTTGTTAGATGCCTCAGCCTGTCCATTTGCTTGTGCATAATATGGTGAAGAATTCAACAACTTAATCCCCATACTATCAGCAAAGTTAACAAACTCATCGGACACAAAAATTGAACCTTGATCAGTTGTAATCATCTGTGGCAAACCAAACTGGTATATAATATGTTCCTTGACAAATTCAATGGCATCTTTACTGTCAACTTTCTTCAAAGGAATTGCCTCAACCCACTTAGTTAAATAATCGGTAGCAACCAATATGAATTTATGTCCTTTACTTGACGGTGGATTGATCTGGCCGATCATATCAATACCCCAACCTCTGAACGGCCATGGCTTAATAATAGGGTTCATAGCCGATGCTGGTGCTCGCTGAATTGCTCCAAATTTTTGACAATCTTGACATCCCTTTAATATCTGAAACACTCTTCCAGCATTGTCGGCCAAAAATATCCAACTCTTCTAATCAGCCATTTTATCTTGTGAGTCGATTGATGAGTCCCACAGATACCCTCATGTACTTCACACATGACAACTTTTGCTTCTTCTAAACTCAAACATCTCAAAAGAATTCCATCAATCGTCCGATAATATAATGTGTCATCCAACAGAACATATTTGAGAGCTTTATATCTTAACTTTCTGGAAACCGATTTAGAAGGATTCTTCAAATACTCAAATATATCAAATCTCCAATTATCGGTTGGTAGGCAAGCAACTTCTACTTCAATTCCTTGCAACATCGGCTTGTAGCCTGATGCACCTTGAGCTAAATCATTGGCTTCAATGTTTTGCTCCCTAGGGATATGTTTTAAAGTAACTATCTTGAAAGTCTTCATCAGCTCTTGACATTTCTCATTGTAAACCATTAAAATATCATTCTTGCACTCATATTCCCCAGACAACTGACTTATCACCAATAATGAGTCACCCATGATTTCAATAGCATCGGCTTCAACCTCTCTCAATAATTGAAATCCTTTCAGAACAACTTCATATTCGGCTTGATTATTTGTAGAATAAGGTTTGATAGTAAAAGCAAACTAAAAACTTGCCCCCCTAGGCGAGATGATCACCAAGCCGATACCACAACCATGAGTACATACAGAACCATCAAAGAATAAAGTCCATGACATGATGTCAACATTATCAATACTGGTATCCCTGTGTTCAACTATGAAATTGGCTATCGCCTGCCCTTTAACTGCCTTAGCCGATTCATACTTTAGGTCAAACTCTGATAAAGCAAAAATCCACTTCCCAATTCATCCTTTCAGAACTGGAGCCGATAGCATGTATCGTGCTACATCGGCTTTACATACTATTGTGCACTCATTGGAAAGCAAATAATGCCTCAATTTTGTACAAGAAAAATATAAGCACAGGCATAATTTCTCCACAGGTAAATACCTTGTTTCTGCATCCAAAAGTCTTCTACTGAGATAAAATATAACTTTTTCTTTACCTTCGACCTCTTGGATTAAAACTGAGCCGATAGAATTCTGATTGGCTGACAGATATAATTTGAAGGGAAGCCCTTTCTGTGGTGGTATGAGAACTGGAGGAGTACTCAAATATTCCTTGATATTGTCCAATGCCTGCTGTTGTTTTCTCCCCAGACAAATTCTTGATCGGCTTTTAATCTTAACAATGGAGTAAATGGTTCTATTCGGCCAGACAAATTTGATATGAAATGCCGAACAAAATTTATTTTGCCGATCAGAGATTGCAACTTGGTTTTATCTTCTGGAGGTTTTATGTCTTTGATTGCTTCAATACTCCTCTGAGGTATCTCAATCCCGCGCTCATGTACCAAAATATCCAAGGAATTGCCCAGCCGATACACCAAAAGCACACTTAGTTGGATTCATCTTCAAACCATACTTCCTTGCTTTTTCCAGTACTTGTCTTAAATCGGCTATATGTTCATCAACTTCCTTAGATTTGACCACCACATCATCAATGTAAATTTCTACCAACATGCCGATAAGATCAAGGAATATATAATTCATAGCTCTCTGATATGTAGCACCAATACTTCGCAAGCCAAAAGTCATGACAACCCACTCATACAAGCCGATTGCACCAGGACATCTGAAAGCAGTCTTGTGAATATCTTTTTCTGCCATAAAGATTTGATTGTAACATGCATTGCCATCCATGAAGCTGATAATTTTATGTCTAGATGCTGCATCAACCAGTTGATCAACTATTGGCATTGGGTATTCATCTTTTGTTGTGGCTTTGTTTAAATCTCTCAAATCAATGCAAACCCTGAGTTTACCGTTTTTCTTGATAACTGGTACTATGTTTGAAATCCACTCAACATATCGGTATGGTCTAATAAAATTTGCATCGTAGAGTCTTGTAATTTCGGCCTTGATAGCATCATACATGTCAGCTTTACAACGTCTTGGAGGTTATTTGTATGGCTAATAGCCTGGTTTGATAGGGAGCCGATTTTCAACAATCGATCGGCTAAGTCCTGGCATTTCATAATATTCCCAGGCGAAAAAATCTCTATATTCTTTCAAAAGTGCTATTAATTTACATTTAAACTCTTTTGATAAACCCTTACTAATATATGTCGGCCTAGGCCTATCACCTGGTCCAATGTCGATTTCTTCCAACTCATCGGCCGACATAAACCCTTGTCCTAGCTTGCCATCGAGATCATGAACAGTGTCCTTCGTGTAAAGATTGGAACCCTCCATGGCGCCCTCAAAATAACAATTGGGGCTCTCCATATCCTGTTGGCTGTATGGCATAATCAGAAACTTTTAAGTAATCTTCTTGCCAAACGTTTCCAGACAAGCAATCAATTCCTTCCATCTCCCAAACAGATAAATCGGCACTAGCTACATTGACTGACCTGTCGACTGGCACGATTTTGATTTGGTCTCCTTGCCATTGAATCAAGCTTTGGTGCATTGTTGAGGGAATACAACAGTTAGCATGGATCCAATCTCTTCCCAGCAACAGACTGTAGTAACCCTTCCCATCAATAACAAAGAACGTGGTAGAATTGTTTTACTGCCGTTGGTCAACTCCACATTTAAAACTCCCTTGGTCTCTGTTGGATTCCCACCAAAATCCTTCAAAATCATATTGGTCTTTATCAAATCCTCTGAATTCTTCCCAAGCTTTCTGAAGGTTGAATATGGCATTAAATTGACGGCTGCCCCTCCATCGACTAACATCTTTGACACTGACTTCCCATTGACAAATCCCTTGACATATAGTGGCTTGAGGTGCCGATGATCAGTTCCTTCGGGCTTCTCAAAAACAGCTTGTTGTGGAGACAACATCAACTTAGCCGATGGCAACTCATCTGCTTGCTCAACAACTTGTTCAACCTCATATTTAGCTAGTAGCATGAAAACCATGTTTATTGCAGATGACATCATCTCTTTGCCCTTATTATGGAGATTTCTTTTCTTATCGGCTTGGACTTCATCGGCTGGCAACACCTTGCTCTTCACGCGCCAAACCTTCTTTGTTCGTTGTCTAAGCCGATGTTCAATTTTTCCTTCAACCTCCTGGAATTGTTCCATATTTCTTATCCTCTTAACTCTTCTCTTTTGGTTCTTAGTAAAAACTCCAGAAAGGCACCATTGTGGTTGCATATTTTTGGGCTCTCTCTATGAATCATCTTCATTATCGTCTTGCTGGATAGGCCCAAGTCTTTCATGAACTGATAATCTTTTCTGAATCGGCCGATGCACATTTGCACTCTGTCGGCTTGGTCTCTGGACGAATTGAGCGTCAGAATCACTACACCCGGGACAGTTCTCAATGGATGGCAACTTCATGCCTTCGTTCCAGCAAAATCTGAAAAATTCACAGCTTCAATAGGGATCAAAGTACCTCTCATCATCATAGTAATATGACTCCTCTTCCCTCTGACGCCTTTTTTGATACTTGTTGATCATATCAGCTGATTTGATATTTTTGGTGTAACCTTTACCTCCATCGGCTTGATTCCGGTTAAATCCAGAGTGAACCATATTTACTGGAAAAGGATGTCCATCTATCTTCATCGGCCTCTTGGATTCATCAATCTTGATCTTTCCTTGCTCGATAGCCGATTGGATCTGCTGTATGAAAATTTTGCAGTCATTGGTGCTGTGAGATCCTGTATTGTGCCACTTGCAATATTTCCTTCTCTTCAGCTCTTCAGCCGATGGGATCACATGTCCTGCCGGCAACTGAATTTGTTTCTCTTGAAGAAGAAGATCAAATATCTTGTCAGCTTTGGTGATGTCAAAATCAAATATTTCTTCCTTTCCCGAATTCTTGACCCATTGGCAAACTACAGTCTTATTGTTCCTAGCCCACTTGGCTGCATTGACTTCTGGATCATCATCTTCGGAATCAGAATCGTAGCTGTAGATATTGTTGACATTGTTGGCCTTCTTGATGAATTTTCTAGCCTCCTGGAATCTTGTCTCATGAGCTGATACCTTCTGAGCTAGATAAGCTAAACTCCTAAAATGTTGAGCCGAAAACCTTTCCCTTATTGGCGCCAACAACCCCTGAAATGCTAAATCGGCTAGCTGTGAATCTGTTAGGGCTAGACTGTAACATATGTTCCTCACATCTCTAAATCTTTGAATATAATCTGGTACTGACTCATCTGATTTCTGTCTGATAGCTGTGAGGACTGACAATTTCATCTCTTGAATGCCACTGAAGAAGTATTTGTGAAATTGTTTCTCCAGATCGGCCCAACTTCTGATAGAATTGTAAGGCTAGGATGAAAACCATGTGAATGCCGATCCAGATAGGGAGAGTGGAAACAATCTGACTCTGAGGGCTTCTGTAGCCGATGCCTCACCACACTGAGCTAGAAATCGGCTAACGTGCTCATAAGTTGACACATTGTCTTGCCTTGAAAACTTGGAGAAGTCTGGCACCTTGTATCGGTTTGGCAGTGGTACTCGATCAAAATATTCTGGATATGGGTGCCGATACATGTTGCCATTATCCTTAGGTTTAAGTCCAAACTGTTCCCTCATGACATCAGCGATCATATCGGCCCACGACTGCTACGGTGTTGTTGCACCATATTGCTATTGAATTGGATCAAACTGGCCATACTGGATCGGCTGAGACCGTGGAGAATGAGGCTGATAGATATGATTGAGGTTAGCCGATATGCCTTGAGGTGGCACATAGGGGAGTTGTTCTGTGCTGTACTGCTGGCTTATCGGCTGAGCAATTCCAATCGGCTGTTGTGGAACCGAAGGAATTTGATACGAAGTATCGACAACTGGCGGTTTTGGATTAAGTATGCTTATCAATTGTTCTGGTGTCAGCTGACTTGAAGCTTGCCCCCTAGTGATCGGCTGTGGCCTTGTCAGGATTGATGGGATATTTGTGCTAGAGAAAGGAGCTGATGGAACCTGGGTTTGAAGTGTTTGTTGTTTCCCGCCAATTTCTATCTTCACGGTCCTGTAGCCCGGGAACGTATCGCCTGGTAAGTATATGGGTCGTTTAGCTTTCTCTTCGGCTATAGTTCCATCTACCACTGATTTGATCATGTTTGTTAGTGTATTGACGAGTACACCAGACTGATTGATGAGCGCGTGATATACTGCCGAATCAATGCGATCTTGTAATGTATGGAGTTCTTCATCATTTGATTCGGTTTTAACTTCCTTAGCTTTTTCTTCAGTTGTTCCGGATGTACTTGGATCTAGTTTCATGATCTTTGGTACCTCGACTTTAGTCCTGTGAACGACTGTGCCCTGTCGGGTTACCGTGAACGAATGCAGATATTGATTCTGGAGTTGATCTAGCATCTGTTTCATCTCTTCTCTTTGCTCATCGTTCAACTGCTCGATCGTGATCTGCAGGATGTTGTCCTCTGAGACTTCAGTGATGTTTGGCGACATGATGACACAAGGTCCCACTGGGCGTGCCAAAAGCGTGTTGATGCAAAAAACACACACTGGCCTGAGAGATTTGTTTTACTCTAGTGCAGGTCCAAAATTAATTCTTTAGGTTCAAGGGCGTGCCAGTTGATTTCATCCTGCAATCAACAAGTAGAAATATTCAAAAATATTAGTAAACAATAGTCCATCAGCCAGTTAGCCGATTTCATATCGTATGTGACCTAGCCGATGCAATAAAGCATGAATCGGCTGTAAGGTGTGATCAATGAAAGAACTAACCCTAAAACTAGTATATCGGCTAAAAAGATTAGTGCTACATAATCAATACATCAATATTACTTTAGAAATAAGCAATTGGGATAGATCGGACTGAACCGAGACAGTATAAATTGCCCAAGTCTAATGTAACATGAAATAACGATTATATATACTCATGTCATAGCCGATATCTAGATTTAAGCATGTATTGATACAACCTTATACTAGGATATTCTCTAGTAATAACTATATTCAACTATAACCAATTAAATTGGTATCAAGCTCAATATATTTATATTAGATTAGATCCTGATATAAGGGGCAGATATAGAACATTAAACAAAGCATTAAACAATGTAAAACATCTATATCAGGTAAGATCGGCTGAAACCCCGATACTATCCTTATTAACAACCATAAAACAGGCTAGAGATCATGATTCTAAATACGACTTAATAGGTTAGACTTAACCAATGCAACAAGATACAACAAGATAATCTAGCCGATATCGATGAAACCCTAAATAGAATCAAGCCGATGCGAATAGATTGCATTGTCGATCTAAATTATACAACGCATATGATAACTCGAAAGTTTACAAGATAGAACTAGAGTGTCATAAAGATGTAAGCACTAGTTCCGATGATGCAAACCGCCATAACAAGACTTACCTTTTCGTCGAAGATCAAACTGATGCAGCACGACTCGAAAGCACAAACTTTGTCGAAAAGTAGAAAATAAAGATGGCGATGTGCCGAGATTGATTGAACGTCTGTTGTTATTATTTACAAGACCTCGGGTCTATATTTATACCCGAAAATACAAACATTGTCCATCACGAACACGACTCATATTAACCTAATACAAATCTAACTAACAAACAAGTCCCTTACGCGGACTCTTACCGGGAATATCTATAAAGAAAATACATATATTCCTAACTAATAGATACAATTGCCAATATTGGACTCTATCCTTGCCCGGCAATATCATCGTGAGCTCCTTGTTGAATCCGATATTGATTTCACATGCGATATCGGCCCCATCAGCTATCCCAATCGGACTCGGTTTCCAGCCAATACGGACTCCAGCCGATGCGCACTCTGCTTTCCGAGATTTCTGCATATCTTCGAGTCCGCTTCGGATTGGATCGTGTTTCCGATTTATGTAGATTAGATTTACTTGCCAAATTTCATCGTCAACACATGCCCCCTAATTCCGTAGTATTATATAATGCAACAGAATTATCCCTTCAGAACCGCAAAAATCTAGGGTTTCCTCTGTGACCGTTATGCACCTACTTCTTTAAATACTAATCGCTCTTCCGGAGATTTCACGGCGTTAACTCCATTTTTACCGCTTAAGCCACCAAACTTCTCCGTGAACTCCGGCGATTATTCTCTCTCTTCTCCGGTGACCGCAACAGTGAATCCCTTCTCGACGACGATTCTCATCCATCCATGGCGTCTTCATCAAGCCCATCCAGCGCCACCGCCAAAGAATTCCCCGAGGTGAGTCCCCATCGGCTCAGAATTTACTTAACTTTTCTTTACTTATTCTTCCGCCTTCAATCCTTTCTTTTTCAATCTGTAGCACTTAGTCCACCAGATAGCCATCCCCAGTCTAAAAGATCCGAATCATTTTTACCTGGGCCTGTTAGGTGATATAGATCCCACTTATATCATCAATGCAAAAACAAATAGAATCCCTTTCAAACAGTCATATCCATCTCTCTGTCACTGGACTGCAACCTTCAGATCATGGCCCTCTCAAGTTGATAAATGGACAGATTGGTATAAGAGGGTGGCTGCTAGCAAACAGGATCATTGGGACGAAGTAGGAATAGCTCAGTGCTTATCTCTGTCTATAGCCGATACGAAAAAAGATGAGCCGATGTTGTCATCTTCTGCATACTTTTGGTCAGATACCTTCAATGCCTTTCATGTTTAACCATGGGCTGATGACCCCTACCTTGCTAGACATAACTATGATAACTGGTATGAATATAACCACATCGGCTAACCCCATCGGTATGAAGACCAAGTGCACATATAAGTTCAAAACTAAGAATATTGGAGGTTGGTCTGGTTTTATCTCTAAGAATATGGGTACAGGTTCTGTATCGGCTAGAGAGCACGCTGCTTTCTTAATGATGTGGCTGGACAAATTCGTATTCGGTGGATCCACCTGCGGCCCAACAGCAAACTGGCAACACCTAGCCGAAGCCATTGTCTTAAAGAAAGAATTCCCCCTGGGAAAATACCTACTAGGTGCAGTATATCAAACCCTAAGCCAATCATCGGCCGAATTGATCATGGATTCAAGTGTTAGCACCGGTGGCCCATGGTGGTTCATTCAGCTCTGGTTAACTCTGCACACCTTAAATGTTGCGCAAAGACCATCTCTTCTTGAAAAGTGGAAAATAAAGATGGCAATGCGCCGAGATTGATTGAACGTCTGTTGTTATTATTTACAAGACCTCGGGTCTATATTTATACCCGAAAATACAAACATTGTCCATCATGAACACGACTCATATTAACCTAATACAAATCTAACTAACGAACAAGTCCCTTAGGCGGATTCTTACCGGGAATATCTATAAAGAAAATACATATATTCCTAACTAATAGATACAATTGCCAATCTTGGACTCTATCCTTGCCCGGCAATATCATCGTGAGCTCCTTGTTGAATCCGATATTGATTTCACATGCGATATCGGCCCGATCAGCTATCCCAATCGGACTCGGTTTCCAGCCGATACGGACTCCAGCCGATGCGCACTCTGCTTTCCGAGATTTCTGCATATCTTCGAGTCCGCTTCGGATTGGATCGTGTTTCCGATTTATGTAGATTAGACTTACTTGGCAAATTTCATCGTCAATAGCTTGTGGCAATTCTTTTGTACCAATTGGTCCATCCATCTACTTGGGAAGGCCAGGATATAAAGGTGGTTGTCCAGTGCGCAAGAGATGGGTTTGATTGTCTGAAAGGGATTCTCTCTGTCTCTGCGTTGATTATAGAGGTTGGATCTATATCGCCTATTGGACCCAAGAAGAAATGACTGGGATCTCTGAGACTTGGGATGGCTACTTGGTGACTAAGTGCTACAGATTGAAAAAGATAGATTGAGAGCAGAAAGCGAATAAGAAAGTGCAAGATGAGTTTTGAGCCGATAGGACATACCTCGGGGAATTCCTTGGCTGGGATGCTTGATGGGCTCGATGAGGGCCCCATTGGTGCGCGGGGGATTGTCACCGGGAGCAGATTTGTCGATGGGGTCGCTAGAGAATACGAGAGCAATCACCGGAGTTCGTGGGCGAGTTTGGTGGCTTAAGCGGTGAAAACGGAGTTAACGCCGTGAAAACTCCGGAAAAGCAGCTGGTATTTATGAAATTAGGTGCGTAACGGTCACAAGGGTAACCCTAGATTTTTGCGGATGAAAGAGATAATTCAGTTGCATTATATAATACTTTGGAATTGGGGGGCATGTGTTGACGATGAAATTTAGCACACATATGAATCGGGAAAAAGATCCAAATCGAATCGGATTCGAAGATATGCGGTATTCTCGCAAACAGAGGGCGCATCGGCTGGAAGACCGTATCGGCTAGAAGCGAGTCCGATTTGGATAGCCGATGTGGCCGAAATTGCATGTGAAGTCAGTATCGGGTTCAGAGAGGAGTTTGAGACAATAGTGCCAGACATGGATAGAGTCCAAAATTAGCAATTGTATCTATTAATTAGGATTATCTGTAATTTCTTTATAGATATGTTCGTTAAGAGTCCGCCTAAGGGACTTGTTTGCTAGTTAGATTTGTATTAGGACAATATGAGTCGTGTCCATGTTGTACAATGTTTGTATTTTCGGGTATAAATATAGACCCAACATCTTATGAATAAAATAACAACAGTTCAATTAATCTTGGCGCATCACCAAACCTTTTACTTTTCTACTTTCGACAAGTTCATGCTTTCGAGTCGAGCTGCATCAATTTGATCTTCGGCGAAGAGGTAGGTCGTGTTATGGCGGTTTGCATTATCGGCATTAGTGCTTACATCTTTATGACACTCTAACTCTATCTTGTAAATCTCTGAGTTATCATATACATTGTATAATTTAGATCGACAATGCAATCTATCTATATCGACCGATTTCTATCCAGGGTTCTGCTGATAACGGTTAGATGGTCTTGTTGGTTTAAACTATATGATGTATCCACCATCCCGAAAAGATATCCATCGGCTTGATTGTTTAGATACCATGTGATAAGCCCTGAGCAGCTCTGATACCACTTGATAAACCCTGACCTCCACTCGATGCGCTCAAGGATATGATTTGGCCCGATCTTTCGGTGAGTTTGTGATAACTACGATTTGAGAGAAACGTTGACTATCCGACTACAACCGTACGAGACGTTGTGTTGCGCCTTAGCGATCGATACACCTCTCTGTGGGTTGTTGATCTTATCGATGCAGATCAACCTTATTCCTGCAAGCAAATCGAAGAAACTAGCAAGAACAAGATAAAAGTAATCTGAATTGCAAATAGGAATTAAATACAAATGATAAGTTGGGGTTCCAAAGAACAAGCAGACGGACGGTCTAGCCAACACGCGCGCTGCAAGCAAGTAGCAATGGCTAAACTTTAATCTAACAAAACCCGAGTGTTCTTGGCGGCGGCTAAAGGTATAAAAAGAGGAGGAGAACGACCACAGGTCGTGCTCTAACCCTAGGACGCGCCCCTAATGGGCCCAACTTGATACACAGCCCATTGGGCCCAAAAAGAGGTGACGCAACACCATGGACAGAAAACACTCGGTAGTAAAACGACAATTGCGGCCGCTCCAGAACAGATATGGACATGAGGTTGGATGCATTTGAAAGTAGACTTGAATAGCTTTCCATGAAGTACTTGCACGCCCAAATCGGAGCTCGCATGAAATCGTGGCGGCCGTCAGAAGTTGGTGCTGTCCTGCAGTCCGAATTCACCCCGCGCGAATCCTCTCCCCTTTGGATCCTCTCCATCGTTCCTGAGTAAAACAAGAGTGCACGCATCTCCGGGGTATAAAGAAGAGGAATATGAACTCAAGAATGAACTCACCTGATAGTTGAGTTGACGTGCACGAGCGCGGGTGATAGGACCATGAAGCTGTACTTGTGGGGACGTGGATGTATCGATGGTGTTGATGTCCTCATCACCATGCTTCTTTTCATACTTAAAGCTGCATCAGTTAAGTTTAAGTTTGATCTATTAAGTCGTGTTAAGAATCATGATCTCTAGCCTGCTTTATGGTTGTTAATAAGGATAGTATCGGGGTTTCAACCGATCTTATCTGGTATAGATGTTTTACATAGTTTCACGCTTTGTTTAATATGCTATATCTGCCCCTTATATCAAGATCTAATCTAATACAAATATATTAAACTTACGATCAATCTGATTGATATTAGTTGAATATATTTGTTGCAAGAGAGTATCCTAGCATAAGGTTGTATCGGAGCTATAGCTGATGCATGCTTAAATCTGGACATCGGCTATAACATAAGTACAAATAATCGTTATTTCATGTTATTTTAGACTTGAGCAATTTATACTGTCTCGGTTCAGTCCGATCTATCCCAATTGCTTATTTCTAAAGTAATATTGATTTATAGATTATGTTATACTGACATTTTTAGCCGATGTATCAGTTTTAGGGTTAGTTTTATCATCAAATACACCTTACAGCCGATCCATGCTATATTGCATCGGCTAGGTTACATCACGATATGATATCGGCTAACTAGCCGATTGATTATCGTTTACTAACAAACTTGCACGTTTCTTCTTGTTGATTGGAGGATCAAATCAACTGGCACGCCCTTCGAACCTAAAAGCAAGTTTCGGACCTGCACTATAGTAAAGCAAATATCTCAGGGCAGTGTGTGTTTTTTGCATCAACACTTCGCCACTTCACCAACCACGACGTCTCCAAGAGCCTCGACACCTCGGCATGTGCCACCAGATATGACGTCGTGCAAATTTACTACAAGTGGTTCTCCAATTTTCAAGATTTCTACTCAGACATCACAGTGATTGATACTCGATGGAAAGAAGCTACAGCTCTTTATTCTATCTTCAGTTGTTTCCCTACTAACCAAATAGTCAGGGGCTACATAAACACAAGACTAAAATTTGACATGCGTTATGTCAAGATGAAGCAATCGACCAGTCAACGAGTCCAATGAAATCAACTTCAAGAGTCATTAGCTTTGTCTTCACTCCAGAGTAGGCGTTCTGCTTGAACAACTCCAATGTTTTCACCGACAACTTTGGCTCTCACCTAATGCCACGGTCTACTCCAAGTTTTTCAAGTATCAAGATCGAGATTTAATCTACATATCCTGGTCAAATTCAGTTCTACCCTCTAGAGTTCTACTCGGATATGGCTTCTAGTCTCCCGAGTTCAGGCCTAAGGAGTTTGGGATCATCAACAAATTAACTCAGAATTGACAAGTTGGAAAGCAGCATCTACATCTACTTTCCTCCGAGTAAGCATCTCCAACAGCTACAACACCAAGTTCTACTATCATCTTCATAAATCAAGAGGAGTTGCATCAATCTTCGTCATGCACACGCTAACATCAAGAAAACTACTCGAGCATGGATATCTTCTCAACAGTTTGATGGATTATTATCATTGCCATCACCATCGACACCATCATCGGCATTATCTTCATCTCCGGTCAACTAATGTCAACCAGGTTCTTTACTATAGGAGGTTGGGCTTCATCAACACTAAAATCTGACTGAATCACCGACCTCATCATGTTCATCAACATCCTATCATGCCTCTTCGACCTAGCCTACTCTGCTACCATCGATGGGAAACTTTGTCTTCTTAGCCGACCATCTCTGCTGCCGCTAGCCGTCATTACCACTGGTCGCGTCTGCCATCGTTGATTGGTTTCTTTGTCTCCACGATTGGTCGATTTCACCATCTGAATTTTTTACATTTGGACCTTTATGAAAACTTATTTTACAAATGGACCCTAAAAAAACTTATTCAAAGAATGGTTCTTTTTGGTGCGCCAAAGAGACTGGCACCTTGGTCCAACGGGATGGCACCATCCATCCTGGCACCGTCGTCGCACCACCGTGGCATCCCGTGGTGGAGCCTTGCTGACGTGGCTGAGGCACGGCGCTACAGCAATTGTCGCCGTCCCCCCTCGGTGCAAATTTTGCTGGCGCGTTTCCTCGGTGGTGGGGGCGGCACTTAACAGTGGGTCCACCCTCTTCCCCTCGCCCCCACCCATTCGCCCCCTTTCTCCCAACCAACCCGAGCTCAGCTCTTCTCCCCTTCCTCTCCCTCTCACCTCTCCTCATCAAATCCACTCTATTTGGAACTGATTTTCGCGGGATTTTTTTGGGAAATCGATGAGCAAGGTATACTCCTCTGTTCCCCCCGATTTTTTTTTTATTGGTGGAATTTGTAGATCCGAGGTGATAAACCCTTAACTCAACTCGATACGCTCAGGGATCTGGTTGTCTCGATCTTTCAGTGAGTTGATGATAACTACGATTTGGGAGAAACGTTGATGACCCGACTACAACCGTACAAGACGTTGTTGTGTTGCGCCTTAGCGATCGATACACCTCTCCGTGGGCTGTTGATCTTGCCGGTGCAGATCAACCTTATTCCTGCAAGCAAATCAAAGAAACAAGAAAGAACAAGATAAAATCAATCTAAATTGCAAATAGGAATTGAATACAAATGATAAGTTGGGTTTCGAAGAACAAGCAGACGGACGGTCTAGCCGACACGCGCGCTGCAAGCAAGTAGCAATGGCTAAACTTTAATCTAACAAAACCCAAGAAACTCTGAAGGGGTACCTAGCTATTTAAGGAGGTGGGATGATGACCAAGGGATCCCTAGGGTCATGCTCCACCTACATGGGGCGCACCCCACATGGGCCCCATATGGGCCGGGGGTCCCAGATGAAGTTACAAGCCCATAGGCCCATTATAGGTGACGCAACACCTTCTTTCTATAATTTCGGCCAACTGGGATGGAATTTGGAGATGAGGCTGGATCCATTGGAAAGAGGACTCCGAGACCTTTCCATCAAGTACTCACGGGCTGAAAACGGAGCTCGTATGCAGATTTGGCGGCTGTTTGAAGTCAACGCTGCTACAGGTGGCCGAATTGGATTCCAACACTTGGAGGATTTGATCTTGTTGTCTTCTTGTTGATCCATGATGTGAACAACGGTTGTATCCATAGTAGCCATGGTCACATCATCCTCCCCTTCTTCACGGAAAACTGTCCTCGGTTTTTCCATACGGTGCTCTCCACGTAGTCCATTTAAAACAACATGTTTCACCAAATTAAAACAAGACAGACTCAAGATAACATGATTAGTCGTTATAGTACTCTCTAGCCTGCTATTGCCTTGCATAACTATAGGAGGTTCCAAATCTAAACATATATAAAATCTATGCACCAAATATATTCCTCTATCAGTATATCCACCAAAGATATGAAAAATAGCATTAATTGGACATCTCAAATCAGACTTAACAAATAATTTTTCCTTCAAATTGTCGAGCTCACAGAATTCATCAAACCGAATATTGCCCAAAGTATTTAAAGAAGATATCAATTCGCGTTTCTCTACTTCATTAGCAATGTGAATAACATGCTTAAAATCAGCACATAAAGAACTAACACTAGAAATAGCATATCCATTCACTAGTTGTGGCATTGATATAAGTGAAGCATTATCGCACAACTCTTCTTTATCACAAGGAACAAGGAACAACAAACAAATCAACTTGTGACAAAGGAATTTCAGCAATGGGTCCCACTATTGGTTGCTCTACTGTAGCATGAAAAGTGGACATGGGTAGCTCAGCTTGAGAATACTCACATTCATTTATCTCATTACCATTTAATTTACTTCTCAAGAACATCATTCTCCTCCTTTTGAGAATTGTTTACTTCCTACAAATTATTAGCAATAGGAGGCACGTGTACAACTTGTTGCTTCTTTACATCCTCAATTAGTTTTTCCGCATCACAAGCAAGTTGTAACAAATGAGCAAAAGAATTATAACTTTGACATGAAAGCATGTCCTTAATTTCACTATTAAGCCCACGTAAAAACCTCAATTCCGTTGCTTCTTCGCATTCATCTAAACCACAACGTAATAAACAAGCATGCATATCATGATAGTATGAAGTAACAATTTCAGTTTCTTGCTTTAAACATTGCAGTTTGTTGAACAAAATATCAGCATAATACATGGGAACATAAATATCTCTCAAATATCGTTTCATGTCTTTCCAAGATTGAGGTATTTTGTTATGCCTACAAAGATATTTCCAATCATCCGAATCATTTTTAATCAGAACACTAGAGGCAGACATAATCATATGTTTCTCAGACAAGTCATGCTTTTTAAATTCTCTATCAACCGCTAGCTCCCATTTAATGTAAGCATGAGGATCGTAATTTCCTTCAAAATAAGGTAGTGCAGATTTGATGTTAGCTAGAACAACATCACTTACCTCATAATGGTCATGTTGATCACTCCTCATGTCACGACGAAGATGTCGAAGTTGAGCATCATTGTCTTGTATTCCCTTGCTTAATCCTACCATGGTTAGTTGAAAACAAGAAACATACACAAGAATATGCACGCTCCTATCAACTACTAGGGCGGTGGCAGCTCAAATATCACACACACTGAAGCTTTTAACCGAGCTCTTACAAGTTCTTACCAATGCAAGCGGAATTGTGATATACACCGACTCAACCAAGCACCCCAATGGAGGTTGGATGTATCGATGCCTTGCCAAACACTTGTTGTACGGCTGCAATCAAATCTGTGGAGCTCTCAGTAGGCTTAAATACATAGCAAAGGAGTAGCAAATGCTCAAATCAGAGAATGCAAAGTTGAATAATTGTTCAAAGTCAGTACCGTGCTGGTCCTAGGCTAGAACGTACTAGAGACGCGACTCTAGACACAAACTATACCACAAGATAAAACTACGAACAACTCAAGCACAACTTTGATATACAAAAGCAAACTTAAAGATAACAGCTGATTTTCTATTTTCTTTCCTTTTTTTCTTCTTTTTTCCTTCTTTCTTTTTTTGGTGCGGCTTTTGTGTTCTTTTTTTAGCACCTTTCTTCCTTTTTTTCTTTTTTTTTAAATTTTTTCAGCAAAAACAACTCAAGGACCTGGATGTAAGATTACAGGGACTCAAATGTAAATATAAAAATTATAGGGACTAAAATGCAAAAGTGCAAACCCTAAAATTAAAATTATACAAAAATGGAATGCTCTCGTCCCATAGGTTCCGTTTTTGCAAACAGATCTCCAATCCGACACTCAAAAATTGTTCACCAAGAAAAATGAAATGTCACAGTGTAGATTGAAAAACGAAACTCACGTGGAAAAAGGTGGGAGTCAGACTCGAGGTGGAGATTGATACGGTTCAGTTACCAGCCACGCAATGGGTGGGACACGGTGAAACTATGAAAGGAAGTCGATCCCTTTTTTTGGTTGGAAACAAATCTAATCTAATCTATAAAATTTCCTCCCTTCTTTTTCTTTCCTCACGGCTAAACAGAAACACGGCGCAAGCACTAGCAGGTCTAGGCAAACCCTAGATGCAACTCCACAACTCCAAAACCAACCGATAGAAAATACCGGAAACGAGAAAAACGGAACCCTAGTGGCGACACAATTCCGTTTTCGAAGATCCCGATGACAACAAAGACACGGCGGCAACAGCGACAGTGGTACTAGACGTGACCAGAACTCGAAACTCTAAACGCACTAGACGCTAAGACCAGCAACTGCAACACAAAACTCAACAAAGCAAAAACTGAAAAGAACAATGCAACGACACAAAGATGGCTAGGTAAAGCCTGCAATTTTTTTGTATGGCTATTTTCTGGTTATAGGTAGATAAACACTCACCGAGCAACGAAAACTCTGATACCACTTGATAAACCCTAAACTCAACTCGATACGCTCACGACTGATGTTTGGCCCGATCTTTCGATGAGTTTGTGATAACTACGATTTGGAAAAAAACGTTGATGACCCGACTACAACCGTACGAGACGTTGTTGTGTTGCGCCTTAGCGATCGATACACCTCTCCCTGGGTTGTTGATCTTGTCGGTGCAGATCAACCTTATTCCTGCAAGCAAATCAAAGAAACAAGTAAGAACGAGATAAAAGAAATCTATATTGCAAATAGGAATTGAATACTAATGATAAGTTGGGGTTCGGAAGAACAAGGAGACAGACGGTCTAGTCGACACGTGCGCTGCAAGTAAGTAGCAATGGCTAAACTTTAATCTAACAAAACCCGAGAAATCATAAAGGGGTACCAAGCTATTTAAAGGTACGGGAGGACGACCAAGGAAGCCCTAGGGTCGTGCTCCACCTAATTGGGGTGCACCCCACATGGGCCCCTCATGGGTCGGGTCCCAGATGAAGTTACAAGCCCATAGGCCCATTATAGGTGATGCGGCACCTTGTTTCTATAATTGTGGCTAGATGAGATTGAATTTGGAGATGAGGCTGGATCCATTGGAAAGAGGACTCCTAGAGCTTTCCATCAAGTACTCACGGGTCGAAAACGGAGCTCGTATGCAGATTTGGCGGCCGTTTGAAGTCAACGTTGTTGCAGGTGGCCGAATTGGATTCCAGCACTTGATCTTGATGTCTTCTTGTTGATCCATGATGTGAACAACGGTTGTATCCGTAGTAGCCATGGTCACATCACGAGGGTAACCCTAGAAGTCGTTTTTTGCCCATATTTGTCATTTGGAACATTGAAATTGCGGATTTGATGATGGTTGTGTTACATGTGGGCAATGTGCTCGTTGATGCTATGGTTTTTTCGTTGGTGCTATTATTAAAGTTTGTGTGTATTTAGTGCTTGTTAAGTTAATTAGTTTTTAATTGTAGAGTTTGTAAAAATGTCCCTACAATTGACTTGGTGGGACACAATTTTGGCTTTGTAGAATGTTCAGGAAGGATGAACCGAGTTATTGCCCTAGGCAGCTTCCGCCACCGGACACGAACTGTCCCATGTGTTGGTGTGGTGACGATTGCTGTATTGCACGTAGCGATGACCACAAGACATACCACCAAAGGTATTGGATGTGTCGCAACTATGCGTACAGTCTAGAGAAGCCTAAGCAGGAGCCTAAGGCAAAGGGAAAGAAAAAAAGGCGGTGAAGAAAGTGGATGTAATCTCTTATATTTCAGAGGTTGCGATCCTAAATGCATTACATTTTGTAATTAATATCCTTTAAATCGTGAAATATGCATGTACTGAAGACACCGCCTCTGATAAACCCTGAGCTCCACTCGATGCGCTCAAGGATATGATTTGGCCCGATCTTTCGGTGAGTTGAGATAACTACGATTTGGGAGACACGTTGACGATCCGACTACAACCGTACAAGACGTTGTGTTGCGCCTTAGCGATCGATACACCTCTCCGTGGGTTGTTGATCTTATCGATGCAGATCAACCTTATTCCTGCAAGCAAATCGAAGAAACTAGCAAGAACAAGATAAAAGCAATCTGAATTGCAAATAGGAAATGAATACAAATGATAAGTTGGGGTTCCGAAGAACAAGCAGACGGACGGTCTAGCCGACACGCGCGCTGCAAGCAAGTAGCAATGGCTAAACTTTAATCTAACAAAACCCCCAAGAAACCCTAAAGGGGTACCTAGCTATTTAAAGAGGTGGGAGGACGACCAAGGGAACCCTAGGGTCGTGCTCCACCTAATTATGGCGCACCCTACATGGGCCCCACATGGGCCGGGGTCCCAGATGAAGTTACAAGCCCATAGGCCCATTATAGGTGACGCAGCACCTTGTTTCTGTAATTGCAATTGACTGGGATGGAATTTGAGGATGAGGTTGGATCCATTGGAAAGAGGACTCCGAGAGCTTTCCATCAAGTACTCACGGGCCGAAAACGGAGCTCGTATGCAGATTTGGCGGCCGTTTGAATTCAACGTTGCAGCAGGTGGCCGAATTGGATTCCAGCACCTGGAGGACTTGATCTTGATGTCTTCTTGTTGATCCATGATGTGAACAACGGTTGTATCTATAGTAGCCATGGTCACATCATCCTCCCCTTCTTCACGGAAAACCGTCCTCGGTTTTTCCATACGGTGCTCTTCACGTAGTCCATTTAAAACAACCTGTTTCACTAAATCAAAACAAGACAGACTCGAGATAACATGATTAGTCGGTACAGTACTCTCTAGCCTGCTGTGGCCTTGCATAACTACAGGAGGTTCCAAATCTGAACATATATAAACTCTATGCACCAAATATATTCCTCCATCAGTATATCCTCCAAAGATATGAAAAATAACATTAATTGGACATCTGAAATCAGACTTAACAAATAATTTCTCCTTCAAATTATCGAGCTCACAAAATTTATCAAACTGAAGATAGCCCAAAGTATTTAAAGAAGATTTCAATTCACGTTCCTCTACTTCATTAGCAATGTGAATAACATACTTAAAATCAGTACATAAAGAACTAACACTAGAAATAGCATGTTCACTCACTAGTTGTGGCATGGATATAAGTGAAGCATTATCATACACCTCTTCTTTACCACAAGAAACAACAAACAAATCATCTTGTGACAAAGGAATTTCAGCAATTGGTTCCACTAAAGGTTGCTCTACTATAGCATGAAAAGTGGACATTTGTAGCTCAGCTTGAGAATACTCACATTCATTTATCTCAGCACCATTTAATTTACCTTCCAAACTTTCTTCAGATGTCGCAGGTGCTTCATGCTTCTCCCCTTTCTTCTCAAGTATGTGTTTCTCCTCCTTTTGACAGCTATTTACTTCCGGCAAATTATTAGTAACAGGAGGCACGGGCACAACTTGTTGCTTATTAACATTCTCAATTTGTTTTTCCACATTGCAAGCAAGTTGTAATAAATGAGAAAGAGATCTATATCTTTGACTAGCGAGCATATCCTGAATTTCTTTGTTAAGCCCACGCAAAAACCTCAATTCTGAAGCTTCTTCGCATTCATCTAAACCACAGCGTAATAAACAAGCACGCATATCGTGATAGTATGGAGTAACAATTTTAGTATCTTGCTTTAAACATTGTAGTTTGTTGAACAGAATATCAGCATAATACATGGGAACATAAATATCTCTGAAATATCGTTTCATGTCTTTCCAAGATTGAGGTATTTTGTTATGCCTACAAAGATATTTCCAATCATCAGAATTGATAAACCCTGAGCTCCACTCGATGCGCTCAAGGATATGATTTGGCCCGATCTTTCGGTGAGTTGAGATAACTACGATTTGGGAAACACGTTGACGATCCGACTACAACTGTACAAGACGTTGTGTTGCGCCTTAGCGATCGATACACCTCTCCGTGGGTTGTTGATCTTATGATGCAGATCAACCTTATTCCTGCAAGCAAATCGAAGAAACTAGCAAGAACAAGATAAAAGCAATCTGAATTGCAAATAGGAATTGAATTCAAATGATAAGTTGGGGTTCCGAAGAACAAGCAGACGGACGGTCTAGCCGACACGCGCGCTGCAAGCAAGTAGCAATGGCTAAACTTTAATCTAACAAAACCCCCAAGAAACCCTAAAGGGGTACCTAGCTATTTATGGAGGTGGGAGGATGACCTAGGGAGCCCTAGGGTCGTGCTCCACCTGTTTGGGGCGCACCCCACATGGGCCCCTCATGGACCGGGGTCCCAGATGAAGTTACAAGCCCATAGGCCCATTATAGGTGACGCAACACCTTGTTTATATAATAGCGACCAACTCGGATGGAACTTGGAGATGAGGCTGGATCCATTGGAAAGAGGACTCCGAGAGCTTTCCATCAAGTACTCACGGGCCAAAAACGGAGCTCGTATGCAGATTTGGCGGCCGTTTGAATTCAACGTTGCTGCAGGTGGCCGAATTGGATTCCAGCACCTGGAGGACTTGATCTTGATGTCTTCTTGTTGATCCATAATGTGAACAACGGTTGTATCCATATGAGCCATGGTCACATCATCCTCCCCTTCTTCACGGAAAACCGTCCTCGGTTTTTCCATACGGTGCTCTTCACGTAGTCCATTTAAAAGAACCTGTTTCACCAAATCAAAACAAGATAGACTCGAGATAACATGATTAGTCGTTACAACACTCTCTAGCCTGCTGTTGCCTTGCATAACTACAGGAGGTTCCAAATCTGAACATATATAAACTCTATGCACCAAATATATTCCTCCATCAGTATATCCTCCAAAGATATGAAAAATAGCATTAATTGGACATCTCAAATCAGACTTAACAAATAATTTCTCCTTCAAATTGTCGAGCTCACAAAATTCATCAAACTGAATATAGCCCAAAGTATTTAAAGAAGATATCAATTCACGTTCATCTACTTCATTAGCAAAGTGAATAACATGCTTAAAATCAACACATAAAGAACTAACACTAGAAATAGCATATTCATTCACTAGTTGTGGTATGGGTATAAGTGAAGCATTACCACACAACTCTTCTTTATCACAAGAGACAGCAAGTAAATCAACTTGTGACAAAGGCATCTCAGTAATTGGTTCCACTAAAGGTTGCTCTACTATAGCACGAAAAGTGGACATTTGTAGGTCAGCTTGAGAATACTCACATTCATTTATCTCAGCACCATTTAATTTACCTTCCAAACTTTCTTCAGATGTCGCAGGTGCTTCATGCTTCTCCCCTTTCTTCTCAAGTATGTGTTTCTCCTCCTTTTGACAGCTATTTACTTCCTGCAAATTATTAGTAACAGGAGGCACGGGCACAACTTGTTGCTTATTAACATTGTCAATTTGTTTTTCCACATTGCAAGCAAGTTGTAACAAATGAGAAAGAGATCTATATCTTTGACTAGCGAGCATATCCTGAATTTCTTTGTTAAGCCCACGCAAAAACCTCAATTCTGAAGCTTCTTCGCATTCATCTAAACCACAGCGTAATAAACAAGCACGCATATCGTGATAGTATGAAGTAACAGTTTTAGTATCTTGCTTTAAACATTGCAGTTTGTTGAACAGAATATCAGCATAATACATGGGAACATAAATATCTCTGAAATATCGTTTCATGTCTTTCCAAGATTGAGGTATTTTGTTATGCCTACAAAGATATTTCCAATCATCAGAAGCATGTTTAACTAAAACACTAGAGGCACACATAACCATATGATTCTCAGTCAATTTATATTTTTGAAATTCTCTATCGACAGCAAGCTCCCAATCAACGTAAGCATGAGGATCATAATTTCCTTCAAAATAAGGTAGTGCAGATTTGATCTTAGCTAGAACATCATCACTTACCTCATAATGGTCATGTTGATTACTCCTCATGTCTTGACGAAGATGTCGATGTTGAGCACAGCTATTCCCAATCGTCTTCCGTATCGCTGCCATTGTTAGTAGAAAACAAGAAACATACAAAAATATGCACGTTCCTATTAACTACTAGGTATTGGACGCTCAAATATCACATACACTTAAGCTTTTAACCGAGCTCTTACAAGTTCTTACCAATGCAAGCGGAATGGTGATATACACCGACTCAACAAAGCACCCCGATGGAGGTTGGCTGTATCGATGCCTTAGCAAACACTTGCTGTACGGCTGCAATCAAATCTGTGGAGCTCTAGGTAGGCTTAAATATTTAGCAAAGGAATAGCAAATGCTCAAATCAGAGAATGCAAAGTTGAATAATCGTTCAAAGTCAGTACCGTGCTGGTCCTAGGCTAAAACGTACTAGAGACGCGAGTCTAGACACAAATGGTACCACAAGATAGCACAACTCAAGCACAACTCTGATACGTCAAAGCAATCTCAAAGATAACAACTAATTTTCTCTTTCTTTTTTTTTCTTTCTTTCTCTTTTTTTTCCTTCTTTCTTTTTTTTGGTGCGGCTTTTCTTTTCCTTTTTTAAGCACCTTTCTGCCTTTTTTTTCTTTTTTTTGACTTTTTTTCAGCAAAAACGACTCAAGGACCTGGATGCAAGATTACAGGGACTCAAATGTAAATATAAAAATTACAGGGACTCGAATGTAAAAGTGTAAACCCAAAAATTAAAATTATACAAAAATGGAATGCTCTCATCGCATAGGTTCCGTTTTTGCAAACAGATTTCTAATCCGACACTCGAAAATTTTTCACCAAGGTGTTTTGCAAGTTCCGGTATAGATTGGAACCGAGAGAAGAGAGGAGGAAGTCGGACTCAAGGAGGGGAGGGGGTGGGGCGGCATACCAAACCGAGAGAGAGTCTCGGCCTTGGTTTTGGAAAAGGCCCACGTGAAAAAAAGAAACAAACCCACACTTCCCTTTTTATCTCTTCTTCCTCAACCACAGAACCAATCTAATCTATTACCAAAAACCAATCTGTTCACTTCTCGTGCGGCATGAAAGCACGGCAAAGGCTAGCCGCCTATGGCAAACCCTAGATGCTACTCAGCAACTCCAAAACCGACCGACAGAAAATGCCCGAAATGAGAAAAACGGAACCCTAGTGGCGACACGATTCCGTTTTCGAAGATCCCGACGACAACGAAGACACAGTGACGAAGGCGACAATGGTACTAACCGTGACAAGAAC
This sequence comes from Oryza punctata, assembly GCA_000573905.2. Classification (NCBI taxonomy): domain Eukaryota; kingdom Viridiplantae; phylum Streptophyta; class Magnoliopsida; order Poales; family Poaceae; genus Oryza; species Oryza punctata. The sequence goes on along the minus strand of CM002490.2, from coordinate 22,357,665 downwards.
TCGAAACTCTAAACGGACTAGACGCTAAGACCAGCAACACGACTCGACGATGCAACGCAAAACTCAACAAAGTAAAAACTGAAAAGAACAATGCAATGACACAAATATGGCTGGGTAAAGGATGCAAATTTTTTGTATGGCTATTTTCTGGTTATAGGTAGATAAAAAACTCACCGAGCAACGAAAGCTCTGATACCACTTGATAAACCCTGAGCTCCACTCGATGCGCTCAAGGATATGATTTGGCCCGATCTTTCGGTGAGTTGAGATAACTACGATTTGGGAGACACGTTGACGATCCGACTACAACCGTACAAGACGTTGTGTTGCGCCTTAGCGATCGATACACCTCTCCGTGGGTTCTTGATCTTATCGATGCAGATCAACCTTATTCCTGCAAGCAAATCGAAGAAACTAGCAAGAACAAGATAAAAGCAATCTGAATTGCAAATAGGAAATGAATACAAATGATAAGTTGGGGTTCCGAAGAACAAGCAGACGGACGGTCTAGCCGACACGCGCGCTGCAAGCAAGTAGCAATGGCTAAACTTTAATCTAACAAAACCCCCAAGAAACCCTAAAGGGGTACCTAGCTATTTAAAGAGGTGGGAGGACGACCAAGGGAACCCTAGGGTCGTGCTCCACCTAATTATGGCGCACCCTACATGGGCCCCACATGGGCCGGGGTCCCAGATGAAGTTACAAGCCCATAGGCCCATTATAGGTGACGCAGCACCTTGTTTCTGTAATTGCAATTGACTGGGATGGAATTTGAGGATGAGGTTGGATCCATTGGAAAGAGGACTCCGAGAGCTTTCCATCAAGTACTCACGGGCCGAAAACGGAGCTCGTATGCAGATTTGGCGGCCGTTTGAATTCAACGTTGCAGCAGGTGGCCGAATTGGATTCCAGCACCTGGAGGACTTGATCTTGATGTCTTCTTGTTGATCCATGATGTGAACAACGGTTGTATCTATAGTAGCCATGGTCACATCATCCTCCTTTGTGCGACTTTGTGGAATGGATTGACATGGAGATTGATCCCAGCGATGCGGAGATGCTTCGTAGGGAACGCGAATGGGAAGAGGAATTGATGGATCATCGTCTGAGACTTGCGGCTATAGAGATTGAGGAAAGGAAGAGGAAGGAGGAGAAGGAGCTCAGAAAGATGGCAAGGGAGTTTGCGGAGAAGGAAGAGCATGTGAAGGATTGGGCGAGGAAGTTGGCTAGGGCACAACGTGCTAAGGAGGCTGGTCCAGAGGCTAAGGGGAAGTACCCTCGTTGCTCCGAGTAGTTTACTTGGTGGTGTAAAACAATTTTAAATTTCCTAAGGCATGTAATAGCAGCAATATTGAACATTGTGCGTTGAATTGTACGCGAGCATGCCATGCACGGTGTGAGACTTTGATTTAGAGAGTTTAACCGATTGATGTTGTCATTGTTCTTCTCGTGTTTGGATTCGCAGTTGTTATTGTTGATATTTCTTAACGACATTGCTAGGAATATAATTCCCAGCGATGGCGCCCGAAACATTAATCGGTATTCTTATGGTTACAGATATAAATCCACAAGCGCATGGATATACCGCTGTAGCATTTCACCCGGAAGTTTTCCAAGGTATCGTATTTATTTAATCCCAAGGGAAGATATGGTGAAGAAAATACCATGTTACTAATTCATATCATACCTATGTAGATCAAAGTCTATGTAGTGGTTAATCAATCATAAGGTAAAGGGTAGGTTGACATACAGAAGGAACATTATAAGAAAATTCTCTCTAAATAATACATCTAGGCTAAGTGGAGAAGAATAAAGAAAAGCTTCATTTCTTGTTGATGCAGAAAACACACATTGGCCTGAGAGATTTGCTTTACTCTAGTGCAGGTCCAAAATTAGTTCTTTAGGTTCAAGGGCGTGCCAGTTGATTTGATCCTGTAATCAACAAGAAGAAATATGCAAGGAATATTAGTAAACGATAGTCCATCGGCCAGACAGCCGATTTCATATCGTATGTATAGTCAATGAAAAAACTAACCCTAAAACTAGTATATCGGTTGTAAATATCAGTGTTACATAATCAATACATCAATATTACTTCAGAAATAAGCAATTGGGATAGATCGGACTGAACCGAGACAGTATAAATTGCCCAAGTCTAAAGATAACATGAAATAAAGATTATATAGACTAATGTCATAGCCGATATCTAGATTTAAGTATGTATCAGCTATAGCTCCGATACAACCTTATACTAGGATATTTTCTAGTAACAAATATATTCAATTATAACCAATTAGATTGGTATCAAGTTCAACATATTTATATTAGATTAGATCCTGATATAAGGGGCATATATAGAACATTAAACAAAGCATAAAACTAAGTAAAACATCTATACCAGGTAAGATCGGCTGAAACCCCAATACTATCCTTATTAACAACCATAAGGCAGGTAAGATCGGCTGAAACCCCAATACTATCCTTATTAACAACCATAAGGCAGGCTAGATATAAACCTAAAAAGCAACCACCTCCACCAGCCGATGACACCGATGAAGCTCTGGAGGAAGCAGCTATTGAGCAGGCAATAGACGAAGCTGCAGCTGAACTTAGCGACGTGGGAGAGAAAACACCATCGGCTTCTTCAGCTCCAAAACAAACTACCCCAACTCCTGCTGCCCCAGCAGTTTTCTCTCGGCAACCCAGGGTAAAATCATCTCCTTTGCTACAAAATTACTTTATTTATCATCAATCTAACCATCCAAACTTTATACTTTGCAGAAGAAAAGGCCAGCCGAGAATAAGAAACTAGCACCAATATCGGCTAAACTAATTATTCAAACTCCTCCGGTAACTCTCAACTCCTACAACTTCAAACCTTTTGTTAGCCGATACTATCTAACACTTGCATAAATATCCAAAATTTGTCAGTCTCCTTCCCCTCCATCGCCTATAGCACAACCAATCTCGAGTGAACATACTGCATCGGCTGTAGGCAGTCACCACGTTGTGGAAGAAGAAACTGCTGCTCCTGCTATTCCTGTAAGTATTACATCCTTAAAAATTTCAAATCGGCCATTCAAAAAACTCTATTACTCACATCCTCTCCATCTTTCTTCCTTGCAGGTCCTAGCCGATTTATTCTCCTTTGATATTAAAGACTACTTTGATGAAGAAGTAGAAGGAGAAACAACAAGAAAAGCCCTAGCTCCTCTAGCCTATGATGTAAAAAGAAACCTTGAAGACATCTCCCATCGGCTGGAAGCATCCCTTGACAGCTTGGTGGTTGACTTCAGCTCTCTCCGAGCAAGATTCCAAGAAATCCAAGCTCTGATCCCGGACGAGCTATCCAATATCATCACTCCAGCTATGTACCTTAAGCAACACCAATTTAAATTGGAGAAAGCAAGACAAAGAATAGCTGATCAGCTGGAGAAGAAAGACGTTGAAACCACTATTCAGGCCAATCGGCAACTAGTGTATGATGAGAAAAACAAGCTTGATCAGCTAGCCGAAGAACCAATTAAAGCTACCATAGATCAATTGGAAGCTGAAAGAATCGATCTGCTGGCCAAACTTGAAGAATGCAATGCTAAAATTGCATTAGAAAAGAAGAAACTAGCCAATCTCCCGAAGACTGTTGGAGAACAAAAGACAAAACTGAGATCGGCTATAAAGAATGTTGCCAACATGACCAAGTCCCTGAAGGTGATTCCTGGAACCGATGCACAAGACGCCCAAGCAATTGCAGAGGTTGAAGAAATTCGACAAAGGGCGATGTCGGCTATCCAGCGCTATCTCTCCCAATAATTTCATGTAATAGGGACTTAGGAAAAAAATTGTAACCAATTATGTAATCGGGTAGAACACTTCACTTGTAACACATACTTTGATATCCTTTATGCCGATTAATACTTTTGCGTTGAAATCCCACACTTTTCATCTTACATATATATATGCCCCCCTAATTTTGGTATGTTAATAAATAAAGGCAAAATTATGACTAAGGGCGATATCAATATCGGCCACCATACATCGACAACAACAGCTGATTATGATGAAGAGTCTAAGGGCGATATGAACTTATATCGGCCATGAATAAAAACCGACAAAACATAGCCGTTATGAATCAATCCAAACGCTTGGGTAATATTTCTTCAAGTATTTTCCATTGAGTGCTCTTCCAAATACCTCTCCATCAAGTCCTTTTAACATATAGGCCCCTTTAGAAACACATTTATGAATTTGAAAAGGCCCTTCCTAATTCGGTGACCACTTGCGAATTTATTATCTCTGGCCCCTATCGGCAACACCAATTTCCAAACCAGTTCTCCTTCCTCAAAAGATTTGGGCACAACCTTTTTGTTATAATGTCGAGCAAGAGCGAGCAACTCTTTCCTTGTCTTTCTTAACCTTTTCAAGAGCTCGCAATCTAGCTTGAACCAAATCTTCCGACTCATCAACCATCAAATTATGATAATCATCAGCTGTTAACTCATCTTGTAAAGAAATTATTCTAGAGCCGATGTTGGTTTCCCATGGTAACACAGTTTCATGCCTATAAACCAGTTGATAAGGAGGTACCTGAATTGCACCATGGCAAGCCATCCGATAGGACCATAATGCTTGAGCCAGAATAGTATGCCACTTCTTGGGATATTCGGCTATTTTCCTTTTAACCAACTTAATCAAGCTCTTATTGGATGCCTCAGCTTGTCCATTTGCTTGTGCATAATATGGTGAAGAATTCAACAACTTAATTCCCATGCTATCGGCAAACTGAACAAACTCATCAGACACAAATATAGAACCTTGATCAGTTGTAATCGTCTGTGGCAAACCAAATCTGTATACGATGTGTTCCTTGAAAAAATCAATTTCATCTTTACTGTCAACCTTCTTCAAAGGAATTGCCTCAACCCACTTAATAAAATAGTCAGTTACAACTAATATGAATTTATGCCCATTACTCGATGGTGGATTAATCTGGCCGATCATATCAATACCCCAACCTCTGAACGGCCACGGCTTGACAATAGGATTCATAGCCGATGCTGGTGCTCTTTGAATTGCTCCAAATTTCTGACAATCTTGACAACCTTTGTAATACCTGAAACAATCCTCCAGCATTGTCGGCCAAAAATATCAAACTCTTCGAATTAACCACTTCATCTTGTGAGCCGATTGATGGGTCCCACAAATACCCTCATGAACTTCACACATGACAACCTTTGCTTCTTCCATACTTAGACATTTCAAAAGAACTCCATCAATCGTCCGATAGTATAACACATCATCCAAAAGAACATACTTTAGAGCTTTGTATCGTAATTTCCTTGAAACCGATCTAGAAGGATTCTTTAAATACTCAAAAACATCAAACCTCCAATCATCGGCTGGAATGCAGGCCACTTCTGCTTCAATCCCTTGCAACATCGGCTTGTAGCCTGATGCACCTTGAGCTAGATCATTAGCCTCAACATTTTGCTCCCTAGGGATATGCTTCAAAGTAACTATCTTGAAAGTCTTCATCAGCTCTTGACATTTTTCATTGTAAGCCATCAAGATATCATTTTTGCACTCATATTCTCCAGATAACTGACTTATCACTAGCAATGAATCACCCATAATTTCAACAGCATCGGCTTCAACTTCTCTCAATAACTGCAATCCTTTGAGAACAACTTCATATTCTGCTTGATTATTTGTAGAGTATGGTTTGATAGTAAAAGCAAACTGAAAACTTGCCCCCCTAGGTGATATAATTACCAGGCCGATACCACAACCATGAGTGCAAACAGATCCATCAAAGAATAAAGTCCATGGCATAATATCAACATTGTCCACGCTAATATCCCTATGTTCAACTATAAAATCGGCTATCGTTTGCCCTTTAACTGCCTTAGTCGATTCATACCTGAGATCGAACTCTGACAAAGCAAAAATCCACTTACCAATTCGCCCTTTCAGAACCGGAGCCGATAACATATATCGCACCACATCGGCTTTGCATACTATGATGCACTCATTGGAGAGTAGATAATGTCTCAACTTTGTACAAGAAAAATATAAACACAGGCATAATTTCTCCACAGATGAATACCTTGTTTCTGCATCCAAAAGACGTCTACTGACATAGAATATAACTCTCTCCTTCCCTTCAACCTCTTGGATCAAAACTGAGCCGATAGAGTTCTGATCGGTTGACAAATACAGTCTAAATGAAATCCCTTTCTGTGGTGGTATAAGAACTGGAGGAGTACTCAAATATTCCTTGATGTTATCCAATGTTTGCTGCTGCTTCTCTCCCCAGACAAATTCTTGATCGGCTTTCAACCTTAGTAAAGGAGTAAATGGTTCTATTCGGCCAGACATATTTGATATGAAACGTCGAACAAAGTTTATTTTGCCGATCAATGATTGCAATTTGGTTTTATCTTCTGGAGGTTTTATATCTTTAATTGCTTCAATACTCCTCTGAGGAATTTCAATCCCGCGCTCATGTACCAAAAATCCAAGAAATTGACCAGCCGATACGCCAAAAGCACACTTAGTAGGATTCATCTTCAGCCTATACTTCCTTGCCCTTTCTAAGACCTGTTTTAAATCGGCTATATGTTCATCAGCTTCCTTAGATTTAACCACCACGTCATCAATATATATCTCTACCAACGTGCCGATGAGATCATGAAAAATATAGTTCATAGCCCTCTGATACGTAGCAACAGCACTTCTTAAACCGAAAGTCATAAGCACCCACTCATATAAGCCGATTGCACCAGGACATCTGAAGGCAGTCTTTTGAATATCTTCTTCGGCCATGAAAATTTGATTGTAACCAGCATTGAAGCTGATGATTTTGTGTCCAGATGCTGCATTGACGAGTTGATCGGCTACTGGCATTGGGTATTCATCTTTCGGTGTAGCCTTGTTCAAATCTCTGAAATCAATGCAAACCCTGAGCTTGCCATTTTTCTTGATGACCGGTACTATATTAGAAATCCACTCAGCATATCGGCATGGTCTGATAAAATTAGCATAATAGAGACTTGTAATTTCAGCCTTAATAGCATCATACATTGCAGCTTTACAACGTCTTGAGGGTTGTTTATACGGCCGATAGCCTGGTTTGATAGGGAGTCGATGTTCAACTATCGATCGGCTAAGTCCTGGCATCTCATAATATTCCCAAGCAAAACAATCCCTATACTCTTTCAAGAGTGCTATTAATTTACTTTTAAATTCCTTTGATAAACCCTTGCTAATATATGTCGGCTAGGCCTATCACCTGGTCCAATGTCGATTTCTTCTAGTTCATCGGCCGACATAAAACCTTGTCCTACTTGCCGTCGAGATCATCAACAGTGTCCTTTGTGTAGAAGTTGGAACCCTCCACGGCGCCCTCAAAACAAGAATTGGGGCTCTCCATCTCCTGTTGGCTGTATGGCATAATCAGAAACCTTTAAGTAATCTCCCTTCCAAATTTCCAGATAAACAATCAATTCCCTCGATCTCCCAAACAGATAAATCGGCACTAGCTATATTGACTGACCTGTCGGCTGGCACGATTTCAATTTGGTCTCCTTGCCATTGAATCAGACTTTGGTGCATTGTTGAAGGGATGCAACAGTTAGCATGGATCCAATCTCTTCCCAGCAACAGACTGTAGGAACCCTTCCCATCAATAACAAAGAACGTGGTAGGAATTGTTTTACTGCCGATGGTTAGCTCCACATTCAAAACTCCTTTGGTTTCAGATGGATTCCCGCCAAAATCTTTTAGAACCATGTTAGTCTTGATCAGATCCTCTGAATTCTTTCCCAGTTTCCTGAATGTTGTGTATGGCATTAGATTAAAGGTTGCCCCTCCATCGACCAGCATCTTTGACATCGGGTTGCCATTGACAAATCCCTTAATGTACAACGGCTTGAGGTGCCGATGATCGGTTCCTTCGGGTTTCTCAAAAACGGCTTGTTTTGGAGATAGCATCAATTTAACCGATGGCAGATTTTCATCTTGCTCGACAACTTGCCCAACTGCATATTCGGCTGGTAACATGAAAACCATGTTTATGGCAGAAGACATCACCTCTTTGCCCTTATGTTGTTGGTTCTTACTATGATCGGCTTTGACTTCATCGGCTGGCACCACTTTGCTCTTCACGCGCCAGACTTTCTTTGTTTTCTGCCTCAGCCGATGTTCAATTTCCCCTTCGACCTCCTGGAATTGTTCCCTGTTTCTCATCCTTTGAACTCTCCTTTTTTGATTTTTAGTGAATATTCCAGAAGGGCACCATTGAGGATGCATTGGCTTGGATTCTCCAGGTGAGTCATCTTCATCATTGTTTTGCTGCATCGGCCCAAGTCTTTCATGAACTGGCAACCTTGACTGAATCGGCCGATGTATAGTTGTACCCTGTCGGTTTGGTCTTTGGATGAATTGTGCGTCAGGATCACTGCATCCAGGACAATCTTCAATAGATGGCAACCTCATACCCTCATTCCAGCAAAATCTAAAAAATTCACAACTCCAGTGAGGATCAAAATATCTTTCAATTTCATGAGAATATGACTCCTTTTCCCCTTGGTGCCTTTTTTGGTATTTGTTGATCACACCAGCCGATCTGATGCTCCCGGTATAATTTTTACCTCCATCGGCTATATTCCGATTATATCCAGAGTGCACCATGTTAACTAGAAACGGGTGTCCATCTATCTTCATCGGCCTCTTGGATTTGTCGATCTTGATCTTGCCTTGTTCAATAGCCGACTGGATCTGTTGCCTAAAAATCTTGCAGTCATTAGTATTATGAGACCATGTATTATGCCACTTGCAGTATTTCCTCTTCTTCAACTCCTCAGCCGATGGGATAACATGTCCTACTGGCAGTTGAATCTGTTTTTCTTGGAGAAGAAGATCAAAAATCTTATCAGCTTTGGTAATGTCAAAATCAAATCTCTCCTCCTTTCCTGCACTCTTGACCCATTGACAGACCACCGTCTTCTTGTTCCTAGCCCACTCGGCTGCATTGATTTCTGGGTCATCATCTTCGGAGTCAGAGTCATAACTGTAGACATTATTGACATTGTTTGCCTTTTTGATAAATTTCCTTGCTTCTTGGAACCTTGTTTCGTGAGCCGATACCTTCTAAGCTAGATGAGCCAAGCTCTCAAAGTCTTGGGCCGAAAATCTTTCCCTTATCAGCGCCAACAAACCTTGGAAAGCCAAACCGGCTAGCTGAGAATCTGTCAAGGCTAGACTGTAGCATCTATTCCTCACATCTCTGAACCGTTGAATATAATCTAGAACTGACTCATCTGATTTTTGCCTGATTGCTGTGAGGTCCGATAGCTTCATCTCTTGAACCCCACTGAAAAAGTACTTGTGAAATTGTTTCTCCAGATCGGCCCAACTTCTGATTGAGTTATAAGGTAGAGATGAAAACCAAGTAAACGCCGATCCAGATAATGATAGTGGGAACAATCTAACTCTGAGAGCTTCTGTAGCCGATGCCTCACCACACTGAGCTAAAAATCGGCTAACATGCTCATAAGTAGATACGTTGTCTTGTCCTGAAAATTTAGAGAAGTCTAGCACCTTGTATCGGTTTGGCAGTGGAACCCGATCAAAATTCTGGATATGGGTGTCGATACATGTTGCCATTGTCTTTTGGTTTGAGCCCAAACTGCTCCCTCATGACGTCAGCGATCATATTGGCCCAAGGTTGATGTGGTGTTGCTCCACCATACCGTTGCTGGAGTGGATCCATCTGACCGTATTGGATCGGCTGAGGTCGTGGTGAATGAGGTTGATAGAGATGATTGAAGCCGGCCGATATGCCTTGAGGTGGCACATACGGGAGTTGCTCTGTGTTGTACTGTTGGCTTATCGGCTGAGTAATTCCAATTGGCTGTTGTGGAACCGAAGGAATTTGATAAGATGTGTCGACAGCTGGCGGTTTTGGGTGGAGAATACTGATTAATTGCTCTGGCGTTAACTGAGTTGACGCTTGCCCCCCAGTGATCGGCTGTGACCTGGTTAAAATAGCTGGGATATTTGAGCTTGAATAAGGAGCCGATGGAACCTGGGTTTGAAGCAATTGTTGACCCGTTTGATTCCCGCCAATATCCGTCTTCACAGTTCTGTATGCTGGGAACGTGCCGTCTGGTAAGTATATAGGTACTTTAGCCTTTTCCTCGGCTATCGTCCCATCAACCACCGATTTGATCATGTTTGTTAAGGTGTTCACGAGCACTCCAGACTGATTGACCAAAGCATGATGTACAGTCGAATCAATGCGGTCTTGCAATGTATGGAGTTCTTCATCATTTGATTCAACTTTGGTCTGTTTGTCTTTTTCTTCTCCTGACCCAGAAGTGCTTGGATCTTGTTTCACGATCATCGGTAGCTTGACTTTAGCTCTTTGAATAATTGTGCCTTGCCGTGTGACTATGAATGAGTGCAGATATTGGTTCTGGAGTTGGTTCAGCATCTGTTGCATTTCTTCTCTCTGCTCTTCACTCAGCTGTTCGATCGTAATCAGGAAGATGTTGTCCTTAGAAACTTCAGTGATGTTTGGCGACATGATGACACAAAGTCCCACCGGGTGTGCCAAAAGCGTGTTGATGCAAAAAACACACACTGGCCTGAGAGATCTGCTTAACTCTAGTGCATGTCCAAAATTAGGGTTTTAGGTTCGAGGGCGTGCCAGTTGATTTGATCATGCAATCAACAAGAAGAAATATGCGAAGAATATTAGTAAACAATAGACAATCGGCCATAGGGCCGATTTCATATCGTATGTGACCTAGCCGATGCAATAAGGTATGAATCGGCTGTAAAGATATACGTAAGTATGAGAATAACCCTAAAACTAGTATATCAGCTGTAGATATCAATGTTATGCAATCAGAAGATCATTATTACTTTAGAAGCAAGCAATTGGTATAGATTGGACTGAACCGAGACAGTATAAACTGCTTAAGTCTATCGCAACATGAAATAATGATTACATAAAACTAATGTCATAGCCGATATCTAGATCTAAACGCATATCGGTCGTAAATCCGATATAATTTCATGATAAAACAACGAAATATAGATATAGAACTTTAAACAAAGCATAAACCATGTCAAATATTCTAAATAGATAAGATCGGCTGAAACTCCGATACTATCCCTATCGATAACCGTAAAGCAAGTTAGAGATCATAATTCTAAAACAACTTAATAGGTTGGACTTAACCAATGCAGCATTAAGCATAAACGAAGCATAACATCTAATAAGCCAATAATCATCAAATCAGGATGGTAGATATATCATATAACATGAATCAACAAAGTAAATTAGCCGATATCGACAAAACCCTAAAATAGATCTAGCCGATATAAGAAGATAGCATTGTTGATCTAAGCTATATGACATATATGATAACTTCGGAAATTTGCAAGATAGAATTAGAGTATCATGAAGATGTAAGCACTAACTCCAATGATGCAAATCGCCATGACAATATATACCTTTTCGCCGAAGATCAAATTGATGCAGCACGACTCGAAAGCACAAGCTTGTCGAAAGTAGAAAATAAAGGTGGCGATGCACCGCCGAGATTGATTGAACGTACGTTGTTCTTATTTACAAGACCTTGGGATTATATTTATACCCGAAAATACAAACATTGTCCATCACGGACACGACTCATATTAACCTAATACAAATCCAACTAACGAACAAGTCCCTTAGGCGGACTCTTACCGGGAATATCTATAAGGAAATTACATAAAATAACCTAATTAATAGATACAATTGCCTCCTCAGGACTCTATCCGTGCATGGCAATCCATATCAAGCACGCTAACACAACCTGATGACGTGTACCGAGTCACGTTACCGAAATCGGCTCAATCGGCTAACCTTGTCCGATTCTGACTCTGCCGATCCAGTCCACAGCCGATTCTTACTCTGTTTCCAATACGATCTAATCTCTTCGATTCTCTTCGATTCTATCTTCATCTCCGATACTTGAATTACCAAATTTGGTCGTCAACACCACCGCCGCCGCCTTTTTCGGCTACCGGTAAGCGCCACCGCCGCGTCGCCTCTCCTTCCCCCTCTCGGCCGCTTCGCGCCGCCGTTCGCCGCCGCAAGCGCCGCCCGACCGGCTGCCTCTAGGGCGCCGTCGCCGCGCGCGCCGCCTCGCGTTGCCCGGCCGGCCGCCTATCGGCCGCCGTGGCCGCGGGCGCCGCCGCCGCCACCGCCTCGTGCGCGCCGCCGCCGCCTCGTGCGCGCCGCCGCCGCCCCGCACGCGCCGCCACCGCCCCGCACGCGCCGCCGCTCCTCGCTCGTGCCGCCGCCTTGCTCCGCTCGGCCACCGCCGTGCCGTCTCTCGGCCGGCCGCCGCCCGACATCAGCCCGAGCCCGCTGACGTCAGCCCTAGGGGATTTTTGCGCAATAAAATAATTTAGGATTTTTCTGTTTTAGTTTAAAATACAGTTAAACTTCTAAAATTCATAACTAATTCATCCAGACACTGTTTGAGTCCGTTCAAGTCTCAGAAAATTCATAAAAATGTCTAGAATCCATTAAAAATAGTTTAGTTTCCTGTTTCAGTAGTCTTATAGTCTGTTTTGCTTGTATGCTTTGTTTGTCGTGTAGAATTTGATAGTTCCAACGCTCCGGAATACTTCGAGGTCGTTGCCGAGGTTCCTTTTGCGCAAGAGCAAGGCAAGTCATACTTTTTATTTGATCATATTGTACCTACTTTGCAAATATCCTATTTATTCTTAAATACTGCATTGTTTTATAATGTAATTTTATGGGCTTATTTACCTACTGTACTCCGCCATGTAATTCCGATTACCATGTACCTTTGATAGCTTGGGGATCAATATGATTAGTTGCTAGGTTAGGAAATGCTTAGCCCTGCTTAGAAACTTTAGCACACTAATGGGATAACTAGTGTATCACTATTACTCAATGATTAATGGTAGCTAATTGGTCCAACTATTACTCATGATGGTTATTCGTGAGTGGTTAACTAATTGGTCCAACTAAAACTAGATAAATGGTGGGTTGTGAGTACACGGTTTTGATGGTCGTACTCATGACAGTTAACGACCGGTTCGCGGGAAACCCTGGAAGAATTACCATACTTTCCACAAGCTACCGTGGGTAATAGCTGGACTCGTAGTGTAGATTTTCTTAGCCGACGCATCCAGGCAAGGGTGGGCGTGATGGAGTTGGGTCGTCGGGGGCTTTACCCGTTGATCGGCTGCCGGATTCACCTAGGCACGAGAGGGGGCTGCCTGCCTTGGGATTAAAGGTGGGGGCGAAACCTGAGGTGTGGTGCGCTTGGTTAACGAGGGTTATGCGAAAGGTCTTGTCACAGTTTCCTTTCCGGTATACCGTGGTGGCATGCTGGTGCACGGTAACGTGTTGTGGGGCTGTGTCTTGTGGGTACAGTTGTACACCTCTGATCAGAGTAAAACTATTCGAATAGCCGTGCCCGCGGTTATGGGCGATCAACCAGATTCACCGTGATTAGCCATAACCTTAATAACTTGACCTAATGGAACTGGTTTAGTTCAGGTGGAATGGTTTGGGCCTGTTGCAACGTGGTGTAGCATTGGACAGTGACGATTCAATATTGCTTAATTTACTCAACTGTTTTACCGCTTTCAACTATTGTTTTTTAAATGCTTATATTATGCAAATCAGCCTTTAGCCTTCCATTGGAATTATTTGCATCATTATCTTCTATTCCGATATGACTTGTTGAGTACAGTGGGTAGTACTCAGTCTTGCTTCATTTTTCCCCCACATCAGAGGTTGAGTATGTGTCCGAGAATGGTTTCTCGGAGGAGTAGGCTTGCTGCTATCATCGAGGATGCCTGTGGACTGGAGTCACCACGCTACGAATGTTTAGTTTAGTTTATTTACCTTTTCGGCTGCATTTATGGTGTTTGTAAGACGTGGATCTGTATATCAACTTTGTCGTTTGTGTACCCTGACTGGTCCTGGACAGGGGTTTTTAATACACATTCTGCATGGAATTCGGGTTAGCGAATCTCTGGGCGTGACATGGTAGCTCACGAGTTCACTAGCTTCTAGAGCTTGGTGAACAAGACTTTGCTGCTGGAGGAAGAACGCAAGAAATTGGGAGAAGATCATAAGCGCAGGATGGGATAGCAAGGAAGTAGTTCGCATCAGAGGCAGAGGACTAGCTCAAGCTACCAGCAATATCCTCGTCAGTTTGCTACCCACAAATTAGGCCTATTTTGCAAACGCCTCGCCCAGCAGCACAAATTCCTCGTCAGTTCACTCCAGCACAGCCTGCCCAAGGAGCCAATCAGCAGGGTTTCCGAGCCTGTTACAACTGCAGAGATCCAGGACATCTCGCCAACAACTGCCCTCTTCCAAGGAACATTTCCCCGATCAAGTTTAATTTGGGGAGCACGCCAGTTCGAACCCTAGCACCAGGAGCACCATGCCCCACAACCCCAGGACAGCAATCCGTTGTTCGTGGCCGAGTGAACCATGTTACTGCAGAAGACGCCCAGGCAACCAATGACGTCATTTTGGGTAAGTTCTTTGTAAATTCAGTACCTGCCGTGGTTTTATTGGATTCGGGAGCTTTGCATTCTTTTATTTCTAAGTCTTTTCTTCGTCGACACCAATTGCCTATAGTACTACGCATACTTTGATGGTTCGGACACCGGGTTCCGAGATGAGTACCCAAACCGGTTGTCGTGGGGTAAAGATTGTGATAGAAGGGGTTGAATTCCTAGCGGATTTGGTCATTCTAGATACATCCCAGCTTGATGTTATCTTAGGTATAGATTGGCTACAAAAAATAAGGCAATTTTGGATCGTGGGCAACGATCCATTGATCTAGAAAATATCAAGGGCTAGAAAGTTAAATTTCATGCAGTTGTACGCGCAGATGGAAACAACGTACAACTGCATCAAATTGAGGCTTCTTCATTGGAAGGAATATCTGTTGTTCGGGAATATCCAGATGTTTTTCCGGAAGAGTTGCCAGGAATGCCACCACATAGAGAAATTGAATTCGTGATTGAGTTGGCCCCGGGCACCGCTCCAATTTCCAAGAGGCCATACCGCATGCCAGCTAATGATCTTGCATAGATGAAGAAACAAATACAAGAACTTCAAGAGAAAGGTTACGTTCGCCCAAGCTCATCACCATAGGGAACTCCAGTTTTATTTGTGGATAAAAAGGATGGATCCAGAAGGATGTGCATTGACTACCGAGCTTTAAATGATGTAACCATAAAAAACAAGTACCCTCTACCTCGGATCGATGATTTGTTCGATCAGATGAAGGGAGCAGGAGTCTTCTCTAAGATTGATCTAAGATCCGGGTATCATCAACTCAGGATCAGACCGGCAGATATCCCTAAGACTGCATTTTCTACTCGTTATGGATTATATGAGTATACAGTAATGTCTTTCGGGTTAACCAATGCACCTGCATACTTTATGAATCGATGAATAAGGTATTCATGGAATATCTAGATAAGTTTGTTGTCGTTTTTATTGATGATATTCTTGTCTACTCAAAAGATGAGACAGAGCATGAGAAGCACTTGAGATTGGTGTTGGACAAATTACGAGAGAATCAACTTTACACTAAGCTTAGCAAGTGCGAGTTTTGGATCAAGGAGGTGGAGTTTCTTGGTCACATTATCTCGGCTGAAGGAGTCGCGGTAGATCCGAAGAAAGTAAAGGCGGTTTTGAACTGGGAACCACCTAAGTTAGTCTCAGAAGTCCGAGCTTTCTTGGGATGGCAGGGTATTATCGGAGGTTCATAGAAAGTTTTTCTAGAGTTGCACGTCCAATGACGCAATTGTTGAAAAAGGAGAAGAAGTTTATATGGACTCCCGATTGTCAACATAGCTTTCAACAGCTCAAGAAAAGTCTAACTTCTGCACCATTGTTGATCCTACCAGATATCCGTAAAGGATTTGATGTATATTGTGATGCTTCTCGCAAGGGCCTTGGGTGTGTATTGATGCAGGAAGGTAAAGTTGTTGCTTATGCTTCGAGACAGCTTCGCTCGCACGAGGAGAATTATCCCACGCATGATCTAGAGCTGGCAGCAGTAATACATGCTTTGAAGATATGGCGTCACTATCTAATCGGGAACAGATGTGAAGTATACACTGACCACAAGAGCTTGAAATATATTTTCACCCAAAATGATTTAAATCTGAGACAGGGAAGGTGGTTGGAGCTAATCAAGGATTATGACATGGGAATCAATTATCACCCCGGAAAGGCAAACGTGGTAGCTGATGCGTTAAGCCGGAAAGTATACTGCAATAATTTGGAGGTTCGAGAAAGCCAAGCTGCTTTGTTTCAGGAATTTGAAAAATTGAGTCTAGAAATGGTACCTGCCAGGTTCATTGCTAGCTTAGAAGTCAAACCTACACTGGAGGATGAAATTAAGGAAGCCCAGACAACTGATGTTGATATCAAGGAGATCAAGCTTAACATGAAGAGAGGTAGATCACCGGGCTTCATAGAAGATGAGAAGGGTATTGTTTGGCTGCATGAGAAGCTCGTGGTACCGGATCAGCCAAAGCTCAAGAAGCTTATTTTGAAAGAAGCACATGAGTCAAGATATTCAATCCATCCAGGTAGTGCAAAGATGTACCAAGATCTCAAGGGCAGATTATGGTGGCCTAGCATGAGACGTGAAATTGCAGAGTACGTTGCCCTGTGTGATGTTTGTCAGCGAGTCAAGCGGAACATCAAAGACCAGCGGGACTTTTGCAGCCACTTAAGGTTCCTGAATGGAAGTGGGATGAGATAGGCATGGACTTTATCACTGGCTTGCCTAGGACACAGTTTGGATATGATTCCATTTGGATCTTGGTGGATCGTCTCACAAAGGTGGCCCACTTTATTCCTCTCAAAACAACATACTCGGATGATAAGCTAGCAGAATTATATGTTGGACGAATTGTTTGTTTACATGGAGTTCCAAGAAAGATAGTGTCTGATAGAGGGACACAATTTACTTCCCGATTTTGGCATGCACTTCATGAAGCCTTAGGCACTCGTTTGAATTTTAGTACAGCATACCATCCACAGACGGATGGACAGACAGAGAGAGTTAATCAAATCCTTGAGGATATGCTCCGTGCTTGTGCCTTGGACTATGGAGACAGTTGGGATAAGAGCCTACCCTACGCGGAATTTTCATACAACAATAGCTACCAGGCTAGTTTGCAAATGTCACCTTTTGAAGCATAGTATGGAAGACCGTGTTGTACGCCATTAAACTGGAATGAGACAGGGGAAAGAATGGTCTTTGGACCAGATATGATACGCGAGGTAGAAAATAAGGTTGCCTTGATTCGAGAGCGGTTGAAGACAGCACAGTCTCGCCAGAAGAGCTATGCTGACCGTCGACGTAGGGATCTGTCATTTGAAAAAGGAGATCATGTGTATCTGAAGGTCACCCCTTTTAAAGGAACCCAGAGATTCCACGTAAAAGGAAAATTGGCACCAAGATATGTGGGCCCATTCCAAATTGTGAAACATCGAGGCGAAGTTGCTTATCAATTGAGCTTACCTGAATCAATGGCTGGAGTATATGATGTTTTCCATGTATCACAGTTGAACAAATGCTTGCGAGTGCCAGAGGAACACGCCCCGCTCCAATGAATAGAATTGCAGCCTGATATGACTTATCAAGAGCAACCAAAGAAGATCCTAGAAACCACCGAGCGCGTCACAAGGAACCGAGCAATCCGGTTTTGCAAGATCCAATGGCAACATCACTCGGAGGCTGAAGCTACATGGGAACGCAAAGATGATCTCAAGAAGGAGTTTCCACAGTTGTTTTCAAGATTGTCCGAATCTCGGGGTCGAGATTCCTTTTAAGGGGTGTAGGTTTGTCACATCCAATTTTTATTAATTTTAATATTTAACTATTTCCAAAATTTAAATAAATATCACCTTTCGCTTTTGTTCCTAAAACAAGCTTAACTATTTTTATTAAATTAATTAATGATGATGTTAATTTTTATCGTGTGTTTATTCTAATTGGAGTTATTTGGATTTCATTGGATTTTGGTTTGCAAGCTCAAATTATTCTAACTCCCTTTATTTCCTAAAATAACTACTCCAAAAAAAAAGTCATTTGTGTAAAAAGCCTTCCTTTTCCTTCCTTTTTCCCTTCCTATTGATTCTTTTCATTTCTCCCTCTCTTTTTCATGTGCATCTGGACTGAAACAATGTTCTCTGTCTCTTCCTCTCCAACACCTGGATCGATCCAGCTCCTAGCCCAAATATTGCTGCTTTAATCCCATGCACCAACAGTTACAGAAAAAAAGAAGAGAAAATCAATCACCCAAACTTTACATCTTCCTATCAATGCAAACATTTGTCATTTAATCCTCTGTTGATTGCTCTCTCCATCCACTATGAGTTTAATCACCTACTGGTCATCAATCAGGATACGTTAGTAGGCCAAGAGCCAAATAATTCCACTGCATTATCTTCAATTGAATCACAAGATAACTCCTCCACTCAACATTGGTTCCTTCTCTCACTGTATAAACAGACTTCCACCATTTTTCTGCGTTCCCAAACTCTCAAAGGCTCATAGAGCCAATTCCCACACTCGGTTTGCATCGCTTGCTCACCCAGGGCCGGCGTCGTCGTGGTAAGACACTCTCCTTCCTCCTATCTCAGCAATGGCGCTGCATCTCCCTCCTCAATGACGTTGACACTCGGAGGTCATGTTCACCGGCGATGATCACCGGAGGCGTTCGCCAGTGTCACCATATTCTTGTGTCGGCAAGTGCTGTAGCAAAGCTGCTATCTTGCTGGTCACCATCATTAGTTCATTTGTTCCTCTGCACAAGCGCGTGATGTGTCTTGTGAAATCACAGGAGCTTTTTGTTCTTCTCTCTTTGCCACTATTTGGTAGTTCTCCTTCAAAGTGTCAGAAACCACAACCAAATATAAATCCCTGTTTTAATTCCTATACTGATCATCCAGTACAAAATAATCCCAGATCTAATCCACCCATTTTATTTTCTATAAATCTATTTAATTTGAGCTCTCTATTTTTCTGTTCTGTTTATTTCTTATTTGCCCATCGTTTATTTGCTTCTGTTTTTATCGTGCACGAGTAGACGTCGCTGCCGAGGAAGGAGCAGGTGCAGAAGAAGTTTGGGTTGGAGATTCTACTGGTGAAGGCAAGTGTACTCCTTTGATCAAGTTGATCCCAATGCGTAAATATTATTTTGCCTTCAAAATTATATGCATGTTTTATTTAAAAATTAGCGCTTTGGGTAATTACTGTCCTAATTGCTATAAATAAATTTCTGCCATGTTATACATTGCTACCTGTAAATTCTTTGTCGCCATGTATTTTGGGAAATGAGCTGCTAGAATGAAAAGCTTTGATAGGTAGTTGAGCTTAGCCATGCGCAGAATGGTTTTTAAGCAAAAATAATATTAAACCTGACTAATCCTATACTCAACATTGTTTTATAAAGACATGTGGCTGTGTGCTGTCTTTTTTGGTGGTATGTGTTGCATCATATAGTAAACATATGGTGGAAAAGTTCTTTTAGACCGGGGTGATGGTGGATCTGTGTGAACCTAGGGGAGAAGCCTTCTGTGTGCATGCTTCCCATCGACCTGTGTGGTCCTTTGAGCTGTGTGCTCCTTTTGTTGAGTGCTTGAGGTTCTTAGTTTAGGCAAGTCGCCCCGGTCAATTAAGGACTTTACTTCGTGCGTCATTGATCTGAGCCCTATCATGCAACCACACGTTCTTGTGGGAAGGACCTAGCTTAGTACACTTCCTAGTCCTGACGCTGGTGTCCCAGGTGGTTAGATGCTAGGATTTTGGATCGTACCGTGGGACCTTTCACCTGTGTGGCGAAGGGAGGACCGCCCATGCGGGAGGCCGGTGTTAGGGCGAGGTAGGGGAAACGCTTTGTTACTCTTTAGTGTTTGGCCGCACCGAAGGGTATCGTGTGGGTACAGTTGTACAACCTCTGCAGAGTGTCAATCTATTTGAATAGCCACGTCCTTGGTTATGGACATGCTCAGTGATTTCACATGAGGGGTAGATTTGTGAAAATTTTATTTTGGGAGCGAGTTGTGTGCAAGATAAATAAATATGTTTAGTTTTGTGGGATTATATTTAAATTTCAATATTCTGTACTTATTTTCTTTTCCGGTATTTAAATTCTGTTTTTACTGTCCCCCTTATACTTTTGTACTAATAAAATGCAATTTAAGCAAAATAACCCCTAACCTTTCCTTGTTAGCCTCATATCATATAATGCATGTTTCCGTACACTTGTTGAGTACTTGTTGAGTGCTTTATGTGCTCACCCCTGGTGTTATCTCACCAGTTGCAGAGGAGGCTTATCCTTTGTTCCTGGAGGAGGTTGTGGCAGTGGATGATGACTAGGCTCGCGTCTCGATCGATTGCCTGTGGCAGTTCAATGGATTTCACTTCGCCGTTTATCTTTTCCGATGTGTTTCCCTTCGCTTTTGGGGCCCCGCGCGGCCAAATAAAATTTGTAAACCATGATACTTATGCACTGGTTATATAATATATGCGTGATGTGGTTGTGATGTTATTTATGTATCTTGTATGTGCTAGCATGATCCTGGTCTAGCATTTTATACAGAGAGGTCCTATTTGGGGTCTCGACACTAAGTAACCTCGATTCTCTCGATTCTCATGAAGGTGGCATCGGGCATGGCCATTCCAGTGGACCCTTCAGGGACATACCATTACAGGCCGATTCCACCTAGGTACTCAAAGATCGAAGTTGAAATGGTGGAATGAGGGTTCGAGGATCTCGAGCTGGACATCCCCGGAGGAGACGGGGAGATGAAACTAGGAGACACAGTCCACACCATTATACTGTGATGTAAGCGCTACATCCCGTTTCCCGGACAAGAAGTGGCATCTTCTCCTCCGCCTCCTCCGCATGCACCGTCTCCTCCGCCTCCATCTCCTCCGCCTGCACCGTTTCCTCCACCTCCGCCTCCTCCGTCTACACCATCATCGTCTGCTCCGACTTCAAGTGCTAAAAATCCGTGCCCACTTCGTCCCGCGCTGTCAAAGTCCACAGAACAAACGAAGAAGCCAAGACTTGACAAGCCAAAACTCCTCGCTCTCAAGAAAAGGGCATACGACTTAACTCCCGAGGAGACTGACGAGGTCATAAGAGCGCAAGTGAAGGCGTTCTTCAAGCCACGGAGCCCACAAAAGAAGATTCCTATAGACCCGGCTGCTAAGAAGTTCTTTCAGAAGATGAGCGAATCGGTCAAGAGGGCTTTTCTTTTGGACTAAGACTGATCGATAACGAAGTCTTTTAAGAAGCAAAGAGGAAAGGCCAAAGATGTGCATCAGCTAGGAAAGCAATGAAAATAATCGGTTGAACCATTGCTACCACCCAGTGAAGAGGAATTAAGGCAATGAATGAAAGAGACGGGTCTAAACAGGGAGCAACTAGTGGGAAACGCAGCAATAATATAGCGACAAAAGCGGATTTGAAATACAAATTTACCCTCGGTGAACCGCTTGTCAAGCCTCTTCAGGTGAACACCCTCTCTACACAAATGTACTGATTCCATCAATGGTACATGGAACATTCATCCAAAGGTAGAACGATGTTTGGAGCGAGGATAAGAAACACAGATTACTATCAAGGAGATGATGTTTTGTGGATACACTTCGAGGATGTATTCGATGTATACCAACTAGACACCCTCGACGTCTTCATTCTCAGCTGCTGGGTTTTGTAAGTATCGTTTAGGCAAAATTTATTTTGTTCCTTATCTCCTTCTATGTACCATCGAATGATTACACTGTGCGGATAGTTGATGAAAATTCCTTTTATCCTTTGTAGACTGGAGATTCAATTGTGCCGTAGGTAGGGGACTTACAATATTGGATTCATGGATCCCCGCAAAGTTAATGTCGACATGATACGGCACTTTGAGGAAGCTACGGAGGACAACATTGTTCATTTCCTGGTGGAGCAGCATTATAAGACCTATATACTATTGCCCTACAACATAGAGTGAGTTTTTACTGTCTTTCGAATTCATACCAACTTACTCCTCGCACTTATACCATGACATATATATCATCTCACGCAATTTGCAGATTTCACTGGGTCCTTTTCCTCTTCGACCTTTCACTATGCAAAGTCCATGTCTATGACTCAATGGATAAACCGGAGTCTATTTTCACCAAGATTTTTGAAGTGAGAGACAGGTAATGCAATCTATTCATCTGTCATTAATTATGAACACTGCTATTGCTACTATACGGATCTCCGATATTTAATCATAGCTTCCAACTGTACATAGGGCATGGGCAAAGTTCCGTACATTGGTCCGCGGGGTTTGGAAAGAAAAACTTGGTAGGAGGCTTAATTTTCCAGTGAGTATATGCTCCAAAAATATATTGAATCATTAATTTGTTCTAGAATAAATTAGTATATTAAATCTCTTATCGTTTCTCCTTAAGTGTGCAAAACAGGAGCAGGGGAATAACTTGTGCGGCTACTACGTCTGGCGAATATATTTACTGCATTGTACACTAAATCAACAGTGACAAGGATCAGGAAGTACGTAAAAATCATTAATACATTATGTCTTGATTTCTTATTGACTTCATATACTTATATGTCAATTTTTTTCAAATGATAGATTATTTACATAAGGGAAAAACTCTCCAACGAAGAATTTATAAAGGTTATTCAAGAACAAATGATGGGATTTATCAATGAACAAATTATTGATCTCGCGGGAGAATTTCACTACGATGGAAGACCTATTGATCATCAACCCCATATATAACATATGTTAGGTTTCTTCGTAATATACAATAGAAAATTAGAATTTACGAAGGATTCTAATATACTTATATATTTAGATGTGTATACATATACTTATGTGTGTGTATATGTTTTGCTAATATATGTATATATCTACTTAAGTGCATATATTTTGGTGATATATATATGTGTAAAATATGTATTTATACATATATATATATATATGCATATTGCATATATATATGTGTATAAATACATATATTACATATATACACATATTATATATACATATATTATGCATATAAATGTATTTATACATATATGCATAATATATAACCAAGCAGCAAGAAGAACCAATAATTTAATATATATATATATATTTAGTCCCGGTTGGTAACACCAATCGGGACTAAAGATTGGTTGCGCCAGCCACGTGACGATACCATCTTTAGTCCCGGTTGGTGTTACCAACCGGGATTAAAGATGGTTCTTTAGTCTCTGTTATTTCACCCGGGACTAAAGATAGACATCTTTGGTCCTGGATTTGGGTCCAGGTTTGCTACCCGGGACTAAGGGGGTTGTAAACCGGATTAAAAATCTCTTCTCCACCAGTGCTGTTCCAGTAACCCCTATCGATGATACGATCATCTACGGGGTGCGCACAAAGCCTCCGCACGTTTTTCCTTTTCCCGCGCCATGCGAATCACCGCCAGCGAGCTCGACCAAGTCACTGCCAATCTGCCATGCTTAGTTGTCTGTATAGAAAGAAATCAAGGATCTCTTCGGCGAATTCGATAAAAGATATGGTCTAAATTTAAAAATGCTCCACTCACTGACATATGGGTTAAGGAATAACTTGTAAATATCAAACAAAAGGGGACTGTTTATATAATTAGACTTAACCACGTGGAGGAGTGCGGGACTAAATTTCCTAAAACCATAGGGGCTTTTTGCACATTAACCAGTCAGTGACATGTGGACCCCGCCACGTAAAGTTTGGAAATATATAAAAGAAAATAGCTTAAGTATTGTTTGTTCAACTGAAAATAGTGCAACTTGTAAACCGCATAGAAAACTCATTTTGGTTCCAAATGAGATTATTTACAGATTTGCTACACTCATAATTTTGTGAACTTAGTTGCTGTGAATTAAAATTTGGCACATACAGTACAACAAAAACACATGTAAAACTTTGTATAACAAATAAACACTTTAATAACTCTTGTGACTATAAAATCCATAGAAATTCATATTAACTTCAAAGATGATGAAACCAGGTTTGTTAAACTCATAAAATTATGTTCCTCATTACTGGAAACTAAAAGTCGGCACCTTATATATAGAAAACACCTTTTAAATATTGTATAGCATATGATGGGCTTAATGTGCACTTTGACTTGTAAAATCCACAATAAATTTCATATAAGCTTCAAAAATTCTGAAACAAGTTAGGTTAATCCTAGAAAACAATGCCTTTCACCACAACAGAGTATAATTTGACAAAACTACCTTTTAAAAATGAGAAAATCCAAGAAATGTTATTGACAAGCGTCCCAATCCAAGAAATACCATCGACAAACCCAACTTCCAAGAAATAACATCGTACAGTCCTAGAAATGTCATCACCGTTAGAATCCCTCCGTTAAGTGCTATAAAAAGACCATTTTGCCCCTATGAATTGTTAAACGATGACTAAAACTTTTACTCTTTCCATTAGCTTACACTATTTTGTTGTTTGCTCTTTACACTAAATTATTGTACGTTGACCGAAAGAGTAAAAGTTTTAATCATCTTTCAACAGTTCATAGGGGTAAAATGGTATTTTTATAGCACTTAACGGAGGGCTACTAACAGAAACCTAACGGCAATAGCATTTCTAGGATAAAAGCGCTTGTACGATGGTATTTCTAGCAAGTTGGGTTTGTCGTGACATAGTCATATCCGATATGAACGAGTTTGTATATTTTGAGTATACATTGATGCACATGGTCGTGTAAGAGAAATAACAATGGTTCAATATACTCTTGGTGCATCGCTAAATCTTTTACTTTTCATTTTTCTCGATGAGTTCTTGTTTCGAGTTGGGCTACATCGGCTTCGATCTACGATAAGAGGTAAGGCTTGTCTGTTATCATATAGTTTAGTTAATCTAAGTTGACAACCTTGTTTACTTATATCGACCAGGTCTTACTAAGGGTTTTGTTGATATCGGCTAAACATCTTCTATTGATTTAGATTAGGTAAAGTATCTACCACCCTGAAAATCAATCATCGGCTCGATAGTTTAGATCTTATACTTCTTTTTATACTTAGTGCTGCATCAATAGGTTTTGACCTACTAAGTCGTGCTTAGAGTTATAAGAACTAACTTGCTTCATGATTACCAATAAGGGTAGTATCAGAGTTTCCGCGGATCTTATCTGATATAACTTTTTATTAAGTTCAATCTTACTTGACAAGTTATATCTACCCATTATTCTATAATATCACTTATTTAAATATGTTAAGCACTCAATTGATCTTAATCAAATCTACTCTATCTGAGATTGATACTACTCTAGATTGATATTCTGACATAAGGTTGTATTATAGCTATAGTCGATATATTATTTTTCATACCTAAACTGTATCACCGACTATGATATAAGAACTTATATTGTCTTGATTTGGTTTGATCTATCCCAGTTGCTTATATTTGAGTGAACATTAAATTTTAGATTATATCTATACCTATATACTAATTAGGCACTTTCTATGAGTTCCTACGTTAACCAGAAAAAACGGTAACAAATCATATCATTATGGCCGTTAGATTTCATTAGAATATATACAACGGGCTTTTAAATTTTCATTTAAGAAAGTAAATCTGCATTGCAGCCCAATTTTTTCTCCAAAGCCCATCCGGTAATGATGCCGCTGTATATGAGATCGCAAGATGAGATCGCAAGCTTCGCCTTCGTATCAATCTCATATTCTCATCTCCTCTAATGCTCCCAGCAGACGTGAACGTGACGACGACTCCGCCGAGACACCTGATCGATCTCCATGGTCCCCGATCCCTGCATCCCAAGGTCAACAAACGGTTGATTCATTGTTCCCTGATTCTTCTGAGCTTAATTCATGGTGTTATTTCTTATCAACACCCCTGAACCAAAGCACCGGTTGCACTATTTTTTCTTCACACATCAGTGGCTAGTGCTAATAGAGATTATATTGTTTGGATTTAGTGGCCTGCAGAAAGCCAAAACAGCCGCTGGTGCCCACTAGATCAAATGGCAGACATACCTAAAATGTTCTGGACATTAGCTAACTAGCAGCAACCCCGCGTGTTGTTGCGGGCACTTATACAGGTGACAATCAGGATGAAGCATTTTTTAAACAAATAAGCAAGCATAATCAGCAATAACTGTATTTAGTGGGCACTAAATAAATTAAATTGGAGATTTATATTGATAAATAGAAAATAATAATTGCACACAATATGAATAGTTGAAATCCATTTCAAGAGAGATCTAACAGCTCATCTTATGGCTTTACGCATGTTGGAGTTTTGGTTGTCATTATATAAAGGATTAGTGCGGGTAACATATATATAGGTATCATTTTTTTCATCTATGTATTATATATGTATGCGATTGTTAGTAGTGTGAACCAAGACAACCGCATCTACCTCAGCTAATTTAATTCAGCAGAAAGTTTCACGTAAATTCACTATAAAAAAAGAATTATCCAAATGGTCAAAATCGATTTTTGCATGCGGTTATCCAACCCGCATGCAAGAAGGTCTGCGAAAATTGCTATTTTCCCATGCGATTAGCGCAACCGCATGAAAAAAAAAGGTAATTTACGCATGTGGTCCCCTAAGCCAACCGAACACAACAATATTTTCGCCAAAAAAAATAAAAATCCAAAAACACCCCAGCCATCCCACCAAGTGCTAGCCGCAACTCCAGCTACCGCCGCCCATCGCCGTCGCTCTTGAGGGCAGGTGGTGGATCTGCTCGCCGGACGCTTGCTCTCACCGCCACCGTCACCTCCAGTCGTCGTCGTCGCCCACTGTCACCCGCCGCTACCACCCGACGACGCGCCCGCCCGTCACGCACCTCCCGCGTCCGCCAACGGATCCGCGCGGATCCGGGTGAGGGACGGCCACGCGGATCCGGGAAAGGGACAGCCGCCGCCGGATCCGGGCGAGGGACAGCCATTGCTGCCGTCCGTCTACCTGCTGACACACTAGCCCACCCGCTGTCGTGCTCCTCTCACCTACACCATCACCCACCATCGTGCTCCTCTCGTCTCCGCCACCGCCCGAGGTCGAGGGCGACGGATTCGCCACTGCCGACCCTCCCCATCACCACCGCCGCGCCTCCCTGCCGATGATGCCGCTCCCACCGTCGCCCGCCCAACCACTGCCCATCCATCGCCACCGGCCGTCACCGGCGGCGAGCCCGCCGCGGGCTGCAGAGAGGGAGAGGAGAGGAGGTGAGAGAGAGAGGACTAAGAAGTGGTGGAGAGGGAAGAGGAGAAGAGTGGTGGAAGAAGAGAGGTCTGAGAAGAGGAGAAGATAAGTAGCTAGTGAAAACTTTTTAAGTGGTGGAGAGGGAAGAGGAGACAAATCTTCTAGACGGATCCTTAAAATTTTCGCACGCGAGTTTCTTAAGAGGCTGTATGCTTATTTTTGCATGCGGCTTTTTTTCGCATGCGGGATTCTTAAGTGGTCGCACGCAAAAATGAGCATACAGCCCCTTAAGAGACTCGCATGCGGAAATCGAATTTTGCATGCAGGCCTCAAGTAGCCATATGCAAAAATGCACGCTCGATTTTTACTGACGTGGGTAGTTATGATCCGTCTACAACCTAACGAGGGTTTCGTCCAGAAAAATCATTTCTATAGTAGTAATTTAACACCTCCTCACAATGCTCAACGAAACATCTTATATATATCCTTATCAGACAATGAATTACATATTTCTTCATTTTAGGTGATTGATAGATATTGGAATATCACGCATGTTTTCTTAAAGTTTTATCTATAGGATATGGCGTTGTTATCTTGCAACAAAGAACATCTCTATTGCCGCTATACAATTATTAAAAAAATATTTGGCTTAACTAATATGATCGAAGATAATTTTCTCATGTTCTGCTTATTTCTTCTTCAATACTGAAGTACGTATTGATCACCATCGCCACATTGTATAGTTTTTGTCAAGAAGCTCATGTAAATTTTAAGTTATTTCTTGCCAGTAAGATGGGTACCTTGCTGAGTTCCATCTTCAAAATGAAAGTATATTATCATTACTCTCCCAAGCTAATAATAGTACAGTATATTCTTTTTTTTTGCAGCATTTTGACGATTACAATTACTACAGCTCATCTTAGTTCTATAGATATATAGATTTTTTTTCTGCATCTTCTATGATATACTCTTTCTTCATATTGTTCCAAAAGATTAATATATCAACCTTTCTACCATTGAAGGTATGCTTGATGTTTTCACTGTACGAAGGAAATCTATGAATCAGTGGTCAGAGTAAATAGATTTAGGATGCCATAAATTCCCAACAACAATGATTTATTAGCCTCCATGATACTTCTCCTGACAAAGAGGTTAGTATAAATGTTCTTCTCAGAAGTAGTAATATTTTTTATATATGTCTTCTTATTTATATGTATTTACTTCCGGTTACCATGAGTCATGGTACTATAATTAAGTATTCTTAATTGAATTAATTAATTAATTTTAGATTAATCATCATTATATCCGAACCGTGGAGGCTTCCCTCACTGTTTTCCAGTCAAACCATAGTAAAGTAGTTTAAAAGACCACGGTTCGGCTAAATTAATGATTTATTCCGAATACAGCCATGCCAAAAAAAAATTAAGCAAAATAAATCATTTAACCCATGTAATCAACCACATGTACGATTGAATTTCAGTTTACATATTTTAATAAAAAACCCGTGCAACGCACGGGTTGACGATTAGTACGGTTAATTTATACAGCCGATGGAACAAGTTTAGGGTTTCTTCGTATATATTTTACATATATACCCCTTACAGTGGTGAACCACTTAGTTGCATCGCCTAAGTCATAGCGATACGTCATCGACCATCTAGCCGATCAGTTATCATTCACTAACTTGATTTTCTTGTTTATTCTGGTTATATGATCAAACCAACTGGTATGCCCTGAACCTGAAAGCAAGATTTGGACCTGCGCTGTTATCGATTTCTAGGATCGACAATATATTTTTATGGGGTGCGCTAGATCAAGAAGAGATGGTGACACACAGAGATTTATACTGGTTCAGACCCTCGATGTGAGGTAATATCCTAGTCCAGTTGTATGTAGATTGGATCTGTGTTGTGTGTAGCACGGCATGGGAATAGCATGTGGG
The DNA here is from genome assembly GCA_000573905.2 of Oryza punctata. Classification (NCBI taxonomy): domain Eukaryota; kingdom Viridiplantae; phylum Streptophyta; class Magnoliopsida; order Poales; family Poaceae; genus Oryza; species Oryza punctata. Next base: position 22,328,413 of record CM002490.2, on the reverse strand, counting down.
CGCGTATCTGGAAAATGGCGCTAGTGGTGGCCATCATCCCCTATCTCGGGACACCCACCACCTCTTATATAGGATGAGGGGGATGGTGGCCATCATCCCCTATCTCGGGACACCCACCACCTCTTATATAGGATGAGGGGGAGGGTTACAAAGAAAGTATTTATTTGATTGCAACTATATCTCCCTATTCTATCTATAAAAGATATGTATGATCCTCGGGATTTATATCTTATCCCGGGAATATCTCTTACTTAATTTACAAGTATGCCTCACGGGCCCAGGGCTCTTGGCCCACCCTATGCCGCATGGCCCAAGGGTCTCTCCTTGGGTACCTGAGTACGGTGTACCCCATAGTAGCCCCCGCATACTGAGCTTGATGAAGACTCTGAGCTTGATGACATCACCCGGAAGAGGTAAGACTGGCTAAGTACTCAGCCCAAGATTACCGAGTGGAAACATCATGTAACCGAGTGCTTATCTGACTGATCAGTCAGACAATCATCTTTGCCGAGGAAGTGTCGTATCTGACGTCGAGGCGAAGGCAGCCAGCTTGAAGGCGTAGTCGCTCCTAGTTCGCGACAAAGTAGCCGCCCTGCACGGGGACAAAGTCACCTGGCAGCGGCGTAGGCGGCCGACCCGGAGGTGTAAGCCTCCAGTCAGTAACGGAGTAGCCGTCTGCATGGGGACGAAGTCACCCGGTGATGGCGTAGGCGGCCGAGTTGGAGCTGTAAGCCCTAGTCAACGACGAAGTGGCCGTCCTACTTGGGGACAAAGTCACCCGGTGGCGGCGTAAATGGCCGCCTCGAAGTTGTAAGCCTCCAGTCGGCGACAGAGTAGCCGTCATCCACCGGACGAAGTCACCTGGTGGCGGCATAAGCGGCTAGCTCGGAGGTGTAAGCCTCTAGTCGGCGACGGAGTAGCCATCCTACGCGGGGACGAAGTCACCTGGTGGCAGCATAGGCGGTCGAGTTGGAGCAGTAAACATCCAGTTGGTGATGAAGTAGTGACCATCCTACACGGGGACGATGTCACCCGGCAGTGGCGAAGATGGCTAGCTCGGAGGTACAAGCCTGCAGTCGGCGACGAGGTAGCAGTCCAACGCGGGGGAGAAGTCACTCAGCAGCGGTGTAGGTAACTGGCCCGAACCTAGTCCTCTGTAGTATAGCACACAGAAGAAGAGTAGCATAATACATATACAGCTCCCGACTTTCTGCTTAGTTGGATGACTAATTAATCGGAAAGTCAAGAGTACAAATGAATCACTTAACTGAAAATACTAAATAAAAAACAACTTAGCTTGTATGGTACTCCATGAGTCAAGGGTGTTCATGAAAACGGTGAAGCCTCCAGGCGCGTGAAGAGGGTGGCGAACCCGTTTAGGGCGTAGCTAGGTCGGCGAAGGCCACTGAGGGCGCGGGAGCTCCCGGGCGAGCGATACTCCTGACTTAGCCGGTTAAAGCATGGCTAGGCCCGACTAGGCCGCCAAGGCTCGGAGCCCCCAGGCGAGTTGCACCCAGGCAACGAGGGGTGTGAAGCCCCCGAGCCCGTAGTCTTGCACTCTGCCCCTTAGTGGTTTTAAGCCACGGGGCAGGCAGGAAAGCGGAACACCTGACTTAGCCAGTTAAGACATGGTCAGGGCCGAGTAGGCAGCCAAGGCTCGGAGCCCCTAGGCGAGTTATACCCAGGCAACGAGGGGCGTCAAGCCCCTGAGCCTGTAGTCTTCCACTCTGCCCCTGAGTGGGTTTAAGCCATGGGGCAGGCAGGAAAGCGGAACACCTGACTTATCTGGTTAAGACATGGTCAGGACCGAATAGGCCGCTAAGGTTCGGAGCCCCCAGGTGAGTTGTACCCATGCAATGAGGGGTGTCAAGTCCCCGAGCCTGTGGCGAGTCAACGTAGAGCGCCTAAGCGATGAGGGAGGTGAAACCCTCGAGTCTGTGGCGAGTCGGCGTGGAGTGCCCGAACAATGGGAGAGGTGAAGCCCCCGAGTCCATGGTGGAGTCGGCGTGCAGCACCCGGACGACGAGGGAGGTTAGGCCCCCAAGTCCGTGGTGAGGTCATCGTGTAGCACCTGGACGGCGAGGGATGTCAAGCCCCCGAGTCCGTGATGAGGTCATCGAAGAACACCCAGACAGTGAGGGAGGTCAAGCCCCCGGGCGAAGTCGTGCCATGCCAGCTGGGTAAAGGACGGAGCCCCCGGCGTGCGGTCTACTGCCCGTGCATAGTAGTCGTGCCTCGGGCAAAGTCGGGCCGCACTTGCCGGGTGAAGGACGAAGCTCCTAGCGTGCGGCGTAGTGCCCCGGGCATTATAGTCGTGCTCCGGGCGAAGTCAGGCTGAGCTAGCCGGGTGAAGGACGAAGCCCCCGGTGTGCGGCGTGACACCCCGGGTGTTGTAGTCATGCCCCGGGCAGAGTCGAGTGAGTCAGTCGGGTGAAGGACAGAGCCCCCAGCGTGCAGTGTAGTAGTCGTGCCCCGGGAGGAGTTAGGCCGCGCCAGCCGGGTGAAGGATAGAGCCCCCAGCGTGCGGTGTAGTAGTCGTGCCCCGGGAGGAGTTAGGCCGCGCCAGCCGGGTGAAGGACAGAGCCCCCGACATGCGGCGTGGCGCCCCGGGCGTAGTAATAATGCCCCGAACGAAGTCGGGAAGTGAAGGACAAAGCCCTGACATACGGCGTGCGCCCCGGGTGTAGTAGATGATGAAGCCTCCTGGCGGTGTTGGTGGAGCCGGTCGACCATGAAGACGATGAGGTCTCCGGGTGGTAGTGGAGGCAGTATGCTTGGAGGTGCCGTGTACATCGCGGTGCCGATCTAGTAGCTACAGCTCCGGTGTGCACGCAAAAACCGAGAGTAAATCAACGCGGTTAGTGGTAACGGATCAATTAAATATGTTAACTGATGGATGTTCCCTGCATGTAGATGCACAATCTTGTTGTATGGTGATGTCTCAGCTTGCATATAGCAGAATGCCTTCATGTGCTTGGTGGCTGCATCTCATTGGCCGGCCATGTTGCCCGCATGGACCTGTTGCATGTGCCTGTAGACGCTCTGATGTCGGGCTTGAGCAGATCGGCGATCGTGTCGGTGACGCGGTCGTAGGGGAAGTGGACGCAGTTGAGGCCGGTGATCTGCCCGCAGACGTGGATGAGGCCACGGGTGGCGACGAGTGCGGTTGGTCCTCCTCGGGTTCTCCGCCATAAATCATGCAAGACTCGATTTCTTGATAGATTTTGGTGCAGATGTAGCGGTTTTGTCGGGATTTGATTGCTTCATGTGATCACGCTGAGAAATTCTTCCCGGGGCCGCGGAGCCGCGCGCGACCTCCTCCCAGATGTCCTCCTCCGCGGTGTTTCGCCGCCATCCTGGGCGAGGACTTGTGGTACGGTGGTATTATGTTTTTCTTTAGATTGGTTTCTGGTCTTGGCCCTAGATTGAATCGATCAACCCATGTATGTGCCGATGCCAGATCGATCATCGAAGGTGCTGCCGACGGGGCCGTTCTGGTTGAGGGCGCGGTTGATGCAGAGCTTGGCGGGCTCCGCGCGCTTGGTCTCCGCGGCGGTGCTGCGGAGGCCGACGAGCGCAACGGTCGTGACGCCGGCGAGGTAGTCAATGCCAGCAAGGTAGTCGATGAAGCCTTCCAACAAGTAGAGGTGGTGTCTTTCCGTGGGTCCTATTACAGTGGAGCGATGGAGCGGCCACACCGACTTTTGACCTTCGTTGTTGATGTGGATATAGCCGTCGGACAGGACATCCTCCTCATCCTCACCAGCAGTGACGACGCAGCTTTAATATATAGATGGGACGAAGAACGGAGATGTTCACTTGATAAGTGCAATCGAACACAACACATCATATTTATAGTTCAATCGTATAACTACGTGCGTGCGTGCGTGTGTTGTGAAGATACAGACTAATCTGTTGGACGTTCACGCCTTGTTATACCTAATTTTGATAGTCTATGACTACTATAAGACAGTAGGGAGGTCTTGGGGGTGTGGGGTGACCCGTGTCGTAGCTGGGTCAGTCAACCCACCCAGCCTAATGGGTAGATCCGCCCTTGATCACCGGACGACAGGACGGAGACAGTCCCGGCGGTCATGGGACGATGATAAATCTGGAAGATGCCATCTCCTCCTTAGACGATGACGATCAAGCGCCCCCTACCTGACGTGCCAACTATCGATTTCTAGGATCGGCAATATATTTTATGGGGAACGCTAGATCAAGGAGATATGCTAACACATAGGTTTATACTGGTTCAGACCCTCGATGTGAGGTAATACCCTAGTCAAGTTGTATGTAGATTGGATCTGTGTAAATGTGTGCAGTACGGCATTGGAATAGCACGTGGGCGCGTATCTAGAGAATGGCACTAATGGTGGCCATCATCCCCCATCTCGGGACACCCACCCCCTCTTATATAGAATGAGGGGGAGGGTTATAAGGAAAGTATCTAGTTGATTACAACTAGATCTCCCTATTCTATCTATAAAAGATATGCATGATCCTCAGGATTTATATCTTATCCCAGGAATATATCTTACTTAATTTACAACTATACCGCATGAGCCTAGGGCTCTTGGCCCACCCTATGCCGCATGGCCCAAGGGCCTCTCCTTGGGTACCTGGGTATCGTGTACTGCACAACTGGATTCAAGCAATCCTCACAGGCCACCATGTTTTTACATCAACAGCTACTAACCCAAATTGCAAAGGATTGGTAACAATAGCTGACTTTAAGTGAAAAGATTGAGTTAGAGGTGACTTAAAGTGATACTTTGGTAATAAAAACTGGACCAATCTGCAATTTACTCTTTGACAAAACATGGCAAAAACTACATCTAAATTTGAATAGAGCCTAAATAACTTGTTTCTAGCCAAGAACTTGTAGTTTTCATAACTACTAAAATAAGAGTGATAAAATAAAAATTCTTTCACACAAATTCATCCTAAGACAGCACCAACCCACTCAGAATAAACCATGCATGTTAGATTGTCTATGAAATGGGAACTGGGGTACCCCTTTCCCAGGAACTTAGCGCATATACTCTAATCAAACCCTAATCGAGCCATCATTAAGTCCAGTCGTGTATCAACGACTAGGGAAGTGGGGTCCACTTCAAAAACGAATCCCGACGCCCCTGCCTAATAAAGGGAGCCCAAGGGACTTGGATCCCAGTTTAGCCTGGGATCCTGGGTCCCCCTCCATCCTTATAGGACTTGCGTTATTCGTGGAGAAGAGCGTTGAGAACTTTAAGATTTATATCTTAAAGTTTGTAGGCAATAGAGGACCCGGGACCCAACCGGCTAGGGACCCGACCCTCCATTGCCCTTGTAGGTTTCACGTTCCTCCTTGAGAGGAGCGTAGAGACATACAATATCTACATCCTAGGATTATAAACATAAAGGGACCCAACTCCTAGCTTAGCCTGGGATCCGGTGTCCCCCTCTATCCTTATAGAACTCGCGTTCTTTGTAGAGAAGAGTGTTGAAAACCATAAGATTTATATCTTAAAAGTTTGTAGGCAATGGGGGACCCGGGACCCAACAGGCCTGGGACCTAACCCCCCATTGCTCTTGTAGGTTTCACGTTCCTCCTTGAGAGTAGCGTAGAGACGTACAAGATTACATCTTAGGATTACAAATATAAAGGGACCCGAATGTCAGCTTAGCCTTGGATCCAGGGTCCCCCTCTATCCTAATAGGACTCGCATTCTTCACGGAGAAGAGTGTTGAGACCTATAAGATTTATATCTTAAAGTTTGTAGGCAATGGGGACCCAGGACCGGTGATAAACCCTGAGCTCCACTCGATGCGCTCAAGGCTATGATTGGCCCGATCTTTCGGTCAGTTGGTGATAACTATAATTTGAGAGAAACGTTGATGATCCGACTACAACCGTATAAGACGTTGTGTTGCGCCTTAGCGATCGATACACCTCTCCGTGCGTTGTTGATCTTGTCGATGCAGATCAACCTTATTCCTGCAAGCAAATCGAAGAAACTAGCAAGAACAAGATAGAAGCAATCTGATATTGCAAATAGGAATTGAATACACACGACAGGTTTGGGTTCCGAAGACAAGCAGACAGACGATCTAGCCGACACACGCGCTGCAAGCAAGTAGTAATAGCTAAACTTTAATCTAACAAAACCCAAGAAACCCTAAAGGGGTACCTAGCTATTTAAGGAGGTGGGAGGATGACCAAGGGAGCCCTAAGGTCGTGCTCCACCTAATTGGGGTGCACCCCACATGGGCCTCACATGGGCCGAGGTCCCAGATGAAGTTACAAGCCCATAGGCCCATTATAGTGATTCAACAACTTGTTTCTGTAATTACGACCAACTGAGATGGAATTTGGAGATGAGGCTAGATCCATTGGAAAGAGGACTCCGAGAGCTTTCCATCAAGTACTTACGGGCTGAAAACGAAGCTCGTATGAATTTTGACAACCGTTTGAAGTCAGCACTATAGCATGTGACCGACTTGGATTCCAACACTTGGGCAACTTGATCTTGATGTGAGCAATGGTTGTATCAATGGTAGCCATGGTCACATCAACCGGCTTGGGACCCGACCCCCATTACCCTTGTAGGTTTCACGTTTATCCTCGAGAGGAGCATAGAGACATACAAGATCTACTACATCTTAGGATTACAAACATCAAGGGACCTCGATCAAAGTTTAGCCTGGGATCCTTGGTCCCCCTCTATCTTTATAGGTCTTGCGTTCTTCACGGAGAAGAGCGTAGATACTTACAAGATCTACATCTTAAGATTGGTAGGCAGTAGGGAGCCCGGGACCCAACCTATCTAGGAACCATCCCCTATTGCCCTTGTAAGTCACATGTTTCTCCTTGAGAGAAGCGTCGAGACATACAAGATTTACATCTTAAAGATTGTAGGAAGTGAGGTGTCTAGGAACCAACATATTTTGGGACCCCCTCCCGTGGCTCTTGTAAGTCACACGTTTCTCCTTGAGAGAAGCGTCGAGACATACAAGATCCACATACTCCCTCGTCAAAGACATCTTTGAGAAGCTCGTCTAAAATATCCAATCTCCCTGTTAAGGGGCATGAGCGAAGACTTGTGTAAGTCAAGGCCTCGACCCTCCTGCCAGCTTTGACCCAACAGTCACAGCCATAAAAGAAACATGTTTAGGAAAAAGATTCCAAACTGATGGGATTGAAAATACGTGGAAAAGACGGTAGCGCTAAGTCATGTGGGACAAGCGTGAGTTTGGACTCGTGTCGTACATGCCCAACGACACCCAATTCCACCAACTGGGTAAAAAGGGAGCCGTGGCGTCATCCTGGCGAGGTCAGGGCTTCACCAGGCCCACCACATGACACGTGGTGGACAATGGGAAGGCCCAGCTGGCCCAGGCTAGTGCCAAAGAGCCCGGGGCAATCTAACAGCAGGATTTTGGTAGGTTTCTTGGGGAGATTTGAAGGGAACCAAAGCAATGACAAGACAACTCAAGGAACAAGTTTCAAAATAGCTTAGAAAATGATCTTGTAAGTCCCTCTACTTAGAAAGGGATTTTTCTCGATTGAATCTTGCTTGGGTTGATACTTGTAAAAAGAGCTAGCTTGTACCTTGCCAGATCCAGATAACAATAACCACCGAACAGGAGTAGAGTGTTACACCTCTAGGTGGCCTGAACCTGTATAATCCTCTATGTTGGCTTGGATTTTGCTAGCTCGTGTGCACTGGCGTGACATCACAATTTGTCATTCACGACTAACCCCCTGGTTGAATCTTCGTTAGGGGCGGGGTCTACACCCCCTCCCCCCCCCCGCGCTGTTTAGGGAATCGCTTCTCCGACTGTTGACGCGCCAGGTAGGGGGTTTTTCTGTGATTGACGAAACCCATTTTCGCGCCAGATTTCTTCTTCTCTTCAAATCCTTAGCAACCAGCACGGATGGCAGGAGGTCACCATCCGGTCGATTCGGATGATGATGACTTCGACACGTAGCTCCATCATGTCAGTGGCACTGGCGGCGCACCACCTATGCTGCCCCCACTAGCACCCGCTGGCGGTGCTTGCGGCACACCTCCTGTGCCACCCCTGCCGGCATCTGTGGCAGCAGGCGGAGTCCTTGCCAATCCGACCACGGCCCCGCCCGCAGCTGATGTCGAGGAATCCCCAGCATCCGCACCATCTGCTGTGCGAACAACGGCATCAAGCGGTGGCTGAAGAACTGGGGTACCCCTTTCCCCGGGAACTTAGCACATATACTCTATCAACCAAAAAATCAAACCCTAATTGAACCATCATTAAGTCAAGTCACTTATCAATGACAAGGGAAGTGGGGTCCACTTCCAAAATAGAGCCCGAGGCCCTTGCCTAATAAAGGGAGCCCAAGCGACCTGGATCCTAGTTTAGCCTGGGATCTTGGGTCCCCCTCCATCATTATAGGACTTGCATTCTTCATGGAGAAGAGCACTAAGACCTGTAAGATTTATATCTTAAAGTTTGTAGGCAATGGGGGATCCGGGACCCAATTGGCCTAGGACCCGACCCCCATTGCCCTTGTAGGTTTCACGTTCCTCCTTGAGAGGAACGTAGTTCTTCGAGAAAAAGAACTATATTTATCTATAACTAAGTATGGCATGGGCTAATAAAAATTAAAAAATAGTCATTAGGCAAATAAAATCTAAAGTACTAGAAAAAAAATATCTCTATTTAATTAAGAACCAATAAATAGTATAAATCTAAACATTTAGAGTGGAGAAAGCAGTTGTATATGAGAAATTTTCCATTTCCAATTCCGAGAAAAAACCTGAATTCGTTTCCGGAAAGTAACCAACGGATTCCTGTTTCTGACAGATAGTAGCCTTATCATATTCGTTTCCGTTTCCGAGAAAAAAATTCCGAATATGTTTCCGTTTCTGAAAGTTTCCGGAAAAAATTCCGACCAACGCTTTCCGTTTTCGTAAACACGTTCGGAATCTGGAAACTTTTCGAACCGTTTTCATCAAGCTGTAAATGAAACAAGTTTGGGAAAAAGATTCCAAACTGATGGAATTGAAAAGACGTGGAAAAGACGGTAGCGCTGAGTCATGTCGGACATGCGTGAGTCTGGACACGCGTCGTGCATGCCCAACGACACCAAATTCCGCCAACAAGGTAAAAAGGGAACCGTGGCGTCGTCCTGGTGAAGTCGGGGCTTCACCAGGCCTACCACATGACATGTGGTGGACAATGTGAAGGCCTAGCTAGCCCAGGCTGGTGCCTGGAGAGCCCGGGGCAATCTAACAACAAGATTTTGGTAGGTTTCTCGGGGAGATTTGAAGGGAACCGTCTGGCAATGACAAGACAACTCAAGTAACAAGTTTCAAAATAGCTTAGAAAATGATCTTGTAAGCCTCTCCTTAGATTATAAAAGGAAGGGGATGGTCCACTTAGAAAGGGCTTTTGTTCGATTGAATCTTGCTTGGGTTTGATAAACCCTGAGCTCCACTCGATACGCTCACGGCTGATGTTTGGCCCGATCTTTCGGTGAGTTGATGATAACTATGATTTGGGAGAAACATTGATGACCCGACTACAACCGTACGAGACGTTGTTGTGTTGCGCCTTAGCGATCGATACACCTCTCCGTGGGTTGTTGATCTTGCCGATGCAGATCAACCTTATTCCTACAAGCAAATCAAAGAAACAAGCAAGAACAAGATAAAAGCAATCTGAATTGCAAATAGGAATTGAATACTAATGATAAGTTGGGGTTCCGAAGAACAAGCAGATGGACGGTCTAGCCGACACGCGCGCTGCAAGCAAGTAGCAATGGCTAAACTTTAATCTAACAAAACCCAAGAAACCCTAAAGGGGTACCTAGCTATTTATGAAGGTGAGAGGACGACCAAGGGAGCCTAGGGTCGTGCTCCACCTAATTGGGGCGCACCCCACATGGGCCCCACATGGGTCGGGGTCCCAAATGAAGTTACAAGCCCATAGGCCCATTACAGGTGACGCAACACCTTGTTTTTGTGATTGCAGCTGACTAGGATGGAATTTGGAGATGAGTCTGGATCTATTGGAAAGAGGACTCCAAAAGCTTTCCATCAAGTACTCATGGGCCCAAAAGGGAGCTCGTATGCATATTCGGTGGTCGTTTGAAGTCAGCAGTATAGCAGGTGGCCGGATTGGATTACAGCACTTGGGCAACTTGATCTTGATGCGAGCAATGGTTGTAATGGTAGTCATGGTCATATCATCCTCCCCTTCTTCACAGAAAACCATCCTCGGTTTTTCCATATGGTGCTCTTTGCGTAGTGTATGATCTTGGTCATAGAATTGTCTACATGAAAACAAACGCAACAAACTTTCGTCATGTAATATCATCAGTTCCTTAGCAAATGGTATTAATGTCCTATGAGACGAATGTACCTGGTAATGGGGATGCATAACAAAGTACGGAGGAACTATATCGAAATGATTCTCTAGCAGCTCATCTCACTCCCCTTCTTCAGAAGTCAAGTATTCACTTGATACGATTATAATGGCGTTTGATAGCAGCGTTGTGCGATCTCGTCGCTCCCCTTCTTCAAAACCAATCTGTTTCTTTAAATCAAAACATGACAAACTCGAGATAACATGATTAGTCATTATAGTATTCCCTAGACTATTATGTCCTTGCTTTACTACAAGAGGTTCTAAATCTGAACATATATATACTCTATGCACCAAATATACTTCTCTATCATTATATTTGCCAAAGATATGAAATATAATAATAGTTGGACATGGCAAATCAGACTTAGCAAATAATTTCTCCTTCAAATTATCGAGCTCACAAAAATCACCAAATTGAACATAGCCCAAAGTATTTAAAGAAGATAACAATTCACGTTCCTCAACTTCATTAGCAATATGATAACATGCTTAAAATTATCACAAAAAGAACTAACACTAGAAATAGCATGTTCACTCACTAGTTGTGGCATGGATATAAGTGAAGCATTATCACACAACTCTTCTTTATCACAAGGAACAACAAACAAATCAACTTGTGATAAAGGAATCTCAGCAATGGGTTCCACTATTGGTTGCTCTACTTTAGCAAGAAAGGTGGACATGGGTAGCTCAGCTTGAGAATACTCACGTTCATTTATCTCAGCACCATATAATTTACCTTCCAAACTTTCTTCAGACATCGTAGGTGCTTCATGCTTCTCCTCTTTCTTCTCAAGTACATCATTCTCCTTTTGTTGAATATTCTGAACTCCCTGCAAAATGTTAGTAACAAGAGATGCAAAATATTGCTCCTCCAATGTTTGCACACCATCATTGCACAAAGATATAGGATATTGAGAAACAGGAGATAAATCACATTGTTCATGCTTTATCGCATTTGATATGATTTGCCTCTCAATGCTATGAGCAAGCATGAATAGGTGTCCAATATGATTATATGTCACGTTAGCAAGCATAACCTGAATTTCAGAATTAAAACCCTTGAAAAATCTACGCATTGTGTTCTCATTGCATTCTTTTATACTACTGTAGATGATACAAACTTTAAATTCATGGATGTACTCCCTAACAGTTCTATCACCTTGTTTTAGATTTTCTAGTTTCTCAAGAAGAATACATTTATAATAAGAACTCACAAAACGTTTTCTCATCATGGTTTTGCACTCATCCCAAGTTTTAGGTTTATTACTAACATAACTCCACCAAAATAATGCAGAAGAGGTAAACTTATTACTAGCAGTCTTAACCATTTGAGCATCAGAAAATTCATATTTATCAAATTCATTGTCTACTGCTAGCTCCCAATCAATATAAGCAATAGAATCATACTTAACTTCATACAATGGTAACTTAGATTCAACTCGTGCAAGATTATAGTCATGTACCACATATGCATCACGTGGACAAGTTGTTATATCTCGTCGAATCCCTTTGCGTAACCCTGTCATGGTTAGTAGGAAACAAGAAACATACACAAGAATATACATGCTCCTATCAACTACTAGGTAGTGGAGGCTCAAATATCACACACACTCAAGCTTTTAACCAAGCTCTTACAAGATCTTACCAAAGCAAGCGGAATGTTGATCACACCGACTCAACCAAGCACCCAATGGAGGTTGGATGTATCGATGCCTTGGCAAACACTTGTTATACGGTTGCAATCGGATCGTCAATCAAATCTGTGGAGCTTTGGGTAGGCTTAAATATGTAGCAAAGGAATAGCAAATGCTCAAATCAGATAATGCAAAGTTGAATAATTGTTCAAAATCAAGTACCGTGCTGGTCCTAGACTAGAACGTAGTAGAGACGCGAGCCTAGACACAAACGATACCATAAGATAGCACAACTCAAGCACAACTCTGATACGTGAAAACAATCTCAAAGAAGACAACTGATTTTCTGTTTCTTTTTTCTTTCTTTCTTTCTCTTTTTCCTTCTTTCTGTTTTTTTGGTGCGGCTTTTCTTTTCTTTTTTATGCACCTTTCTGCCTTTTCCCTCTCTTTTTTTGAGACTTTTTTCCAGCAAAAACAACTCAAGGACCTGGAAGCAAGATTACATGGACTCAAATGTAAATAGAAAAATTACAGGGACTCAAATGTAAAAGTGCAAACCCTAAAATTAAAATTATACAAAAATGGAATGCTCTCGTCCCATAGATTCCGTTTTTGCAAACAGATCTCGAATCCGACACTCCAAAAATTTTCGCCAAATATAGATTGAAACCGAGAGAGGGGAAGGAGGAGTCAGACTCAGGAGAAGGGGGAGGGAGAAGCCGCACACAAGGTTGGGAGGAGGTACCGGCCAATCTAAAAAAGGAAAACTGATTCTAGCCGATCCAATCTACTTTTTTTTTCTTTTTTTTCTTTCCTTCCGCCCAACCGAATCCAAACAGATCTGCTATATTCCTCTCCCCATCTTCATCCTCACGTTCAAAACAGAACCAACACCGCGGAATACAAGCACGGGTAGGACGACAAACCCTAGATGCAACTCAGCAACTTCAAAACCGACCGACAGAAATTGCCCGAAACAAGAAAAACATAACCCTAGCGGTGACACGATTCCGTTTTCGAAGATCCCGATGACAACGAAGATACGGCGTCGACGACGACAGTGGTACTAGATGTGACCAGAACTCAAAACTCTAAACGGACTAGACGCTAAGACCAGCAACTCGACTCGACGATGCAACGCAAAACTCAACAAAGCAAAAACTGAAAAGAACAATGCAATGACACAAAGTTGGCTAGGTAATGGATGCAAAAATAATTTTTTTTGTATGGCTATTTTCTGGTTATAGGTAGATAAACACTCACTGAGCAACGAAAGCTTTGATACCACTTGATAAACCCTGAGCTCCACTCGATACACTCACGGCTGATGTTTGGCCCAATTTTTCGGTGAGTTGATGATAACTACGATTTGGGAGAAACATTGACGACCCGACTACAATCGTACGATACGTTGTTGTGTTGCACCTTAGCGATCGATACACCTCTCCGTGGGTTGTTGATCTTGCCGGTGCAGATTAACCTTATTCCTGCAAGCAAATCAAAGAAACAAGCAAGAACAAGATAAAAGCAATCTGAATTGCAAATAAGAATTGAATACTAATGATAAGTTGGGGTTCCAAAGAACAAGTAGATGGACGGTCTAGCCGACACGCGCGCTGCAAGCAAGTAGCAATGGCTAAACTTTAATCTAACAAAACCCAAGAAATCCTAAAGGGGTACCTAGCTATTTATGAAGGTGAGAGGACGACCAAGGGAGCCCTAGGGTCGTGCTCCACCTAATTGGGGCGCACCCCACATGGGTCGGGGTCCCAAATAAAGTTACAAGCCCATAGGCCTATTACAGATGATGCAACACCTTGTTTTTGTGATTGCAGCTGACTGGGATGGAATTTCGAGATGAGGCTGGATCTATTGGAAAGAGGACTCTAAAAGCTTTCCATCAAGTACTCAATGGCCCAAAACGGAGCTCGTATGCATATTTGGTGGCCGTTTGAAGTCAGCAGTATAGCAGGTGGCCAAATTGGATTATAGCACTTGGGCAACTTGATCTTGATGTGAGCAATGGTTGTAATGGTAGTCATGGTCACATCAGGGTTGATACTTGTAAAAATAGCTAGCTTGTACTTTGCTAGATCCAGATAGCAACAACCACCGAACAGGAGTAGGGTGTTACACATTCGGGTGGCCTGAACCTGTATAAACCTCTGTGTCGGCTTGGATTTTGCTATATCGTGCGCACCTTCGTGACATCATAATTCATCATTCACAACTAGCCCCTTGATCGAATCTTCATTAGGGGCGGAATCTGCATCCCCTCCACCCCCCACTGTCCAGGGAATCGCTTCTCCGACATAGATCATTTTGGATTTTTCACATATTTCGGTATTTACTTGTATACATGTCATAATTGTGTAGATAACAAATACATCGATGGTGAAGGGGTGAATTAAGGTGTTGACAAGGTTGTAAAAGAATAAGGCAAGTGCCCCTCTTCCTTTGATCACATTGCAACCTATGTTTTTGGGGGCAAAGGTTTTGTTTTGAAAAACATGCATGTAAATATATGGCTGTTGTTATTTGAAATGGGTGATGATGGTAGATAAATCCTATTTGCTGCATACTCCCCCTTGATAATTGTTTATCCCTGTACTTGTAGCCTTACGAAAGGTAGGAGTATCTATGTTGTGTTCATTTGGGGTCCAAACTTGATTTTACATATGATCCATGCTTAGCCATGCCTAGAATTTGATAATACATGTGATGGCTCATTTATTTACAATGTTTTGATCACTTTTAAAATTCTGGATAGGGGGTAACCTCTGATTAATTGTGAACTAAAATACTGAAAACTTGGTTTTTAGATTCGGGTGACAAGTGGTACACATATGTGATAGTTGTGTATATAGTACCACCACATGTATTAGTATGGGATAACCATAGTTAGGAAGTTGTTTAAGATATAACCTTGCATTCAGGAGGCCATTGTAGTATGAGCTACTCAGTTTGATAGTTTATAGGAGCTACCCATGTGTCTCGTAAGGGAATTGATGTTCTTTTTGCAGCATGGGCGTCTGAGCATATCCAATACAACGGTGTAGTGCTTTATGGATAGGGATTGCTACGCCACGGCGCCAAGATCAGTAGGCCAACTGTCCTGACGACACTAAGCTTCTCAACTTAGTGTTGAGTTCCACTCATCGTGCTCATGCAAGGATGGATCTTAGGCAATGGATTTGCTTTGTTGCAAGTAGTAAAACGGTTACCATTCTGTAATACCCCAGAAATAACATCCTGGGATGCCACTAAACAACTATACAACCATTCCAAAATTATGAAATTTCGGCAACAACTACTTTAAACAGAAAAAAACATCACGGAAGCATCAATATATAGATTAAGGTTATGATACAACAACTAATTGGCATATATGGAAAACCTAAGAAAAGAAGATAAACCATGATCAACAATTCTAGTATTAAATTAACTCACTATGACATGAACTACTTATTTTATCACTATAACACAACATTTATTAACTTAGTGAGATGATGACATGCAATAGTGCAACTACTCCCATCCATTCATGCAAACATGTCACAGCAAGTACCTGAAAAGACTGTAAGAGGGTAAGAATGAATCTCAACAAGCAAACTATTTTAACAAGCTATTTAAACCACATGTTAATTATGTAAATAAGTTAAATATAGGGCCAAGATATGATATAGACAAGGGAACATTCAAGTATAAAAACCTCGTAACATCATGAATGAAAGCATTCAAATCTCTCATGATATACAGAGATGGACACTCCTCAATGACGACTTTGATCATATAACTTCCATAGAGATATGCAATGTGTGCATATGCAATGCAATGCAATGATATGTATTCCTGCCTTCACACCCAACAAGGTGTGAAGCTACATCGTATTAGGCCAAAATACGATGTTGTATCGGTACGGTCGCAACCATAGGTTCGCGACTTAACTCCAAATGCAATGCAAAAGTGATGCAATGCAGGATGAATTCCAGAGAGATAATTCTATAACCTCATATGAGCCTAGTATAAAGTTACTCTTGACAAGGATACAAACCATATATATAAATAGTGTAATAATAATAAAATAGTAAGCTCTTCAGTTATCACATAATATTATCTTGGTTACTGTTGATGGCTGTTAACTGCCAAATTTACACCGTCAATACCAGCATACATAGAAAAAGATAAAACATCCAACATAGTGGTAGGGTTTAATTCTAACGATTTCCACTAGCGTTGGTATATATTTGGATGCAGATGATAAACCATCAAAATTGGGACGAAATATGCATAAAGAAGGAGGAGAATCGAACTCATATCTAAGCCTATGGAGTCTTGGGCCCACAAACCAAATGAAACACCTGCAACTAGGCCCGTTCATCGTACAAACGAACTAAGGGACTCCATGCCGGAGCCCAGGAGGAAGAGTTGGGCCAGGGAGGCTGGCTAGGGTTCAGCCGAACCTTGAGTTCAGTCGAACCAGGACTGGCCCGACCTAGCCACAACCGCCTTTAGTAGGTTATGAAAGTGCATCTAGACTCCTAATGATTTTGGTGATTAATAACAATCCGATTAGAGAGGACTAACAATTTTATTAAATAATGTGAAGGAATGTTAGTTCTCGAAAATGCATGGTTCAATGCAAAGCCCCATGAAAGCGAGAAAATGATGTGATGCGGCATATGAGCAAATGGTATAATGTACTTTTTTCCTTGTTTGTGTCATTAGGAAAGCCGTAATATAAAGGGGGATGATGCATTGGTGATGAGGAATGAGTTAGGTGCTCAAAAATTTATTCTTTCTAGTGATATCTTCTCATTTATGCTTTGTCTGAGTTTTTTGGACTTGTCTGATATGCTATTTCGGAATTTCCGAAAAAGTCTGAAAGAAAAACAAGCTTCGGGTGGTTCTCGGACTTGTCCGAAAACAACTTTCGGAATTTCTGAAAAGGTTGCGCAAAAAACTATCCCTCTGGACGTTTTCTGTAACATACCCAAGCCTGTAAACCTGAGAACTAAATTTAATTTAAATGCATCATGTGGTTGTGGAGTGATTTTAACTGTTTTGGATCTTAATCATCTCATCATCACATGCAATGATAGGCCTAGAGTCACATAAATAATTAATCTGGTAATTATATGCATCCAAAAATTCTACAAAAATTCTCAAAAATACCTTGATATGTCAGAAATCAACCCACAAATTTTCAGAATTTTTCAGTAAGGTTGCTAACTCGTTGATCTACTTTAATCTCTCCAAAATCCTGAAAAACTGCTTAGCAGATTCAAACTTGCTCTCTCTGTAAAATTTATTTCAAAACCTCTTTTTGGAGTTTGGTTTCAGCCAAAGTCTTCTACTAACTTTATTCTAACACCCTGAGGAGTGGCACACCCTGGATCACTCTCTAACCCTTTCTTCTCTCCCTCCAAAAATCCAATCAGCTGTTAACTGCACTGTCAACTGCTGCTAACCAACACTGTCAACACATGTTCATCACTCCATTAAACCTAAACCAGAGACTTCTAACCCAACCCACTTCAGCACATTTACTCTAAACATCACCCCTGACCAAGAGGATCTTTAGCCCAGGTTTTTTGCTGCACAAAATCCACCTTGAATCCCCTCCAAAGATCCTTGGCAGGCAACCCTCTTTGACTTAGCCTCCAAGGCTATTTTCGAATTTCTTTCACTGACGGTGGGCCCCACACCTCCTGGGACCCACATGACAGCCTCCCACTCTCCCCTCACAGCATCCACCATCCCCCATGCCCAATGGATGCCCAAGGAACACAATGAGTGCACCAGCCACCTCTCTCTCTCTCTCACTCCCCCACTCCACTCTTCCTTATTTCCTAAGCCAAAGCACCAGAAGCAACGGCACACTCCCCACATCGCGTTCCAAGTCCAAGAAAACACACCCCACGCACAGAATACCCAGAGCTCGGCCATCTTCCCCGGCTCCGGTGACTTAGCCATCGTCGCCGTGCATCCCCGGTGAGTCCCTCTCTCTTCCCTCCTATGCAACATGACCTACGCATCACGCCGAGCTCACCCGTACCCCTTTTGCCCTAGGAGCAATCTGTCGAGCACGTGGTGGGCGTCACCGTCCTCGCCACCGACCACCCGACGTCAACGCCGGAGTTTTGCCGTCGTTGGCCAACAACCACCATCTCCGCCGCTCCCTGGACCTCGCTTCCTCCGTTTCTCTGCTTGGTGAGCACCCTGGTACCATATGAGAGCACATGCACTAACCCTTTGCACTAACCAAGCCTCTGCATGCACATACATGGGCATACCGAGACACACCGCCGCTGTAGCTCATGTTCCATGGGCTACAGACCACCATTTCCCTCACCACCACCACTCTCGGATGCGCAAGAACGTTCTCTACATTTTCTCTTTTGTGCTCGAACCGATTCGATCCACGGATCACCGCTGGTGAGCCGTAGATCGAGCTCAGCCATGGCTGCTCCTAATGTGAGCTAGCTGGGGACTTCATTTCTTGAATTTGATCAACTCTAGGGTCCAATCTGAAAACTGCCATGACTCATATTACTATAGCCGGACCTTGATGGAAATAAACAAAAGAATAGGGACTCTTAATGAAGTTTGCTATCCAGGTGGCAGTAGGAGTGCGGGTTGATTCCCCCAACTTCCGAGGGCCTCTTTGCAAATCTCTTTTCACTGGCTTGTGGACCCGGCTGGAATTAAATTTCGAAAATTTATTTCTATTTTGGTAAAGCAGAGAACGAGCAGAACTTCTAAAATTTGTAGAAAATTCATTTTAACTTCAAAAATTGTGAAACCAGTTTTGTTAGATCCATAAAGCTGCGAACTATTTTACAAAAATATAAAACTGGGTACTTTCTGTACAAACTTTTCCTTTATTATTGTTTTGCCATAAATTTTGCCTAGAAGTTGTTAAATCCATAACAAATTGAACATAGCTCTAAAAATTGTGAAACCACTTCCGTTAACTTTCTAAAATCATGCTCTGTAACTTTGTAAAAGGAATTTTGTTCACTTGTGTACAAAAATGTTGCTTAATAAAACCTAGCCCTTTTTAAACTTTTTAATTGTAAAATGCATATCTCTGTAAATAAAAAGTGACAAAATAAAAATTCCTTCACAGAGACCACCTGAGACCAGCACACACTCACTGCGTAAGTTTCATGCATTTTGGGTTTTATGCATTTTTGTATTTATCGTATACGCGTATTTTGTATAGAGGAAGAATACGTCGAAGAAGAAGAGGGTGAGTTTGTTGACGACCAGGTTCAGGAGTTTGCAGACGAAGGCAAGTTTGCCCCTCCTGTGACCACATTGATCCTATGTTTTGTTGGGCTAAATGATTCTATTGCAAACATGCATACGTTAGCTAGTATTAATTTTGGTAAAAAAATTATATAAATGTGAGAATGGTAGATATGACCTAATTGTTGCATAATCCACCTTGAAATATTGAATCCTTGCTGGTTGTAACCATAGAGTGCTTTTGAATACAATTATTGTGTTCTTTGGGATTATAGTATGCTTATATTGCCGCTATATTCTTATGTTCGGTTACCGCCTTGCAAATTACTCGTTTTGATAAATGTTATATGTGAAAATGGTTATTTTGATGTTGCTAGATAGAAATTTAAATGTGTGAGTATTGTGAACTGAAAATGGAGATAACTTGTTTTTAGACTTGGGCGATGAGTGGTGTACATACGTTGTACACCGATAGGGGGAGCGTTCGCCCAGGTCGATTAAGGACCCCACTCTATGTCACCAACTAATGAAAACAGTACAAACCACATGTGCTAAGTATGGGCTGGCCTCACCTATTAAGTTGTTTAGAGTTTAGCCTTGCATCTTGGTAGGCCGAAGGGTATGGGTTACCGGGTTTTGGTAACTTATCGGAACTTCCTATGGTTTGTGATATGATGAAATTGATTAATGACATGTGGTATGTGATGATTTGAGCGGGTAGTCTGTCCAATACAACGATGTCGTGCCTCGTGAGGGATTCCGGGCTGGGTTCCTTATGGCGCTACGTTAAAGCGTGGGCCCGCTACCTAGTGGCGCTACCTTGCTAGCAGCGTGGGTAAAACACACATCGTGCTGGTGCAAGGCTAGACAATAAACAATGTAACGGTTTCGTTATGACCTCTAGATCACACTCAATGTGTAGAGTGTGGTGATACCGACGGGTATCGGACAAACTAGAGCGATCCATATCATGTGGGCTTAAAAGTTGTACAAACTATGCAGAGTCTAAAACTAATCGATTAGCCGTGCTCACGGTCATGAGCGGCATGGTGAAGTGTCATGAGTATAGTTGGTGATTTTGATAAACTCTTGTGAACTTGGAAAATGGTTGGAACGTTTTGTTTGTGAACTTGGGATAAAGTTCGGTGAATGGTGATGAGATGATGGCGAGTGGTGATGATCTACCTTGAGGGGTAGATGTGTGTTATTTATTCATTCACATTACAAGTTTTACTTACTCTATACTATTGTTATAAAATTCCGTTGCGGAACATGTTGTGAACTAAAATTGGCATTTATGCAAATTATCCTTTAGACAGCTTATCCTTGAATATGGCCAACATGTAGTATGTTAGGGTTGTTTCCGACTTGCCAGTACATTAATTTGATTAATGTACTAATTTCCTGCTTTCTTTTACTTGTTTTTGCTCAAACCCCGATGCAGGTAATGACTGTTTGGATGGGGAGTTTGATGCAGCTTGTGATGTTGCAGATTTCCAGGATGGTTCTAACTAGGGATTTACCCTAGTCGGTTTGCCTATGGGCTTTTGGGTAGCACGCTTACCGCATGAACGAATAATTATGGCTTGTCGCCAAGTACTACTTAGAACCTTATTAAGACTATTTATGCTTATTGCTTAGAACCACTTATTATTTGGATATCATGCTTGAGATGATTTATGTGAGACTATGTTGCATTCCTGGGTGACTAGTCCAACAGGAGAATGGGTTTGAAATGGTTGAGATAACCGGGGAATATGCCTTTGTTGAGATCGAGTCTCTAGGGTACGCTTTTGGTCGCCACCATCGAGTGGTTGACAGGCGTATGACGTAGATGACTGGTGTGGCTATTCTAACGGTTGTGTCTTCTATTTCATATCCGATGGCTTAGAGCCTATGTAGTGCACTCTTCAAGACATGTCAGGGTCTGCGATGAGGTTGGATGGTTACCGTATTTATTTGGGCTTTCTTTGAGACCCCATCCACCCAGATATTTTGCGCTGACATGCCTCGGAGCATTGCACCACCTAGGCTTTGGGACGTCATCACATTTTCAGACTTATCCGAAAGACATTTTGGGAATTTCCAAAAAAGTGCAT
This sequence comes from Oryza punctata, assembly GCA_000573905.2. NCBI lineage: Eukaryota > Viridiplantae > Streptophyta > Magnoliopsida > Poales > Poaceae > Oryza > Oryza punctata. The sequence continues at coordinate 22,307,028 of CM002490.2, read as the reverse complement.
TTCCAAACCATCTCTCTCGACATTTTCGTAGTTGTCCGAGAAGGTTTTTCGGAATTTCCGAAAAAGGCAGTGAACAAACACATCCCTCGTGTTGTTTTCAGATTTGTCCGAAATTCACTTCCGAAATTTCTGAAAAATGGTTTGGTACTGTTCATTTTCGGATTTGTCCGAAAAGTTTTCGGAAGTGCCGAAAATCCCAGTTGGTTTCTTTGTGATTTGTTGTTTTGGAGATTTTCGTACTTGTACGAAAAGTTATTTCAGAATTTCCGAAAAATAAGATTTTTGCCTATAACGGGCAGATCTGTGAGTGGGAGTATTTTTATACTCCCACTCCCTCTGGAAGTCAAGCTGCTGCTCTCATTGCAAAAATTGGTGCCGTTGGCTTGCTACTCTTGAGATACACTTTTGAGCCTTGCTTGCTTGATTCTCCTCTCCACCGGTCTTCGATTTGGATTTGGTGTGTGTGAGAGAGTTGCGGTTTCGAGTTTGTGTGAGTGCTTGGTGTTGACTTTGTGACGATTTGCGAGTACTTGCTTCATTCCCAAGAGATCTTTGCATCATTCATTACTCTTGGAGGTTCAGGACTCCTAGACGGTTAGGTGTCACTCTTGAGCCATCGATCCACTTGTGGTTGGTCGGGAGAAGTTTGTGAAGGTCGGATCTCACCTCCGAAAGGGAAGAGATACCACTAGTGGAAAGAGAAGTGCTTTGTGCAACCTCTTGAGGAAAGAGTTAGCAAAGACCCGGCTCTTTGTGAGCTCCTTAACGGAGAGTAGAATTCCCTCAAGGATTCAAACTTCGGGAACAACTCTTCTTGCAAGAACCTCGGTGGAATCTCTCTCTTTACTTGCTTGTGCCGCTATAATTCTAGTTGATTTTTGTGCTAGTGATTTCAGTTTGTGAGTAGCTAGATCTAGCATTTCTTTAGTAGCGCGCACTTTCTGTGATTTTCGGAGTTTCCGAAAAGCTTTTTCGGAATTTCCGAAAACCTTTGCTTCCGCATTTTCTTAAGTTTTTAAATTAGCCTATTCACCCCCCCTCTAGGCCTAAGTGACCCTTTCATGTTATTACCGACCTCCAATGATGGTTGTGACCGTTTATAGCGCTACAACTGTCATTAGGAGGACAAATGGCAAGAGGAGGATGAAGATGCTCTTTGGATTCTATGGAGAAACTCTATCCTCCAAGCAACCTCCACCTATAAATACTCCTCTCTTCCCTCATTCACGACACACCAAGTTTGAGCTGAATTACAAGAGACTCTTTGTATTCTTTATGCATTCTTAGTATAGGGAGAGAGTAGGGAGAAAGATCGAAGGAATTCCGGGGTTGTCTGTAATTTTCCTCTAATTTCTTTTGTACCTTGTCAATTACTTTGATATAATTGAAATTATCTTATTCAAGTAATTGAGATTTATATGTGAAGTATATTTCTTAGTTAGTTCCTATTAGCGTGCTGGAATATTGTTCACTAGAAATAATGTTTATTTTAGTGTTTGATCAATAATAAAGTAGTATTTAATAGTGTAGAAGTGGTGTCTATATTGTTGAATACTTTTATTTGCTGTATATCCCACAGTTCGTTAGAGGTTGGTGCAAAGGTGGTGACAACTCTCGAGATCACCATAGTCCTCCCTGTCCGGGTGCGTAGTAGAGCTAGTCCTGGTAGCAGCGAGCAAGCCAGTGCCTGAAATATTACGATATGATTAAATTTAAGCTTTCTAAACGACCCAGTAGATATTCGATACCTTGGAATACTTACGGGTGAAGTGCTACAACAGTATATCCGTGCGCTTCCGAATTTTATATGTGATCGTAAGAAATACCAACAGTTACTGATATAGAATTTTAAGGTGATGGTGGAAAAAATAACAAGTTAAAATTGGAGAAAACAACACTACTTTTGCTTGCCTTCACCATCATTAGACAAACTCTAGTTGTGTCCCGAAGTTGACCCACCTAGGTCTCGAAGAGCAGCGGCAATGAAAAGAACATCTTCTTTCTTCACCTTTCTTCCCTTCCGTTCCTTCTTTCCCTTTATTCTTCTACTTCCTTTCTTCTCCTTCCTCGCCACAATGATAGCATGGGGAGCACGACAAGGGAAAAGGGGGTGGCACCAGAGGGGAGGGAGATGGTGCAAATGATGGCTAGGGGAGGTAGGGGGACCTCCTAGGGTTTTGGTGATGTGGAGGGGGCAGCTGGGCCTTGGGCTGGCCAAAAGCTAGCCTAGCTAGCATATACCTATTGTTTTTCTTCTATTCTCAAACACCAAATACTTAGAGGCTTCCAATATATCTTCTACGACATTCTATTTTTTTCCAGGGTGTTACACATTCAGTATCGCGTGGCATGTTTTGACATGATTACTATTTCGCGTCATGTGGATCGTGTACGAACTCTGCAGAGTCAAAACTAGTCGATTAGTCGTGCCCATGGTTAAGGGTGACTTGGTGAAGTGTCGTGAGTATAGTTTTCTGATTTATGAACATGTTTCGGACTTGATTTTGAAAAGATGATGGTTCTGAATATTAAGTTGTGTTATTGATTTGCTATCAAGAAGGAGTAAGAAATGTTATACATGGTGATGCCATGACTTGTTGTTTATATATATCATGTTAACAATTTCGTTTTAAAGGCAATTTAAAATGCTTGTGAACCAAAATTAGCTTTATACAAATTTAAAGTACAACTAGCCTTCCTTTGAAATGAGCTAGCACATGCTAGGTTTGATTACCCCCTTGCTAGTACATTGACATTGTTAATGTACTGGCCCTTCCTTTGTTTTTTACGTGTTGTCTAGCCCTTTTGCAGGTGATGAGTTGCTTGAGTTGAGTCGTGCAGGTTGCGTTGTTTCTTCCAAGATGGTTCATATTAGGGGTTTACCCTAGTCGGCAACTTGTGGAACCTTTTAGGTAGCCAAGCTCCCATCAAACCTTATTGCTAGCCATTCGGGCATATGTAAGTAGGTTAACTATTTATTCCTCGATGTCCTTAAGGCACTTTACTTAAGCCCTTATGTTTTAGTATCTTGGTTGAGATGGATGTGTGAGGCTAGCAACTTCTTGGGGCTAGCTGAGAATAAGTATGAATTTTGAGCAATTGAGATGTTGTAGAGTTTTAGCAATTTGAGTCAATCCTCGTAAGATGTGTAACATATTTGGTCGTCGCCTTCATGTGGTTTGATGGGCATGTCTTAGGTTGAAGTTGACTGACACGTTCAGTCCCAACAATATATCCTTTGCACATTATTTTGCATTGCTGAATTTATATTGAATGGTGTTAATTTTCTGATTATGGACACATGGAGGTTTGAATGGTTATTTATTCGTGTTTGGACCACACTCATCCGAGATTATGTGGTGGTCACAAATAACACTAGCCTATATAAATTCGGCATGCTCACATAGGAACCGACTAAAGGGCCCACCTGTCATCCACTAGCCAAAGGCAGTGGAATGGGTTCAGCCGAACTGCCCCCAGCTCCCTTCTTCCACATGGCATCTCCTCATTCACTCATTATGGCGGTTATGCTTGATTCCCGGACCAAAACCGACTTAAGCAACCATCATTGGAAGCTATAAATAAAGGAGAGCTTCTCACTTCACAACACATTTCAAGAAGCAATTCTCTCAATCCATATTGTACTCTCTCTGATAGTAGTGGAGGAGTTAGGTTTAAAATAGTTTTCGGTCCTATAGTCTTCTTGCATATTCTTATATGTCTTTCGCACTTTACTCTTCTAGTAAGATTATAATTGCAATAAAAGAATTATACACTTTGTTATATTGTGTGTTCATAATTCATATAATAGTCCATTGGTTATGTTTAACGACCCAACGAATAATTAGAGAAAAAAGGAAGAGAAAAAGAAAATAGAAAAGAAAAAGAGCAAAAGCAGCCCAGCAGCAGGCCTTGGGCCTTGGCCCATGCGTGCAGCTCAGCAAGCTAGCTAGCAGCAGCAGCAGCGCTAGGCCGCTAGCAGTCGCTACTGTACCTTGCGGTACTGTAGCGTCGCGATTTAGTCCCACCTTGCGGTACTGTAGCGTTGCGATTTAGGGCTTTCAAGTCCATGTCACATCGGATGTTTGATACTAATTTGGAGTATTAAACATACACTAATTACAAAACTCATTCCATAATCTTGGACTAATTCGCGAGACGAATCTTTTGAGTCTAATTACGCCATGATTTGACAATGTGATGCTACAGTAAACTTTTCATAATTATATATTAATTAGGCTTAAAAAATTCGTCTGACAGATTAGCTCTCATTTATGAAATTAGTTTTTTTATTAATCTATATTTAATACTCCAAATTAGCGTCCAAACATCCGATGTGACATGGGCTAAAAAGTTTTAGCCCCATCTAAACACCCCCTTAGTCCCACCTCTTTCGTACCAGCAGCTTCACCTGCTTATAAGGTTTCTCGCCCGTTCACTGTTAACACCGTTTCTGGAATTTTTACGTGAAAGCGAGATTCAAAAAAGCAGTGTGTTACAGTGTTAGATGTGGTCCAATTGGATGAGATGAACCCAATACCGTTTTTGGACCCTGGATATCACATCATGTGTTCTATTAATAGATTATACTTAATTTATATGATTTAACTAGTTGATCTATGCTACGGTAAAGGTCCAATAGATTGCATTAATTCTAACACGGTGGTAGATCAATAGGGAGTGATATGTTAATATTAATATTAATAGTACCTTGGTGCCTAAAACTAAGTCCTAACCTTGTAAGTATATATGTGTTAAGTGTAAACTAACATTAGAGTATAGAAATACATATGAATCTTAGCTTTTCTATAGTTCTTCTTCACCACATAGTGTATCACTATTAGAGATGAATCTCCTGTGTATCATCATTATTATTTTAACCTATGTTTAGACTTCGGTGAAGTAATTATAGCTTGATTAAGTAATATATGAACATTATCTTTATGTCGTCGTCTTCCCTACGGAAATATAAATACGATATCGTTGGAATACTCCTGGGTGATATGCTACAGTGGTATCCGTGCATTTATGGATTTATCTGTGACCGTGTCACATACCATCAGTTCCTACCTTTTAGGGTGGAAGATTTTGTGTGTTTCATTTTACCAACACCAGTCCACGTTTAATGCGAAATAACCCATGTCCCATTAGTAGCATGGGAGGCGTGGTGGGCAACCATGCTCCACCACGAGCCCCTACTCCAGGGCTCTTTACAGCTACAGCTGGTGGACCCAGAAGTAGTCCTAGTGAAGAAGCCTCTGACCTTCTCGTCCTATCTTTCAGCGAGGTCAGAGGCGTGCAACATCGTCACCGATTCTTTCGGCTGGTAGTAGAGGCGTTCGAATGGAGCAATCATATTGATAAGACACGTCGTACCAAAATTAGTAGTTTATGTATCTTAGTACTGTGGACTCCCCTTTAAGATATAAAATGAGGATCGATGCCACTGAGAAAGGGTTCGATTCCGAGTGATTCCACAAATTGTAAGGAAACCTCACACCTTAGATCTTGTGGAGTCCCACATCATATATAATCCACATACATAGGAGTAGGGTATTATGGATTCGTGCGGCTTGAACCTGTATCATCTTCCGTGTTCACTCTTTGCATTGATCGAGACCCGGGCTCGAGACCTTCCCCGGTGAAATCTCCAAGGGGGATTACACACTTCCCCGCTAGAGGAGTTTCATATTCCGACAACTCCTTCATCCGTTCCAAAATATAACAACTTTTAACCTTTAAAATTTGTTTCAAAATATAATAACTTCACTAATATTCTCTTCTCAACCCATCATAACTCTCCACCGTTCAATCTCCTCACATACCTCTATTTCTTATCAATAACAATCTAGATTTAATTCTATATTTTTTTAACAACCTAAAAAAAGTTAAATCATTATTTTTTTGGGAGCAAGATAATACTAGTAGAAAGGAAGAATAGAGGATGCAAACGTCCCCATAAATATCACCCGCCGACCGGTTTCGTCCCTGCCCCCGGCAGCGCCATGTCGCTCCTCCACAGCCTCAAAGAAACCCTCCAATCTTCCTCCTTTTCATCAGAGCCCCAGTCCGAGTCCCAACCCCGATCACCTCCTCTCCCCACCCGGAGGCCCCCAAAAACGTCCCTCTCGCAGCAACTCCTACGCCTCGAAGCCGCCTCCTCTTCCTTCTCCGTCCCGCCGCCGCCGCCACCTCCCCCGCCCCCTCGCACTTCCCCGACCTCGAATGCGGCAGCTGAGGATGCGGGAGAGCTGCCAGAGGAGGAGGACGAGGTCCCCCTTATCCGCCGCCGCCGCCGCGAGCCCCTTCCGCAAGCGGCCGCCCTCGACTCCCGCGGGCCGGACGAGCCGCTTGTTCTCTCCCCGCCCGGAGAGCGCCCCGTTGTCCAGGTAAATTCGATGTTCTCCGCTCCGGTCCACAGTTGTTGGCGACTGGTCAGGTTCTCGCGCCGTGATAGATTGGGACCAATGTTTTGCACTTGCCATGGCGCACAGAGTGATGAGTGGAATAGCACAACGAAATTAAGCCTTATTAATTTCTTACGGCTTCCTTAGGTTCGATGGGTGCCCGTGTAAGCCCTTGCGCCTTGCGATTCATGGAAGAAATCTTTTACTTCAACCGACGTAATGTCTTTATCACCTTTCAACATAGAGGATGAACACTCTGTCTGCCTCTCTAGCAAACTGGATGTGGCTTCCCTTTCGTGGTTTTGGACTATTTGCCAGTCGTCCAAATGGCGTATTCAAATGCCACCGCCCCGAATGACTTTGAATTTTTGCCATCGGAGAGAGAGGACTTCTTGCTCTTGTGCCATTTTTCAGCCTATTAGAAGCCACCGCACCAAATCTGAGGACGGAATAACCGTCTTTCTCTTCTTCCTTTCTTCTTCCCCTTCACTCACCTTCTTCGCCCTCTCCCTCTCCTTTGGCGGGCTCCCTGCCGATGAAGGCATAAGAGCTAGGCGGAGCCGCGCGAGCTCCACGCTGAGGGCGCGGCCGAGGGCCACGGCCTTGCTGTCAACATCCGCGAGCGCCATGCCGCCACCGTTGGCTCATCGTCGAGGGGTACCTACCTCACGTCGATTGCCATGGCCGCGATATCCTTTTCCACCAGAGCCTCCGCCAACCCATTGTTGAGGGCCCCACTTCCGCATCTCCGGTCTCGGTCACTCCTGCTTCGCCCCTCGCCGACCTCGTCCTCGTGGGGCAGAGCCGTCGCTGGCCATCGTCACCTCCTGCGCGTTTGGAGTGGCAGTTAGAGGAGTGGGGTGAAGAGGACGGTTGGAGCTCGCGGGCCAGGGGGCTTATCGGTGTGGAGATCCTCACCGGAGCCCAAGTAGCTCGCCGACCAGGGAGAGGGTTTGGATGAAAGAGATTGAAGAGAGGAGAAAGGAAGAAGAAGACCAAGACGGTCATTTTACCCTCAGATCTGGTGACATGGCTTCTCATGGTCTGAAGAATGGCAGACTAGCGAGAATTCTCTCTTTGATGGCAGAAAAATAGTCATTCGGGAGTGGCATTTGAGAATATGCCATTCAGGAGTGGCAAATAGTCCAAAACCCCTTCCCTTTATCTCTGTTCACTTTAGTCTCTCCAACAGAATTTTATTCGCTTTAGCCTCTTGTATTTTAGTTAGAGTAAATTTTTAGTTAAATTACAAGCACAATCACTTTGTTTGTGCTTTCCTGTTTTGTTTGGTACAGGTACCCCCATCGATAAATTGCAGGTTACTTGCGCATCAGAGGGATGGTGTTAGATTCTTATACAATCTGTATAGAAACAACCATGGCGGTGTGCTTGGAGATGACATGTGAGGTTTGGAAGTTATTTTGTTACATTATAAGTACAATGCTAACTATTTTGTGGCTCAACTGAAATGAAACCATACAATATCCAAAACAATACATATCTTTTTCTATCCATGTGAAAACATTGTGGTTTGATAGGATCGTGGGCTTAAATTGTTAACTGATTCAATGAAACTTGGTAATATTACTCACGCCAAGAGATTATATATACAAGAGATTTTATTTTCTTATAAAAAGGTTTTGTTATGATTGACTTATAACTATTGATTTATGAAAGTCTAAAGTCTGACACGATAACTAACATTTTGAAGTTTATTTAAAGTTTTAAAAAACTGTGATAGGGAAATTGCAGTTAGTTTGAAAAGTATCTTAAAGTTAATGTCTTTAAAAGATAAAAATACATGCAAGTATTGCATGTCTCCTGATGTTCCTAAACTTCTATGTAATAACCATGCACATAATTTTTGTGTTTTATATTATTTTGTGAAAAATTAATAACTAAACCATTCCCACTGTATGTAGCTTTCATCTTTTGGCGGTTTACTTCATGGTCTTATCCTATTCTTATCACCAGATTTATATACATAGTTTGCTCATATTCTGCATGCTCGTTAAGCACCGGCCATCGCATAAGCATACCATGTAGGTCTACTAGATGACTGGACGTGACCTGGCGCGTCGCCTGTAAGGAGTTGGTTAATTAGTTAACGAACTCATGGACACAATATGCTAATTACACAGATTGAAACTGCTGGACACAATAACGTGGGGCAACCTAATTACACAGATTGAAACTTCTGGACACAATAACGTTGGGCAACCTTATTGAAGCTTCTTCTTTCTTCCTGTTTGAGCATGAATATAATGTTTCTATTACATATCATGCTCGTATAAATTGCTCTACGGCTATATACTGCGAGCCAGAATTAATAAAAGAAGTAATTACTCATGCGAATTGCAAATGGCTATACCATGAGTGTGGGTTAACAACAAACAGCGTCTTCCACTCATATTTATTTGTGAACAGGTCTATTCTTTCTATTTTTTAAAAAAACAAAAGCTCCCAACTTCCTGCATGTGAGTACATTTAGCATCTCGTCACCTCCTGGAACATTTCTACAGTAAAATAAAAGAAACATTAGTTAATGCAAGGGAAAACACATCAACAACTTATTCTAAAGACAAATTATATCACAGTAACACCTCATTTAAACTTGTACAGAAACGAAACGAAACAAAGACAGTATATTCAGACTTACAAAAAGGAATAGGCAATCAAGCGTATACAAAAGGAAAGACTGCTAACCTTTGCTCCGGTCAAAACAATCTTGTCTGAAACAAAAATCAGAAGAACAATCTTTGGTTGCTTCATCCGATATCACACCAGGAAAGAGTTCTGGCTCATACTGTAACACAAAAGGCACAGGACATGAGAACAACATAACAAATGTGAAAGGCATCCTAAAAAGGCATGCAAGAATTCAACTTGCACTTGAGAAAGCACCATAAGAATATGCAAGTCCCTCCAGCCTGATTGGAAATTTAACATCACAAGAGCCAACAATGTTCTGAATCTTGAAATCCTGATATAGTGCAATGAGTTAAACAGTTAGGTACAATTACAGAATGAAAGTAGTAGGCAAATGCACAGATGAAAATCAAGCAAGCCTGAAATAGTTACCTTGAATTTAGCAGGATAGCCAAGCTTCTGGATAATACGAGCATACTGGTGATAAAAAGCAGTGTTAGACTTTAGAGATAGCGAAATAAAATAAAAACTACTGCCCATACCTTTCTTGCTGCAAGCTTGGATTGTTGTTCACTCTTTGCCCCAGTACAGACCTGGTATAGGATGCCAAAAGATTTTTATAAACATAAACAAACTTCTGATTCAACCATAGGTCACAGAGTACATGGAGAAATTTTGGTTAACAGCCAAATTTGATTTTTATAAAGGGAAAAAAAGAAGCAAAGATGAAACAAATTGGTGCATCAAACCCCTGGCAACCCCTTAAGTCCACTGTGTAACAGCCAGGCCCCATATGACATACTACAATGAAGCTAGAGTAATTCTACAGAATACACATTGCAATTTGTCGAAGCCAGCTTTTATAGACATAAGAAAGCAACAAGAAAGATAATTGTTCATAGCAAATCGAACAACATATCTCAAATAGAGTTCAAACCTCATCATATAAAGTGCGAGAAAAGATAAAATTTAATAAAATGACACTAATATAGATGTGACAAAGCTTTTCTTCATTAAAAGTGCAGCAAACCTTTATTATGCATCCTAAAAGAAACAGATTCTAAAATGCTAACATTAATATAGATGTGAGTCGAAACAAGCTTAATCCTTTATTTGACATGCAAAAGATAGTCCATATGAAGAATTAGCAAAAAATGCAATTACCCATCTGAGCGAAAAGTATGTAAACTACTGTGATATTTAATAATTCTAGCATTGTTTTCACCGGGCAATTCTAACGTTGTTGGACCTTGAGCATTTTCAATGGACAGATGCACTAAATGTGTTCAACAACCAGAGCTATTGTATGTGTTTAATAATTCTAACATTGGTTAATTGGAAATAAACCAAAATATTATTGGGAGGGTAAAAGGACTGTTCATTATTATCACGGCTTCTTTCTGTAGGTTAACTTTTTTTTTCATTTAATACACTCCCATTGAAGTGTAGAGTACACAATTCTCATAACGAAATCTAGAAATCTAGTATACAATAAGCTTATGTTTGAAAGCCTTCATAAAATAGTAAAGGCCCTCAAATATTATCAGTGATGGGCTCATGAGCTTCTAAACTGGAGAAAATCATAATGCTGGTGGAGATTACAGAATAATTGAGGCACCAACTAAACTTCAGTAAGATCCCAAATACTATATGTAACCATGCTAAAATGACACAACAGTTCAGAGCTACAACAAACTCAATTATTTGAAGCAGCTAATAAAGTTGGGATAAAAATTGAACCTAAAAGTATCTCTCAAATAGACAGAATTATCAAAATACCTGATAAAAAGCTTGCAACATGGCAAGAGGTACCTGGAGGTGACTCTTGATGTTGTGGGTCGTAAGGCCTGTGACACCCATAGCTTGCATTGTCTCCTTCACTGCAGTTGGTTTAGCTTCTGCAGGTTGCAACAATTGTATAACACGGCATCAGTTTTTTTTAGCAATAACATAACATCACTTTCGTCAATGAGTATTTTGAGATCCAAGCTGTGATCCACAGCATGATTTTGAAGGTCAAGAAGCCAAACCATAGGGACCTCCATGGTAGGTCACAACCTCCACAAATATCTTATGGAGAAAATTTTTGGGGCACTGCCGAGTGGCGAGGCCTCCTCCTGCGATCGGCTGCGGTGTTGAAAGTCACGATGTTGACGGAAGATCGGCAGCGGGGCTACTAATGGACAGAGAAAATTTTGAGTACAAATCATTCAAGCTTAAACATGAGAAACAAAAGGGTGATAAACTAACAATACTTACATTGTTACATTTAAGCTTAAGCATATGATACTACATTTAAGGTCATTATATTGCTCGGCTCAAAACTCAATCTGCTACTGATCTTCTATTGATCTGCAATAAGATAAAAGGGTAAAATGATTCAGATGCATTCCTTTTCTGAATTTTCAGAAATTTTAAAAAAAATCCACAGCAAATAAATTCCATATACAATCCAAATAGTATGATGTAGGTATATTGACTCTTGACTCTCCATATTGATCTCCAAAGAGAATGAATCCTACCTTATCAAATTTAAATCACATATTAACTCTCCATATTTATCTCAGATTGGCCAGTACAGTCAACTGGTCAACAACCAGCAGTCCCAAGTGCAATATTAATTGAAGGTCATGTCATATTATCCTTGTAAAGACCTTTGAAATTTTATTGTATTGTAAAAAAAAGGCCATTGAATTTGCCCAAGCTCTACATATGGGCGGTGAGCATATGCTACATATGGAAGGATCCTTTATGATCAGATCAAAGCTCAAGCTCCTTTTGATCTGCCTCAGTAATTGAACTAACTGGAGTGAACAGCAATACGTTGAAATGAAATTTATGAGCATATAGGATAAAATAATGCACATGCATTCCTGAGAGCAATTGTTCTATGGGGACCTAGATGTAATTACGAACAAAGAGGAGGGCTTTTTCATAAAATTTACACCGCGGGCGCACTATTCCTATCCGATGTGGCATATCCGGATGGCCACAGCAGCGGCGCAGCATTCTATTTTGGATTGGGGAAAAAAATCTCAGGGTTGATAGCAAGCTTGAGCATTTTATTTTTAGGGAGCTTTTTTCTACTCACCTATTATTAAATCTCAAACTGAAAACATAATAATGAGATTTTTCAATACAATATTGAAATTTCATGTACTTCTGACTTCCTTGTTTTTCATGGTTTTTTTCTTCTGATTTAGGGGTTTGGGAAAGACTATCCAAACAATTGCTTTCTTATCAGCTGTTATTGGAAAAGATAATGACCACAGTGAGCACTTAGTGGAAGGGAGAAAGATTGGCCCTATACTCATTCTCTGCCCCACATCAGTAATTCGAAACTGGGAAAATGAATTTGCAGAGTGGGCAAGATGTTCTGTTGCTGTCTATCATGGCCCAAATCGTGACCTGGTTCTTCAAAAGGTTGAAACTCAAGGACTAGAGATAATTATTACCAGTTTTGACACTTTCAGAATCCATGACAAGATTTTGTGTGGCATCTTCTGGGACCTTGTGGTTGTTGATGAGGCGCACCGTCTGAAGAATGAAAAATCGAAGTTATATACAGCTTGCTTGGGAATTACTACTCCAAAGCGGTTTGGTCTCACAGGAACCATAATGCAGAATAAAATAATGGAATTATTTAATCTGTTTGACTGGGTTGTACCTGGTTGCTTGGGGGATCGAGAACACTTTCGAGTATATTATGACGAGCCTTTAAAACATGGCCAGAGGTTCAGTGCTCCTGAGAGATTCGTACAAGTTGCTGATAAGCGCAAGAAGCACCTTGTTTCAGTTCTTAGCAAATTTCTGTTGAGAAGAACAAAGGAAGAGACTATTGGGCATCTCATGCTTGGGAAGGAGGATAATATTGTTTTCTGCAGAATGAGTGATGTTCAAAAGCGTGTTTACAGAAGAATGCTGCAACAGCCTGACGTGCAAATCCTCATAAACAAGGATATCCTGTGTAGCTGTGGAAGTCCTTTAACTCAGGTGGAATGTTGCAAGAGAACTGAACCACATGGCATTATCTGGTCTTATCTTCACAGAGACAATCCAAAGGGCTGTTCTCTGTGCCCATTCTGTCTTGTTCTTCCTTGCCTTGGGAAGCTTCAGCAGGTTGTTTCATATTCTTAAAATATTTTGGAAAGATTTATGTTAAATTTTTAATAGTTTCCCTCTAATTTTCTATAGATCAGTAATCATCTGGAGCTGATAAAACCAAATCCGAAAGACGAAATCGAGAAGCAGAAGAAAGATGCTGAGCTTGCAGCTGCTGTCTTTGATACAGATGTTGAATTAGTTGGCGGAGGTGCTAAAAGTGAAAACTTCATGGGTCTCAGTGATGCAGAACATTGTGGAAAGATGCGTGCATTGGAACGACTATTGTCATTATGGACTCTGCAGGGTGACAAAATTCTTCTTTTCAGCTATTCAGTCAGGTGAGTGGTTATCCCCAATGTGTCCAATGCTTCAGTCAGCCTGTAGACTTCTGACTCAATGAAAAGCAAGAATAATATATCTCAGAAGTCAGAAAATTTCTTAGTTTTAAACCATACTTGATGTTGAACAAAAATATCTTGCTCTTATTGATGTAATACCTTTGAATTGATTGTTACTAAATATTCATAAAGATATCTAAATATTCATAAAGATATCATTACTTACTATAGTAGGTATAATTTCTCACAAGCCCATAATGCTACCAGTTTATATACCTTTGACAGTATTCATAAAGATATCATTACTTAATAGATGTAAACTTCCTTCGACTTGCCTCTCTTTAAATAGGTTACACTTTTAGGGAATGTGATTAGATAGGTTACACTAAAGACAAACTAAACCTATTTATTTTAGACCTGAAAGTAAGTTAAACAAGCATTGCTTGTATCGAGTAGCTTATTTTGCGCTTAAGCATCTATCTTAGTTCTTGTTCACTGCAGTTGCTTCTGGGAATATTTCTTGACAGTACTTGCGATTTAGATATGCTGCTTGTTATATCTTTTGCATGTGTAATCACTTGTTCATACTTCATGCATAAAATTGACAACCAGGATGCTTGACATACTAGAGAAATTTCTTATACGGAAGGGTTATTGCTTCTCTCGCTTTGATGGAACGACTCCCATGAATGCACGCCAATTATTAATTGATGAGTTCAACAGATGCCCAAGCAAACAGGTAACGTCCTGTTGATGTGAATACAGTATTTGCCAAAAGAACTTTTTAGATTAGCATTGTCAAATGGTGAATAGCTTTTCTACAGGTTTTCCTTATATCTACTCGGGCAGGAAATTTAGGTGTCAACCTGGTCAGTGCTAATCGTGTGGTGATTTTTGACCCAAGTTGGAACCCTGCGCAAGACTTGCAAGCGCAAGACAGGTCATTTCGATTTGGACAGAGGCGACATGTCACTGTATTTCGCCTACTCGGTGCAGGTTCCCTTGAAGAGCTTATTTATTCTCGACAAATATATAAGCAACAGCTATCCAATATTGCGGTCTCTGGAAAAATAGAAAAACGTTACTTCAAAGGAGTGCAGGTAATGTTGTAAAACTAATGCATTTTGATGAAATTGGATGGAGTGTTTCAATTACTTGAAGGGTGGTACAATTGTGGACCATCCTAATATGATTCCCTTTTCCTGTTCTAAAATCATTTCCCTGAATTATCTAGTCATTTAGTTCCTTTTATTTTTCTGTTTCCCAAAATACGTGTTTCTCCCGTGCTTGTATTTGGACTGATTACCTAGAGGATGACAATCATGACATTCATGTTTTATTCAGAAATGTATTGTATTTCGACCATTTGATTATGCAGTTTAATATACTCACCAGAGAATTTAGAGTTTGTAAGTTGATGCAAACTACCTAGATGATGTATTGTTAACAAACAAGCGTAGACACTGTGTAATCCACATGATACTGATATTAATATTTGTTATTAGAGTAGCATTATAACAGAACCAAACATTGATACATGAACTGCCCCACACTATTCCTACATTGTTGCATACATCAACATATGTTAATGTACTTTTCGATTTTGGTTGTTAGCTTAGCAGTCATAGGCATAAGAGAATGGTTGCTCTCACAATACACATAAAACACTTAAGGTAGATTCATTCTTTTCTGTTGCAGTATCCTATGGCACCTGAATAGTAAAATGATGTGTCATATTAAATCTACGGACAGTGCTGCCTTTTTTAACAAGATAGTTTTCTCACCTTACCTCATAACTTTCCAAATTCTGTGTTAACATGAATACTTTTTAGAATAAGGCATCTATCAATTCGCTAGATTTCATTTCGACAGTTCAGAAGTCACGAAGTTATGTGTCACTCTCTCGAAGCTTCTTAGTCATTTAAGTAATTTATGACATATATACCTTTCACGTTTTAAGAATAATCTCTCTTGGTTTTGGTTCATTGTTTATATAACTCGTATAATTATGATTTTAGGATGACAAAAAATTTCAAGGTGAGCTCTTTGGGATCTGTAATCTGTTTCGCGACTTGTCTGATAAGCTTTTCACCAGTGAGATCATTGAGATGCATGGAGAACATGGAAAGGGTAATGCAGCTGAAACAACAGGAATTCGAGAAATAGTTGATACAAATATATTTGGTACGCAAGATCAAATGAAATCCTCAATGACAGCAATAGATAATGAGAACAAGAATTTGGACCATTGTGGTAAGTTCTACTGTAGTCTGAATATTTCTGATATAAGTTTCTAGATTTTGGACCTTATATGCTTCATAAAAAGCTTCAATGACAAAATGACCAATCAGTTGCAACTATTACTATTATGGAAAACAGAATAATATACTAGTAGCTAAATAGTTCATTATTATATGAAAATTTAATTTCAAATTCTGACTCTAAATATTTTGAATTGTTGTGCGTTCAATTTTTGTAACATTTTTATGTTTGTATCGATTTACTTAGTCCTGCTGTTCATCATATTCTAGTTTATGTTCACTCTCTGCCCTAAGTTCTCTTCATACATTTTGAAGAAAAGCTTATGTTCCATATCCCATAGACCTCAAATGACTTTAACATTTGTAGATTGATATGGTTTTGCAACATTATATATCTATAATCCTATGAAAATAAAAATATATGGTCCATGTGAAATACAATATAGAATAACTTAGGTTCTAAATAAAATAAAGGAAATCAGTAATTGCGTTTGTATGAATGGGAAAATAGAATGTTTGTGGTATGGATGAAATTTTCTCATGAATGAATCCCATATTACAAGAATATTGAAAGTCATAATTGAAAATCTATACTTGAAAAGGGAGTAGTGGGGGTGGTGGCTGCCACCACCCCCACCACCATATCCCTACTTATTTTTGAGGAAAAAATACAGGTCGGGTTAGAGGGCTGACATGTCAATCACCCCCACCAACTCTACTTTTTGTGGGAAGGAAAAAGGATTGTGTAGGGCCAAAGAGTTCACATGTTAATAACAAATATATGCAGCAATTAAGAGATGGTATATGTAGAAAATGATGGTAATAACGGGTTGATGATAATTTTCTTTAATTAAAATCCCGTTGCAATGCAAGGGCAATATACTAGTTTACATAAATTTAATTATGCTTTGTAATCAATTAGTTTCTCCTTGTGTTATATTTTGTGGACTTTCATGATAAATACTTGGTCTTTCATGTGATTTAATTATTTTATTTGTTATGGAAATGACCGAAATATGTATATTGAGTGCTAAACCACTGGTGAACCACCAATAATCTAAAATGAGTAAATTCACAAACCTACGACTATGTTGTCAAACTATCAGTTTGCTAACTTTAGGATGCGTATTGATTTGGGGGGCCTAACCTATCATAAGAATAAGAAAATATCTGCTCTATGTCACTGAGTTTGCCCCAGTTCAACGATTTGCTACTAACATTGTCTCTTTCTATAATTGTTGACGTAAAAACACGACGGCCTGGGAGATCTGCTTAGCTCCAGTGCAGGTCCAAAATAATAATGAGATGCGGGCGTACCAGTCAGTTTGATCCTGCAACTGACAAAGATGTATAAATTGAAGATCAAAAGATAGCCGATCGGCTGACAAGCTGATGGAATGATTCCAGCCGATACCGATACCAGCCGATATCCAGTATAGATCTTGATACTTGAGTAAATAATGACATAAAGATAATCGGCTGATGAAAATAAAATAATATAATCCAGTAGAAGCCAAACGACTAGTAATGATAGATTGAATAAACACTGATTCGAAGGTTGAAGCATTTATCGGCTAGTGGTCCGATGTCAATAAATTCAAATGATTAGATAAACAGTGAAATCTTTATTGTCATCGGCTAAATCCATCTTATAAGTCGATACAACGTCCAGATAACTCATCGGCTGAAACCCCGATGAAACCCTTATTGGCAATCAAGAAGCAGGCTAGAGATTATGGTTCTAAGCACGACTTAGTAGATCAAACTTAACTGATGCAGCACTAAGTATGAAAAGAAACATAATATCTAGACAATCAGGCTTTTGACTGATTTTCAGGGTGGTGTATACATTATATAATCTAAGCCAACAAAATAATCTAGCCGATATCGACAAAACCCTAGATAGAGATCGGCCGATGCAAGTAGAAAACATTTTCAATCTAGATTATATAATGTATATGATAACTCGACGACTTACATGAACAAGATTAGAGTGTCGAAGCGATGGAAGCACTAATCCCGATAACGCAAGCCGCCATAACAAGCCTTACTCCTCGTCGGAGATCGAAGTCGATGCAGCCCAACTTGAAACAAGAACTCGTCGAAAGTAAAAAGGTAAAAGGTGGCGATGCGCCGAAGTTGTATTGATCGAGAGAATTTACATAGACCCCGGGTGTACATATTTATACCCATGGGTAGATATTAGTCCATATCGGACACGACTCAAACTTTCCTAAAGATAAAAGGAAAAACATAAAGTCCTTATCGGACACTAAACACACTTTCCTAAAGATAAAAGGAAACTAACAAACTATTCCTAATTAATAGATACAATTCCCTTTTCGGACTCAATCCATACATGGCAATCCTCATGAAGCACTTTAAACGAACCTGACAATGGTTCCAACATCCCCTTGTTGGAATCGGCTACATCGGCTTCCTTGTCCGATTCAATATCAGCCGATGCACACCGTAGCCGATGCAGTTCCGAAGCTGATTTATACTCTGTTTCTGTTACTGATTTCCTTCCAAATCCGCTTCGGTCTTAACTCCAAATTCGATGTATGATTTACCAAATTTCATCGTCAACAATAATATACCGGTGACTTACCATTGGGCTGTGCCTTTTTTAGAAACTCAAAATACCCTTAGAGACATACAAGGTTAACAATTGATTTATCTCATTAGAAGTTTAAAAAAATATGAAAATATTTATGTGGCCTCCTTACACAGCATGGAAGTTTGTATATAAGTTTCAAGTTTTTATGGTATTTTTATTTTTTTAGAGAAAACATTTTTGTGTGGTATATGAGAGAGATTGCTTACACAAAAATATCTTATGTAGCATATCAACACAAAAAGTATTTTATATAACATATAACAGATAGGTTATATTTTTTAAAGAGTAAATTTCACTGCCAACACACAAACTTGTTAGGTGGGTGCAATTTAGTACATGAACTTATAAGATGCACAAACTTAGTGCAAACTAAGGCCAAAAAATACTTTATAACTAATTTCTGTAAGTTGTACTCTGAGTGGGATATTATGCATATGCTCAATCAGTAAAATGGCTATGTAGATCAGTAAAATGAACGCGGGTTCATGTTTTTGGCTATTGGCTCCGATTCTTCTTGGGAGATTAGCCCTTCATTTCATTCGTGGCTACCTTGGCGTGTGGTAATGCTATGTTCTTCTGATTTTCTCTCTCCTTCTATCAATTGAAATAGCAGAGCTACTGCTTGTTTTAAAAAAACATATACTCAATCAAACATAGGATAAGTTATGTTGAGTGTACAGAGAAAAAGTATATAAAATATAAAAGGAAGATGCAATGTATACAAAATAAGGGATAAAAACAAAATAAATAAAAAAGTATATATAAAGGTTATTTACACATAATACATCTCTCGTGTCCTTAATTATGCGATCAAATTCTATATTAGCATGATTAGTCACAATACATTGTTTTAGACTTGATTCGCACTGACTAAACAAGTTCATGCACCATAATGAGCATTTAACAAGTTTGTGTAGTAAAATGCACCCACATAACAAGTTTGTGTACCACCAACACAATTTACTCTTTGAAAAAAGTAGAAATGCAAAAACCTTTAAACTTGTATACAAACTTTCATGTTGTTTGGGGAGGCCAAATAAAAAATTTCATATTTTCTTTGAAACTTCTATTGAGATAAATCAATTGTTAACCTTATATGTCCATAAGGGTATTTTGGTTATTTTAAAAAAAAAGTCCTAGTCCAATGGCGTATTGTAGAACAACAGATGAAGTCATCGTCGGGATAGAAGGAGCTGATGTTAGTGGTAAATTGTTGAACTATGACAAACTCAGTGGCATAGAATATATTCTCTCTAAGAATGAAGTTTCAGTTTTATGAAAAAAATAATTAAGAAAAATCATCAACTACTATTGCAAAATTCTGAAATGTCCAGTTAAATTTACAGCAAACCAATAGTTCTGACAAAACAGTAGCAGTTTGAAATTTAGTCCAAAATAAATAAACACTTGGTCAAGTATGCAACTCTTTGACATCTTGATCTATGTAGAATTTTGTTATAAGTTGTTGTGTGTATGTTTACTGTTTCCAGGAAAAACTGATTTGTCAATTGCAAAAAACTAATTAAATAACATTGAAACTAGAAAATTGCTTGCTAAGTTGTCTACCAGAATATTCCTCCTCTCTGTCTACGCTCTGGTGCATTGATTTCTTCTAGTAACAAATTTTGTTCCCTCCAAACAGGAATAGTGTATGCTCACCGAAATGAAGATGTTGTAAACATGGGGACAAATGAAGCAAGTAACTGTGCAGAAGATAAAACTGTCCCAAGTCACTTAGAGGAGCTGCAAAGTAAGAAGAATGAAACAATGCGTACAATTAGTGCAAAATCTTACTCACTGGTGCAGAAAAAGAAGGAATTCAGCAGAATTGCATCTTTCATGGGTATGAACGACCTTGAGTTTAGTAAGTGGTTGCTGTCTGTCTCGCCTTTGCAGCGACATGAAGTATTGGACCGCTACAGGAATAAAAAATAAGCCATAGGGAGTATGGATGCTGTTTCCCTCGTATAGTTTGCCCTTTCCCGCTCCACCGACGTTTTCCTTCTCTTCTCCTGTTCTGCCCCATCCACTATCTTTGGCTTGCCACAGGCTATGAGAAGGTGAGGAACCTTTCCTGTTCAGATCATTTTTTTCCTTCTTTTCTTTTTCTTCATTTGTTGCATTTGTTCCAAGGTAAGCTCAGTCCTGTGGTGGATTCTCTTTTGGCTTTGACATAAATTGCAGTTTCTCCTGTTGGTTCTCTGGATTTGGGCGCTTGTTTCTTTGTTGGTCGGCTGACCTTATTCAATCCTTGAGCAAAGTTTTTAGAGTTACCACGGAGTTTTGAGTGCATCTCATACAGAAAGCAGTGCTTGCTTGGTATGTACAAATGATGCGAGCTTAGCAGGTAATGTACCATGCATGCAAATAATTCAACCGTTGTCCGACTTTTCCCGAGACATAATGTTGTAGATGATCACCGGCAGCACACCAAGGTCAAGCGTTGTAATAGAGATTCCAGGCTGTTAATACATCCATTGATTACGCATCCAGCTCACGTTACTCGTCAGTATTTTTCACTTCAAAATTTTTATGGCCCTGTATTGGCCCTGCACAGGAATAAGTCCAACTGTCATCCCTCAACTTTGCGTCGAGTTTGTTTGACATCCTTTATCTCAAATATTAGAAATGTTCACCTCTAAACTATACAAAACCGTGTAATTTGGGTCCCATAGTAGTATGATTGTCTGGTTTTGCTGTGGCATCCTAGTTAGTAGAAAAAAAATAAAAACTGTGGGGCCCACATGTGAGAAGAAAAAAAATATGGGGCAACACGTGTCACCTTGTTTTTCTTTCTTCTCTACCATACATAGCGGTGAGGAAGGGGGGGGGGGTTGTGGAACCGATGAGCTCATCCTTCATGTAGGGAGGCAAAGGTAGGAGAGGGAGGGGGAGGTGACCACCGAGCACGGCTGAGCTCGAGCTCACCTAGCCTTTGGGGAGGCGAGAGAGGGAAGGAGAGGAGGCGGATGAGCCTGGGTGGGAGGAGGAGGCGCTCACTCGACCTGCATGCGAGGGAGGTAGCCAACGAGCCTATCCGAGCTTGAGCTCACTCGGCCGGTGACCAAGAAACCTTCTTCTCTGCCTCCTTTCCTCCCACTGGTGGTGTCGGTGAGCCCGTCTGAGCTCGGGCTCACTCGGCGGCGACCAAGAAACCTTCTCCTTACATGCAGAACAAACTCATTCCTCCCACTGGTGGTGTCGGTGAGCCCGTCTGAGCTCGGGCTCACTCGGCGGCAACCAAGAAACCTTCTCCTTACATGCAGAACAAACTCAAGAAAGAAGAGGATGCTGATATGCAGGCCTCGTATATTTTTTCTTGTCACTTACATGTAGGTTGCACATATTTGTTTTAATTTTTTTCTAACTAGGATGCCACGTCAGTGAAACCACACATCCATATTATTATGTGACTCAAATTGCATGGTTTTGTATAGTTTAGGGGTGAAGATTTCTACTATTGGAGATAAGGGATGTCGAACAAACTCGATGCGAAGTTGAGGGACGGCAAGTGTACTTATTACCCTACACATGACGCACTTGCAAGAAGACAATTTGTTCATGAGATGATGTTCTCGTTACTCCTTCCATCCTAGAATATAACACTTAAAGCCCAAGGTGTAGCTTAGGGGGTGAGGGTGAATAGGCGTTCGTGATATTTTCATGAAATGAAATGGTTAAATTACAGGGCCTGAAAGTTTATGGGACATGGCCCGAACTTCCTGGCAGCTCTCAACCGAAGATAGAGGACTGCCTGGAACTTCCGAGGTTCTTTCCCAAAACTTCCGAGGCTCTTGCCTCTCTATGTAAAGTCTTGATTCTCAAGGAACCCCAATATTTGCAAACTCATAAAGGACAGAGATTAGCACCACAAAATAATAAATCACAGGAAATACATTGATTGCACAAGAGTGGAGACACAAGATTTTTCCCCGAAGTTCGGATTACAGTTGGTGATTCAATTTTTCACCACAGCATCATGGTGATTCAATTTTTCACATTGGTTGAGAGAATTGATGAGGAAGCTGAAGGGATTAGTGGAACTTAACGACGTGGGCAAGTCAGAGAGAAGCAAAATGCTTGGGCTTCAGCTCGTGTACACAGAAACAAAGAAAAAGTGCCACATTGATACAGAGGGATAGGGGGACACAGAGAGATACAGAACAATGAGTCATTGAGAGGGAGGCGGAAGGGAAAAAAAATACAAGAAAAGAAAACCTGAAAAGATAAAGGAAAGAAAAAGAAAAGGATTTGGATTGAGATTTTTCTGGAAAACTAGAAATTGGAGATTTTTCGAGTGTTGGCAATTTTTGTGGACCAAGAATTATGTCTTTTAGGATTCGGGATAATTCACGAGATTGAGCACCACTTGCAAAACTCAAATAAAAACCAACTAACTCCAATTAACAAACGATAAAATAAAAGGACAGTGTAATTAATTTATGTAGTCAAATTAAACCCTTTTTCATTTATGAAATTTTCATTAAGCTATTTTAGATGAATAAACATAACTGTGAATTTTCTTTCAAAATTACGCAAATTAAGAAACACGAAAAGGGGACATGACACGGGATTGCACCAAAATCGTCGTCGGGACACCACTGGGGAAGATTACGCTGGTGGTGATGTTTGGCCAAGAACAATTTTCGCGAGGAGATAACCTTCGACGTTGCAGATTTCAACATAGCTTATAACGCTATCTTCGGAAGGACTGCGCTTGTGAAGTTCATTGCAGCGTCACACTACGCATACCAACTGATCAAGATATCCGATTCAAAGGGGACAATCACGATTCCAGGAAACACCAAGGTTGCAGTGCAGTGCAACAAGAGTAGCCTCGACATAGTCGAGCATACTCCCGCTCTGCTCACCACTACATAACCTCCCCGAAAGGTGACCAAACCCAATATGACTCCCAAGCTCGACGACGCAATCAAGATAATCCCGCTAAACAGCAAGAACCCTGACAAAACTATCAAGACCGGGGTAATGCTCGATAGCAAATAGGAACTTGAGCTCATCACCTTCCTCCGTAATAATGTAGACGTGTTTGCTTGGCAACTGTCCGACATGCCTGGGGTCCCCAGGGAGGCGATTGAGCACAAAGTCATGGCGCGTCTTGATGCCAAGCCAGTTAAACAGAAACTGCGTCGGTTCGCCCATAACAGAAAAGAAACCATCTGAGAAGAGCTCGATAAACTCCTCAAGGCTGGCTTCATCAGATAATTTCAACATCCAGAGTGGCTCGCCAACCTAGTAATGGTACGCAAGGCCAACGGTAAGTGGAGGATGTGTGTAGACTTCACCGACCTCAGCAAGGCGTGCCTAAAGGACCACTTACCCCTTCCTCGCATTGATCAATTGGTGGATTTTACAACCGGATGTGAGCTTTTGAGCTTTCTCGAAGCTTACCCTGGCTACCTTCAAATCAACATGGCCAAAGAGGACGAGGATAAGACGATGTTCATCACACCTTTCGGTGTTTTCTGCTATACCAAAATGCCCTTTGGATTGATCAACGCAGGTAACACATACCACGGGAAATCCAGGGGGCCTTCGATGACCAGATCGGTAGGAACGTGGAAGCCTACGTCGATGATGTGGTAGTCAAAACAAAAACCAGCGACAAACTCATTGATGACCTAAGGGAAACATTCAACAATCTCCGCTGACATTGACTAAAGCACAATCCAGAGAAGTGCACATTTGGAGTACCGTTAGGAAAGTTGCTCGGATTCCTCGTCTGCAGACGCAACATAAAAGTCAACCCCGAGAAGATTAAGGCCATCGAGAACATGAAGCCGCCGACATGATTCAAGGAAGTATACAGGTTGATGGGGTGTATGGCGTCTCTAAGACGGTTCGTGGCCAGGATGGGAGAATGAGAACAACCTTTCTTTGCTTTACTCAAAAAGCAGGATAGATTTAAGTGGAGACAGGATGCCGAGAACGCGTTCATCGCGTTAAAGCGGTACTTGTCCAACTCTCCTGTACTCGTTGCCCCACAGCCAAATGAAGAACTATTTCTCTATCGCCACACCATCAAGTCTCAGGTTCTAGCCGATTTCTTTGCCAACTGGACCGTCCCCGAGGATGGTACAACTGGTCATATGAACAACGAGACAAGGATAATGGCTTTCCACGGGGCCTTCAATAGCCAAGGAGCAGGCACAGGATTCATCCTCACATCGCCAACCGGAGATCAGTTCAAGCATGCCATACATCTCAATTTCCGGGCGACAAACAACACCGCAGAGTACGTGGGATTACTCACCGGGTTACGAGCAGCCGCGTCACTTGGAGTAAAGCGATTGATTGTGAAAGGGGACTCAAAGTTAATCACCAACCAAGTGCACAAGTGTTGACGATGAAATTTGGCGAGCATATGAATCGGAATCAAGATCCAATCCGAAGCGGATCTGAAGATGTGCGTAAATCTTGGAAACAGAGTGTGCATCGGCTAAAAGTCTGTATCGGTCGATACCAAGTTCAATACGATTGGCCGATACAACAGATATTGACAAGTTTGATTACATGATCAATGTCGGAATCGAATGAAGGGCTTCAATGATATTGCCAGGCAAGGATAGAGTCTAAGTTTGGGCAATTGTATCTATTATTTAGGATATTATGTAATTTCCTTAGAGATATTTTGGTAAGAGTCCACCTAGTGACTTGTTTGTCGGTTAGAGTTGTATTATGAATGTATGAGTCGTGTCCGTTATGGACAAAGTTGTATTTTCGGGTATAAATATAAGCCCAAGGTCTTGTAAGTAATTAACACAAATTCAATATACTCTCAGCGCATCGCTACCTTTTGTTACTTTTCTGTTTCGACGAGTTCTTGCTTTCGTGTCGGGCTGCACCGGTTTCGATCTTCGACAAGAGGTAAAGCTTGTTATGGCGGTTTGCGTTATCGAGACTCTAATCTTGTTTTCAGGAATCACCGAGTTATCATATATGTTTTATAATATAGGTTGACAATGTTTTATACTTGCATCGACTCATTTATTTTTATGTATCGATAACGACTAGATTATCTTGTTGACCTTGATTATTTAATGTATCTACCATCCTGAAAAGATAATCATCGGCTTGATTGTCTAGATATTATGTTTCTTCTCATACTTAGTGTTGCATCAGTTAAGTTTGATCTACTAAGTCGTGCTTGGAACCATGATTTCTAGCCTGCTTCATGATTGTTAATAAGGATAGTATCGGGATTTTAGCCGATCTTACCTGATATAGTTGTTTTACTTTGATTTATATCTCGTTTAACATACGGTATCTGCCCCTTATATCAGGATCTCAATTATTTAAATATATTAAGCTTACTATCAATCTAGTTGATATTAGTTTAACATATTTACTATAAGATGAAATTCCAGTATAAGGTTGTATCGGAGCTATAGCCGATACATACTTAAATTCAAGCATCGGCTATGACATGAACATACATAATCTTTATTTTATGTTATTTTGGATCTAGACAATTTATACTGTTTCGGTTAAGTCCAATCTATCCCAATTGCTGATTTCTAAAGTAATATTGATACATAGATTATATTTGATCTTTATAGCCGATGGATCGAGTTTAGGGTTTATTTATGCTTACAAATATATTTCAGAGCTGATTCACCTGCCATGCATCGGCTACGCTACACTACGATACAACATCGACTTTCTAGTCGATCGGCTATCGTTTACTAATAATATTTGCATGTTAATTCTTATTGATTGTAGAATCAAATCAACTAGCACGCCCTAGAACCCGAAGGCAAGCTTTTGGACCTGCACTAGAGTAAAGCAAATCTCTCAGGCCGTTGAGTTTTTGCATCAACAACAAGGACTACAAATGCTCGAACCTAGAGTTAACCAAGTACCTTGCTGAAGTCAGGAAGCTGAAGCGAAAGTTCGACGGCCTCGAGGTGTGCCACGTCTACCGCAAGGACAACACTGAGGCCAGCAATCTAGCACGACGCGTGTCCATGATAGAGCCTGTTGAGCCAGGTACTTTTTTGGACGTCCTAAAACACCTTAAGTCAAATTCACTAGCGACGAAGTCACCTCAGCCAGTGCCGAGAACAGCTCGGGGGCTACTCCAGAGGTTGACAACGTCGTGGTTGATATCGAGATCACTGAAGACTAGCGTACTCCACTCGTAAACTTCTTTGATGCCAATAAGATACCTAACGATGACACTGAGATAGAAAAGCTCTCCCGTCAGGAAAAACTTTATTGTATGATCGATAACAACCTATACAAAAGAGCCCTGAACGGAGTCTTGCTCAAGTTGTCGACGAGTGATACCCGCGAACCATATTCTGAGGGTATTAGGGTACGTTGGTAAGAGGATCTACACGATATGACATCAAGCACACAAAAAGGCGAAATTTATACCGGTTCAGGCCCCTCGCAAGGTAATTGCCCTAATCTAGTTTATATGGGATTATATGGAATACCGCAGAGTACAAAAGAGAACAACAATACTCTGAGGTTACCGACAAGATCCTTATCGAGATCGGCCCGACGTGATCTTATCGGCGGGAATGGCTTCAAGTCCTCCGAGTTGCGTCTATGGTGGTGGGTGTCTGGTATTGCGATTCGATGCCCTGTACCCCCTCTTGGGGGTCTATATTTATACCGTAAGTCACTTTAATCTCTAAGTAGAACTCGGAGATATCGGACCCCGTACGGTAAGGGAAGTGCCCTACTCTTCTCCCAATAGGACTCCATTATCTCCTGTTTCGTAGATACGATTGACTCAATCTGACAAACTCTTTCCGTATACACGTAGATATACAATATTCTCGTATTGTATAACTCCAAGGATAGAGGGTATGCCTTATCCGTAACCCTGACACAAGTGTGTCTCTGTTGACGAAAAATTTGCGCCCAGCCGATGGTGCCAAATCTGTGTTGACGTGAATTAGCCAGCGAACACAACGGCCTGGGAGATTTGCTTAGCTCCAGTGCAGGTCCTAAAATATTGACAGAATGCGGGCATGCTAGCCAGTTTGATCCTGCAACTAACAAGATACATAAATTGACGATCAAATAGCCGATCGGCTAACAAGTCGATTGATAAAACCTAAGCTCCACTCGATATGCTCAAGGCTTTGGTTGGCCCGATCTTTCAGTGAGTTGATGATAACTATGATTTGGAAGAAGTATTGACGATCCGACTACAACCGTACAAGACGTTATTGTGTTGCGCCTTAGCTATCGATACACCTCTCTGTGGGTTGTTGATCTTGCCGGTGCAGATCAACCTTATTCCTACAAGCAAATCGAAAAACAAGCAAGAACAAGATAAAAGCAATCTGATATTGCAAATAAGAATTGAATACACACGATAAGTTGGGGTTCCAAAGACAAATAGAAGGGCGGTCTAGCCGACACGCGCGCTGGAAGCAAGTAGCAATGGCTAAACTTTAACCTAACACAAGCCGAGAAACCCTGAAGGAGTATCTAGCAATGTAAGGAGGTGGGAGGACGACGAAGATGTTTCCAATAATAAGAAAATTTTTTAATTAAAACACTAGAGGGACACATAACCATATGTTTCTCAGATAAGTTATGCTTTTGAAATTCTCTATCGACCTCTAACTCCTTCGAAAGAAGGTAGTGCAGATTTGATCTTGGTTAGAACAACATCACTTACCTCATATTTTTCATGTTGATCACTCCTCATGTCTCGACGAAGATGTCCATGTTGAGCACATTTATCCCCAATTGTCTTGCGTATCCCTGCCATTGTTAATAGAAAACAAGAAACATATACAAAAATATGCTCGTTCTTATTAACTTGTAGGTAGTGGAAGCTCAAAATACACATACTCAAGCCTTTTAACCAAGACCTTACAAGTTCTTACCAGTGCAAGTGGAATGGTGACATACACTGACTCAACCAAGCACCCCAATGGAGGTTGGATGTATCGATGCCTTGGCAAACACTTGTTGTACGACTGCAATCAAATCTGTGGAGCTCTGTGTAGGCTTAAATATGTAGCAAAGGAATAGCAAATGCTCAAATCAGATAATGCAAATTGGAATAATTGTTCAAAGTGAGTACCGTGCTGGTCCTAGGCTAGAACATATTAGAGACGCGAGCCTAGACACAAACGATACCACAAGATAGCACTAAAAACAACTCATGTACAACTCTAATATATGAGATAAATTTTAAATGAAAATCACGAAAGAATTTAACTATCAAAAAGGGATTCTATGCAAATTAATTTTAGGATGTTACCTCTAATTATATTTTTTTAGGTTTAGGTGGTTATGAAAAACATAAGAATCAGCATGAAGCAGGATTAGAAAATACTTAATTTTCAGGATGTTACAAACCTACCCCCTTAAATACCCTAGAGCATCATCTGGTCATACATCTCTTGAGGAGTCTCTTGATCTTCGATTACGAATCTCCCGAGCCTTCTTTGCAAAAGCTCAACCTTGGACTCCCTCACACCGGGTTATCCCTCATGAACAACTTGCAATGTTTCCCATATTTCCATGGCCTCTTCAAGCCCATCAACCTTGTTGAACTCTTCATGGTTCAATGTGAAGAGAATTGCATTGGCGGCTTGAGCATTGTAATGGATGCTTTGTTCTTGCTCCGGAGTGAGTTCAAGGTACTTCGTGGGAACATCAATCCCTATCCACACAACCTTCCAAATACTTTACAACCTTCCAAATACTTTGATGCAAAGATATTAGATGCAACTTCGACTTGTGTCTCCAACCGGCAAAATGAGTCCGGTCAAAATGGGGTGCGCACCCGGAAGGCATGGTTACAAAGTTGTGAGAGGGAAAGTTAATCTTGCTGTAATCGAAAGGTACAACGTTACTCGCTTGAGGCGCTCCATTCTTGGATGGTGATTTATCTCCAGTGGGATCATCCTCCGCTCTAGGATCAACATTCAACATCTTGGATCAACTCAAAGCGGTTTAGCTTACCACAAGTGTTGACGGTTGTTAAATACCAAATTTATGCCATCAATGCCTGCATTAATATGAAAATATAAAACATCCAACATAGTGGTAGGATTTATTTCTAACAAATTCCATGAGTGTTGGTGTATATTTGTATGGAGGTGACAAACTACCAAAGTTGAGAGCAAATATACGAGAAGGAGGGAAATATTACTTCCATATCCAAGCCCATGGAGTCTTGAGCCCACAAACCCAATAAGATCATAATTAAATGGGCCAGCACCAGAGAAATACTAAAGGGGACCCACATTCCAAAGCTTAGGAAAAAGGCCGGGGCCAAATGGGCCACCGAGGGTTCGACCTAACCAGGAAAGGCCCCGTTTTGCCCCATCTTTCGTCGGCAGCTACTACCGAACTCCCAATGACGGTTGTGACCGTTTCCAGCACTCCCACTATCATCAGGAGGACATATGGCAAGAGGAGAGTGAAGATGCTCCTTTGGATGCTTAGCATCTCCACATTCCCAAGGCACCTCTCCACCTATAAATACCCCTCTCTTCTCTCATTCTCAACACACCAAGTTTGAGCTAAATTACGAGAGGCTCTTTGTATTCTTTGTGTATACTTAGAACAGGGAGAGTGTGAGGGAGAAAGATTGGAGGAATTTGTACCTTGTCAATTACTTTGATATAATCGATATTATCCTATTTTGGTAATTGAGATTTATCTTGTGAAGCATACCTCTTAGTTAGTTCCTATTAGCATACTGAATCATTGTTCATGATTGTTCATTAAGAGAAAGTGATTACTTTAGTATTTAGCTAACACTATAGTAGTAATTAATTGCATAGAGTGGAGTCTAGGTAATTAGTTTCCAGTGTTTGCCGTGCATCCCAAAGTTCGTTAGAGGTTAGTGTAGAGGTGATGACAGCCCACGAGATCACCGTAGTCCTCCCTGTCCGGGTATAGAGTAGAGCGAGATCAAGTAGCAGCGAGCAAGCTAGTGCCTGAAGTATTGCGATAGGATTAAATTTAAGTTTTCTATACGACCTTGTGCTTCACTAGAAAATCCTCTCTACCCTTTGCCCACCTTAACTTGTGTCCTTGAATGAACCTGGCATAAAGCTGAACACACTCGTTCCCTCTAGAAATTCGATACCTAAGAATACTTCTGGGTGAAATGCCACAACGGTATATCCGTGCGCTTGCGGATTTTATTTATGATTGTAAGAAATACCAACAAGCATTTCTAGCGCCGTGGCCAGGGAACGATTGTTGTTCATCTCCGAACCTTGTTCATCCTCGTATCTTTTTAGTTTTTCTTTCTTTCTTTTTCCTCCTCTACCCTTAGAGAAGTTTGCTGCATACACTTCTCTACCATGGAGCATTGTTGATGGCTATTAACTGCCAAATTTACACCATCAATACCTGCATAAATCGGAAAAGATAAAACATCTAACATAGTGGTAGGGTTTAATTCCAATAATTTCCACAAGTGTTAGTGTATATTTGGATGGAGGTGACAAACCATCAAAGTTGAGACAAAAGATACATAAAGAAGGAGGAGAATTAAACTTCCATATACAAGCTCATGGAAATTTGAGTCCACAAACCTAATAAGATCATAATTAAATGGGCTAACTCTAGAGAAATACTAAAAGGGACCCACATTCCAAAGCTCAGGAAAAAGGTCGGGGCCAAATGGGCCAACAAGGGTTCGGCCGAACCAGGAACTACTCCAATCAGCCTCAATTTTCATAGGTGTTGACGTAAAAACACGACGACCTGGGAGATCTGCTTAGCTCCAGTGCAGGTACAGAATAATGGTGAGATGCGGGCGTGCCAGTCAGTTTGATCCTGCAACTGACAAGATATATAAATTGAAGATCCAAAGATAGTCGATCGGCTGACAAGCCGATGGAGTAATTCCAGCCGATGCCGATACCAGCCGATATCCAGTATAGATCTTGATACTTGAGTAAATAATGACATAAAGATAATCGGCTGATGAAAATAAAATAATATAATCTAGTAGAAGCCAATCAGCTAGTAATGATAGATGGAATAAACACTGATTCGAAGGTTGAAGCATTCATCGGCTGGAGGTCCGATGTCATTAAATCCAAACGATTAGATAAACAGTGAAACCTTTGTTGTCATCGGCTAAAACCAACTTCTAAGTAATCCTTGTAAGCCGATGCAACGTCCAGATAACTCATCGGCTAGCACTCTGACAAAACAATAGCATGATCCTATCGGCTTAACAAGATTTATATTATCAATAACAATCTAGTAGGTCGAACCTAACCGATGCAGCACGGGATTGTATATGATAATCTAATACTTGATGAACCGATAGATCTGTCTAATGTGATGGATATAACAAATCTATTTAAAACAACATTGTGATTGTAGAGATATATCGGCTAAGACAGAAGATCAGACTTAACCGAGACAATCCCAACTAAACCGATGCGTCTCTAAACACAATGCAATTAAGATAGAATTGAGATATCAGGTAAATATATCAACCGAACCAGAGCGATCAAGAGATCGAAGCGATGCAGCCTTGAACAACACCAATGCAGCCGATAGATTCACCAGGGCCCGACAGAACGTAGGGCTTACCCCTTCACCGGAGATCGAAAGCCGATGTAGCCCCGCGTCAGGTGCCAAATTCCGCTGGTTGATAAGTAAAAACCTCAGAAAGAGGGTGGCGATGCGCCGAGAGTAGTTGTATTGATCTAGAGATAATTTACATAGACCCCGGGTGTACATATTTATACCCATAGGTAGATACTAGTCCATATCGGATACGACTCAAACTTTGCTAAAGATAAAAGGAAAAACATAAAGTCCTTATCGGACACTAAACACATTTTCCAAAAGATAAAAGGACACTAACAAACTATTCCTAATTAATAGATAAAATTGTCTTTTTTCGGACTCAATCCATACGTGGCAATCCTCATGAAGCACTTTAAACGAACCCGACAATGGTTCCAACATCTCCTTGTCGGAATCGGCTACATCGGCTTCCTTGTCCGATTCAATATCAGCCGATGCACACCGTAGCCGATGCAGTTCTGAAGCCGATTTATACTCTGTTTCTGTTACCGATTTCCTTCCATATCCGCTTCGGTCTTAACTCCAAATTCGATGCATGATTTACCAAATTTTGTCGTCAACACATGCCCCCCAGTTTTGGAGTATGAGGACTCATGCTTCAAAATTCTCTTCTATCTCGCCTTGATTACTCCAATATTGATCTTCCTTTGCTTCTTGCAATCGGCTCTCGTAAGCCGATACCGTCTGCGCTAGATGAGCTAGATCATCAAACTCATGGCAAAAGAATATATCTCTGATATGTGCTGACAATCCTTGGAATGCAAGATCGGCTAGCTGCTCATCACTTAGGCTCAAACTATAGCATCGGCTGTGGACATTTCGAAATCTTTGAATATATTCCATAGCCGATTCTCCCTTTTGCTGCTCAATCGATATTAAGTCTGAAAGCTTCATTTCACTGATTCCAGCAAAGAAATAATCATGAAATTGCTTCTCAAGATCGGTCCATCCTCTGACAGAATCTGATGGTAATGATGAAAACCATGTGAAAGCTGATCCAGTCAAAGATAATGGAAAAAATCTAACTTTTAAAGCTTCTTCAGCCGATGCCTCCCCACATTGCGCTAAGAATCGGCTGATATGTTCCATTGTAGATATATCATCTTGCCCTGAAAACTTGGAGAAGTCTGGAATCTTGTATCGGTATGGAAGCGGAACTCTATCGAACCATTCAGGATATGGCTGCCGATACATATGGATCTGCTCCTTAGGCCTAAGTCCAAACTGCTCCTCTACTAACTTCGCAATTCTATCAGCCCAACCATTGTTCATCTGATGGCATTGTTCCTTTGGCCGATATTCGATGGTTCCAACATCCCCTTGTCGGAATCGGCTACATCGGCTTCCTTGTCTGATTCAATATCAGCCGATGCACACCGTAGCTGATGCAGTTCCGAAGCCGATTTATACTCTGTTTCTGTTACCGATTTCCTTCCAAATCCGCTTCGGTCTTAACTCCAAATTCGATGCATGATTTACCAAATTTTGTCGTCAACAATAGGCCGGTAGTTACCGACTTGCTATGACGGTTGGGACCATTTCTACCAGTAGAAACAACCATAGAGAGGACATATGGCAAGAGGAGAGTTGATAACACCCTGAACTACGCTCGATACGCTCAGAGAACTAGTTGTCCCGATCTTTCGGTGAGTTGATGATAACTACGATTTGGGAGAAACGTTGACGACCCGACTACAACCGTACGAGACATTGTTGTGTTGTGCCTTAACGATCGGTACATCTCTCCATGGGTTGTTGATCTTGTCAATGCAGATCAACCTTATTCCTGAAAGCAAATCGAAGAAACATGCAAGAACAAGATAAAAACAATCTAAATTGCAAATAGGAATTAAATACAAATGATAAGTTGGGGTTCCGTAACGAGCAAACCAGTCATCTAACCGATCATGAGATTACACGGCAAAGTAGCAAAGCTAAACTTTAATCTAAATAAAACCTAGCTATCTAAAGGGGTGGGAGGATGATCAAGGGGTCCCTACGGTCGTGCTCCACCTGGTTGGGGTGCACCCCACATGGGCCCCACTTGGGCCGGGGTCCCAAATGAAGTTACAAGCCCATTGACCCATTATAGGTGATGTAGCACATTGTTTCCGTAATTGTGGCCAATTGAGATGGAATTTGGAGATGAGGCTGAATCAATTGGAAAGACGACTCCGAGAGCTTTCCATCAAGTACCCACGGGCGAAAACTGATCTTGTATGCAGATTTGGCGGCCGTTTGCAGTCAGCACTAAAGCAGGTGGCCGAATTGGATTCCAGCACTTGGGCAACTTGATCTTGATGTGAACAGTGGTTGTATCAATGGTAGACATGGTCACATCAAGAGTGAGGATGCTCCTTTATATGCTTAGCAACTCCACATTCCCAAGGCACCTCTCCACCTATAAATACCTCTCTCTTCCTCACTTGTAAACACACCAAGTTTGAACTGAATTATAAGAAACTCTATTGTATCTTTTATGTACATTAGATTACCGAGTTGTCGGTATTTTCCTGTAAGTCTTTTTGTACCTTGTCGATTACTTTGATATAATTGATATTATCTTATACAAGTAATTGAGATTTATCTGTGAAGTATATTTCTTAGTTAGTTCCTATTTAGCGTATTGGATCTTTATTCACTATTGTTCATTAATATACAATGATTGCTTTGGTGAGTTATAAACACTAAATTAGTAATTAACTGCGTAGGCGCGGTGTCTATGTTGTTAATTACCAGTGATTGCCGCGTATCCCACAGTACGTTAGAGGTTGGTGTAGACGAGGTGATAGCCCTCGAGATTACCGAAGTCCTCCCTACCAGATGCGTAGTAGAGCGAGTCTTGGTAGCAGCGAGCAAGCTAGTGCCTGAAGTATTACGATAGGATTAAATTTAAGCTTTCTAATAGACCCTGTGCTTCACTAGAAAATCCTCCCTACCCTCTGCCTAAATGAATTTGTGTCCTGGGAAGAACTTGTCGAAGAGTTGAACACCTTCGTTCCCAGTGAAAACTCAATACCTTGGAATACTTCCGGGTGAAGTGCTACAACGGTATATTCGTGCGCTTGCGAAATTTATTTGTGATCGTAAGAAATACCAAAAAGCATCTACCAAGCTACCAATTATCTGCTCGTCGGGACGAATTCTATGAGCCACCTCCTTCATCGGAGCCAATTCTTACATCTAGTTATGAGATTCATCCCGAATTCATAAACATGGTTAGGGAAAAATATTTTTCTGGTCTAGATCAAGAAAATCCCTACCGTTATCTGCGAGTGTTTGAACAATTGTGTTCATGCCTCTTGATTCAAAGCATGACACAAGAGACCATTAAGTGGAAGTTGTTTTCGTTTTCTCTTCATGAGGGAGCGAAACAATGGTACACTTATACCGTTCGGAGTGTAGACGGTAACTGGGTGTTGATGCAAAAAACACACACTGACCTGAGAGATCTGCTTAACTCTAGTGCATGTCCAAAATTAGGGTTTTAGGTTCAAGGGCGTGCCAGTTGATTTGATCCTGCAATCAACAAGAAAAAATATGCAAAGAATATTAGTAAACGATAGACAATCGGCCATAGGGCCGATTTCATATCGTATGTGACCTAGCCGATGCAATAAAGCATGAATCGACTGTAAGGCATAAGTAAGTATGAAAATAACCCTAAAATTAGTATATCGGCTGTAGATATCAATGTTATGCAATCAAAGAATCAGTATTACTTTAGAAGCAACCAATTGGTATAGATCGGACTAAACTGAGATAGTATAAATTGCTTAAATCTATCGCAACATGAAATAATGACTACATAAAACCAATGTCATATCTGATATCTAGATCTAATTGCATATCAGTTGTAAATCCGATACAATCTTATGATCAAGCAATGAGAAATAAATATAGAACATTAGACAACGCATAAAACTATGTCAAATATTCTAAACAGATAAGATCGGCTGAAACTCCGATACTTTCCCTATTAACAACCGTAAAGCAAGCTAGAGATTATGATTCTAAAACAACTTAATAGGTTGGACTTAACCAATGCAGCATTAAGCATAAAAGAAGCACAACATCTAACAAGCCAATAATCATTAGATCAGGATGGTAGATACATCATATAACATGAATCAACAAAGTAAGCTAGCCGATACCGACAAAACCCTAAAACAGATCTAGCCGATATAAGAAGATAGCGTTGTTGATCTAAGCTATATGACATATATGATAACTTCAGAAACTTGCAAGATAGAATTAGAGTGTCATAAAGATGTAAGCACTAACTCCAATGATGCAAATCACCATGACAAGATATACCTTTTCGCCGAAGATCAAATTGATGCAGCACGACTCGAAAGCACAAGCTTGTCAAAAGTAGAAAACAAAGGTGGCGATGCGCCGATATTGATTGAACGTATGTTGTTGTTTATTTACAAGACCTCAGGATTATATTTATACCTGAAAATACAAACATTGTCCATCACGGACACGACTCATATTAACCTAATACAAATCTAACAAACGAACAAGTCCCTTAGGCGGACTCTCACCGTGATAATATATAAGGAAATTACAAAATATCCTAATTAATAGATACAATTGCCAATTTCGGACTCTATCCTTGCACGGCAATCTCATCGTAAATCTTTTATCGAATCCAATATTGATTTCACATGCAATATCGGCCTCATCGGCTATCCCAATCGGAATCCGTCTCTAGCTGATACGAACTCCAGCCGATGCGCACTCTGTTTCCGATATATCCGCATATCTTCAAATCTGCTTCGGACTAGATTGTATTTCCGATTCACATAGATTAGATTTGCTTACCAAATTTCATCATCAACACATGCCCCCCAATTCCGAAGTATTATATAATGCAACGGAATTATCTCTTCAAAACCGCAAAAATCTAGGGTTACCCCTGTGACCGTTACGCACCTACTTCTTTAAATACCAACCGCTTTTCCGGAGATTTCACGGCGTTAACTCCGCTTTCACCGCTTGAACCACCAAACTTCTCCGTGAACCTCGTTGATTACTTTCTCTCTCCGCTCCGGCGACCGGAACAGCGAATCCTCTCCGGCGGCAATCTCCGCGCACCAATGGCAGCATCATCGAGTCCATCGAACACCACCACCAAGGAGTTCCCTGAGGTAAGTCTTCCATCGGCTCAAAACTTTTCTTTGAGTTCTTCATTTTTCTTCCGCCTTCAACCCTTTTCGTTTTTCTTTTCAATCTGTAGCACCTAATCCATCAGATAGCCATCCCAAAACTCAACGAGCCCAACCATTTCTATCTGGGTCCGATAGGTGATATAGATCCCACTTATATCATCAACGCAGAAACAGAGAGGATTCCCTTTAGACAATCAAACCCAACATTTTCTCACTGGACTACAACCTTCAGATCTTGGCCCTCTCAAGTTGACAAGTGGATAGATTGGTATAAGAGGGTTGCAGCTAGTAAGCAGGATCACTGGGACGAAATAGGAATAGCTCAGTGTTTATCTCTATCCATAGCCGATACGAAAAAAGATGAGCCGATGCTATCATCTGTTGCATACTTCTGGCCATATACCCTAAACAGCTTCATGTTCAACCATGGGCCGATGACCCCCACCTTGCTAGACATAACCATGATAACTGGCCTGGATATAACCACATCGGCTAACCCCATCAGCATGAAGACCAAGTGTACTTACAAATTCAAAACCAAAAACATCGGCGGTTGGTCTGGTTTTATCTCCGAAAACATGGGCACAGGTCCTGTATCGGCCAGAGAGCATGCTGCCTTCTTAATGATGTGGTTCGATAAATTTGTATTTTTGTGGATCTACTTGCGGCCCAACAGCCAACTGGCAACACCTAGCTGAAGCCATCGTCTTGAAGAAAGAATTTCCTTTAGGAAAATACCTACTAGGTGTAGTATATCAAACACTAAGCCAGTCATCGGCCAGAATGATCATGGACTCAAATGTTAATACTGGCGGCCCTTGGTGGTTCATCCAACTCTGGTTGACCTTGCACACCTTGAAAGTTGCAAAAAGACCATCGCTCCTAGAGGCAGAATTCCCATCCACAGCCGATCCTGGAAGTGATGATGAAAACAAACCAAGTGCGCCGATGCATATCATATGGTGAAGCAGCCACTAGTTATGCTGGACATGGACCATCGGCTGAGCACTTTCACAACTGGTTCGGCAATTTTTATGATGGATTTCCTAGAGAGCCAAATTTGGTTTGCTTATGAGTCTTTCCAGAACTTTGAACTGCCAGTCGATTTCAGGCTAGATGAGATCAATGATGAAAGGTTTGAAAAACCCAGGGAAATCTTGACTGCTGCAATCTCTCCATGCATACTCCCAGTTGGTATATCCCAGGGCAGGAATATTCAACCCTCTTATGAATTCTATCACCCAATGTCAGCAGCAAGACAACTTGGCATGGGACAACTACCCATCAGCTTGTACTATGCCGACAAAATTCAAACCAGAGGTGACATTGTATCGGCTCTGATGATGGATAAATTACTCAACATCCCTGGTCCTCCTCTCGGCAGCATAAACAGATTCAACATTATCTTAGTGAGGAGTATTCATTTGATAGATGGTGGTCAGAGATGAAGACTCATATATTCCATCTGCCAGTTGAATCATACCTCACCCGAATCATACCGAACTTGGTCCCCCAGGTAAATCTCTCCCCTCAAACTTTGCACTTCATCACTATTGACTGCTTAACACTCACAATTCATTAATTTTCCTTCCAGACAACAGATTCTCCCCCTCCTCTTATCAGCCGAAGTGGCAAGGCCATAGAATACGCTATTGCCAAACTTCCAAACGGTTGTGGACTAGCTCCATCCATCATCGGCTTCAACGCTCCAAAGACAGCTACCTTGCTTCAAGGCGAACTCAGGGAGCCGTTGCATACTGGTGACAAGAGGAAAAGGACCAAACAAGCTGCTGTAAAGCCAACCCTCTTGAAGAAACCAACCAAGAAGCAAAAGAAAGCAGCCGATACAGAAACTGTTCAAGCCCAAGAGATAGACGATATCCTGAAAGACATTGAAATGGAGGAAGCAATTGACGAGGCTGCTGCTCAATGTAGTGAAACTGAAATCATCACACCCCGAGTCAATACGTCTCCTGCAGTACAATCTCAAGCTACAAAAACTCCAAGTCCTCCAAAACAACCTCAAAAAGCACAAGTAAGATTATTCCAACCGTCATCATTTATTTCTATGCTTCAAAATTTCCTAACTCAACTAGAAGAAACAAGTTGCTACGAGGAAGAAACCAACTTTGCCATCAATATCGGTAATCTCAACTCACTTCACTTCTAACTTTATCTCCAGCCGATACTGACTAACACTTGTCATTATTACGGCCTCTTCAGGTATCACCTCCTCGTCAAATGTCCAGTGAACATACTCCATCGGCCACAGCTAGCCGGCAAGATGAAGAAATTGCTACCACAGCTCCGACTCCTCAAATTCCTGTAAGTATTCTCCCACATCCATATCTCTCAGCTCGCTTTCAATAACATCACCTAATAAAACTTTCTCTATTTCAGCTCCTAGCCGACATGTTCTCATTTGACATCAATCAGTTTTTAGATGAAGAGGAAGAAGAAGCAACTAGCAAATCCATCTCTCCAAATACAGAGGACTTAAGAAAAATTTTAGCCGATATTGCAGATCGGCTAAGTGCTTCCCTTGATGCACTAGTCGTGAACTGTGGGCCAATCGGAGCTAGATTCGAAGAGATCCAAAACCAAATCCCCGATGAATTGATTGAAGTGATTTCTCCAGCAGTTTTTCTTGAGCAACACCGCTTTAAACTAGAGAGAGCAAGACAAAGAATCTCAGATCGGCTAGAGCGCTCTACACTTGAAGCCAATGTTCAGTCCAGCCGACAGCAAGTCACTGATGAAAAATCCAAACTAGACGAACTGGAAGCTGGACCAAATTCCACTCAACAGAAGATTGAGATGCTAAAAAAGAAAGAAGCTGATCTTCTACAACAACTTGAAGCTTGCAGAGCTGAGATTGTCACCGAAGAACAGAAACTAGCCGATCCGCCGAAAGCCATTGAAGCCCAAAAGTTAAAACTCAAGAAATCTGTAAAGCACCTTTCTGCCTTGAGTAGGGCCCTGAAACCAATTCCAAGTACAGATACAGCCGATGCCCAAGCGATTGAATAAGTAGAACAAATTAGGCAAAGAGCTGTGTCAGCTATCCAGAAATACTTGGCCTGATGTAACAAACTAAGCACTGCCACAATATTGTTGCTGTAATATATGTATCGGCCATCGAGCTGATTTTATACTTAACCAAATTCTGAGATATAACCTGCTATTGACCATCGAGCCGACATATGATAATAGCTTGTACAATTTGTGTTCAAAAATTTGCTCAAAAAATTTCCAACTTTCGTCCTCCATGCCCTCCAAGTTTGTAATATGAATCATAATGTTGCAAACTTATATATCTAAGGGCGATAAAAATATCAGCCATCTAAAAGGCGATGTAAATACATCGGCTATTAACCATACATCGGCAAACCATAGCCGATCATGAACCAATCCAAACGCTTGGGAAATATTTCTTCAAGTATTTTCCATTAAGTGCTCTTCCAAATACTTCTCCATCAAGCCCCTTTAACATATAGGCCCCTTTAGAAACACATTTGTGGATTTGAAACGGCCCTTCCCAATTCAGTGACCACTTGCCGAATTTATTATCTCTGGCTCCTATCGGCAACACCAATTTCCAAACCAATTCTCCTTCCTCAAAAGATTTGGGCACAACCTTTTTGTTATAATGCCTAGCAACTCTCTCCTTGTCTTTCTTAACTTTTTCAACAGCTCGCAATCTAGCTTGAACCAAATCTTCCGACTCATCAACCATCAAATTATGATAATCATCGGGTGTTAACTCATCTTGTAAAGAAATCCTTCTGGAGCCGATGTTGGTTTCCCATGGTAACACAGCTTCATGCTCATAAACCAATTGATAAGGAGGTACCTGAATTGCACCATGATAAGCCATCCGATAGGACCACAATGCTTCAGCCAAAATAGTATGCCACTTCTTGGGATATTCAGCTATTTTTCTATTAACCAACTTAATCAAGCTCTTGTTAGATGCTTCAGCTTGCCCATTTGCTTGTGCATAATATGGTGAAGAATTCAACAACTTAATTCCCATGCTATCGGCAAACTGAACAAACTCATCAAACACAAATATAGAACCTTGATCAGTTGTAATCATTTGTGGCAAACCAAATCTGTATATGATGTGTTCTTTGACAAAATCAATTGCATCTTTGCTGTCAACCTTCTTTAAAGGAATTGCCTCAACCCACTTGGTAAAATAGTCAGTTGCAACTAATATGAATTTATGCCCCTTACTCGATGGTGGATTGATCTGGCCGATCATATCAATACCCCAACCTCTGAACGGCCATGGCTTGACAATGGGATTCATAGCCGATGTTGGTGCTCTCTAAATTGCTCCAAATTTTTGACAATCCTGACAACCTTTGTAATATCTGAAACAGTCCTCCAGCATTGTTGGCCAAAAATACCCAACTCTTCGAATTAACCATCTCATCTTGTGAGCCGATTGATGTGTCCCACAAATACCCTCATGAACTTCACACATGACAATTTTTGCTTCTTCCATGCTCAAGCACTTCAAAAGAACTTCATCAATCGTCCGATAATATAACACATCATCCAAAAGAACATACTTGAGGGCTTTGTACCGTAATTTCCTTGAAACCGATTTAGAAGGACTTTTTAAATACTCAAAAACATCAAACCTCCAATCATCGACTGGTATGCAGGCCACTTCTACTTCAATCCCTTGTAACATCGGCTTGTAGCCTGATGCACCCTGAGCTAAATCATTAGCCTGAACATTTTTCTCCCTAGGGATATGTTTTAAAGTAACTATCTTGAAAGTCTTCATCAACTTTTGGCATTTCTCGTTGTAGACCACCAAAATATCATTTTTGCACTCATATTCCCCAGATAATTGACTTATTACTAATAATGAATCACCCATGATTTCAACAGCATCGGCTTCAACTTCTCTCAATAATTGCAATCCTTTGAGAACAGCTTCATATTTTGCTTGATTATTTGTGGAGTATGGTTTGATAGTAAAAGCAAACTGAAAACTTGCCCCCCTAGGCGATATAATTACCAGGCCGATACCACAACCATGAGTGCAAACTGATCCATCAAAGAATAAAGTCCATGGCATAATATCAACATTGTCCACACTAATATCCCTGTGTTCAACTATAAAATTGGCTATCGCTTGCCCTTTAACTGCCTTAGCCGATTCATACCTGAGATCAAACTTTGACAAAGCAAAAATCCACTTACCAATTCACCCTTTCAGAACTGGAGCCGATAGCATATATCGCACCACATCGGCTTTGCATACGATGATACACTCATTGGAGAGTAGATAATGTCTCAACTTTGTACAAGAAAAATATAAACACAGGCATAATTTCTCCACAGGTGAATACCTTGTTTCTGCATCCAAAAGACATCTACTGAGATAGAATATGACTCTTTCCTTCCCCTCAACCTCTTGGATCAAAACTGAGCCGATAGAATTCTGATCGGCTGACAAATACAGTCTGAATGGAATCCCTTTCTGTGGTGGTATAAGAACTGGAGGAGTACTCAAATATTCTTTGATATTGTCCAATGCTTGCTGCTGCTTCTCTCCCCAAACAAATTCTTGATCGGCTTTCAACCTTAACAATGGAGTAAATGGTTCCATTCGGCCAAACAGGTTTGATATGAAACGCCGAACAAAGTTTATTTTGCCGATCAATGATTGCAATTTGGTTATATATTCTGGAGGTTTTATATCCTTGATTGCCTCAATACTCCTCTGAGGAATTTCAATCCCACGTTCATGTACCAAAAATCCAAGAAATTGACCAGCCGATACACCAAAAGCAAACTTAGTAGGATTCATCTTCAGCCCATACTTCCTTGCTCTTTCCAAGACTTGTCTCAAATCGGCTATATGTTCATCAACTTCCTTACATTTAACCACCACATCATCAATATAAATCTCCACTAACGTGCTGATGAGATCATGAAAAATATAATTCATGGCCCGCTGATATGTAGCACCGGCACTTCTCAAACCGAAAGTCATAACCACCCACTCATATAAACCGATTGCACCAGGACATCTGAAGGCAGTCTTGTGAATATCTTCCTCAGCCATGAAAATTTGATTGTAACTAGCGTTGCCATCCATGAAGCTGATTATTTTGTGTCCAGATGCTGCATCGATGAGTTGATCGGCTACTGGCATTGGATACTCATCTTTCGGTGTAGTCTTGTTTAAATCTCTGAAATCAATGCAAACTCGAAGCTTGCCGTTTTTCTTGATAACCGGCACTATGTTAGAAATCCACTCGGCATACCGGCATGGTCTGATAAAATTAGCATCATAGAGTCTTGTAATTTCGGCCTTAATAGTATCATACATTGCATCTTTACAACGCCTTGGAGGTTGCTTGTACGGCCGATAGCCTGGTTTGATAGGGAGCCGATGTTCAACTATTGATCGGCTAAGTCCTGGCATCTCATAGTATTTCCAGGCAAAACAATCTCTATACTCCTTCAATAGTGCTATTAATTTACATTTAAATTCTTTTGATAAAGCCTTGCTAATATATGTCGGCCTAGGCCTATCACCTGGTCCGATGTCGATTTCTTCTAGTTCATCGGCCGACATAAAACCTTGTCCCAGCTTGCCGTCGAGGTCATCAACAGTGTCCTTTGTGTAGAAGTTAGAACCCTCCACGGCACCCTCAAAACAAGAATTGGGGCTCTACATCACCTGTTGGCTGTATGGTATAATCAGAAACCTTTAAGTAATCTCCTTGTCAAACTTTTCTATATAAACAATCAATTCCCTCCATCTCCCAAACAGATAAATCGGCACTAGCTATATTGACTGACCTGTCGGCTGGCACGATTTCAATTTGGTCTCCTTGCCATTGAATCAGACTTTGGTGCATTGTTGAGGGAATGCAACAGTTAGCATGGATCCAATCTCTTCCCAGCAACAGACTGTAGGAACCCTTCCCATCAATAACAAAGAACGTGGTGGGAATTGTTTTACCGCCGATGGTTAGCTCCACATTTGTCACGTCCTGATTTTTCACTTTCCGTTCTTTTCGTCTAATTGCGAAAATTCACATTGGTTTAACTGCCTAAAATAGCTTAATGAAAATTTCATTAAATAAAAAGGTTTTAATATATTTATTTAATTAATTACATCGTTGGCTTTGTCGTATTTTAATTTGAGTTTATTTGGATTTAATTGGAGTTTCGGAAGTGGAGCTCAATTCTATAATTAAATTTGTGCCCAAAATTCAAATTCTTATTCAATTCCTAATATCCTAAATCCTCCAAAAATTCAAAATATTGTTCATTTGGAATTTTCTAGAAAAGTCCATATCCATTTCTCTTTTTCCTTCCTTTCTTTGTTCTATCGCTTTTGCAGAAAACTCCCTTTCTTTCTTTCATTTTCTTCCTCCCTCCATCTTCTTCTTCCTCTAGCTCTCTCTCTCTCCTCTTGTGCAGCAGGCCGGGGAGGCCAACCCCGAGCCCATGCCGCCCTCGGCCCGGCCGCCCCCTTCCCCCTCGCGCCGCCCTCGGCCCACGCCGCGGCCCACCGAGCCCGCGCAGGCCCACGCCCACGCCGCGACGCGCCGCGTCACCATGCC
This sequence comes from Oryza punctata, assembly GCA_000573905.2. NCBI lineage: Eukaryota > Viridiplantae > Streptophyta > Magnoliopsida > Poales > Poaceae > Oryza > Oryza punctata. The sequence goes on along the minus strand of CM002490.2, from coordinate 22,262,302 downwards.
GCGCCGTGCACCGCCTTTGCCGCTAATGCCGCCGCCTCTCTCTCCTTAAACCGGCGCCGCACGCTTGCCCTAACCCTAGCCTCCCTCTCCCCTATAAATACTGCAGCTGTCGCTCTCTTTTTCTCTTTTTCTTCCACGCCGCCGCTGCCAGCCGCCGTGAACGCCGCCGTCGCCGTTGCGCCGCCGCTGGGAGCCGCCGCCACCGCTGGGAGCAGCGCCGCCGTTGTCGCCGCCCCTTCCTCCCACGCCGCGCCGCCGCCGGTGAGCCCAAGGCCGAGCCTCCAACCTCGGCGCCGCCGTTCCCCTCTTTTTCTCTCTCCTTCCCCAACTCCGGCGAAGCCGTGCGCCGTCTCCTCGCCGTCCCGGGACCTTGTGCCGCGCCACCAAGCTTGCCTCGGCCTCCTCCTTCTAGCGCCGCCGCTCGCCGCTGCAACCGCTCGCCGGAGCCGGAGAACACCGCCGCGCCGCCGGTCCGGCCATGGCCGTGGCTGTGAGCTGGAGCAACAGCTCTCTGCTCCCTGCCTTCTCTTTCTTTTTCCCTTTCTTTCTTTTCTTTCTTTTGTGCCATTGGCATGTGGGCCCCTCCATCCAAAAGTCCAAACAAATCACAGCCATCCAATATGTTAGATCCAATCTCCACCCTTGGATCTACATAAACCTAACCCATGCCACATCAGCCCTAGATCTATCCCCGTCATCGCCACATAACCCTCTTTTGCCTATGTGTCGCCACATGGTAGTCCATGTCATCGTGTCCACATACACCGAGTTCACCACATATTCCGTGTCACTGACCAGTGGGTCCCACCTTTTATTTTCCTAATAAAAATAATTCAATTTCAAAATTAAATATTCAGAGAATATTCTCGGAATATTCCTTTTTCTTTTATCCTCGGATTTTCCCTAAATTCAAACTTCCGGAGGTCATAACTTCTCCGTTTAAACTCCGATTCGACCCGTTCTTTTTCCTAAATTTCTCTAAAATTGAGCTCTACCTCCTGGTTCAGTTTATTATTTTATTTGATGTTATTTATTTAGCTTTTCTTTTGTTTATTTGTTTCTCGTTTGCGAACGTGCAGACGTCGGAGCAGAGGAACAGTTCGTGTCCGAAGACGCAGTGTAGGGACAGGACAGGGAGCAAGGCAAGTGCACTCTTTGAACATATTGATCCCATTTTATAAAATGTTTTATTTTCAATTCATGCATTATTTTATTTATAAACTATCGATGGGTAGTGTGACCTAATTGTTATTATATCCTACCTTTGATAATTGTTGATTATCTATGATACCTTGTCACCCTAGTCACTGTGAGTTGAATATTGGGCTCAACTCAAGGTAGAGTAGTTATGCTTAGCCCCGCTCAAGGTTGTTTTACAAGCAAAATATAATTTTGATTAATCTTATACTTATAACTCATCTGATAAGAACTGTGTGGCTGTGTGCTATCTTTCCGGTAGCATGTGTTGCACCGTGTAGTAAACAACGGGCGGATAAAATGATTTGGACTAGGGTGATGGGTGGTTCTGTGTGAACCTAGTTAGGCGGTAATGTATCTGTGTGATCATTATCGGGTATGGTCTCTGTGTAAGCCTACTGCTGAGCTGTGTGCTAATGTAGTTGGTAAGTTGCCCCGGTCAATTAAGGACTTCACTTCATAAGTCATAGATCTGAGCCTAACGTGCAACCACATGTTCTCATGGGAAGAACCTGGCCTAGTAGGATTCCGAGTCTCGGCACTGTCGGCCCAGGTGGCTAGATGATAGGTGTTAAGGTTGGCCATGGGTACTTTCTTGTCTGTGTGAGGGAAAGATGACTCATGGGGGAAGGCAATGTTGGGGCGGAGTTTCTAAAAAGCCTTGTTACAGACTCCTTGGCCGCACACAACCTGAAGTGTGACACTTGCGCATGGCCGTTAAAAGGACGATGTATCTTGTGGGTCAAGCTGTACAACCTCTGCAGAGTGTTTAATTAATCTATTCAAATAGCCACGTCCTCGGTCATGGACATGCTCGGTGATATCTCATGAGGGGTAGTTTGCGAAAACTGGGAATGATCTGTGTGCAGGTTAATGAATATAGCTAAGTGGTCCTGTGTGGACATATCCTGTGTAGACATATCCTGTGTGGCTGGTTGGTTGGTAACACCCGCTATTTATAAATGCTATTTTAAACTTCTATTTCTAAATTGTTTATAACTGCAAACTGCTGTGTTATGCAAAATAGCCATTGCCTTTATTGACAGCTATGCATTTGCATATTTCCGTGTACTTGCTGAGTATTCCATGTACCCACCTTGCAATTCCCCCAATTCCAGAAGAAAGGTTCGCGCTGTTTCCTGAGGAGTTTACTACGGAAGACGAGGAATAGGCCGCGTGTCCCAGTTGACTGCCTGTAGCAAGTTGAATGGAACTACTACGCGTTTATCTTATTTCCGCTGCTACTTTATTATTTTTTTTCCTTAGACCCTTCGTGACATAAATAATTGTAAACTCTGGCCATAAGCCTTATCACAGTCACTTTATTAATAAATGTTGGGTTTCCTGCGTGATGTTGGCTGTGATATTATCTTTGTGTCTGTGTGTGCTATCTTGATCCTGGACTAGCACTTATACACAGAAGGTCCTATTTTGGGTCCTCACAACATTCAAAACTCCCCTGGTTTCAGATGGATTCCCGCCAAAATCTTTTAGAACCATGTTGGTCTTGATCAGATCCTCTGAATTCTTTCCAAGTTTCATGAATGTTGTGTATGGCATTAGATTGACAGCTGCTCCTCCATCGACTAGCATCTTTGACATCGTCTTGCCATTGACAAATCCTTTAACATACAGCGGCTTGAGGTGCCGATGATCGGTTCCTTCGGGTTTCTCATAAACGGCTTGTTGTGGAGATAGCATCAATTTAGCCGATGGCAGATTTTCTTCTTGCTCGACGACTTGCTCAACTGCATACTCGGCTGGTAACATGAAAACCATGTTTATGGCAGATGACATAACCTCTTTGCCCTCATGTTGTTGTTTCTTGTTACGATTGGCTTTGACTTCATCGGCTGGCACCACTTTGCTTTTCACACGCCAAACCTTCTTTGCTCTCTGCCTCAGCCGATGCTCAATTTCCCCTTCGACCTCCTGGAATTGTTCCCTGTTCCTCATCCTTTGAACTCTCCTCTTTTGATTTTTCGTGAAGATTCCAGAAGGGCACCTTTGAGGACGCATTTGCTTCGATTCTCCATGTGGATCATCTTCATCATTGTCCTATTGTATCGGCCCAAGTCTTTCGTGAACTGGCAGTCTTGTGTGAACCGGCCGGTGCACAATTGTACTCTGTCGGTTTGATCTTTGGATGAATTGTACATCAGAATCACTACATCCAAGACAATCTTCAATAGATGGTAACCTCATACCCTCATTCCAGCAGAATCTAAAAAATTCACAACTCCACTGAGGATCAAAATATCTTTCACTTTCATGAGAATATGGCTCCTCTTCCTTTTGACGTCTCTTTTGATATTTGTGAATCATACCAGCCGATCTGATGTTTCCAGCATGATTTTTACCTCCGTCGGCTGTATTCCGATTATATCCAGAGTGCACCATGTTGACTGGAAAAGGGTGTCCATCTATCTTCATCGGCCTCTTGGATTCATCGATCTTGATCTTGCCTTGCTCATTAGCCAACTGGATCTGCTGCCTGAAAATCTTGCAATCATTGGTATTATGAGACCATGTATTATGTCATTTGCAATATTTCCTTTTCTTCAACTCCTCAGCCGATGGGATAACATGTCCTACTGGCAGTTGAATCTGTTTTTCTTGGAGAAGAAGATCAAAAATCTTGTCGGCTTTGGTAATGTCAAAATCAAATCTTTCCTCTTTTCCTGCACTCTTGACCCATTGACAGACCACCGTCTTCTTGTTTCTAGCCCACTCGGCTGCATTGATTTCTGGGTCATCATCTTCAGAGTCAGAGTCATAACTGTAGGCATTATTGACATTGTTTGCCTTTTTGATGAATTTTCTGGCTTCTTGAAACCTTGTCTCATGAGCCGATACCTTCTGAGCTAGATGAGCTAAACTCTCAAAGTCTTGGACCGAAAATCTTTCCCTTATCGGCTCCAACAAACCTTGGAAAGCCAAATCGGCTAGCTGAGAATCTGTCAAGGCTAGACTGTAGCATCTATTCCTCACATCTCTGAATCGTTGAATATAATCTGGAACTGACTCATCTGATTTTTGCTTGATTGTTGTGAGGTCTGATAGCTTCATCTCTTGAACACCACTGAAAAAGTATTTGTGAAATTGTTTCTCTAGATCGGCCCAACTTCTGATAGAATTGTAAGGTAAAGATGAAAATCAAGTGAACGCCGATCCAGATAATGAGAGTGGGAACAATCTAACTCTGAGAGCCTCCGTAGCCGATGCCTCATCACACTGAGCTAAAAATCGGCTAACATGCTCATAAGTAGATACATTGTCTTGTCCTGAAAATTTAGAGAAGTCTGGCACCTTGTATCGGTTTGGCAGTGGAACACGATCAAAATATTCTGGATATGGGTGCCGATACATGTTGCCATTGTCTTTTGGTTTGAGTCCAAACTGCTCCCTCATGACGTCAGCGATCATATCGGCCCAGGGTTGATGTGGTGTTGCTCCACCATACTGTTGCTGAAGTGGATCCATCTGACCGTATTGGATCGTTTGAGGTCGTGGTAAATGAGGTTGATAGAGATGATTGAAGCCGGCTGATATGCCTTGAGGTGGCACATATGGGAGTTGCTCTGTGCTGTACTGCTGGCTTACCGGCTGAGTAATTCCAATCGGTTGTTGTGGAACTGAAGGAATTTGATAAGATGTGTCGACAGCTGGCGGTTTTGGGTGGAGAATGCTCATTAATTGCTCTGGTGTTAACTGAGTTGATGCTTGCCCCCCAGTGATCGGCTGTGACCTGGTTAAAATAAGGAGCCGATGGAGCCTGGGTTTGAAGCAATTGTTGACTCGTTTGATTCCCACCAATGTCTGTCTTCATAGTTCTGTATGCCGGGAACGTGCCGTCTGGTAAATATATAGGTCCTTTAGCCTTTTCCTCGGCTATCGTCCCATCAACCACTGACTTGATCATGTTCGTTAACCAAAGCATGATGTACGGTCGAATCGATGCGATCTTGCAATGTGTGGAGTTCTTCATCACTTGATTCAACCTTGGTCTGTTTGTCTTTTTCTTCTCCTGACCCAGAAGTGCTTGGATCTTGTTTCACGATCGTCGGTAACTTGACTTTAGCTCTTTGAACAACCGTGCCTTGCCGTGTGACTGTGAATGAGTGCAGATATTGGTTCTGGAGTTGATTCAACATCTGTTGCATTTCTTCTCTCTGCTCTTCACTCAGCTGTTCGACCGTAATCGGCAAGATGTTGTCCTCCGAAACTTCAGTGATATTTGGCGACATGATGACACAATGTCCCACTGGGCGTGCCAAAAGCGTGTTGATGCAAAAAAAAACACACACTGGCCTGAGAGATCTACTTAACTCTAGTGTAGGTCCAAAATTAGGGTTTTAGGTTCAAGGGCGTGCCAGTTGATTTGATCCTGCAATCAACAAGAAAAAATATGCAAAGAATATTAGTAAACGATAGACAATCAGGCATAGGGCCGATTTCATATCGTATGTGACCTAGCCGATGCAATAAAACATGAATCGGTTGTAAGGCATAAGTAAGTATGAAAATAACCCTAAAATTAGTATATCGGCTGTAGATATCAATGTTATGCAATCAAAGAATCAGTATTACTTTATAAGCAAGCAATTGGTATAGATCGGACTGAACCGAGACAGTATAAATTGCTTAAGTCTATCGCAACATGAAATAATGACTACATAAAACCGATGTCATATCCGATATCTAGATCTAATTGCATATCGGTTGTAAATATGATACAATCTTAAGATAAAGCAATGAGAAATAAATATAGAACATTAGACAAAGCATAAAACTATGTCAAATATACTAAACAGATAAGATCAGCTGAAATTCCGATACTTTCCCTATTAACAACCGTAAAGCAAGCTAGAGATTATGATTCTAAAACAACTTAATAGGTTGGACTTAACCAATGCAGTATTAAGCATAAAAAAAGCACAACATCTAACAAGCCAATAATCATCAGATCAGGATGGTAGATACATCATATAACATGAAGCAACAAAGTAAGCTAGCCGATACCGACAAAACCCTAAAACAGATCTAGCCGATATAAGAAGATAGCATTGTTGATCTAAGCTATATGACATATATGATAACTTCGGAAACTTGAAAGATAGAATTAGAGTGTCATAAAGATGTAAGCACTAACTCCAATGATGCAAATCACCATGACAAGATATACCTTTTCGCCGAAGATCAAATTGATGCAGCACGACTCGAAAGCACAAGCTTGTCAAAAGTAGAAAACAAAGGTGGCGATGCACCGAGATTGATTGAACGTATGTTGTTGTTTATTTACAAGACCTCGAGATTATATTTATACCCGAAAATACAAACATTGTCCATCACGGACATGACTCATATTAACCTAATACAAATCCAACTAACGAACAACTCCCTTAGGCGGACTCTCACCGTGATAATCTATAAGGAAATTACAAAATATCCTAATTAATAGATACAATTGCTAATTTCAGACTCTATCCTTGCACGGCAATCTCATCATAAATCTTTTATCGAATCCGATATTGATTTCACATGCAATATCGGCCTCATCGGCTATCCCAATCGGAATCCATCTCTAGCCGATACGAACTCCAGCCGATGCACACTCTGTTTCCGATATCTCCGCATATCTTCAAATCCGCTTCGGACTAGATTGTATTTCCAATTCACATAGATTAGATTTGCTTACCAAATTTCATCATCAACACTGGGATAAGTTGTGAGACAGATTCTGCCTCGCATTCTTCCCTGTTACCCATATTATAGCCCTTCGGGTTGAAGTCCTCAGCTTTCGGTAGAGCAATAATAAATCAATCGGTGCAGCTTGGGCCAAATTTACTTCATCTGTACGATCTGGACCAAACTTATCTATACCCTTTGTTGTAGCATTTCCACATGGGTTTAGATAAGGAGTCTGCATTCCACCTTGACATCACTGCCGGAGGGTCATTCATGCATAAAACCCCATCTGATGGAAGGGAAATTCTTGATTGAATATCAGAAAATACTCCATTTGTTGGGCAATGCTTTGAATCCTTCCCTAAGGCATCTGTGTCAGGTCGGGAGGAACCCTCTATAGCTGAACCTGAACCCGAACCTTCCACATCATCGGGTTCGACTAAAGAATCCTCCCTGGAACCATCCCCGAATACCGAAGAAATTCAAGCTCCGGGTTGCGCTCCTGAATTCGGGGTTGTTTTTTATGAAGATTATGAACACCTGAATTACTTCAGTAGAAAGAAGCCACCGATTCTTGTCTCACCTCCCGACTAAATAGAAAACACCTTTCTTAGGGAAACCATCTCAGAGTTAACTGCCATCATGAGCAACAAATGGCTGAAAGAGGTCGAGTCTTCTTCCGAGTGTAATTCGGCGTAAATCTCCCTCTCTCACGATTCAATGCAAATTAGTGGAGAACGATGTGAGTATTCTTTACAACCCGACGGTCGGTGCCAACCTCATTTCGAATCCTTTGCGTTCGCCTACCTAGGTGATCAAGTGCTAGCACCGACCACCAAATTCTTCAAAAACTTAGCTGGACAATTGGTTGAAGAATTTGGGATTCTACGAGACATCCCTGTCAAACACTTCAGCACTAAGGCTATTCTGGATTTCCATGTCTTTGAAATCCAAGACTTTGTCATTCTAATTGCGCACCCGATCGAGAAATTTCTCATCGACGCCCCATCTGTAGGAAACCTTGAAATCTCTTTAGGAAGGGATGAGTTTTCCATCCCATTCTCGCGGTGAAGAAATGCCTTGACCAACCCCCCTTCTGATGAAGAAACTGCGGAGTAAGTGATGGCTGTTATCCCTTATGACCTCCCTGAATCTTTCCTCGATGACGATGCCCCTAATTTCATCCAGCCAGAGGAGGAATCAGGCGAAACCCATGAGTTGTCATCCTTAGAACCACGACCATAACCTCCAATCGAGCCTAAACCTCATTACTGGCCCTCAAAATGTTGTTCTCGACAGTGGTTCAGAAACAACCTGGATCATGCATGATGCATCTCTTGGGAAGGAGATTTCAGGCCATGGACAAGCTTGAGACATCGACTCTGGAGGACGGGAGAAAACCTTCCACTAATGAGCATGAAAATTTCTCTTTCAAACTTCCCTAGGATTCATGCTCACATAAGGAATCCCCAGATTACTGTCACTTCCTTGTGCAAGGACCACAACCTCTTTACGGTCCTTATTTCTAACATGTTTAGAAGGGTGGTTGTGGATACTTATGTTTATCATAGATACTGCAAATCTCGTATTTGTTTGTGGCAATAATCTTGCAGCGTGATGTCTCCACGGTCGAGCTTGTGACCATAAACAAAGCACTGTCGGGAGATAGCCCGGATTATCATGGTAAGTTTCTTCTCTAATAAAAGCAGGAACTATTTTGTAGGATAGTACGCACCTTCGGGTGTTCTTGGTTGCTAACCATTTCAGGTTGAGATTAAGAACAAGGGTCATGCGATGCCTAAGAACACTGGAGTGACATCAACTGTACACTCTGATTATCCTTGGTGTTGGAACACACTCTATATGAGACTCCAAAATCACACACTTGGTTTTTGATGCCTTGGGACACAAAAGTCCAAGTGTGGGGGGAGGTCGACGAGCTTGTTATGACGAGTTCCATCAACCAAGGCTATCCTAGTTTAAAGTTGCTGGAAAAAAAGGGAGGTGTTCGCCATTGCTTTTACTCATACTTATCTCCATTGGTTCAATTGCTCTAGAGTGAGTTGGGTTGAGCTCTGCCCCCCATGTGGTGTGCACGAGGGTGTCCCGATCTTTCGATGAGAGGGATAAGTCGATTAGATGGAGCGACGTTAGCGATCCGACTACAACTTTCCAGGGATGTTGCGCCTTAGCAATCGTTACACCTACTCCAGAGGCAGTCATGAATCTCGACGGATGCACGGTCAGCCCAACCACGAGGGTATTTGTTCCTGCAAGCAATCGAGAACTAGCAAGAACAAGATGAACAAGCAACTTAATTTGCAGATTAAAGATTCAAGATTTAATTCAACAAAAGTATCATTGCTGGGGTTCCGTAACGAGCAAACCGGCGATCAAACCAATAAGGGGATTACACGGCAAAGTAGTTATGCTAAACTTTGATCTAAACAAAACCCAAGTTGATCTATGGCGGCTAAGGTAAATATATAGGTGGGAGGACGAGTTGGGGTCGTCTTCAAACCCTAAGATGTGTCCCCAATAGACTCAACTTGATCCACAGCCCATTGGGCCCAAATAAGGTGACGCAGCACCGTGGACAGAAAAAGGTATTGGTAGTAAAACGACGATTACGACCTCTCCAAGAAAGATATGGACATGAGGCTGGATCCATTTGAAAGTAGACTTGATAAGCTTTCCATGAAATACTTGCACGCCCAAAACAGAGTTTGCATGAAGTCATGGTGGTCGTCACAAGTTGGTGCTGTTCTGTAGTCCGAATCTAACCCGCGCGAATTCTTTTTCCTTTTTATCCTCTCCATCATTCCTAAGTAAAATAAGAGTGCATGCGTCTCTAGAGAATAAATAGTATGAATATGAACTCAAGAAAAAACTCACATAGTTGACGTGCACGAGCGTGGGTAATAGGACCATGAAATTGCACTTGTGTAGGCGTGGATGTATCGGTGGTAGTGATGTCCTCATCACCATGTATCAGCTGCTGCCTTGCTAATATTGTCGGAACAGGTTCACTAGGTATATGAGCCGATGGGATCTGGGTTAACGTTGAAGTTGTCTGTTGTTTCCTGCAAATCTCAGTCTTCACAGCTATATAACCTGGGAAAGTATCTCCTAGAAGATAAATAGGTCCTTTTTCCTGTTAGTCAGTGTATTGACAAGCACACCGGATTGATTGATTAAAGCATGATGCACTGTCGAGTCGATGCGGTCCCACCGGGCGTGCCAACGGCATGTTGATGCAAAACACGACAGCCTGAGAGATTTGCTTTACTCTAGTGTAGGTCCAAAGCTTGCCTTCGGGTTCTAGGGCGTGCCAGTTGATTTGATCCTGCAATCAACAAGATTAAACGTGCAAATAATGTTAGTAAACGATAGCCAATCGGCTAGAAAGCCGATGTCCTATCGTGTTTCTGACCTAGCCAATGCATGGCTTGTGAATCGGCTGTAAGGTGTATAATAAGTACAAATAAACCCTAAACTTGGTCCATCGGCTGTAGAGATTAACATTATATAATCTATACATCAACATTACTTTAGAAATCAACAATTAGGATAGATCGAACTTAACCGAGACAGTATGAATTGTCTAGATCCAAAATAACATGAAATAAAGATTACACGTGTTCATATCATAGTCGATGTCCAAATTTAAGCATGTATTGGCTATAGCTCCGATACTGCCTTATGCTAGGATATCATCTTGTAGTAAATATATTAAACTAATATCAATTATATTGATAATAAGCTTAATATATTTAAATAGTTGAGATCCTGATATAAGGGGCAGATATAATGTGTTATACAAGATATAAGTCAAAGTAAAACAACTATACCAGGTAAGGTCGGCTGAAACCCAGTACTATCCTTATTAATGACCATGAGGCAGGTTAGAGATTATGATTCTAAACACGATTTAGTAGATCAAACTTAACTGATGCAGCATTAATTATGAGAAGAAGCATAACATCTAAACATTCAAGTCGATGATCATCTTTTCGGGATGGTGGATACATTAAATAATCTAAATCAACAAGTCAATCTAGCCGTTATCGACAAAACCCTAGAAAGAGATAAGCTGATGCAAGTAGAAAGCATTGTCAATCTAGATTACAAAACGTATATGATAACTCGGTGATTCACAAAACAAGATTAGAGTGTCATAAAGATGTATGCACTAATCCCGATAATGCAAACCGCCATAACAAGTTTTACCTCTTTGTCAAAGATCGAAACCGATGCAGCCCGACTCGAAAGCAAGAACTCGTCGAAATAAAGTAACGAAAAGGTTGGCGATGCGCCGAGATTGTATTGAACTGGTGTTAATTATTTACAAGACCTCGGGCTTATATTAATACCTGAACATACAAACTTGTCCATAACGGACACGATTCATATTTACGTAATACAACTCTAACCGACAAACAAGTCCCTTAGGTGGACTCTTACTGAAAATATCTATAAGGAAATTACATAAAATCCTAATTAATAGATACAATTGCCTATCTTGGACTCTAGCCTTGCCTGGCAATATCATTGAAGCCCTTCTTTCGAATCCGACATCGATCACATAACCAATCTTGCTAATATCAGCTGTATTGTCGAACCATATCAAACTCGGTATCGTCGATACAAACTTCCAGCCAATGCGCACTCTGTTTCTGAGATTTCCGCATATCTTTCAATCCGCTTCGGATTGGATCTTAATTTTGATTCATATGCTTGCCAAATTTCATCACCAACACCATCAAATGCTCCTTTGTTATGTTTGTACAATTTTACCATAGCCCTGTATGAGTTTTGCTTAAACGGAGATATGGTGAGCAATAAAAAGTAAAAAAAACAAAAAAGTTTTCAAGAATAAAAGAAGTGCCTCTTTTATTAAAAAAACAAGATGGCAAACTTGTGAGATCCACGCTTCTTAAGTTTTGAATCCAATTTCTCTTTATCGTGGATGTGAACAATTAATCTTGAGGCCACGATAAAATCTTTTCAATTAGTTGTTGTCCACTAACCTTTTGCAAGGAATAAAATGACAACCAAGGAGTAGTGTACAATAACTCCAACACTCATACAATGTCCCTTGGTCTATGTGATAAGAGATGCACAGGGAACCAAGCAGAACAAATACAAAATTTTGTTGCATTCAATTCGGAACTCAGCTTGGCGAGACCTATCTGGTAAGAATACCAAACACCTTGTGCATCCTCACCTTACATCTCCACCCAGCTAAGTTACCCATAAACTCCAGTGTTGCCATGAAAAGAAAAAAATGAAAATAAAATAAAATAAAAATGAAATAAAATAAAGTAAATTTAGGCACTTCATGCGCCTAGAGTTACTTGAATAAAGTTTGGCTCACCGGTATTTCACCCCGGTGGAAGCCCTTTTGCTTTCTATGTTTTTGTTGAATAAAGACCAGGTACACAATAAGTGTGGGGAAAGTCTTTTCAGAACTCCCGACATGCAACTACATCAACTCGACACGTCAATGTGATGAACATAGACCCATGGTTGCGCACGAAATTCAGCAGCCAGATCCAAGCCCTGGCTGGGTTGGCTGATCCAAGTGTTCACCTGACCCCTGCCTAGCCCGGCTCTGTCACACCTTCACCGTGCAGTTTGGTTTGTGCGTCTCCTTCCTTATCCTCTCTTGTTTGCAAGTTCAATTTGGATATAAAATTCAATATAATTAAATTTTACTTCAAATGAAAATATTTTTTCTCAAAAAATAAAATTTTCCTATGGTTGACTTGTATACTTTTTATTCTTTGCTACACTTGTTACTTGTGAACAAAAATCTGTCGTAAGGACCCTTACTCATCTAAGTGGTTGATATTTATGATATGGTTATGAGAAAAGCAATCTCTACCCTTGGGAATTTATCTTTGCAAAAATTTAAAAAGTTTGTCAAAGCAATACTCCTCAATGACTATATGATTACCTATCAAGGCCAAATATGATTCATATTGCAAAACCTTATATTTTGGTTGTTTGACATTACATTGAGCTTTGTCAAAATAATGTGACCCGTGTGAGATGCTCTTCATACTTTCATGATCAAGATCACACACTTATGCTAAACTTCTACACTGGAAGCTAGCATCCCTCATTCATCATCCATTTCATCCATCATCCACAAAATAAATACTCCATGTTTCAAGCCTCTTTCTCCAAAGTTCATTCAAAGGAAAATGGAGGCATGGCGATACAAAAGAAAAAAAATAAAATCTTGCTCATACAAATATGGAGCATGAGATTTGAAAAAAAAGAGAAAAATAAAATGGTAAACAAAAAGAGAGCCATGCAATCTATCAAATTTCCAAAAAGAAAAAAAATGGAGGAGGTATACCAAAGGAGTTATTATTTTTATTTTGTCCTTTTTCCACCCACGGAACATACCACACACATGCACATTCTTGATCAGAAAGTATGACTTGCTATCTCCTTGGGTCCGGTCTTTTGGCTTGGCAAAATATGTGATGCATATACCCCCGATTGATCCCTACCGAGCTCCACATATATAGCCTTTTAGAATAGGGACAATTAAGAAAAATATGCCTTGGTGAGGATCCACAAATCAAAAACCACATGAGTGACTTAAGAGAGAGTTATTTGTGGAGTATAGCTACTTTGTGAAAATATATGAAAAAACCCAAGGCATTGACAGGAGGAACAAGAAGGACTTGAGTCACGGCCGTTCCATTCATCAATTATCTAAGATGGTAAGAAAGACACCGCAAAATTACAGGTACAAGTATGGCTTAGAATAATTTGTATACTTGTATTGTATCTTGGGAAATTTTATTCCACATTAATCATTAACCTTTATTTGGGACGAGTAAAGAGCTAAGTGTGGGGGTTTGTTGACGGCTGTTAAGTACCAAATTTACGTCGTCAATACCTGCATTAATCTGAAAATGTAAAACATCCAAATAGTGGTAGGTTTTATTTCTAACAAATTCCCGAGTGTTGGTGTATATTTGTATGCAGGTGATGAACTAACAAAGTTGAGAGCAAATATATGGGAAGGAGGGAAATATTACTTTCATATCCAAGCTCAAGGAGTCTTGAGCCCACAAACTCAATAAGATCATAATTAAATGGGCCAACTCCAGAGAAATACTAAAGGGGACCCACATTCCAAATCTCAAGAAAAAGACCAGGACCAAATCGACCACCGAGGGTTCGGCCGAACCAGGAAAGGCCCCATTAAGCCCCATCTTTCACAGGCAGTTACTACCGACCTCCCAATGACGGTTGTGACCGTTTCCAGCGCTCCCACTATCATCAGGAGGATAGATAGCAAGAGGAGAGTGAAGATGCTCCTTTGGATGCTTAGCATCTCCACATTCCCAAGGCACCTCTCCACCTATAAATACCCCTCTCTTCTCTCATTCTGAACACACCAAGTTTGAGCTAAATTACAAGAGGCTCTTTGTATTCTTTATGTATACTTAGAACAGGGAGAGAGACGGAGAAAGATTGGAGGAATTCCGGAGTTGTCGATATCTTCCTCTTCTTCCTTTTATACCTTGTCAATTACTTTGATATAATCGATATTATCCTATTAAGTAATTGAGATTTATTTGTGAAGCATACCTCTTAGTTAGTTCCTATTAGCGTACTGGATCATTGTTCACTATTATTCGTTAAGAGATAGTGATTACTTTAGTGTTTAGCTAACACTAGAGTAGTAATTAATTGCATAGACGTGAAGTGTAGGTAATTAATTTTCAGTGTTTGCTGTGTATCCTACAGTTCTTTAGAGGTTGGTGTAGAGGTGGTGAAAGCTCTCGAGATCACCGTAATCATCCCTATCCGGGTACGGAGTATAACGAGATCTGGTAGCAGTGAGCAAGCCAGTCCCTGAAGTATTGTGATAGGATTAAATTTAAGCTTTCTAAACGACCATGTGCTTCACTAGAAAATCCTATCTACCCTTTGCCCACCTTAACTTGTGTCCTTGGATAAACCTGGCATAAAGCTTAAAACACTCATTCCTTATGGAAATTCGATACCTTGGAATATTTCAAGGTGAAGTGCTACGATGGTATATCTGTGCACTTGCGGATTTTATCTGTGATCATAAGAAATACCAACAACAAGCGTGGGCTTTGATACCAATTGAAAACCCAAGGTGTGGCCTAGAGGGGTGGGCGAATAGGTGTTCCTGAAATTGTCTCTAAACGAAACGGTTAAATTATAGGGCCTGGAAGTTTCTGGGACAGGGCCCTGAACTTCCTGGCAGGTCTCAGTCGAAGACAGAGAGGGATGCCTGGAATTTCCGGGGTTCTTTCCCAAAACTTCCGGGGTTCTTGCCTCTCGAGACAATGTCTTGATTCTCAAGGAACCGCAAGACTTGCAAACTCACAAAGGACAAAGATTAGCACCACAAAACAATAAATCATAGGAAATACATTGATTGCACAAGAGGGAAGACACGAGATTTTTTTCCTGAAGTTCAGATTACAAGAATCCTACTCTCCATTGAGGAGCTCTAAAGAGTCGGGTCTCGATTAACCTCTTACCTCACCGAACAAAGCCCTAGGAAGGGATCTCCGGTTTTCAACTCAACATCCCTAGGAGCTTCTCTAGGTTTCAAGTGACCACAAAGTCCTCAACTTGAACCCCTAGAGAATTCCACTAATGTGAATCGCTCAACAAAGACGACCTCCGAAGGCTTAGTTCAAAATTCAACTCAAATACCTCTTTCCTTGCAGAGGTGAGGAAAACCTTTAGAAACTTTCCGGGGTTAATCCACACCAATTGGAAGCTCGTGGGCGACACCTATCCATCTAGGAGGTTTTGCCTTCCAAGAATAACAAGCCCACAACAATGCCCCAAGAGGATCCACAAGTGCACACAATTTTCCTAACGTCGCACATCTCCAATCCCCCTCACCAACCCTCGAATCAAGGAGTAGAGCTCAAGGACAAGTTGGTGAAGGCTAGAACACTATGGGAGAGGCTAGGGGATAAGAAAAAGAAAGTGGAATTGCCAGCCAACAAAGATGGGGGAGGCTAGAATATATAGTTACCACTGGGACATCCGGCCAACACTTAGATGCGGCGGAGAGAGTGGTAGCCTGGAGGTTTTCCGATCACCTCCTGGAAAACTTCCAGCCACCAAGATTGTTTGGTCCAACCCGTGAACGTGTGTGAAACAAGTGTCTCAATTCTAGGGTATTATCATGAGCACTTATAGACACTTGCCATCTATGATGGACCCTCTTAATAGTATGGAGATCCTAAACTCAAGGGGAAAAATGAAAAAGAATTTGAAATAACTCTTCGAGTTCCCGGCCCACATTCCATTTGATTTTGGGGTCTCCATTCATCGTTGCAATAACACCTGCACACATTTCTTATTTCTTCAAAAGAACATTAGTCCCTTAACCGATGTCATTAATCCATCAAAACTCACTCACGGGGCTAGATGCACTTTCAAAACTTTTAGCCCTAAAAATTTATCCCAAAATACAATAATTTTTTCATCTACATTCTCTTCTCGACTAATTATAAACCTTCCACCATTTTAACTTTTTTTTACCTATACTTTCTCTACTTAACCAATTATAACCTTCTTCCATTTGATTTTACCTATTTTCTTTATACCGATGTTAAAACATAAAAGTTATTATATTTTGAGATGGGGTAGTATAAAAAAGCAAAGATTCTACTTTCATCATCCGTGTGCTCTGAAAATTCGATTGAATATCCATGCTAGAACCAGTAAACACAACTACGTTAATCAAATTGATTCATGTAATCGGCTAATCCATATATTGACAACGTTTGACCATTCATATTATTTAAAAAATTATATAATTATTATTTATTTTATTAGAGTTATTTTAAGCATGGTTAACACTATATTTTTTGTTCACACAATTTTTAAGCAAGACAAATGGATATTGACACATAACCGTTAAATAAAACGAATGGTTCAATGTATGTTTAAAAATCAAAATAAATGAAATTAAACATTAAAAAAATTAAAAACTGGAGGGAGTACCTGTTAATAAAAACTGGACAGTATTTTAATGACCAACAGCATATCTGCTGGCTTCCGACAACGGAGGGTCTGTTCACAACTAAGGTGGTTTAATATTTACATGGAAGCCGACACGTTTGAATAACGTACAAATATCCGCTTGCTTGTTTATTTATTTACATAGATATCTATTTCGTGGTTTTACCACATTTTAACAATGGGTGACATGCCTATGAAAAATCCCGGTCTGGGAATATCAGGGGAGCAACAAGGGTCCAGATGTACAATGCAGCCGTAGCCCACTCAGTGCAGATGCGAACCCAAACAGTTGTCCATCCAACATCCATCAGCTCCGAGCTGTCTGAAGCAGCGCTCGTCCAGCCAGTCAGAAGCATGGCCGAATACATACTCGCAAGAGCAAAGATAAGGTGAAAAAACGTATATGAATAGCTCACAGGGCGTGCATCAATTTCTTTATTGTCGCTTTTCCCCACCTCCACATTATCATCACTGAGTAAAGGATTCTTGATTCCTATTGCATTGTTGATTAGCAAGATAGCCAGCATGCACACAGATGGAGACTGGGTATTTGGTAATTGGCAGTTACTTACCAGATCTAGGAGATGACGGTGGCGAAAGAAATGTAGTGGAAGATCCAGCACGAACAGCAGAGTACACGACAGAGAGAACAGTTGTGAGCATCCCGAGTATAAGAGCGCTCATTGAAACCTGCTTAGAGTGTCTGTGAAGTCCGTTGCATTCATAGTCATCTGGTTCACTCGAGAGACTAGTGTAACACAGGTATGCACAGTAAACTGAAATGACAGAAGCAGGCATAACACTTCCATTGACCTGGGCGAGGAAACATTACAAAATTACATTATTTCTTCAGGCACCAACAAAAGCTGGAGATAGCTAATGTATTTTAATTTTGTATCATCGGGAGCATTCAATTCAATCCTACATCTGTTATATAGTACAACATAATACATAATCAATATGATGACCCAGCAGAAAAATATGAGAGGACCCAGCAGATCCATAGTTGCGATAGGATTATTAGCATCACGAAAAATCAACAGGGATGGACTAAATGGACTTCAGGTTCGCTATGCAAACTGGACAAGACTGAATACAGCAGACTGTCATCGTGTTACAAATATGGATAGGAAGCACATCTTACCTGCTTATGAATGATTAGCATCTGAGCAACATTATGGATAGGTTGTGTTGTTTAAATAAATTTATCTGCTTGGCAGCTATTAGTAAAAGGTGGTGGTTAACAAAACACATATGAATATTCTTCATGTATTTGTTCTCATGTACCCGTAGGGAATGGTGCGTGCTCAATGTTAAAGAAGAAAAAAACAATTAGAGCGCATCATGAGAATAATTGAAGCGGACAGAAGTGTCACCTGGGGATGCAACGCAATTATGGCAAATGCAAAAGCAAGAATAATGGTCATGGTAATGAAGAACACATTGAGACCACAATCATGACCAGAGGGATTGAACCACATGAAGAGCAAACCGGAGAAGGCAAATGTAGAGAGATAGCAAACCACAGTTACTACCAGCAAGGCAATTTCCCTGCATGAAGATAACATACCAGAATTAGTGTTAGGAAAGAAAAATTTTGGTTCAAGAATCATTGGATGGTGACTAGCGCGCACACCACTTTTGCTCATCCTTCTCAATCCATGAGTCATTCCAATTGTTTGTGAAGTCTAAAAGCATCACGACCTGCACCAGAAGAAACAAGCCGGATCCAAATTTTGACAGTATCTCTGCAATGATCAATCTTCAAATTAGAGAAACATAAAAAGCATTATGATAAGTTGATAACTGGTTCATAAGTAGCAATGAAAACGCGGTACTAATATCTGGGAATATAAAAAGGAGTTTCATCTTGTGTGAACCAACAATTAACTGCAACCAGGTTAACAAGATGTCTTACCCTAACAACCCTATTATAGTCCCGGCTCAACTCTAAGATTTTCTTTGAGATAGAGATATCCAACCCCCAAAATAGTTGGAGTTGGAGTTGTACCAAACAGGGGACTAACAAACTAATCTAATTCAAATTCTAAAATAGAAATAGAACTAAACCAAATCATCACTGCACTGTGTAATAGCACACTAGAAGTAATCAGCCAGACCAGAATTTGCTTGCAGATGCATGCTACAGAAGATTGACCATATCACATGACAAGTGTCAGGCTGGATTGAGTTGGACGAGACCTAGCCCTAATTTGTTTGGGGTGGTTTAAACTGCAATAACTGTCAAGGTTGCAAAATGAAAGCATTTCCAAAACAAGTTGTATAGTGAGGCAAAAGAGACTATATCGGGTGCTCCGTGCTTCCGATTTAATTAAAATTTCTAAAATTCTAGAGTTTAGATTAGCTTCCATCATGACATGGACTGCGGTCTGTTGGATGGTTCTAAATCTTCAGGGTACAGAACTATTGAATATGCATGAATGCAGTAGCCAACTTAACAAAATTCCATATGTATCAAACAATATTCAAAAACAGTAGGCATACAAAACCAATCAAAGTATCAAACTAATATCAAGGCTAAGCCTTATATTTGTGCACTCTGGATGATCCCATGGGCAACCAATTAATAGAATAAAAATAAGTACGAATTTTCTTGTAATGTATGGAAAAAGTGCAGAACTGATAATAATGTCTATCTTCCCTAAAACAGTGGCCTAAGATAACATATCTCTATATATAGATAAAAAAAGAATATACTTCTCTACCCACCCTCTCCCTTTTGGCAGACGGCAAACTCACGGAAATTTAAGATTGAAGAAACAGCAAAAGAGAATGGAAGTGTTGCCTTCTGTTAAATGCTTTGGAAAGATGATACTATTTTTGACAGCAGTGGAAAAAATGTTTTAGGAAAATAATGGAGTAAATATAGGAAAAAAGAGAATAAAATTTAATCTGCATATGCCTTTCTATTTTGGGGAAATAGGCACTCTCCCCATGCAATTTTAGCATTGGGACCTGAGCTGACCACCAGCTCATAACTGGATTAGTTTACTAAGTAACTCAATTTAACTTGATTTCCTTTTCCAAAATCTGGTTAGAGGAAACACAGGTGCATTTCCTTCTGCAATTTTTTTCCCACAGTATACATATCCAAGCTGCCCACCAATACCCCAACATACTTACCACCAAAAGGCCAAAACCATTGCCATCGTTCACCCACCCAGAACTTTTTTGACAGAAACAGTAGCTCGCCAACAGAGAGAGGGAAAAGAATAAGGTGTACATTAAATCTCATGTATAGATGATTAGCAAATAAAAAGCTTACCATAAATAGTAATAACAATGTTCGGCACACAGAACATAAGAATGATGAGAACAACCCAGACAACAATTTTTGCAATCCAGCCACCATGGTGCCATGCATCACGCTGGTCATTTTGGTCTTTAACACCAATCATCATCAGAGCAAATATTGCAAAAAACAAGAAGTTCCCAAGGCTGACACGAACAACAGCATTCATTTCAAACCATTCATCGGGTTGTGTATAATCAAACGTATTTATCCCTGCAATTTGGTGCAATTCACTTCAAAGTTTAGCCCACTTACATGATACTGAAAATCAATGCATCAATGATTCCTCTAAATTCCTATGAATCCAGGACTCGATGGTAACACCAAAAGAATTTTTGAAACATCAATAGTTTTAAACACAAAACACATTCCCCACATCACAATATAAGCATCCAACTACATAAATAAGCAAAGTTATTCACATTGATGAAAATATTTGATCAATGCCAATGATGTAATGTTTTCGCATTTGTAACTTGAGCTACCTACCCCAGTCTCGAAAACTTTTTGGTGAATGACAATAATGACATATATAGGTAAACAATAGAACAGATTTCACTTAGTATAGCCCATGAGTTCTGGCTACCACAACATAAGGTTTATACCTACAAATTTAGTGCCCTAATATGCAATTCTCGATTTCAGAGACCCATGTGAAATTCCTGCACAAATTTAGGGACATCAAGCACACATACTCCAGAATTACTAGTAATATGAGAATATACACATACACAAATACAAATCCAGTGCAGTACATACATTACGGCAAAATGTAGTTTACTATTAAGATGAGAAACACATAGACAAATACAATTTATGGGTAGTAGGGGACCTGAAATCCAGAAATTCTCTAAAACTAAAATCCATATCCTATGTAGGAATGATCCTAGAGCATACCTAAGCATCCACACAGCACAATACCTAAACTTAAACAAGACTACTGAATAATGAACCAGAAACATGTAGGTCCATTTTAGCACTCCATAATTATTCATTTGCTGTGCACATAATAATAAATCCAATTTTACACAAAAACATTTACAAGATGACTGAAAGAAAAGATATCATGCCAACTCATAGCTTCTCAATCTTGGTGGTTTTTTGGTAACATCCACAAAGTGCAGCCTTCTGTGCATAACTAAACAACCTTTCCCTTTTCTTTCATATTACACGAAATGAGTAAACAACAACTGCTCGTTTTATTCTAAGAAAAGTGAACTAATTTTCTTTTGATATTACAGAAGTCCATCGCATCATGATGTTTATATATATTACGGCATTACGAACATATATAATTCTTCTGTCCAGAAGGTTGTGAGTAAAGTTCAAGTTTATCCTTGACTATCACATCTGATGGTCTAAATTTTATATTCATTTTATATGTGAAGTTGGTTGTTGTGATCCATTTTTGTAAATAACTGGATACAAAAAAAAAATGTTATTCATGTAAGTGTTTTTTCCTTGAAAGGAAGGTATTATACCTCCCAGTCTCCCACTACTTGGGAGGCACCTCTCTGTGAAAAGCTAATCCCATAAGCGGGGATTGGATTGGAAATTCACCTTTGCATCTGGACCTGAGTTTTGTCAAAGTATAATTGGGAGAGAACCTCTTATTTAGTACATCAAAGTAAAGAATGCACTAAAAGCTAACAAACAGAATGGTTTCACATAATCCTTGTGAATATGTCCATTTGGACTGTCAACTGTTTATGTTCATGCACGGATGCTTCAGAGTAAATTTCACGTAACCCCGGGTATTATGGTTATATTTGTACAAAATCACAGGGATTTTAGCACATGACATATAACCCCGGGTATTGTGGTTATAGTGTTTCATAAAACCACACCGTTGACCAATTGATCTTTGACCACCGTACTTATGAGTTGTAAAATCAAATATGAAATTTATGTATCCTTTGATCCATTTGCTAGCTAAGTTAAACATTCTTTATTTTGCTATAGAAGGAAAATAACTATGAAGCACCCGAGAATTCCCCAAATCAGTAGCGTAAAATAGCCAAAGCCTCCTAAATCTGGACACGCGATGTTACAATTATTACATCAGAAAGACATCAATTACAACATGCAGTCACAAGGAGAGAAAGGAACCCTTGAAATCAAGAGGAATCAGGACCAGATTACTAACAAGATAAGGAAGGGGATGGGATTTGTGGGAGGGGAGTGGCGGTGAGCACGTACATGGGATTTGCTTGAGGAGAGGCGTGGCGAACTGGCGCATGAGGAAGGAGAGGACGAGGGAGGCCGCGAAGAGGCCGCAGTAGGCGAGGCGGGCGGAGCGGCGGGAGATGGCGGATACCGCCGACGCGCACAGGTTGCAGGTGCAGCCCGCGCAGGCGGACGCCAGGCACGAGGCGCACCACATGTCCTCCTCCTAATCGATTCTTCCGGCTTCCGATTTCTTTCTACAAGCAGCTGATCGAATCTTTCAGGCTCCAGCACGGGGATGGGATGAGGATGGGGATGGGGAATTGGGGATGGGGTACTCCACTGTTTTTTCTTCCTCCGAGGAATATTCTTTTGCATTGCGTAATAATCTAATTAATAAATACTCCTTATATTTATTCCACGCCTACGATCATCTTATCAGAAATTTAGTGTAACTAGTGGGATGTCTGTGTGTTGCAGCGGGAAAAAAGATACATTGATATAAAATTATACCGTGTAAAATGCTGACCGCTCATCTAAACGCAGTACAAGCCTTATCGTTTGGGACAAATAGCCACAAATAATCTAACTTTTAACTCATGTCGCCTATTACCTGATCTTTTTCCTAATCTAGCGGTATGCAAGATCACCATTCCTCGAGGACGTACCAACACACAACTTCATACGTGCCTTCGTAAGTACCACGCCCCTTTTAGATTATTCAGGAAACCAAACTCATAAGAAACCACAAGGACAGATCCAACATTGTAGAGGTGGTGCCCCATGACAACAATTAATTTTTCCTATTCATCCAGTCCGATTCAGTTTCCAATCACCAGTGCATCACCAGATTTGTTTCCTATTCTTTTTCCTAATCCTAATCAATTATAAACCGGGAGAACATTACATATTTAACCAATCGTAATTGGAAAGACAAAAACTAAAAAATCAACAGGCAGTTCTTCTCTGATAAAAAACAAGAACTCTGGACACAAAAACGAAAATCAATAGGCAACACACGCAGTTCTTCTCTCATAAAAAAACAAGAACTCTTGCGATCAAACAAAAAAAAAAACAAGAACTCTGATCAATAGGCAATGGGCAGCGCCGCACGAGCAGTACTCCATCACAGATGAATTGCCTGCCCGTGTCGATTCTAGGTGCTTCTTGAACTCTGAAAGCAGTGATGGAATTTTAACTCTTTTTAACTCTGAATGCAGTAGTGGTAATTTACTTCTTTTTTTTCAATGGCCAATAATTTCATTGTGATCGTTAAGGTGCACAATTACGAAACATCTGAATCTGATGCTTCCAATGTGCGTCAATTACTGAGTATCATCAATACATATTATCTCAGAGAGCAACCATGAATGGTGTACCTTGGTAATACCACTGCCACGGCTCCGAATGGATGCCCCCATCTTGATCACGAAAAGATAGGTAACGTTACGCACAGATGACAGATAAACAGGAAAAACTGAAAAAGTGTCGTAAAGCCTATAAGAACAAAAAATCGTTAAGTACAGATGAAGCAAAACAGGCAAGTTCTAAGGTACATTATGCAAATTTGGCACCGGAGCAAAGGCGAGCATACATAAGTAGCACAGTTATATATTATAGTCAGAAAATTATAAAGAACAGTATCTTCCTCTAACTGAATTAAAAATAATAACAATTAATCGAGCGAAGGAACATATATTTAGGATGAGCGCAGAGGCTACTGACCTTTGAGACATGAAGGCTGAGCAAGGAGGACGGCAGGAGAAGGACGCCAAAAGGGTTTCATAGAGTTGGAGGTTGGCAGGGGAGGAGATGGAACAGGCCGACTGCCCATTTGTACCAAAGGAAACCACCAGCCCACCACGGATTGTGTGCTGGGAAGACAGACAGCCGGTTGTTTTCAGCCAATCCGTGCTGGGAAGACAGACAGCCAGTTGTTTTCAGCCACCGTAACCTCCTGCAAAACAAAAAGGTGTTAATAACATGAAAAGCACCGGATACATTAAATCAGTTGGAGTTGAAGTGATTGTGATGAAAATAGCGAGTGAATTGTAAATCTGAGCCAACAATCGGTCCGTTTTGCCTGTCCAAATTCAGAAACTCCCGTTATTAAAAAGAAAATAGCACTCTAGCAGTGGGCATTCAAGTATACACAAATTCAGGTGATCTATGTCTGATGTCTCCTTTCGCACTCACTACTTTTATGGCGTGCAGAGAGTGACTCAAGTCCGGGGCTGGGCGGACATGGACCCGAGGTAGGGTGGCTCGTCGAGTTACCTATGCGCGCGCGCGTTGAAATTTCCGCTGGCTGACGATGACGCCGATGACACCGCCGGTCAATTGCGGCGGCGAGCGCCTCTCCACACGAGCACACACTCCAGTGAGCGCAATGAGATGGTGGTGGGCGCGCTTGCTACCACCGTGTCACGTCCTGATTTTTCGCTTTCCGTCCTTTTCATCTAAACTGCGAAAATTCACATTGGTTTAACTGCCTAAAATAGCTTAATGAAAATTTCGTTAAATAAAAAGGTTTTAATATATTTATTTAATTAATTACATCGTTGGCTTTGTCGTATTTTAATTGGAGTTTATTCGGATTTAATTGGAATTTCGGAAGTGGAGCTCAATTCTCTAATGAAATTTCCGCCAAATTCAAATTCCTATTCAATCCCTTATATTCTAAATCCTCCAAAAATTCCAAATATTTCTCATTTGGAATTTTTCCAGAAAAGTCCATATCCATTTCTCTTTTTCCTTCCTCTCTATTCTGTTTTTTTGCAGATAGCCCCCTTCCTTTATTTCTTTATCTTCCTCCCTCCATCTTCTTCAACCTCCAGTTCTCTCTCTCTCCCTCACAAGCAGCAGGCTCCGGGAGGCGAAACCCCGGCCCATGCCGCCCTCGGCCCGGCCGCCCCTTTCCCCCCTCGCGCCACCCTCGGCCCACGCCATCACCAGGAGCCGAGTCCGCGTCAGCCCACTCCCGCGCCGCGACGCACCGCGTCGCCATGCCGCCTGCCGCGCCGCCTTGCCACCAACGCCGCACGCGCTGCCCTAACCCTAAACCCCCTTTATAAATAGTTGCTGCCGCCGCCCTTCTTTTTCTTTTCTCCGAAGCCGCCGCCGCCCAACCTTGTGCCGACGCCACCTCTTCTGCCACCGCAAGCCGTCGCCACCGATGGGAGCCGCCGCCGCCGCTGGGTGCCGCGCCGTCGTTGTCCCGCCTTCCTCGCCGCGCCGCCGCCGGTAAAGCCCGAGGCCGAGCCCTCCATCCCCGTACGCCGCCGTTCCCCTCTTTCCTCTCTCCTCTCCCAAGTCCGGCGAGCCCGTGCGCCGTCACCATGCTGTCCCGGGACCTTGTGCCACGCCACCAAGCTCGCCTCCACCTCCTCCTTCCGACGCTGCCGCTTGCCGCAGCCGCCGTGCGCCATTGCTGCCGAACGCCACCGACGCCGCCGGCCATGGCCATGGCCATGGCTCTGCCGTGCGCTGGGCAGGGAGCTGCTGCTTCTCTCTGCTTCCTTTCTTTTTCCCTTCTCTTTTTCTCTTCTTCTCTTTTGTGCCAATGACGAGTGGGTCCCATAGCTACAAATACACCCAAACCAAATCACAGCCATCCATCTTTTAGATCTCATCTCAACCCTTGGATCTACATAATTCCACCCCATGCCACATCAGCCCTAGATCTATCCACATCATCGCCACATCATCCTCTTTTGCCTATGTGTCGCCACGTGGCAGTCCATGTCATCGAGTCCACGTGCACCGAGTCCACCAAATATTCCATGTCACTGACTAGTGGGTCCCACCTTTATTTTCCTAATAAAAATAATTCAATTCTCGGAATATTCCTTTTCCTTTTATCCTCGGATTTTCTCTAAATTCAAACTTCCGGAGCTCGTAACTTTTCCGTTTGAACTCCGATTCGACCGGTTCCTTTTCCTAAATTTCTCTAAAATCGAGCTCTACCTCCTGGTTCAGTTGGTTATTTTATTTGTGTTGACGACGAAATTTGGTAAGCAAATCTATCTACAAAGATCGGAAACACGACATGGTCCGAAGCAGATTTGAAAATGTGCAATGATATCGGAAACAGAGTGCGCATCGGCTGGAGTCCGAATCAGCTGCGGACTGATCGGCAGAGTCAGAATTGGACAAGGTTAGCCGATGGAGCCGATGTCGGTAATATGACTCGGTACACGTCATCGGGTTATGTTAACGTGATTCATATGGATTGCCATGCACGGATAAAGTCGTGAGGAGACAATTGTATCTATTAATTAGGATATTTTATGTAATTTCCTTATAGATATTCTCGGTAAGAGTCCGCCTAAGGGACTTGTTTGTTAGTTGGATTTGTATTAGGTTAATATGAGTCGTGTCCGTGATGGACAATGTTTGTATTTTCGGGTATAAACATAATCCCGAGGTCTTGTAAATAATAACAACACACGTTCAATCAATCTCGGCGCATCGCCAACCTTTGTTTTCTACTTTCGACAAGTTTGTGCTCTCGAGTCGTGCTGCATCAATTTGATCTTCGGCAAAAAGGTATATCTTGTCATGGCGAGTTACATCATTAGGGCTAGTGCTTACATCTTTATGACACTCTAGTTCTTTGTTGTGATTCTCCGAGTAATCATATATGTTATACAACTTAGATCGACAATGCAATCTATTTATATCGGCCAGATTCTTCTAGGGTTTTGTCGATATCGGCTAGATTGTTTTGTTAATCTAGGTTATATAACGTATCCACCATCCTGAAAAGGCAACCATCGGCTTGAATCTTTAGATTTCATGCTTCTATTTATACTTAATGCTGCATTGGTTAAGTCCAACCTATTAAGTCGTATTTAGAATCATGATATCTAACCTGCCTTATGGTTGTTAATAAGGATAGTATCGGGGTTTCAGCCGATCTTATCTGATATAGATGTTTTACATTGTTCTATGCCTTGTTTAATATTCTATATCTGCCCCTTATACCAGGATCTAATCTAATATAAATATATTAAGCTTGATATCAATCTAATTGATCATAGTTTAATATATTTATTACTAGAGAATATCCTAGTATAAGGTTGTATCAGAGCTATAGCCGATACATACTTAAACCTAGATATCGGCTATGACATCAATCTACACAATCATTATTTCATGTTGTCTTTAGATTTGGGCAATTTATACTATCTCGGTTCAGTCCGATCTATCCCAATTGCTTATTTCTAAGGTAATATTGATATATTGATTATGTAACATTTATCTTTACAGCCGATATACTAGTTTTAGGGTTAGTTCTATCATTAACTATACCTCACAGCCGATTCATGCTTTATTGCATCGGCTAGGTTACATACGATATGAAATCGGCCCTATGGCCGATTGTCTATTGTTTACTGATATTCTTTGCATGTTTTTCTTGTTGATTGCAGGATCAAATCAACTGGCACGCCCTTGAATCTGAAACCCTAATTTTGGACCTGCACTAGAGTAAAGCAAACCTCTCAGGCCAGTGTGTGTTTTTTGCATCAACACGCTTTTGGCACGCCCAGTGGGACTCGTGTCATCATGTCTCCGAACATCACTGAAGTTGCGGAGGACAACATCGTCGCGGTTACACCTGAGCAGCTGAGTGACGAGCAAAAGGAAGAGTTGCAACAAATGCTAAATCAACTCCAGAACCAATATCTACACTCATTCACAGTCACTCGGCAAGGTACGGTTATTCAAAAAACTAAAGTCCAAGTGCCGACGATCGTGAAGCAAGAACCAAGTACTTCCGGATCAGGAGAAGAAAAAGATAAGCAGGTCAGAGTCGAATCAAGTGAGCAAGAACTCCACGCACTGCAAGATCGCATTGATTCGGCTGTTCACCATGCCTTGGTCAACCAGTCCGGAGTGCTTGTCAACACCTTGACAAATATGATTAAGTCGGTAGTTGATGGGACGATAGCCGAGGAAAAGGCTAAAGGACCTATTTACCTACCAGATGGCACGTTCCCAGCGTATAGAACTGTGAAGACAGAGATTGGCGGGAATCAGACAAGTCAGCAATTGCTTCAAACCCAGGCTCCATCGGCTCCTTACTCAAGTTCAAACATTCCATCAATTCTAACCAGATCACAGCCGATCACTAGGGGGCAAACATCAACTCAATTAACACCAGAGCAATTGATGAGTATTCTTCACCCAAAACCGCCAGCTGTCGACACATCATACCAAATTCCTTCGGTTCCACAACAGCCGACTGGAATTCCTCAGCCGATAAGCCAGCAATACAGTAAAGAACAACTTCCGTACGTACCACCTCAAGGCATATCGGCTGGCTTCAATAATCTTTATCAGCCTCATTCACCACGACCTCAGCCGATCCAATACGGCCAGATGGATCCACTGCAGCAGCAGTATGGTGGAGCAACACCTCATCAGCCTTGGGCCGATATGATCGCTGATGTTATGAGGGAATAATTTGGACTCAAGCCTAAAGATAATGGCAACATGTATCGGCATCCATATCTAGAATACTTTGATCGAGTTCCACTGCCAAACCGATATAAGGTGCCAGATTTTTCTAAGTTCTCAGGACAAGACAATATATCAACTTACGAGCACATTAGCCGATTTCTAGCTCAGTGTGGTGAAGCATCGGCTACAGAAGCCCTCAGAGTTCGCTTATTCCCACTCTCGTTGTCTGGATCGACATTTACTTGGTTTTCATCCCTGCCATATAATTCGATCAGGAGCTGGGCCGATTTGGAGAAACAATTCCACAAGTACTTTTTCAGTGGAGTCCAAGAGATGAAGCTATCGGACCTCACAGCTATTAGGCAGAAATCAGATGAATCGGTTCCAGATTATATTCAACGATTCAGAGACGTGAGAAACAGATGTTACAGCCTATCTTTATCAGATTCTCAACTAGCCGATCTAGCCTTCCAAGGTTTGCTGGCGCCGATCAGGGAGAGGTTCTCTGCTCAGGACTTTGACAGTTTAGGACACTTGGCTCAGAAGGTATCGGCTCACGAGACAAGATTTCAAGAGGCTAGGAAATTCATCAAAAAAACGAACAATGTAAATAATGTCTACAATTATGATTCTGACTCTAAAGATGAAGACCCAGATATCAATGCAGCCAAGTGGGCTAGGAACAAGAAGACGGTGGTCTGTCAATGGGCTAAGAATTCGGGCACAGAGGAAAGGTTTGACTTCGACATTACCAAGACCAATAAGATCTTCGATCTCCTTCTTCAGGAGAAACAAATTCAGCTGCCAGTAGGACACGTTATCCCATCGGCCGAGGAGTTGAAGAAGAGGAAGTATTGTAAATGACATAATACAGGATCTCATCACACTAACGATTGCAAAATTTTCAGACAACAGATCCAGTCGAACTATCGAACAAGGAAAAATTAAGATTGATGGATCCAACATGGTGAAGAGGCCGATGAAGATAGATGGACACCCTTTTCCAGTTAACATGGTGCATCCTGGATACAACCGGAATACAGCCGATGGAAATAAAAACTACACCAGGAGTATTAGATCGGCTGGCACGATCGGCAAGTATCAAAACAGGAGCCAACAGGAGGAGGAGTCATATCCTGAGGAAGAAGATAGATATTTTGACCCCCATTGGAGTTGTGAATTCTTCAGGTTCTGCTGGAACGAAGGTATGAGGCTACCATCTATCGAAAATTGTCCTGGCTGTAGTCATCCTGATGTCCAGTTCATCCAAAAACCAAGCCGACGACATGCAATTAGACATCGGCCAGTGGCACACCCTAAAAATCTCAAAATTATAAATTGTTGTTTAAATGGAATTAGTAGAAATGATTTTAAAATCCTAGAAGAAAAGATCTAATTTTAGTTAATAAATTCCAATATAAAAGTGGGCTAGATAAAACTTTAATAAATACTTTTCTTGTTTCAATTGTTCCTAGATTTTTCTGGGATTTATTTGAGCCAAGAAAGTATTTTTTTAATCAATGGAATTACATTTCATGTAACACATAAAAAGAAAAATAGTTAAAACCTCTCTCTTTTGGTTTTGGGCCAAAAGCCCATTTTCTTTCCCTCTTCCCCCTCCTTTCTTCGGCTCGGCTGTAGCCCAACCAGCCCCCAGCTGAGCCGCCCCCTCCCCCTCTCTCTCTCTCGCGCGCTGGCAGGTGGGACCCCCCTTGTCGGTCGTCTTCTTCCTCCCGCCGCAGCAGCCGCCTACAGCCGAGCCATGCCCGAGTGCTACAACCGCTGCCCCCTTCCAAAATTGCACCGATGCTTGCCCGATTTGATTAAATTGATAGAGGGGAAATAATCCCCTTGATCTCCTCTATCTCTTCTCTATAGAAAGTTTCGTCTAATTTTTTTGGAAATCACCGGATTTCGAGATTGATTCGGACTCGTTTTTCCTTCTTAACCCTAATTTTTCCATCTCTGTTTCCGGTTGCCTTGCACCGAGCCGCCGCCCCTGCCCCTATAAAATGGAACCCCTGGACCTCCTCTATCCGCCACTGCCTTCGCCCCAACCCCTCGTCGACTGTGGAGCCCTAGCCGCTGCTGCTTGTGCGCCGTTGTCGCCGGGAAAAGTTTCAGCCGTGCGCCGCTGTCGTTCCTGTCGCCGCCGTCGCTCGGGAAAGCCACCGTTGGGTTCGCAGCAACGAGAGGAAGCCCGGCCACCCACTCATCTCCGCTGAAAGCCATCGGAAGTCGCCACCACCGCCAACCCTAGCTGTTGCTCGCTGTCTGTTCGTCGCCGGTCTTTTTGTAACTCAGAAATTTTGGTTAAACTTCGAAAATTCATAACTAAATCATTGTAACTCGGATTCAAGTGGTTCAAGTTGCTAAATTCATCTAAAATCGAGATCTACATGTTAAAAATATCCACATGTACTGTTTGTGCTTGTTTTTGTACTGTTTTATTGATTTTGTTCATTCGCTTTAGTTTCTGACGTTCCGGAGGAGAGCGTTTACGTGGAGGAAGGTTCCGAAGTGTTTCCCGAAGCTCAAGGCAAGTCACCCAGATCCTAAATACCCTTTGAGCATGTTGATCCTATTTAAAGCTATTTGTTTTTATTCAACTACTGCATTTATTTTTGAATGTCATCGGGTGGGAACAACCTATTGTCTTTGCTAAAGCCCCTTTGTTTTGATTACCTTTACTTTGTCACTGGGTTAATAATTGGATTAGCTAGAACATTATATGGTTTTAGCTAAATTAATTAGGATGCTTAGTCATGCTTAGAGACACGAGCTCACATGAATGGGATAATTAATGCTTCACTATTATTTGATGATAGATTAATGGTAGATTATGATGGTTAATCATGATAGGGTGATTAATAAATATGCCAACTAAAAATTGATAATGGTGGGTTGTGAGCACATGGTTTGGATGGTCGTGCTCATGATAGTTGAGGACTGGTTCACGAGTTTCGGTTGTGAAACATTAACCGTGCCAACCACAAGCCAGCGTGGGTAACGGCTTTACCCTTTGTGTAGTGAGGTTCATTGTGGGGCACCGGGTTGAGAAGTGGCGGAGATAAGCCCATTGGGTCGCTGGGGAGTCCATGCCTTATTTTATAAGGGGGTGATTATGATCCAGGAATGGTGCATTGCTTTGAATTGCGTTATGCATAGGGTAATGTCACAATCTCTATTCGGGTACTTGCTAAGTATTGCGATGCATGGTTGACATGATGTTGAGGTTGTGTCTTGTGGGTACAGTGGTACGCCTCTGGCCAGAGTAGAACTATTCGAATAGCCGTGTCTGCGGTTATGGGCGAGTCTAACAATATCTTTCGTGATTAGTCTCACACTTCTCACCATAATAAATGATTTTGTAATTGGTAATAATTTGTTTAGCTCCTGGTTTGGAATGGCATATTCCTGGTTTGGAGATAGGTCTGTACAGCCGGGAATGGTTGTTCAGAAGGGTTGGGCCTATGCAACGGGTGTGTTGCGTAGCGATGGATTAATATTGTTTAATTAAATACTTTACTGTTTTGCTAAATTCTGTAGTATTTATTAAATGCCATTTATGCAAATGAGACTATATTATGCCATCCTTTGTTATCCATTGCACTTGCATATTTGCTGCGTGGCTTGCTGAGTATACCATATACTCACCTTGCAATCATTCATCAGAGGAGGAGTTCTACAGTGATGCTGAAGGTGTGGAGGATTAGGCGTAGCTCTGGTCAAGATGCTTGTGGATTGGAGTCACCTGCGTTATTTATTTTATATTCCGCTGCTTAGATCTTTATTGTTTGAGAGGAACTATCTACCTCTGTAATGACTTTATATTCATCGATTAATTAGATAAATATTGCACTCTATTATCAATTTGTTATTGTGTGCCTCGGCTGATTCCTGGACGAGGGATTACACACATGTAAGCGTTTGGAGTTTTGGATAGAAATTCCGGGCGTGACAGCCAGGTCAATCAAGGTTGTCTGTATATGAAAGACTTGGGCCGATGCAACAAGACAATGATGAAGATGACTCACGTAGAGAATCCGAGCCAATGCATCCCCAATGGTGTCCTTCTGGGATATTCACCAAGAATCAAAAGAGAAGAGTTCAAAGGATGAGGAACAGAGAACAATTCCGGGAGGTTGAGGGTGCAATTGAGCATTGGCTGAGACAAAAGACTAAGAAAGTCTGGCGCGTGAAGAGCAAAGTGGTGCCAGCCGATGAAGTCAGAGCAGATCGCAACAGGAATCAACAACACAAGGGCAAGGAAGTGATGTCATCTGAAATAAATATGGTCTTTATGCTGCCAGCCGAATATGCAATAGAGCAAGTTGTCGAGCAAGAAGAAAATCTACCATCGGCCAAATTGATGTTATCTCCAGAGCAAGCCATTTTTGAGAAGCCCGAAGGAACAGATCATCGGCACCTCAAGCCACTCTATGTCAAGGGATTTGTCAATGGTAAGCCGATGTATAAGATGCTAGTCGATGGAGGGGCAACTGTTAATCTAATGCCTTACACAACATTCAGAGAGCTTGGGAAAAATTCAGAGGAATTGATCAAGACTAACATGGTTCTGAAAGATTTTGGCGGGAATCCATCTAAGACCAAGGGAGTTTTGAATGTAGAGTTAACCATCGGCAGTAAAACAATTCCAACCACGTTCTTTGTTATTGACGGGAAGGGTTCCTACAGTCTGTTGTTGGGAAGAGATTGGATCCATGCTAATTGTTGCATCCCTTCAACAATGCATCAAAGTTTGATTCAATGGCAAGAAGACCAAATTGAAATCGTGCCAGCCGACAGGTCAGTCAACGTAGCTTGTGCCGATTTATCTATTTGGGAGATGGAAGGAATTGATTGTTTATCCGGCAAAGTTTGGCAAGGAGATTACTTAAAGATTTCTGATGATGCCATACAGACAACAGGAGATGGAGAGCCCCAATTCTTGTTTTGAGGGCGCCGTGGAGGGTTCCAACTTATACACAGAAGATACTATTGATGATCTCGACGGTAAGCTTGGGCAAGGTTTTATGTCGGCCGATGAACTAGAGGAAATCGACATTGGACCAGGTGATAGGCCTAGGCCGACATACATTAGTAAAGGTTTACGAAAAGAACTTAAATGTAAATTAATTGCACTCTTAAAGGAGTATAGAGATTGTTTTGCCTGGGAATACTATGAGATGCCAGAACTTAGCCGATCGATAGTTGAACATCGGCTCCCTATCAAACCAGGCTATCGGCCATACAAGCAACCCCCAAGATGTTGGAAAGCTGCGATGTATGATGCTATTAAGGCTGAAATTACAATACTCTATGATGCTGGCTTCATCAGACCATGCCGATATGCTGAGTGGATTTCCAATATAGTACCAGTTATCAAGAAAAACGGCAAGCTCAGGGTTTGTATTGATTTCAGGGACCTAAACAAAGCTACACCAAAAGATGAGTATCCAATGCCGGTAGCCGATGAACTTGTAGATGCAACATCTGGACATAAGATTATCAGCTTCATGGATGACAATGCTGGTTATAATCAGATTTTTATGGCTGAGGAAGATATTCACAAGACTGCTTTTAGATGTCCTGGTGCTATCGGCTTATATGAGTGGGTAGTTATGACTTTCGGCTTGAGGAGTGCTGGTGCTACATATCAGAGAGCCATGAACTATATTTTTCACGATCTCATCGGCGCATTGGTGGAGATATATATAGATGATGTCGTGGTTAAATCCAAGGAAGTTGCTGATCATATAGCCGATTTGAAACAGGTTTTAGAAAGAGCAAGGAAATATGGGTTGAAGATGAATCCTACCAAGTGTGCTTTCGGTGTATCGGCTGGTCAATTCCTTGGGTTTCTGGTTCATGAGAGAGGGATTGAAATTTCTCAAAGGAGCATTGAAGCAATTAAAGATATCAAACTCCCGGAAGATAAGACCAAGCTACAATCATTGATCGGCAAGATTAATTTTGTTCGGTGTTTTATATCAAATCTGTCTGGCCGAATAGAGCCGTTTACTCCTTTATTAAGGTTGAAAGCCGATCAAGAATTTGTCTGGGGAGAGAAGCAGCAGCAGGCTCTGGATAATATCAAGGAATATTTGAGTACCCCTCCAGTTCTTATACCACCACAGAAAGGGATTCCATTCAAACTCTATCTATCAGCCGATCAAAATTCTATCGGCTCAGTCTTGATTCAGGTGGTTGAAGGAAAAGAGAGAGTCATATTCTATCTCAGCAGACGTTTGCTGGATGCAGAAACTAGATATTCACCTGTGGAAAAGTTGTGCTTATGTTTATATTTTTCCTGCACAAAGTTGAGGCATTATCTACTCTCCAACGAGTGTGTCATAGTATGCAAGGCCGATGTGGTAAGATACATGCTATCGGCTCCAGTGTTAAAAGGACGAATTGGGAAGTGGATCTTTGCTTTGTCAGAGTTTGATCTTAGATATGAATCGGCTAAGGCAGTTAAAGGGCAAGCGATAGCCGATTTCATAGTTGAACACAGGGATACCAGCATTGATAATATTGACATCATGCCATGGACTTTATCCTTTAATGGATCAGTTTGTACTCATGGTTATGGCATCGGCTTGGTAATCATATCGCCTAGGGGGGCAAGTTTTCAGTTTGCTTTTACTATTAAACCATACTCTACGAATAATCAAGCAGAATATGAAGCCGTTCTCAAAGGACTGCAGTTGTTAAGGGAAGTTGAAGCCGATGCTGTTGAAATCATGGGTGATTCATTATTGGTTATCAGTCAGTTATCTGGGGAATATGAATGCAAAAATGGCACCCTGATGATTTATAATGAGAAATGCCAAGAGCTGATGAAGACATTCAAGATGGTTACTTTGAAACATATTCCTAGGGAGCAGAACGTTGAAGCCAATGACTTAGCTCAAGGTGCATCAGGCTACAAGCCGATGTTACAAGGGATTGAAGTGGAGGTAGCTTGCATTCCAGCCGATGATTGGAGATTTGATGTTTTTGAGTATCTGAAAAATCCCTCCAGATCAGTTTCAAGGAAATTGAGGTATAAAGCTCTTAAGTATGTTCTCTTGGATGATGCACTGTACTATCGGACGATTGATGGAGTTCTGTTGAAATGCTTGAGTATGGAAGAAGCTAAAGTTGTCATGTGTGAGGTTCATGAAGGTATTTGTGGGACACATCAATCGGCTCATAAAATGAAGAGGTTACTTCGAAGAGTTGGATATTTTTGGCCGACAATGCTGGAGGATTGTTTCAGATATTACAAGGGTTGTCAAGATTGTCAGAAGTTTGGAGCAATTCAGAGAGCGCCAGCATCGGCTATGAACCCTATTATCAAGCCGTGGCCGTTCAGAGGTTGGGGTATTGATATGATCGGCCAGATCAATCCACCATCAAGCAAAGGACATAAATTCATATTGGTTGCGACTGATTATTTCACTAAGTGGGTTGAGGCAATTCCCTTGAAGAAAGTTGACAGTCAAGATGCGATCAATTTTGTTAAAGAGCATATTATATATAGGTTTGGATTGCCGCAGACGATTACAACTAATCATGGTTCTATATTTGTGTCCGATGAGTTTGTTCAGTTTGCTGATAGTATGGGAATTAAGTTGTTGAATTCATCACCATATTACGCACAAGCCAATGGACAAGCCGAAGCATCTAACAAGAGCTTGATTAAGTTGGTTAAGAGAAAGATAGCTGAATATCCCAAGAAGTGGCATACTATTCTAGCTGAATCATTATGGTCCTATCGGATGGCTTGCCATGGTGCAATTCAGGTACCTCCTTATCAACTGGTTTATGGGCATGAGGCTGTATTACCATGGGAAACCAACATCGGCTCTAGGAGGATTTCTTTACAAGATGAGTTAACAGCCGATGATTATCATAATTTGATGGTTGATGAGTCAGAAGATTTGGTTCAAGCAAGATTGCGAGCTCTTGAGAAAGTTAGAAAAGATAAGGAGAGAGTTGCAAGGCATTATAATAAGAAGGTTGTACCCAAATCTTTTGAGGAAGGCGAGCTGGTTTGGAAATTGGTGTTGCCGATAGGGGCCAGAGATAATAAATTCGGAAAGTGGTCACCGAATTGGGAAGGACCGTTTCAAGTCCATAAATGTGTTTCTAAAGGGGCATACATGTTAAAAGGACTTGATGGAGAGGTATTTGGAAGAACACTTAATGGAAAATACTTAAAGAAATACTACCCAAGTGTTTGGATTGGTTCATGATCGGCTATGGTTTGCCGGTTGATGGTTGATAGCCGATGTGTTTACATCGCCTTTAGATGGCCGATATTTTTATCGCCCTTAGACACATAAGTTTGCAGCATTGTGTTCCCTACTACAAACTTGGGGGGCATGGAGGATGAAAATTAAGTTGGATTAAGTTGGAAATTTTTGAGCAAAAGTTGGAAATTTTTGAGCAAAATTTTATACAATCGACTCGGTGGCCGATAGCATAAGGTACTCCAGTATTTGGCTAAGTATAAGATCGGCTCGATGGCCGATACATATATTACAGCAAAAATATTTCAAGACAATTTATAGTTGGAGTTACATCAAGCCAAATATTTTTGAATAGCCGATATAGCTCTTTGCCTAATTTGTTCTACTTCTTCAATGGCTTGAGCATCGGCTGCATCGGTTCCTGGGATTGGTTTCAGGGCTTTACTCAGGGCAGCAAGGTGTTTCACAGATTTCTTGAGCTTGAGTTTTTGAACTTCGATAGCCTTAGGCAAATCGGCCAGCTTCTCCTCTTCAGTGATGATCTCAGCTCTACAAACTTCAAGTTGCTGCAGAAGATCGGCTTCTTTCTTTTTCAATTCTTCAATCTTCTGTTGTGTTGAGTTTGGCCCAGCCTCTAGTTCATCCAGTTTTGATTTCTCCTCAGTAATTTGTTGACGGCTGGATTGGATATTTGCTTCAAGGGCAGCACGCTCTAGCCGATCTGAGATTCTTTGCCTTGCCCTCTCTAACTTGAAACGATGTTGCTCAAGAAAGACTGCAGGAGAGATCATCTCTGTAAGTTCATCAGGGATTTGATTTTGGATTTCTTCAAACCTTGCTCTGATCGGCCCACAGTTTACAACTAGTGCATCAAGTGAAGCATTTAGCCGATCTGCGATGTCAGCTAAGTTCCTTCTTAAGTCTTCAGAAATT
Organism: Oryza punctata; assembly: GCA_000573905.2. Lineage (NCBI taxonomy): Eukaryota > Viridiplantae > Streptophyta > Magnoliopsida > Poales > Poaceae > Oryza > Oryza punctata. Next base: position 22,224,250 of record CM002490.2, on the reverse strand, counting down.
GGGGAGATGGCTTTGCTAGATGTTTCTTCTTCTTCATCCAGGAATTGATTTATATCGAAGGAGAACATATCGGCTAGTAACTGAAATAGGGAAAGGTTGAGAAGTAATAAAATTGAGTATGAGCCGATAGATATAAATATGGAGAGTGCTTACAGGAATTTGGGGAGCTGAAATTGTAGTAGCAATCTCGTCATCTTGTCGGCTAGCTGCGGCCGATTGAGTATGTTCACTAGATGCTTGTTGAGGAGGTGGTACCTGGGGAGGCTGTAAAGATAATAAATAGTTAGTATCGGCTAAGGATGAAATTAAAGTTGGGGTGAGTTGAAATTACCGATACTGGTGGTGAGATTGGTTTCTTCCTTGTAGCAACTTGTTTCTTCTTGGGCTGAAAAGATGGATGAGTTAAGAGAATTTGAATTATGGAGGTGAATGATAATAAGTTAGAATATCTTACTTGTGCTTTTTGAGGAGGCTTCGGAGGACTTGGAGTTTTTGCAGCCTGAGATTATGCTGCAGGAGGTGTATCGGCTTGGGGTGTAGCAATTTCAGCTGTATCACTGATTTGGGCAGCAGCTTCATTGATTGCCTCGTTCATTTCGATATCTTTCAGGATATCTTCTATCTCTTGGGCTTGGGAGATGTCTGCATCGGCTGTTTTCTTCTGCCTTTTGGTTGGTTTCTTCAACAGTGTTAGCTTTACAACAGCCTGTTTTGTCCTTCTTCTTTTGTCTCCAGTTTGCATCGGCTCTCTGAGTTGGCCTTGAAGTAAGGTGGCAATTTTTGGGGCGTTGAAGCCGATGATGGATGGAGCTGGTCCACTGCCGTTTGGGAGTTTGGCTATGGCATATGCTATGGCCTTGCCACTTCGGCTAATTGAAGGACGAGGAGAGTCTGTTGTCTGCAAGGAAAATTGTTAAACTATGAGTATTAAGCAGTTGATAGTAATAAAGTACAACAGCTCGAGAGGAGGAATTTACCTGAGGAACCAAGTTTGGTACAATTCGAGTAAGATATGAGTCAACTGACAAATGTAATATATGACTTTTTATCTCTGACCACCATCTATCAAACTGGATGCACCTCATCAAGATGATGTTGAATCTGTCGATGCTGCCGAGAGGGGGACCAGGGATGTTGAGCAATTTATCCATCATCAGAGCCGATACAATATCACCTCTGGTCTGAATCTTGTCGGCATAGTACAAGCCGATGGGTAGTGTGCCCATGCCAAGTTGTCTTGCTGCCGATGCTGGATAGTAAAATTCATAGGAGGGTTGAACATTTCTGCCTTGAGATATGCCAACTGGGAGTATGCATGGTGAGATTGCAGCAGTTAGGATTTCTCTGGGTTTCTCAAATCTTTCATCGTTGATTTCATTGAGCCTGAAATCAGTTGGCAGTTCAAAGCTTTGGTAGGAGTCATAGGCAAACCAGATTCGATTGTCCCTAGGGAATCCATCATAAAAGTTGCCGAACCAGTTATGGAAGTGCTCAGCCGATGGTCCATGTCCAGCATAACTGGTAGCTGCTTCTCCAAATGACATGCATCGGCGCATTTGGTCTGATTTATCATCATTTTCAGAATTGGTTGTGGAAGGGAATTCTGCTTCTAGGAGTGATGGTCTTTTTGCAACTTTCAAAGTATGCAGGGTTAACCAAAGTTGGATAAACCACCATGGGCCACCAGTATTCACATTGGCATCCATTATCAGTTTGGCCGATGATTGTTTTAACATCTGATATGCTGCTCCTAGCAAGTATTTTCCCAAGGGGAATTCTCTTTTCAACACTAGGGCTTCGGCTATGTGTTGCTAGTTGGCTGTTGGGCCGCAGGTGGATCCACAGAATAGAAATTTATCTAGCAACATCATTAGGAAGGCGGCATGTTCTCTAGCCGATACAGAGTCTGTTCCCATGTTGTCAGAAATGAAACCAGACCAGCCACCAATATTTTTGGTTTTGAACTTATAGGTGCACTTGGTCTTCAGGCTGATGGGGTTGGCCGATGTGGTTATATCTAGGCCAGTGATCATGGTTATGTCTAGCAAGGTGGGAGTCATCGGCCCTTGGTTGAACATAAAGCAGTTGAAGGTATCTGACCAAAAATATGCAGCTGAAGACAGCATCGGCTCATCTTTCTTCATATCGGCTATGGACAAGGATAGGCATTGGGCTATCCCTATTTCGTCCCAGTGATCTTGCTTGCTAGCTGCAACCCTTTTATACCAATCTATCCACTTATCGACTTGAGAGGGCCAAGATCTGAAAGTTGTGGTCCAGTGGGAAAGAGATGGATTTGCCTGCCTAAAGGGAATTCTGTTTGTCTCTGCATTGATGATATTGGTAGGATCTAAATCGCCTATCGGACCCAGGAAGAAGTGGTTGGGTTCATTGAGTTTTGGGACGGCTACTTGGTGACTTAGATGCTACAGATTGAAGAGGAAAAAGGTGGATGAAGGCAGAGTAAAAATGAAGAAATTTAAGGAAAAAAGTGGAGTCGGTGGGGAACTTACCTCGGCATATTCCATGGCGGCGGATTGTGGTGGATTTGATGAAGTGGCCATTGTTGCGCGAAGGTCGTCGCCGGAGGGGATTTGTTGCTCTGGTCGCCGGAGTGGAGAGAGAAGGTGTTCGCCGGAGTTCACGGGAAAATTTGGTGATTTAAGCGGTGAAAACGGAGTTAACGCCGTGAAATATCCGGAGGAGCAGTTGGTATTTAAAGAATTAGGTGCGTAAAGGTCGTGGGGGTAACCCTAGAATTTTACGGTTAAGAAGAGATAATTCCGTTGCATTTTAGATACTTCGGAATTGGGGGGCATGTGTTGACGACGAAATTTGGTAAGCAAATCTATCTACAAAGATCGGAAACACGACATGGTCCGAAGCAGATTTGAAAATGTGCAATGATATCGGAAGCAGAGTGCGCATCGGCTGGAGTCCGAATCGGCTGTGGACTGATCGGCAGAGTCAGAATTGGACAAGGTTAGCCGATGGAGCCGATGTCGGTAATATGACTCGGTACACGTCATCGGGTTATGTTAACGTGATTCATATGGATTGCCATGCACGGATAATGTCCTGAGGAGGCAATTGTATCTATTAATTAGGATATTTTATGTAATTTCCTTATAGATATTCTCGGTAAGAGTCCGCCTAAGGGACTTGTTTGTTAGTTGGATTTGTATTAGGTTAATATGAGTCGTGTCCGTGATGGACAATGTTTGTATTTTCAGGTATAAATATAATCTCGAGGTCTTGTAAATAATAACAACACACGTTCAATCAATCTCGGCGCATCGCCAACCTTTGTTTTCTACTTTCGACAAGTTTGTGCTCTCGAGTCGTGCTGCATCAATTTGATCTTCGGCAAAAAGGTATATCTTGTCATGGCGAGTTACATCATTAGGGCTAGTGCTTACATCTTTATGACACTCTAGTTCTTTGTTGTGATTCTCCGAGTTATCATATATGTTATACAACTTAGATCGACAATGCAATCTATTTGTATCGGCCAGATTCTTCTAGGGTTTTGTCGATATCGGCTAGATTGTTTTGTTAATCTAGGTTATATAACGTATCCACCATCCCGAAAAGGCAACCATCGGCTTGATTCTTTAGATTTCATGCTTCTATTTATACTTAATGCTACATTGGTTAAGTCCAACCTATTAAGTCGTATTTAGAATCATGATATCTAACCTGCCTTATGGTTGTTAATAAGGATAGTATCGGGGTTTCAGCCGATCTTATCTGATATAGATGTTTTACATTGTTCTATGCCTTGTTTAATATTCTGTATCTGCCCCTTATACTAGAATCTAATCTAATATAAATATATTAAGCTTGATATCAATCTAATTGATCATAGTTTAATATATTTATTACTAGAGAATATCCTAGTATAAGGTTGTATCGGAGCTATAGCCGATACATACTTAAACCTAGATATCGGCTATGACATCAATCTACACAATCATTATTTCATGTTGTCTTTAGATTTGGGCAATTTATACTGTCTCGGTTCAGTCCGATCTATCCCAATTGCTTATTTCTAAGGTAATATTGATATATTGATTATGTAACATTGATCTTTACAGCCGATATACTAGTTTTAGGGTTAGTTCTATCATTGACTATACCTCACAGCCGATTCATGCTTTATTGCATCGGCTATGTTACATACGATATGAAATCGGCCCTATGGCCGATTGTCTATCGTTTACTGATATTCTTTGCATGTTTTTCTTGTTGATTGCAGGATCAAATCAACTGGCACGCCCTTGAATCTGAAACCCTAATTTTGGACCTGCACTAGAGTAAAGCAAACCTCTCAGGCCAGTGTGTATTTTTTGCATCAACAATTTGATGTTATTTAGTTAGCTTTTCTTTTGTTTATTTGTTTCTCGTTTGCGATCATGTAGACGTCGGAGCAGAGGAACAGTTCGTTTCCGAAGACGCAGCGCAAGGACAGTACTGGGAGCAAGGCAAGTGCACACTTTGAACATATTGATCCTATTTTATAAAATGTTTTGTTTTCAATTCATGCATTATTTTATTTATAAACTATCGATGGGTAGTGTGACCTAATTGTTTTTATATCCTACCTTTGATAATTGTTGATTATCTATGATACCTTGTCACCCTAGTCACTGTGAGTTGAATATTGGGCTCAACTCAAGGTAGAGTAGTTATGCTTAGCCCCGCTCAAGGTTGTTTTACAAGCAAAATATAATTTTGATTAATTTTATACTTATAATTGATTTAATAAGAACTGTGTGGCTCTGTGCTATCTTTCCGGTAGCATGTGTTGCACCGTGTAGTAAACAACGGGTGGATAAAATGATTTGGACTGGGGTGATGGGTGGTTCTGTGTGAACCTAGTTAGGCGGTAATGTATCTGTGTGATCATTATCAGGTATGGTCTCTGTGTGAGCCTACTGCTGAGCTGTGTGCTAATGTAGTTGGTAAGTTGCCCCGGTCAATTAAGGACTTCACTTCATAAGTCATAGATCTGAGCCTAACGTGCAACCACATGTTCTCATGGGAAGAACCTGGCCTAGTAGGATTCCGAGTCTCGGCACTGTCGCCCAGGTAGCTAGATGATAGGTGCTAAGGTTGGCCATGGGTACTTTCTTGTCTGTGTGAGGGAAAGATGACTCATGGGGGAAGGCAGTGTTGGGGCGGAGTTTCTAAAAAGCCTTGTTACAGACTCCTTGGCCGCACACAACCTGAAGTGTGACATTTGCACATGGCCGCTAAAATGACGATGTATCTTGTGGGTCAAGCTGTACAACCTCTACAGAGTGTTAAACTAATCTATTCGAATAGCCGCGTCCTCGGTCATGGACATGCTCGGTGATATCTCATGAGGGGTAGTTTGCGAAAACTGGGAACGATCTGTGTGCAGGTTGATGAATATAGCTAAGTGGTCCTGTGTGGACAGATCCTGTGTGGATGGTTGGTTGGTAACAACCGTTATTGATAAACGTTGTTTTAAACTTCTATTTCTAAATTGTTTGTAACTGCAAACTACTATGTTATGCAAAATAGCCATTGCCTTTATTGACAGCCATGCATATGCATATTTCCGTGTACTTGCTGAGTATTCCATGTACTCACCTTGCAATTCCCCCAATTCCAGAAGAAAGGTTCCCGCTGTTTCCTGAGGAGTTTACTACTGAAGACGAGGAATAGGCCGCGTGTCCCAGTTGACTGCCTGTGGCATGTTTGAATGGAACTACTACGCGTTTATCTTATTTTTTCCGCTGCTACTTTATTATTTTTCTTTAGCCCCTCGTGGCATAAATAATTGTAAACTCTGGCCATAAGGCTTATCACAGTCACTTTATTAATGAATGTTAGGTTTCCTGTGTGATGTTGGCTGTGATATTATCTCTGTGTCTGTGTGTGCTAGCTTGATCCTGGACTAGCACTTATACACAGGAGGTCCTATTTGGGGTCCTCACACACCGCCACCATCTCCTCCACCCCCCTCAACCATACTGAGGTCCGCACCCCTATCCACCACCACGGCCACGGCTCCGATGGCTCCGATGAGGCGGTGGCAACGGAGGGTGATTGTTGAAGACCTCGATCCGACTCCAACGGTGGCTGCGCAGATGACCGGGATTTGAGGGAGGTTAGGGTTTATGGATGGGGCGGCGGCGCGATGGAGAGGGAGGGGGAGGCTCGAAGATGAACGAGAGAGGAGTTGGCGGGCGCGGCAGAGGAAGGAGTTGGTGGTGGCGCGATGGAGATCGAAGATGATGGAGGGAGAAGTCGGCGGGTGCGAAGGAGAGAGGAGTCGGCGGTGGCTCGAAGATGAGTGAAGGGCGGTGTGATGGAGAGGGATCGGGTGAGGGGTGACGTCGCTTGCGTGATGCGTGAGGGGATTGGGAGAGATGGATTAGCGTGGGAAGGATACCAACCGTTAGATGTAAGGTGGAGGATCTTGGAAATAACCTCAGCCTTTCGATTTCAATTGTCCAGGACTCATCACCACCACTACATATTTTAAGAGTAAAGATATAAAATAATACGTCTAAATTATCTTTAAGAGTAATAAATTATGTAGTGGACTATTATCTTTTATCATAGTTGTACTTTTGCCAAGCTTAAGGTGGTGTTCTTTTGTGGTCTAGATGAAAATGAAGATGAAAATTAAGTTCTTTACGTAAAATGAGGTAATATTAACATATGATTAATTGAGTTTTAATTATTATAAATTTAAAAAAAAATTTATCCGATGTTTTAGAGTAACTTCTATATAAAAATTTTTTACACGAAACATATCGTTTAATATTTTAAAAATTGTGCCACGAAGATGAAAATTTTAATCAATTCCTATAGAAGAAACGAACAGGACCTAAGACTCTCTTTTCATTTTATTTTGTGTCAGAGATCTTCACGAATATTTCACCATGTATCGGTTTGTTTTACTTGCTCTCCTCATCTTCTCTTTTTTCTCTCTCTCCAATTTTGGTGCAAGCAATGAATCAACCGCACTAGCGCTTGAGCTCAATTTTCACTAGCCGCCCTCAGGGCTGAGCTCGAATGCGGCATCCACAACGCTCCAACTCAAACTCGATGCAGTGCCAAGGGAGCTCCAGTTCGAGCTCAGGCGCAAACCAATGTATCACACTGGATGCTTGCTCAGTCACGGTTCCGATATTTCAATAGGTATGGATAAGTCAATTGTGGGGAAAAAAGATTGGTGATCTAAAGGCTTCGACCATAACGATCGAGCCCCTTGTAATCACTACACTACCACTCCGTTGGTTATCAACCGTGTCGAAAAACGGCTAACCTCACCAAGACTATCTCCTGCAAGGGAATCAAGAACACAAGCATAAGAGTAGAAGAAATAATCTGAATATATTACGCATATCAAGTTACACTACTGGGGAATCCATCTTTAATCCCGGTTTGTAACCCCTTTAGTCCCGGGTTGCAAACCGGGAAGCTGATTCCGGGATTAAAGATCCACTTTGGGACAACCAGGTTTGACACCACCCTGCCGATCCGGCATGACGTGGGCCCAGGTTCTCAGGGGAGATGGACGGTCGCCGGTTTCACGTGGAGGAGGAACGCCTCTCAGCGATAATGGGCCGCTATCTCGTAACAGCCCTATTATCCGGGGCGGCGCGCAAAATGGGGCATGTTCATCTATCCGCTCGGAGTTGTGATGATGGCATGTTTTTTTGGCAACCGCGTGCGGCATTAATGTAGGCGCGATCTGCCCCTCTATCTCGATGACGGTCGCGGGATTTTGCACGCGCGCCGGAAACAGAGCAGTGGGGCTAATGGAGGGAGTGCACACAGTAATCGAGGGGGCGAGTTAGTGGGCGCAGGAAACGAGGAGCTGGGCACGGCAGCGGCTAGGGTATAAAGGGTGTCGAGAAGGGGATTCATCCCTTCCTTCGCCACTTTTGCCCAACACAGCTCCCTGCGCCCTAGCTTTCTTTGTCTCCCAGTGCTCCTCTCCGTCGTCCACACTCCTCTTCGCGCTCACCCTTCGATCGAAGGCAGCGTGCTGCCGCCCTCCCGCATTACCAACGAAAGAATGGCCAGTCTACCATGCAAAATCATGCCGGCGATGCCCGACCAGGAGGCGGTGGTGCTGGGCGAAGCGTGCCCGGTGCTACAATACCCCCACCGATCGGTGTTCATCCTCCCCTTCACCATGGCTGGGTTAATCCCGCCATTCTTGCACTTCTTCCTGGACATCTTGAACTACTACGACCTCCAGATGGTGCATCTCACCCCCAACGCCGTGATGACGTTGGCCATTTTCGTGCACTTGTGCGAGATGTTTGTGGGGGTGAGGCCCCCCTCCAACTGTTCCGGTGGTTCTACACCGTCCATGTCACCGGCGACGAAGGTCGGCGACTGCTACTTTCAACCGCGCGTGCAGGCGGCGCAGCGGTATATTCCATGCGTCCTGCGCAAGAAGTGGAATGATTGGAAGAGCGACTGGTTTTATACCGGTCTCCCCGACGAGCGCTGCCTCCGACTCCCAAATCGACTGCCGGTGCAGAGACCAACATGGCAGTCGACCGTCACGCTCGGGGATGTGTACAACGCCATCTTGGACTGCCTGGTCGGTCTGCCCGCCCGGGGCCTCACCGGTGCCATGGTCTACGGGGATTATCTCCGCCGCCGCATAACCCCGCTCCAGCGACGCGCTCGGGGCACCTGCGTGTACAGCGGCTCCGAGGCCCCCCCCTCGGTCGCATCCGGGCCGTAACTAGGACTAGGGTCCGGAGGACCTCCGGGTGGTGATCCAGCGCGTGCTGAACCTCAGCACGGTGGAACCATCCCTGATCCCAGCAGGGATCGTCCCCTGTACAGCGACCCCGACCGCGACAGCATTCGGGCGATCATGGCCGCGGTCGCCGCCTCGGGGGACCGGGGTCATGACGGTGCCGGTGGTAGCCACAGGGGAGGAGGAGAGCGGCCTTTTTCCAGCGAGGGTCGCTCGTCGGCCCCGCCTGGCGGTAGCTCCGGGGGCAGCCGCCCCAGCGACCCCAAGGGGAAACGCAAGACCGGGGAGAGCCCTACCCCGTCTCCACCTCGAGGAGGTGGAGCTGAGCGCGCCTCGGGGAGGCAATCGGCGAGCGGCTCACCGACACCCCCGCCCGGGGGAGAAAGGAAAAAAAGATGGCTCCACAAGCTGGGGGAGGCCGCACCCTGCCAGGAGACCGAGCCCAGAAGGAACAACTTTATCAAGCCCCGAGAGTGGACATTCAAACGTCCACCCAGCAGGTACAACCTCACTCCCAACAGGGGCCATCCTCCTTTCCCTCTCCTTTTATTCATGTGTGCCTCGTTTTTGGCTTTATCTGTCCAGTGAGCTCCTGCCTCGGAGCGTCCACGGTGGCGACGCCTCCCGCCAATCCAAGACCGAACGGCCCGCAGGGGTCGAGGCCGAGGGGACGTCGGTCGAAGAGGCGGCCCGCGGCTACCGAGGCACGCCTGCGGGAGGCCGAAGAGGCCGCTCGCGAGGCGGCCTGCGCGGGGCAAGCTGAGGCGGCAGCGCGGCAGGCGGACGTAGCCCGGGGCCGGGAGGCCGAGGCGGCCCGCCCTCGAGAGGAGGCTGAGGTGACCTAGGTCCGGATGGCGGTGCTGGCCGCTAGGGACGCGTGTTGTGGCTCGGGAATACGGTGCCCAGGGCCTGACGCCTCTTCGGGGCCCGAGGCTAACCAGGCCCTGGAGCCGACCAGACCTCGGTGGGGCCCCCGAAGCTGAGCCTGAGTCCCCCCTAGGCGCAGAGCCCCTCCTCTAGGCCATGGCAACGGCAAATTCTACAGTCATGGAGGGGCTCAACGCTCAGATCCAGGCCCTGTTGGGGGAGCGGGCTCAACTGGAAGCAGAATTGGAGCGGGTCGCCGAGGGGCGCCGCTCCCTCGAGGCCATGGTGGAGGCGGGCCAGAAAGCCCACGCAGCCCGCCACGCGTCGCTCCATCAAGTCATCCTCGAGGGGCCTCGCCGAGGGGCGGTCCAGCTGGTGCTGGCAAGTTGCCAGGCCCGCGACCCCGAGTTCTCGCCGTGGGTAGTCTTCGACGACTTCCCACCGGGGACTGACGCAGCCGCTCGCGCCCGAGTTCAGGAAGCCGCCCAGGAAATCATCCACTCCTTTGAGGGGATGGCTCCCCGGTTCGCTCTTGCGCTAGCCTCCGACGACGAGGACGGCGACGATGAAGACGGTAGCAACGGCGATGGCGACAGCGAGGCGTGACCAAGCGGGCCCCTCCTCGCTTTCTTTTCTTTTGCATGTTTATAAGGCCTTCGTGCCGATCTTGTAGCAATTAGCACCCCTTGTCTTATTTACTTCGTGTTTGAACATTTCTTCGATTTTGCCTGCAATGAGTATTTCATGATTTCATGTTAGTTTGTGACTATATCTGTGAATCGACTGTATTTTTTGTGTTGATCCATCCGGTGTTTTGACTCAAGTGGGGATTTGGGTCCGGGTTGCTATCCCAAATGATAAGGGCCGGAGCTAGTGCACTTGGGGAGTTCCACGTGTCGAGACTGGCCAGGTCGAGAGCATGATGACCGGGGGTAAGTGGGGACCCGATTGTAGGCCATTGCCGATTCCCCCCGAGGTTCAACGTGTCTCGGGGCACGACTCGCTCTGGGCCCTATCGGCGTCTAGACGGTTCGAATCACCGGGAGCAACATGAACACACGCGCCCCGAGTTGAGACAAAACACCCAATAGATCACACAAAACAATCACAGTCGTTAGAATATGTGTATAAGAAAAAGACTCTGGTACTTAGAAAATAAATGCGAAAAGATAATATATTGATAGTGGGAGCCCCGGCCAACGTGGTGTGCCCGAGGGGGCATGCGGGGTTGGCCCGAGCCCGAGGTACAACAACAGTGACTCCTTTATGGGTAGAAGCGACGAAGGTGCTCGATGTTCCACGGGTTAGGCAACTCGGTGCCATCCTCCGTTGCCAGCCTGACCGAGCTCGGCCGGGGGACGCCGATCACTCTAAACGTCCCCTCCCACATGGGTGATAGTTTGCTCAGTCCAGCACGCGTATGGACGCGGCGTAGGATGAGATCGTTTATGCTGAGTGACTAGGCCCGGACATGGCACTGATGGTAGCGCCTTAAGCTCTACTGGTAGCACGCGGCCCGAAGGGCGGCGCGTCGCCTTCGCTCTTCAAGGTAGCCGAGGTCATCCCGTCGGCGGTGCTCTTGATCTGCCTCATTATACATGGCGGCTCGCGGTGATCCCAGGGTGAGCTCGGATGGGAGGACCGCCTCCGTGCCGTAAACCAGGAAAATGGGGTTTCCCCTGTGGCACGGCTCGGGGTAGTCCGGTTGGCCCATATCACCGCTGGTAGCTCATCGATCCACGAATCGCCATGTTTCTTGAGGACGTTGTATGTCTTGGTCTTGAGGCCCTTGAGGATTTCCGCATTGGCGCGCTCCACTTGACCATTGCTCTTGGGGTGGGCGGGAGAGGTGCAACAGAGCTTGATGCCCATGTCATCGCAATAGTCGCCAAACAATTCACTTGTGAACTGGGTGTCATTGTCCGTGATGATATGGTTAGGCACCCCGAAGCGGGCAGTGATGCCCTTGATGAATTTGAGGTCCGAGTGCTTATCGATCTTGATGACCGGGTAGGCCTCGGGCCATTTGGTGAATTTGTCGATGGCGATGTAGAGGGACTCGTACCTGCCTAGGGCCTTCTTGAAGGGACCCAAGATGTCCAACCCCAGACCGCGAAGGGCCATGAGAGCAGGATGGTCTACAAGGTCTGGGTTGGCAAATGCGTTTGCTTGGCGTGAAATTGACACGCCCTGCACCGCCTGACCAGATCAGCTGCATCTTGGAGCGAGCCATCAAACTGCATCACCCAATGGGGGCTGGTGGTTCGCTACGAGGGATCGGCTCCGGCCTCGGGGTTGGGGAACCCGAGGTCGGGTTCGGGGGTCGGGGTCCACTCTGCCACGAAATCGACGAGGGCCTCACTCTTAATTGCGTGTCGTGGTTCAAAGTGGAGATCGAACTCGGAGAGTTCGATGGCCCAGTTGACCACCCGCCCTGTCCCCTCTCGGTTGCGGAGGATTTGCCCGAGGGGGTAGGACGTCACTACCATGACCCGGTGCGCCTGGAAATAATGACGCAACTTCCTAAAAGTGACCAAAATTGCATAGAGCAATTTCTGGGATTGAGGGTACCGGGTCTTGGCATCCCGCAATGCCTTACTAACGAAATAAACTAGCCGTTGCACCTTTCGCTATGGGCGTCAGATCCCGCGCATAGGTGGTGGGAGGGGCTGCACTGGGCCCACTCCATCTCCACGCCGGCAGCCTCGGGGTCAGAAGGCGTCGGGCCGCTCCTCCCCTCAGTCGCCTCGGGGCCTTCCTGGGGACCGGGGACGCCGAACGACATCTGACGAGGGGATGAAGGGCCATCATCAACCTGGGGGGCCCCGGGGCCCTCGCCTGGCTTACGGGCTCCTTCGTTGCCCTCGGGCCCGGGTTGTACCGACACGGGACGGTGGAGCACGGGCCGAGGGTTTTCCTCGGCGCGCTCCACAACTAGCGCTACGCTGCTAAGTAGAGCAGCAGTGGCTCTTCGGGCTTCGGGGCTACTAAGACTGGGGGAGCTGAGGTAGGCCTTCAACTGGGTGAGGGTCTGCTCAACTTCCTCCATCCACCGAAATGGCCCGGAGCGCTTGAGAAGCTTAAATACGGCAGTGCCTTCTCTCCCAAACTCGATATAAACCGGCTTAGGGCAGCCATGCATCCCGTGACACGCTGGACATCCCTAAGTTTTCCGGGGACGCATCCTATTTATTGCGCTAATCTTCTCGAGGTTGGCCTCTATGCCTCGGGCCGAGACCAGGAACCCGAGAAGCTTGCTCGCAAGCACGCCGAACACGCACTTTTCGGGGTTTAGCTTCATGCGCGTGGAGCGGAGACTCTCGAAGGTCTTCGTTAGATCCGAGAGCAATGTCTCTTGGTCGCGCATTTTCACAACCAAGTCATCGACATACGCCTCAACATTATGCCCTATTTGACTACCCAAAGTAATACGAGTAGTACGCTGAAAAGTAGCGCCTGCATTTTTTAAAGCAAAAGGCATAGTTGTATAAGAATAAGTGCCTACAGGAGTAATGAATGCAGTTTTTTCCTCATCCTCCCTAGCCATGTGAATCTGATGATACCCTGAGTATGCATCTAGGAAGCACGTAAGGTCGCACCCCATAGTGGAGTTGACAATCTGATCTATGCGTGGTGGGGGTAAGGGTCCTTAGGACATGCCTTGTTGAGGTCGGTGTAGTCAATGCACATCCGGAGCCTGTCGTTCGCCTTGGGGACGATGACCGGGTTAGTGAGCCACTCCGGATGCGTCACCTCTCGGATGAATCCGGCCTCTAGGAGACGCGCCACTTCTTCACGGATGAAGGCTTGGCGCTCGGGGGCCTGTCACCGTACTTTCTGCCGGACGGGCCTTGCGTCTGGTCGCACGGCCAGACGGTGCTCGATCATCTCCCTAGGGACCCCGGGCATGTCCGACGGCTTCCACGCGAAGACGTCAGTGTTTGCTCACAGGAAGGAGACGAGCGCGTCTTCCTATTTGTCATCCAAGTGACCGCCAATTTTGACGGTCTTGGACAGATCGCCGGTCAGCGCCACCTCCTTCATGGGGACCTCGTCGCTTGAGGTCATCCGCTTCCTCGCGGCGTGAGACGAAGAGGCCTCGGGCCCCTCGTCGCCGCCCGCGGGCTTTGGGACCGCGGCAAGGTCGCTTGCACACTGCTCCACGCAAGCCAACGCGATCTTGAAATCGCCGTAGATGGTGATGGGGCCACGCTGGGCCAGCATCTTCATCTGGAGGTAGGCGTAGTGGGTGGCCGCCATGAACTTCACCAACGCGGGCCTCCCCAGGACCGCGTTGTAGGGCAGATTGAGATCCGCCACGTCGAAGTTGATCCGCTCGGTGCGGAAGTTGTCGGGGCCACCAAAGGTGACCGGGAGGTCAATGTGACCTCGAGGCCACGTGTGCCCCGGCGTCACGCCGATGATCGGCAGGGATAGCTGGAGCTTCATCCCCGGGGCCTTGATGACATCGAAGGCCGTGGGGGAGAGGATGTTGAGGGCGGCGCCACCATCTTTCAGGACGCGCCTCATCTTGACGTTGCAAATGGTGGGGGAAACCACTATCGCAATCTGTCCACCCCGGCAACGCACGGGGGGTGGTCGGTCTGGGTGAAGGTGAGCGGGACCTCCAACCACCGAGCCCGCCGTGCGGCCTCATGAGTGGGGACCGCAGCCAGAAGCTCGTGCTTCATGGACTTAAAAGCTGTGGCGGGAAGCATGAGCACATGCTCCCCCATCTATGGTGGCGACAGTAGCCTCGGGCTCCTGGAAGCCCAAGTCATCGTCGCCATCATCATCGGCGGGGGCCTTCTTCTTGGCCTCACTTTGCCAGTTGCGGGCAGGAGCCGTAGGGCCTGGCCCCCACGGCGTTCCTCCTCCCGCTCCTCCCCCACTTCCTGACGCGTTCGGCTAGGCTCTTGACCGCGCGGCAGTCAGCGAGGTCGTGGAGGGAGGTGTTGTGCACTGAGCACCATTTTCCCGCCTGGCGCTCTCGGCCGGGAGCGCCGACATCCTTCCTCCCGTCGCCCGCGACCCTCCCCATGCGCTGGGGTTGTGGAGCGCCTTCGGCGGCGAGGACATTCCCCTCGTCATCGGAGCGGGCAGTCCTCTTATTCCTCCTCTTCTCTCGCTGCCCGAAATGGGCAGCCGCAGCTGCCGCGCCGGAGCTGGAGGAGTTCCAGGTCCAAGCCTCCTCCTTTCGGGCCACGCGGTCCGCTAGCTCAAAGAGCTGCGCGGTGGTCTGGGGCTCCTTAGAGGCTATCTTCTCCAGCATGCGGTTATGCTGCACGCCTCCCCTAACTGCGTATATCACCGCGTGCGCGGGGATGCAGGGGATGGTATTGCGGACCTGGCAGAACCGCTGTACGTATGACCGGAGGGACTCATCGTCCCTCCGCTGCACTGCGTGCAGATCCGCTTCTTCTCCTGGGCGCGAATATGTGCCCTGAAAGTTCGTAGTGAACTGCTGGCACAAGTCCTCCCAGGAGTGGACTGAGGCGGGTGGCAAATTCATAAGCCAACCCCGTGCTTGGCCTTTTAGGGCCATGGGAAAGAAGTTCGCTATGACCCTCTCGTCACCCCCCGCCGCTTCTATTCCAGTCGTATAGATCTGGAGGAACTCGGTGGGGTTGACGCTGCCGTCGTATTTCTTGGGGTTGTTGGGCCGGAATTTTGTGGGCCATCGGACATTCCGAAGGCTCGCCACAAAAGCGCGACATCCAGCCCCGACGACGGGGGAAACGGGAGGCCGGCCCCTATGACCGAAGGGTGCCCCGCAGCCGTGGAGGCGGCACCCTCCCCCGTTTGGGTGACGCGGCGCTCATCTTGCCCGCGCTCGATGTTGAGCCGGGCGTCCGGCCCACCATACATGCCCTCGTGACGCCCGCGAGTGGCCGTGGGCGTCGACGAGGGAAGTGAGGGTGAATGGCGGGCGTGGGCCGCCGCCCGTCGAGCTCTTCGCCTTGTAGATGAAGAGGCAGCAGTTGCAGTGCCGGACGATCCGATCACTGACGAACGGGCGCCGGCATCCAGCTGCTGCTATGCCGCCTTGACCAGGTTGGTCACATCGTCTAGCCAGCGCTGGACGGGGGCCTCCGGGTCTGAGGCGATAGGCGGGTGGCGCAGGAGCGCTCCCGCCGCCTGGAGGGTACCCAGGGGGTGCTGCCGTCGCCGTAGACCAAACGGCGGCGCGCCTTAGGACGGCGCCGCCGTTCGTCACTGGGCGGCGGTGAGGTGGCGGATTCCTTCGGCACCTTCAACGCTTTCCCCCGCCCAGGACTCCGGTGTGGAGGCGGCGATGGGATGTGCGTCCGACGGCGAGGATGCAGCTCTCCGCCGTCATCGCTGACACTCGGTGTGGGGGTGCGCACCACCGCCTCTTCAGCTATAGGGCTGACTCATCGAAGCTTGGGGAACACGGAAGGGATGGGAGCTGAGAAATGCGTATACGCGCCCCTACCTGGCGCGCTAGCTGACGGAGGGTAAACTCCTCAGTGGGGGACTGTGAGGGCCCCCTTTTGAGTTCAGCCTAGGGCGCGAGGAACGCGTTTTCGGCTCTTAGTCCAGTGCGCCGGTGGCGTAGGGAGAGAGAGAGAGTTTCGCACGAGAGAGGGCAGTGGCGCGAGGGATTATACAGGTTCGGGCTACCGGCGAGGCGTAGTACCATACTCCTGTGTGATGCACTATATGAGCTCTTGTTCTTAGGGATCAAACCCCTTTCCTCTAGGTCTGGGCCTCCTTTTATACTCCCAAGGGGACACCACATGGGCCAAACAGGCTATCTTCTAGAGAAAAGGAAATAACATTCATTTACAATTAAGGGCCACACTGTTGCTTGCGGCGGAAGTCCAACGTCCTGCAGCACCGACGTGACCCTTGCCAGGATGCCCATTATCCATATATGACGCTGTGCATCATCCTTCATTAAATGGCGGAGACTTGCACGCTCCCCCGTACATAGCGACGTGCGCCAGGCGATTAGACCTGGCTTACCAACCCTGGCCAGATAAGCGACCCGAATCGGCTCACATGATTTCGATGTGACTCGACGGGCCCTGCAGCATACCTAACAGCGTGCAGGGAGCACGTCAGGCACTGTGCTGCGTCCCATCGGTCATTCGTACCGGTCACAAACCGGTCAACCGGCTGTGACTGGCGTCAGGCGTGCGCGTGCGCGTCTATTCGCATTTAATGCGGCACACGCGCGCAGGCGCACTCCGCCTGCGCCACTGTTAATGGGGGTAGGTGAGAGCTGAGAGCGCCCACCTACTCCGACACACGTGGCGGCGGCCCGAGGGGGTCGGGGGAGCCTAACCCCTGCTCCGGCCGTAAGCGAGAGGCGCTGGGACTTAGAGCAGGCAGCCGCCATGTCACCCTTGGGCCCGATCCCCCTTGGGGGATGGCCACGTGGGCGTATGGGGCCGCCTCAAGCCCTAAATCAACATACCCCTGAGCCCATGACACTGACAGTCACCTTGATCTCGCCAAACGAGGACATCCTCAAATACGCGGGACTCAGAGCGATGATTGGAATGGGGATCCACCACCTCCTGGTTCTAGGCGATTCTCAGCTAGTCGTGAACCAAGTCTCCAAGGAGTATCACTGCTCTGACCCGCAAATGGAGGCTTACATCCGTGAAGTGCAGCATATGGAGCGCCATTTTGATGGATTAGAGTTGCCGCACGTGCCCAGGCGGGACAACGCGCTCACCGATGAGCTATCAAGGCTCGCCTCGTCACGCACCCCGTCCCCACCGAGTGCCTTTGAAGAAAGGCTTACCCAACCGACGGCGCGTCCCGATCCCCCGGGGGAGTCAGACGCTGTCACATCACCCTCGGAGCACGATGGAGTCCAGGCCTCGGGTTCGAGGGGGTCGAGCCCGACCCCCCACGGCAAATCGCCTGGATGATGGAGATCCAGGCGTTCCTCAAGGATGAGACTCTACCCGAGGATTGCGAGGGGAGTGAACGCATCGCTCGCATCTCCAGGAGGTACGTATTGGTGGAAAGGGCCCTCTACCGACACGATGCCAATGGAGTCCTCCTCAAATGCATCTCTCGGGAACATGGCATCGAGCTCCTCACCGATGTCCATGAAGGCGAGTGTGGCGCCCACTCCGCCTCGTGCACCTTGGTTGGCAAGGCCTTTCGGCAGGGTTTCTACTGGCCGACAGCGCTCCACGACGCATCCGATCTAGTCCGACGATGCAGGGCGTGCCAGTTTCACGCCAAGCAAACGCGTCTGTCGGCCTAGGCCCTATAGAGCATCCAGCTTTCATGGCCATTCGCGGTCTGGGGGCTGGACATCCTGGGTCCTTTCAGGAAGGCCCTGGGCGGGTACGAGTACCTATACATCGCCATTGACAAGTTCACTAAGTGGCCCGAGGCCTACCCGGTAGCCAAGGTTGAAGAGCACTCGGCCCTCAAGTTCATCAAGGGCATCACTGCCCGGTTCGGGGTGCCCAACCGTATTATTACGGACAATGGCACCCAGTTCATCAATGGCACCCGGTTCGGAGTGCGGACTCCATCTCCGCGACGGCGGCCTCGTGCGCCGCCAGGGTGGCCTCTCGTGCCTCCAGCTCTCGGGCGCGTCCGTCGAGGACCGCGATGCACCGGAGTATGGCGGCCTCCGAGCTCTGTAGCCGGGAAGTCCGCTCCTCCAGCTCAACGGCGCGCACCTCCAACGTCTTGTTGCACGCCGCCAGGGCCTCCTCGCGGTGGCGCAGAGCTGCCTCGGCCTCCGCCGCCCTCCGCTCTCGGGCTGCGGCTATTGATGCAAAAAAATACACACTGGCCTGAGAGATTTGCTTACTCTAGTGCAGGTCCAAAACTTGTTCTTAGGTTCGAGGGCATGCCAGTTGATTTGATCATGCAATCAACAAGAAGGAATATGCAAATATATTAGTAGATGATAGTCAATCGGCCAGCTAGCCGATATCATATCGTATTGTAACCTAGCCGATGCAATAAAGCATGAATCGGCTATAAGGTATAGTCAATGATGAAACTAACCCTAAAACTAGTACATCGGCTTAAAAGATCAGTGTTACATAATCTATAAATCAATATTATTTTAGAAGTAAGCAATTGGGATAGATCGGACTGAACCGAGACAGTATAAATTGCCCAGGTCTAAAATAACATGAAATAATGATTATGTATACTTATGTCATAGCTGATGTCCAGATTTAAGTATGTATCAGCTATAGCTCCGATACAACCCTATGCTAGGATATTTTCTAATGACTCATATATTCAACTATAACCAATCAGATTGGTAATAAGCTCAATATATTTATGTTAGATTAGATCCTGATATAAGGGGCAGATATAGAACATTAAACAAAGCATAAAACTATGTAAAATATCTATACCAGATAAGATCGGCTGAAACTCCGATACTATCCTTATTAACAACCATAAGACAGGCTACAGATCATGATTCAGAACACGACTTAGTAGATCAAACTTAACTGATGCAGCACTAAGTATGAAAAGAAACATGATATCTAGACAATCAAGCCGATGGTTGCCTTATACAATTCATACCAACAAGACGATCTAGCTATTATCGGCAAAATCCTAGATAGAGTCTTGCCGATGCAAGTAGATTGCATTGTCAATCTAAATTATATAACGTATATGATAATTCGGAGATTCGCAAGATAGAATTAGAGTGTTATAAAGATGTAAGCACTAATTCCGATGATGCAAACCGCTATAACAAGACCTACCTTGTCGTCGAAGATCAAGCTGATGCAGCACGACTCGAAAGCATGAACTTGTCGAAAATAGAAAACAAAGGTTGGCGACGCGCCGAGATTAATTGAATTTGGTTGTTGTTTTTTTACAAGACCTCGGGTCTATATGTATACCCGAAAATCCAAACATCGTCCATTACGAACACGATTCACATTAACCTAATACAAATCCAACTAGCGAACAAGTCCCTTAGGCAGACTCTTACCGAGAATATCTATAAGGAAATTACATATATTCCTAATTAATATATACAATTGCCAATCTTGGACTCTATCCTTACCCGGCAATACCATCGTAAGCTCTCTGTTAAATCTGACAATGACATCACATGCGATAACGGCTACATCGAATATCCCAATCGGACTCGGTTTCAAGCCGATACAGACTCCAGCTGATGCGCACTCTGTTTCCGAGAATTCTGCATATCTTGTTTCCAACTCATGAATATCAAGTTGATTGCCAAATTTCATCGTCAACACATGCCTCCCAATTCCGAAGTATTATATAATGCAACGGAATTATCTCTCCAGAACCGCAAAAATCTAGGGTTTTCTCTTTGACCGTTACGCACCTACTTTCATAAATACCAACCGCTTCTCTGGAGATTTCATGGTGTTAACCCCGTTTTCACCGCTCTAAACCACCAAACTCCTCCGCAAATCCCCACGATTGCTTTCTCCTTCTCCGGCGACCACAATAGCGAATCCATCCCCGTCGACAATCTTCACGCACCCATGGCAGCATCATCGAGCCCATCCAGCGCCACGGCTAAGGAATTTCCTGAGGTAAGTCTCTATCGGCTCAAAAGTTACTTCTCGTTCTTCGTTTGTTATTCTGCCCTCAATCTCTGCTTTTTCAATCTGTAGCATCTAGTACACCAGATAGCTATTCCAAGCCTGAAAGATCCCAACCACTTCTATCTGGGTCTGATACGCGACATAGATCCCGCTCTTTTCATCAACGCAGAAACAGAGAGAGTTCCCTTCAAGCAGTCATCTCCATCTCTTACTCATTGACTGCAGCCTTTAGATTCTAGCCTTCCCAAGTAGATAAGTGGACAAATTGGTACAAGAGGGTTGCTGCTAGCAAACAGGATCACTGGAATGAGATGGGAATAGCCTAATGCCTATCTCTGTCCATAGCCAACATGAAGAAGGACGAGCCGATGTTATCTTTGGCTGCATAATTCTGGTCAGACACCTTAAATGCCTTCTTGTTCAACCACGGGCCGATGACCCCCACTTTACTGGAGATAACCATGATAACTGGCCTAGACATTACTACATCGGCTAACCCCATCAGCATGAAGACCAAGTGCACCTATAAGTTCAAAACCAAAAATATTGGGGGCTGGTCTGGCTTTATTTCAGAAAATATGGGAATAGGCCCTGTATCGGCTAGGGAGCATGCTGCTTTCCTGATGATGTGGATGGATAAATTCCTATTCTGTGGATCCACCTGCGGCCCAACAGCCAACTGGCAACACCTAGCTGAAGCCATCGTCTTGAAGAAAGAATTCCCTTTAGGCAAATATCTGCTGGGCGCAGTGTATCAAACCTTGAGCCAGTCATCGGCTAAATTAATCATGGATTCAAGCATTGGTACCGGTGGCCCATGGTGGTTTATTCAACTTTGGTTAACTCTGTACACATTAAAAGTTGCACTAAGACCATCATTTCTAGAAGCAGAATTCCCATCTCTAGCCGATCCTGGAAGCGATGATGAATCAATCCTAGTGCGCCGATGCATGTCTTATGGTGAGGCAGCCACTGGTTATGTCGGCTCTGGACCATCGGTTGAGCATTTCCAGAATTCGTTCGACAACTTCTATGATGGATTTCCCAGATAAAGTCGAATCTGGTTTGCTTATGAATCTTTTAACAAATTTGAACTGCCAGCCGATTTTAGATTGGATGAAATAAATGATGAGAGATTTGAGAAGCCCAGAGAAATCTTAACTGCTGCAATCTCTCCATGCATACTCCCCACTGGTATATCTCAAGGCAGAAATGTCCAACCGTCCTATGAGTTTTATCATCCAATGACAGTAGCAAGACAGCTTGGCATGGGACAACTACCCATCGGCTTGTATTATGCTGACAAGATCCAGACTAGGGGAGATATCGTATCGGCCCTGATGATGGACAAGTTACTCAACATCCCTGGTCCCCCTCTCGGCAGCATAGACAATTTCAACATCATCTTGAGGAGAAGCATATTGTTTGACAGATGGTGGTCTGAAATGAAAACTCACATATTCCATCTGTCGGCTGATACCTACCTCACCAAAATCATACCAGATTAGGTCCCTCAAGTAAGTTATAACTTCTTGCACTTTATACTTCATTTTATTCAACCTCTCAATACTTAAAATTCTTCATCTTTTCTTGCAGACATCAGATTCTCCTCCTCCTCCTACCAGCCGAAGTGGCAAGCCAATAGAATATGCTACGGCTAAACTTCCCAACGGCTGTGGGCCAGCTCCCTCTGTCATCGGCTTCAACGCCCCTAAGACAACTACCCTGCTCCAGGGTCAACTTAGAGAACCGATGCAGGCAGGCGACAAGCGGAAAAGAACCAAGCAAACTGCTGTCAAGCCATGCATACTGAAGAAACCAATCAAGATGCAGAAAAAGGCAGCCGATATAGACACCTCCTTGGATCAAGAGGTAGACGAGATTTTGAAAGAAATTGAGATGGAAGAGGCTATCGATGAAGCTGCTGCTCAAGTCAGCGAAACGGCCGAAGTTGCCACACCTAAAGCCGATACCCCTCCTGTAGTCCAATCTCATGCTGCCAAAACTCCAAGTCCTCCAAAGCGACTTCAAAAAGTGCAGGTAAGAACATTTCAACAACAATCTTTTCTCTTCATGACATATAATGGTTTTAACTCAATCGCCCTTTTCAGCCTAAAAAGAAACAAGTTGCTGCTAGGAAGAAGCCAACTCCACCACCTGTAGCGGTAATTATAACTCATCTCAATTTAAACTCTATTTCCAGCCGATACTAACCAACACTTGTTAATATTGCAGCCTCCTCAACCCTCATCTCTTCATCAAATATCCAGTGAACGTACTCCATCGGCCGCAGCTAGCCGACACGATGAAGAAATTGCTGCCACAGCTCCAACTCCTCAAATTCCTGTAAGTATTTTTTCAAACTTATACCTATCGGCTGATCCTCAAGATTATCATCTGACAATATTCTCTCTGTTTTAAGCTCTTAGCCGATATGTTCTCATTTGATTTCAAACAATTTTTGGATGAGGAAGAAGAAGAAACGACCAGCAAAGCTATCTCTCCTATATCTGAAGATGTAAAGAGGAGTTTACCCGATATTGCAGATTGGCTCAGTGCTTCTTTAGATGCACTGGTTGTGAACTGTGGGCCAGTCAGGGCAAGATTCAAAGAAATCCAAGATCAGATCCCTGACGAGCTCATTGAAACAATTTCTCCAGCGGTGTTCCTTGAACAACATCGTTTCAAGCTGGAAAGAGCAAGACAGAGAATTGTTGACCGGCTAGAACGTTCTGCTCTTGAAGCTAATGTTCAATCCAGCCGACAACAAGTTAATGATGAAAACATCAAACTTGATGAACTAGAAGTTGGTCCAAGCTCAAATCAACAAAAAATTGAAATGCTGAAAAAGAAAGAAACCGATCTGCTGCAACAACTCGAAGCTTGCAGGGCTGAGATCAATACTGAAGAACAAAAACTAGCCGATCTGCCGAAAGCTATTGAAGCCCAAAATCCCTCAAACCAATTCCTGGCACAGATGCAGCCCATGCTCAAACTATTGATGAAGTAGAGCAAATCAGACAAAGAGCAGTATCGGCTATCCAGAAGTACTTGGCTTAATGTAATGAACAGACAATCTTTAAACAATATTTTTGCTGTAATATATATATATATATATATATATATATATATCGGCCATCGAGTTGACTTATACTTAAGTGTGATCGCTATCGGCTATCGAGGCGATATATAATATTCTCCTGATGTTTCCTTGTACATGTGCTCAAAAATTTCCAACTTTTATCCTCCATGCCCCCCAAGTTTGTAGTAGGGAACATAATGCTGCAAACTTATATGTCTAAGGGTAATAAAAAATATCGGCCATCTAAAGGCGATGTAAATATATCGGCTGTAAACCATACATCGGCATAGCCTAACCGATTATGAACCAATCCAAACACTTGGGTAATATTTCTTCAAATATTTTCCATGAAGAGCTCGACCAAAAATTTCTCCATCAAGTCCTTTTAACATATAAGCCCCTTTTGAAACACATTTATGAATCTGAAAAGGTCCTTCCCAATTCGGTGACCACTTCCCAAATTTATTATCTCTTGCTCCTATCGGCAACACCAATTTCCAAACAAGTTCGTCTTCCTCAAAAGACTTTGGCACAACCTTTTTGTTATAATGTCTAGCAACCCTTTCTTTGTCCTTTCTAACTTTCTCCAGAGCTCGCAATCTAGATTGAACCAAATCCTCTGACTCATCAACCATCAAATTGTGATAATCATCGGCCGTCAACTCATTCTGTAAAGAAATTCTTCTGGAGCCGATGTTGGTTTCTCATGGTAACACATCTTCATGCCCATAAACCAGCTGATATGGAGGAACTTGAAAGGCACCATGACAAGCCATCCGATAGGACCGTAATGCCTCTGCCAAAATAGTATGCCACTTCTGGGGATATTATGCAATTTTCCTTTTCACCAACTTAATCAAGCTCTTGTTAGATGCCTCAGTCTGCCCATTAGCTTGTGCATAATATGGTGAAGAATTCAACAACTTAATCCCCATGCTATCGGCAAACTGAACAAACTCATCGGACACAAAAATAGAAACTTGATCAGTTGTAATCGTCTGTGGAAAACCAAACCGGTATATGATATGCTCCTTAACAAATTCAATAGCATCTTTACTGTCAACTTTTTTCAAATGAATTGCCTCAACCCACTTGGTAAAATAATCAGTAGCAACCAATATGAACTTATGCCCTTTGCTTGATGGTGGATTGATCTGGTCGATCATATCAATACCCCAACCTCTGAATGGCCATGGCTTAATAATAGGATTCATAGCCGATGCTGGTGCTCTTTGAATAGCTCCAAATTTCTGGCAATCTTGACATCCCTTAAAATATCTGAAATAGTCTTCCAGCATTGTCGGCCAAAAATATCCAACTCTTCTAATCAACCACTTCATCTTATGAGCCGATTGATGAGTTCCACAGATTCCTTCATGTATTTCACACATGACTACCTTTGCTTCTTCCAGACTCAAACATCTCAGTAGAATTCCATCAATCGTCCGATAGTATAATGTATCATCCAACAACAGAACATACTTGAGAGCTTTATATCATAATTTCCTGGAAACCGATTTAGAAGGATCTTTTAAATATTCAAATATCTCAAACCTCCAATCATCGGCTGGTAGACATGCAACTTCTACTTCGATTCCTTGCAACATCGGCTTGTAGCCTGATGCACCTTGAGCTAAATCATTGGCTTCAACATTCTGCTCTCTAGGGATATGTTTCAAAGTAACCATCTTGAAAGTCTTCATTAATTCTTGACATTACTCGTTGTAAACCATCAAGACATCATTCTTGCACTCATAGTCCCCAGATAATTGATTGATCACCAATAATAAATCACCCATGATCTCAACTGCACCGGCTTCAACCTCTCTCAACAATTACAATCCTTTCAAAACAGCTTCATATTCAGCTTGATTATTTGTAGAATAAGGCTTAATAGTAAAAGCAAACTGAAAACTTGCCCCCCTAGGCAATATAATCACTAAGCCGATACCACATCCATTAATTTATACTGATCCATCAAAAAATAAAGTCCATGGCATGATGTCAACATGATCAATAGTAGTATCCCTGTGCTCAACTATGAAATCGGCTATCGCCTGCCCTTTAACTGCCTTAGCCGATTCATACCTCAAATCAAATTCTGATAAAGCAAAAATCCACTTCCCAATTCTTCCCTTCAGAACTGGAGCCGATAGCATGTATCGTACTACATCGGCTTTACATACTATAGTGCACCCATTGGAAAGCAAATAATGCCTTAATTTTGCACAAGAAAAATATAAACACAGACATAACTTCTCCACGGGTGAATATATTGTTTCAGCATCCAGAAGTATTCTACTCAGATAAAATATAACTCTTTTTTACCTTCAACTTCTTGGATCAAAACTGAGCCGATAGAGTTCTGATCGGCTGACAAATATAACTTAAACGGAAGCCCTTTCTTTGGTGGTATTAGAACTGGAGGAGTACTCAGATATTCTTTGATTTCATCCAAAGATTTTTGTTGCTTCTCTCCCCAAACAAACTCTTGATCAGCCTTCAACCTCAACAATGGTGTAAACGGTTCTATTCTGCCAGACAATTTTGATATGAAACGCCGAACAAAATTTATCTTGCCGATCAAATACTACAACTTAGTTTTATCTGCTAGAGGTTTTATGTGTTTGATTGCTTCAATACTCCTCTGAGGTATCTCAATCCCTCGTTCATGTACCAAAAATCCAAGGAACTGTCCAACCGATACACCAAAAGCACACTTAGTTGGATTCATCTTCAACCCATATTTCCTTACTCTTTCTAATACTTGTCTCAAATCGGCTATATGTTCATCAATTTCCTTAGACTTGACCACCGCATCATCAATATAGATTTCTACCAACAAGCCGCTAAGATCATGAAATATATAATTCATTGCTCTTTGATATGTAGCACCAGCACTTCGCAACCCA
The DNA here is from genome assembly GCA_000573905.2 of Oryza punctata. Taxonomy (NCBI): domain Eukaryota; kingdom Viridiplantae; phylum Streptophyta; class Magnoliopsida; order Poales; family Poaceae; genus Oryza; species Oryza punctata. The sequence continues at coordinate 22,198,066 of CM002490.2, read as the reverse complement.
AACATCATGACAACCCACTCATACAAGCCGATTGCACCAGGATATCTAAAAGCAATTTTATGAATATCCCCCTCAGCCATAAAAATCTGATCAGAACCTGCATTGCTATCCATGAAGCTGATAATTTTATGTCCAGATGCTGCATCAACCAATTGATCGGCAATCGGCATTGGGTGCTCATCTTTTGGTGTAGCTTTGTTTAAATCTCTGAAATCAATACAAACCCTGAGCTTACCATTTTTCTTGATGACTGGTACTATGTTTGAAATCCACTCAGCATACCGGCATGGTTTGATAAAATTGGCATCATAAAGTCTTGTAATTTCGGCCTTGATAGCGTCATACATTTCAGCTTTACAACGTCTTGGAGGTTGTTTGTATGGCCGATAGCCTGGTTTGATAGGGAGCCGATGTTCAACAATCGATCGGCTAAGTTCTGACATTTCATAGTATTTCCAGGCAAAACAATCTCTATATTCTTTCAGAAGTGCTATTAATTTACATTTAAATTCTTTTGATAAATCTTTACTAATATATGTCGGCCTAGGCCAACCACCTGGTCCAATGTCGATTTCTTCCAACTCATCGACCGACATAAATCCTTGCCGCAGCTTACCGTCAAGATCATCTACAGTATCCTTTGTATAGAAATTTGAACCCTCAACGGCGCCCTCAAAATAACAATTGGGGCTCTCCATATCATGTTGGCTGTATGTCATAATCAGAAACTTTTAAGTAATCTCCATGCCAAACTTTTCCAGATAAACAATCAATTCCTTCCATCTCCCAAACAGATAAATCGGCACTAGCTACATTGACTGACCTGTTGGCTGGCACGATTTCAATTTGGTCTCCTTGCCATTGAATCAGGCTTTGATGCATAGTTGAGGGAATACAACAGTTAGCATAGATCCAATCTCTTCCCAGCAACAGACTGTAGGAACCCTTCCCATCAATAACATAGAACGTGGTTGGAATTGTCTTGCTGCCGATGGTCAACTCCACATTTAAAACCCCCTTGGTCTCAGATGGATTCCCGCCAAAATCTTTCAAAATCATGTTAGTCTTGATCAAATCTTCTGAACTCTTCCCAAGCTTTCTGAAGGTTTAATATGGCATCAAATTAACGGCTGCTCCTAAATCGACCAACATTTTTGACATCAGCTTCCCATTAACAAACCCTTTAACATATAATGGCTTGAGATGCCGATGATCAGTTCCTTCAGGTTTCTCAAAGACAGCTTGCTGTGGAGACAATATTAATTTAGCCGATGGTGACTCATCTACTTGCTCAACCACTTGTTCGACTGCATACTTAGCTGGTAGCATGAAAACCATGTTTATTGAAGATGACATCACCTATTTGCCCTTGTTCTGAATATTTCTGTTCTGATTGGCTTGGACTTCATCGGCTGATACCACCTTGCTGTTCACAAGCCAAACTTTCTTTGTACGCCTCAGCCGATGCTCAAGTTCACCTTCAACCTCCTGGAATTGTTCCCTGTTCCTCATCCTTTGGACACGCCTTTTTTGATTTTTGGTAAAAGTTCCAGAAGGGCACCACTGTGGTTGTACATTTTTAGTCTCCCTTCATGAATCACCTTCATGATGGTCTTGTCGGATCGCCACAAGTCTCTCATGAACTAACAATCTCTTTTGAACTAGACGATGCACACCTATACTTTGTCGGCTCGGTCTTTGAATATATTGGGCATCAGAATCACTACATCCAGGGCAATCCTCAATAGATGGTAATCTCATGCCTTCATTCCAACAGAACCTAAAAAATTCACAGCTCCAATGAGGATCAAAATATTTCTCATTATCCTGGTGATATGACTCCTCCCTCTAGCGCCTTTTCTGGTACTTATTGATCATGCCAGCCGATTTGATGTTCCTGATGTGATTTTTACCTACATCGGCCTGGTTCCTGCAAAATCCAGAATGTACCATGTTCACTGGAAAAGGATGTCCATCTATCTTCATCGGCCTTTTGGATTCATCAATATTGATCTTCCCTTGCTCAATAGCCGATTGGATCTGTTGCCTGAAAATCTTGCAATCATTAGTGCTGTGAGATCCTGTATTATGCCACTTGCAATATTTCCTCCTCTTCAACTCTTCAGCCGATGGAATCACATGTCCTGCTGGCAACTAAATATGTTTCTCTTGAAGAAGAAGATCAAATATCTTGTCAGCTTTGGTGATGTCAAAATCATAACCTTCCTCTTTTCCCAAATTCTTGACCCATTGGCAAACTACTGTCTTCTTGTTCCTTGCCCACTCGGCTGCGTTGACTTCTGGATCATCATCTTCGGAATGAGAGTCATAGCTATAGATATTATTGACATTGTTGGCCTTTTTGATAAATTTTCTGGCCTCCTGGAATCGTGTTTGATGAGCCGATACCTTCTGAGCTAAATGAGCTAAACTTTGAAAGTCCTGAGCTGAAAATCTTTCTCTTATTGGCGCCAACAACCCCTGGAAAGCCAGATCGTGTCACGTCCTGATTTTTTTCGCTTTTCGTTCTTTTCGTCGGATTGCGAAAATTCACATTTGGTTCAACTATCTAAAATAGCTTAATAAAAATTTTGTTAAACAAAAAGGTTTTAATGTATTTATTTAATTAATTACATCGTTAGCTTCGTCATATTTTAATTGGAGTTTATTTGGATTTAATTGGAGTTTCAGAAGTGGAGCTCATTTCTCTAATTAAATTTGTGCCCAAATTCAAATTCCTATTCAATTCCTAATATCCTAAATCCTCCAAAAATTCCAAGTATTCTACATTTGGAATTTTCCAGAAAAGACCATGTTCTTTTCCCTCTTTCCTTCCTCTCTATTCTCTATTCTATTTCTTTTGCAGTTAGGCCCCTCCCTTTCTTTCTTTTTCCTTTTCTCTCCATGTTCTTCTTCCTCCAGCTCTCTCTCTCCTCCTCATAACCAGCAGGCCCGGGGAGGCCAAGCCCCGAGCCCATGCCACCCTCGGCCCGGCCTCCTCTTTCCCTCTGCATCGCCGCCCCACGCCGCCGCCGATCGTTCCCGCGCCAACCCAAGCCGCTACGGCGCCATGCGCTGCGCCATGCCGTGCGCGCTGCGTTGCCATGCCGCCGCTGCGCCGCCTTCCCTTTCCAAATCACTGCCGTAACCCTAACCCTAACCCTCCTCTATAAATAGCCGACGCCGGCCGCCCTTTCTTCTCTCTTTTTTTCTTTCCGAGCCACCGCCGTTTTGGCCACCGCGCCGTTGCCGTTAGTCCCCTACCGCCGCCGCTGCTTCGTGCCGCCGTTGGGAGCAGCGCCGCTGCCGTCGCCGCCTCTTCCTCTCGCGCCGCAGCTGCTGTCGGTGAGCCCCGAGGCCGAAGCCTTCCTCCCTGCGCCGCCGTTTCCCTCTTTTTCTCTCTCCTCTCTCAACTCCGGCGAAGCCGTGCGCCCCCTCCTCGCCGTCCCGGGGGCTTGGGCCGCGCCACCGGAGCCGCCTCGACCTCCTCCTTCTGGCACCGCCCCTTGCCGCAGTTGTTGTGCACCGTCACCGGAGAACACCGTCACGCCACCGGTCCGGCCATGGCCATGGCTCTGCCGTGTGGAGCTTTGCTCCCTGCCTCCTCTTTTTCTCTTCTCTTCCTGTGAGACATTGACATGTGGGTCCCACGGCCCATAAAGCCCCAATAAACCACAGCCATCCATCCCATAGATCCAATCTAAACCTTTGGATCTACATAAACCTAAACAGTGCCACGTCAGCCCTAGATCCATCCATGTCAGTGCCATGTGTCGCCACGTGTTGCCACGTGTCCATCCATGTCAGCAAGTCTCCCATACACCGAGTCCACCACCACCCGAGCCACTGACCAGTGGGCCCATCTTATTTTTTCTAATAAAAATAATTCAATTTTCGGAATTAAATATTCAGAGAATATTCTTGGAATATTCCTTTTTCTTTTATCCTCGGATTTTCTTTTAATTCAAACTTCCGGAGGTCATAACTTTTCCGTTTGAACTCCGATTTGGTCCGTTCTTTTTCCTAAATTTCTCTAAAATTGAGCACTACCTCCTGGTTCAGTTGGTTATTTTATTTGATGTTATTTAGTTAGCTTTTTATTTTTTTATTTGTTTCTCATTTGCCATCATGTAGACGTCGGAGCAGAGGAACAGTTCGTTTCCGAAGACGCAGTGCAAGGACAGTACTGGGAGCAAGGCAAGTGCACTCTTTGAACATGTTGATCCCTTTTTATAAAATGTTTTGTTTTCAATACATGCATTATTTTATTTATAAACTATCGATGGGTAGTATGACCTAATTGTTTTCATATCGTACCTTTGATAATTGTTGATTACCTATGATACTTTGTCACCCTAGTCTTTGTGAGTTGAATTTTGGGCTCAACTCAAGGTAAAGTAGTTATGCTTAGCCCCTCTCAAGGTTGTTTTACAAGTAAATTATAATTTTGATTAATCTTATACTTATAACTGATTTGATAAGAACTGTGTGGCTGTGTGCTATCTTCCGGTAGCATGTGTTGCAGCGTGTAGTAAACAACAGGCGGATAAAATAATTTGGACTAAGGTGATGGGTGGTTCTGTGTGAACCTAGTTAGGCGGTAATGTATCTGTGTGATCATTATCGGGTATGGTCTCTGTGTGAGCCTACTGTTGAGCTGTGTGCTACTGTAGTTTGGTAAGTTGCCCTGGTCAATTAAGGACTTCACTTCATAAGTCATTGAACTGAGCCTAACGTGCAACCACACGTTCTCATGGGAAGAACCTGGCCTAGTAGGATTCCGAGTCTTGGCACTGTCGGCCCAGGTGGCTAGATGATAGGTGTTAAGGTTAGCCATGGGTACTTTCTTGTCTGCGTGAGGGAAAGTTGTCTCATTGGGGAAGACAGTGTTACCGCGGAGTCTCTAAAAAGCCTTGTTACAGACTCCTTGGCTGCACACAACCTGAAGTGTGACATTTGCGCATGGCCGTTGAAAAGACGATGTATCTTGTGGGTCAAGCTATACAACCTCTGCAGAGTGTTAAACTAATCTATTCGAATAGTCGCGTCCTCGGTCATGGACATTCTCGGTGATATCTCATGAGGGGTAGTTTGCGAAATCTGGGAATGATTTGTGTGCAGGTTAATGAATATAGCTAAGTGGTCCTGTGTGGACATATCCTGTGTGGATGGTTGGTTGGTAACACCCGTTATTCATAAATGTTGTTTTAAACTTCTATTTCTGACTTGTTTGTAACTGCAAATTGTTGTGTTATGCAAAATAGCCACTGCCTTTATTGACAGCCTTGCATATGCATATTTCCGTGTACTTGCTGAGTATTCCATGTACTCACCTTGCAATTCTCCCAATTCCAGAACAATGGTTTCCGCTGTTTCCTGAGGAGTTTGCTGCTGAAGACGAGGAGTAGGCCGCGTGTCCCAGTTGACTGCCTGTGACAAGTTGAATGGAACTACTACGCATTTGTCTTATTTTCCGCTGCTATTTTATTATTTTTCCTTAGGCCCTTCGTGGCATAAATAATTGTAAACTCTAGCCATAAGGCTTATCACAGTCACTTTATTAATAAATGTTAGGTTTCCTGCGTGATGTTGGCTGTGATATTATCTATGTGTCTGTGTGTGCTAGCTTGATCCTGGACTAGCACTTGTACACAGGAGGTCCTATTTGGGTCCTCATAGAGTTGGTATCAGAGCCTCGTCGACTGTAGGCCGCAGCGTTAGATAGCCTTGTCTCTTTCAAAACTGTTTTCATGAAACACAAACCAATGTGACTTGCTTTATCTTTCCTTACTCTTTTCGGCCTTCTCTCACTCTCGAATATCCTTCTATCTGTTTTGATTTCTATCGTTAGCCATGGAAGGAGGATCTACACCAGCATTGCATTGGAGTCTTCAAGAAGATTCATCGCGAACCAGGATTTAGTTCTAGAAGTGGTTTTTGTCCTTGTGCCCCTTTGTCTTTAGTTAGTAGCTCACGTTAGTAAGGCGTTAAGCTTGTGTGCTAGAAGCGTTGCTTGTTTTCAGTTCTTGGTTTTTCTGGTTTGCCGTACGGTCTGTTTGTAGCCCTCCGGCTCCTAAACAGTCGTATGTGTGTTTTGTCAGGATGTTCCGTCTACCCCTTTTAGTCGTCTTTTTCTTAGAGCTGTTCTTTTCTCCTTAGTATCTTTTCTAACTAGCCATATGTTGAACAGATGGTGAACACTAGGACTAGAGGTCATAATGGAGAGAATGAGCAACGATGGCCGCGCCACTGGTCAGCAACCACCTCAAGCACCCCAAGTGAACCAGCAGAACTTTGAAGTCTTCATGTAGGCCCAAACCGAGCTCATGAGGATGATGATGCAACAACATCAGAACCAACAGCAACAACAACAACAACAACCCCAAGCCACTCCACCTCAACAGAGCAAGATGTTCGAGTTTCTGCGCACCAAGCCACCAACCTTCAAGGGAATAAGTACTCCGCTTGATGCAGAAGACTTTATTTGTACCATGGAACGCAAGCTAGAGGTTACTCAGTGCTCAGATGGAGAGAAAGTTCGTTTCACTGTCCAACAGTTGGAAGGAGCTGCCCTCGAGTGGTATGAGAACTTTAGGGGAGGCTTGGATGACCCTGAAGCCTTGACCTTTGAGGATTTCCGTATAGCTTTCCGTGATTACTACGTCCCCGCTGGCATCAAGGAGCTGAAGAAGGAAGAATTCCGTATCCTTCAGCAAGATAACAAGACAGTGCAACAGTACCTGACCCAGTTCACTTCTCTTGCCCGCTATGCACCTGAAGATGTTGCTAGAGATGCAGATCGCCAGAGGCATTTCTTGAAAGGTCTCAATTCTAGTCTCAAGGTGGGACTTGTTGCTCATGACTTTAGCAGTTTCCAGAGCCTGGTCAGCAAGACCCTGCTGTTAGAAGAAGAGCGCAGGAAGCTTGGTGAAGATCGTAAGCACAAGATGAACCAGCAAGCAAGTGGTCCAAGCCAGAGGCTGCGTGGAGCATTCCAGCAGTACAACAACCATCTGCCAGCTGCTCCACAGTTCAGAACTGTTCCACAGACACCACTTCCAGCAACCTAGACACCTCGGCAGGCAACTCCTACTCAGTCCGTGCAAGGTCAAGGAAGTCAATCATTTATTCGTCGTTGTTACAACTGCAAAGACTCTGGTCACCTCGCCAACAACTGTCCTCATCCCAAGAACATTGCTCTAGTGAAGTTCAACTTGGGAAATACCCCGGTCAAGACACCAACACCAAGCAGTACAACAAACTGCACCAGCAACTCAGCAGACTATCGTCAGGTGACGTGTGAATCATGTCACTGCAGAGGAAGCTCAGACCTCTACGGACGTTGTTCTAGGTAAGTTCCTGGTTAACTCAATACCTGCAACAGTTTTATTGGATTCTGGAGCTTCGCATTCGTTTGTTTCTCGGTCTTTTGCTTCTCAACATAAGTTTCCCACTATTTCTCTTAAGTGTTCTTTGCTTATTCAAACACCGGGATCAGAGATGAGAACCAAGACTGGTTGCCCTAGAGTGAAGATTGAAATAGAGGGTGTAGAGTTCTTTGCTAACCTAATTATGTTAGATACACCTTAGCTTGATGTTATCCTAGGGATGGATTCGTTGCACAGCAGCAAGACAGTGTTAGATTGTGGAAGTAGATCTATCACCCTAGAAAACTCTAAAGGAGAGAAAGTCAAATTCAAAGCCATAATTAATCCCCCTTGGAAAGGAGCCCTAGTGCACCACATGGAAGTTTCTGAGCTACAGAACATACCAATTGTTACAGAGTATCCAAATGTCTTCCCAGAAGAGTTACCAGGCATGCCACCAAATAGGGATATTGAGTTTGTCATTGATCTAGTCCCAAGAACATCACCTATATCCAAGCGACCATATCGTATGGCAGCAAATGAGCTAGCTGAAATGAGGAAGCAGATACAAGAGTTGCAAGAGAAAGGTTATGTTAGACCCAGTTCATCACCCTGGGGAGCCCCAGTTATTTTTGTCGAGAAGAAAGATGGAACCAAGAGAATGTGTATTGATTACAGAAGCTTAAATGATGTGACCATCAAGAAGAAGTATCCTTTGCTGCGGATTGATGATATCTTTGACCAGATGAAAGGAGCAGGAGTTTTCTCCAAGATTGATCTTAGATCCGGGTATCATCAGCTTAGGATCAGGTCAGAGGATATCCCGAAGACTGCAATTTCTACCAGATATAGACTCTATGAGTTTACAGTTATGTCCTTTGGATTGACAAATGCCCCTGCTTATTTCATGAACATGATGAATAAGGTATTCATGGAATATTTGGATAAGTTTGTTGTTGTTTTCATTGACGACATTCTCATCTACTCCAAGAATGAAAAAGAGCATGAGACTCATTTAAGGCTTGTGTTAGAAAAGCTAAGGGAGCATCAGTTATATGCCAAGTTCAGCAAGTGTGAGTTTTGGATGAAAGAGGTTGAATTCCTTGGACATGTTGTGACTGTCGCTGGAGTTGCAGTCGATCCAAAGAAGGTGACTACAATTATCAATTGGTAGCCGCCTAAGACCGAGACGCAAGTTCATAGTTTCCTAGGTATGGCAGGATATTACAGAAGGTTCATAGAAGGTTTCTCCAAGGTTGCTCATCCATTGACACAATTGTTGAAGAAGGAAAAGAAATTTATGTGGACATCAGAGTGCCAACGTAGCTTTGAAGCCTTGAAGAAGAATTTGACATCAGCACCAGTGTTAGTTTTGCGAGATATCCACAAGGGGTTTGATATCTACTGTGATGCCTCTCGTACAGGGCTTGGTTGTGTTCTGATGTAGGAAGGCAAGGTTGTCGCCTATGCATCAAGACAGTTACGCCCCCATGAGGAGAACTATCCGACTCATGATTTGGAGCTTGCCGCAGTGGTACATGCATTGAAGATATGGAGACATTACCTTGTAGGCAATCCATGTGAGGTGTACACTGATCACAAAAGTCTGGAGTATATTTTCACTCAGCATGATTTGAACTTAAGACAAAGAAGATGGTTAGAGTTGATAAAGGATTATGACATAGGGATCCACTATCATCCAGGCAACGCTAATGTTGTTGCCGACGCCTTGAGCAGGAAGGTGTATTACAACAGTATGGAAATCAAGGATAATCAGTTATCCCTTTACCGTGAGTTTGAAAGGTTGAGTTTAGAGATAGTACCTGAAGGGTATGTGGCTAGTCTAGGAGTGAAACCCACATTGGAAGATCAAATCAAGGAAGCCCAGAAAGGTGATGCTAACATCAAAGAAATCAAGCTCAACATGAAGAAAGGAAAAGCCATCGGATTCACTGACGATGAGAATGGTGTTATATGGTTACATGAGAAGTTGGTTGTACCAGATCAGCCAGAACTCAAGAAGCTTATATTGTCAGAGGCACATGAATCTCGTTATTCTATTCATCCTGGAAGTACCAAGATGTATCAGCATATCAAGAATAGAATATGGTGGCCAAGTATGAGCCGTGAGATCGCAGAGTATGTGGCACTTTGTGATGTTTGCCAACGTGTTAAGGTAGAACACCAACGACCAGTAGGACTTCTATAGCCGTTGAGGGTACCGGATTGGAAGTGGGATGAGATTGGTATGGATTTCATCACAGGTTTACCCAAGACTCAGTCAGGGTATGATTCTATTTGGGTTATAGTGGGCCGTCTCACTAAAGTGGCTCACTTTATTCCAGTCAAGATAACCTACTCGGGTGACAAGTTAGCAGAACTTTATGTGAACCGGATAGTATGTCTACATGGAGTACCACGGAAGATAGTCTCAGATCGAGGAAGCCAGTTTACCTCGCGTTTCTGGCAGGCTCTTCATGAAGCGATGGGTACTCGCCTTAATTTCAGTACAACGTATCATCCACAGACGGATGGACAGATAGAAAGAGTTAATCAGATGTTGGAGGACATGCTTCGGGCTTGTGCTTTAGCCTATACTTCAATTGGGACAAGAATTTACCCTATGCCGAGTTCTCCTACAACAATAGTTACCAAGCAAGTTTGCGGATGTCACTGTTTGAAGCTTTGTATGGAAGATCTTGTAGGACACCTTTGAATTGGAATGAAACTGGAGAAAGAATGGTTTTTGGACCAGATGTAATCCGTGAAGCCGAAGAGAAGGTTACTCTAATCAGGGACAGATTAAAAGTAGCCCAATCTCGTCAAAAGAGCTATGTAGATAATCGCCGAAGGGATTTAACCTTTGAAAAGGAAGACTATGTGTATTTAAAGGTGACCCCAATGAGAGGGCCCAAGAGATTTCATGTGAAAGGAAAGCTAGCTCCCAGATATGTTGGCCCATTTCGGATCATTGCTTGTCAAGGAGAAGTTGCATATCAGTTAGAGCTGCCGCCCTCAATGTCCGGTATTCATGATGTATTTCACCTGTCCCAATTGAAGAAATGTCTTCGTGTGCTAGAAGAGGAGACACCGCTGCAGTCAGTGGAGTTACAACCAGATTTGACCTATCGTGAGGTTCCAATCAAAATTCTTGAGACTGCAGAGCGAACTACGAGGAGGAAGACTGTATGTCATAATCAGAAACTTTTAAGTAATCTCCTTGCCAAACTTTTCGAGATAAACAATCAATTCCTTACATCTCCCAAACAGATAAATCGACACTAGCTACATTGACTGACCTGTTGGCTGGCACGATTTCAGTTTGGTCTCCTTGCCATTGAATCAGGCTTTGATGCATAGTTGAGGGAATATAACAGTTAGGATGGATCAAATCTCTTCCCAGCAACAGACTGTAGGAACCCTTCCCATCAATAACAAAGAACGTTGTTGGAATTGTCTTGCTGCCGATGGTCAACTCCACATTTAAAACCACCTTGGTCTCAGATGGATTCCCACCAAAATCTTTCTAAATCATGTTAGTCTTGATCAAATCCTCTGAACTCTTCCCAAGCTTTCTGAAGGTTGAATATGGCATCAAATTAACGGCTGCTCCTCCATCGACCAACATTTTTTGACATCAGCTTCCCATTAACAAACCCTTTGACATATAATGGCTTGAGATGCTGATGATCAGTTCCTTCAGGTTTCTCAAAGACAGCTTGCTGTGGAGACAATATTAATTTAGCCGATGGTGACTCATCTACTTGCTCAACCACCTGTTCGACTGCATACTTAGCTGGTAGCATGAAAACCATGTTTATTAAAGATGACATCACCTCTTTGCCCTTGTTCTGAAGATTTCTGTTCTGATTGGCTTGGACTTCATCGGCTGGTACCACCTTGCTCTTCACATGCCAAACTTTCTTTGTACGCCTTAGCCGATGCTCAATTTCACCTTCAACCTCCTGGAATTGTTCCCTGTTCCTCATCCTTTGGACACGCCTTTTTTGATTTTTGGTAAAAGTTCCAGAAGGGCACCACTGTGGTTGTACATTTTTAGTCTCCCTTTGTGAATCACCTTCATGATGGTCTTGTTGGATCGGCCCAAGTCTCTCATGAACTGACAATCTCTTTTGAACTGGCCGATGCACACCTATATTTTGTCGGCTTGGTCTTTGAATATATTGGGCATCAGAATCACTACATCCAGGGCAATCCTCAATAGATGGTAACCTCATGCCTTCATTCCAATAGAACCTAAAAAATTCACAGCTCCAATGAGGATCAAAATATTTCTCATTATCCTGGTGATATGACTCCTCCCTCTGGCGCCTTTTCTGGTACTTATTGATCATGCCAGCTGATTTGATGTTCCTAATGTGATTTTTACCTCCATCGGCCTAGTTCCTGCAAAATCCAGAATGTACCATGTTCACTGGAAAAGGATGTCCATCTATCTTCATCGGCCTTTTGGATTCATCAATCTTGATCTTCCCTTGCTCAATAGCCGATTGGATCTGTTGCCTGAAAATCTTGTAATCATTAGTGCTGTGAGATCCTGTATTATGCCACTTGCAATATTTCCTCCTCTTCAACTCTTCAGCCGATGGAATCACATGTCCTGCTGGCAACTAAATCACATGGCCGCACACAACCTGAAGTGTGACATTTGCGCATGGCCGTTGAAAAGACGATGTATCTTGTGGGTCAAGCTATACAACCTCTGCAGAATGTTAAACTAATCTATTCGAATAGTCGCGTCCTCGGTCATGGACATTCTCGGTGATATCTCATGAGGGGTAGTTTGTGAAATCTTGGAATGATTTGTGTGCAGGTTAATGAATATAGCTAAGTGGTCCTGTGTGGACATATCCTGTGTGAATGGTTGGTTGGTAACACCCGTTATTCATCAATGTTATTTTAAACTTCTATTTCTGACTTGTTTGTAACAGCAAATTGTTGTGTTATGCAAAATAGCCACTGCCTTTATTGACAGCCTTGCATATGCATATTTCCGTGTACTTACTGAGTATTCCATGTACTCACCTTGCAATTCCCCCAATTCCAGAACAATGGTTTCCGCTGTTTCCTGAGGAGTTTGCTGCTGAAGACGAGGAGTAGGCCGCGTGTCCCAGTTGACTGCCTGTGGCAAGTTAAATGGAACTACTACGCATTTATCTTATTTTCCGCTGCTATTTTATTATTTTTCCTTAGGCCCTTCGTGGCATAAATAATTGTAAACTCTAGCCATAAGGCTTATCACAGTCACTTTATTAATAAATGTTAGGTTTCCTGTGTGATGTTGGCTGTGATATTATCTTTGTGTCTGTGTGTGCTAGCTTGATCCTGGACTAGCACTTGTACAAAGGAGGTCCTATTTTGGGTCCTCACAGATTGGCTAGTTGTGAATCAGGCAGAGCCAAAATATAACATCTGTTTCTCACATCTCTGAATCTTTGGATGTAATCTGTCACTGATTCATCTTATTTCTACCTGATAGCTGTGAGGTCTGATAATTTCATCTCCTGAATGCCACTGAAAAAGTACTTGAGGAATTGTTTCTCCAGATCGGCCCAACTTCTGATAGAATTGTAAGGCAAAGATGAGAACCATGTAAATGCCGATCCAGATAAAGAAAGTGGGAATAATCTGACTCTAAGGGCTTCTGTAGCCGATGCTTCCCAACACTGAGCTAAAAATCGGCTAACATGCTCATAAGTCGATACATTATCTTGGCCTGAGAACTTGGAGAAGTCTGGTACCTTGTATCGGTTTGGCAATGGTACTCTATCAAAGTATTCTGGATACGGGTGCCGATACATGTTACCATTATCCTTAGGCTTGAGCCCAAATTGTTCCCTCATTACATCGGGCGATCATATCGGCCCACAGCTGTTGAGGTGTTGCTCCACCATACTGTTGTTGGATCTGGTCGTATTGGCCGTACTGGACCGGTTGAGGCCGTGGAGAATGAGGCTGATAATGTTGATTGAGATTAGCCGATAGACCTTGAGAGGATACGCAAGGAAGTTGCTTTGTACTGTATTGCTGGCCTATCGGCTGAGTAATTCCAATCGGCTGTTGTGGAACCGAAGGAATATGATATGAAGTATCAACGACTGGCGGCATTGCGTTGAGTATATTCATCAGCTATTCTGGTGTTAACTGATTTGAAGTTTGTCCCCTAGTGATCAGCTGTTGTCTTGTCATTATTGCTGGGATATTCGTACTAGACAGAGGAGCCGATGGAGCCTGGGTTTGAAAAGTTTGTTGTTTCCCACCAATTTCAGTCTTCACAGTCCTGTAGCCATGAAAAGTATCGCCAGGTCGGTATACTGGTCCTTTTGCCTTTTCCTCGGCTATAGTTCCATTGACTACCGACTTGATCATGTTTGTCAATGTGTTTGCAAGTACTCCGGATTGATTGATGAGAGCATGATGTACTGCCGAATCAATGCGATCTTGTAATGTGTGAAGTTCTTCATTGTTTGATTCGGTTTTGGACTCCTTGCTTTTATCCTCAGTAGTTCCAGACGTACTTGGATCTGATTTCACGATCGGCGACAACTCGACTTTAGTTCTCTGGATGACCATGCCCTGTCGGGTTACCGTGAACGAATGCAGATACTAGTTTTGGAGTTGATCCATCAACTTCTTCATCTCTTTCCTCTGCTCTTCGTTCAATTGCTCGATCGTGATCGGCAGGAAGTTGTCCTCTAAGACTTCAGTAATATTGGGCGTCATGATAACACAATGTCCCCCTGGGCGTGCCAAAAGCGTGTTGATGCAAAAAACACACACTGGCCTGAGAGATTTGCTTATTCTAGTGCAGGTCCAAAACTTGTTCTTAGGTTCGAGGGCGTGCCAGTTGATTTGATCCTGCAATCAACAAGAAGGAATATGCAAATATATTAGTAGACAATTGTCAATTGGCTAGCTAGCCGATATCATATCGTATTGTAACCTAGCCGATGCAATAAAGCATGAATCGGCTGTAAGGTATAGTCAATGACGAAACTAACCCTAAAACTAGTACATCGGCTTAAAAAATCAGTGTTACATAATCTATAAATCAATATTACTTTAGAAGTAAGCAATTGGGATAGATCGGACTGAACCGAGACAGTATAAATTGCCCAAGTCTAAAAAGACATGAAATAATGATTATGTATACTCATGTCATAGCCGATGTCCAGATTTAAGTATGTATCGGCTATAGCTCCGATACAACCCTATACTAGGATATTTTCTGACGACAAATATATTCAACTATAACCAATCAGATTGGTAATAAGCTCAATATATTTATGTTAGATTAGATCCTGATATAAGGGGCAGATATAGAACATTTAACAAAGCATAAAACTATGTAAAATATCTATACCAGATAAGATAAGATCGGCTGAAACCCCGATACTATCCTTATTAACAACCATAAGGCAGGCTAGAGATCATGATTCAAAACACGACTTAGTAGATTAAACTTAACTGATGCAACACTAAGTATGAAAAGAAACATGATATCTAGACAATCAAGCCGATGGTTGCTTTTTCGGGGTGGTGGATACATTATACAATTCAAACCAATAAGACGATCTAGCTATTATCGGCAAAATCCTAGATAGAGTCTGGCCGATGCAAGTAGATTGCATTATCAATCTAAATTATATAACGTATATGATAATTTGCAGATTCGCAAGATATAACTAGAGTGTCATAAAGATGTAAGCTCTTTGTTGAATCCGACAATGACTTTACATGCGATAACGGCTACATCGGCTATCCCAATCGGACTCGGTTTCCAGCCGATACAGACTCCAGCCGATGCGCACTCTGTTTCTGAGATTTCTTCATATCTTCGAATCCACTTCGGATTGGATCTTGTTTCTGACTCATGAATACCAAGTTGCTTGCCAAATTTCATCGTCAACAACGGCGGCGTCAAGAACCCCTCGCGCGGCATAGAGCCGACGCGCTAGGTCCTCGGACAGGGCCTCGTGCTGGAGGTGGAGGTCCTCGACGCTCTCGTCCATGGCGGCGGTCACAGTGAGGGCTGCGACTCTCTCCTCCTACACATCCTGAGTGACCACGGCCAAGGCATCAGCGCGGGCGTCGAGCGACGCTAGGCACGCCACGTGCGCCTTCTGGCCGGCTTCCACCATGCCCTCCACAGAGCGGCGCCCCTTGGCGACCCGGTCCCATTCCACCTCCAACTAGGCCCGCTCCCTCACCCGGGCCTGCATCTGGGCGTTGAGCCCCTCCAGCACCGTGGAGTTTGCCGTGGCAAGGGCCTGGAGGAGGGGCTCCGCGCCTAATGGGGTGGAGGCGGAGAAGGGGACTAGCGCCCCAGTGGTGGCGGGGTCCGGCTTGGCCCTGAAGAGGGAGTGAGGGCCCCGAGTTCGGCCTCAGGGGCCCCACCCAGATTTGCCCCCCGGGGCCTGTTCAGCCTCGGAGCCCGACGCTACGTTAGGCCCCGGGTGCGGCGACCGCGTGCTGCCGCTGATCGGTCTGGCGGGCGCGTGCCGCCTCAGCCTCTTGAGCTCGGGCCGCCTCGGCTTCCCGCGCGGTCTCCTTGGCTTGCCGCACGCGGATCGCTTCGCGGGCGGCCTCCTCGGCCTCCTGGAGGCGTGCCTCGGCCGCTCGCCGGTCGGCCGCCTGTCGAAGCGCCTCCTCGGGTGCTGGCCCCTCGGCCTCGCCCCCCGTGGGCCGGCCGGCTTTGGATTGGCGGGAGGGGTCACCACCTTGGACACTGCGGGGTGGGAGCTCACTGTATAGAGAAGTCAAAAACAGCGAACGAGTAAAACAAAGGGCGGAATGAAAGGGAAAATAAGAGACCACCACTATTGGTGGCGAAACCGTACTTGCGGGGTGGACGGTTCAAAGTCCACTCTGGGGGGCTTAATGAAGCCCCCTTGCTGGGCTCGGTCTCCCCCAGCTTGCAGAGCTGCCTCTTCTTTCTCTCCTCCTCGGGTGGGGGCATCGGTGAGCCGGTCGCCGAGCACCTCCCTGAGGCGTGCTCGGCACCGTCCCTTCTGGGGAGATGTGTGAGGGCTCTTGCCGGACTTCCGTTTCCCCTTGGTGTCACTGGGGCGGCTGCTCCTAGAACACCCCCCACGGGGCCCTGCCTTGCGGCACCCGCCGGAAGGAGGCCGCTTCCCTCCTCCGCCGCGAGTGCCGCCGGCGCTGTCGTGGTCGCGTGGGGGTTGGCTCCCCGAGGCGCCGACCGCGTCCATGATGGCTAGGATGCTGCCACAGTCGGGGTCGCTACAGAGGGGGAGGATCCCCGCTGGGATCAGGGATGATTCCACGGTGCCGAGGTTCAGCACGCGTTGAATCACCACCCTGAGATCCTCCGGATCCCAGTCCCACTCGCAGCCCGACTGAGTCCTGAGGATACCCTCGGAGCCAGTGTACTCCTAGGCGCCCCGGGCGTGTCGCTGGAGCGGAGCGATCCGGCGGCGTAGGTAATCACCGAGTACCATGGCGCCGGTGAGGCCCTGGGTGCGCAGGCCGGCTAGGCGGTCCAGGACGACATCATACGCATCCCCGAGCTCGACGGTCGCCCGCCAGGTTGGTCCCTACGCCGGTGGCCTGCTTGGGAGCTGGAGGCGTCGCTCGTTGGGGAGGGCGGTGTAGTACCAGTCGTTCTTCCAGTCATCCCACTTCTTGTACGGAACACATGGGATGTACCGCTGTGCCGTCTGCGCGCGCGGTTGGAAGTAGCAGCCGTCAACCTCCGTCGCCGGTGACACAGGCTGCATGGTGAAGAACCACCGGAACAACCGTAGAGAGGGGCACACCCCCACGAACATCTCGCACAGATGTGCGAAAATGGCCAATGTCATTACGGCGTTGGGGGTGAGATGCACAATTTGGATGTCGTAGTATTCCAAGACATTCACGAAGAAATCCAAGAAATGGCGGGATTAGCCCCGCCATGGTGAAAGAAAGGAAGAAGATTGACCGGCAGGGGTATTGCGGCGCTGGGCGCGCCTCGCCCAGCGCCACGGACTCCCGATCTGGCATCACCGGCATAAATTTGCGCGGTAAGCCGGCCAACCTCTTGTTAGTAATACGGGAGGGCAGCAGCACGCTGCCGTCAGCCGGCGAGGAGCCCCGCGCCGTGTCGCCGGAAAAAATGGAGTGCGAGAAAGAGAGCGAGCAGCGAGAGAGATGCAGGAGAACTGAGAGAGCTAGGGTGCAAGTAGGCTGTGTTAGGCAAAAGTGGTGAAGGAAGGGAACGGATCCCCTCCTCAACGCCCTTTATACCCTGGCCTCCACCGCACCCGGCTCCTCGTTTCCCGCTCCCACTATCTCGCCCCCTCGATTATCGCGCCCACCTTCCCACTAACCTCACTCGCCCGCTTCCGACGCGCGTGCAGAATCTCGCGGTCGTTGTGGCGACAGAGAGGTGGATCGTGCCCATATTGATTGCGCGCGGTTACCGAAAGATACGCCGTCATCATATCTCTTGGCAGATGGATTGACGTGTTCCGATTTGCACGTCGCTCCAGATAACGTGGCCGTTACGAAATGATGGCCCATTATCACAGAGAGGCAGTTTTCTACTGCTCAAAAATCGCGGCCTTCAGTTCTTCGATACAGGGAGCCTGGGCCCGCGTGTCACCAGACCGAGAGGATGGCGTCAAACCTAGTCGCCCCTTAAGTGGGCTCGCACAGTCCTTACGCTGGGGGCTACTGTCGGTGTCATGGGCCTAGGGGTATGTAGATTTTGGGCTTGAGGTGGCCCCCTGCGCCCACGTGGCCCTTCCCCGAGGGGGGATCGGGCCCGAGGGTGAGGTGGTGGCTGCGCTCTCTAATTCCCAGCTCCCCTAGCACGCTACCGTTGCAGGGGCCAGGTTGCCCCGACCCCCGTGCTTCCGCCATGTGTGCAGGGTTAGGTGAGCGTTCCCAACGCTCACCTAGCCCCATTAATGATGGAAGAGACAAGTGCTTGATCCGTGCACCGCACCGCATTTAATGCGGTTAGGGGCGCGCGTGACTAGTTTGACGCCGGTCACGCCGGCTGACTGGTCTGTGATCGGTCAGAATGACCGATGGGACGGCGGTACAGTGTCAGTGTACCGGTTGCACGTTGGTTGGCGCACTGCACGCCCATCAGATCTCATCGGAATCATGAGAGCCGTTTTGCCTCTTATCCAACTGGAGTTGGTGAGTCAACTCCGGTCATGTGGCGCCCATCACCCGGTACGGACGGAGCACGCAAGTCTCTGCCTATTTAATGAGGATGACGTGGGCGTCGCACCTGACGGGAGTCACGTCGCAGCCACTATGCATGCGACTTCTGCACCAAGCAACAAGACCATTCTTAAATGTAAAAGAATATTTTCCTTTCTCTAGAAAATAGCCTGTTGGCCCATGTGGTGTCCCCTTAAAAGTATAAAAGGAGGCCAAGGCCTAGAGAGGGGGGGCGGTCGATCCCTAAAGAAATCATCTCTAGTCAACCACACACAGGAGTAAGGTATTACGCCTCGCCGGTGGCCTGAACCTGTATAACTCCCTGTGTTGCATTTTCTCTTGGCACTATTCTCTTGATCCCTCTCGCGTCGGAATACCGATTCACGCCCTGCGTCCCCGGCCGAACTCACCAAGGGGGGCCCTCCATGTCCCCCGTTGAGGAGCTCACGCTCCGTCATAGACAATTAAGCTTTTGACTGATTTTCAGGGTGGTGGATACATTATATAATCTAAGCCAACAAAATAATCTATCCGATATCGACAAAACTCTAGATGGAGATTGGCCGATGCAAGTAGAAAACATTGTCAATCTGGATTATATAATGTATATGATAACTCGACGACTTACATGAACAATATTAGAGTGTCGAAGCGATGGAAGCACTAATCCCGATAACTCAAGCCACCATAACAAGCCTTACCCCTCGTCGGAGATTGAAGTCGATGTAGCCCAACTTGTGACAAGAACTCGTTGAAAGGAAAAGGGTAAAAGGTGGCGATGCACCGAAGTTGAATTGATCGAGAGATAATTTACATGGACCCCGGATGTACATAGTTATACCCATGGGTAGATACTAGTCCATATCGGATACGACTCAAACTTTCCTAAAGATAAAAGGAAAAACACAAAGTCCTTATTGAACACTAGACACACTTTCCTAAAGATAAATGGAAACTAATAGACTCTTCCTAATTAATAATAGATAAACTGCCATGCCGCATCCTCCTTGAACTCGGTCTCTTTTGGCTAAGCTTGCTTTAATAGATTAATTTCCTTAATCAAATTTGGTAAGAATCCGATTGTTGGCGATTGATAGCTTCCATCGACCGATTCCAGAACTCTGAAGCCGATATTGACTCTAGGCCGATGATGAATGGTTTGTACACTATGAATCTTGATGGATGTTCACTCTATAACATTAATCAAAAAGGCAACGTTCTAATGATTTGAATCCCACTTTTATTTGGCATTGTCGCTTGGGCCATATAAATGAGAAACGCATGGAGAAGCTCCATAGAGATGGACTTCAACACTCGTTTGATTTTGAATCATTTGAGATATGTGAATCTTGTTTACTTGGCAAAATGACAAAGGCACCTTTCACGGGTCAAAGTGAGAGGGCAAGTGAACCATTGGCACTGGTGTATGTGGACCAATGAGCTCAACAGTAAGAGGTGGTTTTGGGTACTTCATTACCTTCACCAATGACTTTAGTAGATATGGTTATGTCTACTTAATGAGGCATAAGTCTGAATCCTTTGAAAAGTTCAAGGAATTTCAGAATGAGGTACAAAATCATTTGGGCAAGACAATCAAGTATCTACGATCGGATCGTGGAGGAGAATACTTGAGCCTTGAATTTGGCAATCATCTAAAGGAGTGTGGAATTGTTCCACAGCTCACTCCGCCAGGAACACCTCAATGGAATGGGGTGTCCGAACGGAGGAATCGTACATTGTTGGACATGGTGCGATCAATCATGAGCCAAACTGATCTCCCGTTAAGCTTTTGGGGTTACGCTCTAGAGAAACAGGATCCACACTAAACAGGGTTCCATCAAAATCAGTTGTTAAGACACCATATGAGATATGGACAGGGAAACGTCCCAGTTTGTCTTTCCTAAAGATTTGGGGTTGCGAGGATTATGTAAAACGTTTACAATCAGACAAACTCATGCCTAAATCAGATAAATGCTTCTTTGTGGGGTATCCTAAGGAAACGAAAGGATATTATTTCTATAATTGGGAAGAAGGCAAAGTGTATGTCGCCCGACACGGTGTTTTCTTGGAGAAAGATTTCCTCTCAAGAAAGGATAGTGGGAGCACGGTGCAACTTGAAGAAATTCAGGAACCACCAGAAAATGCTTCAACATCCACACAACAAGTTGAGCAAGATGTTGTTCAACAGGTTGAACAAGTTGTTGTTGAACCAGTTATAGAACCACAGGTTTCACGAAGGTCCAAAAGGATACGGTGTACACCTGCAAGGTATGCCTTGGTAACCACAGGACAATGTGAAATAATTGTTGTTAGCCAATGATGAACCTACAACCTATGAGGAAGCGATGGTGGGACTAGACTCTGAGAAATGGCTTGGAGTCATGAAATCCGAAATAGAATCTATGCATGACAATCAAGTTTGGAACTTGGTTGATCCACCTGATGGTGTAAAAGCTATTGAGTGCAAATGGGCCTTTAAGAAAAAGACAGATGTAGATGGATATGTTCACATCTACAAGGCATGATTGGTGGCGAAAGGTTTTAGACAAATTCAATTATAATGAAACTTTATCACCAGTCGCCATGCTAAAATCTATTCGGATAGTTTTAGCGATTGCTACCTATTTCGATTATGAGATATGGCAAATGGATGTCAAAACAGCTTTCTCAATGGAAATCTGGATGAGGATGTGTACATGACACAACCCAAGGGATTTGTCGATCCACAATCAGCTAAAATGATATGCAAGTTACAGAAATCCATTTATGGGTTGAAACAAGCATCTCGGAGTTGGAATATTCGTTTTGATAAAGTGGTCAAGGCGTTGGGCTTTGTCAAAAACGAAGAAGAGCCTTGTGTATACAAGAAGACTAATGGGAGCGCGCTGGTGTTTCTGATCTTATATGTAGATGACATATTGTTGATTGGGAATGATATTCCTATGCTTGAATCCGTTAAGACATCGTTGAAAAATAGTTTTTCAATGAAGGACTTAGGGGAAGCAGCATACATTCTGGGCATAAGGATCTATAGAGATAGATCAAAGAGGCTAATTGGATTAAGCCAAAGTACATACATTGACAAAGTGTTGAAGAGGTTCAACATGCAAGACTCCAAGAAAGGTTTCCTGCCAATGTCACATGGCATTAATCTTGGCAAGAATTAGTGTTCTCAAACAACTGATGAGCGGAACAAGATAAGTGTGATTCCATATGCTTCGGCAATTGGATCTATAATGTATGCTATGCTATGTACACGTCTAGATGTTTCATGTGCACTTAGTGCAACAAGCGATACCAATCAGATCCAGGTGAGAGTCACTGGATTGCTGTAAAGAATATCCTAAAGTACTTGAGAAGAACTAAGGATATGTTCCTAGTCTATGGAGGAGAGGAAGAGCTTGTTGTAAATGGTTACACCGATGCTAACTTCCAAACCGACAAAGATGATTTTAAATCGCAGTCTGGATTTGTGTTCTGCCTGAATGGCGGCGCTGTGAGTTGGAAGAGTTCCAAGCAAGATACAGTTGCTGACTCTACAACAGAAGCCGAGTACATTGCCGCTTCTGAAGCAGCAAAGGAGGCTGTTTGGATAAAGAAATTTGTTTCTCAACTGGGTGTGGTGTCTAGTGCTCTCAGTCCTATGGACCTCTATTGCGATAATAGTGGGGCCATTGCGCAAGCCAAGGAGCCTAGATCGCATCAAAAGTCCTAGCACATTTTACGGCGGTATCACCTCATTCGCGAGATAGTGGATAGAGGAGATGTGAAGATATGCAAAATACACACGGATTTGAACATTGCAGATCTGTTGACGAAGCCACTCCCTCAGCCTAAGCATGAGGCACACACTAGTGCAATGGGTATTAGATACGTGCATGATTGACTCTAGTGCAAGTGGGAGACTGTTAGTGATATGCCCTAGAGGCAATCATAGAGATGATTGTATCACATACTATGTTTACATATTTATCTGATATTGTTCCTTGAAATAGATAACTCATTATTGGCTAATGAATATGTGATTCATTTATGAGACTCTTTATGTTATATGTTGCTATTTCTAAAGGATCCCTGATCAAATATCATATGTGGAACAAATATGGTTAAATGATTAGCATATGTATTGATTGATGATCATGTCTCATGGATCATGGTATGGAGATACCAAATTGATAATGTGGACACATGTTGGGGAACATGTTGTTGGATAGACCAGACATGAGACACTGCAAGAACTATTTGTGTAGTGCTATTAGTGGTCTCGATTAGTGTTGGTATAGAATTCTTAGACCTGAGATTATCATGGTTTCCAACATGTGTAGTGACTTACTTAGGGACTGCTAAACGCTATTCCGTAACTGGGTAGTTATAAAAGTAGTCTTCGGGTGTGTTAAACATGTAGTGGGATATGAATAATCAAGATGGGATTTGGCCCTCCTATGAAGAGATATCTCTGGGTCCCTCGATGTTACAGATTATGGAAGTGCATGGCCATACCAAAAGTGATTGAGGAGTCAATCGCAGGTTATATAATCTATCACAGGATCGAGTGAATGATTGAGCTATTAGAGGATGGCACATATCTAGCCTTGAGCTTAATCGATATCGCGAGGCAAAGGGGTTCATACAAGTAGGCACTAAAGGTTCAGCCGATATGATCTTTGTGTATGCTCGGTGGGTCAATACGTTCTACTAGGGGCCACTGTTGACACGTGGACCGAAAAGGGGTTTTCAGGTTGCACCCGAGTGTGCATGAACCTACAGGGTCGCACGCTTAAAGGGCCGGAATAAAGGGATTGGATGGAGATCCAATATGCACTCAATTCGGATAGGGATCCGAGTAGGACTCCTATGGGACTAGGAGGCCCGGACGTGGTACCTATATATATACGTGAGGGGGTGTGGCCAGCGGGATTAACACATCACGCCACGTGAAACCCTAGCCGCCACTCCCCTCCATGAGCAAAGCCTAGCCGCGCGCGGGTGCTAGCACATGTGCGCGTGGTGTTCCTTCCCTGGACGTGTGGATACCGGTCGAGGTGCCGCTGTCTTGCGGTGCTGATCGGCGTGGGAGCACGGCGAGGAGAACGCACGAGGAGGAGAAGGTCGAGCCGCTGCGATCGACTACTTCCTCTACATCGGCGCGCGCTACATCGCGAGGAATCCTTCGGATCCTTAACGCATATTTCCGCTGCGCAGCGCGTCGAGTGGTAACGATCTATGATCTCATACTTGCATGGTTTCTGGTTTACGCGGTAGAAAAAATTTATTTTATGCTATCGTAGCCTACGCGTATCCCAACAGCGATGACCCTCCACGAGCTCTACTACCATCGTAGAAACATCAGGGCAAATGAAGTACCATGTGGTAATAAGTGCATAACCATGTGGTAATAAAAGCAGCACGATATACCAGTGATGGGTAGTGATATCGATAAGGTATCTCCCAACCACCTAACATGGCTATTGGTCGATTATCGCGAATTTTGACTCGAAAACCTTTTCTTGTGAGGAAAGGGTCATCAGGGTCAGCATAGTATCCTGGTGAGTGAGATTCAAAAAATTTAGGCTGGTTCCAAAGAAGTGATCTATCCATGTAGAGATGGTCACTAGCCCAGATCTGTTCAGCTGCGATGGGCACAAATTAACGTAGATTGAGTGGAGAGTCTGGACATATTCACAAGTAGACGGAAGTGGGATATATTCCTCGTACAGGAGACCGGAGAAAGGTATACCCATGGCATCATATAGCGTGCGGAGAGGGTACCCCATCTCTCCATGACTGGTTATTAAAGTGTGCGCATCGACATTTTAATATGTTAAAAACGCGGTCTCCAGTGATTGGTTGACATGACAATGATATATTGAGGCCATGACTCCACGAATAATATCCGCCTCTTAAGATAATCGCAATTCTCTTGATTCACTAGCATCATGCGAACCCATAATAACAGTTTGTCATATGACGGAGCCTGCGTAAGGAGTTTCAAGGGCTGGTCTTCTACCCATCTCATTGAGGCTGAATTAATGAAATGTTGAGCCAACAAAGCAGTGTGTTGGGGCACCTCCGGAGGTCCCGAATTCTTAGGTTCAAATACTGGTTTTAAGCATATGCATTCACCATTGTTCCCTCGGATGTGCTCTGGGATGATCTTGAAAACCAAACATCACGTTTGGAGGAACAATAAATAATTTAGGAGGCGGTGTTGGAACACAGAACACAGCCCAACCTTGTTATTTGAGGGAACTACCTCACCTGAATAAGTCGGTGGCCACGTTTGAGGTTCAAACAAGAGGCTACTTGAGACATAAACAAATACACTTCTTCATCATCACCGATTGACATTACATCTTCAGGTGAGGTAGTTGCTGGCCAATATGATAGAAAGAATTAAAGTCATCACGCCAAAGAAGCATCTCGCCATATGTTCCTTTGGCGCCTTCTTGGCTAGTCCATTGTATAATATGTAGATTGAGGGCGCCTCAACATGAGGGTTCCCCTTTGAAGAAAAGAGAGAAAAAATACCGATACATATAAGATGGATCAATTCACGAAAGAGTTTAATGATTTTCTTATAATGAGAAACCTACCTTCTGTTCCTTTTTCTTATAATGGTCTTTTCGCCGTGAGAATTTTTGCATGCCAAGGCCATTCTCTTCCAGGGCAGTTTTCTTAACACCTTCATCACTATCATGGCCAGGCAATGGTGTATCATCCGGGATCTCCTGCCAAGTATACGTGTGGTTGCATGTGCTGGCACGATCGGCACGTTCACCAGCCTTCTGCATATTCTCGCCTTGATCAGTAGCAAAGGAACTTGACTTCTCTCCCTAGGCTATCTCCGTCTGCACTACTACCAACATGTGTTGGGAAATTAAGCAAAGAAAAGCAACGATGGCTGTTATGATAACCACAAAAAAAAAAACGCTGGAGCAACTTAAAAAAAAGGATAAAGAAAAGGAGAGAAAGAAACAACGCAGAACAAAATAGAAAAGAGGAACGAAGCTGTGCTTACCGGTATTTATCGTAAGGTTTGATTTGATACTCTGATTGAAGATTTTAACTACCACGCCTGAACAAGGTCCCAGCGAACTAACAGGACTCTGTTTTAATTGCTCGATCAAGAGGCTGTTCAGACTTTATACAGGACGGCCGGGAGCACGGATGATATACGAACTTGGTTTCAATATGCATCAGATCACATAGAATCGTTGTGATAGCCGGCTTGAAGAAAACATATACTACACAGAGAAGGATTTTAGTCCTCTGTAATAATACTGCCATTTGCTTCGCGTACAAACTCACTCGGCGGGAGGCATTTGTTTGATGAATTCATCGAATTAAATATTACTAATATTAGTGGGTATTGTTTTCAAATGCAAATAATAGGGTCTAGTATCACAATTTTTTTAATATATTAAATATTGGGCTCATTTTGTTCTATATTTTTGAGTAGAGATTATAAGTTCAAACGGATTTTGAATATGGCGCGTTATCTGGAAAATAGGTTCTGAAAGATTATATGGGGAGAAAATCAATAAGTACAGGCTGTGCCATTAGTTTGCCGTTTGTGATAATCACCGTCGAAACTAGAATTCGGCAATATGAAAAGGGGTAGCACACACAAAATGGAAAGTGGATAGGTTATAAGATAAAGGAATTAGACAAGTTCAGGCCTTCTTGAAAGAAGTAATACCCTACTCCTGTTTTAGAGATTGGATCCGTCGAGTGGTATATTGATCTGATAATCTGATATTGCTCATGCCTACGAGAGGCATCCCGTCCTCCTTATATTGCCGAAGGGTTTACAAGATAGAGATTTAACTCCTTACGGTTTAAATCTCCTATAACTAATTTACAATCTTATCTAACTAGGACAATAGGTCATTTCCTTGATCTACAAATAAACGTAATACCCAAGCCCTAACTTGTTACATAATATATGTATACAATCTATCCCCTATATCCAGTCAGATAAACTAGATCTGTGGGTATGTGGTACCCATAACCTCCACGCAGCCCCTGAGACCTTCACAGTCGACAAGATAATCTTCTCCCGAGTCAAAATATATACAACCGAGTGCTTCAATCATCTCTGCCATAGTCTCCCGAGTGCTTTTACCAAATCATAAGGCTGTGAAGGGCTGGAAAAAATTTCAAAAATATACCTAGGTGCAATGCACCTATTTAGGTATAGCCCCCGACTATGTGATTAGTTGAACAAACTAAACATATAGTCAAGATTAATAATATCAACCATCCGAGTGGTTTTAATCCACCTAAGTAGTATAATAATAGCACATGCAGTATGAACCCCCAAGTAAAAAAGACTCAAGTGATTAAACCGACAACTTTGTAAAATATGATGTGAGCAACCTAAAGTTAACTACATCTTTGAAACTCCCATAGCAAAATAGCTATAAAGAAACTTGTATACCATGAGTAAAAAATTTCCAAAGTATCAGGTACATACCATGCGCACACTGCTTTAACAAATGTGCTTAAGTCCTTAAAAGACAAATGGTTTCACCACACCTAAAAATATACGGCATATGTGGTATAAAATCCGTGTAAACAAACTCATAGAGGATTTACCAACTGCCTGGAAAATGACCAAAATATATAATCAACCTAAGCTATAATATTGGTCAATAAAAATGCACACTTACGTGGCAAAAAGCAAACATATTATATCCAATCAATTGCTTTATAAACCTAAACAGTGCCTTGACTTATACATATATAAAAAAGTCAGTGGGGCAATTATATAAAACTTCACCGTTTGTTACCTTTTAAAGTACATTGTACCAACTCCTAAGAAGTTGAGTAACAATGGTATAAATGGATTTTAAGGTATTGGGCACTTGATCACGCGCACTTTTACCTAAGCAAAAAAAACTTGAGCCCCTAGGGACATATATCAAACTACAGCCAGCAATATGGGCTAAAAACACTCAATGGACCTCGGCCCAATTAATCATTTCCCGATACCATTAAATGTAAACCAAGGAAGCAACCGTTGCCATTCAAGCCTCTTCGTCTTCCTCGCGAAAAATTCTCCGGCGCTCCTGTTCACAGCTAACTCTGCGCAGATTAGGGTTCCATTTTCCCACATTTCCAGCCAGCCAAACTTTGCACCCCCATCGGATTATACTGCGAACAACTTCAATTTCCTTTCCCACACCATCCCACATTAGGAAAACTCCCAAATCCACTCACTTCTTCACCCTAACCATGGCCGGAGAGAGAAAAATCCCTTTTGACCAATGGGCAAGATCTGATGTGAAGGAGTCCACCGTACTGGAGATGGTTAAGGATGGTGTGCTCCCAGCAAAGGAAATCATCGGATGGTGCCCCGCCTACGGCGAGGAATTTCCAACTCTAGAAACCGGCAAAATGATGGTATTTACCTCTTTCTTCTATGCTGGTTTTGCCCTTCCAACCTCCAACTTCTTCCATGGACTTCTCCAGTTTTATGGAATTCAAATCTATCATCTGAACCCAAATTATATTCTGCACATTGCCAATTTCATCCACCTCTGTGAAACTTTTCTAGGCATTCTTCCACATTTCGTCCTATTCCACCGCATCTTTTTCCTCAAACCTCAACCAAACAAAAACAACTGACCCGAAAATATTTCTCTCTTCCCTTCAAAACCTTCACAAAGGTTAGCACTCTAGCTGGTTTTACATTTCCAATCCAGCTCCTAGTCGGCCTCCCCCCAATTCCTCAGGAACATTGGAGAAACCTCCCAATCGGCGACGAGCTTGCCTAAGCAAACGAGTTACTCAGCCGCCTCATGGAGATCAAGCAAAAAGGCCTCCAAGGAGAACAAGTCACTAGGTATTTCATCATGTGCCAACTGGCTCCAATCAAGGAGAGAAGAAACCAGCATACGAATATGAAGGTCGGTCTGATCCAAACCGTGAAGATCCAAACTCCATAGACTACAAGGTCATGTGTAGCCGCATGTATAAGATCTTCTCATCCGGCATAGCCATTGACCTCCTCCCACCGTATAGCTTGCATCGACCTCCTCCCACAGTAAGCAAACTTCCATCCTCTTTATATAATCAAGTTATCTTGAACATGACTGTCTTAACAACTCTTCGTAACATCTCTTATGCAGGAAAATCTACTTTTTTCGTCGAAACCTCCTCTTAGTGCTCCTCGTAAGCCAGCTGCTAGCCAAACTCAACTTTCTGGTGGCCCCACAATCAACCCAGCTGCCAAAAGCAAACGAGCAGCCCAAGACAAGGATCCAAAACAAAAACTGAAGTGTAGAAGACGATGATGACGAACCAAATAATCAGCAAGCCAGCACAACAACCGCACCAACCAAATCTCCCACTTCTCGGCCTGCTCCCAAATTCCTCAAGTCATCAAGGTATCATTTAAATCCCATTTAATTATCGCAGCCTTAGCCTAGCTAACTAAGCCATCATCCCATGCAAATACAAGAAACCTCAAGACATCGATCTGATAGGTAGAACTGAACCCCACCTCCAAACTCCGAGACCGCTAGCCAGAAGACACCAAGTCCAGAATAGGTTTCTGAAGAGCAGGCTAAAATCAACAAACCATCAGTTGAACCTCAATTAGAGCCCCCGACTGGAAACCAGTCGGAGACTGCTAAGTCGGCTCCTGAAGAAGAGCCCCCGACTAGAGACTAGTCAGGTGAAGAACATCCAAATGCAGCTCACTGCTTTTTGATCAACACGCTTTTGGCGTGCCAGCCAGTTTGATCCTGCAACTGACAAAATATATAAATTGAAGATCATCAACTAGCTGATCGACTGATAAGCCGATGTAGTAATTCCAGCCGATGCCGATACTAGCCAATTTTGATAGGGTTCTGAACTATCGGCTATATATATCCAATGTAGATGATACTTAAGTAAACAAAGACAATCGGCTGATGATAATGTAGTAAAATAATAATATAATCCAGTAGCAACCAATCGGCTAGTAATGATATGATGGAATAAGCATTGATCCGAAGGTAAAAGCAATCATCGGCTGGAGGTCCGGTGTCGTTAAATCCAAACAATTAGATAAACAGTGAAACCTTTCTTGTCATCGACTAAAACCAACTTGTAAGTAATTTTTATAAGCCGATGCAATGTCTAGATAACTCATCGGCTGAAACTCCGATGAAACCCTTATTGGCAATCAAGAAGCATGCTAGAGATTATGGTTCTAAGCATAACTTAGTAGATCAAACTTAACTGATGCAGCACTAAGTATGAAAAGAAACATAATATCTAGACAATCAAAGCTTTTGGCTGATTTTCAGGGTGATGGATACATTATATAATCTAAGCCAATGATGTAATCTAGCCAATATTGACAAAACCCTATATGGAGATTGACCGATGCAAGTAGAAAACATTGTCAATTTAGATTATATAAAGTATATGATAATTCATCGACTAGCACTCCGATAAAACATTAGCATGAACCTATCGGCTTAACAAGATTTATATTATCAACAACTATCTAGTAGGTTAAACCTAACCGATGCAGCACGAGATTGTATATGATAATCTAATACTTGATGAACCGATAGATCTTAATAAACCCTGAACTCAACTCGATATGCTCAGGGATCTGGTGTAACGCCCTAAAAATTCGACCAACAAGATCGAAACCCTAAAGTATGGACCTTCAAAAAACTTTTTAAATGAATTGCATCATGCCGGATTTATTCGCACGTTTTATTGGATTTTACGGTTGGTTTAAACGAGTGTTACACCTAGTAAATAATATAACTTTAGGGGGATTATATTAAATATATAAGAAATATGGTGACACAAATTTAAGAGGGCATTTTTTTGCATATACATAAATATATATATATGGGGGCACGAGTATAAATCCTAGACATGAATATATACAGAGACGTACGTACGTATATGTGCGAATAATGTGTATACAAAATAATAATAATTATAAAATTATCAAAACATGGCAATTTGGAGAGAAGTATCTAGAAACACTAAAAATATTAGGCAACAACCATTTAGACGAAATTACAAAATGGCGGGTGAATTTTTAAATGACAAATCAACTGGATTCGACAAAAATTGGAAATCGGCACTATTCATGAGCCGCCACCTATTCGGCCGAGTCCCCACCCACGCGCGCGCCCGCGCCCGCGCGCCTGCCTTGCGCCGCAAGCGCCCGGACCCGCCGCAGCAGCCGCCGAGCTCACGCCCCGCACGCGCGCCCACGTCGCCGCCCGCGTCGCCCGCGCCGCACGCGCCCACGTCGCCGCCCGCCGCCCCCCGCGTCGCGCGCGCCTACGCTGGCCGCCCTCGCGCCCCGCGCCGCACGTCGCCCGCCCGCTGTCGCCGCGCCGCACGCGCCCACGTCTCCGCCTGCCGCCGCCCGTGTCACGCGCGCCCACGTCGGCCGCCCTCGCGCCCCTCGCCGCACGACGCCCGCCCGCACCGCTCGCACGTCGCCGGCCATACCGCGCCCACGCCGGCCGTACGGCGCCCACTCCGGCCTTACCCCGCCTTACCCAGCCGCCCACGCGCGCCCCAGCGTCACGCCTCACGCCCCGCGCCGCATGTCGCCCTGTCGCCCCCGTACCGCACGCCCGCCGCTCGCTGCCTCCGCGCGCACGACGCCACCTCCCCACGCCGCGCGCCCACGCCGGCCACCCTCCCGCCCTATATAAAGCCCTTCCCCTTTCCCCTCTCCTCCTTACGCCCTCCCTTTCTCTTTTCTCCTTCTCCTGCTTCGCCTCGTCGCCGTGCGCCGCCGCAGCGCCCCGGGCCGCCGCGCACCTCGCCGACCGCCGCGCGCCTGTAAGCCGCCGCCGGTAAGCCCTTACCCCTCCTTCCCCCCTAGGTTGGCCGCAAGAGAGAGAGAGAGAGTGGCGCCGGTGAGCAGAGAGGGAGAGGAAAGGAGGAGGAAGAAGAAGCAGGAAGGAAGAGAGAGAAGAGAGAGAAGGGAAGAAAGAAAGAAATAGAAAAAAAAAGAAAAAGGGAAAAGAATAGAGGGAAGAAGGAAAAAGAAAATAGGAGAGGGAAGAAAAATGGGGAAAAATAAAATCTAGACCTAGGGAAGAAAATCTAGAATAGAAAATAAAGTGGAGGAAATAAGTTTAGGATAAGGGATTTAGTATAAAATCCGTCGATTATTTTAGAAACCCGCTCAAGAAATTAAATTGGATTATTTAAATGCAAATATTCACTTAGCTAAATAATTCGTTAGTGATTGTTCTTTTGCGGGATGTTTAGTCAAATATTTAGATTTCCATTTTTAGGTTTTACCAGCTCGCGTGTATACTAATTAGTTAATTCTAAAACTTCTAAATTAATCGTTGCCGTTAATGTTATCACAATAACCATTTAATCGTTATTTAATTTTACTCGTCAATTAGGTTATACGTTTGAGTAGCCATTGCAACTATTTAGTAGATTACCGATCACCAAAGGTGGAATATTATCGGACCTACCTAGGCGAGTCGCGTAAATTAAACCGGATAAATGTCCTAGTTGGTTAACGTTAAAATTTTGAGGACAGAAGTATTAACAATCGGAATGGAACTATTTTATAAATAATAATAATAGAAGTGAAGCCAACATTCGACACTCACGTTAGATCATTTCTTTAAATTGGATTTTTATCGGATTTTAAATGAATTCTGAGCGAATTCAATTTCTTTCGCACATAATTCTAGACACCGAGGGAGTGGTGAGTCCGACCGAAGATCAAAAACCACAGGACTTTGAGCAAGGCAAGTCATCACTATCCTTGAACATGTTGATCCCAAGTTGCGAAATTATTTTTATTTACAAATAAAGATGCATGCGATGATGGACAACCTACTTGTTATTATGCTATACCTTGATTATTGTTTGTTCCCTATATTCCTTTGTAACCATGCTTATACATGAGTCCCTAGTCAAATATGACAAATGCTTAGTGATGCTATTCTAGAATCATGCATACTCATATTTATCAAATGCTTTATGCTTGGGCCATTACCTTGGGGAAGGTAATTGGGATGCGGCATGTGGAGACATGAGCGCCACATTGCCATGATATGATGACATGATTTGAGGAAAGAGAAATAAAACCAAACAAGTGTTTTCGACTGGGGCGGATGGTGGATTTGGGCGGTATCCGGAAAAGGCTAGCTCCGTCCCCGGTCAGTTAAGGACCGAGCCATGAAGTTAAGCATGAAACGACCCCAGTACAACCGTACTTCTCGGATGGGTATAGACCTAGCTGGCTAGATAGCCGAGCAGTGGCAGTATCCTTGCATAGAAGGTTCACCCCAGTGTGTGAGGCAGGTTCGCTACGACGGGGCAACCGTTGAGGTGGGGACGTGATGCGTACCCTACATCGGTGTCGCCGTTGGTAGGACTGCCACGTGTGTGAGAGTGAGAATCTAAAACTTAAGTTATAAACTTGTGCGTGTGTGAGACTCCTTTCCCCGGGAGCACCAGAACTCCTCTCGCTGCTAGAAACAGATACGCCTAGAGTGCACGAGGATGATAGTTCATGGAGCGGGTACTGCCAATGTAAGGTTATCGAAAGGCTTTGCCGTGACGCGTCTCATGTGTTGGGACGAGGCTCATGTGTTGGGCAGCCGCGGAGTACGGGTAAAGTGTACATCCACTGCAGTGTGAGTAAAACAATCTATTCGAATAGCCGTGCTCGCGGATATTGAGCACCAGGACATGCATTACACTTGGCTAGACTCTAAATTCTTAACCTGTGTGGGATGGGATATTGCATGATGAGTTTTATGCTGTTGGAGCCACTTCCTGAGAGCAGGAAGGTGGACGTCCACAGAAAACCATGACGACCAACAGCGGGAAGCCATCCTTGGGATCACAATGGATGGTGGACAGAACCGTCGTTGTTTAATTTGAACTCTGGTATTAAAACTTGATCAGTTATGCTAGGTCTTAGGTTTGTGAAAATGACTGCAAAACTAGTTTTCTGCAACTGAGCCTTTGCCTTGCCTTGAATGAAACCCTTCATATGCATTGTTGCCGTGGTGACTTGCTGAGTACGGTTGGTAATCACCCTTGCAATTATAAAGTTCATCAGAAGCCGAAGATGACACCGCAGAGGATCCATACGCCTACTACGACGAAGATGCGGAAGAAGAGGGTGCTCACTAGGTCTAGATACGGTCGTTGCCTGTGGCAATGGCGATGTCGCTGCCTTCGCTCCGCTACTTATCTATATTCTGCTTTTGAACTGTATTCCGGACCATTTGGTCCTTTGTTCTAAGACTACGCCTGCGGGCCTATGATGTATTAATTCGTACACAACGCATATGTATGCGCTTTTGGTAATTCAACTATATATCGTGGTGCCAAACTACTTGATCTAGGGAAATGGCACAAAATACACGAGTGATTCCTGTTGCAAAATGGGGGTCCTTACATCTGGTTGTCCCGATCTTTTGGTGAGTTGATGATAACTACGATTTGGGAGAAATGCTGACGACCCGACTACAACCGTACGAGATATTGTTGTGTTGCGCCTTAGCGATCGATACACCTCTCCGTGGGTTGTTGATCTTGCCGGTGCAGATCAACACTATTCCTGCAAGCAAATCAAAGAAACAAGTAAGAACAAGATAAAAGTAATCTGAATTGTAAATAGGAATTGAATACAAATGATAAGTTGGGGTTCCGTAACGAGCAATGCGATCTAACCGATCATGGGATTACATGGCAAAGTAGCAAAGCTAAACTTTAATCTAAACAAAACCCAAGAAAACCTGAAGGGGTACCTAGCTATTTAAGGAGGTGGGAGGATGACCAAGTGGTCCCTAGGGTCGTGCTCCATCAGGTTGGGGCGCACCCCACATGGGCCGGGGTCCCAGATGAAGTTACAAGCCCATAGGCCCACTATAGGTGAGACATCACCTTGTTTCTTCAATTGCGGATGAGTGAGATGAAATTTGGAGACGAGGCTGGATCCATTGGAAACATGACTCCAAGAGCTTTCCATCAAGTACTCATAGACCCAAAACGAAGCTCGCATGCATATTTGGCGACCATTTAAGGTCAACATTTTAGCAGGTGGCCGTATCGGATTCCAAAACTTATTCGGCTCAATCCCGATGTCTTCAAGTTGTCCTATGATATGAGCAATGGTTGTATCAACGGTAGTCATGGTCCCATCATCTGTCTAATGTGATGGATATAACAAATCTATTTAAAACAATATTGTGGTTGTAGATATATATCGGCTAAAACGGAAGATCAGACCTAACCAAGATAGTCCCAACTAAACCGATGCGTCTCTAAAAACAATGCAATTAAAATAGAATTTAAATATCAGGTAGGCAAATATATCAACCAAACCAGAGCGATTCAAGAGATGCAGCCTTGAACAACACCAATGTAGCCGATAGATTCGCTAAGGCCTAACGGAATGTAGGGTTTACCGCTTCACCAGAGATCGAAAGCCAATGCAGCCCCGCGTCAGGTGCCAAGTTCCGCTGATTGGTAAGTAAAACCTCAGAAAAGAGGGTGGTGCTACACTGAGAGTAGTTGTATTGATTGCGAGATAGTTTACAATGACCCCAGGTGTACATATTTATACCCATGGGTATATACTAGTCCTTATTGGACACGATACAAACTTTCCTAAAGATAAAAGGAAAAACAAGAAGTCCTTATCGGACATTAAACACACTTTCCTAAAGATAAAAGGAAACTAACAAACTCTGTCTAATTAATAGATAAACTGCCATGTCGCATCCTCCTTGAACTCGGACTTTTCTTGATAAACTTCCTTTCATTGATTAATTTCGTTAACCGAATCCATCAAGAATACAACTGCTGGCGATTGATAATGCTCATCGGCCGATTCCAGGACTCTGAAGCTGATACTGACTCTAGACCGATGATGACTTCGAGGCTTACCAAATTTCGTCGTTAACACATGCCCCCCAGTTTTGGAGTATGAGGACTCATGCTTCAAAATTCTCTTCTGTCTCACCTTGATTACTCCAAAATTGATCCTCCTTTGTTTCTTGACATCGGCTCTCATAAGCCGATGCCGTCTGTGCTAGATGAGCTAGATTGTCAAACTCATGGCAAAAGAATATATATCTGATAGGTGCTGACAATCCTTGGAATGCACGATCGGCTAGCCGCTCATCGGTTAGGCTCAAATTGTAGCATCGGCTGCGAATATTGCGAAATCTTTGAGTGAACTCTATAGTGAATTATCCTTCTTGCTACTCAACCGATATTAAGTCTAAAAACTTCATCTCGTTGACTCCAGCAAAGAAATATTTATGAATTTGCTTCCCAAGATCGGGCCAACTTCTGATAGAATTTGATGGCAATGATGAAAACCATGTGAAAGGTGATTCAATCAAAGACAATGGAAACAATCTAACTTTCAGAGCCTCTTCAGCCGATGCCTCCCGACATTGCGCTACGAATCGGCTGATACATTCTATAGTAGATATATCATCTTGCCCTGAAAACTTGGAGAAGTCTGGAATCTTGTATCAGTATGGAAGTGGAACTTTATAGAACCATTCAGGATATGGTTGCCGATACATATGGATTTGCTCCTTTGGTCTAATTCCAAACTGCTCCTCTACGAACTTTGCAATTCTATCGGCCCAATCATCGTTCCTCTGATGGTATTTTTTTTCTCCACATTGATGCTCTTGAAGTTCTTTTGGCTGATATTGTTGATATGGGTCACCATGCCGGTACTGATGTGCTTGCTGCCCGAGACGATACTGCTGATGTTCTTCAATGAGCTGATCTTTTTGAACAATTAACTCGTCAACTGTTGTCTTGATCAAATTTTGCAATATACTCACCAAAACATCAGATTGATTGAACAAGGCATGATAAACTACTTCATCAACTTCATGTTGAAATGTTTGAACCATCTGCCTAGGAAGTTGAGTTGTCTGAATTGACCCTTGTTGCGTCATGACGAAAGATTGAAGACAACACTTTTGAAAATCAGCCATAGATTGCTCCACCTGTTGTTTCTGTTCCTCCGTCAAATTCTCCATTGTGACCATGATCTTGGCATCGACTTGTTCTTCATACATGTAGGTAAAAAATCGAGTCCCACCAGGCGTGCCAAAATGTGTTGACATAAAAACACGATGGCCTGGGAGATCTGCTTAGCTCCAGTGCAGGTACAAAAATAATGATGAGATGCGGGCCTGCCAGTCAGTTTGATCCTGTAACTGAAAGGATATATAAATTGAAGATCACCAAATAGCCGATCAGCTGATAAGCCGATGTAGTAATTCCAGTCGATGCCGATACTAACCGATTTTGATAGGGTTCTGAACTATCGGCTATATATATATACCCAATGTAGACGATACTTGAGTAAACAAGGACAATCGGCTGATGATAATGCAGTAAAAATAATAATATAATCCAGTAGAAACCAATCGGCTAGAAATGATATGATGGAAGAAGCATGATCCGAAGGTTAAAGCAATCATCAGCTGCAGGTCCGATGTCGTTAAATCCAAACAATTAGATAAACAGTGAAACATTTGTTGTCATCAGCTAAAACCAACTTGTAAGTAATTCTTATAAGCGGATGCAACGTCCAGATGACTCATCGGCTGAAACTCCGATGAAACCCTTATTGGGAATCAAGAAGCAGGCTAGAGATTATGGTTCTAAGCATGAATTAGTAGTTCAAACTTAACTGATGCAGCACTAAGTATGGAAAGAAACATAATATCTCGACAATCAAGCTTTCGGTTGATTTTCAAGGTGATGGATACATTATATAGTCTAAGCCAACAAAGTAATCTAGCTGATATCGACAAAACCCTAGATGGAGATTGACCGATGCAAGTAGAAAACATTGTCAATTTAGATTATATAAAGTATATTATAATTCATCGGCTAGCACTCCGATAAAACATTAGCATGGACCTATCGGCTTAAGAAGATTTATATTATCAACAACAATCTAGTCGGTCAAACCTAACCGATGCAGCACGAAATTTTATATGATAATCTAATACTTGATGAACCGATAGATCTGTCTAATGTGATGGATATAACAAATCTATTAAAAACAATATTGTGATTGTAGAGATATATCGGGTAAGATAGAAGATCAGAGCTAACCGAGACAGTCCCAACTAAACCTATGTGTCTCCAAACACAGTGCAATTAAAATCGAACTGAAAGATCTGGTAGGCAAATATATCAACCAAACCTGAGTGATTTAAGAGATTGAAGTGATGCAACCTTGAACAACACCAATGTAGCCGATAGATTCACCAGGGCCTGACGGAATATAGGGCTTACCCCTTCGGCGCAAATTGAAAGCCGATGTAGCCCCGCGTCAGGTGCCAAGTTCCGTCGGTTGATAAGTAAAACCTCGGAAAAGAGGGTGGCGATACGCCGAGAGTAGTTGTATTGATTGAGAGATAATTTACAATGACCCCGGGTGTACATATTTATACCCATGGGTAGATACTAGTCCTTATTGGACACTATACAAACTTTCATAAAGATAAAAGGAAAAACACGAAGTCCTTATCGTACACTAAACACACTTTCCTAAAGATAAAAGGAAACTAACAAACTCTGCCTAATTAATAGATAAACTGCCATGTCGCATCCTCCTTGAACTCGGACTCTTCTGGATAGACTTCCTTTAATTGATTAATTTCGTTAACCGAATCCATCAAGAATACAACTGCTAGCGATTGATAGTGCCCATCGGCCGATTCCAGGACTGTGAAGTCGATACTGACTCTGGACCGATGATGACTTCGAGGCTTACCAAATTTCGTCGTTAACACTCATCGTTAATAATGAAGGACAACCAGCCTGCTCTACACCACAAAATAAACAGAAAACTGATACCGTCAATAAACCATCTGATCATGCACAAGGCCCTCTTCCTAGACGCTCTAGGTTCATTACTGGTAAGTTTCTTACAGCATTCAAATTCACCTTCATATTTCATATCAACCATCTTTAACATTGCAAATTAGGACCTCTGACTAGCGAAGAGGAAGAAATCCCCAGAATCAGATCAGTCAAAGAATCTCGCCCTCCAGTGAAACTACAATGGAGAGATAGAAATGGTATTCTGCAAGGCGTCATCATAAATAAGCATAAAGAAGATAAAGAGCTCCACATGCTAATCAAAAGCTTAAATGAGTCCACCCGGCTGGTCAATGTAAGTCTTTCTTCCTTTGTTCCCATCATCTACATCTGCTCCTTTCTAACCCAACTCATCGCACAGACAATTCACCTTCATAACGAAGCCAACACGGACACCTTAGAAAAGCTAGTTCCACACCTCGAGACCCTCGAAAAAGTTAAGGCCGAGTTAAGGCAAACTAAAGAGGAAGCACAATTTAGGGAAAAGGAATTAAAGAACCAAGTCAACCAGCACAAGGATATCAGCTTCAATCATTGTGGAACTATTAGATGTAATTCACATCCCCATTCTTATTATACAAATGGTGAAAACAACTAGACTCACTTATACTCTTTTAGCTCAAGAACCAAAATCGAAGCTCTATTCGCTCGGCTAAAGAAACTCGAAGACTCAAATGCCCAGCTAGTCATCGACAAAATCAAGGTCGAAGAAAATCTAAAAGGTAATGATGCAGTCTTTTTAAAATCTTCTACACACATATTCTGTTCATCTTCACTTATCCGTATACCCCATTTGATCTAACACAGATCACCAACTTAAACTAAAGCCCAATTTGATGTGTTCGCGGAGCAAGTCAAAATAGCTGATGACGTCCGAGACGACATTGCCAATGCAGCCACTCCAATCCTAAATGCAATATACCAGAATGACCTTGGCTTCAGCTCAGAAGATGTTGTAGAAATCTTTGAGAAACTTCAAACTGCTCCAGCTAGATATTTCAACAATATCAAGGATGCTGCCTCCATGGGTGCAAGCCAGGCTTTAGCAATGATCGAATATTTGTATCCTCGAGTTGATATAGAAGCTGCTGGATTTGGCTTCACTGATGGTACCGCAGATGAAGAAGCTCTCGAGCTAATCAATCAAGCCCAAGAGCCTCCTAGAAAAATAGCTTATGATGTAGTACATAGTTTTCGTGAATGAATCATTATCCTTGTATAAATTAACCATGGAGTTACAATCTGTTATATGATTACTTATTTATGCCATGCTTTAAGTTTCAAATCCAGCTTTAAATTTCTTAAAACTTCTCTCCAACTTCTTCCAAGCCTAAAACTTGTCGAAGCCTTTGAAAATTTTTAGTCCTCATCAACTAGATCCAAACTCAAACAGAGTCAATGACAAGTCATACAAACAAATTAAATTGAAAGATATCATACTCCATTATTATTGATAGCCTCCGACTGGCAACTCAAGAAATTTCTTGAAGTTGGCAGTCGAAAGAAAAAAGTTACAAAGAAATTTCTAAGTATAGTAACGACGAAGATGCTCTATGTTCCAAGAATTATCCACAACTGTTCCTTCTTCACGCTTCAATCGGTAGCTCCCGGCCGAGTAACTTCCGGAATTGTAAAAGGCCCTTCCCATAAAGGTGATAATTTGTGCCTATCCTTGGCCATTTGAATCTTCCGAAGAACCATATCCCGACAATAAAAGCTCGTGATCTGACATTACGATTGTGATAACACTGAAGACCTTGCAGATATCTAGCCGATTGAATGAGGGCTGCCTCTCGGGCTTCCTCCAATCGGTTCAAGTCATCTGTCCTATCTTACTCTTGGCACTCATCATCAAAATTGCGAACTCTTAGGGATTCGAATTCCATTTTACTCGGTAACATAGCTCGATGTGAACCCGCTAGGGTTTGTGTCCCAATCTTTCAATGAGAGGTGGGAGATAACTCGATTGGATGAAGACGACATTCACGGCCCAACTACAACCGTCCAAGGACACTGCGCCTTAGCAACCAATACACCATCTCCAATGGTTGTCGCGAACTTGTGATGAACGACACCCGGCCACGAGGACACTCGTCCTGCAAGCAATCGAAGAAAAAGCGAGAACAAGAAGAACAAGCACTGAATTGCTAGATGAAGATGAAAGTTTCACTATGAAAAACACGATACAGCGGGGTTCCAATTACAGGCAAATGGGCGGTTTAGCCAACACGCGCGTGCGAGCAGGTAGCAAGTACCTAACTCTAATCATCAAAACCCCCAGTGCTCTCGGCGCTGGCTAAAGGTATAAGAAGAGGGGGAGAACAACCACAGGATTGTGCTCTAACCCTAGGATGCGCCCCTATTGGGCCCAACTTGATACATGGCCCGTTGGGCCCAAAAGAAAACAGATATGGACATGGACATGCAGCACCGTGGACAGAAAACACTCGGTAGTAAAATGACAATTGCGGCTGTTCCAGAACAGATATGGACATGTGGCTGGATCCATTTGAAATTAGACTTGATAAGCTTTCCATGAAGTACTTGCACGCTCAAATCGGAGTTCACATGAAGTCATGGCAGCCATCAGAAGTTGGTGCTGTCCTGCAGTCCGAATCCACCCCGCGCGAATCCTCTCCCCTTTGGATCCTCTCCATCGTTCCTGAGTAAAACAAGAGTGCACGCATCTCCAGGGTATAAAGAAGAGGTGTTGATGTCCTCATCATAGATTTAGCCCCATATACCAAGAAAAAAAGTGACTGACCCATAGCCCGACTTGGTGTGGTGCGTAATGACCATAAAACTAAACGTAACTCTTCTGTCCACCGACCGACATAGGGATGCAATCTATCAAAAACTCGAGTTTTAATCCTTGAAGAACCATCCCATTCGCACGCTCAAGTTGCCCATTACTCATAGGATGCGCCACAGATGCATAACAGATCTTAATCCAAAAATCCTCGCAAAAATCCTTGGACACGACTCCTGTGAACTGAGTGCCATTATCGGTAATAATTCGATTAGGTACACCAAAGCAATGTACAATATTGATGAAAAAAATCTCGGGATTTATCCCCTGTAATTGTGGAAACTGGTTTAGCCTCAATCCATTTGGAAAACTTGTCTACCGCAACGAATAGATGTGTATATCCGCCTTGAGCACTTTTGAAAGGACCCACCATATCCAACCCCCAGACCGCGAAAGGCCAAGAGAGCGGAATGGTTTGTAGCTCCTGAGATGGCAAATGAATCTATCTAGCAAAAAAGTGACAAGCCTCACAAGTACGGACAATCTTATTAGCATCAGTAACCGCTGTAGGCCAGAAGAAACCCTACCTGTATGCCTTTCCAACCAAAGTACGTGGTGTCGCGTGGTTGCCACATATTCCCGAGTGGATGTCTTTTAAAAGTTGTAGACCTTCCTCGAGTGAAACACATCTTTGCAAGACACTAGACGGGCTCCTCTTGTACAACTCCTCCTCAACCATAACGTAAGCCTTGCGAAGATGAGAAATCCGCTCGGCCTCTGTCAGGAGGTAACTCTTGATGGGTGTTCTCTAGTCGGCGTTGAGCAGTAAGACTTGGTTGCTAGCATCCTTCTCAGGGACTGACTTCTTCAAAATAGTTGGTTCATAAGGTGCTCGACAAAAACGTCTTATGGAGCTGTTTCTCTCTTAGAACCAAAACTGGCCAGTCGATCTGCAGCTTCATTATTGAAGGACATGGGTTAACTCTAGCCCATCGAATTTGTCCTCCAACTTGCGAACTTCCTATCGGTAGGCAACCATGTTGTCATCGAGGCATGTTCAATCCTTCATTACCTGATTGACAACCAACTGGAAGTCGCCTCGTACGACTAAATGTCGTAACCCAAGAGACACGGCGAGCCACAACCCGTGGAGCAGAGCTTCATACTCGGCCACGTAATGCGAGGCTGAAAAATGGATCCAAAGTATGTAGCTCAGCCGTTCCCAGTCGAAGAAATTAGGATGACTCTAGCCCCAGTCCATGAAATCTTCTTTGACACGTCAAAGTGCAATTTCTAATATTCCAACTTTTCCGCAGGTACTTCTTGGCACTCGGTCCACTCGGCCACGAAGTCGGCTAAAACCTGGGACTTTATGGAAACTCGGGCCTTAAAAGCGTTGTCTAACGTCATCAACTCCAGGGCCCACTTGGTGATTCGCACCGTGACTTTGTTATTGTGAAGGATATCTCCGAGTGGAAATGACGTAACCATTGTAACCGAGTGACTCTGACAATAATGGGCAAATTTCCAAACGGCAATTAAAACTCCATATAGCAAATTTTGTACTTGGGGATAGCGTGTTTTGGACTCAGCAAGGACTTCGCTAACGAAGTAGATTGGTCACTGAACCTTTTGGATGTGATCTTCCTCTTCACGCTCAGCAACTAGTACTATGCTCACGACTTGTGAGGTCGCAGATACGTAGAGCAACAGCGGCTCCTGCGGTAATGGTGAGGCCAGCACTGGTGGCGTGGTTAAGAAAATCTTGAAATCCTCAAAGGCTTTTTGGGCTTCTAGAGTCCACTGGAAATCGTTGGTCTTCTTGAGTAGTTTGAAAAAAGGCATCCCTCATTCCCCGAGTCTTGAAATAAACCTGCTGAGTGCCGCCATGCACCCAGTAAGCTTCTGGACCTTTTTCTAGGAACTCGGCGGCTTCATATTCAAAATAGCATTGATCCTCTCCGGATTGGCCTCGGTGCCCCTATGAGACACCCTGAAACCAAGTAGCTTCCCTGATGGTACTCCGAAGGTGCACTTCTTGGGATTCAGCTTCATCCTAAAAGCGCGAATATTGGTAAAGGTCACTTCCAAGTCAGCTATCAAGTTGTCCTATTGCTTGGTCTTGATGACAACGTCGTCCACGTAAGCTTCCACATTGCACCCAAGTTGTGATTGGAGACATCTCTGAATCATGCGTTGATAAGTAGCCCTAGCATTTTTTAATCCAAAGGGCAAGGTAATGTAGTAGTACGCTCCAAATGGGGTGATGAACGAAGTTTTTAAGCACTCGGATTCCTTCAAGCTGATTTGCTGATATCCCGAGTAACAATCCAAAAAATTGAGCAGCTCGCAGCTTGCTGTTGAATCAATTGCCTGATCAATGCGAGGCAAGCCGAAGGGATCTTTAGGGCAAGATTTGTTAAGATCCGTGTAGTCGATGCACATGCGCCATTGCCCTGTCATTTTTCCGGACCAAGACTGGGTTTGCCAGCCAATCGGAATGGTAGACTTCCTTGATAAATCCGGCCGCCAAGAGCTTGGTTAACTCTTCTTTAATGGCTCTCTCATGTCCTACGCAAATCAGCGGAGTCGTTGTTTGATAGGTGTGGCATCTTCTTTGACATTTAAAGAGTGCTCAATCACCTCTCTAGGAATACCTGGCATATCGAATAGTTTCCACGCAAAAATATCTTTATTAGCTTGAAGAAAGTTGATGAGCGTGCTTTTCTATTTGCTATCTAACTTGGCGCCTATTACAACAGTCTTAGAGGGATCAGATGAATCTAAAGGAATTTTCTTAGTCTTGCCGTCGCCTTCTCCTAACTTGGTTGCCTTCTTTGCAGGGACCTCTCCTCCTTGTGATGTTGACGCAGCCAGGT
Source organism: Oryza punctata (assembly GCA_000573905.2). Lineage (NCBI taxonomy): Eukaryota > Viridiplantae > Streptophyta > Magnoliopsida > Poales > Poaceae > Oryza > Oryza punctata. The sequence goes on along the minus strand of CM002490.2, from coordinate 22,153,976 downwards.
GGACTTCTTATTGGCCGAGTGATCTCTCACGAGATTGGGCCAGCTCGTAACTGTCCTTGTCGCAGGTGAGGGCCTGCTTGACGTCGCTGCGGAGGGATATGACTCCGTCTGGTCCGGGCATCTTCTTCATCATGTAGGTGTAGTGAGTTACAGCCATGAACTTCGCTAATGCCGGGTGGCCCAGGATGGAGTGGTAGGCTATCTCGAAGTCAGCTACCTTGAGGCAGATGTTCTCCGTGCGAAAATTCTCTTTTGTGCCGAAGGTGACCGGGAGAGTGATCTGGCCGAGTGGTGTGGAAGATAGTCTAAGGATAACTCTGTGGAAAGGAGAAGAGATCGGCTTCATCTCGGAACGAGGGATCTGCATCTCGTCTAGGGTCTTGGTGAAGAGGATGTTGAGTGTGCTGCCGCCATTGATGAGTGCGCGCTTGAGCTTGACGTTGCGGACAACTGGGTCTAGTACCAAGGGGTACCGCCCCAGGTGGACCACTTGGTCGGGATGATCCGAGCGGTCGAACTTGATTGGAATCTCTAACCACCGTAGGTACTGGGGGACTCCTGGTTGCACCACGTTGACCTCCCTGTCAGTGAGCTTCTGTTTTCTCTTTGGTTCGTAGGCGAGTGGACCTCCGAAGATTTGGTTTAACTCGCTTCTGAGATCTTGAATGGCTCCTTGACTCGGGTCGCCATCGCTCTTTTTTTGTCTGAGGTGCCTTCTCCGTCGGACGGCTTCTTGACTTGGGCTGCATAATTCTGCACGAACTGCCTGTAGATGTAGCAATCTTTGGCCACGAGCCCTTTGTTAGCGTGATGCGTGCAGGGGCCATTCATCATCTTGTCATAGGTATTGACTCGGGACCGTTGGTTTTGGAAGTTTGAAGTGGTGGCGACCAGATCCTCGGGCTTACGCTTGCGATCTTTGTGCTTTCCCCGCTTCCGCGGGCACTGACCCCACCGTCATTGTCCTTCTTCTAGGAGCTATAGCCTCCTGACGACTGCTTGGAGGCCTCGACCGCATCATCCGATTTGGCATACCTGCCTTTTCAAATATTTCCTTAACTGTCTTTGGAGGCTTGCGGCTAAATTTTCCAATGAGTAAGTTATTGCGGAGTCCTCTTGTGAACGCGGCGATGATGTTGTCGTCGGTGACGTCCGAAATCTTGTTGCGTTTATCGGAGAAGCATCATATGTACTCCGTCAGGGTTTCTTCTGGCTTCTCACGATGTTGTACATAGCGAAGTGTGTCCCAGGGCGCTCGAAAGTGCCCTAGAAGTTTGTGATGAAGTGGTCGTGAAGCTCGCTTCAGGAACCGATGGTGCCTCGTGGTAGCCCTGCAAGCCAGTTCCTGGCCGAGTCGGTCAGTGCTACCGGCAAGTAGTTTACCATGGCTTTGATATCTCCTCCTACTCTGCGAATTGTGAGCGTGTAGACAGTAAGCCATGACTCGGGGTTGGTTTTACCGTCATACTTCTCGATGCCAATAGGCTTGACACTGGTCGGCCAATTCACTTGACACAGGTCGCTGGTGAAGGCGGGGACTCCTTTGCAATCTTCATCGTCTTGAATTGTGACACCTCTTTCTCTGTGTCGTTGGTTCAAAGTGTCCCTAAAGTTGATTAAAGCCTTGGAGGGACTTTGATAATCCGAATAAACTCTATGATATCTGGTGCAAGGTGACGGATGGGCGATATGGCCGTCGGGCGATTGAACCGACTGCTCTCAGCGCGTGAATTAGTTCTGCTTCTACTATCTCTCGTTCTTGAAGATGGTGGACGACTGCCGACAGGAGCTCTCAACGTAGATTCGCTGGGTCGTTGACTCGTGCCGGCAACCGGGATGGTTGCCGCAACAAGGATCTTCAATTGGTTGATCAGCGGTGTGACATGGGGTGGAGCTGCGCTGAGTAGCGTGTTAAGGAGGGTGACAGCCCCGACGGTGTTTTGTTGTGGTGTAAGGAACACATTGGTGTTGTCGATGATGGTCTGCCCAATGAGATGTCGAGCCCTGCATCCGGCCTTGGCCAGATCTCTGAGTCTGCGATCCTCCTCTCCCTTGCACCTCCTTTCTTCATCTTCTCTACTTAGGCGATCTTGATGTGCTTGTGCTTGTTGTTCTGGTTCCAGCCTGGCTCTGTCTTGATCCAATCTGATCCTATCTTGCTCCAGCCTGATTCGTTCTTGCTCCACTCCATCTCGGGCCGCTTCTTCAGCTTGTCACCTCGCGGCTACCTCTGCTCTCATTGTTGGCCATGAAAACTCCGTTGAAGATCGGAGTATAGTCATCGTCGAAGTCGAAGTAGTCTCCGGCCTCGGTGTTGGCGCAATCGTCATGGATGCTTTCTTCCGAGGAGCTAGCATAGGCGGCGAGCTCGGTGGAGCAGCAGGTGCCAAGTGATAGAAGGATGACTCCGATCTCTCTAAAGCCAGATCCAGTCTTGGTTGGGGCTAGATTGGATCTGGACCTACGGGGGGAAGGCGGCCTTGATCTGAAAACCATGGAACGATCATCGGGTATGCTTGCGCGTCTTGAGGTGGACTTGGCGTTGTCATTGTAGATATCTCGGCCGAGTAGTTTGAAACCTTCTCGAGGATGGGTGCCCTGGAATAGATCTCGTCCGCGTTTGCGAGACCAAACGGCGGTGAGATATCGTCCCTTCCCGACTGGTTTGATGTCGAGTCGAGAAGAGATATCTTGCTGAATTTATCCATGATGAAGTCGAGGCTACTGAAGTGGTACGACTACCCTGGAGGAAAGGCGAAGTCGTCGATGCTTGATGAAGATCCCATCTCACTTGATCGCCGAAGAACTTGACGCTCCCCTACCTTGCGCGCCAACTGTTGAAACTAGAATTTGGCAATATGAAAAGGGGTAGCGCACAAGATGGAAAGTGGATGGGTTATGAGACAAAGGATTTAGATAGGTTCAGGCCTTCTTGGAAGAAGTAATACCCTACTCCTGTTGTTTCGGGGATTGGATCCGCCGAGTGGTGTATTGATTTGATGATCTGATATTGCTTATGCCTGCGAGAGGCACCCTATCCTCCTTATATTGCTTAAGGGGGAGGGTTTACAAGATAGAGATTTAACTCTTACGGTTTAAATCTCTAACTACTTTACAATCTTATCTAGCTAGGACAATAGGCCGTTTCCTTGATCTACAAGTAAATAAAATACCTAAGCCCTAACTTATCTATGTATATAATCTATCCCCTATATCCAATCGGCTAAACTAGATCTGTGGGTATGTGGTACCCATAATCTGCACAATCACGTTCAATTTTTCAGGGCCATAATCACGTTTAATTGATTATCATTATCTTTAATGTGGAGATATTATGGTGGACTTGTGTGATTAGTGGACCCACACTATCATTCATGCCATGACTCCTAATCAGGTATTTACATCTGTTATCCGGATATTTGGATGAGATCGACTAAGCATTCTATGCGTGATGAACCGCTGGATTAGCGGATGTTGTTGAGGAGTCGCCGGCCGGTACCGATGCTGCTCTCGGGGCCTATATAAAGAGACCTGATGGGGAGGAGGAACACACACGGCGCAAGCGCTGCGCGCCTCAGGAGCAATATGCCCTAGCGGCGCATACACATGTACACACATATTTGCAGAGAGAGTGAGAGAGAGATGAAGAGAGATTAAAGCAGATCAAAAATGAAGATGATGCACGATCAGATGATGCGTAGCCCGCATGATGGGCGATCTGTACCTGCAGCGGCTGGCGCTGATGGCATCTCTACACTCTGGCCGGTCGTCCCCAAAAGCTACTCAGTGTTCTTCATCAAGCGATTAAGATGGTGTGCCCCAAATAAATAAAGGCAAATCTGACCCTCATTGGTGTTGGATCGTTTGAATCTTAGGAGAAGTTTGCGCCTTATTCGCATCAGACCAACCATAATTTATGCATCAATGCCTAAATAATATCGGATGTGGATATTTGTTTGTATGAGCTTGGGATGAGTTTGAGCCTTATTGGCATCAGACTAATCATGATTTATACACATTTATATTCATGTAAGAAGAGTTACAGATTTGCCTCGTGCATATCATGCACGGGAGCAATTCCTTCACTCTCCAAAGTGTACAAGATGGATGAAAGCAATCCTCAAAATTTTTGAAAACAAGCTAGCCGTGAGGGCGAGGCATGCAGATCTAAAAACACACGTCAACATCGTAGCCAAGTATCAATGAGATGACAAGGCTGATTTATTAGTATTTATGATACACCCGAGACCGACGAGGCCAGACGATATATGGCTAAAGTTGATGAGGCTGCAGCCATTCACTCATACCATTTATCTATAACCGACGAGGCTAGACGAAACCATGGCCGAGTGCTGACGAGGCCAGGTCACTGCACTATTAATACGTCCAAAACGGATAGGAAATGGATGCAATGTTGTTGGGCACCCACGAGGTAAAAGCAACCATAAAGTCCATATTTGATGAAGGCCGGGGCACATGACTAGGAACAGACAAGGCAAAGGTCACCAACTTCAACAAATGCCCTCCGCATACCGATGTGATGGTAGTGTAGTGTGCCTGGGTTTTGGCAAAACAAAGCCACTCGCTCCATATTCACTGTATTCGCCATTAAATCTACACCAACCTCAACTTGATATTGAGGTTGAGGCATACACTGATACTGGGGCTCATTCTCCTACCGATAATGAAGAGGTGATACTGGATGATATTTGAGTGTTTAAATTCTGTCCCAAATTTTCCTGAAGAGATCAATATCAAAAATTTTGATGGGCCTCAGGCACATACTGTAACCCGATTGGTTGAGATGTACCAATCGGTTGTAGAACCGCCTGCTGAGGAATTGCAGGCTATTGAATTGTTGGTTGTTGAATGACAAGTATCTGTTGCATTATCTAATCGATCATCGGCTGATATTTACTCCCTTGAGGTGTTCAGCCGATATCAGTCGTTTCATCTTCAACAACTGTGTATGCTGCTCCTGGGTCATCTGTTTAGAAGTCTGCCCCCCTTGTATCGACTGCTGCCATGTTAGCAATGTAGGAATAGGAATAGCAGAGATAGGAACAGTATGAATAGGAACAGCAGGAATACGAATAGCAGAAGCAGTCGATGTAGAAGCCATATGTTGTTTACTGCCGCTCAACTCGGTCTTCATAGTCCTGTAAGATGGAAAAGTATCATTGGGAAAATATGTAGGTCCTTTAGCCTTTTTCTCAGTTATTGATCCATCCACTACTGATTTGATCATATTTGTCAAAGTGTTGACTAGCACACCAGATTGGTTTATCCGTGCAGGATGAATAGCAGAACCGATCTAGTCTTGCAAGGTTGTTGATGTGACTATCGCTACTATTGATACAACAAATGCTCTCATCATAGTTCAACCGGAAAACATCGAGATCAAAGAGTCAAAGTTCTGCAATCCAATTCAGCCACCTGCTACATTGCTGACTTCCAACAGCCGCCAAATCTACATACAAGCCCCTTTTTGGCCCGTGAGTACTTGATGAGAAGCTCTCGGAGTTCTCTATCCAACGGACCTGGTCTCATTGCCAAATTCCGTCTCGGTCATCCACAATCACATAAACAAGGTGTTGTGTCACCTATAATAGGCTAATGTGCTTGTAACTTTATCTGGGACACCGGCCCAAGTGGGGCCCATGTGGGGTGCACCCTAATCTAGTGGAGCACGACCCTAGAGACCCCTAGGTCATCCTTCCACCTCCTTAAATAGCTAGGTACACCTTCAGGGTTTCTCGGGTTTTGTTTGGATTAAAGTTTAGCCATTGCAATTTGCTTACAGCGTGCGTGTCGGCTAGACCGCCCATCTGTTTATCTTCGGAACCCCAACTTATCATTTGTATTCAATTCCTATTTGCAATTAAGATTGCTTTTATCTTGTTCTTGATTGTTTCTTCGATTTGCTTGCAGGAATAAGGATGATTTGCACCAGTATGATCAACAACCCATAGAGAGGTTTATCGATCACTAGGGCGCAACACAACAACGTTTTGTACGGCTATAGTCGGATCATCAACGTGTCTCTCAAATTGTAGTTATCTCAACTCACCGAAAGCTCAGGCCAATCAGAGCCTTAAGCATATCGAGTGGAGCTTAGGGTTTATCAGGTGGTATCAGAGCTTTCGTTGCTCGGTGAGTGTTTTTTATCTACCTATTACCAGAAAATAGCGATAAAAAATTTCATCCATTACCTCGCTATATTTGTGCCATTGCATTATTCTTTTCAGTGTTTGCTTCGTTGAGTTTTGTGTTACATCGTCGTGTCATGTTGCTGTTCTTAGCGTCTACTTCGTTTAGAGTTTCGAGTTCTAATCACATCTAGTACCACCATCGTCACTGCCACCATGTCTTTGTTATCATCGAGACCTACGAAAACGGAATCGCCTCGCTTTCAGGATTCTATTTCGTAGTTTTCAGAAATTTTTGTCGGTCGGTTTTGGAGTTACTGAGTTGTATCGAGGGTTTGTTGTCCTACACGTGCTTGTGTTTGCCGTGCATGTGTGTGCGAGGAAGAAGGCATGATATAGCATATTGGATCTGTGGAGGTCGGTCGTTTTCTTATCTTTGCGCAAAGTTTCCAAACGGATGTCAGTTTCTATCAGAGTCTAAGTCCCACACGTGCCCAGTCCGACCTCTAGTGGCCGAGACCAATAAGTCTGACTCCCTCTCCTCTCCTCTCCTCTTGGTTCCATTCTATACCATAACATGGTAAACACTTTTGTGAAAAATTTTCAAGTGTCGGATTGGAGATCTGTTTGCAAAAAAGGAACCTATGGGAAGAAAGCATTCCATTTTTGTATAATTTTAATTTTAGGGTTTGCACTTTTGCATTTGTCTTCATGTAGTTTTATAATTTACATTTGAGTCCCTGTAATTGAGGTCCTTGAGTTGTTTTTGTTTAAAAAGGAAAAAATAAAAATAAATAAAAAAGAAAAAAGGTAGAAAGGTGCATAAAAAAGAAAAAGCAAAGCCGCAAAAAAAAGAGAAAAAAATAAAGTGAAAAAAAACAAGAAAGAAAAGAGAAAATCGGTTGTTATCTTTGAGTTTGCTTTTGTATATCGGGGGTATGCTTAAATTGTGCTATCTTGTGGTATTGTTTGTGTCTAGGCTCGCGTCTCTAGTACGTTCTAGCCTAGGAACAACACTGTACTGATTTCGAACGATTATTCAACTTTGCATTATTTGATTTGAGCATTTGATATTCCTTTGCTACATATTTAAGCCAACCCAGAGCTCCACAGATTTGATTGCAGTCGTACAGCAAGTGTTTGCCAAGGCATCGATACATCCAACCTCCATTGAGGTGCTTGGTTGAGTCGGTGTATATCACTATTCCGCTTGCATTGGTAAGAACTTGTATGAGCTCGGTTAGAAGCTTGAGTGTGTGAGAGATTTGAGCTTCCACTACCTAGTAGTTGACAGGAACATGCATATTTTTGTGTATGTTTCTTGTTTGCTACTAACCATGGCAGGATTATGCAAGGGGATATGCAATGGTCATGCTCAATATCGACTTCTTCACCTTCGACGAGATATGAGGAGTGATGAACATGACCCACATGAGGTAAGTGATGATATTCTAGATAAGACCAAATCTGCACTACCTTATTTCGAAGGCAATTATGATCCTCGTGCTTACATTAAGTGGGAACTAGCGGTTGATAAAGAATTTAAAAGGCTTGGCTTATCTGAGAAACATATGGTTTTGTGTGCCTGTAGTGTTTTAATTAAAAATGCTTCTTATAATTGGAAACATCTTCGTAGGCATAACAAAATACCTCAATCATGGAAAGTGATGCGGACATCATTCCTTCGGATATACACAACAATCCTCCATTGGTCATTCATGGTCCAATCACAAGAGCTCACGCAAGATAATAGAATTTAGAGGTGAGCTCATTCCTAAGTTCTTCTTTATATGATTTTGAAAATAGATTGCTACCTAATAATTATATTATGATTAGGAACAATGGAGAGGACAAGGAAACACTTAGAGAAGGACTTAGAGTAGTGGAGGATCAGCGAGGATGTTCAAGTCAAGGTCCGTTTCGGAGTCCAGGACCAGTCTGCACTAAAACGGGCGCCCAGGTTGCATACGTGCTCGGATTGGGGCGTTCTTTATATGGATGGAAAGCTAAGAAGATAGCCTTTCCAATGGTTCTAGTCCCATGTCAAAATGCATTACGAGTCAACGGGAATTGATCGAACAAGTTGATATTCAGAATCTGTTCCGGCGCTGCGACGCTGTATTTGGGCCTTTGGGCCGTGTATCATGTTGGAGCTCATTAGGGTTGCGTCAAGGGGTGCTTGCACGACCCTAAACTCCATATATCAGTAGCCGTCGCCATATTTAGTTTTTGGGTTTTGCTTAGACTAATCTGTCAAGAACAGTTTCGTCGCTAGATCGGTTTGTAAGACCCCAACTTGTGAGCTTAATCATTCATCTGCAATTTTGGTTGCAATCTTCTTTGTTCTTATTTGTGTTCTTCAATACGCAAGCAGGGATTAGCCTTCTTGGCGAGGTCAACCGGGTTTCGGCACGGTTGATAACCAGAGGAGACGTGGTGCTGCGATTGCGGGGTTCGGGAACGTGTTCGTTCAAGAAGCCGGATCGATTTGTGTTGCGACTCCAACCAAATCGGGAACCCTTGTCAACATCAAGTGGTGTCAGAGCTCTAGGTTCACCGTGAGGTTCACTCAGTTTCTTTACCCTAGTTTAGTTTTTGATTCGCCGTTAGCCTAGAGTCTACAGAAAAGCCAAAAAAAATTGTAGTCGATAGTCTCTCCTTAATCTAGACCGTGTTTAGCCTTTGCATGATCCTTTTTAGAGTCCGTAGTGTTGAGTTTAAGTCCTAGTTTATGTTCTTATTGCTGGTTTAGTTCGTGTTTTAGTGTAGTTGTGTGTTTTCCTTTGGAACCCTAGCCACCACCATCTTCACCCTGTTTGTTAGGGTTCATCCTTTGAGAAACCGTTTTCGCCATTATAAGCACTTACCAAGATCACCACGCAACACCAGAACACCTTCCCAAACTCCGCTACCACCATATCCATCTCCATCACCAAAACCGATTAGGTTATATCCCCTCTGGAAAACCTAGTCGGAAGCCCCAACTTCAAACAACCATAACTTTTGCCTACGGACTCAGAATCTGGCAAAATTTAACTTTTCAGATAAGAGAAAAAGTTTTTACATCCGTTCCCCCCCCCCCCATGATGGTTTGGCAAAATCAGAATTCCGAAATTTGGCTTGCAAAATTGTCTGTTCGAGCTCTCGAGTTTCTCCACTTTCTTAATAGTGGTTTCAGAAAATTCCATAGGCCACATATCAACTCCGATTGAGCTGTAACTTTGTAGTGTGCCTATTTTCGTGCTCCTGGAAAATAAAAAAATAAAATAAAAAAAGAAAAGTTGATTTCCACTAGTGCCTCGAGCTCGCGACGTGCTCCGTTGAGCTTATCAGCCTTGCGGTTTTGCTGTTTTTGCTGAAACTCGCTGAAGCTTGTCTGTCCATCTGTCCTAGCTATTTACCAGTGTCATATTCCTTTGCACCATCATTGGTACCACGACTATCTAGGACACGAGTAGACCAGCAACTGAGGACAAGTGACTTGGGATTTTTTATTCAGCATTACTATCTGTCATTGGATTGTGTACCACTCACATATATTTGGCCTTCCTAGCTCTACATATTACATCTGGACAGCATAGGTTCTTGATCCTTGCAATCGCTGACTATTCCTCCCAGGTATCCTTTGCTTTGCTAGTAAGAACCTTATAAGGGTTTGGTAAGGTGCTCCATATTGCTGAGTTATTGAGAAGCACCACTACACCTGCGTAGTAGATTATTAGGGATAACCTTCACCGTTGGTTGTTGTTTTGGTGTTTCAATGGTAGGAGACGATGAGGAGATGACTCCCAAGGATTTTGCTGATTGTGTCAGTCAAGAGCAACTACGAACTGTTGTAGGAAATGGAAATGTTCAAAAAGAGATGACGGGGGCAGTCACAAGGGCTATCCAAGAAGCCATCATTAAACTCGACCTCGGCAAACACATGGAGAGGTTGGACAAGCGGGTGTCTACGCTAACTGATCGGGTTGCTGCGGTGAGACTCGACAACCATCCAATGAGGAAGTGAACGGCAGCAACGCCGGTGGACATCCAGAAGACACGGTGTACGATTCCAATGGGAATTTAGATGAACAAGCTACACGACAAGCACGGTTACGACGTCGTCTTCGCTTCAACATGACAGGTATGGGTGGCGCTCAACACCACCACGAACAAGGTAATAATAATAATAATAGTAATAATAATAATAATAATAATAATAATATATAATAATAATCGTGTGCCCGATGATCCTTATGCTAAGGCTAAGTTTAAAATACCTACCTTTTCGGGTTATTATGATGCTGAGAAATACCTTGCTTGGGAGATGACAGTAGAGCAAAAATTTAGTGCACATCTTGTGCCTAAGCAACATAGAGTTTGACAAGCCAGTAGTGAGTTTAAAGATTTTGCTATCATTTGGTGGACTGGGTTAGCTGCCGAGGGTGTTTTACCTACTACTTGGGAAGAACTTAAAGTAGCTATGCGTGATAGATTTGTTCCTCCATCCTATCATAGAGAGTTACGCAAGAAACTGATGCGTTTAGAACAAGGGGATAACTCTGTACAGGATTACTATGGTGAGCTACAAAAGGGATTAATGCGTTGTAGCATTGTGGAGGGGACCGAGGATACCATTTGTCATTTTTATTCGGGTTTGAGGGTTGAAATCCAGAATATAGTTGATTATAAGGAATTTAACACTGTCAACTAGTTGTTTCAGTTTGCTATGCTTGCAGAGAAGGAATTGCAGGGGCGTGCTCCGCAGGGCAAGAACAAGGCAAGTACCGGAGTTTCTGTAGTGTCAAGACCAGCTTCACCACAACTAGCAGATTCAGGTAAAAGTCCTTCGCAGGTACCCGCTAAGAGTGCTTCATCCATCGCTTCGACGGGACGCACTCCAAACATTCAGTGCCACCGCTGCCAAGGATTTGGCTATGTGAAGAAATATTGTCCTAGTCAACGGGCATACATTGCCACAGAAGATGGCTATATCAGCACCTCCGATGTTGAAGATGATGAAGAAGAAGAGAAGGAAGGAGTTGATGCTGAGGATGGCGAATTCTTTGGGCGTGAGGACACAGCGGCCTACATGAACATTATTGTACAGCAGGTGCTTAGCACGCAGATATAGCAATCTGAAAGGTTGCAACGCCATAATTTGTTCCAGAGTTTCTTCATCATCAACAACCGTCGTGCACGTGTGATCATTGCTGGAGGTAGCTGCAATAATTTGGTGAGTTCTGACTTGGTCAAGAAGCTTGGTTTGACGACACGCCCACATCCTCATCCATACCATATTCAGTGGTTAAAGGATTCTGGAAAAGTAAACGTAAGACGATCTTACAGAGTTTCATTTTCCATTGGTTCCTATGTTAATTCTGTTGATTGTGATGTGGTTCCTATGCAAGCTTGTTCACTTTTGTTGGGTCGTCCTTGGGAACATGATAATGATGCTACACACCATGGTAGAAGTAATAGATACAGTTTTGTGCATAAAGGAAAGAAAATTACTTTGGTTCCATTAACCCCTGCTGAAATTGTAGAAGCTGATAAGGAACATGTTGTTAGTTTGAAACTTGATGAATCTAAAAATCAGCAAGTTGCTAAATCTGTTTTTCCACCTAAAAAGGATAAGCCTTCATCTAGTTCTAAGGTCGAGGGAATTAAATTGAAGGGTGGTGTTATGCTTGCAACAAAATGTGACATTGCTAAAATTTCTGCTGATGATATTTGCTATTCCTTGATATGCAAACAAACTTTGTTTTCTCTTGATATTGCTAGTTTGATACCTCCTGCTATCACTACCCTTTTGCAGGAGTACGAGAACGTTTTTCCAGATGAGATACCCCCAGGATTGCCACCTATGAGAGGGATAGAGCACCACTTGGAAGAAAAAGATGAGCTTGAGTCGAGGACGACTTCAATTCAAGAGGGGGAGGATGATGCAGACATCATTCCTTCGGATATACAGAACAATCCTCCATTGGTCATTCATGGTCCAATCACAAGAGCTCGTGCAAGATAATTGAATTTAGAGGTGAGCTCGTTCCTAAGTTCTTCTTTATATGATTTTGAGAATAGATTGCTACCTAATAATTACATTATGATTAGGAACAATGGAGAAGAGGACAAGGAAACACTTAGAGAAGGACTTAGAGTAGTGGAGGATCAGCGAGGACGTTCAAGTCAAGGTCCGTTTCGGAGTCCAGGACCAGTCTGCACTAAAACAGGCGCCCAGGTTGCATACGTGCTCGGATTGGGGCGTTCTTTATATGGATGGAAAGCTAAGAAGATAGCCCTTCCAATGGTTCTAGTCCCATGTCCAAATGCATTACGAGTCAACGGGAATTGATCGAACAAGTTGATATTCAGAATCTGTTCCGGCGCTGCGACGCTGTATTTGGGCCTTTGGGCCGTGTATCGTGTTGGAGCCCATTAGGATTGCATCAAGCCATCACTATCTTTAGTTTTTGGGTCTTGCTAAGATTAATCTGTCAAGAACAGTTTCGCCGCTAGATCGGTTTGTAAGACCCCAACTTGTGAGCTTAATCATTCATCTGCAATTTTGGTTGCAATCTTCTTTGTTCTTGTTTGTGTTCTTCGATTTGCAAGCAGGGATTAGCCTTCTTGGCGAGGTCAACCGGGTTTCGGCACGGTTGATATCTAGAGGAGACGTGGTGCTGCAGTTGCGGGGTTCGGGAACGTGCTCGTTCAAGAGGCCGGATCGATTAACCATGAAAAATTTCAGAAGTCCAGAGAAGTATTTACTACTGCCATCTGCCCATGCATCCTCCCTATCGACATTCATCAAGGTAGAAACATCAAGGTTTCTTATGAATTCTATCACCCAATGAGCTCGGCTAGACAGTTTGGTATGGGGCAACTTCCAATCGGCTTGTGGTTTGCCGATAAGATCCAGTGCAGAGGAGAAATATCATCAAGTCTGATGATGGATCGGCTACTCAACATCCTAGGGCCTCCCCTCGGCAGTATCAACAACATTGAATTGGCCATGTTCAGGAGTAGAATTTTTTACTTCATGGTGAGCTGAATGGAAACAACACCTCTTCCACCAATCGGCTACAGTTTATATGACAGACCTCTTCCTTGACATGATCCCTCAGGTAACTCCTTTATCTCTTCTGCCTTTTCCTGTTTTGAATTTATCAGCCGATTCTGCTCTTAACTTTACATGATATCTTTGCTTTTTCAGACTACAGATTCATCTCCTCCTCGCACAAGCAAAAGTGGCAAGGACATCGAATATGCTGCAGGGCTGCTACCAAATGGATGTGGTTTAGCTCCTCCCAGCATCGGTTACCATGCCCCCAAAACATCAAGTCTGCTCCAAGGACAGATAAGGGATCCAGCCGATGCAGGCAGAAAAAGGAAAGCTAAAGTACCAACTGCCATGCCACCAGCTACCAAGAAGAAACCTAAAAAGCAACCACCTCCACCAGCCGATGACGTTGATGAAGCTCTGGAGGAAGCAGCTATTGAACAGGCAATAGATGAAGCTGCAGCTGAATTGAGTGACGTGGGAGAGAAAACACCATCGGCTTCTCCAACTCCAAAACAAGCTCCCACAACTCCTGCTGCCCCAGCAGTCTTCACTCGGCAACCCAGGGTAAGTTCATCTCTTTCGTTATAAAATCTATTCATTTATCATCAATCTAACTATCCAAACTTTGTACTTTGCAGAAGAAAAGACCAACCGAGAAGAAAAAACCAGTACCAGTATCGGCTAAACCAACTGCTCAAACTCCTCCGGTAATTCTCAACTCATATCATTTAAAATCTATTCTTAACCGATACCATCTAACACTTGTTTAAACATTCAAAATCTTCCAGTCTCCTTCTCCACCATCGCCTCCAGCACAGCCAATCTCGAGTGAACACACTGCATCGGCTGCAGGCAGTCATTATGTTGTTGAAGAAGAAATTGTTGCTCCTGCTATTCCTGTAAGTCTTCCATCTTTATAAATTTCAAATCGGCTGTACAAAATCCTTTGTTGTTTATATCCTCTTTGTTCCTCTTCCTTTCAGGTCTTAGCCGATTTATTCTCCTTTGACATTAAAGACTACTTTGATGAAGAAGCAAAATGGGACATTACAAGTAAGGTTTTGGCTCCTTTAGCCGTTGATGTAAAGAGGAACCTTGAAGACATCTCTCATCGGCTGGAAGCATCCCTTGACAGCTTAGTAGTCGACTGCAGCTCTATCCGGGCAAGATTTCAGGAAATTCAAGCTTTAATCCCGAATGAGTTATCAAACATTATTACCCCAGTTGTTTATCTCGAGCAACATCAATTCAAGCTGGAGAAGGCTAGACAGAGAATAGCAGATCGGCTAGAGAAGAAAAACGTTGAAGCTACTATTCAGGCAAATCGGCCGCTCGTACATGATGAAAAGAACAAGCTTGATCAACTAGCCGAAGAGCCAATTAAAGCTGCCATAGATCAGCTGGAAGGTGAAAGAATTGATCTCCTGGCTAAACTTGAGGAATGCAACGCTAAGATTGCATTGGAAAAACAGAAATTAGCCGATCTCCCGAAGACTGTTGGAGAACAAAAGGCAAAACTAAGATCGACTATAAAGAATGTTGCCAACATGACCAAGTCCCTGAAGGTAATTCCTGGAACCGATGCACAAGACGCCCAAGCAATTGCAGAAGTTGAAGAAATTCGACAAAGGGCGATATCGGCTATCCAACGCTACCTCTCTCAATAATTTCATGTAATAGGGACTTAGAAAAATTTTGTAACCAATTCTGTAATCGACTAGAGCACTTCACTTGTAACACATACTTTGATATCCTTTATGCCGATTAATATTTTTTCGTTGAAATCCCACATTTGTCATCTTATATATATAACCAATTTTTTTGTTGACCCATGTATGGAACGATTTCTTTGCCAACTTCCGAGAAACAATGAGATGGTTTCTGAAAGCTATATGGTTGCCTTAAATTAAGAATGACCGTTCTTGATCCATGTTCACACCACTAGGGTGTTGTCACCATTTACCAAACTCCGAATAACTTCCAAAGTTACAGGGTTCCGTTATTTCTCATATGATGTCATACTCAAGTATTTACTCCATCTTTTCGTCATCCTAGGGTACCACCAATACTGTCCTCTAGAGGGACCTCATCATGCTGAGTGTTACTGTAGTCCAACCATTTTTACTTCGTTGGTCAACCATTCCTTTATTGACTGGCCATTAGGTCTTGGAGCTCACAGAGCTGCGATGAGCTAGAGAAGAAACCCTAGATTTCTCGCGACACTGAAGGATATGCAAGTTAACTTGCTTTTGGATACTCGAGATGAATCATAAGAGAAGAAAAATCGTCTGACTCATACTTTATTCAACTTTCCTATTTTCTTACTTAGCTGCCATGGAACTTTTCTGCACAAAAGAAGTACTTGAACACTCAAGACCCGTGCACGATCGATGACCCTTGCTGACAGAGTTGTTGATCAAGTAAAACTTTGACCATTTGATTCTGCCATGGTTAACTGGCTCCATCGTCACTTACTAGCTGGAGATCTCCCAAGAACAATATCCTGACTTCTGACACTCCTCAGGAAAGCATCAGTTTTCCAATCCTCTTGGTAGCTGAAAAAACAAAACCTTCTAGCTGTTGGTGCCACACTCGTGTGATTGCTGCCAGGCATCAGAGTTGAAGCAACACGAGGTGCATGGCTGGTGTTGGTGGCCATCTTGAGGTCTAGTGCTGGAGAACTTTTCTGCGGTCAATACTGAAGAATCGAACTGTCTCACTGCTGTTAAAGTAGGTCACTGATCTTCCAGCATTACTTGCCCTGTCATACTAATTCTGTAGCCTTGAAGCGATTGCTAGTGAAACAATAGAGATTTTATCAGTGCCCTTAATAACAATTCGTTGCGATGGAAGTTATACATTGCAACTGGTGTCTTTAGGTTGGATCTAATTACTCTGTGTTGAAATTGATGTAACTTGAAGGGCAAGGATGTTGGGACCCAAAACTGTTGACTTGATCATACTGACGCTGTGACATCGAACAATCTTTTGACATGTCTTCTTACAATTGAAGCAATGGTACACTATCTTCTTTGGTCTCCAAGGTGAACCTTCTCTAAAGTGGGGTCCTGGATCAAGGTAGCTGAAACAATACTAATTTGGTCGACCATGATGTTGTTGACGTAAAAACACGACGCCCAGGGAGATCTGCTTAGCTCCAGTGCAGGTCCAGAATAATGATGAGATGATATATAAATTGAAGATCAAAAAATAGCCGATCGGCTGACAAGCCGATGGAGTGATTCCAGCCGATGCCGATATCAGCCGATATCCAATATAGATCTTGATACTTGAGTAAATAATGACATAAAGATAATCGGTTGATGATAATAAAATAATATAATCCAGTAGAAGCCAATCGGCTAGTAATGATGGATTGAATAAGCACTGAACCGAAGATTGAAGCATTCATCGGCTGCTGGTCCGATGTCAATAAATCCAAATGATTAGATAAACAGTGAAATCTTTGTTGTCATCGGCTAAATCCATCTTGTATGTACTTCTTATAAGCCGATACAACGTCCAGATAACATCAATTTAGCCGATGGCAGGTTTTCGTCTTGCTCGACAACTTGCTCAACTGCATATTCAGCTGGTAACATGAAAACCATGTTGTTGGTTCTTACTATGATCAGCTTTGACTTCATCGGCTGACACCACTTTGCTCTTCACGCGCCAGACTTTCTTTGTTCTCTGCCTCAGCCGATGTTCAATTTCCCCTTCAACCTCCTGGAATTGTTCCCTGTTTCGCATCCTTTGAACTCTCCTCTTTTGATTTTTAGTGAATATTCCAGAAGGGCACCATTGAGAATGCATTGGCTTGGTTTCTCCAGGTGAGTCATCTCCATCATTGTTTTGCTGCATCGGCCCAAGTCTTTCATGAACTGGCAACCTTGACTGAATCGGCCGATGTATAGTTGTACCCTGTCGGCTTGGTCTTTGGATGAATTGTGCGTCAGGATCACTGCATCCAGGACAATCTTCAATAGAGGGCAACCTCATACCCTCATTCCAGCAAAATCTAAAAAATTCACAACTCCAGTGAGGATCAAAATATCTTTCACTTTCATGAGAATATGACCCCTCTTCTCCTTGGCACCTTTTTTGGTATTTGTTGATCAAACCAGCCGATCTGATGATCCTGGTATAATTTTTACCTCCATCGGCTATATTCCGATTGTATCCAGAGTGCACCATGTTATCTGGAAACGGGTGTCCATCTATCTTCATCGGCCTCTTGGATTCGTCGATCTTGATCTTGCCTTGTTCAATAGCCGACTGGATCTGTTGCCTGAAAATCTTGCAGTCATTAGTATTATGAGACCCTGTATTATGCCACTTGCAGTATTTCCTCTTCTTCAACTCCTCAGCCGATGGGATAACATGTCCTACTGGCAGTTGAATCTGTTTTTCCTGGACAAGAAGATCAAAAATCTTATCGGCTTTGGTAATGTCAAAATCAAATCTCTCCTCCTTTCCTCACTTCTTGGAACCTTGTTTCGTGAGCCGATACCTTCTGAGCTAGATGAGCCAAGCTCTCAAAGTCTTGGGCCGAAAATCTTTCCCTTATCGGCGCCAACAAACCTTGGAAGGCCAAACCGGCTAGCTGAGAATCTGTCAAGGCTAGACTATAGCATCTGTTCCTCACATCTCTGAACCGTTGAATGTAATCTGGAACTGACTCATCTGATTTTTGCCTGATTGTTGTGAGGTCCGATAGCTTCATCTCTTGAACCCCACTGAAAAAGTACTTGTGGAATTGTTTCTCCAGATCGGCCCAACTTCTGATTGAGTTATAAGGTAGAGATGAAAACCAAGTAAATGCCGATCCAGATAATGATAGTGGGAACAATCTAACTCTGAGTGCTTCTGTAGTCGATGCCTCACCACACTGATCTAAAAATCGGCTAATATGCTCATAAGTAGATACGTTGTCCTGTCCTGAAAATTTAGAGAAGTCTGGCACCTTGTAACGGTTTGGCAGTGGGACCCGATCAAAATATTCTGGATATGGGTGCCGATACATGTTGCCATTGTCTTTTGGTTTGAGTCCAAACTGCTCCCTCATGACGTCAGCGATCATATCGGTCCAGGGTTGGTGTGGTGTTGCTCCACCATACTGTTGTTAGAGTGGATCCATCTGGCCGTATTGGATCGGCTGAGGTCGTGGTGAATGAGGTTGATACAGATGATTGAAGCCGGCCGATATGCCTTGAGGTGGCACATATGGGAGTTGCTCTGTGCTGTATTGCTGGCTTATCGGCTGAGTAATTCCAATCGGCTGTTGTGGAACCGAAGGAATTTGGTAAGATGTGTCGACAGCTGGCGGTTTTGGGTGGAGAATACTTATTAATTGCTCTGGTGTCAGCTGAGTTGGTGCTCGCCCCCAGTGATCGGCTGTGACCTGGTCAGAATTGATGGAATATTTGAGCTTGAGTAAGGAGCCGATGGAGCCTGGGTTTGAAGCAGTTGTTGACTCCCTTGATTCCCGCCAATGTCGGTCTTCACAGTTCTGTATCCTGGGAACGTGCCGTCTGGCAAATATATAGGCCCTTTAGCCTTTTCCTCGGCTATCGTCCCATCAACCACCGACTTGATCATGTTTGTTAAGGTGTTCACAAGCACTCCGGACTGGTTGACTAAAGCATGGTGTACAGCCGAATCAATGCGATCTTGCAATGTGTGGAGTTCTTCATCACTTGATTCAACCTTGGTCTGTTTGTCCATTTCTTCTCCTGAGCCAGAAGTGCTTGGATCTTGTTTCACGATCGTCGGTAGCTTGACTTTAGCTCTTTGAATAACCGTGCCTTGCCGCGTGACTGTGAATGAGTGCAGATATTGGTTCTGGAGTTGATTCAGCATCTGTTGCATTTCTTCTCTCTGCTCTTCACTCAGCTGTTCAATCGTAACCGGCAAGATGTTGTCCTCTGAAACTTCAGTGATGTTTGGCGACATGATGACACAGGGTCCCACTGGGCGTGCCAAAAGCGTGTTGATGCAAAAAACACACACTGGCCTGAGAGATCTGCTTAACTCTAGTGCAGGTCCAAAATTAGGGTTTTAGGTTCGAGGGCGTGCCAGTTGATTTAATCCTGCAATCAACAAGAAGAAATATGTGAAGTATGTTAGTAAACGATAGACAATCGGCCATAAGGCTGATTTCATATCGTATGTGACCTAGCCGATGCAATAAGGCATCAATCGGCTGTAAAGATATAAATAAGTATGAAAATAGCCTTAAAACTAGTATATCGGCTGTAGGTATTAATGTTATGCAATCAGAAGATCATTATTACTTTAGAAGCAAGCAATTGGTATAGATCGGACTGAACCGAGATAGTATGAACTGCTTAAGTCTATCGCAACATGAAATAATGATTACATAAAACTAATGTCATAGCCGATATCTAGATCTAAACGCATATCGGTCGTAAATCCGATACGACTTCATGATAAAGTAGCGAATATTAAATATAGAGCATTAAACAAAGCACAAAACTATGTCAAATATTCTAAATAGATAAAATCGGCTGAAACTCCGATACTATCCCTATTGATAATCGTAAAGCAAGTTAGAGATCATGATTCTAAAACAACTTAATAGGTTGGACTTACCCAATGCAGCATTAAGCATAAAAGAAGCGCAATATCTAACAAGCCAATAATCATCAAATCAAGATGGTACATATATCATATAACATGAATCAACCAAGTAAACTAGCCGATACCGACAAAACCCTAAAATGGATCTAGCCGATATAAGGAGATAGCATCGTTGATCTAAGCTATATAACATATATGATAACTTCGGAGACTTGCAAAATAGAATTAGAGTGTCATAAAGATATAAGCACTAACTCCAATGATGCAAATCGCCATGACAAGATATACCTTTTCGCTGAAGATCAAATTGATGCAGGACGACTCGAAAGCACAAGCTTGTCAAAAGTAGAAAACAAAGGTGGCGATGCGCCGAGATTGATTGAACGTATATTGTGCTTATTTACAAGACCTCGGGATTATATTTATACCCGAAAATACAAACATTATCCATCACGGACACGACTCATATTAACCTAATACAAATCCAACTAACGAACAAGTCCCTTAGGCGGACTCTTACCGGGAATATCTATAAGGAAATCACATAAAATAACCTAATTAATAGATACAATTGCCTCTTCAGGACTCTATCCGTGCATGGCAATCCATATGAAGCATGCTAACACAACCCGATGACGTGCACCGAGACATGTCACCGAAATCGGCTCAATCGACTAACCTTGTCCGACTCTGACTCTGCCGATCCAGTCCACGGCCGATTCTCACTCTGTTTCCGATACGATCTAATCTCTTCGATTCTCTTATCTTCATCTCCGATACTTGAATTACCAAATTTGGTTGTCAACAGGGGTCCACCCCAATCTGGTGGAGCACTGCCTTAGGAACCCCTAGGTCATCCTCCCACCTCCTTAAATATCTAGGTACCCCTTTAGGTTTTCTTGGGTTTTATTTATATTAAAGTTTAGCCATTGCTACTTGCTTGCAGTGCGTGTGTCAGCTAGATCATTCATCTGTTTGTCTTTAGAACCCCAACTTATCATTTGTATTCAATTCCTATTTGCAATTCAGATTGCGTTTATCTTGTTCTTACTTGTTTCTTCGATTTGCTTGCAGGAATAAGGTTGATTTGTACCGACAAGATCAACAACCCATGGAGAGGTGTATCGATCACTGGGGTGCAACACAACATCTTGTACAGTTGTAGTCGGATCGTCAACGTGTCTCCCAAATTGTAGTTATCTCAACTCACCAAAAGATCAGGCCAATCAGAGCCTTGAGCGTATCGAGTGGAGTTCATGGTTTATTAGGTTGCTTAGTATCATCTTGTTCATCAATTTTCTGATCTTCAACCTTGGTCTGGCCATCCCCTGACGTACTTGCTTCAACTTCACCAGGCTTCGGCAGAACAATCTTCGTTCTCTGTATAATGCTCCCTTGCCGAGTCATAGTGAAGGAATTCAAGTACTGAGATTGAAGTACCGAGTCACAACCTCTGGCACCACAACCACCATTGCAGCAGCCGATAGGGGTAACTCAATCAATCGGCCAACAGTACATACCAGAGCCACCCGTGAACAAATCACAACAAGGTCTAGGAGGCAACTTTAATTTTCAAAATCAACCTCACTCTCCACAAATCCGGTATCAGCCAGAAGAATCACCACGATTTCAGTATCAAACTCAACTTAATTAGTATGAGCAACTGCAACAGCAATATGGAGGGAGTGCAACAGCAGCCTTGGGCCGATATGATCGCTGACGTGATGAGGGAGCAATTTGGGCTCAAACCTAAGGACAATGGTAACATGTATCGGTATCCATATCCTAAATGTTTTGATCCAGTGCCACTACCAAACCGATACAAAGTACCAGATTTCTCAAAGTTCACAGGACATGATAATGTGTCGACACACGAGCATATCAGCCGATTCCTAGCGCAATGTGGGGAGGCATCGGCTACAGAGACACTTAGGGTCAGATTGTTTCCGTTATCACTCTCTGGATTGGCCTTTACATGGTTCTCTTCTTTACGTACAATTCCATTAGGAGTTGGGCCGATCTAGAAAAATAATTCCACAAATACTTCTTCAGCGGGATTCAGGAGATGAAACTGTCGAATTTAACATCTGTCAAGCAAAAATCGAATGAGTCAACTCCGGACTACATTCAAAGGTTCACAGATACAAGGAATAGGTTCTATAGTCTGACTTTGACTGATTCACTACTAGCCGATTTGGCTTTCTAGGGATTGTTAGTGCCAATAAGGGAAAGATTTTCTGCCCAAGACTTTGAGAGCTTAGCACACCTAGCTCAAAAGGTATCGGCTCATGTGACATGATTCCAAGAGGCTAGAAAATTTGCCAAGAAAGCCAACAATGTCAATAATGTCTATGGTTATGATTCTAACTCCGGAGATGAAGATCAAGAAATCAATGCGGCCGAATGGGCCAGGATTAAGATAGTGGTGTGTCAATGGGTTAAAAATTCTGGAAAAGAGGAAAGGTATGACTTCGACATTACCAAGGCTGACATGATATTTGATTTACTTCTTCAAGAAAAACAAATTCAACTGCCGGTAGGACATGTGATACCATCAGCTAAGGAATTGAAGAGGAGAAAGTATTGCAAATGACACGATACAGGGTCACATAGCATCAATGACTGCAAACTATTTAGGCAACAAATTCAATCGTCCATAGAACAAGGGGGATCAAGTTTGATCAAGCCAAAAAGGCGATGAAGATTGATGGACATCCTTTTCCAGTGAACATGGTTCATACTGAAGCCGATAGGAATCAAGCTGATAGAAGTATATATTAGACAAGGAGGTTCAATTCAATTAGTATGGTTAGCAAATATGAGTTCGATGATGGAAATTGTTTTGATCCTCATTGGAGTTGCGAATTCTTCAGGTTCTGCTAGAACAAATGGATGAGGTTGCCATCTATTGAGGATTGCCCTGGTTGTAGTAATCCTGACATAAGGTACATGGGGCGATCAAGCAGACAAGTTAGTAATGAGCATCATCCAACTCAGAGAAAATTACCTGTTCATTAGAGGCTTGGGCCGATTTATCAAGATTACTTAGAGGATGGACCTAGGGGAGAATCAAGGACCATGAAACCACAATGGTGTCTGTCTGGCATTTTTACTAAAAACCAGAAAAGACGTGTTTAGAGGATGAGAAATAGAGAGCAATTGCAAGAAGTAGAAGAGGAGATCAAACATCGGCTGAAACATACAAGAAAGGAGCGGCGCGTCAAGAGCAAGGTTGTGCCAGCCGATGAAGTCAACACTGACGAAAACAAGACTGCTACAGATAAAAGAAAAGCAATTGCCTCATCTTCGATAAATATGGTCTTTGTACTACCAGCCGAGTATGGTGCAGAACAAGCTGTGGAAGAGATATGCGACGAACCATCGGCCAAGTTGATGTTGTCACCACAACAAGCTATATTTTAGAAACCAGAAGGGACTGGGCATCAGCACCTTAAATCATTGTATGTCAAGGGATTTGTCAACGGCAAGCCGATGTCAGAGATGTTAGTTGATGGAGGAGCAGTTGTTAATTTCATGCCATTGCTACTTTTAGAAAATTGGGCAAAAATGGAGAGGATTTAATCAAGACTAACATGGTTCTGAAGGATTTTGGAGGGAATCCATCGGAAACTAAAGGAGTTTTAAATGTGGAGTTAACCATCAGCAGTAAGACAATTCCTACCACATTCTTTGTTATTGATGGGAAGGGCTCCTACAGTCTGATGCTGGGAAGAGATTGGATCCATGCCATTTGTTGTATTCCTTCAACTATGCAGTAGAGTTTGATCTAGTGGCAGGGAGACCAAATAGAAATCGTGCCAGCCGACAAGTCAGTTAATGTAGCTAATGTTGATTTAAGTATTTGGGAGATGGAAGGAGTTCATTGTTTATCCGACAAAGTTTGGCAAGGAGATTATCTAAAAGTGTCTGACTATGATATACAGACAACAGGAGATGGAGAGCCTCAATTATTGCTTTGAAGGCGCCGTGAAGGGTTCAAATTTCTACACAAAGGACACCGTAGATGATCTCCATGGTAAGCTTGCACAAGGGTTTATGTCGGCCGATGAGTTAGAAGAAGTTGATATTGGACCAGGAGGCCGACATATATTAGTAGGGATTTGTCAAAAGAATTTAAATGTAAATTTAATAGAGCTACTAAAGGAATATAGAGATTGTTTTGCCTAGGAATATTATGAAATGCCACGATTTAGCCGATCGATTGTTGAACATCGGCTCCCTATTAAACCAGGCTATCAGCCATATAAGCAACCTCCAAGACTATGTAAAGCTGAGATGTATGATGCTATTAAGGCCACATCACAAGACTCTATGATGCAAACTTCATCAGACCATGCCAATATACTGAGTCGATTTCAAACATAGTACTGGTGATCAAGAAAAACGGCAAGCTTAGAGTTTGCATTGATTTCAGAGATTTGAATAAAACTACTATTAAAGATGAATACCCAATGCCGATTGCTAATTTATTAGTTGATGCAGCGTCTGGACATAAGATCATCAGTTTCATCAATGGCAACGCAGGATATAATCAGATTTTTATGGCTGAAGAGGATATCCATAAGACTGTTTTTAGATGTCCTGGTGCAATTGGCTTGTATGATTGGGTTGTTATGACTTTTGGATTAAGGAGTGCTGGTGCTACATATCAAAGAGCGATGAATTACATATTTCATGATCTCATCAGCAATGTTGGTTAAAATTTATATTGATGATGTGGTTGTTAAATCAAAGCAGGTCGATGAGCATATAGCCGATTTAAGAAGAGTTTTGGAAAGGGCAAGGAAATATGGATTAAGGATGAACCCTACCAAATGTGCTTTCGGGGTATCGGCTGGATAGCTCCTTGGGTTTCTGGTGCATGAGAGAGGGATTGAAATTCCTCAAAAGAGTATTAATGCTGTCAAGAATATTAAACCTCTAGAAGATAAAACAAAATTGCAATCCTTGATCGGCAAAATCAACTTCATGAGACGGTTTATTTCTAATTTATGTGCAGAATAGAGTCGTTCACTCTGTTACTCAGATTAAGAGCCGATCAAGAATTTGTTTGGGGCAGAAGCAACAGCAGGCTTTGGATAGTATAAAGGAATATATAAGTACCCCTCCAGTTCTTACTCCACCACAAAAAGGGGTTCCTTTTAAGCTGTATTTGTTAGCCGATCAAAAAACAATCGGCTCAATCTTAATCCAGGAGGTTGAGAGTAAAGAGAGAGTTATATTCTATCTGAGTAGAAGACTTTTGGTTGCTGAGACCAGATATACACCAGTTGAAAAGTTATGCTTATGTTTATATTTTTCCTGTACAAATTTGAGACATTATTTACTTTCTAATGAGTGCACAATAGTTTGTAAGGCTGATGTGGTGAAATACATGCTATCAGCTCCGATTTTAAAGGGGAGGATTGGGAAGTGGATTTTTGCCTTAACATAGTTTGACTTGAGATATGAATCGGCTAAGGCAGTTAAAGGGCAAACGATAGCCGATTTCATAGTTGAACACAGGAACGATTCTATTGAATATGTCGAGATCGTGCCATGGACTTTGTTTTTTTTATGGATCAGTTTGTACTCACGGATGTGGTATCAGCTTAGTGATCATATCGCCTAGGGGGCCAAGTTTTGAATTTGCCTTAACTATCAGGCCATATTATACCAATAATCAGGCTGAGTATGAGGTGGTTCTGAAAGGTTTGCAATTACTAAAAGAGGTTTAAGCCATTGCTATTGAAATTATGGGGGATTCATTATCGGTGATCAGTCAATTATCTGGAGAATATGAGTGTAAGAATGATGTCTTGATAGTTTACAATGAGAAATGTCAAGAATTGATGAAGACCTTCAGGATGGTTACTTTGAAGCATATTCCTCGAGAACAAAATGCTGAGGCCAATGACTTAGCTCAGGGTGCATCAGGATATAAGCCGATGTTAAAAGATGTGGAAGTAGAAGTTGCATGTATGCAAGACGATGACTGGAGATTTGAGATTGTTGAGTATTTAAAAGATCCTTCTAGGTCGGCATCAAGGAAGTTAAAGTACAAAGCCGTCAAGTATGTTTTGTTGGGCAATAAACTTTACTATTGAACAGTTGATGGAGTTCTATTAAAGTGCTTGAATCTTGAAGAAGCCAAGGTTTTCATGTGCGAAGTGCATAAGGGAATTTGTGGTACTCATCAATAGGCCCATAAGATGAGATGGCTGATTAGGAGAGTTGGATATTTTTGGCCGACTATGCTGGAAGATTGTTTTAGATATTATAAAGGTTGCCAAGATTGTCATAAATTTGGAGCTATTCAGAGGGCACCAGTATCCGCTATGAAAGCAATTGTCAAGCCATGGCCGTTCAAAGGTTGGGGAATTGACATGATTGGCCAGATCAATCCACCGTTGAGCGAAGGACATAAATTTATATTAGTAACCAGTGATTACTTCACTTAGTGGGTTGAAGCAGTCCATCTAAGAAAGTGGATACTAAAGATACAATTGAGTTTGTTAAAGAGCATATTATATATAGGTTTGGATTGCCACAGACGATAACGACTGATCAAGGGTCTATTTTTGTGTCCGATCAGTTTGTTCAGTTTGCTTATTAGTATAGTTTGTTCAGTTTGTTGAATTCCTCACCATATTATGCACAAGGTAATGGGCAGGTTGAAGCATCTAACAAGAGTTTGATAAAGTTGGTTAAGACAAAGTTTATTGAACATCCAAAAAAGTGGCATACTACATTGGCCGAAGCATTGTGGTCCTATCGGATGGCATGTCATGGTGCTATACAAGTTCCACCGTATCAACTAGTTTATGGGCATGAAGCTGTTTTTCCATGGGAAACTAACATAGGCACTAGGAGGATTTCTTTACAATATGAGTTGACGGCCGATGATTATCACAATCTGATGGTTGATGAATCGGAAGATTTGGCTCAATCAAGGTTGCGAGCCCTAGAAAAGGTCAAGAGGGACAACAAAAGGGTTGCTAGATATTATAACAAAAAAGGTTGTACCAAAATCTTTTGAAGAGGAAGAGCTTGTGTGGAAGTTGGTGTTGCCGATAAGGGCAAGGGATAACAGGTTTGGTAAATGGTCACCGAATTGGGAAGGACCTTTTCGGATTCATAAATGTGTTTCAAAAGGAGCTTACATGTTGAAAGGACTTGATGGTGAAGTTTTTGGAAGAGCTCTTAAATGGAAAATATTTAAAGAAATATTACCCAAGTGTTTGGATTGGTTCATAATCGGCTGAGTTGTGCTGATGCATGGTTGACAGCCGATGCCGATTGCATGGCCTTTAGATGGCCAATATGAATTATTGCCCTTAGACGTTTCATAAGTTTGCAGCATGATGTTCCATGCTACAAACTTGGGGGGCATGAAGGATAAATTTGGGATTTGAAATGCAAATTTTAAAAATCAACATCGGCTCGATGGCCAATAAAGATATATTACAGCAAAAGTTATGGTTACAAATGTTATAAGTTTTACGTTAGCCCGAGTACTTTTGCATAGCTGATATTGCTCGTTGGCGAATCTGTTCAACCTCATCTATTATTTAAGCATCAGCTGCATCTGTTCTAGTGATCGGTTTGAGGGACTTGTTAAGGGAAGACAAGTGCTTGATGGATGACATAATCTTGGACTTTTACTCTTTGATGCCCTGTGGTAGATTGGCTAATTTTTGCTCTTCAGAAGCAAGCTCAGCGGTGCACTTTTCCAATTCGGCTACCAGTTCAGCTTGTCTATTCTTCAGCCTATCAATATTCTGTTGAGTTGAACTCGGCCTAGCTTCAATTCATCTAGCTTGGTTTTTTCTTCATTAATTTGCTGTTGGCTTGATTGTATGGTTACTTCAAGGGCTGTGCGTTCTCGCTGATCGGCAATCCTTTGCCTTACTCTCTCGAGTTTAAAACAGTGCTGCTCGAGGAAGATAGCTGGGGAGACTGCATCGGCAAGATCTTCAGGCAGTTGGTCTTGTACCTCTTGGAACCGTGCTCTGATTGGCCCACAGTCTACTACTAACGCATCAAGAGAAAGTCCTAGCCGATTCGACATGTCCTAGCCGATTCGACATGTCTGCTAGTCTTGCTTTTAAATCTTCAGATAGTGGTGATTTGGCCTTGCTTGTTGTATCTTCCTCGTCCTCTTCCAGGAACTGCCTTATGTCGAAAGAAAACATGTCGGCTAAAGTCTGCAGATAAAGGAAGCAATTATGAATAATGGGTCCAGATTAGGATATATACATACAGGAACTTGAGGAGTTAGAATCATGGCAGCGTCCTCATGATGGCTTCCTTGAGCCGATGGTGTACGCTCTCTAGACCGTTGAGGTTGAGCAGGAGATGGAGTTCGAGAAGGCTGTAATAACAAGATGTAATAAGATAAATTTTAGTATTGGCCAATGGAAGATCAAATAAGCTTGGTTTTAGGAATACCGATGCAGGTGGAGTCGGCTGTTTCTTTTTTGACTAGCTTTTTCTTCGGCTGAAGGAATTCTTTGTTAATTGTTGTACAGGAGTTACAAATAAATCATAAAGAGGAGACTGAGTACCTGTGTTTTACGGGGGTGTCATCTTGGAGGATTCGGAGTTTTTGTTGGGCTAGAGGAGTATCGGCTCGGGGGGTTCAGTTGTAGCTTCTCCTGTTTCACTCATTTGGGCTGCTGCTTCGTCCACAGCTTCTTCCATCTCAATTCCCTTTAGATATTCTTCAACATCTGGATCTAAGGGTAGATCTTCGTCAGTTGATGTTTTAGATTTTTTGGTGGGTTTCTTTTGAGTGGTTGAAGGTTTGATGGGAGCCTGTTTGGTCCCTCTAACTTGGCCATGAAGTAGAGAGTCCACCTTTGGAGCATTGTAGCCGATGGTAGAAGGGGGTATGCCACAGCCGTTTGGGAGCTTTGCATCGGCGTATTCAATCGGCTGACCACTTCGGCTAATATGAGGGGGAGCTAAATCGGATACCTGCAAGTATAGTAGGAATTTGCAAACATCGGAGGATTATTGGCATTAAGGTATGATGAAAAGGGTTAGAGAAAGTAGCTTACTTGAGGGATTAAATCAGGTAATATCTTTATCAAGTATGTTTGAGCCGATAGGTGGAAGATGTGTGTTTTTCATTTAGACCACCATGTATCAAGAAGAATACTTCTCATCAAAGCTATGTTGAATCTGTTAATACTGCCGAGAAGGGGTCCAGGGATGTTGAGAAGCTTGTTCATGATCAGAGCCGATGCATTTTCACCTTTGGGTTGGATTTTTTATCGGAGAAAAATAGGCCGATTGGGAGTTGTCCCATGCCAAGTTGGCGTGCGGCAACCATTGGGTGATAAAATTCATAGGATGGCTGTACATATCTGCCTTGAGAGATGCCTACTGGCTTACAAGGAGAGATAGTTGCAGGTAGGACTTCTCTGGGTTTTTCGAATCTCTCATCATTAATCTCATCAAGCCTGAAATCAGTTGGTAGTTCCTATCCAGAGAAAATTCATATGCAAACAAAATCCTGCTATCCCTTGGGAATCCATCATAAAAATTTCCAAACCAATTTTGGAAGTGTTCAACCGATGGACCTGAACCAGTATAAGTTGAGGTTGCCTCTCCAAAGGACATGCATCGGCGAGTTACAACTGCCTCATCATCGTTATCCTCTTGATCGGCTAGAGATGGAAATTTGACTTCATGGAGTGTTGGTCTATGGGCTACTTTCAAAGTATACAAGTTCAACCAAAGTTACACAAACCACCAAGGACCACCTGTGCTGATGCTTGTGTCCATAATGATTTTAGCCGATGACTGGTTCAAAGTCTGGTATACTGAACCAAGGAGATATTTGCCCACAGGGAATTGTTTCTTTACTACTATGGCTTCGGTTAAGTTTTGTCAGTTTGCTGTTGGACCACAAGTAGAGCCATAGAACAAGAATTTGTCTAGCCACATAAGGAGAAAACCAGCATGTTCCTTGGCCGATACTGGACCTGTCCCCATGTTGTCAGAAATAAAGCTTGACCAGCCTCCAATATTTTTAGTTTTGAATCTGTAGGCACATTTGGTTTTCAGGCTAATGGGGTTGGCCGATGCTATGATATCTAAACCAATGATCATGATGACATCAAGGAGAGTGGGGGTCATCGGCCCATGAGACCAGAAGTAGGCGGCAGCCGATATCATTAGTTCATCCTTTTTCATGTCGGCTACTGAGAGTGATAGGCATTGGACAGGTGCTACAAATAAAGAGAGAAAGAAATCAAAATCAAGGATAGAAAGAAAGGGGGGGTGAAAAATAAAGCAAGATCGAATCGATGGCGGAAATTAACAGATGAAGGTATTTACCTCAGGGATGCACTTGGTAAGCTCGATGGAGTCGCCATCATGGAAACAGGGGGATCGTCACTGGACGGTGGAATTGCAATCTGAGTCACCGGAAAAGTCAAGAAAGTCACCGGAGATGGTGGGGAAAGTTTTTTCTGTTTGTGCGGTGAAGACAGAGTTAACGCCGTGAAATTTCCGGAAAAGCGGTTGATATTTATAAAAGCAGGTGCGTAACAGTCGAGGAGGATAACCCTAGATATTTGCAGGATCACTGAGATAATTCCGTTGCATTATATAATACTTCGGAATTGGGGGACATGTGTTGACGATGGAATTTGGTAAGCATAAGAATCGGAATCGAGATCCAATCCAAAGTGGATTTGAAGATATGCGGGAATCTGGGAAACAGAGTGTGCATCGGCTGGGAGTCTTTATCAGCCGATACCGAATTCAATATGATTGGTCGATACAACCGATATTGTTAAGATTGGTTACATAATCAATGTCGGATTCAAGAGGAGGACTTCAATGACATTGTCAGGCAAGGATAGAGTCCAAGATATGTAATTGTATCATTAATTAGGATTTTATGTAATTTCCTTATAGATATTTTCGGTAAGAGTCTACCTAAGGGACTTGTTCGTCGGTTAGAGTTGTGTTAGGAAAGTGAGTCGTGTCCGTTATGGACAAGTTTGTATGTTTGGGTACAAATGTAAGCCCGAGGTCTTGTAAATAATTAACATCAGTTCAATACAAATTCGGTGCATTGTCAACCTTTTCGTTACTTTGTTTCGCCGAGTTCTTGCTTTCGAGTCGAGCTGCATCGGTTTCGATCTTTAACAAAAAGGTAAAACTTATTATGGCGGTTTGCATTATCGGGATTAGTGCTTACATCTTAATGACACTCTAATCTTGTTATGTGAACCACCAAGTTATCATATACGTTGTATAATTTAAGTTGACAATGCTTTCTACTTGCATCGGCCGATATCCATCTAGGGTTTTATCAATAACGGATAGATTGACTTGTTGACTTAAATTATATAATGTATCCACCATCGGCTTGATTGTTTAGATATTATGCTTATTTCCATACTTAGTGTTATATCAGATAAGTTTGATCTACTAAGTCATGCTTAGAATCATAATCTCTAGCCTATTTCATGGTCATTAATAAGGATAGTATCGGAGTTTTAGCCGATCTTACCTGATATAGTTATTTTACTTAGATTTATTTCTTGTTTAATATACTGTATGTGCCCCTTATATTAAGATTTCAATTATCTAAATATATTAAGTTTGTTAACAAACTAATTGATACTATTTTAATATATTTATCGTAAGAAGACATCTTAGCATAAGGTAGTATCGGAGCTATAGCCGATACATTTCTTAAATTTGAGCATCGTCTATGACATGAACACATCTAATTGTTATTTCATGTTATTTTGGATCTAGGCAATTTATACTGTTTTGATTAAATCCGATCTATCCCAATTGTTGATTTCTAAAGTAATATTGATTTATAGATTATGACGCTGATCTTTACAGTCGATGGATCGAATTTAGGGTTTATTTATTCTTATAGATATGCCTTAAAGCCGATTCATCTCACGTTGCATCGGGTAGGTTACATTACGATACGACATCGGCTTTCTAGCCGATTGGCTATCGTTTACTAATATCGTTTGCACTTTCATCTTGTTGATTGCAGGATCAAATCAACTCGCATGCTCTTGAACCCGAAAGTAAGCTTTGGACCTACAGTGGAGTTAGGCAGATCTCTTAGACCACCGTGTTTTACATCAACAGTAACCCAACTTGAAACAAGAACTCGTCGAGATAAACTAAAAGTAAAAGATTTGGTGATGCGCCGAGAGTATATTGAACTGTTGTTATCTTTCTTACATGACCCTGGGCATCTATTTATACCCAAAATATATAAACCTGTCTATATCGGACACGACTCAAACTTACCTAAATTACAAAAACAGAGCTTCCCTAGGCGGACTCCCATCCGAAGGGTGGGAGTCCCGGAGGAGTTAGTTATATTATTTACTAGCATAATCATGATGCTTAGGTTAGATAAATATCGTTGGATGCGGGTGTGCCCCACGGAAAGTGAGGTAGGTGGCAGGTGGTGACTACCCTGTTCAATCCTTTGTTATGTCTACGTTCGGGTATGACGTAAGAATACGTAAATGCCATAATCACGCTAGCCGACCAGTAGGGAGTGGTCTCTCAATAGTACCTAGGTGCCTGGAACTGCACCCAGGTACTATGTCCTATGTTGAAAGCATGTATATGTTAAGTGTATATTAGACATGAATAGAATAGAAGTATAGTTGTGTCGTAATTCTCTAATGTTCTTTTCTACTAATAATTATTATAGAGTTGAATATCATGTATGTCCACTACTCTATCATTATATTATCTTAACCCATATTTAGACTATGATGACTTAATTATAGATTGATTATTGATGAACAAACTATATCCTATACCGCCGCCTTCCATGCGGAATATAAATACGATACCCATGGGAATACTCATGGGTGAAGTGCTACATCGGTATCCATACGATTATGGATTTATCTCTGAATGTAAGAAATACCAACACTATCCTCAAGCTAGCCTATTGTTGTCGTGCCATCAAACTAATTCATGGCCATTGTGATGAACAAACAACCTTACAAAGTTTCATGAACAAACCCTTGTTAATAAGATATAAAATTAACAAATAATATTGTTCCAATTTTTTTGTTTTCTCCTCTATTTCTCAATTTTGTATCTCACAAATGAAATTGAGTTTATCCTTGAAACTTTGCATGGTTGTTTAATATTGACTTTTTCTTTTTTTTTGCCAGTAAATGATGAGCTACAAAAGGATTCTTTTTTTCTGTCACAACTGATTACTCCTTTTTTCCATTTTAAAGAGTAGCATTCGATGTCCAATATTTCGATCGAAGTATGGAGAGTGAGATAACCATGCAAAGTTCCAAGTATAAACTCAAATTCATTTGTGAGATACAAAATTGAGAAACATAGGAGAATAAGAAAAAAATAGGAATAGTATTATTTGTTAATCTTTTATCTCATTAACAAAGTTGAGTTTGTTCATAAAACTTTGTATAGGGTTGTTTTTTTACATATTACCTACATATGTGATTTTCTTTAGATTGTTTTATAATTTCTATAAAATAGTTTCCAAGTTTCCACCTAGCACGTGGTTTCCCTAGGATTAGTTCAAATGAATTTCTTATGATAGGAAAATTTCTTCCATATTTCGGAGGATTTCTATCAAGAGGTCTAACTTCATATTCACAGTTCTATGTTTTAATACACTTTTGTCTCATATAGGATTTAACGGGCCATGATATTTAAAATGTTGTGCTTGCCGCATCGCTTGTGTTTATAGATTCTTCCGTTGCAATGGAGTCTTAAAAGTTCAAAGTTTATCCAAAATATGAGAGTCTAGTCTTTAAGTGCTTAGAAAATTTCTTTCAGTCTTTTCATCCAGGTTTTCGTCCGATCCAATTGCTTATCCCGAATCGTGTGTATTCCAGACAACCGTGGTCGAGAGAACCGATTATTTTCTGATTCCTATTCCATCTCTCCCTGGCCTCTTATGTGGATGTGATACTGGGGATTTGGATGGACAACTTGCCCTCCTATTACTCCCTCCGTCCTAAAATAAATCAATTTATATTAAGATGGGATATTACCTAATATAACAAATTTGGATATGCCTCTTTCTAGATTTGTTGTACTGCATAATATCCAATCCCAACCATCCAATCCCAACCTAAAGTTGTAGTTCTATAGGATCTTGGTTTATCTTGAGAGAGAAGATCGCAATTGAAGTTATGTCGGATCTGATAAATTGAGCTTTTTTATCATTGAAAGCCTGCAGGTCTTTCCGTTCAGCACTCAGATTGGTCTGAATAGTGAACGTGAGTTTACCTTGTATTGATGCAGAGCGGACGCTCTATGAGCAGGTATTAGTGGCAGTCATGGATTGCAAGCGTCTCGATGCGGCAAGGTTGTGCTGGTGTTGTGGCACCTTTTTTTATCGCAGTTCATATTCTTAGATTCTACACAATTTTATTTGGTCACAAAACAATTAAGTCTGATAAAGTGACATATCTCGTGATTTTAAAGGATTGTTAGCATCATCCATTCTCAGCACAGCCCATGTAGGATGAGCTTATCAATCAATGTAATATCGGTCAAAATTTTCGAGATTAGAATCATAGGCACGCATTGCCAAGGCTCGAAACGATAAATGTTGACCTCATCATGTCTGCAGCTAGCTCATAGATATGAAAGAAAAAGAGGACTTAATTTGGTGGTGCTTGGATCCATGGACTAATTTGACTAAAATTAGTCTCTTTGAGAGGTTAAACTTCCAAGCACCCCTGACTAAAGAGGAGCTAAAACTAGCCTTGAGACTAAAATTCTTTAGTCAGGGGAACCCCTACTAAAATGTGGATTAGTACTCTCTCTCCTCATTTAACTTCCCTAGAGAGGGAGGATAATAAATACTTATTAACTAATTTTAGTCTCTGTAGTATTTTGGATCCAAGCATGGATGAGACTAGCAAGTTTATGGATGAGACTAGCAAGTTTTAGTCCCACTACTTTTAGTCATGGGACTAAAACGTATCCAAGCACCCTCTGTCTCTGGCAACATGGTGATCGATTCGGCATTACGAGTCACATCGCACCGGTGCCTTCCATCTCAGTTATAGCTGGCCAATACGATCCTGTTTGTCAAATGAAAAGCAGATTCTCATTCAGTAGGCAGTTAAGGTATGACAGTAACAAATCCAGCAAACCTTGTACTCGACCCAAAAACGTGGTGCCCCTACTGAGACCAAGCACTTATATACCGCACTAAGAACACGCAAAATCCATCCATCTAACCTGAAGCATCTGCATGAGTTTGGGGTTCTGCTCCAAAAGTTGACAAAGCTTGTCACGATCACTCAACAGACTCTGCAAGTAGAGTAGAAGACGTCAAAATCAGTCTAACCCCTGGCATCATCTCTAGCATGTAATTCCAAGAAGAAAAAAAATCAAATAAACCTGAATAGCTTCTGGAGATGAAAAAAATTGATTTAAATTCATCCCAGAGTCAGTATGCTGTTGTGCACTCTGGTTCAGTAGCGATTGTTCAGACACATGCCCAACCGGCTGCAAGACAGACTCCTGCTGAGTCTGATGGTAAAATTGCAGTTGTGGAACATGAAGCTGGTTCGGAAACTGCAATGGCACCTGAGGCTGAATAGTATTTAGTGGATATGGCATTGGCTGTTCTTGTGGTAGTTGAAGAGAACCAAGCTGTTGGAATGTTTGAGATGGATGTGGCTGCTGAGGTGGTGGTGGTGGTGGTCGTGGTTGCATTGAGGAAAGAGAAGGCTGGGGATTAGAAACACTCTGTGCAAGGCCAGATGAGAGTTGGATTTGAAGAGGGGTGCCAAAAAATGAAGTAGGAGTTGAAGGCCTACCAATTAGAAACTGTGATGCAAGTGCTGGTAAGGAATTTGAAGCAAGTGCACCACCAGATGCAGGATTTGTCCCTAAAGTTGCATCACTAATAAGAGATGCAGGTGGAGAAGGCTGGAGAACACCAGATCCTCCTTGATTATACAGTGATCCTGGAGGCCCAGAGTTCATTGCAGCATGATGGGTTGCCAGAACTGGCCGTAAAGGAAGGGGTGACACTGGCCGAGTAGATGAACCAGAGCTGAGGTGCTCAATAGGGATCCTATTTACTGGAAGTGTGTTCCACAAGAACTTGGCATCAACACTAGGCAATGCATTTGTTGATGAATCACTGGTGCTTTGTAGGACATTTTCAGTTTGAACCTGAAAGAGGGAATTCATCTTGTAGAATTTAAATCACAACAGCAAGTCAAAATGGCAGCAGGAAAATAAAAAGTAAAACTTTAAAAGGCACATCTTTATTACCTGATGCCCCACAAATGAAGGCATACTAGCGTCAAAAGACTGCATTAGATAACTAGAAGGAAAAGGTGGTGGCCCATCTCTAGCAATGTAAGATGATGGCTGCCTTTGAATTGAATCAGAATTTTGTAGAGACGTAGAAGAAATTGGTGGGGGCATCGGCGGCAAAGGTGGCTGGTTGTAAAGTGTACGATCATGTCCATGAGATCCAGATGACACAGAACTCTCAGCCAGCTTCTGTGGGCTTCTTTTCCGATGCATACTACGAGGTAATTGGTGCAGTGTTGCTTGTGCGGCATGTGCGCTATGACCAGGTATAACCTTTGATCCAGTAATAGGAGAGATAAATGGAGATTCGCCCGCATGATCGTGGAACATGATCTTCTCTGGGCTAGAAACTGAAAATTTTCGTTCAGAAGGGATGTTAGCTTCTTGACAGATTGCTGTCTGTGAAGATATGCCAGTTTCACAAGCTTCATCACTCTCAGATACAACTGTACCAGAAAACAGATTTCTTCCGTTCTGCCGATTTTCTGTCTCATCAACAACGGGACCTGGAGAGTTCTCCCCAATTATAACAGGTGGTGATTGCAGACTGTCGTCTGGTTGAGGAAAAGGAAGTTTATCATCTGATCCTGACTCCTCGTCAAAGATTATGTTGATTTCTTGATCATCATCAAGATCTGCCTTTGGTTGCCTCGGTTTCTCCAGCTTGGTAGAGACATTATCATCAAAAGTTGCCTTACTTCTTACCTGAGTTGCATCCCCAGATGGCGCTGGAACAGGATTTTGACGTTCCCTCTGTCTTGCCATAAATTCATCAACATGAATGGATGGAGGCCTTCCACTAAGTGTTCCACGTGGAGTAGAACTTACAATATTTGATGCACTACTTGCACCATCTATGTTTCTCTCTCTTGCAACATAGTCATCAACATGCATTGAAGGTGGTCTACTTGTGTTCGGTTTCCGCTGGCGGAAAGTGTCTCTACGCGTATGACCTATAGAGGCACTAGGTGTATTTAAACCTCGAGAAAACTGTCCAGTAGGTTCATGTGCTTGATTGTCCCTTACGCGTCTACTGACGCTATCTCCTAGTGCCAGTTTTCTCCTGGCAGATTGGCCCGGGATTAGCTGCTTATCAATAGAACAATCAGGCAACTCCCACACCATCCTCTTTCCAAAGTCAGACAATTGGCATCCAAAAGGTTCTGCAAAATCACCAAAAGCCTTCCAAGCATTGGTAAATAAAAGAGCAGGCTCATCATTTACTGACACAAAGTCTATGGACGGCATTAGATGAGACGTCATGACAATATTGTGAAATACCCCAACTGGTATTGTGCTTTCTTCAAGAACTATCCGTGCCGAATCTGTGAATCGTCCAGAATTCTCAATAATAGAGCATAGCAATCGGACAGAACTCCGTACCTGTGAATTATGATCAATTTGAGAAACAGGCCAGAAAACTGAAATATTTATTGAAGATAAAACCAAAATACCTGATGTAAAAGAGGTTTCCCAACGTAAGGCGACCAATTGTCAAACCCCTGGCATATCTTCTCTTCAAAAGTCTTCAATAAAACAGTAACCTCATCAGAGGCCTCTGATAAACTAGGATCAAAGGGGTGCCCAAATAGACACCTCAATATGATGGTACCTTCAAGACTATGAGCAACAGAAACGATGTTAATATTTATGTGCATGTCTATCCATAGAAAACTGTTGTCAAAACATAAGCATCAATAATATAAAATGTACTTAAAAATCTCGCGACCATATGAATCTAAAGTCATGATTGTTCACCTTTTATTTTAAAAAATCAATGTGAGAATGACAAAAAAAATGCCAGCCAATAAGGATCAAATTTCTCTGATATAAAAAGGGAGCTTGTTCTGTTCTCCTGTCGCTGTGTGCAGATCCTGGCTCTCGCACACACTGAACCACTCTACCCCTTCCTTTCTGGCATTGTCACATTCTAAGGACCCAAACTGCCCACAAAGCCACTACTCCCCTCAAACCATGAATACTCCCAGAGAAAACCCCCACCCCTTGCCCAACCATGGCGTCTTTTCCCCTATACCATGCTCCTCCACCATCTCTCCAACTGCTGTTCTTAAGTTTCCCGGCCGCCTGTCCTATTAATCACTGATCCTCAGTATCACTAAAGCATTGCACGCTGCAAGACGATAAAGCGGCCAAACCACCAATAATGGAAGCAAGAAGGGTGGACACACAACATCCGAGTCATTGCCATCTATGGGCCGGATTTCGCCAGAGCAGTGGGTAAACCGGTCAGTCCATTGGTTCTTAGGTTGCTGGTTCAACCACAGTTTAACCAGTTAGCTGGCTTGTTCAAAACATTATATTCTAATAGATTTTGGATTAAATCTAAGCCCATATTTAATAATATACAAGTCAAATGGAAATCTTCTCTCTAAAAATCTCATGTAGATGTTGACCTTGTTAGCAGAGCATCCCATGTGCGTGAATTCATTAGGTCCAAAGTTTGCTACCCAGCATTTATAAACATATTATTTTTTTAATATGTGAATTCATTAGTTCTGGAGAATCAGCATGCAGTCTAGTGAAGCGTGACTGCAAAGATATGCTTGGCATGCTTGCATATCAGAATGCAAACCCAGTTGATATTATAGGTTTAAAACTTATTACTAAGATATTCAAAAGAAAGAAAAACGATGCTTACTTTTCACCAGACTGGCTGAGGGCAATAGCACCTAGTGTCAAGGCATAAACTATTTCTACCAAATAATCTGTTGGACGATTATCACAAATATATTGTAGGAGCCTCTTCCAGCACTTCAACAGGGGGGAAAAGGTACACCAGTTATCCACCTTTGACGTGTCATGACACATATCACTCTCACTTTTTTGGGGCTCATCTTTGTTAGAACTTTGGATTTGTGAAAATATTGAAGTCACTGCACCTCTACAGGAATAGGAAGAAGCAACCTCCTTGAATGCCAGAGAACATGCAAACATATCCCGTCCAACTGGCAGAACCTGACATGGCATATTCAGCATAATAAGTGCCACAATAATTAGTACATATATATTTTTTTTGGATTAATAGTATAATTTTAAGAGAAGGCACCACAGTATAAGAATAGAACTTCTCACAAGATTTATCATCCACGGGTTTTCCTATCAAAACCTATTTCAGAAATTGCTGCAACATTTTTGCATTAAATGCATCTTATGATAGGATTCTTGTGGTACCCTTGGGGAGGGGGGGGATTTCACTTTCACCTTTACTGAATGATGCATACAAAATCCAGATTCACAAGTATTTCTTATAAATTCCATCACCATTTAGTGTATCATAAATGCAATTGAAAAGTTGCAGTCGCTGATATGTCAGACCAAAATGTCAGTGCTACATATTTTTTCCCCAAAAAGTGTCCATTTTAAATCCCATCTAATTGTCATCCACAACTCCAAAATTGTCCATTTTACATCCCAGTACTATCAAAACCTGTGCAAAAGCACATCCAAATATTTCCATCTGCGGTTTCAAATGTTGTGTCACAACCCGAGGCCATGACGGGATAACCACCACATATCCGGGCAGCATCGGCTACTAGAGAAGGGATGTAGATTTAGACTAGGGAGAAGAACATTGGGGGAGAGATTTTAACCAATTGATTTTCACTCTTTAATAATAATAGCCACAACCCCATCCTTATATTATCGTTAAGGAATGAAAATCAATTAGTCTAATCTCTCCCCCAATGTTCTTCTCCCTAGTCTAAATCTACATCCCTTCTCCAGTAGCTGACGCCGCGCAGCTATCCTACCGGCGGTGGTTATCCCGTCATGGCCTTGGGTCGTGACATGATGTACTTGTGAGATCATAAACTTAAAAAACATATAAGCAAGAACGTAGTAACCCTGTCTAAGCAAGGAGCTAACAAGTGGGGTCATTTCATGGTGTAGAAAACAAAATGGCACAAATAGGTCACATAGCAACCACATGGCACCAAGCTGCCCATGAATATATTGGATGCAAAGAAAATTTCAATGGGTTGAGAAACAAAATTAGACACTGGAAATGGTCAAGTAACAGAAATAAAATAGTCATTTTTATGTGACTAATAAACTGAGCATGGCAATTCATTGATGACTTCTGGAGGTACATGGATTTTTTTTCAATGTGAACAAGAGCTCTGCTGGAATCATTTCGGACAGTTAACTAAAGAAACCAGAACAAAACATTGAGCTTCCTGGCTTCATATGTACAGGTTAGCTTGGAAATCAAACAAAGTAGTCGAAAGTAAATTAGTGATTCAATAAACATTTAAAACCATATTTGCACAAGCAGAAACTTATTCCAGAAACTGTACCTGGCTTAACATCAAGAGGTGATACATGACAGAAGAGCACTCTTCAACACAGGCATTCTCATTCCAAAGCCTAGTTTCAATGAAAATAACTAGTTTTAACATGCAAGGTGTGAAATACATCTAAAAATAAACAATGCATATATTGCTTACTCTTCAACAGTAGTCGGCTCTTTAATAGATGGCTGGGTACTAAAGAGGGATGCAATAGATCTCAACAAAGGAATCTTCCATCTTAGCATAAGGAGATCATTTGAGTAGACCCCTTTGTCGGAAATCATGTTGTCCTCCATATAACACATATTGCTGCACTCTTGTAATAACTTTCTAAGAATCCTTCCGACTCCCATTTTACAGAGCAATGCCTGAATAACAAGAAAATGAGATGAGTAGGAGAAAAAAAGTGCAATGAGCCATGAATAGCAGAGAACCTATCACCTTGCCATTTGGATGTTCTGACAGTTTTGCAATAAATTGAAGCAACTGATGAACCTGAAACAACACATTAAGCAACTGATTAGTGATGCTGAGTGCCAGGCATAAAATGAAGAGAAGACTAAATTGAGTGGAAAATTGAATGTTGTGTGCACAAATGGCATGCAAATAGTACTGTTCTGAAATTTCGTACTGCAATGATTACTTCCAGTCAGTCCATAAAGATCACAAGCCATACAAGGTTATGCTTGGATCCGAGAATCGAAATTTACTACTAGTTGAATACCAAACAACCAATTCAACTCATCCTAGAAATAGAAATGCATAGAAATCCAATAACTGTGTTCTGGTAGTATATTTTTTATGTTTGATTGTCAAATGTGAAATTGCACTAAAGTCATGGAACATTTCGATCTCCTGTTTCACTGCTAGAAAAATCTTAGCATGAAAATTCACCAATGATATCGATGTAAACAATCAGCACAGAGAGAAATTGCACATGAACAAACAACCAATCATCCCATTCAGGGTTCGAATCCCAGAAATAAACCAAAAAGGTTTCCAGAATCAATCCACATCAGTCTGCACATAGCCAGCATAGATGAAACTGCTTAATTAAATGTTGGAGAAAAATGAAGTTCAAGTAAACAGAATGAAGAAAAATAATGGAATGAAACAAGGCAGTCTTCCAGAATAAACCAAGCAAAGCATGCAACAGAACCTGTTGAGATCAACACTGACTTGCACCGGATGGTACTAACAATAGAGAATGTAGGATACAATCTTGCTTCTATGTATGCTTACACGCATTCAAAAAGGATGAGGGGATGTGGCTGCCAACCTCATTAGACACGCAGGGCATACGTATGTATAGCCACAACCCCCACCCCCCCCCCCAACCCATACACCCGCCCCCCAAAGTTATCACTGCCTCAGCACTGCTAGGGGTGGGCATAAAACCGAGGACCAAAGACCGGACCCGAAAAGACCAAGATCAAACCTGAAGAAAATGAAACCTCGGTCTTCGGTCATCTGTTCGGTCGTAGAACCCGAGAGACCGAACTGAGTTCGGTTGTCATGGCCTGATGACCGAAGTAACCGAGGACCAAAATTAGCCCAACTTCTATGCTGCTGCCTCTAACCCATTTGTGCCCTAGCCTGTCTGCACTGCCTTGTGTAGCCCATCGTCTCCTCTGTGTAGGCCCACCATGAGTAGATATCCACCACAAGCGTTACCAATAAAAGAAAAAAAAAACACCTATGCTTATCCCAACTAGCAACACCTTGTCTCCGCACGCCGGCAGACGCAGGACACCATCATCACTCGGGGATCCCGTCGAGGCGCTGTAGCCACCATGGCCTCCCATCGCTGCTGGGGTCAGCGTGCGTACGGTGGTGTTGCTGACGGCAGCGACCTACAGCCATCAACTTCTCCACCTTCGTCGAGTCACTCTGTCTTCCTCATCCTTGTCAACACCAAGAAGGGGGTCGTCCTCTTCCACCACCTGCTGCTGCCGCACCGCTGCATGCAGCGGCCAGGCCTGGTGCCTCCTTACCTGCTGGCGCTGTCTGCATCGGGAGGGTGACTTCGATCAGCTCGGTTCAGACCAAAGACCAAACCGAAATATCGGTTCCAAATTGTCAGTCAGTATATTTTTCCTCACAAGTTCGGTTTTTCAATTTTCAAAGACCGAAGTTTTTGAAGACCGAACCAGACCGAATTTTCAGTCTGGACCAAACCCCCACCCCTACAAGCTGCCAGCCATCTGCGTTGTGCATCAGACCAATAACGGTGATTTGAGCAAGGCATTTTTGTTTTCATGCTCTTTCCTGGAAGGTCCCTAGGTGGCACCCCTGCAGACTATCTATCATGTAATGTCGTCTTGAATACTTATTAGTAACACCCTCAGATATGAACTTATATGAATCTTAATTTTGATTCCCAGCAAGATTATGAATCATGCATGCATTCTCATAACAGCGAGCCATGATCAGTCCACATTACCTTGAAGATCTCTCTCTCTGACAGTGAAGTTCCATCAACTTTGTTGTTTAACCAAATAAAGATCGGACGAAGAAGAACAATAGCACATTCAATCTTTTCAGAGGCAATACGGACAATGAAGATACGAAGCATATCTTGTATCACTGTAAGGGCCTGTGACACAGTTGTCAACTTAAGTATTTACTAAGGTTGAAAGTTGTTTGATACTGAGTGAGAAACACAACAGAAATTAAAAGCCACGACATACCGAAGTAGCAAAATTGTCAATGACACATGCAAGTCGATCAAGTTGCGGCATCAATCTTACGAGTAGTATGGCTACATGCTCAGGGTGAAAGTACCAGTTCATATGTTGTTCAACTTGACAACCTAGGACCGTACCAGTACTCAAAGATCTAATGGCACTAAGAGAAGGAACCTCCACTTTCCACAGCCATATGCCTTCATCTGGGAAAAGATCACCCTTCAAATGCAGACAAGCTGGATAAGCAACATGAACAAACACAAAGTACAAGGCAGTGCATGTACTTTCTTTACGGAAAAAAGTAAAAGACTTACCAGAAGGCAAAGGAGACTGCATGCATCCTTTGGACCTAATGGTACTGCAGCATTAGTAGCCTCAACATTTTCAAGAAGACAATGAAACAGACCGGGTGCCCAGTTATACAATGGCCAACAAGCAAGTGCTGATGTAACAAGATGGCAAACAACACCAAAACTGACAGCAAAACTAGGAAACATGAAAGACAAGTCTGCAGCACATGCTGCTAGTCTTGGGCTGAAAAAACAAAATTGCAGATGTATATCAGAGAGACAGGAGAGGTGCCAGTAAGGGACAAAAGGATTATATCCATGACCTACCTGACTTCTCTGTGTAACTGCAGAAGAGCAGTAAGAAGCTTTTTGTTGCGATACTGTTCCTTTGTTTCCTTC
Source organism: Oryza punctata (assembly GCA_000573905.2). Lineage (NCBI taxonomy): Eukaryota > Viridiplantae > Streptophyta > Magnoliopsida > Poales > Poaceae > Oryza > Oryza punctata. Next base: position 22,110,146 of record CM002490.2, on the reverse strand, counting down.
AAAATAAAGAAATCCAAAATTATTGAAATTAGTAACTGGAAGCAATAGCATGATTATACACAGAAGCATTCAAATAATCTACATCACAAATAAGAGAAGATAGCATCTTACATTTAATATATGAAGAAGATTTATCAGCAAGACAAGTGAGGGAATCATGAGATCGACAAGAGTTTGTTCATGAGTTCGGTCTAGAAGCAATTCCGTGGTAGAACTGAGTTCAGCGCCTTCATCAACGAGGTAATCTTAAGGAAAAGTAATTGTGACAGCAGTTAGCACAGAAATAGGATGTGAAGCTTACTTCATTAACAATATAAATACATACTAATAGCATGATAAAAATTCTGAATAACAAAGAATTACACGCTTACCGTAACTATTGGACAAGCGTTCAAGCATAGACTTGCAGTTCATCAGGACAACATATATAACGTTGATTGCGCCTTCTTCAAAAAGGGATGAAGCTACAGCCTTCAAAACAACAAAAAAGGATGGAATCCACTGTTTGCAAATAAGTCAAGAACAAATAGGTTTTTTAACAGAATGAGCTGCTTGCCTTTTCTTCTGAAATGAATGCCAAAATGCGGAAAGCTGTCGTCAATTGAACAACAGAAGTGCTGCACAAAGCAACTCCATCAAAATATTTATCCGCAACAAGCTTGCCAAGAAGATTATCAATGACTTGACCATCTGCATTATTTGGATCTGCAACTACATTCTCAACATCCATTGAATCTGACACAAGCACATTTCCAGAAGAAAGATGAGCATCTCCACCAGAAGCTAGAATAGTGGAGTAACGGAGAAGCCCAACAGCGCCATTTCTCTTGTACACAACACCAGCATCGATCCATTCAAGTAACCTTGTTGGAGCATCTTTCCTATTAGAACCAGGAGAAGATGAATGCAAAGCTTTATGGAGATCAATAGCAAATCCAATCCATGATTTAAGTGATGAAGCAGTTGAATCTGCAACCAGAACTTCAAGAATTTCTGCAGCCGAATGGAAGATGGCATGGCCCAAAGGAGAACCTCCTGATTGATTAAGTCAACAAGAAGATGTAAGCTATATTCGAAACTTCAAAAATGAAATGTATAGAAGAATGTAACAAGTTTACTAACCATTTTTAGTCATGATTGAATCAAGGTCATTGTACGAAGAGAGAGAACTCAACAGAACTGATACTGACTGTGACAGGAATATTACGTCATTCAACATCTCAAATAAGTTGCATATACAATTACTAGTGCAGACAAACAACACGCACCTCAGGGAAGAAACCAAGAGTTAATAATGCTTGGCGACCTGAATCAGACCTGCATCACTTATAATGTTTATAAACCTGTGCTACCCATACAGAGAAGTGTATAGAAAGAAGCTACTGAAAACTAACTTCTGTGTGACCTTTCCACACTCAGAGCAACATTACAGTACTTCTTATCACTGTTTTGTTTCATTATAGAGATCAAAATTTTAGATATTTGACCAGACAACTGAAAGAGTAAGAGTGTGGGTTAAAAATTTACAATATTAGCAAACATTCAGACAGTTCTAGAAAGTTCTTGATTACAGAAACAGGAATGCAAGTCCTGCCAAAAAAAATAGAAATGTGCCAAGACAATGATAATATCAAAATGGCAATGCATAGGCTTAGCCATTATTTTGCACACAAGTAGGATTTTTTATCACAAGCACATATCATATATTATTCAGTAAACACTGATGACTTCAACACTGACCTCGAAATAGCACAAAGTTCCCAAAGAACCCACAAAAGCTCATCAGAATTTGGAGGAACTGCAAGTAGCCTATTGGCAGCACTTCCCTACAGACCACAATAATTCAAATCATCAGTATGAATAAGAAAAGTTGAATCTTTCAAATTTAATAAGTTGTATGCAAATAAACTATGTTCCTGAAGCAATTATATGTAAACAATATTATTACAACCCAATGTTACAGCATTGAAAGTTTGGATGACATGATTGGTAGAATGATGGAATTAATGCTTTTAAGTCGCAACAAAAGTTGAGGTGCAGCACAAGCATAAAAGTTAGTGGGAGCAAGATGTATATAAAAAAAATACATGGTGTAAACTACACAGCAAGGCATCTACATAACTAATGATTCAAGCACAACCAGGCAAGATAACACTTTCTTAGGTGAAATCCACCCTGTATTTTCACCAAATCTGATGCCCTGACATAAACCGTTCTCCATATTCACATCCTAGTGAGCAGTGTCTACGTATGCCAAAAATGTTTTATCAGCATAAGAAACAGATAAAAATTCTCATTTGGTCAGCCTGCACAGACCACTTTAAGGTGTAGCTCTGTGATCATTGCAACTTCCTGCGGGCGGCAGAAGAATCCTTTTGACAGAAGAACAAAGGCTTGTCTTAGAGTCATGCATTCTGTTTTACTCATATCTTCACCATCTTGAAGGGACAGAAGTATAAGCTCAGTTGCTTCAGGCTGACCAAGCAAGAAAGATAACCCTGAGAACAGAAAAGGAATATTTCATTTCATAATGTATAAAAATGATGAATCCCAATTTTAAGAAACTACCAAGCAAACCTGAACGGCAAAAAAGAAGGGAGAGGACAAGGGATTCAATTGATGATGCTATCTCCATCAAAATTTCAGCAGCAGGTCCACTCGCTAACCGCAGTACTGGTGATGACAACAAGGCCGCTGACAGGGGGAGAAAACCTCTTTCCTGCTTGAAAAAGAACACCAAAGTGAACAAATCACAATTCCAAAAACAAAGGCGTACTGTCTGCTGATAACAAGCAGTATAAATGAGGAATAGCAGGAATAACTAGACGAAGAGAAAAGTTTGCAATAAACATAAAAGGCAAATGCTACTACATAGTTTTAAAGGAGAATTTGCTGTTGCATAGCAACGTTCATTGCAGATAATATTTACGAACTTCAGTATAATATTGCTTTATGGGTCTTAAAAAATAAAAATAGGATATAAGTTAGCATATAGTAACCAAAAGGGTTTAAGTCCGATTTACCCCACTCAACTATTGCAAAAGTTCAATCTACCCCCCTGAACTCTGATACTGGACATTTTACACCCTTCAACTTTTCAAACCGGACGAAAGACCCCCTAAGCTCAATATCAGGTGGTTTTGCTTCCATGTGGCACACATGTGGCAATCTAGTCAACAAGTTCATATAGATATTTTAGTTGGCCCCATGTGTCACTGTCCTATTCATCTTCGTCTTCCTTCCCACTCTCTCCCTCTCTCACAACTCCAGAGGAGGCCCGTGGTGGCAACATGGCAGCTCAGAGGAGGCCAGTGGCTGCGACAGCTTGGAGCTGCAGAAATGGCCCCAACGCCACCACCCTACCCCACGCTGAAATGGCCTCAATGCTGCCGCTAGCTGATCTGCTAGGCTCTCAAGGCCACCGTCAATGACATCCAGTCCAGCTTCAAGAACTGAGGCCTCACCGATTAAGCGGATTGCTCACTATTTTTGTTGACATGCATTATGCATACACGAGGTCCTAACTGCCAGATCCATTTGGATTTGCATGCAACGCAACAAACAAGCATGAATTAATCCAACTACCAGATCTACTTCAACAGAGCAACCACACCGGCCACACCATCAATGACATACGGTGACAAGGTCCTTGCCAAGTGCACTTCATGCTCTGCTAACGTGATCCCTCCATGGTGAGTCTGCTGCCACCAGCACCGAGGGGGCTCACAATGGCCAGATCTGATGAGGGTTTATCACAACGACATCGGTTGAAGCAAGGAGGGGATGGGAGGATGTCACAGCCGCTGCTGCTCTGGCCTATAGGCGTGGGCAGAGAGGGTGGCGGGCACCGAAGTGGAGCTATCGGCATGGTGGCTGGAACTCTCACAGGAAGGGGTGAGAGAGAGGTGGGAAGAGAGGAAGAAGGGGTAGCGAGTATGACCAGTGGGGCCTACCAGGCTGAATGGGATGCCACATGTCAAACCATAGACACGTATATGCAATATAAGATTAAAACCGATTAATCTGCTTTCTGGGCAGGGGGTATTTCGTCCTGTTTGAAAAGTTGAGCAGTGTTACATGTCTGGTATTAAAGTTCAGGGGGGGTAAATCTAACTTCTACAATAGTTGAGGGGGGTAAATTGGACTTAACTCTAACCAAAATACTATTGTCGGCCTGTTGGAACTTGTCCAGCGACACCTACATCCAGTCCACAAAAAGATGAAAGGTGGCCCTTTTGTGGGTGAAAGACTATTAAGCAACGCATTCATTTCATAAACAGTAAGCAATTGTTCATGCTATCGTGTAAAGAAATAATGATTATAATTAATTTCAACAAAAGCAGGACTTGAAGATTGACAAGCATTATGTAAAGAAATGCATTCACAGTTTCGCACATTGGCCACATATTATTACCAAAGTTTCATTTCAGACCACCCATTGGGGAATGTTTTCAATGTGAACCAGGTAACATTCCTTTGCGTGCATTTTAGCCACATCTTCCCTCTCCATCTCTCACTCTCTTCTCTCGAGGTTCCCACTTGTGTCCTCCTGGATAAACATCAGCATGTCACAAGATGAAGTGGACAAGGAGAATGGCGCAGCATGGTGAAGCAGCCTGGGGAAGCTTGGTCCAATGGTGAGCTTGAAGACAGTGTTGAGGACCTTACATCCAATTACAACGATTCCAAGTATATCTGAGGGCTGGGGCTCAGGGTTTGATGTCCGGCAGCTCAGCCAGGCTCAGCAAAGGGCACAGCAGCCCGTGCTGTCACTCCGGTGCGCTCCAGGTAGTGCTTGCTTGAGTCTAGTGCACAGCACAAAGCACCAGAACACACAGATGATGGTGCAAGGTGGACGGTAGTGGAAGCACAGGCACCGTGCTTCCTAATCATCCTCCTTTCCTCCACCATTGATCAAGGAGGAAGCTAGCTGGAGTTTGAGAAGAATAGGGATGGACAAGGGTGGTCAAAGTTCAACAGCAAGGAAACATTACCTGGTCCAAAGTGAAACTTCGGTAATAATGTGGCCCAATAATCCAACTCACTCTCATATAAATCTTCATAAAGATTTACAGTGCACAGAGGTAAAACCAATATGCAAAAAAAAAAAACAAGAAGTGTGTATGGACAGTATTACCTGGATAAGAGATAACATGTATGGATCAGCATCGAACTGCAGGAAACTGTATTTCGAAGAAGTTATAAGACCAATTGTCAAGTTGTATGACAATAAACCTTCCAAATGACCAAATTTACATATTCTTCTAGCAGTAAGCACTGGTGAAGGATCTTCAATTGGGCCACACATATTTATCACTTTCTGCATCAATATTTCTCAGTGTAGTTATGCTACTGATAGCCCAGAGATCACATGCAAAGGAGGATGACAGAACATACATATCCTGTGTATTGATATTAGCCTGATAAAAGACATGTTAAAAGACAGAATCTTACCAGCAGTTTAGCTAGTTCAATACTTGCAGAACTAAGAAAGTTAACTCCATCAGTAGAAAGTTCTTCAGAAGGTAGGTTTGACACAATGTTTACCACTGCAGACTGCAAATCAACTAAAAGCTTCATACAATATACACAATACAATGAAAACACAGGTTAGGTATTGAAAGAAATTTTCAAACCTCATATCTCGATAGTATCTCATAAAAACGCAAGCGTTGTAGAACATATGTAGCCAGGCAGGCAATATCATGTCTTTCCTTTTCCAGTAGAAGCTTCAGTAAAGAGCAATAGCCAACACTGCTGCCAACAGGTATATTGTTGTTATCACTCCGTGGCCACCATCCCAAGAAAGCTTCACATCCGACAACATGCCGAGTAGCACGCTCAACAATACCTAAGACAAGCAGTGTAGTAGCTGGAGATATTGAGGTCTTCAAACAAAGCAGGTTAATGATTTGCTCCATCCCGCCAGCATCAACAAAATAAAAGCAGCTCTCTTTTGAGGAACATAGTAGGAGAACCAAACTCAAAGAGAAAACTAGCTGTTTACTCTGAAATTAAAAAGGCTTCAGATAAGTAAGCCGTGTAGTTACATTAAACAAGTAATGAAAGTTGCTAGATAAATTACCTGAAAAGGACACTCTAGATCAAGTAATGAACAATTTCTGTAATATGGGAAACAATTATCAAACAAAGCAAATAGGTTTTTAGTCGTAGGTAACTCTTCTAATCTGAAGGCAAGGCCATTATCATCAAAAGCATTAGTGTCTACAATAGAATTGACATTTTTCCAAATGTCAAAGAGCTCATTTCTAGCTTCCATTAGAAGAGTGTTACTAGTTCCCTGAGAATCGACATTATCCTCAGCGAAGCAATTTGCCGGGTCCTGATTCCAATTGCCTGACATGCAGTTAGTGCTAGTAGGCATGTATTTCAAAACAGCTGAGATAACTGCACTTTGTAGGTTAGGAATAAGGTTTTCCACATTTGGTATCTGATACATTGTAAGAGCTAAATGTAGAATTTTCTTCACATCAATAGATAAATCCAACTCTGTAGCTTGCAAACTCAATGGTTTTAGTGAAGATAATGATTCTTCAAATGTAAATTTGGATGAATGTAGTGCTGGTGGCAGATCCTCAAGCTTTCCCTCTGATGGAGAGCTAACCACATTTGCAAGAGAATGATCCAGATCTAGTTCTATGTTGAATTGACCAAGGTCTTCAGCAGTATTCCCATAAATTACAAGAGTAAGGCTGCGATAAGTTCCACGAAGCACTAAATGATTTGTAACGATAGCCTGCAAAATAGAATAGGAAAGAAAATTGGCTCAAGCAGCAAACCAAAAATAGCAGGTACAAGCCTACCACTTGACAAAAATCTATATTAGTGCCAGAACCAGCAAACTGCGCATTTATGTCCCTAAACTTGTGCAAGTTACTGGAGGAACATTCAAACCCTTTGTAAGCAAATGATGATAGGGCACTTCAACCCTATATAAGCTAAAATATTCGTGATATCTTATATCTAGCATTTCTACTCCCCTTTCACATGCCAGACAAACTGGTAAACTAGAAAATCCTGTGGAGAAAGGTTTTTGTCTGGGATTTTCTAGTAGTTCTGTGGGCAAATCTGAAGGCATTAGCAAAATAGCCTACAAGTTATTATGGGGTTCTTTGTAATATATTCATGGAATTTGGATCGGAGTTGAGTTAAGCACATGAACATGGTTGACACTTGACACCACAAAACCTTGGCCTCATGGCGATTAGAGGAAAGAGCGGGACAAGGGGGGGGGGGGTTGTTCGCCAGGAGGGTTTCCCCTGCCTTGCTGACCTTCCTTCGCAAGCCTGTCCCACTGGCCAAGCCTCCTCATCCATGCTGTGGAAACTTCATGATCTGCAGGTTCCATTCATCCCAATCACCGATCAGCTCTTTTGCTGACCGGGGTGGTGGGTTGTTCGCCAGGAGGGTTTCCCCTGCCTTGCTGACCTTCCTTCGCAAGCCTGTCCCACTGGCCAAGCTTCCTCATCCATGCTGTGGAAACTTCATGATCTGCAGGTTCCATTCATCCCAACCACCGATCAGCTCTTTTGCTTTTCTCCCTTCACTCTGATTTCCATTTCTCTTGCCTTCCAATCCCGATCTGTTCTGCTAATCATCTCTTTGTACTGTTCCATGCCTCCTTTTTGCTCTGATTTGCACTTCTCTTGCCTATCAATCCCCAATCTGCTCTGATCCCCATGCTTCATAGGCTGATCTGCTGTTCTCTGTTCTACCGTCTGCTCTGCACTTTCATGCATCCCTGCTGCCTTTCGCCTCGCCTTGGGCTTGCAACAGTGTCACCTTACCTTCTTGGCACCCCTCATGTCATGGTCACTTAATATGCCATGATAGCCACGCAGATAAATATACTCAAGTAATAGAGGAGTGTATTATTTTTGTATATGTAGTATTTTAGAGGTGGGAAGTGGCTACTCCAAGTAGTGGGATACTAGAATGTATTGTGTCATAGCAATACTCCATAAACATTCATTCCTGCATGATCCAATGAGTTGGTTATCGAGTTAGTTTTTTTTTCTAGGTCCTTCCTAGAGGTGGGATATGTTTTCTGTTAGTCGAGGAGAGATGAACAAACTCCCACTTCAAAATAGCATATGTAAGACTACCAATGAGGTAATGCCTGCACCTTGTTGACTTATTATAAAAGTGTTGGGGACATAAATATGCAGACTTCAGTTCAAGGACCCAAATTACACATTCTTGTTACAAACAAGTGCACTTTACTTGGTAAAATAACACAAACATTGAAAATGCTGCAATAGCTATTGCTTCAGAACTGGAGTAGGGTCCATTGAATTATAGAAAAAATAATAAAAAAAGACACTAACACCAACTAAGAATAATGGACAAAGTATACTGAGAATCAAATGATGTACCTCAACTTCTAGCACGTTGGATGAAGAGTGTGAATACAAGAAAGGCTGGCAAAGGCGCCTAAATCGGGACTCCCCATCACAGTGAACAAAGACTTCCAGAGCAAATGAAGGTGGGGATGTAGCACTGAATGTAAAATGATCAATGTTAATTACGGAAATGACTTATCAACACATGAGCAAAATGTGGAAAATGATTGTTAACCATAACAAAATGTGAGTGCATATTCTTCACAAGGCTGGCCAGTAGATATTAATAACATCTCTCATACCATAGAAACTGGAGTCTTGTGCTTAAGTAAAATTTTACGTATCAACAAAGATCAACAAAATGGCATTAGCCTAACATATTAAAAATAACATCAGAAATCAGGTATATAAATATAAGGAATGTTCTGTATGCACACTGACAAATGGAGAATTTCCTATTGGAGTTACAAGCTGCTCAAAAAATCTAAAGAAAAATGAAATTGCATATTGTTGTTGAGTTCACAAAAACAAGAAATGCTGATTTCAGCTAGGTAAAAGAACCATCTTCCTATGTAAAAGAAATAGAATGTTTTCCATTAGTCGTGATATTCATCCACCTACAAGTCAAATCATTAAGAAATACTAAGGTTCATAACCACTACATCAGTAACTATAAAGTGCCACTGTTTTTAACAGACAAAAAACAAAATAAATTACACACACACACACACACACACATTTTACTCCCTCCATCCCAAAATATAGCTACCTTTTGGGATGGAGGGAGTATCATAGTTCACCTATACAGGGTATGCACATGGAGAAACATGTTGATTTCACGATATAAAAGAAGATGAAATACATGTGCAAAAATATATCCATGAGAAGTGTTTCTTACCCTACGAGGGATATGTTTGGTGTAGAAGGAGAGGCGTTCTGCTCAAGAAACTCACAAGCAGTGATCACAACAGGTTCAGAAAACAACACCTGCGTGTGATACAGAAGAATGAAGTGAACACAAGGAGAGAGAATAAAATATGAAGTTAAAGAGGTCAAATGGGCCTCTCCTTCCCTATAAACTGTAAGTTCTATTATTCTTGAGTAAACAAATGTCCCAATGGTGAACACTTGTGGATGTTTGGTTCCCATGTGCGGTTAGTAGTTAGTACTATGTAAGAAAGCTTTCTGCATGTCTTCTTTTTTTCTGAAGTTTTGTCACATCTACTATAACAGAACACTGGCAAATTTATCTGCTGTAAAACAAATGATGTTCAAACAAATACTTATTCGTCTTTATTAGGCATGCATAGTAGTCTGAAATGAGTCAGCAATAAAAAGATCAAACTGCCTAATGATGAACTAATAGGGGATTTTTTGTTTAGTAAGTTTACAAGGTAACCATCAGAATCAATTGACATTGGTAGGTGAAAAGGTGCATTCCATCGTTTGAAAAGGACACAACAACATTTGATCAAGTCTTCATGGGCTCAAAGGCATTTGATCTACTGCTTGTGTAGTGTTGGTATGTCAACTATATTACATCTTGGCATTACCTCATTACTGATCAACTTGACTAGATTGTCCCAGATAAAAACTTTATGACACACTAGCAGGATCAAACACTGTAATGTTACATGCCCCATAAAACTTTAGCACTCTTGGGCAAGTTCACCTTTCATAAAAGCAGAGACAGTTGAGCAAGAGTGTTGGAAACATGGGCATGAATCTACGGAGTATGATTCAATGCAGGAAAACCAACAAATATGACTGCTAGGCATGATTTATGAAGCCTGAATTTACATGCTAAAATTGCAGAAAAGATAGGTCAGAATATCTTTATGATGATTTTGCATGTCACTAACTCATTTTTCACATGGCACAAGTCCACTAGTGCGTTTTGCGCATAAGCCATTATATGCAATATTCCGTCCAACTCAGCCATTAGCCACATGGGAAAGGTTGATCTTTTGCTCATGATCACTATGTGTGTGTGTGTGTGTGTGTGTGCTGTCTCAACATATGGTACCATCACAATGTTCTTCTCAACTTCCTTATTCACATTTTTAAGTTGGGTTCATCTTTCGTTAAAGTTCTGATGATTGTGCACACTACTGCCATGCCCCTGTTCCACTTTGTCAAAACACTTAACCATTTTCCTTTTCACAGCATGGATAAGCTCCAGGTGCAGCAAATTGCACACAAAAAAAAACTGTAAATTGGTGCCCGCCAACACAGCTCTCAGGAGAAAATTTGACATTTTTCTCATCTGCTCAATCCGAATACCAGCTACTATACCCTTTTCAAAATACTAGCTTTCCCTTTTGCCTCCCCTTCACGGGTAAGATATTTTCTATTCCCAGGACTAGTACGCGTACGCTATTTATATTCCTTGCGCAAGAGTGCTCGATCAGTCACCTTCTTTTGGATGCTAAATCTAAGTTTTGAGACAGACCTTTCATGGGTTCAAAGAAAAGAATAGTAGTATATCTATTATAACGAATATTGACTATTGTATTTTTGAGTTTGCAAAAAAAGTTTCAAGGACCCTAAGAATTTGGAAGATATCTCAAGAAAAGGTTTTAGCACCGGTCTCTCATATATGTACTCCAGTTTATCCGAAGTATCCCAAGGGTGTAAGACCATCGACTATTTGGGAAAAAGGAGGAAGATGGTCGAGTGTAATCACTTCTGTCACTACGGAAAGGAAGCTGGGCCAAGGCAAACAAGACCCGCTTAGCAAGCGGTATTTGATAAAGAAGGCTAATTTGATCTCCGGTAACATGCTAAGCGATCATTACTATATGGTCTGTTATCATAGCAAAACTGGACATGTTGACAGCCCAGTTGTTCATTTCTGGTTTTTCCATTGTGTTCTATAAGAAAGCCTTCCAATCTTTCTAGACTCAAAAGTGTCGTTTTCGTGGTTATTGGGTCGGTATCAAGTCTATCTCTCATGTCATCGCTACCAGAATTCTTTCCTTGGCAAACCCAAGGCAAAGAAGAAGAGTCTCCTTGCTTCTAAAAAGATTACGTGATCATCTTATCCAAGCAATTCAAGACGGCTTCATACTTCGTTTTTTGGCTTCTCACAACTTTTCAAAGAACCGGGCTAAATACAGTATAAACCGGAACTTCAATCCAGCAAGATCAAATCTTTCGTTCGCGATTTGATAGCTAGGAAAGCATAAGATAAGTTAGAGATTATTTTCTGGATGTGTGTTAGCACCGTGGCTTGTGACTTTCGAACCCTTTTATGCCTTTGATACCACCCTCGGTAACGCACTAATAGACCCCGTCGGCAAAGCACATGATTGAGATTTGAATTATTGTATTGTGAATAAAGGCATGAAAGGAATTTAATAGTAGTTAGGTATCCGCACGTTCCACCACTTCTCCGTTCATTTCCAATACTGATCGTGAAACACCATGAGCAGCAGGATGTTGAGGTCCGGAATTCGAAGTGAAATTCTTGATTTGCCCGTTCCTAGTCGTCATGGGAAAGAAATAAGAAAGAGATTATTCCCCTAGAGCTTGTCCAGAAAGAAGAACCAAATGGAAACAGCAACTAACTATGGCTCTTGGCCAGACTATGTCCTAGGCGTAGGGGAGATCAAAACAAGAAGTCACGCCTAGACGACGACGCCCGGCTGGATCAGTTGCTGGCTATAATGTGGAATATGCGCGGGATGCGATCCTTAATAGTTCACTGTTGGCGGAAGCCAATGTCTCAGGACGCTTCTCTTTGCCCCTTAACTTAATAAAGTATTGGGAAAAGAAAGAGATTCTTGGTTTTATTGCTCCTCATCTGCGCTCGTCAATACGAAGTAAGAGCATGCTATTGAAGACGTTGCAACATATGTTGGGGGGGCCTCCGTTGATTGTGTACGAACAAAATACGAGTCCAAAGGTAGGGTAAGAAAGGGTTTAGCTAATGGAGAAATTGACTCTTCCGAGAACCAGTAACGCGTAAACCATGTCAAACCAAGACCGATCAATATCCGAACGGAACGGATTCGAACTTATTGGCTAACGTCTAAGTTGGATAGTGTACCACATAATGCCATATTTGAGTAGTACACTATATGATTGGAGATTGCAAAATTTAGCAATAAACCTTTTCGCAACGTATATTACATGGAACCTCTTTGGAAAATAGAAGTTCTTTTAGACACCAGTATGCACTAACTAGCCCTAATCTTGAGCCCAATCGTGCGCAAGAGTTTGAGCATGTACGGTCCGATGAAACAGGACGAACAATCAAGCCAAAAGTATAAAAGTATAATCACGAATAAGTAGCGTCACCGCAAACAGAGCAAATTAAGACGGAAAAGAAGGATTTGGAAAAGCTTACCTCGTCTACATACTCATCCAGCTGGGAGTGGAGGATCGTCTGCGCAAACAAAACCACAGGCTCCGGGCGTCCCATTGCTTTCGTCAGGGGCGGGCGCGGACCAAACGTGCCCAAATTTTCTTGGGAACAAACTGTCTGTTATTAGCACTAGGGTTTAAGGCAAAGAAGAGCTTCCAGATCTAGAAGAGACGAAAAGGTTAAAGCAAAGAGGGGAAAGGGGTGTATAGAGAGAGGGGATGGGAAAGAGGATATGCGTCGGCACGGGTGCTCACCGGAGGCGGAAGCAGCAGGACGACGGCACCGCTGCTCGCGGGATGGAGATCGGCGCAGGCGCAGACGGCGGCAGGCGAGTTCGCAAGGAGACCTCCGGGAGTCGAGGCCGAGGGGAAGGGGAAGGGGACGGGGAGATTGAATTGGCGCAAGGAGTCAGCGGCGGGAGCAGCAGTACGCCTGCACCGCCGCTCGCGGTGATGGAGATTGGCCCCAGCCCAAGGCGGCGCCGCGGCGGGCGAAGGAGACGGGACGGGTGTCGACTGTTGAGGCAGGCCAGGGACGGCAGCCAGATTGAGAGACTAAAAAGGCCACAAGCGCAAGGAGTCGATAGGCCCATTACGCTCTCGCTAGGATAGGAATAAGTTCATTTAATTTATGAACGAATCCGAGTTTCTTTTTTAACCAAAAATCAGATACTACGGATCCCTTCGTGGTTTGGAAACCGGTGTAAACATGATCCCTCGGTGGTTTGGAAGATGGTTTTGGTTGATGTGGAGCCTACGTGACTAATTTAACTTAGTCTTCATCTGACGTGGCATTGATGTGGCAATTCGATCCCGAAAAAATAACAAAAACCATGGTCCCACATGTCAGCTACACACAAAAATCAATTTTAAAATTGTGGGGCCCACGTGGGCCCCACATGTCAGCCTCACCCCTCCCTTCTTCCCTCTCCCCTCTCTCCCCTCTTCTCTCTATCTTATCTCTCTCTATCCTCTCTCTCCCTATGGCTGGAGCGATCAACCGTCGGGGTGTGCCGGCGGAGTGGGGCGAATGGTGGCCGGAGCGGGCTACGGGCGAGGCGGATCGGCCGGCCGGTGGAGCGAGGCGAGATAAGGCGAGGAGGACGGCGAGCGGGGGTAGGGCGGGGAGGGAGGAAGCGGCGCGGGCGACAGTGGTGCGGCAGGTTCACAGCAAATATGGAGCCTGACCGGGATGGGGAACGATGCTGCAACATCAAGGGAGGAGACGGCGTGGCAGGCAGGCACCCGGGCGGCATGCTAGAGACGACTGGAGGCGGCCGACAGTCGGGGAGAGAGAGGGAGAAGGCGGGGAGGTGGCTAGGGACTCGGGAGGGAGCACAATGGAATGAGGAGAGGAGGAGGCTCCATTTTATTGGTCGGGGAGGAGAAGCCGACTATGGGAGAGGGAGGAATGGCACCGAAGATGGCCGCCGGCAGCCATGAATGCTGGTTTGAAGAAGGCATCAAATTCCGTCGATTTAAAGAGAGAATCAAGGGGGAAAGTTACGGGAATTGAAGAGGGAGTAATGGGCATTCCATTCCCCTAATTTAATTTGAAATTTGTGTGTTGAATTTAGGCAGACTTCATGGGGAAGGAGCTACGTTTACGGGAGGGAGAGAGAGGAGGACGGAGGCTGGAGGAAGGAGACGACCGGCACGTGGGCCCCACCTACCAGCGCATGGCTGTTAATGCAAAAAACACACACTGGCCTGAGAGATTTGCTTTACTCTAGTGCAGGTCCAAAATATTAATGAGATGCGGGCGTGCCAGTCAATTTGATCCTGCAACTGACAAGATATATAAATTGAAGATCATCAAAGAACTGATCGGCTGACAAGCCAATGGAGTAGTTTCAGCCGATGCTGATATTAGCCGATATCCAGTATAGATCTTGATACTTGAGTAAATAATGATATAAAAATAATCGGGTGATGATAATGATATATAACAATAATATAATCCAGTAGCAACCAATTGACTAGTAATGATAGATTGAATAAGCACTGATCTGAAGGTTAAAGCATTCATCGGCTGGTGGTCCGATGTCAATAAATCCAAATGATTAGATAAACAATGAAACCTTTGTTGTTATCGGCTAAATCCATCTTGTATGTAATCCTTATAAGCCGATAGCAACGTCCAGATAACTCATCGGCTGAAACCCCGATGAAACACTTATTGGTAATCAAAAAGCAGGCTAGAGATTATGGTTCTAAGCATGACTTAGTAGATCAAACTTAACTGATGCAGCACTAAGTATGAAAAGAAATATAATATCTAGACAATCAAGATTTTGACTGATTTTCAAGGTGGTGGATACATTATATAATCTAAGCCAACAAAGTAATCTAGCTGATATCGACAAAACCCTAGATGGAGATTGGCCGATGCAAGTAGAAAACATTGTCAATCTGGATTATATAATGTATATGATAACTCGACGACTTACATGAATAAGATTAGAGTGTCAAAACGATGGAAACACTAATCCCGATAACAAGGCTTACCCCTCGTCGGAGATCGAAGTCAATGCATCCCAACTTGAAACAAGAACTTGTCGAAAGTAAAAAGGTAAAAGGTGGCGATGCGCCGCAGTTGAATTGATCGAGAGATAATTTACATAGACCCCAGGTGTACATATTTATACCCATGGGTAGATACTAGTCCATATCAGACATGGCTCAAACTTTCCTAAAGATAAAAGGAAAAACATAAAGTCCTTATTGGACACTAAACACACTTTCGTAAAGATAAAAGGAAACTAATAGACTCTTCCTAATTAATAGATAAACTACCATATCGCATCCTCCTTGAACTCGGTCTCTTTTGGATAAGTTTCCTTTAATAGATTAATTTCCTTGACCGAATTTGGTAAGAATCCGACTGTTGGCGATTAATAACTTCCATCGGCCGATTCCAGGATTCTGAAGCCGGCACTAACTCTAGACCAATGATGATTTCGAGGCTTACCAAATTTCATCGTCAACAATGGCCTTGCCCCCAAATCCTGCCCCTCCGTCGTTGCTGCCCCCTCCTCCGCCCCCCGCCCACTCCACTCCACCGGCCAGCTCTACCCACCGCCGCTCCGCCTGCTTGCTTCGCCCACCGCCGCCTCGCCCTACCCGACGTACGCTCTGGCAGGGGAGAGAGAGTATAGAGAGAAGAGGGAAGTGTGAGGATGACATGTGGGGCCCACATGGGCCCACTAATTTTTAATTATTTTTTTGTGTAGATGACATGTGGGCCCACAATTTTTATATTTTCGGGATCAAATTGCCACGTAAGCGCTATGTCAATGCCACGTGGGACATAGACCTAGTCAAACTAGCCATATAGATGCCACGTCAGCCAAAACTGCCTTCCAAACCGCCGAGGGACCACGTTTGCACCAGTTTTGATAGTTGAGGGACCCGTTGTATCTAGATTTTCGGTTGAAGGATGAAACTCGGATTCATTGACAAATTAAGGGACCTCAGCTGAACTTATTCCGCTAGGATATGGCATTGGCAGTTCTAGACGGAAAAAGTACACTTTGACTCCCTCAACAATGAGCAGAGTTTGATTCGTGCACTCCAACCACAAAACTGAGTATATCACAGTTTAAACCAGTGCAAAACAACTACCAGGGCAGTATTGTGGGTGGTTTAATCTGACGTGGTGGATTGACCTGGGTCAACAAGCTGAGTCAGCATGGTAGTTGGGAATAAATTCGCACACCGGTGAGAGGGGCTTATTCCCCAACCATTCATAGCAGCAGCGGCACCGGCAGCGACGAGATTGAGCAGCGGTGTGCGATGCGACTAAGCACGGTAATGGCGAGTTCTCAGAGTGAGGCATCTTCTGCTCCTTCTTTGAGGCGCACTTCAGCCTCTCCCATCCTGTATCACACGGGACCTTTGGAATATCAACCTGCGGTGCGTTGCAAGTGGTGGAGCGAAGGCGGCATGGTGGATCTCATGGAGCCGTGACAACCCAAGGCAATGGTACTACAAATGCTACAATGCTCGGGTGAGTAATTTTGTTTTCAATTTCTTATTTGATTTGGATTTCTCGTTGAGACTGATTTCTAGGGTTTGTAAACCTAGGATGGTGGATGCAATTTTTTTGACTGGCATGAAGGGCCTACGAGCAATTTTCTCTGAGGTCTGTTGAGTGACTTATGCGATGCGGTGTGGTCACTAAGGAGGGAGAAGGATGAACTTGTTCGTGCTGTTAGAGAAGTGAAAGCCAAGGTTGTTGACATTGATGCAGATAAGAGAGAGTTGGCAGCGCTGAAGAAGCAGGTTGCTGAGAAAGATGCAAAACTGGCTATGTTGATGGATTAGAATCGTAGGCTAGAGAATGATAGATGTATGCTCATTTTTGCTTTTCTGGCAGTGCTTTGTGGTATATTTATAATGGTTTGGTCAAAAAAAATGAAATGTGTCCGTGAATGTTGTTGTGCTGGAGGGAAACTAGAATGGCTTGTAATATGTATCAATGAATGGATTTATCTTTTTGCATTTGAAATTGTTAGTGCATGTTAAATATGTAATGCACTCATGCAAGTTCATTATCGCTGATAGTCAGATTGGGAGCGAAATATTCAGCAGTTAAATAAACTTTTGACATAAGCAAGCCATAAGACATAAAGTTTGGGAATTCACCACATTACAATATGCCATAAAGTTTGGCAAATCATCACTTAGCATTTTGTAGTTTGGCAATTACAACACTAACTCCTCACACAAAAGTCTGCCATAACCATAAATTTTAACAGCACACAGACACATTTAACAAGTCACAAACACAAATGCTTAACGTCTTGCATAACATGACATATAATGGCACACAAACATCAAGTCTGACAATACAATACCTCGGAACCTTTTTGTGTGGCATAAAATTAGACATTACTTAACATAACCTGGGAACAGATGGCATCCCAACTTGGCAGTATCCCATGGAGGTAGAAGCAGCATTGGACTAGGAGCATGTTTATTTGCCTTATACTTTCCTGGTTTCTGAGCTGACACAAAAACAGAAGCTTTTCCAAACTTGATCTGTATTGTGGAACCTTGGGATCCTAGTACAGTGGCTTGCAAATTGACAGTGGCAGAACCACCTTGATGTGTTGCAACTCTTACTCTTGCATTGACCCTAACTACTTGGAGTGCCTGCATATGCTAGATAATTTTTTCAGGATTAGATAAATGTTTTATTGGTTTAATGTGCTTTAAGTGTAAAGTTGAATGAAGTGGTGACTAACCTTGTTGGGGATTGTTGTCTTTGACATGCTTGCAACACTGATGGTGACAGATGCATATGCAGGGGACTTCCTTTTCTTGCTTTGAGTTGAGCTCTGTGGTGTGTTTGATAGCACTAAATGTTGGTCTGAGTTTGGAACCTACTGAGGTCTTGTACTGCTACTTCCAACACCATTATGCTTATCACAAGTAAATTTGTTGTGGCCTACTTGCTTGCATTTCCTGCATCTTATGATTGTCCCAATCTTGGACAGCCTGGTTGCTTTGACAGGTTCATTAGCCTCTCTTCTCCTCTCTGTCTTTGGTCTTCCTGGCATCTTGATGTATCCAGGAGCAGTTAGTGGCTATCTGTCATCCTTTGGCCAAGAGCTTATCCCTTCTATTGACTCTAGTCAGTGTGTATAAATGCTTTTAAAAGTGTCAGCAATGTAATCATCTAGCTTACTAGTCATGTAGAAAATGCAAGCAATGGCATGAGGGCAAGGCAATCCAAATAGCTGCCAATGCCTGCAAGAGTAGCCCTTTTTGTCTAGGTGCACTGTAAATCTATGCTCATGAGGTTTGACCTCATATGCTTCAGACCTATTTTATATTGCATGACAGAATGCAGACTCAGTAATGTAAACATCCAATTTCTTCAGTATCCCAAGGCAAATAACTGTGTTCCATCTATTGGAGTTTGTTATCTAATCTTTAATCCTAACCATAAGTTTTCTTCTAATTGTCTCAAACATTGTTATAATTGGAAAGAATCTAGTCTCTATGATCCACTTGTTACATGATTTACACATGTTATTATCTACAGAATCACAATTAGATCCTACCTTGAACCAAGCTATACTCCAATGCTGGGGATGTGTTTTCATGATGGCTTGTGCTCCTGTCTGAGTAATTAGTGCCAGCTTAGCCCTTGCCTAATCGAAGAGCATGGTGCAAGGGGCCTTGGTACACTTTCAGAATTTCTTCTGGTACTCCTTGTCATGGAAGTGTTTCTTCTAGTTGGCATATGTATACCTAGCCATGGAGGGCGTGGTGGGTGAGCGCAGCGGTGCAGGCATCCTCCTCCTGGTCAGCTTTGTCGAGGTCGCGGGCAGCACGGAGGTTGTGCGGCAGCGCTGCCTGGTTCTTTCTCACTAGTACAGATTTTGTTTTTCCGTGCGCTCAAAATGCTTTTTTCCGTGCGGATGTCTTGCCCATCTGCACCCAGTGGTCTGGGAAAATAAACATTTTTGCGTGCGGGTGGCCCAACCGCACGGAAAAATACATCTTCCCGTGCGGTCCACTTAACCCGACCGCACAGGATAAGCGTTTATCCCATGCGATCCAGCTATACCGACCGTACGGGAAGATGTATTATCCCATGCGGTCCATTTATACCGATCGCACGAGAAGTTGTATTCTTGCAGACACCCTAGCACATACTAGCCGTTTGGGAAGATCTCATATGCACTTGTATTTTTTTGTTGTGTTTTTGAATGGTACACTAGCAAATCTACTCGCAGTTATTCGTGCTCAATTACAAACACGATTGAATTTTATAATGAAGATATCACAAATTAAACCATATAAAACACCGATATATATAATTAAATATCATATGTACATGTACACATATGAAAATAGCTACATTGCTAGTGTAACAAATATTACAAGTTCTACCTCCCTCACAAATAGATCTTTTTTAATCTACTGCATGTTCTCCCTCTCACTCCCTCAGGCGTTTGAATTTGTCGTCCCAAGCAAGTTCGCTATCAAGGCCGTAGAAGTCCCTTAGATGGTTGCAGATGTCGCGTCGGTTTTGTATCTCCCGCACAATCTGAGCATCTCGCACATGTAATATCCGCATAGGCTAGTGCCGGGGGTTGCTTGTAACACTGCGTAAGAATAGTAGACACGTCAATATTAAAAACTAACAATCACATCATTAAGTTAATTACTAGATTTGCAAAACTAGTATATTCGTCGCATTCCACTGAAAAATTTTAAAATAAATGGAGGAAACTAAACAAAGAGTAAATTAAAAGTACTATGTACTACTAAATACTATTCAAATTTATACATGCAAACAATATATTTAATCAATAAAAAATTGTCCATTTCCAAAAATGAAAAAAATTCTTCGCTTTTATTCGATGTAAATTGAAATAAATGGAGGAAAACTTAACCGAGAATCCATTAAAAAGGTATGGACTACTAAATACTTTTAAAAACATGCCATGCAAACAATATATGTTAGCTAAAAATAAAAAAGTGCCTACACTACTCCATTTAAAAAAGTGTAAATTTCATCACATTGCACCGATAAAAATTGAAATAAATGGAAACAAATGAAAGAGGACAACAAGCATGTCATCTTTTATATGGATCCCAAGCAAAGATTTAAGGTTGAAAACCATCCCCCTAATATGTGTCAAGTTTAGGAGAGAGAAAACACAGGGTTTGAATGGTGCAAGCTCGGGCTGGGGCAATATATGGCATGCATCATCGTGTGTGGTTGGATTAAGTGCCCCGTGACAATGGACAATTATCGTGTGCGGGCCTCTTAAGGCCCCACATCCAACCTCGTGTGCGGGGCCTTAAGAGGCCCGCACGGGATAATACGCCCATTATCGCGTGCGGACCGCTTAAGCCGCCCGCACGGGATAATGAGTTATCGTGTGCGGGTAATGACCTGGCCCCGGTGGACCGGTTTTTCCAGGCAGCGCCACTTACAGCCCACCTGGAACCAAATAGGGGTCTCATACGGAAAACCGATTTTTGTAGTAGTGTGGATGGCTGTGTCGCTAGCAGACATGCATGGACGCGGTGCTTTCCTACTCCTGGTGGTCCTCGGTGCGTTGCAAGCATGCAGATCAATCTAGGCGTGTTGCATGCATGTAGATTGATCCGGTCCATGGTGTTAGCAGCGGCGAGAAGATCCATGGAGTAACGTTTGAGATGGTGCCGCGGCGCGGCAGTGTAGAGATCCCTCAGATCGGCCTTGCCGACGCAGCGGGCAGCGTGGGGGTCACACGGCAGCGCCGCCCAGTCCTTTGACGCAGCCGAACACGGCGGCGAGTCGACGGTAGAGCAAATTGATTAGGTGACAACAGCCGCGGTGTAGAGTAGATAAAAGGCCATCATATATAGTGATTACAACACTAGGGGAGAGATCGATCTTGCTGCATCATGGCTTCTTCATTGGGGTAGATCGGATCGAGAGGCTTGGTGGTGGATGACATTCAGAGCTGTGGGATCGATCGTCGTTGCCTTCACACCGATATGAACAAGATCAGGCGGAGAACAGCAGCGACGACCAGTCTAGGGTTTGGCCATCTTCTCCTTCAAGAAAATTGATCGAGTGCCCCCTACTTGGCGCACCAACTTGTGATTTCTAATATCGGCAATATTATTTATGGGGTGCACAAGATCGAGGAGAAATGGTGACACAGATTTATACTGGTTCAGGGCCTCGAGATGAGGTAATATACCCTACTTCACTTGGTGTAGATTGGATCTAAGTCGGTGTGTGCAGGTCAGCTCGGGATGAGGTAATACCCTACTCCACTTGGTGTAGATTGGATCTATGCCGGTGTGTGCAGGTTAGCGATGAAGCAACTGATGGTTATGAATAATAGTCTCTATCCCACCTTAGGGTTTCCCCCGACGCCCTTTATATAGAGCTAGGGCCGCCGGTTGCTAGATGGTAAGGTAGCCCTTATTATCCGGGTACCTGCAATCTATTTACAAGGGACATGATTGATTTTCTTATCCTATGTCTCTTTCTTATATTACAAGTATACCGCATGGGCCTAGGGCTCTTGGCCCACCCCATGTTGTACGGCCCAAGGGCCTCTCCTAGGGTACCCCGGTTCCATGTACCCCACACACCCTACAGATGAAAAAGTTGGAGCTAGAGCAACCTATAAAGGATAATTGGATCATTACCGTAGTATGGATAGACTAGCCTAGGATGAAGCAGATATACAAAGTATATACTACTCATAGAACATATACTTAATAAAGAAATATATAGACTAAAAAAGAAGATAATTCTATTAAAACAACTATAGTCTTACAAGAAGAGTAAAGTACTAAAGACACACTGGAAACTTCGAGTAGACTATAGGACCAAAGCTCCTATAGACTTTATTTCTACTAAACTATAAAGAATACAATATGGAAGAGAGAATTGCTCATTGAGGTGTGTGTTGCAAGTTAAGTAAGCTCCTCCTTTTATAGCGTCCTAATGATGGTAGTTAAGTTGGTTGTAGGCCACGAAACGGGCATAACCGCCATCAGGAGCAAATGAGCCTGGGCGCCAAGCCTGGTTCGGCCGAACCAGCTCCACCACCTTTGGTGTGTGGCTAACTAGTGGGCCCCTTGGTCGGTTCCCACGTGGTTGGCCCCAATTTTAGTCGGTTTGAGCTGATTTGTGGGCCCCTCAATTCGTTTCCTTGCACGTGATTTACTGAAGGTGTGTTTCTTTGCATGCCGACCTCATTTCTCATCCAGTTTGATCTATAAATCTTGCATCCATGTTATTTCTCCAATCCTAATACAATAACATTATTTATTAGTGGTATACGTGTAAGAAATGCTAAGTTTCCCGTTATTCATTGTGCTTGTTGGCGGTCGAAATTGGTACTCAACGACCGTCAATAGGGCCTCTGAGAAATGTCGGATGTAGTCTGAAAGAGATTCATCGTGACGCTGGACAACATGGTACATGTCAAAGTGGGTACCAGGTCTCTCATTGGTGCCTTGAAAGTTTGCGATGAAGTGGTTTCGGAGCTCACTCCAGGAATCAATAGATCCCTTTGGATGTCCCGTGAGCCAGCTCCTCGTTGAATGGGCGAGAGCCACAGGCAAATAATTTACCATGGCTTTGTTATCTCCTCTTGCTGTGCGGATGGCTAGAGTGTAGACGGCGAGCCACTACTCGGGTTGGTCTTGCCATCGTACTTCTCAATTCCTGTTGGCTTGAAACCAATCGGCCAATTCACCTGACGTAGTTCTCGAGTGAATGCAGGGACTCCTTCGTTGATGTAGCCAGGAGAGAGTCGCGCGTCGTTGCGATATGCACGGTTTTCTTGTTCACGATTTTGTTGGTTGAGCGTATGTCGTAGATCTCCGTGTGGGCGGCACACAACAAACGAAGGTAACCACTAACTTAGACACCATGCCTAACTTATTGATTACTACTCTAGTCTTGCGCAAGATCTTCCTTCTTTATCCCTTGTCCTAGTACTAGAGAACTTAATTGCACATTAAGCGATGAACCCGCACCGATGAGAATATATCTCACTTAAGTAAACTAAGTAAAGAACATAAAGAAGACTCAAATACATACTTTGTAAAAGGAAGCTTCCGCCAAGGTACAAGAGAGAAGAAGGCCGACAGTCCCAGTGCTTCTCCGGAATTCCGTTGGAATAATATCACCACTCTAGTCACTCCTCCATAAAAGTCTCGGAGAAAACTCCAATATTCAGGGCATTCCTTCCAGAGCTTCCCCTCACTCTCTATTGAAGCCAACATACTAAAGTAAAGTCTAAAGTCTAAAAGTGAGTTGTACTCTACTTTGTTGTGTGTTGAGATCCTCCTTTTATAGCTTGGAATGGTGGTTGGAATGTTGGTTGTGGAGGTCGGTTCACCCACGAAAGCCATCAGCATCCAATGAGCAAGTGACACGTGCAAGGAGGTGACTAGGGGTGCCAGCCTTGGTTCGACCGAACCAAACCCACCGCCTCTGACCACCGACTTTGGTCAGTCACTGATAGGTGGGCCCTTATGGAGGTTAAGGATGGTTTGGCCTCACGTTAAGTCGGTTTTGATTGTTAGGTGGGCCCTCCAATCCATGTGCTCGCGCGTGATTGGTCAGAGGTTCATTTTTGTCCCATGGTGGGTGTATTTTCTCCTTAATAGACCTGCATACATATTTTTACAAAAGCTAGTGGAAATGGTTGGTAGTAAGTCCCTACCATTAAGTTTTGATAATATATTTTATTTCTTTTATGCAGGAGTTGACGTTTAAAGTTTGTACTTAACGACCATCAACAGTTCCCTGTTGCAATCATTGTTATGGTCGTTGCGACAATCATCACGGTGGTCATTGTCCCAGTCGTCGTTGCCGACTGATTGGTTGCGGTGGTTACTTGATGTCGTGTGCTCTACGGCCTGGCCCACGACTGCCTCTCGAGCCAAGATTCGAAGGTACATGACTGCTAGATGGAGTCCTGAGCGAGTCAACAGTAGATCCCTCTCAATCGATGAGAGCTTGTGGGTCCCAGAGTTGCTGTAGTGATCATCATATTCTTGACTTTGTTTAACATCGGGGTCATGTTCTCTGATGCGGCATCGAGAAGTGCATTGATCAGGGTGATGGCTACCACAGCGCTCTGTTGGGGCATGGAAAATACATTGGTGTTGTCTATATGAGTATGGATGATGTTTCTGTGGACGACCAAGCACGTCACTTTCCATTAAACGGCCGGAATCTGGCGGTCCACCGTAAGTTGTGCGATGTGCCAGGTGATTAGACTTGACGCACCAACTCTGACATGGCACGAGAGCCGGATCGGCCCTCGCAATCTTAGTGCAGGCCATCGGGAGGCGCAATGTACCTACCAGGCGTGCACCGGCATGCGCGGTTCTGTACGCTATCCCATCGGTCATTCGCACCGGTCTGACGCTGGTCAGCTGACCGTGACCGGTGTCAGTGCGTGCGCGTCGCTTCGTAATCGATGCGGCACGCGCGCGGCGCAGACGCACTACTCCTGTGTTGTCATTAATGCGGGTAGGTGAGCGCTGGGAGCGCTCACCCGTCTCGTTACACGTGGCAGTGACCCGAGGGGGTCGGGGGAGCCCGACCCTGCTAGGCCTCATCCTGAGGGGGTTGCGTGTCGTGGGAGGGCAGCCGCCACGTCGCCCTCGGGCGTTCTTACCCCCTTGGGGATGGCCACGTGGGCAGACGGGGCCACCGCAAGCCCAAAGTCGACATACCCCTGGGTCTAGGACACCGACAGTAACCCACGGTGTAAAGCCTGTGGGGGGCCCACTGAAGGTCGACCAGATTTTACGCCACCTCTTCGAACCAGTGTGAAGTGGGCCCAGGTTTTCAAGGGAGATAAATAGCCGCTGGTTCTGTCGTGTTGAGAGAAAACGCCTCCCAGCAATAATGGGCCCGCGTTCCATAACGGCCTCATTATCCGGGAAGTAACCCAAGTCGCTTCTCGACGGAAATGGGCCATTACCGTGTAACGGCCCTACTTCCGGGGGCGGCACGCAAAACGGGGGACGTCTGCTCGTCTGCCCAAGATAATAATGATGGCGTACCTCTCGGCGAACGTGAGCGCCCTAAAGGCGGGCACGACTCGCCCCTCCGTCTCCGGGACGGTGGCGATGCCCCGCACGTGCGCCGGAAAACGGAATAGTGGGGATGATGGGGGAAACGCACGCAAGATTCGAGGGGGCGAGATAGTGGGCGCGGGAAACGAGGAGCCGGACGCGGTGGCGGCTAGGCTATAAAAGGGCGTCGAGAGGGGGGCCTCCCCCTTCCTTCGCCACTTTCGCCCAACACAGCTCTCCAGCGCCCTTGCCTTCCTTGCTTCCCTAGCGCCCTTCTCGCCGCACACTCTCGATTCTTGCATCTCACTTCACCTGGAGCAATGGCGCGGGGATCCTTTCCAGTCGAGGGCAGCGTGCTACCGCCGTCGCGGATCACCAATGACCAAAACTTTAGTTCTTAGAAAGGATTTACTCCTTTTTCTCTCAATAGCATATTGAGGAAGAATATGCATTTTCGCGATTTGTATTCAAAGACTTTTTGAAATTGCATCCAAAAAACAAATTGTATTTGGATTATGAGTACAGAGTCGCGAAGCATAATTTTGCATTGGATTAAGGATTCCAATTTTTAAAATATGAGTAAAGGATCTATGGATGAAGATACAAAAAAATTTATTTCCAATCGTAACTAAATCTTCTTGGCTGGCCTACTACGCAAATTCATGCCGGTGGTGGCCGACCGGGAAGCGGTAGTGCTGGGCGAGGCGTGCCCGGCGCCGCAGTTCCCGGGGCGTGCCGTCTTCTTCCTCCCCTTCGCCATGGCGGGGCTCAACCCGCCGTTCTCCGGCTTCTTTCTGGAGGTGCTAAACTACTACAACCTCCAGATGGGCCACCTCACCCCCAATGCCGTGATGACATTGGCCATCTTTTCACACCTGTGCGAGATGTTCGTGGGGGTGAGGCCCACGCTCCGACTGTTCCGGTGGTTCTACACCGTTCAGTCGGTATCACCACCAACGGTGATCGACGGCTGCTATTTTCAGCCGCGGGCGCATGCGTCTCACCAGTACATTTCCTGCGTCTTGCGGAAGAAGTGGGACGATTGGAAGAGCGACTGGTTCTACACCAGTCTCCAGGAAAAGCGCCGCCTCCGTCTCCCAACCCAGCCACCGCATCAGGTGCCGACGTGGTGGTCGGTCGTGACCCTCGGGGATGGATACGATGCCGTCTTCGACCGCCTGATCAGCCTGCGCGCCCAGGGCCTTACCGGAGCGATGGTGCTCAGAGACTAGACCCGCCGCCGCATCGCCCCGCTCCAGGAACGCAGGCGGGGTGCCTAGGCATACTCGGGTTCCGAAGACCCCATCCGAACGCGCCCAGGCCGCGACTAGGATTGGAACCTGGAAGATCTTCGGGTGGTGGTCCAACGCGTGCTGAATCTCAGCACCGTGGAGCAGTCCCTGATTCCTGCAGGCGTGCTTCCCCTGTGTAGTGACCCGGACCGCGAGAGCATCCGAGCTATAATGATTACGGTCGGGTCCTCGGGGGATCGGGGCCACGATGGCAGTCGGGGAGGAGGACAGTCCTCTTCTAGCGGGGGCCACCCGCCGGCCCCCTATGGGAGCAGTTCCAGGGGCAGCCGCCCCGAAGATGCCAAGGGGAAGAGGAAACACGGGGAGAATCCCCCTCCCCCATCTCCACCCCGAGGGGATGGTGCCGAGAGTACCCCGGGGGGGCGATCCGTGCGCGGTTTGCTGCCACCGTCCGGGGAGAGAAGAGGAAGCGGCTCCGCAAGCTGGGGGAGGCTGCTTCTCGGCAGGGGCCGGAGCCCAGCAAGGGGGGTTTCATAGAGCCCCCCAAGTGGACATTCAAATGCCCACCGGCCAGGTACGATCTCGTCCCCTACTGGGGGCTGCTTTCCCTCTTCCCTTTTGGTCTCGCTCTCTTATATATTTTTTTGCTCCGCTCTCGGTCCCCGTTATTCAGCGATCTCCCACCTTGGGGAATCCCTCGCAAAACCAAGACCGGCTGGCCCACTGGGGCCAAGGCCGTGGGGTGATTGGGCGAGGAGGCAGCTTGCTAGGCGGCTGACCTGCAAGTGGCCGAAGTTCGTCTGTGGGAAGCTGAGGAAGCCGCCCGTGAGGCGGTTCGCGTCCGTGAGGCCGAGGCCGCTGCCCGGGGGGCCAGAGAGGCGCAAGCACGGGAAGAGGCGGAGGCCCGTGCCCGTGAAGAGGCGGAGGTGGCCTGGCTCAAGCAGCTGACACTGGTCGGCCGGGGTGGCAGCGGTGCCCCGGACCCCGAGGCCGGCCATGCACCCGAGGCCGAGCGAGCCCCCGAGCCCGTCCAAGTTCCCGAGGCCAAGCCCGTGACCCCGCTGGGGTCGGGCCGCCGGCAATCCTTCGCTGGGGCTACGCAGCTGGGCGTGGAGCCCCTTCTCCAGGCCATGGCGTCGGCAAGCTCCGCCGTCATGGACGGGCTCAGCGTCCAACTACAATCCCTGGCGGGGGAGCGGCTGGCCGAGGGGCGCCGCTCCCTAGAAAGCATGGTGGAGGCCGGTCGGAAGGCATACGCCTCCCAGCTCGCGTCTATTGACGCTCGCACTGACGCCCTGGCGGAAATTACCAGGGAGGTAGAGGAGGAGAGTGTCGCGGCGCTCGCCGCGACCGAAGCTATGGACATGAGCGCCTTGGATTTGCGCGAGCGGTTCAAGGCGCTCGCTGCCGACCTGACGCGCCGGCAAGATGCCGCCCTAGCCCGAGATCGGAGGGCAGCTGAGGCGGAGGCCGCCATCAAGCGGCGCGAAGAAGGCGTCGCGACGCGCGCCAAAAATAACCGCATCCTCGCCGACGAGCTCAAGGCGCGGGAGGAAACGTTGGCGACCCATGAAGCCGCCGCCGCAGAGGTGGAGGTCGCGTTCCGACTCCGCGACATTGCCTTCACCAAGCAGCTCCGAGCCCTTGCGGAGTCCGAGGATGCCAATCGGCGGCTGTCCGAGGAGCTGCGCACCCGTGAGGAGCGCGCAGCCCATGTCCTTGGTCTTGAAGCAGAGATCACCCGCCGCGAGGGGGCCGTGATGGAGCGGGAGATCGCGCAAATGGAGAATGCCCGTGCCGAGCGGGCTGCCCTCGACAAGCGCGTCGCCGATATCGACAAACGTGCCGCCGAGCTCGAGGCGCATGCCAAGGGGGCCGCAGAGTCGGCCCGGGGCACCAGGGCGGCCGAGGGGCAGAGCGATCTCGCCGCCCGCCTCGCCACGGCCGAGGGGCACGCCGCCGCCCTCCAAGAGCTGCTGACGGCCCACAAAGCGGAAGTCAAGGCACTCAAGATGGCGCGGGACATGGCCCCTTGCATGCTTCAGGACGCTGTCAAGAAGCTGGAGCACGCCGCGCGCGAGGTGAAGGTCTCAGTGGGCGAGACCTACAAACCCGGCAACACGCCGGCTGGAGTCGCCCATCGCATAGCCACCATGGCAGAGAGCCTCGAGGGGTTCACGGACGAGGTCGAGGAGACCATAAAGGCCTCCTCGAAGGGCCTTGCCGAGGGCGCCGTGGAGCTGGTGTTAGCCAGCTACAAAGCCAACGACCCGGAGTTCAACCCGTGGGCGGTCTTTGATGACTTCCCACCGGGGACCGAGGCGGCGGCCAGCGCCCAAGTCCGGGAAGTTGCCCGGAAAATCATCCACGCCTTCGAGGGGACGGCCCCTCGGTTCTCTATGCCGTCTGCCTCCGATGACGACACCGACGATGACGACGACGAGGCCGAGGACGGCAGTAGCGACAGCGGCGAGGCGCGACCCCGCAAGCCAAGGCCTGCGGGCATCTCCCCTTCAACCTTTTTCTTCTTTTTGTTTGTAGTTGTACATATTCGGCCCCCAAGGGGGTCTTGTAATAAATGACATCTTGCTTTAAGTTTGGTTTCGATTTCCTGCAATGAAATATGTCATGGTTTGCATGTCAGTTCGATATCGTGTATATGTGATCCAAGTATTTTCCCTTTGTGGAATCATCTGGTGTTTTGTCTTAAGCGGGGGCTCGGGTTCGGGACGCAGTCCCGAGTGATAGGAACCAAGACTAGAGCACTTGGGGAGTTCCACGTGTCGAGACTGGCTAGGCCGAGAACATGATGACCGGGGTAAGTGCGGACCCAATTGTGGGCCATTGGCGAGTTCCCCCGGAGTTCAACATGTCTCGGGGCACGGCTCGCTCTGGGCCCCGTCAGCGTCGAGGTGTCGCAAATCACTTAGGGGCAACACGAACGCAAGCGTCCAAGTTAAGACAAAATACCTACGAAACCCACAGATGGGAAAAACATCATTGGACCGATAAACATACGAGGGAGAAAAACTGTTATAAATTGGAATGCGAGAGAGGGAGAAAAACTGGGTGCCGTTGTCCGTAATGATACGGTTGGGCACCCCGAACTGGGCAGTGATGCCCTTAATAAATTTGAGTGCCGAGTGCTTGTCATTCTTGATGACCGGGTAATCCTCGGGCCATTTGGTGAACTTGTTGATGGCGACGTAGAGGTACTCGTATCCTCCCAACGCCTTCTTGAATGGACCCGAGATATCCAGCCCCCAGACCGCAAAGGGCCATGAGAGCGGGATGGTCTGGAGGGCCTGGGCCGGCAGATGCGTCTGTTTGGCATGGAATTGGTACGCTCGTCATCGCCTGACCAGATCAGCCGTATCCTGGAGCGCTGTTGGCCAGTAGAAACCCTGTCGGAAGGCCTTGCCGACCAAGGTGCGTGAGGCGGAGTGAGCTCCGCACTCGCCTTCATGGACATCGGCGAGGAGCTCGATGCCACGGTCCCAAGGGATGCATTTAAGGAGGACTCCGTTGGCGCCGCGCCGGTAGAGGGCCCCCTCTACCAGCACGTATCTCTTGGAGATGCGAATGACGCGTTCGCTCCCTTCACGATCCTCGGGGAGAGTCTCATCTTTGAGGAATGCTTGGATCTCAGTCATCCAAGCAATTTGTCTTGGGGGGTCGGGTTCGAGAGCTCGTCGGTGAGTGTGTTGTCCCGCCTGGGCACGTGCCATAGTTCTAACCCGTCAAAGTGGTGCTCCATACGCCGTACCTCGCGGACGTAGGCTTCCACTTGTGGGTCGGAGCAGCGGAACTCCTTAGAGACTTGGTTCACGACCAACTGAGAGTCACCTAGAACCAGGAGGCGGCAGATCCCATTCCTGCCGCCGCTCTGAGTCCCACAAGGAGTCCCTCATACTCCACCATATTGTTGGTTGCCCGAAAATCTAGGCGAACCAAGTATCTGAGGGTGTCCCCGTTTGGTGAGGTCAAAGTGACCCCAGCGCCAGCTCCTTGGAGGGCGAGCGAGCCATCAAACTGCGTTACCCAATGCGGGTTGGCAGCCTGTTGTGCGGGATCCGCTCCGATCTCGGGGTCGGGGAACCCAAGATCGGGTTCGGGGTCGGGCTCCACTCCGCCACGAAATCGGCGAGGGCCTGACTCTTAATCGCGTGGTGTGGTTCGAAGTGGAGGTCGAACTCAGAGAGTTCGATGGCCCACTTGACCACTCGTCCTGTCCCCTCTCGGTTCTGGAGAATCTGCTTAAGAGGGTAGGACGTCACCACCGTGACTCGGTGCACTTGGAAATAATGGCGCAATTTCCTCGAGGCCACCAGGGCTGCGTAGAATAATTTCTGGGCCTGAGGATACCGAGTCTTTGCATCCCGTAATGCTTCGCTGACGAAATAAACCGGCCGCTGCACCTTTCCTCGGGGCCTAGTTTCACCATCGCGGGCATCGGGTCCCGCGTGAGAATGTTGGGAAGGGCCGTTCTGGGCCCTCTCCTCCTCCACGCTGGTAGCCTCGGGGTCAGGCGTCGTCGGGCCGCTCCTCCCCCCAGTGGCCTCGGGGCCTCCCTGGGGTCTGGGGGCCTCTAACGACGCCTGGCGAGGGGTCGTAGGGCCATCGTCAGCCTGGGGGGCCCGAGGGCCCTCGCCTGACTGGCGGGCTCTGGCGACATCCTCTGTCCCGGGCTGTGCCATCGTGGGTCGGTGGGGTGCGGGCCGAGGGCATTCCTCAGCGCGCTCCACCACCAGCGCCACGCTAACTACTTGTGGGGTCGCAGCAAAGTAGAGCAGCAGCGGCTTCTCTGGCTCGGGGGCAACTAGGACCGTTGGGGAGCTGAGGTACGCTTTCAACTGATCGAGGGCTCGCTCAGCTTCCTCAGTCCACCTAAACTGCCCGGAGCGCTTGAGGAGACTAAATAGGGGCAACACCTTCTCTCCCAACCTCGATATGAACCGGCTAAGGGCGGCCATGCATCCAGTGATGCGCTGGACGTCCCTAAGCATGCCGGGGGGCACATCCTACTTATCGCGCTAATTTTCTCGGGGTTGGCCTCCATGCCTCGGGTTGAGACCAAGAACCCGAGAAGTTTGCCCGCCGGCACACTGAACACGCACTTTTCGGGGTTCAGCTTCATGCGGGTAGAGCGGAGACTTTCGAAAGTCTCCGCTAGATCCGAGAGGAGCGTCTACTGGTTGCGCGTTTTCACAACCAAGTCATCGACATACGCCTCAACGTTACGCCCTACTTGACTACCCAAAGTAATGCAAGTAGTGCGCTGGAAAGTTGGGCCTGCATTCTTTAAACCGAAAGGCATAGTTGTATAGCCTTACGTGCCTAGAGGAGTAATGAATGCAGTTTTTTCCTCATCTTTCCTAGCCATGCGAATCTGATGATACCCTGAGTAGGCATCTAGAAAGCATAAAAGGTCGCACCCCACGGTGGAGTCGACAATTTGATCTATGCGTGGAAGGGGATAAGGGTCCTTAGCGCCTTAGGGATGACGACCGGGTTTGCTAGCCACTCTGGGTGGATGACTTCTCAGATGAATCCAGCCTCCAGCAAGCGCGCCATCTCCTCTCAGATGAAGGCTTGGCGCTCGGGGGCCTACCGCCGTACTTTCTGCCGGACGGGCCTTGCGTCCGGCCGTACGGCTAGACGATGCTTGATCACCTCCCTGGGGACCCCGGGCATGTCTGACGATTTCCAAGCGAAGACGTCAGCGTTTGCCTGCAGGAAGGAGATGAGCGTGTCTCCGTATTTGTCGTCCAGCTGACCGCCAATTTTGACGGTCTTGGACGAGTCGTCGGCCAGCGCCACCTCCTTGATGGGGACCTCGCCGCTCGGGGTCATCCGCTTCCTCGGGGCGTGAGACGAGGTGGCATCGTGCCCCTCGTCACCGCCCGCGGGCTTTGGGACCGCAGCGAGGTCGCTCGCGCGCTGTTCCGCACAAGCCAGCGCGATCTTAAGATCGCCGTTGATGGTGATGGGGCCACGGGGGCCCGACATCTTCATCTGGAGGTAGGCGTAGTGGGTGGCCTCCATGAACTTCACCAACGCGGGCCTTCCGAGAACCGCGTTGTAGGGCAGATTGAGATCCGCCACATCGAAGTCTATCCGCTCGGTGCGGAAGTTGTCGGGGCCACCGAATGTGACCGGGAGGTCAATGTGACCTCGAGGCCATGTGTGTTGATAAGCCCTGAGCAGCTCTGATACCACTTGATAAACCCTGAGCTCCACTCGATGCGCTCAAGGATATGATTTGGCCCGATCTTTCGGTGAGTTGAGATAACTACGATTTGGGAGACACGTTGACAATCCGACTACAACCGTACAAGACGTTGTGTTGCGCCTTAGCGATCGATACACCTCTCCGTGGGTTGTTGATCTTATCGATGCAGATCAACCTTATTCCTGCAAGCAAATCGAAGAAACTAGCAAGAACAAGATAAAAGCAATCTGAATTGCAAATAGGAATTAAATACAAATGATAAGTTGGGGTTCCGAAGAACAAGCAGACGGACGGTCTAGCCGACACGCGCGCTGCAAGCAAGTAGCAATGGCTAAACTTTAATCTAACAAAAACCCAAGAAACCCTAAAGGGGTACCTAGCTATTTAAAGAGGTGGGAGGACGACCAAGGGAACCCTAGGGTCGTGCTCCACCTAATTATGGCGCACCCTACATGGGCCCCACATGGGCCGGGGTCCCAGATGAAGTTACAAGCCCATAGGCCCATTATAGGTGACGCAGCACCTTGTTTCTGTAATTGCAGTTGACTGGGATGGAATTTGAGGATGAGGTTGGATCCATTGGAAAGAGGACTCCGAGAGCTTTCCATCAAGTACTCACGGGCCGAAAACGGAGCTCGTATGCAGATTTGGCGGCCGTTTGAATTCAATGTTGCAGCAGGTGGCCGAATTGGATTCCAGCACCTGGAGGACTTGATCTTGATGTCTTCTTGTTGATCCATGATGTGAACAACGGTTGTATCTATAGTAGCCATGGTCACATCATCCTCCCCTTCTTCACGTAAAACCGTCCTCGGTTTTTCCATACGGTGCTCTTCACGTAGTCCATTTAAAACAACCTGTTTCACTAAATCAAAACAAGACAGACTCGAGATAACATGATTAGTCGGTACAGTACTCTCTAGCCTGCTGTGGCCTTGCATAACTACAGGAGGTTCCAAATCTGAACATATATAAACTCTATGCACCAAATATATTCCTCCATCAGTATATCCTCCAAAGATATGAAAAATAGCATTAATTGGACATCTCAAATCAGACTTAACAAATAATTTCTCCTTCAAATTGTCGAGCTCACAAAATTTATCAAACTGAATATAGCCCAAAATATTTAAAGAAGATATCAATTCACGTTCCCCTACTTCATTAGCATTGTGAACAACATGCTTAAAATCAGCACATAAAGAACTAACACTAGAAATAGCATATTCATTCACTAGTTGTGGTATGGGTATAAGTGAAGCATTACCACACAACTCTTCTTTATCACAAGAGACAGCAAGTAAATCAACTTGTGACAAAGGAATCTCAGCAATTGGTTCCACTAAAGGTTGCTCTACTATAGCACGAAAAGTGGACATTTGTAGCTCAACTTGAGAATACTCACATTCATTTATCTCAGCACCATTTAATTTACCTTCCAAACTTTCTTCAGATGTCGCAGGTGCTTCATGCTTCTCCCCTTTCTTCTCAAGTATGTGTTTCTCCTCCTTTTGACAGCTATTTACTTCCTGCAAATTATTAGTAACAGGAGGCACGAGCACAACTTGTTGCTTATTAACATTGTCAATTTGTTTTTCCACATTGCAAGCAAGTTGTAACAAATGAGAAAGAGATCTATATCTTTGACTAGCGAGCATATCCTGAATTTCTTTGTTAAGCCCACGCAAAAACCTCAATTCTGAAGCTTCTTCGCATTCATCTAAACCACAGCGTAATAAACAAGCACGCATATCGTGATAGTATGAAGTAACAGTTTTAGTATCTTGCTTTAAACATTGCAGTTTGTTGAATAGAATATCAGCATAATACATGGGAACATAAATATCTCTAAAATATCGTTTCATGTCTTTCCAAGATTGAGGTATTTTGTTATGCCTACAAAGATATTTCCAATCATCAGAAGCATGTTTAACTAAAACACTAGAGGCACACATAACCATATGATTCTCAGTCAATTTATATTTTTGAAATTCTCTATCGACAGCAAGCTCCCAATCAACGTAAGCATGAGGATCATAATTTCCTTCAAAATAAGGTAGTGCAGATTTGATCTTAGCTAGAACATCATCACTTACCTCATAATGGTCATGTTGATTACTCCTCATGTCTTGATGAAGATGTCGATGTTTAGCATCACTGTCTCGTATTCCCTTGCTTAATCCTGCCATGGTTAGTTGAAAACAAGAAACATACACAAGAATATGCACGCTCCTATCAACTACTAGGTATTGGACGCTCAAATATCACACACACTCAAGCTTTTAACCGAGCTCTTACAAGTTCTTACCAATGCAAGCGGAATGGTGATATACATCGACTCAACCAAGCACCCCAATGGAGGTTGGATGTATCGATGCCTTGGCAAACACTTGCTGTACGGCTGCAATCAAATCTGTGGAGCTCTAGGTAGGCTTAAATATGTAGCAAAGGAGTAGCAAATGCTCAAATCAGAGAATGCAAATTTGAATAATGGTTCAAAGTCAAGTACCGTGCTGGTCCTAGGCTAGAACGTACTAGAGACGCGAGCCTAGACACAAACGGTACCACAAGATAGCACAACTCAAGCACAACTCTGATACGTGAAAGCAATCTCAAAGATAACAACTGATTTTCTCTTTCGTTTTTCTTTCTTTCTTTCTCTTTTTTTTCCTTCTTTCCTTTTTTTTGGTGCGGCTTTTCTTTTCCTTTTTTAAGCACCTTTCTGCCTTTTTTTTTCTTTTTTTTTGACTTTTTTTCAGCAAAAACGACTCAAGGACCTGGATGCAAGATTACAGGGACTCAAATGTAAATATAAAAAATTACAGGGACTCGAATGTAAAAGTGCAAACCCTAAAATTAAAATTATACAAAAATGGAATGCTCTCGTCGCATAGGTTCCGTTTTTGCAAACAGATCTCGAATCCGACACCAAAATATTTTTTTACAAGGTGTAGCAACTCACGGTATGGGAGAGCAAACAACCGTACGTGGGGAGGTGGAGAGGAAGCCGTGCATGGGGAGGTGGGGTGGAAGCCGTGCGGTGGGAAGGTGGAGGGGAAACAGGAAGGTTCCGATCCAATCTACTATTTCTTTCCAAAACAAACCAAACCAATCTAATCTAATCTACAAAATTTCCTCCCTTCTTTTTCTTTCCACACGGCTAAACAGAAACACCGGACAAGCACAGGTCTAGGCAACCCTAGATGCAACTCCACAACTCCAAAACCAACCGACAGAAAATACCCGAAACAAGAAAAATGGAACCCTAGTGGCGGCACGATTCCGTTTTCGAAGATCCCGACGACAACGAAGACACAGTGATGAAGGTGACAGTGGTACTAACCGTGACAAGAACTCGAAACTCTAAACGGACTAGATGCTAAGACCAGCAACACGACTCGACGATGCAACGCAAAACTCAACAAAGCAAAAACTGAAAAGAACAATGCAATGGCACAAATATGGCTGGGTAAAGGATGCAAATTTTTTTTGTATGGCTATTTTCTGGTTATAGGTAGATTAAAAACTCACCGAGCAACGAAAGCTCTGATACCACTTGATAAGCCCTGAGCAGCTCTGATACCACTTGATAAACCCTGAGCTCCACTCGATGCGCTCAAGGATATGATTTGGCCCGATCTTTCGGTGAGTTGAGATAACTACGATTTGGGAGACACGTTGACAATCCGACTACAACCGTACAAGACGTTGTGTTGCGCCTTAGCGATCGATACACCTCTCCGTGGGTTGTTGATCTTATCGATGCAGATCAACCTTATTCCTGCAAGCAAATCGAAGAAACTAGCAAGAACAAGATAAAAGCAATCTGAATTGCAAATAGGAATTAAATACAAATGATAAGTTGGGGTTCCGAAGAACAAGCAGACGGACGGTCTAGCCGACACGCGCGCTGCAAGCAAGTAGCAATGGCTAAACTTTAATCTAACAAAAACCCAAGAAACCCTAAAGGGGTACCTAGCTATTTAAAGAGGTGGGAGGACGACCAAGGGAACCCTAGGGTCGTGCTCCACCTAATTATGGCGCACCCTACATGGGCCCCACATGGGCCGGGGTCCCAGATGAAGTTACAAGCCCATAGGCCCATTATAGGTGACGCAGCACCTTGTTTCTGTAATTGCAGTTGACTGGGATGGAATTTGAGGATGAGGTTGGATCCATTGGAAAGAGGACTCCGAGAGCTTTCCATCAAGTACTCACGGGCCGAAAACGGAGCTCGTATGCAGATTTGGCGGCCGTTTGAATTCAATGTTGCAGCAGGTGGCCGAATTGGATTCCAGCACCTGGAGGACTTGATCTTGATGTCTTCTTGTTGATCCATGATGTGAACAACGGTTGTATCTATAGTAGCCATGGTCACATCATGTGTCCCGGCGTCACACCGATGATCGGCAGGGACGGCAAGAGGTTCATCCCCGGGACCTTGATGAGGTCGTAGGCCATGGGGAAAGGATGTTGAGGGCAGCGCCGCCGTCTATCAGGACGCGCCTCAACTTGACATTGCAAATGGTGGGGGAGACCACCATCGCGATTTGTCCACCCCTGGCCACACACGGGGGTGGTCGGTCTGGTCGAAGGTGAGTGGGACCTCCGACCGTCGAGCCCGCCGTGAGGCTTCGTGGGTGGGGACCGCAGCTAGAAGCTCGCGCTTCATGGTCTTGAAGCTGCGGCGGGAAGCATGAGCACATGCCCCCCATCCATGGTGGCGACGGTGGCCTCAGGCTCCTGAAAGCCTAAGTCGTCGTCGCCATCATCGTCGGCGGGGGCCTTTTTCTTAGCCTCACTTCGCTGGTCGCGGGTAGGGGCCGCGAGGCTCTGGCCATCACGGCGCTCCTGACCCCGCTCCTCCCCCCACTTCTTGACGCGCTCGGCTAATCCCTTGACCGCGCGGCACTCGGTGAGGTCGTGGAGGGAGGTGTCATGCACGGAGCACCATTTGCCAACCTGGTGCTCTCGGCTAGGGGTGGTGGCGCTCCTCTTGTTGTCCTCCGCAGCCTTCCCCTTGCGCGGGGGCCGTGGGGCTCCTTCGGCGGCGAGGACATGCCCCTCGTCGCCAGAGCGGGCAGTCCTCCTCTTCTTCTCCTTTCTTGCTGCCCAGAATGGGCGGCAGGCCCAGGGGTAGCCACAGCCACCGCGCCAGAGCTGGAGGAGTTCCAGGTCCATGCCTCCTCCTTACGGGCCACACAGTCCGCGAGCTCAAAGAGCTGCGCGGTAGTCTGGGGCTCCTTGGAGGCAGTCTTTTCCAGCATGCAGTTGTGCCGCACGCCTCCCCTAAACGCGTATATCACCGCATGCAGGGGGTTACAGGGGATGGTGTTGCAGACCTGGCAGAACCGCTGGATGTATGACCGGAGAGACTCTCCATCCCTCCGCTGCACGGCGTGCAGGTCGGCCTCCTCTCCCGGGCGTGGATATGTGCCCTGAAAGCTTGTAGTGAACTGTTGGCACAGATCCTCCCAGGAGCCTACCTCTAGGGCCACTAGGGCGCACAGTGGCCGTGGACGCAGCGCCCTCTCCCGCTTGGGTGGCGCGGCACTCATCGCGCCGGCCTCGATGCTGAGCCAGGCATCCGGCTCGTCGTACAAACTCTCGTGACGCCCGCGAGTAGCCGTGGGCATCGACGAGGGCGGTGAGGACGCATGGCGTGCATAAGCCGCCGCTCGTCGCGCTGTTCGCCTTGCGGATGAAGAGGTTGCAGTCGTGGTGCCGGACAACTCGGCCGCCGATGGGCGGCCACTAGCGTCCAGCTGCTGGTGTGCCGCCTTGACCAGGTTGGCCACGTCGTGCAGCCAGCGCTGGATGGGGGCCTCTGGGTCCGTGGCAATGGGTGGATGGCACAGGAGCGCCCCTGCCGCCTGGAGGGCGCCCTGAGAAGTACCGCCATCACCGTAGGCCAGGCGGCGGCGTGCCTTAGAGCGGCACCGTCGCTCATCGCTGGGCCGCTGGGAGGTGGCGGAGCCCTCCGGCTCCTTCAGCGCCTTCTCCCGCTCGGGGCTCTGGCGAGGAGGCGGCGACGGAGTATGCGTCCGACGATAGGGATGCAGCTCCCTGCCGTCATCACCAGCACTTGGTGTGGGGGTGTAAAGCACCGCCTCTTCAGCCATAGGGCTGACTCGGCGAAACTTGGCGCTCACGCAAGGAGCGGAGTTTTGAGGAAGTGATCACGCGCCCCTACCTGGCGCGCCAGCTGTCGTATGGAAAACTCCGCAGCGGGGGACTGTGCAGACCCCCTTTTTGAGTTCGGCCCAGGGGCACAGGAGGGACTTCCTCAGGCCCGGCTCCGGTGAGGCCGGTGGGAATCGAAGTATACAGGTTCGGGCCGCCGATCAGGTGTAACACCCTACTCCTGTGTAGTGGACAATATGTGAGGATTTTCGCTCTTGAGAGCTGAACTCCGCTAGCAACAACTCCAGGAGCAGAGTTCAAAAGCCGAACCCCCTTCCTCTAGGCCTGGGCCTCCTTTTATATCTCAAGGGGACACCACAGGGGCTAGACAGGCTGTTTTCTAGAGAGAAAGGGGAAAACTATTTTACAGATGAAGTCCGTGTCGTGGCTTGGAGCAGAAGCCTTCCGCTCCTGTAGCACTGGTATGGCGTCGATCAGACCGTCTATCATGGTGGTCGGCCAAGCACGTCACTTTCCATTAAACGGCCGGAATCTGGCGGTCCACCGTAAGTTGTGCGATGTGCCAGGTGATTAGACTTGATGCACCAACTCTGACGTGGCACGAGAGCCAGGTCGGCCCTCGCAATCTTGGTGCAGGCCATCGGGAGGCGCAACGTATCTACCGGGCATGCACCGGCACGCGCGGTGCTGTACGACATTCCATCGGTCATTCGCACCGGTCTGACATCGGTCAGCTGACCGTGACCGGTGTCAGGTGCGCGCGGGTCGCTTCGTAATCGATGCGGCACACGTGCGGCGCAGGCGCACTACTCCTGTGTTGTCATTAATGCGGGTAGGTGAGCGCTGGGAGCACTCACCCGCCTCGTTACACGTGGCAGTGACCCGAGGGGGTCGGGGGAGCTCGACCCCTGCTGGGCCTCCCCCCGAGGGGGTTGCGTGTCGTGGGAGGGCAGCCGCCACGTCGCCTTCGGGCCTTCTTACCCCCCGGGGCATGGCCACGTGGGTAGATGGGACCGCCGCAAGCCCAAAGTCGACATACCCCTGGGCCCTGGACACCGACATGGGCGCACGACCTCCGCTTTGGCTTCAGGAGCGCCAGCCATGAAGACTTTGGAGAAAAGCGGTGTATAGTTGTCGTTGAACTCGGAGCTAGTGAATCTTTCGTTGTCGAAGTCGTTGTAGTGGTCGGAGAGGCTGAAGCTGTTGACGATATCCGTAGGACTACGGGATCTGATTGGTTGGAACGTGACCCCTACCTCCCTAGATCCGATCTCAGGCAAGAAAAGGGCTCGGCCCGGTCGTGACCCGGGAGGGGAAATAGATCTGGTACTGAAAGTTGCGGCGAGGAGTGGAGGTAGTCGCATTGCAATATGTGGATAAATCAATGTGTGGTCGGAGAAGCCGCGCAAGCGGTAATTGGTTGATGACGATTCCCTCGAGTGGTTTGAAGATGACTTGGAGAAGGTCCTTGAGTAGGTCTCGGCGGTGTTCTTTTTGTATGACAAGTCTATTGTTGCCGAGCTTTTCAAAAGGTTTGCAAAAAGGGCCCAAAATGAATTTAGTTGCACTCTTGTGAAAATAAGAAGTGAAAATGGTTCGGAGTTTAAAAATACCAATATCGAGGACTATTGTGATGATCTTGGTATTAAACATGAGTTTTCCGCTACCTACTCACCTCAACAAAATGGTGTAGTGGAGAGGAAAAATCGCACATTGATTGAGATGGCAAGGACTATGCTAGATGAATGTGGTGTTTCCGATTCCTTTTGGGCGGAAGCCATAAACACCGCTTGCCATGCAACCAATAGGCTTTATTTGCATCGTCTTTTGAAAAAGACTTCCTATGAGCTAATTGTTGGGAGGAAGCCTAATGTTGTCTATTTTCGAGTTTTTGGTTGCAAATGCTATATTTATCGAAAGGGTGTTAGACTAACCAAATTTGAAAGTTGTTGTGATGAAGGGTTTCTTCTAGGTTATGCCTCAAATAGCAAGGCATACCGGGTCTACAACAAGAACAAAGGTATTGTGGAAGAAACCGCCGATGTTCAATTTGATGAAACTAATGGCTCCCAAGAGGGGCACGAGAATTTGGATGATGTAGGTGATGAGGGCTTGATGAGGGTGATGAAGAACATGTCTATTGGAGACGTCAAGCCCGTTGAAGTGGAAGACAAGCCTTCCACCTCTACTCAAGTTGAGGAAACTACTTCCGCTACGCCAAACCAAGCTCAAGTTGATGTGGAGGAGGACAAGGCACAAGATGCACATATGCCACCAAGAATTCACAACGCTCTCTCCAAGGATCACCCAATTGATCAAGTTTTGGGTGATATTAGTAAGGGTGTTCAAACTCGATCTCGTGTCGCTTCAATTTGTGAGCATTACTCCTTTGTTTCTTGTCTTGAGCCAAAACATGTAGATGAAGCTCTTGGTGATCCGGATTGGATGAATGCTATGCATGAAGAGCTCAACAACTTTGCAAGAAACAAGGTGTGGACTTTTGTTGAAAGGCCTAAAGACCACAATGTCATAGGGACAAAGTGGGTTTTTAGGAACAAGCAAGATGAGAACGCGTTGGTGGTAAGAAACAAGGCAAGATTGGTGGCTCAAGGTTTCACACAAGTTGAAGGTTTGGATTTTGGTGAAACTTTTGCCCCCGTGGTAAGGCTTGAAGCTATTCGCATCCTACTTGCATTTGCATCATGCTTTGATATAAAGCTTTTTCAAATGGATGTGAAAAGTGCTTTTCTAAATGGTGAAATTGGGGGTAGTGCACGAGATAGAAAGCAGATGAGTAGTGGACAAAGGTTTAGATAGGTTCAGGCCTTCTCGATGAGAAGTAATACCCTAATCCTTTTTCGGGATTGTATCCGTTGGATGTTGTTCATCTGACGATCTGGTTGTGGTTACGCCCTCAAGGGGCTCCCTACCCTCCTTATATAGGGTGGGGGGCAAGGTTACAAGGGTGAGGACCCAGTTGGACATGACTTGGTTTCCTCATACATTTACATAATCGTATACTACTAAAACTATGGAATATTCCTTGGTAAACACGTCAATATTACATCCAAAGTTTAGCCTATACATAATATACAGATATGGACCACCTCCTATCTCCAGTCGGATAAGTTGTCTGTGTGGGTATATGGTACCCATAATCTCCACATGTTGCTAATCTCTAAAGTATAGATAAAACAAATATGATAGGTGGATAGCATGTTTTTGCTAACCTCCAGCATAGATCGAGGTAAAGCATAGATGGTGGGTGCGTGTGTATGATCTTGATCATGAAAGCATGAAAAGTATCTCACAAGGGTCACAACAATTTGAAAAAGCTCAATGTAATAACAAGTAACATATAGCCCGATAAAAGTAACCTTGCTCTTCTCTGTTGAGTTCTTGGGAATTTTTATGAGAAAAAATGGTATAACTTTACATATTCTCATCATTGCAGTTTCATCGCTTAAAACTTGTATTGAGTCGCTTTATCATTGCAGGTGCTGACAACACTATCCGTCCTTTGTAATCCTCAACGTTGGCATACATCATAGAGTCGTAGGCCAGACTCAACTGGCAGAACAGGGGAGAGCTGGTGCCCAAAGCAACTGATAGATTTTTTCCTTAACTAAATTAAGTCCATTAATCCATAGGAATAATCTCTATTCTAATCCTACCATTTAGTTATTGTCCTTGGATGAATCCTGTTCTTATATTCTACACACACGTTCCCGGTGAGTCGATACCATAGAATACTCTAAAGTAAAGTGTTACATCGGTATCTGTGCACTTGTGGATTTATCTGTGATCGTAACAAATTCCAACACCCCTCTAGGATTCGGCTAGGGAGTGGGTGCACGGAATCGAGCCAACGATTTGGATTGATGTCAGAGTGAGATAGAGATTTAGATAGTGTCGGATGGAAAA
Organism: Oryza punctata; assembly: GCA_000573905.2. Classification (NCBI taxonomy): domain Eukaryota; kingdom Viridiplantae; phylum Streptophyta; class Magnoliopsida; order Poales; family Poaceae; genus Oryza; species Oryza punctata. Next base: position 22,067,289 of record CM002490.2, on the reverse strand, counting down.
CTCCGTAGCGGGGACTGTGCAGACCCCCTTTTTGAGTTCAGCCCAGGGGCGCGAAAAAGAGGCTTCTCTAGGCCAGTCTTCGGTGAGGCCGGTGAGGATCAAAGATCACGAGATAGAGGACAGTGACGCACGAGCAAGTATACAGATTCGGGCCACCGATGAGGCGTAATACCCTACTCCTGTGGGGTAGATTATCTGTGTGGATTCTAGCTCTTCGGAGTTGGACTCGGCTAGTAGCAATCCAGGGAGCAGAAACAAAAAGCCAAACCCCCTCCCTCTAGGCCTGGGCCTCCTTTTATACCTCAATGGGACACCACAGGGGCCAGACAGGCTGTCATCTAGAGAAAGGGAAAAAACTATTTTACAATTAAGAGTCTTCCACTCCTGCCGTGCAGACACGGCCGTTGTCAGGCCACCCATTATGTAGGATGGCGCAGCACGTCGTTCTCCATTAAACGGCTGGATCCCGCTAGCCCAACTGCAGTCTGTCCGGTGCGCCAGGTAATTAGGCCTGACGCACCAACTTCGGTAAGGCACGAGAGCCGGATCGGCTCTCGTAATCTTGCGGCAGTTCATCGGGAAGCGTATCATACCTACCGCGCGTGCCGGCACGCGCGGTACTGTACGCCATCCCATCGGTCATTCAGAGCGGTCTCCCGCCGGTCAGCCGACGGTGATCGGCGTCAGATAGATGCGTGCATGTCATTTCGCAATGAATGCGGTACGCGCGCATGCGGCGCATGCGCACCACACCTGCATCGTTATTAATGTAGGTAGGTGAGCGCAGGGAGCGCTCACCTACTTCGTCACATGTGGCAACGGCCCGAGGGGGTCGGGGGAGCCCGACCCCTGCTGAGCCGCCGCCCGAGGGGGTAGCGTGTCATGGGAGGGCGGCCGCCACATTGCCCTCGAGCCCTCTCCCCCCTCGGGGGATGGCCATGTGGGCAGACGGGGCCGCCTCAAGCCCATAGTCGACATACCCCTGGGCCCAGGACACCGACAGTAGCCCCCGGTGTAAAGCCTGTGGGGGGCCCTACCATAGGTTGACCAGGTTTTACGCCACCTCGTCGAGCTAGTATGAAGTGGGCCTAGGTTTTCGAAGGAGATAGACGGCCGCTGGTTCTGCGTGCAGGGGGAACGCCTCCCAGCAAAAATGGGCCCTCGTTCCGTAGCGGCCTCATTATCCGGGGCGTAATCCAGATCGCCTCTCAACGGTAATGGGACATTATTGCGTAATGGCCCTATTATCGGGGACGGCGCGCAAAATGGGGCACGTCCGTCCGTATGCCCAAGGTGATAATGATGGCGTATTCCTCGGCGAACGTGCGCCCCCCAAAAGTGGGCACGATCTGCCCCCTCACCTCCGTGACGGTAGTGATGCTTCACACGCGCATCGAAGACATAGTAGCGGGGATAATGGATGAAGTGGGCGCGAGAATCGAGGGGGCGAGATAGTGGGTGCGGAAAACGAGGAACCGGGCGTGGTGGCGGCTGGGCTATAAAAGGGCGTTGAGGAGAGGGCTTTCCCCTTCCTTCGCCACCTTCGCCCAACTCAGCTCTCCAGCGCCCTTGCTTGCCTAGCGTCCTTTTCGCCGCACGCTTTCGATTATCGCATCCCACTTTCCTTGGAGTAATGGTGCGGGGATCCTCTCCAGTCGATGGCAGTGTGCTACCGCCGTCGCGGATCACTAACGACCGCATGGCCAGCCTGCCGTGCAAAATTATGCCGGCAGTGGCCGATCGGGAAGCGGTGGTGCTGGGCGAAACGCGCCCGGCGCCGCAGTTCCCGAAGCGAGCCGTGTTCTTCCTCCCTTTCACCATGGCAGGGCTCATCCCGCCATTCTCCGGCTTCTTCCTGGAGGTACTAAACTACTACAACCTCCAGATGGGCCACCTCACCCCAATGCCGTGATGACGTTGGCCATCTTCGCACACATGTGTGAGATGTTTGTGGGGGTGAGGCCCACGCTCCGACTGTTCCGGTGGTTCTACACCGTCCAGTCGGTGTCGCTGCCGACGGAGATCGGCGGCTGCTATTTCCAGCCGCGGGCACAGGTGTCTCACCACTACATTCCCTGCATCTTGCGGAAGAAGTGGGTTGACTGGAAGAGCGACTGGTTCTACACCAGCCTCCAGGACGAGCGCCGCCTCCGCCTCCCAACTTAGCCACCGAAGCAGGTGCCGTCATGGCAGTCGGTCGTCACCCTCGGGGAGGGATACGACACCGTTTTTGACCGCCTGATCGGCCTGCGTGCCCAGGGCCTCACCGGCGTAATGGTGTTCGGAGACTACATCCGCCACCGTATTGCCTCACTTCAGGAACGCAGGCGGGGCGCCTGGGCGTATTTGGGCTCCGAAGACCCCATCCGGATGCACCCAGGCCGCGACTAGGACTGGAGCCCGGAAGATCTTTGGGTGGTGGTTCAACGAGTGCTGAACCTCAGCACCGTGGAGCCGTCCCTGATTCCTGCAGGCGTGCTCCCCCTGTGCAGTGACCCGGACCGCGAGAGCATCCGAGCCATAATGATCACGGTCTGGTCCTCGGGAGATCGGGGTCACGACGGGGGCCATCGACGACGTCAGACAAGGAGTCAGAGGGCCATCGCTAGTGTGATGGGCCCGGGGGCCCTCGCCTGACTGACAGGCTCCTTCATCGTCCTCTATCCCAGGCTGTGTCATCGTGGGTCGGTGGGGTGCGGACCGAGGACATTTCTCGGTGCGCTCCACCACTAGCGCTGCGCTGACTACTTGTGGGGTCACAACCAAGTAGAGCAGCAGCGGCTCCTCTAGCTCGGGGGCAACTAGGACCGGAGAGGAGCTGAGATACACCTTCAATTGACCGAGGGCTTGCTATCCTTCCTCCGTCCATCTAAACGGCCCGGAGCGCTTAAGGAGTTTAAATAGGGGCAGCGCCTTCTCTCCCAACCTCGATATGAATCGGCTGAGGGCGACCATGCATCCAGTGACGCACTGGACGTCCCTAAGCCTGCTGGGGGGCGCTTACTATTTATCGCGCTAATTTTCTTGGGGTTGGCCTCTATGCCTCGGGTGAGACCAAGAACACGAGAAGTTTACCCGCAGGCATGCCGAACACGCACTTTTCGGGGTTCGGCTTCATGCGGCTGGAGCGGAGACTCTCGAAAGTCTCCGCCAGGTCCGAGAAGAGTGTCTCCTGGTTGCACATTTTCACAACTAGGTCATTGACATGCGCCTCAACGTTACGCCCTACTTGACTACCCAAAGTAATGCGAGTAGTACGCTGAAAAGTAGGTCCTGCATTCTTTAAACCGAAAGGCATAGTTGTATAACAATATGTGCCCACAGGAGTAATGAATGCAGTTTTCTCCTCATCTTCACTAGCCATGAGAATTTGATGATACCTTGAGTATGCATCAAAAAAGCACAAAAGGTCGCACCCCGTAGTGGAGTCGACAATTTGATCTATGCGTGGCAGGGGATAAGGGTCCTTGGGACATGCCTTGTTGAGGTCGGTGTAGTCGATGCATATCCGGAGCTTGCTGTTCGCCTTGGGGACGACGACCGGGTTCGCCAGCCACTCCGAATGGATGACTTCTCGGATGAATCCGACCTCCAGCAAGAGCGCCACCTCCTCTCGGATGAAGGCTTGACGCTCGGGGGCCTGTCGCCGCACTTTCTGCCGGACGGGCCTCGCACCCGGTCGTACGGCTAGACGGTGCTCGATCACCTCCCTGGGAACCCCGGGCATATCTGACGGCTTCCATGCGAAGAAGTCAGCGTTTGCCCGCAGGAAGGAGACGAGCGCGTCTCCCTATTTGTCGTCCAGCTGACCGCCAATCTTGACGGTATTGGATGGGTCACCGGCTAGCGCCACCTCCTTGACGGGGACCTCGTCGCCCGGGGTAATCCGCTTCCCCGGGGCGTGAGACGAGGAGGCGTCGTGCCCCTCGTCAACACCCGCGAGCTTTGGGACTGCGGTGAGGTCTCTTGCGCGCTGTTCCGCGCAAGCCAGCGCGATCCTGAGATCACCGTTGATGGTGATGGGGCCACGCGGGCCTGGCATCTTCATCTGGAGGTAGGCGTAGTGCGTGGCCGCCATGAACTTTACCAACGCGGGCCTCCCGAGAACCACGTTGATGAGGACACCACCTACAACACGAGTACATCTCCACCAGCAACACCGTGTACATCTACACCAGCGACATCTTCTCCAGAGCAGGCGCCATCATCTCCTCAGGCGCCACCTTCTGGGCTAATTACTCGGGCCCGTGCAAGAGAGTTGAACTTTGTCATGATGCTGAAGAATGAAGGCCCAGAAGACTGAAGGCTGGCCCAACAGGAGGCCTTGTGTTGGGCGCCTAGGGCTGGCCCAACAGAGGATGCCTAGGGCTGCGCCCCCACACCCTGGACGTCAGGGGCGGCGCCCTTGCTGGCCGCGCCTTCCCTAGGGGCTGCGCCCCCCTTTTCCCTTTATTAGTCAGAGTCCTGTTATTTTCAGAACTCGAGTTTTGTTTTACATCTAGCTTTAGCTACTCTCGAACACGCGCAAAACAGCGCCGTCTTCGTGTTGATTCAGAACTCCACCTTGAGTGATATTGAGATTGCTCGTTTCTTTTCTTGTTTATTCTTCGATTGCGGGCAGGAAACGATCTTTGTGATCAGGCAGATCTTGCACCAGTAAGGTCGGTAACCATAGGGAGTTGGTTCAGCGATTGCATTGGCGCTTCGGGTTCGCTCGTCGTAGTCGGATCGTGAGGGTCTACTTCCACAAAATCGAATTTACCTCCACTCACTGAAAGATCGGGCACTCCAGCTCTATCAAGTGGTATCAGATTTCCAGGTTGATCGGTGAGTTTATCGAGTGTTTTTTTTCCATTACCTACAGTCCACAATGCCTAAAAAAAATTATCAGGTTAGATCCTTGGCCCAGCACCCTTTTGGAGCCTTGCACTTTCTTTCAATACTTTGCATTGTTGAAATTGTGTGCTTAGCGTTCAATTGTTGCTGGTTACTTTGTGTTCTATCCTTGTTTTTTTTTCGTTTCTTCTAACCCTAACGCCGCCACCATCTTTCTACCACTCGCCTTCCCCTACGCGCCGTCCTCCCTCGGGGTCGCACCTGTCCCTGGTTTGCGCCGTCCTGCCCCTGATCGCCCCTCCGCTGCCTTGTGTGTTTTGGAAAGTCAAAAAAAAGGAAAGCAATCAAAAAAAATGAAAGCAAAGAGGGAAAGCGCACCACAAAAAAATTGGTTGCCTGATCTTATTTTTACCGAAATACCCCTACCTTCCAGACAAAGTGTGTGTGGTGACTTGCTCTTTTGTATTCCTTTGTTCATATATTCAGTTTGTGAGTTTCTCCCAAAAAAAAAGAAGACAAAAAAAAAGAAAAAGAAAAAGCAAAAGGACAAAGACGGAAACAGACAGGAAGTGGGCGCTCTCGTTTTGGGGCGTCGGCCTTCTGCCCCCTGCTTTTTTTTTTCTTTTCCCTTCTCTGATTTCCTTTGTTATCCTCCTACTCACCTTGCTCCACTTTTGCACGGTGTCTCCAGCAGATTTTGGTGCTATTAATAACATCACCAGATTGCGTAGTGGTTACCATCAGATTCGAATGAAATTGGGTGATGAATGGAAAACGGCTTTTAAAACGAAATTTGGGTTATATGAATGGTTGGTTATGCCGTTTGGATTGACTAATGCTCCGAGCACCTTTATGCGTTTAATGCATGAAGTTCTGAGGCCCTTCATAGGTTTGTTTGTTGTTGTCTATTTTGATGATATCCTCATTTACAGCAAGTCTATGGAAGAGCATTTCCAACATTTGCGTGCTGTTTTTGATGCATTGCGTGCTGCCCGCTTATTTGGTAACATCGAAAAGTGCATCTTTTGCACACAACGTGTCTCGTTTCTTGGCTATGTTGTCACTCCACAGGGCATTGAGGTGGACAGCGGCAAGATTGATGCCATTCGGGAATGGCCCACACCGACGACGGTCACACAGATTCGGAGTTTTCTTGGACTTGCAGGTTTCTACCGCAGGTTTGTCCGTGATTTTAGCTCCATTGCAGCACCTCTACACGAGCTTACAAAGAAAGGTGTGCCGTTTGCTTGGAGTGATTCGCAGGAGCTAGCGTTCAACACTTTGAAAGATAAGTTAACACATGCTCCCCTCTTGCAATTGTCTGATTTTACTAAAGTGTTTGAGCTTGAATGTGATGCTAGCGGTATTGGGCTAGGTGCTGTTTTGTTACAACAAGGAAAACCGGTTGCTTATTTTAGTGAAAAATAAGCGGTGCCAGCTTGCGATACTCTACCTATGATAAGGAACTTTATGCTTTAGTACGCACTTTGCAAACATAGCAGTACTATCTTTGGCATCGTGAGTTTATTATTCACTCTGATCATGAGGCTTTAAAACATATTCGTACCCAAACCAATCTGAACCGTCGTCATGCTAATTGGGTAGAATTCATTGAGTCTTTTCCTTACATTATTAAACACAAGAATGGGAAGGAAAATGTTATTGCTGATGCCTTGTCTCGTCGATATACCATGCTGTCCCAGTTGGATTTTAAAATCTTTGGCTTGCAAACTGTGAAAGATCAATATGTCGACGATGCTGATTTTCAAGATATCTTAGTTCATTGTATGAATGGCAAACCATGGGGCAAATTTCACATGCAGGATGGGTTCCTGTTTCGCGCTAACAAGCTGTGTGTTCCAGCAAGCTCGGTTCGTCTTTTGTTGTTACAGGAAGCACATGGCGGCGGTCTTATGGGACATTTTGGCGTCTACAAGACACATGAGGTGCTGGCTGCCCATTTCTTTTGGCCCCGGATGCGCCGTGATGTTGAGCGTCTTGTTGCCCGCTGCACTACTTGTCAGAAAGCTAAGTCACGACTAAACAACCATGGTTTGTATATGCCTTTGCCTGTCCCTACATCCACTTGGCTTGACATTTCTATGGACTTTGGTTTGGGATTACCTCGAACTAAGAAGGGGAGGGACAGTATTTTTGTGGTTGTTGATCGCTTCTCCAAAATGGCTCATCTTATACCTTGTCATAAGATTGATGATGCTAGCAATGTTGCTGAATTGTTCTTTAGAGAGATTATTCGTTTGCACGGTATTCCACATACAATAGTCTCGGATCGTGATGCTAAGTTTCTCAGTCATTTTTGGAGATCACTGTGGAATAAAATGGGAACTAAATTGCTGTTTAGCACCACTTGTCACCCTCAGACTGATGGACAAACTGAGGTGGTTAATCGAACTTTATCAACCATGCTTAGGGTTGTTTTAGATAAAAACTTGAAACGTTGGGAAGATTGCTTGCCTCATGTTGAGTTTGCTTATAATCATGCAACGCATTCTTCTACAAAGATGTGTCCCTTTCAGGTTGTTTATGGCTATATTCCTCGGGCGCCTATTGATTTATTTGCGCTTGATGCTAAGGACGCCCCACACATAGATGTTGCTGCACATGTTGACCAAATGATTAGTTTGCATGAACAAACTCAACAAAACATTGCTGCTGCTAATGCTAAATATCAGGTTGCAGGTAGTAAAGGGAGAAAACATGTTACTTTTGAACCTGGTGATATGGTTTGGTTGCATCTACGAAAGGATCGATTTCCCACTTTACGCCGTTCTAAATTGATGCCTCGTGCTGCTGGTCCTTTTAAGATACTAACCAAGATTAATGATAATGCTTATGTTCTTGACCTGCCTGCGGAGTTTGGTGTTTCCATTAGTTTTAATGTTGCAGATTTGAAGCCGTATGCAGGTGAAGATGAGGAGTTACCGTCGAGGACGACTTCAGTTCAAGAAGGGGAGTATGATGAGGACACCACCTACAACACGAGTACATCTCCACCAGCAACACCGCGTACATCTACACCAGCGACATCTTCTCCAGAGCAGGCGCCATCATCTCCTCAGGCGCCACCTTCTGGGCCAATTACTCGGGCCCGTGCAAGAGAGTTGAACTTTGTCATGATGCTGAAGAATGAAGGCCCAGAAGACTGAAGGCTGGCCCAACAGGAGGCCTTGTGTTGGGCGCCTAGGGCTGGCCCAACAGAGGATGCCTAGGGCTGCGCCCCCACACCCTGGACGTCAGGGGCGGCGCCCTTGCTGGCCGCGCCTTCCCTAGGGGCTGCGCCCCTCTTTTCCCTTTATTAGTCAGAGTCCTGTTATTTTCAGAACTCGAGTTTTGTTTTACATCTAGCTCTAGCTACTCTCGAACACGCGCAAAACAGCGCCATCTTCGTGTTGATTCAGAACTCCACCTTGAGTGATATTGAGATTGCTCGTTTCTTTTTCTTGTTTGATCTTCGATTGCGGGTAGGAAACGATCTTTGTGATCAGGCTGATCTTGCACCGGCAAGGTCGGTAACCATAGGGAGTTGGTTCAGCGATCGCATTGGCGCTTCGGGTTCGCTCGTCGTAGTCGGATCGTGAGGGTCTACTTCCACCAAATCGAATTTACCTCCACTCACCGAAAGATCGGGCACTCCAGCTCTATCACACGTTGTAGGGCAGATTGAGGTCCACCACATCGAAGTCTATCCGCTCGGTGCGGAAGTTGTCGGGGCCACCGAATGTGACCGGGAGGTCCATGTGACCTCGAGGCCATGTGTGCCCTGGCGTCACGCCGATGATCGGCAGGGACGGCAGGAGCTTCATCCCTGGGACCTTAATGAGGTCATAGGTCGTGGCGGAGAGGATGTTGAGGGCGGTGCCGCCATCTATCAGGACGCGCCTCAACTTGACGTTGCAAACGGTGGGGGAAACCACCATTGCGATTTGCCCCCCTCGGGCGACGCACGGGAGGTGGTCGGTCTGGTTGAAGGTGAGCGGGACCTCCGACCACTAGGCCGCCGTGAGGCCTCGTGTGTGGGGACCGCAGCCAGAAGCTCGCGCTTCATGGTCTTGAAACTATGGCGGGAAGTATGGGCACATGCTCCCCCATCCATGGTGGCGACGGTGGCCTCAGGCTCCTGGTAGCCTAAGTCATCGTCGCCATCACCATCGACGGGGGCCTTCTTCTTGGCCTCACTCCGTCGGTCGCGGGCGGGGGCCGTGAGGCTCTGGCCCTCACGGCGTTCCTGACCCCGCTCCTCCCCCCACTTCTTGACGCGCTCGGCCAATCCCTTGACCGCGCGGCACTCGCTGAGGTCGTGGAGGGAGGTGTCATGCACGGAGCACCATTTGCTGGCCTGGCGCTCTCGGCCTGGGGTGGTAGTGCTCCTTTTGCCGTCCTCCGCAACCTTCCCCTTGCGCGGGGGCCGCGGGGCGCCTTATGCGGTGAGGACGTGCCCCTCGTCGCCAGAGCGGGCAGTCCTCCTCTTCTTCCTCCTCTCTTGCTGCCCAGGGTGAGCGGCAGACCCGGGGGTAGCCACAGCTGCCACACCATAGCCGGAGGAGTTCCAGGTCCACGCCTCCTCTTTACGAGCCACACGGTCCGCGAGCTCAAAGAGTTGCTCGGTAGTCTGGGGCTCCTTGGAGGCAATCTTCTCCAGCATGCGGTTGTGCCGCACGCCTCCCCTAAACGTGTATATCACCGTATGCGCGGGGATACTAGGGATGGTGTTGCGGACCTGGCAGAACTGCTGTACGTATGACTGGAGGGACTCTCCGTCCCTCCGCTGCACTACGTGCAGGTCAGCTTCCTCTCCTAGGCTTGGGTACGTGCCCTGAAAGTTCATAATGAACTATTGGCACAGAACCTCCCAGGAGTGGACCGAAGCGGGTGGCAAGTTCATGAGCCAACCCCGCGCCTGGCCTTTTAGGGCCATGGGGAAATAGTTCGCCATGACCCTATCGTCACCCCCGCCACCTCGATTCCAGTCGTGTAGATCTGGAGGAACTCGGTGGGGTTGACGCTACCGTCGTATTTTTCCTGGATGCTGGGCCTGAACTTTGGGGGCCATCAAACACTCTGAAGACTCGCCACAAAGGCGCGGCACCCAGCCGCAACGATGGGGGAAACGGGGGGCCTACCTTTAAGGCCGTTAGGGCACACGGAGGCTGTGGACGTGGCGCCCTCTCCCGCTTTGGTGGCGCCGCGCTCGTGGCACCGACGCTCAATGCTGAGCCGGACATCCGGCTTGTCGTATAAACTCTTGTGACGCCCGCGAGTAACCGTGGGCGTCGACGAGGGCGACGAGGACACGTGGTGGCATGGGCCGCCGCCCGTCGTGCTCTTCGCCTTGCAGACGAAGAGGATGCAGTCGCAGCGCCGGACGATTCGGCTGCCGATGAGCGGTCACCGGCGCCCAGCTGCTGCTGCGCCGCCTTGACCAGGTTGGCCACATCGTCCAGCCAACGCTGGACGGGGGCCTCCGGGTCCGCGGCAGTGGGCGGATGGCGCAGGAGCGCCCCTACCGCCTAGAGGGCTCCCTGAGGAGTGCCACCATCACCGTAGACCAGACGGTGGCGCGCCTTGGGGCAGCGCCGCCGCTCATCGCTTGGCCGCTGGGAGGTGGCAGAGCCCTCCGGTTCCTTCAGCGCCTTCTCCCGCTCGGGGCTCCGGCGAGGAGGGGGCGACGGAGTATGCGTCCGACGACGGGGATGCAGCTCACCGCCATCGTCGCTGACGCTCGGTGTGGGGGTGCGGAGCACTGCCTCTTCAGCCATAGGGCTGACTCGGCGAAGCTTGGCGCTCACGCAAAGGGCGGGAACCTGAGGAAGCGTTTACGGACCCCTACCTGGCGCGCCAGTTGTCGGATGGAAAACTTCGCAGCGGGGGACTGTGCAGACCCCCTTTTGAGTTCGGCCCAGGGGCGTGAAAAAGAGGCTTCTCCAGGCCCACCTCCGGTGAGGCCGGTGAGGATCAAAGATCACGAGATAGAGGACAGTGATGCACGAGCAAGTATACAGGTTCGGGCCGCCGATGAGGCGTAATACCCTACTCCTGTGGGGTGGATTATCTGTGTGGACTCGGCTAGTAGCAATCCAGGGAGCAGAGACAAAACGCCGAACCCTCTCCCTCTAGGCCCGAGCCTCCTTTTATACCTCAAGGGGACACCACAGGGGCCGGACAGGCTGTCATCTAGAGAAAGGGAAAAAACTATTTTACAATTAAGAGCCAGATCGTGGCTTGGAGCGGAAGTCTTCCGCTCCTGCCGTGCAGACACGGCCGTTGTCAGGCCGCCCATTATGTAGGATGGCGCAACACGTCATTCTCCATTAAACGGCTGGATCCCGCTAGTCCAACTGCAGTCTGTTCGGTGCGCCAGGTGATTAGACCTGACGCACCAACTTCGGTAAGGCACGAGAGCCGGATCGGCTCTCGCAATCTTGCGGCAGTTCATCGGGAAGCGTATCATACCTACCGCGCATGCGCCGACACGCGCGGTACTGTACGCCATCCCATCGGTCATTCGGAGCGGTTTCCCACCGGTCAGCCGACGGTAACCGGCGTCAGATAGATGCGTGCGTGTCATTTCGCATTGAATGCGGCACGCGCGCATGCGGCACAGGCGCACCACACCTGCATCATCATTAATGCAGGTAGGTGAGCGCTGGGAGCGCTCACCTACTTCGTCACACGTGGCAATGGCCCGAGGGGGTCGGGGGAGCCTGACCCCTGCTGAGCCGCCGCCCAAGGGGGTAGCATGTCATGGGAGGGCGGCCGCCACATTGCCCTCGAGCCCTCTCCCCCCTCGGGGGATGGCCACGTGGGGCAGATGGGGCCGCCTCAAGCCCATAGTCGACATACCCCTGGGCCTAGGACACCGATAGATAACTACGGGCCGCATGGATACATAATACCTTACTCCTGTCTTCTTTCCCGGTGCGATGAAGTTTTACCATGAGGCTTTGAGTTTATTCTAAGTTCTAGAGGTTGAACCCTTCTTCACTGACTTGTGGGTTGGATCTACCTTAGCTCAGCTGAGCCAGAAGTGAACAGGAAGTGAACCCCCCTTCCCAATGGTTTGTTCCTTACAGACGGACCCCAAACCGGGGTTAGGTATGTTCATTCTTGTCGAAGTCCAGCTGGCGGGGTATGCAGCGGCTCCTATCCGCCCCTTTGCTCCTTGTTTCGAAGTGTGGCTTGTGGTAGATGAGGCGGACACAAGGTGGTGTCCATCGGGCCTATCGCATGGTCAGGATGCACTGTCTTGTTTGCTAACATGTATCACCCAAGTTTGATGTTAACATGAGTAAGGCACACAACAAGCGTCGTCCGTAACCGTGGACACGACTATTCGAATAGCTTTATTCTGATCAAAGGTGTACAACTTTACCCACACGAAATAAATAAGGATCAAATGCTACATCTAGGGGCCCTGCCACCAATAGTGTTGTCCTATGAAATGTTGTTGCCGTCGATATGTTCACCTCCATGGAACAGCTTCTGCAAAAGGCCCTGATGCTTGCCAGCAGCACTGCCTCCATGACTTTGTGCTGGGCGCGGTCTCGCCGCCCGCGCCGTGGATCTTACTTCTGTGTTCATTGGTAGAGCCACCTCCATCTGCACTGCATACTCACTAGACAACGAGAGAGAGAGAGAGAATGAGATGGAGACCTGACGTATGGGCCTAGGGGTATTTCACAACTTTCATGTTGTTAGAGAAATGGGAACCAGGATCTCCATCACCTGCTACACGAGGTGCCCATGGACAAGTTATCAAGATCATATGACCCTATTCGTTGTCAACCAAATTCAAGCGACAATTGAGATACATCCAAAGAGCAGCACCTCAAGAGACACAGGCGTTGCCCCCCGTGGGTTGTGCTCGGGCACATCAGCCACCAGCCCCCAAGGCGAGGCCCCCGGTGAGCTATTGTTGATAAAAAATCCGCGCTTGACCGATGGTACTAAATCTGTGTTGATGCGAACTATGTTGACAAACACAGTGGCTTGGGAGATTTGCTTAGCTCCAGTGTAGGTCCTAAATCTAGTTGTTACAGCGAGTTCGATGCTAGTGTAGACCCAGGTGGCGAGCTCCGCGGCCGGCCGCAGATCCAGTTGGTAAGAGACAGGGACCTCTAGGTCTTGCATGGCAGTGAACGCTGCGACCACCGCCTCTCCTCTCTCCACTCCTCATCAGTTATCTCGAGCCTCCTTCTCTAGCTCGCAATTGGAGGTAGCTCTGTCAGTGAGCACCGAGGCACCAAGAGAGCAGATTGAGACCTAATGTGGAACCAGGGGTTGTGGAGATTATAGGTACCACATACCCATAGATCTAGTTTATCCAATTAGTTACAGTGGATAAATTATATATATGGATTATGTAACAAGTTAAGGCTTCGGTATTATGTTTACATGTAAATCAAGAAAATAGACTATTGTCCTGATTCGGTAATATTGTAAAGTAGTTATAGGAGTTTTAGACTATAAGAAGGTGAATTTCTATCTTGTAACCCCTTCCACTCCAACTATATAATCCACTCCAACTATATAAGGAGGACAAAGTGCCTCTCACGGGCATGAGCACTATCAAATCATCGGGTCAATACAACACCCGGTGAATATAATCCCCAAACAGGAGTAGGATATTACCTCTCGTTGAGAGGGCCTGAACCTGTCTAAATCTTTATCTCCGTATCCATCCACTTTTAGGTTTCGTGAGCTACCCTATTTTCCTATTGCTGAATTCTAGTTTCGATAGTTGACGTGCCAGGTAGGGGTACACCGAGTTTCCTATCAAGAAGTACGATGGAATCAACTTCAAGAGAAACATTGATATTAATCTCAGCATGTTCAATGGCTCAAATCTTTGATCAGGGTTTGCCGTTCCAATATAACTTCTATTAGCTCGATTTCTGATTATAGATTAATCTTCTGTTACTTTTATTGTTTTCACGCACCGGCTGAAATCGAGACACAACCATCGTCGTCGTCTATTCTGGCGCTTAGCCGCGCGTGTCCGGCCGAGTGCTCTTCTCCTCCACTGCTTGCAGACGGACATGCTTTACTGGAGCGTACATGGCAGCATGCATGACCTGCGTGCTTAAACAGAAGAAATGCAAAGCATGGACGTTGGGGATCCAGGTTCCTGCCACCAGTGCACATGGTTCTTTCGAAAATCCTAATCGGCGAACGATCGCCCCGCCCAATCACCTCCCACGTGGCTTCCTTTTTAGCACCGTATTACTTTTTTATTTTAGTAAGTTTATACACTTATAGTTTGTACATCTCAAGTTTACACATCTAAAATTTATTCACCTAAAGTTTGTCGACCCAAAATTTATAAGTCAAAATTTTATATACCCGATTCAAATTCAAATATTTATTACACAGAGTATTTCTATACATAAAGTTTACATGTGCGAAGTTTACGGTATAAAGTTTATACATAAGTATAAAGTCTATGCACATAATTTTTTCTTTCTTAATTTTTTTCTAACTTGTGTTTATATATTTTTTGAAATTTATGATGCAGTAGGAATTTATAAACACAAATATTTGAAAAGAAGGGAGGAGGAAGGGGAGAGTAGCGTGTAAGGGGGAGGAATTGGGGGGGGGGGGGGGATCGCTGATCACCCGCTCGTTCTTTTCGTTGCTGCAGAACACACAACCAGCCGCGTGCCATGCTCATGCATCGCACACCGTCAAGAGATAAACCTGATCAAGCACACCATCAAGAGATAAATCTGACCAAGCAGCACATGTCGGGTAGACCCCGCATTGGACTCGGCTATACATACTCCGGAATCTGGCTATATACAGTTCCTGTTTGGTCACTTTGACTTGTGCCAAAAAAAAAATATCAACGATGCACGTCTACTATTAGAAGGCCGAGAAAGTCAACGCATATAAAGCTGATGAGATACATGCATTAAAGAGCATGGATCACTTACCAGGTTTATCGTTTTAAATTTTGTACCCTGCTGCCATTACTGATGGTGACATCGTCTTCACCGCCGGTCACCTCCGCCGCCACCGATTGGTTTCCTCACCTACGCAGTTGGTTAGTCACACCACCGTTGATGGGTATCTACGTTTTCACCACCGCCCGCCTTCGTCGCCACCGACTGGTGTTCCTTCGCCTACACGGCTGACCTATTATACCGCCGTTGATAGGCGATAACGTCTTCACCACCGGCTGCCGTCATCGCTGTCGATTGATTTCTTCGCCTCCACGGTTAATGCACTCTGCTGCCGTTGTTGATGGTAACATCATCTTCATCGCCGGCCATCGTCGCCGATTGACACCTTCACCTTCATAACTGGTTTATTTCATCACCATTGATGGATGACCTTGTTCCCACATCGGTCACCTTTATCATCACGGAGGAAAATACAACAAAGCTAAGTCATCATTATTTTATTCTTTATATGATATTTTCCTTTTCCTCTACCTCACTATATCAATTAGTTCTCCATTGTGTAGTGAGTCGGGGGCTACAGATGTTATATCATTTTTTTTTCAATAATTTTCGTAATGTTTATCTTGATTGCTTGCGAAATAACCCGAGTAAAAAAGTGCCAATCGAGTTATGTAGCTTGTCGGTAATATGGGCCTCGGGGTATCGCGAGTAAAGGGAGAAAGCTGCCCCGAGTACACGTGGCACGCCCCGAGGGGGGTCGGGCCATGCGTGGAGCAGCAGCTGCCTCCCGCGCGCGGGGGGAGGGGGGTGATCGGGCCGCCTCAAGCCCCCCTCCCACGCTCAGCCCCACGTGCGTTGGCTGCATAGCCATCGCCGGTGCCCACCTAACGTATTTAATGCGGTAGGTGAGCGTGCTAGGGGGCTACGTGGGCTGACATGAGGATGTGATGGCGGATGTGATGGCGTGCGTCGTGCGCACACACCTACCAATGTAGGGTGTGCCAGGCGCGTGCCCCATTCCATCACATTTAATACGAGTTTTTTTTGCCCGTCCATAGGGTTTGACTGCCCCTTTTTCTCCTGCGGTCACTGCGGTGCTGCACATCCACGTGGAGGACCCAAGAGGCCGAAAGTCTTCGGCCTTTAAAGGAAAGAATGACCGGGTTTCCACCCAGTCATTCTGAATGATGACTAAAGGTGTACTACGATAGGATATGCACGTCCTGGCACATTGACAAGGAGGGCGCTCAAGTCTTCGCATCTGTAGAGCTTTTATTTTTCTCCCTTCCTCGAACCTAAGTCTGAGGCCTATGTGGAAACCCCTTGAGGTATAAAAGGAGGTCCTGGCCGAGGGGGAGGGGGTTAGCTTCTAGTTTTCCAGAAAGCACCAAAGAAGAGAGAACAAGAGCTTGTACTCCCCAACATATCATTCACACATCAACCACACACACAGGAGTAGGGTATTACGCCTCCATGGCGGCCTGAACCTGTATAAACCCACCGTGTCTTCTCCATCCCCGAGGGGCCCGAGCCCTTCCAAGCTGACTACTCTTCACGCCTCGAGATCACACCCGTGCCCCTGGTCCGAACGAAAAAGGGGACCCCACGGTTCCCTGCTAGAGGAGTTTCGCCTCCCGACATAGCTCTATTAACCTATGCTTTCCATTTGGTTTGTTGATGGATAGTTGCCTTTGGACCGATTTCTAGCACCCGGGGACTCGTAGTATGGAGTGTATAACGTAAGGTGCTAAGTATTACTCGGAAGAAATCAAAAGCATGGAGATAAGATATTTTGTTTTCTGCTCTTAACAATTGTAAAAGTATCCGACTAGTAAATTCCGATTCGTGAAACTTTGTTCCATTAATGATGAACTCATGTCAATGACTAGTCGGGTAGAGTGTTTAAACGTGAGGAGTCATTTACTGGGGAAATCAAAATCGATAAGAGGAGAAATACATATTTATAAATATTTTAAAATGCTTGAATTTTTCTCAAGTATTATATTTGCATCAGATGTTACTCATCCTACATGTTTATACTGCAGGATCCAAATCTAGATATCTCCTACGCTTCGGGAATGGATAAGTTAGAACATCACTACCGGCTTTCCTTCGCCAACACTAACTGGTATCTTCGCCTACACGGTTGGTAGGTCACACCACCATTGTTGGACGTCTACGTCTTCACTACCGGCTTGCCTTCGATTCCGTCGACTGGTGTCCTCGCCTACACGGTTGGTTAGTCACACCACCGTTGTTGGGCGTCTACGTCTTCACCGCCGGCTTGCCTTCACTGTGTAAGGACCCCCGTTTTGCAACAGGAATCACTCGTGTAATATGTGCCATTTCCCTGGATCAAGTAGTTTGGCACACACGATACATAGTTGAATCACCAAAAGCGCATACATATGCGTCGTGTACGAATTATTACATCATAGGCCCGAGGGCGTAGTTTTAGAACAAAGGACCAAACGGTCCGGAATACAGTCCAAAAGCAGAATATAGATAAGTAGCGGGGTGAAGGCAGCGGCATCGTCATTGCCACAGGCAACGACCGTATCTCGACCTAGTGGGCACCCTCATCTTCCGCATCCTCTTCGTAGTAGGCGTATGGATCTTCCGCGGTATCATCTTCGGCTTCTGATGGAGTTTATAATTGCAAGGGTGAGTACCAACCGTACTCAGCAAGTCACCACAACAACGATGCATATGAAGGATTTTATTCAAGGCAAGGCAAAGGCTCAGTTGCATAAAGCTAGTTTTGCAATCATTTTCACAATCCTAAGACCTAGAATAACTGGTCAAGTTTTAATACCAGAGTTCAATTTAAACAACGACGGTTCTGTCTACCATCCATTGTGATCCCAAGGATGGCTTCCCGCCGTTGGTTGTCATGGTTTTCTGTGGACGTCCACCTTCCCTGCTCTCAGGGAGTGTCTCCAACAGCATAAAATTCATCATGCAATAACCCATCCCACACAGGTTAAGAATTTAGAGTCTAGCCAAGTGTAATGCACGTCCCGGTGCTCAATATCTGCGAGCACGGCTATTCGAATAGATTGTTTTACTCACACTGCAGTGGATGTACACTTTACCCGTACTCCGCGACTACCCAACACATGAGCCTCGTCCCAACACATGAGACGCGTCACGGCAAAGCCTTTCGGTAACCTTACATTGGCAGTACCCGCTCCATGAACTATCATCCTCGTGCACTCTAGGCGTATCCGTTTCTAGCAGTGTGAGGAGTTCTGGCGCTCCCGGGGGAAAGAAGTCTCACACACGCACAAGTTTATATCTTAAGTTTTAGATTATCACTCTCACACACGTGGCAGTCCTACCAACGGCGACACCGATGTAGGGTACGCATTGCGTCCCCACCTCAACGGCTGCCCCGACGTAGCGAACCTGCCTCACGCACTGGGATGAACCATCTATGCAAGGATACTGCCACTGCTCGGCTATCTAGTCGGCTAGGTCTATACCCATCCGAGAAGTACGGTTGTACTGGGGGTCGTTTCATGCTTAACTTCATGGTTCGGTCCTTAACTGACCGGGGACGGAACTAGTCTCTTCCGGATACCACCCAAATCCACCATCCGTCCCAGTCGAAAACACTTGTTTAATTTTATTTCCCTTTTCTCAAATCATGTCATCATATCCTGGCAATGTGGCGCTCATGTCTCTACATGCCGCATCTCAATTACCTTCCCCAAGGTAATTCCCCAAGGTAATATGAGTATGCATGATTCTAGAATAGCATCGCTAAGCATTTGTCATAATTGACTAGGACTCATACGTAAGCATGGTTACAAAGGAATATGGGATAAACAATAACCAAGGCATGGCATAATAACAAGTGGGATATTCATCATTGCATGCAACTTTGTTTGTAAATAAAAATAATTTTGCAATTGGGATCAACATGTTCAAGGATAGTGATGACTTGCCTTGCTCGAGGTCCGGTGGTTCTTGGTCTTCGGTCGGACTCACTGCTCCCTCGGGATCTATAATTACGTGTGAAAGAAATTGAATTCATTTAGAATTCAATTTAAAACCCAACAAAATCCAATTTTAAAGAAAAGATCGAGCGCGAGCGTTTGAACGGCGATATCGATTCCATTTAATTTAGGAAATAATCCTATTTTCATTTTTTTAACACTGTTGTCCTAAAATATTAGCGCTAGCCAATTTAGAATATTAATCCAATTTGATTTACGCATCTCGAATAAATTAGATCCCGATAATAATACTTAACCCTTAGTGATAAACAGTTGACTAAATCATCGCGACGGCTAATTAAGCGGATAACCTATTCAACGAGTAAGATTAAATAAATAGTGATTTAAATGGATATTTGGATAAACATTAGATGGCAATTTGGAAATCTTTACAAATAACCGGCGAATAAATTCCCCGGTCAATATATGCGCGAGTTGGCAAAACCTAATGAATGTAAATCTAAATAATTGACTAAACATTCCGCAAAAGAAAAATCATTTAAACGAATAACCTAATTAAGTGAATATTTGCAATTTCGAATACTCCGATTTAATTTTACGAGTTTCTAAAATAACTGACGACGACGGGTCTATTTTCTATTTTCTTCTTTCTTTCTTCTTTTCCTTTTCTTCTCCCTCTCTTTTTCTTTTCTCTCCCCTTTTTCCCTTTTGTTTTTCTCTCTCTTCCTTTCCTCTCTCTCTGTCTGTTTCTTCCTCCTTCCTCCTTCTTTTCTCTCTTTTCTCTCTCTCTCTCCCTACTGCCTCTCTCTCTCGGCTGGGCACGGCCGGCGCGTCGGCAGGGGCTACGGGGAAGGGGGTCTTACCGGCGGCGGCGGCTTACGGCGTGCGGCAGTCGGCGAGGCGCGCACGGTGGCCCGAGGCACGGTGGCGGCTTACAGCGACGAGGTGAAGCGGGAGGAGGGGAAAAGAGAAGGGAGGGCGTAGGGAGGAGAGGGGAAAGGGAAGGGCTTTATATAGGCGGGAGGGCGGCCGGCGAGGCGCGCGCGCGGGCGTGCGCGGCATGGGGAGGTGGTGACGTGGGCGCGGCGGCAGCGCGCGGCGCGAGGGTACGGCGGCGTGGCGCGGCATGGCGCGCGGCGTGGGCGCGGTACGGCGGCTGCGACGGCATGGCGACGTGCGCATGCGGCGGCTGCAACGGCATGGCGACGTGCGCACGCGGTGGCAAAGGCGTGCGGCGCGGGCGGTACGGGGCGGCGGCGCACGGCGCGGGCGGTATGGGCGCGTACGGCGGTCGCGGCACGGAGGCATGGGCGCGGCGAGGGCGCGGGGCGCGAGCGGGCGGCGCGCGGCGTGGGCGCGCGGGCTCGGGGCGGTAGGGCGGCGGCGGGCGGCGCGCGTGAGGCACGGGCGAACAGCGACAGGCGGCGCGCGGCAGGGGTCCGGGATTGGATCGAACACCTGGCGGCCAATGAACAGTGCCGCCAGTATTTTTTTGACAAATAAGGCGATTTTCCCACATTAAAAATAATCCAAAAAATTTTGTAATTATACTAAATGAATGTTGCAATATTTTTAGTGTTTCTAAACATTTCTCTCCAATTTGCCATGTTTTGATAATTTTATTATTATTATATTTTTCTTATACACATTATTCTCACATATACGTATATATGTCTATGTATACATTCCTGTTTAGGATTTATATTTGTGCCCCCATATATATACATATATTTATGCAAAAATGCCCTCCTAAATTTGTGTCACCATATTTAATTACCTCTTTATAGTACATTATTGATTAATCCACCGTAAAGTCCAATAAAACGTGCGTATAAGTGCGGCATGATGCAATTTATTTTAAAAAAATTTTGAGGGTCCGTATTTTAGGGTTTCGATTTCGTTGGTCGAATTTTTAGGGCGTTACACACTGCCACCGATTGGTGTCCTCGCCTACACGGTTGGATTGTCACACCACCGTTGTTGGGCATCTAGGTCTTCACCGTCGGCTTGCCTTCGCCGCCACCGATTGGTGTCCTTGCCTACACTGTTGGATGGTCACACCACTGTTGTTGGGTGTCTACATCTTCACCACCGGCTTGCCTTCGCCATCACCGATTGGTGTCCTCGCCTACATGGTTGGATGGTCACACCATCGTTGTTGGGCATCTACATCTTCACCGCCAGCTTGCCTTCGCCTCTGCCGACTAGTGTCGTTGCCTTCACGGTTGGTTGGTTACACCACCATTGTTGGGCATCTACAACTTCATCGTCGGCTCGCCTTCACCACCGCCGACTGGTGTCCTCGGTTTTACGGTTGGCCTATTATGTTGCCGCTTATGTTCGTCTTCATTTCCACCATCAGCCTGCTTCTTCCATCGTCGACTAGTTTTGCCACCACCGACTGGTGTTTTAATCTTCACGACTACGCATCTTCGCCATCGTTGTTGGAACCTCGTTTTCGCCACCGGTTTGCCTCTGTTACTGCCAACTCGTGTTCATGTCATCATGGTTGTGCAACTCTGTCACCATTGTGGGGTGACTTCATCCTAATTGTCTTCGGCACTGGCAAACTCTATTACCACTACCTCACTAGCTTCGCTACTTCACGAACCACGATGTCTCTAAGGCCTCGACATCTCGGCATGCGCCACCAAATACAATGCCATATTAATCTACTACAAGTTGTATTCCAATCCTCAGGATTTCTATTCGGACATAATCAATGCGTATCTTCACTCAAGTGATGGCTACTCGATGACAAGCTACAGTTTTTGACTCTATGATCAGTTGTTTCTCCACTAAGCATAGAGTCGGGTGCTACACAAATACAACACAAATACAAGACTCAAAATTCGACAGACACGCGTTATGACAAGAAGAAGCAATCAATTAACCCGCCAACGAGTCAATTCCAGGAGTCATTATCTTCGTCTTCGCTTCAGAGCAGTCGTTCTACTTCATTAACTCCAATTATTTTATCGACAACTTTGGCTTCTGGATGCTACCATAATTTACTCCAAATTTCTCAAGTATCAAGTTCAAGATTTAATCTACATGTCCGGAAGTTTGGAGTTGTCAACCAGTCAGCTCAGATTCAACGAGTTTAACAACAACATCTATTTTCCTCTAATGGAAGCATTTGCAACAGCTACAAGACAAAGTTATGTTGCCATCGTCATAAATCAATAGGCATTGCAACAATTTTCATCATGCATGCGTTAGCATCAAGGAAACTACTCGAGCTTCGACGTCTTCTCAACTGATTGATAGATTATTATCATTGACGTCACCATCGACACTTTTGTCATCGGCATTGTCTTCATCTCCGGTCAACTACCATCGACGAGATTCTTTGGGATCGTCTCTATTTCATTGGCCCTGACGTCTATGTCGTTGCTAATGGGTGACTATGTCTTCACCTTCGGTTGCCTTCGTCGTTGCCGACTTGTTATTTCGCCTTTACTGTTGGCCTACTACGCTGCTGATGGGCGACCTCATCGTTATCATTGGCTGCTACACTGCTACTGACTGGATCACCAACATCATCATCTTCATCAACATCATGTTATGCCTCTTCAGCCGCGCCTACTCTGTTACTGTGTATGAGCGAATTCGTTTCCACTACCAGTCATGTCTGGCATCACTGACTGATTTCTTCGTTTCTATGGTTAGCGGATTTTGCCATCGCTGCTGATGGACAACTTCTCCTCCACCACTGACATTTTCATCATTTCTGATGGGCGATATCATCTACACGTTGGTCATTTCGCCTTCATGTTGACGGCATCAGCTAATGCCAATGGACAATTTCGAGTACGGTAGAAGGACCAGCTACATGCTTAGGGGCTTACCAGCTCAAGCACAAGCATCATACCTTCAATCTGGATTTATTATGAATATACACTACATGGATTCATGGTCAGGCGTTTATTTCCTGTGCTCAAAGACTGGACCAATCATTATTCCCCATGAGGGCCATCAGCTGAGTACTTGCACTAGTCGGGATTCAATTATCACATCTACTATAGTACATCCCATGAGGGGTAAATATTTGGATCAGAAGCCACTTAGATTATATGCACTCGAACTATATCACCTGGGAAATTTATCACTCGGGAGCATATTAATTGGCGTGCTCTACACATCATATTTCAAGGGTATCGCTGAGCATATTTTGGGTCTAGGCCTAAATTTCCGCAGTCCATATTTTCAGGTGTGGCCAGTCACGTTCTTTTGGGGACTTAGGTATTTTTGCTTAGGCAAAAGTGCACGTGATCAAGTGTCCAATACCTTAAAATTCTTTTATACCGCTGTTACTCAACTTTTTAGGAGTTGATACCATGTATTTTAAAAGTTGGCAAATAGTGAAGCTTTATATAGTTGCCCCGCTAACTTTTTTATATATGTATAAGTCAAGGCATTGTTTGGGTTTATAAAGCAATCGATTGGATATAATATCTTTGCTTTTTGCCACCTAAGTGTACACTTTTATTGACCAATATTATAGCTTAGGCTGATTATATATTTTGGTCATTTTTCCAGGTAGTTGGCAAATTCTCTATGAGTTTACTTATTCGGATTTTATACCACATATGCCTATATTTGCAGGTGTGGTGAAACCATGTGAATTTTAGGGACTTAAGCACATTTGTTAAAGCAGTGTGTGTATGGTATGTGCCTGATACTTTGGAATTTTTTATTCATAGCATACAAGCTTCTTTATAGCTATTTTGCTATGTGAGTTTCAAAGATGTAGTGAACTTTAGGTTGCTCACATCATATTTTACAAAGTAGTCGGTTTAATTATTTGAGTCTTGTTTACTCGGGGCTTTCATACTGCATATACTATTATTATGCTAATTAGATGGCTTAAAACCACTTGGATGGTTGATATTATTAACCTTGACTATATGTGCATCTAGTGGATGCACCTAGGTATATTTTTGAAATTTTTTCCAGCCCTTCACAACCTTATAATTTGGAAAAAGCACTCGGGAGACTATGGCAGAGATGATTGAAGCACTCGTTTTTATATATTTTGACTTGAGAGAAGATTAGGAGGTCTCAGGGGCTACTGTGGAGATTATGGGTACCACATACCCATAGATCTAGTTTATCCAACTAGTTATAGGGGATAGATTATATACATGGATTATGTAACAAGTTAGGGCTTGGGTATTACGTTTACTTGTAAATTAAGGAAACGGCCTATTGTCTAGATTTTATAAGATTGTAAATTAGTTATAGGAGATTTAAACCGTAAGGAGTTAAATCTCTATCTTGTAAACCCTTCCACTCCGGTTATATAAGGAGGACAGGTGCCTCTTGTGGACATGAGCAATATCAGATCATCAACACCCAGTGGATACGATCTGTGGAGATTATGGGTACCACATAATCATAGATCTAGTTTATCCGACTGGTTATGGCGATAGATTATATACATGGATTACGTAACAAGTTAGGACTTGGGTATTTTATTTACTTGTAGATCAAGGAAACAGCCTATTATACTGGTTTGATAAGATTGTAAAGTAGTTTTAGGAGATTTAAACCGTAAGAGGTTAAATCTCTATCTTGTAAACCCCTCCCTTCCGGCTATATAAGGAGGAGAGGGTGCCTCTCGCGTGCATGAGCACAACCAGATCGTCGGATCAATACATAACTTGGCGGATACAATCCCCAAATAGGAGTAGGGTATTACCTCTCATTGAGAGGGCCTCAATCTATCTAAATCCTTGTTTCCGCATCTATCCACTTTTAGGTCTCATGTGCTACTACTTTTCACATTACCGAATTCTAGTTTCGACAGTTGGCGTGTTAGGTAGGGGCTGTGTCAAATTACCCGTTGAAAAGTGCGATGAAATCAACTTCAGAAGAAACGCCGAGATCAATCTCACCGATTTCGATATTAGATTGGTATCTGATTTAACTACTAATTAAATCAATCTACATCTTGCATGTACTGTTGCTGGCTGGCTATTTTCTTGTTTTGATGTGCTGTGACTGTCACCGTGGTACCGTCAACAAGATCATCGGCACAGCGGAGCAAAGGGAGGCATCGCGTGCGACGTGGGCACCATCACGTCGCCACACCTCCACTCGACGAACCTCCGCAGCAGTCCATCCGGCTTTGCGTGGCGGCTTCTGGTCGCTCTACCCGATTCTCTTGGTAGCACCGATCAATCGAAGGCTTTGGAGGGGACATCAGCTGCGCAGGCTGATGACATACATAGACCTGCACACGGGCATGCATGGCCATCAGGCCGATTAATCACCCGATGCATCGATATATGTTTGCTTACGGATTGATTAAATTTGTTCTTTTGATTGCATGTGTGCCGCTGGAGCTGTTGCGTGTGGTTGTTTGATCGCTTACAGCTATATGCGGCCAAGAGCAGAGGCACGTGCTTGGATTTCGCCAGGTGCCGCGCGCGCTGATGGCATGCATCTACACAGTCCACGCATGAGATCAATCTATGAGTACAGATTCTCTCATCTGTGACAGGCCATCACATGTATGGAATTCGTGGACCGTCAGAACGAAGTCATCTCAATCGGATATATAAGGGCACCGTTGTAGATGCACTCGTTCGAGGTGCATATAACTATAGCCTGTCACCGATGATACAGATCTGTGACGGGCAAAAGGTTAGGCCCGATTGAGATTACCTCAACTATCTCAATCGGGTCCAAATATAAAGCCCGTCACAGATGAGAGGATCCGTATTGGGCTTATTACCAGAGCCCGTCACGGATGAGTGTCATCAGTATCAAACTTAACACTACTGCCTGTTACGGATGATTGTCATCCGTATCGAGCGTAGCTATTGTGCCCGATAGTGATAAGATTTTACTAGGGTTACTAAGTCTCCAGATCCAGATCCGTATGTAGCTCTCACTCTCACTCTCTCTCCCGACCGCTGCCGCCTCCTCCACACCGCCACCTCTATCAGGCCGCACCGACCGCCACTGCCTCCTCCTCGACGCCGCCACCTCCTAGACGCCGGCACCTCTATCCGGCTGCACTGACCGCCGCCGCCTCCTCCACGCCACCACCTCTATCCGGCCGCACCGACCGCCACCGCCTCCTACCTCATCGTTTGGGCCTCACCGACCGCCGCAACAACGGTGGCAAGAAGCGAACAACCGGCGGCAGCATTCCTCTCTCTCGTCTGCTGCTACTCCTCGCGTCCTCGATCATCCTCCATAGCCAAGGTAAGAAATCTCAAATAACAGACCATTATGGTTCCATAAGATTTTAGCCTAAACATGTGATCCATCATCCTTTGTGATATTCAACTCTATTAGCAAAATCTTATTTTGCATCGTAATTTTTTTATAAGAGAATCTAAATAGGGCTATAAGTAAGCCATTTGCTACTGCAGTAATGGCTGCTTGACAGTATTTTGCAATAAAAACGTGCGAGGACCTTCATGAAATAGTGATTTCTCAATGGGAACTTTACAGTATTTTGCAGAGGATCATCTAATGAATGAAAATTTATTAACTGCTAGATTTAATGGTCTAAATTTTACCATTTACATGGATGCATAGTTTCGTAAGAAAGGGCTCTCCTTTCACTTATTTAGATATATCATTAGTAAATATGTGATTAATTTCCTGATGTGAACAAGCATTAATATGTGATTTGGGCAAGTATTGTTTGCTGAGATGATTTGTGCTTGAGCATGACATGGCAATGTGTTTATTTTTCTTTGAATGTTGTATCAGCCATGGCAGGCAACGAGGAAGACTGTTGATGCAAAAAACACACACTGGCCTAAGAGATTAGCTTTACTCTAGTGTAGGTCCAAAATTAGTCGTTTAGGTTCAAGGGCGTGCCAGTTGATTTGATCCTACAATCAAGAAGAAGAAATATGCAAAGAATGTTAAAAAACGATAGTCCA
Source organism: Oryza punctata (assembly GCA_000573905.2). Lineage (NCBI taxonomy): Eukaryota > Viridiplantae > Streptophyta > Magnoliopsida > Poales > Poaceae > Oryza > Oryza punctata. Next base: position 22,040,661 of record CM002490.2, on the reverse strand, counting down.
TCGGCTAGACAGCCGATTTCATATCGTATGTAACCTAGCCGATGTAATGAAGCATGAATCAGCTGAAAGGTATAGTTGATGAAAGAACTAATCCTAAAACTAGTATATCGGCTGTAAAGATCAGTGTTACGTAATCAATATATCAATATTACTTTAGAAATAAGCAATTGGGATAGATCACACTGAACTGAGACAGTATAAATTGCCCATATCTAGTGTAACATGAAATAAAGATTATATAAACTCATGTCATAGCCGATATCTAGATTTAAGCATGTATCGGCTATAGCTCCGATACAACCTTATACTACGATATTCTCTAGTAATAAATATATTAAACTTTAACCAATTGGATTGCCTAATATAAGGAGCAGATATAGAACATTAAACAAAGCATAAAACAATGTAAAACATCTATACCAGGTAAGATCGGCTAAAACTCCGATAGTATCTTTATTAACAACCATAAGACAGGCTAGATATCATGATTCTAAATACGACTTAATAGGTTGGACTTAACCAATGCAGCATTAAGTATAAAGAGAAGCATGACATTTAGAAAATCAAGCCGATGGTTGCCTTTTCGGGATGGTGGATACATTATATAATCTAAACCAACAAAGTAATCTAGCCGATATCGACGAAACCCTAAAAAGAATCCAGCCGATGCAAGTAGATTGCATTATCAATCTAAATTATACAATGTATATGATAATTCGGAAGTTTATAAGATAGAACTAGAGTGTCATGAAGATGTAAGCACTAGCTCCGATAATGCAAACCGCCATAACAAGATATACCTTTTCATCGAAGATCAAACTGATGCAGCACGACTCGAAACCACAAACTTGTTGAAAGGTAGAAAACAAAGGTGGTTATGCGCCGAGATTGATTGAACGTCTGTTGTTATTATTTACAGGACCTCGGGATTATATTTTTACCCGAAAGTACAAACATTGTCCATCATGGACACGACTCATATTAACCTAATACAAATCCAACTAACGAACAAGTCCATTAGGTGGACTCTTACCGTGATTATCTATAAGGAAATTATATAAATATGCTAATTAATAGATACAATTGCCTCTTCAGGACTCCATCCATGCACGGCAATCCGTATGAAGCACTCTAACTCAACCCAATGACGTGTACCGAATCATGTTTCTAAAATCGGCTCAATCGGCTAACCTTGTCCGACTCTGACTCTGCCGATCCTGTCCATAGCCGATTCGGACCATAGCCGATTTTTACACTGTTTCCGATACGATCTAATCTCTTGGATTTTCTTTGATTTTATCCTTATCTCCGATACTCGAATTACCAAATTTGGTCGTCAACATATGCCCCCCAAGTCCGGAATATTTGGTAATGTTTCGAATTTGCCAAATCCTATCTCCGAGAGAATATCGCACTTTCCATTTTTTTTACCGTTACCGCACAGCTTTAAATACTAACCGTCAGCCACGAGAAACTTCACACCGTTATACTGTTCCACCGCTTTAGCAACCCTCATCTTCTCTCTCTCCGGCAAACTCCTCAACGCACCAAAGCAATCTCCAAGCAACTCCCTCTCTGCCCAACTTCAGCCAGCGGGAATGTCGTATTCATCCTCTCCATCCGCCGCTCCATCGGCCGAATACGCAGATGTAAGTTCTCATCGGCTAGATCCCCTTCTCATACAATAGATTTATTTTTTTGTGATCTTAGTCCGTTCTCTTGCTCTTTTGCTTCTTTGTTGTAGCATCTCGCCAATTTAATTGCAATCCCCAGCCTGAACCACGAGAACCACTATTTTCTTGGTCCAATCGGCAATCCCGATCCAATTGAATTTATAACTGCTGAGACCAACAGAATCCCCTTTAGACTAGCAAACCCAAATCTAGGGCATTGGAAAAATACTTTCAAGTCTTGGCCGTCCCTAGAGAAAAGCTAGCCTTCATGGTATAAACGCGTATCGGCTAGCAAACAGAGCCATTAGGATGAAATAGGAATCGGCCAAGCCCTTGCTCTGACAATAGCAAATTCGGCTAAGGATGAGCCCCTGATGGCTTCTGCTAGTTACTTATGGTCCAACACCATTAATGCTTTCATGCTTAACCAAGGACCAATGACTCCAAATCTACTAGATATCACTATGCTCACTGGACTAGATATCACTTTATCGGGCAATCCCATGATCTTGAACTCCAGAAATAGATTTGATTTCAAAACTAAAAGTATAGGAGGATGGTCTGGGTTTATCTCGGCAAACATGGGTCAAGGTTCAGTTTCCCCCAAGAACATATAGCTTTCTTATTAATGTGGCTGGAGAAATACCTCTTCTGCGGATCTAGTTGTGGTCCCACCTCCAACTGGCAACACATAGCCGAAGCTCTCGAAGAGAAGAGACAGTTTCCCTTAGGAAAAATCCTGCTCGGCTATCTCTACCAGACTCTGAGCAATGCATCGGCTAAGCTAGCCGTCAGCTCTGTAGTCAGCGCAGGTAGTCTGGTGGCTACTCCAATCTTGGCTAAACCTAGTAGCCATGAAAGCTATCAATAGCGAGTCTGACAGAGGCAGAATTCCCAAGGCTTGAGCCGATCACCGATGAAGATGGAGAAGAAATCACCCATCGAAGGTGTACATCTTTTGGAGAATATGCATCTACACCAGCCGATGCTGGAGCAAAGCTATCCTGGCTGAATTACTGAAGGACTGGTTCTTCAGTTTTTATGATGGCTTCCAGAAAAATGCCAGAGTTTAGTTTTTTTATGAGGACTCAACTAGCTATGAACTGAATATTCCAGGACATTCCCTTGGCATCATCGAAAATATTGAGTTGGGCATGTTCAGGAGTAGAACTTTCAATGCATGGTGGGCTGAGTGGAAACAACACCTTTTCCATTAATCGGCTACCATCTACATGACAGACTTCTTTCCTGACATGATCCCTCAAGTAAGCCTATTTACTTCTTCGGTCAATTCCTGATTTAAACTTGTCAGCCGATTCTGTATTTAACTTTGCATGCTATCTTTGTTTCTACAGACCACAGATTCATCCCCTCCTCGTACAAGCAAAAGTGGAAAAGACATTGAATATGCCGCAGGTCTATTACCAAACGGATGTGGTCTAGCTCCACCTTACATCGGCTACCATGCCCCCAAGACATCAAGCTTACTCCAAGGGCGGATAAGGGAACCGGCCGATGTTGGTAAGAAGAGAAAAGCCAAGGCATCATCGGCTATACCACCGGCTGCGAAAAAGAAATCTAAGAAACAACCAGCTCAACCAGCCGATGACATCGAAGAGACCTTGGATGACGCAACAATTGAACAAGCCATAGACGAAGCTGTAGCCAAATTAAGCGACGTAGGAGAGAAAACACCAACAGCTTCCCCAGCCCCCAAAAGAACTCCTACAACTCCTGCTGCTCCAGCAGTATTCTCTCGGCAACCCAGAGTAAGACCATCTCTTTTATTATAAAATTTCTTCATTTATCGCCAATCTCACTATTCAAACTTTGTACTTTGCAGAAGAAAAGGCCAGCCGAGAAGAAGAAACCAGCAGCAGTACCAACTATACCAATTCCTCAAACTGCTCCGGTAACTCTCAACTCTTCCCAACTGTACCTTCATTTTAGCCGATACCAACTAATACTTGTCAAACTTCAATATTTTGACATCCTTCTCCCCCACCATCACCTCAGGTGCAGCCGATTTCAAGTGAACATATTGCATCGGCTGTAGGGAGCCACCATGTTGGAGAAGAAGAAATTGCTGCTCCTGCTATCCCTGTAAGTCTTGTACCACCTAAAATTTTCAAATCGGCTTTATAATATGATCTATTGCTTATATCCCATTTAATCTTCTTTTTGCTGGTCTTGGCCGATTTATTCTCCTTTGACATTAGAGATTATTTTGATGAAGAAACAGAAGGAGAAACAACAAGCAAGGTCCTAGCTCCTCTAGCCGATGATGTAAAAAGAAACCTTGAAGACATATCTCATCGCCTGGAGGCATCTCTAGATAGCTTAGTGGTTGATTGTAGCTCTATCCGGGCAAGATTTCAGGAAATTCAAGCTTCAATCCCGGATGAGTTGTCAAATATCGTCACTCCAGCAGTATATCTTGAACAACACCAATTCAAGCAGATCGACTGGAGAAGAAAAGCATCGAAGCCACAATCCAAGCAAATCGGCAACTCGTGCACACTGAGAAAGCCAAACTTGATTAGTTAGCCGAAGAGCCGATCAAATCTGCTATAAATCATTTAGAAGCTGAAAGGATTGAGCTCTTAGCCAGACTTGAAGAGTGTAATGCCAAGATTGCACTGGAGAAGCAAAAATTAGCTGATCTCCCAAAAGCTGTTGAAGAACAGAAGGGAAAACTGAAAACAGCTATCAAGAACGTGGCCAACATGACTAAGCCCCTCAAAATCATTCCTGGAACCGATGCTCAAGATGCCCAGGCAATAGCTGAAGTTGAAGAAATTCGGCAGAAGGCGTTATCGGCTATCCAACGCTATCTATCTCAATGATAGCTTGTAATAGGGACTTGTAATCGGCTTTGTAATCCTCTAGCAAACTTTTCTTATGTATACATACTCTGATCCCTTTTGTGCCATTAATACATTTTTGCTTTGAAATCTCACAATTTTTTTACTTGGATTGCACCATGACAAGCCATCCGATAAGACCACAATGCCTCGGCCAATATAGTATGTCACTTCTTGGGATATTCAACAATCTTTCTTTTAACCAACTTAATCAAGCTTTTGTTAGATGTCTCAGCCTGCCCATTTGCTTGTGCATAATATGGTGAAGAATTCAACAATTTGATCTTCATGCTATCGGTAAACTAAACAAACTCATTGGACACAAATATCGAATCTTGATATGTTGTAATCGTCTGTGGCAAACCAAATCGATATATAATGTGTTCCTTGACGAATTCAATAGCATCTCTACTGTCAACTTTTTTCAAAGGAATTGCCTCAACCCTCTTGGTAAAATAATCAGTTGCAACCAAGATAAATTTATGCCCTTTACTGGATGGTGGATTGATCTGGCCGATCATATCAATACCCCAACCTCTGAACGACCATGGCTTGATAATATGATTCATAACCGATGCTGGTGCTTTTTGTATTGCTCCAAATTTCTGGCAATCTTGACATCCCTTGTAATACCTGAAACAATCCTCCAGCATTGTCGGCCAAAAATATCTAACTCTTCTAATTAGCCATCTCATCTTTTGAGCCGATTGATGAGTTCCACAAATACCATCATGAACTTCACACATGATAACTTTTGCTTCTTCCAGGCTCAAACATTTCAACAGAACTCCATCAATCGTTCGATAATATAATGTGTCATTCAGTAGAACATACTTAAGAGCTTTATATCTTAACTTTCTGGAAAGCAATACTCAAATATATCAAACCTCCAATCATCGGCTGGTATACAAGCAAATTCTACTTCAACTCCTTGTAACATCGGCTTGTAGCCGGATGCACCTTGAGCTAAATCATTGGCCTCAACATTCTGCTCCCTAGGGATATTCTTCAAAGTAACTATCTTGAAAGTCTTCATCAGCTCTTGACATTTCTCATTATAGACCATCAAAATATCATTCTTGCACTCATATTCCCCCAGATAATTGACTTATCACCAATAAGGAATCACCCATGATGTCAACAGCATCGGTTTCAACTTCCCTCAATAGTTGCAATCCTTTCAGAACAGCTTCATATTCGGCTTGATTATTTCTAGAGTAAGGCTTGATAGTAAATGCAAACTGAAAACTTGCCCCCCTAGGCGATATGATCACCAAGCCGATACTACAACCATGAGTACATACAGAACCATCAAAAAACAAGGTCCATGGCATAATATCAATATTATCAATGCTAGTATCCCTATGTTCTACTATGAAATCTGCTATCGCCTGCCCTTTAACTGCCTAGGGCGATTCATAGCTGAGATCAAATTCCGATAGAGAAAATATCCACTTCCCAATTCGTCCTTTCAGAACCGGAACTGATAGCATATACCGCACCACATCGGCTTTACATACTATGATGCGCTCATTGGAAAGCAAATAATGCCTCAATTTTGTACAAGAAAAATATAAGCACAGGCATAACTTCAACACAGGTGAATATCTTGTTTCTGCATCCAAAAGTCTTCTACTGAGATAAAATATGACTCTTTCCTTACCCTCAACCTCTTGGATTAAAACTGAGCCGATAGAGTTCTGATCGGCTGATAAATATAACTTGAATGGAAGCCCTTTCTGTGGTGGTATAAGAACTGGAGGAGTACTCAAATATTCCTTGATACTGTCCAATGCTTGTTGCTGTTTTTCTCCCCAGACAAATTCTTGATCGGCTTTCAACCTTAACAATGGAGTAAATGGTTCTATTCGGCCAGATAGATTTGATATGAAACGCCAAACAAAATTTATTTTACCGATCAATGATTGCAACTTAGTCTTTATCTTCCGGAGGTTTTATATCTTTAATTGCTTCAATACTCCTCTGAGGTATTTCAATCCCTCGCTCATGTACTAAAAACCCAAGTAACTGGCCAGCCGATACACCAAAACCACACTTGGTCAGAACCATGTTTGTCTTGATCAAATCCTCTGAATTATTCCCAAGTTTCCTAAAGGTTGAATATGGCATTAAATTGACAGCTGCTACTCCATCGACTAACATCTTTGACTTCGGCTTGCCGTTGACAAATCCCTTGACATACAATGGCTTGAGATGCCGATGATCAGTTCCTTCGGGCTTCTCGAAAACAGCTTGCTGTGGAGATAACATCAACTTAGCCGATGGCAACTCATCATCTCGCTCAACAACTTGTTCGGTTGCATATTCGACTGGTAGCATAAAAACCATGTTTATTGCAGATGACATTATCCCCTTGCCGTTGTTCTAGAGACTTCTTTCTTGATCGGTTTGGACTTCATCGGCTGGTACTACCTTGCTCTTCACACACCAAACCCTCTTTGTTTTCTGCCTCAACCGATGCTCGATTTCTCCTTCAACCTCCTGGAATTGTTCCCTATTTCGCATCCTCTGAACTCTCCTCTTTTGATTTTTGGTAAAAATTCCAGAAGGGCACCATTATGGCTGCATATTTTTGGGCTCTCTTCGTGAGTCATCTTCATCATTGTTCTGTTGGATCGGAGTGCACCATGTTTACTGGAAAAGGATGTCCATCTATCTTCATCGGCCTCTTGGATTCATCAATCTTGATCTTCCCTTGCTCGATTGCCGATTGCAGTCATTGGTACTGTGAGATCCTGTATTATGCCACTTACAATACTTCCTCCTCTTCAACTCTTCAGCCGATGGAATCACATGTCCTGCCGGTAGTTGAATCTGTTTTTCTTGAAGAAGAAGATCAAATATTTTGTCGGCCTTAGTGATGTCAAAATCAAATCTTTCTTCCTTTCCCGAATTCTTGACCCATCGGCAAACTACTGTCTTCTTGTTCTTAGCCCACTCGGCTGCATTGACTTCTGGATCATCATCTTTAGAATCAGAATCATAGCTGTAAACATTATTGACATTGTTGGCCTTCTTGATGAATTTCCTAGCTTCTTGGAATCTTGTCTCATGAGCCGATACCTTCTAAGCTAGATGAGCTAAACTCTCCAAGTCTTGAGCCGAAAATCTTTCCCTTATCGGCGCCAACAAACCTTGGAAGGCCAAATCGGCTAGTTGTGAATCTGTCAAGGCTAGACTATAGCACCTACTCCTCACATCTCTGAATCGTTGGATATAATATGGAACTGATTCATCTGATTTCTGCTTGATGGCTGTGAGGTCTGGCAATTTCATCTCTTGTACACTACTGAAAAAGTATTTATGAAATTGTTTCTCCAGATCGGCCCAACTTCTGATAGAATTGTAAGGTAGGGAAGAAACCATGTGAACGCCGATCCAGATAGGGAGAGTGGAAATAATCTAACTCTGAGGGCTTCTGTAGCCGATGCTTCACCACATTGAGCTAAAAACGGCTAACATGCTCATAAGTAGATATGTTGTCTTGCCCTGAAAACTTGGAGAAATCTGACACCTTGTATCGGTTTGGCAACGGTACCCGATCAAAGTATTTTGGATATGGGCACCGATACATATTGCCATTGTCCTTAGGTTTAAACCCAAACTGTTCTCTCATGACGTCAGCGATCATATCGGCCCAGGGCTGCTGAGGCATCGCTCCACCATATTGCTGCTGAATTGGATCAATCTGGCCGTATTGGATCGGTTGCGGCTGAGAATGAGGCTAATACATATGATTGAAACCAGCCGATATGCCCTGAGGTGGCACATATGGAAGTTGCTCTGTTCTATATTGTTGGCTTATCGACTGTGTAATTCCAATCGGCTGTTGTGGAACCGAAGGAATTTGATATGATGTGTTGACAACTGGCGGTTTTGGATTGAGGATACTCATTAATTGCTCTAGCGTTAGCTGAGTTGATGCTTACCCCCCAGTAATCGGCTGTGGTCTTGTCATGATTGTCGGAATATTTGCGCTAGAGAAAGGAGCCGATGGGGCCTGGGTTTGAATTGTCCGTTGATTCCCGCCAATTTCTGTTTTCAAAGTCCTGTAGCCTGGGAATGTACCATCTGGTAAGTATATGGGTCCTTTAGCTTTCTCTTCGGCTATTGTCCCATCGACTACTGACTTGATCATGTTTGTCAAAGTATTGACAAGCACTCCGGACTGGTTGATTAAGGCATGATGTACAGCCGAATTGATGCGATCTTGTATTGTATGGAGTTCTTCATCACTTGATTCGACTTTGGGCTGCTTGTCTTTTTCTTCACTTGTCCCAGATATACTTGAATCTTGCTTCACGATCGTCGGCAACTCAACTTTAGTTCTTTCAACAACTGTGCCCAGTCGGGTTACCGTGAACGAGTGTAGATATTGATTCTGGAGTTGATTCAGCATCTGCTGCATCTCTTCTCTCTGTTCATCGCTCAATTGTTCGATCGTGATCGACAGGATGTTCTCTTCTAAGACGTCGGAGATATTTGGAGACATGATGACACTTGGTCCCACTGGGCGTGCCAAAAGCGTGTTGATCCAAAAAACACACACTGGCCTGAGAGATTTGCTTTACTCTAGTGCAGGTCCAAAATTAGTTGTTTAGGTTCAAGGGCGTGCTAGTTGATTTGATCCTGCAATCAACAAGAAGAAATATGCAAAGAATGTTAAAAAACGATAGTCCGTCGGCCAGACAGCCGATTTCATATCGTATGTAACCTAGCCGATGCAATGAAGCATGAATCGGCTGAAAGGTATAGTTGATGATAGAACTAATCCTAAAACTAGTATATCGGCTGTAAAGATCAGTGTTACGTAATCAATATATCAATATTACTTTAGAAATAAACGATTGGGATAGATCACACTGAACCGATACAGTATAAATTGCCCATATCTAGTGTAACATGAAATAAAGATTATATAAACTCATGTCATAGCCGATATCTAGATTTAAGCATGTATCGGCTATAGCTCCAATACAACCTTATACTAGGATATTCTCCAGTAATAAATATATTATACTATAACCAATTGGATTGGAATCAAGCTTAATATATTTATATTAGATTAGATCCTAATATAAGAAGCAGATATAGAACATTAAACAAAGCATAAAACAATGTAAAACATCTATACTAGGTAAGATTGGCTGAAACTCCGATACTATCTTTATTAACAACCATAAGAGAGGCTAGATATCATGATTCTAAATAGGACTTAATAGGTTGGACTTAACCAATGCAGCATTAAGTATAAAGAGAAGCATGACATTTAGAAAATCAAGCCGATGGTTGCCTTTTCGGGATGGTGGATACATTATATAATCTAAACCAACAAAGTAATCTAGCCGATATCGACGAAACCCTAAAAAGAATCCAGCCGATGCAAGTAGATTGCATTGTCAATCTAAATTATACAATGTATATGATAATTCAGAAGTTTACAAGATAGAACTAGAGTGTCATGAAGATGTAAGCACTAGCTCCGATAATGCAAACCGCCATAACAAGATATACCTTTTTGTCGAAGATCAAACTGATGCAGCATGACTCGAAAGCACAAACTGTTTGAAAGGTAGAAAACAAAGGTGGCGATGCGCCGAGATTGATTAAACGTCTGTTGTTATTATTTACAGGACCTCGGGATTATATTTATACCCGAAAATACAAACATTGTCCATCATGGACACGACTCATATTAACCTAATACAAATCCAACTAACGAACAAGTCCCTTAGGCGGACTCTTACCGTGATTATCTATAAGGAAATTACATAAAATATCCTAATTAATAGATACAATTGTCTCTTCAGGACTCCATCCATGCACAGCAATCCGTATGAAGTACTCTAACTCAACCCAATGACGTGTACCGAATCATGTTTCTAAAATCAGCTCAATCGGCTAACCTTGTCCGACTCTGACTCTGCCGATCCTGTCCAAAGCCGATTCGGACCATAGCCGATTTTTACTCTGTTTCTGATACGATCTAATCTCTTGGATTTTCTTTGATTCTATCCTTATCTCCGATACTCGAATTACCAAATTTGATCGTCAACAAAGACACAGCGAATTTCTTCTCTCAGTGGCACACACATCACCCAACTTCCACCATCGACGCCTCCGATGCCAGTCAGGGGAGGGGTCGAGGTGGCCTCGATCTGAACTCTCAGGCCAACGCCTTCCCCAACCTTGCCTCCTACTAGTAGATCCTGCAACCGGATGGCCATGGATTACCTCCGATTCGCCCTGGCAGCAGATGCACCGTCGGCCCGTCATGCCCTCCTTTCCCGGGGATCCGTTGCGGCAGAAGTCGTTGAGGAAGAGGAGAACGAGGCCGCACCAGGTCCTTGACCATTGGGGCGGGATTCGGTAGGAGGATACATTCCCCCTGGCTCAGCTTCCGGTGATGGAGGAGTCGTACGCCGTGGGGCCTCCTTGTCGAACGTGGCTACAAGCTTGTTCAGCTTTGGGGGCTTCGGAGGAGGTGGCCCACATCGTGCATCATCATCTGCTAGGACTCCAGTGGCTGACGATGATGACAACGACGTTGAAGACGAAGATGACATCGCCCTCGATGGTCAGTGCACGGTAAACCCCCCATGGCCCAATATTTTACTTATCATGAATTACACATGACAATTTACGTAGTACTAACATAGAAGTAGCACCTAGATCAGAGTAGAATAGGTGATTTCCATGGTTAATCCGTGGTTAATCTTTGGTTTAATCCTGTTTGGATTCGTATTAATTAAGTTTTCTTTACTAGAATTTTCCTGACAAGGCTTGTTTTACAGAAGAAAATACTTTTAAGTTGTGTGTAATAGCCTGTGAGGAAATGAGGGAAGGAAATTTTCCCAATGGAACATGGACAACTAGAGGCTATCAACATTTGAGGGGGAAATATTTGCAACGGACTCATCTGAAGCATTCAACCAAACAAATCAAGAACAGAATGGTTCAACTAAAGAGTATTTACCTTGCTTGGATGTGGCTGAATCAACAAATTGGAGGTGGTCGAGGACCTAATGGAGAAATTATTGGTACAGAAGGTTGGTGGAATGGAAAAATCAAGGTAGGAAGTTGTGTCATTCGTTGACTTATTTTGCATGATTTAGAAGTTTAGTTCTGTGCTGATTCAATGCCATTACAGGAAAAACCAGACGCCAGGAAATTCCTCCATGGCAACCCTGAGTACTTAGACATGCTTGTAGAACTCTTCCAAGGTGTGGCAGTGTTGATGCAAAAAACACACACTATCCTGAGAGATTTGCTTTACTCTAGTGCAGGTCCAAAATTAAGCTTTTAGGTTCAAGGGCGTGCCAGTTGATTTGATCCTGCAATCAACAAGAAACAATATGCAAAGAATATTAGTAAACGATAGACAATCGGCCAGATAGCCGATTTCATATCGTATGTGACCTAGCCGATGCAATAAAGCATAAATCGGCTGTAAGGTATAACCAAAGATAGAATATAACCCTAAAACTAGTATATCGGCTGTAGATATCAGTGTTATGTGATCAAAGAATCAATATTACTTTAGAAATAAGCAATTGGTATAGATCGGACTGAACCGAGACAGTATAAATTACCCAAGTCTATTGCATGAAATAATGAGTACATAAAACTGATGTCATAGCCGATATCTAGATCTAATTGCATATCGGTCATAACTCCGATACAATCTCATGGTAAAGCAATGAGGATTGAATATAGAACATTAAACAAAGCATAAAACCATGTCAAATATTCTAATTAGATAAGATCGGCTGAAACTCCGATACTATCCCTATTAACAACCGTAAAGCAAGCTAGAAATCATGATTCTAAAATAACTTAATAGGTTGGACTTAACCAATGCAGCATTAAGCATAAAAGAAGCACAATATCTAGAAAAAACAAGCCAATAGTCATCAAATTGGGATGGTGGATACATCATATAACATGAATCAACAAAGTAAACTAGCTGATATCGGCAAAACTCAAAAAAGAATCCAGCCGATGCAAGAGGATAGCATTGTTGATCTAAATTGTATGACACATATGATAACTCGGAAGTCTACAATATAGAGTTAGAGTGTCATGAAGATGTAAGCACTAACTCCAATGATGCAAACCGCCTTGATAAGATATACCTTTTCGTCGAAGATCAAATTGATGCAGCACGACTCGAAAGCACAAGCTTGTCGGGAAATAGAAAACAAAGGTGGCGATGCGCCGAGATTGATTGAACGTATGTTGTTATTATTTACAAGACCTCGGGACTATATTTATACCCAAAAATACAAACATTGTCCATCACGGACACGACTCATATTAACCTAATACAAATCCAACTAACGAACAAGTCCCTTAGGCGAACTCTTACCGGGAATATCTATAAGGAAATTACATAAAATAACCTAATTAATAGATACAATTGCCTCCTCAGGACTCTATCTGTGCATGGCAATCGGTATGAAGCACCCTAACATAACCCGATGACGTGTACCGAGTCATGTTACCGAAATCGGCTCAATCGGCTAACCCTGTCCGACTCTGATTCTGCCGATCCTATCTGCAGCCGATTCGGATTACAGCCGATTCTCACTGTTTCCGATACGATGTAAACTCTTCGATTCTCTTTGATTCTATCTTCATCTCCGATACTTGAATTACCAAATTTGGTCATCAACAGGCAGTTGATGGATCCTCTACCTATTTCCCTGGAGATGAAGAAGAGGAAGAGGAAGAGGTAGCAGCAAGAGGTGAAGCTGCTGAGGATGGATTTGAGAACAGTCTCATGAGCACCAACAGCAAAAAGAGGGGCAACATCATGTCAGAGGTGTCCACAGCTACAAGTCCTGGGAAAAAAAGCAAGAGCCTAATGGTGAAGTTGATGAAGGGGTTGCTCAATACTTTTAGCGTTGATAGTGAAAGGTCCACTCAACTCATGACTGAACTTGTAAATCAGGGGAAGTCAAAGAAGACCAAATCAAAAAAATATGAGCAATCATTGATGAATTGTCAAAAGTTGGCAGTTGAGTGTGGGGCAACAGAAGAAAGAAACTGTGGAGTACTTCTGTGCAACACAACTGTTTCTGGAAAAAGGCAACATAATTATGTTTCAGAACATGAGCACAAAGGAAGCAAGATTATTATGGTTGAAGAGATGGTGTCAGCAGAAGAACCTGTATTAGTTGCATCTTTCTTTGCTGATAATTGCAATGGAGGATGTCTTTCTTGGCTGCATCTTTCTTATTATGTATTGCACTTGATGATTTTATCTTGTTATGTACTGGACCTATTTGCCTTCTCATGTTATGCAATGAACATGTTATATGTCATCAGATTTTTTTGATCTTTTATTGATCATGTGCTTGCCTACTATGGTGATCTTCCTCATGTAGGATGGTGATGACTCATGTGTTGATGAGTACAACAGTGATGAGGACAACAGTGATGAGGATAGCAGTGATGAGGACAACAATGATGAGGAGAGGAAACGTCTGATGTCTCTTTTGATGATGCAGGAAACAAGGAAGCGAAGACTACTTATGCTCACCGCCATGGTTGGTACGTATTACTTGGACTATTACTCAAACAAAGCTCCAAGAAAGGTAGCACCAGAGTCTGGTTATGATTGGGTTATGAGAACACTAGGCAACATAACTTCTTGTTACAACATGTTTAGAATGCACAGACCAGTGTTTGAGAGGTTACATACTATTCTTGTGGAGTCTTATGGATTGAAGTCGACCACCAAAATGTCATCAGTGGAGGTTTTAGGACTTTTTTTGTGAATAGTAGGTGCCCCCCAATCACTTAGACAGGTTGAAGATCGATTTGTTAGGACTTTGGAGACAATAGTTATAAAGTTTAATGAAGTTTTGAGAGTGATAATCAAGCTTGCAAAAGATATCATTAAGCCAAAAGATCCTCATTTCACAACTATGCATAAAAGTTACTATCTCCAAAGTATGCACCGTACTTGGATAATTGCATTGGAGCAATAGATGGGACACATATTGAAGTTACGGTGCCAGTGTCCACTATTGTCCAACATAGGAATAGACATAAGGAGAAGAGTCAGAATGTGATGTGCGTATGTGACTTTGATATGAGATTTACTTTCGTTCTTGCCGGATGGCCTGGATCGGTTCATGATGAGGGTTTTGAATGATGCTCATAGTAGATTTGCTGACAAGTTTCCAAGCCCACCTCCAGGAAAGTTTTATCTCGTTGACTCGGGATACCCAAATAGGCCAGGTTACCTTGCACCATACAAGGGTCTAACATATCATTTCCAGGAGTACAACGAATGCATAATGCCCAGAGGTAAAAAAGAGCACTTTAATTACTGTCATTCTTCATGTCGAAATGTTATAGAGAGGTCATTTGGAGTCTTGAAGAATAAGTGGAGGATTTTATTTCATTTACCAAGTTACCCGCAAAAAAACAAAGCAAAATAATTGTCACCTGCATAGCACTGCATAATTTCATTAGAGACAGTCAACTAGCCGATACAGAATTCGACCATTGTGACCAAGATGAAAACTATGTTCCATTGGCCGGAATATGTTCTTCTCCATCAAATGATGCAATTGACTTTTTGGACAGCCAGGTGATGAATCAATTTCAGGATTGGGTTGCCGATGGGTTGTGGACTTTGAAATAAATGGAATTTCTATTTTTTTATCTTGTGGAACATGTAATTTGTATTAATAAGCACTTGCAGTAATGGGTTGGTTGTGCTGTGATTTGTGATTCAACTGAAATATTTAGTGCTTGCTGGGAATGTGATTGCTGGGTTGCTTCTGATGTGGACTAGGGTTCCCGATCTTCCGAAAGGTTCTGATAATCAACAATTTTGGTGGAGTCGCAACACAAATCGATCCGGCTTCTTGAACGAGCACGTTCCTGAGCCCCGCAATCGCAGCACCACGTCTCCTCTGGTTATCAACCGTGCCGAAACCCGGTTGACCTCGCCAAGAAGGCTAATCCCAACTTGCAGATCGAAGAACACAAACAAGAATAAAGAAGATTGCAACCAAAACTGAAGATGAATGATTAAGCTCACAAGTTGGGGTCTTACAAACCGATCTAGCGGCGAAACTGTTCTTGACAGATTAATCTAAGCAAAACCCAAAAACTAAAGATGGCGACGGCTACTGATATATGGAGTTTAGGGTCGTGCAAGCACCCCTTGACGCAACCCTAATGGGCTCCAACACGATACACGGCCCAAAGGCCCAAATACGGCGTCGCAGCGCCGGAACAGATTCTGAATGTCAACTTGTTCGGTCGATTCCCGATGAGTCGTAATGAATTTGGAAATGGGACTAGAACCATTCGAAAGGTTATCTTCTTAGCTGCCATCCACATAAAGAACGCCCCAATCCGAGCACGTATGCAACCTGGGCGTCCATTTTAGTGCAGACTGGTCCTGGACTCCGAAACGGACTCGAAGTCGACTTGGTTTGGGCCTCCACCTTGACTTGAACATCCTCGCTGATCCTCCATGACTCTAAGTTCTTCTCTAAGTATTTCCTTATCCTCTCTATTATTCCTAATCATAATATAATTATTAGGTAGCAATCTATTCTCAAAATCATATAATGAAGAATTTAGGAACGAGCTCACCTCTAAATTCAATTGTCGTGCGTGAGCTCTTGTGATTGGACCTTGAATGACCAATGGAGGATTGTTGTGTATATCTGAAGGAATGATGTCCGCATTAGCTTCTGTCATTTTTGCAGCGGGCATGGCTAGCAAAGGCCTGAGGCTAGAAAAAAACAAATTTTATTTTTTTGCTGACATACTCATCCCTGATGGGCATTCTAGAAAAGCCCGAAAGAGATATATTCATCTGTGACGGTCCAGACATAAAGACCGATAGAGATATAGTCAAAACCTATCGGTGACGGGCTGTTAATTAAGGCTCGATTGAAATGGTTAGTCATCCATGACGGGCTTTGTAGATTGCCCGATAGATATTAGTCATCCGTGACGGGCTCATACCTAACCTGCGTTGACTTGTAATTCTTGGTCAATCTTATCTGAGACGGGCCACATTGGTAGGCCCGATTGAGATAACATCCATCCGTGATGGCCTGGTGCCCGATTGAGATATTTTCTCACATTACTGACCTTGGTTAGTGACGGGTGCCATACCCGTTAGAGATGAGGCTTGAAGCCCGTTGGAGATTACCGATCCCGTGCTAGTGATGCATGCATGTGTGCAACATGCCAAGACCACCCGGAGCAAGGAAACACTGCATGCATGCTTCAATTTTGCATCTACATATATACATATGTATTTAATTCGTTGATGCCACTGAAATTGTTTCCCTCATCCTTTTTGTCTGCACGCGCGACGGAGATGCCCGACGTGGCCGAATGGCCATCTTTACACCGCTGCAGTTGGGCTCCATTGCCTCCGTGGCCGGCCGTCTTCATGTTGCCGATTGGTGACCGTGTTGCCATGTCGGCCACATCCTCCAACACCGTCGGTTGCCGCACCTTGCCGCGCCCCTACCTGATCACGCGGTCGTCGGCTAACTCTTTCAAGCTCCGGTCCCAGCCGAGAGGCTCGACTATCTCCACGGCTGGTTGGCTCCTTACCACCAACGGGAGGCAACGCCACCTCCACCGCATGCTCGAGGGCTTCACCCCCGCGCGGCTCACGTGAACTCGGCTACGCCTCTCCAGTTATTATCGACTCATGAAATGCCAAGCAAGAAAGTCGGGGGTTACACATGTTGCTGATAGCAACATCATCTTCACCGCCAGCTGCCGTCGTCGCTGTCGACTGGTTTCTTTACCTCCACGGTTGGTGTACTCCACCACTGTTGCTGATGGCGACATCGTCTTCACCGTCGGTCGCCATCATCGTCACCGATTGGTTTCTTCGCCCTCATGACTGACTTATTTCATCCCCATTGATGGACGACCTTGTTCCCACATCGGTCACCTTTATCGTCACCGAGGGAAATATAACCATCATTATATTATTCTTTATATGATATTTTTCAATTCCTCTACCTCACTACGTCAACTGGTTCTCCACTGAGTAGTGAGTCGGGGGCTATAGATGTTATATCATATTTTTTCAACATTTTTTGTAATATTTATCTTGATTGCTTGTGAAATAATCCGAGTAAAAAAGTGTCAATCGAGTTATAGAGCTCTATTTCCCTATGCTTTCTGTTTGGTTTGTCGATGGAAATTTGCCTTTGGGCCGAATCCTAGCACCCGGGTGCTCGTTGGATAGAGTGTATAACGCAAGGTGCTAAGAATTACTCGGAAGAAATCAAAAGCATAGAGATAAGGTAATTTGTTTTGTACTCTTCACAATTGCAAAAGTACCCGAGTAGTAAATTCTGATCCAGGGAACTTATTTCCATTAATAATGAGCTAATGTCAATGACTAGTAAGGCAGAGTGTTTAAACGTGAGGAGTCATCTACTCGGGGAAAACAAAATCAACAAGAGGAGAAATACATATTTATAAATATTTTAAAATGCTTGAATTTTTCTCAAGTATTATATATGCATCAGATGCTAGTCATCCTATATGTTTATACTACAGGAGCCAAATCCAGTTATGCATAGTAGGAATTCATGGCTTTAAGCTTATCTCCTACGCTTCGAGAATAAATTCGTCAGAATATCATTGCTGGCTTACCTTCGTCGAAGCCGACTGGTGTCCTTGTTGGTTGGTCACACCACCATTGTTGGGCACCTACGTCTTCACCATCAGCTGCCTTGTCGCCGTCGACTAGTATGCTCGCCTATACGGTTGGTTGGTCAAACCACCTTTGTTGGGCGTCTACGTCTTTACCTTCAGCTGCCTCGTCTGTCGCCGACTAGTTTCTTCGCCTTCACGGCTGGTCTATTATGCCGTCACTGATGGGCGTCATCACCTTCACCACCGATCACCATCATCGTTGCCAACTAGGATCTCCGCCTACACGGTTGGTTGGTCACACCACAGTTTTTGGGCGTCTACGTATTCACTGCCAGCTTGCATTCGCCGTCGCCGACTGATGTCCTCGCCTTCACGGTTGGTTGGTCAGACCACCGTTGCTGAGCATCTACGTCTTCACCGCAGGCCTACCTTCACCGTCACCGACTGGTGTCCCCACCTACACAGTTCGTTGGTCACACCACCGTTGTTGGGTGTCTACTTGTTCACTATTGGTTGCCATCGTAATCGTTGACTGGTGGTCTCCGCTTAAACGGTTGGATGCTCACACCGCCGTTGTTGGGCATCTACGTCTTTACTGTTAGCTGCCTCGTCTGTTGCCGACTAGTGTCCTCGCCTTCATGGCTAGCCTATTATGCCGCCGCTAATGGGCGTTATCATCTTCACCGACGGTCGCGGCCATCGTCGTCAACTGGATTCTACATCTACACGGCTGGTTGGTCACACCACTGTTGTTGGGCGTCTACGTCTTCACCGCCGGCTGCTGTCATCGTAGCTGACTGGTGTCTTCGCTTATGCGGTTGGATGGTCACACCACCTTCGAAACTAGATTTTGGTAATATGAAAAGGGGGTAGCAATCAAGATGGAAAAGTAGATGGGTTCTGGGACAAAGGATTTAGATTGGTTCAGGCCTTCACGAAGAAGTAATACCCTACTCCTGTTTCGGTGGTTTTGCCTTCGAGTTATGAATTAATCTCATGAAGCTTATGCCCGCAAGGGCCACCCTGTCTTCCTTATATACTGTCACGCCCAGGGATTCGCTAACCCGAAATCCAAGCAGAATGTGTATTAAAAACCCCTGTCCAGGACCAGCCAGGGTACACAAACGACAGAGTTGATATACAGATCCACGTCTTACAAAACACCATAAAAATATCTTACATTAACGCAGCGGAAAAAGATAAATAAACTAATCTAAATAACAAGTCGCTCGCAGCATGGCATCTCCAATCCACAGGCATCCTCGACGATAGCAGCAAGCCTACTCCTCCGAGAAACCATCCTCAGACACACACTCCAACTCTGGTGTGAGGGAAAAAATGAAGCAAGACTGAGTACCACCCACTGTACCCAACAAGACATACCGGAATGGAAGATAATGATGCGAATAGTTCCAATGGAAAGGCCCCATAGGTGGGCCCCACCTGTCGGCGACCCGGGCGCGCGAGGGAGGCGGCGCGGCGGCCTCGGGCCGGCCCGAGAAGGGGGAGAGGGGCGGCGGCCCGGGAAGGGAGAGGGGAAGGCTGTGCGCAGCCGGGCACGGGCCGGCCCAGGAGAGGGGGCGGCAGGCCGGCGGCCCAAGGGGAAAAAGGGAAAGAGGGAGAGGCGGCCCGGGAGGGAAAAGGGGCTGAGAGGGGGGGAAAAGAAATGGGCTGGTGGCCCAAAAGAAAAAGAAAAAGGAGGAAAAAGAATGAAAAGGAAAAAAGGGTTTAGGGGGATTTAAAATTGCAGTAGGAGTTTTTTAAATTGTTTAAAATTATTTTAAATGATTTAAAAAATTCCAGTAAAAATCCCGTTAGTGCATTTTAACAAGGGGAACTCAAGAAAAATCCCACCTCGCTAATTACAATTAATTAAATACACTTTTTTAATTAGAATTTGCTCTAGGTTAAATAGACATTTTCTTTTAAGCCATTTATTTTATGAATTTAGAGCTAAAAAGGGGAACTCCAGGGTGTGACAAACCTACCCCCCTTAAACGGAATCTCGACCCCGAGATTCGAAAGAGCTGGCGAAGAGGTGCGGATGGACGGCTTTCAATTCATCTTCTCTTTCCCAAGTGGCTTCCTCATCTGAGTGGTGGCTCCATTGGACTCGGCAGGATCTGGTGACTTTGCTCCTTGTCTTCCTCTCACTGGTCTCAAGGATACGTGTCGGCTTCTCCACATACGTCAAGTCTTCTTGGATATCAATCTGATCCGGGCTTGCTTGCTCCTCGGGTACTCTTAGACACTTCTTCAATTGGGATACGTGGAAAACATCATGAATGCCGAGCATGTTGGAGGGGAGTTCGAGCCGATAAGCAACTTCACCACGACGTTCCAAGATTTTGTACGGTCCCACAAAGCGTGGTGCCAGTTTCCCCTTAGTTTGGAAACGATGTACGCCCCGAAGTGGCGTAACCTGGAGGTATACATGGTCTCCAATGTCAAAGATGAGCTCTCTTCGGCGATTGTCAGCATAGCTTTTCTGCCGAGATTGTGCAATCCTCAGTCTTTCCCTAATCATTCTCACTTTCTCCTCTGCGTCATACAAAACTTCGGTCCCAAACAGCTGGCGTTCCCCGGTCTGGTCCCAAAAGAGCGGGGTGCGGCATTTTCGGCCATACAAAGCTTCGAATGGTGCCATCTGCAAACTATCCTGGTAGCCGTTGTTGTAGGAGAACTCGGCATACGGCAAGCTCTTGTCCCAAGCTCCACCAAAATCCAAAGCACAAGCCCTTAACATGTCTTCCAGAATCTGGTTGACTCGCTCGGTCTGACCATCGGTTTGAGGATGATAAGCTGTAGTCCCCAACTCCTCTTGTAGTTTCTGCCAAAATCTTGAAGTAAACTGGCTCCCTCGATCGGATACAATCTTCTTGGGTACCCCATGCAAACTCACTATGCTAGCTAGATACATCTTTGCCAGCTTCTTTCCTGAGTAGGTGGTGTGTACCGGGATAAAGTGAGCGACTTTGGTGAGTCAGTCCACGACTACCCAAATGGAATCATGTCCTGTCGATGTCCTCGGTAAACCTGTGATGAAATCCATCCTGATTTCTTCCCACTTCCATTCCGGAATCTGCAACGGTTGCAGAAGCCCTGTGGGTCTCTGATGCTCTGCCTTCACTCATTGGCACACGTCACAGAGCGCGACGACTTCGGCGATCTCCCTTCTCATACTAACCCACCAAAATTTATCCTTGAGGTCTTGGTACATCTTGGTACTGCCGGGGTGGATCGAGTATTGGGTCTGATGCGCTTCGGTTAGTATTAAGACTATTAGGTCCTTATTCTCCGGAACACATATTCTTTCTCCCATCCAGATCGTTCCATGCTCATCCTCGGTGAAGCCTCGTGCTTTGCCGACTCTCATATTCTTCTTGAGTTGAGCTATTTCAGGGTCATTGACCTGAGTTGCTCGTACTTGGGCCACAAGCGTGGGCTGTGCCTCAAGGGTAGCCACGAATCCATGTTGTACAACACCCAAATTTAAGCGTTCAAACTCCTGTTGCAAGCTGTCACATATTCCCTCTGCATAGGTAACATTGCAGTAACTTTTCCTGCTCAAAGCATCGGCCACCACATTGGCCTTACCGGGGTGGTAATGTATCCCAACATCATAATCCTTGATCAACTCTAACCATCGACATTGTCGGAGATTCAGGTCCGGCTGAGTGAAAATATACTTCAAGCTCTTGTGGTCAGTGTAGACTTCGCAACGGTTACCAATAAGGTAGTGCCGCCAAATCTTCAAAGCGTGAACCACTGCTGCTAGCTCCAAGTCATGGGTGGGGTAATTGTTCTCGTGTGGACGTAGCTGACGTGAAGCATAAGCGACAACTCTACCTTCTTGCATTAAGACACATCCTAACCCTTGACGGGATGCGTCACAATACACTTGGAAATCCTTCATTTGGTCAGGCAAAATTAAAACTGGCGCGGACACCAATTTCCTCTTAAGTTCCTCAAAACTCCTGTCGCACTCTGCGGACCACTTGAACCTTTCATCCTTCTTTAGCAACTGTGTCATTGGCTTGGCGATATTGGAGAAATTCTCGATGAACCGGCGGTAATAACCCGCGAGTCCTAGAAAACTCCTGATTTGTGAAACGGTCTTCGGTGGGGCCCACTTGGTAACTGACTCCACATTTGACGGGTCTACAGCCACTCCTTGAGCAGTGATGATGTGGCCTAAGAACTGAACCTCTTTGAGCCAAAAGTCACACTTACTGAACTTGGCATACAGCTGGTGTTCCTTCAACTTCTCCAATACCAGACGGAGACGTTGCTCGTGCCCCTCCTCAGACTGGGAGTAGACGAGAATGTCATCGATGAATACCACAACAAACTTGTCCAAAAACTCCATGAACACCTTGTTCATCAGGTTCATGAAAAAGGCCGGTGCATTGGTGAGTCCGAAAGACATGACCGTACATTCGATCAACCCATACCGAGTTACAAATGCGGTCTTCGGGATATCCTCCTCTTTAATCCTCAACTGGTGATAGCCTGATCGCAGGTCTATCTTGGAAAACACCGTTGCCCCCTTCAACTGATCAAACAAATCATCAATCCGAGGTAGCGGGTACTTATTCTTGATGGTCACATCATTGAGGGCGCGATAGTCGACGCACATCCTCTTGGTCTTATCTTTCTTCTCCACGAAGATCACCGGAGCACCCCAAGGTGACGTGCTCGGTCGGATGTACCCTTTCTGCAACTGCTCATCAACTTGTTTCTTGACTTCTGCTAACTCATTGGCTCCCATCCTGTAGGGTCTCTTATTTATCGGGGCAGTCCCCGGTACTAGGTCAATTCGAAATTCAATTTCTCTCTTGGGTGGCATGGTGGTTAGGTCATCAGGAAAGACCTCAGGGTATTCACACACTATAGGATTGTCCTCCAACTTCTTAGGGGTTTTCTCTACTACTGCGATCTGTTCTGCCCCTTCGACCTGATTCAGGCACACTCTCTGCTTCTGGGGTGTCGGCGACTGGAATTTCACCACTTTGCCCTTCTTATTAACCAAGGTAATGGTGCGGCTTGCGCAGTCAATAACTCCCTTGTGCCTAGTTAACCAATCCATTCCAAGAATGACATCTAGGCCTTTGGATTCAAGAAGGATGAGATTGGCTAGAAATTTTGAACTTTGGATTTCTATTGTCACAGAGGGACAGTAGTGAGCGGTGGCCATCTCCTTCCCAGGGGTATGGACCCACATGAGTGTTCTAAGTTCCCTTACCGATAACCCATGTGCCCCGGCAAAATGCTTGGATAAAAACGAATGCGTAGCACCAGAATCAAAAAGTACGGTGGCAGGAATTGAATTGACAGGAAACGTACCCAGAACCACTTCCGGTGCAGCTTGCGCCTCCTCTGCGGAGGCATGGTTGACGCGACCCTGGATAAACATGGGTCCAGCACGCTTCGGCTTCGGGCATCTGTCGGCGAAATGCCCAGGCTCGTTGCAGTTGAAACAAACTAGCGACTTCCCGCCAAAATCCTTCTCGGCCGAAGCGGGTTGAGAAGGTTGAGCCGGTTGAGTTGGTGCCATCGGTGGACGAGGTGCAGGATTACGGCTGGACTGTCCACTATTGAAATTACGGTTGCCCGTGCTGTTGTTGCCGAAGTTACCAGGATTGTAGGGGCGGTGCTGACGAACAATCATGGTGGAAGGTCCACCCTGCTGTCCGGCGACGAGACGGGGCCTTTGCTGGTTCCCTTGGTGTGCACGGAACTGCGCTGCTTTCCTCTTGCGATCCATCTTGTTTCGCTGGTCCTCTTGCCGAATCGCCTTGTCGACCAGTTTCTCAAAGTCGACGTAGTCCCCAGATATCAACTGATTGGTTAACTCGTCATCCAGGCCGGAGAGGAATTTTTCCTGCCTCTCTGCATCAGTGCGCACATCTTCCGGAGCGTAGCGAGCGAGGCGGTTGAACTCGTGAAGGTACTCCGTCACTGTCCGGTTGCCCTGGTGAAGCGCTCGGAATTCCCGCTTCTTCTGTGCCACAATGCCGTCAGGGATCTGGGCTTTCCGAAAGCTACGACAGAACTCCGCCCAGGTGACATCAGCCCCAGGTGGACGGGTAACCAAATAATTGTCCCACCATGCTGACGCAGGACCCTGTAGCTGGTGAGTGGCGAAGGCGACCTTCTCTTGGTCGTTGCATTGCAGCAAGTTGAGCTTCTTCTCAATTGCATGGAGCCAATCATTTGCCTCCATGGGGTTGGTGGTGCTTGAAAAGGTTGGCGGACGGACACGGAGGAACTCCGGTAGCTTAGACTGGGGTGGAGGGCCAAACTGCTGGTTCTGCTGGCCTTGCTGCTGTTGCTGCACCTGCTGCTGCATCTGTTGCATTTGTTGTAGCATCTGCTGATGCATCTGCTGGTGTTGTTGCTGCATTTGTTGCATCATTGCGGCCATCATCTGCGTCTGACTGGCCAATACCTGGGCGATGGTGGGGTTGTCCGGTGGTGGTGGAGGGCCGTTGTTGTTTGCTCCATTGGTCTGTGCCCTAGTCGAGGGGTCCTCATTGCCGCTGGTGTTGCCACTCGTCCTAGTGTTAACCATCTGGAGGGAAGGAACCCGAAGAAAGAGATGGAAAAGAAGTAAAACAGATGCTCAGAAACTAAACTTCATTATACTAGAATTAAATTGTAATTGTTCTGATCTTAATTGAAACACTTAAACAGCAAGCAGAAACCTTAATAAGACAGCCATACCATAGGCACATGGTATCAACTATCGACTAACCCACAAGACATCAAACCTAGCACACAGAAACTAACAAGGAATCAAACTAATCATGACGATAAGCTAAGGGTAGCGAGCCTAATGCTCGGAGCGGCTCCTGCGGTCGGTGGAGTCGTAGCTGGGCCCTTGCTCATCTCCCGGCTCCTTGGATCGGCTCCTCGAGTCGGCCATCTCTGCGTCGTCGCTGGTAGGCTCGGAACTGGAACCACTGCCGTTGCTGCCACTGGGTGTAGGACGCAACCAACCTCTGCTGCCACTGGCGGGACCCTGGTAGGCAGATGCTGGCACAAAGGCGAGGGTGAACACTGGTGAAGGTGGCTCGATGGGTGCTGGAGCTGGAGCTGGAGACGGGTTCCTCGGTGCAAGCTGGGTGCGCACCGGGGCGGTGGTGGTCTTCCTCGGCGTCGTGCGGGTCCTGGGGCCACTGGGCGCTGGACGCCCCTGCAAACTAGCGTTCGCGGCCTTCAGACGAGTGATCTCTTCCTCCAGGCGAGCGATCTTGATCAGCTTCTGGTCATTGAGGGCCTTGGACGCCTTGTGAAGATCAGCATGCATCTTATCTAGTCCCTTCATCACCGTGCACATATGCCCAAACGTAGTGTCGTTCTCCGCAGTCGTCGGGCGGAAGGTGCTGACAGTACTGGTAGCGGAGCGGCGAGGATGGTAGCGGTACGCTGTGGCGCAGAACTGGTAGGAGTGCCTATCGCCAATCCTGGTCATCATCTTGTAAGCAGCCTCTTGACAAGCATGTACCACCGTGCCTGCTGAAGCCTCGACCACCATGTTGGGAAGGTTAGTGCCAACAAAGCCATGAACCTCCAAACGAACACGGCACGGGAACTCTCCACTGAGGGGCTCGATGGTGGTATACTCAGGTGCTCCCGGATATCCAACAACCAAGGTCATGCGTGCGAGCTCGGCCACACAACCGTCCATGTCCTCACCACGGTGCGTAGGGGGAAAGTCAGTCATCTACAGAAGACAAGGGGTGGGAAATCAATGCATGCTCAAATCCAAACTAAGGGAAAACAAATAATTAAAAGACTCAAGTGTAAGAAAAATTTTAAGCCAGAAATATTTTTATATATGAACTTAATAAAAACTATCACTATATAGGAAAGTAGAAAATAAGTAATGTAAAAATATCATAATAGTGTTAGTAGTCATAAAGCTAACAATAGGATCCCAAATATCCGAACTCCGAAATTACCCATCCCCAAATTTTCCAAAATGCTAGACTAATTTTAGTCAAAATAATCCCCATCAACCGAGTGACCCATTTTTTTTTCATAAACCCTAGGGACAGATACCCCGAATTTTCCCGAACCAACTCCAAATGAAAAGACGAATGCATATGAAAAAGTTTAGAGGGCTCTTAGGGTTTCCAGTTGGCTTGTCCTACGGTCAAGGTCGGCTCTGATACCAACTTGTCACGCCCAGGGATTTGCTAACCCGAAATCCAAGCAGAATGTGTATTAAAAACCCCTGTCCAGGACCAGCCAGGGTACACAAACGACAGAGTTGATATACAGATCCACGTCTTACAAAACATCATAAAAATATCTTACATTAACGCAGCGGAAAAAGATAAATAAACTAATCTAAATAACAAGTCGCTCGCAGCATGGCATCTCCAATCCACAGGCATCCTCGACGATAGCAGCAAGCCTACTCCTCCGAGAAACCATCCTCAGACACACACTCCAACTCTGGTGTGAGGGAAAAAATGAAGCAAGACTGAGTACCACCCACTGTACCCAACAAGACATACCGGAATGGAAGATAATGATGCGAATAGTTCCAATGGAAAGGCTAAAGGCTGATTTGCATAATATAAGCATTTTAAAACAACAGTTGAAAACGGTAAAACAGTTGAATAAATTAAGCAATATTGAATCATCACTGTCCAACGCTACACCACGTTGCAACAGGCCCAACCCATTCCACCTGAACTACTCCAGTTCCATTAAGTCAAGTTATTAAGGTTATGACTAATCACGATGAATCTGGTTGATCGCCCATAACCGCGGGCACGGCTATTCGAATAGTTTTACTCTGATCAGAGGTGTACAACTGTACCCACAAGACACAGCCCCACAACACGTTACCGTGGGCCAGCATACCACCACGGTATACTAGAAAGGAAACTGTGACAAGACCTTTCGCATAACCCACGTTAACCAAGCGCACCACACCTCAGGTTTCGCCCCCACCTTTAATCCCAAGGCAGGCAGCCCCCCCTCGTGCCTAGGTGAATCCGGCAGCCGATCAACGGGTAAATCCCCCGCCGACCCAACTCCATCACGCCCACCCTTGCCTGGATGCGTCGGCTAAGAAAAGCTACACTACGAGTCAAGCTATTACCCATGCTAGCTTGTGGTAAGCACGGTAGTTCTTCCAGGGTTTCCCGCGAACCGGTCCTTAATTGTCATGAGTACGACCTTCATAACCATGTACTCACAACCCAGCATTTAGCAAATTTTAGTTGAACCAATTGGTTAACCACTCACGAATAACCATCATGAGCTACCATTAAACATTAAATAATAGAGATACCTTAGTTTTCCCATTGGTGGGCTAAAGTTTCTAAGCAGGGCTAAGCATGTCCTAACCTAGCACTAATCATATTGATCCCCAAGCTATCAAAGGTACAAGGTAAGCGGAATTACATGGCTGAGTACAGTAGGTAAATAAGCCCATAAAGTGACATTATAAAACAACGCAACATTTAAGAATAAATAGAATATTTGCAAAGTAGGTACAATATGATCAAACAAAAAGTATGACTTGCCTTGCTCCGGCGCAAAAGGAACCTCGGCAACGACCTCGAAGTATGTCGGAGCGTCGGAACTATCGGATTCTACACGATAAACAAAGCAAACAAGCAAAACAAACTATAAGGCTACTGAAACAGGAAACAAAACTATTTTTAATGAATTCTAGGTATTTTTATGAATTTTCTGAGACTTGAACGGACCCAAACGGAGTCCGTATGAATTAGTTATGAATTTTAGAAAATTAAACTGTATTTTAAACTAAAACAGAAAAATAAATAATTTATTTGCGCAATAAAATCCCCCTAGGGCTGACGTCAGCGGGCTAGGGCTGACGTTAGCAGGGCTGACGTCAGCCGCGCGCGCGGGTGCGGCGGCGGCGGCGGCGGCGGTCATGCGGCAGCGGCGGCGCGAGGCAGCGGCGGCGCAAGGCGGCGACGCTAGCAGCGGTGGCGGTGCCAGGCGGCGGCGCGTGCGGGCGCGGCGTTGGCCGGGCGGCGGCCGGCCGAGATGCGGCCGCGGCGGCGGCGGCGGGAGGCGGCGCGCGGCGGCGATGCGGGCGGCGGCGGCACAAGACGGCGGCGTAAGGCAGCGGCTTACCAGCTGCGGGTGATGGCGGCGGTGGTGGAAAGGAGAGCGAGGAGGGGCGGCGGCGCGGTTTTTATAGGGCACGGCGGCCTGGAAGGGCGGAGGCGGTGGTTGCGGGCGGCGGATACGGCGGCGGCGGCGGCGGCCGTTGCGGGCAGCGGTTCCGGCGGGGAAGACGGGCCCGACAGGTGGGCCCCACCTGTCGGCGACCCGGGCGCGCGAGGGAGGCGGCGCGGACTTCGGCGCGGTGGCCGAGAAGTGGGAGAGGGGCGGCGGCCCAGGAGGGGAGAGGGGAAGGCCGCGCGCGGCTGGGCGCGGGCCGGCCCAGGTGAGTGGGCGGCAGGCCGGCGGCCCAAGGGGAAAAAGGGAAAGAGGGAGAGGTGGCCCGGGAGGGAAAAGGGGCTGAGAGGGGGGGAAAGAAATGGGCTGGTGGCCCAAAAGAAAAAGAAAAAGGAGGAAAAAGAAGGAAAAAGAAAAAAGGGTTTAGGGGGATTTAAAATTGCAGTAGGAGTTTTTTAAATTGTTTAAAATTATTTTAAATGATCTAAAAAATTCCAGTAAAAATCCCGTTAGTGCATTTTAATAAGGGGAACTCAAGAAAAATCCCACCTCGCTAATTACAATTAATTAAATACACTTTTTTAATTAGAATTTACTCTAGGTTAAATAGACATTTTCTTTTAAGCCATTTATTTTATGAATTTAGAGCTAAAAAGGGGAACTCCAGGGTGTGACATATACCCAGAAGATGAGGGTTTACAAGATAAGATTTATCCCTTTACGGTTCAAATCTATCATAACTAATTTACAATCTTAACAACCCAGGACTACGGGCTATGCCTTGATAAACAAGCCAATACAATACCCGAGTCCCAACATTATTCATATTCTATTTACATTACATATCCCCAATTACCAGTTAGATATTCTATACTCGTGGGTATATGGGTACCATAATATCTACAGTAGCCCCTGAGACCTTTACAGTCGACGAGATAATCTTCTCTCAAACATAAATCATCAACTCCAAGTACTTCAATTATCTCTGCCATAATCTCCCGGGCACATTATCCAAATCTCAACACTGTGAAGGGCTGAAAATCTTTGAAAAATTTCACAAAAAATATATCTAGGTGCATCGACTAGATGCACCTAATTAGGTGTAGCCCCCGACTATGTGCTTAGTTGGAAAAACTAAACATATAGTCAGAATCAATAAAAATCAACCAGCCGAGTGGTTTATTAGCCACCTAAGTAGCAAAATGATAAACAATCCTAAAATTGCTTATATCAAAAAGTTCGACAACAAAATTGGCTATTTAAAACCACATACATCATGAATATAAAGCTTCCAAAATAGCTTAGTTATGCCACATACACATTATTAAAATGAATGTGTTGTTAGCCCCGAAGGATACATGACTTCACCTCATTTAGAAAAAATAAGGCATATATGGCAGAAATCTCCTATAAGATTTTCCAATCGCCAAAAAATAACCATAAATGTTTAATAAGCCAAAGCAATAATACTTGATCAATTTAATATGCTCATTGACGTGGCAAAATTTTCACTGTAAACACTCCGAAGAATTAAACCCCAATAGTGTAAAATATTCCAGATATATTCCTTTTCTGCTCATCACAGGAAAGATTAAGCCCCTAGGGACATATATCAGACTTTTAAAGCCCCTTAGGCCATAGTTAGGCTACAGTTCCCGACCCATTTAACGCTCGAGAACTAAAACCAACCGTCAAATTCACTCACCGCTTCGTCTTCTACGTCAAAATTCCCCAAACCGCGCACAGTAACCGCAGTCTAGGGTTCCAGATCCTCACGCACACAACCTCCAAACTTCGATTCCATACATCAAGCTTTACAGCGGTTCACCTCCACCCAGATCTTGCCTCCATTTCACTCGCAAAACCCTAACCATTTCGCTTAGATCCATTCGCATCCATGGCGGAGGAGAGAGAAATTCCTTTTGAGCAATGGGCTAAATCTGATGTAAAGGAATCAAACCTTCTGGAGATGGTGAAGGATGGCGTCCGGCCGCCTAAAGAACTCATCGGATGGCACCCCGCCTATGGCTAGGATTTTTCGACCCCCGACACCGGCGAGATTGTGGTATTTTCCTCCTTTTTTTATTCTGGCTTCGCTCTTCCAGCTTCTTCCTTTTTCCGTGGTCTTCTAGCTTTTTACAAAATCTAGATATACCACTTGAATCCCAACTCTGTTCTTCACATAGCCAATTTTATCCATCTTTGTGAAGCTTTTCTTGGCATCCAACCACATTTCGCATTATTCCGCCGCATATTTTACCTCAAACCTCAACCTGACAAAAACAACCCTTGTGTTTTCGGCGGGTCTGGATTTCAGTTGTGGGGAACTCTGTCCCAGAAATACTTCTCGCTTCCATTCAAAACTTCCAACAAAGGGTGGCACTCGAACTGGTTTTATATCTCAAATCCATCTCCGAGTCTTCCCGAGTTTATCGGTCTTCCTCCTATTCCTCATGAGAACTGGAAAAATTTCCCAGACGGCGATGAACTCGCCCAGGCCAATGAGTTACTACTCCGGCTGATGGAAATCAAACAACAAGGCTTACAAGGAGAACAAGTCACTCGGCACTTCATCAAGTGCCGACTGGCTCCAATCAAGGAGAGGAGCAAGCCTGCGTATGAATATGAAGGGCAGTCAGATCCCAACTGAGAGGATCCGGATTCCATCGACTATAAAGTCATGTGCAACCGTGTCAAGCCCGGAAAATAGAACACTATATTCCGTTTGTGAGTGCATAAATCCTTGTCCCAGGAGGCAAGGTACACATTACAAAGTTGGTAAATGACAGAGTATATAAGCGGAAGTGTAAATAGAGTACTTTTATTACATGGGTGACAAAAAAACCCAACACTGAAAGATAAACGATAAAAAAAACGGGGCTACGTCGGGCCACCACAGGCGCTTGACAGCAGGCACGAGCTAGACATCAAAGCCATCATCTCCAAAGTACTCCTCAGTTGGAAGGGGAAAGAAAGAGCAAGGCTGAGTACAACCACCTTACTCAGCAAGCCATGCCGGAAAAATGCAAATATAATGCAAGGAGTACAAGGAATTCATTATAAGGCTATTTTGCAGAAAACTAGTATTTCAAAGCATTTAAACTTTTAAAGGCATTTAAATAAAACACGATCCTATCTCTAATCAAATTATTAACAAGTCGCGCACCAACGCGATCTTGCCTTATCCCAGGCCCACAGATCCTAACTCTAGTTATTCCAGTTTTAGTAGAATTAAACTCTAACTTGGGTACATTGCTCAGCTTGCCCATAACCGAGGGCGCGGCTATTCGAATAGATTATACTCTGATCAGAGGTGTACATCGTTACCCACCAGACACGTCTTCCTCACGCGTTGCCACGTGCCACATGCCACCACGGCATACGGGCAGAAGCCATGACATAACCATCGCTTAGTACTGCCCTAAACAAAGAAGACCAACATAGACTTCCCTCACCAGGTGCCCTGGGTCGAGCAGACAGTCTATGTCCCCAGGCGTACTGCCAGAGACGTCAACCCCAGCAAAGGCTTCATCCATCCCTATCCATGTCTTCCTTGTTCATGACCGTACTATACGATGCGTTAAGCCTTACCCATTAGACAGGTGGTAGTACGGTATATGCTTTGCAACATAGGCCCGAAGACCGGTCCTTATGATGGCCGAGGTGCGACTAGCGAAACCAAGCACCCCAAGCCCAGCCGAAAATCATTTTTGGGGAATTTTGAAGGGGAAACATTGTGTCATGGCTAAACAGCCGCTAAGCTAAAATTACCATTATTTACAAGTTATGCCCAAGTCTAATTATTTGGAAAATGTCTAATCATATCTATTTAAGCAGGGCTAAGCATATTCCTAAATTTACTAGTAAGCACCACATATATATAGTCCTCACTAGTTTTATTTTTCCTAGGGTTAACAAGGATCATGATATTACAAATACTAAGGCTATAACAAGGAGAATAGGTAGGGCTAAATAAAACAGTGATAAGCACGGGAATTTAATAAAGCGAAATGCAATAATTTAAATAAACATAATTTTGTAAATTGGGATAACAATATGATCAAAATGGCATGAATTGCCTTGCTCGCTACCAAAATCTTCAACGTCAACCTCAAGATAGAGCGGGTCTTCTGGATCTGCAACATCTACAAGATACGCCAAGAAAAAGGCCAAAAGATAAATAAAAACCATATAAGATGCAGAACAAAGCATAAAATGGGTTAATTACTGTTTAAGGGCAAAATTAGCAATTTGAACATATCAATTCCGAGTTCAAATAGTCAAGATATGTCTATTTGCATCTTAGGTGCTGTTTGATTGTCGTTTTACAAATTTGTGAATTAATTTTTCTAAAGAAAATCATGTACACAGAGAAAAAAGAGAAAGAAACAGAGGGGAGGGAGAGAGATGGCAGTCATGGCAGCCAATCTCACTAGCGGCCATGGTGCAGCGGCGGTGCGACGAAGTGCGGAAAGGGAAAAACAGAAAGAGGAGGAGGTTGCGGTTCTCACTGTGCGCACGCGACGGCGGGAGGTCAACGGAGATGCCGGCGATGAGGGAGAAACAGCAAGGAGCTTCGGGTCGCCGGTGTCGGCGTCGTTCCGGTGGTCCTCGGGCTCGAAGTAGGGGTGGACGGGGAAGAGGAGGAAGCGACGAAGCGGATGGTGGTGACGCCGGGCTCCGAGGAGGTCTCGACTGCCGGCGAGGGGTGGCCGTAGTTGCACGACAGCGGCGGTACGAGAAGAAAGCGGCGCAGTGGCCAGGGAGAGAGGAGGGGGAGGACGGCGGTGTGTGGGGAGAGGGCAGGGGGTCAGTGCTCCCTTTTATAGGCCGGAGGGGAGGGAGAGGGTCGCCGGGGATGGAGATCGACACCGGCCATGGTGGAGCTTACCATTGATGAACGCTATCAAAACCCATCGCGAAAAATGCAGGATTGAGTGGGATTTGTTGGGGGAATTGATGAGAAGGAGTGGAGAAACCGATTTTTTTAGTTAATTTGGACGGAAATACACCGAGGAGGGAGATCGAGATGGACGGCGGCGCATGAGTTCACGGGAGAGAGAGACGGGTTCGGCTGGAGGTAGAAGATGCCTCCGACAGGTGGGCCCCGCAGAGGTGCGCGCGTGGTGGCTCACGTGCGGCGTGGGCGGCAGCAGGTCGGCTGGGCTGAGGAGGGGGCGGCTCGGCCTGGTGCAGTGGGCTGCCAGCTTAGCTGGGCCGGGAAGGAGGGGGCGCGGCCCATGGCAGAAGAAGGAGGGAGAGGGAGCGCAGGCTAGGTCGGGCCGGAGGGAGAGAGAGAGTGGAAGAGATGGGCCAAAAATGGCCCAAGGAAAGGGAGAGAGTTATTTTAGTTTTTTTCTTTAATAAAAACTGAGAAAGGTTATTGTTGCATTAAAATTATTTATTGTGCTCTGAAAATTCAAGTAAAAATGCGGGATGGTTGCCACTGGTCTTGCCTCGATCCATTTGGAGAATTTATCGACTGCGATGAACAGGTGAGTATATCCGCCTTGCGCCCTTTTGAAAGGGCCTACCATGTCCAGTCCCAAGACCGTGAAAGGCTAAGAGAGGGGGATAGTCTGTAATTCCTGGGCTGGTAGGTGGGATTGTTTAGCAAAGAACTGACAACCTTCACATGTGCGAACGATTTTATCTGCATCGCTGACTGCTGTACGCCAGAAGAAGCCTTGTCGGTATTCTTTCCCAACTAGTGGTTTTGCTACCACGTGATTTTCGCATACTCCCGAGTGAATATCGTTTAAGAGTTGTATGCCTTCCTCGACAAAGATACATCTTTGTGGTATTCTACGAGGGCATAAGTCTTGGAGCGGCGGTGAACTCGTTCGGCTTCATTTTTGTCGGGAGGCAACTCTTGATGTTTCAGATATTTGATGAAGGGTGTCCTCCAGTCGGTGTCAAGCAGCAGTACTTGTTCTCCAGCTTCCTTTTCGGTAGTTGAGTTGTTCAAAACGGTGGGTTGGTAAAGGTGCTCGACAAAAACATCCGATGGGGCAGCTTCTCTTTTTGATCCCAAATTGGCCAGTTGGTCGGCCGCCTCATTGTTGTGCCGGAGGACGTGGGCTAGTTCCAACCCGTCAAATTTATCTTCTAGTTTGCGCACTTCCTGCCTGTAGGCTGCCATGTTGTCGTCGAGGCATGTCCAGTCCTTCATTACTTGGTTGACCACAAGTTGGGAGTCTCCTCGAACTATTAGCCTGCGAATCCCTAGGGATATGGCGATCCGTAATCCATGTAGGAGTGCTTCGTACTCGGCCACGTTGTGGGATGCGGGGAAGTGAATCCACAGAACGTAGCTGAGGCGTTCTCAAGTCGGGGAGATCAAAACGACTCCCACTCCGCACCCTGAAATCCTCTTTGACCCGACAAAGTGCATCGTCCAGTACTCCATCTTTTCTGCGGGCACATCTTCCTGGCACTCGGTCCACTCGGTGACGAAGTCGGCTAACACCTGTGACTTGACAGAAATTCGGGGCTTGAAGGTGATGTCCAAAGGCATCAGCTCTAGGGCCCATTTGGCGATGCCGCCAGTGAATTCTCTGTTGCGAAGGATTTCACCGAGTGGAAACGATGTAACCACCGTCACCGGGTGACCTTGGAAATAGTGGGCCAACTTCCTGACAATGATTAGGACTCCATATAACAGTTTCTGCACTTGAGGGTATCGGGTTTTGGAGTTGGCAAGAACTTCGCTGACGAAGTAGACCGGTCACTGAACTTTTTGGGTGCGGTCATCCTCTTCACGCTCAACGACTAAAACTGTATTCACCACCTTTGCGGTCACCGATACGTAAAGGAGCAATGGTTCTTGTGGTAGTGGCGAAGCTAGCGCCGGCTGAGTTGTTAGGAAGGTTTTGAAATCATCGAACGCCTTTTGTGCTTTCGATGTCCATTGAAAGTCATCATTCTTTTTGAGTAACTTGAAGAAAGGCATCCCACGCTCTCCAAGCCTTGAAACGAACCTGCTAAGAGCAACCATGCACCCGGTAAGCTTCTGAACATCCTTCTGAGAACTCGGGGGTTTCATGTTTAATATGGCATTGATCTTCTCCGGGTTGGCCTCAATGCCCCTATGAGACACCATGAAGCCGAGTAGCTTCCCTGACGGTACTCCGAAGGTGCACTTCTCTGGATTCAATTTCATCCTGAAGGCGCGTATGTTTGCAAATGTTTCCTCCATATCTTGTATTAAGTTGTCTTTCTGCTTGGTCTTGATGACGATGTCGTCGACGTAGGCCTCCACATTTCATCCGAGTTGGGTTGCAAGGCATCGTTGAATTATGCGTTGGTAGGTAGCCCCCTGCATTCTTCAGCCTAAAGGGCATGGTGATGTAGCGGTATGCCCCAAACAGAGTGATGAATGAAGTCTTCAAGTAGTCGAACTCCTTTAGGCTGATCTGGTGGTAACCCGAGTAACAGTCAAGAAAACTGAGTAGCTCGCATCCAGCTGTTGAATCTACCACTTGGTCTATCCTGGGTAAGCCGAAAGGATCTTTTGGGCAAGCTTTGTTTAAATCTGTGTAATCGACGCACATGCACCATTGACCAGTCTTCTTGCGGACCAGGACCGGGTTGGCGAGCCAGTCGGGATGGTATACCTCCTTGATGAATCCTGCTGCGAGTAGCTTGGTTAGTTCCTCCTTGATGGCGTCTCTTCTGTCCTGCGCAAATTGGCGGAGTTGTTGCTTGATAGGCTTAGCGTCTTCTCTAACATTTAAAGAGTGCTCAATCACCTCTCTAGGAATACCAGGCATATCAGATGGTTTCCACGCAAAGATATCTTTATTAGCTTGAAGAAAGGTGATGAGCGCGCTTTCCTATTTGCTATCTAACTCAGCGCCTATTACAATAGTTTTAGTAGGATCAGAGGGATCTAAAGGAATTTTCTTTGTCTTGGCATCGCCTTCTCCAGTCTTGGCCACCTTGCTGGTTGGGATCTCGCCTTCTTGTGATGTCGATGCAGCCAGTCGGACTTCCTGTTGGCCAACTGATCTCTCACGAGATTGGGCCAACTCGCAGCTCTCCTTGTCGCAGGTGAGGCCTTGCTTGACGTCGCTTCGCAAGGAAATGACTCCGCGTGGTCCAGGCATCTTCATCATCATGTAGGTGTAGTGGGAGATCGTCATGAACTTGGCTAACGTCGGGTGACCGAGGATAGCGTGGTAAGCCGTCTCGAAGTCGGCTACTTCGAAGTTGATATTCTCTGTCTTGAAATTCTCCTTGGTCCAGAAGGTCACAGGGAGAGTGATCTGGCCGAGTGGGGTTGAAGATAGTCCCGGGATAACTCCGTGAAATGGGGCATTACTCGGCTTCATCTCGGATCGAGGAATCTGCATCTCATCCAGGGTCTTGGCGAAGAGGATATTAAGCGCACTACCGCCGTCAATGAGGCTGCGCTTGAGCTTGACGTTCCGGACGACTGGGTCTAGTACCAGGGGGTACCGCCCCGGGTGGACCACTCGGTCGGGATGATCCGAGCGGTCGAACTTGATGGGGACTTCCGACCATCGCAGATATTAGGGGACTGCAGGTTGCGCCGCGTTGACTTCACTGTCAGTGATCTTTTGTTTCCTCTTGGACTCATAGGCAAGCGGACCGCCGAAGATATGGTTGAGCTCACTTCTGGGATGTTGATATGCCCCTTGGCTTGGCTCGTCGTTGTTTTTCTTCTGATTTGAAGTTCCTTCTCGTTCAGCTAGTTTCTTGATTTGGGCGGCATATTTTTCCGCAAACTGTTTGTAGATGAAACAGTCCTTGGGCGCGTGTCCCTTGTTAGGATGGTGCATGCACGGGCCGTTCATGATTCTGTCGTAGGAGGTGACTCGGGGGCGCTGGCCTTGGTGGTTCTGATTCGAAGTTGTGGCGACTAGATCTTCAGGCTTACGCTTGCGATCCTTGTGCTTTGTGTTGCTCCCACTAGGCCCTGCCGTGGTGTCGTTGTCATTCTTCTTCCAGGTGCCCGCCGACTGACTTGATGCCTTGACTGCGTCGTCCGACTTGGCGTACTCATTTGCCTTCTCGAACATCTGCTTGACTCTCTTCGGAGGTTTGCGGCTGAATTTCCCAATCAGTAGATCGTTGCGTAGCCCCCGTTTAAATGCGGCGATGATATTGTCGTCGGTGATGTCAGAAATCATGTTGCGCTTCTCGGAGAAACACCGTATGTACTCATTGAGGGTTTTGTCCGGCTTCTGGACGATATTGTATAGCTCGAAGTGGGTCCCATGGTGCTCGAAAGTGCCTTGGAAATTGGTGACGAAGTGATCGCGGAGTTCGCTCCAGGAGCCGATTGTGCCTCGCGGTAACCCGGTGAGCCAGTTTCTGGCTGAGTCAGTCAGTGCTACCGGCAAATAGTTTGCCATGACCTTGCTGTCTCCTCCTGCTGCGTGAATTGCGAGCGTGTAGACGGTTAACCATGACTCAGGGTCAGTTTTCCCGTCATACTTCTCGATACCAAGCGGCTTGACTCGCTGACTCGCTGGGTCACCGGCTTGACTCAGCGTGTGGCACTGTTGCCGCGACTAGGGTCTTGACTTGGTTTATCATTGGAGTAATGTGCGGCCACCCGATGCTCTCGAAGTTGACTCGCTGGGTCATCGGCTTGACTCAGCGTGTGGCACTGTTGCCGCGACTAGGGTCTTGACTTGGTTTATCATTGGAGTAATGTGGGCTAGAGCTACGTCGAGTAACACGTCAAGGAGGGTAACCGCCCCAACTGCGTTTTGTTGTGGTGTGAGGAAACCGTTGGTGTTGTCAACGACGGTTTGCCAGATCGCGTTTCTTGCCCTTCGTCCTGCCACAGCCAGATCTCTGTTTCTGCGTTCTTCATCTTCTCTACGTCTCGCATCCTCAACTTCTCTGCGTTGGCTGTTGTTCTGCTTGGGCTTGCCGTTCTTGTTCAAGCCTGGCTCTGTCTTCTTCTAATCTGACATGTTCTTGCTCCAGTTGGATCCTCTCCTGCTTGACCCCAACTCGTGCTGCTTCTTTTGCCTGTAGCCTTGCGGCCACATTGTTGGCCATTGTTGGCCATGAAGACGCCGTTGAAAACCGACGTGTAGTCATCGTCGAAGTCGGTGTCGTCAACAGCTTCAGCGTCGGGTGGGTTGCCGTGAACGCTCTCCTCCGAGGAGCTGGCGTAGGCGGCGAGTTCGGTGGTGGAGCAGGATCCAAGTTTGGGTAGAACAACATTAACTTCCCTGAAGCCGGATCCGATCTTGAACGAGATTAGATCAGATCTCATCCCACGAAGGGACGGAGACCTTGGACCAGAGATCGTGATCAGATCCGTTGGTAACTCCATGGTGATCGTCGGGTAGATTTGATTATCTTGAGGTGGGCTTGACGTAGGAAGTGAAGTCAATGTAGACGCCTTTCCCGAGTGGCTCGGAGCCAGCTTGCGGGAAAACATCCTGGCGCTGGTCTCGGCCGCGTTCGGGAACCCGAGCGGCCAAGAGATGCGATCTCCTCCCGACTGGCTTGATGCCGAGTCAAGAAGAGTGATTTTGCCGAAGTCGTTAGTGATGAAATCGAGGCTGTCAAAGCGATACGCCTGCCCTGGGAGGAAAGCGTAGTTCTCGATGCCTGACGATGATCCCATCATACTTGATTGTCGATGAACTTGATGCTCCCCTACCTGGTGCGCCAACTGTCGAAACTAGATTTCGGCAATATGAAAAGGGGGTAGCAATCAAGATGGAAAAGTAGATGGGTTATGGGACAAAGGATTTAGACAGGTTCAGGCATTCTCGAAGAAGTAATACCCTACTCCTGTTTCGGTGGTTTTGCCTCCGAGTTATGAATTAATCTCATGAAGCTTATGCCCGCAAGGGGCACCTTGTCTTCCTTATATACCCGGAAGATGAGGGTTTACAAGATAAGATTTATCCCCTTACGGTTCAAATCTATCATAAATAATTTACAATCTTAACAACCCAGGACTACGGGCTATGCCTTGATAAACAAGCCAATACAATACCCGAGTCCCAACATTATTCATATTCTATTTACATTACATATCCCTAATTACCAGTCGGGTATTCTATACTCGTGGGTATATGGGTACCATAATATCCACACCACCATTGTTGGGCATCTATATCTTCACCGCCGGCTTGCCTTCGCCTCCGCCGACTGGTGTCCTCGCCTACACAGTAGGTGGTCACACTAACTTTTTGGACATCTACGTATTCACCGTCAGCTGCCTCATCACCGCCGATTCGTAGCCCTTCCTACATGGTTGGTTGGTCACATCACCGTTACTGGTTGTCTACGTTTTCACCACCGGCTTGCCTTCACCGCTGCCGACTGGTATTCTCGCCTACATGGTTGGTTGGTCCACCACCGTTGCTGGGCAGCCACAACTATACCGCCAGCTTGTCTTTGCCGCCATCGACTGGTGTCGTCGCCTTCATGGTTAGTTGGTCACACCACCGTTCCTGAGCGTCTACATCTTAAACACCGGCTTGCCTTTGTTGCTGCCAACTGTTGTCCTCGCCTGCACGGTTGGTTGGTCAGACCACTGTTGTTGGGTATCAACGTTTTCACCACCGGCTTGTCTTCGCCGCCGCCGACTGGTGTCCTCGCCTTCACAGTTGGTTGGTCACAGCACTGTTGTTGGGTGTCTACGTCTTCACCGCTAGGTTGCTTTAGACGACGTTGACCGGTGTCCTTGCCTACACGATTGGTTGGTTACACCACCTAACGGAGGGTAAACTCCTCAGCGGGGGATGGTGAGGCCCCCCCTTTTGAGTTCAGCCAGAGGCGCGAGGAACACGTTTCTGGCTCTTGCTCCGGTGCGCCGATGGCGTGGAGAGTGCTTCTCACGAGAAAGGGCGGGGGTGCAAGGGATTATACAGGTTCGGGCCACCGGCGAGGCGTAATACCCTACTCCTGTGTATGGTGGACTATTTGAATTCTTGCACTCAGGGGTCGAACCCCTTTCCTCTAGACCTGGGCCTCCTTTTATACTCCTAATGGGTCACCACACGGGCCAGACAGGCTATTTTCTAGAGAAAAGGAAATAACATTCTTTTACAGTTAGGGGCCACACTGTTGCTTGCGGTGGAGGTCCTCCATTCTGCAGCGCCGACGTGACCCATGTCAGGGTGCCCATTATCTGTGTATGACACCGCGCATCATTCTCCATTAAATGGCGGAGACTCGCACGCTCCCGAATCGGATCACATGATTTTGATGTGACTCGACGGGGCATGCAGCATACCTAATGGTGCACAGGGAGCACGCCCGGCAATGTGCCGCGTGCCATCGATCATTCGTACCGGTCACAGACCGGTCAGCTGGCTGCGATCGGTCTCAGGCGCGCGCGTGCGTGTCTACTCGCATTTAATGCGGCACGAGCGCGCGTGCAGGCGCACTCCGCCTGTGCCGTCAGTAATGAGGGTAGGTGAGCGCTGGGAGCGCCCACCTACTCCGACACACGTGCCGGTGGCCCGAGGGGGTCAGGGGAGCCCGACCCTTGCTCCGGTAGTAAGCGGGAGGCGCTGGGATTTAGAGCGGGTGGCCGCCACGTCACCCTCGGGCCCGATCCCCCTCAGGGGATAGCCACGTGGGTGCACGGGGCTGCTTCAAGCCATAAGTCAACATACCACTGGGCCCATGAAACCGACAGTAGCCCCCGGTGTAAAGACTGTGGGGGCCCACCGTGGGACGACCAGGCTTTACGCCACCTTGTCGATCCGGCGTCACGTGGGCCCAGGTTCCCAGGGGAGATGAACGGTCGCCGTTTTTACGCGGGGGAGAAACGCCTCTCAGCGATAATGGGCCATTATCTCGTAACAGCCCGATTACACCCGGCGCCGCAATACCCCCACCGTTCGGTGTTCTTCCTCTCCTTCGCCATGGCGGGGCTAATCCCGCCGTTCTCATGCTTCTTTATGGACGTCTTGGATTACTATGACCTCAGATGGCGCATCTCACCCCCAACGCCATGATAAAGTTGGCCATCTTCGCACACTTGTGCGAGATGTTCGTGAGGGTGAGGCCCACCCTCCGACTGTTTCGGTGGTTCTTCACCATGCAGTCCGTGTCACCGGCGACAGAGGTCGGTGGCTGTTATTTTCAACCGCGCGCGCAGGCGGTGCAGCGGTACATCCCTTGTGTCCTGCGCAAGAAGTGAGACGACTGGAAGAGCGACTGGTTTTATACTGGTCTCCCTGACGAGCGCCGCCTCCGGCTGCCAACCCAACAGCCGACGCAGAGACCAACCTGGCGGTCAACCGTCACGCTCGGGGACGCATACGACACCGTCCTGGACCGCCTGACCGGTCTGCGCGCTTAGGGCCTGACCGGCGCCATGGACTACGGGGACTATCTCCGCCGCCGCGTCGCCCCGCTCCAGCGACGCGCTCGGGGCACCTGGGCGTACAACGGCTCCGAGGACCCCGCCCGGTCGTACCCGGGCCGCAACTGGGACTGTGGTCCAGAGGACCTCCGGGTGATGATCCAGCACGGTCTGAACCTCAACACAGTGGAACCATCCCTGATCCTAGCAGGGATCGTCCCCCTGTGCAGCGACCCCGACCACGACAGCATTCGAGTGATCATGCACGCTGTTGGCGCCTCGGGGGACCGGGGTCATGACGGCGCCGGCGGCAGCCACAGCGGAGAAGGAGAGCGGCCTTCTTCCGGCATTGGCCGTGCACCGGGGCCGCACGGCAGGAGTTCCGGGGGCAGCCGCCCGGGTGACGCGAAAGGAATGCGCAAAGACAGGGAGAGCCCTCCCCCATCTCCACCCCGATTGGGCGGCACGGAGCGGGTCCCGGGGAGGCGCTCGGCGAGTGGCTCACCAACACTCCCTCCCGAGACGGAGAAGAAGAAAAGGTGGCTCCGCAAGCTGGGGGAGACCGTGCCCTGCAAGGGGACCGAGCCCGGCAAGGGGGCTTTATCAAGCCTCCAAAGTGGACCTTCAAGCGTCCACCCAGCAGGTACAGTCCCGTTGCCGACAGTGTCTGCCTCTCTTTCTTCTCTTTGTTTATATGTGTATTGTCTTTGGTTTGTCTGACCAGCGAGCTCCCACCTCGGAGCGTCCACGGTGGCGACGCCTCCTGCCAATCCAAGGCCGGTTGGCCCGCGGGGGTTGAGGCCGAGGAGCCATCGACAGAGGAGGCGGCCCGGCAGGCGGCCGATCGGCAAGCGGCCGAGGCACGTCTGCGGGAAGCTGAAGAGGCTGCCCGCGATGCCGTCGGCGCGCGACAGGCTGAGGCGGCCACCTGGGAGGCCAACACAACCCGGGTCCAGGAGGCCGAGGTTTCCCGCGCTCAAAAGGAGGCCGAGGTGACCCGGGTTCGAATGGCGGTGCTGGCCACCAGGGACGCGAGCTGTGGCTCAGGGACGCAGTGCCCGAGGCCTGACGCCTCCTTGGGGCCCGAGGCTGACCAGGCCCCGGAAGGGGGACCAGACCTCAGTGGGGCCCCCGAAGCCGAGCCCGAGTCCCCGTTGGGGCTGGGGCACCGGACCTCCTTCTCCTCCTCCACCCCCATAGGTGCGGAGCCCCTCCTCCAAACCATGGCGACGCCCAACTCTGCCATCCTGGAGGGACTCAAGGCCCAAATCCAGGCCATGTTGGGGGAACGGGCTGAGCTGGAGGAAGAATGGGAGCAGGTCGCCGAAGGGCGCCGCTCCCTCGAAGCCCACTGCCTAGCCGACATGGCTGAGGACCTGGGGCGGCTTCCCGAGGAAATCGAGGAGACCATCAAGTCATCCTCGATGGGCCTCGCTGAGGGGGTGGTCGAGCTGGTGCTGGCAAGTTGCCTGGCCCGTGACCCCAAGTTCTCACCGTGGGTAGTCTTCGACGACTTCCCACCGGGGACTAAGGTAGCCGCTCGTGCCCGAGTTCGGGAAGCCGCCCAGGAAATCGTCCACTCCTTTGAGGGGACGGCTCCCCGGTTCGCTCTTGCGCCAGCCTCCTCCGACGAGGATGGTGGCGATGAAGACAGCAGCGACGGCGATGGCGACGGCGAGGCGTGACCAAGCGGGCCTCTCCTCACTTTCTTTTCTTCTGCATGTTTATAAGGCCTTCGCGCCGA
Source organism: Oryza punctata (assembly GCA_000573905.2). NCBI lineage: Eukaryota > Viridiplantae > Streptophyta > Magnoliopsida > Poales > Poaceae > Oryza > Oryza punctata. The sequence continues at coordinate 21,997,194 of CM002490.2, read as the reverse complement.
TCTTGTCGCAATCAACACCCCTTGTCTTATTTACTTCGTGTTTGAACATTTCTTCGATTTTGCCTGCAATGAATGCATAATTTTGTCCCTATGTTAGTTTGTGATTATGCCTGTGAACCGGCTGGACTGTTTTGTTGACCCGTCCGGTGTTTTGACTCAAGTGGGGACCCGGGTTCGAGCTGCTTTCCCAAGTGACAAGGGCCGGAGCTAGGGCACTTGAGGAGTTCCACATGTAGAGACTGGCCAGGCCAGGGGCACGATGACCGAGGGTAAGTGGGGACCCGATTGTAGGCCATTGCCGATTCCCCCTGGGGTTCACCGTGTCCCGGGGCACGGCTCGTTCTGGGCCCCGTCAGTGCCTAGGCGGTCCAAGTCATCGGGGGCAACACGAACACAAGCACCCCGAGTTGAGACAAAACACCCAATAGATCACACAAAATGATAACAATCGTTCGGATATATATAAGAAAAAGGCTTTGTTACTTAGAAAGTAAATGACAAAAGAGAGTATATTGATAGTGGGAGCCCCTGGCCAACTTGGCATGCCCGAGGAGGCATGCGGGGTTGGCCCGAGCCCGCGGCACAACAACGACTCCCTTATGAGTAGAAGTGACGAAGGTGCTCGATGTTCCACGGGTTAGGCAACTCGGTGCCATCCTCCGTGCCCAGCCTGACTGAGCCCGGGCGAGGATGTCGATCACACTAAACGGCTCCTCCCATACGGGTGAGAGTTTGCTCAGTCCGGCGTGCGTTTGGACGCGGCGTAGGACGAGATCGTTTATGCTGAGTGACCGGGCCCGGACATGGCGCTGATGGCAGCGCCTTAAGCTCTGCTGGTAACGCACGGCCCGAAGGACGGCGCGTCGCCTTCGCTCTTCAAGGTAGTCGAGGTCGTCCCATCAGAGCTGCTCTTGATCAGCCTGATTGTACATGGCGACTCGAGGAGATCCCAGGGTGAGCTCGGATGGGAGGACCGCCTCCGCGCCGTAAACTAGCAAAAATAGAGTTTCTCCTGTTGCACGGCTTGGGGTAGTCCGATTTGCCCATAACACCGCTAGTAGCTCGTCGATCCACGAACCGCCATGTTTTTTGAGGATGTTGTACGTGTTGGTCTTGAGGCCCTTGAGGATTTCCGCATTGGTGCGCTCCACTTGACCATTGCTCTTGGGGTGGGCGGGAGAGGCGAAACAGAGCTTGATGCCCATGTCATCGCAACAGTCACCAGACAATTCACTTGTGAACTGGGTGCCGTTCTCCATGATGATACGGTTAGGCACCCGAACCGGGCAGTGATGCCCTTGATGAATTTGAGGGCTGAGTGCTTATCGATCTTGACGACCGGGTAGGCCTCGGGCCATTTGGTGAATTTGTCGATGGCGACATAGAGGTACTCGTACCCGCCTAGGGCCTTCTTGAAGGGACCCAAGATGTCCAGCCCCTGGACCGCGAAGGGCCACAAGAGCGGGATGGTCTGCAGGGCCTGGGCCGGCAAATGCGTTTGCTTGGCATGAAATTGACACGCCCAGAACCACCGGACCAGGTCGGCTGCGTCGTGGAGTGCTGTCGGCCAATAGAAACACTGCCGAAAGGCCTTACCGACCAAGGTGCGCGAGGGGGAATGAGCGCCGCACTCGCCTTCATGGACATCGGAGAGAAGCTCGATGCCATGGTCTCGAGAGATGCATTTGAGGAGGAGTCCATTGGCACCGCGTCGGTAGAGGGCCCCCTTTACCAACACGTACCTCTTGGATATGCGGATGACTCGCTCGCTCCCTTCGCAATCCTCGGGGAGAGTATCATCTTTGGGGGAGAGTATCATCTTTGAGGAACGCTTGGATCTCAGTCATCCAGGCGATTTGTTGTGGGGGGTCGGACTCGACCCCCTCGGGCCTCGAGGCCTGGACTCCATCGGGCCCCGAGGGTGACGTGGCAGCGTCTGTCCCCCGGGGGATCAAGACGCGCCGATGATTGGGTGAACCTTTCTTCGAAGGCACCCGGTGGGGTTGGGCCGCGTGACGAGGTGAGCCTTGATAGCTCATCGGCGAGCACGTTGTCCCGCCTAGGCACGTGCTGTAGTTCTAACCCGTCAAAATGACGCTCCATACGCCACACTTCATGGACGTACGCCTCATTTGCGGGTCGGAGCAGCGATATTCCTTGGAGACCTGGTTCACGACTAGCTGGGAGTCACGAAGAACCAAGAGGCGGCGGATCCCCATTCCAGCCACCGCTCTGGTCCCGCAAGTAGCCCCTCGTACTCTGCCATATTATTGGTTGCCCGAAAATCCAGGCGAACCATGTATTTGAGGATGTCCCCGTTTGGTGAGGTCAAAGTGATCCCAGCGCCGGCACCCTGGAGGGCGAGTGAGCCATCAAACTGCATCACCCAATGGGGGCCGGTGGTTTGCTGTGAGGGATCAGCTCCGGCCTCGGGGTCGGGGAACCCGAGGTCGGGTTCGGGGGTCGGGGTCCACTTCGCCACGAAATCGGCGAGGGCCTGACTCTTAATTGCGTGGCGTGGTTCAAAGTGGAGATCGAACTCGAAGAGTTCGATGGCCCACTTGACCACCCGCTCGGTCCCCTCTCGGTTACTACCGTGACCCGATGCGCCTGGAAATAATGGCGCAACTTTCTCGAAGCCACCAGAAATGCGTAGAGCAATTTCTGGGCTTGAGGGTACCGGGTCTTGGCATCCCGCAACGCCTCACTAACGAAATAAACTGGCTGCTGCACCTTTTGGCGGGGCCTAGCTTCTTCGTTAAGGGCGTCAGATCCCGCACATAAATGGCGGGAGGGGCCGCACTGGGCCCACTCCATCTCCGTGCCGGCAGCCTCGGGGTTAGAAGGCGTCGGGCCGCTCCTCCCCTCTATGGCCTCGGGGCCTTCCTGTGGACCAGGGGCGCCTAACGACATCTGACAAGGGGACGAAGGGCCATCATCGATCTGGGGGCCCCGGGGCCCTCGCTTGGCTGACGGGCTCCCTCGTGGCCCTCTAGTCTGGCTGTACCGACACGGGTCGGTGAGGGGCGGCCGGAGGACTCTCCTCGGCGTGCTCCACCACCAGCACCGCGCTAACTACTTGCGGGGTTGCCGCCAAGTAGAGCAGCAGCGGCTCTCCGGGCTCCGGGGCTACTAAGATGGGGGGAGCTGAGGTAGGCCTTCAATTGGTTGAGGGCCTGCTCAGCTTCCTCCATCCACTGAAATGTACCAGAGCGTTTGAGGAGCTTAAATAGGGGCAGCGCCTTCTCTCCCAGCCTCGATATAAACCGGCTTAGGGCAACCATGCATCCCGTAACGCGCTGGACATCCCTAAGCTTGCTGGGGGGCACATCCTATTTTTTGCGCTAATCTTCTCAGGGTTGGCCTCTATGCCTCGGGCAGAGACCAGGAACCCGAGAAGCTTGCCCGCAGCCACACCGAACACACACTTTTCGGGGTTCAGCTTCATGCGCATAGAGCGGAGACTCTCGAAGGTCTCCGCTAGATCCGAGAGCAACGTCTCTTGGTTGCACGTTTTCACAACCAAGTTATCGACATACGCCTCAACATTGCACGCTATTTGACTACCCAAAGTAATACGAGTAGTACGCTGAAAGGTAGGGCCTGCATTTTTTAAACTGAAAGGCATAGTGGTATAACAATAAGTGCCTACAGGAGTAATGAATGCAGTTTTTTCCTAATCCTCCCTAGCCATGCGAATCTGATGATACCCTAAGTATGCATCTAGAAAGCACAAAAGGTCGCACCCCGCAGTGGAGTCGACAATCTGATCTATGCGTGGCAGGGGATAAGGGTCCTTGGGACATTCCTTGTTGAGGTCGGTGTAGTCGATGCACATCCAGAGCTTGTCGTTTGCCTTGGGGACGACGACCGGGTTCGCAAGCCACTCCGGATGTATGACCTCTCGAATGAATCCGGCCTCCAGGAGACGCACCACCTCTTCACGGATGAAGGCTTGGCACTCGAGGGCCAGTCGCCGTACTTTCTGTCGGACAGGCCTTGCGTCTGGTCGCACGGCCAGACAGTGCTCGATTACCTCCCTGGGGACCCCGGGCATATCCGACGGTTTCCACGCGAAGACGTCGGCGTTTGCCCGCATGAAGGAGACGAGCGCGTCTTCCTATTTGCCGTCCAGGTGACCGCCAACTTTGACGGTTTTGGACGGATCGCCGGCCAGCGCCACCTCCTTCACGGCAACCTCATTGCTTGAGGTCATCCGCTTCCTCAGGGCATGAGACGAAGAAGCTTCGGGCCTCTCGTCGCCGCCCGCGGGTTTTGGGACCGCGGCGAGGTCGCTTGCGCGCTGCTCCACGCAAGCCAACACGATCTTGAGATCGCCGTGGATGGTGATGGGGCCACGCGGGCCCGACATCTTCCTCTAAAGGTAGGCGTAGTGGGTGGCCTCCATGAACTTCACCAACGCGGGCCTCCCCAGCACCGTGTTGTAGGGCAGATTGAGATCCGCCATGTCGAAGTTGATCCGCTCGGTGCGGAAGTTGTCGGGGCCACCAGAGGTGACCGAGAGGTCAATGTGACCTCGATGCCACGTGTGCCCCAGCGTCACGCCGATGATCGGCAGGGACGGCCGGAGCTTCATCCCCGGGGCCTTGATGACATCGAAGGCCGTGGGGCAGAGGATGTTGAGAGCAGCGCCGCCATCTATCAGGACGCGCCTCAACTTGACGTTGCAAATGGTGGGGGAAACCACCATCGCAACCTGCCACCCCGGGCAACACACGGGGGGTGGTCGGTCTGGTCGAAGGTGAGCGGGACCTCTGACCACCGAGTCCACCGTGCGGCCTCATGAGTGGGGACCGCAGCTAGAAGCTCGCGCTTCATGCGGCGGGAAGCATGAGCACACGCTCCCTCATCTATGGTGGCGACAGTGGCCTCGGGCTCCTGGAAGCCCAAGTCGTCGTCACCATCATCATCGGGGGGGCCTTTTGCTTGGCCTAACTTCGCCGGTCGTGGGCAGGAGCCGTCGGGCCCTGCCCCACGGCATTCCTGCTCCCGCTCCTCCCCCCACTTCCTGATGCGTTCGGCTAGGCTTTTGACCGCGCGGTAGTCAGCGAGGTCGTGGAGGGAGGTGTTGTGCACTGAGCACCATTTGCCCACCTGGCGCTCTCGACCAGGAGCGCTGGCATCCTTTCTCCTGTCGCCCGCGGCCCTCCCCTTGCGCTGGGGCCGCGAAGCGCCTTCGGCGGCGAGGACATACCCCTCATCACCGGAGCGGGCAGTCCTCTTCTTCCTCCTCTTCTTCCGCTGCCCAGAACAGGTAGCGGACTCTGGGGCAGCCGCAGCCACCGCGCCGGAGCTGGAGGAGTTCCAGGTCCAAGCCTCCTCCTTTCAGGCCATGCGGTCCGCGAGCTCAAAGAGCTGCGTAGTGGTCTGGGGCTCCTTGGAGGCTATCTTCTCCAGCATGCGGTTATGCCCCACTCCTCCCCTAAACACGTATATCACCGCGTGCGCAGGGATGCAGGGGGTGGTATTGCGGACCTGGCAAAACAGCTGAATATATGATCGGAGGGACTCATCGTCCCTCCGCTACACTGCATGCAGATCCGCTTCTACAGCGCAGACGAGACCCTTGTCAGGGTGCCCATTATCCATGTATGACACTGCGCATCATTCTCCATTAAATGGCGGAGACTCACGCGCTCCCCCGTACGTAGCAACGTGAGCCAGGCGATTAGACCTGGCTTACCAACTCTGGCCGGATAAGCAACCCGAATTGGCTCACATGATTTTGATGTGACTCAACGGGGCGTGCAGCATACCTAACGGCGCATAGGGAGCACGCCCGGCACTGTGTCGCGTCCCATCGGTCATTAGTACTGGTCACAGACCGGTCAGCTGGCTCTGACCGGTGTCAGGCGCGCCCGTGCGTGTCTACTCACATTTATTGCGACACGAGCGCGCGTGCAGGCGCACTCCGCCTGTGCCATCATTAATGGGGGTAGGTGAGCGCTAGGAGCGCCCACCTACTCCGACACACGTGGCGGTGGCCCAAGGGGCTCGGGGGAGCCCGACCCCTGCCCCGGTAGTAATCGGGAGGCGCTGGGACATAGAGTGGGCGTCCGCCACGTCACCCTCGGGCCCGATCCCCCCTCGGGGGATGGCCACGTGGGCGCACGGGGCTGCCTCAAGCCCTAAGTCAACATACCCCTGGGCCCATGACACCAACACCACCGTTGCTGGGTGTCTACGTATTCACTACCAGCTTGCATTCGCCGTCACCGACCATTGTCCTCGCCTTCACGGTTGGTTGGTCACACTATTGTTGCTGGGCATCCACATATTCACCGCTGGCCTACCTTTGCCGCCACCGACTGGTGTCACCACCTACACGGTTCGTTGGTCACAGCACCGTTGTTGGACGTCTACATCTTCATTGCCGGCCGCCATCATTGTCATGCCCGGAATTTCTATCCAAAACTCCAAACGCTTACATGTGTGTAATCCCTCATCCAGGAATCAGCCGAGGCACACAATAAAAAATTGATAATAGAGTGCAAAATTTATCTAATTAATAGGCGAATATAAAGTCATTACAGAGGTAGATAGTTCCTCTCAAACAATAAAGATCTAAGCAGCGGAAAATAAAATAAATAACGCATGCGACTCGAGTATGACCAGGGCTACGCCTAATCCTCCACACCTTCAGCATCACTGTAGAACTCCTCTGATGAATGATTGCAAGGTGAGTACATGACATACTCAGCAAGCCACGCAGCAAATATGCAAGTGCAAGGGATGACAAAGGATGGCATAATATAGTCTCATTTGCGTAAAAGGCATTTAATAAATACTACAGAATTTAGCAAAACAGTAAAGTATTTAATTAAACAATATTAATCCAATGCTATGCAACATACCCATTACATAGGCCCAACCATTCTGAACAACCATTCCCGGCTGTACAGTTCTATCTCCAAACCAGGAATATGTCATTCCAAACTAGGAGCTAAACAAATTATTACCAATTACAGCATAATTTATTATGGTGAGAAGTGTGAGACTAATCACGAAAGATATTGTTAGACCCGCCCATGACCGCGGCCACGGCTATTTGAATAGTTTTACTCTGGCCAGAGGTGTACCACTGTACCCACAAGACGCAACCTCAACATCATGTCAACCATGCGTCGCGATACTTAGCAAGTACCCGAATAGAGATTATGACGATACCCTCTGTATAACACAATTCAAAGCAGTGCACCATTCCTGGATCATAATCACCCCCTTATAAAACAAGGCATGGACTCCCCAGCGACCCCCGTGGGCTTATCTCCGCCACTTCTCAGTCTGGTGCCCCACAATGAACCTCACTATACAAAAGGTAAAGCCGTTGCCCACGCTGGCTCGTGGTTGGCACGGTTAATGTTTCACAACCGAAACTCGTGAACCGGTCCTTAACTATCATGAGCACGACCATCCAAACCATGTGCTCACAACCCACCATTATCAAGTTTTAGTTGGCATATTAATTAATCACCCTATCATGATTAACCATCATAAGCTACCATTAATCCATCATCAAGTAATGGTGAAGCATTAATTACCCCATTCATGTGAGGTAGTGTCTCTAAGCATGACTAAGCATCCTAATTAATTTAGCTAAAACCATATAATGTTCTAGCTAATCCAATTATTAACCAAGCGACAAAGTAAAGGTAACCAATACAAAGGGCTATAACAAAGGCAATAGGTTGTTCCCACCTGACGACATTCAAAAATAAATGCAATAGTTGAATAAAAACAATAGCTTTAAATGGGATCAACATGCTCAAAGGGGGTATTTAGGATCTGGGTGACTTGCCTTGCTGGCCTTGGAACTCTTCAAAGTCTTCTCCTGCAAAATCGGACTCTCCGGGAACGTCGGAATCTAAGCATAAAAGAACAAAATCACTAAAACAGTACATAAACAATCATAAACAGTACATGTGGATATTTTTATCATGTAGATCTCAGTTTTAGAAAAATTTAGAAACTTGAACCAACTAAATCCGGGCTAGGATGAATTAATTATGAATTTATAAAGTTTAAATCGGATTAAAGCATTTAGATGGATTTTAACTGGATTATGACGCAATGAAGAATTATTTTTGAAAAGGAAAAAGGATTTATTGCGTCAGCGGGGCTCGGGTTCGCGGTGGACCGGGTGCACAGAGGCGGTCTACGGAACGCACGGTCGATGTCAGCGATGATGTCATCGCCGGCGACGGCGACGAACTCACCGAGGGCACGGACGACGTCGGACGGCAACAGACAGCGGTCTTCGGTGAAAACAGAGGACCGGACGAGGACAACGACGACTTGGCGAACCCAACGGTGGCCTTCCCGAGCGACGGTGATGACAGGAGCGACGGCGGCGCACGGCTGGGCTTCTCACGGCGGCGGCGGCGCACAGGCTCTAGAGGCTAGGGCGCTACGGGCGATGATGAACTAAGGCGAAGGTGGTGGCGGAAAGAGGAGGTCCGGGGGGGTCCCTTTTATAGGGGCAGGGGCGGCGGCTAGACCCAAGGCGACCGGCGTCGGGGATGGAAAGTTTAGGGTTAGGGAAGAAAAAACGAATCCGAATCGAGCTCGAATCTTGCGATTTCCAAACGAAAAAGGCTAAACTTCCTATAGAGAAAAGATAGAGGAGATCAAGGGGATCATTTCCCCTCTATCAATTTGATCGGATCGGGAAAGGGGCGACGGGATTTGGAAAGAGGCGGCGGCGCTATGGCGCTCGGGCTCGGCTCGGCTGGCGGCGCGAGGTGGAAGACAGCCCTGACAGGGGGGCCCACCTGTCAGCGGGAGAGAGAGGGAAGGAGGGGTGGCTCTGCTTGGTGGGATGGCTTGGGCCGCACACGCACAGGCCGAAGGGAGAAGGGGAGAGGGAAAGGAGGGCTTTTGGCCCAAAACCAAAAGAGGGGGGTTTAAAACCTTTTTCTTTTTAAGTAATGCATGAAATGCAATCCCGTTGATAAAAAAATACTTTCTTGGCTCAAATAAGTCCCAGAAAAATCTAGGAACTATTGAAACAAGAGAAGTATTTATTAAAATTTTATCTAGCCCACTTTTATATTGGAATTTATTAGCTTAAAATTAGATCTTTTCTTCTAGGCTTTTTAAAATCATTTCTAATAATTCCATTTAAACAACAATTTATAATTTAGAGATTTTTAGGGTGTGACAATCATCGGTGTTGACTGGTGTCTCCTCTTAAACGGTTGGATGCTAACAACACCATTGTTGGGCGTCTACGTCTTTACCATTAGCTACCTTGCCTGTCACCGACTAGTGTCCTCACCTTCACAGCTGGCCTATTATGCCACTGTTGATGGGCGTCATCATCTTCACTGACGGGCCACCAGCGTCGTTGCCAACTAGGGTCTCCGCCTACACGGTTGGTTGGTTACACCACTGTTGTTGGGCGTCTACGTCTTCACCGCCGGTCACCGTCATCGTAGCTGACTGGTGTCTCCGCCTACGCGATTGGATGGTCACACCCCCGTTGTTGGGCATCTACGCCGACTGGTTTACTCGTCTACACGGTAGGTTGGTCACACTACCATTCTTGGGTATTTACGTCTTCACCGTTAGCTACCTTGTCGCCACCGACTGGTATCCCTGCCTACAAGGTTGGTTGGTCACACCACCGTTCTTAAGCGTCTACGTCTTCACCGTCGGCTTGCCTTCGCCACCGGTGACTGGTGTCCTTGCGTACACAATTGGTTGGTCACACCACTTTTGCTGGGCGTCTACGTATTCAATGCCAGCTTGCATTCGCCGTCGCCGACTGGTTTTCCTCGGCTTCTCGATTGGTTGGTCACACCACCATTACTGGGCATCTACATGTTCACTGCCGGCCTGCCTTCGCCGCCGTCGACTGGTGTCTCCACCTACACGGTTCGTTGGTCACACCACCATTGTTGGTCATCTATGTCTTCACTGCTGGCCGCCATCATCAACGCTGACTGGTGTCTACGCTTAAACGGTAGGATGCTCACAACACCGTTGTTGGGCATCTACGTCTTTACCGTTAGCTATCTCGTCTGTCGTCGACTGGTGTCCTTGCCTTCACGGCTGGCCTAGTATGCCATCGCTAATGGGCATCATCATCTTCACCGACGACCGCCGACATCGTCGCTAATTAGGGTCTCCGCCTACGCGATTGGATGGTCACACCACCGTTGTTGGGCATCTACGTCTTCACCATCGGCTTGCCTTCACCGCTGCCAACTGTTGTCCTCGCCTACACGGTAGGGTTGTCACACTACTGTTGTTGCGCGTCTACGTCTTCACCGTCAGCTACCTCGTCCCCGCTGACTCGTATCCCTGCCTACACGGTTGGTTGGTCACATCACCGTTACTAGGCGTCTACGTCTTCACCGCCGGCTTGCCTTCGCCACCGTCGATTGGTGTCCTCACCAACATGATTTGTTGGTCACACCACCGTTGCTGGGCGTCTAACACTACATCGCCGGATTGCCTTCGCCACCATCGACTGGTGTCGTTGCTTTCACGGTTGGTTGGTCACACCACCGTTCCTGAGCGTCTACGTCTTCACCGCCAGCTTTCCTTTGCCGCCGCCGACTGGTGTCATCGCCTACACGGCTGGTTGGTCACACCACCGTTGCTAGGCGTCTACGTTTTCACCGCCGGCTTCCCTTCGCCACTGCCGACTGGTGTCCTCGCCTTCACAGTTGGTTGGTCACACCACTGTTGTTGGTTGTCTACGTCTTCACCGTTGGCTTGCTTTAGACGTCGTCGACTGGTGTCCTTGCCTACACGATTGGTTGGTCACACCACCGCTACTGGGCATCTACGTATTCACTACCAGCTTGCATTCGCCGTCGCTGACTGGTGTCCTCGCCTTCACGGTTGGTTGGTCACACCACCGTTGCTGGGCATCTACATCTTCACCACCGGCCTGCCTTCGCCGCCGCCGACTGGTGTCTCCACTTACACGGTTCGTTGGTCACAACACCGTTGTTGGGCGTCTACGTCTTCACTGCCGGCCGCCATCATCGTCGTTGACTGGTGTCTCCGCTTAACCGGTTGGATGCTTACACCACCGTTGTTGGGCGTCTACGTCTTTACCGTTAGCTGCCTCGTCTGTCACCGACTGGTGTCCTCACCTTCACGGCTGGCCTATTATGCTACCGCTGATGGGCGTCATCATCTTGACCGACCACCACCGGCATCATTGCCAGCTAGGGTCTCCGCCTACACGGCTGGTTGGTCACAACACCGTTGTTGGGCGTCTACGTCTTCACCACCGGCTGCCATCATCGTAGCTGACTAGTGTCTCCGCCTACACAGTTGGATGGTCACACCACCGTTGTTGGGCGTCTACGTCGTCAACACCAGCTTGGCTTCGCCATTGCTGACTGGTGTCCTCGCACACATGGAAGGTTTGTCACACCACCGTTAATGGGCGTCTACGTCTTCATCACCAGCTGCCTCGTCGCCACCGACTGGTATCCCTGCCTACACGGTTGGTTGGTCACACCACCGTTACTGGGCGTCTACGTCTCACCGCTGGCTTGCCTTCGCCACCGCCGATTGGTGTCATCGCCTACATAGTTGGTTGGTCACACCACCGTTGCTAGGCGTCTACGTCTTCTCCACCGGCTTGCCTTCGCCGCCATCGACTGGTGTCCTCGCCTTCACGGGTGGTTGGTCACACCATCATTCCTGAGCGTCTACATCTTCACCGCCGACTTGCCTTCGCCACTGCCGACTGGTGTCCTCGCCTAACAGTTGGTCTTTCACACCACCATTGCTGGGCATCTACGTTTTCACCACTGGCTTGCCATCGCCGCCGTCGACTGGTGTCCTCGCCGTCACAGTTGGTTGGTCACACCATCGTTGTTGGATGTCTACGTCTTCACCACTGGCTTGCCTTCGCCACCGCCGGCTGGTGTCCTTGCCTACACGATTGGTTGGTCACACCACTGTTGCTGGGCGTCTACATCTTCACTGCCCACTTGCCTTCGCCGTCGCCGACTTGTTTCCTCGCCTTCACAGTTGGTTGGTCACACCACCGTTGCTGGGCATCTACATCGTCACCGTTGACCTACCTTCACCGCCGCCGACCGGTGTCTCCGCCTACACGGTTCGTTGGTCACACCACCGTTGTTGGGCGTCTACTCTTCACTACCGGCCACCGTCATCGTCGTTGATTGGTGTCTCCGGTTAAACGGTTGGATACTTACACCACCATTGTTGGGCATCTACGTCTTCACCACAGGCTTGCCTTTGCCGCCGCCGACTGGTGTCCTCGCCTACACGGTTAGTTGGTCACACCACCATTGTTGGGTGTCTACGTCTTCACCGTCAGCTGCCTCGTCACTGTCGACTAGTATCCTCACCTATATGGTTGGTCGGTCACACCACCATTGTTGGGCGTCTACGTTTTCACCGTCGGCTCGCCTTCGCCGCTGCCGGCTGCTCGCCTACGCGGTTAGTTGGTCACACCACTGTTGTTGGGCGTCTATGTCTTCACTGTCGGCCTGCCTACACCACTGTCAACTGGTGTCCTCGCCTACAAGTTTTGTTGGTCTACCACTATTAATGGGCATCTACGACTTCACCGCCAGCTTGCCCTTCGCCACTGTCGACTGGTGTTCTTGCCTATATGTTTGATTGGTTACACCACCGTTGTTGGGCCTCTACGTCATCACCACTGGCTCGCCTTCGCCGATGCCAACTGGTGTCTCCGCCTACACGGTTGGTTGGTCACACCACCGTTGTTGGGTATGTACATCTTCACCGCCGGTTTGCCTTCGCCACCACCGACTGGTGTCCTCGCCTACGCGGCTGGTTGGTCACACCACCGTTGCTGGGTGTCTACATTTTCACCGCCGACTCGCCTTCGCCGCCACTGCTGGTGTCCACGCCTACGTGGTTGGTTGGTCACATCACCGTTTTTGGGCGTCAACGTCTTCACCGCTAGCTTGCCTTCGCCGCCACCAACTGGTGACCTCACCTGCATAGTTGGTTGGTCACACCACCATTGTTGGATGTCTACGTCTTTACCGCCGGCTTGCCGTCGCCACCGTCGACTGATGTCCTCGCCTACGCGGTTGTTGGTCACGTCACAGTTGTTCGGCATCTATGTCTTCACCGCCGACTGGTGTTTTTATCTTCACAACTACGCGTCTTCGCCATCGTTGTTGGAACCTCGTCTTTGTCACCGGCTTGCCTCTGTTTCCATTGACTCGTGTTCACGTCATCATGGCTGTGCAACTCTGTCACCATTGTGGGGCGACATCATCTTTGTCGTTTTCGGCACCAGCAAAATCTATTGCCACTACTTCGCAAGCTTCGCTACTTCACCAACCACGACATCTCCAAGAGCCTCGACATCTTGGTATGTGCCACCAAATATGATGCCGTGCTAATCTACTACAAGTAATATTCCAATCTTCAAGATTTCTACTCAGACATTCTAAATGCGTATCTTCATTCAAGTGATGGCTACTTGACGACAAACTACAGTTCTTGACTATATGATAAGTTGTTTCCCAACTAAGCATAGAATCGGGTGCTACACAAATACAAGACTCAAAATTCGATAGACGCTAAGTCAAGATGAAGCAATCAATTAACCATCCAACGAGTCAACTCCGGGAGTCATTATCTTCGTCTTCGCCTAAGAGCAGGCGTTCTACTTTAGCAACGCTAGTTATTTCACCGACAGTTTTGGCTTTAGGATGCTGCCACAATTTACTCCAAATTTCTCAAGTATCAACTTCAAGATTTAATCTACATATCTAGGAGTTTGGAGTTATCAATCAATCAACTCAGATTCGATGAGTTGGACAACATTTGCTTTCTTCCTAGTAATGCATCTACAACAGCTACAAGAACAAGTTCTACTACCATTGTCATAAATCAACGGGTATTGCATCAATTTTTGTCATGCAAGCGTTAGCGTCAAGGAAACTATTCGAGCTTCGACATCTTCTGAACAATTTGTTGGATTATTGTTATTGAAATCATCACCAGCACCTTCTCCATCAACATTGTCGTGATCTCTGGTCAACTACCGTCGACCAGGTTTTTTGCTGGATATCCGACTAGATCATTTTCGTCGACTTCTTGCTGTGCCTCCTTAGCATCGCCTCTTCTACTTCATCGGCCCTAACATTTTCTCCGTCGCTAATGGATGACTATGTCTTTACTTTCGGTTCCCTCTGGCATTGCTGATTTGTTATCCCACCTTCATGGTTGGCCTACTACGTCGCTGCTGATGGGCGACCTTATCGTTATCATTGGTTGTTACATCGCTATTGACTGGATCGCCAACATCATCGTCTTCATCACCATCATGTTATGCCTCTTCGGCCGCTCCTACTCTGTTACTGTGGATGAGCGACTTCATTTCCACTACCGGTCATGTCTGGCATCACCGACTGATTTCTACATTTCTATGGTTGGTGGATTTCTCTATCGCTGCTGATGGACAACTTCGTCTCCACCACCAACATCTTCATCATTTCTGATGGGCGATATTATCTACATGTTGGTCATCTCATCTCCATGTCGACTGCATCAGTTATTGCTAATGGACAATTTCGACTACGATAGAAGGACAAGCTATATGCTCAGGGGCTTATCGACTCAAGTATAAGGATCATACCTTCAATCTAGACTTGTTATGGACACATACTACATGGATTCATAGTTGTGAGCTTATTTCCTAGCTCAGAAGATTGGACCAATTATTATTTCCCACGAGGACCATCAGCCGAGTACTTGTGCCAGTTGGGATAAGATGCAATTGGTCTATATCACCTAGGATATTTGTCACTCGGGAGCATATTAATATGTCTGCAGCCCATATTTCAGGTGTGGCTTGTCGCATGTCTCTAGGGACTAAGGCATTTTTAGCTTAGGCAAAAGTGCGCGTGATCAAGTGCCCAATACCTTAAAATCGTTTTATTCCGCTGTTATTCAACTTTTAAGGAGTTGGTACGATGTACTTTAAAAGGTGATAAACAATGAAGCTTTATCTAGTTGCCCCGTTGACTTTTTATATATGTATAAGTCAAGGCATTGTTTGGGTTTATAAAGCAATCGATTAGATATAATATCATTACTTTTTGCTATGTAAGTGTGCGTTTTTATTGACCAATATTATGGTTTAGGCTAATTATAAATTTTGGTTATTTTGCAAGTAATTGGTAAATCCTCTATGAGTTTATTTACTCGGATTTTATACCACATATGCCGTATATTTCCGGGTGTGGTGAAATCATGTGTCTTTTAGAGACTTAAGCATATTTGTTAAAGCAGTATGCGCATGGTATGTGCCTGATGATACTTTGGAAATTTTTTCTTCACGGCATATAAGCTTCTTTATAGCTGTTTTGCTATGTGACTTTTCAAAGATGTAGTCAACTTTAGGTTGCTTACATCATATTTTACAAAGCAGTCAGTTTAATCACCTGAGTCTTGTTTATTCGAGGGTTCATACCGCATATGCTATTATTATGCTACTTAGGTGGCTTAAAACCACTTGGATGGTTGATATATTAATCTTGACTATATGTTTAGTTTGTTCAACTAATCACATAGTCGGGGCTACACCTAATTAGGTGCATCTAGTCGATGCACCTAGGTATATTTTTGAAATTTTTTCCAGCCCTTTCACAGCCTTATGATTTGGTAAAAGCACTCGGGAGACTATGGCAGAGATGATTTAAGCACTCGGTTATATATATTTTGACTCGGGAGAAGATTATCTCATCGACTGTGAAGGTCTCAGGGGCTACTGTGGAGATTATGGGTACTACATACCCACAGATCTAGTTTATCCGACTGGTTATGTGGATAGATTATATACATGGATTATGTAACAAGTTAGAACTTGGGTATTACGTTTACTTGTAGATCAAGGAAACGATCTATTATCCTGGTTTGAGATTGTAAAGTAGTTATAGGAGATTTAATCCATAAGGAGTTAAATCTCTATCTTGTAAACCCCTCCCCTCCTGCTTTATAAGGAGGAGAGGGTGCCTCTCGCGGGCATGAGCGCAACCAGATCGTCAGATCAATACACAACTCGATGGATACAATCCAGAGTAGGTACTCTCTTTCATTGAGGGGGCTTGAACCCATCTAAATCATTGTCTCCTCATCTATCCACTTGTAGGTCTCATGCGTTACCGTTTTTCACATTACCGAATTCTAGTTTCGACACAATCCCCAAACAGAAGTAGGGTGTTACTTCTCATTGAGAGGGTCTGAACCTGTATAAATCCTTGTCTTCGCATCCATCCACTTTTAGATCTCGTGCACTACCCCTTTTCATATTACCGAATTCTAGTTTCGACAGGGGTATTTCATAAGTTTCATACCGCTTCTCTATACTATTTAACCGGAAATGAATATTTTAATGGATGTGATACCCAACAACAAATTTCCATATTTGAAGAGTGTTTTTCCTCAAAAATCACTTCGTGCGGTATCATATAGCTAAACCATGAAGTCATGATGTAGTGAAGCCAAATTTGCCCCATGTTATAATGTGCTTTAATTTCTATTTGAAATTTAGATTGATTTTATCTTGTTTTTATTATTTTTTCAGTTTTCTTATAGGAATAACGTCCATCTACAACCCTGACGACATGTAGTGATAACTAAAACATGTATCTGTACGGTCACCAACATTTCCTTCCCTCCGTTTTCGTTTTATATTATAAGTCATTTTTTTTCTTAGTTAAACTTCGTATCTACAATACCAAATTAATTGTATTAAATGTTATATTAAATTTATTTTAATAATATTTTTATTTTGTGTTGAAAATGTTAAGTGGGCCGAGCTAGGCCACCAAAAATTTAACTATGAAAAAAAATAAAAAATCAAAGGTAAAAAAGTTTAACTAACAAAAAATCAACAAAATCAATGAAAACGAAAAAAAGCAGTATCTATTTTTAACTCATTTGAAAAATCGGGCCACCAGCCCACCACTGCTCTCAAGTGGTATCAGTGCGGAGCACATCACAATATCAGTATTGAACAGTCTCTTGGATGTTACTGGAATGGCAGCACGTGTGAATGCATTGCTGTTCTGGCAGTGAGGTTCTAATCATGCTTAACAACCCAAGAGAAAAATACTGACGATGTCAGTCAAACGAGAGTTACGAGAGCCAAGCAAGCACGAGATGCATATCATGAACCATAAATTCTGAAGGAGTGTACAAAAGAGCCATCAATTAATTGTCAGCCAGGGAAACATATGCTAGGCAACTGACGCCATATGTACAAGCACCGAATATATATGCAATAATGTAAAAATATATACAATAATGATCCCTAACAACCTGTCCCCAGGCTCCACAAGCACACAGCATTGTTGCGTCAAATCTCAAGTAGAGCAATTGCACGAATAATACAACAGATTTAATTCAAGTTACAAAAATGAGTTTAAACAAAATCATTGTTTTGAATAAATCAAAAATGACGACACCCAACTCTACAGTGTTATTCAGTGTACACAGGAGTATGTACCTCTTGATGAATAAATCACTTGTGACCTATAGTTATGCTTGTGCAACAGATATATCTTTTACTGTACACGACAAATTTGTTCTGCATCACCCAGCAATCTAAGACTACGAGAAATTCTCTGCAGAAGCAAGAGTAGCACATAGTTATAACATGATCTCTTAAGGTAGAAAGATAACTTATAACTTTACGCTTAGAACTTACCTCTCGAGTATCACTAAGACGCAATAGATCCAACCTGTCTGACGGCCTCAAATTTATTAAGTTGACAAGCTGCAAAAAAAGGAGTACAGTGATGAGGCGACAATGTGATGCACTCTTTAATCTAAGCAGTTGAATGAGGCTTACCCAAAAACTAAATTTTTCAGGATCCTGTGGTCCAGGCATGCTCTCAAGATCTGTCTGTCTTGCTCGCCTCGCTACATTCAGCAAAACATATTAAAGTACAATGCACATGGGTATCTAGTGAGCACCAAATAACACTGCATCCCCCATCAAATCATTTGAATCAAGGGCAGCTACTATGTGAGTGAAATATTTAAACAATGCACTGTGTAATCGGAGTGCCATTTTCCTAAAAAAATATAGAGGGAGCAGGGCAATATGTACTACATTGGAATTATGCATGCTGACAGTGGCCGATACAACTTCTGGAGTGTTTGGATTGACATTATTTTTTCCGGAGTCTATGCAAGTGTGGCGAAGTTAGGGGGAAAAATGAGTTTATGATGCAACATGGGGTTGTGTGAAGGTTTGCGTGTAAAGGTTAGGCTTCAAGCCAAAAAAAAAAAAAGTCCCAAAATATTACGGAACTAGAGAGGACCCATTCACAAATGTGTATTTCTTTAAGAAAATAACCCTATATATATATGTCTTCATATATTACGCCCCATGACTGCATACTAGGTCTGAGTCATAGTTTGTCTAGGATGCCTGACATGTACACTTTCCAGCTCTTAAGCTGTCTATTCTTCACTTGGGCACCACAGAATCACTTAAACTTCATTGAGCAGGATGACAATGTGTTGAAAATATCCATACCAGGCCTTGAGATTTCTCTAGCTCGCCTTATATATGTCCTGGCCAATTCTGAAGCTGCATTAGCCCTTTCCATCAGCTGTAAAGAGCCAAAGAGCTACATCAATATCACTTAGAACAAATTAATAGAGACAGCATTACCATTCCATTGTGATGTTTTTCTCTTCCATCTAAAAACATCAGTAAACCAAACATAATTAAACAGTGAAGACAAAGGTAAGCGTAAAACATATTTTAACTTCATCAGAATGGAAGAATAACCACATGCAAAACAAATGTACATCTAAGAATCCGAATGCAAACATAGGCTATGTGTCCATTTTACTGGAAAAAAGTACTAACCCATTTTCAAAACAGTTGTGAAAATGTGTTTCTATTTTGTTTAAAAAATGCGTTTAGAAAACATGCATTATTAGGACAAAAAACTGGTGTCCTATTGAAACAAGTACTCCTTTTGAGGTAAAAGTCTTCTATTGGTAACTAGTTAAATTGTTCCTTTGCGTTGCAGATCATCAAGTAAGAACCAATGAATCACATAGCATATGTAACCCAATCAGCCTCACAACGTATATCATTTTCAAACTTCTATCTCTTAGTGATGGTATGACCAATTTTTTTCTTAATTCGTACTGCAAGTTTTACTTCAATAACATCATGTGGTGCTTAAGCTGGTTTTTGTCTATCATATTTTTGCAATATAGAATATGCTATTTATACAATACTTCACAGCACAACTAAAAGAATTGCAGTCTGAAGTTAACAAGATTTTACATCTTTTCTCTCCTGTGATCCTTCAGGTAATGAAATATCTTGGAGCCACTCAATTTCAGCAACCCTATACCTGAAAAGGGAAACGACTAAAGCAAAACGAACATACAAAAGGGTGGATCCAACATGTTATATTCCCAGATTAATTGGCAGACTCACCCATCTTGGTCCCATGATCGCAAGATTCGAAACCGCCGTGAACCTTCCACCTATAACTGAAAGTATTATTTTCCCATCTGATAATATATTCAAAATTCAATTAATTGTTTTATGGAATCATCAATGGAAATAAAAAAAACCTTTTTTTGGCAGGGGAAAGGGTTTTTCATTAATCAATAGGGATACCAAAGTCTTTTTGAGCACCAAGTGTTCAACACATCGGTTCGTTGTATCGGGTGAATGGTTCGTTTTACAAATATAGATTAAAAATAAGCATATATAAAATATTTTTGCAGTAAACAAAAGTTCACAATGAGTCTGTATCCAGAGAGGTGATTGCATGCAATATATTTGTACAGGATAAATCTTGAGATTGTAAGGTAATCTACTATGTGCAATCACATGTACTCAAAATAAGCCAAACAAACCTAGAACAGAAATCATAAGCTCAAGCATAACATCTTGCAAAAAGATTATGGTTTTACCTCTAGATAAAAACGACCATCTGGAAGTGGCTCACACCTACATATATATGGGGAGATGAGACTGAAAGTATGACCATATGTTTGGGAAATAAACAAGTAACAACTAAACTTACTCCAGAATTTCCACCTCACAACCACAGTCAGCTACAGTACCCGTAGCAGAATCAATAGCAACCTGCAATATTGCAGCAATATTCAATCCAAAAAGTAAAGAGATTAATGAATCGACACTAAAACAAAATGATTATTTTAGATTAGTTACTGACCATTCCCATGCGATGATTCCCTTCCATTATCCTCCTTACCTGTTTCAAATTGGAAAACAAAATGTTGAAACTTATCTCACAAACATATCGTACCAATGCTTAGAAGGACTAGAAAATAGGGTAAATGTTGCATCTATAACATGAAAGATATATAGATGGGAAAAACACCAGACTGGAAATATGCTTGCTGGCACATTGAGAAACTTGAGACAACAAAAGATGATAGTTACAGTTATGTTATCATGTCTTGACCTACAGCTAGGATTTAGGGAAAATATCAGGTTGTAATAGATTTTTTGACCTGAATACTTCTAGGCTTTGCCTGGCAGTTTTGAATTATAATAAAAAGGAATATTTACATAAAATTTAAAAAGAAAAGAAAAAAATTCTCACCAATAAGCTCTAAGTTATGTCGTTTGTAACCAATCAAGAATTAAGCTTTTTAGGGACTCTTTCATCCTACAGGTATGTAGGAGAACATCTTATTTGAAGGTTCCAATATTTTAACCCTAGAATTTTATCCAAGCTTCCTCAGAATAATATGAGTCCTTCTTAGTTGTACACTTAACATGTATTAGACTTTTCTTAACATGTACACTCAACATGTATTAGACTTAACACAACAAGTTAGATATCAACATGTAACATGTATTAGACTTTTCTTTTGGGGGAAAAACAAAGCATCGTTGTTCTCAACAAACGGATCTGACAGAAAGATCAACTGAATTTATGGCAATTGTACCATCAGCCTGTAGCGAGGTTCAAATATGTTCAGTGCCATCTTTTGACAGGGCAGTACAACATCCATAACAAAGAGAGGCATCAAATCAACGCCTGAATATGTCATAGTCTCATGTTCTGACTTCCTCTCAGCATATTCTTCCGGAAAATTTTTCTGAATTATGTTGCTCAACGTTACACTGAAGCATTTAATCATATGGTCATCATAGATGTCAACAGAAAACATTGAAGCAAAAAAGAAACAAAATTTCAAAGAACTTAGATACCTTATAGGATATGTTTTTGGGCCAATAAAAAGAACTGTCCGACACATGGGGCATTTATTGCCTACAGGAAATAGCACATAATGTGATGTTTCGATATTAAGAAAAGGCTAATCAAGTCTGAGTATTCCCTAAGCTTACCATGATCCATTGATTGATGTAAACAAGAGCGACAAAATGAGTGCCCACATGGAGTGGTGACTGGTTCAAACAATAGCTTGAAACATAATGTGCACTCAAAATCATCTGCTCTATCTAACGTTGGACGTCTTGCTCGAGCTGCAATATTTGTATTTCTGTGCAGATCACTAAGCCAGCTTTGCAGGACATGGCTATACATGCGGAAAACAGATGTTATGCAATAGAGGTTAATTTTACATTTAACAGATACCTGCAACATATGTGTTGCACAAGTAGGCAATGCATCAGCAGTTGTACCTGAGGGGATCAACTTGAAGCCCAGCAAGAATAGCCTCCCGTGCCTCACGATACTGCTCCAACTGTGTGTCAAGGAGTTAGTTGCTATTTCGATTACATGAACATGTATGCAATGGAAAAAGGTCTCCATGAGTACACAATATGCATGCCAGCTGAAATCTTGTAAATCTGTCTAAAGAGATGCCATGAAATTTGTAAAATATTAAACCTAATCAGCTAATGGTTCCTTGTGCATAATAAAGGGATAAAGAAAATAGAACAGTAATTAAACATTTAATGTTTGAAAATTTTGAAATATCCCCTATTCCCCGCATCTTCCATTGTCTAGCTTCTCTCTGAGTCTTCTTTCGGTATCCATCGGTGATCTATCATCAATCTCTGACAAAAAAATCATTTTCCTATCGAGGCACATAACAACTTAGTATCGCAGCCAACCTCCAAGGACTCTACTGCTGACCAATCTGACACCAACGCTATGATAAACACGATGGTGCAAGCAAACATCATGCTCTTCTTGATCTGGTGAGCTCATTGCTGCAGTGCACAGAGACTCGCAATGCAGGTGGAAGCGCTGGAGACCCATTTTTGTGCATGGTTAGGTAGAGATCAAAGTCACCGGGCATGTGCCAGTAGGTAGAGACCAAAGGTGGTCCTCAGGTACAGAGAGCTGGTTGTGTGCCTCACAGTTGTGGAGAAGCTAATACTGCAACCAAGCTGGCGGCATAAGTGCCAAGTAATATGGCATTGGAAAAGAGACCCATCCCTTACATCCGTAGGATTTCATCCATGGCCTGCTGCACAAACCGAAGCATCAGATTGCTGGGTTTGTGCCACTAGCATGTTAGTTTTATCCGTCCCGACAATAATGGCCTTTGAGCACCAGCTGCAAGTGAGGACAGTTGCTGACACCAATGAGAATGCAGGACCACAAGGTTCTGTATCCAGTATCCACCTATGATGGGAGGCAGGTTCCATTGGCTTGGCTTAATGCTTTAGAGGCCAGGACACCTCAATGGACAAGGTTTGGTTGGCTTCATACCACCTCAAGGACATTAGCACAAGTACAACTACTAGCCAGAGAGACATGAGCAGTTCAGGTCGCCAATACTAAGCAGCCCATTGAGGGAGCTGGCAAAGTACAATAGACACAAACAGAGATAAGTAATAGGAGAAATTTATTGGCACTGTTTTGTCTCATGGATGACCTGTCTCCAAACAAATGAAAATACACATTTTGCTATAAATGTGTCACCAGTTTTTTTGTTAAAAATTAGTTGTTTTGTTGACAGTAGGATATACGGAATATACGTCGAGATTCATGCTGGTGTGAAGGAAAAACGTACAGGCGCAGTGACTGGGAGTCGAACCCTGGTCTTCTAAGTTGCAGAGAGAGCTCCTAACCAACTGAGCATGGTAGTGATATTGATTTCATTGCCAAAATAGGATTAATATTCATTTACGAAGTACTTACACTTACAAAAATACCACTTACACTATAGTTACAATGTAATCACATAGCACTTACACTATAGTTACAATATATTTACATTGTAATTTTCACTAATGTGTTGAGTGTTATATAGTGTTAATCATATGTTTTAAGAAATAAAGAAGTATGTACTAGTTCCTAATTAATCGTGAAAGTGTCTACATGGTTGGATGTCCACTGAGTCGTTAGGTATGGATTAACAACTGAGAAAAATCCAACTGCGTTTGGCTCCGTTTTTTGGCGAATGATTTTTAGGTAGTCCCATGAAAATATTGAACCCGCAGAAATACAGGTCACCATGTTCTGCACATTGCTACCTGAAGTGCTGCTTAAGGATGAGTTTTCTTATGAGGGAGAAAATATCATGTACAGGTCATGCATAGCACCCAGAGGAGGCAATAACAAGCAGCCAACAGCCAAGCATTAACTAGACACAAGTCATTGGAATTCTCATTTAGCATTTTAGTTGCAACACGAGCCTTAAACCAATCAACTAGGACAAGTTTGATAGCATTCTATCTTTAGTTGACCCACCTGTTGAAATCAACTATACAAAGAGTAAACCAGAAATAGCCTCACTCCCTCACATTTTCATCACTCCCTCACTGTGTGCTGGCAGTTGAGGCTAACTGGTGAAAGTGTTACACAGAGTGAAGCTTTTGCAAATCGCAATACTTAATACTAGTCAGTTAAACATTGTACAGTCAATTGAATTATTCTATTTGAGAATAAACACTAAAATCATTGGCCTACAAAATGATATTGAAGCTATCTATACTGGCTCTAACAAATGATACTGAAACAAAGCTCGATCTAAATTCTAGATTATACAACAATACAAGTGAATTTAAGAAGGTTTTACCAGGATAAGCGCATATGCCTTGAGAAGATATGGTCTTGGAGAATTACTGCCAATAGCTAATACCTTCTCTGCATCTTTGAGCGCTAACTGCAGTGAATAACAAATTATATACATCGTACCGAAAAAAGAACTATTGCACTGTATTCACATATTTCACACCAAATGCTCAATATTTACATGACAACTTATACCTCCGCATGCGTTGTAGGATCAAGACCATTCAATGGTTGGTACTCTGAATCAGCTGCTGATCTCTCCCTCAACACTTGACTTATCCTGTAAGAGAGGTAACCAGTTAGCCCCAACAAAGGGATGAACATAGATCAAACCTATCCATGTAGAATTGAGCAACTGCATTAACAAACATGCAATTGGTACATCATATTGCATATGAATAGTATCGAATAGGGTGCTAAAAAGACAGTGACAGGGAACTCACATACAGAAAGCAGAACTTCGGTTGCTAAGGATAATGGGATCTCCTGGTCTCAAAATTTGTGCTTTAGAGTAAAAGGAAATTGCCTGAAACAGAACCATACCAAGTATCACAAACAACGAAACTAGAAAATTGAAGGAATCAAGCTTGTACAAGTGAAGACTGAAGGCTAAGAGAAACATAAGTAATAATGCATAATTATAATAACAGCCGTTGTTGCTACATATGCAGGATAGATGTTATCACTGCATAAAAAGGTTGCAGGGATATGAACCAATATAAAAGATACTGATAAAGCCAGTAATGAATTCGATATTTGGAAATACTTTGTTAGACTAATAAGGTTATGAGACATACTTGGACAAAATTATTCTGTATTTACTCAAAAAATAAGGATTTCATCTTTCAAAAAGTTCAATAGGAAAAAACATCAGCTCTCTGTCGAACTACTAAATACACAACATTTTACACACAAACGGTTGTCAGTGTGAAAACATATATATCAGTAAAATGAAAATAACACGAAGTAGCTGTTGGGCTGAGTAGTTTCAACGTAATATAGAATGGGTGTGTCAAGGCCCATGGGCCCATATGCCAATATACTTGTATATGTACCAGGAAAGGAAAAGAGTGATTTGAGAAGCTTCCAGAAAATCCACAACCTTTTTTCTACAGTAGCCATATTAGATCTTTTCAATCTGAAAAATTTATAAATTAAACAGTTTCTGGAAGCACATTAATTACCGAGTGAATAAACATCACAAAAGAAATAATAAAAGAGCGAAAATGATTATTAAAGAAGTGGACAATAAAGTTCAAATTTAAAGAAAGAAGTTATTTGGATCGAAAAAAACGGATTAAGGAAAACTAAAAAAATCAAACCGAAGAAAGTAGCCCTGAAATGTTTATAATTGGCATCAGAAACTAAAAGGAAATCCATAAAAACTAATACTACCTCCGTCCCAAAATATAACAACTTTTGGCTATGAATCTCCAGATTCATGGCTAAAAGTTGTTATATTTTAGGACAGAGTTAGTAGATACTAATACCTCTATTTCATATTATAAGTTATTTTGACATTTTTGTAAAGTCAAACTTCTTTAGGTTTGACAAAATTTATAGAAAAAATATAGCAATATATTCAATACAAAACAAAGAAACTATCAAAATATGTTCAATGTTAGATATAATAAAACTAATTTGGTGTTATAAGTGTTGCTATAGTTTTCTATAAACTTGATCAAACATTCAAGAAGTTTGACTTTAAAAAAGTCAAAGCGACTTATAATATGAAACGGAGGGAGTAAACAACATGAATAAAGTCTTGGAACCCAAATGTTCAGGCATGTTGAGGGGAATAGCAAAATTTTCTTTAATGGACCAAGTAAACTGGTAGGATTAACTCTACAAAATTGCAAAACAGCATACAACATAAGACTGACAAGTGTGACCTAGAGCCAGTTGTTTGGGACACATCCAACTAGCATGATTTATGTAGCTCAAGCAGCATTTACCATTAGGAAAAAGCAAGAGATGGCTTAATATTAGACCACATTTTTTTAACCAATTTACACTACTGCTGATAATACACAAACTGAGAAAAGAGGGTCCAGATGAAAACTTGTAAGATGGACATAAAAGTTGTGCTAGTTGGTAACGTTATTGCAGGAGAATAGGATGTTCAAATCAAAACAACAAATTTCTGAAGAGATGACTCGTTACTCGTTATTAGGGATCCCTTGTTAGGTTGTTACTAAACTATTCGCTATGACATACGAGTATCAAACATGATCAGAGAACACCAAATATGGAGGTAAAATTCTAATAGCTGGAAGGAACATTTTGTAGAAACACAGTATTTCCTTCCGCATGCTAGTTCAGGAAAAAAAATCTTAGCATATGCCCAGCACAGCAACAGTAAGTGCCGGTTCTGTCAGTCATACTGTGAGGGGCAGGATGGAACTAGTGGGCTACACTGGGCAGCACGAACGAAATTCGTGGATGAGGAGGAGAACGGTCGGTCAGCTAACTGCTTACCTCGTCGAAGTGGCCGTCGCGGAAGGCGCGGGCACCGCGCTGCGCGAGGTCGAACACCTCGCGGTACTTGTCCGGGTTCATCCCCATCTCCTCCTCCCTCTCCACCTGCGCAGCCACCACCAAAACGAGCAGGTTAAAAACCCATCAGCACACCGGGTACAGTACGAGTAGGTAAAAGGAGCGAAGTCGACATACCCACGGGAAGTCCTCGGCGACGAGCGCGGCGGCGGAGGAGGCGCTAGGCGAGGCCATTGGAGGGCAACAGGGCCGGGCGATGACGGGGGAGTAGGATTCGGAGTAGGGTGGGAATAGGGGGGAGCAGGGGATTGTGGAGTTGGGAGGAAGGGGGAGGAGAGGGGGAGGTGGTGGTGGGGGAGCCTGCGGCGTTCGTGCGGCGGTGCCCAGAAGTTTTTGCGCGGCCGCGGCCGCGAAGACGTGTCGCAGTACGGACTCAATCACGCATTCACGCACCCGATCCCTCGACAACGACAGTCTATGGCTGAGCTGTGGTTTCCATTTCATCAGGATTCTAATTCCCGACGCTTTGATGTGAGAATTACTATGGAATTTTCAATATATTCTAGAAATAAAAAGGAAAAAAATAAATATTAGGGTTTATTAGCACTTATCGTAAACAAATGATACATGTGCTTTAATGTGGAATATATTGATAAGTATGTACTAAATATTATAAGAATGATAGATATATTTGTTAAAATATTGTGCAAATGATGTGATGATTGATATGCTTGTTGGGATACGCGTAGGCTACGATAGCATAAAACAAAATTTTTCTACCGTGTAAATCAGGAACCATGCAAGTATGAGATCAGAGATCGTTACCACTCGACGCGCTGCGCAGCGGAAGTATGCGCTAAGGAGCCGAAGGAATCCTCGCGATGTAGCGCGCGTCGATGCAGAGGAAGTAGTCAATCGCAGCGGCTCGACCTTCTCCTCCTCGTGCGTTCTCCTCGCCGTGCTCCCAAACCGATCAGCACCGCAAGATAGCGGCGCCTCCACCGGTATCCACACGTCCAGAGAAGGAACACCACGCGCAAATGTGCTAGCACCCGCGCGCGGCTAGGGTTTGCTCTTGGAGGGGAGTGGCGGCTAGGGTTTCACGTGGTGTGATGTGTTAATTCCGCCGGCCACACCCCCTCACGTATATATATAGGAACCACGTCCGGGCCTCCAAGACCCATAGGAGTCCTACTCGGATCCCTATCCGAATTGAGTGCATATTGGATCTCCATCCAGTCCCTTTACTCCGGCCCTTTAAGCGTGCGACCCTGTAGGTTCATGCACACTCGGGTGCAACCCGAAAACTCCTTTTCGATCCACGTATCAATAGCGGCCCCTAGCAGAACGTATTGACCCATCGAGCATATATAAAGATCATATCGACTGAATCTTTAGTGTTTACTTGTATGAACCCCTTTGCCTCACGATATCGATTAAGCTCAAGGCTAGATATGTGTCATCCTCTAATAGCTCAATCATTCACTCGATCCTGTGATAGATTATATAACCTGCGATTGACTCCTCAATCACTTTTGGCATGACCATGCACTTCCATAATCTATAACATCAAGGGGTCAGAGATATCTCTCCATAGGAGGGACAAAAATCCCATCTTGATTATTCATATCCCACTACATGTTTCATAACACACCCGAAGACTACTTTCATAACTACCCAGTTACGGAATAGCGTTTAGCAGTCCCTAAGTAAGTCACTACACATGTTGGAAACCATGAAAATCTCAGGTCTAAGAATTCTATACCAACACTAATTAAGATCACTGATGGCACTACACAAATAGTTCTTGCAGTGTCTCATGTCGGGTCTATCCAACAATATGTTCCCCAACATGTGTCCACATTATCAATTTCGTATCTCCATACCATGATCCATGAGACATGATCATCAATCAATACATATGCTGATCATTTAACCATATTTATTCCACATATGATATTTGATCAGGGATCCTTTAGAAATAGCAACAAATAACATAAAGAGTCTCATAAATGAATCACATATTCATTAGCCAATAATGAGTTATCTATTTCAAGGAACAATATCAGATAAATATGTAAACATAATATGTGATACAATCATCTCTATGATTGCCTCTAGGGCATATCACTAACAATGCTTGCTTGCACGTTGATTTATAGAATTAGATAAATTGTAGATGATGTTATATGTTTGAATGAGGTTAAATATGTAATTATTGCTAGTGGGTGATGATGTGACATGATTGCATATTGAGCTTTAGATTTAGTGTACTGTAACTTTATAGGAAGTATAGATTATTTCCTGGGACTGCCTGTACACACTAACCGGCTGAAAATTTTGTAACTTTCAACTGAATTTTCCTATCATTCGATCGGACCATCCAGCGTGGAGCGCACGGAGCTCACGTGGAGAGCAGAGTGCTCTTCCGTGCACGTGCCGACTTGGCCATCTGACCTATTAAGACATTTGTGCAATCTTTTTTTTATATCTCTATTATGTGATTGTTCTTGTCTCATTCAAATTTGTGGCCATTAGATCTTTTGTTCCAAGATTTGTGCGGATGGATTAGTCTAGATCGCATCCCACTCATCCTAGCCCGCTACTTTAATGTGTCGGTGTCAACTTTTAATTTTTCGATTTGAGCGCCATTGTTTCTCTCTCTCGTGTCCGAGAGAGGAGGAGGAGATAGAGGCGGAGTCAACATCTCTCTTCTTCTCTTTCTCCTCGCCTTGCCTTCATCGTCGCCAGCTTCCGCCGGAGCTCGTCTCTAGGATTTGAGTCACCGGCGGCACACGTGGTGCACTGCTTAGGTGAAGTTGCGCCGTTGAAGATCCTGCGTGTGGTGAGTTCATTTTCCTTTCATCTTTTCTCCGTGTAATTTTTCTATGTTGAGGTAATGTTTTGGGAGAGGTTTTTTTGTGAGCAGAGACTGGTTGAGATTGATGAGCGTTTGTGGCTCAATTTGTTTTAAAAGGTTGTGTTTTGTTCCGTGGATCTAATTTAATTTCTGTGGTTGTTCCATTGAAGGTTTTTTTTGTTGTAGATTTGCTTTATGAATTCATTGGGTTGAAATGTTTATGTTGCCTTCGTCTCCGCCGTGGCTTTACGTGGAATCTGATGTATTGTTCTTAAGTAGTATTTAGAAATCTCACCCCTTAGATCTATATTTGCTTCATTGATTCATTGGTTTGAAATGTATGGTAGCGTTCAATTTCGCCATGGATGCAGCGTGTAACTATGTAGATCTATTCGGGACATGTAACTACGTTGCATTGTGAAAAAAAAATCGTTGATCTGAACATAAATGCATATTTGTGGGAGGGGCAGTAGTAATTTTTTGTGTGCTTTAGTGAGGAGAGAGATTTATTTGCTTCACTATCGGTGCTGCTTATTTTGGCTGGTGCTCTGTGTGAGATTGTGTCAATGTGTTATGGACTTAACCTCCTCAGCTTAGCTTTGGGAGTTTAGTTTCAGTGGGTGGCTGGATGGGGCTAGAGGCTGGAGCAAAAGTGATAAGAAGATGTGTTGTTTTTGGAATTGGGAGGTGGCTGTTGGTTATCATGGTGGATTCCATAATTGGGATTATGGTGGTGGATTGTGTACTATTGTTGGTATTTCTTATGATCGTAGATAAATCTGCAAGTGCACGGATACTGAAGTAGCACTTCCCCTTGGAGTGACCCAAGGGTATCGAACACGAGTAACATGTGTGTACAATCTACGATCAGGATTGTACCCAAGGACAATAATTGTTGGAGATTTTAGCTAGAGAGGACTTATGAGCACTTAACTAGTTGATCTAAGTTAAAGGTAAAATTCTATCGAATGCTTCGAGCACCGGCCCTCCCCTATCTGCTAGACTGAGTCCGATCTTGAGCTCTATGATGTACCCGAACGTGGAGGAATGAAAAGGACGAACAGAGCTATCACCACCTGTTGCCTACCTCACTTTCCGTGGAGCACACAACAAACGAAGGTAATTTCTAACCTAAGCATCACGCCTAAGTTACTAATTACTACTCTAGCCTTGCGCATGAACTTCCTTCTTTATCCAGAGTCTTAGTATTAGAGCACTTAGCTGCACACTAAGCGACGAACCCGCACCGACTCACTTACTTTATATAGAAAGAAGCATCTACCGAGGTACAAGCAAGAAGAAGTCCGACAATCCCGGCGCTTCTCCGGAACTCCGTTGGAAGAACACCGATAAACCCAACACTTCTCCGTAAAAACTTCTGAGAAAACTCCAATATTCTAGGCACTCCTTCCAACGCTTTCCCTCACTCTCTAATGAATCCGACATACTAAAGTAGAGCTGAAAATCTAAAAGTAAGTTGTACTATACTTTGTTGTGTATTTTACAAGTGTGATGAGCTCCTCCTTTTATAATGCCAAATGATGGTTGGAAAGGCGTTTTGGAAGGTCGGTGCGCAAGTAACCGTCATTGGGAGGTAATCAAAGATGTCCACGTGGAAGGCTAGGATGAGCTAGGGCAGAGGCGGTTTGGCTGACCCCTGGGTCCCACCTCTTGGCCTCTCCTTTGGCCAGAAGACTGACTGGTGAGCCCTTATGGCGATTAGGATGGTTTAGCCCCACTTTAAGTGAGTTTTGACTGTCAGATGAGCCCTCCAATCCTTGTACTCATGCGTGGTTGGTCGGAGGTTCCTTTTCGTTGTATGGCGGGTGTATTTTCTCCTTAAGTAACCTGCATACATATTTACCAAAACTAGTGGAAGTGGTTAGTAGTAAACTCCTACCACTAAGTTTTGATAGTACATTTGATATCTTTTATGCAGGAGTTGACGGTTAAAGTTTGCACTTAACGACCATTAACAACACCCCTGCTGTCGGTGATATGGGCACAGGGGTATTTTGACTTAGGGCTTGCAGCGGCCCCGTTCTCCCACGTGGCCATCCCCCGAGGGGGGTCGGGCCCGAGGGTGACATGGCGGCCGCCCACTCTAAGTCCCGGCGCCTCCCGGTGAATACCGCGACAGTGGTCGGGCTCCCCCGACCCCCTCGGGTCGCCGCCACGTGTGCCGGAGTTGGTGAGCGTTCCCAGCACCCACCTACCCCTATTAATGGCGGTGCCGCCAGAGTGCGCCTGCGCGCGCGCGTGCCGCATTAAATGCGAGATGACACGCACGCGCGCGCCTGATGCCGGTCACAGTCAGCTGACCAGCCTGTAATCGGTACGAATGACTGATGGGACGTAGTACAGTACTGGGCATGCCGCCGCATGCTCAGTGGGTGCGCTGTGCACCCCGTTAGGTCACAACAAAATCATGTGAGCCGGCGCAGCTCACTCACCCTACTGGAGTTGGTACGCCAGGTCAAATCAACCCGCACACATCACCGCATACGGTTAGGACAAGCAAGTCTCCGGCCATTTAATGGAGAATGATGCGCGGCGCCATGCATGAAAGATGGGCAGTCTGACATGGGTCTTACCGGTGCTACAGGACGGTGGACTTCTGCCGCAAGCCACAGTGTGGCCCTTAATTGTAAAAGAGCATTTCTTCCTTTTCTCTAGGATATAGCCTGTTCGGCCCATGTGGTGTCCCCTTAGAGTATAAAAGGAGGCCCAGGCCTAGAGGAAAGGGGTTCGATCCCGGAGAACAAGAACGCACATATAGTCCATCACACAGGAGTAGGGTATTACGCCTCGCCGGCGGCCCGAACCTGTATAATCTCTCGTGCCACTGCCTTCTCTTGCATGAAACTCTTTCTCTCTCTCTCTACTCGATCGGTGCACCGGAGTCAGAGCCGGGAACACCTCTCTCACGCGCCCTGGGCCGAACCCAAAACTGGGGCCTCCACAGTCCCCCGCTGATGAGTTTACCCTCCGTCAGCTGGTGCGCATGACCCTAAAAGGCCAAGCGCGGGGTTGGCTTATGAACCTGCCAGCCGCCTCGGTCCACTCCTGGGAGGACTTGTGCCAACAGTTCACCACGAACTTTCAGGGCACATATCCACGCCCAGGAGAAGAAGCTGATCTGCACGCAGTGCAGTGGAGGGACGATGAGTCCCTCCGGTCATATATACAATGGTTCTGCCAGGTCCGCAACACCATCCCCTGTATCCCTGGGCACGCGGTGATATACGCGTTCAGGGGAGGCATGCGGCACAACCGCATGTTGGAGAAGATAGCCTCCAAAGAGCCCCAGACCACCGTGCAACTTTTCGAGCTCGCGGACCGTGTGGCTCGAAAGGAAGAGGCTTGGACCTGGAACCCCTCCGGCTCTGGCGCGGCGGCTATGGCTGCCCCCGAGTCCGTTGCCCGTTCTGGGCAGCGAGAGAAGAGGAGGAAGAAGAGGATTGCCCGCACCGGCGACGAGGGGCATGTCCTCGCCGCCGAAGGCACTTCGCGGCCCCCGTGCAAGGGGAGGGCCACGGGCGACGGCAAGAAGAATGCCGACGCTCCCGGCCGAGAGCGTCAGGCGGGCAAATGGTGCTCTGTGCACAACACCTCCCTCCACGACCTCGTTGACTGCCGCGCGGTCAAGGGCTTCGCCGAGCATGTTAGGAAGTGGGGGAGGAGCGGGGGCAGGAACACCATGGGGGCTAGGGCCCCACGGCTCCTGCCCATGATCGACGAAGTGAGGCCAAGCAGGAGGCCCCCGCCGATGATGATGATGATGATGACTTGGGCTGCCAGGAGCCTGAGGCCACCATCGCCACCATAGATGGGGGAGCATGTGCTCATGCTTCCTACCGCAGTTTCAAATCCATGAAGCGCGAGCTTCTGGCTACGGTCCCCACTCACGAGGCCGCGCGGCGGGCTCGGTGGTCGGAGATCCCGCTCGCCTTCGACCAGACCGACCACCCCCCGCGCATTGCCCGGGGTGGGCAAATTGCGATGGTGGTTTGTCCCACCAATTGCAACATCAAGTTGAGGCGCGTCCTGATAGATGGCGGCGCCACCCTCAATATCCTCTCCCCCACGGCCTATGATCTCATCAAGGTCCCGGGGATGAAGCTCCCGCCGTCCCAGCTGATCATCGGCGTGACGCCGGGGCACACGTGGCGTCGAGGTCACATTGACCTTCCGGTCACTTTTGGTGGCCCCGACAACTTCTGCACCGAGCAGATCGACTTCGATGTGGCGGATCTCAATCTGCCCTACAACGCGGTGCTGGGAAGGCCTGTGTAGATGAAGATGCTGGGCCGACGCGGCCCCTTCACCATCCACGGTGATCTCAAGATCGCGTTAGCTTGCGCGGAGCAGCGCGCAAGTGACCTCGCCGTGGTTCCGAAGCCCGTGGGCGGCGATGAGAGGCCCGAGGCCTCCTCGTCTCACGCCCCGAGGAAGCGGATGACCTCAGGCGACGAGGTCCCCGTGAAGGAGGTGGCACTAGCCGGCGATCCGTCCAAGACCATCAGAATTGGCGGTCAACTGGACGGCAAATAGGAAGACGCGCTCGTCTCCTTCCTGCGGGCAAACACTGACTTCTTCGCATGGAAGCCGTCGGATATGTCCGGGGTCCCCAGGGAGGTGATCGAGCACCGTCTGGCCGTGCGACCGGACGCAAGGCCCGTTCGGCAGAAAGTACGGTGACAGGCCCCCGAGCGCCAAGCCTTCATCCGTGAAGAGGTGGCGCGCCTACTGGAGGCCGGATTCATCCGAGAGGTCATACATCCGGAGTGGCTCACGAACCTGGTCGTCGTCCCCAAGGCGAACGACAAGCTCCGATGTGCATCAACTACACTGACCTCAACAAGGCATGTCCTAAGGACCCTTATCCCCTGCCACGCATAGATCAGATTGTCGACTCCACTGCGGGGTGCGACCTTTTGTGCTTCTTAGATGCATACTCAGGGTATCATCAGATTCGCATGGCTAGGAAGGATGAGGAAAAAAGTGCATTCATTACTCCTGTAGGCACCTATTGTTATACAACTATGGCTTTTGGTTTAAAGAATACAGGCCCTACTTTTCAGCGTACTACTCGTATTACTTTGGGTAGTCAAATAGGGCGTAATGTTGAGGAATATGTCGATGACTTGGTTGTGCGCAACCAAAAGACGTTGCTCTCGGATCTAGCGGAGACCTTCGAGAGTCTCCGCTCCACGCGCATGATGCTGAACCCCAAAAAGTGCGTGTTCGGTGTGCCTGCGGGCAAGCTTCTCGGGTTCATGGTCTCGGCCCGAGGCATAGAGGCCAACCCTGAGAAGATTAGCGCGATAAATAGGATGCGCCCCCAACAAGCTTAGGGATGTCTAGCGCGCCACGGGATGCATGTTTGCCCTAAGCCGGTTTATATCGAGGTTGGGAGAGAAGGCGCTACCCCTATTTAAACTCCTCAAGCGCTCCGGACTGTTTAGGTGGACGGAGGAAGCTGGGCAAGCCCTCAACCAGTTGAAGGCTTACATTAGCTCCCCCCGATCCTAATTGCCCCCGAGCCCGAGGAGTCGTTGCTGCTCTACTTAGCGGCGACCCCACAAGTAGTTAGCGCAGCGCTAGTGGTGGAGCGCGCCGAGGAAAGCCCTCGGCTCACGCTCCACCGATTGTGTTGGTACAGCCCGGGCCAGAGGGCAACGAAGGAGCCCGTCAGCCAGGCGAGGGCCCTGAGGCCCCCCAGGTTGATGATGGCCCTCCATCCCCTCGTCAGACATCATTAGGTGCCCCCGGTTCCCAGGATGGCCCCGAGGCCACTTGGGGGAGGAGCGGCCCGACGCCTTATGACCCCAAGGCTGCCGGCATGGAGATGGAGTGGCCCCAGAGCGGCCCCTCCCACCATATATGTACGGGATCTGACACCCATAGCGAAAGAGCTAGGCCCCGCCGAAAGGTGCAGCGGCCAGTTTATTTCGTTAGTGAGGCGTTGCGGGATACAAAGACCCGGTACCCTCAGGCCCAGAAGTTGCTTTACGCAGTTCTGGTGGCTTCGAGGAAATTGAGCCATTATTTCCAGGCGCACCTGGTCACATTGGTGATGTCCTACTCCCTCGGGCAAATCCTCCGTAACCGAGAGGGGACCGGGCGGGTGGTCAAGTGGGCCATCGAACTCTCCGAGATCGATCTCCACTTTGAACCACGCCACGCAATTAAGAGCCAGGCCCTCGAACCCGACCTCGGATCCCCCGACCCCGAGGCCGGAGCCGATCCCTCGCAGCAAACCAGCGGCCCCTATTGGGTGATGCAGTTTGACGGCTCGCTTGCCCTCCAGGGTACCGGTGCTGGGTCACTTTGACCTCACCAAACGGGGACATCCTCAAATATCTGGTTCACCTCGATTTCCGGGCAACCAATAATATAGTGAAGTACGAGGGGCTACTTGCAGGACTCAGAGCGGCGGCTGGAATGGGGATCCGCCGCCTCTTGGTTCTTGGCGACTCCCAGCTAGTCATGAACCAGGTCTCCAAGGAATACCGCTGCTCCGACCCGCAAATGGAGGCCTACGTCCGCGAAGTGCGGCGTATGGAGCGTCATTTTGACGGGTTAGAACTATAGCACATGCCCAGACGGGACAACGCGCTCGCCGACGAGCTATCAAGACTCGCCTCGTCACGCGCCCTAGCCCCACCGGGTGCCTTTGAAGAAAGGCTTACCCAGCCGTCGGAGTGTCTTGATCCCCCCGGGGACTCAGAGGCTACCACGCCACCCTCGGGCCCGAGGGAGTCCAGGCCCCGAGGCCCGAAGGGGTCGAGCCCGACCCCCCACGACAAATCGCCTGGATGACTGAGATCCAAGCATTCCTCAAAGATGAGACTTTCCCCGAGGATCGCGAGGGGAGTGAGCGAGTCATCCGCATCTCCAAGAGGTACGTGTTGGTAGAGGGGGCCCTCTACCGATGCTGTGCCAATGGAATCCTCCTAAAATGCATCTCTCGGGACCATGGCATCGAGCTTCTCGCCGATGTCCATGAAGGTGAGTGTGGCGCTCATTCCGCCTCGCGCACCTTGGTTGGCTAGGCTTTCCGACAGGGTTTCTACTGGCTCACAGTGCTCCAAGATGCAGCTGATTTGGTCAGGCAATGCAGAGCATGTCAATTCCATGCCAAACAAACACATTTGCCGGCCCAAGCCCTGCAGACCATCCCGCTCTCATGGCCCTTCGCGGTCTATGGGCTAGACATCTTCGGTCCATTCAAGAAGGCCCTGGGCGGGTACGAGTACCTCTATGTTGCCATCGACAAGTTCACCAAATGGCCCGAGGCTTACCCGGTCATCAAGATCGACAAACACTCGGCCCTCAAGTTCATCAAGCGCATCACTGCCCGGTTCGGGGTGCCCAACCGTATCATTACGGACAACGGCACCCAGTTCACAAGTGAATTGTTTGGCGACTATTGCGACGACATGGGCATCAAGCTCTGTGGAGTGCGCCAAGGCGGAAATCCTCAAAGGCCTCAAGACCAAGACATACAACGTCCTCAAGAAACACGCGACTCGTGGATCGATGAGCTACCAGCAGTGCTATGGGCTAACCGGACTACCCCGAGCCGTGCCACAGGGGAACCCGTTTTTCCTGGTTTACGGCGCGGAGGCGGTCCTCCCATCCGAGCTCACCCTGGGATCTCCGCGAGCCGCCATGTACAACGAGGCAGATCAAGAGCACCTCCGACGGGACGACCTCGACTACCTTGAAGAACGAAGGGGGCGCGCCACCCTTCGGGCTGCGCGTTACCAACAGAGCCTAAGGCGCTACCATCAGCGCCATGTCCGGGCCCGATCACTCAGTGTGAACGATCTCGTCCTACACCGTGTCCAAACGCGTGCTAGACTGAGCAAGCTCTCACCTATGTGGGAGGGGCCGTTTCGAGTGATCGGTGTCCCCCGATCGGGCTCGGTCTGGCTGGCCATGGAGGATGGCACCGAGTTGCCTAACCCGTGGAACATCGAGAACCTTCGTCGCTTCTACCCATAAAGGAATCGCTGTTGTTATACCTCAGGCTCGGGCCAACCCGCGTGTCCCCTCGGGCACGCCGAAGTTGGCCGGGGGCTCCCACTATCAATATATTCTCCTTACGCATTTATTTTCTAAGCAGCGGAGTCCTTTCTTATGTTTACATTCGAGCCAACTGTGATTTCTTCTTCGCTTGATCTGTTGGGTGTTTTGTCTTAACTCGGGGCGCTTGTGTTCGTGTTGCTCCCGGTGATTCGGACAGCCTAGACACCGACGGGGCCTAGAGCGAGCCGTGCCCCACGACATGTTGAACTCTAGGGGAACTCGCCAATGGCCCACAATCAGGTCCGCACTTACCCCGGTCATCCTGCTCTCGGCCTGGCCAGTCTCGACACGTGGAATTCCCCAAGTGCACTAGCTCTGGTCCCTATCACTTGGGATAACGACCCGAACCCAAGCCCCCGCTTGAGTCAAAACACCGGACGAATCAACAAGAAAGATCCAGTAGGATCACAAGACAAAGTAGCAAACTAACATGAACTCATGGAATATTCATTGCAGGAAGAAAAAAGCTAGCATAATGGGAAGTGTTGATTATTACATAATCGGCACGAAGGCCTAACAGACAAGCATGATAAAAAAAGAAAGGAGGGGGGAGCTGGCATCTGCGGGCCTCGGCTTGCGGGGTTACGCCTCGCCGCCGTCATCGCTGTCCTCACCGTTCTCGCCATCATCGTCGCCCTCGTCCTCGTCGTCGGAGGCCGGTGCAGGGGCGAACCGGGGGGCCGTCCCCTCGAAGGAGTGGACGATTTCTCGGGTGGCCTCTCGGACTCGGGCGCGGGCGGCTGCCTCAGTCCCCGGCGGGAAGTCGTCGAAGACGGCCCATGGCGAGAAGTCGGGGTTGCGCGCCTGGCAGCTTGCCAGCACCAGCTCCACCGCCCCCTCGGTGAGGCCCTTCGAGGAAGCCTTGATGGTCTCCTCGATCTCCTCGGGGAGCTTCTCGAGGTCCTCGGCCATGTTGGCGAGGCGGTGGGCGACCCCGGACGTGGTGTCACCGAAGTTGTACAGCCGACCCTGCCAGACGCCCGCCTCACGCCCGGCGTGCTCCAGCTTGGTGACGGCGTCCTGGAGCATGCCGGGGCCAACCTCGTTGGCCAACCGGAGGGCCTCGAGCTCTCCGGTTCGGGAGGACAGAAGCTGCTGCAGCCCTGCAGCGGTCTCCTCGGCTGCGGCGAGGTGGGGGGCCAGGCCGCTCTGGGCCTCGGGCACCCCGACACCCCACGCCATCTCCTCCACCTCCTTTGCCCGCGCCTCAAGCTCGGCGGCGCGCTTCTCTAGAGCAGCCCTCTCGGCGCGGGCGCTCTCGATGTGCGCAAGCTCGCGCGCCATCAAGGCCTCCTTGCGCTTGGAGGCCTCAGACTCGCGCCCGGCAATCCGGGCTGCGCGCTCCACTCGGGCGTGCAAGCTCTCGGCCAATTGCCGGTTCGCGGCCTCGGACTCTGCGAGGATTCGGGCCTGCTCGGTGATGGTGGCCTCGCGGAGATGGAGCGCGGCCTCCATCTCCGCGGCGACTGCCTCATGCGTTGCCAGGGTCTCTTCTCGCGCCTTTAGTTCGGCGGCGCGGACCCGCAACATCCTGTTGCGCGCCGCCAGGCCCTCTTCGCGATGGTGGATGGCGGCTTCGGCCTCAGCCGCCTTCTGCTCCCGGGCCGTGGCGGCGTCTAGGACCCCCCGCGCGGCGTCGCGCCGGTGTGATAGGTCAGTGGACAGGGACTCGTATTGGCGGCGGAGGTCCAGGGCGCTCCCCTCCATGGCCGCGGTCGCGGCGAGCGCCCTCCTCCACCTCCCGAGTGATCTCCGCCAAGGCGTCGGTGCGCGCGTCGAGTGACGCGAGGTGGGCGGCGTGAGCTTTCCGGCCAGCCTCCAAGGAACGCGCCCCTCGGCAAGCCACTCCCACTCCGCGGCCAGCTCGGCCCTCTCCCCCGCCAGGGCATGCATTTGGGCGTTGAGCCCTTCCACAATGGCGGAATTGGCCGTCGCCATGGCTTGGAGTAGGGGCTCCGTGCCAAACAGGGTGGAGGCAGAAAAGGAGGTCCGACGCCCCGGCCCCCAACGGGGACTCGGGCTCAGCCTCGGGGGCCCCACCATGGTCTGGCCCTCCCTCCGGGGCTTGGTTGGTCTTGGGCAACGGGGCACCGCTCGCATCCCTGGCGGCCAACACCAGCATCTGGAGCCGAGTCACCTCGGCCTCCTCCCGGGCGCGGGCTGCTTCGGCCTCCCGCGCGGCTGCCTCGGCTTGCCGCGCAAGGGCCGCTTCGTGGGCAGCTTCTTCCGCCTCTTGCAGGCGGGCCTCGGCAGCTTGTAGATCGACCGCCTATCGGGTCGTCTCCTCGGCCGATGGCCCCTTGGCCTCGGTCCTTGCGGGTCAGCCGGTCTTGGATTGACGGGAGGTGCCACCGCCGCAGGCGCTCCGAGGCGAGAGATTGCTGGACAGAAAAGGCCAAAAACAAGGCATACATAAATATAATGAAAGAGAAAGGGGGTGGCCCCTGTTGGGAGTGAGGCTGTACCTGCTGGATGGACGCCTGAACGTCCACTTCGGGGGCTCGATAAAGCCCCCCTTGCTGGGCTCAGTCCCCTGGCGAGGCGCGACCTCCCCCAGCTTGTGGAGCCACCTTTTCTTCTTTTCTCCCCCGGGCGGGGGCAATGGCGAGCCGCTCGCCAACTACCCCCCAAGGCACTCTCAGCTCCACCCCCTCGGGGTGGAGATGGTTGAGGGCTCTCCGCAGGCTTGCGCTTCCCCTTGGGGTCGCTGGGGCGGCTGATCCTGGAGCTACCACCGTGGGGGGTCGACAAGCGACCCTCGTCGGAAGAAGGCCGCTCTCCTCCTCCGCTGTGGCTACCGCCAGCGCCGTCGTGGCCTCGGTCCCCCGAAGCGCTGATCGCAACCATGATCGGCCGTATGCTGTCTCGGTCGGGGTCGCAGCACAGGGGGATGACCCCTGCAGGGATCAAGGACGGCTCGACCGTGCTGAGGTTCAGCACGCACTGGATCACCACCCGGAGGTCCTCTGGATTCCAGTCCCAGTTGCGGCCCGGGTGTGACCGACCAGGGTCCTCGGAGCCGCTGTATGCCCAGGCGCCCCGGGTGCGCCGCTGGAGCGGGGCAATGCGGCGACGGAGGTAATCAGCGAAGACCATGGCGCCGATGAGGCCCTGGGAGCGTAGGCCAACCAGGCGGTCCATGTCACGCCCAGAAATTTATCCCAAATTTCCAGACTATTTTGCGTATAAATCCCTGTCCAAGAATCAAGCTAGGGTACACAAAACGATAAATTAATATACAGATCCAAACGTAAATAAAGCGTAAATACTTACAAAAGAGGCACTTAGTCCTCACACCGAAAAGAAAACAGCAGCGGAAAAAGGCGATGATCCTAGCGGGAATTCAGCTCCACTCCACAGGCAAAACTCAAGTGGGGTATAAGCCTTGGTCTTCTAACTTCGTCTTCAGCTCAGAAGCACTACACTTCTGAAAAGGGGAACAATAGCAAGACTGAGTACAACCACCGTACTCAACAAGCCACACCAACGGTGCATTCGAGCAAGGGGAGACAAGGAGGGTTTTGTGGCTATTTGCATAAAGGCGGTTGTAAACAGTTATAGTTGAAAACAGTAAAACAGTTGATTAATTAAGACAAGATTAAACATCTCCACTGAACAACGTTACACCACGTTGAACAGGCCCAACCATTCCACCTGAACTAAACCAGTTCATTAAATCATGTTCATTAATAAAGTGGGACTAATCACGGTGAATCTGGTTGATCGCCCATAACCGCGGGTACGGCTATTCGAATAGTTTTACTCTAATCAGAGGTGCGCAACTGTACCCACAAGACACGATTCCACACATGTTGCCATGCCCCAAAATACCACCATGGTACTGCAAAGAGGAAAATCGTGACAAGACCCTTCGCATAACTCCCCCTAACCAAGCACACCACACCTCAGGTTTCGCCCCCACCTTTAAGCCAAGGTAGGCAGCCCCCTCTCGTGCCTTGGTGAATCCGGAAGCTGATCAACGGGTAAACCCCTGCCAACCCAACCCCATCACGCCCACCCTTGCCTGGATGCGTCAGCTAGGAAAAAGCTATACTACAAGTCTAACAGTTACCTGTCACGCCCGGAATTTCTATCCAAAACTCCAAACGCTTACAGTGTGTAAACCCTTGTCCAGGAATCAGCCGAGGCACACAATAACAAATTGATAATCGAGTGCAATATTTATCTAATTAATTGACGAATATAAAGTCATTACAGAGGTAGATAGTTCCTCTCAAACAATAAAGATCTAAGTAGCGGAATATAAAAAAAATAACGCAGGTGACTCCAATCCACAAGCATCTTGACCAGAGCTACGCCTAATCCTCCACACCTTCAGCATCACTGTAGAACTCCTCCTCCGATGAATGATTGCAAGGTGAGTATATGGTATACTCAGCAAGCCACGCAGCAAATATGCAAGTGCAAAGGATAACAAAGGATGGCATAATATAGTCTCATTTGCGTAAATAGCATTTAACAAATACTACAGAATTTAGCAAAACAGTAAAGTATTTAATTAAACAATATTAATCCAATGCTATGCAACACACCCGTTGCACAGGCCCAACCATTCTGAACAACCATTCCCGGCTGTACAGACCTATCTCCAAACCAGGAATATGCCATTCCAAACCAGGAGCTAATCAAATTATTACCAATTACAAAATCATTTATTATGGTGAGAAGTGTGAGACTAATCACGAAAGACATTGTTAGACTCACCCATGACCGCGGGCACGGCTATTCGAATAGTTCTACTCTAGCCAGAGGCGTACCACTGTACCCACAAGACACAACCTCAACATCATGTCAACCATGCGTCACGATACTTAGCAAGTACCCGAATAGAGATTGTGACATTACCCTCTGCATAATGCAATTCAAAGCAGTGCACCATTCCTGGATCATAATCACCCCTTATAAAACAAGGCATGGACTCCCCAGCGACCCCCGTGGGCTTATCTCCGCCACTTCTCAACCCGGTGCCCCACAATGAACCTCACTACACAAAGGGTAAAGCCGTTGCCCACGCTAGCTTGTGGTTGGCACGGTTAATGTTTCACAACCGAAACTCGTGAACCGGTCCTTAACTGTCATGAGCACGACCATCCAAACCATGTGCTCACAACCCACCATTATCAAGTTTTAGTTGGCATATTTATTAATCACCCTATCATGATTAACCATCTTAATCTACCATTAATCCATCATCAAATAATAGTGAAGCATTAATTACCCCATTTATGTGAGATAGTGTCTCTAAGCATGACTAAGCATCCTAATTAATTTAGCTAAAACCATATAATGTTCTAGCTAATCCAATTATTAACCAAGTGACAAAGTAAAGGTAATCAAAACAAAGGGGCTTTAGCAAAGACAATAGGTTGTTCCCACCCGATGACATTCAAAAATAAATGCAGTAGTTGAATAAAAACAAATAGCTTTAAATGGGATCAACATGCTCAAAGGGTATTTAGGATCTGGGTGACTTGCCTTGAGCTTCGTGAAACACTTCGGAACCTTCTTCCGCGTAAACGCTCTCCTCCGGAACGTCGGAAACTAAAGCGAATGAACAAAATCAATAAAACAGTACAAAAACAAGCATAAACAGTACATGTGGATATTTTTTAACATGTAGATCTCGATTTTAGATGAATTTAGCAACTTGAACCACTTGAATCCGAGTTACGATGATTTAGTTATGAATTTCTGAAGTTTAACCAAAATTCACCTAAAAAACAAAAACGATCGGCGACGAACAGACAGCAACAGAAGCTAGGGCCGGCGGTGGTGGAGACTTTCCGACGGCTTTCGGCAGAGACGAGTGGGTGGCCGGGCTTCCTCTCCTTGCTGCGAACCCAACGGTGGTCGTCCCGAGCGACGGCGGCGACAGGAACGATGCAAAGCTCGGCTGAACTTTTCGCGGCGATTACGGCGCACAAGCAGCAGCGGCTAGGGCTCCACGATCGACGAGGGGCTGGGGCGAAGGTAGTGGCGGATAGAGGAGGTCCAGGGGGTCCATTTTACAGGGGCAGGGGCGGCGGCTCGGCCCAAGGCAACCGGAATCGGGGAAGGAAAAACTAGGGTTAGGAAGGAAAGAACCGATCCGAATCGATCTCGAATCCGGCGATTTCCAAACGAATTAGACTAAACTTTCTATAGAGAAGAGATAGAGGAGATCAAGGGGATTATTTCCCCTCTATCAATTTAATCAAATCGGGCAAGAAACGAAGAAATTTTGGAAGGGGCGGCTACTCTATGGCGCTCGGAGTCGGCGACTGCTACGGCGCGAGGACGAAGACGACCCCGACCGGGGGGTCCCACCTGCTGGCGCCAGGAGAGAGAGAGAGGGCGGCTCAGCCTGGTGGGCTGGCTAGGCTGCAGGCCAGGCCAAAGAGAGGAGGGGAGAGGGAAAAAGAAAATGGGCTTTTGGCCCAAAACCAAAAGAGAGAGGTTAAACTATTTTTCTTTTTAAGTGTTGCATGAAATGTAATTCCATTGATAAAAAAATACTTTCTTGGCTCAAATAAATCCCAGAAAAATCTAGGAATAATTGAATCAAGAAAAATATTTATTAAAGTTTTATTAAGCCCACTTTTATATTGGAATTTATTAACTTAAAATTAGATCTTTTCTTCTAGGCTTTTAAAATCGTTTCTACTAATTCCATTTAAACAACAATTTATAATTTAGAGATTTTTAGGGTGTGACAAACCTACCCCCCTTAAACATAATCTCGTCCACGAGATTCGGAAGAGCTGGCGAAAAGATGCGGATGAGCTGACTTTAATTCATCTTCTCGTTCCCAGGTAGCTTCTTCTTCCGAGTGGTTACTCCATTGGACCTTAAGGGTACCCACTGAAGAAGCTAATCCTGAGCA
The DNA here is from genome assembly GCA_000573905.2 of Oryza punctata. Lineage (NCBI taxonomy): Eukaryota > Viridiplantae > Streptophyta > Magnoliopsida > Poales > Poaceae > Oryza > Oryza punctata. The sequence continues at coordinate 21,952,844 of CM002490.2, read as the reverse complement.
GATAGAAATCCATGAGGAGTAACCACTCGGATAGATAATGTAATTATCCCATTATGTGTACCAGTGGTAATTAAGCATGGCTAAGCATATATAATTCTAGCGAGGTGGACATGAGACACAAGCTAGTCAAATTATCACCCAGGTTTGGCAAAGAAAGGACATCAAGTAAATAGGGCACAAGCGAGCAGATAGGTAAACACTATTCCCATGTAATTAGCAAAACATGCAATTTATTTGTAAACGGTAAAACATTTTATAAATTGGGATCAAAATGCTCAAGGAGAATGTGTGACTTGCCTTGCTTCTTCAACTGACCTTCCGAACTCTTTTCCTCACGAACGCGATCGTCCGAAACGGCGGAATCTACACGTTGGCACGCAAAACGAGGAAAAACCCTAATAAAAACCAAGTAAACAACACATAAAAAGTAAACAAACATGTAGAGCTCAAATTTATATGAATTTTGCAAGTTGAATGGCCCAATTTGGAGTTCGTATGAATTAGTTATGAATTTTAGAATATGAACTATGTAATTACTATTAACCGAAAAACCTTAATTAATTGATATGTTTTAACGCTCGCGAACGGACAAGGTTAACGGAAAACAAACTCCGGTTAACGAGCCTCACGGGTCAGCAACTCGACGAGTCAACCTACCGTGGCACGGGACCACGCAAACGGTCAACTGAACCGGCGAATAGAACCGGCGGCTCAGAACGGCTCTAGGGTTTTAGAACGACTCAAGACGACCAAACCGACATGACACTACGCCACACTATGCGCGAGCGTAAGCAGCGAGCGGCTAGTGAATGCATACGTACCACAGCGAGGGCACGACTACGGCTATGGCTACGTGCGGCGGTAGTGAGGTCGGTAAACCGACACGGCTAGGCGGCTGCTAGGTAGCTAGGGTTTTAGGCGGCTGACGGCGCGGCAAGCAACACGGCGAAGCGGCAGCGGCACGGTAATGGGTCGGCAACACGGCTACCGTGTGCGACAAAACAGCGGCAGCGGCACGGCTGCAGCAAAATAGCACGCGGCAGCCGGTAGACGGAGCAACGACGGCTTGCGGCACTAGGGCAGCGGCAACGGCACGGCACGGGGCGGTAGGGCCAGCACGGCAGCGGCGGCGAGGCCCGCAGCAGCTACACGACACGGCAACAACACGGCAATGTCGACACGTGGCAAAACAGCGGCGACACAGCAAGCGGCGCAGCGGCGGCTGTGGCGGCGGCGCGCGGCACACCAGCGATGCGGCAACGGCGGCGTGTGGTACAGCCGCGGCGGTGACATGGCAGCGATGCGGCGCCTGCGTGTGGTATGGCAGCTACGGCGGCGGCGCGGTTAATTCGGCGGCGGCGCGGTTAAGGCAGCAGCGGCATGCGGCTGCTGCTAGGGCAGCGGCGGTATGGCAGTGGCAGCGATTGCGGCACGCGGCTGCGGCGAGGCAGCGCGGTGGCGGCATGGCAACGGTAGCAGCACGCAGCTGCGGCACGCAGCGGGGGCAGCGGCAGCGGCTAGCGGCGGCGCAGCGAGCGGCGGCTAGGGTTAGGCGGCGCAGGGGAGGGGCGGCTAGGGTTAGGGGGCGTAGGGGGGTGGAGGGGCTTTTATAGAGGTGGAGGAGGGGGGTTTAGTCGGGCCGGCCCAAGGGAGGGGTGGCGCACGGCAGTGGGGGGAAAGAGGCGCTCGGCAGAGGGGGAAAGGAATACGGGAGAAAGAGGAAACCTACAAGGGAAAGGTGGGGGAAACAAATGCGGTGCCATTTCGGGAAAGGAAAAAGAAACTGAATCAGAATAGGAGTAGGACTTGGCTTGTCAGACACAATGAAACAGTGGCAACCAAAGGGGTCGGTGGATACAACGAACCACGAACTGGGAGAGTGAACCGGGAACGGTTCACGACCAAGGAGGGGAAGAAAAGAATTATTAATTCAAAACCTGACATTTTAAATTAACATTATTACTTCATCTGCTTTGCATATTCCGCTGAAAGTCCTGTTAACGATTTGAAGCAAAGAGAATTCGAAAAAAGTTCTCCCTGACGATTCCGATTATTACGCATATTGTTAATTTAGGGTTTGCTCCTGGTTAAATAAACAATTTCTTTTAGGCAATTTATTTTATGAATTTAGAGCTAGAAGGGGAAACTCTAGGGTGTGATAGTCCAGGACAGCGTCACACGCGTCCCCGAGGGTGACGGCCGACCGCCATGTTGGTCTCTGCACCAGCGGACGGCTTGGGAGTCGGAGACGACGCTCGTCGGGGAGGCTGGTGTAGAACCATTCGCTCTTCCAGTCGTCCCACTTCTTCCACAGGACGCAGGGGATGTACTGCTACGCCGCCTACGTGCGCGGCTAGAAGTAGCAGCCGCCGACCTCCGTCGTCGGTAACACGGACTATGCGGTGTAGAACCACCGGAACAGTCGGAGGGTGGGCCTCACCCCCACAAACATCTCGCACAGGTGTGCGAAGATCGCCAACGTCATCACGGCGTTGGGAGTGAGGTGCGCCATCTGGAGGTCATAGTACTCCAGGACGTCCAGGAAGAAGCGCGAGAACGGTGGAATCAGCCCCACCATGGTGAAGGGGAGGAAGAATACCGACCGGTGAGGGATCTGCGGCGTCGGGCGCGCTTCGCCCAGCATCACCACCTCCTGGTCGGGCACTGCCGGCATGAATTTGCGCGGCAGGTTGGCAATTCCGTCGTTGGTGATCTCAGATGGTGGTAGCACGCTGCCCTCGACTGGCGAAGATCCCCACGCCATCGCACTGGAAGAGGAACGCGGGAAAGAGTGTGTGCGGCGAAGAAGGGCGCTGGGAGACGAAGCGAGCTAGGGCGCAAGGGAGTTGTGTTGGGCAAAAGTGGCGAAGGAAGGGGAAAATCTCCTTCTCGATGCCCTTTATACCCCAGCCACTGCCGTGCTCGGCTCTTTGTTTCCCACGCCCACTAACTCGCTCCCTCGATTACCGCGCACACTCCCTCCACTAGCCCTACTACTCCGTTTCCGGTGAGCGTGCAAAATCCCGCTACCGTCACGAAGATAGAGGGACAGATCGCGTCCGCATTGGTGGCGCGTGTGGTTGCCGAAAAATACGCCATCATCACAACTCCGGGCGTATAGACGGACGTGCCCGTTTTGCACGCCGCCCCGGATAATAAGGCCGTTACGGGGTAATGGTCCATTATCGCTGATAGGAGCTTTTTCTTTCCTTTGCGCAGAAACGGCGATTGTCCATCTTATCCAAGAACCTAGGCCCACGTAACACCGGACCAACAAGGTGGTGTCAAACCTGGTGGACCCATGGTGGGCCCCCACAGGCTTTACGTCGGGGGCTATTGTCGGTGACATGGGCCCAGGGGTATGTTGACTTAGGGCTTGTAGCGGGCCCGTTCTCCCACGTGGCCATCCCCCGAAGGGAGATCGGACCCGAGGGTGACGTGGCGGCCGCCCACTCTAAGTCCCGGCACCTCCCGGTGAATACCGCGACTGGGGTCGGGCTCTCCCGACCCCCTCGGGCCACCACCACGTGTGCTAGAGTAGGTGAGCGTTCCCAGCGCCCACCTACCCCCATTAATGGTGGTGCAGCCGGAGTGCTCCTACGCGCACGCACGTGCCGCATTAAATGCGAGATGACACGCACGCGCGCGCCTGATGCCAGTCATAGTCGGTTGACCGGCCTGTGATCGATACGTATGACCGATGGGACGCAGTACAATACTGGGCATGCCGCCGCACGCCCGGTGGGTGCGCTGCGCACGCCGTCAGGTCACATCAAAATCATGTGAGTCGGCGCAGCTCACTCACCTTACTGGAGTTGGTACGCCAGGTCAAATCACCCGGCACACATCGCCGCGTACGGTTGGGACAAGCCAGTCTTCGGCCGTTTAATGGAGAATGACGGTCGGCACCATGCATGAAAGATGGGCGGTCTGACAGGGGTCATACCGGCGCTACAGGACGATGGACTTCTGCCGCAAGCCACAGTGTGGCCCTTAATTGTAAAAGAGCATTTCTTCCTTTTCTCTAGGATATAGCATGTTCGGCCCATGTGGTGTCCCTTTAGAGTATAAAAGGAGGCCCAGGCCTAGAGGAAATGTCACACCCTGGAGTTTCCCCTTCTAGCTCTAAATTCATAAAATAAATTGCCTAAAAGAAATTGTTTATTTAATTAGGAGCAAACCCTGAATTAACAATGTGCGCAATAGTCGGAATTGTTAGGGAGATGCTTCAATTCATTAACAGGACTTTCAGCGGAATATGCAGAGCAGTCGAAGTAATAATGTTAATTTAAAGTGTCAGGTTTTGAATTAATAATTCCTTCCTTCCCCTCCTTTGGTCGTGAACCGTTCTCGGTTCACTCTCCCTGTTCGTGTTTCGTTTTATCCGCCGACCCTTTTGTTGCCACGGTTTCGTTTTGTATGACGAGCCAAGCCCGACTCCTATTCCGATTCAGTTTCTTTTTCCTTTCCCGAAAAGGCACTGCATTTGTTTCCCCCACCTTTCCTTTTTAGGTTTCCTTTTGTCCCGTATTCCTTTCCCCCCTCTGCCGAGCGCCTCTTTTCTCCCTCTGCCGTGCGCCACCCCTCCCTTGGGCCAGCCCGACCAAAACCCCCCTCCTCCACCTCTATAAAAGCCACCCCACCCCCTGCACCGCCTAACCCTAACCGCCCCTCCCCTGCGCTGCCTAACCCTAGCCGCCGCTTGCTGCGCCGCCGCTAACCACTGCCGTGTCGCCGCCTTCCTGCCGCCTCGCTGCGCCGCCCGTGAGCGCTCCCTTTTCGTCACCGGCATAGTTGTCGTCGTGATCTTTCCCCTTTTATTTTTTTGGCATACCATCGCTGTGCACGTGCCGCTTCATCGCCTCGCCGCTGCCACGCCGCCGACGCGTCGCTGCCCTAGCCGCAGCCGCGTGCCGCTGCTGAATAGCCGCAGCCGCGTGCCACTGCTGCCCATGCCGCAGCCGCGTTCTGCTGCTGCCCTAACCGCACCGCCGTCACAGCCACCGCCGCGCTGCTCCCTGTGCCGTCGCTGCCACACCACACGCCGCCGCTGCCATACCGTCGCTGCCATGCCACCGCCGCTGCCCTAGCCGCTGCTGCGCCGCTACTGCCGTGCGCCGCTGCCCTAGCTGCAACCATGCGCCGCCGCTACTGTGTTGTCACTGCCATGCCGTCTGCCACTGCCGCTACTCAACCGTGCCGCTGCCCGAACCCTGGCTGCGTTGCCGAGTCGCCGGCTGTGTTGCAAGCGCTTGCTAGCCATTTGTCGCTTATGTTCGCACATAGTGTGGCATAGTGTTATATCGGTTTGGTCGTACCGAGTCGTTCCAAAACCCTAGAGCCTTTCTGAGCCGCTGGTTTTGTTCGCCAGTTCGGTTGACCGTTTGCGTGGTCCCGTGCCACGGTAGGTTGATTCGTTGAGTCGCTGACCCGTGAGGCTCGTTAACCGGAGTTTGTTTTCCGTTAACCTTGTCCGTTCGCAGCGTTAAAGCATATCAATTACTTAAGGTTTTTCGGTCGATAGTAATTACATAGTTCATATTCTAAAATTCATATTTTAATCATCCGAGTTCCGTTTTAATCCATTCAAGTTTCGGTGGATTCATTAAAATGTCTAGAATTCATTAAAGTTGGTTTCTTTTGCTGTTTTAGTAGACTTACTGCTTGTATTGCTTGTGTGCTTTGTTTTTCGTATAGAATCCGATAGTTCCGACGTTCCAGAGTATTTCGAAGTGGTCGCCAAAGTGAGCAAGGCAAGTCATGCTATCCATTTGATCATATTGTACCTACTTTGCAAATGTCTTATTTATTCTCAAATACTGCACTGTTTTATAATACCATTTTATGGGCTTATTTACCTACTGTACTCAGCCACATAGCTCTGATTACCTTGTACCTTTGATAGCTTGGGAAGTAATTTGAGTAGTTGCTAGGTTAGGACATGCTTAGCCCTGCTTAGAAACATTAGCATACTAATGGGATAACTAGTGTACCTCTATTACCTAATGATGAATATTTAGTGGTAGCTCACGATGGCTGATCGTGAATGATTAATTAATTGGTCCAACTAAAACCTGATTAATGGTGGGTTGTGAGTACATGGTTTTGATGGTCGTACTCATGACAATTAAGGACCGATTCGCGGAAAACCCTCGAAGAATTACCGTACTTTCCACAAGCTAGCATGGCTAATAGCTGGGCTCGTAGTGTAGCCTTTCTTAGCCGACGCATCCAGGCAATGGTGGGCGTGATGGAGTTGGGTCAGTGGGGGTTTACTCATTGATCAGCTGCCAGATTCACCTAGGCACGAGAGGGGGCTGCCTGCCTTGGTTAAAATGTGGGGGCGAAACCTGAGGTGTGGTGCGCTTGGTTAGCGAGGGTTATGCGAAGGGTCTTGTCATAGTTCCTTTCCGGTATACCGTGGTTGTATGCCGGCGCACGGTAACGTGTTGTGGGGCTATGTCTTGTGGGTACAGTTGTACACCTCTGATCAGAGGAAAACTATTCGAATGGCCCCGCGGTTATGGGTGGTCAACCAGATTCACCGTGATTAGTCATAACCCTAATAACATGATCTAATGGAATTGGTTTAGTTCAGGTGGAATGGTTTGGGCCTGTCGCAACGTGGTGTAGCGTTGGATAGTGATGATTTAATTTTGCTTAATTAACTCAACTATTTTACTTCATTCAACTATCGTTTTTAAATGCTTGTTTTATGCAATTCAATCTTTAGCCTCCTTTGGAATTATTTGCATCATTTTCCTATTCCGATATGACTTGTTGAGTACAGTGGGTAGTACTCAGTTGTCACGCCCGGAAATTTATCCCAAATTTCCAGACTATTTTGCGTATAAATCCCTATTCAGGAATAAAGCTAGGGTACACAAAACGACAAATTAATATACAGATCCAAACATAAATAAAGCGTAAATACTTACAAAAGAGGCACTTAGTCCTCACACCGAAAAGAAAACAACAGCGGAAAAATGCGACGATCCTACCGGGGCTTCAGCTCCACTCCTCAGGCAAAACTTGACCGGGGTATAAGCCTTGGTCTTCTAGCTTCGTCTTCAGCTTAGAAGCACTACACTTCTGAAAAGAGGAATGATAGCAAGACTAAGTACAACCACTATACTCAACAAGCCACACCAACGATGCATTCGTGCAAGGGGAGACAAGGAGGATTTGTGGCTATTTGCATAAAGGCGATTGTAAACATGTATAGTTGAAAACAGTAAAACAGCCGATTAATTAAGGCAAGTTTAAACATCTCCACTGAACAACACTACACCACGTTGAACAGGCCCAGCCATTCCACCTGAACTAAACCAGTTCATTAAGTCAAGTTATTAATAAAGTGGGACTAATCACGGTGAATCTGGTTGATCGCCCATAACCGCGGGCACGGCTATTCGAATAGTGTGAGGCGGGTGATTGGCTGCATGCGATAGAGAAGAAGTTGGACCTGCTTCAATGCACATGTCTCCTTTGCTTCACCAGCTCCACGGCCGTGCCTCTGAGTGGTGGGATCATTTTCGTCTCAACAGGTTTGCTGCAGAGCCAATCACTTGACTGGAATTTACTGCTGCCTTCAAGAAGACTCATATAGCCTCGGGAGTGGTGGCCCTCAAGAAAAGGGAGTTTAGAGCACTTACTCAAGGATCTCGTTCTGTCACTGAGTTCCTACATGAATTCAATCATCTGGCTCGTTATGCTCCAGAGGATGTTCGTACAGACGAGGAGCATCAGGAGAAGTTCTTGGAGGGATTGAATGATGAGTTATCTTTCCCACTGATGTCTGGGAATACTCTGATTTTCAGAAGCTGGTGGACAAGGTGATCCATCAGGAGGACAAGTACAACTGCTTGGAGCAGAAGAAACATAGGATCGCTCACTTCAAGGCACAACAAGGAAATTGTCAAAAGCCAGGCCTCACCATGGGATCTCAGGCAGTATCACAAGGAGGATATTCTTCAGATGTTCGTCCGCAGCACCAGTTCTATAACAACAATACTGGCAATGGCAATAACAACCGTAACTTCGCGTCGCGACCAGCTACGATCCCAGTTCAGAACCAGCCAATTAAAAAGGAGCATGGCAATAGATCTGTGGTGTGCTACAACTGTAATGAACCGGGTCACTACTCCGACAAGTGTCCAAAACCTCGACGGGTGAAGATTGCCCCTGTACAGAACAACCCCAACGCACCGAAGGTCCGTGTCAACCACGTTACTACAGCAGAAGCCCAGTTTGCCCCTGACGTGATTCTGGGTATGTACTCTGTCAACTTAATACCTGTAACAGTGCTTTTTGATTCCAGTGCTACACATTCTTTCTTGTCGAAAAGTTTTGCGGGTAATCATGGGATGGAAGTTGAGAGTCTCAGAATTCCTCTTATGGTTAGCACTCCCTGTAGTGTTCCCTGAAGATTTGTCCGGCATGCCACCTATGAGAGATATAGAATTTAGAATAGACTTGGTACCTAGGATAGCCCCGATCCACAAGAGACCTTACAGGATGGCAGCTAATGAATTAGCAGAAGTGAAGTGGCAAGTGGATGATTTGCTTCAGAAAGGCTTCATCAGACCTAGTTCATCACCGTGGGGAGCCCCTGTCATTTTTGTGGAGAAGAAGGACCACACCTAGAGGATGTGCGTGGATTATCGTGCACTGAATGATGTGACCATCAAGAATAAGTACCCTCTGCCTAGGATTGATGATTTGTTTGATCAGCTTGAAGGCACCATAGTTTTCTCCAAGATAGATCTGCTTTTAGGGTACCATCAACTTAGGGTACCACATGTTATGGGTTGTTTGAGTGTACAGTCATGTCTTTTGGACTTACCAACGCACCCTCTTTCTTCATGAACTTGATGAATAAGGTGTTTATGGAGTATCTGGACAAGTTCGTGGTGGTCTTCATTGATGATATTCTTATCTACTCCAAAAAAAAAAGAAGAGCATGAAGAACACCTCCGTCTCGCCCTGGAGAAGTTGCGAGAGCACCAGCTGTATGCTAAGTTTAGCAATTGTGAGTTCTGGTTGTCCGAAGTCAAGTTTCTCGGACATGTCATCTCAGCCGGTGGAGTCGCTGTTGACCCAAGCAATGTGGAATCTGTAATCAATTGGAAACAACTGAAGACAGTCTCAGAAGTACGTGGTTTTCTGGGTCTTGCAGGTTATTACCGGAGGTACATTGAGAACTTCTCAAAGATTGCTAAACCAATGACTCCTCTGCTACAGAAGGATGTGAAGTATAAGTGGTCAGAAGAATGTGAGCAGAGTTTTCAAGAGTTAAAGAAACGTTTAGTATCGGCACCCATTTTGATCTTGCCTGATCCAAAGAAAGGTTTCCAAGTGTACTGTGACACATCACGACTTGGTTTGGGTTGTGTTTTGATGCAAGATGGGAAGGTGGTTGCTACGCATCACGTCAGTTACATCCACATGAGAAGAACTACCCTACCCATGACTTGGAGTTGGCTGCGGTGGTTCATGCTTTGAAGATTTGGCGTCACTATCTTTTCGGCACTCGTATGGAGATGTACACGGATCACAAAAGTTTGAAGTATATCTTCACCCATCCTGATCTAAACATGCGTCAGCGGAGATGGTTGGATTGATCAAGTACTATGACATGAAAATTCATTATCATCCAGGAAAGGCTAATGTCGTAGCCGATGCCCTTAGCCGGAGGAGTTATTGCAATACATCTGAAGGACGGCAGTAGCCTTGGGAGTTATGCAAAGAGTTAGAAAGCTTGAACTTGGGAATCGTCAGTAAAGGTTCCGTTGCAACTTTGGAAGCAAAGCCTACTCTTATCGATCAAGTTAGAGAAGCCCAAGTTAATGATCCCAATATTCTAGAGATCAAAAAGAACATGAAAAGAGGTAAAGCCATCGGTTATTTACAGGATGAACAAGGAACTATATGGTTGGATGAAATAATTTGTGTACTTGACAACAAGGAATTGAAAGATACCATCATGAAAGAAGCTCATGATACTCTATACTCCATTCACACTGGTAGTACCAAGATGTATCAAGACCTTAAGGAGAAATTTTGGTGGGCAAGTATGAGGCGAGAGATAACCGAGTATGTAGCGGTGTGTGATGTGTGTCAGCAAGTCAAGGCTGAGCATCAGAAACCAGCAGGATTATTGTAACCTCTAGAAATACTAGAATGGAAGTGGGAGGAAATTGGGATGGATTTCATTACTGGTCTGCCCAGAACATCTTCTGACCATGATTCCATATGGGTGGTAGTTGACAGGCTTACTAAGGTAGCCCATTTCATCCCTGTTAAGATGACCTATTTAGGAAGTCGTTTGGCGGAACTGTATATGGCAAGGATTGTGTGTTTACATGATGTTCCAAAGAAAATAGTATCAGATAGAGGCAATCAGTTTACTTCTAAGTTCTGGCAGAAGCTTCAGGAAGAGATGGGTACTAAATTGAATTTCAGTACTGCTTATCACCCGCAGAAAGATGGACAAACTGGGAGGGTGAATCAGATTCTGGAAGACATGTTGAGGGCTTGTACCTTAGACTTCGGTGGGAGTTGGGATAAGAATTTTCCTTACGCAGAATTCTCGTACAACAATAGTTACCAATCTAGTCTACAAATGGCTCCTTATGAAGCTGTTGACGACCAAATTTGCTAATTCAAGTATCGGAGATGAAGATAGAATCGAAGAAGATCCAAGAGATTAGATCGTATTGGAAACAGAGCAAGAATCGGCTGGAGTCCGAATCGGCTGCGGACATAATCGGTAGAGATCGAGTCGGACAGGGTTAGCCGATTGAGCCAATTTCGGTAATATGACTAGGTACACGTCATCGGGTTAAGTCAAGGTGCTTCATACGGATTGCCACGCATGGATAGAGTCCTGGAAAGATAATTGTATCTATTATTAGGATATTTTATGTAATTTCCTTATAGATAATCACGGTAAGAGTCCGCCTTAGGGATTTGTTCGTTAGTTGGATTTGTATTAGGTTAATATGAGTCGTGTCCATGATGGACAATGTTTGTATTTTCGGGTATAAATATAGACCCGAGGTCTTGTAAATAATAACAACCAAGTTCAATCAATCTCGGCGCATCGCCAACTTTTGTTTTCTACTTTTCGACAAGTTCATGCTTTCAAGTCGTGCTGCATCAGTTTGATCTTCGACGACAAGGTAGGTCTTGTTATGGCGGTTTGCATCATCGGAACTAGTGCTTACATCTTTATGACACTCTAGTTCTATTTCGTAAACTTCCAAGTTATCATATACATTGTGTAATTTAGATCGATAATGCAATCTACTTGCATCGGTCAGATTCTATCTAGGGTTTTGCTTTTATCGACTAGATTGTCTTGTTGACTTCAATTATATAATGTATCCACCATCCCGAAAATGCAATCATCAACTTGATTTTCTAGATATCATGCTTCTTTTTATACTTAATGCTGCATTGGTTAAGTCCAACCTATTAAGTTGTATTTAGAATTATAATATCTAGCCTGCTTTATGGTTGTTAATAAGGATAGTATCGGAGTTTCAGCCGATCTTACATGGTATAGATGTTTTACATTGTTTTATGCTTTGTTTAATGTTCTATATCTGCCCCTTATATCAGGATCTAATCTAATACAAATATATTGAGCTTGCTACCAATATAACTGGTTTTAGTTGAATATATTTATTGCTTGAAAATATCCTAGTATAAGGTTGTATCGGAGCTATAGCCGATACATACTTAAATCTAGATATCGGCTAGGATATGAGTTTACGTAATCATTATTTCATGTTACATTAGACTTGGGCAATTTATACTGTCTCGGTTCAGTCCGATCTATCCCAATTGCTTACTTCTAAAGTAATATTGATATCTTGATTATGTAATACTGATCTTTTCAGCCAATATACTAGTTTTAGGGTTAGTTCTATCATTAATTATACCTTAGAGCCGATTCATGCTTTATTGCATCGGCTAGGTTACAATACGATATGAAATCGGCTAACTAGCCGATGAACTATCGTTTACTAACATATTTGCATATTTTTTTTTGTTGATTGTAGGATCAAATCAACTGGCACGCCCTCGAACCTAAAGAACTAATTTTGGACCTGCACTAGAGTAAAGAAAATCTCTCAGGCCAGTGTGTGTTTTTTTGCATCAACACGCTTTTGGCACGCCCGGTGGGACATTGTGTCATCTTGTCGCCAAACATCACTGAAGTTTCAGAGGACAACATCTTGCCGATCACGATCGAGCAGTTGAACGACGAGCAGAGAGAAGCGAAGAAACAGATGCTAGATCAACTCCAGAATCAATATCTGCATTCGTTCACGGTAACCCGACAGGGCACACTCGTTCAGAGGACTAAAGTCGAAGTACCAAATATCGTGAAACCAGATCCAAGTACATCCGGAACAGCTGAAGAAAAAGCCAAGGAGGTTAAAACCGAATCAAGTGATGAAGAAGTCCACACATTACAACATCGCATTGATTCGACAGTACATCACGTGCTCATCAATCAGTCCGGTGTACTCGTCAATACACTAACAAACATGATCAAGTCGGTAGTTGATGGAACTATAGCCGACGAAAACGCTAAAGGACCCGTATACTTACTAGGCGAAATGTTCCCAGGCTACAGGACTGTGAAGACAGAAATTGGCGGGAAACAACAAACACTTCAAACCCAGGCCCCATCGGCTCCTTTTTCCAGTACAAATATTCCACCAATAATGACGAGACAACAGCCGATCACTGGGGGGCAAGCTTCAAGTCAGCTGACACCAGAATAGTTGATAAGCATACTCAATCAAAAACCGCTGGTTATTGATACTTCATACCAAATTCCTTCGGTTCCACAACGGCCGATTGGAATTACTCAGCCGATAAGCCAACAGTACAGCACAGAGCAACTTCTCTATGTAGCATCTGAAGGCATATTGGCTAATTTCAATCATCATTATCAGCCTCATTCTCCACGGCCCCAACAGATCCAGTACGGTCAATATGATCAGATCCAACAGCAATATGGTGGAGCAACACCACAGCAGCTGTGGGCCGATATGATTGCTGATGTCATGAGGGAATAGTTCGGACTCAAGCCTAAGGATAATGGCAACATGTATCGGTATCTATATCTAGAATACTTTGATCGGGTACCATTGCCAAACCAATACAAAGTGCCAGATTTTTCCAAGTTCTCAGGGCAAGATAATGTGTCGACTTATGAGCATGTTAGCAAATTTCTAGCTCAATGTGGTGAAGCATCGGCTACAGAAGCCCTCAAAGTCAGATTATTCCCACTTTCTTTATCTGGATCGGCATTTACATGGTTCTCATCTTTGCCTTACAATTCTATCAGAAGTTGGGCCGATCTGGAGAAACAATTCCATAAGTACTTTTTCAGTGGCATTCAAGAGATGAAATTGTCAGACCCCACAGCTATCCGACAGAAATCAGATGAATCAGTGCCAGATTATATTGAAAGATTCAGAGATGTTAGGAATAGATGTTACAGTCTGGCCTTAACAAATTCACAATTAGCCGATATGGCTTTCCTAGGGTTGTTGGCACCGATAAGGGAAAGATTTTCAGCTCAAGACTTTGAAAGTTTAGCTCATTTGGCCCAGAAGGTATCGGCTCATGAGACAAGATTCCAGGAGGCTAGAAAATTCATCAAGAAGGCCAATAACGTCAATAATATCTACAGTTATGATTCTGAGTCCGAAGACGATGATATAGAAGTCAATGCAGCCGAGTGGGCTAGGAATAAGAAGACAGTGGTTTGCCAATAGGTCAAAAATTCGGGAAAAGAGGAAAGATTTGATTTTGACATCACCAAAGCAGACAAGTTCTTCTTCAAGAGAAACAGATTCAATTGCCGGCAGGACATTTGATTCCATTGGCTGAGTAATTGAAGAGGAGGAAGTATTGAAAATGGCATAACACAGGATCTCACAGCACCAATGATTGCAAAATTTTCAGATAGCAGATCCAATCGGCTATCGAGCAAGGAAGGATTAAAATTTACGAATCCAAGAGGCCGATGAAGATAGATGGGCATCCTTTCAAGTGAACATGGTTCACTCTGGATTTAACCGGAATCAAGCTGATGGAGGTAAAAATTATGCAAGAAATATTAAATCAGCTAGTATGATCAAAAAGTATCAAAAACGGCGCCAGAGGGAAGAGGATTCATATCACCATGATGATGAGAGGTATTTTGATCCCCATTGGAGCTATGAATTTTTCAGATTTTGTTGGAACGAAGGTACGAGGTTGCCATCCATCAAGGACTGCCCTGGCTATAGTGATTTTGATGCTCAATTCGTTCAAAGACCGAGCCGATAGAGTGCAGGTGTACATCGGCCAACTCAGAGAAGATTGTCAGTTCATGAAAGACTTGGGCCGATCCAGCAAGACAACGATGAAGATGACTTACAGAGAGAGCTTAAAAACACACAACCACAATGGTGCCCTTCTGGAATTTTTACTAAAAACCAAAAAAGGCGTGTCCAAAGGTTGAGGAACAGGGAACAATTCCAGGAAGTTGAAGGAGAAATTCAACATCGGCTAAGACAACGAACAAAAAAAGTTTGGCGCGTGAAGAGCAAAGTGGTGTCAGCCGATGAAGTTCAAGCCGATCAAAGCAGAAATCTTCAGAGGAAGGGCAAAGAGGTGATGTCATCTGCAATAAACATGGTTTTCATGCTACCAGCTGAATATGCAGTTGAACAAGCCGTTGAACAAATAGATGAGTTGCCATCGACTAAGTTGATATTGTCTCCACAACAAGCTGTCTTCGAGAAGCCCGAAGGAACTGATCATCGGCATCTCAAGCCGTTGTATGTCAAGGGATTTGTCAATGGGAAGCCAATGTCGAAGATGTTAGTCGATGGAGGAGCAGCTGTCAATTTAATGTCATATTCAACCTTCAGAAAACTTGGGAAGGGCTCAGAAGATTTGATCAAGACTAACATGATTTTAAAAGATTTTGGTGGGAATCCATCTGAGACCAATGGAGTTTTGAATGTGGAGCTGACCATCGGCAGTAAAACAATTCCTACCACATTCTTTGTTATTGATAGGAAGGGTTCCTACAGTCTGTTGCTAGGAAGAGATTGGATCCATGCTAACTGTTGTATTCCCTCAACAATGCATCTAAGCCTAATTCAATGGCAAGGAAACCAAATTGAAATCATGTCAGCCAACAGGTCAGTCAATGTAGCTAGTGCCGATTTATCTATTTGGGAGATGGAAGGAATTGATTGCTTATCTGGAAAAGTTTGGCAATAAGATTACTTAAAAGTTTCCGATTATGATATACAGCCAACAGGAGATGGAGAGCTCCAATTGTTATTTTGAGGGCGCCGTGGAGGGTTCCAACTTCTACACGAAGGACACTGTTGATGATCTCGACGGCAAGCTAGGACAAGGGTTTATGTCGGCCGATGAGTTGGAAGAAATAGACATTGGACCAGGTGATAGGCCTAGGCCGACATATATTAGTAAGGATTTATCAAAATAATTTAAATGTAAATTAGTAGCACTTTTGAAAGAATATAGAGATTGTTTTACCTAGGAATACTATGAAATGCCAGGACTTAGCCGATCGATTGTTGAACATCGGCTCCCTATCAAACCAGGCTATCGGCCATACAAACAACCTGCAAGACGTTGTAAAGCTGAAATGTATGATGCTATGAAGGCCGAAATTACAAGTCTTTATGATGCCAATTTTATTAGACCATGCCGATATGCTGAGTGGATTTCAAACATAGTACCAGTTATCAAGAAGAACGGTAAACTCAGGGTTTGCATTGATTTCAGAGATTTAAACAAAGCCACACCGAAAGATGAATACCCAATGCCAGTAGCCGATCAACTGGTTGATGCAGCATCTGGACATAAAATTATCAGCTTCATGGATTGAATGCAGGTTATAATCAAATTTTTATGGCTGAAGAAGATATTCACAAGACTGCTTTTAGATGTCCTGGTGAAATCGGCTTGTATGAGTGGGTAGTTATGACTTTTGGATTGCGAAATGCTGGTGCTACATATCAAAGAGCTATGAGTTATATATTTCATGATCTTACGGCTTATTGGTGGAAATCTATATTGATGATGTGGTGGTTAAATCTAAGGAAGTTGATGAACATATAGCCTATTTAAGACAAGTACTAGAAAGAGCAAGGAGATATGGTTTGAAGATGAATCCAACTAAGTGTGCTTTTGGTGTATCGGCTAGGCAGTTTCTTGGATTTTTGGTGCATGAGCGTGGAATTGAGATACCTCAGAGGAGCATTGAAGGATCAACGGTATAAAACCTCCAACAGATAAGACCAAGTTGCAATCTTTGATGGCAAAATAAATTTTGTTCGATGTTTCATATCAAACTTGTCTGGCTGAATAGAACCATTTACTCCGTTGTTAAGATTGAAGGCTGATCAAGAGTTTGTCTGGGGAGAAAAACAGCAGCTAGCATTAGATAATATCAAAGAATATTTGAGTACTCCCCCAGTTCTCATACCACCACAGAAAGGGATTCCTTTCAAATTATATTTGTCAGCCGATCATAATTCTATTGGCTCAGTTTTGATCCAAGAGGTTGAGGGTAAAGAAAGAGTTATATTTTATCTCAGTAGAAGATTTTTGGATACAGAAACAAGGTATTCACCAGTGGAGAAATTATGCCTGTGTTTATATTTCTCTTGTACAAAATTGAGGCATTATTTGCTTTCCAATGAATGCACAATAGTATGTAAGGCCGATGTAGTACGATACATGCTATCGGCTCTAGTTTTGAAGGGACGAATTGGGAAGTGGATTTTTGCTTAGTCAGAATTCGACTTAAGGTATGAATCGGCTAAGGCAGTTAAAGGGCAAGCGATAGCCGATTTCATAGTTGAACACAGGGATACTAGTATTGATAACATCGACATTATGCCATGGACTTTGTTTTTTGATGGATCTGTGTGCACTCATGGTTGTGGTATCGGCTTGGTGATCGTATCGCCCAGAGGGGTAAGTTTTCAGTTTGATTTTACTATCAAGCCTTATTCTACAAATAATCAAGCTGAATATGAAGCTGTTTTGAAAGGATTGCAATTATTGAGAGAGGTTGAAGCCGATGCTATTGAAATCATGGGTGATTCATTATTGGTGATCGATCAGTTATCTGGGGAATATAAGTGGAAGAATGATGTTTTGATGGTCTATAATGAGAAATGTCAAGAGTTGATGAAGACTTTCAAGATAGTTACTTTAAAGCATATCCCTAGGGAGCAAAATGTTGAAGCCAATGATTTATCTCAAGGTGCATCAGGCTACAAGCCGATGTTGCGAGGAATTGAAGTATAAGTTGCCTATCTACCAGCCGATGATTGAAGGTTTGAGATATTTGAGTATTTGAAGAATCCTTCTAAATCGGTTTCCAGAAAATTAAGATACAAAGCTCTCAAATATGTTTTGTTGGATGACACATTATACTATCGGACGATTGATGGAATTCTTTTGAGATGTTTAAGTCCGGAAGAAGCAAAGGTAGTTATGTGTGAAGTACACGAGGGCATATGTGGAACTCATCAATCGGCTCACAAGATGAAATGGCTGATTAGAAGAGTTGGGTATTTTTGGCCGACAATGCTCGAAGATTGTTTCAGATATTATAAGGGATGTCAAGATTGTCAGAAATTTGGAGCTATTCAAAGAGCACAAGCATCAGTTATGAATCCTATTATTAAGCCATGGCCGTTCAGAGGTTGGGTATTGATATGATCGACCATATCAATCCAACATCGAGTAAAGAACATAAATTCATATTGGTTGCTACTGATTATTTTACCAAGTGGGTTGAGGCAATTCCTTTGAAAAAAGTTGATAGTAAAGATGCCATTGAATTTGTTAAGGAGCATATCATATACCGGTTTGGTTTGCCACGGACGATTACAACTGATCAGGGTTCAATTTTTGTGTCCGATGAGTTTGTTCAATTTGCCGACAGCATGGGTATTAAATTGTTGAATTCTTCACCGTATTATGCACAAGCAAACGGACAGGCTGAGGCATCTAACAAGAGCTTGATTAAGTTGGTCAAAAGGAAGATTGCAGAATATCCCAAAAAATGGCATACTATATTGGCAGAGGCTTTGTGGCCCTATCAGATGGCTTGTCATGGTGCAATTCAAGTATCTCCATATCAACTGGTTTATGGGCATCAAGCTGTGTTACCATGGGAAACCAACATTGGCTCTATAAGGATTTCTTTACAAGATGAGTTGACAGCCGATGATTATCATAATTTGATGGTTGATGAGTTAGAAGATTTGGTTCAATCTAGATTGCGAGCTCTTGAAAGAGTTAAAAAGGACAAAGAAAGAGTTGCTAGACATTACAATAAGAAGGTTGTGCCAAAGTTTTTTGAGGAGGATGAACTTGTTTGGAAATTGGTGCTGCCAATAGGAGCAAGAGATAACAAATTTGGGAAGTGGTCACCGAATTGGGAAGGACCTTTTCGGATTCATAAATGTGTTTCTAAAGGGGCTTATATGTTAAAAGGATTTGATGGAGAAATTTTTGGTCGAGCACTTAATGGAAAATATTTGAAGAAATACTACCCAAGTGTATGGATTGGATCATAATCGACCGAGTTATGCCGATTCAAATAGATGGCCGATATGGTTCATATCGCCCTTAGACTTTTATTTTGTCATAATCGGCTGAGTTGTGCCGATGTATGATGGCTGATATACGTTATATCGCCCTTAGTCAAATTTTAATTTTGTCCATGTTTGTCAACATGAAAAAATTAAGTGGGCATACATATACAGAAATCATGAATTTTCAACACAAATCATGGATTTTCAATGCAAGATATATTAATCGGCACAAAAGATCAGAGAGTACATATTACACAAGTATTCAATGGTTTTTCAGCTAATTACAAAAAATTTCTAAGTCCCTATTACATGCTATCATTGAGAGAGATAGCGCTGGATGGCTGATATTGGTCTTTGCCTAATTTCTTCAACCTCAGCAATTACTTGGGCATTTTGAGCATCGGTTCCAGGAATGACCTTGAGGGATTTAGTCATGTTGGCTACATTCTTGATAGCCGATCTTAATTTTGCCTTCTGCTCTTCAACAGCCTTTGGGAGATCGGCTAGTTTTTGCTTTTCTATAGCAAGCTTGGCATTGCATTCTTCAAGCTTGGCCCTTTCAGCTTCTAGTTGATCTATGATAGATTTGATTGGCCATTCAGCAAGTTGATCAAGCTTGGCTTTTTCAGTATGCACAAGTTGCCGATTGGCTTGGATTGTAGCTTCGATACTTTTCTTTTCCTGCCGATCGGCTATTCTCTGTCTAGCTTTTTCCGGCTTGAATTGATGCTGCTCAAGGTATACAGCTGGAGTGATGGTATTTGACAACTCGTCCGAGATCAAGGCTTGGATTTCTTGGAATCTTGCCCGGATGGAGCTGCAGTCGACCACCAAACTATCTAAGGATGCTTCTAGCTGATGGGATATGTCTTCAAGGTTTTTCTTCACATCTTCAGCTAGGGGAGCTAGAGCTTTGCTTGTTGTTTCTTCTTGTGCCTCTTCATGAAAATAATCCTTGATATCAAAAGAGAACAGATCGGCTAAGACCTGCAAAAGGAAGAATTGAAAAGAACTAAGTATCGGAATATACAACCGATTTGAGATTTTTGGGGATAAGACTTACAGGAATAGCAGGAGCAGCAGCTTGTTCTTCTTCCTCGATATGGTGACTGCCTACAGCCGATGGGGTGTGTTCGCTTGATATTGGCTGTGCTTGAGGTGATGGGCGAGGAGGAGGCTGAAAAAATTATCAGAATTCAACAAATGTTAACTAGCATTGGTCAACGTAAGTTTAAAACTTAAAACGATGAAGAATTACCGATGAAGTTCGAAGAATTGGTTTAGTTGGTGTTGGAGTTGGTTTCTTCTTCTCGGCTGGCCTCTTTTTCTACAAAGTACATAGTTCAAATAAGGAGATCGGCAATAAATAATTTTATTACAATTTAAAGGTTGTTTTACCCTTGGTTGTCGAGAGAATACGGCTGGGGCAACAGGAGTTTTAGGTGTTTTCTTGGTAGCTGGAGAGGCCGATGGTGTTTTTCCCCTGCATCACTGAGCTCGACTGCGGCCTTATCAATGGCTTTTTCAATTTCTGTCTCGTCCAAGGTTTCTTCAATGTCTGGTTCAATGATTGGCATATCATCGGCTAGTTTGGCTTGTTGTTTCTTGGATTTTTTCTTAGCAGCCGATGGATCGATAGCCGATACTCTAGTTTTTCTCTTTTTACCGACATTGGCTGGATCTCTTATTTGCCCTTGGAGCAAACTTGAGGTCTTGGGGGCATGATAGCCGATGCTTGGGGGAGCTAGTCCACATCCATTTGGCAGGAGGCCTGCAGCATACTCTATATTTCTGCCACTATTACTTTTGTGAGGAGGAGATGAGTCTGTTGTCTGCAAAACAAAGATAGAGTATGAAGTTAGTACAAATCGGCTGGCAGATATAAAGTAAGAATGGACAGAGGAAGTATAAGGGCTTACTTGAGGGATCATATCGGGAAATAGATCTGTCATATATATTGTAGCGGATTGATGGAAAAGGTGTTTCTTCCATTTGGCCCACCATCCATTATAGACCCTGCTCCTGAACATGGCTAGTTCTATATTGTCAATACTGCTGAGGGGAGGTCCTGGGATGTTGAGGAGCCGATCCATCATCAAGGTTGAAGAGATTTCTCCTCTACACTGAATCTTGTCGGTTAAATACAAGCCGATTGGCAGCTGACCCATACCAAATTGTCTAGCTGAGCTCATTGGATGGTAGAATTCATAAGAGACTTTGATATTCCTGCCTTGATGGATGCCAACAGGAATAATGCAAGGACTGATAGCAGTAGCAAAAACTTCTCTAGACTTCTGGATTTTCTCATGGTTGATTTCTTCGAATCTCAAGTCTGATGGTAGCTCAAAATTAATTGAGTCTTCATAGAAAAACCAGATTCTAGCATCTTTCTGGAAGCCTTCATAGAAACTGAAGAACTAATCCTTCAGTAGTTTAGCCGATAGTTTTGCTCCAGCATCGGCTGGTGTGGATGCATACTCCCCATATGAAATACACCTGCGGTGGGTGAGTTCTTCTCCATCTTCGTCTGTAATCGGCTCTAGTCTTAGGAATTCAGCTTCTGTCAGAGATGGCCGATTCACAGCTTTCATGGCCACTAAGTTTAGCCAAGACTGTAATAGCCACCAAGGGCCACCTGCGCTGACTGCTGAGCCGATGGCTATCTTAGTCGATGCATTATTCAGCATCTGATACAAGTAGCCGAGAAGGATTTTGCCTAAGGAAAATTGCCTTTTCTCTTCAAGGGCTTCGGCTATATGCTACCAGTTCAAAGTGGGGCCACAGCTAGATCCACAAAAGATACTTTTCGAGCCACATTAACAGAAAAGTTGTGTGCTCTCGAGGAGTAACAGATCCATGGTTCATGTTTGCTGAAATAAACCCTGACCATCCTACTATACTCTTGGTTTTGAAGTCAAATATGTTCTCGGAGTTTAGGATCATGGGGTTAGTCGATGAGGTGACATCTAGGCCGGTAAGCATGATGATGTCAAGCAGAGTGGGGGTCATCAGCCCTTGGCTAAACATAAAAGCATTCAGGGTATTGGACCAGAAATAAGCTGCAGAAGCCATTAAGGGTTCGTCCTTAGCTGAATTTGCTATAGTGAGAGCAAGAGCCTGGCCGATTCCTAGCTCATCCCAGTGGCTTTGCTTGCTAGCCAATATGCGCTTATACCATGCAGGCCAGCTTTTCTCTAGAGACGGCCAAGATTTGAAAGTGTTTTTCCAATGCCCTAGATTGGGGTTTGCTAATCTGAATGGGATCCTATTGGTTTCGGCAATAATAAATTCAGTGGGGTTAGAGTTGCCGATCGGACCAAGGAAATAGTGATGCTCATGGTTCAAGCTAGGGATGGCAATCAAATTCGCAAGATGCTACAAAAGAAGAGAAGAAGGGAAGAAGAAGGAAGATTGAGACCAAGAAAAAATTGATCTACTGCGTAAAAGGAGGGATCTAGCCGATGGATAATTACCTCTGTGGACTCAGCCGATGGAGTGGTGGATGGACCGACGGAAGACGACATTGTTGCAGGCGGAAGTTGGTCGGAGGAGAAATCGCCTTGAGATCGCCTTGCTGCACCAAGGGGATCGTCGGAGAGAGAGAAGACAAAGATTACTAAAGTGGTGGAAACGGAGTAACGGTGTGAAATTTCTCAGAGGTGACGGTGAATATTTAAAGCGGTGCGGTAACGGTCGGAAAATGGCAAGTGCGAAATTCTCTCGGAGATAAAATATGGCAAATCCGAAACATTACCAAATATTCCGGACTTGGGGGGCATGTGTTGACGACCAAATTTGTTAATTCAAGTATCGGAGATGAAGATAGAATCGAAGAAGATCCAAGAGATTAGATCGTATCGGAAACAGAGCAAGAATCGGCTGGAGTCCGAATCGGCTGCGGACAGAATCGGCAAAGATCGAGTCGGACAGGGTTAGCCGATTGAGCCGATTTCGGTAACATGACTCGGTACACATCATCGGGTTAAGTTAATGTGCTTCATACGGATTGCCACGCACGGATAGAGTCCTAGAAAGACAATTGTATCTATTAATTAGGATATTTTATGTAATTTCCTTATAGATAATCACGGTAAGAGTCCGCCTTAGGGACTTGTTCGTTAGTTGGATTTGTATTAGGTTAATATGAGTCGTGTCCGTGATGGACAATGTTTGTACTTTCGGGTATAAATATAGACCCGAGGTCTTGTAAATAATAACAGCCAAGTTCAATCAATCTCGGCGCATCGCCAACTTTTGTTTTCTACTTCTCGACAAGTTCATGCTTTCAAGTCATGCTGCATCAGTTTGATCTTCGACGAAAAGGTAAGTCTTGTTATGGCGGTATGCATCATCGGAACTAGTGCTTACATCTTTATGACACTCTAGTTCTATTTTGTAAACTTCCGAGTTATCATAGACATTGTGTAATTTAGATCGATAATGCAATCTACCTGCATCGGCCAGATTCTATCTAGGGTTTTGCTGGTATCAGCCCATTCCCATCTCTATTCCTGCTAGCCCAGCCCAAAATTACAACTCTTCTCTTTACCGCAAAAGTCTACTTTGCCTCCCTTTCTTCCTTTTCTTTTTCTTTTTGGGTCGGCCCTTTTACCTAGAAGTCTGTTTGACCTCCTTGTCGCTACAGTGTCATCTTCAACCTCTGTCCAGTGAGCTTGCACGTTGATGCATTTGCGTCCCTTTCCAAATCCGGTCGCTTATTTCCTTTCCCAGCTAAATTGATAGAGGGGAAATACTTGCCATATCCTCCTCTTTCCTTTCCCCAAAAAATCAAATCAAATCCCGTAGAAAATCAACTCTGATTCGAGCACTATTCGGATCCTCTCTCTCTTTAGAAACCCTAAACTTTCTCGATTTTTTTCCCATCGATGTGGGTTCAATCCCGTCCTCCCGAGCCTATAAATAGGACCCCTAGTCCTCCTCTAGCCGTCGCCACCGTCGCCCTAGCTCGCAGCCACCGGTAGAGCCGCCGCCGCCCGAGTTCTTGCACCGCCACCGCCGCCGTCTGAATCTCTCGATATTGTCTGGCACAGTCTCATATGATTTTTGTTTAATGGATGTAAGATCTGATAATTTCACCTCTTCGATTGCACTGAAAAAATATTAGTGGAACTGCTTCTCTAGATTGGCCCAACTTTTGATAGAATTGTAGGGCAAGAAAGAGAACCATGTAAACGCCGATCTAGATAATGACAATGGAAATAACCTAACCCTTAGAGCCTCCGTAGCCGACGATTCTCCACATTGTGCTAGAAAACGGCTAACGTGCTCATAAGTTGATACATTGTCTTTGTATCAGTTCCGCAATGGCACTCGACCAAAATATTCAGGGTATGGATGCTGATACATGTTACTGTTGTCCTTAGGTTTGAGTCCAAACTACTCCCTCATTATATCAGCAATCATATCGGCCCACGGTTGCTGTGGCACCCTGTTGACGATGAAGTTTGGTAAGTAATCTAATTTACATGAGTCGGAAACACGATCCAATCCGAAGCGGATTCGAAGATATGCGGAAATCTCGGAAAACAGAATGCGCATTGGCTGGAGTCCGTATCGGCTGGAAATCGAGTCCGATGGGGATAGCCGATGGGGCCGATATCGCATGTGAAGTCAATATCGGATTCAACAAGGAGCTTACGATGATATTGCCGAGTAAGGATGGAGTCCAAGATTGGCAATTGTATCTATTAATTAGGAATATATGTATTTTCTTTATAGATATTCCCGGTAAGAGTCCGCCTAAGGGGCTTGTTCGTTTGTTGGATTTGTATTAGGTTAATATGAGTCGTGTCCGTGATGGACAATGTTTGTATTTTCGGGTATAAATATAGACCCGAGGTCTTGTAAATAACAACAACAGACGTTCAATCAATCTCGGCGTATCGCCAACCTTTGTTTTCTACTTTTCAACAAGTTCGTGCTTTCGAGTCGTGCTGCATCAGTTTGATCTTCGACGAAAAGGTAGGTCTTGTTATGGCAGTTTGCATCATCAGAGCTAGCACTTACATCTTTATGACACTCTAGTTCTATCTTGTAAACTTCTGAGTTATCATATACATTGTATAATTAAGATCGACAATGCAATCTACTTGCATCGGCTGGATTCTATTTACGGTTTCGTCGATATCGGCTAGATTATTTTGTTGGTTTAGATTATATAATGTATCCACCATCCCGAAAAGACAACCATCGACTTGATTGTTTAGATATCATGCTTCTCTTTATACTTAATGTTGCATTGGTTAAGTCCAACCTATTAAGTCGTATTTAGAATCATGATATCTTGCCTGTTTTATGGTTGTTAATAAGGATAGTATCGGGATTTCAGCCGATCTTACCTGATATAGATATTTTACATAGTTTTATACTTTGTTTAATATTCTATATCTGCCCCTTATATCAGGATCTAATCTAATATAAATATATTGAGCTTGTTATCAATCTAATTGGTTATAGTTGAATATATTTATTGCCAGAGAATATCCTAGTATAAGGTTGTATCGGAGCTATAGCTGATACATGCTTAATTCTAAACATCAGCTTTAACTTGAGTCTATATAATCATTATTTTATGTTATTCTAGACTTGGGCAATTTATACTGTCTCGGTTCAGTCCGATCTATCCCAATTGCTTATTTCTAAAGTAATATTGATACAATGATTATATAACGTTGATCTTTTTAGCCGATGTATTAGTTTTAGAGTTAGTTCTATCATTGACTACACCTTACAGCCGATTCATGCTTTATTGCATCGGCTAGGTTACCACACGATATGAAATCGGCTAGCTGGCCGATGGACTATCGTTTACTAATATTGTTGCATATTTTTTCTTGTTGATTGCAGGATCAAATCAACTGGCACGCCCTTGAACCTAAAGAACTAATTTTGGACCTGCACTAGAGTAAAGCAAATCTCTCAGGCCGGTGTGTGTTTTTTGCATCAACACGCTTTTGGCACGCCCAGTGGGACATTGTGTCATCATGTCGCCAAACATCACTGAAGTCTCAGAAGACAACATCCTGCCGATCACGATCGAGCAACTGAACGATGAGTAGAGAGAAGAGATGAAGCAGATGCTAGATCAACTCCAGAATCAACATCTGCATTCGTTCACGGTAACTCGACAGGGCACAGTCGTTCAGAGGACTAAAGTCGAGGTACCAAAGATCGTGAAACTAGATCTAACTACATCCGAAACAGCTGAAGAAAAAGCCAAGGAGGTTAAAACCGAATCAAGTGATGAAGAACTCCATACATTACAACATCGCATCGATTCGGCAGTACATCACGCGCTCATCAATCAGTCCGGTGTACTCGTCAATACACTAACAAACATGATCAAGTCGGTAGTTGATGGAACTATAGCCGAAGAAAAAGCTAAAGGACCCATATACTTACCAGGCGATACCTTCCCAGGCTACAGGACCGTGAAGACATAAATTGACGGGAAACAACAAACACTTCAAACCCAGGCTCCATCGGCTCCTTTTTCTAGTACAAATATCCCAGCAATAATGATAAGGCCACAGCCGATCACTGGGGGGCAAGCTTCAAGTCAGCTGACACCAGAACAATTGATCAGCATCCTCAATCCAAAACCACTAGTTGTCGATACTTCATATCAAATTCCTTCGGTCCCACAACAGCCGATTGAAATTACTCAGCCGATAAGCCAGCAGTACAACACAGAGCAACTTCCCTATGTACCACCTCAAGGCGTATCGGCTAATCTCAATCATATCTATCAGCCTCATTCTCCACGGCCTCAGCCGATTCAGTACAGCCAGTTTGACCCGATTCAACAGCAATACGGTGGAGCAACAACACCGTAGCAGTCGTGGGCCGATATGATCGCTGATGTCATGAGGGAACAGTTTGGACTTAAACCTAAGGATAATGGCAACATGTATCGGCATCCATATCCAAAATACTTTGATCGGGTAGCATTGCCAAACCGATACAAGGTGCCAGATTTCTCCAAATTTTCAGGGCAAGATAATGTATCAACTTATGAGCATGTTAACCTATTTCTAGCTCAATGCGGTGAGGCATCGGCTACAGAAGCCCTCGAGCCAGATTGTTTCCACTCTCCTTATCTGGATCGGCATTCACATGGTTTTCATCCTTGCCTTACAATTCTATCAGAAGCTGGGCCGATTTGGAGAAACAATTTCACAAATATTTTTTCAGTGGCATTCAAGAGATGAAATTGTCAAACCTCACAGCTATCAGATAAAAGTCAGATGAATCAGTATCAGATTACATCCAAAGATTCAGAGATGTGAGGAACAGATGTTATAGTCTAGCCCTGACAGATTCACAGCTAGCCGATCTAGCTTTCCAGGGGTTGTTGGCGCCGATAAGGGAAAGATTTTCGGCTCAAGATTTTTAGAGCTTAGGTCATCTGGCTCAGAAGGTATCGGCTCATGAGACAAGATTCCAGGAGGCAGAAAATTCATCAAGAAGGCCAACAATGTCAACAATATCTACAGCTATGATTCTGATTCCGAAGACGATGATCCAGAAGTTAATGCAGCCGAGTGGGTTAGGAACAAGAAGACAGTAGTTTGCCAATGGGTCAAGAATTCGGGAAAGGAAGAAAGATTTGATTTTGACATTACCAAAGCTAACAAGGTATTCGATCTTCTTCTTCAAGAGAAACAAATTCAGTTGCCAGCAGGACATGTGATTCCATCGGCTGAGGAGTTGAAGAGAAGGAAATATTGCAAGTGGCATAATACAGGATCTCACAGCACTAATGATTGCAAGATATTCAGACAACAGATCCAATCGGCTATCGAGCACGGAAAGATCAAGATTGATGAATCCAAGAGGCCGATGAAGATAGATGGACATCCTTTTCCAGTAAACATGGTTCACTCTGGATTTAACCGGAATCAAGCCGATGGAGGTAAAAACTATAACATAAATATTAAATCGGCTGGTATGATTAACAAATATCAAAAAAGACGCCAGAGGGAAGAGGAGTCATATCACCATGATGATGAGAGATATTTTGATCCTCATTGGAGCTTTGAATTCTTCAGATTCTGTTGGAACGAAGGTATGAGGTTACCATCCATTGAGGATTGCCCCGGGTGTAGTGATTCTGATGCTCAATTCGTTCAAAGACCAAGCTGACAGAGTGCAGGTGTTCATCGGCCGATTCAGAAAAGACTATCAGTTCATGAAATACTTGGGCCGATTCAGCAAGACGATGATGAAGATGACTCACAGGGAGAGCCCAAAAATGTACAACCACAATGGTGCCCTTCTGGGATTTTTACCAAGAACCAAAAGAGAAGAGTTCAGAGGATGAGGAACAAGGAACAATTCCAAGAGGTTGAATGAGAGATTGAACATCGGCTCAGACAACGAACAAAGAAGGTTTGGCGCGTGAAGAGCAAGGTAGTGTCAGCCGATGAAGTCCAAGCCGATCAGAACAGAAGTCTCCAGAACAAGGGCAAAGAGGTGATGTTTATCTGCAATAAACATGGTTTTCATGCTACCAGCTGAATATGCAGTTGAACAAGTTGTTGAGAAAGCAGAAGAGTTGCCATCGGCTAAGTTGATGTTATCTCCACAACAAGCTGTTTTTGAGAAGCCCGAAGGAACTGATCATCGGCACCTCAAGCCACTATATGTCAAGGGATTTGTCAATGGGAAGTCGATGTCAAAGATGTTAGTTGATGGTGGGGCAGCTGTTAATTTAATGCCATATTCAACATTCAGGAAGCTTGAGAAGAATTCAGAGGATCTGATCAAGACCAATATGATTCTGAAGGATTTTGGCGGGAATTCATCTGAGACCAAGGGAGTTTTGAATGTGGAGTTGACCATCGGCAGTAAAACAATTCCTACCACATTCTTTGTTATTGATGGGAAGGGTTCCTACAGTCCGTTGCTAGGAAGAGATTGGATCCATGCTAACTGTTGTATTCCCTCAACAATGCACTAAAGCTTGATTCAATGGCAAGGAGACCAAATCGAAATCGTGTCAGCCGATAGGTCAGTCAATGTAGCTAGTGCCGATTTATCTGTTTGGGAGATGGAAGAAATTGATTGCTTATCTGGAAAAGTTTGGCAAGGAGATTACTTAAAAGTTTCTGATTATGCCATACAACCAAAAGGAGATGGAAAGCCCCAATTATTGTCTTGAGGGTGCCGTGGAGGGTTCCAATTTTTACACCAAGGACACTGTTGATGATCTCGACGGCAAGCTAGGACAAGGGTTTATGTCGGCCGATGAGTCAGAAGAAATCGACATTGGACCAGGTGATAGGCTTAGGCCGACATATTTTAGTAAGAGTTTATCAAAAGAATTTAAATGTAAATTAATAGCACTTTTGAAAGAATATAGAGATTGTTTTGCTTGGGAATACTATGAAATGCCTGGACTCAACCAATCGATTGTTGAACATCGGCTCCCTATCAAACCAGGCTATCGGCCGTACAAACAACCTCCAAGACGTTGTAAAGCTGACATGTACGATGCTATCAAGACCGAAATTACAAGACTCTATGATGCTAATTTTATTAGACCATACCGATAAGCTTAGTGGATTTCAAACATTGTACCAGTTATCAAGAAAAATAGCAAGCTTAGGGTTTGCATTGATTTCAGAGATTTAAACAAAGCTACACCGAAAGATGAGTACCCAATGCCAATAGCCGATCAATTGGTTGATGCAGCATCTGGACATAAAATTATTAGTTTCATGGATGGCAATGCAGGTTACAATCAAATTTTTATGGTAGAAGAAGATATTCACTAAGACTGCTTTCAGGTGTCCTGGTGCAATCAGCTTCTCTGAGTGGGTTGTTATGACTTTTGGGTTGCGAAGTGCTGGTGCTACATATCAAAGAGCTATGAATTATATATTTCATGATCTTATCGGCATGTTGGTAGAAATCTACATTGATGATGTGGTGGTCAAATCTAAGGAAGTTGATGAACATATAGCCGATGTAAGACAAGTATTAGAAAGAGCCAGGAAATATGGTTTAAAGATGAATCCAACTAAATGTGCTTTTGGTGTATCAGCTGGGCAATTCCTTGGATTTTTGGTGCATAAGCGTGGGATTGAGATACCCCAGAGGAGTATTGAGGCAATCAAAGACATAAAACCTTCAGAAGATAAGACCAAGTTGCAATTTTTGATCGGCAAAATAAATTTTGTTCGGCGTTTCATATCAAACTTGTCTGGCTGAATAGAACCATTTACTCCATTGTTAAGACTAAAAGCCGATCAAGAATTTGACTGGGGAGAGAGTGTCACTCCCGGAAATTTATCCCAAATTTCCAGACTATTTTGTGTATAAATCCCTGTCCAGGAATCAAGCCAGGGTAGACAAAACGACAAATTAATATACGGATCCAAGCATAAATAAAGCGTAAATACTTACAGAAGAGGCACTTAGTCCTCACACCGAAAAGGAAGCAGCAGCGAAAAAAGGCGACGATCCTAGCGGGGCTTAAGCTCCACTCCACAGGCAAAACTCAACTGGGGTATAAGACTTGGTCTTCTAACTTCATCTTCAACTCAGAGGCACTACACTTCTGAAAGGGGGAATAATAGCAAGGCTGAATACATCCACCGTACTCAGCAAGCCACACCAACGATGCATTCGTGCAAGGGGAGACAAGGAGGGTTTGTGGCTATTTGCACAAAGGCGGTTGTAAACATTTGTAGTTGAAAACAGTAAAACAGTTGATTAATTAGGGCAATATTAAACATCTCCACTGAACAACGCTACACCACGTTGAACAGGCCCATAACCATTCCACCTGAACTATACCAATTCATTAAGTCGAATTATTTTAAAGTGAGGCTAATCACGGTGAGCTGGTCGATCGCCCATAACCGCGGGCACGGCTATTCGAATAGTTTTACTTTGGCCAGAGGTGTAAATATGTACCCACAAGACACAGCCCCACGACACGTTACCGCGTGCCAGTATACCACCACGGTACCCCGGAAAGGGACCGCGACAGGACCCTTCACATAACCCCCTCTAACCAATCGTACCACCGCAGGTTTCGCCCCCGCTCCTCAACAGGCAACGGGCAGCCCCCTCTCATGCCATGGTGAATCCGGAAGCCGCATAGACCGTCGCAGGGCCCATCCAAACTCCATCACACTCACCCTTGCCAGTGTACGTCAGCTAGAGGAAAGCTACACTACAAGTCCAGCCGTTGCCCATGCTGGCTTGTGGTACGCATGGTGTTTCTTCCAGGGATTCCCGCAAATCGGTCCTTAATTGCCATGGGTGCGACTAGCAAAACCATACACCCACAGCCCACCATTAATCCATATTTTAGTTGGATAACTACGACCAATGAAACATGGCCGACATGTCTCGAGCTCGCAACTCATCAAAATACTAGAAATAGATAATGTAATTGTCCCATATTGTGAGCTAGTGGTATTAAGCATGGCTAAGCGTAAAATAATTCTAGCTAGGTCAACATGAGACACAAGCTAGTCAAATTATCACCCTGTTTGACAAAGAAAGGAAATCAAGTAAATATGGCTCAAGCGAGCAGATAGGTAAACCCTATTCCCGTGTAATTAGCAAAACATGCAGTTTATTTGTAAACGATAAAACATTTTATAAATTGGGATCAAAATGATCAAGGGGAATGTGTGACTTGCCTTGCCTCTTCGATTGATCTTCCGAACTCTTTTCCACGCGAACGCGCTCTTCCAAAACAGCGGAATCTACACGTTAGCACGCAAAACGAGGAAAAACACTAATAAAAACAAAATAAACAGTACATAAAAAGTAAGCAAACATGTAGAGCTCAATTTTAGATGAATTTTGCAAGTTGAATCGCCCAATTTGGAGTTCGTATGAATTAGTTATCAATTTTAGAAGTTTTGAGCCATTTAAATGATTTTCTGGAATTAAACAGAATTATTGCGCAATTAATAATATTTTTCTTAAAAGAAAAAGGAGCTGACCGGTGGGCCCCACGGGTCAACGGTCAAGGGGAGGGGCGCCGGTCCATGGTGGACTCGGTCCACCGCGGCCGAGGTGGCGCCGTGGACCAAGTCCACAGTCGGCCCACGGGAGCGGCAGCCACGGCACGAGCCCGACGGCGGCTAGCCCGGCGGCGAGGCGGCGGCACGGGGCGGCGGCACGGCGGTGGCGGCTGCGGGACAGGCGGCAGCGGTGCACGCGGGTGTGGCGGGTGGCGCAGTAGCAGGCGGCGGAGGCGCGGAGGCAGTGCGCGGCCGGAAGAGGCAGCGCCGGGCGACACAGCCGCGCATGCAGCAGGCGGCAGGCAGCGCACGCTGGCGACGCGGGGCGGCAGCACGCGGGCGGCGCGGCGGCGCCTGCGGCAGGGGCGAGCGGCAGCCGAGGCACGGGTGGCTGAGGCGAGCGCGCGCGCGGCTGGGCGGGAGACGGCGCACGGCGGCAGAGCGGCGGTGGCACCGCGGTGGGTGCCGCGTGGTCGGGGCACGGTGGCAGCGGCGCGGTACGCGCGGGCAGTGCGTGGTGTGGGTGGCGCACGGCCGGGCGTGCGGCGGATGCGGCGCGCGTCCCCGGCGGGCGAGATGGCGGCCGGTGACCGGCGCGGGCGGTCTGTGGTCGTGCGGGCGGCGGCGCGGCGCAAGCGCCGGTGGGCGGCGGCACGCCGGACAGGCGGCGCTCGTGGGAGCGGCTGCGGCGTTGCAGGTGGCGCGCCGACGGCGGCAAGCGGCACGCGGTGGCGGTGGGCACAGCGGGCAGCGGAGCACGGGCCTCGCGGGCAGGAGCGGGAAGCGGCGGCGCGGGGCTTTAAGGTGCGCGGGGGAGAGGGGAGATGGCGCGGGAAGCGGCGACGTGGGGGACGGCGTGGGCGACGTGGCCGGTGGAGTGGGGGAGAGAGAGGAAGGCGTGGGAGGAGTGGGGAGGCCGGAGGTTGGGGATGACAGGTGGGGCCCACGGGTCCCACCTGTCGGAGAGAGAGGGAGAGGTGAAACCGGGAGGGGACGTGATGTGGACTTCAAGGGAGAGGGGGCCAAACAGGCCGTGTGCGCAGGAGGGAGAGACAGAGGAAAGAGGCTGGCCCGAGGGGAAGGGGAGGGGAAAGGGAGGCTTGGGCCGACCGGCCCAAGAGAGAGGGAAGGAGAGAGAAGGGGGAGGGATGGGCCGCGCGGGGAGGGAGAAAAGGAGGGGGGGTTTTCTTTGTTTTTCTTTTTATTTAATTTGATTAGATGATCTTTGTGCTTTTGAAATTATTTCTTGAGCTCCGAAAATTGACAAAAAATCCAGAGAGTATTTTATGGCACGGAAAATATTACAAAATATTTCCGGCCATGATTTTTAAAGGAAAATTTCAATTTCCCTCATTATTTCACTTGATTAAATTGGCTTTAATTTTTAAATGAATTCTAGAAATGCTTTATTTAATGATTTTTAATCCCGATCAAAAATCGGGGCGTGACAAATCTACCCCCCTTACAGGAATCTCGTCCCGAGATTCGGGGATGGCTAGAAAGAAAGCTGGGTTACAGGGGTGGTGCTGGACTGGCCTGCTGACTTTTGCGGTTTCTTTCTGACTCACACAGACCTGACTGGCATCCAACTAAGCGCTCTGTTGCCTTCTCCAAGAACTGCACCCATTGGTTTTCCATTTCACTTGTTCTCGCGCCACTGACTGGCATCTCTGTATTTAATAGGAACAACTTCGCTGTTGCTTACATACCCGCATCGTAACATGTACAACCACTGAAAACTGCCCTTGAGGCTACCAAGAATATATGTTTTTTCTTTATAGATATTCCCGGTAAGAGTCCGACTAAGGGGCTTGTTCGTTAGTTGGATTTGTATTAGATTAATATGAGTCGTGTCCGTGATGGACAATGTTTGTATTTTCGGGTATAAATATAGACCCGAGGTCTTGTAAATAACAATAACAGACGTTCAATCAATCTCCGCGCATCGCCAAACCTTTGTTCTCTACTTTTCAACAAGTTCGTGCTTTCGAGTCGTGCTGCATCAATTTGATCTTCGTCGAAAAGGTAGGTCTTGTTATGGCAGTTTGCATCATCAAGAGCTAGTGCTTACATCTTTATGACACTCTAGTTCTATCCTGTAAACTTCCGAGTTATCATAAACATTGTATAATTTAGATCGACAATGCAATCTACTTGCATCGGCTGGATTCTGATGAGTCCAGCCCAGGTGGAGTTGGACGAAAGCCCGACACACCGATCCGGATCCCCCGAATGCCGCAATCTTAGCACTGCAACTCCGACGCACTCACTCGGGGAAAGACCCAATCACCCTAAAAGACTAGTCTGATAGGGGAAGGGTGGCTCTCCCTTTTAAGGTGGCTTCCTCCTCCCAAGCTAAGCAAGGTGGGATTATTCAGAGGCTCACACGGTCACCGCCCGACTACAACTGGGCCACTCGGCCTATCTTGTTGCGTCTTTGCCAGCGGGCAATAATTGAGGATGTCCTCATCATTCTCCCCTTTTTAACAAGGGCCCAGCTCTGATACCAAATGATGAGTTCGACCCAGGTGGGGTTGGATGAAAGCCCGACACACCGATCCGGATTCCCCGAATCCCGCAATCTTAGCACCATACGCCCGAAGCACGACACATCTGATCCGGATTTTTCCAAACCCCGCAATCTTAGCACCACAACTCCGACGCACCCACTCGGGGAAAGGCCCAATCACCCTAGAAGACTAGTCTGATAGGGGAAGGGTGGCTCTCCCTTTTAAGGTGGCTTCCTCCTCCCAAGATAAGCAAGGTGGGATTATTCAGAGGCTCACACGGTCGCCGCCCGACTACAACTGGGCCACTCGGCCCATCTTGTTGCGTCTTTGCCAGCGGGTATAATGGAGGATGTCCTCATCAGATTCTATTTAGGGTTTCGTCGATCTCGGCTAGATTATTTTATTGGTTTAGATTATATAATGTATCCACCATCCCGAAAAGACAACAATCGACTTGATTGTTTAGATATCATGCTTCTCTGTATATTTAATGCTGCATTGGTTAAGTCCAACCTATTAAGTCGTATTTAGAATCATGATATCTAGCCTGTTTTATGGTTGTTAATAAGGATAGTATCGGGGTTTCATCCGATCTTACCTGATATAGATATTTTACATAGTTTTATGCTTTGTTTAATGTTCTATATCTGCCCCTTATATCAGGATCTAATCTAATATAAATATATTGAGCTTGTTATCAATCTAATTGGTTATAGTTGAATATATTTATTGCCAGAGAATATCTTAGTATAAGGTTGTATCGGAGCTATAGCCGATACATGCTTAATTCTAAACATCGGCTTTAACATGAGTCTATATAATCATTATTTCATGTTATTTTAGACTTGGGCAATTTATACTGTCTCGGTTCAGTCCGATCTATCCCAATTGCTTATTTCTATAGTAATATTGATACATTGATTATATAACGCTAATCTTTTTAGCCGATGTATTAGTTTTAGGGTTAGTTCTATCATTGACTATACCTTACAGCCGATTCATGCTTTATTGCATCGGCTAGGTTACCACACGATATGAAATCGGCTAGCTGGCCGATGGACTATTGTCACGCCCGGAAATTCACTTGTAATTTCCGAACTAATTTGTGCATTAAATCCTCGTCCAGGATTCAGCCGAGGTACACAAATCAACAATTTAATATACAAATCCATCATAATACAACGTTACATACTTACAAACGAAAGAAAACAGCAACGGATAAACGATCTAGCGATGGCTCCAGCTCCACTCCCACAGGCAGCTCAACTGGGGTATAAGCCAAACGTCTTCTTCTTTGGAAACATTCTTCAACTGAGGTTTGATTGATTATTGCAAGGGTGAGTACATGGAATACTCAGCAAGCCGCACAGCAAATATGCAAATGGACAAGGATACCAAAGGATTGGCATAATATATAGGCTCATTTGCAAAAGCTGCATTTAGCAAACATTTGAGAATTGTAAAATAGTAGAGTGATTATAATCATCAATATTAATCAACACTGAACAGCACACCAATGCTTCACTGGCCCAACCAAACCTGAACAACCAACCCCGGTCGTACATGTCAAACCTCCAAACCAGGAATTGACCATTCTAAACCAGGAGTTAAACTGAAGTATCATCACTTATCACATTATTGTTATTAATGAGTAGTGTGGGACTAATCACGAAAAACATTGTTAGACCCGCCCATAACCGAGGGCACGGCTATTCGAATAGTTTTACTCTGGCCAGAGATGTACCACTGTACCCACAAGACACAACCCCATAACATGTTATCATGCCCTCAGTACCACCACGGTACCTCGAAACAGGACTGTGACAGGACACCCAACATAACCCAACTCAATGCAGTGCACCGCTCCTGGATCATAGTCACCCCCTTTTAGCCAAGGTATGGACTCCCCAGCGAACCCCCGTGGGCTTATCTCCGCCACTTCACAGTCTGGCATTCCACATTGAATCGTGCTACACCAAATGTCAAGCCGTTGCCCACGCTGGCTTGTTGTTGGTACGGTTAATGTTTCACAACAGTAGCTTGTGAACCGGTCCTTAATTGTCATGAGCACAACTATCCAAATATCATCTCCAACCATGTGCTCACAACCCACCATTAGTCAAGTTTTCGTTGGCAAGTTAATTAATTTATCAATCACGATTGACCATCGTGAGCTACCATTAAATAGCCATCATTAAGATATAAGTGAAACATTAACTATCCCATTAGTGTACTAATGTCTCTAAATATGGCTAAGCAATTATATCTAATATCTAGTTGAACCATTATATAAGTTCCACTAGTCAAATTATAACCCAAGGTATCAAGGAATAGAGTAATCAATACAAAATTGGCCATAACAAAGGAATAGGTTCACACCACCTGGTGACATTCGAAAATAAATGCATATTTGAAATAAATAGAGAATTTAAATATAGGATCAACATGCTCAAAGGATTGTGTTTGGGATCTGTGTGACTTGCCTTGCTTCTTCGATTGATCTTCCGAACTCTTTTCCTGGTGACCACGATCGTCCGAAACGGTGGAATCTACACGTTGGCACGCAAAACGAGGAAAAGTTCTAGGGTCAACCGAACCGGCGAACAGAACCGGCGGCTTAGAATGGCTCTAGGGTTTTAGAATGACTCGGTACGACCAAACAGACATGAGACTACGCCACACTACGCGTGAGCGTAAGCAGCGAGCGGCTAGAGACTGCATACGTACCCCGACGAGGGCACGGCTACGGCTATGGCTAGGTGCGGCGGTGGTAAGGTCGGTAAACCGACACGGCTAGGCGGCTGCTAGGTAGCTAACGGCGCGGCAAGCGACACGGTGAAGCGGCAGCAACACGGTAACGGGTCGGCAGCACGGCTACCGTGTGCGACAAAGCGGTGGCAGCGGCACGGCTGCAGCAAAATAGCAGCGCGGTAGTCGGCAGGCGAGGCAGCGATGGCGTGCGGTGCTAGGGCAGCGGCAGCGGCACGCGGCAGCGTACAGCGGTGGCGGCACGCGGCAGCAGCAGCAGCGGCACTTCACGCGGATGTAGCGGCAGCGGCACGGCAGCAACACTGTAGCCGCAGCGGCAGCGACACGCGGAAGCGCACAACGGTGGCAGCACGCGGCTGCGGTGGCTAGGGCAGCTGCGATGCGCGGCTGCGGCTAGGGCAAAGCGGCAGTATGGCAGCGGCGGCTAGGGCAAAGCGGTGGCATGCAGCGGCAGCAGCGGCGGCGCGGCTGCGGTGGCGCAGGGAGTGGCGGCTAGGGTTAGGCAGCGCAGGCGAAGGGGGTGGAGTGGCTTTTATAGAGGTGGAGGGGGGTTTAGTTGGGCCGGCCCAAGGAAGGGGCGCACGACAGAGGGGGAAGGTGGAAAGTAGCGCTCGGCAAGGGGGAGGGGGAAAGAATACGGAGAAAAGGAAGCCTAAAAAGGAAAGGTGGGGAAACAAATGCGGTGCCTTTTCGGGAAAGGAAAAAGAAACTGAACCGGAATAGGAGTAAGACTTGGCTCGTCATACAAAACGAAACCGTGGCAACAAAAGGGGTCGGCGGATACAACGAACCGCGAACAGGGAGAGTGAACCGGGAACGATTCACGACCAATGGAGGGGGGAAGGGATTATTAATTCAAAACCTTACATTTTAAATTAACATTATTACTTCCTCTGCTCTGAATATTCCGCTGAAAATCCTGTTAATGATTTGAAGCAAAGAGAATTCGAAAAAGAATTCTCCCTGATGATTCCGATTATTACGCACATTGTTAATTTAGGGTTTGCTCCTGGTTAAACAAACAATTTCTTTTAGGCAATTTATTTTATGAATTTATAGCTAGAAGGGGAAACTCGAGGGTGTGACAAACCTACCCCCTTAAACGGAATCTCGACCCCGAGATTCAGGGATGACTAGAAAGAAAGCTGGGGTGCGAGGGTGGTGCTGGACTGGTTTGCTGACTTATGCGGTTTCGAACTGAGTCACACAGGCTAATTGAGCCAATCTGCCCACTGACCTGACTGACCTCAAACTGTGCACTCTGTTGTTTTCCCGAAAACTGCACTCATTGGTTGTACTCAATCTGACACTGATCTGGATTGTAGGTGCTCATAAATCTTACTTCCATGGACTGAGTTGATAACACTGATACACCTGATAATCTGCTTAAACTGAACTGTTGGTGCCGTCATCTTGGAAAACCTGAGGATTCCCCACGTAGACAAGGGATTGGTGGGGCCTCCTCGAAATCTTGCACTGACCTTCATGAACCCACAAACTCTGAACTGGCCTTGAACTGTCCCTAACTAACACAATGAGTCTACCAGGGAGTTGCTCGATCTCAACGACGCTTATACAAAGAAGTTGTCCGATCTGACTTTTATTCGGATCACGGGGTTCTGGATCACTGCTTCTCTAAGCTAGACTGCTTAACTCTAGGTCACTGCTTTTGTAGGTGGAACAGTTTATACTACAACCCGGGTATACATGAGATCTCAATATGATGGCTTGGGGTTGGTGTAGCCCTACCAAGGCTTCGCAACTGACTTCTTCATTTAGACTTCATCTTGCTTTTCTAGGTTAGACCTCCAAGCAAAATTGTTACGAGGTAAATCCATTTTAACTCCAAGATTTCTTTACCGAGGTCGTTGATCTTTTGACTGACTGCAAACACTTAAACTATTATCTTTGGGAGTACCTAGACTTTTTTGGTTTTCCGTGTAGCCCTCACTTTGAACACTTGATGCTTTATCAGTTAATCCCCATGAAACACTAATGGTGCACTTCTATTCCAGGAAACATGGAATCTACCACGTAATTGATGACATGAAGTCCCACGTAAGAGCGACTCTTACTCAGCTCATGAATCTACCAACTCTTGATCAACACTCCCATTAGATCTGGGTGCTAACTACACCTTTCTGGACCTCACTCTTGTATCCATTTACTCAGACAGAGATGGTGGGCAAATCCTTTTGTTGACTTACTTGAAATTAACCAAGATTGCCAAGACGGTAGATGTGTCTTCCGAAACAAGCACAAATCACCAGCTGTGTCAAGCTCAAGAGGATATTCCCAAGGTACAACATTTCATTTCCTTGCTTGTCCTTCACGGGCTCTTCTAGGATGATAAACTACAAGTTCTGCAGTTGCTTTCTCACAAATACTGCGATCTGTATGACGGCTGGAGGCTGACTTCGATGCTGCCAAGAGTTTTGGCTCTTTGTTCGTTTGGTCATAACAACTTCACCTTCAAACCTCGATTAGGGATGTTTCACTGGTGAGGATTCTGTGTCTCTTAATCTGTTGGTTGTATTTTCTGGCCTGACATTCGCATCCATTTACTACGGACTGATGTAGTGAAACCATTCCATTGGCATCTTCCAGGAACTCTTTTGGCTATACGTTTCGGGAGATGACTCTCATAGCTATGCTGACCCATGTATGGAATGATTACTTTGCTGACTTCCAAGAAACATTGGGATGGTTTCTGAAAGTTATAACTGTCGCCTTAAATCAAGAACGACCGTTCTTGATCCATGTTCACACCACTAGGGTGTTGTCCCCATTTACCAAACTCTGAATAACCTCCACAGTTACAGTTTCGTTAATTCTTATATGATGTCACACTCAAATATTTCCTCCATCCTTTCATCATCCTGGGGTACCACTGATACTGTCCTCTAGAGGGACCTCATCATGTTGAGTGTTACTGTGGTCTAACCATTTTCATTTCGTTGGTCAACCATTCCTTTATTGACTAGCAATTTGGTCTTGGAGCTCAACAAAGCTGCGGTGAGCTAGAGAAGAAACTCTAGATTTTCTCACGACACTGACAGATACGCAAGTTAACTTGCTTTTGGACACTTAAGATGAATCATAAGAGAAGAAAATTGTTTGACTCACGCTTTATTCAACTTTCCCTTTTCCTTACTTTAATGCAATGGAACTTTTCTGCACAGAGAAGGTACTTGAACACCAACGACTCGTGCACGATCGATGACCCTTGCTGACAGAGTTGTTGATCAAGTAACACTTTGACCATTTGATTCTGCGATGGTTATCTGGCTCCATCGTTTATTACTAGCTGGAGATCTCACAAGAACAATATGCTGACTTCTGACATTCCTCAGAAAAGAATCAATTTTCCAATCTTCTTGGTAGCTGAAACAAACAAATCCTTCTAGTTGTTGGTGCCACACTCGTGTGATTGCTGCCAGGCATCTGAGTTGAAGCAACACGAGGTGCATGGTTGATGTTGAACCCTGATACTTGAGGTGTTGACTATGGTCGATGCTGAAGAATTGAACCATCTCCCTGCTGTTAGAGTAGATCACGGTTCTCTGGCGCTGCTTGCCCTGCAAGTGTTGATTCTGTAGCCTCGAAGCGGTTGCTAGTGATACAATAGAGAACTTGTCGGTGCCCTTAATGACAATTCTTTGTGGTGGATGTTACCCATTGCAACTGAAGGTTGGCATCCACTGACTTTCTGGTGTCTTTAGGTTGGATCGGACTACTCTGTGTTGAAATTGATGTAACTTGAAGGGCAGGGATGTTGGCACCAAAACTGTTGACTTGATCATACTGACGCTGTGACATTGAACAATCTTTTGAGAGTTGACATGTCTTCTTACAATTGAAACAACGGTACACTATCTTCTTTAGTCTCCAAGGTGAACCTTCTCTGAAGTGGAGGTCTTGGCTCCAGACAGCTGAAACAATACTGATTTGATTGACCATGATGTACATTCTTCTGGGTCGGCTCACTTGCAACTAGGACAAGAGCAAGGAGAGACTATTGAACCTTGTTGAGGGTGCTTTTACAACCACTGTTGGTCTCCACTGGAGTTGGAGCTGGTTGGAAACCGAAAGAATTACTGCTGCTGTTACCATTGGACGCATCACCCGCATCACTGGTTGCTTCATGGGTTGGTGGTGGCTTGGATGTACTTGTCTGTTGAGGACTTGGCGGTATACTAGCTTCGACTCTGATTCTAACTCTAAGCTTACATCTGAACTTGCATCTGTTGTTGCTAGAGCTACTTCTACTGCAGTTTACCTTGCGTCGAGCTTTGCGTCTCCTGCGCTAATGCCCTCATCATCTGATCTTGGACACCAAAAGCTGACCATGAGCGGGGATTCATCTCGTATTGAGGGTGCATCGTTGCTTTTAACTGAACCACTGATCTGTGACTTTAACTCACCGATGTTGTTGTTGCTCTTCTCCTCTCTGACACTGACCATCTGCTACTGGGACAGGGAAAAGAAGGAAGAGAGGGGTTGCTAAAGATAAAACCTTCAACCACTTGATTACTACTTTGTTGTAAGTAGACCTTTATTGTTCAAGTTGATTAAGCAAACAACCTAATATAGTTACACACTCATCAATAAACTACATCAGTGATGGGAATGCAACCATACCTACACACAAGCAAGCAACAAACGTTCTATCCTACTAACTATTCTTCAAGGTCACTTTGGTGGTTTAGGTTCTAAGTTAGGATCCAATCTTCAACCCATCATGACAGCTTGACACCTAGGCCGACCACCATCTTCTTGTTTCTTGATCCACTCGACTTCTAGTAGTCAACATCGATGTCTTTGAGTTTCTCCAACAAGTTTAACAACTACTCAAGTTGAAGGAGGAAGGGGAAGATTGATAAAATGATTTGCAAAGAATTTAGGAGAAGGAAGAAAGGAAAAACTTTCACAAATGCAGTTTTCGGAAAATTTGTCCTTAAGGTTTCATCATTTGGCTCATCATACAGTTGAGATGGCCCTGATACCAACTTGTCACGCCCGGAAATTCACTTGTAATTTCCGAACTAATTTGTGCATTAAATCCTCGTCAGGGAATCAACCGAGGTACGCAAATCGACAATTTAATATACAAATCCATCATAATACAACGTTACATACTTACAAACGAAAAGAAAACAGCAGCGGATAAACGATCTAGCGAAGGCTCCAGCTCCACTCCCACAGGCAGCTCAACTGGGGTATAAGCCAAACGTCTTCTTCTTTGGAAACATTCTTCAACTGAGACTTGATTGATTATTGCAAGGGTGAGTACAGGGAATACTCAGCAAGCCGCACAACAAATATGCAAATGCACAAGGATACCAAAGGATTGGCATAATATATAGGCTCATTTGCAAAAGCAGCATTTAGCAAACATTTGAGAATTGTAAAACAGTAGAGTGATTATAATCATCAATATTAATCAACACTGAACAGCACACCAATGCTTCACTGGCCCAACCAAACCTGAACAACCAACCCCGGTCGTACAGATCAAACCTCCAAACCAGGAATTGACCATTCTAAACAAGGAGTTAAACTGAAGTATCATCACTTATCACATTATTGTTATTAATGAGTAGTGTGGGACTAATCACGAAAAACATTGTTAGACCCACTCATAACCGCGGGCACGGCTATTCGAATAGTTTTACTATGGCCAGAGATGTACCACTGTACCCACAAGACACAGCCCCATAACATGTTACCATGCCCTCAGTACCACCACAGTACCTCGAAACGTGACTGTGACAGGACACCCAACATAACCCAACTCAATGCAGTGCACCGCTTCCGGATCATAGTCACCCCCTTTTAGCCAAGGTATGGACTCCCCAGCGAACCCCCGTTGGCTTATCTCAGCCACTTCACAGTCTGGCACTCCACATTGAACCGTGCTAC
The DNA here is from genome assembly GCA_000573905.2 of Oryza punctata. Classification (NCBI taxonomy): domain Eukaryota; kingdom Viridiplantae; phylum Streptophyta; class Magnoliopsida; order Poales; family Poaceae; genus Oryza; species Oryza punctata. Next base: position 21,909,965 of record CM002490.2, on the reverse strand, counting down.
ATCAAATGTCAAGCCGTTGCCCACGCTGGCTTGTTGTTGGTACGGTTAATGTTTCACAACAGTAGCTCGCGAACCGGTCCTTAATTGTCATGAGCACAACTATCCAAATATCATCTCCAACCATGTGCTCACAACCCACCATTAGTCAAGTTTTCGTTGGCAAGTTAATTAATTTATCAATCATGATTGACCATCATGAGCTACCATTAAATAGCCATCATTAAGATATAAGTGAAACATTAACTATCCCATTAGTGTACTAATGTCTCTAAATATGGCTAAGCAATTATATCTAATATCTAGTTGAACCATTATATAAGTTCCACTAGTCAAATTATAACCCAAGGTATCAAGGAATAGAGTAATCAATACAAAATTGGCCATAACAAAGGAATAGGTTCACATCACCTGGTGACATTCGAAAATAAATGCATATTTGAAATAAATAGAGAATTTAAATATAGGATCAACATGCTCAAAGGATTGTGTTTGGGATCTATGTGACTTGTCTTGCTTCTTCGATTGATCTTCCGAACTCTTTTCCTCGCGACCACGATCGTCCGAAATGGCGGAATCTACACGTTGGCACGCAAAATGAGGAAACGTTCTACTAAAAACCAAATAAACAGTATATAAAAAGTAAACAAACATGTAGAGCTCAATTTTAGATGAATTTTGCAAGTTGAATGGCCCAATTTGGAGTTCGAATGAATTAGTTATGAATTTGAGAAGATGAACGATGTAGTTACTATTAAGTGAAAAACCTTAATCGATTGCTATGCTTTAATGCCCGCGAACGGACAAGGTTGACGGAAAACAAACTCTGGTTAACGAGCCTCATGGGTCAGCGACTCGACGAGTCAACCTACCGTGGCACAGGACCACGCAAACGGCTACGGCTATGGCTAGGGCTAGGTGCGGCGGTGGTAAGGTCGGTAAACCGACACGGCTAGGCGGCTGCTAGGTAGCTAGCGATTTAGGCAGCTAACGGCGCGGCAAGCGACACGGTGAAGCAGCAGCAACACGGTAACGGGTCGGCAGCACGGCTACCGTGTGTGACAAAGCGGCGGCAGCGGCACGGCTGCAGCAAAATAGCAGCGCGGCAGTCGGCAGGCGAGGCAGCGACGGCGTGCGGTGCTAGGGCAGCGGCAGCGACACGCGGAAGCGCACAGCGGCGGCGGCACGCGGCAGCAGCAGCAGCGGCACTGCACGCGGCTGCAGCGGCAGCAACAGCGGCAGCGGCACGGCAGCGACACGGTAGCAGCAGCGGCAGCGACACGCGGCAGCGCACAGCGGTGGCGGCACACGGCAGCAACGGCAGCGGCTGCACACGCGGCTGCTGCGGCAGCGGCAGCAGCAGCGGCGCGGCTGCGGTGGCTAGGGCAGCAGCGATGCGCAGCTGCGGCTAGGGCAAAGCGGTGGCATGGCAGCGGCGGCTAGGGCAAAGCAGTGGCATGCAGCGGCTGCGGCAACAGCGGCGGCGCGGCTGCGGTGGCGCAGGGAGTGGTGGCTAGGGCTGGGCAGCGCAGGGGAAGGGGGTGGAGTGGCTTTTATAGAGGTGGAGGGGGGTTTAGTTGGGCCGGCCCAAGGAAGGGGGGCGCACGGCAGAGGGGGAAGGTGAAAAGTGGCGCTCGGCAAGGGGAGGAGGGAAAGAATACGGAGAAAAGGAAGCCTAAAAACGGAAGGTGGGGAAACAAATGCGGTGCCTTTTCGGGAAAGGAAAAAGAAACTGAACCGGAATAGGAGTAAGACTTGGCTCATCATACAAAACGAAACCATGGCAACAAAAGGGGTCGGCTGATACAACGAACCGCGAACAGGGAGAGTGAACCGGGAACGATTCACGACCAAAGGAGGGGAAGGAAGGGATTATTAATTCAAAACCTTACATTTTAAATTAACATTATTACTTCCTCTGCTCTGAATATTCCGCTGAAAATTCTGTTAATGATTTGAAGCAAAGAGAATTCGAAAAAGAATTCTCCCTGACGATTCCGATTATTACGCACATTGTTAATTTAGGGTTTGCTCCTGGTTAAATAAACAATTTCTTTTAGGCAATTTATTTTATGAATTTATAGCTAGAAGAGGAAACTCCAGGGTGTGACAACTATCGTTTACTAATATTCTTGCATATTTTTCTTGTTGATTGCAGGATCAAATCAACTGGCACACCCTTGAACCAAAAAAACTAATTTTGGACCTGCACTAGAGTAAAGCAAATCTCTCAGGCCGGTGTGTGTTTTTTACATCAACACACCCCTCCGCTGTACTGCTATTATAGTTGATCAAGTTGACCAAAGTAGGTCAGATATTGAAACCTTGGTGATTCTTCAGGCCGATAATGGACTTGTGAAGAATGGGGTTTATATTGATGATTAAACTTGGCTCCTAGACCCTGCAGTGGAACATATAGCAGCGGTTCTGGTATATAGTGTTGTCCGATTGGCTGAGTCATCCAAATTTGCTGCTGTGAAGAAGACTGAGACGTGACCAGCTACGGCATGGAAGGAGCGTGATATGCTGGCTCGGCGACCGGCGGATTCATGTTTATCATGTTGATTAGCTGTTCTGGTGTTAACAGAGTTGAACTCTACCCCCAAGCATTGGCTGCAGCCTTGTTAATATCATTGGGATAGATTCACCACACGTGGGAGTTGATGGGGCTTGAGTTGAAACTGTTTGCTGTTTCCTGCCAATTTCTGTCTTCACAGTCCTATATCCTGGGAAAGCATCCCCTGGAAGGTAGATGGGTCCTTTTGCTTTCTCCTCGGCTATAGAACCATCCACCACCGCTTACACCGGACTGATTGATCAAAGCATGGTGGACCGCCGAATCAATACGATCATGTAATGTATGGAGTTCCTCGTCGCTTGATTCGGTCTTAACTTCCTTGCCTTTATCATTGTTTACTCCAGATGTACTTGGCTCTGTGTTTTCGATCGGTGGCAATTCAACTTTAGTCTTTTGAATCACCGTACCTTGCCGAGTCACTGTGAACGAGCGTAGATATCGACTTTGGAGTTGATCCAGTAACTTCTTCATTTCCTCTTCCTGCTCTTTGCTCAATTCCTGATCGTGATAGGTAGAACATTATCCTCTGTAACCTCGGTAATGTTGGGCGCCATAATGACATTGTGTCCCACCGAGCGTGCCAAAAGCGTGTTAATGCAAAAAAACACACACTGGCCTAAGATATTTGCTTTACTCTAGTGCAGGTCCAAAACTTGCTTTCGGGTTCAAGGGCGTGCCAATTGATTTGATCCTGCAATCAACAAGATGGAACATGCAAGTATTATTAGCAAACGATAATCGATCAGCTAGAAAGCCGATGACATATCGTGATGAAATCTAGCCAATGCATTGTAAGGTGGATCGGCTGTAAGGCATATTCAATAATAAATCAACCTTAAATTTGATCTGTCGGCTGTAGATATCAGTGTTATATAATCTATAAATCAATATTACTTTAGAAGTCAGCAATTGGGATTGATCGAACTTAACCGAGATAGTACAAATTGCCCAAGTCTAAAATAACATGAAATAACAACTATATGTATTCATATCATAGCCGATGTTCAGATTTAAGCGGGTCTCAGCAATAGCTCCGATACTTCCTTATACTAGGATGTTCTCTTGCAACAAATATATCCAACTACCGCCAATCAGATTGGTAGTAAGCCCAATATTTATATTAGTTAAGATCCTGATATAAAGGGCAAATATAGCATATTAAACAAAGCATAAAACCATGTGAAACAACTATATTAGGTAAGATCGACTGAAACTTCCATACTATCCTTATTAACAATCATAAAACAAGCTAGAGATTATGATTCTAAATACGACTTAGTAGATCAAACTTAACTGATGCAGCACTAAGTATAAAAAGAAGCATAAAATCTAGACAATCAAGCTGATGGTTTTCTTTTAAGGATGGTAGATATATTATATAATCCAAACCAACGAGTCAATCTAGTCGTTATCGACGAAACTCTAAATAGAGATCGGTCGATGCAAGTACAAAACATTGTCAATCTAGATTATGTAATATATATGATAACTCAGTGATTCACAAAATAGATTTAGAGTGTCATAAACATGTAAGCACTAACTCCGATAATGCAAACAACCATAACAAGTTTTACCTCTTCGTCGAAGATCAAAATCGATGCAGCTCGACTCCAAAACAAGAACTCGCCGAAAAAAGTAACGAAAAAGGTGGCAATGCGTCGAGATTGGATTGAACTGATGTTAATTATTTACAAGACCTCGGTTTTATATTTATACCCGAACATACAAACTTGTCCACATTGAACACGATTCATACTTTCTATTGCAACTCTAATAGTCGAACAAGTCCCTTAGGCGGACTCTTACCGAAAATATCTATAAGAAAATTACATAAAATCCTAACTAATAGATACAATTGCCCATCTTGGACTCCATCCTCATCTGGCAATATCCTCGAAACCCTTCTTTTGAATCCGACATTGATCACGCAACCAGTTTAACCAACATCGGCTGTATCAGCTAACCATATCAAACTCGGTATCGGCCGATACAGACTTCCAGCCGATGCGTACTCTGTTTTCGAGAATTCCGCATAACTTCAAATCCACTTCGGATTGGATTACATTTCCGATTCATATGATTACCAAATTTCATCGTCAACACTAAGGCATCCAGCAAGAATTTGATCAAGTTGGTTAAGAGAAAGACTGTTGGAAATCCAAAAGTGTGGCATACCATATTAGCCAAAGCATTATGGTCTTATCGGATGGCGTGTCATGGTTCTACACAAGTTCCACCATATCAATTGGTTTATGGGCATGAAGCTGTTTTGCCGTGGGAGACTAACATCGACTCAAGGAGAATTTCTTTACAAGATGAGTTGACAGCCAATGATTATCATAATTTCATGATCGATGAGTCAGAAGAGTTGGTTCAATCAAGGTTGCGAGCTTTAGGGAAAGTTAAGCAAGATGCTAGGCATTATAATAAAAAGGTTGTACAAAAATCTTTTGAGGAGGAGGAACTTGTATGGAAGTTGGTGTTGCCGATAGGGACAAGAGATAATAAATTTGAGAAGTGGTCACCAGACTGGAAAAGACCTTTTTAGATTCATAAATGTGCTTCGAAAGGGGCTTATATGTTAAAGGGACTTGATGGAGAAGTTTTTGGAAGAGCTCTCAATGGAAAATATTTGAATAAATATTATCCAAGTGTTTGGATTGGTTCATAATCAACTGAATTGTGCCGATGTATGGTTACTAGCCGATGTTGTTTGCATCGCCTTTAGATGGTCTATATGATATATCGCCCTTAGACGTTTTTCTAAGTTTGCAGTATGATGTTCCCTACTACAAACTTGAGGGGAATGAAGGATAAATTTTGGGATTTTTAAAATTTTTGGATTTTAAATGTTTTTGCAGCTTAAGACCAAATCGGCTTGATGGCCGATACAGATATATATTACAGTAAAAATAAAAAGAGTTTTTATCTTTCATATTAAGCCTATTACACTAGTTCAAGTATTTCTAGATAGCCGATATTGCTCCTTGGCATATTTGCTCCACCTCATCTATGGCTTGGGCATCGGCTGCTTCTGACCTAGGGATTGGCTTCAAAGATTTATTAAGGCTTGCCAGATGTTTGATGGTGGACTTAAGCTTAGATTTTTTGTCTTCAATAGCCTTGGGTAGATTGGCTAGTTTTTGCTCTTCAGAAATGAGCTCAGTATTACATTTTTCTAACTTAGCCATTAGTTCGGCTTGTCTTTTCTTCAGCCGATCAATGTTTTGCTCAATGGAGATTGGTCCAGTTATGAGCTTATCTAGTTTGGATTTTTCATTGTTTACTTGTTGTCAGCTGGTCTGAATTGTTGCTTCAATGGTTTTATGTTCAAGCCGATAAGCTATTCTTTGTTTATCCCTCTCCAGTTTAAATCTATGCTGCTCAAGGAAGACAGCCGGGATACTGCATCTGCAAGATCTTTGGGGAGTTGGTGTTGTATTTCCTGGAATCTCGCTCTAATCAGCCCACAGTCCACAACCGAGGCGTCTAGAGAAGCGCCTAGCCGATCTGAGATATCTGCTAATCTTGATTTTAGCTCTTCTGATACTGGTGATCTGGTTTTGCTTGTGGTATCTTCCTCTTCCTCATCAAGGAACTGCCTTATGTCAAAGGAAAACATATCGGCTAAGGTATGTAGATAAAGAGAGGAATTATGAATAATGGATTTAGACTAGCTGATATATATATGAATTTGGATATACACTTACAGGAATTTGGGGAATTGGTATCACAGCGGTTGTTTCCTCCTCATGATTGCTTCCTTGAACCAATGGCGTATGTTCACTTGACCACTGGGGTTGAGGAGGTGATGGCACTAGATGAGGTTGAAAAGGATGTAACAAAACAAGTTTTTAGCATCGGCCAATAGGGGATTGGAATGCGAAATTAGAAGAGTTTTAAGAGTACCGATGCAAGTGGAGTCGGTTGTTTCTTCTTGACTAATTTTTTCTTCGGTTGAAAAGAGATTATTTGTCAGTTCTTGTGCATAGATTGTAATCAAATCATAAGGGGAAGAATAAGTACCTGTCCTTGGCGTGAGTGTCGCTTTGGAGGACTTGGAGTTCTCATTGGGCTAGATGGATCGGCTGGAGGAGTATCGGCTCGAGGGAGTTCAATTACAACTTCTTCTGTTTCACTCATTTGAGCCGCTGCTTCATCCACAGCTTTTTCCATCTCAATTCCTTTCAGATTTTCCTCCACATCTGGATCTAAGGACATATCTTCCTCTATTGATGTTTTGAACTTCTTACTGGTGGTTTCTTTTTAGTAACGGCAAGCTCAATAGCAGCTTGTTTAGTCCTTTTGCATTTTCCACCAGATGCTATCGGCTCTCTGACTTGACCATGAAGTAGAGAGGCCACTTTGGGAGCATTGTAGTCGATCATAGAAGGGGCTATGCCACAACCGTTTGGGAGTTTTGCAGCGGCATATTTGTGGAAATCATGGGTACCCATACCCACACGACATGGTTATCCGACTAGTTATAGGGGATAGCTTAGATCTATATAATATGTAACAGATCATGACTTGGGTATTACGTTTCCTTATGTATTATGGAACGGCCTAGAGTCTTGGTTTGATAATATTGTAAAGTAGTATTAGGAAACCGATACCGTATTGGTTAAGGTTTCTATCTTGTAATCCTGCCCCCCATCCTATATAAGGTGGGTAGGAGGCCCTCTAGGGGGCATGAGCACACAATAGATCGTCAGATCAAAGAACACCCGGTGGATACAATCCCCAAACAGGAGTAGGGTATTACCTCTCATTGAGAGGGCCTGAACCTGTCTAAATCCTTGTCTCCGCATCCATCCACTTTTAGGTCTCGTGCGCTACCCCTTTTCATATTGCTGAAATCATGTTTCGACAGTTGGTGCGCCAGGTAGGGGTACGCCGAGTTTCCCATCAAAAGGTGCGATGGAATAAAATTTGAGTCGCCGACAAGCTTCACCTCTCAGATTCGGATTCAATCCAGCTAGGGAGGATGATAACCACTCGGCGGCGAATTTCACATCCAATCTACGATTTCGAGTCGGATACGATTCAGCCAAACGCTGACACCCAGACGGCTTCAATCTCTAGTGCCGCCGATTGATGCTAAGCTATGCACGTGATCATCATCAGCCGAGCTTCGGCAGCGCCTACCCAGTAGAGCACCATCTTCGATGCCGTGTCCATCTTTGCTTGGCCTGCAAGAAATCAACGTGCATGCACATCGACGAATATCAGCAATATGGACACAGGATATACATTAGAGCTCTGCTATCCAGGTGTTATCTTTCTGACCTCTGGTCTATTATTATTAATTATCTCTTCCCAATTACTAATCACAGGTTAATCTATCTTCTGCTTTTGCATATATCATAATGGCCGAGTCTGATACATGGCCAAGCCCCACACAAACTATTTGTTTGCTATGCGACTTCGCCACCGCTACTCATGGCGACATCATCTTCACCAGCGGCTGCCGTCATCATCGCAGACTGGTGCCCTCGCCTACACGGTTGGTTGGTCACACCACCATTGTTGGGTGTCTACGTCTTCACCACCGGCTACCGTCATCGTCGCCGACTGGTGCCCTCGCCTACACGGTTAGTTGGTCACACCACCGTTGTTGGGCGTCTACGTCCTCACCACCGGGCATCGTCATCGTCGCTGACTGGTGTCCTCGCCTACACGGTTGGTTGGTCACACCACCGTTGCCGGGCGTCTACGTCTTCACCACCGGCTGCCGTCATCGCCGCCGACTGGTCTCTTCGCCTACACGGTTGGTTGGTCACACCACCGTTGCTGGGCATCTACGTCTTCACCACCGGCTGCCGTCATCGCCACCGACTAGTTTCTTCGCCTACACGGTTGGTTGGTCACACCACCGTTGCTGGGCGTCTACATCTTCACCGCCGGCTACCGTCATCGTCGAGGACTGGTGCCCTCGCCTACACGGTTGGTTGGTCACACCACCGTTGCTAGGCGTCTACGACTTCATCACCGGTCTGCCTTCATCATCGTCGTCGACTGGTGTCTCCGCCTACACGGTTGGTTGGTCACACCACCGTTGTTAGGCGTCAACGTCTTCATCGTCGGTCATCGTCATCGTCGCCGACTGGGTTTCTCCGCCTACACGGTTGGTTGGTCACACCACCGTGGCCGGGCGTCCACGTCTTCACCACCGGCTATCGTCATCGTCGCCGACTGGTGTCTCCGCCTACACGGTTGGTTGGTCACACCACCGTTGCTGGGCGTCTACGACTTCATCACCAGTCCGCCTTCATCATCGTCGCCGACTGGTGTCTCCGCCTACATGGTTGGTTGGTCACACCACCGTTGTTGGGCGTCAACGTCTTCATCGTCGGTCAACGTCATCATCACCGACTGGTTTCCTCCGCCTACATGGTTGGTTGGTCACACCACCGTTGTTGAGCGTCAACGTCTTCACCGTCGGTCAACGTCATCATCGCCGACTGGTTTCCTCCGCCTACACGGTTGGTTGGTCACACCACCATTGTTGGGCGTCTACATCTTCACCGTCGGTCATCGTCATCGTCGCCGACTGGGTTCCTCCGCCTACATGGATGGTTGGTCACACCACCAGTGCTGGGCGTCTACGTCTTCACCACCGGCCATCGTCATCGTCGCCGACTGGTTTCTCCGCCTACACGGTTGTTTGGTCACACCACCGTTGCTGGGTCTCTTCGCCTTCAGGCCGTTACTAATGGTGATATCATTTTCACCGCAGGCTCGCCTCCCGCCATCGCCGACTGGTGTTTTCATCGTCATTGATGGACAATCCTATCGTCACCGCGGGGAATACAACAAAGCTAAGTCATCATTATTCTATTTCTCCCTTGCCTCACTACACCAATTGGTTTTCCATTGAGTAGTGAGTCGGGGGCTACAGATGTTATATCATAATTTTTCAAAAACTTTCATAATATTTATCTTGACTACTTGCGAAATAATCCGAGTAAAAAGTACCGATCGAGTTATAGAGCTCTATATCCCTATGCCTTCCGTTTGGTTTGTCGATGGATAGTTGCCTTCGGGCCGATTCCTAGCACCCGGGGGCTCGTTGGATGGAGTATATAACGCAAGGTGCTAAGTATTACTCGGAAGAAATCAAAAGCATAGAGATAATATAATTTGCTTTCTGCTCTTAACAATTGTAAAAGTACCCGAGTAGTAAACTCCAATTCATGAAACTTTGTTCCATTAATGACGAACTCATGTCAATGACTAGTCGAGCAGAGTGTTTAAAAGTGATGAGTCATCTACTCGGGGAAATCAAAATCTACAAGAGGAGAAATACATATTTATAAGTATTTTAAAATGCTTGAATTTTTCTCAAGTATTCTATTTGCTTCAGATGCTACTCATCCTATATGTTTATACAGCAGGATCCAAATCCAGATATGCATAGTGGGGATTCATGGCTGCAAGCTTATCTCCTACGCTTTGGGAATGGATCAATCAGAACATCACCGCCGGCTCGCCTTCACCGCTGCTGACTGGTGTCTTCGCCTATACGGTCAGTTGGTCACACCACCGTTGTTGGGCGTCTACGTCTTCACCGCCGGCCTGCCTTCACCGCCGCCGACTGGTGTCTTCGCCTATACGGTTGGTTGGTCACACCACCGTTGTTGGGTATCTACGACTTCACCGCCGGCCATCATCATTGTCGCTGGCTGGTCTCTTTGCCTACACGGTTGGTTGGTTACACCACCGTTGCTGGGCGTCTACGTCTTGACCGCCAGCCTTCGCCGCCGCCGACTGGTGTCTTCGCCTATACGGTTGGTTGGTTACACCACCGTTGTTAGGTATCTACGACTTCACCGCCGGCCATCGTCATTGTCGCTGGCTGGTCTCTTCGCCTACACGGTTGGTTGGTTACACCACCGTTGCTGGGCGTCTACGTCTTGACCGCCGACCATCGTCATCGTCGCCGACTGGTTTCCTCGCCTACACGGTTGGATGGCTACACCACCGTTGATGGCGTCTACATCTTCACCGCCGGTTACCGTCATCGTCGCCGACTGGTGTCCTCGCCTACACGGTCGGTTGGTCACACCACCGTTGTTGGGCGTCTACATCTTCACCGCCGGCTACCATCATCGTCGCCGACTGGTGTCCTCGCCTACACGGTCGGTTGGTCACACCACCGTTGTTGGGCGTCTACGTCTTCACCGCCGGCCTGCCTTCACCGCCGCCGACTGGTGTCTTCGCCTATACGGTTGGTTGGTCACACCACCGTTTTTGGTATCTACGACTTCACCGCCGGCCATCGTCATTGTCGCTGGCTGGTCTATTCGCCTACACGGTTGGTTGGTTACACCACTATTACTGGGCGTCTACGACTTCATCACCGGTCCACCTTCATCGTCATCGACTGGTGTCTCCGCCTACACGGTTGGTTGGTCACACCACCGTTGTTGGGCGTCTACGTCTTCACCGCCGGCTCACCTTCATCATCGTCGACTGGAGTCGTCGCTAGGCGTCTATGTCTTCACCACCGACTGGTTTTGCCGCTGCCGACTGGTGTTTTTATCTTCATGACTACGCGTCTTCACCATTGGTTTGCTTTTGTTGCTGCCGACTCGTGTCCACATCATCACGGCAGTGCAACTCTACCACCATTGTGGGACAGCATCATCTTCATTATTTTCGGTACCGGTAAACTCTACTGCCACTACCTCGAAAGCTTCGCATCATCAACCACGACGTCTCCAAGAGCCTCGACATCTTTGCATATGATGCCGAGCTAATCTACTACAACAAGTGGCTTTCCAATTTTCAAGATTTCTACTCGGACATCCTCAATGCGTATTTTCATTCAAGTGGTGGTTACTCGATGACAAGCTACAGTTCTCGACTCTATGTTCAGTTGCTTCCCAACTAACCAAAGAGTCGGGGGCTACACAAATACAAGACTCAAATACAAGACTCAAAATTGGACAGACACTATATCAAGATGAAGCAATCAATTAACCAGCCAATGAGTCAACTCCGGAAGTCATTATCTTCGTCTTCAACTCAGAGCAGACGTTCTACTTCAGCAACACCAATTATTTTATTGGCAATTTTGGTTTCTGGATGCTACCACAATTTACTCCAAGTCTCTCAAGTATCAGGTTCAAGATTTAATCTACATGTCCGGGAGTTTGAAATTATCAACCAATCAACTCAGATTCGACGAGTTGAACAACAACATCTGCTTTCCTCCAAGTAAAAGCATATGCCACAGCTACAAGATCAAGTTCTACTGCCATCATCACAAATCAACGGGCATTGCATCAATCGTCGTCATGCAAGTGTTAGCATCAAGGGAACTACTCGAGCTTCGACATATTCTCAACAATTTGATGGATTATTATTACTGAAGTCATCATCAGCAACTTCCCCATTGATATTATCGTGATCTCCGGTCAATTAACATCAACCAAGGAGTTTGCTTCGAGGGTTCAAGCTCAATCAACACTGAATATCCGACTGGATCATTTTCGTCGACTTCTTGCTGAGCCTCCTTGGTATTACTTCTACTTCATCGGCCGACGTCTCCGCAGTCACTAATGGATGATTATGTCTTCGCCTTTGGTTGCCTATGTCATCGCCGGCTTGTTATTTTGCCTTCACGGTTGGCCTACTACGCTGCCGCTGATGGGCGACTTCGTCATTATCATCGGCTGTTACACCGCCATTGACTGGATCATCAATATCATCGTCTTCATCAACATTATGCTATGCCTCTCCTGCCGCACCTAATCTATTGCCATGGATGAGCAATTTCATCTTCACTACCAATTATGTTTGGCATTACCGACTGGTTTCTTCGTCTTCACATACGACTATTGTCGCTATCACCGGTTGTCATGACCGTTGGACATATCAGCTGTCATCGACCGGTTTCTTCATCTTCACGATCGATGGATTTCATTATCACTGCTGCTGGGCAACTTCGTCTCTACTACTGACATCTTCATCACTTCTGATGGGCGATATCATTCTACACATTGGTCATCTCGCCTCTATGCCGACTACATCAGCTACTACTAGTTGACGATTTCGACTACAACATAATGACAAGCTCTATGCTCAGGGGCTTCATCAGCTCAGGCTTAAGGATTATACCTTTGATTTGGCTTTGTTCCGGATACATATTCATGGCCGTGAGCTTCTCCCCTATGCTCGAGGTCTGGATCAATCTTTATTCCCCATGAGGGCCATCGACTGGGTATTTGCACCAGTCGGGATTCAATTATCATTTTTACTTCATTATACCCCATGAGGGATAATTATTTGGACCAGAAGCCACTCGGATGAGATGCACTTGGTTTACATTACTCGGAAGATTTATTACTCGGGAGCATGTCAAGAGGCATGTTATATGCATCATCTTTTTGAGGGTATCGAAGGCATATTTTTTGGTCTAGGCCTAATATGTCTGCAGCCCATATTTCAGGTGTGGCCAGTCACGTTCTTTTAGGGACTTAGGCATTTTTTGCTTAGGCAAAAGTGCGCGTGATCAAGTGCCCAATACCTTAAAATCCTTTTATATCGCTGTTACTCAACTTTTAGGAGTTGGTACAATGCACTTTAAAAGGTGACAAACAGTGAAGCTTTATATAGCTGCCCCGCTGACTTTTTCATATATATAAGTCAAGGCACTATTTGCTTTTTGCCACGTAAGTGTGCACTTTTATTGACCAATAATATGGCTTAGGCTGATTATATTTTGGTCATTTTTCAGGCGGTTGGTAAATCCTTTATGAGTTTTATTTACTCAGATTTTATACCACATATGCCTTATGTTTCCAAGTATGGTAAAGCCATGTGTCTTTTAGGGCCTTAAGCACATCTGTTAAAACAGTGTGAGCATGGTGTATACTTAATGCTTTGGAAATTTCCTTATTCACGGCATACAAGCTTTTTTATAGTTGTTTTTGCTATGTGAGTTTTCAAAGATGTGGAAACCTAGGTTGCATGCATCATATTTTCACAAGGCAGTCGGTCTATCACTTGAGTCTTATTTACTCGGGAATTCATGCCGTATGTGCTATCATTATGCTACTTAGGTGGCTTAAAACCACTCAGCTGGTTAATCTATTTATTCCTTGACTATATGCTTAGTTTGTTCAACTAACCACATAGTCGGGGGCTACACCTATCAGGTGCATCTAGTCGATGCACCTAAGTCTATATTTTATTATTTTTTAGCCCTCCACAGTCTTTTGATTTGGTAAAAGTATTCGGGAGATCATGGCGAGGATGATTGAAGCACTCGGTTTTGAAGTAATTTCGTTCGAGAGAAGATTATCTTTTTGACTGTGAAGGTCTCAGGGGCTACTGTGAAAATCATGGGTACCCATACCCACACGACATGGTTATCCGACTAGTTGTAGGGGATAGCTTAGATCTATATAATATGTAACAGATCATGACTTGGGTATTACGTTTCCTTATATATTATGGAACGGCCTAGAGTCTTGGTTTGGTAATATTGTAAAGTTGTATTAGGAAACCGATACCGTATTGGTTAAGATTTCTATCTTGTAATCCTGCCCCCCATCCTATATAAGGTGGGTAGGAGGCCCTCTAGGGGGCATGAGCACACAATAGATCGTTAGATCAATACAACACCCGGCGGATACAATCCCCAAACAGGAGTAGGGTATTACCTCTCATTGAGAGGGCCTGAACCTGTCTAAATCCTTGTCTCCGCATCCATCCACTTTTAGGTCTCGTGCGCTACCCCCTTTTCATATTGCCGAAATCATGTTTCGACAATATTCAATCGGCTAGCCACCTCGGCTAACATGAGGGGGAGGTGAATTAGATACCTGCAATATTAAAATATGATGAGAGGTCTTAGAGAAGGCAACTTGAGGGATTAAATCAGGTAATATCTTTGTGAAGTATGTTTGAACCGATAGATGGAAAATGTGTGTTTTCCATTCGGACCACCATCTATCAAAGAGGATGCTTATCGTCAAGATTATGTTGAATCTATCAATGCTGCCGAGAGGGGATCCAGGAATGTTTAAGAGCTTGTCCATGATTAAAACCGATGCAATTCCCCCTCTGGGTTGGATCTTGTTAGAGAAGTATAGGTCGATTGGGAGTTGACCCATGCCAAGTTGACGAGCAGCAATCATTGGATGGTAAAACTCATATGATGTCTGCACATATCTACCTTGAGAGATGCCTATGGGGAGCATGCAAGGAGAGATAGTTGTAGCCAGGACTTATCTTGGTTTCTCAAATCTTTCATTGTTAATTTCATCAAGTCTGAAATCGGCTGGCAGCTCATATTCAGAAAATGACTCATATGCAAACCAAATCCCATTGTCCCTTGGAAATCCATCGTAGAAGTTTCCAAACCAATTCTGAAAGTGTTCAGCCGATGGTCCTGAACCAGTATAAGTGGAGGCTGCCTCTCCAAAAGACAAGCACTGACGGGTTAAGACTGATTCATCGTCATTTTCTTCTTGATCGGCTAAAGATGGAAATTTGGCTTCTTGCAGTGCTAGTCTGTGAGCTGCTCTTAAAGTATACAAATTTAACCAAAGTTGCACGAACCACCAAGGTCCACCTGTGCGGATGCTTGTGTCCATAATGATTTTAGCCGATGACTGGTTCAAAGTCTGATATATTCAACCAAGAAGATATTTGCCCAGAGGAAATTGTCTCATTACTACTATGGCCTCGGCTGAGCGTTACCAGTTTGTTGTTGGACCACAATTAGAACCACAGAACAAGAATTTGTCTAACCACATAAGGAGAAAAGCAACATGTTCCTTGGCCGATACTGGACCTGTACCCATGTTGTCCGAGATAAAACCTGACCAACCTCCAATATATTTGGTTTTGAATCTATAAGCACATTTGGTTTTTGTTGACGATGAAATTTGGGAAGCATATGAATCGAAAACGGGATCCCATTCGAAGCGGATTTAGGGATATGCGGAATTCTCGGAAACAGAGTGCACATCGGCTGGAAGTCTGTAACGGCTGATACCGAGTTTGACATGGTTAGCCGGTACAGCCGATATTGGTTACATGATCAATGCCGGGTTCAAAAGAAAGATTACAATAACGTTGCCGGGAAAGGATGGAGTCCACGATTGGCAATTGTATCTATTAATTAGGATTTTATATAATTTTCTTATAGATATTTTTGGTAAGAGTCCGCCTAAGTGACTTGTTTGTTAGTTGGAGTTGTATTAGGACAATATGAGTCATGTCCATCATGGACAAGTTTGTACTTTCGGGTATAAATGTAAGCCTGAGATCTTGTAACTAATTAACATCAGTTCAATCAATCTCGGCACAGCGCCAACCTTTTTCGTTTCTTTGTTATGACGAGTTCTTGCTTTCGAGTCGAGCTGCATCGGTTTCGATCTTCGGCAAAGAGGTAAAGCTTGTTATAGCGGTTTGCATTACCGGAATTAGTGCTTACATCTTTATGACACTCTAATTCTATCTTGTGAATCTTCAAGTTATCATATATATTATATAATCTAGATTGACAATGTTTTCTACTTGCATCTGCCGATCTCTATCTAGGGTTTTGTTGGTAACGACTAGATTGGCTTGTTGGTTTAAATTATATAATATATCTACCATCCTGAAAAGGCAACCATCAGCTTGATTGTTTAGATATTATGCTTCTTTTCATACTTAATATTGCATCAATTAAGTTTGATCTATTAAGTCATGTTTAGAATCATAGTCTTTAGCCTGCTTTATGGTTGTTAATAAGGATAGTATCGGGGTTTCAGCCAATCTTACCTGGTATAGTTGTTTTACATAGTTCCTTGCTTTCTTTAATATGCTATATTTGCCCCTTATATCAGCATTTAATCTAATATAAATATATTGGACTTACTATCAATCTGATTGATGGTAATTAGGTATATTTGTTGCAAGAGAATATCCTAGTATAAGGTTGTATAGGAGCTATAGCCAATACATGCTTGAATCCGGACATCGGCTACAATATGAATACATGTAATCATTATTTCATGTTATTTTAGACTTGGGCAATTTATACTATCTCGGTTAAGTCCGATCTATCCCAATAGCTGATTTCTAAAGTAATATTGATTTATAGATTATACGATACTGATATTTACAGCTGATGGATCAAGTTTAGGGTTAGTTTGTCGTTGAATATGCCTTACAACCGATTCACCTTATACTGCATCGGCTAGGTTACATCACGATATGACATCGGCTTTCTAGCCGATCGATTATCGTTACTAATAAAACATGCATGTTTCATCTTGTTGATTGCAGGATCAAATCAACTGGAACGCCCTTGAACCCGAAAGCAAGTTTTAGACCTGCACTAGAGTAAAGCAAATCTCTCAGGCAGCGTGTCTTTTTTTGCATCAACACACTTTTGGCACGCCTAGTGGGACACAGAGTCATCATGGCACCCAACATCTTTGAAGTTACAGAAGATAATGTTCTATCGATCACGATCGAGCAATTGAACGAGGAGCAAAAGGAGATGAAAAGGTTGCTGGATCAACTCCAGAGTCAATATCTCCACTCGTTCATGGTGACCCACCAAGGCACGGTTATTCAAAAGAGCAAAGTCGAGTTGCCGTCGATCGTGAACACGGAGCCAAGTGCATCTGGAGCAAATGATGACAAAGGCAAAGAGATCAAGACCGAGTCAAGTGATGAAGAGCTCCATACATTACAAAATCGTATTGACTTGACAGTTCATCATGCTTTGATTAATCAGTCCGGTGTACTGTAAACACATTGACAAATATGATCAAGACGGTGGTGGATGGTATTATAGCCGAGGAGAAAGCAAAAGGGTCATCTATCTTCCAGGAGATGCTTTCCCAGGTTATAGGATGGTGAAGTCAGAAATTGGCGGGAAACACCAAATAATTTCATCTCAAGCTCTATCAGCTCCTATGACCAGTGGGTCCATCCCAATGATTTTTACAAGACAGCAGCTGATGCTTGGGGGGTAGAGTTCAACTCATCTAACACTGGCGTAGCTAGTCAACATGCTAAAGATGAACTCGCCTGTTTCCGAGCCTGCATATCACGTCCCCTCCATGCCTCAGGTATTCGCGTCTCAACCGCCTGCACAGCAGCCGATTGGGACAACTCAACCTATCGGCCAACAGTATGTGCTGGAACCGCCGCTGTATGTTCCATCACAGGGTCTAGGAGCCAATTTTTATCGTCAATATCAACCTCATTCTCCACGAGGCTAGAAAGTTTGCTAAAAAGACTAATAATGTCAATAATATCTATAGTTATGATTCTGACTCCGAAGATGAAGACCTAGAAGTTAAAGCAGCCGAGTGGGCTAGGAATAAGAAAACAGTGGTGTGCCAATGTGTTAAGAATTCGGGGAAGGAAGAAAGGTTTGATTTTGACATTACTAAGGCTGATAAGATATTTGATCTTCTTCTTCAAGAGAAGCAAATTCAACTGTCGATAGGACATGTGATACCATCAGCTAAAAAATCATAGAGAAGGAAGTACTGCAAATGGCATAACACGGGATCACACAGCACCAATGATTGCAAGATCTTCAGGCAACAGATTCAATCGGCTATAGAACAAGGGAGGATAAAGTTCGATGAAGCTAAGAGGCCGATGAAGATAGATGGTCATCATTTTTCGGTAAACATGGTTCATACTGGAGCCGATAGAAATCAAGTCGATAGGAACAAATATCAGGCAAGGAAATTCAAGTCGGTTAGTATGATTAACAAGTATCATAAAAGACAACAAAGAGAAGAAGAAACATGTCGCTACAGTAATGAGGGTTGTTTCAATCCTCATTGGGGTTCTGAATTCTTTAGATTCTGCTTGAAAGAAGAGATAAGATTGCCGTTTATTGAGGATTGTCTTGTTGTAGCGATCCTGACATGAGATATATTGAAAGATCAAATAGACGGAGTAATGGTGAGTATCGGCCGATTCAGCAAAAGTTACCTGTTCATCAGAGGCTTGGGCCGATTTGACAGGATTACTTCGAGGACAAGTCGCAAGTGAGTGCTGAGACCATGGAACCTCAATGGTGTCCTTCTAGGATTTTTACTAAGAGTCAAAAAAGACGTGTCCAGAGGATGAGGAACAGAGAGCAATTTCAAGAAGTCGAAGATGAGGTTGCGCATCGACTGAAGCGCACAAGAAAGGTGTGGCGTGTTAAAAGTAAGGTTGTCCCAGCCAATGAAGTCAGAGCTAATAAGGGTGAAAGTCTTGCTGAGAGCAAGGGGAAAGCAATTGCATTATCTTCGACAAACATGGTTTTTATGTTACCAGCCAAATATGGTGTAGAACAAGTCGTGGAAGAAGTATGTGAACCACCATTGACTAAGTTAATATTGTCTCCACAGCAAGCTATTTTCGAAAAATCGGCAGGAACTGGACATCGGCACCTCAAACTTTTGTATGTTAAGGGGTTTGTTAATGGGAAGCCGATGTAGAAAATGTTGGTCGATGGAGGAGCAACTATTAATTTGATGTCGTATGCAACTTTCAGAAAATTGGGCAAGAATTCAGATGATTTGATAAAGACCAACTTGATTTTAATATATTTTGGAGGAAATCCATCTGAAACTAAGGGGGTTTTGAATGTGGAGTTAACCATTGGCAGTGTTGGCGATATGCCATGAGGCTCTTCGACCAAGACTGCCGAAACTAGCCGGGCGACAAGGATCCAAATTCAATACAAAATTTATTACACTTTACCTTCCCAACAACCGTTAAGTATCCACGTCCTTCGACGTATGCAGTTGTCATTTCGACAACAGCTGGCGCCGACCGTGGGGACCTCTGAGCGAAACCACTGAGAGCGAATGCCACCGAAAAAGGTCTCAAAGGAGAGGGTTGCGAACCCAAAGGAGAGCGTAGCGGAAGGGGTGATGGCCACCGGCGAAGGCGCGGAGCCTTCGGCGCCTGCCGAAGTGGCGACTGCGCCGTCGTCTTCGGCGCCCGCGCCGCAACCACCAACTTCGGCCCCGACCACTTCGGCGGAGCAGGTACCGGAAGTCCCTTCGGCAACTCAGCCGGCTTCGACTGCACTCGCCACTGCGCAAGTCGACCCCGGCCTCGATGCGCAAGCCAAAGCAAACATGGAGGCCATGCGGCAGAACATGGCACGACTCCAAGACATGCTTCGTCAAATGCAGGAGCAGCAGCAGGCATACGCAGCGGCACGGCAAGCCAAGATCGCTCCGGCCCCCGTCTTCCAGTATTCGGCAGGCTACATCCCGCCTCAAGCCTATCAGCAAGCGCCGGCACAAGCCCCTCCGCCACAAGCCGCACAGGGACCAGTGTGCTTCCCCAGCCAACCTTCGGCCACGGTGGTGCCCCCACTCCCCGTTGCACTGCCGCAGGTTCGGCCGACTGCGATCCAAGTACACTCTTCGCCACCTGGTCAAATATCACAAACAATGGCGGAGGGGGCGTCAGCCCTGCAGGCGCAACTTCAAGCTTTCCTTCAGCAGCTCAACCAACCCTGCAACACCTCAAGCACAACCCCTTCGGCTCAGCCGGAGGGAGGCTCCAGCCAGGGCGCACCAGGGTGGCTGCCGTCGAACCAGCCCGGGCCGGGGGCTTCGCCCTGGGCGCAGGGTCCGCAGTTCAACTTCTACAACACCACCCAAGCGCCACCGTTCGGAAGTGGGCCACCGAACGTCGCAGCCCAGCCGCTCCCCCAGGCCATCACTTCACCCTTCGCCACGCCGTATCCGCAGCCAAGCGGACATTCGCTGCAGGGCACCATGGGCAAGGTCGGGGGCGAAAAAGGGCTGCCACTGAGCGGGGGGATCAAAAATCGTCCGATCCCACCTCAGTTCAAATTCCCACCCGTTCCGCGGTACTCGGGCGAAACAGACCCAAAAGAGTTCCTCTCAATCTACGAGTCCGCGATCGAAGCTGCTCACGGCGATGAAAACACCAAGGCGAAGGTAATCCATCTTGCTCTGGACGGCATCACCCGTTCTTGGTATTTCAATCTGCCATCCAATAGCATTTACTCATGGGAGCAATTGCGCGATGTTTTTATCCTTAACTTTCGAGGCACATATGAGGAGCCGAAGACGCAACATCATTTGCTCGGCAGTCGCCAGAGGCCGAACGAATCAATACGAGAGTACATGCGTCGCTTCTCGCAAGCACGGTGCCAAGTTCAGGACATAACCAAAGCATCCGTCATCAATGCCGCTTCGGCTGGGCTGCTCGAGGGTGAACTCACAAGAAAGATCGCCAACAAGGAGCCGCAAACTCTCGAGCACCTGCTTCGCATCATAGATGGGTAAGCGAGGGGCGAAGAGGACTCCAAGCGAAGACAGGCGATTCAAGCGGAGTACGACAAGGCCTCCATCGCCGCGGCCCAAGCCCAGATGCAAGCCCAGGTCGTCGAATCGGCTCCCCCCACCGTTCGCCAGCCCCAGCTGGCGAACCAGGGGCAGCCGCCCCGACAAGGCCAAGCTCCCATGACATGGAGGAAGTTCAGGACCGACCGAACCGGCAAGGCAGTGATGGCTGTCGAAGAGGTACGAACCCTCCGAAAGGAGTTTGACGCCCAGCAGCGCGGCAGTCATCAACAGCCTGTTCGCAAGAAGGTCAGGAAATATCTCTATTGCGCCTATCATGGGCGGTCTTCGCACACAACCGAGCAATGCCGAAACATCCGTCAGCGAAACAACGCCCACAAACCAAGGCCGCATCAGGGTGCCGCTGTCGAAGCGCCTCAAGAGGCGGCCCGGGAACAGTCGCCTCCAGCCGAACAGCACCAAGACGTGCAGCACCGAATTATCCAAGTAATCACAAGAGCTGATCCGCTGGTCCAGCCGTCGAAGCGACAGAAAAAATTGCAGCTGCGAACGGTGCACAACATCACCGCCACGGGCGAAGGGGTCCCAAAGTACTTGGGCAGCAAATTTCCCGCATCAAGACCCCCTGGTGATTTCGACTGAGGTGGCTGGCTTCGAAGTCCGACGCATTCTGGTCGATGGAGGTAGCTCGGCCGATGTCATCTTCGCTGAGGCATACGCCAGAATGGGGCTACCTACTTCGGCCCTCACTCAAGCGCCGGCCTCGCTCCGCGGCTTCGGCGGTGAGGCGGTTCAAGTTCTCGGCTAGGCACGGTGTAAGGTTGCTTTCGGCTCTGGCGAAAACAGGCGCGAAGAGCAGATACTGTTCGACGTCATCGACATCCCATATAGCTACAATGCCATCTTCGACCGTGCAACCCTGAACAAGTTTGAAGCCATCTCCCACCACAACTACCACAAGCTCAAGATGTCAGGTCCAGCAGGGGTGATTGTTGTCAAGGGGCTTCAACCTTCTGTTGCGCCGAAAGGTGACTTGGCCGTGATCAGCAGGGCGGTGAACAGTGTGGAGGCCGAACCGCGGGTTAACCGCGTGCCGAAGCCAGCCCCTCATGGCAAGGTGGTCAAGGTGCAAGTAAGCGAGGCAGACCCGGCGAAGCTTGTCCAGCTGGGGGGCGACCAAGGTGAAGAGGAAGCTGGGAAAGTCCTAGAGGTGCTCAAGAAAAACATCGACATCTTCGCCTGGAGCCCCAGTGAAGTGGGTGGCGTTTCGCCAGACCTCATCATGCATCGCCTGGCTGTCCGCCGATCGCCAGGCCAAGAAGCGGCGAAAGCCGAAGTGCAAAAGCTCCTGAAGGCCGGGGTGATCAAGGAGATCAACCACCCGGAGTGGCTGGCGAACCTGGTCCTGGTGAAGAAGTCGAACGGCAAGTGGCGCATGTGCATCGATTTCACGGACCTCAACAAGGTTTGCCCGAAGGATGACTTCCCCTTGCCGCGGATCGACCAGCTTGTCGATTCGACGGCTGGCTGCGAGCTCATGAGCTTCTTGGATGCCTACTCCGGCTATCATCAGATCCACATGAATCCAGACGACATCGCCAAGACCGCCTTCATCACGCCGTTCGGGACTTTCTGCCACCTCAGGATGCCTTTCGGCCTGAGAACGCCGGAGCAACGTTCGCCAGGCTGGTGTACAAGGTGCTTCGCAAGCAGCTGGGGCGAAGTGTGGAAGCATATGTCGACGACATTGTCGTAAAGAGCCGAAAGGCTTTCGACCACGCGTCTGATTTACAAGAGACCTTCGACAACTTGCACGCGACGGGTATGAAGCTAAACCCAGAGAAATGTGTTTTTCGAGTTCGCGCCGGCAAGTTGTTTGGTTTCCTTGTTTCTGAGAGGGGTATCGAGGCAAACCCCGAGAAAATTGATGCCATTCAGTAAATGAGGCCACCGTCGAGCGTACGCGAAGTACAAAAGCTCGCGGGCCGAATTGCGGCACTCAGTCGTTTTCTCTCAAAAGCAGCCGAAAGGGGCCTGCCATTTTTCAAAACCCTCCGGAGCGCAGGGAAGTTTAGCTGGACCCCCGAATGCCAAGCCGCATTCGAAGAGCTAAAGCAATACTTGCAAAGCCCACCCGGCCTGGTCAGCCCAACACCAGGAAACGATGTTATACCTAGCGGCTTCGCTAGTGGCAGTCAGTGCAGCCCTAGTCTAAGAGACAGAATCAGGGCAGAAACCGGTGTACTTCATCTCCGAAGCCCTGCAGGGGGCGAAGACAAGGTATATCGAGATGGAAAAGCTTGCTTACGCCCTGGTGATGGCTTCGCGCAAGCTCAAGCACTACTTCCAGGCCCACAAAATCATAGTGCCTTCGCAATACCCCCTAGGCGAAGTACTTCGGGGTAAGGAAATCTCTGGCAGACTCAGCAAGTGGGCAGCGGAGTTATCTCCCTTCGACCTACATTTTGTGGCACGCACCGCCATCAAATCCCAAGTCCTGGCCGATTTCGTGGCCGAATGGACACCGGCGTCCGCTCCCAAACCTCAACCTGTCGAACAGCCTTGGATAATGCACTCCGATGGCTCGTGGTCACACAAGGGGGCGGGCGCCGCGGCCATGCTCATTTCGCCGGGGGGCGTGCCGGTTCGGTATGCCACAAGGCTGCAGTTCAACACAACCAACAACACGGCGGAGTACGAAGCGGTGCTGCTGGGCTTAAGGAAGGCGAAAGCGCTAGGGGTTCGGCGCTTGCTCATCCGAACAGACTCCAAGCTGGTGACCTGTCATGTTGATAAATCTTTTGAAGCAAAAGATGAAGGAATGAAAAGATATTTGGAGGCTGTTCGGTCGATGGAAAAGTGCTTCGCCGGGATAACGGTCGAACACCTACCTAGAGGGCAGAATGAGGAGGCAGACGCCTTGGCGAAATCTGCCGCCTGTGGGGGCCCACATTCACCAGGCATCTTTTTCGAGATCCTGTATGCACCAGGTGTGCCCGAGGAAATCAAGGATGTCATGGTCATAGACCAGGAAAACCCGGGCGAAGACCTAGAGGACTGGCGAACATCATTCGTGAAATACCACAAAGACTGCTGGCTCCCAGATGACGAAGCGGAGGCGAAACGCCTGCAAATCAGGGCCAAGCAGTACAAGCTAGTCTCAAGGCAGTTGTATCGCTCTGGAATACTCCAACCCCTGCTTCGCTGCGTTTCCTTCGCCGAGGACGAAGAGATGGTGAAGGAAATACACCAGGGGCTCTGCGGCGCACATCAAGCTGCAAGAACAGTAGCCTCCAAGGTGTTTCGCCAAGGAGTATATTGGCCCACGGCGCTGAAAGTTTGCGTTGTGCAAGCCAAAAAGTGCGAAAGCTGCCAGCGACATGGCCGAAGCCAGACCGCACCGCAATATGAGCTGCAGCCGATCGCACCAGTTTGGCCCTTCGCCAGGTGGGGGCTAGATATCATTGGCCCATTCCCGGTAGCGAAATGGATACAAGTTTGCAATCGTGGCAATTGAATACTTTTCGCGCTGGATCGAGGCCGAACCACTCTGCGCGATCACTTCGGCGGCAGTGCAAAAGTTTGTTTGGAAAAACATCATTTGCCGTTTCGGAGTTCCAAGAAAATTCATCACGGACAATGGCAAGCAGTTCGACTCTGAAAAGTTCAGAGAAATGTGCGAAGGGCTAAACCTAGAAATCAGGTTCGCATTGGTCGCGCACCCATAGTCGAATGGGGCGGCCGAACGCGCAAATGGCAAGATCTTGGAGGCACTCAAGAAAAGGCTCGAGGTGGTAGCGAAAGGCAGATGGCCAGACGAAATGTTGTCCGTCCTTTGGGCCCTCCGAACAACTCCCACAAGGCCAACCAAGTTCAGCCCGTTCATGCTCCTCTACAGAGACGAGGCAATGATCCCAACAGAGCTAGGGGCTAACTCACCAAGGGTGATGTTCTCTGGGGGCGAAGATGGGCGCGAAGTGTCGCTCGAACTCCTAGAGGGGGTACGGGTCGAAGCACTGGAGCATATGCGAAATTACGCCGCAGGCACTTCGGCAACCTACAACAAGAAGGTTTACCCAACAAATCTCATGCCAGGCCAACTCGTCCTAAGGAAAAAGGCAAACCCAGCAGCGGTTGGAAAGCTTGAGTCAAAATGGGAGGGGTCATATCTCATTAAGCACAAGTCAAGGATCTGCTCTTTTCGCCTAGCAACACTGGAGGGCGAAGAGTTCGATCACTCATGGAACACCACTTCACTCAAGAGGTTTTATGTCTAGAGGGTGGCACCCTATTCGCCAGAATGTAAAAGTGTACATATTGCTATATAGCTCTTTCGGCATCCGCCGCTTTGTAAGCCTTTCGGCACAAAAATACAAAAAAAAGGAGAAAATGGAAAAAAGAAAAAAACTGGACGTAGGGTTGTTATCCACTCTGGAGGCCCGAATCAGTATAAAATTTCTGTGTCTTTCACCTTTTTTACTTGTGTGCATGATAATTCGTGGAAAAACCCCAAGGCAAACGCCTGATCAGCGAAAGCGCCAGGGGAGCGAAACGAATCGGCCGAAGCATCGCTCGCCGAACGTTGAAACTGCGACAGCTTGTTTCGGGAGATAAAAAAAACCCTGAGCACCGTTATAGTCGATCTACACGAAATCGCGCCGCTAACGCAAAGTGCCAAAGATCGACAACGGAAGTCGAAAGCTGAAAAGTCAGCGTGCCTATTTCGCCAATACACGCAAAGGGGTCGATACATCACGACCCAACGAAAGCACAAAGTGTGATAATGCAGAAAATGGTGAAAAGGAAACAAAAGCACACCTTTATTAAAAACAATCAACACTACACATTGTATAGCATGATATAGGCGAAACGATTTAGACGTTCGCTTACAAGTAAATTACATCTTTGCCCCCGGGACAACTACCAAAAGAGTGATCCGGCGAACTTGGCTCGTCATCACTACTGATATTGCACACTACCCTAAGGGGAGAGGGGGTGAAACCACAGAAAGCGCATAGCAACGCTGGGTGATCGCCTCCTGCCGATCGGTCCGTCGGTGGTTTCGCCAGAAATGGGCCGTGCCCTCCAGGCGCGCCACATGGACACGATCGTAGTCCTCCAGCGTTTGCCCAGGATGGGTTTGCATCCAATTGGCAACGTTCACAACTTTATAGTTGCAGCCGTTGATTGTCATCTCGCGATAGACAGGCCGAAGTAGGTAGCGAACCTTCGGCAAGTTTTTCGCCGCAACGAACTTCTCGTTCCTGCTTCGCCAATCCCCAAAAGGGGGCCGAACGCAAAGCTTTCGGCATCGACCCTGCAAAAGATGGGGAAGTCATGCAGGCGAACGCGGAAAGAGAAAGCTGGGATGAACGATTTAGGCGAAGGGACCACGTAAAACAAGCGCAAACATTTCAAACATGTTCCGCACACGTCAAACGGAAATGACACAAATGGCTAAGACAGTCATATATTCCAAACATTTCGATATCCTAGAACAAGGTAGGCCTTGGCCATATTTACACGGTTCGCCCTATGCGGCAAACATCGAAAGCGAAAAAGGCAAAATTACAAGAAAACGGGCGGAGGGCCTCACACCTCTGGGTGGTCTTCGGCTCCACCTCCGCCCTTTTCCGCGGGCTCTTCGCCTTGGTCCGCCGCCTCCGTCTTCGCCAGTTGCTCAAGCAGGCGGGCCTTGGCTGCAGAGCTGCCGTCCTTCAACCAAAATTGCCTTCGCCAGGCACGAAGGGCGGACGAGATATCTTGGGCGCTGACTTCCCAGTCCCCCTTCGCGAAGTCGGGAAACTGGGAGACATGCTCGCACCCATTCTGCTGTAGCAGCCCCAGGGCGAAGGCCGCCGACACGCGCGCACAACAGTCGCCGTATGCCGTGGCACAGTCGGAGACTGCGCAGCCAGCCTCCTGGTTCCACTCGCAGAGTTCGAGGGCGGAGGCGTTTTCGCCCGGGATGCCGCGTGCCTTCGCCCCCATGTCGTTGAGCGCGAGACGAAGAGTGCGGCAGGCTGCCTTTGCCGATGCAGCCGTCTTCGCCACATCGCGAACAAGGCGTTGGGCCTTCGCCTCCGCTCGACCCACCTCCTGGCGAAGGGCCTCCATCTGGTGCTCCGTCATGTTATAATAATCAGTGAGGGCAGCCGACTGCCCCCGCTCCTTCGCCAGATCGGCCTTAAGGAGCTCGATCTCGGCCTTGGCCTCGCTGCCCTTATCGAGTTCGGCTTGAAGGCGCTTCTTTTCCACCTTCGCCTCACGAAGGAACCGGGCGAGCCCCTCCATTTCTAGGCCCTTTCGACCCAGCTCGTCATCTTTCGCCCGGAGGCGGTTCTTCAAGCCATCGAGTCGGGCCCACATTGTTCGCTCGGTCGAACAATGGGCCGCAAGGAGCTGGCGAACCAAAAGGGCGAAAAATGAGTTAGATGTCGAAAGCGAGAGTATAAAAAAAGGGGGGAGCGCGTATCATGAGGTGGACTTACCCGCACGGCCAAGCTCTTGACAGCGGAGCACCCCTCGTCGAACTCGTTGAGCTCGGCGAAGGGGCTGGGGCCGCCAGCCGGCGAAACAAGGTTGCTCACCCCGTCCACGAAGGGAATGAGCTCCGCCCGGGTTTCAAAATCCTCGGGGGCGAAGCGGCGCGGCCCCTGGGAATACTCGGAGCCGGACCCCTCAGCCGTCTTCTTGCCCTTATTGAGGATGAGCGGCGAAACCGGCTGTCGAACCGGGCTGTTGAAAATTCGGGCGGCCGCCTTCACCACCCGTTCGGCCGAGGCCAAAGCCCCAGCCCCGCCAGTCCCCCCAGGGATGTCGAGAGTCCCTAGCTTCGCCCCACGGGCGAAGTAGGAGTCCCGTCGAATGACTCCTCGTCGCTGAACGCGTTGGCGATGGTGACAACCCCTTTCTTCCGGGGGGCTTTCTTCGCGGCGCCGCCCTTCGCCGCCCTAGCCGCAGCAATAGCGACTAAGGCCTTGGCGCCTTCCACGTCCTTCCGGTGAAGGGGCGAAGAGGCCGACTCTGCCCCGGTTTCGACGCGCTCCGGGCTGGGAGTGGGCGTGTAGCCACACGTCCCAGAGCGGCTATCACCCGCTTCATCCTCAGCCTCTTCGGCCGCGAAGTCAGCTCCCCCCGCCTCCTCCTCTTCGGCGTCGTCCTCGTCTTCGACGTCGGAGTCCGCCGTAGCTGGAGCCTTCTGCTTGCGGGGGGCAAATCTCACTTGCCCCCGCGAACGTTTCCGAGATGGGCCGGCTTCGCCATCGGCCTTGAAGGGCTTCGCCCCTTTTGGGGAGCTCACCGGTGTAAACCCGGTTCGCTCGGCCAGCCACTTGCCGAGTCAGCAGCTGGTTGTATTCGGTGACCAACACGTCGCCAATGAGTCTTCGGGCTTCGATGTCGGCCTAGGCTAACGTCAGCACTGGAAAACGGCAAAACACTGTGTCAGAGCCGAATAAAAACATAGAGCGAAAAGGCAAAGCAAAGAAGCAATAGAAATAACAACCTACCGTTCGCCCCTGCGGGTAGGATAAGCTTCGGCAACCGTCGACCGTTTCACCCTGGTCGACCTCAACCTGCCATGCCTGCGAAAGAGGACATATCCGCAGCATGCAGAACTCCTCAACTAAGTCCCGGCAACTTAGCCGAGAGCACACCCTGCGAAGCAGGGCGAAACGCGACTCCAGGGTGCCGGTGATGGCAACCCTTGGCTTCCGGGCCGGCGCAATCGCACGGCGTCGCCAGCGCAGGGCCCTCGTCGCGTCGGAACCCGCCTCGAACGGGATGGAGTGGTAAAACCACTTTGCCATTCAGTGGCGGTCCCATTTCGACATTGCGGCGTTGACCGGCCACATGTTGGCGTGTTCGGGGCGAACGTTGAAGTTCACGCTCCCGAACGCGGTCTTCCGGGTCCCGGCGGGGGTGACCACCGTCTTCGAGTTGACGGCGGCCGAAAATATGACGCCGAAGAGGTCAGCGCTGGGTTCAAACCCAGCGGTCCGGCACGCCCAGTCGAATATGGCAATGCGGACCAGAGCCGGAGGGCTCAGCTGGGGCAGTTCGACCTGGAAGAGACGGAGGATTTCCGGCAACAGAATGTTGCACGGAAAGCGGAGGCCGGCCTCGAAGAAGACGGCGAACACCACCGTCTGGTGTTCGCCAGGCTACGGCACTTCGGCATCACCGGGGGCGAACGCCTGCCCCTCCGCCACCAGGCCGGCGTCAATCATCCTTGCCAGCTCATCGTCGTCGATGAGCGAAGCCCCTAGGAAGGTCGTGGTGTCTTCGTCAATCTAGCCGGGATTAGGGCCGGTCGCAGTGACTGGGTTCGGCTTGCGGGGAGCCATGGCGAAACAGAAATGTGTGGGCGAAAGGTGTCAGGGACAGTTCGTTCAAAGTTGGCCGTAAGCAGATGGAAAGGGAAATGACTGCGGTGAAAATGTGAGGGGTAAAGATGGTGAAAGCGGGAAGTGAGAATATATAGCCCACCAAATGACGCTTCGCCTTCCAGTCCAACTAGGAACGGCCACGTGTCGCAAGGTGGGTGAAACGGTAAAATCCCATGGACCAGGCCGTGCAGTAACGGGCTCCCAGAGAAAAAGGCCCATCGCTATTCACCACGGCCCCATAGCCCATCACTGTTCATTACGGCCCAACAGAGCAATATGGGCCACTTCGCTGTTCATAGTGGGCAAATGCCCAACATTACTCACTTTAGCACCGGTCAAAAACAACAACACAACTGCTCGCGGTGGGCGAAGGCTATACATCACAATCCTTTTTCGCATGTCGCAAATTTTTTGCAGGACCAAAAAAGACAGGTTTCGGCAGGAGCATCGGTTGAAAGGGAGCACCTCATACCATACCACATGGTTTGCACGGTCTCGGCCGAAGCTCCTATCTCACCCTTGCCCGTGAGGGGCTTGTTGGCGATATGCCATGAGGCCCTTCGACCAAGACTGCCGAAACTAGCCGGGCGACAAGGATCCGAATTCAATACAAAATTTATTACACTTTACCTTCCCAACAACCGTTGAGTATCCACGTCCTTCGACGTATGCAGTTGTCGTTTCGACAACAGGCAGCAAGACAATTCCTACTACATTCTTTGTCATTGATGGGAAGGGTTCCTATAGTCTGTTGCTGAGAAGATATTGGATCCATACCAATTGTTGTATTCCTTCAACCATGCATCAAAGTTTGATCCAGTGGTAGGGAGACCAGATAGAAATCGTGCCAGCCGACAGGTCAGTTAATGCAGCTAGTGTCGATTTGTCTGTTGGAGATGGAAGGAATTGATTGTTTGTCTAGTAAAGTTTGGCAAGGAGATTATCTAAGAGTTTCTGATTATGATATACAGCCAACAGGAGATGGAGAGCCCTAATTATTACTTTGAGGGTGCCGTGGAGGATTCAAATTTTTATACAAAGGATACTGTAGATGATATCGATAGCAAGCTTGGAGAAGGATTTATGTCGGCCGATGAACTAGAAGTGGATATTGGACCAGGCGATAGGCCTAGGCCGACATATATTAGTAAAGGTTTGTCAAAAGAATTTAAATGTGAATTAAAAGAGCTTTTAAACGATTACAGAGATTACAAGACTTTATGATGCTAATTTTATTAGACCATGCCGGTATGCTGAGTGGATTCAAATAAAGTACCGGTGATCAAGAAAAATGGCAAGCTTAAAGTTTGTATTGACTTTAGATATTTGAATAAGGCTACTCCTAAGGATCAATACCCAATGCCGATTGCCGATCAATTGGTTGACGCAGCATCTGGACATAAGATCATCAGTTTCATGGATGACAATGCAGGATATAATTAGATTTTCATGGCTAAGGAGGATATTCACAAGACCGTTTTTCGATGTCCTGGTGCAATCAGTTTGTATGAGTGGGTTGTTATTACTTTTGGATTAAGTAGCACTGATGCCACATACCAAAGAGCAATGAATTACATAATCCATGACCTTATCGACTTATTTGTTGAGATCTATATTGATGATGTGGTGGTTAAATCAAGGGAGGTAGATGAACACATAGCTGATTTGAGAAGAGTCTTGGAAAAGGGCAAGAAAATATGGATTAAGGATGAATACAACCAAGTGTGCTTTTGGTGTATTGGCTTGGCAATTCCTTGGACTTTTAGTACATGAAAGGGGAATTGAGATACCTCAGAGGAGTATTAATTCTATAAAAGATATACAACCTCCAAAAGATAAGACAAAATTGAAATCATTGGTCGGCAAAATTAATTTTGTAAGACGGTTTATATCTAATTTATCCGGCAGGATAGAGCCGTTCACTCCGTTGCTCAGATTAAAGGCCGATCACGAGTTTGTTTGGGGGGAGAACCAATAGCAAGCTTTCAATATTATGAGGGAATATTTGAGTACTCCTCCAGTCCTTATTCACCACATAAAGGGCTTCCTTTTAAGTTGTATCTGTCAACCGATCAGAGCACTATCGGCTCTGTCCTTATCCAAGAGGTTGAAGGTAGGAACGAGTTATATATTATCTAAGTAGAAGGCTTTTGGATGCGGAGACCAGATATTCACCGGTGGAAAAGTTGTGTTTATGTTTATGTTTTTCTTGTACGAAGTTGAGACATTATTAGCTTTCCAATAAATGCACGATAGTTTGTAAGGCCGATGTAGTACGATACATGCTATCGGCTCCAGTTTTGAAGAGAAGGATTGGGAAGTGGATTTTTACTTTAATAGCGTTTGACCTTAGATATGAATCAGCCAAGGCAATCAAGGGGCAAGCGATTGACGATTTCATAGTTAAATATCGGGATAGCTCACTTGAACATGTTGAAATTATGCCTTGGACATTTTTTTATGGATCAGTTTGCACTCATGGATGTGGTATCGGCTTAGTGATCATATCACCTAGGAAGTAAGTTTTCAGTTTGCTTTCACTATTAAACCTTATTATACTAATAATCAAGCTGAGTATGAGGTGGTTCTGAAAGGCTTACAATTGTTGAAGGAGGTTGAAGCCGATGCTATCGAGATCATGGGTGATTCGTTATTGGTGATTAGTCAGTTGTCTGGAGAATATGAGTGTAAGAATGATATCTTGATGGTTTACAGTGAGAACAGTCAAGAGTTGTTGAGAACTTTCAGGGTAGTTACTTTGAAACATATTCCTCGAGAACAAAATGTTGAGGCTAATGATTTAGCTCAGGAAGCATCGGGCTATACGCCGATGTGGAAAGATGTCGAGGTAGAAGTTGCATACTTGCAAGCCGATGACTGGAGATTTGAGATAATTGAGTATTTAAAGGATCCTTCTAGATCGACGTCTAGGAAATTGAGGTATAAAGCCCTTAAATATGTTTTGTTGGACAATGAATTGTACCATTGGACTATTGATGGGGTTCTATGAAGGTGCTTGAGTTTAGAAGAAGCAAAAGTTGTCAAGTGCGAAGTGCGTGAAGGGATATGTGGTACTCACCAATCGGCTCATAAGATGAAATGGCTGATTAGGTGACTGGGTTATTTTTGGCTGACAATGCTGGAAGATTGTTTTAGGTACTACAAAGGTTGTTAGGATTGTGAGAAGTTTGGAGCTATTCAACGAGCACTAGCATCGGTTATGAATCCAATTATCAAGCTATGGTCAGAGGTTGGGGAATTAATATGATCGGCTAGATCAATCCACCATCAAGTAAAGGTCATAAGTTTATATTGGTAGCTACTGATTACTTTACCAAGTAGGTTGAGGCTGTTCGTCTCAAGAAAGTTCATACTAGGGATGCAATAGAGTTTATTAAAGCGCATATCATATACAGATTTGGTTTGCTGCAGAGCATAACAACTGATCAGGGATCTATCTTTGTGTCTGATGAGTTTGTTCAGTTTGCCGATCGTACGGGGATTAATTTGTTGAATTATTCACCATATTATGCACAGTCTAATGGATAGGCTGAGGCATCTAACAAAAGTCTGATCAAGTTGGTTAAGAGGAAGATTGCAAAATATCCCAAAAAGTGGCATACAATATTAGCTGAGGCATTGTGGTCCTATCAGATGGCTTGTCATGGTGTTCTTCAAGTTCCATCATATCAATTGGTTTATGGTCATGAAGCTGTGTTACCATGGGAAACTAACATCGGCTCAAGGACGATTTCTTTACAAGATGAGTTGACAGCCGATGATTACTATAACTTGATGGTTGATGAGTCAGAAGAGTTGGTTCAATCTAGGTTGCGTGCCCTAGAGAAGGTTAGACGAGATAAAGAAATGGTTGTCAGGCATTATAATAAAAAAGTTGTATCAAAATCTTTTGAGGAAGATGAACTTGTGTGGAAATTGGTGTTGCCGATAGAAACAAGCGACAATAAATTTGGAAAGTGGTCACCGAATTGGGAAGGATCTTTTCGGATTCATAAATGTGTTTCCAAGGGAGCTTATATGTTAAAAGGACATGATGGAGAAGTTTTTGGGAGAGTTCTTAATGGAAAATATTTGAATAAGTATTTTATCCAAGTGTTTGGATTGGTTCATAATCGGCTGAGTTATGTCGATGTATGGTTGACAGCCGATATTGTTTACATCGCCTTTGGATGGCCGATATTTCTTATCGCCTTTCGATAATATGTAAGTTTGCAGTATGATGTTCCTTACTACAAACTTGGGGGGCATGGAGATGAAATTTGGGGATTTTAAGTAGAAAAATTTATATGAGTTCAAATCGGCTCGATGGCCAATAGCAGTGTTTACGTGATTTAAAATCGGCTCGATGGCCGATAGTAGTGTTTTCATGAGTTAAAATCAGCTCGATGGCCGATGGTGAAATGATTACATCAAAAATTTGCAAGTGACAAATGTTACATCAAGACAGATATTTTTGGATAGCCCATATAGCATGCTGTCTAGTTTGATCTACTTCTTCTATCCACTGAGCATCGGCTGCATCTGTCCCAGGAATTGGCTTGATGGGTTTGATGAAGACGCCATTGATTTGTGAAGGATTATCACCGAAGATGATGTTCGTCGAGTTGGTCGCCGAAGGGGTTGAGAAAATCGCCGGAGTTGGTGAGGAAGGCTTGGTGGCTTGAGCGGTGAAAACGGAGTTCACACCATGAAATTTCTGGAAAGGCCGTTGCTATTTATGAAAGTCAGTGCGTAACAGTCGAAAGGAATAACCCTAGATTCTTACGGGATTGACGAGATAATTCCGTTGCATTATATAATACTTCGGAATTGGGTGCATGTGTTGACGGTGAAATTTGGCAAGCATATGAATTGGAAACAGGATCCAATTCGAAGTAGATTTAGGGATATGCGGAATTCTCAGAAACAGAATGCGCATCCGCTGGAAGTCTGTATCGGCTGATACCAAGTTTGACATGGTTAGCCGATACAGCCGATATTGGTTACATGATCAATGTCAGGTTTGCAAGAAAGATTACAATAACGTTGCTGGGAAAGTGATGTAGACTATGGTTCCCAATCTTCCGACAGGTTCTGATAATCAACGATTTTGGTACAAGCGCAACACAAATCGATCCGGCTTCTTGAACGAGCACGTTCCTGAACCCCGCAATCGCAGCACCACGTCTCCTCTGGTTATCAACCGTGCCGAAAATCGGTTGACCTCGCCAAGAAGGCTAATCCCTGCTTGCAAATCGAAGAACACAAACAAGAAGAAAGAAGATTGCAACCAAAATTGCAGATGAATGATTTAGCTCACAAATTGGAGTCTTACAAACCGATCTAGCGGTGAAACTGTTCTTGATAGATTAATCTAAGCAAAACCTAAAAACTAAAGATAGCGACGGCTACTGATATATGGAGTTTAGGGTCATGCAAACACCCCTTGACGCAACCCTAATGGGCTCCAACACGATACACGGCCCAAAGGCCCAAATACGGCGTCGCAGCGCCGGAACAGATTCTGAAGGTCAACTTGTTCGGTCAATTTCCGATGACTCATAATGAATTTCGACATGGGACCAAAACCATTGGAAGGATTATCTTCTTAGCTTTCCATCCATATAAAGAACGCCCCAATCCAATCACGTATGCAACCTGGGCGCCCGTTTTAATGCAGACTGGTCCTGGACTCCGAAACAGACTCGAAGTCGACTTGGTTTAAGCCTCCACCTTGATTTGAACGTCCTCGCTGACCTTCCACGACTCTAAGTCCTTCTCTAAGTATTTCCTTGTCCTCTCCATTGTTCCTAATCATAATATAATCATTAGGTAGCAATCTATTCTCAAAATCATATAAAGAAGAACTTAGGAACGAACTCACCTCTAAATTCAATTGTCGTGCGCGAGCTCTTGTGATTGGACCTTGAATGACCAACGGAGGCTTGTTGTGTATATCCGACAGAATGATGTCCGCATCATCCTCCCCCTCTTGAATTTAAGTCGTCCTCAACTCAAGCTCATCTTCCTCTCCCAAGTATAGCTACAAATCTGAAATGTTAAACGTGGGACTAACCCCAAACTCGGAAGGCAACTCAAGTTTATATGCATTATCATTAATCTTCTCAACAATTTTAAAAGCACCATCAGCTCTAGGCATCAATTTAGACTTTCGCAATTTTGGAAATCTATCCTTTCGCAAGTGCAACCAAACTAAATCACCCGGTTCAAGCTTCACTTCTTGCCTACCTTTGCTACCAGCAATTCTATACTTTTCATTCATCTTTTCAATGTTGTGCTTAGTTGTTTCATGCATTTTAAAAATAAAATCAGCACGTGCGTTAGCATCACTATGAACCCTCTCACTAGGAGGTAAAGGCAAAATATCAATAGGAGCACGGGGGTTGAAACCATACACTACCTGAAAAGGACTTACCTTGGTAGTAGAATGTGTTGCCCGATTATATGCAAATTCCACATGTGGCAAACATTCCTCCCACATCTTCAAATTTTTCTTCAAAATAGCCCTCAACATTGTACCCAAAGTGCGGTTAACTACCTCCGTTTGTCCATCTGTTTCTGGGTGACATGTAGTAGAAAACAATAACTTTGTACCCAACTTGTTCCATAGCGTGCGCCAAAAATGACTAAGGAATTTTGTATCACGATCTGAAACAATAGTAGAAGGCATACCATGCAAACGAACAATCTCATGGAAAAAGAGGTCAGCAATATGAATAGCATCATCACTTTTATGACATGGTATGAAGTGTGCCATCTTAGAAAATCGATCGACCACAACAAAAATACTATCCCTCCCCCTCTTAGTCCTAGGCAATCCCAAAACAAAGTCCATAGAAATATCTGCCCAAGGAGTAGAAGGAACAGGAAGAGGCATATACAAACCATGTGGATTCAAACGAGACTTAGCTTTTTGACAAGTAATGCAGCGTGCCACAAACCTCTCAACATCTCTCCTCATCTTTGGCCAAAAGAAATGTGAAGCCAAAACATCCTCCGTCTTCTTAGCTCCAAAATGTCCCATCAATCCTCCTCCATGCGCTTCCTGTATCAACAAAAGACGAACGGACCCAACTAGAACGCATAGACGGTTAGCTCGAAACATAAATCCATCATTGATCACAAATTTATTCCAAGTGCGTCCCTCTTTACAATTCAACATCACGTCTTTAAATTCAGGATCAAGCGCATATTGTTCTTTAATTGATTCAAGACCAAAAATCCGACAATCAAGTTGGGACAACAAAGTATAACGTATGAACAAAGCATCAGCAATCACATTATCTTTTCCTTTCTTGTGCTTAATGACATAAGCAAAAGATTCAATAAACTCAACCCATTTAGCATGTCTACGATTCAAATTATTTTGAGAGAGAAGATACTTAAGCGATTCATGATCAGAATGAATAACAAATTCTTTAGGCCACAAATAATGACGCCACGTCTCTAAAGAACGTACAAGAGCATACAATTCCTTATCATGCAACTTCTCGCTAAAGTATGCAACAAGTTTATCATCTTGCATCAAAACACCTCCTATGCCAACTCCACTAGCATCACATTCTAACTGAAAAGTCTTACCAAAGTTTGGAAGTTGGAGCAAAGGTGCGTGTGTAAGCTTGTCCTTCAAAGTGACAAAAGACTCCTCCTGTGTTTTTCCCCAATGAAAGACCACCCCTTTCTTCGTCAACTCATTCAAGGGTGCAGCAAAGGTGCTGAAATCTTTGACGAAACGGCGATAGAATCCTGCAAGACCAAGAAAACTTCTCACCTGTGTGATGGTTTGGGGAACCGGCCAACTCTTAATGGCTTCAATTTTTGTCTCATCCACCTCAATTCCCTGTGGAGTAACAACATAGCCAAGAAAAGAGACTCGTTCCGTGCAAAACATGCACTTATCAAGGTTAGCAAACAAACGTGCATCACGTAAGACATGAAAAACAACACGTAAATGATCCAAGTGTTCATCCAAAGACTTGCTGTAAATCAAGATGTCATCAAAGTAGACTACCACAAATCGTCCAATAAAAGGCCTTAAAACCTCATTCATTAAGCGCATGAAAGTACTAGGGGCATTAGTCAAACCAAAAGGCATTACTAACCACTCATACAATCCAAATTTGGTTTTGAAAGCTGTTTTCCATTCATCTCCAAGTTTCATTCTAATTTGGTGGTATCCACTACGCAAGTCAATCTTTGTGAAAATCATTGAACCACACAACTCATCAAGCATATCGTCTAACCGAGAAATAGGATGACGATACCGAATAGTAATATTATTAATGGCTCTACAATCAACACACATTCGCCAAGACCCATCTTTCTTAGGAACCAATAATGTTCATGTAGGTCGCTGTGTCCTCACGCCCAAAGAATTCACCATCCTCAGCATCAACTCCTTCCTCCTCGTCTTCTTCATCATCCTCAACATCGGAGGTGCTGATATAGCCATCTTCTGTGGCAATGTATGCCCGTTGACTAGGACAATCTTTCTGTACATGGCCAAATCCTTGGCAGCGGTGGCACTGAATGTTTGGAGTGCGTCCCGTCGAAGCGACGGATGAAGCGCTCTTAGCGGGTACCTGCGAAGGACTTTTACCTGAATCTGATGGTCGTGGTGGAGGTGGTTTTGGCACCGCAGAAACTCCGGATGCAGCTGGTCGCTTGTTCGCTGGAGGGGGTGTCCGGAAAGAGGTAGCCTTGGTCGGCCCCGGAGGTGGCGTCGTGCACGGAGTGTACGTACTTGCCTTGGTCTTGCCCTATTGATCACGCCCCTGCAATTCCTTCTCTGCAAGCATAGCAAACTGAAACAACTGGTTCACAGTGTTAAATTCCTTATAATCAACTATGTTTTGGATTTCAACCCTTAAACCCGAATAAAAACGACAAATGGCATCCTCGGTCCCCTCCACAATGCTACAGCGCATTAATCCCTTTTGTAGCTCACCATAGTAATCCTGTACAGATTTATCCCCTTGTTCTAAACGCATCAGTTTCTTGCGTAACTCCCTATGATAGGATGGAGGAACAAATCTATCGTGCATAGCTACTTTAAGTTCTTCCCAAGTAGTAGGTAAAACACCCTCAGCAGCTAACCCAGTCCACCAAATGATAGCAAAATCTTTAAACTCACTACTGGCTTGTCGAACTCTATGCTGCTCAGGCATAAGGTGGGCACTAAATTTTTGCTCTACTGCCATCTCCCAATCAAGGTATTTCTCAGCATCATAATGACCCGAAAAGGAAGGTATTTTAAACTTAACCTTAGCATAAGGATCATCGGGCACACGATTATTATGATTATTATTATTACCTTGTTGGTGGTGGTGTTGAGCGCCACCCATACCTGTCATGTTGAAGCGAAGACGACGTCGTAACCGTGCTTGTCGTGTAGCTTGTTCATCTACATTACCATTGGAATCATATACCGTGTCTTCTGGACGTCCACCGGCGTTGCTATCGTTCACTTCATCATTGGTTGGTTGTCGAGTCTCCAACGAAACAACCCGATCAGTTAGTGTAGACACCCGCTTGTCCAACCTCTCCATGTGCCTGCCGAGGTCGAGTTTAATGATGGCTTCGTGGACAGTTGTTGTGACTGCCTCCATTATCTCTTTATGAGCATTTCCTACGAACTCCGTAGTTGCTCTTGACTGACACAGTCAGCAAATTCCTTGGGAGTCGTCTCCTCATCGTCTCCTGCCATTGAAACACCAAAACAACAACCAAAGGCGAAGGTTATCCCTAATAATCTACTACACAGGTATAGTAGTGCCTCTCAACAACTTAGCAATATGGAGCACCTTATCAAGCCCTTATAAGGCTCTTACCAGCAAAGCAAAGGATACCTGGAAGGCGTAGTCAGCGATTGCAAGGCTCAAGAACCTGTGCTGTCCAGAAGTAATATGTAGAGCTAGGAAGGCCAAATATATGTGAGTGGTACACAATCCAATGACAGATAGTAATGCTGAATAAGAAATCCCAAGTCACTTGCCCTCAGTTGCTGGTCTACTCGTGTCCTAAACAGTAGTGGTACCAAATGATGGCGTCAAGGAATATATCACTGGTAAACAGCTAGGAAAGATGGACAGGCAAGTTTCGGCGAGTTTCAGCAAAAACAGCAAAACCGTAAGGCAGATAAGCTCAACGGAGCACGTCGTGAGCTCGAGGCACTAGTGGAATTTCTTTCTTTTTTTCTTTTATTTTTCTTTTATTTTTTTCTTTTCCAGGAGGACGAAAATAGGGACACCACAAAGTTACAGCTCAATCGGAGTTGATACGTGGCCTATGGAATTTTCTGAAACCACTATTAAGAGAGTGCGGAATCTTGAGAGCTCGAACAGACAATTTTGCAATCCAAATTTCGGAATTCTGATTTCGCCAAACCCACCAAAGGGGGGGGAAACGGTTGTAAATTTTTTTCTCTTATCCGAAAAGTTAAATTTTGCCTGATTCTAAGTCCGTATGCAAAAGTTATGGCTGTTTAAAGTTATGGCTTCCGACTAGGTTTTCCAGAGGGGATATAACCTAATCGGTTTTGGCAGTGGAGATGGATATGGTGGCAGCAGAGTTTGGGAAGGTGTTCTGGTATTGCGTGGCGATCTTGGTAAGTGTTTATGATGGTGGAAACGGTTTCTCAAAGGATGAACCCTAACAAACAGGGTGAAGATGGTGGTGGCTAGGGTTACAAAGTAAAACACATGACTAGCCTAAAACACGAACTAAACCAGCAATAAGAACTTAAACTAGGACTCAAACTCAACACTACGCACTCTGAAAAGGATCATGCAAAGGCTAAACACGGTCTAGGTTAAGGACAGACTATAGACTATAATTTTTTTTTTGGCTTTTCTGTAGACTCTAGGATAACGGTGAAATCAAAAACTAAACTAGGGTAAAGAAACTGAGCGAACCTGATGGTGAACCTAGAGCTCTGATACCACTTGATGTAGACTATGGTTCCCAATCTTCCGAAAGGTTCTGATAATCAACGATTTTGGTGGAAGCACAACACAAATCGATCCGGCTTCTTGAACAAGCACGTTCCTGAACCTCGCAATCGCAGCACCACATCTCCTCTGGTTATCAACCGTGCAAAACTCGGTTGACCTCGCCAAGAAGGCTAATCCCTGCTTGCAAATCGAAGAACACAAACAAGAAGAAAGAAGATTGCAACCAAAATTGCAGATGAATGATTTAGCTCACAAATTGGAGTCTTACAAACCGATCTAGCGGTGAAACTGTTCTTGACAGATTAATCTAAGCAAAACCCAAAAACTAAAGATAGCGACGGCTACTGATATATGGAGTTTAGGGTCGTGCAAACACCCCTTGACGCAACCCTAATGGGCTCCAACACGATACACGGCCCAAAGGCCCAAATACGGCGTCGCAGCGCCGGAACAGATTCTGAAGGTCAACTTGTTCGATCAATTTCCGATGACTCATAATGAATTTGGACATGGGACCAAAACCATTGGAAGGATTATCTTCTTAGCTTTCCATCCATATAAAGAACGCCCCAATCCAAGCACGTATGCAACCTGGGCGCCCGTTTTAATGCAGACTGGTCCTGAACTCCGAAACAGACTCGAAGTCGACTTGGTTTAAGCCTCCACCTTGATTTGAACGTCCTCGCTGACCTTCCACGACTCTAAGTCCTTCTCTAAGTATTTCCTTGTCCTCTCCATTGTTCCTAATCATAATATAATCATTAGGTAGCAATCTATTCTCAAAATCATATAAAGAAGAACTTAGGAACGAACTCACCTCTAAATTCAATTGTCGAGCGCGAGCTCTTGTGATTGGACCTTGAATGACCAATGGAGGCTTGTTGTGTATATCCGACAGAATGATGTCCGCATCAGAAAGGATGGAGTCCAAAATTGGCAATTGTATCTAATTTCCTTATAGATATTTTTGGAAGAGTCTGCCTAAGGGACTTGTTTGTTAGTTGGAGTTGTATTAGGACAATATGAGTGGTGTCCATCATGGACAAGTTTGTACTTTCGGGTATAAAATAAGCCCAAGATCTTGTAAATAATTAACATCAGTTCAATCAATCTCGGCGCATCGC
Source organism: Oryza punctata (assembly GCA_000573905.2). Lineage (NCBI taxonomy): Eukaryota > Viridiplantae > Streptophyta > Magnoliopsida > Poales > Poaceae > Oryza > Oryza punctata. The sequence goes on along the minus strand of CM002490.2, from coordinate 21,868,586 downwards.
CAACTTTTTCCGTTACTTTGTTTCAACGAGTTCTTGCTTTCGAGTCGAGCTGCATTGGTTTCGATCTTCGGCAAAGAGGTAAAGCTTGTTATGGCGGTTTCCATTCTTTCACTTTCGATGAGTTCTTGCTTTTGAGTCGAGCTGCATCAATTTCATCTTCGGCAAAGAGGTGAGTCTTGTTATGGTGGTTTGCATTATCGGAATTAGTGCTTACATCTTTATGACACTAATTCTATCTTGTGAATCTTTGAGTTATCATATATATTATATAATCTAGATTGACAATGTTTTCTACTTGTATCGGTCGATCTCTATCTAGGGTTTTGTCGGTAACGGCTAGATTGACTTGTTGGTTTAAATTATATAATATATCTACCATCCTGAAAAGACAACCATCGGCTTGATTGTGTAGATATTATGCTTCTTGTCATACTTAATATTGCATCAATTAAGTTTGATCTATTAAGTCGTGTTTGGAATCATAGTCTTTGGCCTGCTTTATGGTTGTTAATAAGGATAGTATCAGGGTTTCAGCCGATCTTACCTGGTATCGTTGTTTTACATAGTTTCTTGCTTTGTTTAATCTTACTTGCATGTTTTTCTTACTTGCATGTTTCATCTTGTTGATTGCATGATCAAATCAACTCGCATGCCCTTAGACCCGAAAGCAAATTTTGGACCTGCACTAGTGTGTGTTTTTTGCATCAACAGTTTTCAGGCTAATGGGGGTTGGCTGATGTAGTGATATCGAAACCAGTAATCATGATTACATCAAGAAGTGTAGGGGTCATTGGCCAATGGTTGAACATGAAGGCGTTGAGGGTGTTAGACCAAAAATAGGCGGTAGCTGATAGCATTGGTTCATCCTTCTTCATATCGGCTATTGAGAGTGATAGGCATTGGGCTATTCCCATCTCATCCCAATAGTCCTGTTTTCTTGCGGCCATTCTTTTATACCAATCCGTCCATCCATCGACTTGAGGTGGCCAAGATCTGAAGGTAGTGTTCCAGTGGGATAAACTTGGGTTGGTTTGCCTAAAGGGGATCCTGTCGGTTTCAACGTTAATAAAGGTGGTAGGATCTGTATCACTGTTGATGCAAAAAACACACACTGGCCTGAGAGATTTGCTTTACTCTAGTGCAGATCCAAAACTTGCTTTCAGGTTCAAAGGGCGTGCCAGTTGATTTGATCCTACAATCAACAAGATAGAACATGCAAGATTATTAGTAAACGATAGTCAATCGGTCAGGTAGCCGATATCATATCATGATGTAACCTAGCCGATGCAATATAGCATGGATCGGCTGTAAGGCGTATTCAATGATAAACTAACCCTAAACTTGATACATCGGCTGAAAATATCAGTGTTATATAATCTATATATCAATATCACTTTAAAAATAAGCAATTGGGATAGATCGGATTTTAACCGAGATAGTACAAATTGTCCAAGTCTAAAGTAACATGAAATAACGATTATATATACTCATGTCATAGCCGATGTTCAGATTTAAGCATGTATCGGCTATAGCTCCGATACAACCTTATGCTAGGATATTCACTTGCAACAAATATATTCAACTATTACCAATCAGATTGGTAATAAGTCCAATATATTTATATTAGATTAGATCCTGATATACGGGGCAGATATAGCATCTTAAACAAAGCATGAAACTATGTAAAACAACTATAACAGATAAGATCGGATGAAACCCTGACACTATCCGTATTAACAACCATAAAGCAGGCTAGAGATCATGATTCTAAACACGACTTAATAGATCAAACTTAACTGATGCAGCATTAAGTATGACAAGAAGCACGATATCTAGACAATCAAGCCGATGGTTGCCTTTTCGGGATGGTGGATACATTATATAATTTAAACCAACAAGTCAATCTAGCCGTTACCGACAAAACCTTCGATAGAGATCGACCGATACAAGTAGATAGCATTGTCAATCTAGATTATATAACGTATATGATAACTCAGAGGTTCACAAGATAGAATTAGAGTGTCATAAAGATGTAAGCACTAATTCCGATAATGTAAACCACCATAACAAGACTTACCTCTTTGCCGAAGATCAAATTGATGCAGCTCGACTCGAAAGCAAGAACTCGTCGAAAGTGAAAGGATAAAAGGTTGGCGATGCACCGAGATTGATTGAACTGTTGTTATTTTATTCATAAAGCCTCAGGTCTATATTTATACCCGAAAATACAAACATTATCCAAGATGGACACGACTCATATTGTCCTAATACATATCTAACTAGCAAACAAGTCCCTTAGGCGGACTCTTACCGAAAATATCTATAAGAAAATTACAGGTAATCCTAATTAATAGATACATTTGCCAATTCTGGACTCCATCCTTGTCTGGCAATATCGTCTCAAACTCTCTCTCAAACCCGGTATTGATCATGCATGCAATATCGGCCATATCGGCTATGCAGATCGGACTCGGTTCAAGCCGATACGGTCCTTCAGCCGATGCGCATTCTATTTCCGAGAATCCTGCATATCTTCAACTCCACTTCGAATTGGACTTAAGTTTCCGATTCATATGTCTGACAAATTTCATCGTCAACACATGCCCCCTAATTTCGAAGTATTATATAATGCAACGGAAATATCTCTTCGACCCCGCAAAAATTCTAGGGTTACCCCTGTGACCGTTACGCACCTAATTTCATAAATAGCAACTGCCTTTCTGGAGTTTTCACGGTGTTAACTCCGTTTTCACCGCTTGAGCCACCAACCATCTCCACTAACTCCGGCGACTGCTCTCGACCTCTCCGGCGACCCCATCGATAACCCTACTTCCAGCGACGATCCCCTACGCATCAATAGCATCTTCATCAGGCCCTTCAAGCGCTCCAGCCAAGGAATTCCCCGAGGTAAGTCCTATCGGCTCAAAACTTGTTTCGTGCTTTCTCATTTATTATTTATTCTCAATCTCCCTTTTTCAATCTGTAGCACCTAGTTCACCAAATAGCCATCCCAAGTCTAAAAGATCCCAGCCACTTCTTCTTGGGTCCAATAGGCAATATAGATCCGACCTCCATAATCAACGCAGAGATAGAAAGGATCCCTTTTAGACAATCCAACCCAACTCTAGCTCATTGGGCAGCTACCTTCAGATCTTGGCCATCCCAAGTTGATGGATGGACTAACTGGTATAAGAGAATTGCCGCAAGTAAACAAGACCACTAGGATGAGATGGGAATAGCCCAATGTTTATCTATGTCCATAGCCGATGTGAAAAAGGATAAGCCGATGCTATCCTCTGCTGCATATTTCTGGTTTGATACTATAAATGCCTTTATGTTCAACCATGGGCCGATGACACCCACCCTACTTGACATTATCATGATTGCTGGTTTGGACATCACCACATCGGCCAACCCCATCAGTTTGAAGACCAAATGCACTCATAGATTCAAAACCAAAAACATTGGAGGGTAAAATAATATTATTATAGGCTTTATTGCAGATAATATAGGAACAGTCCTAGAATCAGCTAGGGAACACACACCTTTCCTCCTCATGTGGCTAGATAAATTCCTTTTCTGTGGCTCTACCTATAGACCAACAACCAACTAGCAACATCTAGCCGAAGCCATAGTATCAAAGAAACAATTCCCTTCGGGCAAATATCTGTTGGGTGCAGTATACCAGACTTTAAGTCAATCATCGGCTAAGCTCATTATGGATTCAAGTGTCAGCATAGGTGGCCCTTGGTGGTTTGTTCAGCTTTGGCAAATCCTTCACACCTTAAAAGTTGCACTAAGACCAACACTCCATGAGGCAGAATTCCCATCCTTAGCCGATCCGGACATTGATGATGAATCCAGCCCAATGTGTAGATGTACATCTTTTGGAGAGGTAGCCACTAAGTATACAGGTTTAGGTCCATCGGCTGAGCACTTCCAGAATTGGTTTGGAAACTTCTACGATGGATTTCCAAGAGATAGCAGAATTTGGTTTGCTTATGAGTCCTTTCCCCAATATGAACTGCCAGCCGATTTCAGACTGAATGAAATTAATGATGACAGATTTGAGAAACCAAGAGAAGTTTTAACTACTGCAATCTCCCCCTGCATCCTTCCTACTGGCATATCTCAGGGCAGGAATATACAACAATCATATGAATTCTATCATCCAATGGTACCAGCTAGACAACTTGGCATGGGGCAACTTCCCATCGGCTTGTATTACTCTAACAAGAAGCATGCAGAGCTGAAATAACGTCTATGGAACAAAAACTAGCTGATTTGCCTAAAGCCATTGAAGTCCAGAAAACAAAGCTGAAGAAAGCTGTCAAGCATCTATCTTCTTTGAGCAAATCTCTCAAACCAATCCCTGGCACAGATGCAACCGATGCTCAAGCAATAGATGAGATAGAGTAAATTAGGCAGAAGGCAATATCGGCTATCCGAAAGTATCTATCATGATCTAATGAACACTTTGACAGCTTCCAATATTTGTAAATGTTTTGCTGCTATGTAATTATAACTCTATCAGCCATTGAGCCGATTTAGACTAAAATACATGCTGATATCGGCCATTGAGCCGAGATGAATTTGTCAATTTGTAAAATTTTGCTTAAAAATCCCCAGTTTTGTCCTCTCATGCCGCCCAAGTTTGTAGTAGGGAACACAATGTTGCAAACTTATATGTAGTCTAAGGGCGATAAAAATATCGGCCATCTAAAGGCGATGTAACAACATCCAAACACTTGGGTAATATTTCTTTAAATATTTCCCATTGAGAGCTCGTCCAAAAACTTCTCCATCAAGTCCTTTCAAGAAATAAGCTCCTTTAGAGACATATTTATGAATCCGAAAAGCTCCTTCCCAACTCGGCGACCACTTCCCAAATTTACTGTCTCGTGCTCCTATCGGCAATACCAACTTCCAAACAAGTTCATCTTCCTCAAAAAATTTTAGCACAACCTTTTTATTATAATGCCTAGCAACCCTCTCTTTATCCTTCCAAACTTTCTCAAGGGCACGCAATCTAGATTGAACCAACTCTTCTGACTCATCAACCATCAAATTATGATAATCATTGGCTGTCAACTCGTCTTGCAAAGAAATCATTCTGGAGCCAATATTAGTTTTCCATGGTAACACAGCTTCATGTCCATAAACCAACTGATATGGTGGAACTTGAATAGCACCATGTGATGTGACCATGGCTCATATGGATACAACCGTTGTTCACATCATGGATCAACAAGAAGACATCAAGATCAAGTCCTCCAGGTGCTGGAATCCAATTCGGCCACCTGCAGCAACGTTGAATTCAAACGGCCGCCAAATCTGCATACGAGCTCCGTTTTTGGCCCGTGAGTACTTGATGGAAAGCTCTCGGAGTCCTCTTTCCAATGGATCCAGCCTCATCTCCAAGTTCCATCCGAGTTGGTCGCTATTATATAAACAAGGTGCTGCGTCACCTATAATGGGCCTATGGGCTTGTAACTTCATCTGGGACCCCGGTCCATGAGGGGCCCATGTGGGGTGCGCCCCAAACAGGTGGAGCACGACCCTAGGGCTCCCTAGGTCGTCCTCCCACCTCCATAAATAGCTAGGTACCCCTTTAGGGTTTCTGGGGGTTTTGTTAGATTAAAGTTTAGCCATTGCTACTTGCTTGCAGCGCGCGTGTCGGCTAGACCGTCCGTCTGCTTGTTCTTCGGAACCCCAACTTATCATTTGTATTTAATTCCTATTTGCAATTCAGATTGCTTTTATCTTGTTCTTGCTAGTTTCTTCGATTTGCTTGCAGGAATAAGGTTGATCTGCATCGATAAGATCAACAACCCACGGAGAGGTGTATCGATCGCTAAGGCGCAACACAACGTCTTGTACGGTTGTAGTCGGATCGTCAACGTGTCTCCCAAATCGTAGTTATCTCAACTCACCGAAAGATCGGGCCAAATCATATCCTTGAGCGCATCGAGTGGAGCTCAGGGTTTATCAAGTGGTATCAGAGCTTTCGTTGCTCGGTGAGTTTTTTATCTACCTATAACCAGAAAATAGCCATACAAAAAATTTGCATCCTTTACCCAGCCATATTTGTGTCATTGCATTGTTCTTTTCAGTTTTTACTTTGTTGAGTTTTGCGTTGCATCGTCGAGTCGTGTTGCTGGTCTTAGCGTCTAGTCCGTTTAGAGTTTCGAGTTCTTGTCACGGTTAGTACCATTGTCGCCTTCGTCACTGTGTCTTCGTTGTCGTCGGGATCTTCGAAAACGGAATCGTGTCGCCACTAGGGTTCCGTTTTTCTCATTTCGGGCATTTTCTGTCGGTCGGTTTTGGAGTTGCTGAGTAGCATCTAGGGTTTGCCATAGGCGGCTAGCCTTTGCCGTGCTTTCATGCCGCACGAGAAGTGAACAGATTGGTTTTTGGTAATAGATTAGATTGGTTCTGTGGTTGAGGAAGAAGAGATAAAAAGGGAAGTGTGGGTTTGTTTCTTTTTTTCACGTGGGCCTTTTCCAAAACCAAGGCCGAGACTCTCTCTCGGTTTGGTATGCCGCCCCACCCCCTCCCCTCCTTGAGTCCGACTTCCTCCTCTCTTCTCTCGGTTCCAATCTATACCGGAACTTGCAAAACACCTTGGTGAAAAATTTTCGAGTGTCGGATTAGAAATCTGTTTGCAAAAACGGAACCTATGCGATGAGAGCATTCCATTTTTGTATAATTTTAATTTTTGGGTTTACACTTTTACATTCGAGTCCCTGTAATTTTTATATTTACATTTGAGTCCCTGTAATCTTGCATCCAGGTCCTTGAGTCGTTTTTGCTGAAAAAAAAGTCAAAAAAAGAAAAAAAAGGCAGAAAGGTGCTTAAAAAAGGAAAAGAAAAGCCGCACCAAAAAAAAGAAAGAAGGAAAAAAAAGAGAAAGAAAGAAAAAAAAAGAAAGAGAAAATTAGTTGTTATCTTTGAGATTGCTTTGACGTATCAGAGTTGTGCTTGAGTTGTGCTATCTTGTGGTACCGTTTGTGTCTAGGCTCGCGTCTCTAGTACGTTTTAGCCTAGGACCAGCACGGTACTGACTTTGAACGATTATTCAACTTTGCATTCTCTGATTTGAGCATTTGCTATTCCTTTGCTAAATATTTAAGCCTACCTAGAGCTCCACAGATTTGATTGCAGCCGTACAGCAAGTGTTTGCTAAGGCATCGATACAGCCAACCTCCATCGGGGTGCTTTGTTGAGTCGGTGTATATCACCATTCCGCTTGCATTGGTAAGAACTTGTAAGAGCTCGGTTAAAAGCTTAAGTGTATGTGATATTTGAGCGTCCAATACCTAGTAGTTAATAGGAACGTGCATATTTTTGTATGTTTCTTGTTTTCTACTAACAATGGCAGCGATACGGAAGACGATTGGGAATAGCTGTGCTCAACATCGACATCTTCGTCAAGACATGAGGAGTAATCAACATGACCATTATGAGGTAAGTGATGATGTTCTAGCTAAGATCAAATCTGCACTACCTTATTTTGAAGGAAATTATGATCCTCATGCTTATGTTGATTGGGAGCTTGCTGTCGATAGAGAATTTCAAAAATATAAATTGACTGAGAATCATATGGTTATGTGTGCCTCTAGTGTTTTAGTTAAACATGCTTCTGATGATTGGAAATATCTTTGTAGGCATAACAAAATACCTCAATCTTGGAAAGACATGAAACGATATTTCAGAGATATTTATGTTCCCATGTATTATGCTGATATTCTGTTCAACAAACTGCAATGTTTAAAGCAAGATACTAAAACTGTTACTTCATACTATCACGATATGCGTGCTTGTTTATTACGCTGTGGTTTAGATGAATGCGAAGAAGCTTCAGAATTGAGGTTTTTGCGTGGGCTTAACAAAGAAATTCAGGATATGCTCGCTAGTCAAAGATATAGATCTCTTTCTCATTTGTTACAACTTGCTTGCAATGTGGAAAAACAAATTGACAATGTTAATAAGCAACAAGTTGTGCTCGTGCCTCCTGTTACTAATAATTTGCAGGAAGTAAATAGCTGTCAAAAGGAGGAGAAACACATACTTGAGAAGAAAGGGGAGAAGCATGAAGCACCTGCGACATCTGAAGAAAGTTTGGAAGGTAAATTAAATGGTGCTGAGATAAATGAATGTGAGTATTCTCAAGTTGAGCTACAAATGTCCACTTTTCGTGCTATAGTAGAGCAACCTTTAGTGGAACCAATTGCTGAGATTCCTTTGTCACAAGTTGATTTACTTGCTGTCTCTTGTGATAAAGAAGAGTTGTGTGGTAATGCTTCACTTATACCCATACCACAACTAGTGAATGAATATGCTATTTCTAGTGTTAGTTCTTTATGTGCTGATTTTAAGCATGTTGTTCACATTGCTAATGAAGTAGGGGAACGTGAATTGATATCTTCTTTAAATATTTTGGGCTATATTCAGTTTGATAAATTTTGTGAGCTCGACAATTTGAAGGAGAAATTATTTGTTAAGTCTGATTTGAGATGTCCAATTAATGCTATTTTTCATATCTTTGGAGGATATACTGATGGAGGAATATATTTGGTGCATAGAGTTTATATATGTTCAGATTTGGAACCTCCTGTAGTTATGCAAGGCAACAGCAGGCTAGAGAGTGTTGTAACGACTAATCATGTTATCTCGAGTCTATCTTGTTTTGATTTGGTGAAACAGGTTCTTTTAAATGGACTACGTGAAGAGCACCGTATGGAAAAACCGAGGACGGTTTTCCGTGAAGAAGGGGAGGATGATGTGACCATGGCTCATATGGATACAACCGTTGTTCACATCATGGATCAACAAGAAGACATCAAGATCAAGTCCTCCAGGTGCTGGAATCCAATTCGGCCACCTGCAGCAACGTTGAATTCAAACGGCCGCCAAATCTGCATACGAGCTCCGTTTTTGGCCCGTGAGTACTTGATGGAAAGCTCTCGGAGTCCTCTTTCCAATGGATCCAGCCTCATCTCCAAGTTCCATCCGAGTTGGTCGCTATTATATAAACAAGGTGCTGCGTCACCTATAATGGGCCTATGGGCTTGTAACTTCATCTGGGACCCCGGTCCATGAGGGGCCCATGTGGGGTGCGCCCCAAACAGGTGGAGCACGACCCTAGGGCTCCCTAGGTCGTCCTCCCACCTCCATAAATAGCTAGGTACCCCTTTAGGGTTTCTGGGGGTTTTGTTAGATTAAAGTTTAGCCATTGCTACTTGCTTGCAGCGCGCGTGTCGGCTAGACCGTCCGTCTGCTTGTTCTTCGGAACCCCAACTTATCATTTGTATTTAATTCCTATTTGCAATTCAGATTGCTTTTATCTTGTTCTTGCTAGTTTCTTCGATTTGCTTGCAGGAATAAGGTTGATCTGCATCGATAAGATCAACAACCCACGGAGAGGTGTATCGATCGCTAAGGCGCAACACAACGTCTTGTACGGTTGTAGTCGGATCGTCAACGTGTCTCCCAAATCGTAGTTATCTCAACTCACCGAAAGATCGGGCCAAATCATATCCTTGAGCGCATCGAGTGGAGCTCAGGGTTTATCACCATGACAAGCCATCCGATTGGACCACAATGCTTCAGCCAATACGGTATGCCACTTCTTAGGATATTTAGCAATCTTCCTCTTAACCAACTTGATCAAGCTCTTGTTAGATGCCTCAGCCTGCCCATTAGCTTGTGCATAATACGGTGAAAAATTTAACAACTTTATTCTCATGCTATCAGCAAACTGAACAAACTCATCGGACACAAAAATTGATCCTTGATCAGTTGTTATCGTCTGAGGCAAACCAAATCTATATATGATATACTCCTTGACAAATTATATTGCATCTTTGGAATCAACTTGTTTGGAAGTCCATCGTCAACAATATATAGAAACCAAATCTATATATGATATGCTCCTAGACAAATTCTATTGCATCGTTGGAATCAACTTTCTTCAAAGGAACAACCTCAACCCACTTAGTAAAATAATCAGTAGCAACCAATATGAATTTATGACCTTTACTTGATGGTGGATTGATCTGGTCAACCATATCAATACCCCAACCTCGGAACAGCCATGGCTTGATAATTGGATTCATAACCGATGCTGGTGCTCTCTGAATAGCTCCAAACTTCTGATAGTCTTGACATCCTTTATAATATTGAGAGCAATCTTCCAGCATTGTCGGCCAAAAATATCCTACTCTTCTAATCAGCCACTTCATCTTATGAGCCGATTGATGAGTCTCACATATTTCTTCATGTACCTCACACATGACAACCTTTGCTTCATCCAGGCTTAAACATCTAAACAAAACTCCATCTATGGTCCGATGGTACAATATATCATCCAAGAAAACATATTTAAGAACTTTATACCTTAATTTCCTGGAAACCGATCTAGAAGGTTTAAAATACTCCAGTATCTCAAACCTCCAATCATCGACAGGCAGACATGCAACTTCAACCTCAACATCCTTCAACATCGGCCTATAACCCGATGCCCCTTGAGCTAGATCGTTGGCTTCAACATTTTGCTCTCTAGGAATATGCTTCAAAGTAACTATCCTGAAAGTTTTCATCAACTCTTGACACTTCTCATTATAAACCATCAAAACATCATTCTTGCACTCATATTCCCCAGATAATTGACTGAGCACCAATAATGAATCACCCATGATTTCAACAGCATCGGTTTCAACCTCCTTCAGCAACTGCAACCCTTTCAAAATAGCCTCATACTCAGCTTAATTTTTGGTAGAATAAGGTTTGATAGTGAAAGCAAATTGAAAACTTGCCCCCCTAGGCGATATAATTACTAAGCCGATACCACATCCATGAGTGCAAACTGATCCATCAAAAAACAAAGTCCATGGCATAATATCAACAAGATCAATTGAATTATCCATGTGCTCAACTATAAAATCGGCTATCGTCTGCCCTTTTACTGCCTTAGGTCAAACTCTGTCAAAGTAAAAATCTACTTCCCAATCCTTCCCTTCAAAACTGGAGCCGATAGCATTAATCGTACCACATCGGCCTTACACACTATAGTGCACTCATTGGAAAGTAAATAATGCCTCAACTTTGTACAAAAGAAATATAAGCATAGACATAACTTCTCCACAGGTGAATATCTAGTTTCTGCATCCAAGAGTCTTCTGCTTAAATAAAATATGACTCGCTCCTTACCCTCAACCTCTTGGATTAAAACTGATCCGATAAAGTTCTGATCGGCAGACAGATATAATTTAAAAGGAAGCCCTTTTTGTGGTGGAATGAGGACTGGAGGAGTACTTAAATATTCCTTGATGTTGTCCAAAGCCTTTTGCTGCTTCTCTCTCCAAACAAACTCTTGATCGGCTTTCAACCTTAACAACGGTGTGAACGGTTCTATTCGACCAGATAAATTTGAGATGAACCGTCTAACAAAATTTATTTTGTCGATCAGTGACTGTAATTTAGTCTTATCTTCTGGAGGTTTTATTTCTTTGATAGCATTGATACTCCTCTGAGGTATCTTAATCCCTCTCTCATGTACCAAAAATCCAAGGAACTACCCAGCCGATACACCAAAAGCACATTTGGTTGGATTCATCCTCAATCCATATTTCCTCGCTCTTTCCAAGACTCTTTTTAAATCGGCTATATGCTCATCAATTTCCTTAGACTTGACCACCACATCATCAATATAGATTTCAACCAACAAGCCGATAAGATCATGAAATATATAATTCATTGCTCTCTGATATGTAGCACCAGTACTCCTTAATCCAAAAGTCATAACAACACACTCATACAAGCCGATTACACCAGGACATCGAAAAGCAATCTTGTGAATGTCTTCTTCAGCCATAAAAATTTGATTATACCCTACATTACCATCCATGAAACTGATAATCTTGTGCCCAGATGCTGCATCAACAAATTGATCAGCAATTGGCATAGGGTATTCATCTTTAGGAGTAGCCTTATTCAAATCTCGAATATCAATACAAACTCTAAGCTTGCCGTTCTTCTTGAGCACTGGTACTATGTTTGAAATCCACTCAGCATATCGACATGGTCTAATAAAGTTGGCATCGTAAAGTCTTGTAATTTCGGCCTTGATAGCATCATACATCTCAGCTTTACAACGTCTTGGAGGTTGCTTGTATGGCCGATAGCCAGGTTTAATAGGGAGCCGATGTTCAATAATCGATCGGCTGAGTCCTGGCATTTCATAGTATTCCCAGGCAAAACAATCTCTATAATCTTTCAAAAAGTGCTAATAATTTACATTTAAATTCTTTTGTCAAACCTTTACTAATATAAGTCGGCTTAGTTCTATCGCTTGGTCCAATGTCTACTTATAATTCATCGGTCGACATAAATCCTAGCCCCAGTTTGCCATCAAGATCATCTACAGTATCCTTTGTATAAAAATTGGAACCCTCCACGGTGCCCTTAAAGTAATAATTGGGGCTCTCCATCTCCTATTGGCTGTATATCATAATCAGAAACTCTTAGATAATCTCCTTGCCAAACTTTTCCAGATAAACAATCAATTCCTTCCATCTCTCAAACAGACAAATCGGCACTAGCTACATTAACTGACCTGTCGGCTGGCACGATTTCAATCTGGTTTCCTTGCAATTGAATCAAACTCTGGTGCATAGTTGAAGGAACCATTCCCATCAATAAGGGCACCGTAGGAACCCTTCCCATCAATAACAAATAATGTAGTAGGAACCCTTCCCAATCTCTTCCCAGCAACAGACTGTAGGAACCCTTCCCATCAATAACAAATAATGTAGTAGGAATTGTCTTGCTGCCGATAGTCAACTCCACATTCAAAACTCTCTTGGTTTCAAATGTATTCCCTCCAAAATCTTTCAAAATCATATTGGTCTTGATTAAATCTTCTGAATTCTTCCCAAACTTTCTGAAAGTCGAATATGGCATCAAATTGGCTGCTGCTCCTCCGTCGACCAACAGTTTTAACATTGGCTTCCCATTAACAAACCCCTTTACATATAAAGGCTTAAGGTGCCGATGGTCAGTTCCTTCTGGTTTCTCAAAAACGGCTTGTTGTGGAGACAATATCAATTTAGCCGATTGTGATTCATCTGCTTGCTCCACCACTTGTTCAACTGCATATTCGGCTGGCAGCATAAAAACCATGTTTATCGAAGACGGTGCGGCCTCTTTCCCTTTGCTTTGGAGATTTTTATCTTTATCGGCTTGAACATCATCGGCTGAAACAAACTTACTCTTGACACGCCAAACTTTTCTTGTGTGCCTCCGTCGATGTTCGATCTCATCTTCGACCTCCTGGAATTGCTCCCTGTTCCTCATCCTCTGGACATGTCTTTTCTGGCTCTTGGTGAAAATTCCAGCAGGACACCATTGTGGTTGCATGGTATCAGTTCTTCCTTGTGACTTGTTTTCAATATGATCTTGCTGGATCGTCCCAAGCCTCTGATGAACTGGCAGTCCTTGCTGAACCGGCCGATGCATACCGTTATTCTGATGGCTGGATGTTTCAACATACTGAACATCAGGATCACTGCAACCGGGACAATCTTCAATAGATGACAACCTCATCCCTTCATTCCAGTAAAATCTAAAGAATTCACAGCTCCAATGCGGATCAAAATAGCTTTCATTATTGTAATAATATGACTCATCTTCCCTTTGGCATCTTTTCTGATATTTGTTGATCATGCTAGCCGATTTGACACCTCTTGCATGGTATTTACTTCCATCGGCTTGACTTCTGTTGACTCCAGTGTGAACCATGTTCACTGGGAAAGGGTGGCCATCTATCTTCATCGGCCTCTTGGCTTCATCAAATTTGATCCTTCCTTGTTCTATAGCCGATTGAATCTGTTGTCTAATGATTTTGCAGTCATTGGTGCTGTGAGATCCTGTGTTATGCCATTTACAATACTTCTTTCTCTTCAACTCCTCAGCCGATGGTATCACATGTCCTACCGACAACTGAATCTGCTTTTCTTGGAGAAGAAGGTCAAATATCTTATCAGCTTTGGTGATGTCAAAGTCAAATCTCTCTTCCTTCCCCGAATTCTTAACCCATTGGCATACTACTGTCTTCTTGTTTCTAGCGCACTCGTCCGCATTGACCTCTGGATCATCATATTCGGAGTCAGAATCATAACTATAGATATTATTGATATTGTTGGTTTTCTTGGTAAATTTCCTAGCTTCTTGGAACTGTGTCTCATGAGCCGATACTTTCTAAGCTAGGTGTGCTAGACTTTCAAAGTCTTGAGCTGAAAACCTCTCCCTTATCAGCGCCGATAGTCCCTGGAAAGCCAGATCAGCTAATTGTGAATCGGTCAGGGCCAAGCTATAGCATCTGTTCCTTACGTCTCTGAATCTATGAATGTAGTCTGGCACTGTTTCATCTGATTTTTGCTTGATTGCCGTAAGATCTGACAACTTCATCTCTTGAATACCACTGAAAAAGTATTTATGGAATTGCTTTTCTAGATCGGCCTAGCTCCTGATAGAACTATAAGGCAGAGTGAAAAACCATTTGAACGCCTATCCAGATAAGGATAGTGGAAATAATCTAACTCTGAGGGCCTCTATAGCCGATGCTTCTCCACACTGTGCTAAGAATCGGCTAATATGCTCATAGGTTGACACATTGTCCTGCCCTGAGAATTTTGAGAAATCTGGCACCTTGTGTCGATTCGGTAATGGCACTCGATCAAAATATTCCGGATACGGATGCCGATACATCTTGCCATTATCCTTAGGCTTGAGTCCGAATTGTTCCCTCATTACATCGGCAATCATGTCGACCCATGGTTGTTGCGACGCTCCTCCACCATATTGTTGTTGCAACTGATCGTACTGGCCATATTGCTTTGAATGGAGCCGTGGAGATCCTTCAAGCCGATATTAAGCTCGTGGAGAATGAGGCTGATAATGCTGACTAAGATTGGTCGCTAGGTCTTGAGACGAGACATACGGAAGTGGTTCTGAGATGTATTGCTGGCCCGTCAGCTGGGTAATCCCAATCGGTTGTTGTGAAATCGAAGGAATATGATATGTTGGCTCGACGACGGGTGGCTTTGTGTTAAGTATGTTCATCAATTGTTCCAGCGTCAACTGAGTCGAAGTTTGCCCCCCAGTGATCAGCTGTCGTCTGGTCAGTATCATCGGGATGTTTGTGCTGGACGCGGGAGCCGATGGAGCTTGGGTTTGAAACGACTGATGTTTCCCGCCAATTTCGGTCTTCACAGCCCTATAACCTAGAAAAGTATCCCCTGGGAGATATACGGGTCCTTTTGCTTTTTCCTCGGCTATAGTGCCATCCACCACCGTCTTGATCATATTCGTTAAAGTGTTTACAAGTACTCCGGATTGATTAATGAGGGCATGATGAACTGCCGAATAATTGCGATCTTGTAGTGTGGAGTTCTTGATTGTTTGACTCGGGTTTAACTTCTTTGTCCTTGTCATTACTTGTTCCAGATGTACTTGGCTCCGATTTCATGATCCTTATTAATAACCATAAAGCAGGCTAGAGATCATGATTCTAAACACGACTTAATAGATCAAACTTAACTGATGTAGCATTAAGTATGAAAAGAAGCACGATATCTAGACAATCAAGCCGATGGTTACCTTTTCGGGATGGTGGATACATTATATAATTTAAACCAACAAGTCAATATAGCCATTACCGACAAAACCCTAGATAGAGATCGGCCGATACAAGTAGATAGCATTGTCAATCTAGATTATATAACGTATATGATAACTCGGAGATTCACAAGATAGAAGTAGAGTGTCATAAAGATGTAAGCACTAATTCTGATAATGCAAACCACCATAACAAGACTCACCTCTTTGCCAAAGATCAAATTGATGCAGCTCGACTCGAAAGCAAGAACTCATCGAAAGTGAAAGAATAAAAGGTTGGCGATGCGCCGAGATTGATTGAACTATTGTTATTTTATTCATAAAGCCTTGGGTCTATATTTATACCTGAAAATACAAACATTGTCCAAGATGGACACGACTAATATTGTCTTAGTACAAATCTAACTAGCAAACAAGTCCCTTAGGCGGACTCTTACCGAAAATATCTATAAGGAAATTACAGATAATCCTAATTACTAGATACATTTACCAATTCTGGACTCCATCCTTGTCTGGCAATATCGTCTCAAACTCTCTCTCGAACCCGATATTGATCATGCATGCAATATCGGTCATATCGGCTATCCAGATCGGAGTTGGTTCCAGCCGATGCGGTCCTCCAGCTGATGCGCATTCCGTTTCTAAGAATCCCGCATATTTTCAACTCCGCTTCGAATTGGACTTCGTTTCCGATTCATATGTTTGCCAAATTTCATCGTCAACAATCACCTATTGGACCCAGGAAGAAGTGGTTTGGTTCCTTTAAGCTTGGGATGGACATTTGGTGGGTTAAGTGCTACAAGTAAAGGAGATATTCGATCAGAAAGAAGGAGAGAAAGGATGGAAGAGTAAAGCAAGATTGAGCCGATGGAGAAAATTAATGGATGGAAAGATTTACCTTAGGGAATTCGGAGGATGATGCACTTCGTGAGCTTGAGGGAGTTGTCATCGTTGCGAGCAGGAGAGATCGTCGCCGAGCGGTGGAGTTACAATATGAGTCACCAAAAAAGTCGACGAAATCGCCGGAGTTGGTGGGGAAGGTTTTTCTGTTTGAGCGGTGAAGACAGAGTTAACGCCGTGAAATTTCCGGAAAAGCGGTTGGTATTTATGAAAGCAGGTGCGTAACGGTCGAGAAAGATAACCCTAGATATCTGTAGGATTGGCGAGATAATTCCGTTGCATTATATAATACTTCAGAATTGGGGGCATGTATTGACGATAGAATTTGGTAAGCATATGAATCGGAATCAAGATCCAACCTGAATCAGAGAGCTCATCGGCTTGAAGTCTGTATCGGCCGATAACGAATTTAGTACGGTTGGCCGATACAGCCGATACTAATAAGATCGATTGTGTGATCAATGTCGGATTCAAAAGAAGGACTTCAATGACATTGCCAGGTAGTGATAGAGTCCAAGAAGGAATTCTATCAATTAATTATGATTTTATGTGATTTTCTTATAGATATTTCCGGTAAGAGTCCGCCTAAGAGACTTGTTCGTCGGTTAGAATTGTATTAGAAAAGTATGAGTCGTATCCATTATGGACAAGTTTGTATATTCGGGTATAAATATAAGCCCGAGGTCTTCTAAATAATTAACATCAGTTCAATTCAATCTCGACGCATCGCCAACCTTTTCCATTTCTTTGTTTCGACGAGTTCTTGCTTTCAAATCGAGTTGCATTGATTTCGATCTTCAACAAAGAGGTAAAGCTCATTATGGAGGTTTGCATTATCGAGATTAGTGCTTACATCTTTATAACACTCTAATCTTGTTCTTGTAAATCACGGAGTTATCATATATATTATATAATCCAAATTGACAATGATTTCTACTTGCATCAGCCGATCTCTATCTATGGTTTTGTTGATAACAGCTAGATTGACTTGTTGACTTAGATCATATAATGTATCCACCATACTGAAAAGACGACCATCGGCTTGATCGTCTAGATATTATGCTTATTTTCATACTTAGTGCTGCATAAATTAAGTTTGATCTGCTAAGTCGTGTTTAGAATCATAATCCTTAGCTGCTTTATGTTTGTTAATAAGGATAGTAGCAGGGTTTCAGCCGATCTTACCTGATATAGTTGTTTTACATAGATCTATGTCTTGTGTTGATATATTGTATCTGCCCCTTGTATTGGGATCTCAACTAATATAAATATATTGAACTTATTATCAATCTAGTTGATGTTAGTTTAATATATTTACTTAAAGATGATATCCTCGTATAAGGTAGTATTGAAGCTATGGCCGATACATGCTTAAATTTGGACATCAGCTATGATACAAACGTATATAATCGTTATTTTGTGTTATTTTGGATCTAAGCAATTTATACTGTCTCGGTTAAGTTCGATCTATCCCAATTGCTGATTTCTAAAGTAATATCGATTCAAAAATTATATAATGTCTCGATTTAGATCAGGAAAATCGTACAGATTTTATGAAACCATTTGCTATGGCTCGAATCCATAGTCAATCCTATTTTCGATAGGACTGGTTGACAATTGAATCCAATTTTTCCCATATCTGTAGCTGATGGACGAGGTTTAGTGTTTATTTATTTTTACAGATATACCTCACAACCGATTCACCTCATACTGTATCAGCTAGGTTTCACTGCGATACGACATCGGCTTTCTAGCCGATCGACTATCATTTACTCATAATATTAGCATGTTTCATCTTGTTGATTGCAGGATCAAATCAACTAGCACGCCCTTAAACTTGAAAGTAAGCTTTGGAGCACTGGGTTAAGCAGATCTCCCAAGCCAGTGTCTGTTCTTTTGCATCAACAATAAGCACAAGATTACATATATTTATATCATAGCCGATGTTCAAGTTGAAGCATGTATCGGCTATAGCCCCGATACAACCTTATACTGGGATATCACCTTATAATAAATATATTAAACTAGTATCAATTAGATTGATAATAAGCTTAATATATTTAAATAGTGAAGATCCCGATAGATACTACTTATTGAACAAGATAAAGATAAAAGTAAAACAACTGTATCAGATAAGATCGGCTGAAACCTCGATACTATCTTTATTAACAATCATAATGTAGACTAGAGATTATGGTTCTAAACACGACTTATTAGATCAAACTTAACTAATGCAGCACTAAGTATGAAAAGAAACACAATATCTAGACCATCGAGCTGATGATTGTCTTTTCAGGATGGTAGATACGTTAAATAATCTAGGTCAACAAGATAATCTGGCCATTATCGATAAACCCTAGAAAGAGATAAGCTGATACAAGTAGAAAACACTATCAGTCTAGATTATGAAACATATATGATAACTCGGTGATTCACAAAAACAAGATTAGTGTCATGATGATGTAAGCACTAATCCCGATAATGCAAACCGCCATAACAAGCTTTACCTCTTGTCGGAGATCGAAATCGATGCAGCCCGACTTGAAAGCAAGAACTCGTCGAGAAGTAAGTAGCAAAAGGTGGCGATGCGCCGAGAGTATATTAAACTGGTGTTAATTATTTACATTGTCTCGGGCATATATTTATACCCTAAAAATACAACTTGTCCATATCGGACACAACTTAAACTTTCCTAACTTAACTCTAAACGATAAACAAATCCCTTAGGCGGACTCTTATCAAAATATATCTAAGAAAATTATATAATATCCTAACTAATAGATACAATTGCCAAATTTCAGACTCTATCCTTGCTCGGCAATGTCTCTGACGTTCTCATTTGAATCTGACATTGATCATGTAACCAAATTTAGTAATATCGGCTATATCGGCTTAACCGTATTGAACTCGGTATCAGCTGATACAGACTTCCAGCCGATGCATACTCTGTTTCTGAGATTACCGCATATCTTCAAATCCATTTCGGATTGGATCTGGACTCCGACCCATTATCTTACCAAATTTCATCATCAATAGTCTAAAGTTTTTTTCTTGAATAAAGAGTGTTCTTTTTTCTTCCAAAAGATCAAGTTAGGGGGTGTTTAGATCCAGTGGCAAAAAAATTTGGCGGGTCACATCGGATATACGGACACACATTTGAAGTATTAAACGTAGACTAATACCAAAACAAATTACAGAATCCGCTTGTAAACTGCGAGACGAATTTATTAAGCCTAATTAATCCGTCATTAGTAAATGTTTACTGTAGCACCACATTGTCAGATCAGGCTCAAAAGATTCGTCTCGTGATTTACACGCAAACTGTGCAATTGGTTTTTTTTTCATCCACATTTAATACTCCATGCATGTGTTCAAACGTTCGATGTGACGGGGCAAAAAAATTTGGTGGTGGATTTAAACAGGCCCTTATAGAATAATTTCATTGGAGTTGAAGACAAGAGTCTGGTGTTTGAGAGCCTTCTACTCCAGTACTTGAGGCCTGTTCTGAGATTTTTGAGCTTGGCATTTAGGGCAATTGCAGGATGAGAAACAGAAATTAGAATATTCCAGTGATGCGGAACTACACTCAGAAAGTCTGAAATTTTAGTCCAAAAATTTTCAAAACTAAAGAGGGTTGATTTAGGGACAGCAGTTTCCACTTTGACAACACAAGGTGTATGATATGAGGTGTTTTTGGTCAGTGCATTCAGCTCATATGAGGGAAATGTAAGGTCCAAGCAGGGGAGATGAAAACCCATTCAAGTTGTTGTAAAAAGGGTGAATCTTGCATATTACTCCAAGTATATGCTCTGCCTTTTAGGGGTAACTCTATTAAGCCAGTATTGCTGATTGCTTCATTAAAAATGAGAATGTCATTGAAATCCCCTCAAGGTAGGTTTCTATTTTCAAGTGACCTTATAAAATTGAAATCTCCAAGAAAATCTATTTTTAATTAGGGCTAATATCAATTAGGGCTAATATCAATCTCATTCATCCAGTTTATGAATTCTTCTATGAGGTCACCCTGACAAGGACCATAGATATTTGTTAAGAACCAATTGTCATCGGAGGTCTCCAGAGGGATGAATTCAATAGTGAGTGCATAAGGTATAGAGGAAATGACAGTCCATTGTACTGTTCCAAATGATTATAAGACCTCCCGAGACACCTATTGATGGGTGATAGGCAAATTTGTCCAGTATTTTGGGCAAAATTTTCTGATATAAGAGTTATAAAAAGTTTCTCGTTTTGTTTCTTGCAAACAAAAAATGTCACAACAACTATTGACAATCGTGTCACAAATGGCTCTCCATTTATCCCCTGAGTTAATTCCTCGAACATTCCAACAAAGAATGTTGCACTGGTTTTTTTTTTTTGTTGTGATCCATTATTGTGAGGAAGCAACTGAATGTCCAACCAGATTGGAACAAAAGTTCCATCCAAAACATGCCTCGAAAAAAGAACATCCTCCAGAACTGTATGTATATTAAGTGAATGATAGAGCAGTGGAAATCATGAGATAGCAGTATACAGTCTTGCAAAAGGGGATAATGATTCCAAACAAAACATCCATAGTTTTCTAGATATATAGTCCAGCAAAAGATATTATCATAGGCAGTGCTTAAAGTGACACCATAAATATTAACATCCCTCTTACAAGTGAGGGTTAAAAGGCTGCACGGTGCCTGGGCATAGCTAAGGAGATTATGCATCATTGGAGTTGGCAAGAAGCTTTTCTTTGGTCACCTCCTCAGGAAGTACACCACGGTAGTCGGCAACCATCTTCTGGATATGGGCCATAGGAATTGGTGGAGGAGGATGATTTGAAGATCCATCAGCAGCCAGCTTGAAACTATGTGGGATGGGCTGGACATTTTTTTTCATGTTCAGATCAGACTTGAGGCCTAGTCCCTGGAGTCTTGGGCTTCTTAAATTTTCAGCAGATACTGGCACTTTGCATCTTGGTCTCTTCACCCTTTTTTCAGAGCACGACGCCAAAGGTGGTAAAGTACTGGAGGGAGCAGGGTGCTATGAGGTTTAAGAGAAACTGAAAGGGAGAGCTCTTACAACTTTCCTGCTTGTTTCAGAGAGCTTGAGGCACTTAAGAGGACTAAAGACATTTATCTTTGGAGTAGGAGCAGTGAAATTGAACCAAATGCGTTTGCTGAGCTTTGGCATGGTGAGAATAACCAGGGGCCAAGAAATAGCCATAGGAGTAGCCACCAAAATTATCACACCCGAAAATTCACTATTAATTTTCGAACTAATTTGTGCATACAATCCTTATCCAGGAATCAACCGAGGTGCATAAATCGATAACTTAATACACAAATCCATCATCATAATAATCTTAGATACTTATAGAAGAGACACTTAGTCCTCACCATAAAGAAAACTGCAGCGGAAAACAAAATCTAGCGATGGCTTCAGCTTCACTCCCACAGGCAGCTCAACTGGGGTATAAGCCAGACGTCTTCTTCTTCGGAAACTTTCTTTAACTGAGGTTGATTGATTATTGCAAGGGTGAGTACATGGAATACTCAGCAAACCACACAGCAAATATGCAAGTGCACAAGTATATCAAAGATGGCAATAATAGGCATTTCCAAAGGCAGCGTTTAGCAAATAGTTGAGAGTAATAAAACAGTAGAGTAATTAATTAGCAAAATTAACCAATCACTGAACAACACACCAATGTTGCACAGGCCCAACCATCTCTAAACAACCAATCCCAGTTGCACAGATCTAAACTCCGTAACAGGAGCTAACAAATTATCATCACCAATTATTATCAGTAATAAATAGTGTGGGACTAATCACGAAAACATTGCTAGGCTCGCTCATAACCACGGGCACGGCTATTTGAATAGTTTTACTTTGGCCAGAGGTGTACTACTGCACCCACAAGACACAACTCCACAACATGTTACCATGTGCCTCCACCACGGTACCTTGGAAAGGAATTGTGACAAGACCCTTCGCATAACACGCCCAACAGAATGGTCACCCACCAAGTCCCCATTAGAGGTGGCCAAACCTCTAGGCTAGTTCCCTTGGCTCCCAATATGGACTTATTGACATGACCATTGTGGATTTAGTGACACTACCACCTATCAACTTCATACCATGGCGCCTCCTACTGGGACATGTTATACTACAGATCAAGTCGTGGCCCATTCTAGCTTGTGGTTAGAACGATTAATGCTTCACAACAGTAGCTCACGAACCGATCCTTAAATGTCATGAGCACGTCCAACACAACCATGTGCTCACAACCCACCATTAGTCAAGTTTTAGTTGGCAACTAATCAACTAATCAATCACGATTCACCACCGTCAGCTATCATTAAATAACCCTCATTAAGATATAAGTGAAACATTAATTATCCCATATGAAATGATACTAATGTTTCTAAGCATGGAAAAACAATTATACTAGTATATCTAGTTGAACCAATATATAAAGTACAACTAGTCAAATTTATAATCCAAGATATTAAGGAATAAGGTAATCAATGCAAACTGGCCATAACAAAGGAATAGGTTCACACCCCCGAATAACATTCGAAAATAAATGCACATTTGAAATAATATAGAGAATTTAAATATAGGATCAACATGCTCAAAAAAATTGTGTTTAAGATCCGCGTGACTTGCCTTGAAATAATCGGTCTTCGATTAGTTTTCTGGAACACTTCCGACGCACTCACAAACCTCTGAAACGACGGAAACGACAAGCTAACACGCAAAATGAGGAAAAAGACTAAGACACTCCAAATAAACAGTACATAAAAACAAACTGAGATGTAGATCATGATTTTAGATGAATTTAGAGACTTGAATGGACTCATTCCGACTTCATATGAATTAATTATTAATTTTACCTGATTTAATCCAATTAAACCTATTAAAGAAAAGATTATTCCAAATTAATTAAACAATTTACAAATAATTTATACAATACAGAAAATTAAAAACATCCTCTGGTACAAAGATTGGATAAAATTTAGTAGATAACGTATAGTATAAAGGAACAATATACCTTTGAAAAGAGATATAAATGATTTGTATTGATTTTGGACGGCGAAGATCAGATTGAGATTGATCTAAACCAGAGAGGCCACATGGGACACCATGCAAGCGGCCACATGAACGAGGAGGGTGAGGTGGCACTGACGAAGCGGTGACGTGGCAACCACATAGGATCGACACCGGCGGGCACGGGAACAAACGGTGACGGTGAACGATGATGCTCCGGCGAGAGGCGATGGCACCGGGAAAGAGAAGAGATCAAGGCAATGCTTACCAGCGGCAAAAAGACGAAGAACGGTTGTGGAAGATGGCCAGCGACGAGCTTCAAAAGTTGGCGACCTCGGGTAGACGATGACGATGACGTTCCGGCGACTTGCAGTGCAAATGGAGTGTTGGACGGGCTTCTCCGTGCTTCTGCGATGCCGACGGAGGCTTTGGCGACTACCAGCGAAGACGGCAATGGCGGTGGGCTCGGCCGGAGGCGAAGTAAATTGGGTTCACGGTAACGGTAATGCTTTAATGGCTTGCGGCTTCGAGGAGATGGCTGTCGGTCTTCATTTCTTCGAAGCGGTCCCGGTGATGGCGAAGGCACAGAGCGGAGGTGACCGAGGTGGCGGCGAGCTGCGGCTAGAGCGGCGGACGGCGGTGGAGAGAGAATGCGAGAGCAAGGAGAGGGTTTCCGGTGACGGCGAAGAGGGGGAGAGATGGTGGCCGAAATAGGAGAGGGAGGGGGTTCTATTTATAGGTAGAGGAGGACGGGATTGAGACCACATTGACGGGAAAAGCTCCAGAAAAATTTAGGGTTTTTAGGAAAGAGAAGGATCCGAATCGAGCTTGAATCCGGGCAAGTTCCAAACAATTAGCTCATGTTTTAAAAAGGAAAAAGGAAGAGGAGATTGAGAAGAATCTGCTCCTGTGATCAATTTTGGAAGGGGAGCAATGGGGAGGGTGGATTTGGGAAGGGAAGTGATGGCGGCACTGTGCGCACGGGCACGGGAAGGAGGCCGGCTAGAGGTTAGGGGCGACACTGTAATAGAGGGAAAAGTAGACTTTTCTGGATGGCTGGGCCAAAAGAAAAGAAAGAAGCATGGCACAGGAAATAGACTTTTCTGGGACAAAAGGAGACAGGGAAGAGGAAGAATGGGCTGAGAAGAGGAAGGCCAAGAAGAGGAAGTGGACATTTCTAGTTTCGGCCCGAAAAGGAAAAGGGGATTCTACTTACTTTTTAATTTAAATTAATCACTGAAATGATCTTTGAATTTTTAAAAATACTTCCAATGCTCAAATAATTCCAAGAGAAATCTTGAAAATACTTAAACACTCAAAGTATTTAAAATAATTATATCCATATCATTTAATGATTAATTTATTATCTAAATAATTACTGAAATGTTCTTTGTATTATTAAAATTAATAACTGAGCTCTGAAAAATGCGAGAAAATTCTAGAGAGTAGAATTAACCATGGAGAATTTAATAAAAAATTGAATCCAGCCATGCTTTCTGTAGGAAATTTCATTTCCCACATTTAACTTCACATGTAAATTAATGAACATTTAATATAAATTCTAGAAATAATTTATAAATCCCTAAAACGAAAATCAGGGTGTGACAAAAGCTGGAGAGAAAAAAGCAATCATGGGACTAAAAATCTGCTCTGCCACATAAAAACAAATTTGCAGAGGCAGTGATCTGAAAGGCATAGACGATAGAGGGAGTCCAAAGGGGACAATTTGCATATGGTTATGCTCCACAAGCTCAAACTGATCAATGATCATAACAAACTCAGAGTCTTCCAAAGAGTAATCACCAACAGAGGCAGAATCATGCTGCATTTCCTCATTCTGCTGATAAGGATCGATATTTTCAGCATTTTGCTCCACTAGATTTTGAATTTGAACAAGAAGCTCATTATTACCTTGCTGCAACTCTTGGATTTCCATTTTGAGATAATTGATTTGCTACCAGAGAGGAGGCAAATCTTCATCCATAGGCATAACATCAGTAAACTCTCCCATTCATCAGTAAAGTCCCTTGAGATCATTGACAATTACATTTAGCATCCCATACATGTCATTCACACTCTCACCAGGCAACATAGAAAGAGTTTCATATTGTATCTTGAGAAAGTGAAGCTTGGCATCCTTATACTCACTTGCGCCCTCATGAATTTCAATCAACTTGTTCCAAATCTTATAAGCGGTCTCAAGGTTGCTAACTCTATCAAACTCCTCTTGGCTCAAAGAGTTGAACAATGCATTCATGGCTTGGGCATTGAGTTGGAGATTGCGATGGTCAACTTCCGTCGAAGAATTTCCGGTGATAGCAAAACCTATATCAACAATGCTCCAAATATGGAAGCTCATGGCCTTGAGGTGAGTCGATATCTTAATTTTCCAAGTGGAATAATTTGTTCCATTAAACATGGGAGCCTTCCCTACATGGTTCACCTCGTTCGGTATCTTCCCTCTAGGCGATAAAACCCAATCAAGAGAGACCAAGCTTTGCTACCACTTGTAGGATCACGATGTCAACTAGAGGGGGGTGAATAGGCGATATAAAAATAAATTACACCTAATCAAAACTAACCTAAGTTACTAGGCTTGGTGAGGAACAACTCTAAATAAGCAACTAAATTAAGTTTCGCATTCCTAGGATGATAAGGGCTCAAGTATGTCTGTATGAATATAAATTGCAAAAATAGATGCAATAAGTAAAAAAGACAAGAGACAAAGAATTTTTCACTCGATGTTCAAAAACTCGCCGGTTTCCTAATCCCCGTTGAGGCGAGCCCAACTTGACAACTTAAAACCACGAAGTCACCACAAGCCCCTTTCGTCAAGGGGTGGGTAAGGTGGGAGCCGGCCCACGAAGTGGAGTACCCAAGTCTCGATCACTAGGGTAGTTCTTCCTTCACTCCGAAGGTGGTGAACTTCAAACCACTCACAAACGACATTGGGCCTTCTCACAATCTCCTTGGAGAGTCACCCGGCAAGCACCTCCACAAGCCGTCTAGGAGGCGGCAACCTCCAAGAGTAATAAGCGATGACCTGGTTCGGAGATGATCAAGTACCACACTAGCTCTAAAATGAGACAATGCACTTGCTTCTTGGCTCAATCCGCTCTCCAACACACAAAAGATGAACTAAGGCTCAAAGGAGTGTGAGAGAGGATACAATGGGTGTATGAGAATGAAGCAAGTGCCAAGAGAGACCCCTTGTTGCTTGTGGGTGAGTTTATATACCCCCACCCACAAAAACTAACTATTGGGGTCGAGATCCCCAACCTCTATGGCCTACCAGTTAGACCGCCATGTAATGGTCGGTCAGACCGTCCACAATTGTAATGCCTAGAAACTAGCTGTTAGTGCTTTAATGCACTAACAACTGCTAGTCGGTCTGATCGACATAGGCCGGCTGGTCAGACCGCCATCAGCTCGATCAAACCGGCATCGGCTCGCATCGGCTCTATCTTGAAATGCTGAGACACTGCCGAGGACACAACGACCACCCGGTCACACCGGCTGCATAGGCTGGTCAGACCGACCGCTGACCTTCGGTCAGGCGGGCCAACACACACCGGTTAGAGCAGCTCGAGGCACACGGTCAGACCGACCAAGGTCAGGTGAAGAGGAATAGGTGAAAGTGCAAAACAACCAAGTGTATGCATACGATCTAATGTGATATTTTGATCAACTCTTTATTTAGGTTATCACCCCTCTTGATAGTATGGCAAAGCTAGAAATAAACCTAGTAAAACTTGATCACCCAACGTCTCGATCAATTAAAATAAAACACTATGTTTACTGCTTTGGTTCCATTTCTTTTCACCATCAATTTTAATCCTGAGTTATCATCCATGGCGTATACATCATGTGGTTCTATCTTAAAATATACAACTTAAATGTAATAGAATAGTTAGTCCACAATTAACACTTATCATTAATTATCAAAATTAACAGCGGGGCTAGATGCTTGAGGCACCGCGTGTCACTTCGTCTTCGATCTGCTGCAACGCCATTCTCTCCTCTCGGCTCCGCTCCCTGACCACGACGCGACGACTTACGCCGACGAGGGCTGCCGCCTAGCGATCGACTGATCCCATTTCATAGCATGCAAAGCACGCAGCAATGCAGCACATGCACAGGCAGCGACACGACACAATAGTTAGCCTTCTCTTGATTGGTTCTAAGAAAATTAGGTTAGGATTTTAGGAATTTTCTTATTTGCATGATTTCCTTTCTTCTTGCTATTTAATTTACTTCGTAATTTTATTATTTTAGGTGTTACAATGTTACCTTAAAAAACATTTATCGGGTGCTCATAAAAGAAAAAAGAAATAGTTAATACTACTTCCTTCAACCTTATACATACTACTTGGTTCTACGGTGTTTTGTAGTTCTCAATTATATTATTGATATTATTTATCGAGACTAAACCACTATGTTGCAATTTGCAACTGCTTAATTTGTTATTTACCATGTTAAAAATATTTATTTGTGTCATTTTATATAAAAGATGTGCTTTATAAAATATATTAATTTAGCCTTAAGGACTATAGTGTCGAATCCGCGCATGGCCCTCAAAACACTTGAGCCGGCCCTGGCGGCGGGGCCTGTGCGAAAGAAAGCGGCGGGGCCCAAGTCAACGTGCTACCTTTTCACCGCGCCGTGCCTCCCTGACCCCAGTGCGTGCCTCCGCCTCCACCTCCACCGCCACCTCGTGACCGCAGCGCAGGGAGAGCAGTAGCCGTGGATTCGCCGTACCTTTTTACCCTGCTTCCCTTCCCCCACGCATACAGCCACCACGCCCCCGCGCCCCACAAAAAGTTCCCCCAAAAGGGCTCCGGGCCGGCCCTCTCCCTCCTTCCCCCCCATGGCGGCGCACGAGGGCGGCGGCAACGGCGCCCGCCGCCCGCCCGCCCCGCCGCCGCTCCCCACGCTCTCGCTGCCCCCGCGCTCCGCGGCCGGTTCCCTCTTCTCCGCTGAGTCCAGCCCCGGTCCGCTCACCCTCGCCGCCTCGCTCTTCCCCGACGCGCCTTCCCCGGCCTTCCAGGGCTCTTTTACCCAGCTCCTCGTCGGCGCCATGGGCTCCCCCGCTGCCTCCGCCCCCGCTCCGCCCTCGCCGTTCCCGGTGCCGCACGGACTCAGCCCCACCGCGTTCCTCGGGGGTTCCCCCGGCCTCTTCTCCCCGACGGTATCATCCTCACCACCAACCAATCAACAATCGTAGCTTTATTTATCTTATCGCTTGGTGCTTTGTCCTTGCTTCTGTTCCGTGCTACTGCGTGACTGAGTGTCCGCTACTGTACAGCTAGTTAGTTATATTTTGCAGGTACTGTCGTACTAGTTCCTATTTTCGTTGCTGATACGTGTAAAGGTTAGTACAATGATGATTGCGTTGGACCCGCCTATCCAGATTTGCGTGCTGTTATTGAAACTGTGTGGGTGTTTGGGAGGCGCACAGCCGTGAAACGGTCAGACAGGGTCCGTGTGAGTTTATCCACTAGTGCCATTTCGTGGTACTGACTACTACTGCCCA
Source organism: Oryza punctata (assembly GCA_000573905.2). Classification (NCBI taxonomy): domain Eukaryota; kingdom Viridiplantae; phylum Streptophyta; class Magnoliopsida; order Poales; family Poaceae; genus Oryza; species Oryza punctata. Next base: position 21,839,437 of record CM002490.2, on the reverse strand, counting down.
CGCACTGGGTACCTGAATGCTGCGGTACTACTTACTGTTTTTTTTTGTCACTCACTGTAGTGGAGTGTCTTTCACGGGGTGATGGGTTGCTAGATAACATTCGACAGTTTTTTAGTGAAAAACTTAAAAATATAACTATAGTACTATAATTCGAGTGTAATTACATTGTAAATATATTATAGTTATATTACTGGAATTTATACGTAACTACTGTAGAATCAACAAAAAACCTGCATGGGGCTCGCTGGCTAGCGCATCTTGCTTTTGCACAGGAGGCCGTGGGTTCGACCTCTGCCTTGTGCAGCTGTGTGAATTTTTTATCCTACTCTCTCTCACACGAATCTCAACATGATCCAATGGTCTACAAACTGAAAGTAAATTTTGCCCACTCTCTCACACGGATCTCAACGCGACCCAATGGTCTACAAACTGAAAGTTTTGGGGGGAAAAAACTGTCAACACTTCTCTAGAAAATCTTTTTTTTTTTTTTGCATTGGCAATAACTATGTGGTATGGTAATTTAGCCTACTGGGCTGAGGGTCAGGGGATGCGAGGCAGTTTGCTACTCATGACTGTGAGCTGCTGGCTACATCTGATTGCGTTTTGAGTTATGTGGAATGTTTCTGCTCATCATCACCTAGTTAAAATAGGTTTATGATATATATGACATGTCAAGGGTGGTGCCGTGTTAAAATGTTGAGTTCCTTTGGTTCTATTTTTGTTGACCAGGTTCCTTTGGTTCTCTTGGTTAGCTGTTATGGTTGACCCTGCAGTTCAATCATTTTGCCATTAAGGGGGGACTAGCTAATAGTACGATTCCATGCGGAGAGGAGACTTAACCTTGGGGCAGCGCATTTGATGAAACTGGAACTTGATAGATTTTGATGTAGTTCTCTCCTTTCTTGTGTTATCTATTACCATATAATTGAGTCTCCTATTTGTTTTCAGTGATAAGGCAAGAAAATAGTTGTGGTTTCCTGTTAGACTTCACGTAACCGTGTGGGAGGTCTTCAGGCATTTCTATTTCATGCTGTAACTAAATCTTTATATATGTGTCTTATAGAGTTAGGGACAATCATACTGAACTACTGATACGGACAAAAAGGCTTGAAATTATACTGGAAAAATATAAATATTATTATAAATATAAGAGCATACAAGTGTTCCAAACAGCGCGTTAGCAATCATGGGGGTTGTATTTGATCAATTATAGAAAATCATGGAGGTTGTATCAACATGATGATGTAAATATGTAATGAGGCTCTATTAGGGTTTACAGGTATGGTAAGCGCATGGTTTGAGATCTGAAATTTGCAAATGCTGTTTAAATTAGCACTAGCACAGGAGACACAAAGCATAGAATGATTATCTGTTACATGTCAAGGATCTTGATGATACTAGCATTTATAGCAAGTGACCTGATCTATTTGACCCTATGAATGTTGAAATTGGTAAATTATTTCCCTGTGTGTAGCTAAAAAAATGATGCGTGTTTATGTCTTTTTGCCAACTATATGTTTTTTCTCTTCTTTTGCTAACTTTGTTGATATTGGTTACACAATAGTCGTAGTGATGTTAGTACATTGTAGTGTTATCTGGATTCATGCACGTTGATGTATTCCCAAGGATTATTACATCCTAGTAGCAATGCTGTTTAATGCATGCCAAGGTTGAATGAGTTCACACTGAGTGGAGTGGACAATGCTTGCATTATCCTTCGGAGCTTTCAGTGGAAGTTCAGTTTTTCTGCCAAGCAGGCAGATAAGGTTCAAGAAAAGGCATCAAAGGATGTTACATTCAGTTGGGCAAAATGATGATCGTGTCCTAGACTTTTGAAGGTGATAATCGTAGCTGACATAAGCTAATTCTAGACTTGATGATGTAAATTATATAGCTCGATACTTCCCTACCAGTGTGGGAAACACAGTTAGGCTGAGTTCGGGAGTGAGGGTTGGAGACCCTCACTACCAACACGCAAAACGGAGCGACGGTTAGTGCATGATTTATTAAGTATTAGCTAAAATAAACTTGAAAAATGGATTAATATGATTTTTTAAAGCAACTTTCCTATAGAATTTATTTGCAAAATATGTACCGTTTAGTAGCTTGGAAAGCGTGCGAGAGAGATGAGTTGGGAAAGGTGGGGGAAGAACAAAGCCTTTAATGTCTATGATATCATTGGTTTGACTAATGAGTTTGGGCTCCATCTCATTCCTTATATAGTTATTCCAGTGCATCTTTCTTTAAGAAAAGATACACAAGAGTCCTGACTTGCTACTAGTGTCAGTGCTATAAAACATTTCTTTTTTTAGATTTTGGCTATGATTTTAAGCAATTTCTGTAGGCTAGGGAGGCTCTTACAAAAATAAACCTGGATTTTTTCCATAGTCAGGTTAAGCCTAGGCGCTCGATGCTTCTTCAGGAGTTGATGCTAGTTCAAGTGCTTAATTAACGGAACCAACTACCTTTTGATTCTACCTGTCTGCATGGCTGCTGATTTAGGTGGACAACTCCCTGCATGAATCAGATTGGAAGCAGTTCTGAGCACCTTGCATTGGAGGGCACAATTCACGAGGTGCTTGATTATTTTCTCTTCCTAAGCACCTCCTTAGGTACTCTGCATCGAAGATGCCCTAATGAGACTGCCTTTTAACTATATCTACTCTAGATATCCCAGTATTGCCTTCTAATTAACATGATCAACTAGCTCAAGTATTTTTGCCTTGTCCGCAGAATTGGTTCTATACCATCCAAAGTTGGTTTTGTAGCCTCTACCATGCTCTGTTCTGCTTTTCACTGAAGGCAGAGTAATATGGTGAGTGGTGACAGCTAACTATAGATTGAATGGATTCCTACAAATCGGAATGGCAACTTTCAGTGCTATTGAAGTGAACTGAAATCTTTTGGTGCTATAGATCTAAAAACGGAATATCTTGAAATGGCAGGAACTATAGACTAGTAAAAATTTATTAACAAAGAGGTGATCACTAACATGGGTCCTATGACTTGAACCTAGGTGGTAAGGGATGCTGAACAACCTTGCCAATGCCCTCCATCAAGCTTCAGGCATCAACATGATGGTGTATATCTCAGCCAAATGTTTGTTTTGAGTGGTCTAATCCTGCAAATGTGAGAAATCCTTTTGGTGGTTTTGCCAATTTTATCAGGGTAATTGAGATGATCCCAATCCTAGGAATATGAGCAATATCTGCTATGGTTAGTGTAAGCTGCTGCTTTTCTCCATAAGTCTTGTTTCTGGAACTCCATCCTTTCACAAGGCTATCTTTTTTCCTTCCATGCCATAACACCTTGAAAAGTAACCAGCTATACTTCTTGAAAGTAGTAAATAACAATATGAAAAGTCTCTGAGATCAGTGAGCCTTTGAGCGGTCTTCAGCATAAAGTTGTGAGGTCCTAACAGATTCCAAGTTGAGTTGTCACTGATACTATTTGATTCAGGTAATGTTTGAAATTTCTAGCACATTACTGCTGATTCCCAATGTAGAGCCAATCTCACGTACCCGGCAAAATAATATTTCAAATATTTCCTCATCCCTAGTTATTTTGCATGTAAAAAATATATTTTTTAGTGCAGTATAACTTGTAGTAAATGGGATGAAATTCTTCCAATCAGCCTGCAAATGTGTTTTTGCTGTCCTGAATGCCAACTCACCTAGTGATACTGAAGTTATCTTCCGTTCTAATGTTATAACAATGAGCTATTATTTCTTGTAAGTAAATGTTTGAAGCCATGGCAATTAAACTCAATTTTGATTTCTCTGCCACCTTTTTATTTACTTGTGCTAAATATTTGTTGTTACATTTGCGAATAAAGATATGTGAACGTATTGGCTTACAGATGTTACCATGTTTCTTTGCACAGGGGAACTTTGAAATGTCCCATCAGCAAGCCTTGGCACAAGTAACAGCACAAGCAGTCCATTCTCCGTACAGTATGATTAATCAATCAGATTACTCACTCCCGTTCTCGTCGACAACGACTTCAGTGTTGGCATCACAACATGTCAACTCTTCTGCCAATGTGTCATCACCACGGGAAATACCAACTCTGCCATCTCATACAGGTAATAGCAACATCGAATCAACTGAGGTTTCACATGGATACCAAACTACTGCCCTCACTGAGGATAAACCTGCTGATGATGGCTACAACTGGCGGAAGTATGGCCAGAAGGCAGTTAAGGGTGGGGAGTATCCAAGGAGCTATTACAAATGTACCCATTTAAGCTGTCCGGTTAAGAAGAAAGTGGAGCGCTCATCTGACGGACAGATTACTCAAATAATTTATAGAGGCCAGCATAACCACCAACGACCACCAAAAAGAAGGTCCAAAGAGGGTGGTGCTTTACTAAATGAAGCAGATGTTTCCCCTGAGAAGGAAGATGCATCAACTAGATCAGAACATGGCTCCCAAGATTATTCTGGAAAATTCAAGGCATCAAATGATGGCGGTCCTTCATCATCTAGGAGGGGAGATGGAGGTGAGCAAATATCGGGTTCAAGTGATAGCGACGATCAAGGCGAGGAAGAAGTGAAGGTTGAGGGTGGAGCTACTAGTGATGGAAATGCGAACAAAAGGTGGTTGCTCTACAAAACATTTTTGTTTTACTTGGATATTTTCTAAACTTCAGTATATAAATTCTAGTTTCTATTGGACAGACATGTGCTACCAGCTCAAAGAATCATTGTGCAAACAGCTAGTGAGGTTGATCTTTTGGATGATGGCTACCGATGGCGCAAGTATGGTCAAAAAGTAGTAAAAGGGAACCCTCACCCAAGGTAATTCTGTTTTTAATTTACATTTACTTGTTCCCTATGTTCTGCCATGTTTTTTCATTAATATTGGAGCAACTCTAAATAGCTCAATGCAATCACTTGATTTTTGTTTGTACAGAGCTCCATGCTATCTTGGACCCATTTATTATTCCAAAATGGGTGATCCATTTTATGCCACTACGTTGCATCAAATGTCTAGTGCCGTGATGTCTCACTGGAATGTGGGTCTTGTGTCACAAGTAATAGATGTGGATGAAACTCAGTGGCATAATATGGCCTTATGATAAGATCTTGCTACTTTTATAGTTGTAGAAACATGGTGTACGAATCAATATTTGCACTTGTTCCTGAAATATTATTGACACGGCTGATGAATGCTGTGTGTTATTGGAGTCTGATCTGTTGTGGGGCTTCATTAAAGGATTTTCATGAGTAGAGCTGGGAGAATAGCCTTTGCTCATGGGATGATGAGGGTGAAGTGTGCCTCGTTGCCGTGTTGACAGAATGAGGGAGGGAGATTTTGGACCTTTTGGTATTTTATGCTCGCTTTATTCATATTTAGCCAAAGTCCATATATAGGAGAGGCCCAAAACCAAGGTCCTAAATTTATGGGAACATAGGTCCTAAATTTATGGGAACATACTGATGAAGGAAATAAAACAACAAAATAAGGAAATAGCTAATTAGGAAAGGTATCTCCAAAACTTAGGCATTTTGTAGCGGAGCCAGCAATTTTACCCTCGGGTCAATTATCATTGCTTGATATTTTAGTGGGGTCATTCATGTAAAATTCAGTGGATTTACATGGAAAAGTTATTACCCATAAGGGTGTTATTACCCCACAGCTTGTATGTGGCTCACCACTGGCTGGTGCACTTGTAGCCCTGTGTTGGTGATCTGTAGGTGCGCCTCCACATGATATATCCCGTCTCTGAAAGAAGCTTGTCCTCATACTGAAAATTGGGTGAAGCGCTTGATGAAGTTGTTTTGAGATCCTTGAAGTATCTGCAGCTAGGGTGTTCAACCAATGGACAAGGGGTTCGAGAGGATCACGGGCATGGTGGGGCTTTGAGCAATTTGATGGGGGTAGCTGGCAAACTTGTCGATACTCAGTGGGAGTTGGGGAATTGCAGCCTGGCTCTCCATGGAAGGGTTTCAGTACCCACGTGAAGGATATGTCTAGGACTCTCTCTTGTGTACTTCAATATATTTGGGCCTAGAACTTCCTATATACTACCTCTGTCCTAAAATATAAGAGATTTTACCCATGCAACTACATGGGCAAAATCCCTTATATTTTGGAATGGAGGTAGTAGTACTTTCTTGCTTTATTAATATTTAGCAAAGTCTGTATACAGGAGAGGCCCACAAGCAGAGGAAATAGATGAATAAAATCAGGAAATTGTTAATCAGGACATTTCCTATACTTGGGGGCTTACTTGTACTGTAGAAAGTTGACTATATTTGGAAATTGTTCCAAATTATATTTTCCGGTCAGAAATATAGATCAAAAGTCCTTGAAAAAACTAGGTTCAACTAGACTGGAATTAACCTATGAAACTTTCAAGAACTTTCTTGAACTACTTGGACGAAATCGCTCAATGTGAAACCATAGATTAAAGCTAGAACTGAGCAAACACAAGGAACATTGAGAAAAAAAAATGTGTTGCATTAGGTGACTAATTCTCAATGTTTTTTTCTCTACATATTTGGGGGAAAAAAATACTTCAAATCCAACTCAAGATTCTCCAAATGTAGTTTGATTTGGATGTTGTCTAGTTGTACTAAACAAAATCAGGTGCGGATGTTTTCTTTTAATGCATAAGTGGGATTCAGCAAAACCAGGTTATGGACTAACTTTTGCATAATTGTGGCTGTAGCCACCTCTGAACAAGCTTTGATCCTATCTGTTTTAGCTGGTCATCATATATGGTTTAGAAGGTTAACAAACATGCACTTGAGTTTTTTCTGTTTTATGACTCTGTACATGTTTGTCATATTACGATTTGTCCTTTATTAAGTTGCCTTGTTGAAGAACATTTAAGTTCAGGATGGCACTTTTTGGACAGGTTTACAGTTGTTGAAATGATATTCATCTAAAGACTATTTAGTCATCAGGTCCATTTGGTGCTATTGATATCCCCCTTTATCTCGGGCAATATATCTAAACTGATTACATGCCGCTTATCTACTTTTTAACTTCGTAGGAGTTATTACAAATGCACGTACCAAGGATGTGATGTGAAGAAGCATATTGAAAGATCCTCACAAGACCCAAAGGCTGTGATAACTACATACGAAGGCAAGCACAGCCATGACGTGCCAGCAGCCAGGAACAGTAGCCATTCTTCCGCTAGTACCAACGTATCGTCTTCCAACAATTTACCCCACAGGGACAGGGGGCAACGGTTGTCGCGCAGAGATGGTTTGCGGAATGCATCTTCAGTGTCTTGCTTACAGTTAAAAGAAGAGAGTGGATAGCATGAAATTTTGTAGTGTTTAGCTGGGTAAATTGTCTGTTCTTCAGTCCAATCTGGGTGTGCTGCTTCCAAGCACTGCTGAGCTGGTGTGAATTGGCTTTGTAGGTTGGTTCTTGCATTGGTTAGGGCTTAGGGGCCCGTTTGGTATGCTGGAATATGTTCATATTCCTCTGGAAATCGAACCGTTTCATGTGAAACTAAAATTCATGCCTTCCAAACAGGGCCTTAGCAAGAGGAAACCCAGCATAGCATCCTTCCATTATCTCGCACGTTGTGCTTCCATTGGCTGTAAATGACATTGGTCCTACCCGATGGAGAATTATAGGCGACAGAGGTTTCTTTGGTGCAACTGTATATGCTTGGCATGTAAGTCGCATCTTATGGCTGCTCCTTTTTGGACTTTTTGATAGCTGATCTCTAGATACAGTACACGGTGACCTCCTGTTGTATGTAAGAGGTGTTCGATAGGATTTATTAAAGGAATTATTTTGTTCCCCGCAAGAAAAGGGATTATTTGTTCATGTGTTCAAATTGTCAGTAATTTTTGGTGGTTCTCGTTTTTGTCTTCCTCGAGTGCGTGCTCGAGTCAATGTGATTCGGGACCAACTCAAACTTGATAATGTTTTCAAATAGACAGTAATGTCAGTTTTTTTTTAAAAAAGAAAAAAAATAAAGTAATGTCCTGGTTATGCGATTGCTCCCTAGGTGTAGTGCCCAAACGGCAGATGCTGCTTATAAGAGAGAAACGGAAAGTATGGTGGCTATTTGTTTTGTCAGCTCGCGTTGTCATATGATTTTGGTCAATAGTGTGACGCGCCATAGATTTTGTGAATTGGCAGTGATTAGTTGATCGTGGCAATTTTTGGCTCGCAACAACTAAACAGAAGTTGCAAATGTGAAAACCCAGGTTACCTCAAGTGCAGTAACATGTATCATGGACCAAACATGTGTTGTTCGTGTGAAAAGGCGCTGATTTAATCCATGTGATGAAAAATTGTAGAAGTTAAGCGATTGTGATAAATATTAGGCGAAGTGGTATTGCACTCTGGGTGTGTGGCTAGTTGGACCGGGCTTACGGTGAACAATGTTGTCGACCCTAGATGGTTGCAATCTGAACAAAGGTGTTGTCGGAGCTACCAGTTCGACAGTTTGATCGATCAGACTCAGGGTTTGAGTTGGTTTTGAGTTGATTTGGTTTTGAGTTGATTTCATGCATTTTGTGATATTTTCATGTTTATGTCTTCTAGATGATTTCTATACGTGTGTGATACTATTGTGTATTGTGTGCTGATGTGATGCAAGTTGGTGCAAACTTATACTCGAATATAGATTCTTTGTTGTTCATGTACAGATATTGCTTGAGGCTTCAGAGATTATTGCCGGTGATGGATTGGAACTAGGTTTGGAAGAAGTTGAGATCCAGACGGTCAAGGTGATCAGATACTAAGACAAGAGAACAATACATGTGGATATGAAAGTTTTCATATAGAATACAAGAGGAGTTGTGTGTGTATGGGAACCAAAGTTAAATTTGGATTGGTGTCAAGTCCGAAAAGATTGGAGTTTGGAGTTGTAAAGGGGTGTTTTTTCCTTGATTTGAGGAGTTTCCTATGTGATTAGGATTCCTATTTCTAGTTGGATCCGTGACTATGGACAACCATGTTCTGGGTATAAATAAACGAGGGGTTGAGGCTCAAAAGTAATAATGTTGAAGGTGAGTTTTTAGGAGAGAAAATTTGGGGTTTGCTTTAAATGTTCAATTCTAGTTCGTGAGTTGAGAAAGAAGTAATGTCGGAGGAGCGATCCTCCAACAATGGGGAAGTACCTACTCCTCCCCTAGTGAAGATTCGGCCAGGGGTTACTGCGATTGATGTTAGATTACCTGTGGGTGTTGGTGAAATGGGAACTAGGGTACTCGTTTCCCTTGGGTCCCGACGAAGTATTACTGTTTCACAAAGGAAACAACTTTGCTTAACCACCAATAAAATAGCCGCGTATCGGGGCAGGGGGCTCGGGACACGCCTCGTGTCGGGTCCCAAGGCTCTCATTCGCTCCTACATCACACACACCCCTCCTAAGAGAGGAGTGAGGAGACACAAAATATATATATCTTAAGATATAGGCTGAGGGGAACCTGGGATATGACCTAGATCGGGTCCCAGGTCCCCCCTTGCCCTTGTGGGTCACACAATCCCTACTGGAGAGGAGTGTTGACACCTACAAAATTTACATCTTAAGATAGTAGGCTGAGGAGAGCCTAGGACCTGACCTAGATTGGGTTCCAGGGCCCCCCTTTGCCCGTGTAGTTCACAAACCAATCCTGGAGAGGAGTGTCGAGACCTACAAGATCTACATCTTAAGGTTGTAGGTTGAGGGGACCCCACCAGGGCCTCCCTTGCCTTCATAGTTCACACACACTTCCTTAGAGAGGAGTGTGGAGACATACAAGATTTATATCTTAAGATAGTAAGCTGAGGGGAACTTGGGACATGACCAAGATCGGGTCCCAGGGCCCCCCTTGCCCTTGTGGGTCACACAATCCCTCCTGGAGAGGAGTGTGGAGACCTACAAGATTTACATCTTAAGATAGTAGGTTGAGGAGAGCCCGGGACCTGACCCAGATCAGGTCCTAGGGACCACTTTGCCCTTTTAGGTCACACGACCCCTCTTGGTGAGGAGTGTCGAGACCTACAAGATCTACATCTTAAAATAGTAGGCTGAGGGGAGTCCGTAACCTGACCCAGATCGGGTCCCGGGCCCCCCTTTGCTCTTGTAGGTTATACAATCACTCCTGGAGAGGAGTGTTTAGACCTACAAGATCTACATCTTAAGGTAGTAGACTGAGGGGAGCTAGGACTGGGCCTGACCTGGGTTCTGGGGCCCTCTCACCTTTCTAGGTCACATGTTCCTCTTGAATGAGAGTGTTGAGACCTATAAGATTCACATCTTAAAGTAGCGGGCTGAGGGGAGCCCGAGACCCAACCTGGATGGGTCCCAAGGCCCTCTTACCTTTTTCAGGTCGAATACCTTTCCTTGAGAGGAGCATGGAGATGTATAAGATCTACTTTCAGTAGATGTAAACCTTGGTTCCCGAACTCATTCATCATAGACATCTTCTAGATTCCTCCTTTTAGTCGGATACTAACATTTACTTTTGTTTCTTGCTCTCCCTTAGCAGCGGGAAAGGAGTCTATCTATCTGCCTAGCTTTGGTAGATTCCCCCCACGCAATTCAAAAACGGAAATTCCACGAATCCCCGAGGTGGATAAGTCCGACGACTAAGTAGCAGTGCGGAATTGAGTATCTGGTCCGGTGGATCTGATCTATAGTTAGGGGGCAATACATACCAAAAGGTTCGAAGAAGGAAGGCGCAGTACGTAACCAACCCACCCATAGCCAATCTAACTGCTGAGAGAGAAAAGTGCTTCTTTCCATAAGAGTCCTCAAGTACACACAACTATTGCTGATCTTTTGCGAGATCAGGATGAGAGCCTTCAGAAATTCTAATCAATCTATGCTCTATCAAGGAAGTGAAACATGCATTCCTAGGTTGGGTGGGGTTACCATAGAATTGACCCTCAATCAGGCCTCCAATTCCAAGGAGTTGATTCAGCAAGTTCCCCGTGCTACCCCGCAGGAAGTCTAATCGGATCAATCAGTGGTTCTGTAATGAGTAGCCGAATACACATCGAGGGGGCCTTGCCTCCTTCCTGCCCACACCTTCATTCTTTACCTCCTCTGATCTTAGAAAGCATACTAAACTTCACTCCAATCTTTCTCCATTAGCAACAAGAGCAGTTCTATCTATCGGCTCTCGTCTAAAATAGTGAAACTTCCTATCAAGTGGCAGGAAGCGTGCCCTGGGTCAGAGGTAGTCCCCGGGCCCATCCCCCTAGCTAGCTATAAACCAGTACGTAAAAACCCATGCAATGAGTTTACATTAGGTATCCAAGTTGTCTAGAGGCGAAAAGACATGGAAAAGATGGCGGTGCTGAGTCACCGGGACAATAGGAATCCTACCACGCAGTAAACATGCCCAGCAACACCTGGTCGCGTCAGCCGGCTGAAAAGTGGTGGCATTATCTTTGCTTTGCTTGGGCCTACCAAGCCCATTACATAGCACGTTGCAGACTGCGCCAAGCCCCAACTTGGCTGGGGCCATCACCCGGGGAGCCCAGGGCAATTTAAAAAACATGATTTTGGTAGGTTTCTCATTAAGAGATCTGGGAAGCAACTGGTGGTGACAAGACAACTTAGGGAGAAAGTTCCAAGAAGGCAACGCCACTGTAAGCCCCTCCTTATACTATAAAAGAAAGGGGTTTTGCCACTTATAAGAGGATGATGCCCAGTTTGTAGCTAAAAAGCAGTGAAATCTTGTACTTTTTCTAGATCCAGATAGCAAAGAAAGAAACAACATGAATAGAGTATTACACCGTCGGGTGGCCTAAAACCTGTATAATTTCGTGTGTTTTGCTTGACTTTTAGCGGTTTTTTGATCCATCTGGTAGGTAATCCCACTTCATCGCAACTAACCCCCTGGCAGAATCTTCGCGATGGGAGGGGTATGCACTTCCTCGTTGTGGGTGGAACACTCCTTCGATAGCAAAAATACAAACTAACACACAGGATTATACATGTTCAGACCACCCGGAGATGTAACACCCTACTCCTATTTTTTTTGCTATCTGGATATGGGGAAAAAATCAAGTTTTCGACTATTCTTAAGCTAGAAATTGGGCATCATCCTCTTCTAAGTGGCATATCCCTTTCCTTTTATAGTCCAAGTAAGGGCTTACAATGCCATTGTGTTGACGACCAAATTTGGTAAGACATGAGTCAAAATCGAGAACCAACCCGAAGCGGATTCGAAAGATATGTGATGATCCCAGAAATAGAGTGTGCATCGGCTGGAGAGGATGTCAGCCGAGTCCGAGTTTGAGAATGTTGGCTAATAGAAGTTGGAATCGATGAAGGGAGCCGATACAGTCAATGTCGGTTTCAAGGATATTGTCAGGCAAGGATGGAGTCCAAAACAAGCAATTGTATCTATTAATTAGGATATTATGTAATTTCCTTATAGATATTTCAGTAAGAGTCTGCCTAAGGGACTTATTTGTCGGTTAGAGTTAAGATAGGAAGGTTTTAGTCGTGTCCGATATGGACAAGTTGTATATTTGGGTATAAATAGATGCCTGAGACCCTGTAAATAATTAACACCAGTTCAATAAACTCTCGGTGCATCACCACCTTTGTTACTTTACTTTTCGACGAGTTATTGTTTCGAGTCGGGTTGCATCGGCTTCGATCTTCGGCAAGAGGTAAGACTTGTTATGCTGGCTTGCATTATCGGGATTAGTGCTTCCATCACTTTGACACTCTAATCTTGTTCATGTAAATCGTCGAGTTATCATATATAGTATATAATCTGAATTGATGATGTTTTCTACTCATTTCGGCCGATCTCTAGTTAGGGTTTTGCTGATATCTGTTGGATTACTTTATTGGCTTAGAATATATAATATATCTACCATCCTAAAAATCAATCATTGGCTTGATTGTCTAGATATTATATTTTTTCATACTTAGTGTTGCATCAATTGGGTTTGATCTACTAAGTTGTATTTAGAACCATAATCTCTATCCTGCTTTATGATTGCCAATAAGGCAGGGTTTCAGCCGATCTTACCTGATATAACTATTTCGCTATACTTTGTCTTGCTTAACAAGTTATATTTGCCCCTTATATTGGAATCTTAACTATCTAAATATATCAAGCTTAACATTAATCTTGTTAGATTAATTTAATACTAGATTCATATTTGTTTGTTATATTTATATTAGAATAATATTCCAGTATAGAGTTGTATCGGAGCTATAGCCGATATATACCTAAATGTACTCATCAGCTATGATATGAACATCTATAATCTTTATTTCGTATAACTTTGGATACAAGTGGTTTATACTGTCTTGGTTAGGTCCAATCTATCCTAATCACTTATATTTAAAGTAATCTCAAACCATAGATATATAACGTTGATCTTTACAGCCGATGAAGTAAGTTTAGGATTTACTTCCATTAACACTATACCTTACAGCCAATTGCATCGGCTAGGTTTTAAACGATGTGTCATCGACCCTCCAGCCGATCGGCTATCGTCTATGGATTTAACTATTTTATCTTGTTTCTTGTTGGTTGCAGGATCAAACCAACTGACACGCCCTAGAATCCGAAAGCTTGGACCCGCACTAGAGTTAAGCAAATCTCTCAGGCTAGTTTGTGTTTTTTGCATCAACACGCTTTTGACACCCTTAGTGGGACCTTCATCAAGACTTCCATCATGGTGGAGATCAAAGACAAGAACGTCATCCCGGTGATTGAGCACATGACTGACGAGCAAAAGGCAGAGATGGAACAACTGTTGAATCAACTTCAGGTGCATTACTTACACTCGTACACCATGACTCGGCAAGACACTGTGATACAGAGGACTAAAGTAGCTGCTGACGGTCGTTATAGACCAATTTCAACCGTCAATATTCCCAACAATAAAAGAGAACTAGCAATGCTTGCATGCAAATTTTAATTAGAAATAATCTAGTTTCACCTATACTTGGAAAATTATTTGCTTGTAGAAGGTGGCTATATAATAAATGAGAAGTAATGGAAAAATATATCGGAAGCAGACATGTGGTAAGCATATGGATGGATGGGCCCATAAACCCAATTAAACATTTGCAAATGGACTCAACCGCCATACCACAAGTCTAAGAGTATACTAGAGGAGGCCCACGATGAATTGGAGGCCCAACGGACCAGGTCAGGGTTCGACCAAACCCCTACTTTGGCCGAACCAACCTTGGCTCCAATGTGGATCTCCTTCCACATGTACATCATGGATTGCCTCCTAATGACGGTGAAAGGGCGTTTCAGACAATTCCAACTGCCAAAACCGTCATTCTCAAGCTATAGAAGGACTTTTTACCTTCTCCATTTCAAGACACACCAAGAAAGAGCACTTCCAAGGAGCTCTCTCTAAATTAAATATTTTTTCTAGTAGTAGTGGAGTAGAATAACTCTTGAGGAATAGCTCTTGAGTTCTCGAGTCTTCAGAGATTCGGGTATGGCTCTAGTAGCTTGTATATTTCTTGTAAGACTTGTTCCACTAATGAAATATTTTTCTTTATATAGTTTTGGTCCTTTACTTTATTTGCATAATTATTTGAGTGTAAGCTTTAGTTTATACTTGTTTGGTATAAGTATTTGATTGCTCTATGTCAAGTGCATTGATGTAGAGTAATATTCATTAGTATGAGCGTGGTGTTTAGATTAGTGAATATCATTAAGTGGTGCTATATGCCATGGAACTGTAGAGGTAGACCGCTGATGGTGATAACTCAGTACGGGTATTCCTCCACGTGCGTATATAGGGCTAAGACTGGTTCCTGGCAAGGGTGCTCCTCCGCATCTGATGCCGGTTGGATAGCCATGACGGGTTGTTGTAAAGAACTCGGCAACCAGGGGTGCTTTCTCGATATACCAGGAGGGCATAGTTAGGGGGTATTGGCCATAGCTGTACTATAGTAAGTGTATACTAAAGGGCTATATAATAGAAGTACAAAAAATAAGTATTTCTTTATTCTTCTCCACTAGGCTAGATATATTCTTTTATGCGAGTATCCTTGGAATGTAACTTCTGTGTGTCAACCTACCTATATTTAGCTTTGATTAACCCCTGCATTAGACTCTGATTAACATAAGTCTGATGAATATTAATAACATAGTACTCTCTTACCATATCTTCCCTTGGGATTAAATAAATACGATTCCTTGGAAATACTTCCGGGTGACATGCTACAGCGATATATTCGTGAGCTTGCGGATTACATATGTGATCATAAGAAAATACCGACTAATATTTCTGGTGCCATTGCTTGGGATCTGATTCCTGGTAATGTCATCAAGAAATGTCAACAAGTATTTCTAGCACAATTGCCGGGGAAGATAATTGGTTTAAGAGTTTACTAAATGTTATTAATTGGCATCCACCTGTGTGTGATCACTGTCCTTTGCATGACTGGTTTCGATTTGCCGATAAACTTCAAAGACAATCCAGAAGCCTTCTTGAGGAGCGTTAAACCACCTGTTGTTCCTCCTCAGAAGACTCTGTCGCAATGAGACCAGCCATCCCCGCGCCTCCAACTTTGAAGACTATGGCTGAAAAGACACTCCGCGAGTTCGCCGCTTCCTCCGCTGACAACGTGCTCGTTGGGCCCTGCATCAATGTAGGAGTCGTGGATTTCGATCTCAAAACCAGCCTAATCACTATGGTGCAGGCTAGCCTATTCTGTAGCATGCCAAATGAGGACGCAAGTGCTCACCTCCAACAGTGCCTGGAGATGCCATACGACTTCATCTATTTCCATTCTCTCTTCTTGGGAGAGCGAAACAATGGTTTTATGCCAATCGTGCCAAAGTTGATACTTGGAACAGATGCTCATCATCGTTCCTTGCTAAGTTTTTCCCGATGGGCAAAACCAATGCCCTGCGTGGAAGAATATCCAGCTTCCAGCAGACAAGAGATGAGATGATCCCGAAGGCATGAGAAAGATTGCAGGAATACGTCACCGCCTGTCCTCATCATGGGATGGATGAGTCTTGTAGAGCTTCTACAATGGACTAACACCCTCATCACGAGATCACCTAGACGCTGCAACTAGAGTAGCCTTCTTCTCAAAGACCGTTAGAGGAGCAACGAATTTGATTGAGAAGATGGTATCCAATATGGGGTGGATGAAGAACGACTCCAAACCTGTCAAAGAGGCATGCGAACCGTCATGGAGACGGAGATGCTTGCCTCCCTAGACCTCCTCATGAAACACCTGGACAACAAGGAAAAAGACATAAACAAAGGTACCGTTAAGGCCCTGGACTCACACATGACGTGTGAAGTCTGCAGCAGTACCGATCACTGTGGCACAGACTGTCTAGAGACCCGTGAAGAAGTGATGTTCATGAACAACAACAATAACAATGGGTACCGTCCACAAGGAGGTCAACGGTGGAACCAGCCTCGCCCTTTCTACCAAGGAGGTAACAACGGTAATTTCAACAATAACCAACCCTCCTTAAAAGTTCTTATTTTTGCTCAGGCTAAAACAACAAATGCTTTATCAAAGAAATTAACAGCAAATGACAAGGATTTAGAAAATATAAATGTCAAGTTAGATGGTTTCGCTTCTTCTTTTGAAAACCAGGTAAGCTTTAACAAATTGCTAGAAACTCAACTAGCTCAGCAGGCTGCTCTTGTTCCTGCAAATGAAACTGGGAGAATTCCGGGGCAACCCGAGCAGTCCCTAGAAAATGTTAAGGCAGTAACCACGAGGGGAGAAAAATCCACTCGCGACCCTCAATATCCTAACACTGCAGGAACAAGCAAGGAGAGCAGAAACGTTGCACCATTTAACACAGCTGGTGAAGAAGAAACCATGCAGCAGGAGAAGGCAGCACCGTAGGAGTACTGTGACACCAGCATGTTGCCATTTCCTCAACGTAACTAGAAGCCATCCGTGGATGAGTAGTTCGCCCACTTCATTGATGTGATCCGAAAGATTCACATCAACGTCCCTCTTTTGGATGTGATGCAAGTCCCAACCTATGCTCGCTATCTAAAGGACATCCTCAACAATAAGCGACCATGCCCACCACGAAGTTAGTGAAGTTGATGGAAGAGTGAAGTTGATGCTATACTCCACCGGCTTCCGGAGAAGAAAAAGGATCCATGGTGTCCCACGATCACTTGTTCGATTGGGACGCAACACTTCGACCAAGTCCTGTGCGACCTTGGAGCAAGCGTCAGCGTTATACCCAAGGAGGTCTTCGACATGCTAAACTTCACGGTGTTGTCACCAATACCGATGTGGCTCCAACTGGCAAACTCCTCGGTTCGATACCCCATGGGTATCGCCGATGATATTCCAGTGAAAATCCGGGATTTTTTCATTCCTGTCGAATTCGTAGTACTTGATATGGACACCAACAAGGAGACGCTACTCATCCTTGGGCATCCATTCTTAAGTACCGCTGAAGGAAACATTGACGTGGGAGCTGGAGAAATCTAGTTCCGCATTAATGGGAAGGAGGAGAGATTTGAGTTCCAGCTAAGAATGGAGCAATGCTCCATGGTCAGGATCAAGTACAGGCCAAACTCGCAGAACATCCAAGAAGTTGAAGTGAAACCCCCAAAGACGGATGGCCTCATTGCTTTCATGAAGAACTTCTTGGAATGGGAAGGGAAGGCAAGGCCCCATCAGGATCCCAAGATGGCACAAACAAAGCCGGGAATACAGGCCCAGCTTCCAAGAAGCCGCCTACCAAACCGAAGGCGAAGAAGGTGTGGTGTGTGAAGAAAGCGTCATCCGTTCCCATACCTTCGGGACAGGGTGCCTCATCATCAAGCTAAAATACGATGGAGGTACAGTCCTTGCTCGTTAGACTAAAACTGACATCACCCTCACCAATAGGTAAATTGGTATGTATCCCATATTTGATTTCACTCAATTTAATTCTTGCATGAAAGACATGTCTACTTTTGTTTAAAATCTTTGCATGCAAAGTTTTGAGTCTAAACTGGGAATAAATTTTGAGACAAGAATTTTATGAATTTTTTTGAGCAAAAATAAATAATTTTTTCAGCTAATTTCCACATGGCCCCCCTCCAACTAGCTGTTGGAGTCCAACGGTTAAGTTTGGGGAAAGTTGGGCCCACCTGGGGTTCGGCCGGACCAGGGTTCCAATGGTTGGCTGCGAAATTTTTTGGAGCAACGGCTAGTGGGTCCCACATGACAGTTGTGACCGTTGGGAGCCCATTATATAAGTGAAATGGCCGGGAGAGAAGAGTTCACCCCCATTTCAACACATTCTCCACTCACTCTCCAAAGCTCTCTTGCTCTCAAATTCATTTCAAGCTTTGAAGTGTTGGTCTCAAGTTTATTTCCTGCATTTTGTTTTAGTTTCAAGCATCTACAAGTCACTTGGGTTTGGTGCAACATTAACCGGTGGGTAGAGTAAATTTCACTAGCTTAAACCCCGCTCGAGTTATCTTGTGCTCTTGCTTATTTTGTTGCAGCGATGAAGAAAAGAATTTCGGACCTATTCAAGAAAGGATCAAGCTCAAAATCAAGCCACCACCAAGACGAGTGAAGCATACACTCCTCCGCTAATGTATCCATGGAGGAAGGAGACGTTTCACCAAGGCTTCTCGATGACTTCAACCTCGACCTCGTAGTTGACCGCGAAATACAAACTTACCACATGCTCAAGGATCGGACATTTGCTCATACCCGAGCATACGACCTGAACCATCTACAGAAGGTATGGACGTTGATTTTCATAACGTATGGCAAGCTATAGGATGGGACAAATTTGCACTGGTAGATGAGCCAGGCTCTCGCTTACTTACCTTGCAATTTTTGTGCACCTTGGTAGAAGATGAAGATGAAATTTCATTTCGGTTTTTCCGTAAGGAATTTCGTCATTCTTGGGGGGAATTAAGCCTACTTCTAGATTTTGGCAAAACTTGTAAAATCAATCTTTGGAAGGCAACTCCCAAATTTGATAAACACAAGTTTTGGCAAAGCATCACATGTGAACCATTCTGTAGAAAGCTTAGAACAAATGAGATCCATAACCCCACTCTGAGACTCATGCATAAATGGCTTGGTATGACTTTACTTCCTAGAGCTGATATTAGAATTGTGTTTGAAGTTGAACTGATGATCTTATGTGCCATGGTTAAGAAAATAAAAGTTTCTCCTATACAATGCATGATTTGCCAATTATTAGAAAATTTTATGTTCACCTGCCCTATTAAGTGTACATCTTTAGTTTCTCGTATAGCATATGAAGTAGGAGTTGTGAGTGATGCTCAAATTGCTTACATTTCAACTCCCAACTCTTATGTTAGCGAGGCATTCTTGATTCACTCAAATCCGAGCCAGATGATTCTCTTATATTTTTCTTTCCCGGTTGTGCAAATGAAATCCCGTTACCTAACAGAGGGTTTAATTTGTACAACTGTCAAAAACTAACCATTCTTCTCCAGTCGAAAGGGGAATCTCGTGCAAATGTTCAATACAGGGTAACTCGAAACATGGCAAGAAAAGCACCGCAGATATATGAGGATGATTGGGTCTCGACCGGGGATGCCCCTGGTTGGGCCCAAGTCCCTCAATGTAATGCCGGAGGATCATCTTGGCAAAGTGCAAGTGACGACGGGTGGCAAGCACCTCACGACGTGCACTGGGGGTACTCGCGTTCCTCTAGCTCAAGTGGTCTACCACCTTTTAGCCGAATCCATCGCTCTGTCTCGTCTCGAGGGGATCTAGGTGAACTCACTCGGAGAATGGGCAACCTTGAGCTGCAAACCAGAGAGATTCAACACACGCTCGAAGGACATATCGTGCAATCTCAGAAGTGGCAGTAAAATGTTAATGCACAAATGGAAACTTCAACAACATAATGCAGCAATAGCAGGCTGACTGGCAGGCCTACTTCCGCCTCCAAGGATTCAATCCCTATCAAGGACCCTGAGTAAAAAGGCAAGCTTGGAGGAAGATGTTTCTCCTCCTACCAAGGTGATTTGTATGATTTCCCTTTTCAAATTGCATATTTTATTGATCGTGATCATAACATATGAGAAGCATCTAAACGAAGGTCTCAAGAATTTTGATAAAATTCAATGGAATAAAAGCAACCATACTATAAGGTTTTGCAAAGTAAGATAGATAAGGCTCTAGTAGGAAATTTATATCAAATGAGGAACTTTTCTAAGTTTATCATTTTGAAAAACAAAATCTCCGGATTTCAAGTCAAACTTAGAACAAGATCATAGCAACTCTAATTTACCATAGCATATTCCTCAACAACTTAGACTCAGATCATTCAATGTACAACTCATATCTCTCAGGTTCCCAGATAATATTTAGTCTTCCGACTTAACACTTGAGAGAGTACCTTACTATGAACCCATACATGAAAGATATAAAATAGAGCAATTATTGATCATTTCAACATAGAGAACCAAATGCTTCACTCTTTTTACTGCACGCTGTTTTATCAGCTGCTTAATTTGGAGGGTAATTAGTATCGCCATTATATTTGCGTACCTTTATTCACTCATATACACACATATGCAAAACTTCTACATTGGAAGTTAGCACCCACTTTATCAATTCCATTCCATTTCATCAACAAAATAAATGATCAATATTATTTATACCTCTCTTCTTCCAAAAATATTAGTCAAGATAAAGAGAGGTATGGCTATGCAAAAGAGAAAAAAGTAAATCTTGCTCATACAAAATATGAGGCATGATGAAAAGAAAAAAAGAGAAACTAGCCATACACTCTCTCAAGTTTCAAAAAGGAAGAAGAGCTATACAAAGGAGCTACATGTCATACATATCTACCATGATACCACACACTTGCACAGTCTTAATCAAAAGTATGTTTTGCTATCTTATTTGGTCTGGTCTTTTGACTTAGTAATATATGTGAATACAAGTATGTGATAGAGCTGGAGTGCCCGATATTTCGGTGAGTGGAGGAAAATTCGATTTGGTGGAAGTAGACCCTCACGATCCGACTACGACGAGCGAACCCGAAGCGCCAATGCAATCGCTGAACCAACTTCCTGTGGTTACCGACCTTGTTGTCGCAAGATCAGCCTGATCACGAAGATCGTTTCCTGTGCGCAATTGAAAAACGAACAAGAAAAAGATGCGAGCAATCTTAATATCACTCGAAGGTAGAGTTCTGAATCACACGAGGACAGCGCTGATTTGCGCGTGTTCGAGAGTAGCTAAAGCTAGATGTAAAACAAAAACTCAGATTGGAAATAAAGTTAGCCTCTATCTAAATAGAGGAAGAAAAAGAGGCACACCCCTGGCGGCCAGGAGGAGGAGGCGCGCGGCCAGGAGGGGGATGCGCGCGTGCCCCTGGCGCCCAACCCTAGGCGCCCACACATGGGCCTCATGTTGGGCCAGCTTCTAGTCTTCTGGGCCTTCATTCTTTAGCAGCATGACGAAGTTTAATTTTCTCGCACGGGACCGAGTGATTGGCCCAGAAGGTGGAGCCTGAGGTGGAGGAGCATCTACTGGTGTAGGTGTACTCGTGTTGTAGTTGGTGTCCTCATCATCCTCCCCTTCTTGAACTGAAGTCGTCGTCGACGGCAACTCCTCATCTTCGCCCGCATACAGTTTCAAATCTGCAACATTAAAACTAGTGGAAACACCAAACTCCGCAGGCAGGTCAAGGATATAAGCATTATCATTAATCTTGGTTAGTATCTTAAAAGGACCAGCAGCACGAGGCATCAATTTAGAACGGTGTAAAGTGGGAAATCGATCCTTTCTTAGATGCAACCAAACCATATCACCAGGTTCAAAAGTAACATGTTTTCTCCCTTTACTACCTGCAACCTGATATTTAGCATTAGCAGCAGCAATATTTTGTTGAGTTTGTTCATGCAAACTAATCATGTGGTCAACATGTGCAGCAGCATCTATGTGCGGGGCGTCCTCAGCATCAAGCGCAAACAAATCAATAGGCGCCCGAGGAATATAGCCATAAACAACCTGAAAGGGACACATCTTTGTAGAAGAATGCGTTGCATGATTATAAGCAAACTCAACATGAGGCAAGCAATCTTCCCAACGTTTCAAGTTTTTATCTAAAACAGCCCTAAGCATGGTTGATAAAGTTCGATTAACCACCTCAGTTTGTCCATCAGTCTGAGGGTGACAAGTGGTGCTAAACAGCAATTTAGTTCCCATTTTATTCCACAGTGATCTCCAAAAATGACTGAGAAACTTAGCATCACGATCCGAGACTATTGCATTTGGAATACCGTGCAAACGAATAATCTCCCTAAAGAACAATTCAGCAACATTGCTAGCATCATCAGTCTTATGACAAGGTATAAAATGAGCCATTTTGGAGATGCGATCAACAACCACAAAAATACTGTCCCTCCCCTTCTTAGTTCGAGGTAATCCCAAAACAAAGTCCATAGAAATGTCAAGCCAAGGGGAAGTAGGGACAGGCAAAGGCATATACAAACCATGGTTGTTTAGTCGTGACTTAGCTTTCTGACAAGTAGTGCAGCGGGCAATAAGACGCTCAACATCACGGCGCATCCTGGGCCAAAAGAAATGGGCAGCCAGCACCTCATGTGTCTTGTAGACGCCAAAATGTCCCATAAGGCCGCCGCCATGTGCTTCCTGTAACAACAGAAGACAAACCGAACTTGCTGGAACACACAGCTTGTTAGCGCGAAACAGGAACCCATCCTGCATGTGAAATTTGCCCCATGGTTTGCCATTCATACAATGAACTAAGATATCTTGAAAATCAGCATCGTCGACATATTGATCTTTCACAGTTTGCAAGCCAAAGATTTTAAAATCCAACTGGGACAGCATGGTATATCGACGAGACAAAGCATCAGCAATAACATTTTCCTTCCCATTCTTGTGTTTAATAATGTAAGGAAAAGACTCAATGAATTCTACCCGATTAGCATGACGACGGTTCAGATTGGTTTGGGTACGAATATGTTTTAAAGCCTCATGATCAGAGTGAATAATAAACTCACGATGCCAAAGATAGTGCTGCCATGTTTGCAAAGTGCGTACAAGAGCATAAAGTTCCTTATCATAGGTAGAGTATCGCAAGCTGGCACCACTTAATTTTTCACTAAAATAAGCAACCGGTTTTCCTTCTTGTAACAAAACAGCACCTAGCCCAATACCACTGGCATCACATTCAAGCTCAAATATTTTACCAAAATCAGGCAATTGCAAGAGAGAAGCATGTGTTAACTTATCTTTCAAAGTGTTGAACGCTACCTCCTGCGAATCACTCCAAGTAAACGGCACACCTTTCTTTGTAAGTTCATGTAGAGGCGCCGCAATGGAGGTAAAATCACGGACGAACCTGCGATAGAAACCTGCAAGTCCAAGAAAGCTCCGAATTTGTGTGACCGTCGTCGGTGTAGGCCATTCCCGAATGGCATCGATCTTGCTGCTATCCACCTCAATGCCCTGTGGAGTAACAACATAGCCAAGAAACGAGACACGTTGTGTGCAAAAGATGCATTTTTCCAAGTTACCAAACAAGTTAGCAGCACGCAACGTATCAAAAACAGCACGCAAATGTTCTAAATGCTCTTCCACAGACTTGCTGTAGATAAGGATATCATCGAAATAGACAACAACAAACAATCCTATGAAGGGCCTCAGAACTTCATTCATTAAACGCATAAAGGTGCTGGGAGCATTAGTCAATCCAAACGGCATAACCAACCATTCATATAACCCAAATTTCGTTTTGAAAGCCGTTTTCCATTCATCACCTAGTTTCATTCTAATCTGGTGGTAACCACTACGCAAATCAATCTTCGTGAAAATAATGGCACCACTAAGCTCATCTAGCATATCATCAAGGCGTGGTATAGGATATCGGTAACGAATGGTGATGTTATTAATAGCACGACAATCTACACACATACGCCATGATCCATCTTTCTTTGGAACAAGTAACACAGGAACTGAGCAAGGGCTAAGAGACTCACGAATGTAACCCTTGTTAAGCAACACCTGTACCTGGCGCTGGATCTCCTTCGTCTCATCCGGATTTGTACGGTATGGTGCGCGGTTCGGAAGCTGTGCGCCGGGAATGAGATCGATTTGGTGCTCAATGTCACGGAGTGGTGGAAGACCCGGTGGTAAGTCTTTGGGAAAGACATCAGCGTACTCCTGCAAAAGGTTAGCAACCGCAGGGGGAGTATCCAAAGACGGTGTATCATCAAGCGAAAGGAGCATACTAGAGCATACAAGTGCATAGCAGGGCAAATGAGCATCGCGAATATCATCAAAATCAGCACGTGTAGCAAGTAAAACAGGAGCATTCAACTTGATTTCAGAATTAACAGATGTCGATGGGAATGGTTCAAGTTGTTTAGCAGTCTTAGCAGCTCGAGCAAGATCATCTTTAACAATTTGTTCAGGTGTCATAGGATGTATGATTACTTTCTGACCCTTAAACATGAAAGAATAATGATTCGAACGACCATGATGCAAGCTATCCGTATCATATTGCCAAGGTCGACCAAGTAACAAGGAACATGCTTCCATGGGAATAACATCACAATCAACAAAATCAGAATAAGCACCCATGGAGAAAGGGACACGAACCAACCGTGTTACTCTAATTTTTCCACCATCATTAAGCCACTGAATGTGATACGGGTTCGGATGCTTACGAGTGGGTAAAGATAATTTTTCTACTAGCACAGTACTCGCCAAATTGTTGCAGCTGCCGCTGTCGATGATGATGCGAATCGACCGCTCCTGGACAACGCCCTTAGTATGGAACAGAGTGTGGCGCTGGTTCTTCTCGGGCGAGGCGACCTGTGTACTAAGAACACGCTGCGCAACAAGACTTTCATACCTATCGGCATCGCCCGGGTTGACATGTACCTCCGCATTAGCTACATGGCCAGTGGCAAGCATAGCATGTCGAGTTTCCTCGGAATCACTTTCGGACAAGTACTCACCATTGTCACGGATGAGCAAAGTACGCTTGTTTGGGCAGTCCCGCATCATGTGCCCAAATCCTTTGCAACGATGACACTGTATATCCCGTGTACATCCTGTGGAAGGGGCAGCTCCCGTGGGTGGTGGCGCGACAGGTGTGGACGTCTTCTCGCGCGTTGTAGTGGTGGGCGTGGACGGTGCAGGTTTGGCCGGCGGTGCTGAACTTCTCCCTGCAAAAGAGTTAGTATATGTCATCGAGCGGCGTCCCTGCACTTCACGTTCAGCTTTGCAAGCATATTCAAATAATGTGGTCATATCAGCATACTCCTTATAATCAAGTATATCCTGAATTTCGCGGTTCAAACCACCACGAAAACGTGCCATAGCAGCGACATCCTCCTCAAATAAACCACAACAGATCATACCCTTTTGTAGTTCCTGGTAATAGTCCTCAACAGATTGTTGACCTTGCTGAAAACGCTGCATTTTATTAAGCAAATCGCGGGCATAATAGGAAGGCACAAATCTATGTCGCATAGCAGCTTTTAGTTGAGCCCAAGTGGTGGGAGTGGTTGTGGGATGTGTTTGTTTATATTCACGCCACCAAATTAAAGCAAAATCAGTAAATTCACTAATAGCAGCCTTAACTTGAGAATTATCAAGAATATCATGGCATGAAAATTTCCGTTCGACCTCTAATTCCCAATCAAGATATGCAGCAGGATCATATTTGCCATTAAAAGATGGAATTTTAAATTTAATCTTAGCAAATGAATCATTAACGGGGGGACGTACCACACGGTGGGCGCGGCCTCGGCGATTTCTATCGTCCTGCTCCATGTCACCGCCATAATCCTTCTGGAACTCTGTGGTCAGTGTGTTCAACGCATCGAGACGTGCCACAACGGCGTCGAGCGTGGTCTTAGTGGCCGTCTGCGCGAGGTCGAGCTGATCGAACCGCTCGTTTGCCGAAGTGACCGTGGAGTCAAGCCGTTCATGCATCGTGTGCATGTCCGCGGCAAGTCCATCAACTTGAGTCCGCATGTCCTGCAGCTGCGCATCCTTCGTGTCGTCGTCGTCTGCCATGGTTAGCGCAAACACAAAACAAAATCGACAACAACAAAGGTGTACGGGTCACAAAGCGCTCACTACAGTGCTGTTATCAAATTCTTATCCGTCCTTACCACGCACACAGGGGTGAACTGCAGCCAACCGGTGGAACTCGCGAAAGATTGGAGGAGCGATTGCCTGGAGAAACAAAATCTGCTCGTCGTAGAAATATGTGGAGTTCTGGGTAGGCTGCACTCAAATTAAGGATTAGCACAATCAAACAATAATGCAAAGTTGAATTATAGTGCTAAACTTGTGCAAAGCTGCTGGAGACACCGTGCAAAAGTGGAACAAGGTGAGTAGGAGGATAACAAAGGAAATCAGAGAAGGGAGCAGAAGGCCGACACCCCAAAACGAGAGCGCCCACTTCCTGTCTGTTTCCGTCTTCGTCCTTTTTCTTTTTTTTTTCCCTTTTTTTTTCTTTTTTTTTGGGAGAAACTCACAAACTGATTATATGAACAAAGGAATACAAAAGAGCAAGTCACCACACACACTTTTTCTGGAAGGGTAGGGGTATTTCGGTAAAAAAAGAGTGAGCTGAGATCAGCCAAGATGAGGCAACCAATTTTTTTGTGGTGCGCTTTCCCTCTTTGCTTTCCTTTTTTTTTGTGATTGCTTTCCTTTTTTTTTGACTTTCCAAAACACACAAGGCAGCGGAGGGGCGATCAGGGGCAGTTCGGCGCAAACCAGGGACAGGTGCGACCCCGAGGGAGGACGGCGCGTAGAGGGAGGCGAGCGGCAGAAAGATGGTGACGGCGTTAGGGTTAGAAGAAACGAAAAACAAGGATAGAACACAAAGTAACCAGCAACAATTGAACGCGTAAGCACACAATTTCAACAATGAAAAGTATTGAAAGAAAGTGCAAGGCTCCAAAAGGGTGCTGGGACAAGGATCTAACCTGATAAATTTTTTTTTGGGTGTTGTGGACTGTAGGTAATGGAAAAAAAACACTCGATAAACTCACTGATCAACCTGGAAATCTGATACCACTTGATAGAGCTGGAGTGCCCGATCTTTCGGTGAGTAGAGGAAAATTCGATTTGGTGGAAGTAGACCCTCACGATCCGACTACGACGAGCGAACCCGAAGCGCCAATGCAATCGCTGAACCAACTTCCTGTTGTTACCGACCTTGTTGTCGCAAGATCAGCCTGATCACGAAGATCGTTTCCTGTGCGCAATCGAAAAACGAACAAGACAAAGATGCGAGCAATCTTAATATCACTCGAAGGTGGAGTTCTGGATCACACGAGGACAGCGCTGATTTGCGCGTATTCGAGAGTAGCTAAAGCTAGATGTAAAACAAAAACTCAGATTGGAAATAAAGTTAGCCTCTATCTAAATAGAGGAAGCAAAAGGGGCACGCCCCTGGCGGCCAGGAGGGGGAGGCGCGCGCGCCCTTGGCGCCCAACCCTAGGCGCCCACACATGGGCCTCATGTTGGGCCAGCTTCTAGTCTTCCGGGCCTTCATTCTTCAGCAGCATGACGAAGTTTAATTCTCTCGCACGGGACCGAGTGATTGGCCCAGAAGGTGGAGCCTGAGGTGGAGGAGCATCTGCTGGTGTAGGTGTACTCGTGTTGTAGTTGGTGTCCTCATCAGTATGCCCCATTTGATCCTCACCGAACTCTACATATATGACCTATAGAATAGGGGCAAAAAGGCAAGATCTTGCTGAGGAACACACAACACACTCTTGAGTGAATGAGAGAATCACTTGAGGAACTTGGCTTTTATTTGCAAAATCATTTGAAAACCTCCGGAATAAAACTTAGACAAGGAATGAGTAAGTGGTACTCTACTAACCGTTCTATCTCTCAACCACCTAAGACAAGGAGAAAACATGTTTGACCCACGGGTATTGGGTGTTGGGTTAAGCTACCTGCCAACTTGCTTAACTTGAGAGAGAGTACTCATACTTTGTACCTTGCACATTTGAGATATACGACATTGCAGCAACTCCTGATCAATAACCAAATTTTTATCTTCGCAAGTTCTTTACTCAGGACGAGCAAAGATTTAAGCTTGGGGGTTTTGTTGTAACATACCCAAAAATTTGAATTTCAAATTTTGATCTAAAATGTTGAAAATGATTTTTGTAAATTAGAAATAATAAAGTTTTCCATCTAAAGACCTAGGTCGGTCCAATATAACTATTGTCTATATGAAAATTTGTGAATAATTAAAAACCTTTTCCTTAATAGCCTGATAGATTAAACTAAAACTTAGTGTGTGCTTGCATTTGCATAATGTATTTTTGTGACTTGAATTCTTTTGTGTGTTTTTGGATCTTACGTGCATCTCATAATAGGTCCCATGAGCACTAACTTAATACGTAAGCAAATGATTAAACGGACCTGATAGCAAGCACTAAAAGTCATTTCCTAAAATCGTTGGAACCTATAAATTACAACATGACTAATGGTAAACTCCATTAAATTAATTTGGTCATAAGCCTGAACATGGGTCATGAACATAAGAATTTAAAGGAACACTAACACATATATTGAGTTCCACCACAATAATTGTAACCTTTCCTTAATTCATATTACGAGAATGTATGTACCTACAAAGGTTGACTAATGAAAATTTTAAATCATTCTCAGAAATATCATCTCATGACAAGAGTAATCCAAATTTAATTTTTAAAACTACTTAAATGCATTTTCATAGTAGCACCCTATGTATATTATTAAACCTGGCAGATTTATAAAACTAGTTGGTGTGGAAAAATTAATGTAGACACTAATCAATATGTATAACTCACTGTAAGTTTGTAAGTTTGGTATAATTCAATATTTATATTTAATACCTCAAACAAATAGGTCTAATAAGTCAAATAATGGGATATTTTTAAACTCTAATTGGCAAAAGCATTACATCACCCAAAAATGCATAAAGTCACATAATAATATATATGAGACATAATTTATTAAAATATTAGTTTATTTATAATACAAGAATATCATTTTTCCAGAATTTATATCACTGGTTTTGACCACTTAAAATTCCTATTGTGCCTTTTTTCTTTAATTTCCTGAGAGCAAACTGCACATAATTTTTGAGTTCAACCAAAGAAAATAAAAACTAGATAACTTCGTCTCTATCACCAGAACCTTTACATAAATTAAACTATTGAATCTACAAAATGAGGAAAGAAAATTAATCCTGAAAATATCTGAAAATCGATTTTCACTCAAAACTCACCCATACCCCTCACTCTACCCTAGCCTATCAGGCCTTGGACCCACACGACAGCCTCACTGCTTGCCCCCTCCATGTCCATCCTCAGCCGACCAGAGAACGCGAGAGAGAAAGAGAGAGCGAGGGAGACAGCGCTCTCGGCGTGACCGACGCGTGGCCGAGACGTGTCGACGCCCATCTCTCTATCTCTCGCCCTCTACTTCTCCCTACAGCATCGCCTCCTCTCTCATTTCACATCGGAGCCGACCAAACCGAGGGAGAGAAATCATTGTTTCTCCGTCGCCCTCAAAGTCGCCGCCGGTCGTGAGGAAGACGAAGGCTGCCATCGTCGTCAAGACAATCTCGCCATCATATTTTCCCTGTTCCATAGTCTCCTCACCATGCCGAATAGTTTCTCTTTTAAAACCCTCTCGATTCGTGCAGCCAAACGACGGGAACGCCGCCATGCCATCATCAGGCCTGGAGCGCGCTCCGGAGCGCCGCCGCTTCGGCATCATCGTCGTTCGGACAACTCCGACCACCCCGAGGCAAGCGGCTGCGCCATCGTCATCGCCTCGAAGTCCTCTCCACTTGATCTCAAGAACCCCGAAGA
Organism: Oryza punctata; assembly: GCA_000573905.2. NCBI lineage: Eukaryota > Viridiplantae > Streptophyta > Magnoliopsida > Poales > Poaceae > Oryza > Oryza punctata. The sequence goes on along the minus strand of CM002490.2, from coordinate 21,809,658 downwards.
ATGTTCCAACGGAGAGAGAGATCGCCGTCTTCTTCCTTAACTCCGGCCAACTGCCGCCGACGTCGATTCCGCTTTCTCCGGTGAGCCTCTCATCGATTCCTTGTTTACGCGCCATCTATAGGACCTCGGTAGCGTTATGTGCCCTTCCATTTCGCAGTTGGGAGGCCGACTGAAGCCATCGCCGTCGCCGTGAAAATTCTACCGCCGCCGGGAAGCCATCTCTTTTGGTGCCGCTGTACAGATCTCGTCGGGCTGCAATCAAGCTTCGGTGAGAACCCAGGGACCTTGTAGACCCTCATGCACCGTTTTGCACTAAAACTCGACATCCACTTGTAGCCTAATATCCGCCGCCACTCGCATTCCTCTTCAGCTTAATTCCGGCCATCACCGGCGACAAGAAGCCCACCGTCAGGTGCGCAAGAAGCTGGGCGCGACGATGAACTCACCGCCGTTCGCCGTCAACATGGCCGTCAAGCCCTCCGGCCGCCTGTGCTCGGAATGAGGCCGCCTTTCTAAAATAATTGCTTTTTAATCTTAGAAAATTCATAACTAATTCACTGTGGAATGAGGCCGTTCAATGAGGCCGTTCAAGTATCTAAATTCATCTAAAAGTATGATCTATATGTTTGTTTGCTTTTGTTTGCTTTTTATGTACTATTTAGTAATTTTTCTCGTTTTGCGTGTTAGCTTGTTGTTTCCGTCGTTTCGAAGGTTCGTGTGAGCGTCGGAAGTGTTCCAGAAGATTAATTGAAGACCGATTATTGTAAGTCAAGTCGCATAGATCCTAAGCACAATTCTTTGAGTATGTTGATCCTATATTTAAATTCTCTGTGCATTTATTTTCGAATGTCACGAGGTGGTGTGAATCTATTCCTTTGTTATGGTCAATTTGCATTGATTACCCTATTTCTTTGATACCTTGGGTTATAAATTTGACTAGTTGGATTTTATATATTGTTTCAACTAGATATTAGATACAATTGCTTAGCCATGCTTAGAAACTTTAATATTATTTTATACGGGATAATTAATGTTTCACTTATATCTTAATGATGGCTATTTAATGGTAGCTCACGATGGTCAATCGTGATTGATAAATTAATTAACTTGCCAACTAAAACTTCACTAATGGTGGGTTGTGAGCACATGGTTGGAGATGATATTTGGATAGTTGTGCTCATGACAAAAGGACCGGTTCGCGAACTACTGTTGTGAAGCATTAACCGTACCAACCACAAGCCAGTGTGGGAAACGACTTGACATTTGATGTAGCACGATTCAATATGGAGTGCCAGACTGTGAAGTGGCGGAGATAAGCCCACGTGGGTTAGCTGGGAGTCCATACCTTGGCTAAAAGGGGGTGACTATGATCCGGGGAGCGGTACACTGCATTGAGTTGGGTTATGTTGGGTGTCCTATCACAATCCCGTTTCGAGGTACCGTGGTGGTACTGAGGGCATGGTAACATGTTATGGGGCTGTGTCTTATGGGTATAGTGGTACATCTCTGGCCAGAGTAAAACTATTCGAATAGCCGTGCCCGTGGTTATGGGCGGGACTGACAATGTTTTTCGTGATTAGTCCCACACCTACTCATTAATAATAATAATGTGATAAGTGATGATACTTCAGTTTAACTCCCGGTTTGGAATGGTTAATTCCCGGTTTGGAGGTTTGATCTGTACGACCGGGGTTGGTGGTTCAGGTTTGGTTGGGCTTGTGCAGCACTGGTATGCTGTTCAGTGTTGGTTAATATTGATGATTATAATTACTCTACTGTTTTACAATTCTCAAATGGTGCTAAATGCTGTTTTTGCAAATGAGCCTATATATTATGCCATCTTTGGTATTTTTATGCACTTGCATATTTGCTGTGCGGCTTGCTCAGTATTCCATGTACTCACTCTTGCAATAATCAATCAAATCTCAGTTGAAGAAAGTTCCGAATAAGACGTTTGGCTTATACCCCAGTTGAGCTGCCTGTGGGAGTGGAGCTGAAGCTATCGCTAGACCGTTTATCCGCTGCTGTTTTCTTTTCTTTTGTAAGTATGTAACGTTGTTTTTATGATGAATCTATTTATTAAATTGTCGATTTGTGTACCTCGGCTAATTCCTGGACGAGGATTGTATGCACAAATTAGTTCGGAAATTACTAGTGAATTTCCGAGCGTGATAAATTGGTATCAGAACCATCTCGACTGTAAGATAAGCTAAATGGTCAAATCTTAAGGATTAATTTTCCGAAAACATGATTTGTGAAAATTTTCCTCTTCTTTCTCCAGAATTCTTTGTAAATTGTTTTATCATTCTCTCCCCTTTACCTCCTTCAACTTGAGTAGTTGTGAAACTTGTTTGAGAAACTAAAAGATGTCAATGTTGTCTACTTCTGGAAATCGAGTGGATCAAGAAACAAGAAGACGGTGGTCAACCTAGGTGTCAAGCTACCAAGATGGATTGAAGATTGGATCCTAACTTAGAACCTAAACCACCAAACTGATCTTGAAGAATAGTTAGTAGGATAGAACGTTTGTTTCTTGCTTGTGTGTAGGTATGGTTACATTCCCATCACTGATATAGTTCATTGATGAGTGTGTAACTGTATTAGGTTGTTTGCTTAACCAACTTGAACAATATAATAGTCTACACACACCAGATCAGTGGTAACATGGTTAAGGTCTTATCTTTAATGTAACCTCTCTCCTTCTATCTTCTCCAAACCTTTAACAGATGGTGAACACTCGTGCTAGTGGAAGTGGAAACAACAACAATGAAGAGAACCCAACCCGGGCAAGTTCTGACTCAACAAACCCAATTGATCAACCTGTTAATGCAGCAAGTGCAGAACCAACAAGGGAACAATAATGTTAATCCTCCGCCGCCGTAGAACATGCTAGCTGATTTTCCTCATGTGATACCGCCTATCTTTTCTAGCACTACCAACCCAGTGGAAGCAGGTGACTGGCTGCATGCTATCGAGAAGAAGTTGGAATTGCTCTAGTGCACGGATCAGGAGAAAGTTGTGTTTGCATCATATCAGTTGCAAGGACCTGCTTCAGAATGGTGGGATCATTTCCGGATGAACAGAGCAGAAGGTCAACCAATCACTTGGGTCGAGTTCATTGAAACATTCAAGAAGACACACATACATGCAGGAGTTGTTGCTTTCAAGAAGCGTGAGTTCATGATATTGAAGTAAAAGGATCGTACTGTGATAGAGTACCTTCATGAGTTCAACCGTCTGGCTCGCTATGCTCCAGAGGATGTGCGTACTGACGAAGAAAGACAAGAGAAGTTTTTGGAAGGACTCAAGGATGAGCTGTCAATTAAGTTAATCTCGCGAGACTATGCTGATTTTCAGAAGCTGGTTGACAAAGCAATTCGACTAGAAGACAAGAAGAATAGGATGGATAACTGCAAGAGAAGAATGATAGTTTTTAAGGAAGCACAAGGTAGTAGCCAGAGGCAGCATATCAAGCAACTCTAAGTTGGTGAATCAACTCCAACATCTCAAGAGCCATCACAATAGTTCAATACCGGTGGTGAGATCAACTTAGAGACTAAAGCAAGCAATAAAGTTGACATCGAGCAGGCTACTCAATCAGTGCTAGTTCAACAGAATCAGTCTCAAGAGGACAACAGTAATGGAAGGAAGCAACTTGTATGTTTCAACTGTTATGAGCCAGGTCATTTTGCAAGAGAGTGTTCGAAGCCGAAGTGTCAGTAGTTGCAAGGTCAAGTCAACAACATCGTCATCACAGAAGCCAATGCAGTGCTAGTTGCGTCTTCAAGTGATCTAGCTCAGCCATCAGTTTCAAAGCAGCAGTAGTTTTCTATAAGCCTTAGAATAATTTTCGAAGTTATGGAATAAGACAGATTGTAGTTTACTCAAGTCCTTTTTCTTTCTAGCCGTTTCGAATCTTGGGACGAGATTCTTTGTAAGGGGGTAGATCTGTCACACCCTGAATTTCGTATCAGGGATTTATAAATTATTTAATAAATTATTCCAAGAATTTATATTAAATGTTCATTAATTTACAAGTGAAGTTAATATGGGAAATAAAATTTTCTAAATAAAACATTGTTGGATTTAATTTTTATTAAATTCTCCATGATTAATTATACTCTCTGGAATTTTCTTGGATTTTTCAGAGCTCAATTACTAATTTTAATCATACAAAGAATATTTTAGTAATTATTTAAATAATAAATTAATCATTAAATGGTCCAGTTATAATTTTGTTAAATACTTTGGGTGTTTAAGTATTTGCAAGATTTTTCTTGGAATTATTTGAACACTAGAAGTATTTTTAACAATTCAAAGATCATTTAAGTGATTAATTTAATTACAAAAGATTAAAATCATCCCTTCTAGGTTTGGGCCAAATTTTGAAAAGTCTGCTTTCTCTCCCTTTGGTCTTCTCTGTTCCAGCCTATTTCTTTCCCTCCCCTAAGTCTGCTTTGCTTCCCTTCCTCCTTTCTTTTTCTTTCTTGGGCTAGCCCTTTTACCAAAAAGTTTGTTTAACCTTGCACTACAGTACCTTCTTCCTCCTCGAGACAAAGAACCGGCTGTGTAGCGGTGCCACTTCCTCCATTAAATCTGGCTCCCCCGTTGCTCCCCTTCCAAAATTAGTTGCTGGAATGGAATCCCCTCAATCTCCTCCAACTTATCCCCAAGAAATCCCCATCAAATTTGTGTTAAATCCCACGAATTTTGGTCTCGTTCTTATCCGGTGAACTCGGGATAAACCAAATTTTCCATAGCCAAATCCCTTCGAATCCGGCCTCCTCTCTGGTTTATTTCCAAAATTAGTTGAGGGGATTTGTACCCCTTATCCTCCTCTATCATCTCCTCGAAAAATCGGGCTTTATCCCTTTGAATCCGACGCGAATTTGAGCTCCATTTGAGTTTATCTCTCCAAACCGAAATCTAGTTTTTCCCGGCGCGATTCCTTGCGTTCCAAGCCCGATCTCTCTCTCCCGTGCCTATATAAAGGACCCCTAGCTCCCCTCTACCGTTCCCCTCAAGTCCCGGCCACCGCCTTCACCTCTAGCGTTGCCGCCGCCATCGACCCGACGCCGCCGCCGCAAGGACCTCGTCGTCGGCCGTTTCCCGTCACCGGTTTTCGTCGCCATCACCACCGGTGAGTTCCTCTTATTGTCCTCATCGTAGTGGTGCCCTCAGTTTGCGCTGTTTCACCTTTGTTCGCCGGTAACCATGGGAGCTTGAGCTACGCCGGTGATGATGTCATAATGTCTCTTTTTCCTTTCTAAAATAAATCGTAATTGCTGTTAAATCTTAGAAAATTCATAACTAATTCACCATAACTCGGAATGAGGCTGTTCAAGTCTCTAAATTCATCTAAAATCATGGGCTACATGTTTGTTTGCTTTTTATGTACTGTTTATTTGCAGTTTCTTAGTTTTTTCCTCGTTTTGCGGGTAGCTCGACGTTTCCGTCGTTTCGAAGGTTCGTGTGAGCGTCGGAAGTGTTCCAGAAGACTAATTGAAGACCGATTATTGCAAGGCATGTCACACAGATCCTAAACACAATTCTTTGAGCATGTTGATCCTATATTTAAATTCTCTATTTATTTTAAATGTGCATTTATTTTCGAATATCACCAGGTGGTGTGAACCTATTCCTTTGTTATGGCCAATTTACATTGATTACCCTATTTCTTAATACCTTGGGTTATAAATTTGACTAGTTGGATTTTATATATTGGTTCAACTAGATATTAGATACAATTGCTTAGCCATGCTTAGAAACTTCAGTATCATTTTATACAGGATAATTAATGTTTCACTTATATCTTAATGATGGCTATTTAACGGTAGCTCACAATGGTCAATTGTGATTGATAAATTAATTAACTTGGCAACTAAAACTTGACTAATGGTGGGTTATGAGCACATGGTTGAAGATGATATTTGGATAGTTGTGCTCATGACAATTAAGGATCGGTTCACGAGCTACTGTTGTGAAGCATTAACCGTACCAACCACAAGCCAGCATGGGCAACGGCTTGACATTTGATGTAGCACGATTCAATGTGGAGTGCCAGACTGTGAAATGGCGGAGATAAGCCCACGGGAGTTCGCTGGGGAGTCCATAACTTGGCTAAAAGGGGGTGACTATGATCCGGGAGCGGTGCACTTCATTGAGTTGAGTTATGTTGGGCGTCCTGTCAGTCCCGTTTCGAGGTACCGTGGTGGTACTGAGGGCATGGTAATATGTTATGGGGCTGTGTCTTGTGGGTACAGTGGTACATCTCTGGCCAGAGTAAAACTATTCGAATAGCTGTACCCGCGGTTATGGGCGGGTCTAACAATGTTTTTCGTGATTAGTCCCACACCTACTCATTAATAATAATAATGTGATAAGTGATGATACTTTAGTTTAACTCCCGGTTTGGAATGGTTAATTCCTGCTTTGGAGGTTTGATCTGTACGACCGGGGTTGGTTGTTCAGGTTTGGTTGGGCCTGTGCAACATTGGTGTGCTGTTCAGTGTTGGTTAATATTGATGATTATAATTACTCTACTATTTTACAATTCTCAAATGGTTGCTAAATGTTGTTTTTGCAAATGAGCATATATATTATGCCATCCTTTGGTATCTTTATGCACTTGCATATTTGCTGTGCGGCTTGCTCAGTATTCCATGTACTCACTCTTGCAATAATCAATCAAACCTCAGTTGAAGAAAGTTCCGAATAAGACGTTTGGCTTATACCCCAGTTGAGCTGCCTGTGGGAGTGGAGCTGAAGCCACCGCTAGACCGTTTATCCGCTGATGTTTTCTTTTCTTTTCTAAGTATGTAACGTTGTTTTTATGATGAATCTGTTTAATAAATTGTCGATTTGTATACCTCGACTGATTCTTGGACGAGGATTGTATGCACAAATTAGTTCGGAAATTACTAGTGAATTTCCGGGCGTGACACCACTTAAGCAAGACGTGAGGTTCTTGCCACCGGTTATCACTGGCACTTTGCCAGGACGATCCTCCGGCCTCATGTTGAGGTACTTGGGTCCAACCGGGGGCATCCTCAGCTGGGATCCAATCATCTTCATATATCTATACTGGTGGTGAGACGAAGATGATTCTTCTTGAGGTACTTCTCTTGCCATGTTTCGAGTTACCCTGTATTGAACATTTGCACGAGATTCCCCTTTTGACTGAAGAGGGATGGTTAGCTTTTGGCAGTTGTACAAATAAAACCCCAGGTTAGGTAACGGGATTTCATTTGTACAACCGGGAAAGAAAAATATAAGTGAATCATCTGGACCGGATTTGAGTGTATAGCCTTGTATTAGGAATGCCTCATTAACACAAGAGCGGGGGGTTGAAATGTAAGAAATTTAAGCACCCCTCACAATCCCAACTTCATAGGTTATACGAGATACTAAATAAGTACACTCAATTGGGCAGGTGAACTTAACATTTTCTAACCATTGGCGAATCATGCATTGTACTGGTGAAACTTTATTTTCTTAACCATGGCATATAAGAGAATCAGCTCAACTTCAAGCACGATTCTAATATCAGCTCTAGGAAACAAAATCAAACCAAGCCACTTATGCAAAAGCCTCAGAGTAGGGTTATGGATGTCATTTGTTCTAGGCTTTCTACAGAATGGTTCACCTATGATACTCTGCCAAAACTTGTGTTTATCATAGTTGGGAGTTTCCTTCCAAAAATTAATTTTGCAAGTTTTGTCAAAGCCCAGAAGTAGATTGAAATCTTTCCAAGAAAGGTGAAATTCCTTATGGAAAAACCCGAAAAGAAATACCATCATCTACTTCTAGTAGGGTGCACAAGAATTGCAAGGTAAGTAAGCGAAAACTTGACTCATCTACCAGTGCAAATTTGTCCCATCCTATAGCTTACCAGACGTTGTGAAAATCAATGTCCATACCTATTTTCTGTAGAAGATTCGGATCGTATGCTCGGCTATGAGCACATGTCCGATCCTTAAGCATGTGATAGGCTTGCATCTCCCGGTCACATATGAGGTCGAGGTTGGAGTTGCTGAGAAGCCTCAGGAAGCATCCACCTCCTCTATGGATACATCAGTGGAGGAGTGTGCGCTCGACTCATCTTGGTGATGACTTGATCTTGAGCTTGATCCCTTCTTGAATAAGCCCGAAATTTTTTTCTTCATAACTGCAGAAAATTGAGCAAGAGTACAAGACAAACACGAGTAGGGGATAAGCTAGTGAAACGAAATCAAGTCTACTCGCGGGTTAGCTTGCACCCAACCAAAGCAACTTGTATATGCTAAAAATTGAAGCAAAATGCAGGAAATTAACTTGAGAACAACACTTCAAAGCTTGAAAGCAAGAGAGCTTATGAGAGGGAGTGGAAGATTTGTTGTAATAGGATGAACTCCCCTGTCCCGGCCATTCTCTACTTATAGAGAGCTCCCAACGGCTATAACTACCATGTGGGACCCACAAGCCATTGCTCCAAAAAGTGGCGCAGCTGGCTGTTGAGTTCCTGGTTCGGTCGAACCCAAGGTGGGTCCCACTAACCCCAAATCTTGCCATTGGATTCCAATGACTAGTTAGAGGGGGGCCACGTAGAAATTGGCCAAAAAATTTATTTTATTTTTACTCAAAAATTCCTTTTTATAATTTTGTTGTCTCAAAAATTATTCCCAAATTTTTTTTATGCACAGTTTTGAAAAGGTAAACATGCTCTAATGCAAGAATTGAATAAAGTTAAATATGTGATACATACTAATTTACCTATTGGAAAGGGTGACGTCATTTTCAGTCCGACGAGCAAGACCGTACCTCTGTTGTGTTTTAGCTTGATGATGAGGCACCCTGCCCCGGAGGTGTGCGAACGGGCGATGTTTTCTTCACTCGCCACACCTTCTTTGTCTTTGACGTGGTTGGCAACTTCTTGGAAGCTAGGGTCACAGGCTTTTTAGCCTGCGTTCCCAGCTTCGCTGATACCGTCTTATGATCCGGACGGGGCCTGGCCATCGCTTCTTTCTCTAGGTACTTGATCTGGACTTCATTCTAGGCCGAAACTCAAACTTCTCATCCTTCCCTCCATTACAGAAATACTACAGGACATTGTTCCTTCGATGGATTACGGCACGGAACAGGGGTACAAACCGTTTATGTAGTAGTATGGTGCAGGAGAAGATTGAAAGACCCACACGTTTCTTTTTTTCCCATTTCTGTTCTCCTCCCTGCAGTGGCATTTGCAGGCTCCGGTGACGCCGCGAGGTCGCCGATCATCTCCTGCTCACCGACGGCGTGGTGCTCCGGCGAGCCTCATTTATCTGGCGGCTTCCTCTACACAGGCGGAGATTCGGCCCACGGCGCGCCTCTCCAGCTCATCGACCTCTACACCCACGCCGTCTCCCCCAATCCACCGAATCAAGCAATTTCCTCGTCTTCTCTAGCCGATCCTCCTATTCTAGTTCGCTTCATCTACAGGTGAGTCACTATTTCTAGGTTCTCATCCCAATTCTCTCTTCATCCACCCATTTTTCATCAGGGATTGTAGTTGTGCTCTCTATTTCTAGGGTTTTCTAGCGCTGGGTTAAGATTTGGTGCATGTAAGTTGATGTTTGAAGGTGAAACTGTTGAAATTAGGATGTCACTTTCACTCGCAGGCAAACTAAGTCGCATGTGTTCTCTGTTTGATACTTTTTGTGTCAAAATCAGTTGATACTTATGGTAAATCAGTTGATAGATAAGGGGATGCGAATTTGTTGGCATACATACATTCATTTGGATCACATTTTGTATCGATCACTAGTGAACAAGTGAATTTTTATGGGTTGTGAGTGGGGAACTGACAGCCATGCTTTTTTTTTTGCGTCACAGATTTGATATGGCTTCGGGTTCAAATGATTCAGACTTCATGTCCGTCGCACCTATTGCTGTTAGGTCCTCACCAAGGCTAAATAGAGCTAAAAGCATAACCTCACGGGGACAGCATAATGTTGGCAAGGTGACAAAGAAAGTTGCTTCAAAAAGAGGCAGCGCACGCAATGTCCAATCCAATAAACAGATTACATCAAAGGGCGATACCAAGAAAAGGAGGAGGATAGAATCTGAAACGAAGGTGTTGCATATGAACCTTTTTTTTTGTATTTTCTTTCTTTCTTTTTTAATTAAAAGGCATAACAATAATGCCTTATTTGTTGGTTTCAAAACATTTTTGTGTTTTTGGAGCCGGTTGTAGATTTTAGATGCATTCCAAGTCCTATGAGCTCAGTTATAGCCAGCTTGTCAAATGATCAGAACAATTTTGTTTGCAATGCTGGATTCAAGAGCTTACTAAACATGCAGGCGTGCAATGTGCCCAAATACATGACACTATGGCTTATCGACAAGGTTAATTATCCGCGCTGTACCATGGAGGTTGGTGGAAAATCAATAGAAATCAAGCCACTTGTAAGAAAAGTGATTGGAGCATTAGACAGACATATCCCTGTTGAATTATCAAAAGAAATGGATACAAGGTTGAATTACAAGTTCAGTGAGGATGGCAGAGGACTGCGTGTATGTGAAGCTATCTCTCGGATGTTAAAGAAAGACAATGAGGCTGAATTTACCATATCATTCATGATGGTTACTTTGGCCATTTTCCTTGCCCCTGGTACCACATTGTCAGTTAACAGGGATTATCTGACAACTATCAGCAATGTGAAACATATCAAAGATATGAATTGGTGTGATCATATTGTTGATTATTTGATGGAAGGCATCCGGGAATTCAGAGTCAATACAAAGAAAAACATTAATGTCCGAGGATGTGTCCATATTCTTAATATAAGAAATCTTCATTACTTTTTGTTTTTTTCGTACTTCTCTTTTATGTCTTTTTTTAGCCCATCTTCTATTAATGTTTCTTTTTTTTCTGTTTTTGTTGTATTGGATTTTCTTGCTTTTTTATAGGTTATATTCATGGATTTTGTTGCAAACATTTATGTCCCTCAAGGCATGTCATGCATTGCACATTTAACCGCTACGCACCTTGATGCTGTGAAATCAATTGATACATCCCAACATTCAAGGGATCCAGACTATGATTCTTTACAGGTACCATAGTTACAACACTTCTCTATTTTGTTCCAGCAACTCACATAAGCATATATATATATATATGTCTATCTCTTATTTTTAGTTAAAAGACATAGAGAACACTATCTATTATGAAAAAACCAACATAGATGCAGATAGTCAAGATGCTCAGCCGGAAGGACATGACATTGCCAAGAGTTCTGTTGAGGGAATGTTGAAAATGCAGGACGATCAAGTGCGCCATAATGTCAATGAGAATGACCAATGTGATCAGGTCAGACCTTTCTTCTCACTTTTTATTTTTTTTAATCTTGGGCAACCTCTTTTATTATTTTTCGATAGCTCCACTAGCACCATACATGGTACAGTGCATGAGAACACTGACAATACCTACTTATGATACCAACACATGTGAATAAAATGTAGGCATACACAAATTGATATTCAGTTAGACCACGGAAATCACAAAAGCCCAAGTGCAACTAAACTACCATTTTTATGTAACACTGAAAATTACTGCTTCTTTTTTTATTTATAATTGTGTTTGTTTGTGTTATAACAGCCACAAGCATTCAATGAGTTGTTAACAAACATTGTTGAGAAGCTCAAATTTAGACGCGCTGAAGTCATGCAGCAAGTGAAGTCTATCCTAGATGAATCTGATAAACAAATAATATATGAGTTTCACAGATAAATAGCCAATTTGATAGGGAAAAAGGAACTACTAGCCTCTCTGAAGGCTGCTGCTTGCGATCGTACTGGTAGGGGCAGCAAAATGTGTGATAAATATGGCTCAACAGGTCAAGGATACATTGAAACTAATGAAGGGGCTGAGAAGGGTGGCACTAACAGTCATTTTGATGATGTTGTAGCAATTGGTGCTACCGCTGCTCATGATGCTTACAACATCGAGCATTGTACTAATGATGGACCAACTGGGGTTGCTAAAGGGGATGAAAGAGATGGGTTTGATGAACACAAGGATTCCGGACACAACAAATATGAGGATGATGGAAATGCTGATGATGGACTTCGTGGTGGAACAGATCGCATTGATGAGTGGTCTAAAAAAGACGAAGGAGATGGTGGGGCTGGAAATGGAGATGAGGGGAGCAGGAATGATACCATCAATGGATTGTATGATGGAGATGAGAAGGGAAGAATCCACAGCGAAGATCACGGACATCAATGTGGCAATTGTCAGAGTGGCAGTATAGATTCAAAGCAAGACAAGGAGCATCCCTCAACCGAAGAGGAAACGATAGGTACATGCACAATGGATGATACTTGTAAGTACTATTATGCTTTTTTCACTTCTATCATTGTTTGTTTTTATCATGAATGTAGGCAAACAAATTTTAACATCTAATCATTTTATTCTTATTTTTAGCATGTGAGACACAATGGACTCTCCAACTAATTCTAATAGAGGATTCATCCCAGGATTCTCGCCCTACTGATATCACTGTTCCTCCGCTGACCAAGCCAATTGAGGGTGGTGATTCTTAGATCCTGGTACTGTGCCTCCAATCTCCAAGCACAGGGTGAAAAGGTGCAAGACCAGCCGCACAACCAGCGATGCCATAGCTGGGCTTCGGAAGGGGACACATGTGAAAGATCCTATCAAGAAACTCTACCACGAGTATGTTTTATGCACACTCAAAGGGAAACCCACTGATACCAAGGTATCAATCTTGGGAACCTATGCCACTGAAGAAGAGTTTCGGTCCCCACTCCAACCCAGCGGAAGAGTGGGCTCGAACTTCATGTTGATGTGTTGCATGGCGATGATGGCTGATTGGGAATCGAAATAGAAAATAATCTTGGATCCAGTCGCAGTGGTAAACTCTCTATCTTCTTCCTTTTTCCATGATTTTTTGAATTACTAGAGGTTCAAGGTTCTGCAAATTGTGTTTCTTTCCCAAATAACAGACTCAGCTAATCCTACCTATCGAGGAGTGTGATGTACGCTTACACCTAACTACCATCCTCACCAATTGTCTTTTTTCATAGCATATATGCATGAGTTCGTTTGACATGTGAAAACTATTTTGTTCTTGACTAGATATACTTACCTATTGTGAAAGACAAGCACTGGTTCCTATTTGTGATCAACTTAAAAGCTAAAACTGTTCAAATATATGACTCAATGCTAAACAAAAAAGACAGTGAGAAGTCACATAAGCCATTATGGCAGAATGTGGTAAGGGGGGACAACACCATTTACATTACACTCATTTTTCATGACATTTTTTTTGGTTTTTTCCCAACAAGGTTCTTGCTTTTTTTTTTCAAAAGTGACAATCTTATTATTGCAATTGACAACAAGAGGGATAGCCCGTTTGGATTTGGGGTGTTATTCAGTGACACTTATCCCGAGTCACCTGCCCAAATGAATATGTAAGCACACAAATTCTTTTATCTCCTCTTTTTATTGAATATTTTTGTAAACATGTCATATGAATCATGGCAATACTTTCTGTTATTTTTTGTTTCTGCTGAACTTTTTGTTTTTAAGACTCTTTTTACGCGTGTTTCATTCTAATTGTTGCACCTATCATCTATCATGTAGATTTAAGATTTTTTACGCGTGGATTATTCGTGCTGAGGATGCTTGAGTGCCATAACGGAAAATCCCTCATTGGGTACAGCACGGTACTGTACTTTCTCTCTACCCCCTAGGAGAGGTCATGTGCTTTTTCTTTTTTTCATTTTCTCTGGTGAAAGCTCACTATGCCTTTCCTTTTGTTTTCATATTTTTTTCAAGACAACATGCTTCAGTATCGCATTCAGTTATGCCACAGGTTGATACATCACCGGTTCAATGACCTACATCCATGTCGCGTCATCTAGTGGGGGTGCTGCTTTTTTTTGTGGTTAGGGGTGTGCAGTCAAGATGAAGACAATGCTTGTGTAGTAACCTGCTATGTCAACCTATCACACCATCTTTTGTAAATACCTTTTCATATGGGGGTAGAGCCTTTTTTCGGACTTGGGACCTGTTATAAGAGTTCACAATGATTAATCCTTTTTGACTTTGACTAGTATAAAGTGTCTTATGTTCAACGATTATTTTTGGACTATTTATTTTGTTATTATCATATTTTCGTGTCTCACCACCAAAAACATGAAATTCATGATATTTTCTGTATGTACCAATTATGGTATGCCTAAGTTTTCTGGTATTCAAAGGGCATATTTCATTTTTTTGTCGGTTTATTTTTTCGGTACTAATGATACCTAGGGGGTACCGGATCTGATACAATGAGGTAGCACAACTGAAACCTGGGGTATCAGTTGTGGTACCTATTAAGTACTTATGGTACCTGCAGTGCACGGATAGTATCACAACTGATACCTACTGGAAACCACTACAGGTACCACAATTGACATGGTATACCCCCAATACCTCCGGTACCTGGGGGTACCAGCTCTGATACCTTTGGTATTAGGAGTATGTACTTGGGGATACAAACTATGATACACTAGGGGTAACATAGCTGACACCTGGGAGGATACCAGGTTTGGTACACCTAGGTATCGGCCTCGGTACCTCTAGTATCATGGACACCAAAGCTAGTACCTAGAGGGTAGGGGCACACAGAGCTGATACCTGAGGGATATCATGTTTGGTACACCTAGGTACCAAATTCGGTACTAATGATACCTAGGGGGTACCGGATCTGGTACAATGAGGTACCACAACTGATACCTGGGGTATCAGTTGTGGTACCTATTAAGTACCTACTGTACCTGCAGTACACGGATAGTATCACATTTGATACCTGGTGCCAGATCTGATACCTACTGGAAACCACTACAGGTACCACAACCGACATGCTATCACCCCAATACCTCTGGTACGCTGGGGTACCAGCTCTGATACCTTTGGTATTAGGAGCTTGTACTTGGGGATACAAACTATGATACACTGGGGGTAACATAGCTGACACATGGAGGTACCAGGAGCTGGTACTTGGGGGGTACCAACTATGATACATTGGGGGTAACAGAGCTGACACCTGGGGGGATACCAGGTTTGATACACCTAGGTATTGGCCTCGGTACCTCTAGTATCAAGGTACACAGAGCTGATACCTGAGGGATACCACGTTTGGTACACCTAGGTACCAAATTCAGAACCACCTTTATACTGGCAATAGACTAGTACCACCTTTATGCAGGCATTAGAGATAGAAATATTTCTCAATATATAAAGATAAACTTTTATCACATGGAGATACAGGCAATAGACTCAGCAGCATTTGCAGTACATGGTATCCTTAATTGTGTTTATCAACTGATAGCTTTTATCAAAACAATAGTTCATCAAACAGATTATACAGGGACAATTGAGACGAGGTTGACATGGGGCTTCATGATGCTCATCCCTGCAAAGAAATAGAGTGGGTATCATCCAAACTTTTTCTCCAATCAAAGAATGGCAATGACAAGCAACAAATCCAGATGACTTTTTGTAAACACCTCGAGACTTCATTAACAGGTCGAGGCTTCATTGTTTGAGAGTTTTTTCTTCTCCTTGCAAGCTACAGAATCAAGCGCAGAAGACTTCAATCTAGTTGAATTCTTTGGCTTTCCCCTTGAAACTTTCTTCTTAGGATCCTTAAGTGTTGCGAGGCTACTCTCCACCACATATTTGTTTTTGCTAGTATCCATCTCAAATGAGGGAGGGTGATCAGCTTGTGTTGTCAAGTTCATCTCATCTAGTTTCTTTACCAAATTTTCAATAGTCTTCAAAGCAAGCTCATAACTCTGCATTGTCTTACATGCTTCAGCAGCAACAGACACTAATTTTTTTGCACAAGCTCATGTACCTTATCTTCCTACTAGATAATTCACCAGTGTTCATTGGCGCAAGTGCAACTGAAGTGTGCTGAGATCCTTTTAGTGTCCAGTGATGAGAGAGATACTTTTGAGGTATCAAATACACATTCAACTGGTCATGACTTTTAAAATGTGACCACACAATTGAAGGTTTTAACATCCACATTAAAATCAACTAAGAACCTTTTGCTTTCCGGACAGAAAATCTGTTGCACAAAAAATGAGCCACGATCTGTCCCATCAAATGTAGCATACTTTGTTGATTTCATCAGCTCATCTTGAAACCTCAGAAACATCGTTCGCGTATAAAACTATGAAGCCTGTTCTTCCAACGGATACCCGATTTGTATGTTTCGTGATGTTTGGACTGTAAAGAAACCTTGGTGGTCATCCCTATCAAGACAAGGTTGAGCAAGCTTCTCGTATTGTGCAATGAAGTTTCTAATGGAATCTGCTGGATGCACAAAATCCTTGAACAGGTTGTTCATGCTTTCGCTTCTTTGTGTAGTACTCATGAAAGGGAAGAAAAAATCCATGAAATAACAGGGGACCCACTTATCCCTGTTATCATACAAGTGCTGTAAGTATGTGTTCCCCTGCAACTCATGGGTATCAAGCATTGTTATCTAACTTGCTACGAATTCTTCATGGTTTTGTGAGTTATCAACACTAGATTTCATGTCATCATCAAAACCTTTCTTACTGTTCAACGGCGCCCTGAGCCTAATGTTGGCATTCCTTTGCACATGCCACATGCAGCGTCTATGAACTGTGTCCACCAACACGTTTGCGATCGCTTTCTCCATTGCCTTGTCCTGGTCAGTCATAATACATTTAGGGGCCTTCCCATCCATTGCCTTTAGTAATGTCTCAAACATCCAATCAAATATTTCAGTTGTTTCATCCTTCAAGAATGCACATCCAAAAAGCATTGTCTAACCATGGTTACTTACCCCTACTATTGGAGCAAAAGGGAGATTGTATCTGTTGGTGCAGTATGTTGTGTCAAACACGATACAATCACCAAACTTCTTGTAGGATTCTTTTGATGCCCCATCGACGCAAAACAAGCTACCAACCATACCATCTTCGACCAATTGCATGCTATAGAAAAAGGAGGGATCATCTGCTTGTAATTCATGAAAGTATTTGATTGTTTCTGCCATGTCTCCTTTGGCAGTATTCTTCTTCCTCATGGTTGTCCTCAGATTGCATACGTCTTTCTTCGTGAATGGGATGTTACTGTTGATGCAAAAAACACACACTGGCCTGAGAGGTTTGCTTTACTCTAGTGCAGATCCAAAATTAGGGTTTCAGATTCAAGGGCGTGCTAGTTGATTTGATCCTGCAATCAACAAGAAAAACATGCAAAGAGTATCAGTAAACGATAGACAATCGGCCATAGGGCCGATTTCATATCGTATGTGACCTAGCCGATGCAATAAAGCATGAATCGGCTGTAAGGTATAGTCAATGATAAAACTAACTCTAAAACTAGTATATCGGCTGAAAAGATCAGTGTTACATAATCAATAAATCGATATTACTTTAGAGACAAGCAATTGGGATAGATCGGACTGAACCGAGACAGTATAAATTACCCAAGTCTAAAGATAATATGAAATAATAATTATGTAGATTGATGTCATAGCCGATATCTAGGTTTAAGTATGTATCGGCTATAGCTCCGATACAACCTTATACTAGGATATTCTCTAGTAGTAAACATATTAAACTACAATCAATTAGATTGATATCAAGCTTAATATATTTATATTAGATTAGATCCTAATATAAAGGACAGATATAGAACATTAAACAAAGCGTAGAACAATGTAAAACATCTATATCAGGTAAGATCGGCTGAAACCCCAATACTATCCTTATTAACAACCATGAAGCAGGTTAGATACCATGATTCTAAATACGACTTAATAGGTTAGACTGAACCAATGCAGCATTAAGTATAAACAGAAGCATAAGATCTAAAGAATCAAGCCGATGGTTGCCTTTTCGGGATGGTGGATACATTATATAACCTAGATTAACAAAGTAATCTAACCCATATCGATGAAACCCTAGAAAGGATCTAGCCGATATAAGTAGATTGCATTGTCGATCTAAGTTATATAACATTCGGAGAATCACAACAAAGAACTAGAGTGTCATAAAGAAGAAATAACCCATCGGAGGTGTATGTCTTTTGGAGAATACGCCAACACCCTAGTTGATGCAGGAGCAAAATTATCAGCAGAACTGCTCAAGGACTGGTTTTTTAGCTTCTATGACGGCTTCCAAAAAGATGCTAGAATCTGGTTCTTCTATGATGAATCAGTCAACTTTGAACTACCATCGGACTTCAGATTTGAAGAGATAAATCATGACAAATTCCAGAAATCTAGAGAAGTATATACCACAGCCATCAGCCCATGCATCCTTCCTGTCGGCATCCATCAAGGCAAGAACATAAAGGTCTCATATGAATTCTATCACCCAATGAGTTCAGCAAGACAATTTGGCATGGGGCAACTCCCAATCGGCTTGTGGTTTGCTGACAAGATTGAATGCCGAGGAGAAATATCTTCAAGCCTGATGATGGATCGGCTGCTGAACATTCCAGGACCTTCTCTCGGCAGTATTAATGACATTGAGTTAGCCATGTTCAGGAGCAAAGTCTTCACTTCATGGTGGGCTGAGTGGAAGCAACATCTTTTTCACCAATCAGCTACCATCTATGTGACAGACCTCTTCCCTGAAATGATCCCTCAAGTAATTTTTCTTTCTTTATTTCATTCCTGCTTTAAACATACCAGCCGATTCTATTTATAACTTACGAAATATCTTCGCTCTTTCAGACCACAGACTCATCTCCTCCTCATACCAGCAAAAGTGGCAAAGAAATCGAATACGCTGTAGGGCTATTTCCTAACAGATGTGGCATGACTCCTCCTGTCATCGGCTATCATGCCCCCAAGACATCAAGCCTGCTCCAAGGACAAATAAGGAAACCAGCCAATGCAGGCAGGAAAAGAAGAACTAGAGCATCAACTGCTGTGCCACCAGCCACGAAGAAAAAGGCCAAGAAACAACCACCTCCAACAGCCGATGATGCAAATGAAGCCTTAAAAGAAGCATCAATTGTACGGGCAATAGATAAAGTCGCAGCCGAATCTAGTGATATGGAAGAAAAAACACCACCAGCTTCTCCAAAACGAACCCCCACAACTCCTTCTGCTCCAGCTGTCTTCACTCGGCAACCCAGAGTAAATTCATCTTCCTTGATACAAATTTTCCTTACTCATTCTCAATTTAAATCTCCAACTTTTGCATTCTGTAGAAGAAAAGACCAGCCGAGAGAAAGAAACCAACACAAGCATCGGCCAAACCATCAATTCAAGCTCCTTTGGTAAATCTCAACTATCTAACACTTTGAATATC
Organism: Oryza punctata; assembly: GCA_000573905.2. Taxonomy (NCBI): domain Eukaryota; kingdom Viridiplantae; phylum Streptophyta; class Magnoliopsida; order Poales; family Poaceae; genus Oryza; species Oryza punctata. Next base: position 21,790,323 of record CM002490.2, on the reverse strand, counting down.
TCATTAGTTGATACTATCTAACACTTGCATAAATATTTTCAGCCTCCTTCCCCTTCATCACCTGTAGCACAACCGGTTTCAAGTGAACACACCGCATCGGTTGTAGGCAGCCATCATATCGAAGAAGAAGAAATCGCTGTTCCTGCAATCCCTGTAAGTCTCATCCTTAAAACTCTTCAAATCGGCTGTATAAAAATATCCTCTTACTTGTACTCCTTTCGTCTTTCCTACTTGCAGATCTTAGCCGATTTGTTCTCTTTTGATATAAAAGACTACTTTGATGAAGAAACAGAAGGAGAAATAACAAGCAGATCTTTAGCTCCTCTAGCCGATGATGTGAAGAGAAATCTTGAAGACATTGCACATCGGCTAGAAGCATCTCTGGACAGCCTAGTAGTTGACTGCAGCACTCTTCGATCAAGATTCCAAGAAATTCAAGCCCTACTGCCAGATGAACTGTCCAACACAATCACCCCAGCTATGTATCTTAAGCAGCACCAATTAAAGTTGGAGAAAGCAAGACAAAGGATAGCCGATAGACGAGAAAAGAAGGATATCGAGGCCACCATTCAAGCCAATCGGCAGCTAGTGCATGATGAGAAAACCAAGCTCGATCAACTAGCCGAAGAGCCAATTAAGACCACAATAGACCAATTGGAGGCTGAAAGAATAGATCTGCTAGCCAAGCTTGAAGAGTGTAACACCAAAATTGCACTGGAAAAGCAAAAATTAGCCGATCTCCCGAAAGCCATTAGAGAGCAAAAAGCAAAGTTAAAATCGGCTATAAAGAATGTGGCCAACATGACTAAATTCTTGAAGGTAATCCCTGGGACTGACGCCCAAGATGCCCAAGCCATTGCAGAAGTTGAAGAAATTCGGCAACGGGCACTATTGGCAATCCAGCACTACCTCGCTCAATGATTTATTGTAATAGGGACTTAGGAAAATTTTGTAATCACTCCTGTAATCGGCTAGAACACTTGTCTTGTAACACATACTCTTAACTCCCTTATGCTGATTGATGCTTTTGCTTCTATATGAGCCGATTTTATACCTGGCAGACTTGGCTGTATTCTAACTTATGCAAGATTTTGCTCAAAAATTTCCAACTTGCTCAAAAATTTCCAATTTTTCATTCTCCATGCCCCCCAAGTTTGTAGTAGAAAACACAATGCTGCAAACTTATATGTCTAAGGGCGATAAAAATATCAGCCATCTAAAGGCGATGTAAACACATCGGCTATCAACCATCAACCGGCAAACCATAGCCAATTATGAACCAATCCAAACACTTGGGTAGTATTTCTTTAAGTATTTTCCATTAAGTGCTCTTCCAAATACCTCTCCATCAAGTCCTTTTAACATGTATGCCCCTTTAGAAACACATTTATGGACTTGAAACGGTCGTTCCCAATTCGGTGACCATTTGCCGAATTTATTATCTCTGGCTCCTATTGGCAACACCAATTTCCAAACCAGCTCACCTTCCTCAAAAGATTTAGGTACAACCTTTTTGTTATAATGCCTTGCAACTCTCTCCTTATCTTTTCTAACTTTCTCAAGAGCTCGCAATCTTGCTTGAACCAAATACTCTGACTCATCAACCATCAAATTGTGATAATCATCGGCTGTTAACTCATCTGGCAAAGAAATCCTCCGAGAGCCGATGGTGGTTTCCCATGGTAATACAGCGATAAGGAGGTACCTGAATCGCACCATGGCGAGCCATCCGATAGGACCACAATGATTCAGCCAGAATAGTATGCCACTTCTTGGGATATTCGGCTATTTTTCTTTTTACCAACTTAATCAAACTCTTGTTAGATGCTTCAGCTTGCCCATTGGCTTGTGCATAATATGGTGATGAATTCAACAACTTAATTCCCATGCTATCAGCAAACTGAACAAACTCATCCGATATAAATATAGAACCTTGATCAGTTGTAATCGTCTGTGGTAAACCAAATCTGTAAATAATATGTTCCTTGACAAAATTAATTGCATCTTGACTATCAACCTTCTTCAAAGGAATCGCCTCAACCCACTTTGTAAAATAATCAGTTGCAACCAATATAAACTTATGTCCTTTGCTCGATGGTGGATTAATCTGGCCGATCATATCAATACCCCAACCTCTGAACGGCCACGGCTTGATAAGAGGGTTCATAGCCGATGCTGGTGCTCTCTGAATTGCTCCGAACTTCTGACAATCTTGGCAACCCTTGTAATATCTGAAACAATCCTCCAGCATGGTCGGCCAAAAATATCCAACTCTTCGAAGTAACCATTTCATTTTATGAGCCGATTGATGTGTCCCACAAATGCCTTCATGAACCTCACACATAACAACTTTAGCTTCTTCCATACTCAAGCATTTCAACAGAACTCCATCAATCGTCCGATAGTACAGTGCATCATCCAAAAGAACATACTTAAGAGCTTTATATCTTAATTTCCTCGAAACCGATCTGGAGGGATTTTTCAGATACTCAGAAACACCAAATCTCCAATCATCGGCTGGAATGCAAGCTACCTCCACTTCGACCCCTTGTAACATCGGCTTGTAACCGGATGCACCTTGAGCTAAGTCATTGGCTTCAACGTTCTGCTCCCTAGGAATATGTTTCAAAGTAACCGTCTTGAATGTGTTCATCAGCTCTTGGCATTTCTTATTATAAGTTATTAAGGTATCATTTTTGCATTCATATTCCCCAGATAGCTTACTTATCACCAATAATGAATCACCCATGATTTCAACAGTATCGGCTTCAATTTTTCTTAATAACTGCAACCCTTTGAGAACAGCTTCATATTCTGCCTGATTATTTGTAGAGTATGGTTTAATAGTAAAAGCAAACTGAAAACTTGCCCCCTAGGCGATATTATCACCAAGCCGATACCACAACCATGAGTACAAACTGATCCATCAAAGAATAAGGTTCATGGCATGATGTCAATATTATCAACACTGGTATCCCTGTGTTCAACTATGAAATCGGCTATCGCTTGCCCTTTAACTGCCTTAGCCGATTCATATCTGAGATCAAACTCTGACAAAACAAATATGCACTTCCCAATTCATCCTTTTAACACTGGAGCCGATAGCATATATCTTACTACATCGGCCTTGCAAACTATAATGCACTCATTGGATAGTAGATAATGCCTCAACTTTGTGCAAGAAAAATATAAGCATAAACATAACTTCTCCACTGGTGAATATCTAGTTTCTGCATCCAACAAACGTCTGCTGAGATAGAATATGGCTCTCTCTTTTCCTTCAACCTCCTGAATCAAGACTGAGCCAATAGAGTTTTGATCGGCTGATAGATAGAGTTTGAATGGAATCCCTTTCTGTGGTGGTATAAGAACTGGAGGAGTACTCAAATATTCCTTGATATTATCCAGAGCCTGCTGCTGTTTCTCTCCCCAGACAAATTCTTGATCAGCTTTCCACCTTAACAAGGGAGTAAATGGTTCTATTCGGTCAGACAGATTTGATATAAAACGCCGAACAAAATTAATCTTACCGATCAATGATTGTAGCTTGGTCTTATCTTCTGGGGGTTTGATATCTTTGATTGCCTCAATACTCCTCTGAGGAATTTAATCCCTCTCTCATGAACCAGAAATCGAAGAAATTGACCAGCCGAAACACCAAACGCACACTTGGTAGGATTCATCTTCAACCCATATTTCCTTGCTCTTTCTAAAACCTGTTTCAAATCGGCTATTGATCATCAACCTCTTTGGATTTAACCACCACATCATCTATATATATTTCCACCAATGCGCCGATAAGATCGTGAAAAATATAGTTCATGGCTCTCTGATATGTAGCACCAGCACTCCTCAAGCTGAAAGTCATAACTACCCATTCGTATAAGCCAATATCACCAGGACACCTAAAAACAGTCTTGTGAATGTCCTCCTCAGCCAAAAAAATTTGATTATAACCAGTATTGCTATCCATGAAGCTGATAATCTTATGTCCAGATGCTGCATCTACAAGTTGATCGACTACTGGCATTGGATATTCATCTTTCGGTGTAGCTTGTTTAAGTCTCTGAAATCGATACAAACTCTGAGCGTGCCGTTTTTCTTGATAACTGGTACTATATTGGAAATCCACTCAGCATATCGGCACGGCCTGATGAAGCCAGCATCATAGAGTCTTGTAATTTCGGCCTTAATAGCATCATACATTGCAGCTTTACAACGTCTTGGGGGTTGCTTGTATGGCCGATAGCCTGGTTTGATAGGGAGCCAATGTTCAACTATCGATCGGCTAAGTCCTGGCATCTCATAGTATTCCCAGGCAAAACAATCTCTATACTCTTTTAAGAGTCCAATTAATTTACATTTAAGTTCTTTTGGTAAACCCTTACTAATATATGTCGGCCTAGGTCTATCACCTGGTCCAATGTCGATTTCCTCTAGTTCATCGGCCGACATAAAACCTTGCCCAAGCTTGCCGTTGAGATCATCAATGGTGTCTTCTGTGCATAAATTGGAACCCTCCACGGCGCCCTCAAAACAAGAATTGGGGCTCTCCGTCTCCTGTTGTCTGTATGGCATCATCAGAAATCTTTAAGTAATCTCCTTGCCAAACTTTGCCGGATAAACAATCAATTCCTTCCATCTCCCAAATAGATAAATCGGCAAGAGCTACGTTGACTGACCTGTCGGCTGGCACGATTTTGATCTGGTCTCCTTGCTATTGAATCAAACTTTGGTGCATTGTTGAAGGGATGCAACAATTAGCATGGATCCAATCTCTTCCCAACAACAGACTGTAGGAACCCTTCCCGTCAATAACAAAGAACGTGGTTGGAATTATTTTACTGCCAATAGTTAGCTCTACATTCAAAACTCCCTTGGTCTCAGATGGATTCCCGCCAAAATCTTTCAGAACCATGTTAGTCTTCATCTAGTCCTCTGAATTCTTCCCAAGCTTTCTGAATGTTGTATACGGCATCAAATTCACAGCTGCTCCTCCATCGACTAGCATCTTGGACATCGGCTTACCATTGACAAATCCCTTAACATAGAGTGGCTTGAGGTGCTGATGATCAGTTCCCTCGGGCTTCTCAAAAAGGCTTGTTGTGGAGATAACATCAATTTGGCCGATGGCAGATCTTGTTCTTGCTCAACAACTTGCTCTACTGCATATTCAGCTGGCAACATAAAGACCATATTTATCTTAGATGATATCACCTCCTTGCCCTTGCGTTGTTGATTCTTGTTGCGATCGGCTCTGACTTCATCGGTTGGCACCACTTTGCTCTTCACGCGCCATACTTTCTTCGTTTTCTGCCGCAGCCGATGCTCAATTGCACCCTCAACCTCCTGGAATTGTTCTCTGTTCCTCATCCTTTGAACTCTTCTCTTTTGATTCTTGGTAAATATCCCAGAAGGACACCACTGTGGATGCATTGTTACATCGGCCCAAGTCTTTCGTGTACTGACAGCCTTGATTGACCTGACCGATGTGTAATTGCATGTCGTCGGCTTGGTTTTTGGATGAACTGAACATCAGGATCACTGCAGCCAGGACAATTCTCGATAGATGGTAGCCTCATACCTTCGTTCCAGCAGAACCTGAAGAATTCGCAACTCCAATGGGGGTCAAAATATCTTTCTTCTTCCTCAGGATATGGCTCCTCCTCCCGTTGGCTCCTGTCGTGATACTTACCGATTGTGCCAGCCGATCTGATGCTCCGGGTGTAGTTTTTATTTCCATCGGCTGTATTCCGGTTGTATCCAGGATGTACTATGTTAACTGGAAAAGGGTGTCCATTTATCTTCATCGGCCTCTTCACCAAGTTGGATCCATCAATCTTAATATTTCCTTGTTCGATAGTCGACTGGATCTGTTGTCTGAAAATCTTGCAATCATTGGTACTATGAGATCCTGTATTGTGCCATTTGTAGTACTTCATTTTCTTCAACTCTTCAGCCGATGGGATGACATGTCCTGCCGGCAGTTGAATCTGTTTTTCTTGGAGAAGGAGATCAAAAATCTTGTCAGCTTTAGTAATGTCGAAATCAAACCTTTCCTCCATTCCTGAATTCTTGTCCCATTGGCAGACAACTGTCTTCTTGTTCCTAGCCCACTCGGCTGCATTGATCTCAGGATCATCATCTTCAGAATCAGAGTTATAACTATAGACATTATTGACATTATTCGTCTTTTTGATGAATTTCCTAGCATCTTGAAATCTTGTCTCGTGAGCCGATATCTTCTGGGCCAAATGTGCTAAACTGTCAAAGTCCTGAGCCGAGAACCTTTCCCTGATCGGTGCCAGCAAACCTTGGAAGGCTAGATCGGCTAGTTGGGAATCTGATAAAGATAGGCTGTAACACTTGTTTCTTACGTCTCTGAATCGTTGAATATAATTTGGAACCGATTCATCTGATTTCTACCTAATAGCTGTGAGATCTGACAGCTTCATCTCTTGAACTCCGCTGAAAAAATACTTATAAAATTGTTTCTCTAAATCGGCCCAGCTCCTGATTGAATTATATGGCAACGATGAGAACCATGTAAATGCTGATCCAGATAGTGATAGTGGGAACAGACGAACTCTGAGAGCTTCCATGTAAATGCTGAACCATGTAAATGTCGATGCCTCACCACACTGAGCTAAAAATCGGCTAATGTGCTCGTAAGTTGATATATTGTCTTGTCCTGAGAACTTTGAGAAATCTGGCACCTTGTATCGGTTTGCAATGGAACCCGATCAAAGTATTCTGGATATGGATGCCGATACATGTTGCCATTATCTTTCGGTTTATGTCCAAATTGCTCCCTCATGACATCAGCGATCATATCGGCCCAAGGCTGATGAGGTGTTGCTCCACCATATTGCTGTTGTAGTGGATCCATCTGGCCGTATTGGATCGGCTGAGGTCGTGGTGAGTGAGGCTGATAAAGATTGTTGAAACCAGCCGATATGCCTTGTGGTGGCACATAAGGAAGTTGTTCTGTACTGTATTGCTGGCTTATCTGCTGAGTAATTCCAATCGGCTGTTGTGGAACCGAAGGAATTTGGTAAGATGTGTCGACAGCTGGCGGTTTTGGATGACGAATACTCATCAATTGTTCTGGTGTTAATTGAGTTGATGCTTGCCCCTAGTGATCGGTTGTGATCTGGTTAGAATTGATGGAATGTTTGAACTTGAGTAAGGAGCCGATGGAGCCTGAGTTTGAAGCACTTGTTGATTTGTCTGATTCCCGCCAATCTCTGTCTTCACGGTTCTATATGCTGGGAACGTGCCGTCTGGTAGGTAAATAGGTCCTTTAGCCTTTTCCTCGGCTATCGTTCCATCGACTACCGACTTGATCATGTTTGTTAAAGTATTAACAAGTACTCCGGACTGGTTGACTAGCGCATGATGTACAGCCAAATCGATGTGATCTTGTAATGTGTGCAATTCTTCGTTACTCGATTCGGTTTTCACTTGTTTATCCTTTTCTTCTCCGGATCCAGAAGTACTTGGGTCTTGCTTCACGATCGTCGGTACTTGGACTTTAGCTCTTTGAACGACCGTACCTTGCCGGGTGACTGTGAAGGAGTGCAAATACTGGGTATGGAGTTGATTCAGCATTTCTTGCAATTCTTCCTTCTGTTCGTCATTCAGCTGCTCAGGTGTAACCGCGATGATGTTGTCCTCCGCGAGTTCAGTGATGTTTGGAGACATGATGACACGAGTCCCACTGGACGTGCCAAAAGCGTGTTGATGCAAAAAACACACACTGGCCGGAGAAGTTTGCTTTACTCTAGTGCAGATCCAAAATTAGGGTTTCAAATTCAAGGGCGTGCCAGTTGATTTGATCCTGCAATCAACAAGAAAAACATGCAAAGAATATCAGTAAACGATAGACAATCGGCCATAGGGCCGATTTCATATCGTATGTGACCTAGCCGATGCAATAAAGCATGAATCGGCTGTAAGGTATAGTCAATGATAAAACTAACTCTAAAACTAGTATATCGGCTGAAAAGATCAGTGTTACATAATCAACAAATCGATATTACTTTAGAGACAAGCAATTGGGATAGATCGGACTGAACCGAGACAGTATAAATTGCCCAAGTCTAAAGATAATATGAAATAATAATTATGTAGATTGATGTCATAGCCGATATCTAGGTTTAAGTATGTATCGGCTATAGCTTCGATACAACCTTATACTAGGATATTCTCTAGTAGTAAACATATTACACTACAATCAATTAGATTGATATCAAGCTTAATATATTTATATTAGATTAGATCCTAATATAAAGGACAGATATAGAACATTAAACAAAGCGTAGAACAATCTAAAACATCTATATCAGGTAAGATCGGCTGAAACCCCAATACTATCCTTATTAACAACCATGAAGCAGGTTAGATACCATGATTCTAAATACGACTTAATAGGTTGGACTGAACCAATGCAGCATTAAGTATAAACAGAAGCATAAGATCTAAAGAATCAAGCCGATGGTTGCCTTTTCGGGATGGTGGATACATTATATAACCTAGATTAACAAAGTAATCTAACCCATATCGATGAAACCCTAGAAAGGATCTAGCCGATATAAGTAGATTGCATTGTCGATCTAAGTTATATAACATTCGGAGAATCACAACAAAGAACTAGAGTGTCATAAAAATGTAAGCACTAGCCCTAATGTTGTAACTCGCCATGACAAGATGTACCTTTTTGCCGAAGATCAAACTGATGCAGCACGACTCGAAAGCACAAACTTTGTCGAAAAGTAGAAACAAAGGTTGGCGATGCGCCGAGATTAATTGAATGTGTGTTGTTGTTGTTTACAAGACCTCGGAATTATATTTATACCCGAAAATACAAACATTGTCCATCACGGACACGACTCATATTAACCTAATACAAATCTAACTAACGAACAAGTCCCTTAGGCGGACTCTTACTGAGAATATCTATAAGGAAATTACATAAAATACCCTAATTAATAGATACAATTGCCTCCTCAGGACCTTATCCGTGCATGGCAATCCATATGAATCACGTTAACATAACCCAATGACGAATACCGAGTCATATTACCGAAATCGGCTCAATCGGCTAACCCAGTCCGACTCTGACTCTGTCGATCCAATCCACAGCCGATTCGGACCACAGCCGATTCTCACTCTGCTTTCCGATACGATCTCATCTTCTTCAATCCTCTACGATTCCATCTTGATTTCCGATATTTGAATTACCAAATTTGGTCGTCAACAGTTACGTATGGTGCCATGAAGGTCAGATAACACAGACATCATCCTTCGAGTCGGGATGTTATTGTTTTGCAACAACTCAATCAACTCATAATCTTCGTCTGATATATGCGATGGGTCGTGAAGAATCTGAGTGAAGATGGGCTCAATGGAGGATGGTTGTGCTCCAACTCAACTATAGTAACCACCCATTTGTCATCCCTCTTAACAACAACCATTCTTGCTTTGCATCCAGTTTTGCACAAGCTATTGCACTTCCTCGATCCACTACCAGCACTTTTTTGTGCACTACTTTTTTTGCTTGTGCGCTTGAAGTAACAAGCAAACTCGTATCTATTGTACTCATTGGTAACGTGACTTTTGCTACAGCTTGATACCTTTGTCCCGAAACCCCAACATTTTGCATAGCAGTTATAGTAGTTTCGAGCTTCATCTTTTGAAAAGAACTCCATACCAACAAAAGGTTCTGCCGGCTGTGATTGCACCCCCTCAGTGTCTCCACATTCTATTTCAAAGCCAGACCTACCAGTGTTTGACTCAAAACCATCCCCATCAGTACCTCCCCAATCTGCTTCAAGGCAAGCCCCTCCGGTGTCTGTCTCAAAAGAACCCACATCAGTGCCTGCATATTCTATCTCAAAACCATCCCCAGTGTCGATCCGATCAATATATATGTCTGTCGAACCAAAAACAGCGTCAATCAGTGCTGCCCTCAACCCATTGTCCTCTTCATTGGACACATCATCCATTACTCTTTTAACATAACCACTCTAGGAGTTCATCCTCTGATGTGAACCCGCTAGGGTTTGTGTCCCGATCTTTCGATAAGAGGTGATAACTCGATTGGATGAAGACGATGTTCACGGCCCGACTACAACTGTCCAAGGACACTGCGCCCCAACAACCGATACACCGTCCCCAATGGTTGTCGCGAACTTGTGATGCACGTCACCCGGCCACGAGGGCACTCGTCCTGCAGGCAATCGAAGAACAAGCAAGAACAAGTAGAACAAGCACTGAATTGCTAGATGAAGATGAAAGCTTCACTATGAAAGACACAATACGGTGGGGTTCTGATTATAAGCAGACGGGCGGTTTAGCCAACACGCGCGCTGCGAGCAGGTAGCAAGTAGCTAACTCTAATCATCAAAACCCGAGTGTTCTTCGCGGCGGCTAAAGGTATAAAAAGAGGAGGAGAACGACCACAGGTCGTGCTCTAACCCTAGGACGCGCCCCTAATGGGCCCAACTTGATACACAGCCCATTGGGCCCAAAAAGAGGTGACGCAGCACCGTGGACAGAAAACACTCGGTAGTAAAACGACAATTGCGGCCGCTCCAGAATAGATATGGACATGAGGTTGGATGCATTTGAAAGTAGACTTGACTAGCTTTCCATGAAGTACCTGCACGCCCAAATCGGAGCTCGCATGAAGTCGTGGCGGCCGTCAGAAGTTGGTGCTGTCCTGCAGTCCGAATTCACCCCGCGCGAATCCTCTCCCCTTTGGATCCTCTCCATCGTTCCTGAGTAAAACAAGAGTGCACACATCTCCGGGGTATAAAGAAGAGGAATATGAACTCAAGAATGAACTCACCAGATAGTTGAGTTGACGTGCACGAGCGCGGGTAATAGGACCATGAAGCTGTACTTGTGGGGACGTGGATGTATCGATGGTGTTGATGTCCTCATCATCCTCCCTTTCTTGCATTTGAGTCGTCCTCGACTCAAGCTCAACTTCTTCTCCAAAATATGGCTTCAAATCTGCAATGTTAAATGTGGGACTAACCCCAAAATCTGCAGGCAAATAAAGCTTATATGCATTCTCATTAATCTTTGCTAACACTTTAAATGGTCCATCAGCTCTAGGCATCAATTTGGATTTCCTCAGATCAGGAAACCGTTCTTTTCACAAATGCAACCAAACCAAATCTCCAGGTTCAAAGTTCAAGTCCCTTCTACCTTTGTCACCAGCAGACTTATACTTAGCATTCATACGCTCTATGTTTTCTTTAGTTGTCTCATGCAGTTTTAACATGAACTCAGCACGTTGCTTAGCATCAAAATTCAGTTTTTCAGAAGATGGCAAAGGCATCAAATCAATTGGAGCACGAGGCAACAAACCATACACAATTTGAAATGGGCACATCTTTGTAGTAGAATGCAAGGAACGATTATAAGCAAATTCAATATGAGGCAAGCACTCTTCCCACACCTTAATATTTTTCTTCAAAACAGCCCTGAGCATAGTAGACAAGGTTCTATTCACAACCTCAGTTTGTCCATCAGTTTGGGGATGATAAGCAGTAGAAAACAAAAGTTTAGTCCCCAATTTAGCCCACAAAGTTCTCCAAAAATGGCTAAGAAATTTAGTGTCACGATCAGAAACAATTGTGTTTGGCACACCATGCAAGCGAACAATTTCTCGAAAGAACAAATCAGCGATATGAGTAGCATCATCAGTTTTATGACATGGTATAAAATGTGCCATTTTAGAAAATCTATCCACAACCACAAAAATGCTATCACGCCCCCTCTTGGTCCTAGGCAATCCCAACACAAAATCCATTGAAATATCTTCCCAAGGAACAGTAGGAACAGAGAGAGGCATATACAAACCATGTGGATTCAAGCGTGACTTAGCCTTTTGACATGTAGGGCAACGAGCAACGAATCTCTCCACATCTCTTCTCATCTTTGGCCAAAAGAAATGGCCAGCAAGGATGTCCTCCGTCTTCTTGGCACCAAAGTGTCCCATCAAACCACCTCCATGCGCTTCCTGCAACAACAACAAGCGAACAGAGCTAGCTGGAATGCATAGCTTGTTAGCTCTAAAAACAAACCCATCATTGAAGACGAATTTGTTCCATGTTCTTCCATCCGTACAATGCAGCAACACATCTTTAAAATCAGCATCATGCGCATATTGGTTTTTAATTGTTTCGAGGCCAAAAATCTTGTAGTCAAGTTGTGTCAACAAAGTATATCTCCTATACAATGCATCAGCAATGATATTGTCCTTCCCTTTCTTGTGTTTGATAACATAAGGAAAAGATTCAATAAATTCAACCCACTTAGCATGTCTACGGTTCAGTTTTCCTTGGCTACGAATATGCTTCAAAGACTCATGATCAGAATGTATGACAAATTCCTTGGGCCACAAATAGTGTTGCCATGTTTCTAAAGTTCGCACAAGAGCATACAAGAGCATACAATTCCTTGGGCCCCAACTTTTCACTAAAATATGCAACAGGTTTGCCTTCTTGTAGAAAAACACCGCCCAATCCAATCCCACTAGCATCACATTCAAGTTCAAAAGTCTTATTAAAGTCGGGAAGTTGGAGGAGAGGTGCATGGGTCAACTTATCTTTCAACATGTGGAAGGCGTTCTCCTGTGATGTGCCCCAAGTGAAAGGCACTCCCTTCTTTGTAAGCTCATTTAGTGGTGCAGCAATGGTGCCGAAATCCCGCACAAAGCGGCGATAGAACCCCGCGAGTCCTAGAAAGCTCCGCACCTGTGAGACCGTTTTAGGAGTCGGCCAACTCTGAATTGCCTCAACCTTCGCTTGAACAACCTCGATCCCCTGTGGAGTAACAACATAGCCAAGAAACGAGACTCGAGCGGTGTAAAAACAGCACTTCTCAAGGTTACCAAACAGACGTGCATCACGCAAAGCATTAAAAACAGCACGTAAATGATCAAGATGGTCCTCTAAAGATTTGCTATAAATCAGAATATCATCAAAGTAGACCACCACAAATTTTCCAATGAAGGGACGCAAAACCTCATGCATCAATCGCATGAAAGTGCTTGGTGCATTAGTTAAACCAAAAGGCATCACTAACCACTCATATAACCCAAACTTCGTTTTAAATGTTGTTTTCCATTCATCTCCCAACTTCATACGAATCTGGTGGTAACCACTACGCAAATCAACTTTAGAGAACACAGTAGAGCCACTCAATTCATCAAGCATATCATCTAACCTAGGAATAGGATGACGATATCTAATGGTAATGTTATTAATAGCTCTACAATCAACACACATACGCCATGAGCCATCTTTCTTTGGTACCAAAATCACCGGAACCGCACAAGGACTAAGAGACTCGCGTACGTACCCTTTATCAAGCAATTCCTGAACTTGACGCTGAATCTCCTTGGTTTCCTCGGGGTTGGTTCGGTATGGCGCACGGTTAGGAAGTGAAGCACCTGGGATCAAGTCGATTTGATGCTCAATCCCACGCACCGGTGGCAGCCCTGGTGGTACTTCCTTGGGAAACACATCAGAGTACTCCTGCAAAATGTTAGCAACAACAGGGGGCAAAGAATGTTGCATATCGTGAAGTGAAATCAAAGCATCTTTGCATACCAAAGCATAGGCAACGGAAGGTGATGCAATCAATTCATTAATATCAGATTTAGTAGCAAGTAAGCATTTTGTTTTCAAATTGATCTCATTTTTCTCAGTTTTCTTGCCAGCAGATTGGGCATTGTTATGGCTCTCACCTTTGGATTTGGCAGCTTTAGCAACCTCATCATTCAAAATATCTTCAGGAGACATGGGATGCAACACAAGTTTCTTATCATGGTACAGAAAAGAGTACTGGTTTGACCTACCATGATGCATAGAATCCCTACCAAATTGCCAAGGTCTACCTAGCAGAATATTGCATGCTTGCATGGGCACAACATCACATTCAACAACATCATGGTAAGTTCCAATTGTAAAATTAACGTGCACCAGTCTCGTTACCTTTGCCTTACCACTGTTGTTCAGCCATTGGATGTAGTATGGATGTGGGTGCGGTTTGGTGCTGAGTGCAAGCTTCTCCACTATCTCGCTACTAGCCAAGTTGTTGCAACTACCTCCATCAATGATCATGCGGCAAGAACGCTCTTTGATGACACACTTTGTTTGGAACAACGTGTGTCGCTAATTTTGCTCCACCTTCTCCATTTGTGCGCTGAGGACACGTTGCACAATGAGGCTCTCATAGCGATCTGCATCTTCAGCCCCAATATGCTCTTCAGGTGGCTCATTATCTGCATGGTCAGCCGCAAGCAAAGCAAGAGTATCCTCATCGAAATCACTAGCGGACGAGTACTCACCATCATTTTTGACTACCAAGACTCGCTTGCTAGGGCAGTCACGCTGCACATGCCCAAAGCCCTTGCAACGGTGGCACTGAACATCTCTTGTTCTACCCGTAGATGCCATGGAAGAAGCACTCGCGGCTGTTTGAGCAGCCTTTGTCGCTGAGCTAACAGGAGGGCCACGAGTCTTGTCACTGGATGGAGGAGGTGCTGCTCGAATGGGTGTGGGTGTGGAAGATGGGGAAGCAGTACGACCGACCGGAAGAGTGGTGCGTGTCTGCCATGATGTAGTTTTACCTGCAGAAAAATTAGCCTTGGTACTAGCACGTCGTCCCTGCACTTCCCTTTCAGCTTTACAAGCAAGATGAAACAATCGGGTCATATTAGTGTAATCTTTGTAGTCTACGATGTCATAAATCTCGCGGTTTAAACCACCCAAAAATCTAGCCATAGCAGTGTCCTCAGTTTCCTCTAAATTACAACGAAGCAAGCCCATTTGTAACTCCTGATAATATTCCTCAACACTTTTTGCACCTTGTCTCAATTGTTGCAACCTATTCAGCAAATCACGTGCATAGTAAGAAGGAACAAATCTTGCCCGCATGACCCGTTTCAAAGCACCCCAAGCTTGTGGCATGTTATTAGGATTTTTCTTGCCATGTTCTATCCACCAAACCGAAGCAAAATCAGTGAACTCACTAGTAGCAGCTCTAACTCTAATGTTCTCAGGAAATTCATGGCATGCAAATTTTTGGTCAACAGCAATCTCCCAAGAAAGGTACGCATCAGGATCATATTTTCCATCAAAAGGAGGTATCTTAAATTTAATTTTAGAAAAGGCATCATTATTGTTGCGTACCTCGCGTCGGCGGTGACCACCCATACCTTGACGATTATGACGTAGCCGTCGACGATCACGAGCATCTGGATCATCTTGTTCAGTGTCAGCAGTATATTCATCCTCCAAATTATCCTCGACATACTCATCATCAATGTCATCTTCATTATGCCCAACATTGCCTCTAGCATTGAGAGCATCAAAATGCCTCACAAGAGCAGCAAGACTAGTGTCAATGCGGGCGACCGATGTCTCCAACCCTGTAAGCTTGGTGTTGGTGGTGATCTGCGTGGACTCCAATTGTCCAATCTTGTCATTTGTCACCTGCAAATCTGCATAAGTCCTTCTGTATGTTGCTTTACTTGCCTTGTAAAATATTGTATGATTCCTTTGGTGCGTGGGGAATGAGACGCACCCTCTTCATCTTTATCCTCTGGACCTGCCATGGTTAATAAAACAAGGGCAACAAAACAACAGATGAGGTAATTTAAGCTCTATGACTATTGGGATGTAGCTTTTCAAGGCGCTCACTCACAGCTCACTCGCAACCTGTCTCACAAGCTCTTACCAATTCTTACCTTGCCCACAGGAGGGGACGGCAACCCACAAGTATGCAACCGTGGAACAGGGTGTATCGGTGCCGTAGCAACAAGACCTGGCAAGCTGTAGTCGGGTTTGTAGTAGAGCTGTCGGTGGGCTGAAAGTAATGCTCAAGAGAAACTAGAAACCACGTTAGCCAAAACAAGTTGAATAATCGCTCAAGGGTTGTACAGTGCTGGTCCTAGGCTAGCTGAAGTAGAGACGCGAGCCTAACCACAAAGGACGCCACAAGACAAACCCAAACAGGAACGATAACAACAAAGTAGAGGGGAGTGACAACAGGGATTGGTGGTGGAGGAGTGCTCACACAGGTACGGTCCTTTTTTTTCTCTCTCTCTCTAGTGCTGAGGAGAGAGATGCGACTTATTTTTATTTTTATTTTATTTTTTTGATTTTTTTTTCACAACCAGGAGCACACTAGAACCAACCACAGAAATTCTTAGCTCAAACGGACACAATATGAAGCATACAGAAATTTTTCAAGGTTCTATCCGAAGAGGTCCCGAAGCTTCTCGCCACGAAAACCGAATTTTGCAAGTGGAATTTGGTGATTTTAAATTTGGCGAACCTGACAAAGCGGGAAGAATCAGATGTAACTTTTTATGTAGATGTCCGTGGATATATTATAAGCCCAATTCCGAGTCCGTATGAAAAAGATATGGCTGTTTTATGGAAGGTTACTCGAATCAGGTTTTTTTTTATTGGTGGCAGCAGACTTAAAGACAAACAGATTCAAGGAAGGGAACAGATCTAACACAAAAGGAAAGGGATTTGGTGGATGGCTTCAATGGTGGTGATGATGGCAAAAGTGGTGATGGCGGCGGTGGTGAAGATGGCGATGGGTGGTGGCAAGAACTCGAAACTCTAATCGACTAAACACTAAGACCAGCAAGGTAGCACAAACCGATGCAATCGAAAACTCAACAAGCCCTAACTAAGCAGTACTAGTAAAAAAAAGGCTCAAGGGTTTTAGGATTATGGAGAACTAATCTACTATCCTTTTTTTATGGCTTTTTTTTGGACTTTAGGGAAAAAAATAAACAACGAAGGGTAACAAAATCTCTCACCGATCAACCACGCTCTGATACCACCTGATGTGAACCCGCTAGGGTTTGTGTCCCGATCTTTTGATCATAGGTGATAACTCGATTGGATGAAGACGACGTTCACGGCCCGACTACAACTGTCCAAGGACACTGCGCCTTAACAACCGATACACCGTCACCAATGGTTGTCGCGAACTTGTGATGCGCGTCACCCGGCCACGAGGGCACTCGTCCTGCAGGCAATCGAAGAACAAGCAAGAACAAGTAGAACAAGCACTGAATTGCTAGATGAAGATGAAAGCTTCATTATGAAAGACACAATACGGTGGGGTTCTGATTACAAGCAGACGGGCGGTTTAGCCAGCACGCGCGCTGCGAGCAGGTAGCAAGTAGCTAACTCTAATCATCAAAACCCGAGTGTTCTTGGCGGCGGCTAAAGGTATAAAATGAGGAGGAGAACGACCACAGGTCGTGCTCTAACCCTAGGACGCGCCCCTAATGGGCCCAACTTGATACACAGCCCATTGGGCCCAAAAAGAGGTGACGCAGCACCGTGGACAGAAAACAGTCGGTTGTAAAACGACAATTGTGGCCGCTCCAGAATAGATATGGACATGAGGTTGGATGCATTTGAAAGTAGACTTGACTAGCTTTTCATGAAGTACCTGCACGCTCAAATCGGAGCTTGCATGAAGTCGTGGCGGCCGTCAGAAGTTGGTGCTGTCCTGCAGTTCGAATTCACCCCGCGTGAATCCTCTCCCCTTTGGATCCTCTCCATCGTTCCTGAGTAAAACAAGAGTGCACGCATCTCCGGGGTATAAAGAAGAGGAATATGAACTCAAGAATGAACTCACCTGATAGTTGAGTTGACGTGCACGAGCGCGGGTAATAGGACCATGAAGCTGTACTTGTGGGGACGTGGATGTATCGATGGTGTTGATGTCCTCATCATCCTCAAACTCTGTTTCAGTTGAAACCGCAAGCAAAACATACCAAAGTCGTTTCAGTCGTTTTGTCAAACACATCATAGGCAATAGGAAAAACAAGCGAGGGGTCTGTGTGTGAAAGATGATTATCAGTGCGGTGTCTACAAGGTATCACGCGTGGAAACGAAGGATGTGAGGGAGGACGACAGGAATGAGAAGAGGAACCGCGCACAGAGGCGGCGTCGGTGATTTGATAACTCGCCGCCGGTGAGGTATCGCGCCACGACAATGCGGCATCGACAAGGGATAGCGCCGCCTGCACCGACGAGGTATCGCGCGCGACAGTGCGTGATACCGAGGAAGAAACTGGTCAGGAGTGGCCGAGGTATCGCGCGCTGGTCGGGGAGTGATGTTAAGGCGGCGGAAGGAAGGAGGAGAAAAGTATTAATCTAGTCGGGGATACATTAACTATACCATTACACTAACGGTGAACCGTTCTATAGTCTCCCTCATCAAACAATGACCAGAGTATCACTACAATACAAATTAATGTAATAACTATAGGATTAGCCCATGAACAAGAAGGTAGCATTGTTACAAAGAGATTATAGTGAGGCACAGAGAAATGTATGCTCGAATTACAACAGATAAAAGCAGCACATACGAGATTAATTGTATAAATCTGAAGCATTCACACAGGTTTCTCTTAATCTATGCGCAAGCCACACCATAATCTAGAATGGCTCAGTCTATAGAAATTTCCAAGGACCTACTCCTCGAAGTAGTCCCAAAGGACCGGTTCCCAGGCATTTCAATCACTAATAAGGAATAAAAAGTGTGGAGTTTCACCTGTTACCAAGAGATTGGTGAGGGGGACAATGAGGTCGTAGGTGGTGAGGTTGGCCCGCTTGATGCCAATTGATGTTGTTGTTCAAGCAGACATGCGGATTAAAACTTACAAATGAACATGACCTGAAATGACATCGGACTCATGCATTTTATACATGTGTTCAGATTTGAATGTTTCAGAAAACAACTTCATAATATGTTAGTCATCAAATGTAATAATAGCAGCAAGGAAAGAAAAGGCATAAAATTCGAGGCATGGAGGTCGGATGGAAGGTAGTTCATTCACCACAGCCAGCAGATGTACACCGTCCTCTTCAACCCTTCAAGCCATCCAAATCAAATTATTGTTCCTAGTTACTTAGTTATTGAATTTAATAAAATAAAATCGGATCAGAACTTGTATGAGTATTCAAATTGTCCCCAATCGTTTACTCCATCCATGTGAACAAAACAGTGCACACGCCTAATTCAGCACACAATAGGCAGCTAAATTTAAGGACCAATGTGTAATGGGTAGCTTCGTTATAGGAATAACAATACTATCAAATTCAGAAAAGTTATTAGTTGAGGAATCTGAATAAATTGAGGTAATTCAGAAATATGGTTGTACAAAACTATAAAGTTCAGATACAACATATGCCAAATTCAGAAAATATGATAATGTAACGATGGTCGGCTTGATCAGTGCGACGACGACGTGGAAGCGGGTGAATCGGTGATGGCATTCGGGATCGGTGGCACCAGGAGGGTGTCTTCTTGAGCAGTGCTTGAAGGAGTCCTTCGCGACGGAGGAACAACGGCGGCACTTGAGACGGCAGGGTGGCGGCGCTTGTGTGGCAGAAGGGGAGAGAGGCGGCAGTGGAGGCTATTAGGATTTACCATGGGCAGTGGGGGCGGCGCTTGTGGTGGCAGGTGAGAGGGAGGAGGAAGTTGTGGCTATTAGGGTTTGGTCGGGGGAGTTAGGGCGACGGCTCGCTGCAAGTTGGGGAAGGAGGGGGCGAGCGGGCAACGGGAGGTCTGGAGTTGGGAAGGGGAGTGGTCTGGGTGCCATTGATTGAGGGGAGGAGAACGCGCGGTGGGAGGAAAAGTGATCTGGCCCGTTGGATGGTCAGGAGATGTTCTGGTTTGTTGGATTTGATGAATGAATAATTTGGTCGAAGTGTTGTGTCCGGATTGAACAAGCGATCGTGGAACACCCTCGATCCTTTTTCTTCTCCGGAAGCCGGTGGAGTATGATGTGGATAAGGGTTCTCAATATTCCGAAAGGTTCTGGTAATCAATGATTTGGTGGAGTCGCGACATAAATCGATCCGGCTTCTTGATCGAGCACGTTTCCGAACGCCGCAATCGCAGCACCACATCTCCTCTGGTTATCAACTGTACTGAAACCCGGTTGACCTCGCCAAGAAGGCTAATCCCTACTTGCTAATCGAAGAACACAAAAAGAACAAAGAAAGATTGCAACCAAAATTGCAGATGGATGATTAAGCTCACATGTTGGGGTCTTACAAACCGATCTAGCGGCGAAACTGTTCTTGACAGATTAATCTAAGCAAAACCCAAAAACTAAAGATGACGACGGCTTCTGATATATGGAGTTTAGGGTCGTGCAAGCACCCCTTGACGCAACCCTAATGGGCTCCAACACGATACACGGCCCAAAGGCCCAAATACGGCGTCGCAGCACCGGAACAGATTCGGAACATCAACTTGTTCGGTCAATTCCCGATGACTCGTAACGAATTTGAACGTGGGACCAGAACCATTGGAAAGGATATCTTCTTAGCTTTCCATCCATATAAATAACGCCCCAATCCGAGCATGTATGCAATCTGGGCATCCGTTTTAGTGCAGACTGGTCCTGGACTCCGAAACGGACTCGAAGTCGACTTGGTTTGGGCTTCCACCTTGACTTGAACATCCTCGCTGATCCTCCACGACTCTAAGTCCTTCTCTAAGTGTTTCCTTGTCCTCTCCATTATTCCTAATCATAATATAACAATTAGGTAGCAATCTATTCTCAAAATCATATAAAGAAGAACTTAGGAACGAGCTCACCTCTAAATTCAATTGTCGTGTGCGAGCTCTTGTGATTGGACCTTGAATAACCAATGGAGGATTGTTGTGTATATCCGAAGGAATAATGTCCGCATCAGAGTATAGCATTGCTACACTCTTCTGTCAACTTCACTACCTCCGTGGTGGGCATCGGTCGCTTATTGTTGAGGATATCCTTTAGATAGAGAGCATAGGTTGAGACCTGCATCTCATCCAAAAGAGGGACGTTATTGTGAATCTTTCGGACCACATCAATGAAGCGGGCGAACTGCTTATCCACGGATGGCTTGTAGTTACACTGAGGAAACGACAACATGCTGGTGTTGTAGTACTCCTGCGGTGCTGCCATCTTCTGCTACACGGTTTCTTCTTCTCCAGCTATGTTAGATGGTGTAGCGCTTATGCTCTCCTTGTTCCTGCAGTGTTAGGATATTGCGGGTCGCAAGTGGATTTTCCTCCCCTCGTGGTTACCGCCTTAACATTTTCTAGGGACTGCTCGGGTTGCCCCGCAATCCTCCTAGTTTCATTTGCAGGAACAAGAGCAGCCAGCTAAGCTAGTTGAGTTTCTAGCATTTTGTTAAAGCTTAGCTGGTTTTTAAAAGCAGAAGCGAAACCATCTAACTTGACATTTATATTTTCTAAAGCCCTGTCATTTGTAGCCAATTTCTTTGATAAAGCCTATGTTCTTTTAGCCTAAGAAAAAACATGATCTTTCAAGGAGGGTTGGTTATTGTTGAAATTACCGTTACTACCTCCTTGGTAGAAAGGGCAAGGTTGGTTTCACCCTTGACATCCTTGTGGATGGTACCCGTTGTTATTCTTGTTGTTCATGAACGTGACGTCTTCACGGGTCTCCAGATAGTCTGTGCCAGAGTTACCGGCAGTGCCCCAGACTTCACACGTCATGTGTGAGTCCAGGGCCTTAACGGTAGCTTGTTTTATGCCTTTTTTCCTTGTCGTCCAGGCGTTTCATGAGGAGGTCTAGCTTGGCAACAAGCATCTCCATCTCCTTGCTGGTATGCATGCCTCTTTGACGGGTGTGGAGTCGTTCTTCACGCCACCCCATATTGGATACAATCTTCTCAATCAATTTTTTTGCTCCTCTTATGGTCTTTGAGAAGAAGGCTCCTCCAGCTGCAGTGTCTAGGTGATCTCGTGATGAGGGTGTTAGTCCATTATAGAAGCTCTGCAGGATTAGCCACTCATCCATCCCATGATGCGGACAGGCGGCGACGTATTCCTACAATCTTTCCCATGCCTCCAGGATCATCTCATTTTTTGTCTGCTAGAAGCTGGATATTCTTCCATGAAGGGCATTGGTTTTGCCCATCAGCAAAAACTTAGCAAGGAACGCCGTTGAGCTACTGTTCCAAGTATGAACCACGCCACGGTTGGCATAAAACCGCTGTTTTGCTCTCCCAAGAAGAGAGAACGGAAACAGACGGAGTCGAATGCCATCTTGGCTGACTCCTTTGATGGTGTACGTGCTACAGATCTCCAGGAATTGTTGGAAGTGAGCACTTGCGTCCTTATTTTAGTTGCCGCAGAATGGGCTAGCCTGCGTCATAGTGATTAGGCTGGTCTTGAGATCAAAATCCACATCTCCTATGTTGGTGCAAGGCCCGACGGGCACGTTGTCAGTGGAGGGAGCAGCGAACTCGCGGAGTGTCTTTTCAGTCATAGTCTTGAAAGTTCGAGGCGCAGGGATGGCAGGTCGCACTGCTGACCGAGTCTTCTGAGGAGGAACAACATGTGGTTTAACGCTCCTAAAGAAGGCTTCTGGATTGTCTTTGAAGTTTTTGGGTAAATCGAAACCAGTCATGCACAACCCTATTTTCACATAAAAGGGAAAACAACCAAGGTTAGCTTGCAAAGGACAATGATTACACACAGGTGGATACCAATTCATAACATTTAGTAAACTCTTAACCCAATTATCTTTCCCGTCAACAGTGCTAGAAATGCTTGTTGACATTTCTTAACGACATTACTAGGAATTAGATCCAAAGCAATGACGCAAGCGCACGGATATACCGCTGTAGCATTTCACCTGAAAGTATTTCCAAGCTATCATATTTATTTAATCCCAAGGGAAGATATGGTAAGAGAGTACTATGTGAATCAGAGTCTAATGCAGGGGTTAATCAAAGCAAAATACGGGTAGGTTTACACAGAATTTACATTCCAAGGATACTCGCTTAAAATCTAGCCTAGTGGAGAAGAATAGAGAAATACTCATTTTCTGTACTTCTATTATATAGCCCTTTAGTATACACTTACTATTGTACAACTATGGCCAATACGTCCTAACTATGCCCTCCTGGTATATCGAGAAACCACCCCTAGTTGTCGAGTTCCTTACAATAACTCGTCATGGCTATCCAACCGGCATTAGATGTGGAGGAGCACCCTTACATGGAACATGTCTTAGCCCTATATACGCATGTGGAGGAATACCCATACTGAGCTATCACCATCAGCGGCCTACCTCTACAGTTCCGTGGCATATAGCATCAGCGGCCTACCTCTACAGTTCCGTGGCATATAGCACCACTTAATGATATTCACTAATCTAAGCACCACATTCATACTAATGAATATTACTCTATACTAGTGCACTTGACATAGAGCAATCAAATACTTGAACATTAAGCCAATACCACTGCATATCTCCTGTAAGCTAACCATATAACTTATATCGAGCAAGTATAAACTAAAGCTAGTACTCATATAATTATGCAAATAAAGTAAAGGACCAAAACTATATAAAGAAGAATATTTCATTAATGGAATAAGTCTTACAAGAGAGATACAAGCTACTAGAGCCATACCTGAATTTTCGAAAGACTCAAAGAACTCAAAAGTTATTCCACAATAGTTATTCTACTCCAATACTACTAGAACAAAATATTAAATTTAGAGAGAGCTTCTTGGAAGTGCTCCTTGGTGTGTGGTTAAATGGAGAAGGTGAAGTCCTTTTATAGCTTGAGAATGATGGTTTTGGCGGTTGGAATTGTCTAAAACACCCTTCCACCGTTATTAGGACGCAATCCAAGACGTACATGTGGAAGGAGATCCACATTGGAGCCAAGGTCGGTTCGGCTGAACCAAGTCCGTTGGGCCTCCAATTCGTCGTGGGCCTCCTCTGGTATACTCTTAGACTTTTGATATGGCGGTTGAGTCCATTTGCAGATGTTTAATTGGGTTTATGGGCCCATCCATCCATATGCTTACCATATGTCTGGTTCCGATATATTTTTTCATCACTTCTTGATAAACGCTGAGCTTCACTCGATACGCTCAGGGATCTGGTTTCCCTGATCTTTCAGTGAGTTGATGATAACTATGATTTGGTAGAAACGTTGACGACCCGACTACAACCGTACGAGATGTTGTTGTGTTGCGCCTTAGCGATCGATACACCTCTCCGTGGGTTATTGATCTTGCCGGTGCAGATCAACCTTATTCCTGCAAGCAAATCGAAGAAACAAGCAAGAACAAGATAAAAGCAATCTGAATTGCCAATAGGAATTGAATACTAATGATAAGTTGGGTTCCGTAACGAGCAAACCGGCGATCTAACCGATCACGAGATTACACGGCAAAGTAGCGAAGCTAAACTTTAATCTAAACAAAACCCAAGAAACCCTAAAGGGGTACCTAGCTATTTATGGAGGTGGGAGGATGACCAAGGGGGTTCCTAGTTCGTGCTCCACCAGGTTGGGGCGCACCCCACATGGGCCCCACCTAGGCCGGGGTCCCAGATGAAGTTACAAGCCCATAAGCTCATTATAGGTGATGCAGCACCTTGTTTCTTTAATTGCGGATGATTGATATGGAATTTGGAGATGAGGCTGGATCCATTCGAAAGTGGACTCCAAAAGCTTTCCATCAAGTACTCACGGGCCGAAAACAGAGCTCGTATGAATATTTGACGACCGTTTGACTTCAGCACTGTAGCAGGTGGCCGAATTGGATTCCAGAACTTGGACTGCTTGATCTGGATGTCTTCCTGTTGTCCATGATGTGAGCAATGGTTGTATCAATGGTAGTCATAGTCATATCCTCCTCCCCTTCTTTACGGAAAACCGTCCTCGGTTTTTCCATACGGTGATCTTTGCGTAGTGCATGATCTCGACCATAGAATTGTCTACATGAAAACAAATGCAACAAACTTTTGTCATGTAATATCATCAGTTCTTTAGCAAATGGCATTAATCTCCTATGAGACGAATGTACCTGGTAATAGGGATGCACAACAAAGTACAGAGGAAATATATCGAAATGATTCTCTAGCAGCTCATCTCGCTCCCCTTCTTCAGAAGTCAAGTAATCACGTGATATGTTTTTAATGCTGTATGGTAACAACATTGATCGATCTTGTCGCTTCCCTCCTTCAAAACCAACCTATTTCTTTAAATCAAAACAAGACAAACTCGGGATAACATGATTAGCAATAACATGCCGCTCTAGTTCGCAATTTTTATCCACATCTACAATAGGTTCTAAATCCAAATATATATAAACTCTATGCACCAAATATAGTACTCTATCATTATATTTGCCAAAGATACAAAATATAGTATGAGTTGGACATGGCAAATTAGCAGCATATAATTTCTCCTTCAAATTATCGAGCTCACAAAAGTCATCACACAAAACATAGCCCAAAGTATTTAAAGAAGATAGCAATTCACGTTCCTCAACTTCATTAGCTATATGAACAACATGCTTAAAATCAGCACATAAAGAACTAACACTAGAAATAGCATGTTCATTCACTAGTTTTGACATGGGTATAAGTGAAGCATTATCACACGACTCTTCTTTATCACAAGAAACAACAAGTAAATAAACTTGTGACAAAGGCATCTCAGCAATTGGTTCCACTAATGGTTGCTCTACTGTAGCATGAAAAGTGGTCATGTGTAGCTCACCTTGAGAATACTCACATTCATTTATCTCAGCACCATTTAATATACCTTGCAAACTTTCCTCAGACATCATAGGTGCTTCATCCACTTTCTTCTCAAGTACACCATTCTCCTCATTTTGTTCAATGTGCTGAACTCCCTGCAAAACGTTAGTAACAGCAGAAACAAAAGATTGCTCCTCCAATGTTTGCACATCATCATTGCATAAGGATATAAGAGATTCAGAAATAGGAGATAAATCACATTGTTCATGCTTCCTCGCATTTGATATGATCTGACTCTCAATGCTACGAGCAAGCATGAATAGGTGTCCAATATGATTATATGTCACATTAGCAAGCATAACCTGAATTTCAGAATTAAGCCCCTTGAAAAATCTACGCATTGTGTTCTCATTGCACTCTTTTAGACCACTGTAGCTGATATAAACTTTAAATTTATGGATGTACTCCCTAACAGTCCTATCACCTTGTTTTAGATTTTCTAGTTTATCAAGAAGAATACATTTGTAATAAGAACTCACAAAACGCTTTCTCATCATGGTTTTGCACTCATCCCAAGTTTCAGGTTTATTACTAACATAACTCCACCAAAATAATGCAGAAGAGGTAAACTTATTACTAGCAGTCTTAACCATTTGAGCATCAAAAAATTCATATTTATCAAATTCATCGTCTACTGCTAGCTCCCAATCAATATAAGCAATAGAATCATACTTACCTTCATAGAACGGTAACTTAGATTCAACTCGTGCAAGATTATAGTCATGTACCTGATATGCATCACGTGGACAAGTTGTCATATCTTGTTGAATCCCTTTGCGTAACCCTATCATGGTTAGTAGGAAACAAAGAAACATACACAAGAATATGCACGCTCCTATCAACTACTAGGTAGTGGAGGCTCAAATATCACACACACTCAAGCTTTTAACCAAGCTCTTAAAAGATCTTACCAAAGCAAGCGGAATGGTGACCACACCGATTCAACCTAGACCCAATGGAGGTTTGATGTATCGATGCCTTGGCAAACACTTGCTGTTCGGCTGCAATCAAATCTGTGGAGCTCTGGGTAGGCTTAAATATGTAGCAAAGGAATAGCAAATGCTCAAATCAGAGAATGCAAAGTTGAATAAGCATTCAAAGTCAAGTACCGTGCTGGTCCTAGGCTAGAACGTACTAGAGACGCGAGCCTAGACACAAACGATACCACAAGATAACAAAAGGAACAACTCAAGCACAACTCTGATATAAGAAAGCAAACTCAAAGATAACAGCTGATTTTCTCTTTTCTTTCTTTTTTCTTCCTTTCTTCTTCTTTCTTTCTTTTTTTGGGGCGGCTTTTTTGTTCTTTTTTTAGCACCTTTCTACCTTTTTTCCTTTTTTTATTTTTTAAGCAAAAACAATTGAAGGACCTGGATGTAAGATTACATGGACTCAAATGTAAATATAAAAATTACAGGGACTCAAATGCAAAAGTGCAAACCCTAAAATTAAAATTATACAAAAAAGGAATGCTCTCGGCCCATAGGTTTCTTTTTGCAAACAAATCTTGAATCTGACACCAAAATATTTTTTACAAGGTGTAGCAACTCACTGTATGGGAGAGGAAACAACCGTACGTGGGGAGGTGGAGTGGAAGCCGTGCGTGGGGAGGTGGAGTGGAAGCCATGCGGTGGGAGGGTGGAGGGGAAACAGGAGGGTTCGGATTAGGTGTCTAAAAAATAGGAAACTGATCAAATCTACTATTTCTTCCCCCGAACCAAACAAAAACCAGTCTAATCTTCACTTCTCGTGCAGCATGAAAACGCGGCAAAGGCCTAGACGCCTAAAGCAAACCCTAGATGCAACTCCACAACTAACCGACAGAAAATGCCCGAAACAAGAAAAACGGAACCCTAGTGGCGACACGATTCCGTTTTTGAAGATCCCGATGACAATGAAGACATGGCGGCGACGGTGACAGTGGTACTAGACGTGACCAGAACTCGAAACTCTAAACGGACTAGACGCTAAGGCCAGCAACTCGAGTCGACGATGCAACGCAAAACTCAACAAAGCAAAAACTAAAAAGAACAATACAGTGGCACAAAGATGGCTAGGTAAAGGATGCAATTTTTTTTGTATGGCTATATTCTGGTTATAGGTAGATAAATACTCACCGAGCAACGAAAGCTCTGATACCACTTGATAAACCCTAATCTCCACTCGAGATGCTCAGGGATCTGGTTTTCCCGATCTTTCGGTAAGTTGATGATAACTACGATTTGTGAGAAACGTTGATGACCCGACTACAACTGTACGAGACGTTGTTGTGTTGCGCCTTAGCGATCGATACACCTTTCCGTGGGTTATTGATCTTGCCGGTGCAGATCAACCTTATTCTTGCAAGCAAATCGAAGAAACAAGCAAGAAGAAGATAAAAGCAATCTGAACTGCAAATAGGAATTGAATACTAATGATAACTTGGGGTTCCGTAACGAGCAAACCGGTGATCTAACTGATCACGGGATTACACGGCAAAGTAGCGAAGCTAAACTTTAATCTAAACAAAACCCAAGAAACCCTAAAGGGGTACCTAGCTATTTATGGAGGTGGGAGGATGACCAAGGGGATTCCTAGGTCGTGCTCCACCAGGTTAGGGCGCACCCCACATGGGCCCCACCTGGGCCGGGTCCCAGATGAAGTTACAAGCCCATAAGCCCATTATAGGTGACGCAGCACCTTCTTTCTTCAATTACGGACGATTGAGATGGAATTTGGAGATGAGGCTGGATCCATTGGAAAGAGGACTCCAAAAGCTTTCCATCAAGTACTCACGGGCTGAAAACGGAACTCGTATAAATATTTGGCAACCGTTTGACTTCAGCACTGTAGCAGGTGGCTGAATTGGATTCCAGAACTTGAACTGCTGGATCTGGATGTCTTTCTGTTGTCCCATGTTGTGAGCAATGGTTATATCAATGGTAGTCATGATCACATCAGTTCTCCTTTATTATATAGCCACCTCCTACAAGCAAATACTTTTCCAAGTACAGGTGGAACTAGATTATTTCTAATTAAAATATGCATGCAAGCATTGCTAGTTCTCTTTTATTTTTGGGAATATTGACGGTCAAAATTGGTCTATAACGACCATCAACAGTGGCCGCCATCGTCCATCAGTGTCATAGTTGCGGTTGCCCGCATGTCTGCTAACTGAGATGCCATCATCGATACCAAATACTTCATTTCCTCTTTTCACCTAGTATACGATGTCACCTGTGTCACCATCTCTTACATATTGTGATGAGGACATCCTCCACTATTACCCACTGGCAAAGACGCAACAAGATGGGCCAAATGCCCCAGTTGTAGTCGTGCGGCGACCGTGTGAGCCTCTGAATAATCCCACCTTACTTAGCTTGGGAGGAGGAAGCCAACTTAAAAGGGAGAGTCACCCTTCCCCTATCAGACTAGTCTTTTAGGGTGATTGGGCCTTTCCCCGAGTGGGTGCGTCGGAGTTGCGGTGCTAAGATTGCGGGATTCGGGGAATCCGGATCGGTGTGTCGTGCTTCGGGCGTATGGTGCTAAGATTGCGGGATTCGGGGAATCCGGATCGGTGTGTCGGGCTTTCATCCAACCCCACCTGGGCCGAATTCATCATTTGGTATCAGAGCTGGGCCCTTGTTAAGAAGGGGAGAATGATGAGGACATCCTCCACTATTACCCGCTGGCAAAGACGCAACAAGATGGGCCGAATGCCCCAGTTGTAGTCGTGCGGCGACCGTGTGAGCCTCTGAATAATCCCACCTTACTTAGCTTGGGAGGAGGAAGCCACCTTAAAAGAGAGAGTCACCCTTCCCCTATCAGACTAGTCTTTTAGGGTGATTGGGCCTTTCCCCGAGTGGGTGCGTCGGAGTTGCGGTGCTAAGATTGCGGGATTCGGGGAATCCGGATCGGTGTGTCGTGCTTCGGGCGTATGGTGCTAAGATTGCGGGATTCGGGGAATCCGGATCGGTGTGTCGGGCTTTCATCCAACCCCACCTGGGCCGAATTCATCATTTGGTATCAGAGCTGGGCCCTTGTTAAGAAGGGGAGAATGATGAGGACATCCTCCACTATTACCCGCTGGCAAAGACGCAACAAGATGGGCCGAATGCCCCAGTTGTAGTCGTGCGGCGACCGTGTGAGCCTCTGAATAATCCCACCTTACTTAGCTTGGGAGGAGGAAGCCACCTTAAAAGAGAGAGTCACCCTTCCCCTATCAGACTAGTCTTTTAGGGTGATTGGGCCTTTCCCCGAGTGGGTGCGTCGGAGTTGCGGTGCTAAGATTGCGGGATTCGGGGAATCCGGATCGGTGTGTCGTGCTTCGGGCGTATGGTGCTAAGATTGCGGGATTCGGGGAATCCGGATCGGTGTGTCGGGCTTTCATCCAACCCCACCTGAGCCGAATTCATCATATTGACAATATATGCTATTTATATAGCTAGTGGTTACCATGACTAAATTAGTATATCATATAACCGTGGAAGAGGAATTAGCTCGGTAGCCATCCATTTATTTAATCCAACTCAATCTGCTTTCTTGCATGGGTGAAACGTCTTAGATGGAGTCGTCATCATACTTGAAACATTACAGGAACTCCATTGGAAAATGTTGAATGTGGTGATATTCAAAATTGACTTCAAAAAGGCCTATGATAAGGCTAAATGGCCTTTTTTCTACAAACTCTACTAATGAAAGGTTTTTCGCCCAAGTGGATGTCTTAGATTGAATATTTCATTATTTCCAGGCTAAAAAGGGCTTTCGGCAAGGAGACCCTCTCTCCCCAATTCTATTATACTTTATTGCTAATATGTTAGCCACCTTGATAAATAGGGCCAAAACATAAGGGCAAGTAGATGGTCTCATACCACATTTGATTGATGGGGGATTGTCCATCCTTCAATATGTCGATGACACAGTGCTTTTATTAATCATGACCTTGAGAAAGCTCGGAATATGAAGTCGGTGCTTCTATCTTTTGAGCAACTATCGGGTCTGATGATCAATTTTCATAAAAAGTGAATTTTATTGTTTTGGTGAAGCATTTCACCATAGAGATCAATATAACTAGCTCTATGGTTTACAGGTTGGCAATTTCCCTTTCCAATATCTTGGCATTATGATCCACTGTAGGAAGTTAAGAAATGTTGAATGGAAAAAAGTGGTTCAAAGATTTGAAAAGAAATTAAGTAGCTGGAAAGGAAAACCTCTCATTGGGAGGGCGACTTACTGTGATGAACTTAGTACATAGCAGTCTCCCAATGTATATGATGTCGTTCCTTGCAATACCTAATGGGGTACTCAAGAAACTTGATTACCTACGATCTAGGTCCAATTGGCAAGGGGATGGCCACCAGAAGAAACACCGGATTGCTAAGTAGGACATTATCTGTCGTCCCAAAGATCAAGGTGGTCTAGGAATTCACGGCCTCAAGGTAAAGAATATAGCATTTCTTAGCAAGTGATTATAAAACCTACTCACCACAGATGGAATATGGCCACAGATGCTACATAATAAGTATTTGGGACCGCAGCCTTTATCTCAGGCTTACTGGAAGCGGGGGACTCATTTTTTGGCTAGCCTTACGAAGGTCAGACATGATTTTCTCCGGTTTGGATTTTTTTCGTATTAAGGATGACTCACAAATAAGGTTTTGGGAAGATAAGTGACTAGGTAATGCCTTGTTGAGGGATCAATATCCTTGTATTTATAACATAGTTAGGTATAAACAATCAACTATATCACAGATCTTCCAAATAAACCTACTAAGCTTTTCATGAAGACGAGATTTAATTGAAGCAAAATTTGCCGCATGGCATAACTTATTGCCTCACATAGCTGATTTGATTTTGTTACATGAGCAAGATGAATTTCACTGAAAACTCACTCCCAACGGGGTCTTCTTGGTTAAATCATTACTTAGATCTTGTTCATACGGGCATCCGGAACATCAATAGACATCTCTAGAAGGTAAAAGTACCACCAAAAGTAAAGATTTTCCTTTCGTACTTACACTAGGGGTGAATTCTCACCAAGGATAACCTAGCTAAGAGAAAATAGAAAGGTAGTAAGAAGTGTTTCTTTTGTCACAACGATGAAACCATCCAACATTCCAATGTTATTTATCTTATTTATTGTTATCTGTTATTCACATGGCTTCTAATTTACAACCCAAACGAAATGTTACTCATATGTCGGAGTGTTGGCTTTCATGTGTTCCAAAAGACATGAGAAACCTGCTTTTGATGGGTGCAACAACTCTTTGTTGATCCATTTGGCTAAGCAGGAATAGGGTTACTTTTTACAATAAGATAGTGTCTTCTCCTTTATAAGTTATCATTTGGTTACTCGGTGGCTACCCACCTGGGCTATCCTCCACAAACCAGGACTTCAGGATACTATTGCGGTGCTATCATGTTGCTTAGACCAAGTAGCATGAGTATAGATTGATAGCCACCAATCTTTATGTTTAGATCAAACTCTTCTGCTTCAGATATGTTTTTTTGATGGTTCCTTTTTGGCTGTGTACATTTCATGCAGAGATCAGGCGTGGGCTTAGTTGGATTGTTCTTAGTGTATTTGACTGAGTCTTAAACCAATCGTCGGTTTCTAGCAAATTTTGCTTGGCTCCTGTAGGACTTTCTGCTTCAGCAATTAACTTCACTAGAACACTCAAAGCGCGTTGTGCAGTGGACCAGTCGTGCCATGGTTAGTAGATTGAACTGCGTATGTCGTGGTTCAGGGTAGCTATATGCTGATTTAAGATTGAGCGAATGCCTAACAGGAAAGTGTATGATAGATAGATGGCATTCGTGTGTAGTGTGTATTACAATGGAAAGCAGTATGGCATGTTGAAGATGTCGAGCATGCATGGTAGGAAGCTGGGTTTCATAACGGAATTAGCATAGCACACTTCATGCCAATGTGCTACGTGTACGGTCCACGATTGGTATGGGGTATGAGCTAGGAGGCATAAGAAGCTATAGGTATTTTATCTTAACTAATTAAAAAATTCGTGTTCGTCACCTCTCTTTTCGTCCGTGTTTTCGTCCGTAAATCCGTACGTCATATCCCAATCCGACTTTGTTAGCAATAGCGATGGAAAAAAGTGCCAAAAAAAAGAGAAACCACCCACGGATTCACAGCTGATTCATCACAGATTCACCTCGTCGGGTAGCCGATTCATCATAGATTCAATCACAAGGAAAGGGAAAATCAAATAAAAAATCAAAAGAGGAAAAAAATTACAAAAAGAAATCTAAGGGGAGGATGCCGCCGTCGCCACCGAAAAGCTACCATCGCAGGGACGCCGGGCCGCCACTGCCTCCCCTCCCGCTGGAGAGGAGGGCGCCACCCTTGCCCGCCGCCTTCCCTCCCGCCGGAAGGGAGGGCGCCTCCACCTGCCGCCGCCCGCCACCGTGGGAGGGGGAGGGGGAGCGGCGTCACCACCGGTGGGGGAGGGGGTGGGGAGCGGCGTCGCCACCGGTCGGGAGGGGGCGGAGGAGCGGCGCCACCGCCAGTGGGGGAGGGAGAAGGGGAACGGCACCATCGCTGGTGGGGGAGGGAGAAGGGGAGCGGCATTGCCGAGGCGGACGGGAGAGGCGCCGCCGGCGCCGTCGTTTTGAGAGAGAGAGGGGGAGGGGAAATGATTTTAGGTTTAGGGTTTGGGCTGCAGAACTTTTATATATGTCCGGATCAATCGGGACCGTCGATTAGATCGGACGGCTAAGGCTTCTCCCGCATTGGGCCGCCGTTCCCAGGCCGCCACACAATTGGGTCACCTCATGGGCGCCGTGTACGTTCCGCACAGAATAAGTTCAGTTTAGGTCCCTTAAGGCTGAGTTCTGTCCTTCTCAAACTACTAAACGGTGCATTTTTTGCAAAAATTATCTATACGAAAGTTGCTTTAAAAAATATATTAATCTATTTTTAAAATTCTTTTTTACTAATACTTAATTAATTATATATTAATAAACTACCACGTTTTTCGTGCGAGGAGCTCTCTTTCCCCTCTTCTCTCTCTTCCTCCTCTCTCTCTCAAGGGGGTCGCATAACAAACTCAAGAACCATAAAACAATTTCATCCGTAAATCCGACTGAGCGACGCCTTGCGTCCCCCCACATGTGATGTGTTCATCGCGTACGCGGGCCAAAGGAAAAAAAAATCAGAGATCGAATAATCACGTACAGCGGGCAAATCATAAAATCAAAGATCGATTAAAAACCTAATCGTGGCTAATATCATTCGGAGTCCATATCAAATAACAAAAAAAAACTAAACCAAAACTATGGAAGGAGCATAATGTATAGTGATCCAGAACGTTTTTACCCGTTGCAATGCACGGGCTATTTTTCTAGTATATACAGAAGATAGCATGAGATAATAAAAGACATGCAGTTCTATTGTTAATAAACATATGTGTGTGTGTTTCCTAGAGTAGATTGCATCACGTTTTCATTTTTGTGAGCATTGTATTCCTTCGGGCCTATTTAGGCGCCAAGGTTGTTGAGCCAGAGGCGTGCTTGTTCATGTCATGGTGCGTCCACATCATGCGAACCGCTAAGCTCATGTGGGATGGCACACGTTTGCTGCAACGGCAGCGAAGTGGAGGCGTAACTGAATCTTTGTATTGTGCAAATAAAAGGAAGAGAAAATGAAAAGCTGCTGCAATAATTACGCAGCACCGAAAATCCCTGTGTCGAACAACTTGAGAGCGCACTGTTCATCATATTCATTGTGTGCAATTGTGAGGCCGAGAGTTAGATAACCTATCAAGGCTGACATTTGGTATCAAAGCCATGTCGGCTCCAACGCTGGGCGGGTCCAGGAGCCCCGCTCCATGGAAGTGTTGACATTCTCATTCCCCTCCTCCACGCCGCGGGTGCGACACAATGGTGATGATCGCGAGATTGTAATCCGGCGCATCGTGAAGGATGTGGGTGACTCAGCGAGCTAACCTACGGTGACGAGGACCAATTACAGCGATTGGTCACTGATGATGAAAGTGATCTCCAAGCACGTGGTCTCTGGGAGGCCGTGGGCACCGGGGATGCGGATTTTGAGGATGATCGCATGGCCTTGGAGGCTATCCTCGGGGCCGTGCCACCAGAAATGCTGTCCACCCTCGCCGTCAAGGAGATGGCCAAAGATGCCTGGGAAGCCATCAGGCTGATGCGCATCAGCGTCGATCATGTCCATAAGTCGAAGGCGCAGCAGCTCGAGCGGCAGTTCAACTCCATCGAGTTTGCAGATGGGGAGAAGGTGGAAGACTTCTCCCTCCAGCTAAATGGCATCGTGACATCACTGGCCACCCTCGGTGCACCGGTTATCGAGTCAAAGGTAGTCGAGAAACTCTTGTAGGATGTAACTGAGCACCTCTCGCAGATAGCCTACTCCATGGAGATGCTCCTCGACATCGACACACTGTCCCTCGAGGAAGTCACCGGGTACCTCGCAACACCGAGGAATGCAAGGGTGCTGGCAAAGCTCAAGCAGACGCCGGCAAGCTGTACCTCACCAAGGAATAGTGCGAGGCGCGCTAGAAGGAGAAACAGGGGGATGAGTCCTGTTCCAAGTCTCACTTTGGCAAGTATGGTGGGCACTGCACCCTGTTTCTTGCTGACACCCCGACACGCGATGGCGATCGTGGCAACCACGACACCCTGCACGATAGCTGCCCTAACTGCGGGTGCAAGGGTCGCTGGGCTTGTGACTGTCGCCAAACCCAGAAGGTGCAGGAGGCCCACCAGGTGCAGTGCGACTTGGGCGCAGTTCGAACCGGAGCGCGCACGCCCTGAGCCATCGCCCACGACCGATGAAAAGGTTGCTGGTGATGAACCGCTGCAGTTCGTCGAGGCCAAAGTCCTGGTGCATCTTGACGACAAGGAACCGAGGGACGATGGTTTGTGGTACCTCGACACGGGGGGCCATGAATCATATGACAGGCGCACGACCCATTTTCTCTGAGCAGGACTCCGACATCCGTAGCACCGTCTGCTTCGACGATGGCTCGGTCGTGGTGATAGAGGGACGTCGAAAGATCATCTTCGAGTGCGCGAATGGATAGCACCGAGCACTCACGGGGGGTCTACTACATCCCTCATATGACGACGAACCCCATCAGTGTCGGCCAAATAGATGAAAAACTCTGCCGCATCGAGACCCACCGCGGCATCATGTGGATTTGGGACCATCGCAAAATGCTGGTGGCCAAGATCAGACGGACTCCAAATCACCTCTACAAGGTACGGTTCACCGTCGCGCACCCTATCTACCTCTCTGCTCGCTCGAAGGAGATCGCGTGGCTACGGCACGCGCGCTTCGGGCATATCCACTTCGATGGACTGCGACAACTTGCGAGTAAGTAGATGGTAAGCGGGCTCCCATCGATAGACCATATGGAGCAACTCTGTAACTGTTGTGTTTCTACCAAGCAACATCGTAGCCCCTTTCCAAAGAGCGAGGAGTCCTTACCATGTGGACAAGGTGCTCAACCTGCTGCACGGCGACCTGTGCGGACCGATCACACCCTCCACCACAGGCAGCAACAGGTACTTCTTGTTGTTAGTTGATGATCGTAGTCGCCAATGTGGATCCATCTCCTGGCAAACAAAGGACAGGCGCCAGATGCCATCCTCCGGTTTCAGGCCGGCGTGGAGAATGAGTCCGGCAGGAAGCTCAAGGTCCTGTGCATGGACAATGGGGACGAATTCACCAACGTGCAGTTCGTGGAGTACTGGGCGGACGCCGGTGTTCGCCGACAGCTATCGGCGCCCTATTTTCCACAGCAGAACGGCGTTGTCGAGCATTGGAACCATACCATGGTTGGGATGGCATGCAGTCTGCTGAAGGCGATGGCTGTCCTGGTGGAGTTCTGGGGCGTGGCCTGGTCACCCACAAAGAGCGTCGTCGGCAAGATGCCTTGTGAGGCGTGGTGTGGGCGGACACCGGCGGTACACCACCTCAAGACTTTCGGGTGCATGGCCTTCATCAATAACTTGAAGGCACACCCAAAGAAGCTCGATGATCGCAATACACCGATGGTCTTTGTCGGGTACGCACAGGGGTCCAAGGCGTACAGGGTGTTCGATCCTGTGACCCAGCGAGTTTCTATCTCCCATGATGTGGTGTTCGATGAAACACGCGTGTGGGACTGGAGCAGTCCATCTTCGGCAGCAGCGGCACACACCTCCGAGTTCACCGTTGAATATACCGTGCTCCCTGCTGTAGGTATTCACGGATCACTATCACTGTCAAGCCCATCGATCGAACCGCACCCGAAGGCATTGCCATCAAGCAGGGGAGTGGCAACGCCACTGCAGTCGATGGGCACTGGCACCCAAGGGGTGCCGCTGTTTGTCTCGCCACGATCTAGTGGTGATTAGAACCTGGACACCAACTATGACGATGCTCAGCACCGTTACCGCACCCTCAACGACCTCCGGTGGAAGAGGAGTTGTACCTTACTGCGAGTGAGGAACCCTCATTGTTCAACGAAGCGGATCAGGAGCCAGCATGGCGTGCCGCCATTCTTGAGGAGATGAGCTCCATCGACCACAACAAGATGTGGCACCTTTCAACGCTGCCTGCCATCCATCGCGCCGTAGACCTAAAGTTGGTCTACAAGCTCAAGAAGGACTCGTACGGCAAGGTGGTGAAGCACAAAGCCCATCTGGTCGCGAAGGGCTATGTTCAGCAAGCCTGGGTAGACTTTGATGAGGTGTTGGTGCCGGTGGCGCACGTCAAGTCCATGCGTCTACTGCTCGCGCTCACCGCCTAGGAAGCATGGCCAGTGCATCGTATGGATGTAGTCGGCGTTCTTGAATGGCAAGCTACATGAAGAAGTGTACGTAGTACAGCCACCGGGGTTCACCATCGCCGTACAGGAGGACAAGGTACCCCAGCTTGACAAATATCTCCATGGGCTCCGTCAAGCACCACGGGTGCAGAATGCCAAACTGGACCAGAGCCTCGCGCGGCTCGGTTTCAGGCACAGTCCCCATGAACACGCTGTCTACACTCGTGGTATAGGAGCCTCGCACCGGCTCATCGGCGTCAATATCGATGACCTAATCATCCCCGATGCAGATGAACACGAGCTCGCCGCGTTCAAGGAGGAAATGAAGTCTCTCTTCAACATGAGCAACCTGGGGTGGCTCAGCTTCTATCTCGGCATCGACGTGCAGCAGAGCTCGGAGGGCATAAGCCTCTTTCAGGCGGTGTACGCGCACCGTATACTCGACAAGGTGGGCATGGGGGAGTGCAATCCCTGTGCCACACCAATGGAGCCTCGCACCAAGCAAAGCAAGGCTAGCCCAGGTGTGCCATTGGACGCGACGGAATTTTGCAATCAGATGCCTCATGTATTTGGTGCATACAAGACCCGGCATTTCTTTCGCAGTGGGGTATGTGAGTCGTTTCATGGAAGCGCCCATTGTCGAACACCTTGCGGCGGTGAAGCGTATCCTGCGCTTTAGCAACAAAGCGCTCATCCCTTGCTTGTTGCTTCGCGTTCTTTCTATTCCATCCCAGCCCATTCCGGGATAGGCGGCTAATATAATATGTGCGGTAGTCGTCGTCTGACCAATCGGCTCGGACACCAGACCGCTTGTGCCCGCCCATTCTGTCTCGCTATATCGCCGGCACGGTGAACCTGGGATGCCACTACTGACGAGCAACCACACCAAGTCATCTAATCGGCTTCAATGAC
Organism: Oryza punctata; assembly: GCA_000573905.2. NCBI lineage: Eukaryota > Viridiplantae > Streptophyta > Magnoliopsida > Poales > Poaceae > Oryza > Oryza punctata. The sequence goes on along the minus strand of CM002490.2, from coordinate 21,751,983 downwards.
TCAGACATGGCTGGTGACGTTGATACGCGTAAGAGCAAAACCGGAGTGTGTTTCTTCCTTGGCGCAAACATCATCAGCTGGCAAATCCCAGAGGCAGCGAATCATCGCCCTTTCGTCCTGTGAGGCGGAATACGTGGCGGTGACCACGAAAGCGTGCTAGGGCATCTGGCTCGCCCAACTGCTAGCCGAACTCTGAACTCTGGAGCGAGGAGGTTGCCGCCTTTACAGTCAACGTCGACAACAAGTCGGGGATCACCCTTAGCAAGAACCCTGTCTTCCACGACTGGAGCAAAAACGCGGTACCACTACATCCGGGATTGCGTTGAAGGAAGGATCAACGTCAAATTTGTTAGCACCGAGGTCCAACTTGCTAATCTCCTGACCAAGCCGCTTGGGCGCGTAAGTTTTTAAGATGTTCACGCACGAATTGGAATCAGGGAGGCCGGTGGCACACACATCGTTTAGGGGTGAATTGTAGTAAACTTATGTGTGTGTGTTTCCTAGAGTATATTGCATCACGTTTTCATTTCTGTTAGCATTGTATTCCTTCGGGTCGATTTAGGCGCCAAGGGTTTTGAGCCAGAGGCGTGCTCGCTCACGTCGCGGCACGTCTGCATCATGCGATCCGCTAAGCTCGTATGGGATGGCACACGTTCGCCGCAACAGCAGCGAAGTGGAGGCGTGACTGAGTCTTTGTATTTTGCAAATAAAAGGAAGAGAAAATGAAAAGCTGCAGCGCCACCTACGCAGCACCCAAAATCCCTCTGTCGAAACCTTGAGAGTGCACCGTTCATCATCTTCCTCGTGTGCAATTGTGAGGCTAAGAGTTCGATCACCGATCAGGGCTGACATCTATATCATTTCTGACTTTTGTATTCATTGTTATAACTACATGAAAATTTCCTGCTTAGAAGCAGGTAATATAGTGAAAAATTTTGGCAGAAATGAATAGGTTGGGTACATAAGTCATCGATTCATATTTTCGTGCGTGTTTCTTTTTGTGTTCTGAAAAGTGTCTAGGCCTCTAGCCTTACAACAGCTTACACATGCAACTGCTACAGTTGAATGTGTCACTTATCATCCAATGTGACGATAGTTGGAACTTGCCCATGGTCAATGAAATCGATCTTGTTCAGCCTAACGCAGCAGAGGACCTGCTCAGGGAGTTCATCTTGCTTCTGGGCCTGCGTCATCATAAAATTAAATGAATTAAATAATTTACTAGCTGTGGAATTTTATTAACACCCTCAGTTGACTGCTAGTTTATTTTCATGAGTGTATTTCATGGGATAGTTTGGCATGAAAAAAAATGTTATCTGGTTGTACTGGAGGGAGTGAAAATAGTATCGGTTGGTACTGACATTACTGGGACTGATGTTAGGATTTGAATTTTATGTAAGCTTCATCTATGTTTCATGTATATATTTGTAGTTCATTTTCCATTATTTTCATTTTCAATTGAGCTCCAAAAATATTCAGGCTATAACCCTATTTTTCGAGAACAGAAGAGTATTGTTTCCTCCTCATAATCTAGTTTATGTTTGCAGTATTTAGTAAATCGGAAGTTGTGTCTCCCTAAGGTTAATAGTAATGAAAACAAATAAGTATATCAATCTCAATGCATAAAAATAGCTGAAAAAAAAGGAAGAGCACTAACTGCATTTATGTTGGAAACATGGAAAGAAAATTTACCTGAATTGTCAAACCCAGGTCAAGGATTCCGTTATTTAGGCGGTCTCGGAATGATTCCAATCCCTTCCTTGCAATATAGCTGAATCGGTGTATATCAAGGTCTATCTCAAAATAGTTCTCACCCTGCAACAGATAGAACTTTAACTTTTTGCAGTATTCTGAATTATTATGTACTAAATGTTATGAAATGCTTCTTGAACATACTTAACTGTTCTTTTAAATGTCTTTTTTACTATTTAATTATTGAATAAAAAAATGATCTTCCTTGTTTGAAACAAGAAAGATATGATCTCAAGTTTTCAGGATTAATTATATCCTGTACACTAGCAACTACTACTCTACAATTTTCTTTTCGTCATGGTCAAAATAGAATTTATGGTCCACTTTCAAAAATCATACTGACTTGGCGTGTATTACTCATGCACCTCAAAGAAATTATGTTGGGGTCGTGAGAGGACCGGTTTCTCATTATATGCTTGGACAAGCTTCCTCTCTGTGGAACTCAATTGAAGATCCTCTGGGTTAACTAGTCCAGCCATGATCTTTAACCGGTCTCTATAAGGGATTGTTGATTCTGATGCAAACCCTTTAACCTTCTCGCTTTCATTCTCAATAAATCTCTGCCGTCAGATACATTCTATTAGTTCATAGAAACAAATTCAACCTAAACAATAGTAAGATTTTGAATCTAAAAGTCTAACCATAATGGACTCCTTGAAATGCTCTGAAACCTCCTTGTCGAAGAACTCTGAGATTTTGAAGTACAAGACAAGGCTCAATCCTTCTCCATTACTGTCGCCGAGGAACATAGTAGCAGGATAGGTGGGCATCTGTGCTTGAATATCAGAACATGACATATTCAGCAAAAAGTTTACCCAGTTTTTTTTTCAAGGACCTACCTGGATGTTAACGATTAAAAGTGATGGGAACTTGTCATGTGGTTTGACTTGTGGAAGCTCAATGTGCTGAGCAATGTGTTGAACCTTCTTGTGGCTGGCAAACAAGTCCACACCTATAGGGTAATAAGCAGCATAGTTTGGAGCAGCACATTTCTTCTTGTCTCTGAAAAGATTGAAATAGTAGGTTAGGGTATATGAATTGCATGTTTACGCTCCTCGTTTAACATATTGTTCCTGGATTTCTAGCATACATACTTGAGGAAGGTTTCACTCCTGAGCTTGAAGAGGGATGGATCAATCCGTGACCAACATCCTGATGTGGGCTTTTCTCCCCCATACAGAATTGTTGTCCCTCCCTTTGGGCGGACCACATATTTCTCTGATTCACCTATACATTGAAACGAGGAATAACATTATCTGGATGTGAAGGGGCGACAAGCTAGGGCGGGCAACCATGAAGTTTGCATACCTAGTTCGCTGTCATCTTCATAGTCATCACATGATGTTCTCTTGTATGATAGCCTGATAACTGTTGACTTCTTTTTTGCTGGACTTCCACAGGTCAGCTGCTGCATTTTGTCATTGAAGCTGAAAGAGTGAAATAGCTTGCGTATGCGAGATGGGGTGCTGCACTCTTTGCTCTTCTCATCAGCATCATTTGTCTCCTTCAAACCCTTAAAGCTAAAGGAGCTTGGTAGGCACCTGGTGGCGCACATTGCCATGCTTTGGCGCCTACGGTCAGGATCATTACCTTTCAATGTGAGAATGTCAGAGAAAATTTAGTGGTTTGTTTGTTGGTAGTATTTCAATGATCGATACTCCTTTGAGGCGAAATTGTTCTTACCATTGTCTCTTTTCAGATACTGTTCTACAGATAATGTCATGGGCACGCTACGGCACAAGTCTCCGATGCGAGAGAGTGCATCAGCAAAACGGGAAGCGTTCTCACTCTTCATTTGGCTATCATCATCAGGCCAATCTGCAGTACATCTTTAATCTTCAGTCTTGCAGCTTCCTTGAACATGCATCTATTTGTACAGTGAACATTTTGAGTATGTATGTAATTCTCACCTCCATTGACACTCTTAAATTCATCATCAGAGTCATCCTCGAGAATACTAACGGAGTCAAACCAGGCATCTTCTTTACAGCAACCTACATAGGTACGTATGATCGATCAAATTAGGTTGATTCATCTACTCCTACAGATCAGCTTCAGTTAGTAGAATAGTACCATTGGAATCCCTCTGGCTGTGGTGCCACTGCATCTGTCTGAGGTGGAATGTTTTGGAATGCTCTGATTTTCCATGGTTTGATGATGTCTCAAAATGGACAACCTCACTCATTGAGAAGTCAGTCATGTGTCCTCTTGAATCGTTCAACCGTGACTTTGGCGCCTCTGGCATGATGGATCGGGAACTAGTACGAGCTCTTCGTCCCTTCCTGCTATAGTGCCTTGCTGGTAGTCTCTGCTCAATGACAGACTTGGAAGCGCAGGAACCCATGGTGGTGACAACTCGTGTTTGTATCTAGCTTCTGGGAAGTATGATATACTTCAAGATAATTAGCCTTTAGTATGACTTGATACAGTATTAATGTAACCACAAAGATTAGGTTTTCGGAGGACCTCAAAATATTGGGTGCAGTTACATTGTTTATGTGACACCAAAGAAGCAAAGTGAGGGAAATACATCCAAGAAAGCAAACAGCGCCAAGAATGGCAAGAAACTTCAACAGTGGGAGGGGAGGGTGATCGAGAAGAAAGCAGCTATATATGCTGATTTGTGGGTTCATGATTAAGGGACAAGTTTGGAGAGCATGTGCTTATTGGTTGGAAGGCATTCTGCATTATAAGCATTATCATGACTGTAGCATATAAAAATATATATTCTTTCATGTAGAGTTATATTTTGCAGCCTTAGAGACCCCTTTGAACATCAGAGAAGGTTCTTGCAGATTATCTTCCAGTTGAAGAAAAATACGATTAATCAGATATGTCTTGGACTGCGGGTAGGGTAATGATGTTTTGCACTGCGCTTAGGCTGTGTTCGTTCTATGGTGTTGGAAACTAACCCTTCCAGTATGCAAAACGGAGCGACTCATTAGCGCATGATTAATTAACTATTTGCTAATTTTTTTGAAAAATGGATTAATATGATTTTTTTAAAGCAACTTTTCTATAGAAAACTTTTGCAAAAAACGTACCGTTTAGAAATTTAAAAAGCGTCCGTGTGGAAAACAAGTAAGATGAGTTTGGAAAGAGGAGGGAAGACCACAACCTTAATGCACTATGTATGCCGCGCGCCTGCTCCCGAGGGGGGTTATTGGCATATAGCTGCATCATATGCTGGAGGTTGCAGGGTCAATGAGAAGCAAATCTCAGAGAAGCATCCGTGGCACAACCCGGAATGAGCTGGGATGGATCATTACGTGAACAAACAACGGGCAAACGATTAAGGGAATCATGGGTTTTTGAGTTTTTGAATAAGCCTAGCCAGCCTATATTTGTTCAACAGGTGCCCACTTCTGTACTTGACATAAGTGATAATTTTACTACTATGATACATTCATCCTGATTCCTGAATTGCATAAGTAGTTTATATGCTGCTGGAAATTAAAGAAAATCTGGAATTAGAAAAACTATAGAATTTCCATCTAAGCAGACTGTAAGGAAAAAAAATGATGTAGGAACAGTAATCTGATTTTTGATACATCCAAAGAACGCTTTTAATTTAGCATGCTACGTGGTGCATATATACATGAACATATGTAAATACAGGCTGGTCTGCAGCAGTCTGAATTGGACGTGATCGTGGCGTTTGTTATGTGTGGTAATGATCGGGTAATATACTAGTACCTATACTCTTTTACACTCTTTTTTTTTTTTTAAGATTTCAATGGTAATGGTGAGTGATGAATCTATCATCACCCACCACTACTATCATGTTAGCTCCCTAGATAGATTTTTTTTTCCTTACCAACCTCAAGCTATCAAACAAGGATATTTTTAAATGAGATGAAAATAATGACAAATAATATTACTCTAAGATTTTACAGTGAGAATAATTTTGTTTTAATTTTTGAGGCTTTAAAGGCGTGGTGTAGTTCTCTTATTTAATTCGTCTTGTAACGCACGGATTTAGCTAGTGTATTATAACATGATATCTTACATAGTCACGACTAAAAAGTGGAGATAACTTACATCCTCACGCTAGATTGAAAAGTGGAGATTACCATATTCAGTTTGTGAAAGATCGCTTTTGTCAATTTAGGAAAAACTAAGTAGATGTTATGACCGTGTATGAATTAATGTGAAACATATTATTTTTTATCTCAAATATAGCAACTTCTAGCATTTAAAATTTATCATAAAATATAGAAACTTCTTCACCTATATCGTTTTATTAACCAAACATACCCTTTCACCTACTTTATTTTCTCAATCTATCATAACATTCCGTATTTGAATTTTTATCTAGTAATCCCCGTGACGAAGCTACCGGTGGTGCCAGAATGGGTCTCGCGAGTCGCAACCCTGTACTGCCAACGGAACAACCCCTTCTCCCCACTCGGTTAGGTCCTAATTAATAGATGTAAATTAACAAAGTGCATTGAATTTTCTGCATTGAGATAGCTATTGGATGTGGCCTGCGTACTCTAGGTCTGAAGATCGATTTGTTGCAGTCACCTTTTTTTTAACTGCATTGGATTTCTTTTTTTTTCTTTAGCCCAATTGATATTTAAGCGTACTCCGTATTAAGGGAGTGCTTAGCACAACTCCGAATACAAGATCTTTTGAAAATAGGGTATTCCAAGCTCCAAAAATTCATGAATCTGGATTTATAATTGTATTGATAACATTTAAATAAATAATTTTATTCCCATTGTATAGATAAAATATAAAATTTTAAACCACTATAATTTAACATACAAACTTTAAATCCAATGTGAATATGAGATCTCGAGCTATGCCAACCAGATATAACTATCCAACGTAATAATCTCTTTTGACTTCATTGGACTCCATTGTATCTTCAATTCAATTTAATGACATATTAACTGTCACATGTAATTTTTTTCCGATAAAATTGCTCTCGTAAACCGAAAACCCTCTCTATTACATCTTCAATTTAATAGCATAGTATACTTTAATGGATATTAGAAGTAACATGTAATATTTTTTATGATGAAATAACATTCATAAAGTGAAGGCCTGTAGCTGCGGCGTACTACAAACTCTGAACTGCCGCGTGACTATTCTATACAGAAATCTCCACAACCCCAATTTTAAATCCTGGCTTCGTCCGTGTTACCCTAATTATTTTCTAAGGATGGAGGTTGTGTCGTTAAGTTAATTGAGGTTATTAAACATAATCATCGCCCTTGGTTTTGCCGCAAGTAACGAACGCAGACCACTATGTTACTATTTAATTCATTGTTTGCACATGCATTGCAGATCAGCATATGAGTTATGACTTGCTACGAAGTTATGACATCAGAACGGTCGGTACAGGTGGGCTCACTAATAAATTTCGATCGTATTAGGGTATGTTGTTTATCACCACTTTTCAACTTCCGCTCCCTCACTTTCTATGGGTACACTTCCCAAACTATTAAACGATGCATTTTATTTTTTAAAAAAATAATGGAGAGTCACTTTAAAATATGAGAAAAAGGGTAATATGTCACTTTTTCACGTGATTTCGATAAAATACCACACATTACGATGTACCGGATAAAATGCAACTTAGTAAGTTGCAATTTGGATAAAATACCACTTTGAAGAGTTTTAGACAAAAAGCGCCCCTACCAGTGGAGATAGGGAAAGAGGGAGAAGGGAACGCGGGGAGTACCAAACTGGATGACAGCGAGCTCGTGTACAGGCAGCACGACACGGGAGACGGCGAGTGCGGTCTGGTGGCGCTCGAGGTGGGGTGGTCGCTGGCGAGCAGGGGACGCCTGATGGCCGCGAGCTCTTGGGTGAGCAGCGCTGTGTTGGAGATGGTTAGCGCGTTGGCTGGCGGTGCCGGAGGTGGGGTGCTCGCTGGCGAGTAGGGGATGCTGGAGGCAACGTGCTCGCGGGCGAGCGGCGCCGAAGATGTGGAGCTTGTGGGCGGGTGGCACCGGAGGCAGGATGCTCGTGGGCGGGCGAGGGACGTCGGAGTTAGGGTGCATGTGGATGAGTGGCGTTGGAGGCGGATTGCTCGTTGGCAGGTGGGTGATGCTGGAGGTGGCGCGTGGGCGTGCGGCGCCGGCTCGTTCTCTTCTCTCTCCACAGACAACAGGGGTGTTTTAGTCCAAAACTTTCCAAAGTAGTATTTTAATCTGAAGGCAACGTGTTGAGTGGCTTTTTATCTTATACATCCTAAAGAGTGGCACATTATCAAAACGACACGTAAAAAAGGTAGCATATTATCCTTTTTCTCTTTAGAAAATCATATTAACTCATTTTCAAATTTATATTAGTTCATGCTTAATTAATCTAAAATATACATATATTTCTCATGATTTTTACATATATATTCATGGTTTTGAAATATGTGTGTAAATATACGTACGTACCCGCTGGTTGGGAACAAGGTACCTTATCGTCGACGCAGCTCGAAGACGCGGAACCGATGACCCGGTGGCGCGGCTCCAAAACGCGTGACCTCGTGCGGCCATCGCGGTGGCCCAGCACCATCCTGCGGAACCGACGGTTCCGCAGCCATGGTCGTTCGGGACTGCGCCAAACCGGCCAACTACTTTGCTACTTATAACCGTGTAATGCAATAGTACAGCATTAGGTCATTAAGGCACGTACTTGATTAATTGACGTGTGAAGCAAAATATAGGTTTTCATGATGTTGATTAAGGATACAATGAGATGCATGTTTGTCCTAGCGGAGCGGTCTCGCAAGAGCAATCCGCGGGACATCGTCGGCTCCGCAGGATGGTGCCGTCGCGCCATCGTCCGTCCCGCACCTTCAAGCTGCGTCGATGGCACGGTGCTACATCCCCAACCAGCGGGAAACATGTGTATGTACATACATATATATAAAATCGTGAGAAATAATGTATATTTTAAAATTTACTTCTCGTTTTACGTACGGGAAAGGGAAATTCTCAAGCTCGACCTCCGAACGGAGCCTAAAGATGATTATTGGCTTCTCCATTCTGTACCTTCTTTTTATAGGATGCTTTTGGTTTGGGGAGTTTAGGAATGAGGCTGTTCACTCTTTGCTTATAGGTAGAAGATATTGGAGTTTTTTTAATTAGGATGGAGAACAGATTAAGGAAAAAGATAGCCCCTAGGTAGGGGTCAGGAGTTGAAAGAGATTTCTCACTTTATGTTGCTTGGATAAATCTACACTTACTACTAATTCCTACCTCCTCTATCAAACAAGAAATTAGGAAATCAAATTCCAATGCTAATTTTACGATCAATTCCCTCGTGTAAACTCCTACTGCTCTTCCCCAAGTAAATACCCCATAATTTATCGAAGGGGAAATATCCTGTGAAAACGAGTTAAGTGTTGGAAACTCGTGAAAATCATACCTAAAAGTTTTGTAAATTCATTAAACAATTAGTAAAGATAGGTGTAGATATGAAATACATTCTCACTCAAATATCAAGTTCAAACTCAACTTCATTTGAGTGAATAGTGTCAGGTTATTATTGACCCGAAATTTATTATTTTTTTACTTCTAAATAAAGTTGAGTTTGAACATGTGATTTGGTGATAATGTATTTCATATTTACACCGATATCTAGTAATTTATTCATGAATTTAAAAAAATTAGGTATGATTTTCACTAGTTTTGAACACTTTGTTTGTTTTCGCTGGATATGTCCTCTTTATCGAAAGATAAAGAAGCTTAAAATTTTCATATGAGCTAGCTTCTAGGAGAAAATCTATTGAAGCAAAAGATAGTACTTCATATTAATCTATCTATTGAAGCAAAAGTTCAAGATGAAATACCCCACGGTGTTTCCCACAATGAAAGAAAAAAACACTAGCTGTAATTCAAGTTTCATATAGGCATAACATAAATGGACGTGTAATCCAGACCTTATTGAACACAGCAATGGAGCATGCAGAAATCTAGAATATAGTGTCTCAAAGAAGATAAAGAATTGGAAGAAGTTAATCAGAGAAGCTAGGGGAAAAAACCTCTGCAACTACGGGCAATGAGTCGATATGCGTGCTTGCATGCATGTGTATCCCCCTCCCACGGATGAACGACGACGGCGGCGGAGGGCGGCGGCGTGGGAGGTTTCCCGTCGCCTCTGCCGTACGCCGTTCGACGTCAAACCGACGGCGACGTGGTTAGGAGACGTTGAGTGGTAAAGAGAGACCGTAGACACCAACGAGAAATGTCCCGTTATTTAGCACTGGTATTGCCTATATATAGTAGTTTTCTTTGTTTGCATCCATGCTTGCATGTTGGAGGAGAGAAACAAGGCGGGGAAGATGGCGGCAAGAATAACAAAACCAACAGCTAGATATACACCTCATTTACGTGGTTGCCATTGTCACACAAAGAACAATGTTGTGGTGGATTTGACTCTAGTTTCTCCATCATCTGTTGGTTGGCCCATGTCATCAAGAAGTATTCTAAATCTAAAATATAGTAATTTAATTTAAGTAAAGGAAAAAAAAGAGGAATGTCATTCGGAAGTAGAGTGAATCATTTTTAGCTCAGCGAGTAAAATGAGATAAAAAGAATAAAGGGTTACACTACAACGAAATTGTTCTGAACAAGAACCCCTTTAAATTACAGGCCAACTGTAACAATCCTTTTCCGGGGTCGGTTGAAGGGCTCACATGTGAAAATAGACTTATTTTCACAGGAGAGCCTCTTAAGCGGCCGTAAGCGAAAATGTATTTTCGCATACGGGCCTGTTAAAGATCCTCTACAAGTCTTACCTTCCTACTCTCTTCCGTTTCAACATCTTCAAAATTTTAGGTCATCATCCTTATCTCCTCACCTTCTCTCTCACCTCTAATTTTTCCACAGCTTCCTCTCTCCCCACTTATTTTTCACTGTCACCTCTCCCCTCCTCTCCCACTTCCTCCTGGAATCCGAGGAGGGCTAGGGCTGGTGGTGGCGACAGCGGGCATGGGAGTAGGAGCGGCGGCTGGTGGGTGGTGGTGAGGAGGTGCGGTGGCAGTAGATCCGGTGTTGGGGAGGCACAGTGGTGACAGATCTAGTGACGATGAGGAGTGCCCGGGCTTCAACAACGACAACAACAACGATGAGCAATGGCATACTTCAGCGATAACAACGACGAATGGGATTTTTGGGAATTTTATTTTATTTTTCATGATTTTTATTTTCACGTGCGAACGACATAAGCACCATCACTTGAAAATCCGATTGTTGCATACGGGTGCACCACCCTCAAGGAAAAATAGTGATTTTCACATATACTTTCGAGCATACAGGGGCCCTACCACACGGAAAAATAGGTTTTGACCCCATGTAAATATGTTTTTTTAAGTATTGTTAGGTTTTTTTAAATTTTATCTTTGGCTCCAAATAATAATGATGATTTGATCTGGCTCACTCATCAGCATTATGAACATGGTGCTTAAATAAATAAATTGAGAATATTAGGGTATGGATAATCTGGCAAGGCTGGGGTACGATTGGTACTTTGATGGGGGTCCTAACCAAGACCGGCAGGAAGATGAGGGTATGGATAGCAGGAAGGAGCTCTCCCATGTGTGTGAGCAGGGAGAGCAGCTGGGAGAGTTGTAGTCAAGATTACCGGTGGCACGATATAAGGTAAGGTTCGGCATCTCTCTTTGCATGTCTCTTGTGGGTCCCACGTGATTTTTGTGCGAATCAAGGGTGGAGGCTTGGAGCTAGCCCAGGGACAATGACATGTGGGCCAAGGACGTGGTGGTGAGAGGGAGCTCGCGGAAGGAAAATGTTGGTAAAATTTTCTCTCTCCTTAGTTAAATAGTTTGACCTGGTTAAAGGAGTGCAAAAATTTGTTAGTCTGATTTAGAGACAGCCTGATTTACCTAATTTCCATTTTTGAAAGTTTCACTACAAAATTCGAAATATTTTAATTCTGGCAAAAAAAGGTGAAATGGGTATGCTGAGACTAAATTGAATTTTAAGGAGGTCCAAACTAAGTGCAAAAATTCTAGAAGAAATATATTAACTCATGATAAATAATCTAGTATTTGAATAAATTATAAAACCTGCCCTTCTGTTCGACATATTGCAAAAGTAGATGTTGCTTCAATTTACCGATTAGGTTTCTAATTAATTAAGTTTGACTAACTTGATTGATTTACTTGAGGTAGTAAAAAGGGTGATAAAATTACAAAACCTTCATAGTGGTCATCTTATGTTGTCTAAGTGACATGAGGATCCTCATGGAGTTTTATATTGCTTAGATTTGTTGCATAAAGTCTCTAGGTTTATTTAGTGTGTATCAACCAATTATGCAAAACATAAAAATCACTTAAGCCAGTAAATTGGACTTCGGTACAAACAGGCACACAAGCATACAGTCACTGGTTACTAATTCTACTAACCAATTACTATGTGTGAGATCAGGTAGATTATCTAATAAGAGGAAGATTAAGAACTATACCACGTCATTTCAAAACTACCACTTGACCATTTAATTTGATTATATACAACGAGGCTTCGACTAGGCTTAGGAGCTAAAAACTAGAAAAACGGTGAAGCTTCGTAGATTATCTGGTATCGAGTCGGCTTTGTCTCTTATATCATTATATCATAGTTTATACATCATTAATCAATTTATAGTTAACTTACCATAGTCTAAACATGGGTTAGGATAAATATAATTAAAGGGTAGTGTGACACACAGAAAATTTATCTCTAATTAATTAGTACAGTGGAAAAAGGACATAAGAGAACTAGGATACAACTCTACTTCTATTTTTAATGTCTATATTTTTTCAATGTCTAGTATACACTTAAAACATATAACAACCCACTTTTATTCTTTGGTGAATAAAATAATTTTTCATGTACACTGCATTGCATGTCATTATTCGTGCATTAAATGTCCTTTACGAACTGAGATACGTTCGTGCGAATTAGAAAAACGATTTTTCCTGCCCTTACCGATCTTCTGTTTTGATCCTTCTCCAAAAATTATGGTTAAATTCCTAAAAATTCCATACCTTAGTATCAGCCTTGCCTCCAAGTTTCAGTCAGATTCAAGCAAGTTTGCCCATCTAACCATCTAGTCAAACCCTATGTTGAAATTGGAAAATTATGGGCACTATTCATCCAAGAGGAGTCCATACTCTCTTCTTCTCTTTTCTCTTGTTTAGTTGACCTGTTGACCCCATCTATTTATACTTGGCAAGGTAGGCAACAACGTGGGACACACCTTCTATGTGGTCCCCACCTATAATTCGGGGCCCACAGCCAAGCCTTTTGCGAGCCGTTTCCTGCCAGGCTGGGCAGCGCGAGCCGGGCTAGCCTTTGCACGCGACCGCGCATCTTGGTCGAACCGCATCCCAGCCGACAGCCCTGGAGACCCCACGCCACGTCGCAGCTCCTCCCCGACACCCTGCCGTGCTATCATAGCGCCCCGCCACGAAAAGCCTAATCGGCGGATGGACGCAGCTTCTAGTTTTCTGATTTTTTTCGTTTTTCATAAGTACGGAATATAAACATGTATATAAAGTTTGTATACGTGTATACAATGTTTGTATACATGATGTACTTCCTAATTTTTGTTTTCAATAAGTAAGAATATAAAGTTTGTATATATCGTATACAAAGTTTTGTATATGTTGTATATAAACTTTGTATATGTCGTATATAAACTTGGTATACGTGTATATATTTTTTTATACATCAAAAATATATATATATAATATAGTTTTTTTACAGTAGTAGAATAGCAAATATATATATATATAAAATATAGTTTTTTTATAGTAGTGGAATAGCAGTAGCAGTACTAGCAGTACTGTACTAAGTAATAGTAGGGCCACGTCACGCGGGTGGCTGGCCGCGTGCCCAGCCGCCCATTAGCACGTCCTGCTCCGCCACGCCATCCAATTGCCCTGAACACGCGAGGGCAGTAGACCAATCTGTCCCTCCGTCCTCCCTCGCCTTAAGACGCGTCTCCTCATTCCTCCCTTGCCTCCAACGACCGAAGCCACGTTGCCACGGTAGCGCACCAAAGCAGCCCACGCTACCAATATTTGATTCGAGCAAGGGAGAGATGTCGCATGCCTTGGGATCTCACGAGATGCCGTCTGACAACCTCTGGCTCGAATTGGACGCACGGCACCACGTGACCGAGGGAGCTGAGCAGCACGCCGCCCTTCTCTCCCTCTGCTCTATCCCTCAACCAAGACCTTGTCCTCCTAACTACCTAGCTCACCCTTGTTCTTAGGTAGCCAAGGATCGAAGGGATTGCCCCTTGGTTTGCCGGGAACGCAAGGTGCCACCTGCTGCTCTGGTGAGCACGCATCCTCCATCCAAGAGTTCCAGTGAGTATCATCTCGTCCCAGCCGTGTCACCTCATGTCCCTTCACCCACTGATTCTGTTTTTGTGCTCGGTTGACGCCGAACATTACCACAGCACCGTCGTGTTCTTCGACGCCAGCCCGGCGCCGCCATGACCTAGCAAGTGCTAAACTTTGTCCCTGGTGAGTATCTTGATATCCATGCAGCTTCACCATGTGTTCCTCCCCCACCTTATTCTTTTTTCTTCCTCCTCCATGGTAGAACTTGCTGTTGCCCGATCCTCTTCCCTTGGTGCTGACCGAACGCCTTCGTGCACTCGATTTGGGAACTTTCACCTTGGTAAGTTCCAGTCCAATTCCTTCCCATGGGAGAATCTCTATACCCAGCTAAGTTCATTCCTATGCGTGGTTTCAGTCCCCGACGCTCGGTGTTCCACCACCGGACAACTTCTTCCATCCGCCGCTACCTTGCCAGTAGCCTCAACCGGTGAGCTCGTGTTTATGCATGTGCTTTCCTTTTGTTCATGGGAGGTAACTAGTGCTCCCCACATCCTTGCCATGACCAGCCATGTCTTCGTTGGTCCAGTCGCCCAAGCGCCTCCGCCATAGCCCCATACATGGCCGAGGCTCAAAGGAGTAAGACCTGTTAATAGCAAAATTTGGTAAGATATATGGAGGTAAAAATGGATTCAAAGCAGATTCAGAGGAGATAATCTGGTTTCCAAAAATAGAACAGCGTATAGGCTATAGACTATATCGGCCGATACCGAATCGGATAGGTTTAGCCGATACAGGCAAGACAAATTCATATCAGACGCGGATGAGGGAGTTTTAAGATATTTCCAAGTCAGGATTGAGTCTGGCAGAGGCAATTGGATCTATTAATTAGGATAAGAGTTAGTTTCCTTCAAATATTTTAGAAATCTATATTAGAGTCCGCAATGGACTGGTGTGTTTACTTTGTACTTACGAAAGTTTGACTCATGACCGATATGGACAAGTTTATATGTTTCGGGTATAAATATATGCCTAGGGTTTTGTAAGAAAAACAACAATAGTTTAATATTCACCTTCGGTGCATCGCCACACTTTTGCTTTCAATTTTCTCGAGGAGTTCTTGTTTTGAGTTGGGCTGCATCGGTTTTAATCTCTGACAAGAGGTAAGACTTGTCGGCTATCATATATCTTAGCTAATCTAAGTCAATGGCTTTGTTTACCTCTATCAGCCAAGATCTTTCTAGGGTTTTGTCAGCATCGACTAAACAATTCTCATTGTCTTAAATTAGCTAGGGTATGAACCACCTTGAAAAACAATCAAAGGCTCGATTGTTTAGATCTTATACATCCTTTCATACTTAGTGCTGCAATAATTGGGTTAGAACTGCTGAGTTGTGCTTGGAACTGTAAGAACTAACTTGCTTCTTCATTGTTAATATGGGTAGCATCGGGGTTTCAGCCGACCTTATATGATATATCTGTTTTGCATGCTTTTCATATGTTTATTCTTGCTTAACATGTTATATTTGCCCCTTATATAAGAATATCACTCATTTTAATATATTAAGCACGTAATCGACTGCTGATATTTCTTAACGATACTACTAGGAATGTGATCCTGGCAACGGTGCCAGAAATACTTGTTGATATTTCTTAACGATATTACTAGGAATGAGATCCCAAGTAATGGTGCCAGAAATATTAGTCGGTATTTTCTTGCGATCAAAGTTATAATCCGCAAGCGCACAGATTAATCTAAGGTATCGTATTTCACCCAGAAGTATTTCCAAGGTATTGTATTTATCTAATCCCAAGGGAAGATACGGTAGGAGAGTACTGTGTTTTTAATGCTCATCACACTTATGTTAAGCAAAGTCTAATGCAGCGGTTAATCAATGTTGAATAAGGGTAGGTCGACATGAACGACTCAATCAAACTAACTCTCTCTAAATAAATATCTAGACTAAGTGGAGAAGAAATAAGAAAAGTCTATTTCTGTACTTCTAGTATATGGCCCTTTTAGTGTACACCTTCTAATGTATAATCTTATGGCCAAAACCCCCTACCAATGCCCTCCTGGTATATCGAGAAACCACCCCTGATTGCCGAGTTCCTTACGACAATCTGTCATGGCTATACAACCGGTTATGGATAAGGAGGAATACCCTCACTAGGAATAGTTCATAGCCGTATACACACACGTGGAGGAATACCCGTACTGAGTTATCACCATCAGTAGCCCACCTCTATGTTCCGTGGCATATAGCACCACTTAATAATATTTAATAATCTAAGTACCTCGCTTACATTACTAAATATTATTCTACATCTCTGCAGATGACATAGAGCAATCAACTGAATAAACACTAAGCCAATATCATTTCATCTCTCTCGTAAGTTAGCCATATAATTAATACAAAGCAAGTATAGCTCAAGGTTGGTACCCGTATAGTTATGCAAATAAAGTAAAGTACCAAAACTATAGAAAGAAGAATATCTCATTATTGACTAGTAGAACCATACCCAAATTCTCTGGAAGACTTGAAGAACTCTAAAACTATTCTAATTCTAACTCCACTAGTGCTAGAACAAAGTAAACTACTAAGGAGAGCTTTTCTTGATTCCTCTTGGTGTGTGTTGAAAGGGAGAATCAGAAGTCCTTTTATAGCCTCCTAATGACGGTTTTGACAGTTGAGAAGGTCAGAATCACCCTTCAACCATCATTGGGGAGGCATCTAGGACGTTGATGTGGATGGAGATCCCCATCGGCGCCAAGGTCGGTTCGGCCGAACCTTGACCTGGTCCGTTGGGCCTTCACTTTCTCCAGGGCCTCCTCTTGTGCGTCCTCAGACTTATGGTATGGTGGTTGACCTAATTTGCAAATGTTAAATTGGGTTTATGGGCCCATCCATCCATATGTTTTCTTCCAATGTAGCTTTTCATCATTCCTCCTTTATTTATATAGTCATCTCATGCAAGCAAATACTTTGCCAAGTATAAGTGGAACTAGATTATTTCTAAATAAAATATGCATTCAAGCATTGCTAATTCTCTATTATTGTTGGGAATATTGACGGTCGAAATTGGTCTATAACGACCGTCAACATCGACCTTGATTAGACATGATCTCTATCAAGGGTTGATGCTTGTTTAACATATTTACTTTAGATTGATATTTTTATATAAGGCTGGATGGCAGCTATAGCGGATACGTTATCTTTATTTACTTAAATGGTCTCATCGGCTATGATACAAATACTTGTAATATTTAATTCATTCGATCTTGTATCTAAGCAGTTTATATTATCTCGATTTGGTTCGATCTATCCCAATTGCTTGTATTTAAGAAAATGTTGAATTATGGATTACATACCGTTGGTCTCTACAGCCGATGGAATATGTTTAGGACTCTTTCATATTTATCTATCATTTCCATACCTTACAACCGATTCAATTCAGTTGCATCGGCTAGGTCCTTGCGATACGTCATCGGCTCATTAGTCGATCGACTATCGTTTACTAACTCAACTTTATTGTTTATTCTTGTTCGTTGTAGAATCAAACTAACTGGCACGCCTTGAACTCGAAAGCGAGATTTGGAACTGCAGTGGAGTTAAGCAGATCTCCAAGGCCGCCGTGTTTTTGCATCAACAAGACCACACAAGTTAGAACCCCGGTGCCTTGCATTCATGACCCATGGAGCCTCCCTATGCCCCTGCCTTCACCAGCCATGCACTAGAGAGCGAGAGGACAGAGGTAGGCATGCCATACTTTAGCTTGGCATTTCACCGAACACCTTAGGTTCTCTCTTGTTTGAGCTAACCACAGCCATCCCATCGGCCCCATCCAAGCTAGGTTGACCTCGCTAGCATTAGAACATGCTGATACCACGAATAGAGCTGATACCACGAATAGAGCTGCTGCCAATGACTTCACGTTTCTGTAGGTCATTGTTATAGAGTCATGTAGTTTGCTCGTAAGAAGACGTTGTTTTTGGACCGAGGCCTTCGCTGCTAGTGAAGTTTTTCCATAGGTTCACATTAGGACATAGGTAGGTTTTGTGCCATATAATTGCCCCGACAAAAAATAATAAACAATAAAAAAGAGCCAAATAGATGATCCGTTAGGTCAGTAAAATGGTCCCAGCCGTTTCAGCAGTTCGGTCGAGCGAAAACACTGTTTTTCATTTATTTTGGATACTAGGACGGAGCAGACTTCGTTTAGATGTTTCTCCCTCTTACGGACTCGGATTCAAGTGAGTCGTTTTCCTAAATTCATATAAAATCATGCACTTTCATACTCTGCAAAATTATTTGGATTTCCTGTACTGTTAATTTTTGCCATTGTATTTATTGCATTCGTTCGGTATTCGCGTAGACAACAACGTTGCCGATACAGCTGAGGAGGTACAAGAGGAGTACCAGGTGGTCCAGGACCAAGGCAAGCACCCCCTTGATCAATTTCTCCTATATATTTCAAGTTTACTAATTATATTGATTGCAAAACTATTATGTATGTGATGTTTTAGTCAAAACTACGTGGGATGCTTGGGTAGCTTGCCAATTGCTGCATATACATTGTCTTTGTTACTCAAGTATCATGATTCATTGTCACCTATGTTACCACTGAGAATTGGGTGCATGTGGTGGGAGGATAGTCATGTAGAACATGCTTAGCTTGCTTATATCGGTACTTATAGTTTTAACCGGATTATGGGTTTTTTGAGAGCAAAAATGTTTGCGAAATTATGGGAATGAACAGAGGGTAAAACCTCTGTTATCTTGGTGGAAAACTGTGTCCAAATTTATTTTTACATGGGCAGGTGATGGTAGAGTCCGGTGCCTTGTGTTCGGTACCAATAGGTGGTTTGTTCCGCTCGAGTTGCTTAAGGACCAATTCTTTGGTGAAGCCTGGTCCGAGACACTAGCACAAACCATGTGTGGCTCATGGGAAGTCCCTAGATAAGCATATTATTGGTTCCTTGCGATAGACCCGCCGGATGTAGTTGTATGCCATTGTTGTTGACATTGGGTTAGTGCGGGCCCCCGGTTTTGTATACCGGAAACCCCATGTGTATTACAATACCATTCCCTGAATCAGTAGATGGTACACACATGGCACAATTGTATATCACAAGCTGACATCATCATACATGTCTTACAATATATTAATAATACAAGGGTAGCCCAAATGGGAGCCGAATAGACCAAGCATGGTCGACAACAACACAATATACCAACACAAATAAATGAGGTAGTGGAAGCGAAGGAGCGGCGGTCCATTTTTTCCCACACGCATCGACTGGTGAACCTAGGTCCCTATTCCACCGTCCTCGGTAACTCCTTGCCAGCATAGCATATGTACAGATCGACACCAACACCTTTTCTAAAAGATTTAAATAAGCAAGAGTGAGTACCAACCATACTCAGCAAGCCACCACTACAGAATGCATATAATGTTCATAGGGTTTCAAGGATGGCTTGGTTAATTTGCATAAAACTAGTTTTCACAAATTATTTAACAAACCTATGACATAGCAGTTTTAACTGAAAACCACGTTAAGTTGGAGTTGTCATTAACCTGCGAGGGTTCATCCACCTTCCCAAGCCTCGCTTGGTTCGGTTTACCCTCGCATCCAATTTCCACAGTTTTAACCACTACGACCTTTCCGCACATCGGGCAAGGTCACACCTTCCATACCCATCATATTTTAAGCAATATTACAAATTGACGAGGCTAGTCAAGAGTAATACAAGTCCCAGCGCTCATATCGGCGAGCACGGCTATTCGAATAGTTTAATTTACTCATACTGCAGTGGATGTATGCTTTTAATCCCGCACTCCGTGACGCACCCAACACATGAGACTTGTCATGTCTGGGGTGCCACCCCACGAGAATTTCCTAGTCCACCGGGTCATACCCCACTCGAGAAATGCGGTCGTACTCTGTTCGTTTCACGCATTGCTTCTTGACTCGGTCCTTAATTGACCAGGGTCGGCGGCTTACCGTTTCCGGAACCACCCATATTCTATTCGTGCCGCCCCAGTCGAAATAGTTTTGTGTTATTAAGTTTTTGGTTTTCACAAAGGTTTTAATGTTGCGGGTGGCGCTTATGTCTCCACACGTCTCCGACAATCACTCCCACCGAGTGATCGCCACATCCACATCCATAGCCATATATCATAAGTATGGAGTGTACAAACGTCTACACATATGCAACGCTAAGCAGTATAGATAATTAACCGTGCATAATTAATAGACTCAGGTAACAAAGGTGTATAAGTACATAAAGGTAAACAATATCAAATGTAAGGCTTAAAAACAAATGTAGGTACGCGTTTTATAATTAGTATGCAATTTTATTTGTAATCAACACATTTATAAAAATAGGATAAACATGTTCGAGGAAGGGGCGTAGTGACTTGCCTTGTTTTAGGTTCGAATAATCTTCGAGAAGTTCGCGATAGTTAGAATAACCGGAAAAATCCACGCTCAAGGAATAACCAGAACACCCGGAACGTCCGACCAACGATCAAGGAAAACCACACACAATCCTAAAAATAAAATAAAAGAATATTCAATACAAACTACTGGTGCCAGTAAATAGATCTCGATTTTAGAGAGATGATGGAAGTCGAACGGAGTTAATCGGAGTGGTGGTTAGAGAGATATGAATTTCTGAAGTTTAAAAGATAAACTATAAACCGCGGATTTAGGGTTTCTCGGGTGGGGGATATTTAGACTTTCAGAGATGGTTTTCGGATGCAGAGGGACAAAACACAGACTTTAGGTAAAGGAAGGAAGCTGATGATGGGCTTTGCCTGAAGGTTAGATGGAGGATGCTATATAGACTTATGTAGAGGATTCGATCCTTCAGGCCCGGTTAGAATCTAATGAGGTAGTATAGACTTTTTACTAGAAATCGATTCCACTGGGCTTGGACAAGGAAGTAGAGGGAGGCGAAGCAGACTTTTTAAAGGGAGAGAGAGCTCAGGAAAAATCTTGAACGTGGGCCCCACTTCTCTTTTGTTTTCCTTCCTGTTTTTCTTCTTCTTTCGCTCCATTTCTCTTTCTTTCCTATCCCTTTCTTCTGTTGTTCGGTTGCCTTATACTCATGCTCTAGCGAGGGAGGAGAGCCGCGCATGGTGGCGCGGTGGGGCGGCGGCGGCCTCGAGCAGGGGGGCGGCGCAGCCAGAGGAGGAGGGGAACGAGACGGCCGGCGGCTGGGATGGGAGGAGGAGTAGAGAAGGGCTGACACGGCGACGTGAGGGCAACGACTTGGTGCGGCGGCCTAGCACGGCGCGCGCTCGCTCAGGAGGCGGTTGAGGCTGGGGAGGGGTGGCGCGGGGAGGCGGCGGCCGGCCTGCAGGTGTGCGCGCGGGCGGCGATCTGGCACGGCGGTGCTAGCGACGGCCTGGCGCGGGCGCGCGCGGGCAGCGTCCTAGTGTAGGCACGCACGCGGGCGGAGGGGAGGGTCGGCGCGACGATGGCGTTAAGGCGGCCGCGGTAGGATGGCAGTGGCAGCGACGCGTGCCATGGTAGTGCTACGCCAAAACGGGCTCAGCGAGCAGAGAGATGCAGAGAGGAGGGAGGAAAACAAAGGAAGGAGGAAGGAGGAGATGCTCACCTCGCGGCAGCCGTGCAGCGGCACGCCGAGAGTGGCCGACGGCGTCGACGATCGGCTTGCGGTTCGTCCTCACGCGCCACATGTTCGATCGGCGGCAACAAACGAACACACAGCGTTAAGGAGTAAATGTTAGCGGGTTAATGCAAGTTAGGGGTTAGGGGTTAGCGAGTTTGAGGTCAGTGAGTCAGTAGGTTAGAGAGTTAGCGGGTTAGCCGTTCGATAAATTAGTCGTTCTCACATTCAAATGTTCAAGGTTCACAGGTTCGATCGATGGCGCGGCGGCCTACCCGTCCCTTTGCGCAACCGAAGCTCAGCACAAGCCAGCCGCGGTGGAGAAAACGGAAAAGCGGCAGCCAGTGCGTGGAAAGAAGGAGAGGCAGTGGCAGAGCAAGAGGTAGGAGAGGGAGAGGGAGGAGGAAAATGGAGGGGTGCAGAGGTGCTCGATTTTGGCGGTGGTTTTTATATGTTGTTGGCTGCCTGTGCATGGGAGACAAGGTGAGCTCTTCTTTATAGACTTGGTGTTTCATTCGGTGTGGACTTTATCCCAATGTGTTGCATGTATGTTGATGGAGGGTTTTGTGGGTTGGGTGCAGGGAGTGTTGTTGAAATGTTGGTGAGGGGGTCCCAGGCATTTGATAGCCAGCAAAACTCGGTTCAGTTCAAAGCTGTGGCTTGTAGGCATTTCATCGAACACATTCTGTGCGTGCATAGTGACTGCTTTGATGCAGAGGGAGGCAATGCAGACTTCGGCTGAGAAAGCTAGATGGAGTGGGCTGACAGTGAGAGAGAGAGGCCCATGTAACAGGAGCTTTTATATTTTTACATAGGTTTGTATTTTGTATTTGAGCACGGCTGAGAAAGCTAGATGGAGTGGGCTGACAGTGAGAGAGAGAGGCCCATGTAACAGGAGCTTTTATATTTTTACATAGGTTTGTATTTTGTATTTGAGCAGGGACTGTACTATGACTTGTATAATTGGAGTGTATAATTGGTACTGTATAAATTGAGACATTTGAATTTGGTATACTTGGATGTAATTGGTTTGTATAATTGGACTGTTATTTGGGATATTTTAATTGGAATTTGTAGATGGACTGTATATATGGACTTTTGAATTAAATTTGGATGTCGTGATTGGATTGTATAAATGGCACAGTCGATTTTGGGATTGAGCTGTGTAAATGGGCTATTCACTGGTTGTTGGATTTTTAGTTTGAATCCAGGTGAAATAATTCGGTCGCTCAGTCGCTTGAGAATTAAATTTAGGATTTTGTTGCGAGCGCTCTAACGGTCTCGAAAAAGGAATTTCTAGGATGACGTATGGCATTCCAATCCAACCGCTGCGGTAGAAATAAAATCGGGAATAGTCGTATCGATGCGCAATAGGTAAATTCGTCGATCGATTGTAAATATTCGAGGGAAATATTGAGGTCAACTCGATAGAGTGGTTAAAATTTAACCGTAGAATAAGAGTTTGTGAGAGGGGTAACACTGCGGTAGAAGAGAAGAACTTCGGGACTTTAATTAATTAGCACCGAAGCGCTAAAAGAAACAGACGGATAGGATAAAGAAAGGAAAGGATGTCGGACAGAGGACAACCTTTTAGGGAAAAAGAATTTAATCGAGATCTTTTGGCACCGATCCTAGACACACACAAATAAACAATAAATATTAACAAGCAAGCTAAAATTATGCCTCAGGACTAGATTTTGTGTGAGGAGGTCATATCTTTGAAAATAGCCTATTACGAATTTATATTTCGAGATTAAGGTTTTTAGTAAATAATTTACCAATAGATATTATTTTGCAATTAGTTTTCCGAAGGCAGACTCTGCAAGGTCATAGAAAATAATCAAGCTATATTTCTTTAGTAAAATAGTATTTGTTTTAATAAGCTATCCCATATAGGGTTTTATCAAACGGTGTTACATATATATATATATAGCTTTATTCATAAAGTAAATATGCCCGAGGGTTTTTAATATACAGAGAAGGGTTTTTCGAAAATAATTGGCATATGCAAAGATTAGGATATCTTATAATCATAGTTACTTGAATAAATAATATTTGAAATCAAATACCGACATATTCTTAGACGTTCGTCTATTAGCCCACGCATAAAAGAAAAACGACAGATCGAAATAAATTAATCCCGGCATGAATATATTTTGAAAAAGTTTTTTGATTATTCCGAATTTTTAGTTTCGTATTTCAAAGTCGAAATTTTCAGGGTGTTATAAACCTTACCCCCTTAAAATAATCTCGTCCCCGAGATTACTTAGGGGTTAGAGAAAGAGAGGGATGCTTGCACTCCGGGAGAAAAAGAGAGGGATGCTTGCACTCCGAGAGAAAGGAGTTTTTTTTTGTTTATTTTTAGAAAAGATTTTAGAGGACTTCTGAAGAAACACACTGAGGCACCATGAATTTCCAAATTACATAGGTTCGGTGCTGGGCTGGTTAAGATCATTTTGGTACCCTGTCCTGACCATATTAAACTCCTTTTTCGCGCGAACGGGCTCGCACATTTTCTAGGGACAGGCGTTGGTACTTTATCCTTTTTGGGATTCTCGCGCATGCGCATGTGGCAGTGGTTGCAGCGCGCAACAACTGGTTGTCGCAATGGTACCTTGTGTACGCTATGAGGTTTATAGCTGTTAACCGAGGCATCCAAATATTTAACAGCTCGTTTCGAAATCCACTGGTCTATCCAAAATTTCAAATTGCCTTGTACACTTGGGTAGTTGCTTTGCCAGGCGTGCAACTTTCGATAAAAAGGGAGGAGGAGGGAGGGGCTGCTTTGCGCCTTCTTTGTGCGGTTGCCACGAGCGGAGTGTGAGTGGAGGGTGGTGTAGCTCGAGTGCGGGGGAAGAGATGGAGCGGCGGCTCAGCGGTGGAGGCGACCGGAATGGCGGCGAACGCGGTGCTGGCGACCATGGCGCTGGTGGCGGCGCGGAGCGAGGCACTGCGGCACGAAGTGCTGCGGGTGAGGGTGTGCTCCTTTGGCAGCCGGGGTCGGTGGCAGCTGCAACCGAGGCGCAGCAGCGTGTTCCTTCGTTGGCGCCGGCGGCAAGCGGCGCCATTGGGGGCAGGGCTACCGTGATGGTGGCGCGGGGACATCCCAACCGAAGGGGGATCTTCTTATCGTGGGTGTCTGCTACCTTGTACTGGGTGTGGGTATGGTCCGGCCTGCAGTTGGTTAGTGCGTCTGTTTGCGCCATTTTGTCCTGGTTGGTGCATCCAGTGGTAATCCTTTGGGGGTGGTGGCGCGTGCTTGTTGTGGATGAATATGCCGACCACCTATTTGAGGCAGTGTTCCTCCTCATAGTGTTGGCGCCCATCGTTTTCATTTCCGTTCTGAAGACGATGTTAGAGTAGGCATGTGAGGTTAGCCTTACCAGTCCTTGACAGGGATTTCCCATGTATCAGTCCTTAGAGTGTCTAATGTAATTTTCTTGTTCTTCTTGTCATGAGCATGGTTACTTCGGGTCCTTATTGAGTCTGTCTGGGGCCGCTTGTTGATGAGGGCTTGAATACTGATTTTATTATTAGTTCCTCGCTGTGCTTTCATCGCTTCTTGCTCGGGGTAACGGGGGTCGCTCCTTTCTGTTAGGTGTGCTTATTAACCAAAACTTGGAATAACCCATACTGACAACAACGGGCTTCCCAGAGGAAGGCGTGATGATCTAGCTACGAACAAAATGTTCAGCTACAAACCATGAACATATGACAGACCAACGGCTTCATTCCATTCATAACAGGATACAGGGGGGTACAACTCCAGGGGGTGGGGTACAATTCAAGGGAAAGGGAAAAGGAACTACTACGCTTAATAGTGCAAAGCCTAATAGGGGTTTACACACCTAACGGTACTCATGGCGATGGTTCAGGGGAGAGTGGATCCATCCCCAGGGGGGACTTCCCGCGGTCCCTGCTCATCTCACGGGCTTTCATCATATTGGCTGCCACGTTCGACTGTGCGAGCAGTGCAGAGGTGTTCCTGCGGGTCAGCCGCTGGTAGCGGGCTTCCAGGTCTGTGTACTGGTCTCGAAGCTCGTCCAGCTCCTCGAGTGCCTGCTCATAGGCATTCTCGATAGTGCCGGCTAGCTTGGAGAGATGAGCGCACCGGGTTCCTTGGTCCTGTCCGGTCACGCAGAGGTGGTACCGGTTGTCGTCTTCGGCGCGGAATGGGTGCAAGCCATAGTCATTGACTATACCCAGAGGGGCGGAGATCTTGCAAAACCGGTAAAGGGTTTCACAAAGCACATCCTGGAAGGCAGCTTTAGGGGTGATCCGGGGATGACGTGTCTGGAAGGAGAGCGCCGTTCCTTCTCCTTCTCCCTGAAAGGGGAGAAAGATCTTCATCTTCCAGTACTTCCGGGATCCTCGGACGATCTGCTCACTATGGTAGATGGGTTCAGTGAACCCACCTAGCTGCCCGAGTAGGCACTCCAGCTGCTTGGCATATGCATTGGGGTTGTCCTGAGGGGCATAATTTATGGTTACCATGGGGTCACTTTGAGGGGGATTCTCTGTGGTTGCCATGGGGTTGTTCTGAGGGAGACTCCATGTGGTTACCATTGGGTCTGCCATGGGGCTAGGGTTTTTCTGGCTCAAAAAGAAGGGAGAGGAGTGGTGCATTTTCTTGGGATAGCCTGGGGCTCCTTTTATAGGCACCAACCATTGGGGCTACTGTGATGGGGTCAGCAACTCCAGTGCTCGCGTGTCCCAGGGGTGGCCTGTTCCAATTATTGGCGACGAGCAGTATGCTACTGTGGATCCTGTCAATCGAGGCTCCTGTTGTGTTCCTGTGGGTACTGTTGGAATACGGCGGTTCCCGGGTCTTTCGGAGTCTTTGGACGGTCGGTTACTGTTTGGGTCGCCGTCCTTGTGGTCGAAGCTTTTGGCTGAGGTCACATTCCTATCTTCGTATGTTGCCGAATTGTCAAGGTGGTTTTGTTGCGATCGGCTTACTGTGGCTAGACCGGGTGGGGTCTTAACTTAACACTTGTCGATCCTAACTGTACTCACGTTGGTGATTATCCTTCATTCTGACAACACCAGTATTTGGAAGATTAGGGAGGAATGAGAAAGTCCATCGGAAAGAAAGAAAGAAAGTTTTCTAAGAAAGGGTTGCTTAATGGGAAGTTTTAATTGTTCGGGTGATGTGTATAATACACTTGGTGAGCACATAAGGGAGGGGGAGTGAGTAGTTAACTGCCTAAGAGCTACTACACAACAAGGAAATCAATGCACAAACGATGGGTTGCTACCCCATATTGCAATAACTCACAATAGGAGGCGGCTTATGCACAATACAATGTCTACGACACACATCTAAGGGTATTTAGTCAGATCGGTTCGTGGTTCATGTGGTCCTAATAAATCAGCTATCTCTTCATCCTTAATACTTATAATCTGTATAGGAGTATTTGAAATTAAAGCGGTGAGTAGAGGTTGGATAAAATGCATTTTCAAAATTACTCGAGACAGAGGAGTAGTAAGAACCCATGGCTTTACCAAAATAGTTTTTGCAAATATATAGCTTGAGGGTAATAGGCTGCACTAAACCAGTCCTAGGTTTTAAGGGTGGTTACAAGGGTCCTTAGGTCCTGCAGTCGTCTTGCTCTGATACCAACCCTGTGGGCCCCCGGTTTTGTATACCGGAAACCCCATGTGTATTACAATACCATTCCCTGGATTAGTAGATGGTACACACATAGCACAGTTGTATATCACAAGCTGACATCGTCATACAGGTCTTACAATATATTAATAATATAAGGGTAGCCCAAATGGGATCCGAATAGACCATGCATAGTCGACAACAACACAAAATACCAACACAAATAAATGAGGTAGCGGAAGGGAAGCAGCGGCGGTCCATTTTATCCCACACGCATCGACTGGTGAACCTAGGTCCCTATTCCACCATCCTTGGTAACTCCTTGCCCGTATAGCACATGTACAGATCGACACCAACACCTTTTCTAAAAGATTTAAATAAGCAAGAGTGAGTACCAACCGTACTCAGCAAGCCACCACTACAAAATGCATATAATGTTCATAGGGTTTCAAGGATGGCTTGGTTTATTTGCATAAAACTAGCTTTTACAAATTATTTCACAAACATATGACATAGCAGTTTTAACTGAAAAACAACGTTAAGTTGGAGTTGTCATTAACCTGCGAGGGTTCATCCTCCTTCCCCAAGCCTCGCTTGGTCCGGTTTACCCTCGCATCCAATTTCCACAGTTTTAACCACTACGATCTTTCCGCACATCGGGCAAGGTCACACCTTCCATACCCATCATATTTTAAGCAATATTACAAATTGACGAGGCTAGTCAAGAGTAATACAAGTCCCAGCGCTCATATCGGCGAGCACGGCTATTCGAATAGTTTAATTTACTCATACTGCAGTGGATGTATGCTTTTAATCCCGCACTCCGTGACGCACCCAACACATGAGACTTGTCACGGCACGGTTTTTCAGTTACCCTCGCATGGCGGCACCCGCTCCAAGGACCATGAATCCCCATTGCACTCCCGACGCCACATTCCTACCTCGAGCTGGTTGTGAGAGGAGTCCTGGCGCTCCCGAGATCTTAGGGGGGTTACATAATATATACTTAGGGTGCATTTTAAGTTTTTGCTGGTGTTCAACAGATCGACCCAAGCGATCTAAACCACAACACTTCGTCAACACAACAACAAATATCCAGTACTTACCATGTCTGGGGTGCCACCCCACGAGAATTTCCTAGTCCACCGGGTCATACCCCACTCGAGAAATGCGGTCGTACTCTGTTCGTTTCACGCATAGCTTCTTGACTCGGTCCTTAATTGACCAGGGTCGGCGGCTTACCGTTTCCGGAACCACCCATATTCTATTCGTGCCGCCCCAGTCGAAATAGTTTTGTGTTATTAAGGTTTTGGTTTTCACAAAGGTTTTAATGTTGCGGGTGGCGCTTATGTCTCCACACGTCTCCGACAATCACTCCCACCGAGTGATCGCCACATCCACATCCATAGCCATATATCATAAGTATGGAGTGTACAAACGTCTACACATATGCAACGCTAAGCAGTATAGATAATTAACCGTGCATAATTAATAGACTCAGGTAACAAAGGTGTATAAGTACATAAAGGTAAACAATATCAAATGTAAGGCTTAAAAACAAATGTAGGTACGCGTTTTATAATTAGTATGCAATTTTATTTGTAATCAACACATTTATAAAAATAGGATAAACATGTTCGAGGAAGGGGCGTAGTGACTTGCCTTGTTTTAGGTTCGAATAATCTTCGAGAAGTTCGCGATAGTTAGAATAACCGGAAAAATCCACGCTCAAGGAATAACCAGAACACCCGGAACGTCCGACCAACGATCAAGGAAAACCACACACAATCCTAAAAATAAAATAAAAGAATATTCAATACAAACTACTGGTGCCAGTAAATAGATCTCGATTTTAGAGAGATGATGGAAGTCGAACGGAGTTAATCGGAGTGGTGGTTAGAGAGATATGAATTTCTGAAGTTTAAAAGATAAACTATAAACCGCGGATTTAGGGTTTCTCGGGTGGGGGATATTTAGACTTTCAGAGATGGTTTTCGGATGCAGAGGGACAAAACACAGACTTTAGGTAAAGGAAGGAAGCTGATGATGGGCTTTGCCTGAAGGTTAGATGGAGGATGCTATAGACTTATGTAGAGGATTCGATCCTTCAGGCCCGGTTAGAATCTAATGAGGTAGTATAGACTTTTTACTAGAAATCGATTCCACTGGGCTTGGACAAGGAAGTAGAGGGCGGCGAAGCAGACTTTTTAAAGGGAGAGAGAGCTCAGGAAAAATCTTGAACGTGGGCCCCACTTCTCTTTTGTTTTCCTTCCTGTTTTTCTTCTTCTTCCGTTACATTTCTCTCTCTTTCCTATCCCTTTCTTCTGTTTTTCGGTTGCCTTCTACTCATGCTCCAGTGAGGGAGAAGGGCGGCGCATGGTGGCTCGGTGGGGCGGCGGCGGCCTCGAGCAGGGGGCGGCGCAGCCAGAAGAGGGGAACGAGACGGCCGGCGGCTGGGATGGGAGGAGGAGTAGAGAAGGGCCGACACGGCGACGTGAGGGCGACGGCTGGGTGCGGCGGCCTGGCACGGCGTGCGCGCGTTCAGGCGGTGGTTGAGGCTAGGGAAGGGTGGCGCGGGGAGGCGGCGGCCGGCCTGCAGGTGCACGCTCGGGCAACGATCTGGCACGACAGCGCCTAGCGACGGCCTGGCGTGGGCGGAGGGGAGGGTCGGCGCGACGATGGCGTGACGGCGGCCGCGGCAGGATGGCAGTGGCAGCGATGCCTGCCATGGCAGTACCACGCCAAAACGGGCTCAGCGAGCAGAGAGATGAGAGATGCAGAGGGGAGGGAGGAAAACAAAGGAAGGATGATGGAGGAGATGCTTACCTTGCGACAGCCGTGCAGCGGCACGCCAAGAGTGGTCGACGGCATCGACATTCGGCTCGCGGTTCATCCTTGGCTCGCGGTTCGTCCTCGCGCGCCACATGTTCGATCGGCGGCAACAAACGAACACATAGCGTTAAGGAGTAAATGTTAGCGGGTTAGTGCAAGTTAGGGGTTAGGGGTTAGCGAGTTAGAGGTCAGTCAGTAGGTTAGAGAGTTAGCGGGTTAGCCGTTCGATAAATTAGTCGTTCTCACATTCAATGTTCAAGGTTCAGAGGTTCGATCGATGGCGCGGCGGCCTACCCGTCCCTTTGCGCAACCGAAGCTCAGCACAAGCCAGCCGCGGTGGAGCAAACAGAAAAGCGGCAGCCAGTGCGTGGAAAGAAGGAGAGGCAGTGGCAGAGCAAGAGGTAGGAGAGGGAGAGGGAGGAGGAAAATGGACTTTATCCCACTGTGTTGCATGTATGTTGATGGAGGGTTTTGTGGGTTGGGTGCAGGGAGTGTTGTAGAAATGTTGGTGAGGGGTCCCAGGCATTTGATAGCCAGCAAAACTCGGTTCAGTTCAAAGCTGTGGCTTATAGCCATTTCATCGAACACATTCTGTGCGTGCATAGTGACTGCTTTGATGCAGAGGGGGGCAATGCAGACTTCGGCTGAGAAAGCTAGATGGAGTGGGCTGACAGTGAGAGAGAGAGGCCCATGTAACAGGAGCTTTTATATTTTTACATAGGTTTGTATGTTGTATTTGAGCAGGGACTGTACTATGACTTGGATAATCGCACTGTATAATTAAGACGGTATAAATTGAGACATTTGAATTTGGTATACTTGGATGTAATTGGTTTGTATAATTGGACTGTTATTTGGGATATTTAAATTTGAATTTGTAGATGGACTAACTTTTGAATTAAATTTGGATGTCGTGGTTGGATTGTATAAATGACAGTTATGACAGTCGGTTTTGGGATTGAGCTGTGTAAATGAGCTATTCACTGGTTGTTGGATTTAGTTTGAATCCACGTGAAATAATTCGGTCGCTCAGTCGCTTGAGAATTAAATTTTTACTGCGAGCGCTCTGACTGTATCGAAAAAGGAATTTATAGGATGACGTATGGCATTCAAATCCAACCGCCGCGGTAGAAATAAAATCGGGAATAGTTGTATCGACCCGCAATAGGTAAATTCATCGATCGATTGTAAATATTCGAGGGAAATATCGAGGTCGACTCGATAGAGCGGTTAAAATTTAACCGTAGAATAAGATTTTGCGAGAGGGATAATACTGCGGTTGAAGAGAAGAACTTCGGGACTTTAATTAATTAGCACTGAAGCGCTAAAAGAAACAGACGGATAGGATAAAGAAAGGAAAGGATGTCGGACAGAGGACAACCTTTTAGGGAAAAAGAATTTAATCGAGATCTTTTGGCACTGATCCTAGACACACACAAATAAACAATAAATATTAACAAGCAAGCTAAAATTATGAGTGAGGACTAGACTTTGTCTGAGGAGGTCATATCTTTGAAAATAGCCTATTAGGAATTTATATTTCGAGATTAAGGTATTTAGTAAATACTTTACCAATCGATATTATTTTGCAATTAGTTTTCCGAAGGCAGACTCTGCAAGGTTCATAGAAAATAATCAAGCTATATTTCTTCAGTAAAATAGTATTTGTTTTAATAAGCTATCCCATATAGGGTTTTATCAAAACGGTGTTACATATATATATATAGTTTTATTCATAAAGTAAATATGCCCGAGGGTTTTTAATATATAGAGAAGGGTTTTTCCAAAAAAGTTGGAATATGCGAAGATTAGGATATCTCATAATGATAGTTCCTTGAATAAATAATATTTGAAATCAAATACCGACATATTCTCAAATGTTTGTCTATTAGTCACGCATAAAAGAAAAACGACAGATCAAAATAAATTAATCCCGGCATGAATGTATTTTGAAATAGATTTTTGATTATTCTGAATTTTTAATTTCGTATTTCAAAGTCGAAATTTTCAGGGTGTTATAGTTAGTGCGGGTATGGTTTTTGTCCATACTTGTCGGTGCCTTGATGATGTGTTGAAGGTTTACTTGCACATCGTTTGAGCCTCGGGCCTTGGAGGGCACTCCTCTGCTCATGAATGTATCATGAAGTGGGATATCGCAAGGGTCGGTAGTGTTAAGGCTTTGTTACGTTGGAACCAGCCTCCTGTGTGGTTGCTTGGGTTTAACATGTCACGTGGGTACAGTTGTGCACACTCTGCAAAGTTCAAATCTATTTGGATAACTGTGTCCACAGTCATGGACGACTCGGTGAAACCTCCTCCATAGTAGCTTTGGAGCAACGTTTTGAGCAAAAAACTGGCACAAGAAGTGGGTTCGGGTGTCGATTGTCAATCTGGTTATAGCTGAAAATTGGCAGGCCTTGGCAGGGAGCCGGGAGGGTCTGGAACACATGAGAATAATGTATAAAGGTTTACTTTATGTTGTTATGATGTTTTATGAAATTTTCATAGCAAAATGACTTGGTTTTCGCTATATATATGCTATGTTTTATGCATATCCCAGAAACTGAACCATTCCTTGGTATTCTTGCATTATTATGGATTACCATCGGATACTCTAAAAGTCTTGCGGAGTAAGTATTGTACTCACACACGCTTGTGTGACTTTTTTTTTTAGAGATCTTTGAGGAGGACCCGGCAATCGGGCACTTCTATGCAGAGGGTTTTGGAGATGACAATGATGGTGCTTTTGGCGACTTACTGGTTAGTTTCCTGTGGGAGGGCAGAGGCACACTTGCTTGTTTTTTGCTTGTTTTTGGTGCCTTTCTATTTTGTTTCCGCTGTCTTGTACTCTCATATGTTGTCTTGGATTTGATCGGTCGGCCCGTGATGTAATCGTTAAAGTCTAAAACAGTTTATACTTAAGTTTGGACTGTTATGTACAGTACTTTGATGATATATGTGGTATCGATGTTGAATGTGTGTGCTACTGCTAGCAATTGAACGTGGGACTATCACGACATACACATAGGATTTGGGGTCAAACCCGCGTCCGACAACGTTGGTATCAGAGGCATACTGAGCAAGTCTAAGTCATAGTAAGCCATGTTGTCAGCTAGGTTTTTGTTTTGAAAAGTTTCTATTCAAAATTCTCATCCATCTTCTAAAACTTTCTAAGTAGCCATCTTAACTACTTAGGGTCTCATTTTTTATATTTGATTCCCCACAGCCAAAAGTTTTTGTCTTAAACTTATGCTTCAAATTTTTAAAACTGCATTGGGTACCCCTTTCTTTTGAAAAAAAAGTCGTTGCCCTTGAAAATGGTTTCAAGTATTGTTGAAAATACGTTCTAAATGGTTTTAAAAGTTACAAAATTTTATTGAAAAGCTGCAGCAAAATAATTTCAAATTCCAGCTTGATTTGAAAGAATTCTCAGCTAGCACATAATCTAAACACTATATCCTTACCTACTATTATTTGGGTTTGAAAATGATCTGTCCACAGCAAGTTAAACATTAATGAGATTATTATACAGTAAGGACTTAAGGGGGGTAGCTGTATCGGGATGGGAAGATGTTCCATCGTCCTTTTGTTCTTTTTGTTTGTGTGTTGTGGGTTGTACGATATAGTTGCTATATTCGTTACATCCACATTTGTTTGTAACCTTAAAACCTAATTGCTAAAACTTATGAAAACTAAGGGCTAGGGTGAATATAGCGGACCAGCGGTTACTCACCTCATTTAGTTTTTACTTCTAACCAGCCCATGTTTCACATTATTTTCTTGAACTTTGATTTTTGTTGTTGTTAACTTCTAGTCCCCTAACTAAGGCCTTTGTGTTCCTGCTGTGCTTTGATGCATCTTGATGTGGTTCTTTTTGCCATTCATTTTGGAGTTCTTTCTCGGTTCTTAGGCTGTTTAGATTGAATCCTATTGATATCCTAGTTATGGTAGCAACTCCTGGTCAACAACCTAAGTTTTATCTTTACTCGGGAGGAGTAAATATTTAGATTCAGGGTGTTGTTGATGGTCGTTAATTAAATATCAATTTTGACTGCCAACTATCATAATAAATAAAGGGAGAACTAGCATTTCCTACACGTATATCAATAATAAATAATATAGTTCCACTATACTTGGAGAATTAACATAAATGTTGATATTATATACCAAAGTGAAGGAGAAATGAGCCAGCATGCAAAGAAACAAACCTCCGCTAAATCATGTGCGAGCACATGGATTGAGTGGCCCACAAGTCAGCTCAAACCGACATAAAGTAGGGTCAAACCACCGTGCACCACCTTAGGGGCCCACAAGTCAATCCCTGGAAAGGTGGTGGAGAGCCGCCATAGCCGCCCCTCATCTCCATCCTCCAAATAGCGATCCCTAATTGGCTCCTAATGGCGGTTGTGGGAGTTACCAATTTTCACACCCCGATTTTATTTCGGGATTAAAAATCATTAAATAATGTATTTCTAGAAATTATATTAAAATTTAAAGCAAACTCTCAAGTGAATTAATGAGGGAATTAAAAATTTTGCTTTAAAAATCATGGCTAGGAATATTTTTGTAATATTGTCCGTGCCCTAATAAACTCTCTGAAATTTCCCGTGAATTTTCGGAGCTCAAGAAATAATTTTTATATCACAAAGTTCATTAAATCAACTAAATAAATAGAAAACAAATTAAAAAATCCCCTCCTTCACTTTGGGCCTCTTCTAGCCCAAAGTCCTTCCTTCCTCCATGCGGCCCACTTCCTCTTTCTCCTACCCGGCCTCCCCTTGGTGCCTCCTCCTCCTTGGCCCCAGCTCGCCGCTCGACCCGCTTAGCCCTCCCAATCCCTCAAAGTCCACCCCACCTCCCTCCTTTCTCCCTATTACCGACAGGTGGGATCATTGGCCCCACCTATCAGCTTCATCCCTACCTCTAGCAAAGCCGCAACAGCCCCGTCCGCCAACGTCACCGCTCTCCCAGTGCATCTCCCGCGCCCATGCTTTCACCAAAACGGTGTCGACGTGCTCGCCGCCCACTTCTCCTTCACTTCCCCCACCTATCCTACACAAATCGACGTCAAGCCGAGCTGCCACTCCACCCACGTCGCTACCCCACCCCGCTCGCCGATTCCACCTCCCCCGGCCTCCTCGAGCTATAAAACGCACCACCATGCTATCCTCTCTCTTTTTCCCATCTCGACCGAGTTCGCGTCGCCTTAAACCGTGCTCCGTGCCACCGAACCCGAGCTCCGCCGCTCACCGTCATCTTCTGGCCACGCGTCGTCGCCGCTAGGGCTGCCGGTACGCTTCGCTGCGCTGCTCACACCACCGGAACCACCGTGCCACGCCGCATCCCGGCCTCCGCTTCGTACCCTAAATCAGCCACCGGAACGACCTCCCCGTCGCACTACCCTAACGGCCGCCTCTTCCACCGCCTCGGCCCATCGTTTGCCATCGCCACGACCGCCGCCGCGTCGCGCCGCTCCTACCGCTGGCTTCACCCCGTCTCCTAACTCTTTGGCTGCCCCTCCTTCCTCCCCAACCTTCACCGGAGCATTGTTTCCGTCGTTGTCCGAGAGCGCACCGCAACCATCTCCCTCACTGTCAGCGGTCTCCTTCGTCATGCACCCGCCGCCTCCCCACAGTGAGATCCCCCTTCTTTCGTGTGTGCCACTGCTCCTGCGTTGTGCACCGCCGCTCCTCGCCACTGGCTGTCGTTGCAAGTGACCACACCACTGCCTCGCCTGCTCGCCCGAGCCAGCTTGAGCCGACCCCGCGCCCCAGCCGCCGGTCCCGCGCAATGGGTGAATCCGGGCTGTCCACGTGGCCACTTTGGTGCCGCTCCATGTGGGTGCCACTGTGGCGCCACGTCGGCGCCACCTCTTGCTCCCGGTTCGCCATGGCCACCACGTGGTATGCCCGCGGCCGGTGCACGTGTGGACCTGGTCCACCATGCGCCCACCTCCCTTGAGTCACCGACAGGTCGGGCCCGCTTGCTGGCACCACCTCTCCGGTCGGCTGACATCATAATCCATTAATAATTGCATCATAAATCATATTTTAGTTCTAGAAATTGATTTAAATTTCTCAAAACTTCTAAAATTCATAATTAATTCATATGAACTCCAAATTGAGCCATTCAACTTGCAAAATTCATCTAAAATTGAGCTCTACATGTTTGTTTACTTTTCATATACTGTTTACATGGTTTTTATTAGAGTTTTTCCTTATTTTGCGTGTCAAAGTTTAGTTTCCGCCGTTTCGGAAGATTGTGGTTGCGAGGAAAAGAGTTCGGAAGATTTTTTTGAAGAAGCAAGGCAAGTCACACATTCCCCTTGAGCATATTGAGCCTACTTTATAAATGTTTTACCGTTTTCATGTGAAGTTACATGTTTTGCTAATTACATGGGATTACATGTTTCGCTATTAACTGCAACATTTACATCGTCAATATCTGCATAAATCTGAAAAGTTAACATCCAACATAGTTGTAGGGTTTAATTCTAATGATTTCCACTAGCGTTGGTGTATATTTGGATGTAGGTGACAAACCATCAAAAGTGAGACAAAGGATATATAAAGAAGGAGGTGAATTAAACTTCCACATTTAAGCCTATGGAGTTTTGTGCCCACAAACCTAATGAAACACAAGCAAATGGGCCCATTCACCATATATATGGACTGAGGAGTCCTCCACGAGAGCCCAGGAAAAAGGCCGGGGCAAAATGGGCCAAAAAGGGTTCGGATGAACCCTTGGATCGGCCGAACCCAAAATGTGGCCAATCGGCCCCATTTTTCACATGCAGTTACTTACCGACATTCTAAGACGGTTGGGACCGTTTCTACTGGTAGAAACCGCCATAGCGAGGACACATGGCATGAGGAGAGTGAAGATGCTCTTTAGATGCTTAGCATCTCCACATTCCCAAAGCATCTCTCCACCTATAAATACCCCTCTCTTCCTCATTTGTAAACACACCAAGTTTGAGCTGAATTATAAGAGGCTCTATTGTATAATGTTAATAATATCTACAGTTATGATTCTGTCTCCGAAGATGAAGACACAGAAGTCAATGCAGCCGAGTGGGCCAGGAATATGGAAACAGTGGTGTGCCAATGGGTTAAGAATTCGGGGAAGGAAGAAAGGTTTGATTTTGACATTACTAAAGCTAACAAGATATTTGATCTTCTTCTTCAAGAAAAGCAAATTCAACTACCGGTAGGACATGTGATACCATCGGTTGAGGAATTGAAAAGGAAGAAGTATTGCAAGTGGCATAACATAGGATCACACAGCACCAATGATTGCAAGATTTTCAAGCAGCATATCCAATCGGTGAAAGAACAAGGAAGGATAAAGTTTGATGAAGCTAAAAGGCCGATGAAGATAGATGGTCATCCTTTCCCGGTAAACATGGTTCATACTGGAGCTGATAGAAACCAAGCCGATAGTAACAAATATCAGGTAGGGAAATTCAAGTCGGTTAGTATGATCAATAAGTATCAGAACAGATGACAAAGAGAAGAAGAAGCATGTCATTACAGTAATGAGGGTTGTTTCGATCCTCATTGGGGTTGTGAATTCTTCAAATTTTGCTGGAATGAAGGGATGAGATTGCCATCCATCGAAGATTGTCCTGGTATTAGTGATCCTGATGAAAGATACATTAGAAGATAAAGCCAACAAAGTAATAGTGGGTATCGGCCGATGCGGCAGAAGTTACCTGTTCGTCAGAGGCTTGGGCCGATTCGACAGGATTACTTCGAGGACAAGCCGCAAGTGAGAGCTGAGGCCATGGAACCTCAATGGTGTCCTTCGGGAATTTTCACTATGAGTCAGAAAAGACGTGTCCAGAGGATGAGGAATAGAGAGCAATTTCAAGAAGTCGAAGATGAGATTGAACATCGGTTGAAACGCACAAGGAAGGTATGGCGTGTTAAAAGTAAAATCGTTCCAACCGATGAAGTCAGAGCTAATAAGGATAAAAGTCTTACTGAGAGCAAGGGAAAAGAAGTTGCATCGTCTTCGATAAATATGTTCTTTATGTTGCCAGCCGAGTGTGGTGCAGAACAAGTTGTGGAAGAAGTAGATGAACCACCATCGGCTAAATTAATGTTCTCTCCACAACAAGCTGTCTATGAGAAACCAGAAGGAACCGGGCATCGGCACCTCAAGCCTTTGTATGTCTAGGGGTTTGTCAATGGGAAGCCGATGTCGAAAATGTTGGTCGATGGAGGAGCACCTGTTAACTTGATGCCGTATGCAACTTTCAGAAAATTGGGCAAGAATTCAAAAGATTTGATCAAAACCAATATGATTCTGAATGATTTCGGAGGAAATCTATCTAAGACTAAGGGAGTTTTAAATGTGGAGTTGACCATCAGCAGCAAAACAATTCCTACTACATTCTTTGTCGATGATGGGAAGGGTTCCTGCAATCTGTTGCTGGGAAGAGATTGGATCCATGCCAATTGTTGTATTCCTTCAACTATGAACCAAAGTTTGATCTAGTGGAAAGGAGACCAGATAGAAATCGTGCCAATCGACAGGTCAATTAATGTAGCTAGTGCCGATTTATCTGTTTGGGAGATGGAAGGAATTGATTGTTTGTCTGGCAAAGTTTGGCAAGGAGATTATCTAAGAGTTTCTGATTACGATATACAGCCAATAGGGGATGGAGAGCCCCAATTATTACTTCGAGGGTACCATGGAGGGTTTAAACTTTTATACAAAGGATACTGTAGATGGTCTCGACGGCAAGCTTGGACAAGTATTTCTGTCGGCCGATGAATTAGAGGAAGTGGATATTGGACTAGGCGATAGACCTAGGCCGACATATATTAGTAAAGATTTGTCCAAAGAATTTAAGTCCAAATTAATAGAGTTGTTATAGGATTACTGAGATTGTTTTGCTTGGAATACTATCAAATGCCAGGACTTAGCCGATCGATTGCTAAACATCGACTTCCTATTAAACCTGGCTATCGGCCGTACAAGCAACCTCCAAGATGTTGTAAAGCTGAGATGTATGATGCTATTAAGGCCGAGATTACAAGACTTTATGATGCTAATTTTATTAGGCCATGCCGGTATGCTAAGTGGATTTCGAACATAGTACTGGTGATCAAGAAAACCTGCAAGCTTAGAGTTTGCATCGACTTTAGAGATTTGAATAAAGCTACTCCTAAGGTCGAATACCCAATGCCGATTACCGATCAGTTGGTTGATGCAGCATCTGGACAAAAAATCATCAGTTTATGGATGACAATGCAGGATATAATCAAAATTTTATGGCTAAGGAGGATATTCACAAGACTGCTTTTCGATGTCGTAGTGCAATCGGCTTGTATGAGTGGGTTGTTATGACTTTCGGGTCAAGGAGTGCTGACGCCACGTATCAACGAGTGATGAATTATATATTTTATGATCTTATCGGATTGTTGGTTGAAATCTATATTGATGATGTGGTGGTTAAATCTAAGGAGATTGATGAACACATAGTCGATTTGAAAAGAGTATTGGAAAGGGCAAGAAAATATGGATTAAGGATGAACCCAACCAAGTGTGCTTTTGGTGTATCGACTGGGCAATTCCTTGGAATTCTTAGTACATGAAAGGGAATTGAGATACCTCAGAGGTGTATTAATGCTATCAAAGATATAAAACCTCCAGAAGAAAAGACAAAAACACAACCATTGATCGGCAAGATTAGTTTTGTAAGACGGTTTATATCTAATTTATCTGGTAGGATAGAGCCGTTCACTCCATTGCTCAGATTGAAGGACGATTAGGAGTTTGTTCGGGGGGTGAAGCAACAGAAAGCTTTGGATAGTATAAAAGAATATTTGAGTACTCCTCCAGTACTTATTCCTCCAAAGAAAGGGATTCCTTTTAAGTTGTATCTATCAGCCGATCAGAACACTATCGGCTCTATCCTTATCCAAGAGGTTGAAGGTAAAGAACGAGTTATATTTTACCTAAATACGAGGCTTTTGGATGAAGAAATCAGATATTCACCGGTGGAAAAATTGTGTTTATGTTTACATTTTTCTTTTACGAAGTTGAGACATTATTTGCTTTCCAATGAATGCACGATAGTCTGTAAGGCTGATCTGGTGCGATATATGCTATCGGCTCCAGTTTTAAAGGGAAGGATCGGGAAGTGGATTTTTGCTTTAATAGAATTTGATCTAAAATATGAATCGGCTAAGGCAGTCTAGGGGCACGCGATAGCCGATTTCATTATTGAACACCGGGATAGCTCAATTGAACATGTTGAAATTATGCCCTGGATATTATTTTTTGATGGATCAGTTTGCACTCATGGATGTGGTATCGGCTTGGTGATTATATCACCTAGGGGGCAAGTTTTCAGTTTGCATTTACTATTAAACCTTTTTCTACTAATAATCAAGCTGAGTGTGAGGCCGTTCTGAAAGGTTTACAATTGTTGAAGGAGGTTGAAGCCGATGCTGTTGAGATGATGGGAGATTCATTATTAGTGATTAGCCAGTTGTCCGGAGAATATGAGTGTAAAAATGATGTCTTGATGGTTTACAATGAGAAGTGTCAAGAGTTGATGAAAATTTTCAGGGTAGTTACTTTGAAGCATATCCCTCGAGAACAAAATGTTGAGGCTAATAATTTAGCTCAGGGTGCATCGGGTTATAAGCCGATGTTGAAAGATGTAGAGGTAGAAGTTGCATACTTGCAAGCCGATGATTGGAGGTTTGAGATACTTGAGTATTTGAAGGATCCTTCTAGACCGGTTTCTAGGAAATTGAGGTATAAAGCACTTAAATACGTTTTGTTGGATGATGCCTTGTACCATCGGACTATTGATGGGGTTCTATTAAGATGTTTGAGTTTAGAAGAAGCAAAAGTTGTCATGTGTGAAGTGCATGAGGGGGCATGTGGTACTCATCAATCAAAAAGAATGCTCCTCATCAAAATGATGTTAAATCTGTCAATGCTACTAATAGGAGGGCCATGTATGTTAAGAAGCTTATCCATTATCAAAGCCGATACAATTTCTCCTCTAGCCTGAATCTTGTTAGAAAAGTACAAGCCGATTGGAAGCTATCCCATACCAAGTTGGCGTGCAACAACTATTGGATGGTAAAATTCATATCATGGCTGTACATTCCTGCCTTGGGATATGCCTGTAGGGAGAATACAGGGGGAGATTGCTGCAGTTAGGACCTCTCTAGGTTTCTCAAACCTTTCATCATTGATCTCATCTAATCTGAAATCGGCTGGCAGTTCATAATGCAAGAAGGATTCATTAGCAAACCAGATTTTGTTATCTCTAGGGAATCCATCACAAAAGTTTCCAAACCAGTTCTGGAAATGCTCAGTCGATGGTCCTGAACCAGCATAAATAGTAACTGCCTCTCCAAAAGACGTACATCTACGTGTCAAGTTTGAATCATCATCATCCTTTGGATCGGCTAAAGAGGGGAACTCAGCTTCACGGAGTGCTGGTCTTAGTGCTACCTTTAGAGTGTGCAGGTTAAGCCAGAGCTGCACGAACCACCATTGGCCACCTGTACTGACACTTAAGTCCATGATGAGTTTGGTCGATGACTAGCTCAAGGTTTGGAAACTGCACCTAGCAAGTATTTGCCCAAGGGAAATTGCTTTTTTGATACTATGCCTTTGGCTAAGTGCTGCCAGTTAGCTGTTGGACCGCAAGTAGAGCCACAGATGAAAAATTCATCCAACCACATGAGAAGAAACGCAGTATGCTCTCTAGCCGATACTGGGCCTGTTCCCAAGTTCTCTGAGATGAACCCTGACCATCCTCCAATATTATTGGTCTTGAATCTGTGAGTGCACTTGGTCTTCAAACTGATGGGATTAGCCGATGTGGTGATGTGTAGACCAGTGATCATAACGATGTCAACAACGTGGGGGTCATCAGCCCATGATTAAACATAAAAGCATTAAGGGTATCGGACCAGAAGTATGCGGCAGCCGATAGGATTGATTTGTCCTTCATATCGGCTACTGACAGAGATAAGCACTGGGTTATTCCAATCTCGTCCCAGTGATCCTATTTGTTTGTGGCTATTCTCTTATACCAATTAGTCCATCCATCGACTTGGGATGGCCAAGACCTAAAGGTGGCGGTCCAACGAGACAAGGTTGGCTTTGTCTGTCTAAAAAGGATTCTCTGTCTCTTCATTGATCAGGGTGGTTGGATCTGTGTCGCCTATTGGACCCAAGAAGAAGTGATTTGAACCTTTCAGGCTTGGGATGGCTATTTGGTGTGCTAGATGCTACAGATTGAAAAAGAGAGATTGAGAACAGGAAAAAGGCGAGAAAGAGGAAAAGAAGTTTTGAGCCGATGGAACATACCTCAGGAAATTCCGTGATTGGAGCACTTGATGGGCTCGATGAAGACGCCATTGGTTTGCGAGTGATCGTCGCCGGAGATGATGTTCGCCTAGCTGGTCACCGGAGGGCTCGAGAAAGATCGCCGGAGTTGGTGAGGGAGGCTTGGTGGCTTGAGCGGTTAAAACTGAGTTAACTCCGTGAAATTTCCGGAAAGGCGGTTGCTTTTTGTGAAAGTAGGTGCGTAACGGTTGGAAGAGATAACCCTAGATTCTTACGGGATCAACGAGATAATTCCGTTGCATCATATAATACTTCAGAATTGGGGGGCATGTGTTGACGATGGAATTTGGCAGGCATATGAATCGGAAATAGGATCCAATTCAAAACAGATTTGAAGATATGTGGGATTCTCGGAAACAGAGTGCGCATCGGCTGGAAGACTGTATCGGCGGATACCGAGTTTAATATGGATAGCTGATACAACCGATATTGGTTATGTGATCAATATCGGGTTCGAAAGAAGGATTGTAATGATGTTGCCCGGCAAGGATGGAGTTCAAGATTGGCAATTGTATCTATTAATTCGGATTTTATGTAATTTCCTTGTAGATGTTTTCAGTAAGAGTCTGCCAAAGGGACTTGTTTGATAGTTGGAGTTGTAGTAGGACAATATGAATCGTGTCCACCATGGACAAGTTTGTATTTTCAGGTATAAATATAAGCCCGAGATCTTGTAAATAATTAACATCAGTTCAATCAATCTCGGCGCATCGCCAACCTTTTTCGTTACTTTGTTCCAACGAGTTCTTGCTTGCGAGTCGAGCTGCCTTGGTTTCGATCTTCGGCGAAGAGGTAAAACTTGTTATGGCGATTTGCATTATCAGCATTAGTGCTTACATCATTATGACACTCTAATTCTATCTTGTGAATCTCCGAGTTATCATATATATTATATAATCTGGAGTGACAATGGTTTCTACCTGCATCGGCCGATCTCTATCTAGGGTTTTATTGATAAGAGCTAGATTGACTTATTGGTTTAAATTATATAATATATCTACCCTTCTGAAAAGGCAACCATCAGCTTGATTGTCCAAATATTATGCTTCTTTTCATACTTAATGTTGCATCAGTTAAGTTTGGTCTATTAAGTCGTGCTTAGAATCATGATCTCTAGCCTACTTTATGGATGTTAATAAGGATAGTATCGGGGTTTCAGCCCATGTCACCTGTTATAGTTGTTTTACATGGTTTTAGGCATTGTTTAATATGCTATATCTGCCCCTTATATCAGGGTCTATTCTAATATAAATATATCGCACAAACCGCCAACCTGATTGGTGATAGTTAGATATATTTGTTGCAATAGAATATCCTAGTATAAGGTTGTATTGGAGCTATAGTGGAGACACGCTTAAGTCTGGGCATTGGCTATGATATGAATACATATAATCGTTGTTTCACGTTATTTTAGACTTGGGCAATTTATACTATCTCGGTTAAGTCCAATCTATCCCAATTGCTGATTTCTAAAATAATATTGATTTATAGATTATATAATACTAATATTTACAGCTGATGGATCAAGTTTAAGATTAGTTTGTTATTGAATATGCCTTACAGCCGATTCACCCTACACTGTATCGGCTAGGCTACATCACGATATGACATCGGCTTCCTAGATGATCGATTATCATTTACTAATAAAACTTGCATGTTTCATCTTGTTGATTGCAGGATCAAATCACCTGGCATGCCCTTGAACCCGAAAGCAAGTTTTGGACCTGCAATGGAGTTAAGTAGATCTCCCAGGATAGTGTTTGTTTTTTTGCATCAATAGTAAGAGGTGGGTTTAGAGGTGGTGACAGTCTTCGAGATCACTTAAGTCCTCTCTGTCCGGGTGCGTAGTAGAGTGAGTTCTGGTAGCAGTGGGCAAACCAATGCTCGAAGTATTGCGATATGATTAAATTAAGCTTTCTAAACGATCATGCGCTTCGCTAGAAAATCCTCTCTACCCTTTGCCAATATTGACTTGTGTCCATGA
Organism: Oryza punctata; assembly: GCA_000573905.2. NCBI lineage: Eukaryota > Viridiplantae > Streptophyta > Magnoliopsida > Poales > Poaceae > Oryza > Oryza punctata. Next base: position 21,707,476 of record CM002490.2, on the reverse strand, counting down.
ATGAACCTGTTGAAGAGTTGAACACCTTCGTTCCCTGTGATTCGATACCTTGAAATACTTTCGGGTGAAGTGCTACAGTGGTATATCCATACGCTTGCGGATTTTATCTGTGAACGTTAAGAAATACCAATTGCCATGCTTAATTACCACTAGCTTAGATAATGGGACAATGACATTATTTCACTCTAGTATCTTGATGAGTTGTGAGCTCGTGACATCTGACCATTTTTGATTGGTCGTAATTATCCAACTAAAATATGGCTTAATGGTGGGCTGTGGGTGCATGAGTTTTGATTGTCGCACTCATGACAATTAAGGACCGGTTCACGGGAAACCCTTGGAGGACTTACCAGGCTTACCACAAGCAAGAATGGGCAACTGTTGGGCTTGTAGTGTAACTTTCCCTAGCTGACGTTCATAGGCAAGGGTGGGCATGATGGAGTTGGGTCAGCTCCGGTTTTAAAGGTTGATCAGCTTCCGGATTCACTGCGACACAAGAGGGGGCTGCCTACCCCGATTTTAAGGGTGGGGACGAAACCTGAAGTGTGGTTCTCTTGGTTAGGGGGATTTATGCGAAGGCTCTTGTCACAATCACTTGCATGGTGACGTGTCATGCATGACACGGTGACATATGGTGGATTGTGTCTTGTGGGTACAGTTGTGCACCTCTGGCCAGAGTAAAACTATTCGAATAACCTTGCCCGCGGTTATGAGCGATCGATCGGCTTCACCGTGATTAGTCCCACTCAATTAATTAACTTGACTTAATGAACTGGTGTGGTTCAGGTGGTTTGGTTGGGCCTGTTCAACATGGTGTAGCATTGTTCAGTAGAGATATAATCTCGCCTTAATTGATCAATTGTTTTACTATTTTCCGACTATAAATATTTACAATTGCCTTTATGCAAATAGCCATAAACCCTCCTTTATCTCCCCTTGCACGTTTGCATCATTGGTGTGGCTTGCTAAGTACGGTGGTTGTTCTCAGCCTTGCTATTATTCCCCCTTTTCAGAAGTGTAGTGGTTCTGAGCTAAAGACGAAGTTAGAGGACCGAGGCTTATACCCGAGTTGAGTTTTTGCCTATGGAGTGGAATTGAAGCCCCGCTAGGATCGTCTTTTCCGCTGCTGTTGTTTCCTTTCGGTGTGAGGACTAAGTGTCTCTTCTATAAGTATTTACGCTTTATTTATGTTTGGATATGTATATTAATTTATCGTTTTGTGTACCCTGGCTGATTCCTGTACAGGGATTTAATACACAAAATAGTCTGGCAACTTAGGCGAAATTTCTGGCCGTAACACCAACTTCACTAACCGTTATAAGCCAGCTATAGATAGAGATCACTCTATTCACTTTCAACACACACTTCAAGGAGGTATTATATCTACTTCAACACACACGTAAAGAGTAGTTTCGCTAACTGTTAGACCGTGTGTTGTTTGCTTGTGTGTAGGTGTATGGTTTACATCAGTGATGGGGATGTAACCATACTAGGTTCTTTGCTTAAGCAACTTGAACAATAAAAGTCAAGTGGGTTAAGGTCTTATCTTTAGTTCAACCCCTCTCTTCCTTCTCTCCCCGTCCCGGCAACAGATGGCCAGTGTTAGAGAGAAGAAGAAGAACAACAACAACACTGTGCTAGAGTCACAGATCAATGGTTCAATTGAAAGAAACAATATACCCTAATGCCAGATGAACCCCTGCTAGTGATAAACTTTTGGTGTCCAAGATCAAATGATGGGTGCATTGATGCAGGAGATGCCAAGCTCGATGCAAGGTCAAATGTAGCAAAAGTAACTCCAGCAGCAGATGCACACTCAGATGCAATCCCAGAATCAGAATCAGTGTCAAATCCAGTATATTCAAGAGCAAGCACCCGCAACTTCAGCTAGTATACCACCAAGTTCCCAGCAGACAAGCACATCCAAGCCACCGCCAATCCATGAAGCGACTAGTGATGCATGCTATGGTTATGGTTTACAATGGCAGTTTTTGCAAAGTGTCCGACCGTCCATGGAAGGTGTACGACAGGTCACCGATAGAAGATGAGATGCAGAGCCCCAGAAGGACTAGAGCTTCAGGCCAACTGATCATCAAGAATTATGGTGTATTATAGTTAAAACCTAAGAAGAGGAAGATAGCAGCATGGACCCTAGAAGGTATCAGCAACATGGTCATGAGTGACGCAGAATTCTCTGGAGGGTATGAAGAAAATTCTCTCGTGGTGCACGTCAGTTGACTCGGCACCTCAGGTTGTATGGTTCGCCCGAGTTTGAAGGTGATAAATATGAAGGAGTGTGCTCTAATGATGATGAAACTGAAGTGATCCTTGAAGGATTGATTGAAAAAGAGTTGGAGTTTAAAGCGTCTACTAAATAAAGGAGAAATTGGACACTCCGTTAACATATGCATCCTAACCCACCCCCATTGTGGAGACAATAACCTGCAAGGTTAAGCTCTATGAAGAAGGTCATATGTTTCCTGGGTGTGGGAATAGATCATGTGCCTAAGTACTATCAGTTGAATTTGGTCCTAGCTAACACCATGGAAGATCAAAGGACACCACTGCAACCCCTTTTGTCAACCCATGGTTGTTGGTAATAGTAGCAGCAATTTTTTCGGTCTTCAACCAGCTCCAACCCTAGTGGAGACCAACAGTGGTGGTAGAAATATGGTAAACAAGCTTCATGAGTCCCTCCTTGCTCCAGTTTTAGTTGTGAGTGTGCCGACCCAGAAGAATGCATCTTCGGACTAACCAAGTCAGATTTTTTTTCAACTTCTTGGGGCCATGACACCACCTCAGCGAATGTCCAGTTCCGAGACCAACGAGAGTAGTCTGCTGTTGTTTCAACTGTGGGAAGATAGGTCATTTCTTAGAAGGTTGTCCAATGCCAAAGCGTCATTATCGTCAGGTCAACAACATTATTGCAACATCTTTGCCTTCTCAAGTTATATCAATTCCTGTACAAAGTGGCCAGATCTAGTCAAAGTACACTAGCAGAACAGGAGATACCAACTGTCACTTGATTGTGAAGCTTCCACCACGGCAAATTGTTATTAAAGGCACCGAAAAGTCACCATTCTTCAGGAGGCAACCGCCCCAAAGCAACAGAACCAGCACTAGCAAGGCATGCAATGCCAGAGAATCAGTAATCAACTGCAACTGCAAGGGGACAGTTTGCTTCTTCAGCAGCTCCCACAACAAATCTATCCAGCACCAGGTCACACGGCTGCCATCAAAGTTAGCGACGCCCCTCGTGTTGCTCCAACCCAGATGTACAGCAACAAATCGTAGCTTGGGCACCCCATGAGCAAAAAAGTCCTACCTACTACAGCTACGAAGAGGACTGTTGTTCTTCCTTGGAAGGTCAGCATGCAAAGCAATGTCCTTGGTCGAATTTCAGACCGTAAGAAATACAAAAACAAGTCAACCATGCAAAACCACAGGAGTGAATGTCGTACCAGTCAAGGTTTCTGCTAGTCAAGGCCTACAACAGTCTACATATGTTTAATTTTGTGGTACTTTTCCTTGTACACAAAAGTGTTTTATGGCGGTTATGTAATAAAAAGGGAATCTTGCATAAAGCTTGAGTTAGACAGTTTTTCCTATCATTTGATTCATCGTGTTGACCCAAAAGGTGAATTGATCTGTGAACTTGTCAGTGACACAATAAACCTAGAGTTTCTTTTCTAGCTCATCGCAATCCATTGAGCTGTGAGCCCGAATTCTCAGCCAAGGAATGGTTAGCCAGCGAAGTGAGAATAATGGTTAGATCGCCGTAACACTCAACATGATGAGACCTCTCTAAAGGACAATATAAGTTGTACTTCAAGTGGATCAATAGAATGATGAAACATTTGAGAGTAATGTCATATAAGGAATATCGGAACTCTCTAACGTTGGAAGCTTATTATGGAATAGTAAGTGGAAACATCGCCATAGTGGTGTGAATATGGATCAAGAATACATGTTCTTGTATCAAGGTAACCGTTACAGTTTCCAAAAAAAACCTTCTCAGTATTTCTCGGAAGTCAAGCAAGAAAAGATTCCATACATGGGTCAGAAAAGCTGCGAAACTCATGTCCAGAAAGGTGTAGCCAGCACAGCAGAGTGTATGATAGAGAATCCCTCTCGGTGAATGGCCTCTACTTAAGGATTGAAAGCGAACTTGTTATGGTCAAAGTTCAGAAACTCTTGGCCATAGCAAAGATAGTTTTTACAGTTGTCCATATTCCGGTATTTGTGGGAAGGCAACTGCAGAGCTTATAGCCTATTGTCACACCCTGGAGTTTCCCCTTCTAGCTTTAAATTCATTAAATAAATCGCCTAAAAGAAATTGTTTAATTAACCTAGAGTAAAATCCCAATTAATAAATTTATTTAGTTAATGGGAATAGGCATGGTGGAATTTTTCTTGTGTTCTCCATCCAAAATACACTAACGGGATTTTTAGTGAATTTTCAGAGCCCTACAAATAATTTTAAAACCAACTAAACCTTTTTCTCTAATGCAATAATCCAAGGAAAAATCATTTTCCTTTTTTTCCTTTTTTCCTTTTTCCCTTTCTTTTCTTTTTTTTCCCTTCTTCCCTCCTTTCCCCTTCATAGGGCCGATGGCCCAGCTCACCCCTCCCCTCTCCCCACCTTCCCCCTCCCTCCCTGTGGGCTGGCCCACGACCGCGGCCTCTCTCCGCACCTCCACCGCAAGTCCACTCCACCTCCCCCGCACGGCTCGGGCCGCCAACAGGTGGGGCCCACCTGTCGGGCCCGTTCCTCACCTCCAGTCGGTCGACGCGCCGCACACCTCTCCCACATCACCCGTGCCACCCGTACCCACTCCCCCACACCGCCGTGCCACCCGCGCTGCACCTTGAGCGCGGGATTCGAAATCAAATCCCGGCTCTCTCTCTCCTCTCTCCACTCTCCCACTCGCTGCCAAAATCGGCCGCCGCCGGCCACGTCTGCCCCTCCCCTCTCTCTTTTTCCCCAACGACCGTCCGCTCTCCTGCCCTCTAGCACCGTGTTGACGACGAAATTTGGTAAATCTGGAGTTAAGACCGAAGCGGATTTGGAAGGAAATCGGTAAAAGAAAACGCGTATAAATCGGCTTCGGAACTGCATCAGCTACGGTATGGATCGGCTGATATTGAACCGGACAAAAAAGTCGATGTAGCCGATTCCGACAAGGGGATGTTGGAACCATTGTCAGGTTCATTTAAAGTGCTTCATGAGGATTGCCACGTATGGATTGAGTCCGAAAAAGACAATTGTATCTATTAATTAGGAATAGTTTGTTAGTTTCCTTTTAATTTTAGGAAAGTGTGTTTAGTGTCCGGTAAGGACTTTATGTTTTCCTTTTATCTTTAGGAAAGTTCGAGTCGTGTCCGATATGGACTAGTATCTACCCATGGGTATAAATATGTACACCCGGGGCTATGTAAATTATCTCTAGATCAATACAACTTCGGCGCATCGCCACCCTCTTTCTAAGGTTTTTACTTATCAACCGGCGGAATTTGGCACCTGACGCGGGGCTGCATCTGCTTTCGATCTCCGGCGAAGGGGTAAGCCCTACGTTCCGTCGGGCCCTGGTGAATCTATCAGCTACATTGGTGTTGTTCAAGGCTGCATCGCTTTGATCTCTTGGATCGCTCTGGTACGGTTGATATATTTACCTGATATCTCAATTCTATCTTAATTGCATTTTGTTTAGAGATGCATCGGTTTAGTTGGGACTGTCTCGGTTAAGTCTGATCTTCTGTCTTAGCCGATATATCTCTACAATCACAATGTTGTTCCAAATAGATTTGTTATATCCATCACATTAGACAGATCTATCGGTTCATCAAGTATTAGATTATCATATTGTTGACGATGAAATTTGGTAAGCAAATTTAATCTACAAGGATCGGAAACACAACCTAGTCTGAAGCGGATTTGAAAATATGCAGGGATATCAGGAACAGAGTGCGCATCGGCTGAAGTCCGAATTGGCTGTGAACTAGATTGGCAGAGTTAGAGTTGGACAAGGTTAGCCGATGAAGCCGATTTCAGTAATATGACTCGGTACACGTCATCGGGTTATGTTAACGTGATTAATATGGATTTCCATGTACGGATAGAGTCCTGAGAAGGCAATTGTATCTATTAATTAGGATATTTTATGTAATTTCCTTATAGATATTCTCCGGTAAGAGTCCGCCTAAGAGACTTGTTCGTTAGTTGGATTTGTATTAGGTTAATATGAGTCGTGTCCATGATGGACAATGTTTGTATTTTCGGGTATAAATATGATCCCGAGGTCTTGTAAATAATAACAACACAAGTTCAATCAATCTCGGCGTATCGCCACCTTTGTTTTCTATTCTCGACAAGTTTGTGTGCTTTCGAGTCGTGCTGGATCAATTTGATCTTCGGCAAAAAGGTATATCTTGTCATGGCGAGTTACATCATTAGGGCTAGTGCTTACATCTTTATGACACTCTAGTTCTTTGTTGTGATTCTCTGAGTTATCATATACGTTATATAACTTAGATCAACAATGCAATCTACTTGTATCGGCTAGTTTCTTTTTAGGGTTTCGTCGATATCGGCTAGATTACTTTGTTGGTTTAGATTATATAATGTATCTACCATCCCGAAAAGATAACCATTAGCTTGATTCTTTAGATCTCATGCTTCTGTTTATACTTAATGCTGCATTGGTTAAGTCCAACCTATTAAGTCGTACTTAGAAGCATGATATCTAGCTTGCCTTATGGTTGTTAATAAGGATAGTATCGGAGTTTCAGCCGATCTTACCTGATATAGATGTTTTACATCGTTCTATACTTTGTTTAATGTTCTATATCTGCCCTTTATATCAAGATCTAATCTAATATAAATATATTAAGTTTGACACCAATCTAATTGGTTATAATTGAATATATTTATTACTAGAGAATATCTTAGTATAAAGTTGTATCGGAGCTATAGCCGATACATACTTAAACCTAGATATCGGCTATGACATTAATCTACATAATTATTATTTCATGTTATTTTTAGACTTGGGCAATTTATACTGCCTCGGTTCAATCCGATCTATCCCAATTGCTTGTTTCTAAAGTAACATTGATGTATTGATTATATAATATTAGTCTCTACAACTGATATACTAGTTTTAGGGTTAGTTCTATCATTAACTATACCTTATAGCCGATTCATGCTTTATTGCATCGGCTAGGTCACATACGATATGAAATTGGCCCTATGGCTGATTGTCTATCGTTTTCTAACATTATTTGCATGTTTCTTCTTGTTGATTGCAGGATCAAATCAACTGGCACGCCCTAGAACCTAAAACCCTAATTTTGGACCTGCACTAGAGTAAAGCAAACCTCTCAGGCCAGTGTGTGTTTTTTTACATCAACACGCTTTTGGCACGCCCGGTGGGACCACGTGTCATCATGTCTCCAAACATCACTGAAGTTTCTGAGGATAACATCTTCCCGGTTACGATCGAGCAGCTGAGTGACGAGCAGAGAGAAGAGATGCAACAAATGCTGAACCAACTCCAATGCCAGTATCTGCACTCATTCACAGTCACTCGGCAAGGTACGGTTATCCAAAGAACTAAAGTCCAAGTGCCGACAATCGTGAAGTAAGACCCAAGTACTTCCGGATCAGGAGAGGAAAAAGATAAACAAGCCAAAGTCGAACCAAGTGATCAAGAACTCCACACATTACAAGATCGCATTGATTCGGCTGTACATCACGCCTTGGTCAATCAATCCGGAGTGCTCGTGAACACCTTGACAAATATGATCAAGACAGTAGTCGATGGAACGATAGCCGAGGAAAAGGCTAAAGGACCCATATATTTGCTGGACAGCACGTTCCCGGGGTACAGAACTGTGAAGACAGACATCGGTGGGAGTCAAGGAAATCAGCAAGTACTTCAAACCCAGGCTCCATCGGCTCCTTACTCAAGTTCAAATATTCCATCAATTCTAACCAGATCACAGCCGATCACCTAGGGGCAAGCATCAACTCAGTTAACACCAGAGCAATTGATCAGTATCCTTCATCCGAAACCGCCAGCTGTTGATACATCTTACTAGATTCCTTCGGTTCCACAACAGCCGATTGGGATTACTCAGTCGATTGGCCAGCAGTACAGTACAGAGCAACTCCCATACGTACCACCTCAAGGCATATCGGTTGGATTCAATCATCTTTATCAGCCTCACTCACCACGACCTCAGCCGATCCAATATGGTCAGATGGATCCACTTCAGCAGCAATATGGTGGAGCAACACCTCATCAACCTTGGGCCGATATGATCGCTGACGTCATGAGGGAGCAATTTGGGCTTAAGCCAAAAGATAATAGCAACATGTATCGGCACCCATATCCAGAATATTTTGATCGGGTTCCACTGCCAAACCGGTACAAGGTGCCAGACTTTTCCAAGTTTTTAGGACAAGTCAATGTATCGACTTATGAGCATGTTAGCCGATTTCTAGCTCAGTGTGGTGTGGCATCGGCTACAGAGGCCCTCAGAGTTCGCTTCTTCCCACTCTCATTGTCTGGATCGGCGTTTACATGGTTCTCATCTTTGTCGTATAACTCAATAAGGAGTTGGGCCAATCTGGAGAAACAATTCCACAAGTACTTTTTCAGTGGGGTGCAAGAGATGAAGCTATCGGACCTCACAGCAATCAAGCAAAAGTCAGATGAATCAGTTCCAGATTATATTCAACGATTCAGAGTTGTGAGAAATAAATGTTATAGCTTGGCCCTGACAGATTCTCAGCTAGCCGATTTGGCCTTCCAAGGTTTGTTGGCGCTGATAAGAGAGGTTTTCGGCTCAAGACTTTGAGAGTTTAGCTCATCTAGCTCAGAAGGTATCGGCTCATGAGACAAGATTCCAAGAAGCAAGGAAGTTCATTAAAAAGGCAAACAACGTAAACAATGTCTATAATTATGAGTCTGACTCCGAAGATGATGACCCGGAAATCAATGCAGCCGAGTGGGCTAAGAACAAGAAGACTGTGGTCTGTCAGTGGGTTAAGAATGCTGGAAAAGAGGAAAGATTTGACTTTGACATTACCAAAGCCGACAAGATTTTTGACCTTCTCCTCCAGGAAAAACAAATTCAACTGCCAATAGGACACGTCATTCCATCGGCTGAGGAGTTAAAAAAGAGGAAATATTGCAAGTGACATAATACAGGATCCCATGCACCAATGATTGCAAGATTTTCAGGCAACAGATCCAGTCAGCTATCGAACAAGGAAAGATTAAGATTGATGATTCCAAGAGGCCGATGAAGATAGATGGACACCCCTTTCCAGTCAACATGGTGCACCCTGGATATAATCGGAATACAGCCGATGGAGATAAAAACTACACTAGGAGTATCAGATCGGCTGGCATGATCAACAAATATCAAAACAGGCGCCAAAGGGAAGAGGAGTTATATTATCAGGAAAGTGAAAGATATTTTGATCCTCATTGGAGTTGCGAATTTTCCAGATTTTGTTGTAATGAGGGTATGAAATTGCCATCTATCGAAGATTGTCCCGGATGTAGTAATCCCGATGCACAGTTTGTTAGAAGTTCAAGTCGACAGGGTGCAGCCATACATCGGCTGATTCAATCAAGGTTGCCAGTTCATGAGAGACTTGGACGATGCGACAAAATAATGATGAAGATGATTCACCCGGAGAATCCAAGCCAATGTATCCTCAATGGTGCCCTTCTGGATTATTCACCAAAAATCAGAAAAGAAGAGTTTAAAGGATAAGAAATAGGGAACAGTTCCAGGAGGTTGAAGGGGAAATCGAGCATCGGCTCAGGCAGAAAACCAAGAAAGTCTGGCGCGTAAAGAGCAAAGCGGCGCCAGCCGATGAAGTCAGAGCCAATCGCAACAAGAATCAACAGCATAAGGGCAAGGAAGTGATGTCATCTGAGATAAACATGGTTTTCATGTTGCCAGCTGAATATGCAGTAGAGCAAGTCGTCGAGCAAGAAGAAAATTTGCCATCGGCTAAATTGATGTCATCTCCACAGCAAGCCGTCTTTGAGAAGCCTGAGGGAACTGATCATCGGTACCTCAAGCCACTCTATGTTAAGGGATTTGTCAACGGTAAGCCGATGTCAAAGATGCTAGTCGATGGAGGAGCAGCTGTTAATTTAATGCCTTACACAACATTCAGAAAGCTTGGGAAGAATTCAGAGGACTTGATCAAGACTAACATGGTTCTGAAAGATTTTGGCGGGAATCCATCTGAGACCAAGGGAGTTCTGAATGTAGAGCTAACCATCGGCAGTAAAACAATTCGAACCACGTTCTTTGTTATTGACGGGAAGAGTTCCTACAGTCTGTTGTTGGGAAGAGATTGGATCCATGCTAATTGTTGCATCCCTTCAACAATGCATCAAAGTTTGATTCAATGGCAAGGAGACCAAATCGAAATCGTGCCAGCCGACAGGTCAGTCAATGTAGCTTGTGCCGATTTATCTATTTGGGAGATGGAAGGAATTGACTGTTTATCTGGAAAAGTTTGGCAAGGAGATTACTTAAAGATTTCTGATGATGCCATACAGACAACAGGAGATGGAGAGCCCCAATTCTTGTTTTGAGGGCGCCGTGGAGGGTTCCAACTTGTACACAGAGGATACTATTGATGATGTCGACGGCAAGCTTGGGCAAGGTTTTATGTCGGCCGACGAACTAGAGGAAATCGATATTGGACCAGGTGATAGGCCTAGGCCGACATATATTAGTAAGGGTTTACCAAAAGAATTTAAATGTAAATTAATTGCACTCTTAAAGAAGTATAGAGATTGTTTTGCCTGGGAATACTATGAGATGCCAGGACTTAGCCGATCGATAGTTGAACATCGGCTCCCTATAAAACCAGGATATCAGCCATACAAGCAACCCCCAAGACGTTGTAAAGTTGTAATGTATGATGCTATCAAGGCCGAATTTACAAGACTTTATGAGGCTAACTTTGTTCGGCGTTTTATATGAAATTTGTCCGGCCGATTAGAACCATTTACTCATTTGTTAAGGTTGAAAGTCGATCAAGAATTTGTTTGGGGAGAGAAGCAGCAGCAGGCTCTGGATAATATCAAGGAATACTTGAGTACTCCTCCAGTTCTTATACCACCACAGAAAGGGATTCCATTCAGATTATACTTGTCAGCCGATCAGAACTCTATCGGCTCAGTCTTGATCCAAGAAGTTGAAGGTAAGGAAAGAGTTATATTTTATCTTAGCAGACGTCTCTTGGATGCAGAAACAAGGTATTCACCAGTGGAGAAATTATGCCTGTGTTTGTATTTTTCCTGCACAAAGTTGAGACATTATCTACTCTCCAATGAGTGTGTTATAGTATGCAAAGCCGATGTGGTGCGATATATGTTATCGGCTCCAGTTATGAAAGGACGAATTGGGAAGTGGATATTTGCTTTGTCAGAATTTGATCTCAGATATGAATCGGCTAAGGCAGTTAAAGGGCAAGCGATAGCCGATTTTATAGTTGAACACAGGGATACCAGCATTGACAACATTGATATTATGCTATGGACTTTATTCTTCGATGGATCTGTTTGCACTCATGGTTGTGGCATCGGCTTGGTAATCATATCGCCTAGGGGGGCAAGTTTTCAGTTTGCTTTTACTATTAAACCATACTCTACAAATAATCAAGCAGAATATGAAGCTGTTCTCAAGGGACTACAATTATTGAGGGAGGTTGAAGCCGATGCCGTTGAAATCATGGGTGATTCATTATTGGTGATAAGTTAGTTATCTGGGGAATATGAATGCAAAAATGATACTTTGATAATATATAATGAAAAATGTCAAGAGCTGATGAGAACGTTCAAGACAGACGTATTCCTAGGGAGCAAAATATCGAAGCCAATGATTTAGCTCAAGGTGCATCAGGCTACAAGCCGATGTTACAAGGGGTTGAAGTAGAAGTGGCCTGCATTCCAGCCGATGATTGGAGGTTTGATGTTTTTGTATATTTGAAGAATCCTTACAAATTGGTTTCAAGGAAATTGCGTTATAAAGCTCTCAAATATGTTTTGTTGGATGATACATTATACTATCGGACGATTGATGGAGTTCTTTTGAAGTGCTTAAGCATGGAAGAAGCAAAAGTTGTTATGTGTGAGGTTCATGAGGGTATTTGTGGGACACATCAATCGGCTCATAAGATGAAATGGTTAATTCGAAGAGTTGGATATTTCTGGCCGATAATGCTGGGCGATTGTTTCAGGTATTACAAGGGTTATCAAGATTGTCAGAAATTTGGAGCAATTCAGAGCGCACCAGCATCGGCTATGAACCCTATTATCAAGCCATGGCCGTTTAGAGGTTGGGGTATTGATATGATCGGCCCGATCGCTCCACCATCAAGCAAAGGACATAAGTTCATACTAGTTGCGACTGATTACTTCACAAAGTGGGTTGAGGCAGTCCCTTTGAAGAAAGTTGATAGGAAATATGCCATTGATTTTGTTAAGGAACATATTATCTATCGGTTTGGTTTGCCACAAACGATTACAACTGATCAAGGTTCTATATTTATATCTGATGAGTTTGTTCAGTTTGCCGATAGCATGGGAATTAAGTTATTGAATTCCTCACCATATTATGCACAAGCAAATGGACAGGCCGAAGCATCTAACAAGAATTTGATCAAGTTGGTAAAGAGGAAGATAGCCGAATATCCCAAGAAGTGGCATACTATTTTGGCTGAATCATTGTGGTCATATCGGATGGCTTGCCATGGTGCCATTCAGGTACCTCCTTATCAACTAGTTTATGGGCATGAAGCTGTGTTACCATGGGAAACCAATATCGGCTCCAGAAGGATTTCTTTACAAGATGAGTTAACAGCCGATGATTATCATAATTTGATGGTTGATGAGTCAGAGGATTTGGTTCAAGCCAGATTGCGAGCCCTCGAGAAAGTTAGAAAAGACAAGGAGAGAGTTCCAAGGCATTACAACAAGAAGGTTGTGCCCAAATCTTTTGAAGAAGGCGAGCTGGTTTGGAAATTGGTGCTGCCGATAGGGGCCAGAGATAATAAATTCGGCAAGTGGTTGCCGAATTGGGAGGGGCCTTTTCAAATTCATAAATGCGTTTCTAAAGGAGCCTACATGCTAAAAGGGCTTGATGGAGAAGTGTTTGGAAGATTGCTTAATGGGAAATACTTGAAGAAATACTATCCAAGTGTTTGGATTGGTTCATGATCGGCTGCGGTTTGCCGGTTTATGGTTGATAGCCGATGTGGTTACATCGCCATTAGATGGCCGATATTTTTATCGCCCTTAGACCTATAAGTTTGCAGCATTGTGTTCCCTACTCCAAACTTGGAGGGCATGGAGGACGAAAAGTTGGAAATTTTTGAGCAAAGTTGGATATTTTTGAGTAAAATTTTATCTCAGAATTTAGCTAAGTATAAAATCAGATATTGTTTCAGATAATTGTTTAAATGTTACATCAACCCAGAAAGTTTTGGATTGCCAGAATCGCACGCAGGCGAATTTGCTCGACCTCATCAATCATTTTGGCGTCTGCGGCATCAGTTCCTGGTACAAGTTTAAGGGATCTGTTGAGAGAGGCCAGATGTTTAATTGAGGACTTCAGTTTGGATTTTTGATCTTCAATGCCTTGAGGCAGATCGGCTATTCTTTTTTCTGCTTCAGCAATCTTTACTCGGCATTGACAGAGTTGGACTAAGAGATCAGATTCTTCTTGCCTAAGTCTATCCAATTCTTGCCTAGTTGATTCTGGGTCAGCCATCAATTCGTCTAACTTTGATTTCTCTTCATTTACTTGCTGTCGGCTGACTTGGATAGTTGCTTCAAGGGCTTTGTGGTCTAGCCGATCAAACATCCTTCGCTTTGCTCTCTCAAGCTTGAATTTATATTGTTCCAAGAAGATAGCAGGTGAGACAGAGTCAATCAGATCTTCTGGGAGTTGGTCTTGAATTTCTTGGAACCTAGATCTAGTTGAGCCAGAATCTGCAACTAGGCTATCTAGTGATGCATTCAGCCGATCTGCAATATCGGCTAATCTTGTTCTTAGCTCATTAGCCACTGGAGATTTTGCTTTGCTTGCTGTTTCTTCTTCTTCATCATTCATGAATTGCCTTATATCAAAGGAGAACATATGGGCTAGAGTCTAAAGAAAAGAAATGTGGGTAAGATTCATAAAGTTGGCCGATATAAGTTATAGTTGATAGTGATCTTACAGGAATTGGAGGAGAAGGGATTATAACAGTTGTATCCTCTAGGTGATGACTTCCTGTAGCGGATGCTGTGTGCTCACTTGAGGCTTGTTGAGGAGGTGATATTGCTTGGGTAGGCTAAAAATTTTACAAGTATTATAGACAGTGGATAAAAGTTAAGATATACAAAGTTGAAGAGAGTTTGTGCACCTGAGTTTTTCGAGGTCGACGTATGGGAGTTGGGGTTTTAGCTGGACTTGATGGGTTGACTTGGGGAGAATCGGCTCGAGAGGTTGGACAGGAGATATGGCCAGATTCACTAAGTTCAGTAGCAGCTTCATCTATCTCTTCCTCGATAATTGCTTCATCAAGGAATTCCTCCACAGATGGGTCAAGTGGAGTATCATCGGCTGAGGGTTTTTGCTTTTTGGTGGGCATCTTTTTCTTTGGTGCAGTTGGCTTGACGGCAGGTTTCTTGGAATTTCAAGGCTTAGAAGTCTATCCATTACTAGAGCCGATGGAATAATGCCTCTTGTTTGGATTTTGTCTGAGAAATATAGACCAATAGGCGGTTGTCCCATGCCAAGTTGCCTGGCAGCAATCATAGGATGATAGAATTCATAAGAAGACTGTATGTATCGGCCTTGATAGCATCATACAAGCAACCCCCAAGATGTTGTAAAGCTACAAGGAGTGATGGCCGATACGAAGATATCTCTGAAGCCTAGGAAATCCTCACTGTTCAGTTCATCAAGTCTGAGATTGGTTGGTAGTTCATAGTTGCTGTAATCTTCATAAGGAAACCGAACTCGAGACTCATGTGAGAATCCAGCATAAAATCTTTTGAACCATTCACAGAACTGATCAGCCGATGTGCCCATGCCAGGGTAGGACGATGCTGCCTCTCCGAAAGATAAGCATCGGCGTGTTGATTTATCATCGGCTAAAGATGGGAAAGATAGATCGTCTAGAGGGGTTCTATCGGCAACCTTGATGGTATACATATTGAGCCATATTTGAACAAACCACCAGGGGCCTCCATAGTTGGTAGAAGTATCCATGAGGAGTTTGGCCGATGTATGACTTAGGGTCTGGTATACTGCTCCCAAGAGATATTTGCCCAATGGGATGGATTTTTTGGATACTAAGGCTTCTGCTAGGTGTTGCCAATTTGCTGTTGGTCCACAGGTTGAGCCACAAAACAGGAACTTGTCTAACCACATCATTAGAAAGGTTGTGTGTTCCCTGGGGGAGACAGGTCCTGTACCCATGTTTTCAGTTATGAAGCCAGACCATCCTCCGATATTTTTAGTTTGGAATTTGTGGTCACACTTGACTTTAAAGCTAAAGGGGTTGGCCGATGAGGAGGTATCTAAGCCTGTCAGCATTTGGATATCTAACAGTGTAGGGGTCATAGGACCATGGCTGAATAGGAAGTTGTTCAAAGTATCAGACCAGAAATAGGGAGCAGCCGATAGCATGAGTTCATCTTTCTTTATATCGGCTAGAGAGAGTGAGAGGCATTGAGAAATACCTATCTCGTCCCAATGAGATTGCTTGCTGGCCGACATCCTCCTGTACCAGGTTTTCCATCCATCCACGGTCGATGGCCAAGATCTGAAGATGTTGGGCTAGTGTGTGGAGCTGGGTTTGGATTCTTTGAATGGGATGCGGTTGGTCTCGGAGTTGATGAACACAGTAGGGTCTTCATTGCCCATCGGCCCAAGGAAATAATGACCTGGTTCTTTTTCAATGGGGATTGCGATCAAGTCTCTCGGGTGCTGAAAAGGGAGAAAGGGAGAAAGAGAATTGAAGTAAAAGATGATCTAAGTTCAAGGATTGGATGGAAAAGGTGGTGGTTGATATGAATAGGGGTTGAGAAGAGTGGAGTACCTGGGGGATGCTCGCGGTGGTCGCCATTGGAGCAGAGAGTTGGTGTCGCCGATGGAGAAGGTGGATGCCGGTGAGGTCGCCGAAGTGGAGAGAGAAAGTATTCGCCGGAGTTCACAGGGAGATTTGGTGGTTTAAGTGGTGAAAACGGGGTTAACGCCATGAATTATCCGGGGAGCAGTTGGTATTTAAAGAAGTAGGTGTGTAACGGTCATAGGGGTAACCCTAGATTTTTGCGGTTGTGAATAGATAATTCCGTTGCATTATATAATACTTTGGAATTGGGGGGCATGTGTTGACGATGAAATTTGTAAGCAAATTTAATCTACAAGGATCGGAAACACAACCTAGTCTGAAGCGGATTTGAAACTATGCAAGGATATCGGGAACAGAGTGCGTATCAGCTGAAGTCCGAATTGGCTGTGAACTGGATCGGCAGAGTCAGAGTTAGACAAGGTTAGCCGATGAAGCCGATTTTAGTAATATGACCCGATACACGTCATCGGGTTATGTTAACGTGATTAATATGGATTGCCATGTACGGATAGAGTCCTGAGAAGGCAATTGTATCTATTAGTTAGGATATTTTATATAATTTCCTTATAGATATTCTCAGGTAAGAGTCCGCCTAAGGGACTTGTTCGTTAGTTGGATTTGTATTAGGTTAATATGAGTCGTGTCCCTGATGGACAATGTTTGTATTTTCGGGTATAAATATAATCCCGAGGTCTTGTAAATAATAACAACACACGTTCAATCAATCTCGGCGTATCGCCACCTTTGTTTTCTATTCTCGACAAGGTTGTTTTTTCGAGTCGCGCTGCATCAATTTGATCTTCGGCAAAAAGGTATATCTTGTCATGGCGAGTTACATCATTAGGGCTAGTGCTTGATTCTTTAGATCTCATGCTTCTGTTTATACTTAATGCTGCATTGGTTAAGTCCAACCTATTAAGTCGTACTTAGAAGCATGATATCTAGCCTGCCTTATGGTTGTTAATAAGGATAGTATCGGAGTTTCAGCCGATCTTACCTGATATAGATGTTTTACATCGTTCTATACTTTGTTTAATGTTCTATATCTGCCCTTTATATCAAGATCTAATCTAATATAAATATATTAAGTTTGACACCAATCTAATTGGTTATAATTGAATATATTTATTACTAGAGAATATCTTAGTATAAAGTTGTATCGGAGCTATAGCTGATACATACTTAAACCAAGATATCGGCTATGACATTAATCTACATAATCATTATTTCATGTTATTTTTAGACTTGGGCAATTTATACTGTCTCGGTTCAGTCCGATCTATCCCAATTGCTTGTTTCTAAAGTAACATTGATGTATTGATTATATAATATTAGTCTCTACAGCCGATATACTAGTTTTAGGGTTAGTTCTATCATTGACTATACCTTACAGCCGATTCATGCTTTATTGCATTGGCTAGGTCACATACGATATTAAATCGGCCCTATGGCCGATTGTCTATCGTTTTCTAACATTATTTGCATGTTTCTTCTTGTTGATTGCAGGATCAAATCAACTGGCACGCCCTAGAACCTAAAACCCTAATTTTGGACCTGCACTAGAGTAAAGCAAACCTCTCAGGCCAGTGTGTGTTTTTTTACATCAACACGCTTTTGGCACGCCCGGTGGGACCACGTGTCATCATGTCTCCAAACATCACTGAAGTTTCTGAGGACAACATCTTCCCGGTTACGATCGAGCAGCTGAGTGACGAGCAGAGAGAAGAGATGCAACAAATGCTGAACCAACTCCAATGCCAGTATCTGCACTCATTCACAGTCACTCGGCAAGGTACGGTTATCCAAAGAACTAAAGTCCAAGTGCCGACAATCGTGAAGTAAGACCCAAGTACTTCCGGATCAGGAGAGGAAAAAGATAAACAAGCCAAAGTCGAACCAAGTGATCAAGAACTCCACACATTACAAGATCGCATTGATTCGGCTGTACATCACGCCTTGGTCAATCAATCCGGAGTGCTCGTGAACACCTTGACAAATATGATCAAGACAGTAGTCGATGGAACGATAGCCGAGGAAAAGGCTAAAGGACCCATATATTTGCCGGACAGCACGTTCCCGAGGTACAGAACTGTGAAGATACACATCGGCGGGAGTCAAGGAAATCAGCAAGTACTTCAAACCCAGGCTCCATCGGCTCCTTACTCAAGTTCAAATATTCCATCAATTCTAACCAGATCCCAGCCGATCACCTGGGGGCAAGCATCAACTCAGTTAACACCAGAGCAATTGATCAGTATCCTTCATCCGAAACCGCCAGCTGTTGACACATCTTACCAGATTCCTTCGGTTCCACAACAGCCGATTGGGATTACTCAGCCGATTGGCCAGCTGTATAGTACAGAGCAACTCCCATACGTACCACCTCAAGGCATATCGGCTGGCTTCAATCATCTTTATCAGCCTCACTCACCACGACCTCAGCCGATCCAATATGGTCAGATGGATCCCCTTCAGCAGCAATATGGTGGAGCAACACCTCATCAACCTCGGGCCGATATGATCGCTGACGTCATGAGGGAGCAATTTGGGCTTAAGCCAAAAGATAATGGCAACATGTATCGGCACCCATATCCAGAATATTTTGATTGGGTTCCACTGCCAAACCGGTACAAGGTGCCAGACTTCTCCAAGTTTTCAGGACAAGACAATGTATCGACTTATGAGCATGTTAGCCGATTTCTAGCTCAGTGTGGTGAGGCATCGGCTACAGAGGCCCTCAGAGTTCGCTTGTTCCCACTCTCATTGTCTGGATCGGTGTTTACGTGGTTCTCATCTTTGCCGTATAACTCAATCAGGAGTTGGGCCAATCTGGAGAAACAATTCCACTAGCACGCCCACATCTCATCATTATTCTGGACCTGCACTGGAGCTAAGCAGATCTCCTAGGCCGTCGTGTTTTTACGTCAACACAATTTGGCACGCCCAGTGGGACACGATTTTTATACCTACATGTCTGAAGAAGAAGTCGACGCCAACATCATGGTCGCAATGGAGGATTTGACGGAGGAACAGAGGCAAGAGATGGAGCAAGCGAAAGCTGATTTTCAAAAGCGTTGCCTTCAATGTTTCATCATGACACCGGAAGGGCCAATTCAGAAATCTCAACTTCCCGAGCTGATGATTGAAATACTTCAAGATAAAGTTGATGAAGCAGTTCATCGCGCATTTTTTAATCAACCTAGAATTTTGGTGGACACATTGCAAAATTTGATCAAGGGAAAAGTTGATGAGTTAATTGTTCAAAGAGGCCAGCTCAGGGGGCAGATTGAAGAACAACAACAATATCGGCGAGAGGAACAATGCCATCAGATGAACAATGATTGGGCCGATAGAATTGCGAAGTTAGTAGAGGAGCAGTTTGGACTTAGACCTAAGGAGCAGATCCATATGTATTGGCAGCCATATCCTGAATGGTTCGATAGAGTTCCGCTTCCATACCAATACAAGATTCCAGACTTCTCCAAGTTTTCAGGGCAAGATGATATATCTACAATGGAACATATCAGCCGATTCTTAGCGCAATGTGGGGAGGCATCGGCTGAAGAAGCTTTGAAAGTTAGCTTTTTTCCATTATCTTGGACTGGATCGGCTTTCACATGGTTTTCATCATTACCATCAGATTCTGTCAGAGGATGGACCGATCTTGAGAAGCAATTTCATGATTATTTCTTTGCTGAAATCAGTGAAATGAAGCTTTCAGACTTAATATCGGTTGAGCAGCAAAAGGGAGAATTGGCTATGGAATATATTCAAAGATTTCGTAATGTCCGCAGCCGATGCTATAGTTTGAGCCTAAGTGATGAGCAGCTAGGCGATCTTGCATTCCAAGGATTGTCAGCACCTATCAGAGATATATTCTTTTGCCATGAGTTTGATGATCTAGCTCATCTAGCGCAGACGGTATCGGCTTACGAGAGCCGATTGCAAGAAGGAAAGGAAGATCAATTTTGGAGTAATCAAGGCGAGATAGAAGAGAATTTTGAAGCATGAGCCCTCATACTCAAAAACTAGGGGGCACGTGTTGACAACGCAATTTGGTAAATCTGGAGTTAAGACCGAAACGGATTTGGAAGGAAATCGGTAACAGAAAAAGAGTATAAATCGGCTTCGGAACTGCATCGGATACGGTATGGATCGGCTGATATTGAACCAGACAAGGAAGCCGATGTAGCCGATTCCGACAAGGGGATGATGGAACCATTGTCAGGTTCGTTGAAAGTGCTTCATGAGGATTGCCACGTATGGATTGAGTCCGAAAAAGGCAATTGTATCTATTAATTAGGAATAGTTTGTTAGTTTCCTTTTAATTTTAGGAAAGTGTGTTTAATGTCCGGTAAGGACTTTATGTTTTCCTTTTATCGTTAGGAAAGTTTGAGTCGTGTCCGATATGGACTAGTATCTACCCATGGGTATAAATATGTACACCCGGGGTCTATGTAAATTATCTCTAGATCAATACAACTTCGGCGCATCGCCACCCTCTTTCTGAGGTTTTTACTTATGAACTGGCGGAATTTGGCACCTGACGCGGGGCTGCATCTGCTTTCGATCTCCGGCGAAGGGGTAAGCCCTACGTTCCGTTGGGCCCTGGTGAATCTATCGGCTACATTGGTGTTGTTCAAGGCTGCATCGCTTCGATCTCTTGGATCGCTCTGGTTCGGTTGATATATTTACCTGATATCTCAATTCTATCTTAATTGCATTGTGTTTAGAGACGCATCGGTTTAGTTGGGACTGTCTCGGTTAAGTCTGATCTTCTGTCTTAGCCGATATATCTCTACAATCACAATGTTGTTCCAAATAGATTTGTTATATCCATCACATTAGACAGATCTATCGGTTCATCAAGTATTAGATTATCATATACAATCTCGTGCTGCATCGGTTAGGTTCGACCTACTAGATTGTTGTTGATAATATAAATCTTGTTAAACTGATAGGTTCATGCTAATCTTTTATCGGAGTGCTAGCCGATGAGTTATCTGGATGTTGCATCGGCTTACAAGGATTACTTACAAGTTGGTTTTAGTCGATGACAACAAAGGTTTCACTGTTTATCTAATCGTTTAGATTTAATGACATCGGACCTCCAGCCGATGAATGCTTCAACCTTCGAATCAGTGCTTATTCAATCTATCATTGCTAGCTGATTGGCTTCTACTGGATTATATTATTTTATTTTCATCAGCCGATTATCTTTATGTCATTATTTACTCAAGTATCAAGATCTATACTGGATATCGGCTGGTATCGGTATTGGCTGGAATCACTCAATCGGCTTGTCAGCCGATCGGCTATCTTTTGATCTTCAATTTATATATCTTGTCAGTTGCAGGATCAAACTGACTGGCACGCCCACATCTCATCATTATTCTGGAACTGCATTGGAGCTAAGCAGATCTCCCAGGCCGTCGTGTTTTTACATCAACACGCTGCCGCCATCATCTTCTTCGTCTCTGGTGAGCTCTCTCATGTCGCCGCCCACACGGCCACCACCCGTGTGTGCCTACCGTGTCGCCGCCCCGCTCGGCCGTCGCCCACGCCGGCCGCTGCCGCCCGTGGCGCCCGGCCACCGCCGCGTGCCTGCAACGGCCACCATCCCGCGCTCGGCCACCGTCCGCGCCGCCCCGCACCGGCTGTTGCCCCGCACGTTCCACGATGCCGCCGTGCTGACTGCTGTCGCCTGGCCGTCCCCACGCCGCTGCCTGTGGCTACCGCGCGGCCGCCCCGTCAGCACCACGCATGTGCCACTTGGTGCGCCGCGTGCCCGCTAGTCCCGTGGACTTGGTCCACCATGGACCAGGGCCCTGTGCCACCGACAGGTGGGGCCCACTTGTCGGCGTCGCTACCGCCCCACGCTGACGTCAGCCCTGGGAAATTTTGCGCGATAAATTAAATAATAACTTTTCTGTTTATAGTAAAATATAGTGAATCTTCTAAAATTCATAACTAATTCATCCGTGCTCCGTTTATGTCCATTCAAGTTGCAGAAAATTCATAAAAATGCCAAGAATCCATTAAAAATGGTTTTGTTCCCTGTTTCAGTAGACTTATAGCCTGTTTGGTTGTTTGCTTTTTTGTTTAGATTCTGGTATTTCCGATGCTCCAGTGTACTTCGAGGTTGTTGCACAGGTCGATACAGCGCAAGAGAAAGGCAAGTCATGCTTTTAATTTGAGCATATTGTACCTAAATTGTGAATGTCTTATTTTTCTGTAAATATTGCATTGTTTTAGAATGTCATTTATGGGCTTATTTACCAATTGTACTCAGCCTTATGTTTCGATTATCTGTTCCTTTTATAGCTTGGGAAATAATCTGAGTAGTTGCTAGTTTAGGAAATGTTTAGCCCTGCTTGGATCAAATAGCACACCAAAGGGGGTCTTTCCACCTAATTATTTAGCATAGTCCCTATAATGATATTTTCATTTAAAGGCCACCATGGTACTAATTAAACTAAAACATGACAAATGGTGGGCTATGGGTGTGTGGTTGTGCTAGTCGCACCCATGGCAACTAAGGACTGGTTCGTGGGAAACTATGGAAGAATTACCGTGCTTTCCACAAGCCAGCGTGGGCAACGGCTTGGCTTGTAGTGTAACTTTTGCTAGCTGATGCATCCAAGCAAGGGTGGGCGTGATGGGGTTGGGTCGGCGGGGGTTTACTCGTTGATCGGCTTCCGGATTCACCAAGGCACGAGAGGGGGCTGCTTGCCTTGGCTAAAATGTAGGGGTGAAACCTGGGTTGTGGTGCGCTTCGTTAGGGTGGGTTATGCAAAGGATCTTGTCACAGTGCCTTTCCGGTGTACCATGGTGGTGTGCCGGCGCACGGTAACGTGTCGTGGGGCTGTGTCTTGTGGGTACAGTTGTACACCTCTGATTAGAGTAAAACTATTTGAATAGCGTGTCCGTGGTTTTGGGCGATCAACTAGATTCACCGTGATTTGTCCAACTGTTGATAACTCGGTCTTATGGAACTGGTGTAGTTCAAGTGGATGGTTGGGCCTGTCGCAACATAGTGAAGCGTTGGCTAGTGATTGTTTAATATTGATTAAAAACTATAACTGTTTTACTGTTTTCAACTACTGTCTCTAAATAACTGCTTTATGCAAGTGAACCTCTAGCCTCCCTTTGGATGATTTGCATCATTTTTCCCCATTCCGGTATGACTTGTTGAGTACAGTGGATAGTACTAAGTCTTTCTCTATCTCCCCCCACACCGGAGTTGGAGTAGGTTTCTGATGGAGGCTACTCGGAGGAGTAGGCTTGTAACTGCCGTCAAGGATGCCCGTGGATTTGAGTCGCCACACTGAGCGCCTAGTTATCTAGAATAGCTTGTTTATCTTTTTCCGCTGCATTTTATGTAAGACCTTTTATGGTGTTTGTAAGACGTGAATCTGTATGTCAACTTTGTCGTTTGTGTACCCTGGCTGGTCTTGGAAAGGGGTTGAATGCACATTCTCCTTGGAATTTGGGTTAGTAAATCTCTGGGCGTGATAAGTTGGTATCAGAGCCGACCTTGACCATAGGACAAGCCAACTCGAAACCCTAAGAGCCCTCTGAAACTCTTTCATGTGCATTTGCCCTTTCACTTGGAGTTGTTTTGGAAAATTCGAGATTTCTATTCCTTGGGTTTACGGGAAAAATCTAGGTCGCCTATTCGATGGGGATTTCCTTGACTAAAGTTAGCGTAGGGTGTTAGAAATTTTGGGATGGTAATTTCGGAGTTTGTTTGGAATCAACTTGAAAATTGGTCGGGAAAATGCATTACGTCCTAGCTAAGGCATATGGGATGCAAAACCTATGTACTTTGGTTCTTACTATTATTACTATTTTTAATAATATTATTATTATAATATTTTCCCATTATTTTTAGAATGGTAATAGCGCTTATTTGACTCATATAAAGTATTCCATGCACAAAATTCTTGTTTTTACTCGTTTCTTAACTTGAGTCATTTAGTTACTTTCTTTAATTTGGATTTGAGCATGCATTGATTCCCAACCCTTGTCTTCTGTAGATGGCAGATTTTCCCCTACGCACTGTGGTGAGGATATGGACCGCATGCTCTAGTTGTGGGTTACCTTGAAGCGCCGGAGTACACCACGATCGAGCCTTTCAGTGGCGAGTTCCCGCAGAGAGTTCGCTTGGAGGTCCATGGCTTTGTGGGCACCAGTCTTCCCAACATGGTGGTCGACGCTTCTGGAGGCACTGTCGTGCATGCTTGCTAGGAGGTAGCTTACCGGATGATGACTAGGATTAGCGACAGGCACTCCTACATCTTCTGTGCCACTGCGTACCGCTACCACCCTCGTCATTCTGCCAACAGCAACGTCAGCACCTTTTGCTCGACATCTACGGAGAATGACACCACCTTTGGACGCATGTGCACGGTGATGAAGGGACTGGACAAGATGTACACAGACCTCCATAAGACGTCCAAGGCCCTCAACAACAAGAAGCTGATCAAGATAGCCCGCTTGGAGGATGAGGGGTGTCCAGCGCTAGGTGGCCTTGGGATTCGCACTACGCCTAGGAAGATGACCACAGCCCCGGTGCTCATCCAGCTTGCACCGAGGAACCCGCCACCATCACCCGAGCGACTTCCCCTCTTCACCCGCCTTCGCCAGCATAAGCTCCAACGCCAGCTCTGCCACCCTCACCAGTCGCGTCGCCAGCACCAGCATTCACCATCACATTCATCCGGGAGTCTTCTTACCAGGGTGCAACCAGTGGCAGTGGAGGTTGGTTGTGTGCCACACCCAGCGGCACCAACGGTAGTGGTTCTAGCTCAGAGCCAACCAGCGGCGACACCATCAAGGCTGACTCCATGAGCCGTTCAGAGGAGCCAGGAGATGAGTAGGAGCCTAGCAACGACTCCACCAACCGCAGCAGCCGCTCCGATCATTAGGCTCGCTACCCTTAGTTTTACCATTTTACTTAGTTTGATTCCTTGCTAGTTTCCGTGTGTTAGGTATGATGCTTATGGGCTAGTCGATGGTCGGTATCTGCTTGCTGTTTTAAAGTGTTTTAAATTAGATCAGAAGAATTGCAGTTTAATTTTAATATAATAAAGTTTGGTTTCTGACCAGTCTATTTTTCTTCTCTTCCACCTCTTTCTGCTGGTTCTTCCCCTTCAGATGGTCAACACAAGGACAAGTGGTAACACCAGCGGCAAAGAGGACCTATCAGGAGGAGCACAAGTATCACGCCCAGAAATTTATCCCAAATTTCTAGACTATTTTGTGTATAAACCCCTGTCCAGGAATCAAGCCAGGGTACACAAAACGACAAATCAATATACAGATCCAAACGTAAATAGAGCATAAATACTTACAGAAGAGGCACTTAGTCCTCACACCGAAAAGAAAACAGCAGCAGAAAAAGGCGACGATCCTAGCGGGGCTTCAGCTCCACTCCATAGGCAAAACTCAACTGGGGTATAAGCCTTGGTCTTCTAACCTCGTCTTTAGCTCGGAAGCACGACGCTTCTAAAAAGGGGAATAATAGCAAGGCTGAGTACAACCACCGTACTCAGCAAGCCACACCAACGATGCATTCATGCAAGGGGAGACATGGAGGGTTTGTGGCTATTTGCATAAAGGCGGTTGTAAATATTTATGGTTGAAAACAGTAAAACAGTTGATTAATAAAGGCAAGATTAATTTTCTCCACTGAACAACGCTAAACCACGTTGAACAGGCCCAACCATTCCACCTGAACTAAACCAATTCATTAAATCATGTTAATTAATAAAGTGGGACTAATCACGGTGAATCTGGTTGATCGCCCATAGCCGCCGGCACGGCTATTTGAATAGTTTTGCTTTGGCCAGAGGTGCGCAGCTGTACCCACAAGACACGATTCCACACATGTTGCCATGCCCCGAAATACCACCATGGTACTGCAAAGGGAGAAATCGTGACAAGACCCTTCGCATAACTCCCCCTAACCAAGAATACCACACCTCAGGTTTCGCCCCCACCTTTAAGCCAAGGTAGGCAGCCCCCTCTCGTGCCTAAGTGAATCCGGAAGCCGATCAATAGGTAAACCCCCACCGACCCAACCCCATCACGCCCAACCCTGGCCTGGATGCGTCAACTAGGGAAAAGCTCCACTACAAGTCCAGCAGTTACCCATGCCTGCTTATGGTAGGCGCTGTTAGTCTTCCAGGGTTTCCCGAGAACCGGTCCTTAATTACCATGGGTGCGACCAGCAAAACCATACACCCACAACCCACCATTATGCCGTATTTTAGTTCGTTAATTACGACCAACGAAACATGGCCGACATGTCTGGAGCTCGCAGCTCATCAAGATACTAGAAATAAATAATGTGATTATCCCGTTTTGTGAGGTAGTTTTAATTAGGCATGGCTAAGCATAATATAATTCTAGTGAGGTCCACATGAGACACAAGCTAGTCAAATTATCACCCAGTTTGACAAAGAAAGGACATCAAGTAATAAGGCACAAGCGAGCAGATAGGTAAACCCTATTCCCGTGTAATTCGCAAAACATGCAATTTATTTATAAATGGCAAAACATTTTATAAATTGGGACCAAAATGCTCAAGGGGAATGTGTGACTTGCCTTGCTTCTTCACTTGATCTTCCGAACTCTTTTGCTCGCGACCGTGATCGTCCGAAACGGGGGAATCTACACGTTGGCACGCAAAACGAGGAAAAACTCTAATAAAAACCAAATAAACAAACATGTAGAGCTCAACTTTAGATGAATTTTGCAAGTTGAATGGCACAATTTGGAGTTCGTATGAATTAGTTATGAATTCTGGAAGTTTCGAGCCATTTAAATGATTTTCTGGAATTTTAACCGATTTATGACGCATTTAATAATTATTTTTCCAAAGAAAAAGGATGATGCTGACATCAGCAAGGGGGGCCGGCACTTACACGTGGACCCCACGGGTCATCAGTCAAAAACAAAAAGGGAGGGGGCGCACGGGTCTACGGTGGGCTCGGTCCACCGCGGTCGGGGCGGCGCCGTGGACCCGGTCCACGGCCGGCCCACGGGAGGTGGCGGCCGTGGCGCGGCGGCCGGTGGGCAGTCGTGGCGGCGCAGGCGGTGGTGCGGCGCTTGCGGGCACGGCAGCGGTGGCGCAAGCGGCGACTGGCGCGGGCGACGACGGCAGAGCGGCGGCCGGCGCGGGCTCGCGGCATCGGCCGGGGATGGCGAAGCCGTGCAGGCGCGCGAGCGGCGAGGGTGGCGCGGCTACGGTGCGGCGGCGCGCGTGCGGGCGAGGCGGTAGCGGGGGCGGGCTTTTATGGGGCGAGGGAGGTGTGCGGAGGAGGAGGTGGCGACGTGGGGGAGTGGGGAGGTGGCCGGCGGTTTCGGCCCAGCCGGCTAGAGGAAGGAGAAGGATATGATAGGTGGGGCCCACGGTCCCACCTATCAGAGAGGAATAGAGAAGAGGCCGGTTGGGGGGTGAAGTAAACTTCGGGGGAAGGGAGCCAAAGCGAGCCGAAGGAGAGGGAGAGAGGCCGGCCCGAGAGAAGAGAGAGGAAGGGAGAGAGAGGGGCCGGCCCAGGGAGGGGAGGGTGCTTTGGGCCGAAACCGGCCCAAAGTGAGGGAGAGAGAGATTTAATTGTTTTTCAATTTATTCAATTTGTGAAATGGACTTTGTGCTATTAAAATTAGGTCTTGAGCTCCGAAAATTCATGAAAAATTCCGGAGAGTATTTTGGGGCACGGAAAATATTACAAAATATTTCCGGCCATGATTTTTAAAGGAAAATTTAAAATTCCCCCATTATTTCACTTGATTAATTTGCTTTAATTTTTAATATAATTTCTAGAAATGCATTATTTAATCATTTTTAATCCCGAACGAAAATCGGGGCGTGACAACAAGCCAACGGAGCAACCAACAATGGTCCCCCACCCCCACCACCTGAGAATCCCACTATCGCTCAGGTGTTGGCCAGCCAAACACAAATGATGACAGCAATGATGCAACAGATGCAATAGCAGCACCAGCAGATGTAACAACAGATGATGCAGTAGATGCAGAAACAGGCATAACAGCAGCAGCAGGGTTAGCAGAACCTGCAGTTTGGCCCTCCACCCCAATCCAAGCTGCCAGAGTTTCTTCGTTTTCGTCCACCAACTTTCTCGAGCACCAGCAACCCCATGGAGGCGAATGACCGGCTCCATGCCACTGAGAAGAAACTCAACTTACTACAGTGCAACGATCAAGAGAAGATCATTTTCGCCACCCACCAGCTGCGAGGTCCCGCTTCGGCTTGGTGGGATAATTACTTGGTTAAACGTCCAGCCGGGACAGAAGTCACATGGGTGGAATTCTGCCACACCTTCAGGATGCCCCAAGTTCCTGACGGCATCGTGGCACAAAAGAAGAGGGAATTCCAAGCACTTACTAGGGCAACCGGACGGTGACGGAATATCTTCATGAGTTCAACCGTCTCGCGTGCTATGCCCCGGAGGACGCACGCACCGATGCAGAAAGGCAGGAAAAGTTCCTCTCCGGCCTAGACGATGAACTGACCAACCTGCTAATCTCGGGAGATTATGCTAACTTTAAGAAGCTGGTCGACAAGGCAATCCGCCAGGAGGACCAACGCAACAAGATGGACCGTAAGAGGAAGGCAGCACAACTCAAAGCACACCAGGGGAACCGACATAGGCCCCATTTCATCACCGGATAACAGGGTGGACCTTCCACCATGATTGTTCGCCAGCACCGTCCCTACCACCCTAGCAACTTCAACACCAACGACACTGGAAACCGCAACAACAACAGTGGACAGCCCAACCGCAACCCAACTCCGTGCCCACCAATGGCCCCAACTCAGCCGGCTCAATCAACCTAACCCAAGAAGGAGTTCGGTGGAAAACCAGTGGTTGCTACAACTGCAATGAGCCCGATCACTTCGTTAACAAGTGTCCGAAGCCAAGGCGCGCAGGACCCAAGTTCGTCCAGGCCCGCGTCAACCATGCGTCTGCAGAGGAGGCGCAGACTGCACCAGAAGTTGTAGTGGGTACGTTTCCTGTCAACTCAATTCCTACCAGCGTACTTTTCGATTCTGGTGCTACACATTCATTCTTATCCAAGCGTTTTGCCGGGACAAATGGGTTGTCAGTAGCAGAACTTAGAACGCCTATGTGGGTCCACACTCCTGGGAATGATATGACCACAGCTCACTACTACCTCTCTGTGGCGATAGAAATCCAAAGCTCAAAATTTCTAGCCAACCTCATCCTTCTTGAATCCAAAGACCTAGATATCATTCTTGGGATGGATTGGTTAACAAGGCACAAAGGAGTTATCGATTGCGCAAGCCGCACCATCACCTTGGTTAGTGGAAAAGGAGAAGTGGTGACGTTCTAGTCGCGACACCCCAGAAGCATTGAATGTGATTGAATCAGGTTGACGGGGTGGAACAGACTGCAGTAGTAGTGAAAGACCCTAAGAAGTGGGGGATATCCCCATAGTCAGAGAGTACCCTGAGGTCTTCTCGGATGACCTAACCACAAAGCTACCAGAGAGATCGAATTTCACATTGACCTAGTACCGGGAACTGCCTCGATACACAAGAGGCCTTACCGGATGGCAGCCAACGAGTTGGCGGAAGTCAAGAAGCAAGTTGATGAGCAATTGCAGAAATGATACATTCGCCCGAGCACGCCACCATGGGGTGCTCCGGTGATCTTCATCGAGAAAAAACACAAGACCAAGAGGATGTGCGTCGATTATCGTGCCCTTAACAATGTGACCATCAAGAACAAATATCCGCTACCCCGGATTGACAATTTGTTTGATCAGTTGAAAGGAGGAATGGTGTTCTCCAAGGTAGACCTGCGATCAAGCTATCACCAGTTGAGGATCAGAGAAGAGGACATTCCAAAGACGGCATTCATCATCGGTATGGGTTGTTTGAGTGCACCATCATGTCTTTTGGACTTACCAACGCACTGGGCCTTCTTCATGAACCTGATGAACAAGGTGTTCATGGAGTTTTTGGACAAGTTTGACGTGATATTCATCGACGACATACTTGTTTATTCCAAGTCCGAGGAGGAGCACGACCAACACCTCCATCTGGTACTTGAGAAGTTGAAGGAACACCAATTGTACACCAAGTTTATCAAGTGTGACTTTTGATTTAAGGAGGTTCAGTTCCTAGGTCACATCATCACCGCTCAAGTAGTGGCAGTAGACCCGTCAAATGTGGAGTCAGTTACCAAGTGGACCCCACCGAGCATAGTCTCGCAAATTAGGAGTTTTCTAGGACTTGTAGGTTACTACCGCCAGTTCATTGAGATTGCCAAGCCAATGACACAGTTGTTAAAAAAAGATGAAAAATTCAAGTGGTCAGCAGAATGCAAAATAAGTTTTGAGGAGCTTAAGAAGAAATTGGTGTCTGCACCAGTTTTAATTTTGCCTGATCAGACGAAAGACTTCCAGGTGTATTGTGATGCATCCCGTCAAGGGTAAGGATGAGTCTTGATGCAAGAAGGCAGGGTGGTCGCATATGCTTCACGTCAGCTGCAGCCACACGAGAACAACTACCCTACTCATGACTTGGAATTAGCAGCAGCGGTTCACGCTTTGAAAATCTGGCAGCATTATCTTATTGGCAACCGTTGTGAAGTCTATACCAACCACAAGAGCCTGAAATATATTTTCACTCAGCCTGATTTGAACCTTCAACAACACCAATGGTTGGAGTCAATCAAGGATTATTACTTGGGGATACATTATCACCCTCGTAAAGCTAATGTGGTGGCCGATGCTTTGAGCAGGAAAAGCTACTGCAACGCTACTTGTACCGAGGGAATGTGTGGCAAATTGCAACAAGAGTTCGAACACCTAAACCTGGGTATTGTGGAACACGGGTTCATGGCTACTCTGGAGGCACAGCCAACGCTCGTGGAGCAAGTCCGAGCAGCCCAGGCCAATGAACCTAAGAAAGCCGAACTCAAGAAGAATATGAGGGTTGGCAAAGCATGAGACTTCACCGAAGATGAACACGGGAGAATTTGGATGGGAGAAAGAATATGTGTTCCGGAGAACAGGGAACTAAAGGATCTGATACTTATGGAATCCCATCAGACCCAATACTCAATTCATCCTAGCAGCACAAAGATGTATCAAGACCTCAAGGAGAAGTTTTGGTGGGTTAGCATGAGACCCGAATTCGTCGCGCTCTGCAACGTATGTCAGCGAGTGAAGGGGGAGCATCAAAGACCAGCAGGGTTACTATAGCCTCTTCAGATTCCGGAATGGAAATGGGATGAGATTGGGATGAACTTTTTCACGAGTTTGCCCAGAATAGCACCGGGGTATGACTCCATTTGGGTGATCGTTAATCGACACACAAAGGTCGCTCACTTTATTCCAGTGCACACCACCTATTCGGGGAAGAAATTGGCAGAACTCTATTTGGCAAGGATCATGTGCTTACACGGGGTACCTAAGAAGATTGTATCCGACCGGGGGAGCCAGTTTACTTCGAAGTTCTGGCAGAAATTACAAGAAGAGTTGGGAACTCGTTTGAACTTCAGTACTGCTTACCATCCTCAAACTGATGGTCAGACCGAGCGAGTTAACCAGTTCTTGGAAGATATGTTGAGAGCTTGTGCACTTGATTTTGGTGGGGCTTCGGACAGAAGCCTGCCGTACGCTAATTTCTCCTACAACAACAGTTACCAGGCCAGCCTGCCAATGGCACCGTTCGAAGCAATGTACGGCCAGAAGTGCCACACTCCACTCTTTTGGGACCAGACCGAGGAGCGTCAGTTGTTTGGGACTGAAGTCTTAAACGACACAGAGGAAAAAGTTAGAACAGTCTCGAAAAGGTTGAGGATCGCACAATCTCGGCAAAAGAGCTACGTAGACAACCGCCGAAGAGAACTCATCTTTCTTGTTGGGGACCATGTGTACCTTCTTCTCACGCCACTTCGAGGTGTGCAACATCTCCAAACCAAGGGAAAGTTAGCACCATGCTTTGTGGGGCCATACAAAATTCTGGAACGCAGAGGTGAAGTTGCCTACCGGCTCGAACTCCCATCCAACATGCTCGGCATTCATGATGTTTTCCACGTCTCTCAATTGAAGAAAATGTTTGAGGATACCTGAGGAGCAAGCAAGTCCTGACCAGATTGAACTTCAAGAGGACTTGACTTATGTGGAAAAGCCAACCCGCTCTCGTGCCTTCTAGTGCCACCGCCACCGTCGTCTTCCTCGTCTCTGGTGAGCTTTCTCACGTTGCCGCCCCGCTCGGCCATCGCCCGCGCCGCCGTCCCGCGCTCGGTCGCCGTCCGCGTCGCCCCGCGTGCACCGCTCCGTCGCTGGCCCACTCGGTCGCCGTGCTGCCCGCACCGCCGCAAGGCCGCCGCCCCGAGCTTGCTACCGCGCCGCCGCTGCCCGCACCGCTGCAGCGGCCCACGCCGTCGCCCCCACGCCGGCCGCTATCGCCCGGCCATCCCCGCGCGGCTGCATGTGGCCGCCACGTTGGCGCCACGCGTACGCCACGTGGTGCGCCGCGTGCCCACCGGTCCTATGGACTCGGTCCACCATGGACCGAGGACCTGTGCCACCGACAGGTGAGACCCACTTGTCAACGCCGCTCCCGCCCCGCGCTGACGTCAGCCATGGGAATTATTGCATAATAAATTAAATAAGGACTTTTGTGTTTATCGTAAAACACAATGAATCTTCTAAAATTCATTACAAATTTATCCGTGTTCCGTTTAAGTTGCAGAAAATTCATAAAAATGCTAAGAATCCATTAAAAATGCTTTTGTTCCCAGTTTTAGTAGACTTACAGCCTGTTTTCTTGTTTTCTTTGTTTTTTTGTTCAGATTCCGGTATTTCCGACGCTCCTATGTACTTCGAGGTTTTTACAGAGGTCGATCCAGCGCAAGAGAAAGGCAAGTCATGCTTTTCATTTGAGCATATTGTACCTAAATTGCGAATGTCTTATTTTTATGTAAATATTGCATTGTTTTAGAATGTCATTTATGGGCTTATTTACCAATTGTACTCAGCCTGATGTTTCAATTATCCTGTTCCTTTGATAGCTTGGGAAATAATCTGAGTAGTTGCTAGTTTAGGAAATGCTTAGCCCTGCTTAGATCAAATAGCACACCAAAGGGGGTCTTTCCACCTAATTAATTAGCATAGTCCCTATAATGATATTTTCATTTAAGTGCCACCATGGTACTAATTAAACTAAAACATGACAAATGGTGGGCTGTGGGTGTGTGGTTTTGCTAGTCGCACCCATGGCAATTAAGGACCGGTTCGTGGGAAACCCTGGAAGAATTACCGTGCTTTCCACAAGCCAACGTGGGCAACGGCTAGGCTTGTAGTGTAGCTTTCCTAGCTGACGCATCCGAACAAGGGTGAGCGTGATGGGGTTGGGTTGGCAGGGGTTTACTCGTTGATCGGCTTCCGGATTCACCAAGGCACGAGAGGGGGCTGCCTGCCTTAGCTAAAAGATGGGGGCGAAACCTGAGGTGTGGTGCGCTTGGTTAGGGAGGGTTATGCAAAGGGTCCTATCACAGTCCCTTTCCGATGTACCGTGGTGGTGTGCCGGCACACCGGCAATCCAGATCAACGTCAAATCAGGCAGAATCAGTTAGTTCAGTTTTGTGAAGCAACACAATACCTAGTTTGATTCCAGCTAGTTCAGTTGTGCAGATTTGATTAATCAGTCCATGTGAAACAGAAAGGAACAACAGAAGTCAACAGACCAGTTCAACACCGCCCACAACCCAGCTTTCTTTCTAGTCATCCCCGAATCTCGGGACGATATTCCTCTTAGAGGGGTAGATTTGTGTCACATTCTAATTTTTCACTTATCGTTCTATTCGCCTGATTGCGAAAATTCACATTTAGTTTGATTGTCTAAATTAGCTTAATGAAAATTTCGGTAAATCAAAGGGTTAAAAGTGATTAAATAATTAATTACACCATTGGCTTCATGGTTCTTAATTGGAATTGATTTGGATTAATTTGTATTTCAGAAGTGGAGCTCAAATCCCTATATCAAATTCCACCAAAATCCAACATATTCCCATATTGCTATTCAATACTTAAATTCCTAAATCCTTCCAAAATTCCAAAAATCCTAAATTTGGATTTTTTTCCAGAAAAATCCATGTCCTTTTCCCATTTTCCTTCCTCTTTTTCTCAAGCTCTCCCTCTCCTCCATCTGAGCTGCAGGCCCGGGGAGACCAACCCCTGAGCCCGCGAGTCACCCTCGGCCTCCATCCTCTGGTTCCCCTGCCGGTCCACTCCGCCACCGCCAACCCAAGCCGGCCCAAGCTACGCCGCCGCTACCGCAAGACGCACCGCCGCCTTCCATCCACGCCGCCACTTTCCAAAATCGGCGCCGCCCTTCCTTAAACCGCGCCGGTGTGATGCCCTAACATAGCCCTCCTTAAAAGCCACCGATCGCCACCCCATTCTCCTCCTTTTCCACCGCCACCGCCAGCATAGCCGTGAGCCGTCGTCGTCGTTGTCTGCCGCCACCGCCGCTACCTCGTGCCGCTGCGCCGGGAGCCATGCCATGGATGTCGCCGTTTCCTCCGCCGCCGCCGTCTCCTTCCCGTGTTGCCGCCACCGGAGAGTGCGAGGCCGAGTCTCCTACCCGCGCCGAGTTTCCTCTCTCCTCCCCAAGTCCGACGAGTGCCTCCCATCATCGATGCGCTGCATCCTGTCATCTCGAAGCCCCGTGCCGCGCCGCCGCCATGGCCAAGCACGCCCACGGCCCGTGTAGAGCAGCTGCTCTGCTCTCTCCTTTCACCTGTGACACTAACATGTGGGACCCATTTCCAAAAAGCCCCAATTAATCTCAACCATCCGATTCCCTAGATTCAATCTCCACTGTAGGATCTACATAATTCCACACATGCCACATCAGCGCTAAATCTGTCCACATCATCGTCGCATCATCCACTTTTGTACATGTGTCGCTATGTGACAGTCCACATCATCCAGTCCACCATTCATCGAGTCCACCGTACACTGAGCCACTGACCAGTGGGCACCACCTATATTTTCCTATTCAAAATTAATTAAATTTTCGGGATTAAATATCCAGAGAATATTCTCGGAATATTTCCTTTTCTTTTATTCTCCAATTTTCTCTTAATTCAAACTTCCGGAGGAGTTCATAACTTTTCTGTTCGAACTCCGATTCGATCCGTTCTTCTTCCTAAATTCTTCTAAAATTGAGCTCTACCTCCTGGTTTCATTTTCTATTTCATTTGGTGTTATTTATCTAGTATTTTCTTTTATTTATTTGTTTCTCGTTTGCGATCGTGTAGATGTAGGAGCGAAGGAGTTGTTCGCTGTAGAAGACGCAGTGCAAGGATAGTACTTGGATGCAAGCAAGTGCACTCTTTGAACATATTGAACCTATTTTATAAAATGTTTTGTTTTGAACATGCATGATTTTATTTACAAATTATCAATGGGTAGTGTGACCTAATTGTTATTATATCCCACCTTTGATGATTATTGATTACCTGTGATACCTTGACACCCTAGTCTTTATGAATTGAACATTGGGCTCAACTCAAGGTAGAGTAGTTATGCTTAACCCCACTCAAGCTTGTTTTACAAGCAAAATATAATATTGATTAATCCTATACGTATAATTATTTTTATGTGAACTGTGTGGGTGTGTGCTATCTTTCCAGTAGCATGTGTTGCACTGTGTAGTAAACAACGGGCGGATAAAATGAATTGTACTGGGGTGATGGATGGTTCTTTCTGAACCTAGTTAGGTGACAATGTATCTGTGTGATCATTATCGGGTATGGTCTCTGTGTGACCCTACTGTCAAGCTGTGTGCAATTTAAGTGCTCAAAGGGCCAACTTTGTGTCCTTAAGGTGCTACCCTATGTTGTGTGCTGTTGTAGTTTGATAAGTCGCCCTTGTCAATTATGACTTCACTTCATAAGTGTCACTCTCTAAAGATCGCTTAAATTAAAAATCTTTTCTTTAATGCTATTTTAGAAATTATTTAAAATCCTACAAGAGACAACCTAATAAAATTTGTGCAAATCACAATATAAAAGTGGGCTATATAAAACTTTATTAAATACTTTTCTTATTCCTATTTCCTAGATTATTCTGGGATTTATTTAAGCAAGGGAAGTATTTTTAATAAACAAAATAGCATTTCACGAACTATTTAAATTAAAAAGGGAATTAAAATCCTTTCAAAAGCACTAGGCTTAATCTGGCCCATCTCTCTAAACCGAAACCTAGTTTTTCCCGACGCTGTAGCTCGCGTTTGGATGCGATCTATGTCTCATATGCCTATAAATAGACTCCCCTAGTCCCCTCTACCATATCCCATAGCATCCTTGGTCCGCCTTCACCACTGGAGCCCTAGCCGTCGCAAATCCTAGCGCCGCCGCTGCCGAGGCTCCTCCAGCCGTGTCACGCCACTGCTAGAGTCGCACGCCTTTCACCGTCGTTGCCACCTTCGGGTTCGCAAGGTCAAACCGCATCCCATCCACTCCTTCGCCACCGCTATAGTCCGCCGAAACACCGCCGCCGCCGACGACCCGAGCCACATCACCGCCCCGACCTCGCCGCGCGGCCGCTCCCGTTGCCGTTTCTTGTCATCACCACCACTGGTGAGATCGTCGTGCTCTCTTCTCTCTCCCAGTGTGCTCGGTTAGCGCCTCCGTTCCCTAGAACGCCGGCAACCATAGGGTCCAGTGCCGTCGGTGATGATGTCATCGCTGACGTCAGCGTAGCGTATAATCCAGAAATAAGTTTAAATCTAATAATCTTAAAAGTTTCATAATTAATTCACTGTAACTTGGAATTAGGTGGTTCAACTCTCTAAATTTTTCTAAAAATATATCAAACATATGTCTAAAATTTATACATTAAACATATTCACATGTTCGGTACATGCTTGTTTATGTACTGTTTTGTTGCTTTTGTTTAATTCTTTGGTTTCCGACGCTCCTGATGAGTCTTTTTACGCTGACAAAGGTTCAGAAGTTTACGAAGATCCGTGAGGCAAGTCACACAGATCCCAAAAACCCCTTTGAGCATGTTGTACCTATTTAAAGTTATTGTTTCTATTTAAATATTGCATTATTTTCGAATGTCACCGGGAGGGTTATCCTATATCTTTTGTTAAGCCATTTTGATTGATTACCTGTGCTTTGTAAATGGGATAATAATATGATTAGCTAGGACATTACATGTTTTAGCTATAACTGTTATGATGCTTAGCCATGCTTAGCAACATTAGCTCACTAATGGGATAACTAATGCTTCACTTACATCTCATTGATGGATACTTAATGGAAGCTCACGATGGCCAATCGTGTTTGTTTAATTAATTAATTTGCCAACTAAAACCTGATAATGGTGGGTTGTGAGAACATAGTTTTCATGGTCGTGCCATGGCAATTAAGGACCGGTTCGCGAGCTACTGTTGTGAAATATTAACCGTACGAATCACAAGCTAGCGTCGGCAACGACTTTACCTTTTGTATCGCGCGGTTCATTGCGGGGCACCAGACTGTGAAGTGGCGGAGGTAAGCCCACGGGGGTCGCAGGGGAGTCCATACCTTGGCTAAAAGGGATGTGACTATGATCCGAGAACGGTCCACTGTGGTGAGTGTGTTATGCGGAGGGTACTATCACATCTCCTTTCCTAGGTACCATGGTGGTATTGAGGCACGTGGTGACATGTTGTGGGGCTGTGTCTTGTGGGTATAATGGTACATCTCTGGCCAGAGTAAATTATTCAAATAATCGTGCCCGCGGTTATGCGCGGGTCTTACAATGTTTTTCATTATTATTTTTCACCCCTTACACTATTGTTAATAATGTGGTAGTTAATGATAACTGTTAACTCCTGGTTTGGAATGGATTATTCCTGGTTTGGAGATTAGAGCTGTACAATCGGGCATGATTGTTTAGTAATGGTTGGGCCTATACAACGGTAATGTTGTATAGTGTTGATTTAATACTGTTTAAATTAACTTACTATTTTATAAATTCTGAAAGTCTTATTAAATGCTATTTGTGCAATTCAGTCTATATTATGTCTTCCTTTGTATCCATGTACATTTGCATACTTATTGTGTGAGTTGTTGAGTATTCTATGTATTCACCTTGCAATAATCATCATCAGAGGAGGAGTTCTACAGTGAAGGTGATGCTCAAGGGATTAGGCTGTGGTCTGGTCAAGCTGCTTGTGCATTGGAGTCGCTTATGCTAGTTTTTATTATTTTTTCGCTGCTTTAGAATTATGTTTGAGAGGAACTATCTACCTGTATAAAAATTTTACCCATTTGTTTAATAATTAGATAAATACATGTACTTTTTTTATCAATTTGTTATTGTGTGCCTCGGCTGAGTCCTGGACGTGGATTTTACGCACATGTAAGTGTTTGGAATTTTGGATAGAAATTCCGGGCGTGACAAGTTGGTATCAGAGCCTCCTTGACCTTAGGACAAGCCAAATGGTAAACCTTTGGAAGCCTTCAAAATATTTGGAAAAGTAGAATTGCTCTTTCCCCTTTCTCTTACAATTTAATTACGTCAACAGCACATGCAAAAACTAGCTTTGAATTTATTTATTTTCACTTTTTCGTCCAAAAATGATTATTTAAATTTATTTTGTTGTTTCAGCATTTTTTTAGTTTAAGTTTGCTGAGTATGTTGAGTGGTCAGTACCGTACATCCATTATTGTACCGATTATACTAAGTTAACACTATTACTATTCATCCTTGTCAATGATGATACTGTATAGTGTCTTTGTTTAAATCTTAAACCTAATATTGAACTTTTAGTCCATATGTTTCTGTTTATAGCACATACTAATAGTCAAAAGAAAATTTTGTTACTCATGAGATTGGTATTTTTTTCCTTACCGGTACAGTATGGGTTTAAAAAAATGTGAGTTTCTATTAAAAAAATCGAAATTTATTTTTTAGGAAACTCAAACTTTCATTATGTTTGGTTAATTTATTTAGTTCTTTATTTTTATGTCAAGTCAATTCTAAACTTGTGCGGTTAACGTGAGTCAGTGCATTAATCTTCCCCTTTCAACTGTCTTTAGATGTCGCTCCACAGGCCGGAGTACTTGTACAAGGTTGAGGGTTTTGTCCGAGAGTTGCAGATGATGACCTACACCAAAGGATTCAAGACTGCCCCTCTATATGCCCAGATTCCCCATGATCGTAACAAGGAGAAGTGTCGCGTCAAGGTAACCATAACAAGTGATTGCGAGGACATTCCATCGGTGATGTTTGAAGCTGGAGGAAGAAGATATTCACATGCTTGCTAGGAGGTAGCATGGATCGCCACTGGAGAACTCTGCGATCGCTACAACGAGTAGTTGGTCAATACAGAATATCGCTACCATCCCTATCTACCTCATGGTGACGTCCATTCCCAGGACGTGGATCTTGAAGGAATTGAAAATGATGCTACTTTGCAACATGTGATTGAGCTGCTGTGGGCTATGGACGGCACATGAGCCGCAGTAGAGCTAGCTACCCGGGATAGAGAAGATCGAAACCGTGGCAAAATTTACAAGTTGTAGGACAAGATTGATCGTCTGGAGAAGGAGCTGGCTGAACTCGAGGGAGAAGCACCGCCGCAGAAGCCCAGGATTTGTCTCACTGCAAGGAAGCGAGCCCTCTTTGCTCCCCGTTTCCAGCTGGCACCGAAGATCCGTGTAACATAAGATAGCACTCCAGCTAGTGTTGACTCCTCCGTCGTAGACCTAAGTGATGGTGAAGAAGAGGAAGACCCTGAAGAGAACCCTGCTCATTCGGAGGTAGAATGGGGTGCTACCCAAGAAGACGAGACCGTGGAGAGCCCTCTATCGTCTCAAATGCTAGGAAGCTTTAGTTGGCTTGCGAGAACCGTTGCCTTAGTTAGCTGTGTTAGTTTGCTTGCTTAAGTTTGTGGGGGTTTAGCATGCAGACTACATCATTGGTGGGATGTAGCTACATCAGTTTAGTTGCTTGTTAGAGTGAAGTAGTGAGAGAGTCTTAATCAAGTTAATTGTAATGATACTCAGATCAGATCAATGAAAGTTAGATTAGAAAAGACAAGATCTCGTTCTAAGTTTTCTTCTTTTCTTTTCCTTTTCTTGTATGTTGCTACTTCCAAATGGTGAACACTCGTACCCAGGAGTCGAATGGAGGTAGTGGAAGCCATGGAAATCAAATGGATCCAACACTTGCTCAAGTGCTGGCTCAGCAAACCCAACTGCTTAACCTGTTGGTGAAACAGGGATAGAACCAGCAAGGGAACAATAATGTCAATGCTATGCCACCCAAGAAGAGGTTGTCCGAGTTTCTTCGTGTGAGACCACCTATCTTCTCAAGTACTACCAACCCAGTGGAGGTAGGTGATTGGCTACATGCAATTGAAAAGAAGTTAGAGCAACTTCAATGCACTGATCAAGAGAAGGTCTCTTTTGCATCACATCAGCTTCATGGCGCTACTTCAGAGTGGTGGGATCATTTCCGTACCAACCGAGCTGAAGGAGAGCCAATCACTTAGCTTGAGTTCACTGCTGCTTTTAAGAAGACCAATGTTCCTGCAGGAGTTGTGGCTATCAAGAAGAGAAGAGTTTAGGGCACTTACACAGGGATCCCGTTCTGTCACAGAGTTCCTACATGAATTCAACCATCTAGCCCGCCATGCCCCGGAAGACGTCCATACTGATGAAGAGCGTCAGGAGAAGTTCTTGGATGGATTGAATGATGAGTTGTCTTTCCCACTCATGTCTGGGGAATATTCTGATTTCCAAAAGTTGGTTGACAAGGCTATCCATCAAGAAGACAAGTATAACAGAATGGAGCAGAAGAAGCGTAGGATCGCTCACTTCATGGCTCAACAGGGAAGTAGCCAGAGGCTGCGTATTGCCATGGGACCTTAGGTCGCCTCCCAGCCACAGGGAGGATCTTCTTGGGCTGTTCATCCTCAACGCCAGATCTACAACAACAATGCTGGTAACCGCAACAACAACAATCTTAACTTCATCTCTCGTCCAACTGCAATCCCAACTCAGAACCTGCTAGTCAAGAAGGAACAGGGAAATAAGCCAGTGGTGTGCTACAATTGTAATGAACCAGGCCACTATGCTGACAAGTGCCCGAGGCCCTGACGTGCAAAGACTACTCCAGTGCAGACAACCCTAATGCACTGAAGGCCCGTTTCAATCATGTTACTGCTGCAGAAGCCCAAGATGTGCCAGATGTGATTTTGGGTAGGTTTCCTGTTAACTCGATGCCTGCAACAGTACTTTTCGATTCGGGTGCTACACATTCCTTTTTGTCTAAGAGTTTTGCAGGAAATCATGGATTGGAGGTAGAAAATCTCGGGCAACTTCTGATGGTTAGTACTCCTAATAACCAAGTGCCCTCAACGCAATGTAGTCCTTTTGTTACCATAGAAATCCAAGGGATTCCTTTCCTAAACAATCTTTTTTTGCTAGAATCCAAAGACCTTGATGTCATCCTTGGGATGGATTGGTTAGTCAAATATAAAGGAGTGATAGACTGTGCCTCTAGGAAAGTAACCCTAACCAACAACCTTGGACAAATTGTAACCATTCATAATTGTGCAATTACTGAACCTTCTGGGATGGTTCTGAATCATGTTACTCTGGAGGAGATTCCAATTGTGCAAGAGTATCCTGATGTGTTCCCAGAGGATTTACCTGGTATGCCACCTAAGAGGGATATAGAGTTCATAATAGATCTGGTACCTGGTACAACCCCTATCCGTAAAAGACCCTATAGAATGGCAGCTAATGAGTTAGTAGAGGTAAAAAGGTAGGTAGATGACATGCTACAGAAAGGATACATTAGACCAAGCATGTCACCGTGGGGAGCCCCGGTTATTTTTGTGGAGAAAAATGACCATACTCAGAGAATGTGTGTGGATTATCGAGCATTGAATGATGTCACTATCAAGGATAAGTATCCTCGACCTAGGATCGATGATCTGTTTGACCAGCTAGAGGGTGCTACCGTATTCTCCAAGATAGATCTACGTTCGGGATATCACCAACTCCGGATTAGAGAAGAAGATATACCCAAGACAACTTTTACCACTCGGTATGGATTGTTCGAGAGTATTGTCATGTCTTTTGGACTTACCAATGCCCCAGCCTTCTTCATGAACTTAATGAACAATGTGTTTATGGAGTATTTGGACAAGTTCATGGTGGTTTTCATTGATGATATCCTCATCTATTCCAAGACGAAGGAAGAACATGAAGTGCATCGTCGTTCAGCACTCGAGAAATTACGAGAGCAGTAGCTATATGCTAAGTTTAGCAAGTGTGATTTCTAGCTGTCAGAAGTGAAATTTCTTGGCCACGTCATCTCATCGGGAGGAGTTGCTGTGGATCCAAGCAATGTGGAGTCAGTGATCAATTGGGAACAAGCGAAGACCGTTTCTGAAATCCGTGGTTTTCTAGACCTTGCCGGATACTACCGCAGGTTCGTAGAGAACTTTTCTAAGATAGCTAAACCGATGACTCTTTTACTTCAGAAGAATGTGAAATTTAAGTGGACACCTGAGTATGAACAAAGTTTCCAAGAGTTGAAGAAACATTTAGTGTCTACGCCTGTGTTAATTTATCTGACCCAAGGAAAGGTTTCCAAGTATATTGTGATGCATCCCGATTTGGTTTAGGTTGTGTTTTGATGCAAGATGGGAAGGTGGTTTCCTATGCATCTAGACAACTGCATCCCCATGAGAAAAACTACCCAATTCATGACCTGGAGTTAGCCGCTTTGGTTCATGCATTAAAGATTTGGCATCATTATCTCATTGGTAATCATACAGAGATGTACACAGACCGCAAAAATTAGAAGTACATTTTTACTCGGCCTGATCTGAACATGCGCCAATAGAAATGGTTGGAGCTAATCAAGGATTATGCTATGGAGATCCATTATCACCCAGGAAAGGCTAATGTTTTAGCAGATGCCCTCAGCAGGAAGAACTACTGTGATGCGTCGGAAGGACGACAGCTACCTTGGGAATTGTGCAAGGAATTTGACAAGTTGAACCTGAGAATTATCAATAAAGGTCTTGTTGCCGCTTTAGAAGCACAACCTACTCTCTTAGATCAAGTTATAGAAGCTCAAGTCCATGACCCTGATATACAAGAAATCAAGAAGAACATTAGACAAGGAAAAGCTATCGGTTATATAGAAGATGAGCAAGGAACCCTGTGGTTAGGAGAAAGGGTTTGTTTGCCGGACA
This sequence comes from Oryza punctata, assembly GCA_000573905.2. Taxonomy (NCBI): domain Eukaryota; kingdom Viridiplantae; phylum Streptophyta; class Magnoliopsida; order Poales; family Poaceae; genus Oryza; species Oryza punctata. The sequence continues at coordinate 21,664,022 of CM002490.2, read as the reverse complement.
ACAAGGAATTAAAGGACACTATCATGAAAGAAGCTCACCATACTATGTATTCCATTCATCCCGGGAGTACCAAGATGTATCAAGACCTGAAAGAGAAATTCTGGTGGGCTAGTATGAAAAGAGAAATTGCAAAATATGTGGCTATGTGTGACGTGTGTCAACAAGTTAAGGCAGAACATCAGAAACCAGCAGGTTTGCTACTACCGTTAAAGATACCTGAATGGAAGTGGGAAGAAATAGGGATGGATTTTATCATAGGTCTGCCCAGAACCTCGTCTGGCCATGATTCCATTTGGGTAGTGGTCGATAGACTTACCAAAGTTGCTCATTTCATCACTGTCAAAACAACTTATTTAGGAAGTAAATTAGCAGAGTTATACATGGCAAGGATTATATGTCTACTCCGCTTTCGTGGGACCAACCGGGGGAGCGTCAAGTCTTCGGAACCGATATTTTAAGAGAGGCAGAAGAAAAAGTGAAGATCATTCAAGAGAGGTTACGCATGGCTCAATCTCGTCAGAAGAGCTATGCCGATAATAGTCGTAGGGATTTGAGTTTTGAGGAAGGAGATTATGTGTACTTACGAGTTACACCGCTACGAGGGGTTCATCGTTTTCAGACCAAAGGGAAATTGGAACCTCGTTTTGTGGGACCTTACAAGATCGTGAGCCGGAAAGGTGATGTAGCCTATCAATTACAATTGCCCCAGTCTATGGCTAGGATTCATGATGTGTTCCATGTGTCACAGTTGAAGAAATGCTTGCGAGTGCCTATGGAGGAGGCGGATCCCGAGCAAATAGAAATCCAAGAGGACTTGACCTATGTTGAGAAACCTATTCGAATTTTGGAAACAAGTGAGAGAAACACTAAAAATCGTGTCATCCCTTTCTGCAAGGTTCAATGGAGCAACCAGTCGGAAGAATAAGCCACTTGGGAGCGAGAAGATGAATTGAAGTCGGCCCATCCTTACCTCTTCGCCAGTCCATCCGAATCTCGGGAACGAGATTCCGTTTAAGAGGGTAGGTTTGTCACTCTCTGAAAATCGCTTAAATCAAAAACCCATTATTTAATGCTTTTTTAGAAATTATTTAAAAGCCTACAAGTGACAGCCTAATAAAATTTGTGCAAATCACAATATAAAAGTAGGCTATATAAAATTTTATTAAACCTGGATTTTTCTACGAATTATTTGAGCAAGGGCGGTATTTTTAATAAACGAAATAGCATTTCACAAATTATTTAAATTAAAAAGGGAATTAAAATCCTTTCCATAGCTCTTAGGCTTAATCTGGCCCATCTCTCTCCCTCAACCCAGCGGATCCAGCAGCTTTTCCCTTTTCTATGCGCAAGTCTGTTCATGCTCCCTCCCTCTCAACCAGCCCAAGCAAGGAAATGGAATTCCAGGAAAATGTCTGCTATACCTCCCCACACTACAGTGTCGTCTTCAAGCTTCAGCCAGCCTCCCGTGTCCGATCCAACACCGCCACCATGCCAAATCGGCCATTCCTATTGCCTCCCGTACCCGATTAGGAGAGGGGTTTTGATCCCCTTATACTGGTCTATCTATTCCCTCAAGAATCGGACCTTATCTCCTTGAACCCGACGCGGAATCGAGCTCAGATTGAGATTATCTCTCCAAACCGAAACCTAGTTTTTCCCGGCACTGTAGCTCTCGTTCGGAGCGCGATCTCTCTCTCCTATACCTATAAATAGACTCCCTAGTCCCTCCCGTACATTATCCCATAGCCTCCTCGGTCCTCCGTCGCCTCTGGAGACCTAGCCAATGCAAACCTTAGCGCCACCGCCGCCGAAGCTCCTCCAGCAGTGCCGCGTTGCTGCTAGAGTCACCGCCTTTCGCCGGTGTTGCCACCTTCATCTTTGCAAGGTCAAACCGCATCTCGCCCACTCCTTCAACACCATCGTAGACCACTGGAACACCGCCACCGATGTCGACCCGAGCCACATCGCCGCCAGGACCTCGGCGCAGGCCGCTCCCGTCACTGTTTCTTGTTGTCACCGCCACTGGTGAGATCGCCGTGCTCTCCTCTCTCTTCAGGTATGCCCGGTTAGCGCGGCCGTGCCCTAGAATGCTAGCGACCATAGGGTCCAGTGCTGCCGGTGATGATGTCATCATTGACGTCAGCGCCGCGCATAATCCAGAAATAGGTTTAAATCTGATTAATCTTAGGAAATTCATAACTAATTCACTGTAACTCGGAATTAGGTGGTTCAAGTCTCTAAATTTGTCTAAAATAAAGATTTATACATTAAAAATATCGACATGTACTGCACATGCGTGTTTATGTATTGTTTTGTTGATTTTGTTTAATTGCTTTGGTTTCCGATGTTCCCGAAGAGTCCGTTTACGCTGACGAAGGTTTAGAAGTTTATGAAGATCCGCAAGACAAGTCACACAGATCCCAAACACCCCTTTGAGCATGTTGTACCTATTTAAAGCTATTGTTTCTATTCAACTATTCCATTATTTTCGAATGTCACTGGGAGGGTTATCCCATATCCTTTGGTAAGCCCTTTTGATATTGATTACCTATCCTTTGTAAATGGGATAATAATATGATTAGCTAGGATATTATATGTTTGAGCTAAAGTTGTTAGGCTGCTTAGCCATGCTTAGCAACATTAGCTCACTAATGGGATAACTAATGTGTCACTTCCATCTCATTGATGGATACTTAATGGTAGCTCACGATGGTCAATCATGTTTGGTTAATTAATTAATTTGCCAACTAAAACCTGAGAATGGTGGGTTGTGAGAACGTGGTTTTGATGGTAGTGCTTATGGCAATTAAGGACCTGTTCGCGAGCTACTATTTTGAAACATTAACCGTACCAACCGCAAGTCAGCGTGGGCAACGGCTTTACCTTTTGTATAGCTGTTGATGCAAAAAACACACACTGGCCTAAGAGATCTGCTTAACTCTAGTGCAGGTCCAACATTAGGGTTTTAGGTTCAAGGGCGTGCCAGTTGATTTGATCCTACAATCAACAAGAAAAAATATGCAAAGAATATTAGTAAACGATAGACAATCGGCCGTAGGGCTGATTTCATACCGTATGTGACATAGCCGATGCAATAAAGCATGAATCGGCTATAAGGCACAAGTATGAAAATAACCGTAAAGCTAGTATATCGGCTGTAGATATCAACGTTATGCAACCAAAAAATCATTATTACTTTATAAATAAACAATTGGTATAGATCGGACTGAACCGAGACAGTATAAATTGCTTAAGTCTATCGTAACATGAAATAATGATTACATAAAATCAATGTCATAGCCGATATCTAGATCTAAGTGCATATTGGTCATAAATCCGATACAATCTTATGATGAAGCAATGAGAATTAAATATAGAGCATTAAACAAAGCATATAACCATGTCAAATATTCTAAACAGATAAGATCGGCCGAAACTCCGATACTATCCCTACTAACAACCGTAAAGCAAGCTAGAGATCATGATTCTAAAACAACTTAATAGGTTGGACTTAACCAATGCAGCATTAAGTATAAAAGAAGCACAACATCTAGAAATCAAGTCAATAGTCATCAAATCAGGATGGTGGATACATCATATAACATGAATTAACAAAGTAAACTAGCCGATACAGACAAAACCCTAAAACAGATCTAGCCGATATAAGGAGATAGCATTGTCGATCTAAGCTATATGACATATATGATAACTTCGGAAACTTGCAAGATAGAATTAGAGTGTCATGAAGATGTAAGCACTAACTCCAATGATGCAAATCGCCATGACAAGATGTACCTTTTCGTCGAAGATCAAATTGATGCAGTACGACTCGAAAGCACAAGCCTGTCGAAAGTAGAAAACAAAGGTGGCGATGCGCCGAGATTGATTGAACGTATGTTGTTGTTATTTACAAGACCTCGGGGTTATATTTATACCCGAAAATACAAACATTGTCCATCACGGACACGACTCATATTAACCTAATACAAATCCAACTAATGAACAAGTCTCTTAGGCGGACTCTTACCATGATAATCTATAAGGAAATTACAAAATATCCTAATTAATAGATACAATCGCCAATTTCGGAGTCTATCCTTGCACGGCAATCTCATCGTAAGTCTTCTGTTGAATTCGATATTGATTTCACATGCAATATCGGCCTCATCGGCTATCCCAATCTGAATCGGTCTCCAGCCGATACGAACTCCAGCCGATGCGCACTCTGTTTCCGATATCCCCGCATATATTCAAATCCGCTTCGGACTAGATTGTGTTTCCGATTCACATGGATTAGATTTGCTTACCAAATTTCATCATCAACACATGCCCCCAATTCCGAAGTATTATGTAATGCAACGGAATTATCTCTTCAAAACCGCAAAAATCTAGGGTTCCCGCTGTGACCGTTACGCACCTACTTCTTTAAATACCAACCGCTTTTCCGGAGATATCACGGCGTTAACTCCGCTTTCACCGCTTGAACCACCAAACTTCTCCGTGAACCCCAGCGATTTCTTTCTCTCTCCGCTCCGGCGACCAAAACAGCGAATCCTCCCCCGGCGACAATCTTCGCGCATCGATGGCAGCATCATCAAGCCCATCCAACACCACCGCCAAGGAATTTTCTGAGGTATGTCTTCCATCGGCTCAAGGTTTTCTCTGAGTTCCTCATTTTTCTTCCGCCTTCAACCCCTTTTGCTTTCTTTTTCCAATCTGTAGCACCTAGTTCATCAAGTTGCCATCCCAAAACTCAACGAGCCCAACCATTTCTATCTGGGTCCGATAGGTGATATAGATCCCACTTATATCATCAACGCAGAAACAGAGAGGATTCCCTTTAGGCAATCAAACCCAGCCCTCACTCATTGGACTGCAACCTTCAGATCCTGGCCTTCCCATGTAGACAAGTGGACAGATTGGTATAAAAGAGTTGTAGCTAGCAAACAGGACCACTGGGATGAAATAGGAATAGCCCAATGCCTATCTTTATCTATAGCCGATATGAAGAAAGATGAACCAATGCTGTCTTCGGCTGCATATTTTTGGTCAGATACCTTAAACGCCTTTCTATTCAATCATGGGCCGATGACTCCCACCTTACTGGACATAACCATGATAATTGGCCTGGATATAACCACATCGGCCAACCCTATCAGTATGAAGACCAAGTGTTCTTACAAGTTTAAAACTAAGAATATCGGAGGTTGGTCTGGTTTCATTTCTGAAAACATGGGCACAGGCCCTGTATCGGCTAGAGAGCATGATGCCTTCTTAATGATGTGGTTAGACAAATTTGTATTCTGTGGATCCACCTGCAGCTCAACAGCCAACTGGCAACACCTAGCTGAGGCCATCGTCTCGAAGAAAGAATTCCCTCTAGGAAAATACCTACTAGGTGCAGTGTATCACTGTTGACGATGAAATTTGGTAAGCAAATCAATCTACAAATATCGGAAACACGACATGGTCCGAAGTAGATTTGAAGATGAGAAACGATATCGGAAATAGAGTGCGCATCGGCTGGAGTCCAAATCGGCTGTGGACTGGATCGGCAGAGTCAGAGTCGGACTACGTTAGCTGATTGAGCCGATTTCAGTAATATGACTCGGTATTCGTCATCGGATTATGTTAGCGTGATTTATATGGATTGCCATGCACGGATAAGGTCCTGAGGAGGCAATTGTATCTATTAATTAGTATATTTTATGTAATTTCCTTATAGATATTCTCGGTAAGAGTCCGCCTAAGGTACTTGTTTGTTAGTTGGATTTGTATTAGGTTAATATGAGTCGTGTCCGTGATGGACAATGTTTGTATTTTCGGGTAGAAATATAATTCCGAGGTCTTGTAAATAATAACAACACACGTTCAATCAATCTCGGCGCATCGCCAACTTTGTTTTCTATTCTCGACATGTTTGTGCTTTCGAGTCGTGCTGCATCAGTTTGATTTTCGGCAAAAAGGTATATCTTGTCATGGCGAGTTACATCATTAGGGCTAGTGCTTACATCTTTATGACACTCTAGTTCTTGTGATTCTCCGAGTTATCATATATGTTATATAACTTAGATCGACAATGCAATCTACTTGTATCGGCTAGATCCTTTTTAGGGTTTCATCGATATCGGCTAGATTACCTTGTTAATCCAGGTTATATAATGTATCCACCATCCCAAAAAGGCAACCATCAGCTTGATTCTTTAGATCTCATGCTTCTATTTATACTTAATGTTGCATTGGTTCAGTCCAACCTATTAAGTCGTATTTAGAATCATGGTATTTAACCTGCTTTATGGTTGTTAATAAGGATAGTATCGGGGTTTCAGCCGATCTTACCTGATATAGATATTTTACATTGTTTTATGCTTTGTTTAATGATCTATATCTGCCCCTTATATTAGGATCTAATCTAATATAAATATATTAAGCTTCATATCAATCTAATTGGTTATAGTTTAATATATTTATTACTAGAGAATATCCTAGTATAAGGTTGTATCGGAGCTATAGCTGATACATACTTAAACTTAGATATCGGCTATGACATCAATCTACTTAATCATTATTTCATGTTATCTTTAGACTTGAGCAATTTATACTGTCTCGGTTCAGTCCGATCTATCCCAATTTCTTATTTCTAAAGTAATATCGATCTGTTGATTATGTAACATTGATCTTTATAGCCGATATACTAGTTTTAGGGTTAGTTCTATCATTGACTATACCTCACAGCCGATTCATGCTTTATTGCATCGGCTAAGTCACATACGATATGAAATCGGCCCTATGGCCGATTGTCTATCGTTTATTGATATTCTTTGTATGTTTTCTTGTTGATTGCAGGATCAAATCAACTGGCACGCCCTTGAATCTGAAACCTTAATTTTGGACCTGCACTAGAGTAAAGCAAACCTCTCAGGCCAGTGTGTGTTTTTTGCATCAACACGCTTTTGGCACGCCCAGTGGGACTACGTGTCATCATGTCTCCAAACATCACTGAAGTCGCGGAGGACAACATCATCGCGGTTACACCCGAGTAGCTGAATGACGAACAGAAGGAAGAATTGCAACAAATGCTGAATCAACGCCAAACCCAGTATTTGCACTCCTTCGCAGTCACCCGGCAAGGTACGAACGTTCAAAGAGCTAAAATCCAAGTAACGACGATCGTGAAGTAAGACCCAAGTACTTCTGGATCCGGAGAAGAAAAGGATAAACAAGTGAAAACCGAATCGAGTAACGAGGAATTGCACACGTTACAAGATCGCATCGATTCGGCTGTACATCATGCGCTAGTCAACCAGTCCGGAGTACTTGTCAATACTTTGACAAACATGATCAAGTCGGTAGTCGACGGAACGATAGCCGAGGAAAAGGCTAAAGGACCTATTTATCTACCAGACGGCACGTTCCCAGCATATAGAACCGTGAAGACAGAGATCGGCGGGAATCACGGAAATCAACAAGTACTTCAAACCCAGGCTTCATCGGTTCCTTACTCAAGTTCAAACATTCCATCAATTCTAACCAGATCACAGCCGATCACTGGGGGGCAAGTACCACCTCAATTAACACCAGAACAATTGATCAGTATTCTTCACCCAAAACCGCCAGCTGTCGACACATCATACCAAATTCCTTCGGTTCCACAACAGCCGACTGGAATTTCTCAGCCGATAAGCCAGCAATATAGTACAGAACAACTTCCTTATGTGCCACCACAAGGCATATCGGCTGGCTTCAACAATCTTTATCAGCCTCACTCACCACGACCGCAGCCGATGCAATACGGCCAGATGGATCCACTACAGCAGCAGTATGGTGGAGCAACACCTCATCAACCCTGGGCCGATATGATCGCTGACGTCACGAGGGAGCAATTTGGACTTAAGCCTAAAGATAATGGCAACATGTATCGGCACCCATATTCTTTGTTATTGACCATCGGCAGTAAAACAATTCCAACCACGTTCTTTGTTATTGACGGGAAGGGTTCCTACAGTCTATTGTTGGGAAGAGATTGGATCCATGCCAACTGTTGCATCCCTTCAACAATGCACCAAAGTTTGATTCAATGGCAAGGAGACCAGATCAAAATCGTGCCAGCCGACAGGTCTGTCAACGTAGCTTGTGCCGATTTATCTATTTGGGAGATGGAAGGAATTGATTGTTTATCCGGCAAAGTTTGGCAAGGAGATTACTTAAAGATTTCTGATGATGCCATACAGACAATAGGAGATGGAGAGCCCCGATTCTTGTTTTGAGGGCGCCGTGGAGGGTTCCAACTTTTACACAGAAGACACTATTGATGATCTCGACGGCAAGCTTGGGCAAGGTTTTATGTCGGCCGATGAACTAGAGGAAATCGACATTAGACCAGGTGATAGGCCTAGGCCGACATATATTAGTAAAGGTTTACCAAAAGAACTTAAATGTAAATTAATTGCACTCTTAAAGGAGTATAGAGATTGTTTTGCCTGGGAATACTATGAGATGCCAGGACTTAGCTGATCGATAGTTGAACATCGGCTCCCTATCAAACCAGGCTATCGGCCATACAAGCAACCCCCAAGACGTTGTAAAGCTGCAATATATGATGCTATTAAGGCCAAAATTACAAGACTCTATGATGCTGGCTTCATCAGGCCGTGCCGATATGCTGAGTGGATTTCCAATATAGTACCAGTTATCAAGAAAAACGGCAAGCTCAGAGTTTGCATCGATTTCAGAGATCTAAACAGAGCTACACCGAAAGATGAATATCCAATGCCAGTAGCCGATCAACTTGTAGATGGACATAAGATTATCAGCTTCATGGATGGCAATGCTGGTTATAATCAAATTTTTATGGCTGAGGAGGACATTCACAAGACTGCTTTTAGGTGTCCTGGTGCTATCGGCTTATACGAGTGGGTAGTTATGACTTTCGGCTTGAGGAGTGCTGGTGCTACATATCAGAGAGCCATGAACTATATTTTTCACGATCTTATCGGCGCATTGGTGGAAATATATATAGATGATGTGGTGGTTAAATCCAAGGAGGTTGATGATCATATTGCCGATTTGAAACAGGTTTTAGAAAGAGCAAGGAAATATGGGTTGAAGATGAATCCTACCAAGTGTGCGTTTGGTGTATCGACTGGTCAATTTCTTGGGTTTCTGGTTCATGAGAGAGGGATTGAAATTCCTCAAAGGAGCATTGAAGCAATTAAAGATATCAAACCCCCAGAAGATAAGACCAAGCTACAATCATTGATCGGCAAGATTAATTTTGTTCCACGTTTTATATCAAATCTGTCTGGCCAAATAGAGCCGTTTACTCCTTTGTTAAGGTTGAAAGCCGATCAAGAATTTGTCTGGGGAGAGAAACAGCAGCAGGCTCTGGATAATATCAAGGAATATTCGAGTACTCCTCCAGTTGTTATACCACCACAGAAAGGGATTCCATTTAAACTCTATCTATCAGCTGATCAAAATTCTATCGGCTCAGTCTTGATTCAAGAGGTTGAAGGAAAAGAGAGAGTCACATTCTATCTCAGCAGACATTTGTTGGATGCAGAAACTAGATATTCACCTATGGAGAAGTTATGCTTATGCTTATATTTTTCTTCCACAAAGTTGAGGCATTATCTACTATCCAATGAGTGCATCATAGTTTGCAAAGCCGATGTAGTACGGTACATTCTATCGGCTCCAGTGTTAAAAGGACGAATTGGGAAATGGATCTTTGCTTTGTCAGAGTTTGATCTCAGATATGAATCGGCTAAGGCAGTTAAAGGGCAAGCGATAGCCGATTTCATAGTTGAACACAGGGATACCGGTGTTGATAATATTGACATCATGGCACTTTATTCTTGGATGGATCAGTTTGTACTCATGGTTGTGGTATCGGCTTGGTGATAATATCGCCTAGGGGGGCAAGTTTTCAGTTTGCTTTTACTATTAAACCATACTCTACAAATAATCAAGCAGAATATGAAGCTGTTCTCAAAGGGTTGCAGTTATTAAGAGAGGTTGAAGCCGATGCTGTTGAAATCATGGGCAATTCACTGTTGGTGATAAGTCAGTTATCTGGGGAATATGAATGCAAAAATGACACCCTGTTGATTTATAATGAGAAATGCCAAGAGCTGATGAAGACTTTCAAGATGGTTACTTTGAAGCATATCCCTAGGGAGTAGAACGTTGAAGCCAATGATTTAGCTCAAGGCGCCTCAGGATATAGGCCGATGTTACAAGGGATTGAAGTAGAAGTGGCCTGTGTTCCAGCCGATGATTGGAGGTTTGATGTTTCTGAGTATCTAAAGAATCCTTCAAGATCGGTTTCGAGAAAATTAAGGTATAAAGCTCTTAAGTATGTTTCGTTGGATGATGCATTGTATTATCGGACGATTGATGGAGTTCTGTTGAAATGCTTGAGTATGGAAGAAGCTAAAGTTGTCATGTGCGAGGTTCATGAAGGTATTTGTGGGACACATCAATCGGCTCATAAAATGAAGTGGTTACTCTGAAGAGTTGAATATTTTTGGCCGACAATGCTGGAGGATTGTTTTAGATATTACAAGGGTTGTCAAGATTGTCCGAAGTTTGGAGCAAATCAGAGAGCGCCAGCATCGGCTATGAACCCTATTATCAAGCCGTGGCCGTTCAGAGGTTGGGGTATTGATATGATCGGCCAGATCAATCCACCATCGAGCAAAAGACATAAATTCATATTGGTTGCAACTGATTATTTCACTAAGTGGGTTGAGGCAATTCCTTTGAAGAAGGTTGATAGCCAGGATGCGATCAATTTTGTCAAGGAGCATATTATATACAGATTTGGTTTGCCACAGACGATAACAACTGATCAAGGTTCTATATTTATATCGGATGAGTTTGTTCGGTTTGCTGATAGCATGGGAATTAAGTTCTTGAATTCATCACCATATTATGCACAAGCCAATGGACAAGCTAAAGCATCTAACAAGAGTTTGATTAAGTTGGTCAAAAGAAAGATAGCCGAATATCCCAAGAAATGGCATACTATTCTGGCTGAGTCATTATGGTCCTATCGGATGGCTTGCCATGGTGCAATTCAGGTACCTCCTTATCAACTGGTTTATGGGCATGAGGCTGGATTACCATGGGAAACCAACATCGGCTCTCGGAGGATTTCTTTACAAGATGAGTTAACAGCCGATGATTATCATAATTTGGTGGTTGATGAGTCCGAAGATTTGGTCCAAGCAAGATTGCGAGCTCTTGAGAAAGTTAGAAAAGACAAGGAGAGAGTTGCCAGACATTATAACAAGAAGGTTGTGCCCAAATCTTTTGAGGAAGGCGAGTTGGTTTGGAAATTGGTGCTACCGATAGGGGCCAGAGACAATAAATTCGGCAAGTGGTCACCGAATTGGGAAGGACCATTTCAAGTTCATATATGTGTTTGTAAAGGGGCATACATGCTAAAAGGGTTTGATGGAGAAGTCTTCGGAAGAGCACTTAATGGGAAATATTTGAAGAAATACTACCCAAGTGTTTGGATTGGTTCATGATCGGCTATGGTTTGCCGGTTGATGGTTGATAGCCGATGTGTTTACATCGCCTTTAGATGGTCGATTTTTATCGCCCCTAGACACATAAGTTTACAGCATTGTGTTCCCTACTACAAACTTGGGGGGCATGGAGGATAAAGTAAGTTGGATTATGTTGGAAATTTTTGAGCAAAATTTTATACAATCGGCTCGACGGTTGACAGCAAAAGGTATCACAATAGCATAAGGTATTCCAGTATTTGGCTAAGTATAGAATCGGCTCGATGGCCAAAGCATATATTACAGCAAAAATGTTTCGAGACAATTTATAGTTTGAGTTACATCAAGCCAAATATTTTTGAATAGCCGATATAGCTCTTTGCCTAATTTGTTCTACTTCTTCGATGGCTTGAGCATCGGCTGCATCGGTTCCTGGGATTGGTTTCAGAGCTTTACTCAGGGCAGCAAGGTGTTTAACAGATTTCTTGAGCTTGAGTTTTTGGACCTCGATAGCTTTGGGCAAATCGGCCAACTTTTGTTCTTCGGTGGTCATTTCAGCTCTGCAAGCCTCAAGTTGCTGCAGAAGATCGGCTTCTTTCTTTCTCAGATCTTCAATCTTTTGTTGAGTTGAGTTTGGTCCAGCCTCTAGTTCATCCAGCTTGGATTTCTCCTCAGTGATTTGTTGGCGGCTGGATTGGACATTTGCTTCAAGGGCAGCACGTTCTAGCCGATCTGAGATTCTCTGTCTTGCTCTCTCCAATTTAAAACGGTGTTGCTCGAGGAAGACTGCAGGAGAGATCATCTCTATAAGTTCATCAGGGATTTGATTTTGGATTTCTTCAAACCTTGCCCTGATCGGCCCACAGTTCACGACTAGTGCATCGAGGGAAGCATTTAGCCAATCTGCAATGTCAGTTAAGCTCCTTTTTAAGTCTTCAAAAATTGGAGAGATGGCTTTGCTAGTTGTTTCTTCTTCTTCATCCAGGAATTGGTTTATATCGAAGGAGAACATATCGGCTAGTAACTGAAATGGAAAATGTTGATAAGTGATAAACTTGAGTATGAGCCGATAGATGTAAATATGGAGAGTGTTTACAGGAATCTGGGGCGCTGGAATTGTGGTAGCAATCTCGTCATCTTGTCGGCTAGCTGCGGCCGATTGTGTATGCTCACTGGATGCTTGTTGAGGAGATGGAACCTGGGGAAGTTGTAAAGATAATAAATAGTCAGTATCGGCTAAGGATGAAATTAAAGTTGGGGTGAGTTGAAATTACTGATACTGGTGGTGAGCTTGGTTTTTTCCTCGTAGCAACTTGCTTCTTCTTGGGCTGAAAAGGTGAATAAGTCAAGAGAATTTGAAACATGGAAATAAGTGATGATAAGTTGGAATATCTTACTTGTGCTTTTTGAGGAGGTTTTGGAGGACTTGGAGTTTTTGCAGTTTGAGATTGTACTGCAGGAGGTGTACCGGCTTAGGGTGTAGCAATTTCAGCTGTATCACTGATTTGGGCAGCAGCTTCATTGATTGCCTCGTCCATCTCAATATCCTTAAGGATGTCATTTATCTCTTGGGCTTGGGCAGTTTCTGTATCGGCTGTCTTCTTCTTCCTTTTGGTTGGTTTCTTCAGTAATGTTGGTTTTATAGCAGCCTGTTTTCTCCTTTTTCTTTTATCTCCAGTCTGCATCGACTCTCTGAGCTGGCCTTGAAGTAAGGTGGCAGTTTTTGGGGCGTTAAAGCCGATGATAGATGGAGCTGGTCCACTGCTGTTTGGGAGTTTGGCTATGGTATATGCTATGAGCTTGCCACTTCGGCTAACTGAAGGAGGAGGAGAATCTGTTGTCTGCAAGGAAAATTGTTAAGATATGAGTATTAAGCAGTTGATAGCAATAAAGTATAACGGCTCGAGAGGAGAAATTTACCTGAGGAACCAAGTTTGGTACAATTCGAGTAAGATATGAGTCAACTGGCAGATGGAATATGTGACTTTTTATTTCTGACCACCATCTGTCGAATTGGATGCTCCTCATTAAGATGATATTGAATCTGTCGATGCTGCCGAGAGGGGGACCAGGGATGTTGAGCAATTTATCCATCATGAGAGCCGATACAATGTCAACTCTGGTCTGAATTTTGTCGGCATAGTACAAGCCGATGGGTAGTATGCCCATGCCAAGTTGTCTTGCTGCCGATGCTGGATAGTAAAACTCATAGGAGGGTTGAACATTTCTGCCTTGAGATATGCAAATTGGAAGTATGCATGGTGAGATTGCAGCAATCAGGATTTCCCTGGGTTTTTCAAATCTCTCATCATTGATTTCATTCAGCCTAAAGTCGGTTGGCTGTTCAAAGCTTTGGTAGGAGTCATAGGCAAACCAGATTCGACTGTCCCTAGGAAATCCATCATAAAAGTTGTCGAACCAGTTATGAAAGTGCTCAGCCGATGGTCCATGTCCAGCATAACTGGTAGCTGCTTCTCCAAATGACATGCATCGGCGCATTTGGTCTGATTCATCATTATTTTCAGAATCGGCTGTGGAAGGGAACTCAGCTTCTAAGAGTGATGGCCTTTTTGCAACTTTCAAAGTGTGCAGGGTTAGCCAAAGTTGGATAAACCACCATGGGCCGCCAGTATTCACATTGGCATCCACTATCAGTTTGGCCGATGATTGGTTTGGTGTTTGATATGCTGCTCCTAGCAAATATTTTCCCAAGGGGAATTCTCTTTTCAAGACTAGGGCTTCGGCTAGGTGTTGCCAATTGGCTGTTGGGCCACAGCTCGATCCACAGAATAGAAATTTATCTAGCCACATCATCAGGAAGGCGGCATGTTCCCTAGCCGATACAGGTCCTGTTCCCATATTGTCAGAGATAAAACCAGACCAGCCACCAATATTTTTGGTTTTGAACTTATAAGTGCACTTGGTCTTCATACTGATGGGATTGGCCGATGTGGTTATATCTAAGCCAGTGATCATGATTATGACCAGCAAGGTGGGAGTCATCGGCCCTTGGTTGAACATGAAGCAGTTGAAAGTGTCTGACCAAAAATATGCAGCCGAAGACAGCATCGGCTCATCTTTCTTCATGTCGGCTATAGACAGGGATAGGCATTGGGCTATCCCTATTTTGTCCCAGTGATCTTGCTTGCTAGCTGCGACTCTTTTATACCAATCTGTCCATTTATCGACTTGGGAAGGCCAAGACATAAAAGTTGTCGTCCAATGGGAAAGAGACGGGTTGGCTTGTTTGAAAGGGATTCTGTTTGTCTCTGCGTTGATGATATCGGTGGGATCTAAATCGCCTATTGGACCCAGGAAGAAGTGGTTGGGTTCATTGAGTTTTGGGATGGCTACCTGGTGACTTAGATGCTACAGATTGAAGAAGAAAAAGTGGATAAAGGCAGAGTAAAAATGAAGATGTTTAAGGAAGAGATTGGAGTCAATGGGGAACTTACCTCGGCATATTCCATGGCGGCGGATTGTGGTGGATTCGATGAAGTGGCAATTGTTGCGCGGAGGTCGTCGCCGGAGGGGATTTGTTGCTCTGGTCGCCGGAGTGGAGAGAGAAGGAGTTCGCCGGAATTTACGGGAAAATTTGGTGATTTAAGCGGTGAAAACGGAGTTAACGCCGTGAAATATCCGGAGGAACCATTGGTATTTAAAGAATTAGGTGTAACGGTCACGGGGGTAACCCTAGAATTTTGCGGTTGAGAAGAGATAATTCCGTTGCATTATAAATACTTCGGAATTGGGGGGCATGTGTTGACGATGAAATTTGGTAAGAAAATCTATCTACAAAGATCGGAAACACGACATGGTCCGAAGCAGATTTGAAGATGAGTAACGATATCGGAAACAGAGTGCGCATCGGCTGGAGTCCGAATCGGCTGTGGACTAGATCGGCAGAGTCAGAGTCGGACTGGGTTAGCTGATTGAGCTGATTTCAGTAATATGACTCGGTATTCGTCATTGGGTTATGTTAGCGTGATTTATATGGATTGTCATGCAAGGATAAGGTCCTGAGGAGGCAATTGTATCTATTAATTAGGATATTTTATGTCATTTCCTTATAGATATTCTCGGTAAGAGTCCGCCTAAGGTACTTGTTTGTTAGTTGGATTTGTATTAGGTTAATATGAGTCGTGTCCGTGATGGACAATGTTTGTATTTTCGGGTATAAATATAATTCCGAGGTCTTGTAAATAATAACAACACACGTTCAATCAATCTCGGCGCATCGCCAACTTTGTTTTCTATTCTCGACATGTTTGTGCTTTCGAGTCGTGCTGCATCAGTTTGATTTTCGGCAAAAAGGTATATCTTGTCATGGCGAGTTACATCATTAGGGCTAGTGCTTACATCTTTATGACACTCTAATTCTTGTGATTCTCCGAGTTATCATATATGTTATATAACTTAGATCGACAATGCAATCTACTTGTATCGGCTAGATCCTTTTTAGGGTTTCATCGATATCGGCTAGATTACCTTGTTAATCTAGGTTATATAATGTATCCACCATCCCAAAAAGGCAACCATCGGCTTGATTCTTTAGATCTCATGTTCTATTTATACTTAATGCTGCATTGGTTCAGTCCAACCTATTAAGTCGTATTTATAATCATGGTATTTAACCTGCTTTATGGTTGTTAATAAGGATAGTATCGGGGTTTCAGCCGATCTTACCTGATATAGATGTTTTACATTGTTTTATGCTTTGTTTGATGATCTATATCTGCCCCTTATATTACGATCTAATCTAATATAAATATATTAAGCTTGATATCAATCTAATTAGTTATAGTTTAATATATTTATTACTAGAGAATATCCTAGTATAAGGTTGTATCGGAGCTATAGCTGATACATACTTAAACCTAGATATCGGCTATGACATCAATCTACTTAATCATTATTTCATGTTATCATTAGACTTGAGCAATATATACTGTCTCGGATCAGTCCGATCTATCCCAATTGCTTATTTCTAAAGTAATATCGATCTGTTGATTATGTAACATTGATCTTTACAGCCGATATACTAGTTTTAGGGTTAGTTCTATCATTGACTATAACTCACAGCCGATTCATGCTTTATTGCATCGGCTAAGTCACATACGATGTGAAATCAGCCCTATGGCCGATTGTCTATCGTTTATTGATATTCTTTGTATGTTTTATTGTTGATTGCAGGATCAAATCAACTGGCACGCCCTTGAATCTGAAACCCTAATTTTGGACCTGCACTAGAGTAAAGCAAACATCTCAGGGCAGTGTGTGTTTTTTCCATCAACAATCACACACTAAGCCAGTCATTGGCCAGATTAATCATGTATTCAAATGTCAATACTGGCGGCCCATGGTGGTTCATCCAACTCTGGTTAACCTTGCACACCCTGAAAGTTGTAAAAAGACCATCAGTCCTAGAGGCAAATTCCCCTCCATAGCCGATCCTGGAAGTGATGATGAAGCAAACCAAGTGCGCCGATGCATATCATATGGTGAAGCAGCCACTAGTTATGCTGGACATGGACCATCGGCTGAGCACTTTCACAACTGGTTCGGCAATTTTTATGATAGATTTCCTAGAGACAGCCGAATCTGGTTTGCTTATGACTCTTTTCAGAGCTTTGAACTGCCAGCCGATTTCAGGCTAGATGAGATTAACGATGAAAGATTTGAAAAACCCAGGGAAATCTTAACTGCTGCAATATCTCCATGCATACTCCCAGTTGGCATATCTCAAGGCAGAAATATTCAACCCTCATATGAATTTTATCACCCAATGTCAGCAACAAGACAACTTGGTATGGGACAGCTACCCATCGGCTTGTACTATGCCGATAAAATTCAAACCAGAGGTGACATTGTATCAGCTTTAATGATGGATAAATTGCTCAACATCCCTGGTCCTCCTCTCGGCAGCATAGACAGATTCAGTATCATCTTAATGAGGAGTATTCAGTTTGATAGATGGTGGTCAGAAATGAAAACTCATATATTCCATCTGCCGGTTGAATCAAATCTCACCCGAATCATACTGGACTTGGTCCCTCAGGTAAACCTCCCTCTTAAAATTTTGCACTTCATCACCATTGATCGCTTAACACTCACACTTCATTAATTTTCTTTGCAGATAACATATTCTCCTCGTCCTCTTATCAGCCGAAGTGGCAAGCCCATAGAATATGCTACTGCCAAACTTCCAAACGGCTGTGGACTAGCTCCATCCATCATCGGCTTCAACGCTCCGAAGACAACCACCTTGCTTCAAGGCCAACTCAGGGAGCCGATGCAAACTGGCGACAAGAGGAAAATGACTAAACAAGCTGCTGTAAAACCAACCCTCTTGAAGAAGCCAACCAAGAAGCAAAAGAAAGCAGCCGATACAAAAACTGCTCAAGCCCAAGAAATAGACGATATTCTGAAAGATATTGAAATGGAGGAAGCAATTGACGAGGCTGCTGCTCAATGTAGTGAAACTGAAATCATCACACCCCGAGCCGATACGCCTCCTGCAGTACAATCTCAAGCTGCAAGAACTCCAAGTCCCCCGAAACAACCTCAAAGAGCACAAGTAAGATTATTCTAACTGTCATCATCTATTTCTATACTTCAAATTTTCTTAACTCAACTATCTCTTCTCAGCCTAAGAAAAAACAAGTTGCTACTAGGAAGAAACCAACTTTGTCATCAGTATCGGTAATCTTAACTTACTCCACTTTTAACTTTATCTCCAGCCAATACTGACTAACACTTGTCATTATTACAGCCTCCTCAGTGCTATCTCCTCATGAAATGTCTAGTGAACACACTCCATCGGCCGCAGCTAGCCGACAATATGAAGAGATCATTGCCAAAGCTCCAACTCATCAAATCCCTATAAGTACTCTCCTACATTCATAACTATTGGCTCATTTCCAAGAATATTATTTAACAAAACTCTCTCTATTTCAGTTCCTAGCCGATATGTTCTCATTTGACATCAACCAGTTTTTGGATGAAGAAGAAGAAGAAGCAACTAGCAAAGCCATCTCTCCAATACCAAAAGACTTAAGGAAAAATTTGGCTGACATGGCATATCGGCTAAGTGCTTCCCTGGATGCACTAGTTGTAAACTGTGGGCCAATCAGGGCGAGATTTGAAGAAATCCAAAACCAAATCCCTGATGAACTCATCGAGATGATCTCTCCTGTAGTTTCTCTTGAACAGCACTGTTTTAAATTGGAGAGAGCAAGACAAAGAATCGCAGATCGGCTAGAACGCTCCGCACTTGAAGCCAATGTTCAGTCTAGCCAACAGAAAGTCAACAATGAGAAAACCAAGTTGGATGAACTAGAAACTGGACCAAATTCTACTCAACAGAAGATTGAGATGTTGAAAAAGAAAGAAGCCGATCTTTTACAGCAACTTGAAGCTTGCAGAGCTGAGATTATCACTGAAGAACAAAAACTAGCCTATCTGCCAAAAGCCATTGAAGCTCAAAAGTTGAAGCTCAAGAAATCTGTAAAACACCTTTCCGCCTTGAGTAAGGCAATGAAACCTATTCCGGGTACAGATGCAGCCAACGCCGAAGCCATTGAAGAAGTAGTGCAGATTAGACAAAGAGCTATATCAGCTTCCAGAAGTATTTGGCCTGATGTAACGAACTAAACATTGCCACACAATATTTTTGCTGTAATATATGTATCGACCATCGAGCCGATTTTATACTTAGCCAAATTCTGAGACAAAATCTGCTATCAGCCATCGAGCCGACATATGATAATGCATGACGTTATCTCAACTTGTATAGCTCTTCATTGTGTTCAAAAATTTGCTCAAGAAATTTCCAACTTTCGTCCTCCATGCCCCCCAAGTTTGTAGTAGGGAACATAATGCTGCAAACTTATATATCTAAGGGCGATAAAAATATCAGCCATCTAAAGGCGGTGAAAACACATCGGTTATCAACCATATATCGGCAAACCATAGCCGATTATGAACCAATCCAAACGCTTGGGTAATATTTCTTCAAGTACTTTCCATTAAGTGATCTTCCAAACACTTCTCCATCAAGCCCTTTTAACATATAGACCCCTTTAGAAACACATTTGTGGATTTGAAACGGCCCCTCCCAATTCGGCGACCACTTGCCGAATTTATTATCTCTGGCCCCTATCGACAATACCGATTTCCAAACCAGTTCTCCTTCCTCAAAAGATTTGGGCACAACCTTTTTGTCATAATGCCTAGCAACTCTCTCCTTGTCTTTCTTAACTTTTTCAAGAGCTCGCAATCTAGCTTGAACCAAATCGTCTGACTCATCAACCATCAAATTATGATAATCATCGGCTGTTAACTCATCTTGTAAAGAAATCATTCTAGAGCCGATGTTGGTTTCCGACGGTAACACAACTTCATGCCCATAAACCAATTGATAAGGAGGTACCTGAATTGCACCATGACAAGCCATCCGATAAGACCACAATGCTTTGGCCAAAATAGTATGCCACTTCTTGGGATATTCGGCTATTTTTCTCTTAACCAGCTTAATCAAGCTCTTGTTAGATGCTTCAACTTGCCCATTTGCTTGTGCATAATACGGTGAAGAATTCAACAACTTAATTCCCATGCTATCGGCAAACTGAACAAACTCATCAAATACAAAGATAGAACCTTGATCAGTCGTAATTGTCTGTGGCAAACCAAATCTGTATATAATTTGTTCCTTGACAAATTCAATTGCATCTTTGCTATCAACCTTTTTCAAAGGAACAGCCTCAGCCCACTTAGTAAAATAATCGGTTGCAACCAATATGAATTTATGCCCTTTACTCGATGGTGCATTGATCTGGCCGATCATATCAATACCCCAACCTCTGAACGGCCATGGCTTGATAATAGGATTCATAGCCGATGCTGGTGCTCTCTGAATTGCTCCAATTTTTTTGACAATCTTGACAACCTTTGTAATACCCGAAACAATCCACCAGCATTGTCGGCCAAAAATACCAAACTCTTCGAATTAACCATCTCATCTTGTGAGCCGATTGATGTGTCCCACAAATACCCTCATGAACTTCACACATGATAACTTTTGCTTCTTCTATGCTCAAGCATTTTAAAAGAACTTCATCAATCGTCCGATAGTATAATACATCATCCAAAAGAACGTACTTGAGAGCTTTGTATCGTAATTTCCTTGAAACTGATCTAGAGGGATTCTTTAAATACTCAAAAACATCAAACCTCCAATCATCGGCTGGAATGCAGGCCACTTCTACTTCAATCCCTTGTAACATCGGCATGTAGCCTGATGCACCTTGAGCTAAATCATTGGCCTCAACATTTTGCTCCCTAGGAATATGTTTTAAAGTAACTATCTTGAAAGTCTTCATCAGCTCTTGACATTTCTCATTGTAGACCATCAAGATGTCATTTTTGCACTCATATTCTCCAGATAACTGACTTATCACTAGCAATGAATCACCCATAATTTCGACAGCATCGGCATCAACTTCTCTCAATAATTGCAATCCTTTGAGAACAGCTTCGTATTCTACTTGATTATTTGTAGAGTATGGTTTGATAGTAAAAGCAAACTTAAAACTTGCCCCCTAGACGATATAATTACCAAGCCGACACCACAACCATGAGTGCAAACAGATCCATCAAAGAATAAAGTCCATGGCATAATATCAACATTGTCGACACTAGAATCCATGTGTTCAACTATAAAATCGGCTATCGCTTGTCTTTTAACTACCTTAGCCGATTCATACCTGAGATCAAACTCTGACAAAGCAAAAATCCACTTACCAATTCGCCCTTTCAAAACTGGAGCAGATAGCATATATCGTATGACATCGGCTTTGCATACTATGATACACTCATTGGAGAGTAGATAGTGTCTCAATTTTGTACAAGAAAAATACAAACACAGGCATAATTTCTCCACAGGTGAATACCTTGTTTCTACATCCAAAAGACGTCTACTGAGATAGAATATGGCTCTTTCCTTCCCCTCAACCTCTTGGATCCAAACTGAGCCGATAGAGTTCTGATCGGCTGACAAATACAGTTTAAATGGAATCTCTTTCTGTGGTGGTATAAGGACTAGAGGAGTACTCAAATATTCTTTGATATTGTTCAGTGTTTGTTGCTGCATTTCTCCCCAAACAAATTCTTGATCGGCTTTCAACCTTAACAACGGAGTAAATGGTTCTATTCGGCCAGACAGATTTGATATGAAATGCCGAACCAAATTTATTTTGCCGATCAATGATTGCAACTTGGTTTTATCTTCTGGAGGTTTTATATCTTTGATTGCCTCAATACTCCTCTGGGGAATCTCAATCCCACGTTCATGTACCAAAAATCCAAGAAACTGACCAACCGATATGCCAAAAGCACACTTAGTAGGATTCATCTTCAACCCATACTTCCTTGCTCTTTCCAATACTTGTCTCAAATCGGCTATATGTTCATTAACTTCCTTAGATTTAACCACCACATCATCAATATAGATCTCTACCAACATGTCGATGAGATCATGAAAAATATAGTTCATGGCCCTCTGATATGTAGCACCAGCACTTCTTAAACCGAAAGTCATAACCACCCACTCATATAAGCCGATTGCACCAGGACATCTGAAGGCAGTCTTGTGGATATCTTCTTCAGCCATGAAAATTTGATTGTAACCATCATTGCCATCCATGAAGCTGATGATTGTGTCCAGATGCTGCATCGACGAGTTGATCGGCTACTGGCATTGGGTATTCATCTTTTGGTGTAGCTTTGTTCAAATCTCTGAAATCAATGCAAACCCTGAGCTTGCCATTTTTCTTAATGACTGGTACTATATTAGAAATCCACTCGGCATATCGGCACGGTCTGATAAAATTAGCATCATAGAGTCTTGTAATTTCGGCCTTGATAGCATCGTACATTGCAGCTTTACAACGCCTTGGCGGTTGCTTGTACGACCGATAGCCTGGTTTGATAGGGAGCCGATGTTCAACTATCGATCGGCTAAGTCCTGGCATCTCATAATATTCCCAGGCGAACCAATCTCTATACTCTTTCAAGAGTGCTATTAATTTACATTTAAATTCCTTTGATAAACCCTTACTAATATATGTCGGCCTAGGCCTATCACCTGGTCCAATGTCGATTTCTTCTAGTTCATTGGCCGACATAACACCTTGTCCTAGCTTGCCATCGAGATCGTCAACAGTGTCCTTTGTGTAGAAGTTGGAACCCTCCATGGCGCCCTCAAAACAAGAATTGGGGCTCTCCATCTCCTGTTGGCTGTATGGCATAATCAGAAACCTTTAAGTAATCTCCTTGCCAAACTTTTCCAGATAAACAATCAATTCCCTCCATCTCCCAAACAGATAAATCGGCACTAGCTACATTGACTGACCTGTCGGCTGGCACGATTTTGATCTGGTCTCCTTGCCATTGAATTAGACTTTGGTGCATTGTTGAGGGAATACAACAGTTAGCATGGATCCAATCTCTTCCCAGCAACAGACTATAGGAACCCTTCCCATCAATAACAAAGAACGTGATAGAAATTGTTTTACTGCCGATGGTTAGCTCCACATTCAAAACTCTTTTGGTTTCAGATGGATTCCCGACAAAATCTTTTAGAACCATATTGGTCTTGATCAGATCCTCTGAATTCTTCCCAAGTTTCTTGAATGTTGTATATGGCATTAGATTGACAGCTGCTCCTCTATGGACTAGCATTTTTGACATCGGCTTGCCATTGACAAATCCCTTAACATACAGTGGTTTGAGATGCCGATGATCAGTTCCTTCGGGCTTCTCGAAAACGGCTTACTGTGGAGATAACATCAACTTGGCCGATGGCAGATTTTCTTCTTGCTCGACGACTTGTTCAACTGCATATTCGGCTGGTAACATGAAAACCATGTTTATGTCGGATGACATCACCTCTTTGCCCTTACGTTGTTGGTTCTTACTACGATCAGCTTTGACTTCATCGGCTGGCACCCCTTTGCTCTTCACGCGCCAGACCTTCTTTGTTCTCTGCCTCAGCCGATGTTCAATTTCCCCTTCGACCTCCTGGAGTTGTTCCCTATTTCTCATCCTTTGAACTCTCCTCTTTTGATTTTTAGTGAAGATTCCAGAAGGGCACCATTGAGGATGCATTGGGTTGGATTCTCTAGGTGAATCATCTCCGTCATTGTTTTGTTGCATCGGCCAAAGTCTTTCATGAACTGGTAATCTTGTCTGAATCGCCGATGCACAGTTGTACTCTGTCGGCTTGATCTTTGGATAAATTGTGCATCAAAATCACTGCATCCAGGACAATCTTCAATAGATGGTAATCTCATACCCTCATTCCAGCAAAATCTAAAAAATTCACAACTCCAGTGAGGATCAAAATATCTTTGACTTTCATACCAGCCGATCCCTTTGATGCCTCTTCCCTTTGACGCCTTCTTTGGTATTTGTTGATCATACCAGCCGATCTGATATTCCTGGTATAATTTTTACCTCCATCGGCTGTATTCCGATTGTATCCAGAGTGCACCATGTTGACTGGAAAAGGGTGTCCATCTATCTTCATCGGCCTCTTGGATTCGTCGATCTTGATCTTGCCTTGTTCAATAGCTGACTGGATCTGCTGCCTGAAAATCTTGCAATCATTAGTATTATGAGACACTGTATTGTGCCACTTGCAATATTTCCTCTTCTTCAACTCCTCAGCCGATGGGATAACATGTCCTACTGGTAATTGAATCTGTTTCTCTTGGAGAAGAAGATCAAAAATATTGTCGGCTTTGGTAATGTCAAAATCAAATCTCTCCTCCTTTCCTGCATTCTTGACCCATTGACAGACCACCGTCTTCTTGTTTCTAGCCCACTCGGCTGCATTGATTTCTGGGTCATCATCTTCGTAGTCAGAGTCATAAATGTAAACATTATTGACATTGTTTGCCTTTTTGATGAATTTTCTGGCTTCTTGGAACCTCGTCTCATGAGCCGATACCTTCTGAGCTAGGTGAGCTATATTCTCAAAGTCTTGAGCCGAAAATCTTTCCCTTATCAGCGCCAACAAACCTTGGAAAGCCAAATCGGCTAGTTGGGAATCCGTCAAGGCTAGACTATAGTATCTATTTCTCACATCTCTCAATCGTTGAATATAATCTGGAACTGATTCATCTGATTTTTGCTTGATTGCTGTGAGATCTGATAGCTTCATCTCTTGAACCCCACTGAAAAAGTACTTGTGAAATTGTTTCTCCAGATCGGCCCAACTTCTGATAGAATTGTAAGGTAAAGATGAAAACCAAGTGAATGCCGATCCAGATAAAGAAAGTGGGAATAATCTAACTCTGAGAGCCTCTGTAGCCGATGCTTCACCACACTGAGCTAGAAATCGGCTGACATGCTCATAGGTAGATACATTGTCTTGTCCTGAAAATTTGGAGAAGTCTGGCACCTTGTATCGGTTTGGCAGTGGAACCCGATCAAAATATTCTGGATATGGGTGCCGATACATGTTGTCATTGTCTTTTGGTTTGAGTCCAAATTGCTCCCACATGACGTCAGCGATCATATCGGCCCAGGGTTGATGTGGTGTTGCTCCACCGTACGGTTGCTGAAGTGGATCCATCTGGCCGTATTGGATCGGCTGAGGTCGTGGTGAGTGAGGTTGATAGGCATGATTGAAGCCGGTCGATATGCCTTGAGGTGGCACATATGGAAATTGCTCTGCGCTATAGTGTTGGCTTATCGGCTGAGTAATTCCAATCGGCTGCTGTGAAACCGAAGGAATTTGATCGGCTGTTTCAAACTAGCGGTTTTGGGTTGAGAAATACTCATCAATTGCTCTGGTGTTAACTAAGTTGATGCTTGCCCCCCAGTGATCGGCTGTGACCTGGTTAAAATTGCTGGAATATTTGAGCTTGAGTAAGGAGCCGATGGAGCCTGGGTTTGAAGCAATTGTTGACTTCTTTGATTCCCGCCAATGTCCGTCTTCCCAGTCCTGTATCCTGGGAACGTGCCGTCTGGTAAATATATAGGTCCTTGAGCCTTTTCCTCCGCTATCGTCCCATCAACCACCGACTTGATCATGTTTGTTAAGGTGTTCACGAGCACTCCAGATTGGTTGACCAAAGCATGATATACAACCGAATCGATGCGATCTTGCAGTGTATGGAGTTCTTCATCACCTGATTCAACCTTGGTCTGTTTGTCTTTTTCTTCTCCTGTCCCAGAAGTGCTTGGATCTTGTTTCACGATTGTCGGTAGCTTGACTTTAGCCCTTTGTACGACCGTACCTTGCCGAGTCATGGTGAATGAGTACAGATATTGGTTCTGGAGCTGATCCAACATTTGTTTCATCTCTTCTCGCAGCTCTTCATTCAGTTGTTCGACCGTAATCGGCAAGATGTTGTCCTCTGAAACTTCAGTGATGTTTGGCAACATGATGACACAATGTCCCACTGGGCGTGCCAAAAGCGTGTTGATGCAAAAAACACACACTGGCCTGAGAGATCTGCTTAACTCTAGTGCTGGTCCAAAATTAGGGTTTTAGGTTCAAGGGCATGCCAGTTGATTTGATCCTGCAATCAACAAGAAAAAGTATGCAAAGAATATTAGTAAACGATAGACAATCGACCGTAGGGCCGATTTCATATCGTATGTGACCTAGCGGATGCAATAAAGCATGAATCGGCTGTAAGGCATAAGTAAGTATGAAAATAACCCTAAAGCTAGTATATCGGCTGTAGATATCAACGTTATGCAACCAAAAAATCATTATTACTTTAGAAATAAACAATTGGTATAGATCGGACTGAACCGAGACAGTATAAATTGCTTAAGTCTATCGCAACATGAAATAATGATTACATAAAATCAATGTCATAGCCAATATCTAGATCTAAGTGCATATCGGTCATAAATCCGATACAATCTTATGATGAAGCAATGAGAATTAAATATAGAGCATTAAAAAAAGCATATAACCATGTCAAATATTCTAAACAGATAAGATCGGCTGAAACTCCGATACTATCCCTACTAACAACCGTAAAGCAAGCTAGAGATCATGATTCTAAAACAACTTAATAGGTTGGACTTAACCAATGCAGCATTAAGTATAAAAGAAGCACAACATCTAGAAAACAAGTCAATAGTCATCAAATCAGGATGGTGGATACATCATATAACATGAATCAACAAAGTAAACTAGCCGATACCGACAAAACCCTAAAACAGATCTAGCCGATATAAGGAGATAGCATTGTTGATCTAAGCTATATGACATATATGATAACTTCGGAAACTTGCAAGATAGAATTAGAGTGTCATGAAGATGTAAGCACTAACTCCAATGATGCAAATCGCCATGACAAGATGTACCTTTTCGTCGAAGATCAAATTGATGCAGTACGACTCGAAAGCACAAGCCTGTCGAAAGTAGAAAACAAAGGTGGCGATGCGCCGAGATTGATTGAACGTATGTTGTTGTTATTTACAAGACTTCGGGGCTATATTTATACCCGAAAATACAAATATTGTCCATCACGGACACGACTCATATCAACCTAATACAAATCCAACTAACGAACAAGTCTCTTAGGCGGACTCTTACCATGATAATCTATTAGGAAATTACAAAATATCCTAATTAATAGATACAATCGCCAATTTCGGAGTCTATCCTTGCACGGCAATCTCATCGTAAGTCTTCTGTTGAATTCGATATTGATTTCACATGAAATATCGGCCTCATCGGCTATCCCAATCGGAATCAGTCTCCAGCCGATACGAACTCCAGCCGATGCGCACTCTGTTTCCGATATCCCCGCATATCTTCAAATCCGCTTCGGACTAGATTGTGTTTCCGATTCACATGGATTAGATTTGCTTACCAAATTTTATTGTCAACAATAGCATGGTTCATTACGGGGCACCAGACTGTGAAGTGGCGGAGATAAGCCCACGGGGGTTACTGGGAGTCCATACCTTGGCTAAAAGGGGGTGACTATGATCCGGGAATGGTGCACCGTGGTGAGTTGTGTTATGCGGAGGGTACTGTCACAATGTTTTTCATGATTAGTTTTCACCCCTTACACTGTTGTTAATAATGTGGTAATTAATGATAACTGTTAACTCCTAGTTTGGAATGGATTATTCCTGGTTTGGAGATTAAAGATGTACAGTCGGGCATGATTGTTCAGTAATGGTTGGGCCTATACAACAGGAATGTTGTATAGTGTTGATTTAATATTGTTGAATATTAACTTACTATTTTGTACATTCTGAAAGTTTTATTAAATGTTATTTGTGCAATTCAGCCTATATTATGCCTTCCTTTGTATCCCTGTACATTTGCATACTTGTTGTGTAGCTTGTTGAGTATTCTATGTACTCACCTTGCAATAGTCATCAGAGGAGGAGTTCTATAGTGAAGGTGTTGCTCTAGAGGATTAGGCTGTGGTCTGGTCAAGCTGCTTGTGGATTGGAGTGACCTACGCTAGTTTTTATTATTTTTTTCCGCTGCTTTAGAATTTTAATGTTTGAGGGGAACTATCTACCTCTGTAATAATTTTACCCATTCATTTAATAATTAGATAAAGATATGTACTCCTTTATCAATTTGTTCCTCGGTTGATTCCTGGACGGGGATTTTACACACATGTAAGCGTTTGGAATTTTGGATAGAAATCCCGGGCGTGACAATAAGTCACTGATATGAGGCTAATGTGCTACCACATGTTCTCATGGGAAGAACCTAGCCCAGTAGGATTCCGAGTCTTGGCACCATCGGCCCAGGTGGCTAGATGATAGGAGTTTAGGTTAGCCATGGGTACTTTCTAGTCTGTATGAGGGGAAGGTGTCTCATGGGGGAAGACAGTGTTGGGGTGGAGTTTCTAAAAACCTTTTTACTGACTCCTTGGCCGCACACAACATGAAGTGTGACATTATCGACTGGCCGTTAAAAGGACGATGTATCCTATGGGTCAAACTGTACAACCTCTGTAGAGTGTTAACTAATCTATTCGAATAGCCGCGTCCGTGGTCATGGACATGCTCGGTGATATCTCATGAGGGATAGTTTGTGAAAACATGGAATGGGAATGAGCTGTCTATAGATTAATGAATATAGCTGTGTGGTCCTGTGTGGACGGTTGGTTGGTAACACCCATTATTTACAAATGTTGTTTTAAAATATGTTTTTATAAATTGTTTATAATTACAAATTCTGTGTTACGCAAAATATCCACAGCCTTCCTTTGTCAG
Organism: Oryza punctata; assembly: GCA_000573905.2. Classification (NCBI taxonomy): domain Eukaryota; kingdom Viridiplantae; phylum Streptophyta; class Magnoliopsida; order Poales; family Poaceae; genus Oryza; species Oryza punctata. The sequence goes on along the minus strand of CM002490.2, from coordinate 21,635,232 downwards.
CCGTGCAGATGCATATTTTTGTGTACTTGCTAAGTATTCCATGTACTTACCTTGCAATTCCCCCAACTCCAGAAGGAAGGTTTTGCTGTTCTTTGAGGAGTCTGCTGTTGAAGTCGAGAACTAGACCGTGTGCCCCAGTTGACTGCCTGTGGTATGTTGAATGGAGCTTCCGCACATTTATCTTCTTTTTCGCTGTGTTATCTTATTCTTGTGTTGCCCTTAAGGTAAATAAATGTAAGTGAGCCCTGAGGCTTATCACAATCATTTTATTAATAAATGTTAGTTTTTCTTCATGATGTTAGTTGTGATATTATCTTTGCAACTATGTGTGCTAGGTTGATCCTGGACTAGCACGTATACACAGGAGGTCCTATTTTGGGTCCTCACAGAGTTGGTATCAGAGCCGCGTCGATTGTAGGCCGCAACATTAGTTAGCATAGACATATTTCAAAATGTTTTTAAAGAAACACAAAACAAAATAAGTTGTTCTCTCTTTCCTTATTCTTTCTCGATTCTCCCTTGTTCTTGAACATTCTTCTAACTATTTTAATTTCTATCATCAGCTATGGAAGGATGATCTACATCAGTGCTGTGTTGGTTTCTCGCAGGAGCTTTGTTGTGGACCAGGTTTAGCATTAGGAGTGACTCTTGCCTTTGAGTCGCTTTGCCTTTAGTTAGTAGGTTCACGTTACTAAGACGTTAAGCTTTCGTGTTAGAAGCGTTGCTTGTTTTGTTAGTTTATGGTTCTTTCGGTTTGTCGTACGATCCATTTGTAGCCCTCTGGCTTATAAATAGTCGTATGTGTGTTTTTGTCAGGATGTGCAGTCTACCCTTTCTAGTAGCCCTCTTTAGAGCTTTCTAGTAGCCCTCTTTGGAGCTGTTCTACTCTTCTTAGCACTTTTCTAACCATCCAACAGTTAGAGGACTGATATGAGAACCTCAAAGGAGACTTGGATGACCCTAAAGACCTGAATTTCTAGGACTTTGGTGCAGCTCTTGGTAGTTACTATGTCCATGTTGGTTATCATTGAGTTGAAGAAGGAAAAATGTCACGCGCTTTAGCAGAACAATAGGATAGTGCTGTAGTACCAGTTCGTTGCTCTCGTTTTCAACACTTCAGGAGGTGTTGCAAGAGATGTAGACCATTATGGATAATCCTAGAAGGTTTCACCCCTAGTCTCAAGGTTGTACTTGTGGATTCAGCACTACGAAGATGCTAGAGCCTTGAGAACAAGACCCAATTTTAAAGAGGAACTCAAAAAAATGATAGATGCAAGATGAACCACAAACATGTGGTCCAAGTGAGAGGCATCGTCAAGTGTTCCAGCAGTACAATCATCGGACAACTACTCCACATATTGGAACTGTTCTACAGACACTCTTCCTGGTAACTCAGGCTTCTCATCAGTCTATTGCAACTCAACCAATCAATGTGTAGAAAGTCAAGCAATTTCACATCACTGTTATAACCTGAAATACCTATTCCATGGTGCTAACATCTGCCTCAACCAAGAATGGTAGTCCAATGATGATCATCTTGGGAAAAAACACATCCGCCAAGACATCGACACCAGAAACAACTCAGTCCAGTACTCTAGCAATGCAAATGGTGGTTAGAGGATGTGTGAACCATGTCACTGCAAAAGGAGCTTATATCTATGCGGGCATTTCTTTGGATAAGTTCCTAGTTAACTCAATACTTGTAACAATTCTATTGGATTCTAGATCATAGCATTCATTTGCTTCTCGGTCTTTTGCATAACACTAGTTTGCCCTCATCTCTCTAAGGTGTTCTTCGCTATCTGAACAATCAGTGTCAGGAATGAGATTCCCAACCGATTGTCCTATTACATCACACCAAGGTTTTTGAGCTAAAGAAGGTACATGTTAAAGAATCCCCAGATGTTTTCACAGAAGCATTGCTAGACACATCACTTATATCCAAGAGGCTCTACCGTGTAACAACTAATGAGTTTGTTAAAATAAAGAAGTTAAAATAGATGCAAGAGAAAGGTTTTGTTGGATCTAGATCATCGCCCTAGAACCCAGTTATTTCCGTTAAGAAGAAAGATGGAACATAAGGAATGTGTGTTGATCTCCAGAGTTTGAATGATGTGACCATTAGGAACAAATATCCTTTGCCATGAATTGATGACTTCTTTAATCAGATGAAACAAGCATGAGTTTTCTCTAAGATTGGCCATAGATCTAGGTATTATCAGCTTAGGATCAGACCTGAGGATATCCCGAAGACTGCATTTTCCACCAGATATATACTTTATGAGTTTACCGCTATGTCTTTTGGATTGACAAATGCCCCTGCTTATGCCATGAACATGATGAACAAGGTATTCATCAAATACTTTAAGTTTGTTTTTTCATTGATGATGTTATCATCTACTCCAAGGATGAAAAAGAGCATGAGAATCATTAGAGGCGGGTATTCGAAGAGCTAAGAGAACATCGGATGTATGCTAAGTTCAGCAAATGTGAGTTTTGAATACAAGAGGTTGAATTCCTTTTATATGTTGTGATCATCACTGGAGTGGTGCTGATCAAAAGAAAGTGAGTATGATTATCAAGTAGCAGCCGCCCAAGACCGTGACACAGGTTTGGAGTTTTGTTGGTATGGTAGGATATTACAGAAGATTAATGCAAGATTTTTCCAAAGTTGTTCATCCATTGATGTAGTTGTTGAAGAAAGAGAAGAAGTTGCATGGATATCAGAGTGCCAGCATTGATTTGAAGCCTTGAAGAAGAGTCTGACATTAGCACCAGTGTTAGTTTGCCAGATATCCACAAAGGGTTTGATATCTACTGTGATGCCTCTCGTACAGGACTGGTTGTGTTCCGATGCAAGAAGGCAAGGTTATAGCTTGTGATTCGTGATAGCTATATCCACATCAAAAAGAACTATCCAACTCATGATTTGGAGCTTGCAGTGGTGGCACATGCATGGAAGATATGGAGACATTACCCGATAGGTAATCAATGTGGGGTGTATACAAAACACAATAGTCTGAGGTATATTTTACACTCAACATGATTTGGACCTGTTACAAAGAAGAATGGTTAGACTTGATCAAGGATTATGATGTGGGAATCCAGTGCTATCTAGGCAAGGTTAAAGATGTTGCTATTGTTGTGAGAAGGAAAAAACAGTTGCCATTCTATCAGAAGTATGCAAGGTTGAGCTGAGTCGACACTCTACTAACATCGCCACCCCACTCCACCCATCGATTCCGCCTCGCCCCGGCCTCCTCGCCGCCTCCTCGAGCAATAAAACGCAACACCGTGCTCTCCTCTCTTTTCCTCATCTTGACCGAGCTCGTCTCTGTTGGTATTTCTTACGACCACACATAAATCCACAAGCGCACAGAATACTGTTGTAGCACTCGACCTTCGGGTGACCCCAAAAGGATATCGAACTCAGGGAACGTGTGTAATCTACCTAAGTCTAAGACGGTCCAAGGACAACAACTATTGGTAGGCTAGTTAGGCTAGAGAGGACGTTTTATATGTTTTAATTATATAGGTAATTTCCTATCTGTTGCTCTAGGCACCAACACCTCTGCTGGTCTACCAGCGTGGTTCCGAATATAGCTCTATGTTGTACCCGAACGTGGAGGATTACTAGAACGGGATTCAAGGTTGTCACCACCTATCGTTTACCTCTGACAAATTCGTGGGATACACAACAAACAAAGGTAATATCTAACCTAGACACCTTGCCTCAGTTATTAATTACTACTCTAATACTCGTGCAGAACTTCCTTCTTTATCTAGAGTCCTACCACTAGAGCACTTAGTACGAATACTAAACAATGAACCCACAAAGATGGAAATCTATCTTACTTAGAATAAGTAATTAAATAACATAACAATGGATCCCAAATGCTTACTTTATAGAAGAAGTTTCTCCGAACCCGGAGCAGACTTTACCGACAGGTCAGGTACTCCTCCAGAATTCCTCCTACAAAGCGACATCTGCCGAGGTAGAAGTCAAAGAGTGCGCCAAACTTCCGGGCACTCCTAAAAAACTTGCCCTCACTCTCTACCTATTTTCTACTAAGAAGAAATAGCTAAGCCTAGATAGGAAGAACAGAGTACTCCAAAGAGTTGTGTGTTGAAAGTGACTTGTGCTCCTCCTTTTATATCCTCAAAATGACAGTTGTGACGGTTGGAAATGTCATAATCACACCTCCAACATCATTGGGTAAGAATTTGAGACGTCCACGTAGAATCTAATGGCAATTGGGATCAGTGGCGGTTCGGCCAAACCTAGGGTTCGGCCGAACTTCTAGGCCGTCTCCCGGTCATTCCTTTGGCTGGGGGCCTGCCTGGTGGGCCCCTAATATCATGTACTATGGTTGGGCTCAATTCTAGGTGGTTTTGATTGACATATGGGGCCTTCAATTCGTGTAAACGCGTCCTGATTGTCAGGAAGTGTGTTTTCATCGCATGGCGGGTGTATTTTCTCCTTAAAATACCTGCATACACATATTTCACCAATACTAGTGGAAATGATTAGTAATAATCCGTACCACTAAGTTGGATAGTATATTTTATTTCAATATATACAGGCATTGATGGTCAGATGTTAGGATTTAAGGACCGTCAACAAGACCCCAACACTTAACCTTTGCTCGTCCCGAGTGAAGGCTATGAACTCTACAATAGGGTTATGACTTCCTTACTAATAATGATGCAAACAAATTATTGAAAGCCATTCCTGTACTTGTGGGTCTTTATAGTGTCTACCATGCGATTCTGGGCAATAGAGAAATGGAACAATCTTGACTAAAGGCACCCTAACTTTTCATGAAGAAAAACTTGGGGTTTTCAAGTAACACAAAATTATAACTTTGCTTTGCTCCTCAACTGATTCTCTCGATCACTCAAGGTGTATGATTCCTCACAAAGGCATATGATTGTGCCTTTTGTTTTCGAACCATCTAATAAGGCTTATGTGGAGCTCAGGGTATGGAAAAGAGTAAAGCATTACTTGCATCACATATATTGCAAAGTCAAATAATGGATCCAACTTGATCAAGGCCTGCACATGGGTGGATATATGGTGGACAGGTTGCACTCCAGTTTTGTTCTTTATTTTGGGACAAACTGACCGCCAAGGTTCCCTCCAGTTATCTTAGGTCTAGGTTCTCATAGGCGCATTTAGGTCTAGGCCGTTTAGCTTATTTTTAGTTTTATTTTTATTAATTTAATTTCATTCTATCCTTGTAATGTGCCTATCATGATAAAAACAAAAATAAAATAAAATAAAATAAAGTTGGCTCTTTGGTCTTCCAACCAAGTGAGTCCTTTTTGCTTCAGTCTTGTCCTTGTTTTTCTTTTTATGTCCAATAAAGCATCCCGGGTACAAAGACAAGTGCGGGAGTGATCTTGCACATTAATGCCGTAACCAAAGCAAGATCACCCTAGAAGTGATGAGCAAAAACAAACCTCATAAGTATTGGTATTTCTTACGACCACAGATAAATCCGCAAGCGCACGGAACACCACTATAGGACTTCACCTTCGGGTGACCCTGAAAGGATATCGAACTCAGGGAATGTGTGTAATCTACCTAAGGCTAAGACTATCCAAGGACAACAACTATTGGTAGGCTAGCTAGGACAGAGAGGACTTTCTATGTGTTTCAATTATCTAAGGTAAGTTAAAAGATAATTTCATATCTATTGCTTTGAGCACCGACCCCTGCTGGTCTACCAGCGTGGTTCCGGATATAGCTCAATGATGTACCCGAACGTGGAGGATTACTAGGACTGGATTCAGGGTTGTCACCACCTACCGTCTACCTCTGACAAATCCGTGGGATACATAACTAACAAAGGTAATCTCTAACCTAGACACCACGCCTAAGTTATTTATTTACTACTCTAATACTTGTGCAGGAACTTTTTTCTTTATCCAGAGTCCTAGTATTAGAGCACTTAGTATGAATACTAAACAATGAACCCGCAAAGATGGAAATCTATCTTACTTAGACTAAGTAATTAAATAACATAACAATAGATCCCGAATGCTTTCTTTATAGAAGAAGTTTCTCCGAACCCGGAGCAGAGTGTACCAGCAGCTCCGGTACTCCTCCAGAATTCCTCCTAGAAAGCTACATCTGCCGAGGTAGAAATCGGAGAGAGTGTAAAACATCCGGGCACTCCTTTAGAGCTTCCCCTCACTCTCTACCTATTTTCTACTGGAGAGAATCCATTATATACCACTGAGTTTGCCACTATACTACGATTTTCCACTGACTTTGTCACGTTCTACAATATGCTATTGACTTTTGCTTCACTTCTACCATTTACCATCACCGTCCGGTTAGTCTCAGTTATTACTGTACAATTTTATACAAATGACCAAAATACCCCTGAGACAAACACTTTCAAAATTTGGACAAAAATTCTCAAATATCATATTATAAAAATAAGATTGTAAACATCCAAAATTTGACAAAAAACTTAAAATCTGATATTTCGGAATTTTTATCCAAATTTTGGAATTTTTTGTCCTAGGGTATTTTGATCATTTGGACAAAATTGTACAGTAGTAATGGAGGCTGACCGGACGGTGATGGTAAATCGTAGAAGTTAAGAAAAAGATGATGGCATATTGTCGAACGTGACAAAGTCAGTGGCAAAGGGTGGACTTGTGGCAAACTCAGTGATATATAATGGATTCTCTCTTTCTACTAAGAAGAAATAGCTAAGCCTAGACAGGAAGGAAGAAGATAGTACTCCAAAGAGTTGTGGGTTGAAAGTGACTTGTGCTCCTCCTTTTATAGCCTCCAAATGATGGTTATGACGGTTGGAAAAGTTGTAATCACCCCTCCACCGTCATTGGGAAAGAATCTGGGACGTCCACGTGGAATATGATGGCGATTGGGCTTAGTGGCGGTTCGGCCGAACCCAGGGTTCGGCCGAACCTCTAGGCCATCTCCCGGCCACTCCTTCGGCTGGGGGGCTACCTGGTGGGCCCCCAACATCTTGTACTATTGTTGGGATCAATTTTAGGGGGTTTTGATTGACATATGGGGCCTCCAATTCGTGTAAACGTGTCCTGATTGTCGAGAAGTGTGTTTTCATCGCATGGCGGGTATATTTTCTCCTTAAAATACCTGCATACACATATTTCACCAACACTAGTGGAAATGATTACTAATAATCCCTACCAGTAAGATGGATACTATATTTTATTTCAATATATACAGGTATTGATGGTCAGATGTTATGATTTAAGGACCGTCAACAGCCTCGCCTTAAACCGTGCTCTGTGCCACCGAACTCGAGCTCCACCGCTCGCTGCCGTCTTCCAGCCACGTGTCATCACTGCTAGAGCCGCTCGCACCACAGGAACCCCTGTGCCATGCTGCATCCTAGCCTAAATCTGCCATCGGAACCACCTTCTCGTCACACCACCCTAGTAGCCCCCCTTCCACCTTCTCCCTCCGCCGTTTGCCATCGCCACAGCTGCCGCTACGGCCGCCGCCGTGTCACACCGCTCGCAATACTGGCTTCGTCGCGTCTCCAAACTCCTCGGCTGCCCCTCCTTCCTGCCCAACCGTTGCCAGAGCGTTATTTCCGTCGTCGTCCGGGAGCGCACCGCCGCCATCTCCCCTCACCGCCGGCTGTCTCCTTCGTCGCATCCCCTCGGTGAGCTCCCCCTTCCCCTTCTTCTTCCATGTGTGCCGCCGCTCCTGCGTTGTGCAGCATCAATCCCCTCGTCACCGGCCATCCCTGCTGTGACCGTGCCGCTGCCTCGCCTGTCGACCAGGCCAGTTTGAGCTGGGCCTGCGCCGTCGGATTCACCCTCGTATGAGTCCGGGCTCTCCACGTGGCCGCCTTGGTGCCGTGCTGTGTGGGTGCCACCGCGGCGCCACGTCAGCACCACCTCGCCCTTCTGGTCCGCCGTGGCCACTACGTGGTCACCACGTGGTGCGCCCGCAGCCAGTGCACATGTGGACCCGGTCCACCGTGCGCTCGCCTCCCTTGAGTCACCGATAGGTGGGGCCCACTTGCCGGCGCCACCTCTACAATCGGTTGATGTCATAATCCATTAATAATTGTGTCATAAATCGTATTTAATTCTAGAAATTCATTTAAATGGCTCAAAACTTCTAAAATTCATAAGTAATTCATACGAACTCCAAATTGAGCCATTCAACTTGCAAAATTCATCTAAAATTGAGATCCACATGTTTGTTTATTTTTCATGTACTGTTTACTTGGTTTTTATTAGAGTTTTTCCTTGTTTTGCTTGTCAGCGTGTAGTTTCCACCGTTTGGGAAACTCACGATCGCGAGGGGAAGAGTTTGGAAGATTTGTTTGAAGATGCAAGGCAAGTCACACATTCCCCTTGAGCATGTGGAGCCTACTTTATAAATGTTTTACCATTTGCAAATGAAGTTGCATGTTTTGCTAATTACATGAGATTATGGGATTACTTATCTACTCGCTTGTGCCATGTTTACTTGTGATCCGCCCTTTGTCAAACCTTGGATGATAATTTGACTTGCTTGTGTCACTTATGTTGATCTTGCTATAATTATATTTTGCTTAGTTATGCTTAATAACCACTAGCTCAGGTAACGGGACAATGACAATATTTCACTCTAGAATCTTGATGAGCTGTGAGCTCGTGACATCTAACCATGTTGATTAGTCATAATTATCCAACTAAAATATGGCTTAATAGTGGGCTGTGGGTGCATAGGTTTTTCTTGTCGCACCCGTAGCAATTAAGGACCGGTTCGCGGGAAACCCCTGGAAGACTTACCGCACTTACCACAAGCAAGAATGGGCAACCACTGGGCTTGTAGTGTAACTTTTCCCTAGCTGACGTTCCCAGGCGAGGGTGGGCGTGATGGAGTTGGGTTGGTCCCGGTTTTAAGGGTTGATCTACTGCAGGATTTACCGCGGCACAGGAGGGGGCTGCCTACCCCGATTTTAAGGGTGGGGCCGAAACCTGAAGTGTGGTTCACTTGGTTAGGGGCGAGTTATGCGAATGGTCTTATCACAATCAGTCGCATGGTGATGTGTTAGTCAGATACGGTGAAATATGGTGGATTATGTCTTGTGGGTACAGTTGTGCACCTCTGGCCAAAGTAAAACTATTCGAATAGCCATGCCCACGGTTATGGGCGATCGACTAGCTTCGTCGTGATTAGTCCCACTGAATTAATTAACTTGACTTAATGAACTGGTGTGGTTCAGATGGTTTGGTTAGGCCTGTTCAACGTAGTGTAGCATTGCTCAGTGGACATATAATCTTGCCTTAATTAATCAACTGTTTTATTATTTTCCAACTATAAATGTTTACAACTGCCTTCATGCAAATAGCCACAAACCTTCCTTTATCTCCCCTTGCACGTCCGCATCAATGGTGTAGCTTGCTGAGTACGGTGGTTGTACTCAGCCTGGCTATTATTCTCCCTTTTCAGAAGTGTAGTACTTCTGTGCTGAAGATGAAGTTAGAGGACCAATGCTTATACCCCAGTTGAGCTTTTGCCTGTGGAGTGGAGCTGAAGCCTCACTATAATCGTCTTTTCCGCTGCTGTTGTTTCCTTTCAGTGTGAGGACTAAGTGCCTCTTCTGTAAGTACTAACGCTTTATTTACATTTGGATATATATATTAATTTGTTTGTTTTGTGTACCCTAGCTGATTCCTGGAGTGGGATTTAATACACAAAATAGTCTGAAAATTTGGGCATAATTTCTAGCCATGACACTGGCTTCACCAACCGTTATAAGCTAGCTATAGATAGAGATCACTCTCTTCACTTTCAACGCACACCTCAAGGAGCTATTATATCTACTTCACATTGTATCTTCTATAGTATTAGTGGAATTAGACTTAGAGTATTTTCGGTCCTATAGTCTTCTCGGAGACTTCGATATGTCTTTAGTACTTTACTCTTTTTGTAAGACTATAGTTGAATTAAAAGAATTATCTTTTTTTATTCTTGTATTCGTAACTCATATGCTGCTTAGTAGTTATATGCTTTATGAATAGGATATACTTCATTTATATGCTTCACTTGATTAGGCTAGTGAATCTGTGCTATGGTAACGATCCAATGACCTTGATGGGTTGCTTTAGCTCTTACTTGTCCATCTGAAGGATGGGAGTCCCGGGGGAGTTAGTGTCAATATTTACTAGCATAAGCATGGTGCTTAGTTTAGATAAATGCCGATTGATGCGGGTATGCCCCACGGAAAGTGAGGCAGCTAGTGGTGACAGTCCTGTTCGTCCTTTGTATTCCTCCATGTCTGGGTATGATGTAAAAGTGCGTAAATGTCATAACCACGCTAGCAGACTAGCAGGGAGTTGTCTCTCGGTAGTACTCGGGTGCCTAGAACTAAGTCGTAGCCTTGTATGCATGTATGTGTCAAGTATATAATAAACATGATTAATATAGAAGCACAGTTGTATTGTAGTTCTCTTATGTCCTTTTCCACTGTACTAATTAACTAGAGATGAATCTCATGTGTCACACTACCCCTTAATATATTTATCCTAACCCTTGTTTAGACCATGGTGAGTTAATTAGAGATTGATTAATAATTATGTAGAAACTATGTCTTTACATAGCCACCTTCCCTGCGAAAATATAAATACTATACCCTTGGGAATACTCATGGGTGAAGTACTACAGCGGTTGCGCTTATGAATTTATCTATGAGCGTAAGAAATACCAAAACAAGTTAGCACAATTTTCATAATCAATCTTAACATCTTTTTGCTTGCGGCATTTAGCACATGAAAGCACATCATCATATTTCACAAAATTCTCCATATACTCGACACGAAAGCATGTTTTAGTTTCATCTTGTTAAGTGAGCAAATTGAGCAATTTTCAGAAACCAAAACACCATGAGGTTGTTTTAACCTTTTTGCACAAATAAGATTAAACATCGAACTAGAAAAAAAAGCAGTTTGAAATTTTTTCCAAAGCCTTTTTTCGTTAAAAACAACTCATTAATAGTGTGTGTGCAAAACAACACCAAGGGCAAGAGAAGATTCGAGTCTCTTGGTTTTATTAATTTCAGAAGTTACTCTCAGATAATGTGTAGCATTAACATCTCTTATTTTTGAAATTTCAGAAAATAAAACTTCACAATTTTTGCAATCATCATCATCAGGAATAAGAGATTCAATCATGAAATCACCTTTTTGGAACCTAAGCCTGACTTCATGAATATGATATCAGCAGCGAAGAACAGTTTCTCACACCCATTCTTTATGGAGGTACTGGCAATGTTGTTGGAAAATTTGGAGCAGAAAAAATGATCTCATTTTTAACAATGTGCAAGTTCTGTTTGGTAAATGGCTTTCTGACTTCAGGGATGAATTTACTCGGCATATGCATAGAGTAAAAGAATCAGATAAAACAATTTGCAATCATGGCTACATAATATACATTAGTCCCTTTGTAAATATCTTTGGTTTTCTTCTTCCTCTTCGTAAATTTATCCTGGTAATTTTCTCCCCCCCTACTCTTTGTATTTTCCCCCGTATATATGCTTGTTCTAATAAAGCACCGTAGGAGCTTCTCATGTTGTTTTAATCGTAAAAAAAAAATCATGTTTTCAAGTCTTTTCTCAAGTTTTTTGTTTTTAAAATCAATCGACATACAAACGTTTTCAAGATATTCTCTAGAACGTACAACACTTACCTCACTGTCTTCATTGTCTGAGTCTGGTTCACTGCAAGCCATGAAGCACACCAAAGTAATATGTTTGCCCTTGTTGTCCTCTTCATCACTCTCAAGGTCAGCATCACTCGATTGCTCAAAAGCTTCACAAACGTGTTCTAACATCTTCCTCACAGTCTGCTTTGTCTTCGTCCCCTTGTAGATGTTCTTCTGCTTGCCATCCTTTCCCTTGTCCTCATTGTCCTCCTTCGCTCTTCCTAGCTTCGGGCAATGATATCGAATGTGATCTAGCTCTCCACATTCGAAACACCAAACTCGGCGTCATTTTTTCCTGAACCCGACATCATTCATAGCTCAAGACATCATATTAATAAGCAAAGCCAAGTCCTCCTCTTCGAGTTGCTCAAGTTGATCATCGGATGTTGGTATTTGCTACGCACGCAGATAAATCTACAAGCGCACGGATACTACTCTAGCACTTCCCCTTAGAGTATTCCAAGGGTATCGAACACAAGGAACGTGCGTGTAAATCTACGAATAGGATTCTACCCAAGGACAACAACAAACGATAGGGTTGGCTGGAGAGGATTCCTATGGATTTAAGTTAAAGGTAAAAATTTATCGAATGCTTTGGGAACCGGCCCTCTCCTGGTTTATTAGGGTGAGTCCGGCCTTGAGCTTTGTTAAATACCCTAACATGGAGGGATGCAAAGGATGGACAGGGTTATCATCACCTGCCGCCTACCTCACTTCCATGGAGCATATAACAAATGAAGGTAACCACTAACCTAGATACCAGGCCTATGTTATTGACTACTACTCTAGCCTTGTGCGGGAAATTCCTTCTTTATCTAGAGTCCTAGTCCTAGAGCACTTAATTGCACACTAAGCGATGAACCCGCATTAGTGAGGATATACCTCACTTAAGTAAACTAATTAAATAACATAAGAAATCTCGAATACTTACTTTATAAAAGAAGTATCTGCCGAGGTACAAGCAAAGAGAAGGCCGACAACTCTAGCTTCTCCAGAACTCCGATGGAAGAATGAAGACAAACCCGACACTCCTCCAGAAATTCTCGAAGAGAACTCCGATACCTTGGGCACTCCTTCCGGATCTTCCCCTCACTCTCTCACTAAAACCCACATACTGAAATGAATACTAACAAGTATGTTGTACTCTACTTGAGTTGACGTTTTGTGTTTTGAAAGTGTGTGAACTCCTTTTATAGTCTTCATATGATGGTTGGAATGGCGGTTACTCCTTCACAACCATCATTGGGGACGCACCAGGGCCCTCCATGTGTAAAGTAGAGATGTGGTGCGCCAGGAGTGGTTCGACCGAACCAGGGGTGCAGCCGACCCATGGGCCCTACCGCTCTCCACCATCCTTCTCCAGTGGCTTACAGGTGGGCCACTACGGTGGTTAAGGATGGTTTGGCCCCAGTTTAGGTCGGTTTTAACTGTTAGGTGGGCCCTCCTTTCCATGTACTCGTGTATGATTTGCCGGAGGTTCATTTTCTCACATGGCGGGTGTATTTTCATCCATAAATAACATGCATACATGTATTTAACAAAGCTAGTGGAAATGGTTAGTAGTAAACCCCTAACACTAAGTTTGGATATTATATTTAATATCTTTTATGCAGGACTTGATGGTTAAAGTTTGCACTTCACGATCGTCAACGATACCCCCACACTTGTCCTTTACTCATCCCTAAGTAAAGCTCGTGGATCAATATAGAAATGAATTCTATTAATGACAGAACATACAGGTTATTCCGAGACATACCTGTACTTGTGAACTTTGATGTGTCTACCATGTCATTTTGGGTGATTGAAGAATGGAACAGCCTTGACTCAAGTCACCTTTACTCCTTCTGATGAATTACCTTGGGGTTTCCTTTGGTGCTCATAAATATAACTTTTACTTATATTCCTCAATTGATTCTGTCGAGTCACTCATAGTGTTTATTCCTTACCAAAGTATTGATGTTTCCTTTTCTTATCCTACCTTTCTACTAAAGCTTATGTGGAGCTCAGGGTAGGGAATAAGAAATGACGTACTTGCATCAGATATATTGTAACGTCAAACAGAGAATTCATGAAGATAACCAATCATATAACCATGACTAGGTTTTTGCACTATGTTGACGGTCGTTAAGTACCAATTTCGACCGTCAAGTAGCATAATGAATAAAGGGAAAATTAGCATTTCTTACACGTATACCAATAAAAAATAATGTAGTTGGATTAGGATTGGAGAATTAACTTGGATGCAGGAATTATACATCAGAGTGAAGGGGAAATGAGGCCGACATGCAACGAAACACGCTTCCGGAAAATCACGTGCAAGCACACAGATTGAGGAGCCCACAAGTTAGGCCAAACCGACCCAAATTGGGGCTAAAACACCTTGAACCGTCATAGGGACCACCTGGTAGTCCCTGCTCAAAGGCGGTTGTTGACGATAAAATTTGGTAAGCATATAAATTGGAGTCGAGATCTAATCCGAAGCGGAATTGAAGATATGCAGGAATCTCGGAAACAGAGTGCGCATCGGCTGAAAGCCTGTATCGGCCGATACCAAGTTTGATACGACTCATCGATACAATCGATATTGGCAAGTTTGGTTATATATTCAATGTTGGATTCGACTAAGGGACTTCAATGATGATTGCTAGGCAAGGATAGAGTCCGAGATAGGCAATTGTATCTATTAGTTAGAATATTATGTAATTTCCTTACAAATATTTTCGGTAAAGTCTGCCTAAGGGACTTATTCGTTGGTTAGAGTTATATTAGGAAAGTATGAGTCGTGTCCATTATGGACAAAGTTCTATGTTCGGGTATAAATATAAGCTCGAGGTCTTGTAAATAACTAAAACCAGTTCAATATAATCTCTCGGTGCATCGCCACCTTTTCATTATTCTGTTATTTCAACGAGTTCTTGCTATCGAGTCAGGCTGCATCGGTTTCGATCTTCGACAAGAGGTAAAACTTGTTATGGCGGTTTGTGTTATCAGGACTAGTGCTTACATCTTCATGACACTCTAATCTTGTTTTCATGAATCACCAAGTTATCATATATGTTATCCAATCTAGTTTGACAATGTCTTCTACTCGCATCGGCTTATCTCTATTTAGGATTTTGTCGGTAATGGCTAGATCATCTTGTTGGTTTAGATTATTTCATGTATCTACCATCCTGAAAACATAACCATCGGCTTGATTGTTTAGATGTTATGTTTCTCTTCATACTTTGTGCTGCATCAATTAAGTTTGATCTACTAAGTTGTGTTTAAAACCATAATCTCTAGCCTGCCTCATGGTTGTTAATAAGGATAGTATCAGGGTTTCAACCGATCTTACCTGATATAGTTGTTTTACTTAGATTTATATCTTGTTTAATATACTGTATATGCCCCTTATATCAGGATCTCAACTAATATAAATATATCAAGCTCATCATCAATCTGATTTATATTAGTTTAATATATTTATTACAAGATGATATCCTAGTATAAGGTAGTATCGGTGCTATAGCGAATACATGTTTAAATTTGGACATCGGCTATAACATGAACACATATAATCCTTATTTCATGTTATTTTTGATCTAGGCAATTTATACTATCTCAGTTAAGTTTGATCTATCCCATTTGTTGATTTCTAAAGTAATATTGGTTCATAGATAATGTAATGTTGATCTTTATAACCGATGGACCAAGTTTAGGGTTTATTTATTCTTATAAATTTGACTTACAGTCGATTCACCTTGCATTGCATCGGCTAGGTTATACTACGATATGACATCAGCTTTCTAGCTGATTGGCTATTGTTTACTAACAATAATTGCATGTTTAATCTTGTTGATTGCAGAATCAAATCAACTGCCACGCTCTAGAACCCTAAGGTAAGCTTTGGACCTGCACTAGAGTAAAGCAAATCTCTCAGGCTACCGTGTTTTCCATCAACAGCGGTTTAGACGAGGTGGAGCCATGGTTCGGCGAAACCCTTGGTTTGATTGAACCGACCTTGCCTCCTCTCATCATAGCTTTCCACGTGGCAGTTCCTGGTTCACTCCTAATGGCAATTATGCCAGTTTCCCAACCTACAACATCATTAACAACCATCACTGGAGGCTATAAAAGGAGTTTACTTACTTCACTTAGAATACACACCTCAAGGAGCAATTCCCTCTTCAATATTGTATTCTCTATGGTTTTAGTAGAAATATGTTTAGAGGTGCTTTGTCCATATAGTCTTCTCGGAGATTCCGGTATGTCTTTAGTACTTTACTCCTCTTGTAAGACTATAGTTTAATTAATATAATTATCTTCTTTATTTATTTATGCTCACAGTCTATATATTTACTTAGTGAGTATATGTTCTATGAGTAGTATATACTTTGTATATCTTCATCCTAGAGTAGTTGATCCATGCTACGGTAACAGTCCAATGACCTTTATAGGTAGCTCTAGCTCCAACTTGTTCATCCGTAGGGAGAGAGTCCCAGGAGAGTTAGTGATATTATTTACTAGCATAAACACGGTATTGAGGCTAGATAGATGTCGTTGGACGTGGGTGTGCCCCATGGAAAGTGAAGTAGGTGGCAGGTGGTGATAGCCCTATCTGTCCTTTGTATTCGTCCACATTCAAGTATGATGTAATAGTGCGTAAATTCTATAACCACGCTGGCAGACAAGCAGGGAGTGGTCTCTCGATAGTACCTAAGTGCCTTGAACTAAGTCCTATGTTATAAGCATGTATATGTTAAGTATATACTAGACATGAATAGATTAGGAGTACAATTGTGTCGTAGTTCTCTAGTTCTCTTTTCTACTAAATAGTACTATAGAGATGAATATCCTATGTGTCCACTACCTTATCATTATATCATTTTAATGGCCTATTCAGACTATGGTGAATAAATTCTAGATTGGTTAAAGAGATATAAACTATGTCTCATACCACCGCCTTCCCTGCGGAAATATAAATATGATACCTTTGGGAATATTCATGGGTGAAGTGCTATATCGGTATTCGTGTGTTTACGGTTTTAATTGTGATCGTAAGTAATACAAGCACACTTTGATATGTGGAAAGAGATGTATGATAGGAAAAATGAATGATGACTCATTTTTTATGATCCTCCTCCCTATACTTTATTTGGAGAGCGACTCTATTTTTTTCTTTTTTTTCATCATGCTCCAAAATATTTTGTCTCATCCTATTTTGAGCATTTCAATTTTCTAATAACTGATCTTTTTTTAGCTCATGTCTCATTTGGCATGGATTGGAGGATGGAGAATCATAATATTTGGAGTGTTTATTTGGTGGATGGTTATGCGGATGCCGACGTCCGGTGTAGAAGTTTAGTTGGTGAATGACATATTCTGGTAGTCCTCTAGTGTAGAGGGAGAGCAGAATATTTTTGATGGATAACTGCACAAGACTTTGGTCATGAAAATATGAAGAGAATCTAACAAGGGTCACAACCATTTGATAAAACTCAGAATGATGGCAAGCAGCATATGTATAAGGTTTATCAATATGATTGACATACGGCTTTGGTAGGAAGGGAACATCAATGACGAGTATGTAAAGTTATTTCATTCCTTTTATAAAATTCCCAAAGTTCCAACAGTAAGAGCAAGGTTCTTATCATCAGGCAATATCTCATTCATCAATTACTTAGATCACATGATGTCCTATTAATATGGTTCACAAGTGACAGGTGATGATCAAGGAATAAAAAGTATGTAAGTCACTTCAAGCAAGTCATATACTCCAGTTGATCATGTCAATACTCATTTTAACTCTTGCGTTAATTTCAGATATGGCAAATTAATCAAACTCAAGAATTAGGGAGATAAGGGATAATGTGTAAACCACCGCTCAAATGTGAGTGTGATGACGAGAAGTTGTGTGCACAAGGTTGCTACATCTCATCTCGTGAACTTGCATGAGTCATGGTGCAGCATGGATGTGGGTGTTCTTGGTGTACGATGCGTCGTGTGAGCACAAGATCATCCCCACACTTGTTCTTGTACCTGGGGTGCTTCATAGACACAACAGACAAAAAGAAAAAAGAAGTGAAAGCAAATAGACTCACGCAATGAAGCCCGCCGAGCCTTTTATTTTATTCATTTTTATTGACAGGCACAATTACATGAGGGAATTAAAATAAATAAATGAAAGAAGAAAAACTAAATTAAATCAAAGGCGCCTATGGTTGTCCTAAGGATAACTAGGGAAACTCTATGGGCTAGAAGCACAGTAGAGATCTTCCTTCACTACGGTCTTGTACAAGCGAAAGAGCTTGGCACAAAGGCCACGGCGATGGGAAGCAAGGTCTGTCTTGAGCTCCTCGAGCTTGACCTAGCTCTCTGCCACGATGCCTTTTATCCTCCTGTTCTCAGTGCGTAGCTGAGCAACAGTGGAAGCTAAACGGGCTACTGGAGATTTCTCTTGATCATTCTCAAACTCCCCGCCAATCTCTTAATGGGAGATGGAGAAAAACACCATCTGATCTGTAACACCCCAGAAAACTACACAAACCTGGGATGCCACAAAAGAACCATATAAAAGTGCCAAAACAAAGAAATTTTGGTAGCAATACTTTTTAAAATAAAAATAATATAGCGGAAACATCAACATATCATTAAGGTTATGATACAACAACTGACTGACATGCAGGGATAACCTAAAAAATGATGATAATCCATGGTCAACAACTCTAGTATTTAATTAATCCATTATGTCCAAACTCAAGTAATCTTATCAGCATATTAAAACAATCATAACTAAGTGATACCATGTCGTGCGACAGTCCAGCTACTCCCATCCCTTCATGCAAACATATCTGACCAAGTACCTCAAAAGGAAATAAGAGGGTGAGAATGAATCTCAGCAAGCAAACTGTTTTAACAAGTTATTTAAACCGCAAGTTAATTATGTAATGAGTTAGATATAGGGCTAAGATGAGATATAAAGACAGGGAACATCCAAGTACAAAAAACCTCATAACATCAACATTTAAAGTAGATTCACATTCTCCCAAATTATACAAAAGTCGACACTCCTCAATGACAACTTCGATCACTTCCATATCAATCTGCAATATGTGCATATGCAATGATATGTATTCCTGCCTTCACACCCAACAAGGTGTGAAGTTGCATGGTATTATGACAATATACGATGTTATACCGTTATGGCCGCAACCATAGGTTCACGACTTAACTCGAAATGCAATGCAAAGATGATACAATGCAGGATTAATTCCAGAATAATAAGACTACAATCTCATACCGTTATGAGCCTAGTATAAAGTTTACCCTTGCCAAGGGCATAAAACAAGTATATAAATAGTGTAAGCACAATAAAACAATAATTAAAGTACTAAATCCTTAGTTCAACATATGTTACTATCTATCTATATCGGCTCTGATGATATCATCTCGGCTCTGATGATGGACAAGTTACTTAACATCCCTGGTCCCCCTCTCGGCAATATAAACAGATTCAATATCGCCTTGATGAGAAGTATACAATTTGATAGATGGTGGTCTGAAATAAAAACTCATGTATTCCATCTGCCGGTTGAAGCATATCTTACCAAGATCATACCAGACTTGGTCCCTCAAGTAAGTTATCTCCCTTTGCATATTACAATTTTATTCCATCTTCTTCCTAATACTCAATATATTTCATCCCTCTGTTCAGACATCAGATTCTCCTCCTCCTGTTGTTAGCCGAAGTGGCAAGCCTATAGAATATACTGCAGCCAAACTTCCTAATGGCTGTGGGCCAGCTCCCTCTGTCATCGGCTTCAATGCCCCCAAAACCACCACCCTGCTCCAGGGCCAACTCAGGGAGCCGATGCAGACAGGCGACAAGCGAAAAAGAACTAAACAAGCTGCTGTCAAGCCATCCATACTGAAGAAACCAATTAAGAAGCAGAAAAAGACAGCCGATGTGGACATCCCCTTGGACCAGGATGCAGACGAAATCTTGAAAGAGATTGAGATGGAAGAGGCTATCGATGAAGCTGCTGCTCAAGTCAGCGAAACAGCTGAAGTTACCACACCTAAAGCCAATACCCCTCCTGCAGTCCAATCTCAAGCTGCCAAAACTCTAAGTCCTCCAAAACAACCTCAAAGAGCACAAGCAAGATTATTCTGATAGTCTTCTTCTACTTCTTATACTTCATACATGCTTTAATACAATTATCCCTTTTCAGCCTAAAAAGAAACAAGTTGCTACTAGGAAGAAACCAATTCTGCCTCCAACATCGGTAATTTTTACTCATTCAAATTTCAGCTTTATTTCCAGCCGATACCACTAACACTTGTTATTAATACAGCCTCCTCAAGCACCATCTCCTCATCAAATATCAAGTGAACACACTCCATCGGCCACAGCCAGCCAACAAGATGAAGAAATTGCTGCCACAGCGCCAATTCCTCAAATTCATGTCAGTACTGTTTCAATTTTATATCTATCGGCTTATCTTCAACATTATCATCTGACAAAGCTTCCCTTATTTCAGCTCTTCGCCGACATGTTCTCATTTGATATTAAACAATTCTTGGATGAAGAAGAAGAGGACACAACTAGCAAAGCTATCTCTCCTATATCAAAAGATTTGAAGAAAAGCTTGGCTGACATCGCAGATCGGCTCAATGCTTCTCTAGATGCATTAGTCGTGAACTGTGGACCAATCAGGGCAAGATTCGAAGAAATCCAAGACCAAATCCCTGACGAGATCATCGAGATGATTTCCCTAGTGGTCTTTCTTGAACAACATCGCTTCAAACTGGAGAGAGCAAGGCAGAGAATTGCTGATCGGCTAGAGTGTAGTGCTCTTGAAGCTAATGTCCAGTCCAGCCGACAGCAAGTTAACGATGAGAAAACCAAACTGGATGAATTAGAAGTTGGTCCAAGCTCTACTCAACAGAAGATTGAGATGCTGAAGAAGAAAGAAACCGATCTGCTGCAACAACTTTAAGCTTGCAGGGCTGAGATCAATAATGAAGAACAAAAACTAGCCGATCTACCGAAAGCTATTGAAGTACAAAAATTGAAGTTAAAGAAGTCTGTGAAGCATCTTTCTGCCTTGAGTAAATCCCTAAAACCAATTCCTGGAACAGATGCAGCCGATGCTCAGGCTATTGATGAAGTAAAGCAAATCAGGCAAAGAGCAGTATCGGCTATCCAGAAGTACTTGGCTTAATGTACTGAACAAACAATCTTTAAACAATATTTTTGCGGTAATATATATATATATATATGTATCGGCCATCGAGTCGACTTATACTTAAGTGTGTTCTGCTATCAGTCATCGAGCCGATATATAATACTCTTCTGTTGATTCCTTGTCTTGTCTTGTGTAAATGTGCTCAAAAATTTTCAAAATTTATCTTCCATGCCCCCCAAGTTTGTAGTAGGGAACATAATGCTGCAAACTTATATGTCTAAGGGCGAAAAAAACATCGGCCATCTAAAGGCGATGTAAATACATCGGCTGTAAACCATAAATCAGCATAGCCAGCCGATTATGAACCAATCCAAACACTTGGGTAGTATTTCTTCAAATATTTTCCATTAAGAGCCCGACCAAAAATTTCTCCATCAAGTCCTTTTAACATATAAGCTCCTTTTGAAACACATTTATGAATCCAAAAAGGTCCTTCCCAATTCGGTGACCACTTACCGAATTTATTATCTCTTGCTCCTATCGGCAGCACCAATTTCCAAACAAGTTCTGTGGCAAACCAAACCGGTATATAGTGTGCTCCTTAACAAATTGAATGGCATCTTTACTATTAACTTTCTTCAAAGGAATTGCCTCAACCCACTTATTAAAATAATCAGTAGCAACCAATATGAATTTATGTTCTTTGCTCGATGGTGGATTGATCTGGCCGATCATATCAATACCTCAACCTCGGAACAGCCACGGCTTGATAATATGATTCATAGCCGATGCTGATGCTCTTTGAATGGCTCCAAATTTCTGGCAATCTTGACATCCCTTATAATATCTAAAGCAATCTTCCAGTATTGTCGGCCAAAAATATCCAACTCTTCTAATCAACCACTTCATCTTATGAGCCGATTGATGAGTTTCACAGATTCCTTCATGCACTTCACACATGACTACCTTTGCTTCTTCCAGACTTAAACATCTCAGCAGAATTCCATCAATCGTCCGATAGTACAATGTATCGTCCAACATAACATACTTAAGAGCTTTATACCTTAATTTCCTGGAAACCGATTTAGAAAGGTTTTTCAAATACTCAAATATGTCAAACCTCCAATCATCGGCCGGTAGACATGCAACTTCTACTTCGATTCCTTGCAACATCGGCTTGTAGCCTGATGCACCTTGACCCAAATCATTGGCTTTAACATTTTGCTCCCTAGGGATATGCTTCAAAGTAACTATCTTGAAAGTCTTCATCAATTCTTGACATTTCTCATTGTACACCATCAAGACATCATTCTTGCATTCATATTCCCCAGACACTTGACTTATCACCAATAATGAGTCACCCATAATCTCAACTGCATCGGCTCCAACCTTTCTCAACAATTGTAATCCTTTTAAAACAGCTTCATATTCAACTTGATTATTTGTAGAATAAGGCTTGATAGTAAAAGTAAACTGAAAACTTGCCCCCTAAGCGATATAATAACTAAGCCGATACCACATCCATGAGTGCATACTGATCCATCAAAAAACAAAGTCCATGGCATTATCTCAACATGATCAATACTAGTATCCCTGTGCTCAACTATGAAATCGGCTATCGCCTGCCCTTTAACTACCTTAGTCGATTCATACCTCAAATCAAATTCTGATAAAGCAAAAATCCACTTCCCAATCCTTCCCTTCAAAACTGGAACCGATAGCATGTAACGTACTACATTGGCCTTGCATACTATGGTGCACTCATTGGAAAGTAAATAATGACTCAACTTTGTACAAGAAAAATATAAGCACAAACATAACTTTTCCACAGGTGAATATCTTGTTTCAGCATCCAAAAGTCTTCTACTCAAATAAAATATAACTCTTTCTTTACCTTCAACTTCTTGGATCAAAACTGAGCCGATAGAGTTCTGATCGGCTGACAAATATAAATTAAAAGGAAGCCCTTTCTGTGGTGGTATTAGAACTAGAGGAGTACTCAAATATTCCTTGATTTCATCTAAAGCTTTTTGTTGTTTTCTCCCCAGACAAACTCTTGATTAGCCTTCAGTCTTAATAATGGTGTAAATGGTTCTACTCGGCTAGACAAGTTTGATATGAAACACCGAACAAAATTTCTCTTGCCGATCAAAGACTGCAACTTAGTTTTATCTGCTGGAGGTTTTATATCTTTTATTGCTTCAATACTCCTCTGAGGTATCTTAATCCCTCATTCATGCACCAAAAATCCAAGGAACTGTCCAGCCGATACACCAAAGGCACACTTAGTTGGATTCATCTTCAATCCATATTTTCTTTCTCGTTCTAATACTTGTCTCAAATCGGTTGTATGTTCATCAATTTCCTTAGACTTAACCACCACATCATCAATATAGATTTCTACCAACAAGCCGATAAGATCATGAAATATATAATTCATTGCTCTTTGGTACGTAGCACCAGCACTTCGCACCCCAAAAGTCATGACAACCTACTCATACAGGCCGATTGCACCAGGACATCGAAAAGCAGTCTTATGAATATCTTCCTCAGCCATAAAAATTTGATTGTTTCCTACATTGCTATCCATGAAACTGATAATTTTGTGTCCAGATGCTGCATCAACCAATTGATCGGCAATCGTCATTGGGTATTCATCTTTTGGTGTAGCCTTGTTTAAATCTCTGAAATCAATGCAAACACTGAGTTTGCCATTTTTCTTGATGACTGGTACTATATTTGAGATCCACTCAGCATATCGGCATGGTCTAATAAAATTAGCATCATAAAGTCTTGTAATTTCGGCCTTGATAGCATCATAGATTTCAACTTTACAACGTCTTGGAGGTTACTTGTAAGGCCGATAGCCTGGTTTGATAGGGAGCCGATGTTCAACAATCGATCGGCTGAGTCCTGCCATTTCATAATATTCCCAGGCAAAACAATCTCTATACTCTTTTAAAAGTGCTAGTAATTTACATTTAATCTCTTTTGATAAACCTTTACTAATATATGTCGGCCTAGGCCTGTCACCTGGTCCAATATCAATTTCTTCCAACTCATCGGCCGACATAAATCCTTGTCCTAGCTTGCCGTCGAGATCATCTACAGTATCCTTTGTATAAAAATTGGAACCCACCACGGCGCCCTCAAAATGACAATTGGGGCTCTCCATCTCCTATTGGCTGTATGTCATAATCAAAAGCTTTTAAGTAATCTCCTTGCCAAACTTTTCCAGATAAACAATCAATTCCTTCCATCTCCCAAACAGATAAATCGGCACTAGCTACATTGACTGACCTGTCGGCTGGCATGATTTCAATTTGGTCTCCTTGCCATTGAATCAGGCTTTGATGCAACAGATAGCATGGATCCAATCTCTTCCTAGCAACAGACTGTAGGAACCCTTCCCATCAATAACAAAGGACGTAGTAGGAATTGATTTACTGCCGATGGTTAACTCCACATTCAAAACTCCCTTGGTTTCAGTTGGATTCCCGCCAAAATCTTTCAAAATCATGTTAGTCTTGATCAAATCCTCTGAACTCTTCCCAAGTTTTCTGAAAGTAGAATATGGCATTAGATTAATAGCTGCTCCTCCATCAACCAACATCTTCGACATCGGCTTCCCATTCACAAACCCCTTGACATACAACGGCTTAAGGTGCTGATGATCAGTTCGTTCAGGCTTCTCAAAGACAGCTTGTTGTGGAGACAATATCAATTTAGCCGATGGTGACTCATCTACTTGCTCAACCACTTGTTCGACTGCATACTCAGCTGGTAGCATGAAAACCATGTTTATTGAAGATGATATCACCTCTTTGCCCTTGTTCGGAAGATTCTTGTTCTGATCGGCTTGAACCTCATTGGCTGGCACCACCTTGCTCTTCACGCGCCAAACATTCTTTGTTCGTTGTCTTAGCCGATGTTCAATTTCACCTTCAACCTCCTGGAATTCTTCCCTGTTCCTCATCCTTTGGACACGTCTCTTTTGGTTCTTACTGAAAATCCCAGAAGGGCACCATTGTGGCTGCACATTTTTAGTTTCCCTTTGTGAATTATCTTCATGATGGTCTTGTTTGATTGGCCCGAGTCTCTCATGAACTGACAATCTTTTCTGTATCGGCCGACCCATCACTGTGCTATGTCGGCTTGGTCTTTGAATATATTGGGCATCAGAATCGCTACAACCAGGGCAATCTTCGATAGATGGTAACCTCATGCCTTCATTCCAGCAGAATCTGAAAAATTCACAGCTCCAATGGGGATCGAAATATCTTTCATCATCATGGTGATATGACTCCTCTTCCCTCTGGCGCCTTTTTTGGCACTTGTTGATCAAACCAGCCGATCTGATGTTTCTGATATGATTTTTACCTCCATCGACTTGGTTCCTGCTAAACCCAGAGTGGACCATATTTAGTGGAAAAGGATGCCCATCTATCTTCATCGGCCTTTTGGATTCATCAATCTTGATCTTTCCTTGCTCGATAGCTGATTGGATCTGCTGTCTGAAAATCTTACAGTCATTGGTATTATGAGATCCTGTATTATGCCACTTGCAATATTTCCTCCTCTTCAACTCTTCAGCCGATGGAATCATATGTCCTGCCGGCAACTGAATCTTTTTTCTTGAAGAAGTTCAAATATCTTGTCAGCTTTGGTGATGTCAAAATCAAATCTTTCCTCTTTTTCCCGAATTCTTGACCCATTGGTAAACTACTATCTTCTTGTTCCTTGCCCACTCGGCTGTGTTGACTTCTGGATCATTATCTTCGGAATCAGAGTCATAGCTGTAGATATTATTGACATTGTTGGCCTTTTGTGATAAATTTTCTTGCCTCCTGGAATCGTGTCTCATGGGCCGATACATTCTGAGCTAAATGGGCTAAACTTTCAAAGTCTTGGGCTAAAAATCTTTCTTTTATCGGCGTCAACAACCCCTGGAAGGCTAGATCGGCTAACTGCAAATCTGTCAGAGCCAAACTATAACATATGTTCCTTACGTCTCTAAATCTTTGGATATAATCTGGTACTGTTTCATCTTATTTCTGCCTAATAGCCGTGAGGTCCGATAACTTCATCTCTTGGATGCCACTGAAAAAGTATTTATGAAACTGTTTCTCTAGATCAGCCCAACTCCTGATGGAATTATAAGGCAAAGATGAAAACCATGTGAATGCCGACCCAGATAAAGATAGTCGAAATAATCTGACTCTGAGGGCTTCTGTAGCCGACGCCTCCCCACATTGAGCTAAGAATCGGCTAACGTGTTCATAAGTTGACACATTATCTTGCCCTGAGAACTTGGAGAAATCTGGCACCTTGTATCGGTTTGGTAGTGGTACTCGATCAAAATATTCTGGATACGGATGCCAATACATGTTGCCATTGTCCTTAGGCTTGAGCCCAAATTGTTCCCTCATCACATCGGCAATCATATCAGCCCACGGCTGTTGTGGTGTTGCTCCACCATACTGTTGTTGGATCTGGTCGTACTGGTCGTACTGGACCGGCTGAGACTGTGGAGAATGAGGTTGATAATGCTGATTAAAATTAGCTGATAGACCTTGAGAAGATATATAAGGAAGTTGCTCTGTGCTGTATTGTTGGCCTATCGGCTGAGTAATTCCAATCGGTTCTTGTGGAATCGAAGAAATAGGATACGAAGTATCGACAACTGGCGGCTTCGTGTTGAGTATGTTCATCAGCTGTTCTGGCGTAAACTGATTTGAAGTTTGCCCCCCAGTGATCGGCTGTTGTCTTGTCATTATTGCTGGGATATTCGTACTAGAGAGGGGAGCCGATGGAGCCTGGGTTTGAAAAGTCTGTTGTTTCCCGCCAATTTATGTTTTCACGGTCATGTATGTGGACACCCCGAGTATTATACCATCCAGTGTCCAACGTGACCACCACATACAATTGGAGGAGTGGGATCCAAACATGCATAAATAGCCACTCGTCCCAATGTGCCCATGGTCGCGGTTGACACCTTTTGCTATAATAACCGGAATGCCGAGTAGTGAGCACAAGAGATAACCATAAGATAGCTTGCCAGTCCACTCCGTCATATGCTCGTCAAACCACACGAAGGCGGTGACCAAAAACATACCCCAGTGACTCGATCCAAAAGCGCTATCCCCAATTATCTCAAGCGATCAAAACCCGTTACTCATGCTTAGCTAGTCCCCAGGAATGCGACTAGCCTCACACTTTCATTGCAAGCAATTAATAAACATAGCAAGTACCATAATAGGGTTAAAGTGCAGCGAGGTACATGACACATAATATGGTCCGTGGTCCCAACATACAACACATAAATATAGCAGCGGAAGTCTCAGATAGAGCTCGTAAGCAAAAGATAAAACCGGTGGTGCCACAACCCCACTAGGGCAAACCAACCGGGCAAGAGCCAAGCTGCAAGAGATCACTCATCACCCTTGCCGCCCCCGGTAGAGCAATGACCACACAAGAAGCATAACTCATAACCGGTATCCTCACCTGAAACAGCGGTCCTGGGTTAAGTACAAGATTGTACTCACAAGGCTTACCCAAAATTATATATACATAAGGGAGAGAGAAGTATGCAAGCTTTCTAGCCTATAGTGGGTCTCTAGGTTCAACATTTGCATAAAGCTAATTTTATTGAGCAATTAATGAGTAAAATAAGCAAGGACAGGTAAGTCTAGCATCATTTTAATTTATGGACAACAAGTATATAATTCTGAAATGTATAAGCAAATGAGCCCAAACAGCGCTCTCGTCATCAACCATTGACTACCAAAGTCCATACCAACATGGCACAACATGCCAACACCACCATCAAACATAATCCAATCCATAATAATCCACATTTGATGCTAACATAACTGAATAACACATCAAGCATTGTCCAATACTGAGGACGCGGCTATTCGAATAAATTATACTCTGATCAGAGGTGTACAACTGGACCCACATGAAATGAACAAGGATCAAAAGCTACACATCCCGTCGAGTGCGGTACGCGAGTGATACAAGCTCATTACATGCCTTTCCTAATCCCACCCCAACCACCTATACCACGTCGGGGTTCCCGACGACTCAGTCACGTGTGTGTGTGGTGTGACCAAGGCGGGCGCGCCACGCGGGAGGCACCCCTGGCCAAACATAGGCACCCGAGGCCCTCCAAAGGCTACCTGCCTCACGACTCTCCAACGTGGTATAAATGATCACAGTAGAACTAGTAAGAACAAGCCGATCCCAAATAAGGCATCTGGTAAGTACGTAGGGTGCTTGATTAGATGCCAAAATGTTCGGTCCTTAACGACCTAGACGGGCTACTTGCATCAGGGGAAACCAACCTCCCATCATTGCCCTATCACCCATCCAACTCCAACATATTTCATCAACCATTATTTAGTGTAAGTGCTCAAGTTTTATGCCCAATAATGCAAGTTGTCTATATACCACAATTAGTAGCACTGTCCATCCCTATAGTTCTATTAGCACCAAGCATGGCTAAGCATTAATGAATAAGACATCCCAAGTAATCCCAACCAGTGGTAATAGGGTATAAGAACAGCAATATCACAAGAACTAAATGCATAAATAGGTTCTACCAATACACCACAAACCGACAATATTAATATCTAGGCAATGCATGCATATATATACGTATAGATTGCAACCAAATCATTTTTAGAGAAAGCATAGGTCCTATATGCTTAGGTGCTTGCCTTGCTGCTGAGGGTAGTCACTATCCTCCTCTGGATATGGCTCGTTACTCTCCCGAATCTCCGAATCTATCGAAAAGAAGCAATATGCGGATAAGAGCCAAATAAACATGCACATGTAAAATGATCAATAAATTATAAAATAAATACATTGGGTAGATCATATTTTAACTTGAATTTAGGGGAAAGAATCACCAGATTATCACTTATGGTTTGGGAGATATGAAAATGACAAGCTCTCAGGTGCTGAAAATGGCAGTTCTGCAAATAATTAAGTCTACTTTAGAGCATTACAAGCAACTTGCAACTCAAACCAAGTTTTTACAAGTATGATTATTTTTAGTGGGAAGTACATCATTCACAGGTCCTAAGAAAAATCATTTCACAGCTATATGTGTTGCCATTATTTATTTATGGATTTTACAAGTTAAAAACATAGGGATACTAAATAAACTCCTAAACATGATTTAAGGGTAGATTTGTCAGAAACCACACCACAACAGAAAAGAGTACTAAAATATAAGCTCAACAAAAATGGTTTCATAATTTTAGCTTTTACCAATAATTTCTTACGAATTTATTAAGACCTAGACCACGCAAGGGATATATATAGCTATTTATATTTACTGGGAAAACCAGTACAAAAGTTGGTCATTTTTATTTTACAACAATGAACAGATCTGTTTTATGAATCTATAGGAATTTGGTTCACTGAATTCGGAGTTCATATGAATTAGTTACGGATTTTTAAAGTTCATACCTCTTTTAGCTCAAAAGCTATCTCAGAAATCAATTTCTATTTTCACTCCCCTTTTCTCCAACTTCCACCGGACTTCGCTCACATGGAAGGAACTTGGACATTGGGTCGTGCGATGCTAAGGCCTCGGGCTGATGGCAAGAGACGTTGCCTAGGGCTGCTTCAACCGAAATCAAAAGAGATGAACTCGGGGTGAGTTGCAGCCACCTACTAGCTGCAGCAATGGAGTGGACAACCTATAGAACGTTGCTATAGATGTTCAACAAGGAGAGAATTCAAAAGAGGCACCATGGATGAAAAGGAAGCTCACCAAATAGAGGAAAACAAAATGTTGCTGCTGCAGCCCTGCAGGCTGAAACCACCACTCTCTTATTCCATCTCGATCTCTCTAAACTCTCCATGCATGTGCATTATGTTGGGATGGATGGAAAGCTTGGATGATGGGGATTGTTGTGGTCTAACATGCAGGGATTGATCTTGGGCTATTGGATGGGATTTGCGGAGGAGAAGTGAGATGAGAGCTCCGCTTGAGGAAGAAAAGAAAGAACAAGAAGTGAAGATGAAAGGGGAGGAAGAAGAAGGGGTTTTCTATGCCCCCCCTTAAGTCCTGAGGTGGGAGCACACCCTTGGGTGTGTTGTGGGGCTAAAGAGGCACCCAAGGTCAGTGACAAGTGGGCCTAAGTCGTGGCTGTCTATGAGGGTGAGATAGGTGGGTGAAAAACTTAGTATAGATTCGTTTTTGCAATTTCCAGGATTTATTTTCTTTCCCTCTCTTGGTAAATTCAATTTGACTAGGTAAAACTTGTTCAACAATTCAGGAAATTGGTGTGGTGATAGGTGTTGGTTTATAGGTTCCATTTTTTCAGGATTCAAACATAAATTCCAAGTATTTTAAATCTGGTGAAAAGATGAAATTGGTTAAACTGAAAGTTGGTTTGAATTTTTAGGAGGCCAAATCACAGAGTAAAAATTCCACAAAATTTATATTTAGTGACGACAAATAAACTAATATTTTAATTAGACATTAAACATGTATACTTCTGTTCAAGCTATTGCTCAAATAGAAGTGGTTCCAATTTTGCCGATTAGAGTTAATTTTGTTATCGCATATGATCAAATTGCAATATAGTAAATATGAAATCCAAAGGACAACAAATGCGCTTCTAAATACCTGGTTATGAGCCAAGGGCTGTTACACTGTAGCCTAGAAACGTATCGCCTGGTAGATATACTGGTCCTTTTGCCTTTTCCTCGGCTATAGTTCCATTGACTACCGACTTGATCATATTTGTCAATGTTTTATCCCAAATTTCCAGACTATTTTGCGTATAAATCTTTGTCCAGGAATCAAGCCAGGGTACACAAAACGACAAATTAATATACAGATCCAAATGTAAATAAAGCGTAAATACTTACAAAAGGGGCACTTAGTCCTCAGACCGAAAAGAAAACAACAGCGGAAAAAGGCGACGATCCTAGCGGGGCTTCAGCTCCACTCCACAGGCAAAACTCAATTGGGGTATAAGCCTTGGTCTTCTAGCTTCATCTTCAGCTCAGAAGCACTACACTTCTGAAAATGGGAATGATAGCAAGACTGAGTAGAACCACCGTACCCAACAAGGGGAGACAAGGAGGGTTTGTGGCTATTTGCATAAAGGCGGTTGTAAACATTTATAGTTGAAACCAGTAAAATAGTCGATTAATTAAGGAAAGTTTAAGCATCTCCACTGAACAACGCTACACCACGTTGAACAGGCCTAGCCATCCCACCTGAACTATACCAGTTCATTAAGTCAATTTAATTAGTAGAGTGGGACTAATCACGGTGAATCTGGTTGATCGCCCATAACCACAGGCACGGCTATTCGAATAGTTTTACTCTGGCCAGAGGTGCGCAACTGTACCCACAAGACACGATTCCACACATCTTGCCATGCCCCGAAATACCACCGTGGTACTACAAAGGGGGAAATCATGAAAAGACCCTTCGCATAACTCCCCCTAACCAAGCACACCACACCTCAGGTTTCGCCCCCACCTTTAAGCCAAGGTAGGCAGCCCCTCTCGTGCCTTGATGAATCCGGAAGTCGATCAACGGGTAAAGCCCCGCCGACCCAACCCCATCACGCCCACCCTTGTTTGGATGCGTCAGCTAGGGAAAAGCTACACTACAAGTCCAGCAGTTACCCATGCCTGCTTGTGGTAGGCACTGTTAGTCTTCCAGGGTTTCCCGAGAACTGATCCTTAATTGCCATGGGTGCGACTAGCAAAATCATACACCCACAGCCCACCATTAGGCCATATTTTAGTTGGTTAATTACGACGAACGAAACATGCTCGACATGTCATGAGCTAGCAGCTCCATAGTGTACTTGTAGTAGATAATGTAATTATCCCATTATGTGAACTAGTGGTATTAATCATGGCTATGGATAATATAATTCTAGCTAGGTCAACATGTGACACAAGCTAGTCAAATTATCACCCAACTTGATAAACAAAGGACATCAAGTAAATATAGCACAAGCGAGCAGATAGAAAAACCCTATTCCATTGTAATTAGCAAAACATGCAATTTAATTGTAAACGGTAAAACATTTTATAAATTGGGCTCAAAATGATTGAGGGGAGTGTGTGACTTGCCTTGCTTCTAATAAAAACCAAGTAAGCAGTACATAAAGAGTAAACAAACATGTAGAGCTCAATTTTAGATGAATTTTGCAAGTTGAATGGCCCAATTTGGAGTTCATATGAATTAGTTATGAATTTTAGAGGTTTTGAGCCATTTAAATGAATTTCTGAAATTAAATGTGATTTACTGCGCAATTAATAATTATTTTCTAAAAAGAAAAAGAAGAAAAGAAAAAAGGCACTGACATGCGGGCCCCACGGGTCAACCAGTCAAAAGGGAGGGGCGCTGGTCCACGGGAGGTGGCAGCCAGAGCGAGGCTCAGCTCCGGCCAGCCTGGCGGCGAGGCGGCGGCGCGGCGTGGGTGGGAGGCGGCGCAAGCGGCAGCGGAGCGGTGAGGGGTGGCGGCGGTGCAAGGTGCGGGTGGCTGAGGCAGCGGCCGGCGGGCGGCGCACGCGGACGGCGGCAGAGCAGGCGGCGGCGGCGCGGCAGCGGTGGGCGCGTGGCGCGGGCTCGCGGGGTAGCGGCGCGCCAGCGGTGCTCGCGGCGCGCGGTGGCGGTGGTGGCGCGGCGACGGTCGGAGTTGGCGACCGGCGGCGGCGAGGCCGGGCAGGTGGCGCGGCACCGCGGCCGAGCGGCCGAGGCGCAGCGGTGCGGCGGCAGCAGCGGGCGGCTCGGCGTGGCGCGGCAGCGCGGCCGGGCGGCCGAGGGCAGCTCGGCGTGGCGCGGCAGCGCGGACCGACGGCGTTTTTATGGGGTGAGCGGGGTGGCGACGTGGGGTGGTTGCCGGGAGAGGTGGTTACGTGGGGTGGTGGCTGGGAAAGGCGGTGACGTGCGCGGAAAGGGCGACGGCCGGAGTTGGCAGCAGCGCGGCGCATGCGGCGGTGGTTGCGGGCGGCCGAGGCACGGCGGCAGCAGCGGGCGGCTAGGCGTGGCGCGGCAGCGCGGGCTGGTGCCGTTTTATGGGGCGAGCGGGGCGGCGACATGAGGTGGTGGCCAGGAAAGGTGGCGCGGTAGTTGCCGGCTAGAGGAGGAAGAAGGGTCCGACAGGTGGGCCCCACCTATCGGTGGCTCAGGGGAGGGAGGGGGAAAACTGGAGTTTGCGTGTGAGGGGGCCAAGCGGGCCGCAAGGGAGGGGAGGGGGAGAGCTGGGCCGAGCAGGGGGGAACCATGGGCCGAAAGCGGACCGTAGCAAGGAGGGGTGTTTTTATTTGTCTTTCTTTTTATTTAAATTTGTTAAATGAACTTTGTGCTATTAAAATTAGGTATTGAGCTCCGAAATTTCACATAAAATTCCAGAGAGCATTTTAGGGCATGCAGAGTATTAGAAAAATATTTCCGGCCATCTTTTTTAAAGGAAATTTTAAATTCCCTCATTATTTCACTTGATTAAATTGGTTTAACTTTTAATATAATTTCTAGAAATGCATTGTTTAATCATTTTTAATCCCGAACGAAAATCGGGCCATTACACCGGCCGCAGTCAAGGTATCCAGTACCAAACTTCAAGATGGCCATCAACATCAGCCATGCACCTCATGCTGCTCCAACTTAGATGCCTACCAAGTAATCACAAGAGAGTGACACCAACAGCCAGAAGGTTTGGTTTGTTTCAGCTACAAAGTAGATTGAAAAATTGATTCTTCTCTGAGGAATGTCAGAAGTCAAGGTATTGTTCTTGTGGCACCTCCAGCTAGTAATCAACGATGGAGCCAGTTAACCATGGCAGAATCAAATGGTCAAAGTGTTACCTGATCAACAACTCTGTCAGGAAGGGTCATCGATCGTGCACGAGTCATTGGTGTTCAAGTACCTCCTTTGTGCAGAAAAGTTCCATGGCAGTTAAGTAAGGAAAAGGGAAAGTTGAATAAAGTATGAGTCAGACAATTCTCTTCTCTTATGATTCATCTTGCGTATCCAAAAGCAGGTTAACTTGCGTACCTGTCAGTGTCGCGAGAAACCTAGAGTCTCTTCTCTAGCTCATCGCAGCTTTGTTGGTCTCCAAGACCAAATGGCCAGTCAATAAAGAAATGGTTGACCAATGCAGTGAAAATGGTTGGACCACAGTAACACTCAACATGAGGAGGTCCCTCTAGAGGACAGTATCAGTGGTACCCCAGGATGATGAAAAGATGGAGGAAATGTTTGTGTGACATTATATAAGAATTAATAGAACTTTGTAACTTTGGAAGTTCTTTAGAGTTTGGTAAATGGGGACAACACCCTAGTGGTGTGCACATGGATCAAGGATGGTCGTTTTTGATTTAAGGCAACCGTATAGCTTTCAGAAACCATCTCAATGTTTCTCGGAAGTTAGCAAAGAAATCATTCCATACATGGGTCAGAAAAGCTATGAAGGTCATCTCCTGAAACGTATAGCCGGCAGAGAGTATGATAGAGAGCACCTCAAAGTTTCTTGGAAGATGCCAATGGAATTGTTTCACCACATCAGTCCGTAGTAAATGGATGCGAATGTCAGGCCAGAAAATACAACCAACAGATTAAGCGGCATAGAATCCTCACCAGTGAAACATCCCTAATCGAGGTTCGAAGGTGAAATCGTTATGACCAAATGAACAAAGAGCTGAAACTCTTGGCAGCATCGAAGTCAGTCACCAACAGTCGTACAGGTCGCAGTACTTGTGGGAAAGCAACTGCAGAACTTATAGTTTATCAACCTAGAGGAGACAACGAAGGATAAGCAAAGAAGTGAAATGTTGTACCGTGGGAATAACCTCTTGAGCTTGATACAGCCAGTGATTTGTGCTTGTTTCGGAAGACACATCCACCACCTTGACAACCATAGTTAATTTCAAGGAAGTCAACAAGAGATTTGCCTCGCCTCCTCTGTCTGAGTAAATGAATACAAGAGTCAGGTTCAGAAAGGTGTAGTCAGCACAGTAGAGTTTGTGACAGAGGTTCCCTCTCAGTGAATCATCCCTACTTAGGGATCGAAAGTGAACTTGTTTTATTACTAAGCAGATAGTCTTGGCAGCCTCAAGGGCAGTTTTTAGTAGTTGTACAGGTTCCGATGCTGGTATGTAAGCAACAGCGAAGTTGGTTTCTATCAAATACAGAGGTGTCAGTCAGTGGTGCGAGAGCAAGTGAAATGGGACGCAGTTAGAACATTCTTGTGGGCATGATCTGGTAAGTGATCTATGCTTGTTTCAACAGACTTTTACTAATTGACCTGTCCAGGCAGCCGACACCAAAGTCATGAGACCAACAGAACCGTCGTTCCAGCAATCAGGGCTTATAGGAGTATTGATCAGGAGTTTGTAGATTCATGAGCCGAATAAGAGTCGCTCTTATATGGAACCCCTATTATCAAGTAAGTGTTAGATTCCAAGCTTCTTGGAATGGAAGTGCTCCATCAGTGCTTCATTGGGATTAACTAATAACGCATCAAGTTTTCAAAGTCAGGGCTACACGAAAAAAATCAAAGAAGTTTGGGTATTCTCAAGGATAAAAGTTTAAGTGTTCACAGTCAGGTGAAGTCTCAACTATCTCGGTAAACAAATTTTGTACTGAAATTGGGTTTGCCCCGAAATTATTGCTTGGAGGTGTAACCGGGTTACGCAAAATGGGGTCTAAACGAAAAGGTCTGTTGTGAAGCTTTAGGGGAGCTACACCAACCCCATGCCATCATATTGAGTTCTCATGTATACCCGAGTTGTCTTATCAATCGTTCAGCTTACAAAAGCAGCGATCTAGAGTCATGCTATCCACCAACATATTTCATCAACCAACCTCCCATCATCGCCCTATCACCCGTCCAAGTCCAACATATTTCATCAACCATTATTTAGTGTAAGTGCTCAAGTTTTATGCTCAATAATGCAAGTTGTCTATATACACTGTCCATCCCTATAGTTCTATTAGCACCAAGCATGGCTAAGCATTAATGAATAAGATCCCAAGTAATCCCAACCAGTGGTAATAGGGTATAAGGATAGCAATATCACAAGAACTAAATGCATAAATAGGTTCTACCCATACACCACAAACTGACAATATTAATATTTAGGCAATGCATGCATATATATACGTATAGATTGCAACCAAATCATTTTTAGAGAAAACATAGGTCCTATATGCTTAGGTGCTTGCCTTGCTGCTGAGGGTAGTCACCATCCTCCTCTGGATATGGCTCGTTCATCTCCGGAATCTCCGAATCTATCGAAAAGAAGCAATATGCGAATAAGAGCCAAATAAACATGCACATGTAAAATGATCAATAAATTATGAAATGAATACAGTGGGTAGATCATATCTTAACTTGAATTTAGGTGAAAGAATCACCAGATTACCACTTATGGTTTGGGAGATATCAAAATGACAAGCTCTCAGGTGCTGAAAATGGCAGTTCTGCAAGTAATTAAGTCTACTTTAGAGCATTACAAGCAACTTGCAACTCAAACCAAGTTTTTACAAGTATGATTATTTTTAGTGGGAAGTACATCATTCACAGGTCCTAAGAAAAATTATTTCACAGCTTTATGTGTTGCCATTATTTATTTATGGATTTTACAGGTTAAAAACATAGGAATGGTAAATAAACTCCTAAACATGATTTAAGGGTAGTTTTGTCAGAAACCACACCACAACATAAAGGAGTACTAAAATATAAGCTCAATAAAAATGGTTTCACAATTTTAGCTTTTACCAACAATTTCTTACGAATTTATTAAGAGCTAGACCACGCAAGGGATTCATATAGCTATTTATATTTTCACTGGGAAAACCAGTACAAATCATTTTTATTTTACAACATTGAAGAGCTCTGTTTTATGAATCTATAGAAATTTGGTTCACTGAATTCGGAGTTCATATGAATTAGTTACGGATTTTTAAAGTTCATACCTCTTTTAGCTCAAAAGCTATCTCAGAAATCGATTTCTATTCTCACTCCCCTTTTCTCCAACTTCCACCGGACTTCGCTCACATGGCAGCAACCTGGACGTAGGGTCGTGCGATGCTAAGGCCTCGGGCTAATGGCAAGAGACGGAGCAAGGCCTCGGATTGATGGCAAGAGACGTTGCCTAGGGCTACTTCAACAGAATTTATATTTAGTGATGACAAATAAACTAATATTTTAATAAAACATTAAACATGTATACTTCTGTTCAAGCTATTGCTCAAATAGAAGTGGTTCCAATTTTGCCGATTAGAGTTAATTTTTTTATCGCGTATGATGAAATTGCAATATAGTAAATATGAAATCTAAAGGACAACAAATGCACTTCTAAATACCTGGTTATGAGCCTAGGGCTGTTACACTGTAGCCTGGAAACGTATCGCCTGGTAGATATACTGGTCCTTTTGCCTTTTCCTCGGCTATAGTTCCATCGACTATCGACTTGATCATATATGTCAATGTGTTCACAAGTATTCCAGATTGATTGATGAGGGCATGATGCACTACCGAATCAATGCGATCTTGTAATGTGTGAAGTTCTTCATTGCTTGAATCGGCTTTGGGCTCTTTGCCTTTTTCTTCACTTGTTCTGGATGTACTTGGATCTGGTTTCACGGTCGACGGCAACTCAACTTTAGTTCTCTGGATGATTGTGCCTTGTCGGGTTACCGTGAACGAATGCAGATACTAGTTATGGAGTTGATCCATCAGTTTCTTCATCTCTTCTTTCTGCTCTTCGTTCAATTGCTCGACCGTGATCGGCAGGATGTTGTCCTCTGAAACTTCAGTAATGTTGGGCATCAGGATGACACAATGTCCCACTGGGCGTGCCAAAAGCGTGTTGATGCAAAAAACACACACTACACACTGGCCTGAGAGATTTGCTTTACTCTAGTGCAGGTCCAAAACTTGTTCTTTAGGTTCGAGGGCGTGCAAGTTGATTTGATCCTGCAATCAACAAGAAGAAATAAGCAAAAATATTAGTAAACGATTGTCCATCGGCCAGTTAGCCGATTCCATACGTGTTGTAACCTAGCCAATGCAATAAAGCATGAATTGGCTGTAAGGTATTTATCAATGATATGCTAGCCCTAAACTTGATACATCGGCTGAAAAGATCAGTATTACATAATCAATATATCAATATTACTTTAGAAATAAGCAATTGGGATAGATCGGACTGAACCGAGACAGTATAAATTGCCCAAGTCCCAAGTCTAATGATTAGGTATACTCATGTTATAGCCGAAGTCCAGATTTAAGCATCTATCGGCTATAGCTCCGATACAACCTTATACTAGGATATTCTCTTACAGCAAATATATTCAACCATTGCCAATTAGATTGATAGTAAGTCCAATATATTTGTATTAGATTAGTTCCTGATATAAGGGGCAGATATAAAGCATTAAACAAAGCATGAAACTATGTAAAACATCTATACCAGGTAAGATCGACTGAAACCCTGATACTATCCTTATTAACAACCATAAAACAGGCTAGAGATTATGATTCAGAACATGACTTAGTAGATCAAACTTAACTGATGCAGCACTAAGTATTAGAAGAAATATAATATCTAGACAATCAAGCTGATGGTTGCCTTTTCGGGATGGTGGATACATTATATAACTTAAACCAACAAGACAATCTAGTTGTTACCGGCAAAAACCCTAGATAGGGATCGGCCGATACGAATAGATTGTATTGTCAATCTAAATTATACAATGTATATGATAACTCAGAAGTTTACAAAATAGAACTAGAGTGTCATAAAGATGTAAGCATTAGTTCCGATAATGCAAACCGCCATAACAAGACCTACCTTGTCGTCGAAGATCAAGCTGATGCAGCACGACTCGAAAGCATGAACTTGTCGAAAATAGAAAACAAAGGTTGGCGATGCGCCGAGAATGATTGAACTTGGTTGTTGTTTATTTACAAGACCTCGGGTCTATATTTATACCCGAAAATACAAACATTGTTCATCACGGACACGACTCGTATAAA
Organism: Oryza punctata; assembly: GCA_000573905.2. Classification (NCBI taxonomy): domain Eukaryota; kingdom Viridiplantae; phylum Streptophyta; class Magnoliopsida; order Poales; family Poaceae; genus Oryza; species Oryza punctata. The sequence goes on along the minus strand of CM002490.2, from coordinate 21,596,320 downwards.
CCTAATACAAATCCAACTAACGAACAAGTCCCCTAGGCGGAAATTATACATATTCCTAATTAATAGATAGAATTGCCCATCCTGGACTCTATCCATGCCCGGAAATACAATCGTAAGCTCTCTGTTGAATCCGATATTGACTTCACATGCGATAACGGCTACATCGGCTATCCCAATCAGACTCGATTTCCAGCCGATACGGACTCCAGCCGATGTGTAGTTTGTTTTCGCGATTTCTGCATATCTTCGAATCAGTTTCGGATTGCATCTTGTTTCTGATTCACAAGCTTGCTAAATTTCATCATCAACACTTTTCTTACCCAGGTATGGAATGATTTCTTTGCTGACTTTCGGGAAACATTGGGATGTTTTCTGAAAGCTATAACGGGTGCCTTAAATCAACAACGACCGTTCCTGATCCATGTTCACACCACTAGGGTGTTCTCACCATTTACCAAATTCTGAAGAACTTCCAAAGTTGCAGAGTTCTGGCAATTCTCATATGATGTCACATTCAAATATTTCCTTCATCTTTTCATCATCCCAGGGTACCATTGATACTGTCCTCTAGGGGGACCTCATCATGTTGAGTGTTACTGAGATCCAATCATTTTCACTTCGTTGGTCCACCATTCCTTTATTGACTGGCAATTAGATCTTGGAGCTCAACAAAGCTACGATGAGGTGGAGGAGAAACTCTAGATTTCTCGCGACCCGGACAGATACGCAAGTTAACTTGCTTTTGGATACTCAAGATGAATCAGAAGAAAATTGCCTGACTCATACTTTGTTCAACTTTCCGTTCTCCTTACTTAACTGCCATGGAACCTTTCTGCACAAAGGAGGTACTTGAACACCAAATACTCGTGCACGAGCGAAAACCGATGCCGCCTCTCAGCCCTATAAAAGCCCCCAAGCTCCCTCTCCCTCTTTGCCACCTTGCCGAAGCGCCGCCCACCGCCGCCCGCTCGCTGCTGTGCCTCCGCCACCACACCCCGCACGCCCGCCTCCCGCGAGCGCTGCCGCCCCGCGTCACCCACGAGCGCCGCCCACCGGCCGCGCGCCACCGCCGACCGCCACCGCGTGCCGCTCGCCAACGCGACGCCACCCGGGCACCGCTGCCGCCGCACGCCGCTGCCGCCACCCGCGCTGCGTTGCTGCACCGGCCACCGCCACCCGTGCACGCCCCTGCTGCGCCACGGCCGTGCCACCCGCTGACTCGCCCGCTGTCGCACCGCGACGGTGCCGCCAGCCCGTGCGCGCCGCTGCCTCCGCCATACGAACTGAAATTCCTGAAATTGATTTAAATGGCTTAAAACTTCTAAAATTCATAACTAATTCATACGAACTCCAAATTGAGCCATTCAACTTGCAAAATTCATCTAAAATTGAGCTCTATATGTTTGTTTACTAGTCTTGTACTGTTTACTTGGTTTTTATTAGGGGTTTTCCTCATTTTGCGTGCCAACGTGTAGATTCCGCCGTTTCGGACGATCGCGTTCACGAGGAAAAGAGTTAGGAAGATCAATCGAAGAAGCAAGGCAAGCCATACATTTCCCTTGAGTATTTTGAGCCGCATTTATAAAATGTTTTACTGTTTACAAATAAATTGCATGTTTTGCTACTTACATGGGAATAGGGTTTACCTATCTGCTTGCTTTATCCACATTACTTGATGTCCTTTCTTTGTCGAACTGGGTGATAATTTGACTACTTTGTGTCTTATGTGGACCTTGCTTGAATTATATTATGCTTAGCCATGCTTAATACCACTAGTTCACATAATGGGAAAACCACATGATCTATTTCTAGTAACTTGATGAGCTGCGAGCTCAAGACACTGACCATGTTTCGTTGGTCGTAATTAACCAACTAAAATATGGCTTAATGGTGGGCTATAGGTATATGGTTTTGCTAGTCGCACCCATGGCAATTAAGGACCAGTTCTCGGGAAACCCTGGAAGACTAACAGTGCTTACCACAAGCAGGCATGGGTAACTGCTGGATTTATAGTGTAGCTTTTCCCTAGCTGACGCATCCAGGCAAGGGTGGGCGTGATGGGGTTAGGTCGGTGGGGGTTTACTCGTTGATCGGCTTCTGGATTCACCTAGGCACAAGAGGTGGCTGCCTACCTTGGCTTAAAGGTAGGGGCGAAACCTGAGGTGTGCTGCGCTTGGTTAGGGGCAGTTATGCGAAGGGTCTTCTCACGATTTCCCCCATGGTGGTATTTCGGGGCATGGTGACATGTGCGGAATCGTGTCTTGTGGGTACAGTTGCGCACCTCTAGCCAGAATAAAACTATTCAAATAGCCGTGCTCGCGGTTATGGGCGATCAACCAGATTCACCGTGAGTAGTCCCACTTTATTAATTAACATGACTTAACGAACTAGTTTAGTTCAGGTGGAATGGTTGGGCCTGTACAACGTGGGGTAGTGTTGTTCAGTGGAGATATTTAATCTTGCCTGAATCAATCAACTGTTTTACTATTTTTAACTATAAATGTTTACAACCGCCTTTATGCAAATAGCCACAAAAACCCTCCTCGTATCCCCTTGCACGAATGCATCGTTGGTGTGGCTTGCTGAGTACAGTGGTTGTACTCAGTCTTGCTATTATTCCCCCCTTTTCAGAAGTGTAGTGCTTCTGAGCTGAAGATGAAGTTAGAAGACCAAGGCTTATACCCCAGTTGAATTTTGCCTGTGGAGTGGAGCTGATGCCCCGCTAGGATCGTTGCCTTTTTCCGCTGCTACTTTCTTTTCAGTGTGAGGACTAAGTGCCTCTTCTGTAAGTATTGACGCTTTATTTGTGCTTGGATCTGTATATTAATTTGTCGTTTTGTGTACCCTGGCTTGATCCCTGGACAGAGAATTATACACAAAATAGTCTGGAAATTCGGGATAAATTTCTGGGCGTAACAATCGTCCCCTTGGAATAAACAAGCGTAAATCGGATTTTTTGGGCCGATCTTGCCATTGTTGGCCTCTGATTGGGGTTTGCTGACCGAGCCGGAGTTTTCTGGATCCTCCGGGGTGAAGGTGAACACGAAGTCGAACGGGGGATGAGGCTGGTTCGGTCGAACCCTCCTGGCTGCCTATCGGGCCCTCGTTGCGGATGAATGGGGACGATCGTCGGGGGTTCCAAAACCCTGGGTTCGTAGTTTTCAATCACCGGGAAGGCTAGATTGGCGTGGTGGATCTCTTCCTCATGGTGGAAAGTGGAATTGGAGCCGAACCACTCCTGGTCCTCCTCATTTTCACCGTCCACGTGAACGTCCCAAATGGCTTCCCAATGACAGTTAAGGGCACACCGACCTCCATAATCGCAATTACAACCGTAATTGCGATACTATAAAAGGAGGTGCTCAACACACATTTCAATGCACAACAAAGTAGAATACAACTCACTTTTAGAATTTTAGCTCTATTTTAGTATGTTGGATTGAGTATAGTGTGAGGGGAGGCTCCGTAAGGAGTGCCTTGAATATCGGAGATTTCTCCGAGACTTTTACAGAGGAGTGCCAGAGTGTCGGCATTCTTCCAACGTTCTGGAGAAGCATTGAATTGTCGGCCTTCTTCTCTGGCTTGTACCTTGGCGGATGCTACCTTTTATGAAGTAAGTATTCGAGCCTCCTTATGTTATTTAAGTAGTTTAGTTAAGTGAGATATATTCTCATTGGTGCGGGTTCGTCGCTTGGTGTGAACTGAGTGCTCTAGTTTTAAAAATTACCTTCGTTTGTTGTGTCCTCCATAGAAAGTGAGGTAGGCGGTAGGTGGTGACAGCCACGTCCGTCCTTTGTATCCTTCCATTTTCGGGTACATCATAGAGCTAAAGCCCAGACTCAGCCTGGCAGACCAGGGGAGGGCCGGTGCCCGAAGCAGTCGATAGAGTTTTACCTTTAACCTAAGTCAACTAGTTAAGTTCATAGGAGTCCTCCTTAACCAAAATCTTCATCAGTTGTTGTCTTTGGATAGAATCCTGATTGTAGATACTACACACACATTCCCTGTGTTCGATATCCTTGGAATACTCTAAGGGGAAGTGCTACAGTGGTATCCGTGCGCTTACAGATTTATTTGTGTGTGTAGCAAATAGCAACAAGCATTTCTAGCGCCGTTGGGGAACGATGTTGTATCATCTATGAACTTTTCTTTTCTTTTCTTTCCTTTTATCCTTCCTTTCTCTTCTTACCTACCATGGAGCAACCTTCTATTAAAAACCTTTCTACTCCAAGGGCTGAGTTATGTGAGCCACCCCCTCCTTCAAAACCAATTCATTCATCTGGCTATGAAATCAGTCCTGGGGACTGTCCTTCCTGGGTAGCGAAAGCGAAAATCCCTATAGTCATCTATGTGAACTTGAGCAATTGTGTTCATGCTTGCCAATTGCGGGTATGTCACTAGACACCTTGCGGTGGAAGTTGTTTCCGTTTTTTCTTATAGAAGGGGTGAAGCAATGGTACACTCTTACGATAAGCAAACTATATGGTGAATGCAAGGAGTTGAAAAGCATGTTTTAACCCGTGTAGTTTCTCTCCATAAGGAGGTTCTCAACTTTCAGCAAGATGAGAAAGAGTCCATTGGTGCAACCTGGTCACGATTTCCTTATTAACTCAAGCCGGCCCAGACTTGTATCTACCTGATAACGTGTTATTACAACACTTGTGTTCAGGTTTAGACGAGGAGTCTGCTATGTATCTCGATAGTTGCACCGGAGGTTCATTCGCACACAAGACGACGATGGAAGGTAGGTAAATCCTGGATCGTATCCTGGAGAACACCTCTTTCATTCACTGTGAAACTGTCCAAGAAATTGGGCATACACCTAAGGAACCATCAACCATTGAATCGGAGCCTATAATAACCACTTCCCAAGATTCAACTGTTGAATCCTCAATCGAACCACGAGAGCCAAAGTATGAAGAAATTCGGCCTTCGAAATTTCTGTTCCAGTTTGACGGTGATCTTTTTGAAGATTGTGGTAACACCTCAAACTATTCTGCACAGAAGACACCACCAGTTCCGCGTAGTTGGAATGAGCCTCTCAAGAAAAATTTACTCAATGAAACGGTTCCTGAACTAACTACCATCATGAGTGAAGAGTGATTAAGGGAGGTGCAGCTTTCATCTGAAGCAATTCAGATTATCTCCCCGTTCTTAACCATTCACTGTCTCGTGGGAGAGGCAATGGTGAAAACCCTTTATAATCCCATTGTTAGTGCAAACATTATGTTCGCATTCTTTGCTCTTCCGTTCCTAGGGGACAAACCGTTGGCACCAATGGATAAAACATTTCGGGATCTTTCCGGTCCCATTGTAGAAGGTTATGGGGTTATTTGTAGAGTGTCAATTGGGCACAATGATGACGAGTTCATCCTTGACTTCCATGTGTTGGAACTCTATGACTTCGACCTCCTCATAGGCCATCCCATAGAAAAAGCTCTTCATTGATGTGACTCATACTGGAGCCCTCGATATCAAAATCAGGAAATTGGTGTTTTCCATCCGAATTTCACGATCGAAAAATTCTTTGACAGAACCTATTCACGAGTCCGAGCCAATTTCTGAAGTGTTGGCTATCTCTCCTTTTGAGTCCCCTGAATCCCTCGTCAAAGATGATGCCACTTCATTCGTCGAGGAAGAGAACAATCTTGGGGAGATGATGGAGTTACCCAAAACCGATCCACCTTCACGACCTCCAGTTAAGCTCAAGCCTCCTTCAGGCCTCCGCTATGCTTTCCTACACGGTGACACAGAGTCACCCATCATCATAACTGACAAACTGATTGATGATGAGACTTCCCAACTCACAACTATGCTAGAAAAGCATCGCTCTGTTCTTGGCTACTCGCTTCAAGATCTTAAAGGGATTAGTATGGCTCTCAGCACACATCGCAACCCTTTAGATCCTTCTTGTGCACCTCATAGGAGCCAAGACGGTGGCTAAATAATGCGATGAGACAACTCGTGAAAAAGAGGTCTTGAAACTCCTACACGCCAAGAGAATCTATCCTGTGTCATATAGCGAGTGAGTCAGCCCGGTTCAGGTCGTGCCTATAAAGGGAGGCATGACAATCATTGAAAACTCGAAGAATGACTTGATCCCATAATGACGAGTTGATCCCTTAATGAACTATCATGGAATGGAGGATGTGTATTGACTATAGAAAACTCAACAAGACTACTAAGAAAGACCATTTCCCGGTGCCTTTCATTGAGGAGATGCTAGAGCGCTAGCGAATCACTCTTTCTTCTGATTCCTTGATGGCTATTCTGGTTATCATCAAATTTATATCCATCCTGATAATCAAAGAAAGACAATGTTCACGTGTCCTTATGGAACATATGCTTACCAACAAATATCATTTCGGTTGTGTAATGCACCCGCGTCATTCCAACGGTGTTTGATGTCTATCTTCTTCGACATGATCGAGGAAATCATGGAAGTTTTCATGGATGACTTCTCAGCCAATGGAAAAACTTTCGATCAATGCTTGGAGAATTTAGACAAAGTCTTGCAACGATGTCATGAAAAGGACTTGGTACTTAATTGAGAAAAGTGTCACTTCATGGTTCGTGAAGGAATAGTCCTCGGACATCGAGTATCCGAATGGGGAGTAGAGGTGAACAAGACTAAAATTGAGGTAATCCAGTAGCTTCCACCTCCTACCAATGTTAAAGGGCTCCGTAGTTTCCTGGGTCATGTGGTGTTCTATCTCGGATTATCAAAAATTTCTCATTCGTAGCTAGACCCCTCACCAGCTTGCTAGCTAAGGATGCTCCCTTCAACATTCATGATGAGTGCTTAAAATCTTTTATTACCTAAAAGATGCATTCATTTCAGCGTCAATCATTCAACCCCCTCATTGGTCGCTTCTGTTTGAAATCATGTGCGATGCTAGTGATTATGCTGTAGGGGTCGTTCTCGGCCAAACTAAAGATAAGAAACACCATGTTATCGCATATGCTAGTAAAACATTGACATAAGCTCAGCTTAATTATGCCAAAACTGAAAAGGAGCTCCTGGTTGTGGTTCTTGTAATTGATAAATTCAGGTCTTACCTAGTTGGAGCCAATGTAATAGTTTACACTGATCATGCTGCCTTAAAATACCTGCTCACTAAGAAAGATGAAAAATGTTGGTTAATAAGGTGTATTCTTCTACTCCAAGAATTTGATCTTGAAATTAAAGATAAAAAGGCAGTAAAAAACTCTATAGTAGATCATTTGTCGCGTATGCAAATCACTAACATGTAGAAGCTACTGATAAATGATGTCCTATGAGACGACGTGAAACGAAAGATGACAGACTCGAACCCGTGGTACGCAAACATCGTCAACTTCATGGTTGCGAGATATGTGCCACCCGGGGAGAACAAAAAACGACCCATTTATGAGAGCAGAAGGCACTTATGGGATGAGTTGTAACTTTATCAAATATGCTCCGACGGACTGCTCAGGAGATGTGTACCAAGAGCTAAAGGCACCTAGATCATTGAGAAATGCCACACAACACCTTAATGAGGACACTATGGTGCATTCCGCACCTAGGCAAAGATCTAATAGAGTGGATTCTTTTGGCCTACAATGTATGTAAGACACAAAAAAATCATTCGAACATTTGAAAGATGCCAGAAGCATGAAGGTATCACCGCTCGCGATGCTATGCCCCTAACATACAACCTCGATGTGGAACTCTTTGATGTATGAGGTATAGATTACATGAGACCTTTTCCCAAGTCCCATGATTGTGAGTACATCCTGGTGGTCGTGGATTATGTGTCCAAGTGGGTGGAAGCAATGCCGTGTCGTACTGCCGACGCCAGACACGCTCGCTAAATGATCCCCTCGATTTGGAACATCACGGATGGTAATTATTGATGGAGGGTCTCATTTCATCGATAAGACCTTCTGAAAGTTTTTACAAGAGCTTGGGGCGCAACACAACATTGCAACTCCATAACACCCCTAGACGAGTGGTCATGCAGAAACATCCAATAAGAAAATCAAGAATACTCTGCAAAAGACTGTCAATGAAATTGGGAAAGCATGGAAGCACAAGCTACCCGATGCTCTTTGGGCATAAAGGACTGCATACAAGATGCCCATCGGCATGTCACCATACAAGCTTGTATACTGGAAGACTTGTCACATGCCTGTTTAGCTGGAACACAGGGCGCGTTGGGACATCCGGACTTGGAACATGGATTTGGGACAAGTCGAACAAAATCGATAGATGCAGCTGTCAATGCTAGGAATGGAGAGATAAAGCTTATATGTCACGCCCCGATTTACGATCGGGATTAAAAATTATTAAATAATGCATTTATAGAATTTATTTTAAAAATTAAAGCAAATTAATCAGAATTTTAAAATCTCCTTTAAAAATCATGGCTGGAAATATTTTTTGTAATATTTTTTGCACCCTAAAATGTTCTCTGAAATTTTTCATAAATTTTCGGAGCTCAAGAAATAATTTTAATAAAACAAAGTTCACTTAATCAATTTAAATAAAAGAAAACAGATTAAAAATCCCCTCCTTTACAATTGGGGCGTTTCCGGCCCAAGTCTCCCTATCCTCTCCCCCGGCCCACGCGCCTTCTCCTCCTCTTTCTCTCTCTCGGGCCGGCCTTCTCCTCCCCGGCTCGGCCCGCCTTGGCCCCTCCCTCCTCGCTCTCTTCCCGGGCAAACGGCCCACCGCTCCCTCTCCCTCCCCCTCTCCTTCTCAGGCCGGCCCGAGGCCGCCCGCGCCCGCGCCACAAGTCCTTTTCCCCTCCCACTCCTCCCGGGCCGCCGACAGGTGGGGCCCACCTGTTGGGCCTGCCCCCGCCGTCGCCTTCCCTCGTCGCCGGTGAGCCCCGCCGCCCCTTCCCTTCCCCTTCCGGTCACCGCGCAGCCTCGTCCTGCCGCCGCTGCGCTCGGCCACGCCGCCGCGCTTGGCTGCCACCTCGCACCGCCTCCGCACCTTGTCGCCCGGCAGGCCACCTCTCGGCCGCCGCTGCCGCCTCCCAGCCGTCCGCCGCCCAGCCGCTCGGCCGCCGCTCCCGCCGCTCGGGCCGCGGCTGACGTCAGCCCTTGCGCTGTTGACGTCAACCGCTGACGTCAGCCCTAGGGGGTTAATTGCGCAGTAAATCGTATTTATTTCAAGAAATTCATTTAAATGGCTCAAAACTTTTAAAATTCATAACTAATTCATACGAACTCCAAATTGGGCCATTCAACTTGCAAAATTCATCTAAAATTGAGCTCTACATGTTTGTTTACTTTTGATGTACTGTTTACTCGGTTTTTATTAGAGTTTTTCCTCGTTTTGCGTGCTAACGTGTAGATTCCGCCGTTTCGGACGATCGCGTTCGCGAGGAAAAGAGTTCGGAAGATCAATCGAAGAAGCAAGGCAAGTCACACATTCCCCTTGAGCATTTTGAGCCCAATTTATAAAATGTTTAACAATTTAAAAATAAATTGCATGTTTTGCTAATTACATGGGAATAGGGGTTTACTTATTTGCTCGCTTGTGCTATATTTACTTGATGTCCTTTCTTTGTCAAACTGGGTGATAATTTGACTAGCTTGTGTCTCATGTTGACCTAGCTAGAATTATATTATGCTTAGCCATGCTTAATACCACTAGTTCACATAATGGGTTAATTATATTATCTACTGCTAGTACACTATGGAGCTGCTAGCTCATGACATGTCGACCATGTTTCGTTGGTCGTAATTAATCAACTAAAATATGGCTTAATAGTGGGCTGTAGGTGTATGGTTTTGCTAGTCGCACCCATGGCAATTAAGGACCAGTTCTCGGGAAACCCTGGAAGACTAACAGTGCTTACCACAAGCAGGCATGGGGAACTACTGGACTTGTAGTATAGCTTTTCCCTAGCTGACGCATCTAGGCAAGGGTAGGCGTGATGGGGTTGGGTCGGCGGGGGTTTACCCGTTGATCGGCTTCTGGATTCACCAAGGCACGAGAAGGGGCTGCCTGCCTTGGCTTAAAGGCGGGGCAAAACTTGAGGTGTGGTGCGCTTGGTTAGGAGGAGTTATGCGAAGGGTCTTGTCACGATTTACCCCTTTGCAGTATCATGGTGGTATTTCGGGGCATGGTAACATGTGTGGAATTGTGTCCTGTGGGTACAGTTGCACACCTCTGCGAAAGTAAAACTATTCGAATAGCCGTGCCCACGGTTATGGGCGATCAACCAGATTCACCGTGATTAGTCCCACTTATTAATTAACATGATTTAATGAACTGGTTTAGTTCAGGTGGAATGGTTGGGCCTGTTCAACGTGGTGTAGCGTTGTTCAGTGGAGATATGTAATGTTGCCTTAATTAATCAACCGGTTTACTGTTTTCAACTATAAATGTTTACAACCGCCTTTATGCAAATAGCCATAAAAACCCTCCTTATCTCCCCTTGCACGAATGCATCGTTGGTGTGGCTTGTTGAGTACGGTGGGTGTACTCAGTCTTGCTATCATTCCCTTTTTAAGAAGTGTAGTGCTTCTGAGCTGAAGATGAAGTTAGATGACCAAGGCTTATACCCAAGTTGAGTGTTGCCTGTGGAATGGAGCTAAAGCCCCGCTAGGATCGTCGCCTTTTTCCGTTGCTGTTTTCTTTTCAGTGTGAGGACTAAGTGCCTCTTCTGTAAGTATTGACGCTTTATTTGTGCTTGGATCTGTATATTAATTCGTCGTTTTGTGTACCCTGGCTTGATTCCTGGATAGGGATATATACGCAAAATAGCCCGGAAATTTGGGATAAATTTCCGGGCGTAACAAAGTGGTATCGGAGCCAACTCGACTGTAGGTTGAGCCAAATGGTCAAACCCTAAGGACAAGTTTCCTGAAAACCCAAATTGTGAAATTGTCTCCTCTCACCATCCGGCATTGCTTTGCAAAATAGTTTATCAAGCGTCTCTCCTTTCCCCTCCAACTCTCTAGCTATTGAACCTGGAGGGCAAACCGCCGGTTTCGCGTCTACTCCTGGAAGTCAAGACAAGCCCCTCAAGCTTCAAGTTGGAAGGAGCGAGAAGATCAATTCAGAATCATCGTGTCGCGAAGGTCCAGTGAAGGTTTTCCCGGAGCCTACCTGAACCCAATCCTTCCTGAAAAGTAGTTTCATTAGCTGCTAGTACGTTTGCTGTTTGCTTGTGTGTAGGGGTATGGTTTGCATTAGTGGTGGGGATGCGACCATACTAGGTTGTTTGCTTAAGCAACTTGAACAATAAAGATCTACTTACAACAGATCAGTAATCAAGTGGTTTAAGGTCTTATCTTTAGCACCCGTCTCTTCCTTCTCTCCCTGTCCCAGCAGCAGATGGTCAGTGTCAGAGAGAAGAGCAACAACAACATCAGTGAGTCAGAGTCACCGATCGGTGGTTCAGTTGAAAGCAACGATGTACCCTCAATACCAGATGAATCTCTGCTCGTGGTCAGCTTTTGGTGTCCAAGATCAGATGATGAGGGTATTAGTGCAGGCGATGTAAAGCTCGACGCAAGGTTAACTGTAGTAGAAGTGGCACTAGCAACATTAGATGCAAGTTCAGATGCAAACTCAGAATTTGAATTAGAGTCAAAGCCAGTATATCCAAGAGCAAGGCACCCGCAACTTCAGCTAGTACATCACCAGATCCCAAGCAGACAGGTACATCCAAGCCACCACCAATCCATGAAGCAACCAGTGATGCAGGTTATGGTCATGGTTCACAAGGGCAGTTCTTGCAAAGTGTCCGATTGTCCTTGGAAGGTGTATGTCAGGTCACCGACAGAACATGAGGTGCAGTGCTCTAGAAGGACTGAAGCTTCAAGCCAACTGATCGTCAAGAATTATGGCGCACTACAGCTCGAACCTAAGTAGCGGAAGATAGCAACATGGACCCTAGAAGGTATCATCCATGTGGTCATGTCTGACGCAGAATTCCCTCTGGAAGGTACGAAGAACTTCTCTCGTGATGCACGTCAGCTGACTCAGCACATCAGGCTGTATGGTATGCCCAAGATTGAAGGTGGTGAACATGAGGAAATGTCCTTAACAAGGTTCATCAGTCCCTCCTTGCTTCAGTTCCTGCTGCAAGCGAGCCGACCTAGAAGAATGTACATCCTGGTCAACCAAATCAGTATTGTTTTAGCTGCCTTGAGCCAGGACCCCACTTCAAAGACTGTTCACTTCCGGGACCAAAGAAGGTAGTTACCGTTGTTTCAATTGTGGGAAAGAGAAGTTCCTTCTCAAAAGGGTGTCCAATGCCGAAGCATCAACATCATCAAGTCAGCAGTTTTGTTCCAACATTCCTGCCCTTCAAGATTACATTAGTTTCAACACAGAGTAGTCTGATCCCAACCCAAAAGACACCAGAAAGGTAGTGGATGCTGATCTTTAGTTGCGACGGGTAACCTCCATCGTAATGAATTGTCAATAAGGGTACGAACAAAAAAGTCTCTATTATTCCCCTAGCAACCGCTTCAAGGCTACAGAATTAGCGTGGCAGGGCAAGTAATGCTGGAAAATCAGTGACCTACTCTAACTGCAGTGAGACAATCAATTCTTCAGTGTCGACCGCGGTCAAGGTCTCCAGTACCAGACTTCAAGATGGCCATCAACATCAACCATGCACCTCGTGCTGCATCAACTCAGATGCCTAGCAGCAATCACAAGGGAGTGTCACCAACAACTAGAAGGTTTTGTTTGTTTCAGCTATCAAGAAGGTTGGAAAACTGACGCTTTCTTGAGGAGTGTCAAAAGTTAGGGTAGTGTTACTGCGAGATGTCCAGCTAGTAAGCAACGATTAAGCCAGTTAACCATGGCAGAATCAAACGGTCCAAGTTTAACCGATCAGCAATTCTATCAGCATGGGTCAACGACCGTGCACGAGTCTTTGGTGTTCAAGTACCTTATTTGTGCAGAAAAGTTCCATGGTAGTTAAGGAAAAGGGAAAGTTGAATAAAGTATGAGTTAGACAATTTTCTTCTCATATGATTCATCTCGGGTATCCAAAAGCAAGTTAACTTGTATATCTGTTAGTGTCGCGAGGAACCTAGAGTTTCTTCCCTAGCTCACCACAGCTTTGTTGAGCTCTAAGACCAAATGGCCAGTCAATAAAGGAATGGTGGACCAACGAAGTGAGAACTGTTGGACCACAGTAACACTCAACATGAGGAGGTCCCTCTAGAGGACAGTATCAGTGGTGTTTTAGGATGATGAAAAGATGGAGGAAATATTTGAGTGTGACATCAAATAAGAATTAACGAAACTCTGTAACTGTGGAGGTTCTTCAGAGTTTGGTAAATGGTGACAACACCCTAGTGGTGTGAACAAGGATCCAAAACGGTCGTTCTCGATTTAAGGCAACTGTTATAGCTTTCATAAACCATCTCAATATTTCTCGGAAGTCAGCAAAGAAATCATTCCATATATGGGTCGGAAAAGCAAAATGGGGTCTAAATGAAGAAGTCATTTGTGAAGCCTTAGTAGAGCTACACCAACCCCAAGCGAACATATTGGTTTCTCATGTATACCCGAGTGACCGTATCAATTATTCAGCTTACAAAAGCAGCGACCTAGGGTCACGCAGTGCAGTCCAGCGGAAAAGCAAGCCAGCAGTTTGTGTAACACTTATACTCGGGTCGAAGCAGCTCAAGCAAAACCAAAGTATATGGTTTCACCAAAGTCAGCCCCAATGTGCCAACCGAGCTTCAACAATCTCAAGTTAACAGATTGAATTCTAGAGTGCCCCAAGTCAAAGCATCGACAATCCAGCTTAGAGAAGCAGCAATCCAGAATCCCGTGATCCGTACAAAAGTTAGATCGGGCAACTTCTTGGTATAATCGTCGTCGAGATCGAGCAACTCTCTGGAAGACTCATTGTTCTAGTCAGGGGCCGTCCAAAGCCAGTTTAGAGTTTGTGGGTTCATGAAAGTCGGTGCAAGATTTCGATGAAGCCCCACCAATCCGTTGTCTACTTGGTAAATTCTCAGGTTATCAAAGACGCTGTTGGCGATATGTCATGAGGCCTTTCGACCAAGACTGCCGAAACTGGCTGGGCGACAAGGATCCGAAGTCCAGGTGCCCAAGGCTCTTGAGGCGAAGCCCGGTGGCGAAGACATCAGGGCGAAAGAGGCCATGGGCGAGGGGTCATGGGGCTCGTCAGCCTGGGCGAAGCCTGGTGGCGAAGACATCAGGGCGAAAGAGGCCATGGGCGAGGAGTCATGGGGCTCGTCAGCCTGGGCGAAGCCTGCTGGGCGAAGGCATGCGCCGAAGGAAGATGGCTTCGCCAGGACGGACCTGATCCAAGAAGGACCAATGGGCCGGCCCAGTTGCCCCGGCCTATGGGCCAAAGAACCAGCAACTACCAGGTGGCCCATTGAGGGCCCACGCACTTATTACATTGAATACCCATGTAAGGACCCCTTTATGCGGGTGACCATGTAAATTCCCCTGTAATAGCCCTAAACCCTAATAGGGAGATCTGTAATAGGGTTATAAATAGTCCCCTTGGGCCTTGTAAAGGGAGATCCGAATTTAATACAAAATTTATTACACTTTACTTTCCCAACAACCGTTGAGTATCCACGTCCTTTGACGTATGCGGTTGTCGTTTCGACAACAGCTGGCGTCGACCGTGGGGACCTCCGAGTGAAACCACTGAGAGCTAATGCCACCGAAAAAGGTCTCAAAAGAGAGGGTTGCGAACCCAAAGGAAGGAGTAGCCGAAGAGGTGATGGCCGCTGGCGAAGGCACGGAGCTTTCGGCGCCTGCCGAGGCGGCGGCTGCACCGGTGGCCTCGGCGCCCGCGCCACAACCACCGCCTTCGGCCTCGACCACTTCGGTGGAGCAGGTACCGGGGATCCCTTCGGCAACGCAGCCTGCTTCGACAACAATCGCCGCTGCACAAGTCGATCCTGGCCTTGACGCACAAGCCGAAGCGAACATGGAGGCCATGCGGCAGAACATGGCGCGACTCCAGGACATGCTTCGACAAATGCAGGAGCAGCAGCGGGCATGCGAAGCGGCACGGCAAGCTAAGATCGCTCCGGCTCCCATCCTCCAGTATTCGGCAGGTTACATCCCGCCTCAAGCCTATCAACAAGCGCCGGTTTGGTCAAATGTCACAAGCAATGGCGGAGGGGGCCTCGGCACTGCAGGCACAGCTCCAAGCTTTCCTTCAGCAGCTCAACCAACCCCACATCTTAAGCACAACCCCTTCGGCTCAGCCGGAGGAGGGCTCCGGCCAAGGCGCTTCAGGGTGGCTGCCGTCGAACCCACCTGTGCCAGGGGCTTCGCCCTGGAATCGGGGGCAACAGTTCGACTTCTACAACACCATCCAAGCACCACCGTTCAGAAGTGGGCCACCGAACGTCGCAGCCCAACCACACCCCCAGGCCATCGCTTTGCCCTTCGCCACGCCATATCCGCAGTCGGACGGGCCTTCGTTGCAGGGCGCTATGGGCAAGGCCGGGGGTGAAAAGGGGCTGCCACTGAGCGGGGGAATCAAGGGCCGTCCGATCCCACCCCAGTTCAAATTCCCACCCGTTCCGCGGTGCTCGGGCGAAACAGACCCAAAATAGTTCCTCTCAATCTACGAGTCCGCAATCGAAGCTGCTCACGGTGATGAAAACACCAAGGCGAAGGTAATCCATCTCGCTCTTGACGGCATCGCCCGTTCTTGGTATTTCAATTTGTCATCCAATAGCATTTACTCATGGGAGCAATTGCGTGATGTTTTCATCCTCAACTTCCGAGGCACCTACGAGGAGCCGAAGAAGCAGCAGCATTTGGCCGGGCTGCTCGAGGGCGAACTCACAAGGAAGATCGCGAACAAGGAGCCACAAACTCTCGAACACCTGCTTCGCATCATCGATGGATACGCGCGGGGCGAAGAGGACTCCAAGCGAAGGCAGGCGATTCAAGCTGAGTACGACAAAGCCTCTATCGCCGCGACCCAGGCCCAGATGCAAGCGCAGGTCGTCAAAACGCCTCGCCCCGCCATCCGCCAGCCCCAGCCGGTGAACCAGGGGCAGTCGCCCCAGCAAGGCCAAGCTCCCATGACGTGGAGAAAGTTCAGGACCGACCGAACCGGCAAGGCGGTGATGGCTGTCGAAGAAGTGCAGGGCCTCCGCAATGAGTTCGATGCCCAACAGGGCGGCAGCTATCAGCAGCCTGTTCGTAAGAAGGTCAGAAAAGACCTCTCTTGCGCCTATCATGGGCGGTCTTCGCACACCACCGAGCAGTGCCGAAACATCCGCCAGCGAAACAACGCCCACGAACCAAGGTCACATCAGGGTGCCGCTGTCGAAGCGCCTCGCGAGGCGGCCCGGGAACAGTCGCCTCCAGCCGAACAGCACCAAGACGTGCAGTGCCGAATTATTCAAGTAATCACAAGGGCTGATCCACCAGTCTAGCCGTCGAAGCGGCAGAAGAAGTCGTAGCTGCGAACGGTGCACAACATCACTGCCACGGGCGAAGGGGTCCCAAAGTACTTGGGCCAGCAAATTTCTTTTGGGCCAGAAGATGCCGAAGGAGTGCTGTTTCCGCATCAGGACCCCCTGGTGATTTCGGCTGAGGTGGCTGGCTTCGAAGTCCGACGCATTCTGGTCGATGGAGGTAGCTCGGCCGATGTCATCTTCACCGAAGCATACGCCAGAATGGGGCTACCTACTTCGGCTCTCACTCAAGCACCGGCCTCGCTTCGTGGCTTCGGCGGTGAAGCAGTTCAAGTCCTCGGCCAGGCACGGTTGAGGGTTGTTTTCGGCACGGGCGAAAACAGGCGCGAAGAGTAGATATTGTTCGACGTCGTCGATATCCCGTACAGCTACAACGCCATCTTCGGCCGAGCAACCCTGAACAAGTTTGAAGCCACCTCCCACCACAACTACCTCAAGCTCAAAATGCCAGGCCCAGGAGGGGTGATCGTTGTCAAGGGGCTTCAGCCTTCCGCCGCGCCGAAAGGTGACCTAGCCGTGATCAGCAGGGCGGTGCACAATGTAGAGGCTGAACCGCGTGTTCACCGTGTGCCAAAACCGACCCCTCACGGCAAGGTGGTCAAGGTGCAAGTATGTGAAGCGGACCCGGCAAAGCTTGTCCAGCTGGGGGGTGGCTTGGGCGAAGAGGAGACTGCGAAGGTCCTGGAAGTGCTCAAGAAAAACGTCGACATCTTCGCCTGGAGCCCCAGCGAAGTGGGGGGCGTTTCACCGGAACTCATCATGCATCGCCTGGCTGTCAAGCCGGACGCCAAGCCAAGGAAGCAAAAGTTGCGCAAGATGTCCGCTGATCGCCAGGAAGCAGCGAAGGCCGAAGTTCAAAAACTCCTCAAAGTCGGGGTGATCAAGGAGATCGACCACCCGGAGTGGCTGGCGAACCTGGTCCTGGTGAAGAAGTCGAACGGCAAGTGCCGCATGTGCGTTGACTTCACGGATCTCAACAAGGTTTGCCCAAAGGACGACTTCCCCTTGCCGCGAATCAACCAGCTTGTTGATTCGACGGCTGGCTGCGAGCTCATGAGCTTTCTTGACGCCTACTCTGGCTATCACCAGATCCACATGAATCCAGACGACATCGCCAAGACCGCCTTCATCACGCCGTTCGGCACTTTCTGCCACCTCAGGATGCCTTTCGGCCTGAGGAATGCTGGAGCAACATTCGCCAGGCTGGTGTACAAGGTGCTCCGCAAGCAGCTGGGGCGAAACGTGGAGGCGTACGTCGACGACATTGTCGTAAAAAGCCGCAAGGCTTTCGACCATGTGTCTGATTTACAAGAGACCTTCGACAACTTGCGTGCGGTGGGTATGAAACTAAACCCAGAGAAGTGTGTTTTTGGAGTTCGCGCCGGCAAGTTATTGGGTTTTCTTGTTTCCGAAAGGGGTATCGAGGCGAACCCCGAGAAAATCGACACCATTCAGCAAATGAGGCCACCGTCGAGCGTATGCGAAGTACAAAAGCTCATGGGCCGAATTCGTCTCCGAAGCATTTTACAGGGGGCGAAGACGCGGTACGTTGAGATGGAAAAGCTCGCTTACGCCCTGGTGATGGCTTCGCGCAAGCTCAAGCACTACTTCCAGGCCCACAAAATCATAGTGCCTTCGCAATACCCCCTGAGCGAAGTACTTCGGGGTAAAGAAATCTCTGGCAGACTCAGCAAGTGGGCGGCGGAGCTATCCCCCTCGACCTGCACTTTGTGGCGCGCACCGCCATCAAATCTCAAGTCCTGGCCGATTTTGTGGTCGAATGGACTCCGGCGTTCGCCCCCGAGCCCTAGCCTGTCGAACAGCCTTGGACGATGCACTCCGATGGCTCATGGTCACACAGGGGGGCGGGTGCCGCGGCCGTGCTCATCTCGCCGGGGGGGTGCAACGATTCCGTATGCCGCAAGGCTGCAGTTCGACACAACCAACAACACGGCGGAGTACGAGGCGGTGCAGCTAGGCTTAAGAAAGGCGAAAGCATTGGGGGTTCGGCGCTTACTCATCCGAACAGACTCCAAGCTAGTGGCCTGTCATGTTGACAAATCTTTTGAGGCAAAAAATGAAGGGATGAAGAGATACTTGGAGGCCGTTCGGTCAATGGAAAAGTGCTTCGCCGGCGTAACGGTCGAACACTTGCCCAGGGGGCAGAATGAGGAAGCTGATGCCCTGGTGAAATCTGCTGCTTGCGGAGGACCGCATTCGCCAGGCATCTTCTTTGAAGTCCTGTATACACCAAGCGTTCCCAAAGGAATCGAGGATGTCATGGCCATAGACCAGACTGCCACGGGCGAAGACCCAGAGGACTGGCGAACACCGTTCGTGAAGTACCTCAAAGACGGCTGGCTTCCGGATGACGAAGCGGAGGCGAAACGCCTGCAAATCAGGGCCAGGCGGTACAAGCTGGTTTCAGGGCAGTTATACCGCTCTGGAGTGCTCCAACCTTTGCTTCGCTGCGTTTCCTTCGCCGAGGGCGAAGAGATGGTGAAGGAAAAATTCACCAAGGGCTCTGCGGCGCACATCAAGCTGCAAGAATAGTCGCCTCCAAGGTGTTTCGCCAAGGAGTATATTGGCCCACGGTGCTGAAAGTTTGCGTCACGCAAGCCAAAAGGTGCGAAAGCTGCCAGCAACATGGCCGAAGCCAGACTGCGCCGCAATATGAGCTGCAGCCGATCGCACCAGTATGGCCCTTCGCCAGGCGGGGGCTGGACATCATCGGCCCGTTCCCTAGCGCGAAATAGGTACAAGTTTGCAATTGTGGCCATCGAGTACTTTTCACGCTGGATCGAGGCCGAACCGCTCGGCACGATCACTTCGGCGGCTGTACAGAAGTTTGTCTGGAAAAACATCATTTGCCGGTTCGGGGTCCCGCGAGAATTCATCACGGACAATGGCAAGCAGTTCGACTCTGAAAAGTTCAGAGAAATGTGCGAGGGGCTAAACCTGGAAATCAGGTTCGCATCGGTCGCGCACCCACAGTCGAATGGGGCGGCCGAACGCGCAAATGGCAAGATCTTGGAGACACTTAAGAAAAGGCTTGATGGGGCAGCGAAAGGCAGATGGCCAGACGAAATGCTGTCTATCCTTTGGGCCCTCCGAACAACTCCCACAAGGCCAACCAAATTCAGCCCGTTCATGCCCCTTTACGGAGACGAGGCGATGACCCCAATAGAGCTAGGGGCTAACTCACCAAGGGTGATGTTCTCTGGAGGCGAAGATGGGTGCGAAGTGTCGCTCGAACTCCTAGAGGGGGTATGAGTCGAAGCACTGGAGCACATGCGAAATTACGCTGCAGGCACTTCGGCAACCTACAACAAGAAGGTTCGCCCAACAGAGCTCCTGCCAGGCCAACTCGTCCTGAGGAAAAAGGCGAACCCAGCGATGGTTAGGAAGCTTGAGTCGAAATGGGAGGGGCCTTATCTCATCAAGCACAGGTCAAGGATGGGCTCTTTTCGCCTAGCAACACTGGAAGGCGAAGAGTTCGATCACTCATGGAACACCGCTTCGCTCAAGCGTTTCTATGTCTAGAGAGGGTGGCACCCTATTCGCCAGCATGTAAAAATGTACATATTACCATGTAGCTCTTCGGCAACTGCCATTTTTGTAAGCCGTTCGTCGCAAAAATACAAAAAAAAGGAGAAAATGAAAAAGGAAAAAAACTGGACGTAGGGCTATTATCCAATCTGGAGGCCCGAACCAGTATAAAATTTCTGTGTTTTTCGCCTTTTTTACTTATGTGCATGATAATTCGTGGAAAAACCCCCAGGCAAACGCCTGATCAGCGAAAAGGCCAGGGGGGCGAAACGAATCGGTCGAAGCATCGCTCGCCGAACGTTGAAACCGCGACAGCTTGTTTCAGGAGAAAAGGAAAAAACCCCCGAACTCCGTTATAATCGATCCGCACAAAATCAAGCCGCTAAACGCAAAGTGCAAAAGATCGACAACGGAAGTCGAAAGCTGAAAACTAAGAGTGCCTATTTCACCAATACACGCAAAGGGGTCGATACATCACGACCCAACAAAAGCACAAGATGTGACAATGCAGAAAATGGCGAAAAGGAAACAAAAGCACATCTTTATTAAATGTTGAAAATACACTCAACAGCTTACATTGTGTAACGCGATACAGGCGAAACGATCTAAACGTTCGCTTACAAGAAAATTACATCTTCGCCCCCAAGGCAACTACCAAAGGAGTGATCCGGCGAACATGGTTCATCATCACTACTGATATTGTACACTACCCTAAGAGGAGGAGGGGGCGAAACTACAGTAAGGGCGTAGCGCCGCCGGGCGGTCGCCTCCTGCCGATCGGTCCGCTGATGGTTTCGCCAGAAACGGGCCATGCCCTCCAAGCGTGCCACATGAACACGATCGTAGTCCTCCAACGTTCACCCAGGATGGGTTCGCATCCAGTTAGCGACACTTACAACTTTGTAGTTGTTCCCATTGATTGTCATTTCGCGGTAGATAGGCCGAAGCTGGTACCGAACCTTTGGCAAATTTTTCACCGCAATGAATTTCTCGTTCCTACTTCGCCAATCCCCAAGAGGAGGCCGAACGCAAAGCTTTCGGCACCAACCCTACAAGAAACGGGTAAGTCATGAAAGCGAACGGGGGCGAACAAAACTGGGCGAAAGGGTCACAAACATCTCGGACGTATTTCGCTCGTCTCGACACAAGAATGACACATACGGAAAAAAAAAGTCAGATATTTCAACCGTTTTAACATCCAAAAAACATAGAAGGCCTTGGCCATATTTATATAATTCGCCCTACAAGGCGAAGATCAAAAGAAGAAATTACAAAAGTAGACGGGCGGAGGGCCTCACACCTCGGGGTGGTCTTCGACTCCTCCTCCGCCCCCTGCAGCTGGTTCTTCGCCCTGGTCCGCCGTCTCCGTCTTCACCAACTGCTCAAGCAGGCGGGACTTGGCTGCGGAACGGCCCTCCTTCAGCCAAAATTGCCTTCGCCAGGCGCGAAGGGCGGGTGACACGTCTTGGGAGCTAACCTCCCGGTCCCCCTTCGCGAACTCGGGGAACCGGGTGACGTGCTCGCACCCATTATGTTGGAGTAGCCCCAGGGCGAAGGCAGCCGACACGTGCGCACAGCAATCGCCGTACGCCGTAGCGCAGTCGGAAACTTCGCAGCCGGCCTCCTGGTTCCAGTTGCAGAAGTCGATGGCGGAGGCGTCCTCGTCGGGAACACCGCCGGCCTTCGCCCCCATATCTGTAAGGGCAAGGCGAAGGGTGCGGCACGATGTCTTCGCTGCCTCGGTCGCCTCGGCTGCCTCTCGGGCGAGGTGTCTCGCCTCCCCCTCCGCCTTGTTCGCCCTTTGGCGAAGGGCTTCCATCTGGGGCTCCGCTGAGTCATAGTATGCAGTAAGCATGGCGGTATGCTCCCGTTCCTTCGCCAGCTCAGTCGTGAGGTGATCAATCTCGGCCCTCACCTCACTGCCTTTTTCGAGCTCGGCCTGAAGGCGCCTGTTCTCCGCCTTCGCCTCACGGAGGGACCGGGTAAGCCCCTCCATCTCAAGGCCTTTTCGGCCAAGCTCATCGTCCTTCGCCTGGAGCCGGTTCTTTAGGCCGTCCTGGCGGGCCCGCATTGTCCGTTCAGTAGAACAATGGGCCGCGAGAAGCTAGCGAAGAAGAAAAGGCGAAGCGTAAGCCAAGTGTAAAAAAAAAGGGGGAGGCGGAAGAAGACAAAAGAGACTTGGGGGCTACCAAAACTTACCCGCACGGCTAAACTCTTCACGGCGGAGCACCCCTCGTCGAACTCATTGAGCTCGGCGAAGGGGCTTTGGCCGCCAGCCGGCGAAACGATATTGCTCACCCCCTCCACGAAGGGGATGAGCTCTGCCCGGGTTTCGAAGTCCCCGGGGGCGAAGCGGGGCAGCCCCTGAGAATACTCGGAGCCGGACCCCTCGGTTGTCTTTTTGTCCTTATCGAGGGCGAGGGGCGAAAGCGGTCGGCGCACTGGGCTGTTGAAGATACGGGTGGCCGCCCTCACCACCCGTTTGGCCGATGGCGAAGCCCCAGCCCCGCCAGTCGCCCCAGGGGACGTTGAAGGTCCCTGGCTTCGCCCCGCAGGCGAAGTAGGAGTCCCATCGGACGACTCCTCGTCGCTAAAAGCGTTGGTGATGGCGATAACCCCCCTTTTTCGAGGGGCTGTCTTCGCGGCGCCGCTCCTTGCCGCCTTAGCCATGGCGATAGCGACTAAGGCCTTCGCGCCTTCCACGTCCTTTCGGCGCAGGGGCGAAGAGGCGGACTCCGCCCCAGTCTCGACACGCCCTGGGCTGGGAGTTGGCATATAACCACGCGTCCCAGAGCGGCTATCGCCCGCCTCCTCGCCAGCCTCTTCGGCTGCAGCATCGGCCACCTCCGCCTCCTCTTCGGCGTCCTCGTCTTCTTCGACGTCGGAGTCCGTTGGGATGGGAGCCTTCTGCTTGCGAGGGGCGAACCTCACTTGCCCTCGGGGCCGCTTCCGGGACGGGCCAGCCTCGCCGTAAGCCTTGAAGGGCTTCGCCCTTAGGGGGAGCTCGCCGGCATAAACGCGGTTCACCCTTCCAGCTGCCTGCCGAGTCAGCAGCTGGCTATACTCCGCCACCGACACGTCCCCAACGAGCCTTCGGGCTTCGGTGTCGGCTTGGGCCAATGTCAACACTGCAAAAATGGCGAAGGCCCATGTCAGGTCCGAACAAAAAATAAAGCGAAAAGGCAAAGGGGAAGAAAAATAAAAACTCACCATTCGCCCCTGGGGGTAAAACAAGTTTGGGCAGGCCGTCGTCCACTTTGCCTTAGTCGACTTTGACCTGCCATGCTTGCGAAAGCGGATAAATCCGCAGCATGCAAAATTCTTCTACTAAGTCTCGGCAACTCAGCCAGGAACACACCTGCGGAGCAGGGCGAAGCGAGACTGCAGGGTACCGGTAACGACAACCCTGGGCTTCCGCGCCGGTGAAATCGCGCGGCGCCGCCAGCACAGCGCTCTCGCCGCTTCGGAATCCGCCTCGAAGGGGATGGAGTGGTAGAACCACTTCGCCATCCAGTGGCGGTCCCATTTCGACATGGCGGCGTTAACCGGCCACAAGTCGGCGCGTTCGGGGCGAACATTGAAGTTCACACTCCCGAACGCAGTCTTCCGGGTCCCGGCGGGGGTGATCACCGTCTTCGTGTTGACGGCGGCGGAGAAGTTGGTGCCGAAAAGGTCGGCGCTGGGCTCGAAACCCGCGGTCCGGCATGCCCAGTCGAAGATTGCGATCCGTACCAGGGCTGAAGGGCTCAACTGGCGCAGTTCGACTTGGAAGAGGCGGAGGATCTCCGGCAACAGGATGTTGCACGGAAATCGAAGGCCGGCCTCAAAGAAAACGGCGAACACCACCATTTGGTGTTCACCAGGTTGCGGCACCGCCAGTTGTTGACACTACATATCATATTCCTTCGGTCCCACAACAGCCGATTGGAATCACTCAGCCGATAGGACAACAATACAATTCAGAACCACTTCCTTATGTGTCGTCTCAAGGTCTATCGGCTAATCTCAATCCGCATTATCAACCTCATTCTCCACGGCCTCAACCAGCACAGTATGGCCAATATGATCAGCAACAGTACAGTGGATCATCGCAATAGCCGTGGGCCAATATGATCGCCGATGTAATGAGGGAACAGTTTGGGCTTAAGCCTAAGGACAATTGCAACATGTATCGACATCGATATCCAGAATACTTTGATCGAGTACCATTACCAAACCGATACAAGGTGCCAGATTTCTCAAAGTTCTCAGGGCAGGATAACATGTCGACTTATAAGCACGTCAGCCGATTCTTAGCTCAATGTGGGGAGGCATTAGCTACAGAAGCCCTCAGATTTAGATTATTCCTACTATCTTTATCTGGATCGGAATTTACTTGGTTTTCCTCTCTACCTTATAATTCTATCAGGAGTTGGGCCGATCTAGAGAAGTAATTCCATAAGTATTTCTTCAGCGGCATTCAAGAGATGAAATTGTCGGACCTTACGGCAATCAAGCAGAAATCAGATGAAACAGTGCCAGATTATATTCAGAGATTCAGAGACATGAGGAATAGATGCTACAGTCTGGCTCTGACAGATTCACAATTAGCCGATCTGTCTTTTTAGGGATTATTGGCGCCGATAAGGGAGTGGTTTTCAGCTCAAGATTTTGAGAGCTTGGCTTATTTAGCTCAGAAGATATCGGCTCATGAGACAAGATTCCAGGAAGCCAGGAAGTTTGCTAAAAAGGCTAACAATGTTAATAACATTTACAGCTATGATTCTGACTCCGAAGATGATGATCCAGAGGTCAATGCAGCTGAGTGGGCTAGAAACAATATGACAATAGTATGCCAACGGGTTAAGAATTAGGGGAAGGAAGAAAGGTTTGATTTTGACATCACCAAAGCCGACAAGATATTTGATCTTCTTCTTCAAGAAAAGCAGATTCAGTTGCCGGCAGGACATGTGATACCATCGGTTGAGGAATTGAAGAGGAGGAAATATTGTATGTGGCATAATACAGGATCTCACAGCACCAATGATTGCAAGATTTTAAGACAACAGATCCAATCGGCTATAGAACAAGGAAAGATCAAGATCGATGAATCCAAAAGGCCGATGAAAATAGATGGACATCCTTTCCTGGTAAATATGGTTCACTCTGGGTTCAACAGAGGCCACGCCAATGAAGGTAAAAATTATGTAAGAAACATCAAATCGGTAAGTATGATCAACAAGTACTAGAAGAGGCGCCAGAGGGAAGAGGAGTCATATTACCACGACGATAAAAAATATTTTGATCCACAATGGAGCTGTGAATTTTTTAGGTTCTGTTGGAATGAGGGCATGAGGCTACCATCTATTGAAGATTGTCCTGGTTGCAGTGATCCTGAAGTTCAATATGTTCAAAGACCAAGCCGACAGAATATGGGTATGCATTGGCCAATTCAGAAAAGACTACCAGTTCACGAGGGACTTGGGCCAATCCGATAGGACCATCATGAAGATGATTTGCAAAGAGAGACTAAAGAGGTGCAACCACAATGGTGTCATTCTGGAATTTTTACCAAGAACCAAAAACACCGTGTCCAAAGGATGAGAAATAGGGAACAATTCCAGGAAGTAGAATGTGAAATCGAGCATCGGCTAAAACGCACAAAGAAAGTTTGGCGTGTGAAGAGAAAAGTGGTGTCAGCCGATGAGGTTCAAGCCGATAAGAATAAGAATTTTCAGAGCAAGGACAAAGAGGTGATGTTGTCTTCAATAAACATGGTTTTCATGCTACCAGCTGAATATGCAATTGAACAGGTGGTCGAACAAGTGGATGAATCACCATCGGCTAAGTTGATATTGTCTCCACAGCAAGCCGTCTTTGAGAAACCTGAAGGAACTGATCATCGGCATCTCAAGCCGTTGTATGTCAAGGGGTTTGTTAATGGGAAACCGATGTCAAAGATGTTGGTTGATAGAGGAGCAGCTGGTAATTTAATTCCATACTCAACCTTCAGGAAACCTGGGAAGAATTCAGATGATTTGATCAAGACTAACATGATTCTAAAGGATTTTAGCGGGAATCCATCTGAGACCAAGGGAGTTTTGAATGTGGAGTTGACCATCGGCAGCAAGACAATTCCTACTACTTTCTTTGTTATTGACGGGAAAGGTTCCTACAGTCTGTTGCTGGGAAGAGATTTGTCGAAACTAGATTTCGGCAATATGAAAAGGGGGTGGCAGTCAGGACGGAAAAGTAGATGGGTTGTGAGGCAAAGGGTTTAGATAGGTTCAGGCCTTCACGAAGAAGTAATACCCTACTCCTGTTTCGGGGGTTTTGCCTCCGAGTTGTGTATTGATCTTACGAAAAGCTTATGTCCCCAAGGGCCCCCTATCCTCCTTATATACCCGGAGGATGAGGATTTACAAGATAAGATCCAGTCCGACACGGTCTAGATCTTCCCTAGTTAACTTACAAATTTACCATACTAGGTATCCGGGCTATGCATTAATAAAGAAAGCAATACTATACCCGAATCCTAGTAGTACTCATATTCTGTTTACATAATACACCCCTTTATTCAATCGGATATTCTATATCTGTGGGTATATGGGTATCATAATATACACAAGTTTGGATCCATGCTAATTGTTGTATTCCTTCAACTATGCATCAAAGCTTGATTCAATGGCAAGGAGACCAGATTGAAATCGTGCTAGCCGACAGGTCAGTCAATATAGCTAGTGCCGATTTATCTATGTGGGAGATGGAAGGAATTGATTGCTTATCTGGAAAAGTTTGGCAAGGAGATTACTTAAAAGTTTCTGATTATGATATACATCCAACAGGAGATGGAGAGCCCCAATTGCTATTTTGAGGGCGCCGTGGAGGGTTCCAATGTTTATACAAAGGATAATGTAGATGATCTCGATGGCATGCTGGGACAAGGGGTTATGTCGGCTGATGAATTAGAGGAAATTGACATTGGACCGGGTGATAGGCCTAGGCCGACATATATTAGTAAAGGTTTGACAAAGGAATTTAAATGTAAATTAATAGCACTTTTGAAAGAATATAGAGATTGTTTTGCCTGGGAATACTATGAAATGCCAGGACTTAGCCGATCGATTGTTGAACATCGGCTCCCTATCAAACCAGGCTATCAGCCATACAAGCAGCCTCCATGACATTGTAAAGCTGAGATGTATGATGCTATCAAGGCCGAAATTACAAGACTTTATGATGGCAACTTTATCAGACCATACCGATATGCTGAGTGGATCTTAAATATAGTACCAGTGATCAAGAAGAACGGCAAGCTTAGAGTGTGCATCGATTTTCGAGATTTAAACAAGGCTACTCAATGCCGATTGCTGACCAATTGGTTGATTATCAGCTTTATGGACGGCAATGCAGGATATAATCAGATTTTTATGGCTGAGGAAGATATTGATAAGACTGCTTTCAGATGTCCCGGTGCAATCAGCCTGTATGAGTGGGTGGTTATGACTTTTGGGTTGAGGAGTGCTGATGCTACATATCAGAGGGCAATGAACTATATATTCCATGATCTCATCAACTTATTGGTTGAAATTTACATTGATGATGTGGTGGAGGGCAATGAACTATATATTCCATGATCTCATCAACTTATTGGTTGAAATTTACATTGATGATGTGGTGGTTAAGTCTAAGGAAATCGATGAACACACAGCCGATTTGAGAAAGGTATTGGAAAGAGCAAGGAAATATGGGTTGAAAGGTATTGGAAAGAGCAAGGAAATATGGGTTGAAGATGAATCCAACTAAGTGTGCTTTTGCTGTATCGGTTGGACAGTGTAACGTCCCGCCTCTCCAAGGCCGGGCCCACTTACTTCTGGTAGCTTTCCTAGGACATAGACTGCACTCACAGACCAACACAAGTCTTTTCGGCACACTTTGTCCTCACTCGTGCGCACTAGGGAAGAATTTCCCGATCGGTCACCCATCCCAAATTGCTCCAGCGGTCACCCATCCCAAATTGCTCCAGGCTAAGCACGCTTAACCTGATAACCTGATAGTTCTTTGGAGATCGGCTTCCGGAAAAGAAGTTGCAACTTGTTGATATGAGTATTCTATTAATCCTATTAAGCCCTGGGCCAGGATGTCACATCGTCACACCCTTAAGACACCGACGTCCTCGTCGGTCAACCCTAGGCTAGGAACGTCCCCTCTTAGCCACGTCAGTGTGTCCAGTGCCAGCGCATGTGCCATGCTGTGTGACCACTCTCGGTCCACACCAGCCATGCGCACCATGCCTGCGCAACTGCGACACACACGCCCGTCAAACCGCGAGAGTTGGCTCTGATACCATTCTGTAATGTCCCACCTCTCCAAGGCCGGCCTCATGGCCACGTCAGTGTGTCCAGTGCCAGCGCATGTGCCATGTTTTGTGACCACTCGCGGTCCACACCAACCATGCGCACCATGCCTGCGCAACTGCGACACACGCACCCGTGAAACCGCGAGAGTCGGCTCTGATACCATTCTGTAACGTCCCACCTCTCCAAGGTCGGGCCCACTTACTTCTGGCAGCTTTCCTTAGGACATAGACTGCACTCACAGACCAACACAAGTCTTTTCTGCACACTTTGTCCTCACTCGTGCGCACCCGGGAAGAATTTCCCGGTCGGTCACCCATCCCAAATTGCTCCAGGCCAAGCACGCTTAACCTGATAGTTCTATGGAGATCGGTTTCCGGAAAAGAAGTTGCAACTTGTTGATATGAGTACTCTATTAATCCTATTAAGCCCTGAGCCGGGATGTCACAGACAGTTCCTTGGATTTTTGGTGCATGAGAGAGTGATGGAGATACCTCAGAGGAGTATTGACGCTATCAAAGGTATAAAGCCTCCAGAAAACAAGACTAAATTGCAGTCATTGATCGGTAAGATTAATTTTATTCGGTGTTTCATATCAAACCTATCTGGCCGAATAAAACCATTCACACCACTCTTGAGGTTGAAAGCCGATCAGGAGTTTGTTTGGGGAGAGAAGCAGCAAAAAGCTTTGATAATATCAAGGAATATTTGAGTACTCCTCCGGTACTTATTCGACCACAGAAAGGGCTTCCTTTTAAGATATATTTCTATCGGCTCAGTTTTGATCCAAGAGGTTGAAGGTAAAGAACGAGTTATATTTTATCTAAGTAGAAGGCTTTTGGATGCTGAAACAAGATATTCACCTGTGGAGAAATTATGTCTGTGCTTATATTTTTCTTGTACAAAGTTAAGGCATTATTTGCTTTCAAATGAGTACACTATAGTATGTAAGGCCGATGTGGTACGATACATGCTATCGGCTCCGGTTTTGAAAGGGAGAATTGGGAAATGGATTTTTGCTTTGAGAGAGTTTAATATGAGATATGAATTGGGTAAGGCAGTTAAAGGGCAGGCGATAGCTGATTTCATAGTGCCATTATGCCTTGGACTTTATTTTTCGATGGATCAGTTTGCACCTACGGATGTGGTACCGGCTTAGTGATCATATCACCAAGGGGGGCAAGTTTTTAGTTTGCCTTCACCATCAAACCTTATTCTACAAATAATCAAGCTGAGTATGAAGCTGTTTTGAAAGGATTGCAATTGTTGAAGGAAGTTGAAGCTGATGCTGTTGAAATCATGGGCGATTCATTATTGGTGATAAATCAATTATCTGGGGAGTATGAGTGCAAGAATGATGTCCTGATGATTTATAATGAAAAGTGTCTAAGAGTTTATGAAAACATTCAAGATGGTTACTTTGAAGCATATTCCCAGGGAGCAAAATGTTGAAGCCAATGATCTAACTCAAGGTGCATCAGGCTACAAGCCGATATTACAGGGCATTGAGGTTGAAGTTGCATGTCTATCAGTTGATGATTGGAGGTTGTGAGATATTTGAATATTTAAGGAATCCTTCTAAATCGGTTTCCAGGAAATTAAGATATAAAGCTCTCAAGTATGTTTTGTTAGATGATACATTGTACTATCGGACCATTGATGGAGTTTTATTGAAATGCTTGAGTCTGGATGAAGCAAAGGTAGTCTTGTGTGAGGTACATGAGGGCATATGTGGGACTCATCAATCGGCTCATAAGATGAAGTGGCTGATTAGAAGAGTTGGATATTTTTGGGCGACAATGCTGGAAGATTGTTTCAGATATTATAAGGGATGTCAGGATTGTCAAAAGTTTGGAGCAATTCAAAGAGCAGCTGCATTGGCTATGAACCCAATTATTAAGCCATGGTCGTTCAGAGGTTGGGGTATTGATATGATCGGCCAGATCAATCCACTTTCAAGTAAGGGTCATAAATTCATATTGGTTGCTACTGATTATTTCACCAAATCGGTTGAGATTATTCCTTTGAAGAAAGTTGATTCTAAAGATGCAATAGAATTTGTTAAGGAGCATATCATATATAGGTTTGGTTTGCCACAGACGATCAGAACTGATCAAGGTTCTATTTTTGTGTCCGATGAGTTTGTTCAGTTTGCCGATAGTATGGGGATCAAATTGTTGAATTCTTCCCCATATTATGCACAAGCTAATGGGCAGGCTGAAACATCTAATAAGAGCTTGATTAAGTTGGTCAAAAGGAAGATTGCAGAATATCCTAAGAAATGGCATACTATACTGGCAGAAGCGTTATGGTCCTATCGGATGGCTTGTCATGGTGCAATTCAAGTTCCTCCGTATCAGCGGTTTATGGGCATGAAACTGTGTTACCGTGGGAAACTAACATCGGCTCTAGAAGGATTTCTTTACAGGATGAGTTGACAACCGATAATTATCATAATTTGATGGTTGATGAATCAGAGGATTTGGTTCAATGTAGATTGCGAGCTCTTGAGAAGGTTAGAAAGGACAAAGAAAGGGTGGCTAGACATTACAATAAAAAGGTTGTGTCAAAGTCTTTTGAGGAGGATGAACTTGTTTGGAAATTGGTGTTGCCGATAGGAGCAAGAGATAATAAATTTGGCAAGTGGTCACCGAATTGGGAAGGACCTTTTAAGATACATAAATGTGTTTCTAAAGGGGCTTACATGTTGAAAGGACTTGATGGAGAAATTTTTGGACGAGCTCTTAATGGAAAATATTTGAAGAAATACTACCCAAGTGTTTGGATTGGTTAATAATCGGCTCAACTATGCCGATATATGAGTTACAGCAGATGTGATTACATCGCCTTTAGATGGCCAATATTTTTATCGCCCTTAGACATATAAGTTTGCAGCATTGTGTTCCCTACTACAAACTTGGGGGGCATGGGGGATAAAAGCTGGAAATTTTTGGAAATTTTTAAGCAAAATCATAAATCATACAAGATAAAGTTTGGTGACAGTGTATACTTGATGACAATTTATACTTAAGTGTAAATCGGCTCGATGGCTGATGTCAATATGTTACAGCAAAAGATATTGTTTCAGGAGATTGCCTAACCATTACATTATGCCAGATATTTCTGTATAGCCGATATAGCTTTCTGCCTGATTTGTTCTACTTCGTCTATTGCTTGGGCATCGACTACATCTGTGCCAGGGATTGGTCTAAGGGATTTGCTCAAGGAGGATAGATGCTTGATGGATTTCTTCAACTTTGTTTTCTGAGCATCAATAGCTTTGGGTAGATCAGCTAGCTTTTGTTCTTCAGATATGATTTTAGCTCTGCAAGCTTCAATTTGTGCTAGTAGATTGGCTTCCTTTTTCTTTAATCTCTCAATGTTCTGTTGGGTTGAGCTTGGCCAGCTTCTAATTCATCCAGCTTGATCTTTTCATCATTCACTTGTTATCGGCTAATTTGAATATTAGCTTCGAGGGTAGAGCGCTCCAGCCGATCAGCAATTCTTTGTCTGGCTCTTTCCAGCTTAAAACGGTGTTGTTCAAGGAAGACTGCTGGAGAGATCATCTCGATGAGCTCATTAGGGATTTGAACTTGGATTTCTTCAAACCTTGCCCAGATTGACCCACAGTTTACAACCAGTGCATCCAAAGAAGCATTAAGCCGATCTGCGATATCGGCTAATTTACTCTTTAAATCTTCTGATATAGGAGAGGTAACTTTGCTAGTTGTTTCTTCCTCCTCCTCATCCAAGAATTTCTTGATGTCAAAAGAAAACATATCGGCTAAGAACTGGAAACAAAGAATTACTATTAGGTGACAATGTTGGAAATTAGCCGATAGACATAAATCTGGAAGTATACTTACAGGAATCTGAGGAGTTGGAGTTATAGCAGCAATCTCTTCATCATGTCGGCTTGCTGTGGCCGATGGAGTATGTTCACTTGAAGATTGATGAGGAGATAAAGGCTGAGGGGCTGAAATAATAACAAGTGTTGATCAGTATCGGCTGACAGTGAAATTAAGCTTGAGACGAGTTAGAATTACCGATACTGGTGATGGAGTTGGTTTCTTTCTGGCAGTAATTTGTTTCTTTTTCGGCTGAGAGGAATAACTGAGTTAGAAATCATGAATTATGAAGAAGAGAAGATTGTTGTTAGAGTGTTTTTACCTGCACTTTTTGGAGTCGTTTTGGGGGACTTGGAGTTTTGACAGCCTTGGACTGGATAGCCGGAGGAGTATCGGCTCTAGGTGTTGTAACTTCGGCAGTCTCACTGATCTGAGCAACAACCTCGTTTATGGCCTCTTCCATTTCGATTTCTTTCAGAATTTCATCTACCTCTTGGTCCAAAGGAATTTCTTCATCGGCTGCTTTCTTGTGTTTCTTGATTGGCTTCTTTGAGATGGGTGGTTTGATGGCTGATGCATGGGGAGATTGCAGCGGTTAGGACTTCTCTGGTTTTTCAAATCTTTCATCATTTATTTCATCCAATCTGAAATCAGCTGGCAGTTCATATTTGGTAAAGGATTCATAAGCAAACCAGATTCGGCTGTCTCTGGGAAATCCATCATAAAAATTTCCAAACCAGCTCTGTAAGTTCCAAACCCTATGGTCCAGAACCAGCATAACCAGTGGCTGCCTCACCAAAGGACATGCATCTGCGCACTGGGCTTGATTCATCATCTTTGTCAGGATCGACTAAGGATGGGAATTCTGCCTCAATAACTGATGGTCTTAATGCAACTTTCAGGGTATGCAGAATTAGCCAGAGTTGTATAAACCACCAAGGACCACATGTGCTGACACTTGAATCCATGATCAATCTAGCCGATGACTGACTCAGAGTTTGGTATACTGCACCAAGCATATACTTGCCTAAGGGAAATTGCTTCTTTGATACGATGGCCTTGGCTAGGTTTTGCCAGTTAGCTGTTGGACCGCAGGTGGAGCCATAGAAGAAAAATTTGTCCATCCACATCATCAAGAAGGCAGTGTGTTCTCTAGCCGATACAGGGTCTGTTCCTATATTGTCTGCAATAAAACCAGACCAGCCCCCAATGTTTTTGGTTTTGAACTTGTAAGTACATTTGGTCTTCAAGCTGATGGGGTTAGCCGATGTGGTGATATCTAGGCTAGTAATCGGCCCGTGGTTGAAAAAGAAAGCATTCAGTGTATCTGACCAAAAATATGCAGCCGAAGACAATATCGGCTCATCTTTCTTCATGTGAGCTATGGACACAGAGAAACATTGGGCTATTCCCATTTCATCCCAATGATCCTGCTTGCTGGCGGCAATTCTTTTATACCAGTTTGTCCATCCATCAACTTGAGAGGGCCAGGATCTGAAGGTTGCTATCCAATGGGTAAGAGATGGGTTTGATTGCCCGAAAGGGATCCTTCCCATTTCTGCGTTGATTATAAGGGTTGGATCTATATCGCCTATTGGGCCCAAGAAGAAATGATTGGAATCGTTGAGTCTTGGAATAGCTATTTGATGGACTAGGTGCTACAGATTGAAAAATATAGATTGAGGACAGGGGAACGAACGAGAAAACACAAGTAAATTTTGAGCCGATGGGAACTTACCACAGGAAATTCTTTGGCCGTGGTGCTTGATGGGCTCGATGAAGATGCCATTGGTGTGCAGGGGATCGTCGCCAGGAGTGATTTCGTCGGTGTGGTCTCCGAAGAAGATGAGAGTAATCGCTAGGGATTGACGGAGGAGTGTGGTGGCTTGAGCGGTGAAAACGGAGTTAACACCGTGAAATCTCCAGCAATCGGCTGACGATGCATTATATAATACTTCGGAATTGGGGGGCATGTGTTGACGATGAAATTTGGCAAGATAATTGATGCACATGAATCGGAAACAAGATCCAATCCGAAGCGGATTCGAAGACATACGAAATTCTCGGAAAGAGAGTGCGCATCGGCTGGAGGCCGTATCGGCTGGAGACCGAGTCCGATTTGGATAGCCGATATGGCCGACATTGCATGTGAAGACAGTATCGGGTTCAAAGATGAGTTCGGGATAACTTTGCCAGGTAAGGATATAGTCCAGAATTGAAAATTGTATCTATTAATTAGGATTATATGTATTTTCCTTATAGATATTCTCGGTAAGAGTCCGCCTAAGAGACTTGTTTGTTAGTTAGATTTGTATTAGGACAATATGAGTCGTGTCCGTGTTGGACAATGTTGTATTTTCGGGAATAAATATAGACCCGAGGTGGTATGAATAAAATAACACACGTTCAATCAATCTCGGCGCGTCACTAACCTTTTGTTTTCTACTTTCGACAAGTTCATGCTTTCGACTCGAGCTGCACCAATTTGATCTTCGGCGAAGAGGTAGGTCTTGTTATGGCGGTTTGCATCATCGGAATTAGTGCTTACATCTTTATGACACTCTAATTCTATCTTGTAAACTTCCGAGTTATCATATACGGTTGTATAATCTAGATTGACAATGCTATCTATTCGTATTGGTCGATCTCTATCTAGGGTTTTGCTGGTAACGGTTAGATTGTGTTGTTGGTTTGAATTATATAATGTATCCACCATCCCGAAAAGACAACCATCGGCTTGATTGTTTAGATATCATACTTCTTTTCATACTTAATACTGCATCAGTTAATATGGATCTATTAAGTCGTGTTAAGAATCATGATTTCTAGCCTGCTTTATGGTTGTTAATAAGGATAGTATCGGCGTTTCAGCCAATCTTATTTGGTATAGATGTTTTACATAGTTTCATACTATGTTTAATATGCTATACCTGCCCCATATATTGGACTTACTACCAATCTGATTGGTCATAGTTGAATATATTTGTTGCAAGAGAATATCTTAGTATAAGGTTGTATCAGAGCTATAGCCGATACATGCTTAAATCTGGACATCGGCTATGACATGAGTACATATAATCGTTATTTCATATTATTTTAGACTTGGGCAATTTATACTGTCTCGATTCAGTCCAATCTATCCCAATTGCTTATTACTAAAGTAATAATGATTGATAGATTATGTAATACTGATATTTTCAGCCAATGTACCAATTTTAGGGTTAGCTTTTTTATTGATAAACACCTTACAGCCGATTCATGCTATGTTGCATCGGCTAGGTTACAATATGATACGATATCGGCTAACTGGCCGATTGACTACCGTCTACTAATAAATTTGCATATTTCTTCTTGTTGATTGCAGGATCAAATCAACTGGCACGCCCTTCGAACCTAAAAGTAAACTTTGGACTTGCACTAGAGTAAAGCAAATCTCTTAGACCAGTGTGTGTTTTTTCCATCTACAGGATCCAGGCTTGAGCCAGTCCCACCCGATGTCTTCCTCGAGATCCTCAACATGCCTTCAATCGACAAAGCGAAGAACAACTCGAAGCAAGTCTTCACATTCACGGATGACTGGCGCACTCCCTTGCTGAAGTAAATCAAAGACGGCACCCTGCCACCCAACAGATCTGAAGCCGAGAAAATCTCCCACAAGAGCAAGTCATACGACTTCATCCACGACGAGTTATACCGCTGAGGGACAATCGACTGATGAAATGTATATCTCAGCAAGATGGCAAGGACCTACTCAATGAAATCCACTCAGGCATCTACGGCAACCACGCCGCCTCAAAAACAATCATGGGAAAAGCTTACAAACAGGGGTTTTACTGGCCAACCACCGTCACCGATGCAAAAGACATCGTCTGCACCTGCGAAGGCTGCCAATTCTTCACCCGCAACACTCACGTCCCTGCAAATGAACTCCAGACCATACCAATATTATGGCCCTTTGCAGTATGGGGGCTTGACATGGTCGGTCCCTTCAAGAGAGCTGTAGGGGGCTTCACTCACCTCTTCATCTGTGTCGACAAGTTCACCAAGTGGATAGAGGTGAAGCCAGTCGCAAAGATTACTACCGCCAACGCAAGGGAATTCATTAAAGGCGCCATCTACCGCTTCGGCGTACCCAACCACATCATCACCGGCAACAGCACGCAGTTCACTGGTTCAGTCTTTGTTGATGCAAAAAACACACACTGGCCTGAGAGGTTTGCTTTACTCTAGTGCAGGTCCAAAATTAGGGTTTTAGGTTCAAGGGCGTGCCAGTTGATTTGATCCTACAATCAACAAGAAAAACATGCAAAGAATATCAGTAAACGATAGACAATCGGCCATAGGGCCGATTTCATATCGTATGTGACCTAGCCGATGCAATAAAGCATGAATCGGCTGTGAGGTATAGTCAATGATAGAACTAACCCTAAAACTAGTATATCGGGTGTAAAGATCAATGCTACATAATCAATATATCAATATTGCTTTAGAAATAAGCAATTGGGATAGATCGGACTGAACCGAGACAATATAAATTGCGCGAGTCTAAAGATAACATGAAATAATGATTATGCAGATTGATGTTATAGCCAATATCTAGGTTTAAGTATGTATCGGCTATAGCTCCGATACTACCTTATACCAGGATATTCTCTAGTAATAAATATATTAAACTATAACCAATTAGATTGGTATCAAGCTTAATATGGCAGATATAGAACATTAAACAAATCATAAAACAATGTAAAACACCTATATCAGGTAAGATCGGCTGAAACCCCGATACTATCCTTATTAACAACCATAAAGCAGGTTAAATACCATGATTATAAATACGACTTAATAGGTTGGACTGAACCAATGCAGCATTAAGTATAAATAGAACATGAGAGCCAGTAGTGAGTCAATTGCTCCTATCGGCAAAATCAAGGGCAAAATTTAGTGCCCATCTTGTGCCTGAGCAACATAGAGTTCGACAAGCCAGTAGTGAGTTTAAATATTTTGCTATCATTTGGTGGACTGGGTTAGCTGCTGAGGGTGTTTTACCTACTACTTGGGAAGAACTTAAAATAGCTATGCGCCATAGATTTGTTCCTCCATCCTATCATAGAGAGCTACGCAAGAAACTGATGCGTTTAGAACAAGGGGATAAATCTGTACAGGATTACTATGGTGAGCTACAAAAGGGGTTTATGCGTTGTAGCATTGTGGAGGGGACCGAGGATGCCATTTGTCGTTTTTGTTCGGGTTTGAGGGTTGAAATCCAGAATATAGTTGATTGTAAGGAATTTAACACTGTCAACCAATTGTTTCAGTTTGCATGCTTGCAAAGAAGGAATTGCAGGGGCTTGATCAGCAGGGCAAGAACAAACGACTAGCTGCATCCGGAGTTTCTACAGTGCCAAAACCACCTTCACCTCGACCAGCAGATTCAGATAAAGGTCCTTCGCAGGTACCAGCTAAGAGTGCTTCATCCGTCGCTTCGACGGGGCGCACTCCAAACATTCAGTGCCACCGCTGCCAAGGATTTGGCCACGTGCAGAGAGATTGTCCTAGTCAATGGGCATACATTATCACAGGAGATGGTTATATCAGCACATCCGATGTTGAAGATGATGAAGAAGAAGAGGAGGAAGGAGTTGATGCTGAGGAGGGCGAATTCTTTGGGCTTGAGGACACAGCAGCCTACATGAACATTATTGTACAGCGGGTGCTTAGCACGCAGGTACAACAATCTGAAAGGTTGCAACGCCATAATTTGTTCCAGCTTTTCTTCGTCATCAACAATCGTTGTGCACGTGTGATCATTGATGGAGGTTGATGAGTTCGGCCCAGGTGGGGTTGGATGAAAGCCCGACACACCGATCCAGATTCCCCGTATCCCGCAATCTTAGCACCATATGCCCGAAGCACGACACACTGATCCAGATTTTTCCAAACCCCGCAATCTTAGCAGCGCAACTCCGACGCACCCACTCGGGGAAAGGCCCAATCACCCTAAAAGACTAGGCCTTTCCCCGAGTGGGTGCATCGGAGTTGCGGAGCTAAGATTGCGGGGTTTGGAAAAATCCAGATCAGTGTGTCGTGCTTCAGGCGTACGGTGCTAAGATTGCGGGATTCGGGGAATTCGGATCGGTGTGTCAGGCTTTCGTCCAACCCCACCTGGGCCGGACTCATCAGAGGTAGCTGCAATAATTTGGTGAGTTCTGACTTGGTCAAGAAGCTTGGTTTGACCACACGCCCACACCCACATCCATACCATATTTAGTGGTTAAATGATTCTGGAAAAGCAAAGGTAACACGATCTTGCAGAATTTTATTTTCCATTGGTTCATATGTTGATTCTGTTGATTGTGATTTGGTTCCTATGCAAGCTTGTTCACTTTTGTTGAGTCGTCCTTGGGAACATGATAAAGATGCTACATACCATGGTAGAAGTAATAGATACAGTTTTGTGCATAAAGGAAAGAAAAATATTTTGGTTCCATTAACCCCTACTGAAATTGTAGAAGCTGATAAAGAACATGCTGCTAGTTTTAAACTTGAAGCATCTGAAAATCAGCAAGTTGCTAAATCTATTTTTCCACCTAAAAAGGATAAGCTTTCACCTAGTTCTCAGGCCGAGGGAATTAAATTGAAGGGTGGTGTTATGCTTGCAACAAAATGTGACATTGCTGAAATTTCTGCTGTTGATATTTGCTATTCCTTGATATGCAAACAAGATTTGTATTCTCTTGGTGATATTGCTAGTTCGAAACATCCTACTGCCACTAATCTTTTGCAGGAGTACGAGGACGTTTTCCCAGATGAGATACCCCCAAGATTGCCATCTATGAGACGGATAGAGCATCACTTGGGAGAAAAGATGAGCTTGAGTCGAGCACGACTTCAATTCAAGATGGGGAGGATGATGCGGACTTCATTCCTTCGGATATACACAACAATCCTCCATTGGCATTCAAGGGAGAATGTTCAAGTCAAGGTGGAGGCCCAAAGACGTTCAAGTCAAGGTGGAGGCCCAAACCAAGTCTACTTCGAGTCTGTTTCGGAGTCCAGGACCAATCTGCATTAAAACGGACGCCCGGGTTGCATACATGCTCGGATTGGGGCGTTCTTTATATGGATGGAAAGCTAAGAAGATAATCTTTCCAATGGTTCTGGTCCCATGTCCAAATTCATTACGAGTCATCGGAAATTGACCAAACAATTTGACATTCAGAATCTGTTCCAGCGCTGCGACATTGTATTTGGGCCTTTGGGCCGTGTATCGTGTTGGAGCCATTAGGGTTGCGTCAAGGGGTGCTTGCACGACCCTAAACTTTATATATCAGTAGCCGTCGCTATCTTTAGTGGTTGGGTTTTTCTTAGATTAATCTGTCAAGAACAGTTTCGCCGCTAGATCGGTTTGTAAGACCTCAACTTGTGAGCTTAATCATTCATCTGCAATTTTGGTTGCAATCTATCATTGTTCTTGTTCGTGTTCTTCGATTTGCAAGTAGGGATTAGCCTTCTTGGCGAGGTCAACCGGATTTCGGCACGGTTGATAACCAGAGGAGACGTGGTGCTGCGATTGCGGGCCTCAGGAACGTGCTCATTCAAGAAGCCGGATAGATTTGTGTTGCGACTCTACCAAAATCGTTGATTATCAGAACCTTTCGGAAGATCGGGAACCCTAGTCCACATCAAGCAAATGATGAATCCGGCCCAGGTGGGCTTGGACAAAAGCCCGACACACCGATCCGGATTCCCCGAATCCCGCAATCTTAACACCACACGCCCGAAGCACGACACACTGATCCGGATTTTTCCAAACCCCGCAATCTTAGCACCACAACTCCAACGCACCCACTCGGGGAAAGGCCCAATCACCCTAAAAGGCACTCAGGTAAACTCATACATCATTTGTTCTTGTCTTTATTTCTAGACATAATCATAATTCTCTAATACCTTCCAATACATGTTTGCAGGCTAGCAACTCTCCTCCTCCAACCAAGAGCAAAAGTGGCAATGACATCCATTATGCACCAGCAAAGATATCATCAGGCAATGACTAAGCTCCTTCCTCTATCGGCTTCAATGCCCCAGCAATGAAGGACTTACTTCAAGGTCAAATCAGACAGCCAATTGCAACTGCTGGTAAACGCAAGAGAACAAAGAAAGCTGCTATAGCCTGTTGTTTCCAAGAAAACAATGCCTTCCAAGAAGCAAAAATCCTCAGCCGATGATACTCCCCTTGACCCTGTTGTGGAGAAATATCTTGAGGAAGCAGTAATAGAAGAGGAAATTGATGAGGGTGCTGCACAAGTCAGTGAAACTGGTCATATCTCTAGCCCAGACTCCTGAGCTGATACTCCTCAAGCCGATCCAACCAGCCAAACTAAAACTCCAAGTCCTCCTAGACATCGGCCACGCAAAACTCAGGTATGCAATCTTTCAACCTTTCTCTTATCAATTTCATCCATCATTTTTAATATTTGACAAACTTTTTCAACCTTCCTGAGCTATATCACCTCCTCATCAACCGGCTTCCAGTGAACATACGCCATCGGCAGCAGGAAGTCATCATGTGGAAGAAACAACTGCTATAATCTCAACTTCTTCATCCCTATAAGATCATAACTACTCATCCATTATATCGGCTATTCCAAGAAACTTCTATTTACAATCAACTCCTTTTCTGCAGGCTTTAGCCGATATGTTCTCTTTTAACATAAGGCAGTTTCTGGAGGAGAAGAAGAAGACAATCCAGCAAAGCCAAATCTCCAATAGCCGATGATCTGAAGACAAAACTAGCCGATATTGCTGATCGGCTGAATGCTTCACTAGATACCCTAGTCACAAACTGTGGTTCAATCAGATCAAGATTCCAAGAAATCCAAGATCAACTTCCAGAGGACTTGATTGATGCTATCTCTCCTGCAGTCTTCCTAGAACAACACCAATTTAAACTTGAGAGAGCAAAACAGAGATTAGCTGATCGACTGGAATACAAAGCACTTGAAGCAACCATCCAGACTAGCCGTCAAAAAGTCAATGAAGAAAAATCCAAACTAAATGAATTATCGGCCGGTCCA
This sequence comes from Oryza punctata, assembly GCA_000573905.2. Taxonomy (NCBI): domain Eukaryota; kingdom Viridiplantae; phylum Streptophyta; class Magnoliopsida; order Poales; family Poaceae; genus Oryza; species Oryza punctata. The sequence continues at coordinate 21,555,076 of CM002490.2, read as the reverse complement.
GAATCAACTCATCAAGAGCTAGACAGACTTAAGCAAGAAGAGTCTGATCTTTTAGTCCAACTTCGTCAACGCCGAGTCAAGATTTCTGAGACAGAAAGAAATTACCCGATCTCCCTCAAGCTATTGAAGAACAAAAATCCAAGCTCAACTCCTCAATCAAGAATCTGGCTCCTCTCAACAAATCACTTAAACCTGTCCCAGGTACCGATGCAGCCGACGCCAAGATTATAGATGAGGTAGAACAAATTCGCCTGCGTACGATCTCGGCAATCCAAAGCTTCTTGGGTTGATGTAAAAGATTAACACTCCTTTCAAACAATAACTTTTTTGTTATAATATATTGCTATCGGCCATCGAGCCGATTTAAACTCAAATGTTTGCTAATATCAGCTATCGATACGAACTTGTCAATGTCTACAAATTTTGCTCACAAAATACCAAATTTTATCCTCTCATGCCCCCAAGTTTGTAGTAGGGAACACAATGTTGCAAAGTTATATGTATAGTCTAAGGGCGATAAAAATATCGGCCATCTAAAGGCGAAGTAAACAATCGGCTGTCAACCATATATCGGCATAACATAGCCGATTATGAACCAATCCAAACACTTGGATAATACTTCCTTAAATATTTTCCATTGAGAGCTCGTCCAAAAACTTCTCCATCAAGTCCTTTCAACATATAAGCTCCTTTAGAAACATACTTATGAATCCGAAAAGGTCCTTCCCAATTCGGTGACCACTTCCCAAATTCGCTATCTCGTGCTTCTATCGGCAACACCAACTTCCACACAAGTTCATCTTCCTCAAAAGTCTTTGGCACAACCCTTTTATTATAATGCCTAGCAACCCTTTCTTTACCCCTTTTAACTTTCTCAAGGGCACGCAATCTAGATTGAACCAACTCTTCTGACTCACCAACCATCAAATTATGATAATTATCGGCTGTCAACTCATCTTGCAAAGAAATCCTTCTGGGGCCGATATTAGTTTCCCATAGTAACACGGCCTCATGTCCATAAACTAACAGATATGGTGGAACTTGAATAGCACCATGACAAGCCATCCGATAGGACCACAATGCTTCGGCCAATATGGTATGCCACTTTTTAGGATATTCAACAATCTTCCTCTTAACCAACTTGATCAAGCTCTCGTTAGATGCCTCAGCCTGCCCATTCGCTTGTGCATAATAAGTTGAAGAATTTAACAACTTTATTCCCATACTATCGGCAAACTGAACAAACTCATCGGACACAACAATAGACCCTTGATCATTTGTTATCGTCTGAGGCAAACCAAATCTGTATATGATATGCTCCTTGACAAACTCTATCGCATCTTTGGTATCAACTTTCTTCAAAGGAACAGCCTCAACCCACTTAGTAAAATAATCTGTAGGAACCAATATAAATTTGTGATCTTTACTTGATGATGGATTGATCTGGCTGATCATATCAATACCCCAACCTCTGCAGAACCATGGCTTAATAATTGGATTCATAGCCGATGCTGGTGCTCTCTGAATAGCTCCAAACTTCTGACAATCTTGACATCCTTTATCATATCGAAAGCAGTCCTCCAGCATTGTCGGTCAAAAATATCCTACTCTCCTAATCAGCCACTACATCTTGTGAGCTGATTGATGAGTACCACATATTCCTTCATCTACCTCACACATGATAACCTTTGCTTCATCTAGGTTTAAACATCTCAACAAAACTCCATCAATAGTCCGATGATACAATATATTGTCCAACAAAACATAATTGAGAGTTTTATATCTTAATTTCCTAGAAACCGATCTAGAAGGATTCTTTAAATATTCAAGTATATCAAACCTCCAATCATCAGCTGGTAAACATGCAACTTCAACCTCAACATCCTTCAACATCATCTTGTAACCTGATGGCCCTTGAGCTAGATCATTGGCTTCAAAATTTTGTTCTCTAGGAATATGCTTCAAAGTAACTATCCTGAAAGTCTTCATCAACTCTTGACACTGCTCATTATAAACCATCAAGACATCATTCTTGCATTCATATTCCCCAGATAATTGACTGATCACCAACAATGAATCACCCATGATTTCAGCAGCATCGGCTTCAACCTCCTTCAACAACTGCAACCCTTTTAAAACAGCTTCATACTCAGCTTGATTGTTAGTGGAATAAGGTTTGATAGTGAAAGCAAATTGAAAACTTGCCCCCCTAAGCGATATAATCACTAAGCCGACACCACATCCATGAGTGCAAACTGATTCATCGAAAAATAAAGTCCATGGCATAATATCAACATGATCAATTGAATTACTCCTATGCTCAACTATAAAATTAGCTATCGCTTGACCTTTTACTGCCTTAGCCGATTCATACCGTAGATCAAACTCTATCAAAGCAAAAATCCACTTCCCAATCCTCCCTTTTAAAACTGGAGCCAATAGCATATATCGTACTACATCGGCCTTACATACTATCGTGCATTCATTGGAACGTAAATAATGCCTTAACTTTGTAGAGGAAAAATATAAGCACAAGCATAACTTCTCCACAGGTGAATATCTTGGTCTCTACATCCAAAAAGTCTTCTACTTAGATAAAATATAAGTCGTTCCTTACCCTCAACCTCTTGGATAAAAACTGAGCCGATAGAATTCTGATCGACTGACAAATACAACTTAAAAGGAAGTCCTTCTTGTGGTGGAATAAGAACTGGAGGTGTACTCAAATATTCCTTTATGTTATCCAAAGCCTCTTGTTGCTTTTCTCCCCAAACAAACTCCTGATCGGCTTTCAGCCTCAGCAATGGTGTGAACGGCTCTATTCGACCAGATAAAGTGGATATAAACCGCCTAACAAAATTTATTTTACCGATCAATGACTGCAACTTAGTCTTGTCTTCTGGAGGTTTTATTTCTTTGATAGCATTGATACTCCTCTAAGGTATCTCAACCCCCCTCTCATGTACCAAAAATTCAAGGAACTGTCTAGCCGATACACCAAAAGCACTCTTGGTTGGGTTCATCATCAATCCATATTTCCTTGCTCTCTCTAGAACTTTACCCAAATCGGCTATATGCTCATCAATTTCCTTAGACTTAACCACCACATCATCAATATAAATTTCAACCAACAAGTCGATAAGATCATGAAATATATAATTCATTGATCTCTGATACGTAGCACCAGCACTCCTGATGAGGACACCCTCCATTATTACCCGCTGGCAAAGACGCAACAAGATGGGCCGAGTGGCCCAGTTGTAGTCGGTTGGCGACCGTGTGAGCCTCTGAATAATACCACCATGCTTAGCTTGGGAGGAGGAAGCCACCTTAAAAGGGAGAGCCACCTTTCCCCTATCAGACTAGTCCTTTAGGGTGATTGGGCCTTTCCCCGAGTGGGTGCGTCGGAGTTGCGGTGCTAAGATTGCGGGGTTTGGAAAAATCCGGATCAGTGTGTCGTGCTTCGGACGTATGGTGCTAAGATTACGGGATTCGGGGAATCCGGATCGGTGTGTCGGGCTTTCGTCCAACCCCACCTGGGCCGGATTCATGATTTGGTACCAGAGCCAGGTGACTTGGGACAAGAGTAGACCAACAACTGAGGGCAAGTGACTTGGGATTTCTTATTTAGCATTACTATCTGTCGTTGGATTGTGTACCACTCACATATATTTGACCTTCCGAGGTCTACATATTACTTCTGGACAACACAGGTTCTTGATCCTTGCAGTCGCTGACTATGCCTTCCAGGTATCCTTTGCTTTGCTGGTAAGAACCTTATAAGGGCTTGGTAAGGTGCTCCATATTGCTGAGTTGTTGAGAGGCACCACTACACCTGTGTAGTAGATTATTAGGGATAACCTTCACCGTTGGTTGCTGCTTTGGTGTTACAATGGCAGGAGATGATGCGGAGACGACTCCCAAGGATTTTGCTGACTGTGTCAGTCAAGAGCAACTACGAACTGTTGTAGGAAATGTTCAAAAAGAGATGATGGAGGCAGTCACAAGGGCTGTCCAAGAAGCCATCATTAACCTCAACCTCGACAAACACATGCAGAGGTTGGACAAGCGGGTGTCTACGCTAACTGAACGGGTTGCTGCTTTGGAGACTCGACAACCATCCAATGAGGAAGTGAACAGCAACAACGCCGGTGGACATCCAGAAGACACGGTGTACGATTCCAATGGTAATGTAGATGAACAAGCTACACGACAAGCACGGTTACGACGTCATCTTCGCTTCAACATCACAGGTATGGGTGGCGCTCAACACCACCACCAACAAGGTAATAATAATAATAATCGTATGCCCGATGATCCTTATGCTAAGGTTAAGTTCAAAATACCTACCTTTTCGGGTTCTTATGATGCTGAGAAATACCTTGATTGGGAGATGACAGTAGAGCAAAAATTTAGTGCCCATCTTGTGCCTGAGCAACATAGAGTTCGACAAGCCAGTAGTGAGTTTAAATATTTTGCTATCATTTGGTGGACTGGGTTAGCTGCTGAGGGTGTTTTACCTACTACTTGGGAAGAACTTAAAATAGCTATGCGCCATAGATTTGTTCCTCCATCCTATCATAGAGAGCTACGCAAGAAACTGATGCGTTTAGAACAAGGGGATAAATCTGTACAGGATTACTATGGTGAGCTACAAAAGGGGTTTATGCGTTGTAGCATTGTGGAGGGGACCGAGGATGCCATTTGTCGTTTTTGTTCGGGTTTGAGGGTTGAAATCCAGAATATAGTTGATTGTAAGGAATTTAACACTGTCAACCAATTGTTTCAGTTTGCATGCTTGCAAAGAAGGAATTGCAGGGGCTTGATCAGCAGGGCAAGAACAAACGACTAGCTGCATCCGGAGTTTCTACAGTGCCAAAACCACCTTCACCTCGACCAGCAGATTCAGATAAAGGTCCTTCGCAGGTACCAGCTAAGAGTGCTTCATCCGTCGCTTCGACGGGGCGCACTCCAAACATTCAGTGCCACCGCTGCCAAGGATTTGGCCACGTGCAGAGAGATTGTCCTAGTCAATGGGCATACATTATCACAGGAGATGGTTATATCAGCACATCCGATGTTGAAGATGATGAAGAAGAAGAGGAGGAAGGAGTTGATGCTGAGGAGGGCGAATTCTTTGGGCTTGAGGACACAGCAGCCTACATGAACATTATTGTACAGCGGGTGCTTAGCACGCAGGTACAACAATCTGAAAGGTTGCAACGCCATAATTTGTTCCAGCTTTTCTTCGTCATCAACAATCGTTGTGCACGTGTGATCATTGATGGAGGTTGATGAGTTCGGCCCAGGTGGGGTTGGATGAAAGCCCGACACACCGATCCAGATTCCCCGTATCCCGCAATCTTAGCACCATATGCCCGAAGCACGACACACTGATCCAGATTTTTCCAAACCCCGCAATCTTAGCAGCGCAACTCCGACGCACCCACTCGGGGAAAGGCCCAATCACCCTAAAAGACTAGGCCTTTCCCCGAGTGGGTGCATCGGAGTTGCGGAGCTAAGATTGCGGGGTTTGGAAAAATCCGGATCAGTGTGTCGTGCTTCAGGCGTACGGTGCTAAGATTGCGGGATTCGGGGAATTCGGATCGGTGTGTCAGGCTTTCGTCCAACCCCACCTGGGCCGGACTCATCAGAGGTAGCTGCAATAATTTGGTGAGTTCTGACTTGGTCAAGAAGCTTGGTTTGACCACACGCCCACACCCACATCCATACCATATTTAGTGGTTAAATGATTCTGGAAAAGCAAAGGTAACACGATCTTGCAGAATTTTATTTTCCATTGGTTCATATGTTGATTCTGTTGATTGTGATTTGGTTCCTATGCAAGCTTGTTCACTTTTGTTGAGTCGTCCTTGGGAACATGATAAAGATGCTACATACCATGGTAGAAGTAATAGATACAGTTTTGTGCATAAAGGAAAGAAAAATATTTTGGTTCCATTAACCCCTACTGAAATTGTAGAAGCTGATAAAGAACATGCTGCTAGTTTTAAACTTGAAGCATCTGAAAATCAGCAAGTTGCTAAATCTATTTTTCCACCTAAAAAGGATAAGCTTTCACCTAGTTCTCAGGCCGAGGGAATTAAATTGAAGGGTGGTGTTATGCTTGCAACAAAATGTGACATTGCTGAAATTTCTGCTGTTGATATTTGCTATTCCTTGATATGCAAACAAGATTTGTATTCTCTTGGTGATATTGCTAGTTCGAAACATCCTACTGCCACTAATCTTTTGCAGGAGTACGAGGACGTTTTCCCAGATGAGATACCCCCAAGATTGCCATCTATGAGACGGATAGAGCATCACTTGGGAGAAAAGATGAGCTTGAGTCGAGCACGACTTCAATTCAAGATGGGGAGGATGATGCGGACTTCATTCCTTCGGATATACACAACAATCCTCCATTGGCATTCAAGGGAGAATGTTCAAGTCAAGGTGGAGGCCCAAAGACGTTCAAGTCAAGGTGGAGGCCCAAACCAAGTCTACTTCGAGTCTGTTTCGGAGTCCAGGACCAATCTGCATTAAAACGGACGCCCGAGTTGCATACATGCTCGGATTGGGGCGTTCTTTATATGGATGGAAAGCTAAGAAGATAATCTTTCCAATGGTTCTGGTCCCATGTCCAAATTCATTACGAGTCATCGGAAATTGACCAAACAATTTGACATTCAGAATCTGTTCCAGCGCTGCGACATTGTATTTGGGCCTTTGGGCCGTGTATCGTGTTGGAGCCATTAGGGTTGCGTCAAGGGGTGCTTGCACGACCCTAAACTTTATATATCAGTAGCCGTCGCTATCTTTAGTGGTTGGGTTTTTCTTAGATTAATCTGTCAAGAACAGTTTCGCCGCTAGATCGGTTTGTAAGACCTCAACTTGTGAGCTTAATCATTCATCTGCAATTTTGGTTGCAATCTATCATTGTTCTTGTTCGTGTTCTTCGATTTGCAAGTAGGGATTAGCCTTCTTGGCGAGGTCAACCGGATTTCGGCACGGTTGATAACCAGAGGAGACGTGGTGCTGCGATTGCGGGCCTCAGGAACGTGCTCATTCAAGAAGCCGGATAGATTTGTGTTGCGACTCTACCAAAATCGTTGATTATCAGAACCTTTCGGAAGATCGGGAACCCTAGTCCACATCAAGCAAATGATGAATCCGGCCCAGGTGGGCTTGGACAAAAGCCCGACACACCGATCCGGATTCCCCGAATCCCGCAATCTTAACACCACACGCCCGAAGCACGACACACTGATCCGGATTTTTCCAAACCCCGCAATCTTAGCACCACAACTCCAACGCACCCACTCGGGGAAAGGCCCAATCACCCTAAAAGACTAGTCTGATAGGGGAAGGGTGGCTCTCCCTTTTAAGGTGGCTTGCTCCTCCCAAGCTAAGCAAGGTGGGATTATTCAGAGGCTCACACGGTCGCCGCCCGACTACAACTGGGCCACTCGGCCCATCTTGTTGCGTCTTTGCCAGCGGGTAATAATGGAGGATGTCCTCATCATTCTCCCCTTCTTAACAAGGGCCCAGCTCTAATACCACTTGATGTGGACTAGGGTTCCCGATCTTCTGAAAGGTTCTGATAATCAACGATTTTGGTGGAGTCGCAACACAAATCGATCTGGCTTCTTGAACGAGCACGTTCCTAAGCCCTGCAATCGCAGCACCACGTCTCCTCTGGTTATCAACTATGCCGAAACCCGGTTGACCTCAGCAAGAAGGCTAATCCCTGCTTGTAAATCGAAGAACACAAACAAGAACAAAGATAGATTGCAACCTGTGGAAATTATGGGTACCATACCCACAGGACATGGTTATCCGACTAGTTATAGGGGATAGCTTATAGCTATATAATATGTAACGGATCATGACTTTGGTATTACGTTTCCTAATGTATTACGGAACGGCCTAAAGTCTTGGTTTGACAATATTGTAAAGTAGTATTAGGAAACCGATACCGTATTGGTTAAGGTTTCTATCTTGTAATCCTGCCCCCCATCCTATATAAGGTGGGTAGGAGGCCCTCTAGGGCGCATGAGCACAAATAGATTTTGTCAGATCAATACAACACCCGGCGGATACAATCCCCAAACAGGAGTAGGGTATTACCTCTCATTGAGAGGGCCTGAACATGTCTAAATCCTTGTCTCCGCATCCATCCACTTTTAGGTCTCGTGCGCTACCCCTTTTCATATTGCCGAAATCTAGTTTCGACAGTTGGCGCGCCAGGTAGGGGTACGCCGAGTTCCCCATCAAGAAGTGCGATGGAATCAATTTCAACAGAAACGCTGAGATTAATCTCAGCGAGTCTTAGCGAGTTTCAATGGCTTGAATCTCCAATCCGGATTTTTCCCCTTCTAACTTATTGTCGTTTATTAAATTGATATGTAAATATCAGATTAATCTCTTGGTATTTTTTGTTGTTCACATGTGATGCACGGCACTACTGTTGCCGACTGGTCTCTTCGCCTCCACGGTTGGTGTGCTCCGCCGCTGTTACTAATGGCGACATCATCTTCAACACCGGCCGCCGTCATCGCCGCCGACTGGTGTCGTCGCATTCACGGTTGGTGTGCTCCGCGGCCGTTACTCATGCCGACATCATCTTCACCACCGGTCGCCGGCATCGCTGCCGACTGGTGTCTTCGCCTCCACGGTTGGTGTGCTCCGCCGCTCTTACTCATGGCGACATCATCTTCACCACCGGTCCGCCGTCATCGCCGCTGACTGGTGTCTTCGCCTCCACGTTTGGTGTGCTTCGCCGCCGTTACTCATGGCGACATCATCTTCACCACCGGCCGCCTTCATCGCCGCCGACTGGTCTCTTCGCCTCCACGATTGGTGTGCTCCGCCGCCGTTACTCATGACGATATCATCTTCACCACCGGCCGCCACCATCGCCGCCGGCTGGTCTCTTCGCCTCCACGATTGGTGTGCTTCACCGCTGTTACTCATGGCGACATCGTCTTCACCCCCGGCCATCGTCATAGGTGCCGACTGGTTTCTTCGCCTTCACGGTTGGTGTGCTCCGCCGCTGTAACTCAAGGCGACTTCATCTTCACCGCCGGCTCGCCTCCATCACCACCGACTGGTCTCTTCGCCTTCACGGTTGGTGTGCTTCACCGCCGTTACTCATGGCGACATCATCTTCACCACCGGCCGCCGTCATCGCCGCGGACTGGTCTCTTCGCCTCAACGCTTGGTGTGCTTCGCCGCCGTTACTCATGGCGACATCATCTTCACCACCGGCCACCGGCATCGCCGCCGACTGGTCTCTTCGCCTCCACGGTTGGTGTGCTTCGCCGCCGTTACTCATGGCGAGATCATCTTCACCACCAGCCGCCGGCATCGCCGCCGACTGGTGTCTTCGCCTCCACGGTTGGTTTGCTCCGCCGCTGTTACTGATGGCGACATCATCTTCACCATCGGCCGCCGACATCGCCGCCGACTGGTGTCTTCGCCTCCACGGTTGGTGTGCTCCGCCGCTGTAACTCAAGGCGACTTCATCTTCACCGCCGGCTCGCCTCCATCACCACCGACTGGTCTCTTCGCCTTCACGGTTGGTGTGCTTCACCGCCGTTACTCATGGCGATATCATCTTCACCACCGGCCGCCGTCATCGCCGCGGACTGGTCTCTTCGCCTCAACGCTTGGTGTGCTTCGCCGCCGTTACTCATGGCGACATCATCTTCACCACCGGCCACCGGCATCGCCGCCGACTGGTCTCTTCGCCTCCACGGTTGGTGTGCTTCGCCGCCGTTACTCATGGCGAGATCATCTTCACCACCGGCCGCCGGCATCGCCGCCGACTGGTGTCTTCGCCTCCACGGTTGGTTTGCTCCGCCGCTGTTACTGATGGCGACATCATCTTCACCATCGGCCGCCGACATCACCGCCGACTGGTGTCTTCGCCTCCACGGTTGGTTTGCTCCGCCGCTGTTACTCATGGCGACATCATCTTCAACACCGGCCGCCGGCATCGCCGCCAACTGGTGTCTTCGCATCCACGGTTGGTGTGCTTCGCCGCTGTTACTCATGGCGACATCGTCTTCACCGCCGGCCATCGTCATTGCCGCCGACTAGTCTCTTCGCCTCCACGGTTCGTGTGCTTTGTCGCCGTTACTCATGGCGACATCATCTTCACCATCGGTACGCCATCACCGCCACCGACTGGTGTCTTCGCCTCCACGGTTGGTGTGCTCCGCCGCCGTTACTCATGGCGATATCATCTTCACCACCGGCCGCCACCATCGCCGCCGACTGGTCTCTTCGCCTCCACGGTTGGTGCGCTCCGCCGCTGTTACTCATGGCGACATCGTCGTCACCCCCGGCCATCGTCATCGGCGCCGACTGGTGTCTTCGCCTTCACGGTTGGTGTGCTCCGCCGCTGTAACTCAAGGTGACATCATCTTCACCGCCGGCTCACCTCCATCACCACCGACTGGTCTCTTCGCCTTAACGGTTGGTGTGCTTCACCGCCGTTATTCATGGCGACATCATCTTCACCACCGGCCGCTGGCATCGCCGCCGACTGGTGTCTTCGCCTCCACGGTTGGTTTGTTGCGCCGCTGTTACTCATGGCGACATCATCTTCACCACTGGTCCGCCATCACCGCCGCCGACTGGTCTCTTCGCCTCCACGGTTGGTGTGCTTCGCCGCCGTTACTCACGGCGACATCATCTTCACCACCGATCCGCCATCACCGCCGCCAACTGGTGTCTTCGCCTCCACGGTTGGTGTGCTTCGTCGCCGTTACTCATGGTGACATCATCTTCACAACCGACCGCCGGCATCGCCGCCGACAGGTGTCTTCGCCTCCATGGTTGGTGTGCTTCGCCGCTGTTACTCATGGCAACATCGTCCTCACCGCCGGCCATCGTCATTGCCGCCGACTGGTCTCTTCGCCTCCACGGTTGGTGTGCTTCGTCGCCGTTACTCATGGTGACATCATCTTCACCACCGGTCCGCCATCACCGCCGCCGACTGGTGTCTTCGCCTCCACGATTGGTGTGCTTCGTCGCCGTTACTCATGGCGACATCATCTTCACCACCGGCCGCCGGCATCGCCGCCAACTGCTGTCTTCGCCTCCACGGTTGGTGTGCTTCGCCGCTGTTACTCATGGCGACATCGTCTTCACCGCCGGCCATCGTCATTGCCGCCGACTGGTCTCTTCACCTCCACGGTTGGTGTGCCTCGCCGCCGTTACTCATGGCGACATCATCTTCACCACCGGTCGCCGTTATCGCCGTCGATTGGTCTCTTCGCCTCCACGGTTGGTGTGCTTCGCCGCCGTTACTCATGGCGACATCATCATCACCACCGGCCGCAGGCATCGCCGCCGACTGGTCTCTTCGCCTCCACGGTTGGTGTGCTTCGCCGCCGTTACTCATGGCGACATCATCTTCACCACCAGTCGCCGTCATCGCCGCTGACTGGTGTCTTCACCTCCACGGTTGGTATGCTCCACCGCCGTCTCACCTTCCACCATCACCGACTGGTGTTTTCGTCGTCATTGATGGATAACCCTATCGTCACCACGGGGAATACAACAAAGCTAAGTCATCATTATTCTATTCTTCATATGATATTTTGCTTCTCCTTTGCCTCACTACACCAATTGGATGGAGTGTTTAACGCCAAGGCGCTATGTATTATTCGGAAGAAATCAAAAGCATAGAGATAATATAATTTGCTTTCTAGTCTTCACAATTGCAAAAATACTCAAGTAGTAAATTGTCATCCGTGAAACTTTGTTCCATTAATGACGAACTCATGTCAATGACTAGTCGAGCAAAGTGTTTAAACGTGAGGAATCATCTACTCGGGGTAATCAAATTCAGCAAGAGGAGAAATATATATTTCTAAACATTTTAAAACGCTTGAATTTTTCTCAAGTATTATATTTGCATCAGATGCTACTCATCCTATATGTTTATACTACAGGATCCAAATCCAGATATGCATAGTGGGGATTCATGGCTTTAAGCTTATCTCCAACGCTTCAGGAATGGATCAGTAAGAACATCACCACCGGCACGCCTTCATTGTCGCTGACTGGTGTCCTTGCCTACACGGTTGGTTGGTTACACCACCGTTGCTGGGCGTCTACGATTTCACCACCGGTCATCGTCATCGTCCCCGACTGGTGTCTCCACCTACATGGTTGGTTGGTCACACCACCGTTATTGGGCGTCTACGTCTTTACCGTCGGCTATCGTTATCGTCACCGACGGGTTTCCCGCCTACACGGTTGGTTGGTCACACCACCGTTGGTGGGCGTCTACGTCTTCACCACCGGCTACCGTCATCATCACCGACTGGTGTCTCTGCCTACACGGTTGGTTGGTCACACCACCGTTGTTGGGCGTCTACGTCTTCACCGTCGGCTATCGTCATCATCGCCGATTGGTTTCTCCGCCTACACGGTTGGTTGGTCACACCACCGTTGTTGGGCGTCTACGTCTTCACCACCGGCCATCGTCATCATCGCCGACTGGTTTCTCCGGCTACACGGTTGGTTGGTTACACCACCGTCGCTGGGCGTCTACGTCTTCACCACCGGCTACCGTCATCATCGCCGACTGGTATCTCCGCCTACACGGTTGGTTGGTCACACCACCGTTGTTGGGCGTCTACGTCTTCACCGCCGGCCATCATCATCATCGCCAACTGCTGTCTCCACCTACGCGGTTGATTGGTCGTACCACCGTTGTTGGGCATCTACGTCTTTACCGTCGGCCATCGTCATCGTCACCGACTAGTTCCTCCGCCTACACGGTTGGTTAGTCACACTTCCGTTGTTGGGCGTCTACGTATTTACCGTCGGCCATCGTCATCGTCGCCGATTGGTTCCTCCACCTACACAGTTGGTTGGTCACACCACCGTTGTTGGGCGTCTACGTCTTTACCACCGGCCATCGTGATCATCGTCGACTGGTTTCTCCGACTACACGGTTGGTTGGTTACACCACCATCGCTGGGCGTCTATGTCTTCACCACCGGCTACCGTCATCATCGCCGACTGGTGTATCCGCCTACACGGTTGGTTGGTCACACCATCGTTGTTGGGCGTCTACGTCTGCACCGCTGGCCATCGTCATCGTCGCTGACTGGTTCCTCCGCCTACACGGTTGATTGGTCGTACCACCGTTGCTGGGCGTCTGCGTCTTCACCGCCGGCCATCGTCATCGTCGCCGACTGGTTCCTCCGCCTACACGCACCACCGTTGCTGGGTGTCTACGTCTTCACCGCCGGCCATTGTCATCGTCGCCCACTAGTTTTTCCACCTACACGGTTGGTTGGTCGCACCACCGTCGCTGGGCGTCTACGTCTTCACCGCCGATTGTTTTCACCGCTGCCGACTGGTGTTTTTATCTTCACGACTACGTGTCTTTGCCAATGGTTTGCTTTTGTTGCCCCCAACTCGTGTCCACGTCATCACGGCATTGCAATTTTATCACCACTGTGGGGCAACTTCGTCTTGATTATTTTCGGCACCGGCAAACACTACTGCCACTACTTCAGAAGCTTCGCATCATCAACCACGACGTCTCCAAGAGCCTCGACATCTTTGCATATGATGCCGAGCTAAACTACTACAACAAGTGGCGTTCCAATCTTCAAGATTTCTACTCGGACACCTCAATGCGTTTTTTCACTCAAGTGGTGGTTACTCGACGACAAGCTACAGTTCTTGACTCTATGATCAGTTGCTTCTCAACTAAGTATAGAGTCGGGGGCTACACAAATACAACACTCAAAATTCACAGACGCTATGTCAAGATCAAGCAATCAATTAACCAGCCAACGAGTCAATTCCAAGAAGTCATTATCTTCGTCTTTAACTCAGAGCAGGCGTTCTACTTCAGCAACACCAATTATTTTATCGGCAATTTTGGTTTCTGGATGCTGCCACAATTTACTCCAAATTTCTGAAGTATCAAGTTCAACATTTAACCTCCATGCCCGGGAGTTTGGAGTTATCAACCAATCAGCTCAGATTTGACGAGTTGGACAACACGATTTGCTTATCTCTACGCAAAGCATTTGCAACAGCTACAAGACCAAGTTCTACTGCCATCATCATAAATCAACGGGCATTGTATCAATCTTCATCATGCAAGCGTCAGCATCAAGGAAACTCGAGCTTCGACATATTTTCAACAATTTGATGGATCATTATTACTGAAGTCATCATCAGCAACTTCTCCATTGATATTATCGTGATCTCTAGTCAATTACCGTCAACCAAGGAGTTTGCTTCAAGGGTTCAAGCTTAATCAACATTGAATATCCAACTGTATCATTTTTCGTCGACTTCTTGCTGAGCCTCCTCGGTATCACCTCTACTTCATCGGCCCTGACATTGCTACTGTCGCTAATGGATGACTATGTCTTCGCCTTCGGTTGCCTCTGTCATTGCTGACTTGTTATTTTGCCTTCATGGTTGGCCTACTACGCCACCGCTGATAGGCGACCTCATCATTATCATCGGATGCTACACCGCTATTGACTGGATCATCGACATCTTCATATTCATCAACATCATGTTATGCCTCTACATTCACACCTATTCTATAGCTGTGGATAAGCAACTTCGTCTTCATTACCGGTCATATCTAGCATTGCCGACTGGTTTCTTCATCTCCGCGGTTGGAGGAATACACCATCGCCGCTGATGGACAACTTCGTCTCTACCATCGACATCTTCGTCACCTCTGATGAGCGATATCATCTCATGCCGACTACATCAACTACTACTAATTGACGATTTCGACTACAATATAATGACAAGCTATATGCTCAGGGGCTTCATCAGCTCAGGCTTATGGATTATACCTTTGATTTGGCTTTGTTCCGGATACATATTCGTGGTCGTGAGCTTATCCCCTATGCTCAAGGTCTGGATCAATCTTTATTCCCCATGAGGGCCATCGACTGAGTATTTGCGCCAGTCGAGATTCAATTATCATATTTACTTCATTATACCCCATGAGGGATAATTATTCGGACCAAAAGCCACTCGGATGAGCTGCACTTGGTCTACATTACCCGAAAGATTTATCACTCGGGAGCATGTAAAGAGGCATGTTACATGCGTCATCCTTTTGAGGGTATCGAAGGCATATTTTTTGGTCTAGGCCTAATATGCTTGCAGCCCATATTTCAGGTGTGGCCAGTCACGTTCTTTTAGGGACTTAGGCATTTTTTGCTTAGGCATAAGTGCGCGTGATCGAGTGCCCAATACCTTAAAATCCTTTTATATCGCTGTTACTCAAGTTTTTAGGAGTTGGTACAATGCACTTTAAAAGGTGACAAACAGTGAAGCTTTATATAGCTACCCCGTTGACTTTTTTGTCAAGGCACTGTTTGATCTATAAAGCAATCGATTAAATGTAATATCATTGCTTTTTGCCACGTAAGTGTGCACTTTTATTGACCAATATTATGGCTTAGGCTGATTATATATTTTGGTCATTTTTTCAGGTGGTTGGTAAATCCTTTATGAGTTTTATTTACTCGGATTTTATACCATATATGCCTTATGTTTCCAAGTATGGTAAAGCTGTGCGTCTTTCAGGGACTTAAGCACATCTGTTAAAACAATGTGAGCATGGTGTATACTTAATGCTTTGGAAATTTCTTTATTCACGGCATACAAGCTTTTTTATAGCTATTTTTGCTATGTGAATTTTCAAAGATGTGGTAACTTTAGGTTGCATGCATCATACTTCATAAAGCAGTCGGTCTATCACTTGAGTCTTATTTACTCGGGAATTCATACCGTATGTGCTATCGTTATGCTACTTAGGTGTCTTAAAACCACTGAGCTGGTTAATCTATTTATTCCTTGACTATATGCTTAGTTTGTTCAACTAACCACATAGTCGGGGGCTACACCTATCAGGTGCATCTAGTCGATGCACCTAAGTCTATATTTTATTATTTTTCAGCCCTCCACAGTCTTCTGATTTGGTAAAAGTATTCGGGGGATCATGGCGAGGATGATTGAAGCACTCGGCTTTGAAGTAATTTAGTTCGAGAGAAGATTATCTTTTCGACTGTGAAGGTCTTAGGGGCTACTGTGGAAATTATGGGTACCTATACCCACACGACATGGTTATCCGACTAGTTATAGGGGATAGCTTATACCTATATAATATGTAACGGATCATGACTTTGGTATTACGTTTCCTTATGTATTACGGAACGGCCTAAAGTCTTGGTTTGACAATATTGTAAAGTAGTATTAGGAAACCGATACCGTATTGGTTAAGGTTTCTATCTTGTAATCCTGCCCCCCATCCTATATAAGGTGGGTAGGAGGCCCTTTAGGGGGCATGAGCACAAATAGATCGTCAGATCAATACAACACCCGGTGGATACAATCCCCAAACAGGAGTAGGGTATTACCTCTCATTGAGAGGGCCTGAACCTGTCTAAATCCTTGTCTCCGCATCCATCCACTTTTAGGTCTCGTGCGCTACCCCTTTTCATATTGCTGAAATCTAGTTTCGACACAACCAAAATTGCAGATGAATGATTAAGCTCACAAATTGGGGTCTTACAAACCGATCTAACGGCGAAACTGTTCTGGACAGATTAATCTAAGCAAAACCCAACCACTAAAGATAGCGATGGCTACTGATATATAGAGTTTAGGGTCGTGCAAGCACCCCTTGACGCAACCCTAATGGCTCCAACACGATACACGGCCCAAAGGCCCAAATACAGCGTCGCAGCGCTGAAACAGATTCTGAATGTCAACTTGTTCGGTCAATTCTCGATGACTCAAATGAATTTGGACATGAGACCAGAACCGTTGGAAATATTATCTTCTTAGCTTTCCATCCATATAAAGAATGCCCCAATCCGAGCACGTATGCAACCTGGGCATCCGTTTTAGTGCAGACTGGTCATAGACTCCGAAACAGACTCGAAGTCGACTTGGTTTGGGCCTCCACCTTGATTTGAACGTCCTCGCTTGAATGACCAATGGAGGATTATTGTGTATATCTGAATGAATGATGTCCGCATCAACTCCTCAATCCAAAAGTCATGACAACCCACCCATACAAGCCGATTGCACCAGGACTTAGAAAAGTAGTCTTGTGAATGTCTTCCTTAGCCATAAAATTTTGATTATATCCTGCATTACCATCCATGAAACTGATAATCTTATACCCAGATGCTGCATCCACCAATTGATCAGCAATCGGTATTGGGTATTCATCTTTAGGAGTAGCCTTGTTCAAATCTCGAAAATCAATACAAACTCTAAGCTTACCGTTTTTCTTGATCACTGGTACTATATTTGAAATCCACTCAGCATATCGACATGGTCTGATGAAGTTAGCATCATAAAGTCTTGTAATCTCAACCTTGATAGCATCATACATCTCAGTTTTACAACATCTTGGGGGTTGCTTATATGGTCGATAGTCTGGTTTAATAGGGAGCCGATGTTCAACAATCGATCGGCTGAGTCCTAGCATCTCATAGTACTCCCAGACAAAACAATCTCTATAATCTTTTAAAAGTTCCATTAATTTACATTTAAATTCCTCTAATAAACCTTTACTAATATATGTCGGCCTAAGTCTATCGCCTGGTCCAATGTCCACTTCTTCTAATTCATCAGCCGACATAAATCCTTGCCCCAGCTTGCCAACAAGATCATCTACAGTATCCTTTGTGTAAAAATTAGGAACCCTTTCCACCAATGACAAAGAATGTAGTAGGAATTGTCTTGCTGCCGATGGACAACTCCACATTTAAAACTCCCTTGGTCTCGGATGGATTCCCCTCTTTCAAAATCATTTTGGTCTTAATTAAGTCTGCTGAATTCTTCCCAAGCTTTCTGAAAGTTGAATATGGCATCAAATTGACAGCTGCTCCTCCATCAACCAACATCTTTGACATCGGCTTTCCATTAACAAACCCCTTAACATGCAAATGCTTGAGGTGCCGATGGTCAGTCCCTTCTGGTTTCCGAAAGACGGCTTGCTATGGAGACAATATCAACTTAGCCGATTGTAGTTCATCTGCTTGCTCTACAACTTGTTCAACTGCATACTCAACTCGCAGCATGAAAACCATATTTATCGAAGACGATGCATCTTCTTTTCCCTTGTTTTGGAGACTTTTGTCCTCATAGCCTGAAACAATCTTACTCCTCATGCGCCAAATTTTTCTTGTGCGCCTCAGCCGATGTTCGATCTCATCTTCGACTTCCTGGAATTGCTCCCTATTCCTCATCCTCTGGACACGTCCTTTCTGACTCTTGGTGAAAATTCCAGGAGGACACCTTTGAGGTTGCATAGTTTCATTTCTTCCTTGTGACTTGTTTACAAAGTGATCTTGTTGGATCGGCCCAAGCCTCTGATGGACTGACAGTCTTTGCTGAATCCGCCGATGCATACTAATATTCTGTTGGCTTGGTCTTTCAACATATTGTACGTCAGGATCGCTGCAACCAGGACAATCTTCAACGATGTTAACCTCATCCCTTCATTCCAGCAAAACCTAAAGAATTCACAGCTCCAATAGGGCTCAAAATATCTATCATCATCGTGATAATACAACTCCTCTTCCCTCTGGCACCTTCTCTGATATTTATTAATCATACTAGCCGATTTGACACCTCCTACATGGTTTTTACTTCCATCGGTTCGCTTCCTATCAACCCCAGTATGAACCATGTTCACTGGGAAAGGTTGACCATCTATCTTCATCAGCCTTTTAGCTTCATCAAACTTTATCCTTCCTTCTTCTATGGCCGATTGAATCAGCTGTCTGAATATCTTGCAATCATTGGTGCTATGAGACCTGTGTTATGCCACTTACAATACTTCCTTCTCTTTAACTCCTCAACCGATGGTATCACGTGTCTTGTCGACAACTGAATCTACTTTTCTTGGAGAAGAAGATCAAATATTTTGTCAGATTTGGTGATGTTGAAGTCAAATCTTTCTTCTTTCCCCGAATTCTTAACCCATTGGCACACCACTGTTTTCTTGTTTCTAGCCCACTCGGCTGCATTGACCTCTGGATCTTCATCTTCGGAGTCAGAATCATAAATATAGATATTATTAACGTTGTTGGCTTTCTTAGAAAACATTCAGATCTCCTGGAACCGTGTTTCATGAGCCGATACTTTCTGAGCCAGATGTGCTAGACTTTCAAAATCTTGAGCTGAAAATCTTTCCCTTATCGGTGCCAACAACCCTTAGAAAGCCAGATCGGCTAATTGTGAATCTGTCAGGGCCAAACTATAACACCTGTTTCTAACATCTCTCAATCTCTGAATGTAGTCTGGCACTGTTTCATCTGGTTTTTGCTTAATTGACGTAAGATCCGACAACTTCATCTCTTGGATGTCACTGAAAAAGTATTTATGGAATTGTTTTTCTAGATCGGCCCAACTCCTGCTGGAATTATAAGGTAGGGAAGGAAACCATGTGAATGCTGATCTAGATAACGAAAAAGGAAATAATCTAACTCTGAGAGCCTCTATGGCCGATGCCTCTCCACATTGTGCTAAGAAACATCTGACATGCTCGTAGGTTGATACATTGTCTTGTCCTGAGAATTTTGAAAAATCTGGCACCTTGTATCGATTTGGCAATGCCACTCGATCAAAATACTCTGGATATGGGTGCTGATACATGTTGCCATTATCCTTAGGCTTAAGCCCAAATTGTTCCCTCATTACGTCGGCAATCATATCGGCCCATGGCTGTTACGACGCTCCCCCGCCATCTTGTTGTTGAGGCTGATCGTACTAGCCATATTGCGTTGGGTGGAGCCTTGGAGATCCCTCAGGCCGATACTGAACTTGCGGAGAATGAGGCTGATATTGCTGGCTAAAATTAGCCCCTAAACCCTCAGGCGGAACGTATGGTGGTGGTTCCTACATGTAATGTTGGCATGTCGGCTGAGTAATTCAATTCGGCTATTGTGGAACCGAAGGAATATGATATGTTGGCTCACCGGCGGGTGGTTTTGCGTTAAGTATGGTCATCAATTGTTAAGGTGTCAACTGAGTTGAAGTTTGCCCCCCACTGATCGGCTGTTGTCTTGCCAGTATCGTCGGGATGTTTGCGCTGGACGTGGGAGCCGATGGAGCCTGGGTTTGAAACGAGTGATGTTTCTCGCCAATTTCAGTTTTCACAGTCCTATAGCCTGGAAAAGTGTCCCCTGGCAAATATGCGGACCCTTTTGCTTTTTCCTCAGCTATAGTGCCATCCACCACTGTTTTAATCATATTTGTCAACGTATTCACGAGTACACCGGATTGGTTAATGAGGGCATAATGAACTGCCGAATCGATGAGATCTTGTAACGTGTGGAGTTCCTCGTCGTCTGATTCGGCTTTGATCTCTTTGCCCTTGTCACCACTGGTCCCAGGTGTACTTGGCTCTGTTTTTGCGATCGGCGGCAACTCGACTTTGCTTTTCTGGATAACCGTGCCCTAGCGGGTCACCGTGAACGAATGAAGGTATTCGCTTTGGAGTTGATCCAGCAATTTCTTCATCTCTTCTTTCTGTTCTTCGTTGTTCAACTGTTCGATCGTGATTGGTAGGATGTTATCTTCCATGACTTCAGTTATGTTGAGCGTCATGATGACACAAGAGTCCCACTGGGCATACCAAAAGCGTGTTGATGCAAAAAACACATACTGGCCTGAGAGATTTGCTTTACTCTAGTGCAGGTCCAAAACTTGCTTTCGGGTTCAATAGGCGTGCCAGTAGATTTGATCCTGCAATCAACAAGATAAAACATGCAAGTTTATTAGTAAACGATAGTCAATCAGCCAGGTAGCCGATATCATATCATGATATAAACTAGCCGATGCAATATAGCATGGATCGGCTATAAGGCATATTCAATGATAAGCTAACCCTAAACTTGGTACATCGGATGAAAATATTAGTGTTACATAATCTATATATCAATATTACTTTAAAAATCAGCAACTAGGATAGATTGGACTTAACTGAGACCGTATAAATTGCTCAAGTCTAAAATAACATGAAATAATGATGATGTATACTCATGTCATAGCCGATGTCCAGATTTAAGCATGTATCGGCTATAGCTCCGATACAGATTCTCTTGCAACAAATATATCTTAATATCGTTAATTAGATCAGCAATAAGTCGGATATATTTATATTAGATTAGATCCTGATATAAGGGGCAGATATAGCATATTAAACAAAGCATAAAACTATGTAAAACAACTATATCATATATGACGGAGGATAAACTCCGCAGCGGGGGACTACGGAGGGCCCCCTTTTGAGTTTGGCCCAGGGTGCACAAGAGAGGCATTCTCGGCTCTGACTCCGGTGCACCGGTGATGTGGAAAGAGGGAGAAGAGTTTTGTGCAAGAGAAGACAGTGGCACGGGAGATTATACAGGTCCGGGCCACCGGCGAGGCGTAAAACCCTACTCCCGTGTGATGGACTATATGTGTGTTCTCGTTCTCCGGAATCCAACCCCTTTCCTCTAACCCTGGGCCTCCTTTTATACTCCAAGGGGACACCACATGGGCTGAACAAGCTATACTCTAGAGAAAAGGAAAATAATGTTCTTTTACAATTAAGAGCCACGCAGTGGCTTGCGGCGGAAATCCACCGCCCTGTAGCACCGGCACGACTCCTGTGAGACCGCCCATCTCTTATGCATGACGCCGCGTGTCATTCTTCATCCCATCGGTCATTTGTACCGGTCACAGACAAGTCAGCCGGCTGTGACTGGTGTCAGGCGCGTGCGTGCGCGTCATCTCACATTTAACGCGGCACGCGCACGGCTGCGCTGCCATTAATGGGGGTAGGTGAGCGCTGGGAGCACCCACCTACTCTAACACAAGTGGCGGCGGCCCGAGGGGGTCGGAGGAGCCCGACCCCTAATCTGGCAGCCACTGAGGGGCGCCGGGACTTAGAGTGGGCGGTTGCCACGTCACCCTCGGGCCCGATCCCCCTTGGGGGATGGCCACGTAGGCGAACGGGGCCGCCTCAAGCCCTAAGTCAACATACCCCTGAGCCCATGACACCGATAATATAAGATTGGCTGAAACCCCGACACTATCCTTATTAACAACCATAAAACAGGCTAGAGATCATGATTCTAAACACGACTTAATAGATCAAACTTCACTGATGCGGCATTAATTATGAAAAGAAGCATAATATCTAGAAAATCAAACCGATGTTTGCCTTTTCGGGATGGTGGATACATTATATAATTTAAACCAACTAGTCAATCTAGCCATTACCGATAAAACCGTAGATAGAGATCGGCCGATATGGATAGATAGCATTGTCAATCTAAGTTATATAACATATATTATAACTTTGCGATTCACAAGATAGAATTACAGTGTCATAAAGATGTAAGCACTAATTCCGATCAAGCAAACCGCCATAAAAAGACCTACCTTTTCGCCGAAGATCAAACTGATGCAGCTCGACTCGAAAGCAAGAACTTGTCGAAAGTAAAAGAATAAAAGATTGGCGATGCACCGATCTTGATTGAACTATTGTTATTTTATTCCAAAGGCCTCGGGTTTTTATTTATACCCGAAAATACAAACATTGTTCAAGATGGACACGAGTCATATTGTCCTAATACAACTCCAACTAGTAAACAAGTCCCTTAGGCGGACTCTTACCGAAAATATCTGTAAGGAATTACAGATAGTCCTAATTAATAGATACATTTGCCGATTCTAGACTCTATCCTTGCCTGGCAACATCACCTCAAACTCTTGTTTGAACCCGATATTGACTATGCACCCAATATCGGCCATATCAGCTATCCAAATCAGAATCGGTTCCAGCCGATACGGTCTTCCAGCCGATGCGCACTCTGTTTCCGAGAATCCCGCATATCTTCAACTCCGCTTCGAATTGGACTTCGTTTCCGATTCACATGCTTGCCAAATTTCATCGTCAACACTTCTTCGCCTAAAACCCGCCGGTTTCCGTTGTCACCGTGAAGGCCGAGTTCACTGTTGTTTTTTGATCTCCGGCAAAGCCCTGCTGCTCCTCCCATCGTCGCTAAGATTCGCCGCCGCCTCCATTGGATTCGCAACAACGAGGAGAAACCCGTCCAACCCTCCGTTCTCGTTGCAAGTCGCCAGAACACCGTTGTCACCGTCAAGCCGACGCCGTCGCCGCCTGTACCTCGCCGCCGGTCGTCTTCCATCATCGTCAGTCGTCGTGTTGCCCCTCGGTGAGATCCTCTCATTGTGCTCTCTCTCCCGGTGTCCCCTGTGTCTGTCATCCGTTGTCGTTCACCGTCGCCGTCGTTCTGCCGTGCTCGCCGGTGTCGATCCTATGTGGCCGCCACCTCATCGCCTCGTCAGCATCACCTCACCCTCCTCGCTCATGTGGTTGTTTGCATGGCATCCCATGTGGCATATATCAAGGTCCAATCTAAGTCGTCTGCTCTACATCAAAATCCGCCAACCGATCTCCGCCATCCAAAATCAATATAGATCAGTTTCCCTCTCTTTTCAATGACATATTGTTCCTTTATACTGTATGTCATCTACCAAATTTGATCCAATCTTTTATCCGGAGGATGTTTTTAATATCTTCTCTCAGTTATAAATTACTTGTAAATTAATTAATTAATTTGGAATAGTCTTTTCTTTAATAGGTTTAATTGGACTAAAACTTGTAAAATTCATAACTAATTCATATGAAGTCGGAATGAGGTCGTTTAAGTCTCATGATTCATCTAAAATCACGATCTACATGTTTGTTTGCTTTTTATGTACTGCCTATTTGGATTTTCTTAGTATTTTTCCTTGTTTTGCGTGTTAGCTTATCGTTTCCGATGTTTCGGAGGTTTGTGTGAGCGTCGGAAGTGTTCCATAAGAATAATTGAAAACCGATTATTGCAAGGCAAGTCACACAGATCCTAAACACAATCCTTTGAGCATGTTGATCCAATATTTAAATTATCTATTTATTTCAAATGTGCATTTATTTTCGAATATCATTGGGTGGTGTGAACCTATTCCTTTGTTATGGCCAATTTGCTTGATTATCCTATTCCTTGATATCTTGGGTTATAATTTGACTAGTTGTACTTATATAATGGTTCCACTAGATATGAGAAATATTTTCTTAGCCATGCTTAGCAACTTTTGTGAGCACATGGTTGGAGATGAGATTTGGATAGTTGTGCTCATGACAATTAATGACCAGTTCGCGAGCTATCTTTGTGAAACATTAACTATACTAACCACAAGCCAGCGTGGGCAACGGCTTTACCCTTGGTATAACATGGTTCTTAGCAGCGCACCAGACTGAGAAGTGGCAACAAGTCCATGGGGGTCGCTGGGGAGTCCATGCCTTTGGTTTTAAGGGGGTGATTATGATCCAGGAACGGTGCACTGCTTTGCGTTGTGTTATGTTGGGGGTACTGCCACAGCTCCTTTCCGAGGTACCGTGGTGGTATTAAGGCACATGGCTACATGTTGTGCGGTTGTGTCTTGTGGGTACAGTGGTACACCTCTGTCTAGAGTAAAACTATTCAAATAGCCGTGCCCACGGTTATGGGTGGGTCTAGCAATGTTTTTCGTGATTAGTCCCACACTACTCATTAATAATATAAGGTGATAAATGGTAATAATTGGTTTAGCTCCTGGTTTGGAATGATTAATTCCTAGTTTGGAGATTGGGTCTGTGCAACCGGGCATGGTTGTTCAGTGATGGTTTGGGCCTGTACAACACGGAGTGTTGTTTAGTGTTGATTAATATTGTTTAATTAATTACTCTACTGTTTTACAACTTCTCAACTCTTTGCTAAATGCTCTTTTCGCAAATGAGCCCTATATTATTGCCATCCTTTGGTATCCTTGTGCACTTGCATATTTGTTGTGTGGCTTATTGAGTATTCCATGTACTCACCCTTGCAATAATCATCAAACCTCAGTTGAAGAAGGATCCAGAAGGAGAAAACCTTTGGCTTATACCCAAGTTGAGCTGCCTGTGGGAGTGGAGTTGAAGCTTCGCTAGAATTTTGTTTCCACTGCAGTTTTCTTCCTGGTGAGGACTAAGTGCCTCTTGTGTAAGTTTTTATCGCTTCAGTCATTTTGATGAATCTATATATTAAATTGTTGATTTGTGTACCTCGGTTGATTCCTGGACGAGGATTTAATACACAAGTTAGTTCGGAAATTACTTGTGAATTTCTGGGCGTGACAAGCAATCAACTGAATGAACATTAGACCAATACCATTGCATCTCTATGTTAAGCTAGGCATATAATTAATATGAAACAAGTATAACTCAAGGTTGGTACTCAGATAATTATGCTAGTAAAGCAAATGTCCAAAACTATATAAAGAAGAATGTTTCATTATTGAATAAAGTCTTACAAGAGAGGAAATAGCTACTGGAACCATACCCGAATTCTCCGGAAGACATGAAGAACTTTAGAACTATTCTAATTCTTACTCCACTAGTGCTAAAACAAAGTAAACTACTAAGGAGAGCTTCCTCTTGATTCCTTTTGGTGTGTGTTGAAAGGGAGAATGAGGAGTCCTTTTATAGCCTCTCAATGACGTTTTGACAGATGGAAATGTCGGATTTGTCCTTCAACAGTCATTGGGGAAGCATCTGAGACGTCCACGTGGAAGGAGATCCCCATCAGAGCCAAGGTCAGTTCGGCCGAACCCTGACCTGGTCCGTTGGGCCTCCAATTTCTCCTAGGCCTCCTCATGTATATCCTTAGATTTGTGGTATGGTGGCTGGGTCCATTTCTATATGTTTAATTGGGTTTATGGGCCCATCCATCCATATGTCCACCACATGTCTGCTTCCGATATATTTCTCCATCATTTCTCCTGTATTATATAGTAATCTCCTGCAAGCAAATATTTTTCCAGGTACAAGTGGAACTAGATTATTTCTAATTAAAATATGCATGCAAGCATTGCTAGTTCTCCATTATTGTTGGGAATATTGACGATCGAAATTGATCTATAATGACCATCAACACCCGGTCAAGCCGGAGTCGAACAGAGAGCGCACAACCTTCAGCAGCCCTCTGACTTGGTCCATCTCATCACGGATGGGGAGGGTGTACCAGCAGTCTCCCACGACTGGGGCGTGGCCGGTGTTGGGACGAAGACCATGCAGCAAGGTAGAGCAGTAGAAACACCTCGAGTGCCAACCCTTGTTGCTGGACCTGAGCGGGAGATCAAAGAACTTCGACTTCCGATCGGATCGGATCTACATGCCGCTCCCTCCAACCACCATGGGGTTCTTTTTCCCCGGCTGCGGCTTGAGTTGCTAGAGGTAGTTGTTGATGAAAAATTCACGCTTACCGATGGTGCCAGATCTATGTTGGCACGAACTAAGTCTACAAAGACAATCAGCTAATGATAATACAATAAAAGAATAATATAATTCAATAGAAACCAATCGGCTAAAATGATATGATAGAATAAGTGATGATCCGATAGTTAAAGCATACATCGGTTGGTGTTCCGATGTCATTAAATCCACAAGATTAGATAATCAGTGAAACCTTTGTTGCAATCGGCTAAAACCAACTTGTATGTAATCTTATAATCCGATGCAACGCCCATGTAACTCATTGGCTGAAATCTTGATGAAGCCCTTATTATAATCAAAGACATGTTAGCCTTTATGATGCATCGCAAAGTATGCAAAGAAGCATAAAGTCTAAACAATCAAGCCTTTGACTAATTTTTAGGGTGGTGGATACCTTAGCTAATCTAGATCGACAAAACAATTTAGCTGATACCGGTAACACCCTAGAAAAGATCTGACCAATACAAGTAAATTGGATAATCGACTTAGATTAACTAAGATATATGATAAATAGGTAGGCAAATATATCAACCGAGCTAGAGCTAACCAAGAAGTCGAAGTGATGCAGCCTTGAACAACACCAATGTACCCGATACAATTGCCAGGGCCGGTAGAATGTAGGACTTACCCCTTCGCCGTAGATCGAAAGTCGTTGCAGCCCCGCGTTAGGTGCAAAGTTCCTCCGGTTGATAAGTTAAAACCTCGGAAAAGAGGGTGATGATGCGCCGAGAGTAGTTGTATTGATTGAGAGATAAATTACAAAGACTCCGGGTGTATATATTTATACCCATGGGTAGATACTAGTCCATATCGGACGCGACACAAGTTTCCTAAAGATAAAAGGAAAGATACAAGTCCAAATCAAACACTAGATAAACATTTCCTAAAGATAAAAGGCAAACTACTAAACCCTGCCTAATTAATAGATAGATCCAAACTGCCATGCCGTGGTCTTCATGATTCCTTATTGAACTTGGTTTTTTCTAGATAAATTTGCATCGGTTAATTGACCTCTTTCCTTGACCGAATCCACTAAGAATCTTACCAAATTTTAGCGTTAACAGTAGCAGAAGAAGGCGAAGTGCGTAGGTATACCACAGAATGCCTCGCACAGATGGATAAAGATGGGCAATTTGAAGAATGGAGTTGGGATTAAGATGATGGATGTTGATACCATAAAAATGAAGCAAGCCTCGGAAGAAATCGTTGGTGGGCAACCCGAGGCTGAACCTGAAGAAGGGGAGGAACACCGCGACCTTCTCGGTGTTCGGGGTCGGGAACTCCTCTCCGGTGGCCTCCCGCCAGCCTAGGAGTTCCTGCGAGGGGAGGATCCCCTCTTCCACATCTTCCTCCAGCATTGCCATGGTCACTACCGACCGCGTCCAGGAGGCGGCTTGGTCCGGGAATGGGATGGATTCGACTATGATATGGGGGTAGTGAAGATTGAAGGGCTTCAACGAGGGAGGAGACTCTGGGGTGGATCTCACCAGATTCGATCTAATTTGCCTCGAAGAGAAAACCCTAAACCGCTGGGAGCGAGGAGTTTTAGCGCGCGGAGAAGAAGAGGAAGAGATGGTTACTGTTTGATTTGGGAACCTAGGGCAACGATGTTCCCGCCCGAGATATTTCTAACCCTCTGCGTGTTCAACGGGCCAACCCAAAAAAGGATTCGTTATGGAATAAGTCCGTGAGACCTCCCTAGTTTGTTAAACCCCACAGATGGTAGTCGGATTTGGGGCTCGACAATACCTCACACGTTCCTTCGGTGATTGTTGGATGAGTATTTAGCCAGCTTCGTCTCCTTGTCTGATGTCATCAATTCTAGAGTCTTCATCAAGCTTAGTACTCGGTGGCTACTATAGGGTACACGGTACCAGGGTAACCAAGGAAAGGCTTCTGGGCCACGTAGTATGGGGTGGGCCGATTAGCCTAAGCCCATGTGGCGTTTTGTAATATAGGAAAGAGATATGGGGTAAGGAAATCAGCCCTATTCCTTATAAATGGATGGCAGGTACCCGGATTATAAGGGTTACCTTACCACCTAGCTATCGGTGGCCCAAGCTCCATATAAAGGGCGCTGGGAGAAACCTAGGGGGTAACGAGATTACTCTCATCCGTACGCCTCGTTAGCCACTCCATTGCTGATCTGCGCATCACGACACATATCCATTCAACACCTAGGGTATTACCTCTTCCGAGGGCCTGAACCAGTATAAATCTGTGTCACCATCTCTCCTTGATCGTGTGCACCCCATAAATTATATTGCCGATATTAGAAATTTACACATTCACATACAAGATCACCCATGTCCGCGCAACACCGCAACATTGCACATTCATAAGACGAGGCGTAGTAATCATTGCACACAAAGCTACTCATCATCGTACTCACCTATGAGTAAAACTTTGCACATGTATCCCTTATCTCCATGATTCTTGAGTTGGATATATGTATGCAGGTTATTCAAGGAGAAAAGATACTCGCCATGCAATGAAAATGAACCTCCGGCCAATCACACATGAGTACAAGGAGCGGAGGGCCCACCTAATAGTCGAAACTGACCTGAAGTGTGTCCAAATTATCCTTAATCGCCATAGGGGTCCACCTGTAAATTACTGAAGAAAGTCGGTGGAGAGAGGTAGGGCTTAGGGGTCGGCTGAACCCCTGGTTCGGCTGAACCACTCCTAGCCCACCTCATCTCCACCTTCCACGTGGACGTCCTAGATGACTTCCTAAAGATGGTTAGGGGAGCACCGACCTCCATAATCGTCATTCCAACCATCATTGGCACACTATAAAAGGAGGAGCTCAACACAATCAAAATCTAAACAAGGAATTCCATTAAGTAAAATATAGCGAGCTTTACAATTACATTACTACGAAAACGATTTTTCCTGGCGTTTGGAAAATCTTTTTGCTTGCGGCTATGAGATGAAAACGCCAGTGCAAAAAATGGTATTTTCGCTGGCCACCAGCGAAACCCTATCTTCGCTGGCGGCCAGCTTAAGTTGGCCGCCAGCGAAGATATGGTATTTTCTCTAGCGGCCTTCTTAACTTGACGCCAGTCAAAATACCATATCTTCGCTGGCGGTGAGGTGACGTGGCCCGCCAGAGAAGATACCTACATCTTCGATGGCGGCGCACTTAAGCTGCCGCCACCCCTAATTGTTTTCTATGGTGGTGCACTGCAACCGACATATGTTGACTGCCAGGGAAAATACCATCACCTATATCAGCTAGCAGCCATGGCATTTGAGCACGATTTTCTCTCTCTTCTGAACACATACATAGGGGGAAGGTTTTGATCTCCAATCTTTTGAAAGATCTATTGCTCCAGAGGTTAGTTATACTTTATCCTACTCTATTTGTCAAGTTTTTTTTCATTTTTATTGGTTGTATGTTGAGATTTTGCATAGCAAAAAGTACGCGACACGAGGGAATAAAAATATGTTTTATTTGTTATTTGGAGCTCAAAATGGGAAAACTTTGTAAGAAATATTGTGCATGATCGATGTTCCATATATATATCTAGTTTTGATAGGTTTATTTGTAGTAGATCTATATATTAGTTAACTCCAGAGAATGAAGAAGAAGAGAAAACAGGGTAGTTTGGTAATTTTTCTAGTTGTATGTAGTTGGTACATTTTTGGCTAGCTTTAATGTGACATATTATTACAAATATTTAAACTAACTAAGTTGTACTTATTTTTTCGCAAATAATGCATAGATGGCGGACAGAACATGGATGTATAGAGAGAGATATCGTGCATCATACATTGAAGGAGTCGACATATACATGAAAGCTGCTAAGAAGAATGCTGCATCTCAGAAGATGAAGGAAATTAGATGTCCATGCTTGCACTTGGTGACGCATGGATTTGTTGCACGCTACACAAATTGGTCACATCATGGAGAGATCCCAAGCAAACAAGTTCCCAACTAGGCGATAGTACGGGATGTGTTCAACTGGGATGAGGATTTGATGGTAGTAGCAGAAGAAGAAGAAGAAGAAGAAGAAGAAGAAGAAGAGCCCGTTGATGATAATGTCGTTGGTGATGATGGTCAGCACAGTACAGTTGATGATGTCGATGATGGTAATGTCCGCGTATATGATGGTAATTTTGATTTGGAAGAGATATTGCGTCATGCAAAACCTAAGGTTGTAGCTGGGTCTGCTCGTGGGTTGGAGAACTTCGATGCATTACAAAAGGCAGTGAAGGATCTTTTGTACGATGAGGCAAAGGGTTGCAAGAAGGATTTCACATTGTTGCGGACGGTGCTTGAACTTATCATATTGAAGGCCAGAAACAGTTGGTCCGACAGTAGTTTCAACGATTTGTTGGTTCTGTTGAAGAAATTGTTTCCGCAACCCAACTCCCTGCCAACCAACACCTATGAAGTGAAGAAGCCTATTTGTCCGTTGTCACTGGGTGTGCGAAAGATACACGCGTGTGTTAACCACTGTATAATGTTCCATAAAGAGTACGAGGATTTGGACAGATGCCCAACGTGCAACACTAGTCGATACAAAACAAGCCGTAGCTAGTCCAAGGGTCAAGATGTTGCCCTTGATGAGGTAGAAGACAACAACAAGAAGAAGATCCCCTAGCTGGTCATGTGGTACCTTGCGGTGAAAGATCGATTGAAGCGTTTGTTCTCGACCCCGAGGGATGCCGAACTGATGCGCTGGCATCATAAAAAGCGGAAAAAGGATGGGATGATTCGACAACTAGCAGATGCTCGACAGTGGAAGGAATTTGACACAAAGTACCATAAATTTGCAAAGGACCCAAGAAATGTAAGGTTTGCATTGAGCACTGATGGAATGAGTCCATTTGGTGACTTGAGCAGCTCACACGGCTCGTGGCCAGTACTCCTAACCATGTACAACCTCCCTACGTAGCTGTGTTAGAAAAGGAAGTATATTTTGTTGACCATCCTTGTACAGGGACCACGACAACCTGGCAACACCATGGATGTGTTTCTGGAGCCTTTACTGGAGGATATGACTGATCTGTGGAAACACGGGATCCGATTTTGGGATGAATTCCTGCGCAATTACTTCACGCTGCATGCAATTATCTTTGTCACCGTCAACGAATTGCCCGCACTGTTTTCCCTATCAGGACAGCTCAAGGGGAAGACAGACTGCGTTATTTGTGTGGATGGTACCATGTGTAGGTATCTTCAGGGATCGAAGAAGCTAGTGTACATGCAGCACCGGCGTTACTTAAGAAAACACCCGTACCGCTCCAAAGCTAAATATTTCGACAACACTGTTGAGGATGGTGATCCACCAGAACCATGGAAGGGTGATAAAGTGTTCACAATAACGAAAAAGCTCAAGGTTGTTTTTGGGAAGGCCAAAATGAAGGAAACCAACAAGCGAAAGAGAAATGAGGCCGAAGAGCCAGCAAGCGCTAGCGAGTCATTCAAGAAGCACTCCATTTTCTATCGATGTCATGCACCTAGAGAAAAATGTCCTCGATAGCACCATGGTTACTTTATTAGACATACCAAGCAAGACAAAGGATGAGCTGAAGTCACGTAAGGACCTCGTGAATATGCAGATAAGGAAAGAGCTTCACCCTGTAGATGAAGATAACGGAAAAGAGTACCTTCCGCCGGCCTGCTACACCTTGACAAATGAGGTGAAAAAGGTAATGTGCAAATGCCTACGTGGGGTGAGAGTGCCTACTGGTTTCTCCTCAAACATTAAGTGATTGGTGTCGATGAAGGATTTGTCGTTTTCAGGCTACAATTCTCATGACTGCCATGTAATGTTCACAGTATTCCTCACTATCACAATCAGAGCAATCGAACCATTACACGTGAAGGTGGTCATCATAAAGCTATGTTATTTCTTCAATGCAATCTCACAGAAAGTAACTGATCTTGAAGAGTTAGGTCCTCTCTGCACTTTTACTATAGAGACCGTGTGCGAGCTTGAGATGTGTTTCCCTCCATCATTTTTCAATATGATCAAACACCTCAGTTCATATTGTGCCTCAGATAATTGCACTTGGGCCCCTGTACCTGCATCAGATGTGGCCATTCGAATGGTACATGTCCATTCTAAAAGGCTACGTACGGAACCGTGCCCACCCAGAGAGATCGATGATAGAGGGATATACTACCGAGGAAGTCGTTGAGTGTTGCATTGATTACCTAAAAGAGGGGAAAGCAATTGGTTTACCGGTACCTCAACATAAAGGTAGATTATATGGAAGAGGGAAAAAAGGGCAAAAAGGAATCCACGATGATGAGTACAAGAAAGTGAGAGATGCTCATTTCACTGTGCTGCAACAGCTCGCGATAGTGGAGCCGTACATATAGCAGCACCTTAAGGAATTACAAGCAATCAATGTGGGGCGTTCTGATGCATGGATCATGAAGCAACACAAGGCCACCTTTACCGAATGGTTCAAGAACCTCGGCCTACCAAATGGTGATACCACAGAGGAAAAAACTATTAACAGGTTGGCTGACGGGCCATCAAGTGTATACACCTCATGGCAAGCATATGATCTGAATGGGTACATGTTTTATACCAAAGTGAAAGACCATGCTTGCCAAAACAGTGGCCTTCGAGTAGAGGCAATTGACACAACTGGGTAAAAGAGCACATACTATGGATTCATAGAAGAAATCTGTGAACTGGACTATGGATCCAATATGCAGATTCCATTGTTCCGGTGCCAATGGGTGAAACACCCAACTGACGTAGTTGTCGATAATTTTGGGCTGACAATTGTCGACCTCGTCAATGTAGGGCACAAGAATGACCCATGGGTACTTGCCGATCGGACCGCTCAGGTTTTCTATGTGACTGACCCATCTCAGTTGAAGAAAGACATAGTTGTCTCGGGAAAACAAAAGATTTTGGGAGTTGATGATGTCCAAGATTTTGAGGCATATAATCAGTACGAGAACATGACACTCTTCACGGAGTTTACAAACAACATTAAGGTCACAGAAGCAATGATTGGTGAATCACCGAAGCCATACATGAGGAATAAAGTAGTAGGGAAGAATGTGAAAGTCTAATTTATATATGTAATTATGGTGACTTATGATGGATGATGAATTTTTGTATGGATGATGAATTTTATATTATGTGATGGACGATGAATTTTATATTATTTCCATGCATGATGAATTTTTATAATAAAAGGCTGGCTTTTAGAAAAGAAATAAAATTACTTATAGTGCAATATGTAAGTATTGAAATTTTATAAGTTTGGTTTCAAAAAATACATTTACTTTATAAATTTATTTAATAAATTTATGCGCATATTTATTTTATATATTTATTTGTACATTTGGTTGTGTAACAATAAATAAATACTGACATGTGGGCCAAAAGGTTTTCGCTGGTGGGCCATGTCCTCTCTCCGCTAGCGAAAATGATTTTCGCTAGCTGCCACCTAAGCGTGCCGCCAGCGAAAATTGTTTTCACTAGCGGCCAGCTTAGCTGGCCCGCTAGCGAAAATGATTTTCGCTAGCGGAGAAATGACATGGCCCACCAGCGAAAATATGATGCCTATAAGTATAGGCGTGCGGGATTAAAAAATTTTCTAAGTTCGGAGGCGCGAAAACCTAGCGCCGCCACCAGGCTGCCGAAATTTTGAGCCGTCTCCGCCAGCAAGAACCTAGCACCGCCGCCTCCATCTCTCTTCGCGCCTCCTTTTCGCGCCAGGAGCTCTCCAGCCGCCTGGACGCCTCGTCACCGCCACCGCCACCTCCTCACCGCCGCTGGCCGCCTCGCCACCTCCTCACCGCCACCGCTGCCTCCACACCGCCACCACCGTCTCCTGCATAGTACGTACATATATGCATGAACCTGATTAAAATTTTCTTACAATTTGATTTGCTGGAAACATTTCAAAAAACATACAGTGAAAGGTGCAAGCTTATCTCTCTTAGATAGATGGAATAATTTGCAATTTACGTATCACAAACGCACATGATCATCTTTCATCCCTCATAATATAGTTAGATATGTCTATCTTTTATATAGACAGTACTCCCTGCCTCTGTTTCAAATTATTGTTTTATCTTTGTCTTAAGTTAAATATTTGTATCTTTGATTATCAACTTCTACAAAATTGCATTGTTTAACATTATAAGGTTTATATTTTTGATTCATCATGAGAAGTACTCTCATATACAAGTTATTGAACTACAAAAATTTGTAAAAATCGATGTTCAAAGTAGAGATTATTGACATAGGACAAATTAAGCTAAAGCAACAAGTACATGTAGTTTGGTTCAGATAGAGTAAAATCAGTGTATGTTCTGTCCTAGATATTATTTGCCTATGTCAGAGGAATGTAAAAGCATCCCAAAATTCAACATTTTATTCCTCCCAAAATTCAACATTGATGTGTAGTTAGAAGACTAAACTCTTCTTTATCTTATCCTAAGTCTAAATAAATAATTTATACAAAAATTTAGCAACATCTATGACACCAAATTAATTTCATTAAATTTAATACTGAATATATTTTGATAATATGTGTTCTTTGTATTTAAAATATTAGTATATTTTTCTATAAACTTGGTCAAACTTAACAAAATTTGACTAAGAAAAAAGTTAAATGACTTATAATATGAAACGGAGGGAGTATTAAATTTTAATTGGACTATCGACAGTATAACTTTGGAAAAGTTTTTTCATATATTGTGTCTCCCATGTGAGATCAAACTAGATCTATTTTTTAAGACTTTCCCTTTTTCACCTAAACTCTCAGCCCTAAAGGACAAAAATTCCTAGCTATTCAGTAGTATATACATTTAGGACAGTAAAACAATTCCATTTCGCATCCAATACAAATTCACTGTAAAAGGATATCAATGGAAAAACCCACCGAAGTGCAACCTGCGGGTGACAAGGGCAAGGAAACTCATGCCTTCGTGGAGGAAAATATTTGCACACAAGTAGTTGCGGAGGCGTCGTCATCATCGTCGTATCACTCGCTGAGTGACCCCCATCCTTCTCCTGCAAGGAAGAAAAAGGGCGGGAGCGACAATGAAGAACTCGACTCCGACTACATCCCCCGTGAACCAGTGGTACATTACATATTGTATATACTTAGTTTCGATCCTATTAAGTACATACTATGGATTTTAATCGATGACACGTGAAATGCAAATATAGAAGAATGCTCCACTCCGCTCTAAAAGGAAAGCCCAAGCCACACCCGAAGCTGGAGCTGTTGTGCGCGTCTCAGCTTCAAGTAAACCCAAGAAAAGAAGGGGCGAATGAGGGAAGAACATGTTGTTGAAAGAAGTCAGCGTGCTGACGCGGATGAGTGAGAAAGGGGAACCCCTATCACCCGAAGATTCATGTTCCAAGTATAGCAACCAATGCGGGGCGATAGTTAGGGATATCGTGGAGATCACATGGAAGGATTGGAAGAAAGTTCCTGACTCTAGAAAGAATAGCTATTGGACATCGCTGCAAAGCAAGTTTGAGTATCCGCAAGGGACAGATGATGATGCAGCGAAGGACTATGCGCTCAAGACTATGGGCAAGCTGTGGCAAAACTGGAAAACGGACCTGAACAAGAAATATGTTCAGAAGGGATGCACGCTGTTTACAGAGTACGGGAAGATAACACCAGCCTAGTGGGATGAGTTCGTTGCCCTAAAGACATCGGCGGAGGAAAAGGAGAAGAGCCAGAAGATGTCTGAACTAGCAAGAAGGAATGAATATCCTTATCATTTGGGATCGACCGGTTACCGTCCAGCTATCAAGTTGAAGAACATCGTCACGCAGCAACAGTCTAGGAAGTTCATGCCAGATAGAGACCGGGACGAGTCGACCTATGCGTTGGGCAACCCGGAGAACTCTGGCCGTGTTCGGGGTGTATCCTCAAAGACTAGCTGGAAGGATCAATTCAAAGAGGATGCTCATACCTACAAGAAGTGTGATCGCTACAAGGAAGAGATAGACTCTCAGGCTAGGGCAGCAGCTCGTGAGGAATGCCATAGATATTGGAGCCAGAAAATGATGCACGGTGGTGCGGTTTCACAGCCCGATCCAAGCTATCCGGTCGACGATGTAACAGAGGATACTCCATGCAAGCTCTTGATTTCGGTCGGCAGAGCAGGAAAGAAAATACAGGTTGCAACTTGGAGGTTCATACTGAGCTGCAGATTTCATTGCCAAGACATTCCGGACGACTATGGCAAGGTAGAGGTCCGGACGGTCAATGAGGCTCACCGGATGCACGAGATCGACATTCCAACACCCGAGGGGATTGTGTACCTTGGAGATGTCAACCAGTTTATAGGGTCACCGTCTCGTCCACCAAGGGACCAAGAACCGAGGGATCCTCCCGTTTCATCACCTCCGCAATCAGAGCCTCCAGTTGCATCACCTCCAACATCAGAGCCTCCTGTTGCATCACCTCCAGTTGAAAAGCAGGCTGAAGAATAATCAGGGCTTGAAAAGCAACAATCAGAACTAGAAATTCTAGAAGTGCCTCCGGCACAACAATCAGAGTCTGCACAATCATACCCTAAAAAGAAAGTGGAGCTTGAAATTGAAGAGATGCATGAACAGGCAATGCCCAATGAACTAGAGCAATTGCAACCAGAGCCATCGCAACCAGAGCCATCGCAACCAGAGGAACCTAAGGGTGTCGATGTGCCAGTGATGGTAAGGATGCACAAGCACAAAGGAAAAATTGCGTCGAAGAAAAGATATATGGTAACGGCATTCCGAGGAAGGGAAAAGATATCAAAGATATCGATTTTGATGATAGAAAATTAACAAGCCTCAAGCAAACCATGGATGACTATCTCAATTATATCAATTGCTCGGATGTGCCACATGAGTTTCAGAATGGCCAACCATTCATCCACGCCTGGCAACTAACAGAAGGACCGTAGCAACTTAGAAGGTGGCATGAATGGTACATCAAGGCAAGCACCATAAAAGGTCTTTCATCATTTACAGTTGCCGTGCAGGGGAACATCTTCTAGAGCGGGCGATGCCTATTCCAAGTCCATTTCTCTGATATGCATGCCCTCTACCATCGAAAGAGGCTCGAAGCCAATTTGGTCGGCATCTGGTGTCTGTAAGTGCATGGCTGGAACGTATTAATAAATCATTGTACCTATATCCGTAGCTAATTTGATCATCCTCTTTTGGAAGGATGAATTACGTGGAAGCCGAAGCAATGCGAAAGCCTATCGGCTACCTAAACACGTGCCAGATAAGTAAGCCGAACCACACCTACATGCTACACGAGAAGAAGCTACCAGCACATGTTCAGGCGATGACTCCCCAAGAGAGGGACGCATACATAGAACAAAGGCATCAGGAAAAGATTCTCGATGTGGCTACTTACGTAGCTCTAGCACTTGAATCTATGCAGGACAAGGAATGCATTTACGCGCCATACGCCTTTGAGTAAGTTTTCATATCCACTACGAGCATATACATATAATCACGGCTCGACTAACAATTTCTTTTGCAGCGACCATTGGATAGTATTTCTTCTCTATCCAAAGTACAATGAAGTCATCATCTTGGATTCTCTCGACAAAGACAGCAATACATATCAGGAAATGCTCAGAATTATCGATCTATAAAATATATACATGGACGATTTTTATTCTTATATATTGTCATGACGTGTTGTTATCTTTGAGGAATCTAAATTAATTATCTTTGCAAACAGTGCATATAAAAGGTATTACTAGCAAGGCGGACAACAGAAAAACTCAAGACAACGCATACTCATCCGCAATAAGTGGCCAGTAAGTAAATTTGGATGCAAACAATACTACTTAATTTTTATAAATGCTTGTGTGTATCCATTTAATTAACTAATATACTTTATAATTGATGTTCAAAGTGTCATAAGCAACCAGTGAGAACTGTACTATGCGAATATTACACCTGCGAGTACCCTAGGGTCAATGGTAGATATTGCACGAATTACGATGATGTAAGTACAAACCGTCAATACGCTTGTTAAGTTAATCGCTAACTTGCATTATTGTGAACAATTTCCTTAATTTGTCATGATCTGGATGTAGCTTCCAAAAATTCCCAAGTCTGAAACGGAGCTCGATGGTAAATCCATTCAGAACATACAGCGGGACATGTGCTACTTCATCCACCGTGAGTGCGCACATCAGCTTGGGAGGTTTTTCGACCACGATGGAGTTTTGGCCCTGTCGGAGAACGAATATCTGTCTAACTGGAGCAGGAGCGTAATATAGCTAGGTTTCACGTATGTATCGTCGGTCGGGTTGTAAGACATTCAACTACTTGTATATGTGTCGTCGGTCGAATTTTATCTATCTTCATATAGGTGCTTCGAAATTATATATATGTGTGTGTATATATTAATCTTCATATATTCTTTCCGCGTGCATGTATATTAATTATCAATGGTGGCTGCACAAAAGAGAATATACTTTATCGGTAGCTCGATTAGTTATATCATTGTTGACGTAAAAACACGACGGCCTGGGAGATCTGCTTAGCTCCAGTGCAGGTCCAAAATAATAATGAGATGCGGGCGTACCAATCAGTTTGATCCTGCAACTGACAAGATATGTGAATAGCAGATAAAACAGCCAATCGGCTGACAAGCCGATGGAGTGATTCCAGCCGATGCCGATACCAGCCGATATCCAGTATAGATCTTGATACTTGAGTAAATAATGATATAAAGATAATCGATTGATGATAATGCAATAAAACACTAATATAATCCAGTAGAAACCAATTGGCTAGTAATGATAGATTGAATAAGCACTGATCCGAAGGTTGAAGCATTCATTGACTGGAGGTCCGATGTCAATAAATCCAAATGATTAGATAAACAGTGGACCCTTTGTTGCGATCGGCTAAATCCAAATTATATGTAATCCTTATGAGCCGATACAACGTCCAGATAACTCATCGGCTGAAACCCCGATGAAACCCTTATTGGCAATCAAGAAGCAGGCTAGAGATTATGGTTCTAAGCACGACTTAGTAGATCAAACTTAACTGATGCAGCACTAAGTATGAAAAAAACATAATATCCAGACAATCAAGCTTTTGACTGATTTTCAGGGTCGTGGATACATTATATAATCTAAGCCAACAAAGTAATCTAGCCCATATCGACAAAACCCTAGATGGAGATCGGCCGATGCAAGTAGAAAAAATTATCAATGTAGATTATGTAATGTATATGATAATTCAACGACTTACATGAACAAGATTACAGTGTCGAAGCGATGGAAGCACTAATCCCGATAACGCAAGCCGCCATAACAAGCCTTACCCCTCGTCGGAGATCGAAGTCGATGCAGCCCAAATTGAAACAAGAACTCGTCGAAAGTAAAAAGGTAAAAGGTGGCGATGCGCCGAAGTTGTATTGATCGAGAGATAATTTACATGAACCCCGGGTGTACATATTTATACCCATGGGTAGATACTAGTCCATATCGGACACGACTCAAACTTTCCTAAAGATAAAAGGAAAATATAAAGTCCTTATTAGACACTAAACACACTTTCCTAAAGATAAAAGGAAACTAATAGACTCTTTTTAATTAATAGATAAACTTGCCATACCGCATCCTTCTTGAACTCGGACTTTTCTAGATAAGCTTGATCTATCTCCTTAACCGAATCCATCAAGAATACAACTGTTGGCGATATGATAATGCCCATCGGCCGATTCCAGAACTCTAAAGCCGATACTAACTCTAGGCCGATGATGACTTCGAGGCTTACCAAATTTCGTCGTCAACAATCATCCACATGTGACTCTAAAATATACGAACAAACAAAAGAAAAAATAATATGTAATATTGTTTCAATTTTTTATAAAAATATTACATCTTCGCAGGCGGGCCACGTGTCCTAAAACAGTGTAAGCCGCCAGAGAAGAAATATCTTCGCTGGCGGCCGTCTTAAGCAAGCTGCCAGCGAAGATATGTCTTTGCTGGTGGCCGACGTAAGATCTTGATCTTCACTGGCCTTTGCTTTGTGGAGGCGCCAAATGCCACCAGCGAAGACCCGAAATGGCCGCCAGGAAAGATTGTTTCGTAGTAGTGTTATTTTCAAACTTAGTTTAGTTTTTAGAGCAGCAGTATTAATATGATCAGGAATTTCATAATGATTTACAACTTTTTCCTAATATCATAATTCTCAACCATTATATAAGCTTTCATATTTTTACACCAATAAGAAAAATCAAGTCCATAAAAAACTGTGGCTTAGTTGTGAATTTTTTAGCCATGGCTAAAACCAAAGATCGGTTAAGATCAAAAAAAAGAAAACAAGACTCTGATACTACTTATAGGATCACACAACAAGAACTAAGCCAACCAGAAGGGGTAAGTCATTAGAATACTTAAACACCAAAAACTTTTAGCAGAACTAAAAGTTACTCTCGTATGCGGTGAAGATCGGTCAGACTTCAAGTCTTGCGCCAGTTGGACCGCGCCTATACCGTCGGTCTGATCGGTGTAGATTGGCTGGTCTAACCGCTAATAACCTGTCGGTGTGACCGCCGAAACCTAACCAAACACAAATCAAAGATATCTCAAACGTGAATTGAACTTTATTGCTTCTATTCGTGTTTCCAAAGTGAAACAACAATACTCCTCACACACATAGTCTTCGCAGTACTGTAGCACTACATACTCTTCCTCAAATTTTCTCCTCCAATTTTCTTCGTCGTATACTGACGTTTGCACGTACACCTAGTGAAGCTAGTTGCGAAGATCTCTCCGTAAGTCTAGTCTCGATCCACTGTTGACCGAAGTTGATCTCCAAGAATTTTGACTCTATTCACCTTCTCACATGTTATCCTGACCATACTAGACCGTTTCTTTTGTAGCATATTCC
This sequence comes from Oryza punctata, assembly GCA_000573905.2. Classification (NCBI taxonomy): domain Eukaryota; kingdom Viridiplantae; phylum Streptophyta; class Magnoliopsida; order Poales; family Poaceae; genus Oryza; species Oryza punctata. Next base: position 21,513,820 of record CM002490.2, on the reverse strand, counting down.
TGATCCTCACCATTAATTAAGGCTGATCTCAAATCACCTGCACATAATCAGACAAAGCAATCGTTCCTGGGTATAGATATCACAACATGACCCACATTAATCACACACATTTACACCAAGATCCACTTAACTTTTCGAACCAATTTCATTAAAATAGTTATTTGCAAAGCCAATCGTTCCATCGAAAAATTAATGGAGACAATGATTTCACAGTGCTGACGGGCGACGATGTCTGCTCATCCTCTCTGAGCGATGGCATCATGGCAGGCAGGCAGCAGCAGTGCAGCGTGGCCAGGGTGGTGGTTTTGTAGTCAAACAAAGGGGAAATTTAGGAGGGGTGCAACAGCTATTTATAGAGATTAGAGAAGATGAGAGATGAACAGCTAGGAGATGGAGAGATGACTTCAGAAATTAGTGAAACGGTTCTGTCAATTGAAGAGAATTCAATTTTTGGCATTGAAGAGGAGAAATTAATCAGAACAAACAGATTTACAGGGAATTTGGAGAGACGGCATGGCTTTCATGGTGGGAAGCAGTAACTGCTTAAGTAGGAGCACAACGTGCTTGGCTTGTATGGAGTGGTGGGGATGCGAAAGGTGGAGAGGTGGCTGAAAAACTTAAAAAATGAATCTATCTCATCAATTTGATTCAATTTTTGGTATTTAAAACAGAGATTGATTAGGGACATAAAGACAGTGCTTGATGGAGGAAGATGGACACAAAAACAGTGTCGTGACTGAGGAAGATGAAGAGAGCTTGGAGAGGAAGGGTCACCATGAGAATACAAAAGGGTGGGGGAAGCTCAACGACAGTGAATTGAAATGCCTCCTGCTGCCCTGCAGTGCAGCAGCCAACAGGGCAGTACCCCACAAGATGCTGCAGAAAGTACAACTCATGCACATCAAACCACATCTTTTCCAGGACAAACAGACTGTCAACTGGTTTAACCTTCTTATGCTACAGCCTAGGATGCCAACTCAGTGTTTTGTTTTTATTATGCATAAGTGAAAGAAACAACCTTCTTAAGTACACAAATAATGCTAACACTCCCGATTCACAAATCAATTGGTATTGATATGCTTGGTATGTTATGTAGTACTGTACCTCAGAATTTATATGCTGTCAACCGTAATTTGAGGGCTCATTCGGATCACAGACTTTCCGGATATTTTTTTATAGAAAACCAGTTCCTAATAATTTGTAACTGTATATGCATTCGGAGCATAGGATTTACTCTATTCTTTTCCTGAGAATTGTTGCAAAGCACCATCGTTTGGTCTAAAAAGTTGATGTTAAAATATTTTTAACGTAATTTTTTAAGCGTTCGCTTTCAAGTCGCTACGAACAAATATATGAAAGTTTTAATACAGATTAATTTTTATTTTTTAATAAACCGTTTTGGTTTATTAGCCAATACGGTAATCGATGGGAGCCGTAGCTTTTTAGTACTTTTGAAATAATTCCATAGAAAAAAACAATCCTCTCTAACCTCATTTTTTTATGCTGAGCACGCATTATGACCGAGGCAAGAAAGAAATAATCAACTCAATTGGCCACTGTAACAATGGTTTATTGTTCATTGGTCCACACATCGTATGCTTGTACCGTCCAAGTACAGTAAATTAGATAATATAATATATTACGTTATAGCTTTTCGTAATTAATAAAGATTCTTGAGTTTTTCCTTCGCACTATCCGAACGATGTTTTTTTTTAGTTTTTTTTATGTTTTCTAATTCTCTGTTTCACAGCTACAACCTTATCATATTTCTATGTTGTATTCCGAATAAACCCTTGTGCTCTAAACCTTCATTGAAATTCCTTGTCATTTGATGGCTAGAAGGATATAGAAGCACCTCTCTTTCACGGTTTTACCATTAATGGTCTTCCACCTATAATTCAGATCAAATATTTTTATCCTCAAAAAATTAATACCTTAACTTAATTTGATTATTATCTACATGATGCATGTTTGTGCAGGATTATGGACTGTTAATGCACAAACAAACCATGATGATCTAGGGAGTGTATTACACATAATTGTGTGGTACGCCACAAAGCATCAGTGCCACTACAAAATTAGCAGTGTAATTTAAACGAAATTAAATTTGGAACACGACAGCAGACCATATCTTGATCTCCTGGACCACCGCACTGTCCAGACAGTACAAATAAGCAAACCCCCACATTACCAACATCATCTATGGGAATGAAAGAGTTTGGATTCAGAATTTTGCATAAATACTTACTACTAAGTGCCAACTGCTGTAAGATGTTATGATGCACAGGATTTGTGTCCAGGAAGACTATTTTCCAAAATTAGAAGAAACATAGAAAAACACGATGGCAGGCGATATACGTTGAAGATAGCATCTGAAACACTTTTTTTTTTTGGAGGAAAATTACTGTAGGAGAGTCTCGATACCATGAAATTCAGGGCGGTGAAGCTAGCAGTAGAACATGAGTCTCTTCACATTGTCTCTGAGCTTAGGTAGCGGCACAGTCTGCCACGGATTGACCCTGTACATAGTCGTATCTGACCTCTCAAGGTACAGCCTGCCTCTATATGCTGCGAGATGTGCGTAGTAAGCCGGTGGGACAAGAGAAACTGGCCTGGTGCACCGAGCAAATGTGTAGCAAAGATTGTGTATCAGCTGCTGCACTTCGTCGGAACGGAAATTATTCTCATCCCACAGAACATGATAATGAGTTGGCCGGCTCGTCCCCTTGGTGCCCCAGTGGCTGCACAGGTAGAAATTAAATTCCCTTGGGTGTGTAATCACCGTGTCCACAACTGTTCCTGGTGGTATGTTCTGATCAGAATATTGTGATGAGCTGCCATTCCTCTCCCTGTGGAAGAGTCTAGTGTGATGCCTCTTCTGAACTACGATGAATGTGATCAAGGGTTTGTAACCCGGATACCTCGAACAAGTTGTGCGCACTGCATGCATCTCCTCCTTCAGCACCTTGTAGAACTGTGTCTCGCTCACACCATCTCTGAAGAATATGATTCTGCCTGGGAGTTTCCCCACTTCTTTTAGAAACTCTTCAAGTAGTTCACCAGCCATAACATCCAGTTGCTCAATGATTTCTTTCCGGTGTGTCTGTGATCTCATCCTAGAGATGTACTTATTTGCTGACGGCCAATTCATGCTTGCAACTACAGCAACCACTGATGGACTTGAATCATCAAGGGGATGCGGGTGTGTGACATCAGCACCCATGAACATCACCGGCTCCTCCAACGAAAATATTCTAGGAATTTGGCATGGCAAGCTGCTGTATAGGGCAATATTGCAGCCACCGAGTTTCGCATTGATCTTCAAAGCCAAATTCGTCAAGAATTGGGAGGTCAGCTTGCTCAAGTTGGAGTAAAGGCAACATTGTGTCACAACACCAATGGATGTTTCTGCAATTCGCTTCAGATCAGCATAGCCTTGGTGCCTCCTCTCCATGACACAGATTAGCAACTGCAAGTTGCCTGATGCAGCTTCTTGAATTTTCTTGAGCTTGCCCTCCAAAATTCCCACGTTATTGAGTAGTTGAATCCTCTCAAATATTGGGCTGATAATGGTCTTCTTGTTTAGCAGAATTCCTAGCTGCTCACACCGATTTGATAGCTGGTTCACAAATTTTGTAATGCAAAAGTGATGCTCCGGGGTGCCACCAAAACTTATCAAGGCCCAACTCTTGATCTTGGAACCCTCTGCAACATGGCTATCCAGAAAGCTCCACTGTCGATCAAATCGGACTGGTGTTATGTCCTTGATGCGCCCACTGTTGCCAAGCTTTAATTTTGGTGGCAAGAGAACTCTCCCAGAGAGTTCCGTCATGTGTTTTGACACTTGGAGATTAAACTGATCAGCATAAATATTGCTGCGATAAAAGAAAGGTAGCTATGCTTACGTTTATGTGATTTCTATAGCTCAAAACTGCTGCAAAAGAAAATGACAAGAATGAAGAACCATACCTTCTTGCATGAAATGCACCTTCGACAACACCCTTTATGATTCCCTTTCTTTCACTTGGTCTTTCACAACCCATTTTCAGAATCCTAGAAGTCTGTTCATCAGACAGCTTGCCAAGAAACTTCTGGCCCTCACAAACTACGCAAAGCTCCATTGGCACATAACATGGCTTGCTCCTGCCAATCTGCAAGCAAGGAAGGTTCCTGAATTGTATATCATGGTTATAGTGCTCCTTGAAGTAATCCACTACCATAAGATCTTTCCCACTTCGGTCGCGAAACTTGAGGTTCTCTGTTGTCTCCTTAGTCAAGCTATGCACATTGTACCTTTGATTAGTCTCACGATGGCACACAAATACCCGGATATTTTTCAATGCTTTCTCCACCTCCCTGTGCTCCTCTTCTGCCAAAGCCCTTGTTTTCTTCTGTGGAAGGTCCTTCAAGAAGTCACAGCGCTTTTGCAAGTATGAAATTATGCCTGTGCTCTCGTGGAAAGCTGAGAGTGAGAGATCAACATTAAGGGCAAGGCCTTGCTTGGTTGGCCTCAATCTCTGAAAGAAACCTCTTAATCCAACAACACCACCACCAATGTCCCTTGCTTCCCCCATGGAGCGTGCATACAGTGACCGACCCACAAGGATAGAACTTTCCATAGCACCTTCACGCAAGATAACATCCAATGCATGGAGGTAATCTTGTGGAAGAGGGATGCCATCCTTTTCCTCTTTCAGATATTTGTTCAAGTCCTCACCACATAACTTCGAAACCAACCGAACATTCACTTTGAAAGTCTTGAGTTTCTTTTTGTCAAGCATGTGGCCAGTATCCTCTTTAACTACTGAACATCGTGCTAATGCAACTGGGAGGCTGACAAAGAACTCAACCCTGTCCTCCTGAAATCGAACAGGACTATATAAGTTCTTGCGGCCATCAAAGGCTGGTTGGGAACCCGAGAGAACACTTGAATTTTCTTCAACTATTTTTTTCTTGATCATTCTTGCTGTTTCTTTTGATGGACGCGGTGATATATCAACATTGTAATGGAAAATCTTCTGGTCGGGATCAAACTGGACAAGAAAATGGTTTGCAGAAAGAGGGATCTCGGCCCCCTCAACACCACCCATGTCAGGTCTCCGTGCTATTGCATTATCCTGCGGTGCAACAGTAAACTTCTCATGGTTGTTTACATGATTTACCTCCATTTCAGATGTTTTTCTTTCATTTGCGAAGCACATTTTCTCCTGAAGCGCCTTGGCATCTGTTAGCAAATCAATACCTTCACGTAAGGAGCCAGAAGAAGAAGAAATCTAAACAGCTTTACCGATGATTAAATCTAGAGAAAATTATAAATCAAAAGACAAGGTTAGTGGGAAATATCATTCAATAATAAATTAATAAGTAGAATAATCAATTCTATGGCATGCACAAACACCAAGATAATGGTACATCATTGGTTAAAAAAAGGGAGTACCTTCCTAAAAGATGGTCAGACCCTTCCTTGAGAGGGGAAGGGGTACTAACTTTCAAAAGAAAAGGTATCATCAACAATCACACAACATTGGCTGTCTCAGGTAAGTACAGTATGATAAAGACGACACATGATGAAACATAATAATCTAAGCATGAATCCATAAAACCACAGCTTCCTAAGAAAACTTGCTGGCACTGAAGCATTGATCACAAAATACTGTTGCAAATCATCCTTCTATGACCATTATAATAACCGTTGCTACGATACATCAACCACTACTTGATATATATAAAGACATTATCGGAAGAAGAGAAAAAAATGAGCTAAAACGCAGGGTAAATGGATCAAGAATCCAACAAAAGCAACAGCAGCTAGCGTAGCATGGACCATGGAGTAGATGATAGCAGTTGAGATGAACTAGTAGTAGTTATTGTGTTTGCACGCTGCTTTGTGAGGTGTTAAATGGGTGGCCGCAGCGCAATGCGGCGGGAGGTAACCAAGAAAAAGGCGCGCCTTCCTTACCCCTCGGGAGCGGCAGCAGCGCGGCGGTTATGGCGTGCGGCGGCGGCTTCTTCGATGGCCTGTGCTTCCACATTGAGCCCCTCGGCGCGGCGCCGGCCGTCTTGGGTGGCTTGCCGTAGAACGTGGCGGCGGCGACCTTGGGGAGCAGGGGCAGCGGCGGCGGTGGCGGCGGCGGCGGCGGCGGCTGCAGGTACAGCAGCACCGGCGGCGGCAGCGGCAGCGGCAGCGAGAGCGCGCCGTTGATGTGCGCGTGGCTGGTGGCGCCGTTTATCGGCAGCGGCAGGAGCGCCGGGTAGGCCTGGATGATCGGGTGCTGCCTATACCCGCTGCCGCCGCCGCCCCTCCACCTCCTCCGCCCGTTCGCGCCGCCGCCACCACCACCATTACCACCTGTACCTAATCCACCACCACCTCCGCCGGCGTTGTCCTCGTTCTTGGCCACCAACCCCTCCCGCTCCCCCTCCATGGCCGCGCGAGTCGGCAGTAACCGCTTTAACCTGTCCGTGCGCAGCTTTTTGGTGGTAGTAGTGAGAGTATCAACACGCCATGGCAGCAACTTGTTCTTGAGTGCCGTTTCTTGCCTCGGAGAGAGAGAGAGAGGGGAGGGGGGGGGGGGGGGGGGGGGGGTTGGGAGGAGGTTCTTGGATGGTTGCAAGGTAGGGGGGCAAAAAGAAGGGAAGGTTGGAGAAGGGGGGGGGGAGTGGAGTTGTAGTACTACTTGAGAGTGGACTGAAGTGGGAGCGAGATGGGGTTGGTATTAATGGGGTGGCAGACACAAGCACAGTCAAGAAGCAGAGAGAGAGAGAGCGCGCGCGCGCGCATCTGTTCATCTGCTGTGTGTGTGCAAGGGAAGGTGGGGAAGGGAGCCAAAGGTCTGTTTGCATTACAACAACTTGCAAGCAGAGAGTAGTAATAAGCGTGCGATGCAACGCTATCCATCCTCGCTGCTGCTGCTTTAAAAAGTTTCCTCCATTCTGCTGCTTCTGCTACTGCCCTCCTGCACCGTCTTCCGAAATTCTCAATGTGCCAAGGGGGGATAATTTATGGCTGCAGTTAAGAGAAGCTCCCTCTGCGGCTCTACCCCCCACCTCTCTTTGGTGCCTCCCTCTATTCCCTCCCCTCCCTCTCAGGTGGTAAACTGGTAGTACTAACAGCGATGAAACATGTAACTATTGCCTCGAACTAAAAAAAGTACTTCACGATAGTTTAGCATAGATTCAGATTTTTTAAAAAATATATATATAGTGTCCCATATTAAATATTTTATGTGTATGAGTGCTGAAGTGGAGTGATAGTTGAGGGATGAATAGAGAGAAATGAGGGTTGGTCCTGAAAATTTAAATAATTAGGTGCTCAGGGCGGGGAAAAAATTAGAGGCCTAAAATTTTTTATGTATACATATGTATGGATATTATTTTTTTATTTTTTAATTATACGAAAGACACATATGTGCACACACAGCACTTATCGACGACGCACTCATGCATGAGTCTACCCCCTAAATTAACACTACAGAGAGAGACAAATGAAATATTGCTGACCTGAATAAATTTCTCTTGAAAGCCGTCTCATCTATGCATAATATTTTTGGGCATTAGGATGTAAAATGGAAGGAATATTTAACTAACACATTAGTAAACATAAAGTAAACATAAAACTATGGTTAAGTGATAATTGAATAGCAAACCAAAAATACTTAAAAAGATTTCAAAGCCGGTCTTCTCAAGTGTATAATATCTAATATGGCTCCTAAAAATTTAAAAAGCACGAAGATTGTGCTATACATAGTGAGGCACTAATTATCAGATATTTTTTATGAGTTTTCATATTAGCCAGAAAACTCTGATCATTGATTGATTAGATTGTTTGTGTTTTATCTTCACCATAGATTGTGCAATCTTATAGTACGTGTTTCGTTTGTGGGCTTATTTTAAAGTTTATTGAATCTACTATATGATGGGGAGCATCTTGTGCATATAGTTTGATATGTTCTTCCATTGGATAAGTCGGTTGTGGAGACTCGATGTTGATGATCCTTTAGGATGACCAAACCCATCGCAATCAGTACACCACCCCTCCGTTGATTATCACCCGAGCCGAAACACGGTTGACCTCATCGATAAGGCTATCCCATGCAAGCGAATCAAGAACACAAGCAATAGAGTGGAAGATGCTATCTGAATATATTGTGAATATAAGATGAATCTCACAAAATTGGGTTTCACACACCGATCTAGTGGTGAAATTGTAATGGCGGAATAATCTAAGCAAAATCCCCACCCTAATTTGATGATGGCTACTGATTAAAAAGGTTCTAGGGTCATCTAGGGTTGCCCTAGGACACACCCCCTTGGGTTTAGCCCACGACATAATTACAAGGCCCAAGACCCAAATCAGACTCGGACTGGATGAGATACGTGAATTATTTTGTAGATTCCCGACAACTAAGAAGGAATTTTGACGTGGGACCAAATACAGTTGAAAGTAGACTCCATAATCTTTCCAACAAGTACTCATGATCAGCGAGATTCATTCTAGATCATCGGTTAGGTCCGTTTGACGTTGATGCTAGCACAAGACCCGAATCTGAATCCAAAACGTGTGGAACTTTATCCCGTGTCATCTATTGACCGAAAGTGACGTGGTGATGTAGCAATAGAGTTGGGGAAGATTTTGGTTTGGTTTCCAATCAACTTCTTTGATCATCCAAGCACTTCGTGAGCCCACACTCCTTTCCTTCATCCACGAAAGTATTTCTGCAAACGAGAAGAAACAATATAGTAAGTTCAAACATGTAGTAAGTAAATCTAATATAGAAGATATACACCTTTAGCTTGTTTATGTGTAACATAAGAATGGTTATACCCGATTCAGTGATGTCCATATTGTTGACGGTCGTTAAGTAAAAACATTAACCGTCAACTCCTGCATAAAAGATATCAAATGTACTATCAAAACTTAGTGGTAGGAGTTTACTACTAACCACTTCCACTAGTAAGTAAATATATGTGTGCAGGTCATTTAAGGAAAAAATACACCCGCTATGCATCGAAAGTGAACCTCTGGCCAATGACGCGCGAGTACAAGGATTGGATGGCTCGCTTGACAGTCGAAACCAACTTAAAGAGGGGCCAAACCATCTTAACCGCCATAGTGACCAACCAGTCAGTCTCCTAGCCAAAGGAGAGGCCAGGAGGTGAGGCCCAGGGATCGGCCGAGCCGCCACAGGCGCCTCTGATCCTAGCCATCCACGTGGACGTCGCTAATGGCCTCCCAATGACGGTTACCTGGGCACCGACCTTCCAAACCGACCAAGAACCGTCATACTCATGCTATAAAAGGAGGAGGCCTTCACACTTCCAAAATGCACAATAAAGTAGAGTACAACTCACTTTTAGATGTTCAGCTCCACTTTAGTATGTTGGCTTGATTAGAGACTGAGTGGAAGCTTCGGAAGGAGTGCCCCAAATATCGGAGTTTTCTCCGAAGCTTTTACGGAGGAGCATCGGGGTTGCTGGCATTCTTTTAACGAAGTTCCGAAGAAGTACCAGGATTGTCGGCCTTCTTCTCTCGCTTGTACCTCAGTAGTGTTGATGGTCGTTAAGTACCGATTTCGACTATCAACTAGTGTTAACGCCAAAATTTGGTAAGATTTTTAGTGGATTCGGTCAAGGAAAGAGATCAATCAACCGATGGGAGTTTATCTAGAAAAGACCAAATTCAATAAGGAATCATGAAGACCACGGCATGATAGTTTAGTTAGGCAGGGTTTAGTAGTTTTCTTTTTTATCTTTAGGAAGTGCTTATCTAGTGTCTGATTTAGGACTTGTATCTTTCCTTTTATCTTTAGGAAACTTATGTCATGTCCGATATGGACTAGTATGTACCTATTGATGACGAAATTTGGTAAGATATGGATCGGAGTTGAGAACAAATCCGAAGCGGATTTGAAGGAATAGTGTGCATCGGCTGGAAGGTGTATCGACCGATTCCGAGTTGGAAACAGTTAGCCGATATGAGTAGAACTCAGTAAAGGGAGCCGATACAGTCATTGTCGGTTTCAAGATGAAGGCTTCAGAAATATTGTTGTGCAAGGATAGAGTCCATTATAGAAAATTGTATCTATTAATTAGGAATATTAATGTCGGTTTCTAGAGATTTGGCAAGATTCTACCATAAGGACTTGTTCGTACGGTTTTGTAACTTAGGAAATGTTGAGTCGTGTCCGATATGGATAAGATTGTACTATGGGTATAAATATATGCCCAGAACCCTGTAAGAAACTAACACACATTCAATACACTTTAGGTGCATCGCCACCTTTTCTTTTCAGTTACTTTCGACGAGTTCTTGTTTCGAGTTAGGGCAACGGTTTTGATCTCCCGACAAGAGGTAACACTTGTCACAGCGGGTTGAGTTATCGAGGTTATTATGTCATTTTAGATGTGTTAATCTTGTTAATTCAGGTCACTGGTTATCATATACTTTAATTAATTTATATCAATGTTTAAATTTATCTATATCGACTAGGTCTTTCTCACGATTTCACCGATATCAGCTAAATTGTTTTGTTGGTATAGATTAGTTAAGGTATCCACCAGCCCTAAAATTAGTCAAAGACTTAATTTCGTTGCATACTTTGTGATGCATCATCCCTAACAGTGCTTAGAATCATAAAAACTAACATGTCTTTGATTATAATAAGGGTAGAATCGGAGTTTCAACCGATCTTACCTGATATAGATGATTTAATATGCTTAGTTTATCAAATCATCTTATGTATGCTATATATGCCCCTTACATAGATATATCACTCTATATAAATATATTTGACATGCATGAAGTATATTTATTCAGATCGATATATGTATATAAGGCTGCATCAGAACAATACCTGATGTCCTATATACTATCTTATCGGCTACAACTTAAAACATGAGCAACTCCTGTATTTATAGCCGATACGATATAGTTTGTTTGCTTTTTGTTATTATCAATAATACACCTGACAATAGATTCATACCAGATAGCATCGGCTAGGTTAAAGACGATATGTCATTGGCTTTCTAGCCATTCGGCTATTGTTTCTTGACTTAATTATCCATCTTTTTCTTGTTAGTTGCAGGATCAAACCAACTGGCATGCCCTGAACCCGAAAGTCAAGATTTGGACCAGCACAAGAGTTAAGCAAATCTCTCAGGCCAGTGTGTGTTTTTCGCATCAACACGCTTTTGCACGCCCCGTGGGACACGGACCGTTTATCATGACTCCAATGACGGATGTTTCTGAAGATAACGTCGTTCTAGTCACTGTTGATAATCTGTCCGATCAGCAAAAAGCGGAGATGGAACAGCTTGTCCAGCAAATGAAGAAGATGTATCTTGGCTCTTTCAGCATGACTCGGCAAGGTAAGGTGATTAAAACAAGATTGAGTTGTCGAATCCTAAAGGAGAAGGAAGCACCAAGAAGGCTGAAGACAAGCAAGATGAAACTAGAGAGGAATTCAAGCCAACATTACATGATCAAATAGATTCTACTGTGCATCATGCCTTATCAACTAGTCTGGAGTATTAGTTAACACTTTGATAGGCATGATCAAGTCAGTAGTGGATGGATCAATTGCTGAGGAAAAGACCAAGGGGCCAACATATTTCCCAAATCATATCTTCCCACCTTATAGGACCGTGAAGACCGAATTAGGCAGTGTACAACATCATATGGACTCTACATCGGCTCTTGTTACATCAGGTCATGTTCCCACATTGTTAACAAAGCAGCCGATGATAGGGGGCAGACTTCTAAAACTTTAACTCAAAAGTAGTTGACTCAATTGTTAAAGATGAACTAGCCAGTTGTAGAAACTCAGATTCCATGGATCAACCTGTGTTAAGTCAACACCCGGTGGCCTCTCAAACAATTCAACAGCCAATTGGGGCATCAAAGTCAATCGGGTTACAATGTGCCACTGCAGATCCTCAAATCTTTCAATACCCGTTTTCTCAGCAAAATCTGGGTTATAATCAATTTCAGCCACCATCATCAATGCCATATCGACCAGGAGGATCCCCTGTTGCTCAGTTCCCACCTCAACCAATATATAACCAATATGAGAAGCAATATGGAGGAGGGGTACAACAACAGCCTTGGGCCGATATGATAGCTGATGTCATGAGAGAACAGTTTTGTCTTAAGCCCAAGAATAGTGGGATTATGTATTAGCATCCATATCCAGAGTACTTTGATAGAGTTCCTTTGCCAAACCGATACAAAATACTAGATTTTTCAAAGTTTTTTGGGCAGGATAATGTTTCAACTTTTGAACATATCAACCGATTCCTAGCTCAGTGTGGTGAGGCATTGGCTACAGAGGCTTTGAGGGTTAGATTATTCCCATTATCTTTGTCTGGATCGGCTTTTGCTTGGTTTTCTTCCTTACCATACAATTCTATGAGAAGTTGGGCCGATCTTGAAAAACAGTTTCATAAATATTTCTTCAGTGGGATTCAAGAGATAAAATTATCAGATTTAACATCCATAAGGTAGAATTCCAACAAGTCAATGCCTGATACATCTAGAGATTCAGGGATACAAGGAACGGATGTTATAACTTGAATTTGACTAACTCGCAGTTAGCTGATTTGGCTTTCCAGGGGTTGTTGGCGCCGATAACAGAAATATTCTATTCACAAGACTTTGAGAGTCTGACTCATTTGGCACAGAAAATATCGGACCATGAACAAAGATTCCAAGAAGCTAGGAAGTTTGGCAATAATAAAAACAATATTAATAATATTTATAGCTACGCATCTGATTCAGGAGATGAAGACCCAGAGATTGGCTTGGCAGAGTGGTCAAGGAATAAAAAAACTGTTGTTTGCCAGTGGGTGAAAAATGCTGGAAAAGAAGAGAGGTATGATTTTGATATCAACAAAGCCGATAGGATATTTGACTTGTTACTTCAAGAGAAACAGATTCAGCTTCCAGTGAGGCATGTGATTCCATCGGCTGAAAAATTAAAGAAGAGAAAGTACTTTAAATAGCACCATACAGGATCCCATAGTACCAATGAGTGCAAAGTGTTCAGGCAGCAAATTCAATTCGGCTATTGAGCAAGGAAGGATCAAGTTCAATGATGGAAAAATGGCAATGAAGATTGATGGACATCCTTTTCCAGTTAATATGGTGGATACAAGAGTCGATAATGAGCAAGTCGATAGAAGAGAATATCAGATGAATAAATTCAACTCTACTAGGATGATTAACAAGTATCAGAGAAGATAGGAAAGGCATTATCAAGATGATGAAGATTGTTTTGATCCTCATTGGGGTTGTGAGTTTTTCAGATTCTGTTGGAATGAGGGTATGAGATTACCATCAATTGATAATTCCCCATGTTGTAGTGCTCTTGATGTGAGGCATGTGGGGAGTTCTTGTAGACAAAGCAATATAAGGAGTGAGAATCGACTAGTTCAGAAGAAGTTGCCTGTTCATCAGAGATTGGGACCAATTCATCAAGACTATTTTGAAGAAGAGATTGTGGATGAGCCTAGGAATGAGAATCCGCAATGGTGTCCATCTGGTATTTTTACTAAGAATCAAAAAAGGAGGATTCAAAGGATGAGAAACAGAGTGCAGATGCAAGAAGTCGAGGAAGAAATTGACCATCGACTAAAGCGTACTAGGAAAGAGTGCACGTTAAGAGTGAAGTAGTGCCAGCCGATGAGGTCCAAGTCGATAAAATGAAAAGTCAAGCATCTGTTAAAGGTAAAGCAGTGGTGGTTTCATCTTCAGAAAATATGTTTTTAATATTACCAGTAGAATATAGTGTAGAACAAAATGGTGAGGATGTATTTGAAGAAACCCTGGCCAAGTAGATACAGTCACGATAGCAAGCTATCTTTGAGAAACCAGAAGGGACAGACCCTCGGCACCTTAAGCCGCACTATGTTAAAGGATTTGTGAATGGGAAGCCAATGTCTAAAATGTTGGTTGATGGAGGAGAAGCTGTAAATTTAATGTCGTAAACAACTTTCAGAAAATTGGGCAAGACTCCGGAAGATTTGATCAAGACTAATATGATATTTAAAAGGAGTTTTGAATGTAGAGTTGACTATCGGTAGCAAGACAATTTCGACCACCTTTTTGTCATTGATGGGAAGGGTTCATACAACCTGTTGTTGGGGAGAGATTGGATCCATGCTAATTTTTGTATTCCTTCAACTATGCACCAGAGTTTTATTCAATGGCAAGGAGACCAAGTAGAAATCGTGCCAACCGATAGGTCAGTTAATGTTGCTAATGTTGATTTAAATGTTTGGGAGATGGAAGGAGTTGATTGCTTGTCAGGAAAGATTTGGGAAGGTGATTATGTAAAAGTGTCTGATTGTAATATACATCTAGTTGGAGATGGAGAACCCAAGCTTCTGCTTTGAAGGTGTTGTGGGTGTTGTGGAGGGATCAAATTTCTACACCAAAGATATAATAGATGATCTTGATGGCAAATTATGACAAAGGTTTATGTCGGCCGATGAGTTAGAAGAAGTTGACATTGGACCAAGTGGTAGACCTAGGCCGACATTTATTAGTGCAAAGTTATTAGATGTATTTAAACATAAATTAGTGGAATTGCTGAAATAATATAGAGATTGTTTTTCTTGAGAGTATTATGAAATGCCAGGTCTTAGCTGATCCATTGTTGAGCATCGGCTCCCTACAAAAACAGGGTATAGGCCATATAAACAGCCTCTAAGAAGATTCAAGCCTGAGATGTATGATGCTATCAAAGCTGAGGTAACAAGACTTTATGATGCAAAATTCATTAGGAGGTCCTGATATGCTGAGTGGGTTTCTGTTGACGACCAAATTTGGTAATTCAAGTATAGGAGATGAAGATAGAATCAAAGAGAATCGAAGAGATTAGATCGTATCGGAAACAGAGTGAGAATCGGTTGTAGTCCGACTCAGCTACGGACAGGATCGACAGAATCAGAATCGGACAGGGTTAGCCGATTGAGCCGATTTCAGTAACGTCACTCCGTACACGTCATCGGGTTATGTTAAAGTGATTCATACGGATTGCCGTGCACGGATAGAGTCCTGAGGAGGCAATTGTATCTACTAATTAGGTTATTTTATATAATTTCCTTATAGATATTCCCGGTAAGAGTCCGCCTAAGGGACTTGTTCGTTAGTTGGATTTGTATTAGGTTAATGTGAGTCGTGTCCGTGATGGACAATGTTTCTATTTTCGGGTATAAATATAGCCCGAGGTCTTGTAAATAATAACAACAGGCGTTCAATCAATCTCGGCGCATCGCCACCTTTGTTTTCTATTTTCCGACAAGCTTGTGCTTTCGAGTCGTGCTGCATCAATTTGATCTTCGACGAAAAGGTATATCTTGTCATGGCGGTTTGCATCATTGAAGTTAGTGCTTACATCTTCATGACACTCTAACTCTATCTTGTAGACTTCCGAGTTATCATATATGTCATATAATTTAGATCAACAATGCTATCTTCTTGCATCGGCTAGATTCTTCTTAGGGTTTTGTCGGTATCGGCTAGTTTACTTTGTTGATTCATGTTATATGATGTATCCACCATCCTGATTTGATAACTATTGGCTTGTTTTCTAGATGTTGTGCTTCTTTTATGCTTAATTCTGCATTGGTTAAGTCCAACCTATTAAGTTATTTTAGAATCATGATTTCTAGCTTGCTTTACGGTTGTTAATAGGGATAGTATCGGAGTTTCAGCCGATCTTATCTAAATAGAATATTTGACATAGTTTTATGCTTTGTTTAATGTTCTATATCTAATTCTCATTGCTTTATCATAAGACCGTATCGGAATCATAACCGATATGCACTTAGATCTAGATATCGACTATGACATTAGTTTTATGTAGTCATTATTTCATGTTGCAATAGACTTAAGTAATTTATACTGTCTCGGTTCAGTCCGATCTATACCAATTGCTTGTTTCTAAAGTAATATTGATTCTTTGATTACATAACATTGATATCTACAGCCGATATACTAGTTTTAGGGTTATATTCTATCTTTGATTATACCTTACAGCCGATTCATGCTTTATTGCATCGGCTAGGTCATATACGATATGAAATCGGCTGTCCGGCCGATTGTCTATCGTTTACTAGTATTCTTTGCATATTTCTTCTTGTTGATTGCATGATCAAATCAACTGACACGCCCTTGAACCTAAAAGCTTAATTTTGGACCTACACTAGAGTAAAGCAAACCTCTCAGGCCAATGTGTTTTTTGCATCAACACGCTTTTGGTACGCCCAGTGGGACAAAGTGTCATCATATCTCCAAACATCACCGACGTTTCAGAAGAGAACATCTTGCCGATCACGGTCGAACAGCTGAGCGATGAGCAGAGAGAAGAGTTGCAGCAGATGCTGAATCAACTTCAGAACCAATATCTGCACTCATTCACGGTGACTCGGCAAGGCACAGTTGTACAAAGAACTAAAGTCAAGCTGCCGACAATCGTGAAACAGGACCCAAGAACATCTGGGTCAGGAGAGGAAAAAGACAAGCAAACCAAGGTCGAATCAAGTGATGAAGAACTCCATACACTATAAGATTGCATTGATTCCGCTATGCATCATGCCTTAGTCAACCAGTACGGAGTGCTTGTGAACACTTTGACAAACATGATCAAGTCGGTAGTTGACGGGACGATTGCTGAGGAAAAGGCCAAAGGACCTATATATTTGCCAGACGGCACGTTCCCAGGATACAGAACCGTGAAGACAGACATTGGCGGGAATCAACAGAGTCAGCAACTACTTCAAACCCAGGCACCATCGGCTCCTTACTCTAGCTCAAATATTCCAACAATCTTGACCAGGTCACAGCCGATCACTGGGGGGCAAGCATCAACTCAGCTAACGCCAAAACAATTAATGAATATTCTTAACCCAAAACCGCCAGTTGTCGACACTCATACCAAATTCCTTCGGTTCCAATAACAGCCGATTGGAATTACTCAGCCGATAAGCCAGCAATACAGCACAGAGCACCTTCCATACGTACCACCTCAAGGCATATCGGCTGGTTTCAATCATGTCTATCAACCTAATTCTCCGCGACCTCAGCCGATCCAATATGGCCAGATGGATCCAGTTCAATAGCAATATGGTGGAGCAACACCACACCAACCCTGGGCCGATATGATCACTGACGTCATGAGGGAACAGTTTGGACTCAAGCCGAAGGACAATGGCAACATGTATCGGCACCCGTATCCAGAATACTTCGATCGGGTACCACTGCCAAACCGATACAAGGTGCCAGACTTCTCCATGTTCTCAGGACAAGACATATCTACTTACGATCATGTTAGCCGATTTCTAGCTCAATGTGGTGAAGCGTCGGCTACAGAGGCTCTCAGAGTTAGATTGCTCCCACTCTCTCTATCTGGATCAGCATTCACTTGGTTTTCATCTCTATCATACAACTCTATCAAAAGTTGGGGCCGATCTGGAGAAGCAATTTCATAAATACTTTTTCAGTGGTGTTCAAGAGATGAAGTTATCAGACCTCACAGCAATCAAGCAGAAATCAGATGAATCAGTTCTAGACTACATTCAACGATTCAGAGATGTGAGGAAATAGGTGCTATAGTCTAGCCTTGACAGATTCTCAGCTAGCCGATTTGGCCTTCCAGGGTTTGTTGGCGCTGATAAGGGAAAGATTTTCGGCTCAAGACTTTAAGAGTTTGGCTCACCTAGCTCAGAAGGTATCGGCTCATGAGAAAAGGTTCCAAGAAGCTAGAAAATTCATCAAGAAGTCAAATAATGTCAATAATGTCTACGGTTATGATTCTGACTCTGAAGATGACGACCTAGAGATCAATGTAGCCGACTGGGCTAGAAACAAGAGGACGGTGGTCTGCCAATGGGTCAAGAATTCAGGAAAGGAGGAAAGATTTGATTTTGACATTACCAAGGCAGACAAGATTTTTGAGCTTCTTCTTCAAGAAAAACGGATTCAACTGCCGGCAGGACATGTAATCCCATCGGCTGAAGAATTGAAGAGAAGGAAGTATTGCAAGTGGTATAACACAGGATCTCATAACACTAATGATTGCAAGATTTTTAGGCAGCAGATCCAGTCGGCTATTGAACAAGGCAAGATCAAGATAGATGAATCCAAGAGGCCGATGAAGATAGACGGACATCCTTTTCCAGTCAATGTGGTACATTCTGGATTTAATCGGAATACGGTCGATAGAGGTAATAATTATGCCAAGAACATCAGATCGGCTGGCATGATCAACAAATACCAAAAAAGACGCCAGAGGGAAGAGGAGTCATATTCTCATGAAAGTGAAAGATATTTTGATCCCCATTGGAGTTGGGAATTTTTTAGATTTTGCTGGAATGAGGGTATGAGATTACCGTCTATTGAAGATTATCTTGGATGCAGTGATTCTGATGCACAATTTGTCCAAAGACCAAGCCGACAGAATACAAGTATGCATTGGCCAATTCAGACAAAGTTCCCGGTTCATGAAAGGCTTGGTCCGATCCAGCAGAACGATGATGGAGATGATTCACCAAGAGAGTCCAAGCAAATGCCCGGTGCCCTTCTAGAATTTTCACTAAGAATCAAAAGATGAGAGTTCAAAGGATGAGGAACAGGGCAAAGAGGTGATGTCATCTACCATAAACATGGTTTTTATGTTACCAGCCAAATATGTAGTCGAGCAAGTCGTCGAGCAAGAAGAAAAATCTGCCACCGGCCAAATTGACGCTATCTCCACAGCAAGCTGTTTGTGAGAAGCCCGAAGGAACTGATCATCGGCATCTCAAGCCATTGTATGTTAAGGGATTTGTTAACGGCAAGCCGATGTCAAAGATGTTAGTCGATGGAGGAGCAGTCGTGAATCTAATGCCATATTCAACATTCAGGAAACTTGGGAAGAATTCAGAAGATTTGATCAAGACCAACATGGTTCTAAAAGATTTTAGCGGGAATCCATCTGAAACCAAAGGAGTTTTGAATGTGGAGCTCACTATCGGCAGTAAAATAATTCCTACCACGTTCTTTGTTATTAATGGGAAGGGCTCCTATAGTCTGTTGCTGGGAAGAGATTGGATCCATGCTAATTGTTGTATTCCCTCAACAATGCACCAAAGTTTGATTCAATGGCAAGGAGACCAAATTGAAATCGTGCCAGCCGACAGGTCAGTCAACGTAGCTAGTGCCGATTTATCTATTTGGGAGATGGAAGGAATTGACTGTTTATCTGAAAAAGTTTGGCAAGGATATTACTTAAAAGTTTCTGATTATGCCATACAACCAACAGGAGATGGAGAGCCCCAATTCTTGCTTTGAGGGCGTCGTGGAGGGTTCCAATTTCTACACAGAGGACACTGTTGATGATCTCGATGGCAAGCTAGGACAAGGGTTTATGTCGGCTGATGAATTAGAAGAAATCGACATTGGACCAGGTGACAGGCCTAGGCCGACATATATTAGTAAGGGTTTATCAAAAGAATTTAAATGTAAATTAATAACACTCTTGAAAGAGTATAGAGATTGTTTTGCCTGGGAATATTATGAAATGCCAGGACTTAGCCGATCAATAGTTGAACATCGGCTCCCTATTAAACCCGGCTATCGGCTGTATAAACAACCTCCAAGACGTTGTAAAGCCGATATGTATGATGCTATTAAGGCCGAAATTACAAGACTCTATGATGCCAATTTTATTAGACCATGCCGATATGCTGAGTGGATTTCTAATATAGTGCCAGTCATCAAGAAAAATGGTAAGCTTAGGGTTTGCATTGATTTCAGAGATTTAAACAAGGCTACACCGAAAGATGAATACCTAATGCCAGTGGCCGATCAACTTGTCGATGCAGCATCTGGACACAAAATCATCAGCTTCATAGATGGCAATGCTGGTTACAATCAAATTTTCATGGCTGAGGAAGATATTCACAAGACTGCATTCAGATGTCCTGGTGCAATCGGCTTGTATGAGTGGGTGGTTATGGCTTTCGGATTGAGAAGTGCTGGTGCTAAATATCAAAGAGCAATGAATTATATATTCCATGATCTCATCAGAATGTTGGTAAAAATATATATTGATGATGTGGTGGTTAAATGTAAAGAAGTTGATGAACATATAGCCGATTTAAGACAAGTTTTGGAAAGAGCAAGGAAATATGGGTTGAAGATGAATCCTACTAAGTGTGCTTTTGGTGTATCGGCTAGGCAATTTCTTGGATTTTTGGTACATGAGCGTGGGATCGAAATTCGTCAGAGGAGTATTGAGGCAATCAAAGAGATAAAACCTCTAGAAGATAAAACCAAGTTACATTCATTGATCGGCAAAATAAATTTTGTTCGGTGTTTCATATCAAACTTGTCAGGCCGAATAGAACCATTTACTCCGTTGTTAAGGTCGAAAGCCGATCAAGAGTTTGTCTGGGGAGAAAAGCAGCAGGAAGCATTGGACAATATCAAGGAATATTTAAGTACTCCTCCAGTTCTTATACCACCACAAAAAGGGATTCCATTTAAACTATATTTGTCAGCTGATCGGAACTCTATCGGCTCAGTTTTGATCCAAGAAGTTGAGGGGAAGGAAAGAGTTATATTCTATCTCAGTAGACGACTTTTGGATGCAGAAACAACGTATTCACCTGTGGAGAAATTATGCCTGTGTTTATATTTTTCTTGCATAAAATTGAGGCATTATCTGCTTTCCAATGAGTGCACCATAGTATGTAAAGCCGATGTAGTATGATACATGCTATGGCTCCAGTTTTGAAAGGGCGAATTGGGAAGTGGATTTTTGCTTTGTCAGAGTTTGATCTCAGGTATGAATCGGCTAAGGCAGTTAAAGGGCAAGCGATAGCCGATTTCATAGTTGAACACAGGGATACCAGTATTGATAATGTTGATATTATGCCATGGACTTTGTTCTTTGATGGATCTATTTGCACACATGGTTGTGGTATCGGCTTAGTAATTATATCGCCTAGGGGGGCAAGTTTTCAGTTTGCTTTTACTATCAAACCTTACTCTACAAATAATCAAGCAGAATAGGAAGTTGTTCTCAAAGGATTGCAATTATTGAGAGAAGTTGAAGCCGATGCTGTTGAAATCATGTGAGATTCGTTATTAGTGATAAGTCAATTGTTTGTGAATATGAGTGCAAAAATGATATTTTGATGGTCTACAATGAGAAATGTCAAGAGCTGATGAAGACTTTCAAGATAGTTACTTTAGAACATATCCCTAGGGAGCAAAATGCTGAGGCCAATGATTTAGCTCAAGGTGCATCAGGCTACAACCCGATGTTACAAGGGATTGAAGTAGAAGTGGCCTACATACCAGCCGATGATTGGAGGTTTGATGTTTTCGAATATTTGAAGAACCCTTCCAGATCGGTTTCAAGGAAATTACGATATAAAGCTCTCAAATATGTCATATTGGATGATACATTATACTATCGGACGATTGATGGGATTCTTTTGAAATGTTTGAGCCAGGAAGAAGCAAAAGTTGTCATGTGCGAAGTTCATGAAGGTATCTGTGGGACACATCAATCGGCTCATAAGATGAGATGGCTAATTCGAAGAGTTGGATATTTTTGGCCGACAATGCTGAAGGATTGTTTCAGATATTACAAAGGTTGTCAAGATTGTTAGAAATTTGGAGCAATTCAGAGAGCACCAGCATCGGCTATGAATCCTATTATCAAGCCATGGCCGTTCAGAGGTTGGGGTATTGATATGATCGGCCAGATCAATCCACCATCGAGTAAAGGGCATAAATTCATATTGGTTGCGACTGATTATTTCACTAAGTGGGTTGACGCAATTCCTTTGAAAAAGGTTGACAGCAAATATGCAATTGAATTTGTCAAGGAACACATTATATACCAGTTTGGTTTGCCACAGACAATTACAACTGATCAAGGTTCAATTTTTGTGTCCGATGAGTTTGTTCAATTCGCTGATAGCATGGGGATTAAGTTGTTGAATTCTTCACCATATTATGCACAAGCAAATGGGCAGGCTGAGGCATCTAACAAAAGCTTGATTAAATTGGTCAAGAGAAAAATAGTCGAATATCCCAAGAAGTGGCATACTATTTTAGCCGAAGCATTGTGGTCCTATCGGATGGCTTGCCATGGTGCAATTCAAGTACCTCCTTATCAACTGGTTTATGGCATAAAGTTGTGTTACCATGGGAAACCAACATCGGCTCTAGGAGAATTTCTTTACAAGGTGAGTTGGCAGCCGATGACTATCATAATTTGATGGTTGATGAGTCAGAAGATTTGGTTCAAGCTAGATTGCGAGCTCTTGAGAAAGTTAGGAAAGACAAGGAGAGAGTTGCCAGGCATTATAACAAAAAGGTTGTGCCCAAATCTTTTGAAGAGGGTGAACTTGTTTGGAAATTGGTGTTGTCGATAGGAGCAAGAGATAATAAATTCGGCAAGTGGTCACCGAATTGGGAAGGGCCGTTTCAAATCCATAAATGCGTTTCTAAAGGGGCCTATATGTTACAAGGGCTGGATGGTGAAGTATTTGGAAGAGCGCTTAACGGAAAATACTTGAAGAAATATTATCCAAGTGTTTGGATTGGATCATAAACGGCTGAGTTCTGCCGATTTTTATTAATGGCCGATATAGTTCATATCGCCCTTAGAGTTTTCTTTTTGTCATAATCAGCTGTTTGTTGCCGATGTATGCTGGCCAATATTTGTTGTATCGCCCTTAGTCATGATTAATTTTGCCTTTGTTTATCAACATGCCAAAATTAGGGGGGCATATATCAGACGAAAATGTGGGATTTCAAAGCCAAAACATGTGGGATTTCAAAGCAAAATATGTTAATCGGCATAAAGGATATCAAAGTATGTATGGTACAAAAGGAGTTTTTCTAGTTGATTACCAAGTTGGTTACAAAATTTTTCTAAGTCCCTATTACATGATATTATTGAGAGAGGTAGCGCTGGATAGCCGATATCGCCTTTGTCGAATTTCTTCAACTTCTGCAATTGCTTGGGCGTCTTGCGCATCGGTTACAGGAATAATCTTGAGGGACTTGGTCATGTTGGCTACATTTTTTATAGCCGATTTTAGTTTGGCCTTTTATTCTCCATCAGCCTTCGGGAGATCGGCTAGTTTTTGCTTCTCTATTGCAATATTAGCGTTGCATTCCTCAAGCTTGGCTAGGAGATTGATCCTTTCGGCTTCCAACTGATCTATAGCAGCTTTAATCGGCTCTTCAGCTAGTTGATCAAGTTTGGTTTTCTCAACATACACGAGTTGCCGATTTGCTTGAATTGTAGCTTCAATGCTCTTCTTTTCCAACCGATCTACTATTCTCTGTCTAACTTTTTCCAGCTTGAATTGATGTTGCTCAAGATATACAGCTGGAGTGATAGCATTGGATAGATCATCTGGATTAGAGCTTGGATTTCTTGGTGTCTTGCTCGAAGAGAACTACAGTCAACCACCAAGCTATCAAGGGATGCTTCTAGCCGATGAGATATATCTTCCAGATTTCTTTTCGCATCATCGGCTAGAGGAGCTAAGGCCTTGCTCGTTGTTTCTCCTTCTGCTTCTTCATCAAAGTAATCTTTAATGTCAAAGGAGAATAAATTGGCTAAGACCTGCAAGAAAGGGAGACGAAGAGGATGTAAGTAACAGAACATTTTGAATAGCCGATTTGAATTTTCTTAAGGATGTAAGACTTATAGGGATAGCAGGAGCAGCAGCTTCTTCCTCCACAATGTGATGGCTGCCAACAGCCGATGCAGTATGCTCACTTGAGATTGGTTGTGCTTGAGGCGATGGTGGAGGAGGAGACTAACAAATTTTGAATGAGTTAAACAAGTGTTAACTAGTATCGGCTAAGAGTAAGTTTGAAATTTTAAGGGATAAGATTTACCATAGGGATTTGAGTGGTTGGTTTAGCCGATACTGGTGCTGGTTTTTTCCTCTCGGCTGGTCTTTTCTTCTGCAAAGTACAAAGTTTGAATGGTTATATTGTTGATAAATGAAGAAATTTTATAGTAAAGGAGATGATCTTACTCTGGGTTGTCGACAGAAGACTGCTGGAGCAGTAGGAGTTGTGGGAGTCTGTTTGGGGGCTGGAGAAGCCGAAGGTGTTTTTTCTCCCACATCACTTAGTTCAGCTGCGGCCTCATCTATTGCCTGCTCAATAGCCGCTTCATCCAAGGCTTCATCAATATCATCGGCTGGCTGAGGTGGTTGTTTCTTGGACTTTTTCTTGGCAGCTGGTGGCATAGCAGTTGATGCTTTGATTTTCCTTTTCTTGCCTACATCGGCTGGTTCCCTTATTTGTCGTTGAAGCAGACTTGATGTCTTGGGAGCATGGTAGCCGATGCTGGGAGGAGCTAGGCCACATCCATTGGGTAGCAACCCTGCAGCGTATTCAATGTCCTTGCCACTTTTACTGGTGCGAGGAGGAAATGAATCTGTGGTCTGTAAAAGTAAAGATAGCATATAAAGTTAAAGAGCAAAATCGCCTGATAGATTCAAAACAGGACTTAATAGAAGGAATAAAGAGGTTACCTGAGGGATCATGTTAGGGAAGAGACCTGTCATGTAGACTGTAGCCGATTGGTGGAAGAAATGTTGTTTCCATTCAGCCCACTATGCAGTAAAAGACCTACTCCTGAACATGGCTAACTCGATGTTGTTGATGCTGCCAAGGGGAGGCCCTGGGATGTTGAGTAGCCGATCCATCATCAGACTTGAAGTTATCTCTCCTCTGCACTGGATCTTATCGGCAAACCACAAGCCGATTGGGAGCTGACCCAAGCCAAATTGCCTAGCTGAGCTCATGGGATGATAAAATTCATATGATACCTTGATATTTCTGCCCTGGTGGATGCCGACAGGGAGAATGCATGGGATTATGGCTGCAGCAAAGACTTCTCTTGACTTTTGAAATTTCTCATGGTCGATTTCTTCGAATCTAAAGTCCGATGGCAGCTCAAAATTGATTGAATCCTCATAAAAAAACCAGACTCTGGCATTTTTCTGAAAGCCGTCATAAAAGCTGAAGAACCCATCCTTGAGTAGTTCGGCTGACAGTTTTGCTCCGGCATCGGCTGCAGTAGAAGCATATTCTCCAAAGGAAGTGCATCTCCGATGGGTGATTTCTTCTCCATCTTCATCGACAATCGGCTCAAGTCTTGGAAATTCTGCTTCTGTCAGAGATGGCCGATTTACAGCCTTCATTGCTACCAAATTAAGCCAAGTTTGGAGAAGCTACTAGGGACCACCTGCACTGACTACAGAGCCGATGACTAGTTTGGCCGATGCATTGTTCAAGGTCTGGTATAGATAGCCGAGCAAAATCTTTCCTAAGGGAAATTGCCTTTTTTCCTCGAGTGCCTCGGCTATGTGCTGCCAGTTGGAGGTTGGGCCACAGCTAGCTCCACAAAATAGGTATTTTTCCAACCACATTAGCAAGAAGGCAGTGTGCTCTCTAGGGGAAACTAAACCTTGACCCATATTGGCTGAAATAAATCCAGACCACCCTCCTATGCTCTTGGTCTTGAAATCAACTCTGTTTTTGGAGTTCCACATCATGGGGTTGGCTGATGAGGTAATGTCCAAGCCAGTGAGCATAGTGATGTCTAGCAGAGTGGGGGTCATTGGTCCTTGGCTAAACATGAAAGCATTGATAGTATTGGACCAGAAATAGCTAGCAGAATCCATCAGCGGCTCATCCTTAGCCGAATTTGCTACTGTCAGGGCTAGTGCTTGGCCGATTCCTATCTCATCCCAATGGCTCTGTTTACTAGCCGATACACGTTTGTACCATGCAGGCCAGCTTTTCTCTAGGGATGGCCAAGACTTAAAGGTATTCTTCCAATGCCCTAGATTTGGGTTCGCTAGCCTAAAGGGGATTCTGTTGGTTTCGGTAGTAATAAATTCGACCGGATCCAGGTTGCCGATTGGTCCAAGATAGTACTTATTCTCATGGTTCAGGCTAGGAACTGCGACTAAATTTGCGAGATGCTACAAACAACAGAGCAAGGGAAGAAGAAAACAGACTAAGAATGCGGAAAACAAGATCTGATAAGTAAAAAGGAGATCTAGCCGATGGAACTTACCTCTGCGTACTCGGCCGATGGAGCGGCGGGCGGAGCGGATGAGGATGACATTTCCGCTGGCGGAAGTTGGACGGAGAAGGGTTGCTTGGAGGTTGCCTTGCTGCGCCAAAGAGATTGCCGGAGTCGGAGAAGACGAAATCGCTAGAGCGGTGGAACAGTATAACGGTGTGAAGTTTCTCGGGCCCGTCGGTTAGGTATTTAAAGCAGTGCGTTAACGGTCAAAAACGGAAAGTGTGATATTCTCTCAGAGATAAGATTTGGCAAATCCGAAACATTACCAAATATTCCGGACTTGGGGGCATGTGTTGATGACCAAATTTGGTAATTCAAGTATCGGAGATGAAGATAGAATCAAAGAGAATCGAAGAGATTAGATCGTATCGGAAACAGAGTGAGAATCGGCTGTAGTCCGAATCGGCTGCAGACAGGATCGGCAGAATCAGAATCGGACAGGGTTAGCCGATTGAGCCGATCTCAGTAACGTGACTCGGTACACGTCATCGGGTTATGTTAAAGTGATTCATACGGATTGTCGTGCACGGATAGAGTCCTGAGGAGACAACTGTATCTATTAATTAGGTTATTTTATGTAATTTCCTTATAAATATTCCTGGTAAAATTCCGCCTAAGGAAATTGTTCGTTAGTTGGATTTGTATTAGGTTAATGTGAGTCGTGTCTGTGATGGACAATGATTGTATTTCCGGGTATAAATACCCGAGGTCTTGTAAATAATACCTTTGTTTTCTAGTTTCCTTTCTTAGCGCATCGCCACCTTTGTTTTCTATTTTCCGACAAGCTTGTGCTTTCGAGTCGTGCTGCATCAATTTGATCTTCGATGAAAAGGTATATCTTGTCATGGCGGTTTGCATCATTGGAGTTAGTGCTTACATCTTCATGACACTCTAACTCTATCTTGTAGACTTCCGAGTTATCATATATGTCATATAATTTAGATCAACAATGCTATCTTCTTGCATCGGCTAGATTCTTCTTAGGGTTTTGTCGGTATCGGCTAGTTTACTTTGTTGATTCATGTTATATGATGTATCCACCATCCTGATTTGATAACTATTGGCTTGTTTTCTAGATATTGTGCTTCTTTTATGCTTAATGCTGCATTGGTTAAGTCCAACCTATTAAGTTGTTTTAGAATCATGATTTCTAGCTTGTTTTGTTTAATGTTCTATATCTAATTCTCATTGCTTTATCATAAGACTGTATCGGAATCATAACCGATATGCACTTAGATCTAGATATCGGCTATGACATTAGTTTTA
Source organism: Oryza punctata (assembly GCA_000573905.2). Lineage (NCBI taxonomy): Eukaryota > Viridiplantae > Streptophyta > Magnoliopsida > Poales > Poaceae > Oryza > Oryza punctata. The sequence continues at coordinate 21,486,428 of CM002490.2, read as the reverse complement.
TGTAGTCATTATTTCATGTTGCAATAGACTTAAGCAATTTATACTGTCTCGGTTCAGTCCGATCTATATCAATTGCTTGTTTCTAAAGTAATATTGATTCTTTGATTACATAACATTGATATCTACAGCCGATATACTAGTTTTAGGGTTATATTCTGTCTTTGATTATACCTTACAGCCGATTCATGCTTTATTGCATCGGCTAGGTCATATACGATATGAAATCGGCTATCCGGCCGATTGTCTATCGTTTACTAGTATTCTTTGCATATTTCTTCTTGTTGATTGCAGGATCAAATCAATTGGCACGCCCTTGAACCTAAAAGCTTAATTTTGGACCTGTACTAGAGTAAAGCAAACCTCTCAGGTCAGTGTGTGTTTTTTGCATCAACAGTTTCCAATATAGTATTAGTCATCAAAAGGAATGGAAAACTTAGGGTATGTGTAGATTTCAGCGATTTGAACAAAGCTACCTCTAAAGATGAGTACCCTATGCCAATTGCAGATTTGTTGGTTGATGCAAAATCTAGGCATAAGATCATAAGTTTTATGGATGGAAATACGTGATATACTCAGATTTTTATGGCTGAAGAAGATATTCATAAGACTGTGTTTAGGTATCCTGGTGCCATCGGCTTATATGAGTGGGTTGTCATGACTTTTGGTTTAAAGAGTGCTGGTGCTACTTATCAACGAGCAATGAACTATGTATTTCATGATTTCATTGGTTTATTGGTTGAGATCTACATTGATGATGTAGTTGTAAAGTCAACAAAAATTAATGGACATTTAGCGGATTTACGTCACGTGTTGGAAAAAACAAGAAAATATGGTTTGAAGATGAATCCTACAAAATGTGCATTTGGTGTATCGGCTGAACAATTTCTTGGTTTTATGGTTCATGAACGAGGGATTGAGATTACTCAGAGAAGTTTGGATGCTATCAAGAATATTGAACCTCCTGAAGATAAAACTAAGTTACAGTTCTTGATCGGCAAGATTAATTTCGTCCGAAGGTTTATATCCAATTTATCGGGACAATTGGAATCTTTTACTCTATTGTTGAGAATCAAAGCCGATGAAGAATTTTTTTGGGGTGGGGGAGAAGCAGCAGAGAGCTTTAGATAATGTAAAGGAATAATTGACTACTCCAGTTTTGATACCACCACAAAAAGGGGTACACTACAAGTTATATTTATCAGACGATCAAAAAACTATCGGCTCTATTTTAATTCAAGAATTTGAAAGTAAAGGGAGGGCTCTATTTTATTTAAGTCGAAGAATTTTGGATGCTGAGACGAGGTATACCCCGGTGGAGAAATTATGTCTAAGTTTATATTTTTCATGCACAAAGTTGATGCATTATTTACTTTCAAATGAGTGCACAGTGGTTTGTAAAGCCGATGTTGTGAAATATATGCTATCGGCCTGTGTTAAAAGGAAGTATTGGAAAATGGACTTTTGCTTTGACAGGGTTTGATGTAAGGCATGAATCAGCTAAGGCAGTGAAAGGACAAGCGATAGCCAATTTTATTATAGAGCATTGGAATGATTCAGTTGGGTATGTTGAGCTAGTACCTTAGACTTTGTTGTTTGATGGATCAGTTTTTATTCATGGATATGGTATCGACTTAGTAATCATATCACCTTGGGTGCATATTTTGAGTTAACCGTATTACACAAATAATCAAGCAGAATATAAAGCAGTCTTGAAAGGGTTATAGTTGTTAAAGGAGGTAGAAGCCGATGCTATTGAGATTATGGTCATTCATTATTAGTGATCAATCAATTATCTAGGTAATATGAATGTAAGAATGATATCCTTAGAGTTTATAATGAAAAGTGTCAAGAGTTGATGAAAGCTTTCAAGGTAGTTTCTATGAAGCATATTCTAAGAGAGCAAAATATTGAAGCCAATGATTTAGCTCAGGGTGCATCTGGATACAAGCCGATGTTGAAAGACATAGATATAGAAATTGCTTCTGTACAAGCCGATGATTGGAGGTATGAGATTTTTGAATACTTAAAGAATCCTTCTCAATCGGCATCATGAAAATTAAAGTATAAAGCCCCCAAGTATGTTTTGCTCGATGATAATCTTTATTATCGGACGATTGATGGAGTTTTGCTCAAATGTCTGAGAAAGGATGAAGTTAAGGTTGTTATAAGCGAAGTACATGAAGGGATTTGTGGAACTCATCAATCGGCTCATAAGATGAGTGGTTGATTAGGAGAGTTGGATATTTTTGGCTGACGATGTTAGATGATTGTTTCATATATTACAAAGGGTGTCAAGATTGTTAAATGTTTGGAGCAATTCAAAGAGCACCTGCATCGGCTATGAACCCAATAGTCAAGCCATAACTGTTCAGAGGATGGAGAATTCATATGATCGGCCAAATAAATCCACCATCAAGTAAAGGACATAAATTTATTTTGGTGGCTACAGATTATTTCACTAAGTGGGTTGAGGCAATTCCCTTGAAGAAAGTTGATTCTGGGGATGCTATTGAATTTATCAACAAGCATATTATATATAGATTTAGAATACCTCAGACAATAACTACAGATGAAGGGTCAATTTTTGTCTCTGACGAATTTGTTCAGTTTGCTGAAAGTATGGGAATTAAATCGTTGATTTCTTCTCCTTATTATGCACAAGACAATGGACAAGCAGAAGCATCTAACAAAAGTTTGATTAAATTGGTGAAAAGGAAGATTAATGAGCAACCTAGGAAGTGGCATACTACATTGGCTAAGTCATTATGGTCATATCGGATGTCGTGTCATGGAGCTATACAAGTCCCACCTTATCAACTAGTTTATGAGCATGAAACAGTTTTGTCTTGGGAAACTAATATCGGCTCAAGAATGATTCTGTTCCAAGGTCAATTGTTAGCTGATGATTATCAAAATTTAATGGTGCTTTGGAAAAATGGGTACAAGCTAGATTGTGTGCTTTGGAAAAAATTTAGACAAGATAAAGAGAGGATTGCTAGAGATGGCCGATGTATACATTATCACCCTTAGACAAAATAATGTTTGAAGCTTAGTAAAATAGACAGGAAAAGTTGAATCGGCTTGATGGCCGATAGTTTTGTCGATGGGGGATACCCGTGGACCGTATTCTAAGGGTATTGCAGTATGCTGGTACGAGGATCTACCTGATACGACATCAAGCACATAGAAAGACAAGGCTTATATCGGTTTAGGCCCCTTGTAAGGTAGTAGCCCTAATCCAGTTTATATGGGATTATATGGAACACCACAGAGTATAAAAGAGAACAACTGAACTCGAAATTACCGACGAGATCCCTATCGAGTACAGCTCGATGAGACCTTATCAGCGAAATTGGCTTTAAGTCCTCCGGATTGCGTCTATGTTGGTGACGAGTGTCTGGCTCTTAGATTCGATGCCTATACCCCCTCCAGGAGGTCTATATGTATATCGCAGATCACCTTAGTCTCCAAGTAGAACTCGGAAACACCGGACCCCGTACAATATGGCTAGTATCCTACCCTTCTCCCAGAAGGACTCTGTTGATTCCTACTTCTCATATACGATTTCCTTAATCTGACAGGTTCTTTCCGTATACATACGGGTGTACCATATCCGTATATTCGCATGACTCTAGGTATAGAGGGTATGCCTTATCCGTAACCCTAATAGTAGCCCCCGACATCAAATCAAATTAGTCCTCGTTGTCGAACCCAAACTTCCAAAATCACTAACATCATGTTTCTAGATCGTTAATGGATGAGACATCAATAATGTAAGAGCAACGGTCTCAAAATGAATTTGAATTGAAGTTTAAATAACTGCCATAAACAAACATGAGAAAATCACGGTGACATTCTCTCTCTTCCTTGAAATTTGAACCATCGGGAGTGCACCTATAAATTCCAACTCTAAGATTAATTTTTGATCCGTGTTCGTCTCTAGCGCAAATTTCCCCAACTTTGCACCTAACCATCAAGAAACCCCAATCCACTCTCCTTTCTCCGCCATCCCCAAACTTGAACCTGTGGATTTGGGAAAATCCACCATCGAGACCGCGGGGGTGAAGAAACTGCAAGCAGAAGGATCTCTCCCTGGCGCAGCAACATAGAGCGCACAGAAGGAGGTACAGAACCAATACCTGCCCTAGGACAGATCATAGTTTTAGAGGATTTTGTTCGATGTGGTTTTCTTCCTCCTCATTCAAAGTTTCTTCAACTCCTCTTGAATTTGTACAGCCTTCATCTTCAGCAGTAGAACCTGAACTCCATCGCTTTTCTGAGCATCTTTGCTCATCTTCACGAAGCCTAACTCGGGGTAGTGCCATTTCTTGATCTATCTCGTCATTTCTATGAGCTATGGTGGATAGAATCTCACAAGATCTCCGGATGCTATGGCTTCCGCCTCTGAGATGGGATGGAGGAGTACATCCCCTTCGTCTACCATTCATCTCATAGCTCATGGATATCTAAATGGTTGTATCTCCACGTAGAGGAACTTTCTTCTATTCTCGTTGTCCCAGATGATCAGCCTGAATGATCCCCATCTTGGACCTCGAAACCTCCCTTGACCCCTTCCCTCCAAGCCTTTGTAGACAACATCAAAAGCCTTCGAGAACAAAGGTTAACGGGGTATGAAGTTGTCGCAGATTTCATACGTCGTCGAATCCAACCACTCCAGGCTCATGCTCATCCTGCGTTCGAATACACAGGAACTAACGACGAGACTCGGATCTCGGAACGGGGTATTCATTCTCGCAACCCACTTATCCTCGATCGCGTATTGATTTTGTGTTCAACCTCTAATTTATGCTTGTTTTTTCTGCAGATCTCGATGACAACACCGTGGCCTCCCGAGTAGGACATGACATCGTCAGCCCTACCTTCGAATCTGCACATCCACCCACTCCCATCTGCGACCTCCCGGTTGTAGACAAGAACGAGATCATCAACGTAAGTAACCTTCTCTCACTACGTCCCCTATCTACTTATTTTTTATTCCGAAGATGTAGTAATCTAAGGCCATCCAGGCTCTTCCTCTGATAGATGCGATCAGTCCCCTCGTCGATCATCAGTCCTCCTCCACGTTGAAGGTTAAGGTTGACACTGGTCAGGTCGACGCTGCCACCATCCCAAGTGGAGCAGTACCAAGGCGCCGAAGTGAAAATGGGCGACAACGTCCAAACCCTCTTCGGGCATTGGGACGCTGGTCCAGACAGGTGGAACCAAGGTAAGTCCCAACTCCTTTATTAGACAAGGTTGACAAAGATGACACTGCTTCTTACTTTCCTTCTTACTTAGGCCGCCATCATAGCTCCCACCCGACCACGGGGTAGACTCTTAAAATGGCAAAAAACCAAGTGAAGCCTCCAGCAATCGTCATATCATGTCATTTTTGTGATTATTTTCTTCCTGCAACTCCTGATGTATGCATCTGACAGCATCTCCCCTGCATCCTCCGCTCAAAGTGTTGGGTGTACGGACACCAGTCTATCGCCGCTGGCCACCGTTGCTATTGGATCAATCGTAGCCCCTCACTTCCTCCGCTGCCCTCGAACTCATCAACGCATACCGTTGACAAATTGGTCGAGGTGTGCCACCGGTTTGACGCTGGAACTCAAGACATGCTCGCTAGTATCGAGCGTCTCAAAAAAGACGTGTTATCTTCAGCAGCTAAAGAACAAACTTGCAGAAGCACGCGAGGACCTTCAAAATATGAAGGAACTCGTCACAGGCCACGAGAAGCAACGACAGGGATAGGAGTAGCGCATGGTAGAGACGGAAGGACACCTGGAGTCCATCTGCGATGGTATACGACATAACTACGGTCGGCTAGACGCGCTGGCACGTAGTTTGGGAATCCACGAGTGGGGCCTTGGCTACTCCGACAAGACATCGCTCGTGTCCTCGCTCGCGGACCTTATCGGGGAACTCGAAAAGGTTCCTGGTAAGCACATCGAGCGAGTGGCCGAGGAGACATGCACTGGCTTTCGCATGTTTTCGGCTCACACACCCCGAGATCGACCTAAAAGAGGTCCTTGAAAAGGGTGGAGCCGACCTAACGCGCGAGGACGTGATGTCAGAGGTCGAGGACTTGGGGGATACTATTGTCCCCATCTTTGAACAGTAATGTCTTGTAATCTTTGACTGATTTTAAGTGTAACGATTGGGTCTATCATCCATCCGAGAACAATTTTCCATCTTATCACATCTTAAGCAATTTTCTTTATTGTCACATAATTCATAGATGTATTGGTGACAAGGACGTCCTGCACAGAGGACGTCCTGAAGATGATGGCACATCGACCACTCCTCCACTTGACTTGTCCACAGCTGATGTTTGCGACCGTGCCCTGGTCGTGGTCAATCCCGACGACGCACTTGCACCGTCCGGATCACACCTAAGTTCTCTTCTCAGACATACTCCAGGTAAGGATGTCAGCTTTCGCACCCTCAAACTTCGTGGCTAGCATGAGGTGGGACGACTTAAGACCGCTCCTTGTATGCAGATCTCGACGATGCTTTAGAGGAGAGGGATCGCCGTATTAATTTTTGGAGGACCAAGTTGGAAGTGGAGCAGCTTGAGCGGGCGATAGATGTCGCAAAGAAAGAACAGGAGGTCGAAACTCTCCGAGGTCATGAGGTCTTGTTGAACTCGTACCTCATGAGTTGTTGTGACGCCTTGTCACGAATCTGCGTGGAGCTCCGAGAAGCGCGGCCTCCTCCCGAGAAATCGACTGCGGGTTACATCTCCTGGATTAAGAGAATGTGTGACCAGTTGCAAGGTATCGGCAAACGCATCGATGACAGCCTGAAGCAGAAATGTCGTCGTGCTAGCCGATATGCCGGAGGTCACCTTCTCACGTGTATCCGAGATCATCAGCCGCACATGCATCTCGACTTCCTCCGTGAGGGGTTCTCACGAACATCAATGAAGCCTGACGAGATCGACCAGCTAACACAATCCCTCGCTCCTCTGGCTGAAAAAGTGTACTCCTCCATGAACTGGAAATGGCCTTCGTGGTAGAGTATTTTCCTGCAAAAGGTTTTCAATGTATCTTTGGGAAATATAACTATTTATCAAGCTTATGTAGAAAAATGAATCTATGACTTAAGCGTTAGTAAATAAGTAGTGTACGAGTACTTCTGGTTTAGACTGTTTTCATTCATTAGAGTATGATACTCTCCCTAGCCCCCAGCTATGCCCTTGGAGAACTTGTTCTCGAAGGGTATAGCGTGAAAACCTATAACCTAGCCTAGGCGAGCTGCGAATACCTAAACCCCAGCTGTGAAGTTCGGGAAACCAGTTCCCGATTACACGGCTTAGTTAATACGCTGCCATTGAGCACTCTGACATGACCAAATATGACATGGTCGCTTGGTTCTGTAGTGCCTAACATCACCTTATCAACTCTGGGCGTCCCCAGCCGAGGACCATGAGGACCTCGGAGGTGTGTCAGACTAGCGTAAAGGAACATTAGGTAAGACATCGACACATGGTGTTATACGGGTAAGGGATCTCTAGGTAAAACACTGTTAGGAGAATTTGGACAGAACTAGAAAATATCATTATTGAACAGAAAAAACTTACAGACTATACATCGATTATTATACATAAAATTTACGTAGTTTGTCGATGTTCCCAGAGTTTGTCAACTCGCGGCATTCGTCATCTGCTATCTTGAATGTGCCTGGCCTCAAGACTTCAACCACCGTGTATGGTCCCTCCCACTTTGGTGAGAGCTCGTTTCACCCTGCTTGATTTTGTACTCGTCGGAGGACGTAATCGCTGATGGCAAGTGTGTGGGCTCGTATGCGCTTTTCATGATATCGACGCAGGGCCTATTGATATGCTGCTGCTCGGACAACAACTCGTTGTCGATGTTCCTCTAGGAGGTTGACATCGTCTGATCGCCTTTCCTCCTGTGCCTTGTTAGAGTAGTTCTGAACTTGTGAGGATTATGACGTAACTCTAACAAGAGCATTGCCTCAGATCCGTACACGAGAAAGAAAGGAGTTTCCTTGTTGGACGATGTCAGTGTAGTGCGTACGGCCCATAGACAGACAGTAGTTCTTCAACCCATCGTGTATCATAGGCCATGAGCCTATCGTATACGCATGTTTTGATCCCTTGGAGCACGATACCATTGGCCCGTTCGACTTGTCCATTACTCTGGGGTTGAGAAACTGAAGTGAACCAAATTTTGACTCCGAATTCGATGCGGTAATCTTGGAAAGCACCGCTTGTAAATTGGGAGTCGTTGTCTGTTAGGATGCGATGAGGAAAACCGTATCTACAAAATATCCCTTTCATGAACTCGATTGCGTGCTCGACTCTGATTTCTCTTGTTGGCTCCGCTTCTATCCACTTGGTGAATTTATCGATAGCCACGAACAAGAATTTGAAGCCACCCTGTCCTCACGGGAAAGGCCCGAGTATGTCAAGCCCCCAGCACGAGAACGAGCAAGTAAGAGGGATTGTCTGGAGTGCTTGGGCTGGCATTTTGGTGTGTTTGTTGTGAAACTAGCAAGTTTCACACCGTGGTACCAAGTCGCAAGCGTCTTTGAGGGTGGTTGGCCAGAAAAATCCTTGTCGGAAGGTTTTTCCTACCAGACTCCACCCACCAGCGTGAGATCCACAGGTTCCTTCTTGGATGTCGCGTAGCAAGTCGTTGCCGTCCTCGGGAGAGACACATTTTAGAACTCCGTCCGGAGCTTTTCTGTAGAGATCGTTGCCGACCATGCAATAGATCCTAGCTTGACGAGAGATCTTTTCTACTTCTATGTCATCCTCCAGTAGTTTGTCGGCATCCAAGAAGTCGATAAGCGGTTTACGCCGGTCCTCGATAATTTCGATGCCAGCCCTGAGCTATTGCTCGGGTTGACTATGGTGCCGTCGTCGTGAGATTTCTTTACGGAAAGTTTTGTCAGGATATCTAGAAAGGAACCCGGCTCAAGGGGTTCTCTCCTAGATGCACGCCTGTTGACGATGAGATTTGGCAAGCATATGAATCGGAAACGAAGTCCAATTCAAAGAGGATTTGAAGATATGCGGAGTTCTCGAAAACAGAGTGTACATCGGCTGGAAGACTGCATCGGCTGATACCAGGTTCAATACGGTTAGCCAATACAGCCGATATTGGTTACATGATCAGTGTTGGCTCAAAAGAACGGTTGCAGTAATGTTGCCAGGCAAGGATGGAGTCCAAGATTGTCAAATGTATCTATTAATTAGGATTTTATGTAATTTCCTTATAGATATTTTCGTAAGAGTCCGCCTAAGGGACTTATTTGTTAGTTGGAGTTGTAATAGGACAATATGAGTCGTGTCCATAATGGACAAGTTTGTACGTTCGGGTATAAATATGAGCCCAAGATCTTGTGAATAATAACAACATCAGTTCAATCAATCTCGGCAATCTCCAACCTTTTTCGTTACTTCGACGAGTTCTTGCTTTTGAGTTGAGCTGCATCGGTTTCGATCTTCGGCGAATAGGTAAAACTTGTTATGGAAGTTTGCATTATCGGAATTAGTGCTTACATCTTTATGACACTCTAATTCTATCTTGTCAATCTCCGAGTTATCATATATACTATATAATCTAGATTGATAATGCTTTCTACTTGCATTGACCGATCTCTATCTAGGGTTTTATCGATAACGGTTAGAATGACTTGTTGGTTTAGATTATATAATATTCACCATCCCGAAAAGGCAAACATTAGCTTGATTGTCTAGATATTATGCTTTTTTTCATACTTAATGCTGCATCAATTAAGTTTGATCTATTAAGTTGTGCTTAGAATCATGATCTCTAGCTTGCTTTATGGTTGTTAACAAGGATAGTATCGGGGTTTCGGCCAATCTTACCTGGTATAGTTGTTTCACATAGTTCTTTCCTTTGTTTAATATACTATATATGCCCTTATATCAGGATCTAATCTAATATAAATATATTGGACTTATCACCAACCTGATTGGTGATAGTTAGATATATTTGTTGCAAGAGAATATCCTAGTATAAGAAAGGAGCTATAGCCGATACACGCTTAAATATGGGCATCGGCTATGATATGAATACATATAATCATTATTTCATGTTATTTTAAACTTGGGCAATTTATACCATCTCGGTTAAGTCCGATCTATCCCAATTGCTGATATCTAAAGTAATATTGATTTATAGATTATATAATACTGATATTTACAGCCGATAAATCAAGTTTAGGGTTAGTATGTTATTGAATATGCCTTACAGTCGATTCACACTTTGCTGTATCGGCTAGGTTACATCACGATATGACACCAACTTCCTGGCCGATCGATTATCGTTTACTAATAAAACTTGCATGTTTCATCTTGTTGATTGCAGGATCAAATCAGACTTCCAGCCGATGCACACTCTGTTTCCGAAATCACTATATATCTTGCCAACACAAGGCTTGATGGAAAAATATGCTTACCAAATTTCATCGTCACCACAAGGCCTGAGGGAAAAATATAGCAAAGGGGCTGGTTAGTTTCAACGTCCTGAAAGTGAACCGAAATAGCAAAGAGTGCAGAACGACAATAAAGAAGGGCAAAGCTTACCCAGACGAGTAAGCCCTTAACCACCATCCCACCCTGATCGAACTCGATAAAGTCTAAGAAAGGGCAAAGGACTGTCAGGGAAGAAACGAGTTGGGCCACTCCCCCAACAAAAGGGAGGAGTTCGGCCCGTGTCTCGAAGTCCCCCAGTTCGAACCATGGAGCGGTGAGAGTATTGTTCGAGACCGAAGTATCGGTCATCGGTTGCTTGTTGTCTCGCTGGTGGAACGGAGAAAGCATCACCTCAACTCCTGTGAGGGTGAATTTCTCCATCGCTGCCTTCGAGATCTCGCTAACACTGTCCGAAGGACGTGCCTCAAGGGAAAGTGGTTCGGCTGTAGCGCTGGGCGAAGGGACAATTATAGTAGTTGGCGGCGGGCGGGGCACCGAAGAAGTGGGTGTGCTGGGCGTAGAGGATTCACTATCACTGAAGGCATTCCCCAGCTTAAAACCGCCCTTGACTGTGATCTTGACCAGCTTCTTGCAGGCAGTAGCAGGGGTCGGCCTCTTCGTGGCCGAACCCGAGGCAGTCTGGTGGGTGATCGCTACCAAAATCTTCACCTCGTCCAGATCCTGTGGGCGAAGGGGCGAAGAGGCAGACGTGGCTGCAGCTGAAGCAGGGCAAACGGGGTTGGGACTCGGAGTGTAACCCTGAGATAGCTTGTCCTTGTTCGCCTCAAGGTGAGCAGAGTCATCACCGTCCTCCGCCTCATCGTCCACCCCAAACTCAGATGCGCTTTCCTCTTTTTCAGCATTCGAACCCCCAGAGGAGGGGTCTACGGATTTAGCAGACTTCCTGTTTTTTGCCCGGCTAGTCGAAGCACCCTTGGCGATGGCTCTCTTGCATTTCTTCGACAGCTCAGTGTCGTCACCGATGAGAACCATCTTGATAGGGTTCGCCCATGGAGGGAGTTCGCCGATGTAGACTAAGTTTGCCCGGCGCTCAAGCTGTCGTGCTAACAGCGAACCGTATTCCCTAGGAATGAGGTCTCCGTGCATTTTCTTTGCCTCCTCCCTGGCTTCTTCTAGCGAAAGGACTGGAAAGCGCAGAAGCTTTGTAAGTCCAAAGGAAGGGCTATGGAGGTAAATAAAAAGACGAAAAGAAATAAAAAGGGGCAAAGTAACTTACGATCTGCACCATCGGGGAGGACCAGGCGGGGAAGGCCATAAACCTTCTACTTCGAATCCAAGCTGATCCTCTAGTCCGGCAAAAGTGGAAAGATCCGAAGCATGCAAAAGTCTTGAACCAAATCCCGGCAACTAAACTTGAGAGCAATCTTCCAGAAAAGGCTGAAGCACGACTCTACTGTCCCATCTATCCCCACATTAGGCTTGCAGTCGGGGCCGATGGCTCGGCAGCATGTCCGAATGGCCTTCACTCTATCCGATCCAGCTTCAATAGGGATGGTGTGGTAGAATCACTTTTTCATCAATGGCGATCCCACTTGGGAATTGAAGCAAAAATCGGCCATAAATCTAACCGCTCGGGGCGAAAGCTACAATTCGCACTCCCAATAATTTTCTTCTTCGGCCCCGCCAGAGTGCCCACCATTCTAGAGTGGCTGACGACAGTATCGAGAGCGCCGAATAGTCTAACGCTCGGGTGAAACCGGTGGTTTGACACATCTAGTCGAAAATGGCGATCCGCACAAGGGCGGAAGGGCTTAATTGAGGAAGCTCTAGCTGGAAGAGTCAAAGGATGTAGGGAAGGAGGTCATCACAGGAAAGCGAAGACCTACGTCGAAGAAGGCGGCGAAGACCAAAGTTCGGCCATCTCCGAATTGCGGGATGACCACTTTTCCCGGAACAAAGGCATGATCTTTGGCAACCACCCCGGAGGCAACAAGCAAAGTCAATTCGGCTTGTTCGATGACCTAAGGGCCGAAGGAACAGGTCAAATTGTCTGAAATTCGACCTGGATCGGGGCCAAACACGGTTGCCGAACCATCTTGCGAGGAGCCATCTGAACCCAAGTTGGGGAAAAAGGCGAAGCGGCTCGGGCGAAGAATATAAGAGAGGCAAAGGCGAGCGTAGGAGCAAGGAGCGGAGACAAGGAATGATTTCTGACTGCGGTAAAAATGCGAGAGTGAGACCCCTAGTGAGGCGGGGGGATTTTATAGCCTTCCACCCTCGCGCCTGTTGGTGCCAACCAATGAATGCGAAACACGCGGCTTGCATGCGTTGAGCCAACGGTTATTTTCACACAAACGGCCCATGTTGTGAAGGACACCCAGACTTTATAATTACCAATTGAGATGAATAAATCAAATCAAGTAGCAAGAAAAATGTAAAATCTGAAGCCTCGAGTAAATGACATAGGGATGAAGCTTAGCCTTTAGCTTGCCTGTCAACTTCAGCCTGAGATGTGCCCGTCAAACCACACGAAGGCGGCGACCAGATATGTTATACATATAGGAGACTTGACATATTAGCTAAAAATCTACTGCATCCCAAATGTTCTCAACTCATACTCGTATAAAGCTAGTTACCAGGATGTACACTAGCTCCACACTTTCATCTTAAGCAATGATACACATAAGCAAATACAACTTACGACAATTAAAATTCAGATTACAACTATTTAAATTATACATAGGCTGACTGGCCAAATAAACAGAGATTCACGGAAGCTTGGCTACCTAATCCACAAGCAAACTGACTAGGGGTAGAGACCCCTATCGAACCATCCTGAGGAAAACAACGGAACCCACGGCACACAACTAATCCTGCAAAAACTTTTAACCAACAACCCTTAAAAAAGATACAAGTGTCAGTATATTAACAAGGTTAATGTACTGGCAAGGCAATAAAACCCTACATACATGCAGGCTCTAAATATCAAAGAAAGACTACTAATAGGTTCATTTGCATAAAGCTAAGTTGTTCCGTAATATTTTACAAACGGCATATTTGTAAAGCATTTCTAGAATGAGTATGTAAAGTAAAGCATGGTGATCATCTTAAATAATTGTAGCAACATAATCATCTTTTCTTCTCATTATCATCATCATAAATCATGAAACATCACACTTGCACCTTCCATGGTAGCAAGTCATCATCATAAATCAAAACTCATTATCAAGTTCCCATATCAACCATTTTTATAAAGTGATTTAGAAAGAACAAGATTATACTCAGGCTATTTCCCCAAGTCGCTTATGACCGTGAGCATGGCTAACCGGTTAGTTTTAACTCCGCAGAGTTCGTACAAATCCACATGATGTGAATTCTCTAGTTTGTCCGGTACCCATTTGTACCACCACACTCTACACATTGAATGCGGTCTAGAGATTTCAACGAGGTCGTTACATCGCCTACCGACTAACCTTGCATGAGCACGATGCGTGGTACTCCACACTAAGCCTAGATAGTTAGTTTCGTCAGGACGGTTGGCTGACTAACCCTGACACCGTGGCATAGCGTCCCCTACCCATGAGGCACAACATCATTGTATTGGACACGCTCAGACGCCCATGCCGCAAAGCGAACATCAGTTCCTTTGCTAGAAAACAAGGGTAGCTCCTATAAACTATCAAGCAGACTAGCTCATACTACAACGGCCTCCTAAATGTAAGGTTAGATGAATAAACAACTTAATAAACCAAGGTCATCCCATACTAACACATGTGGAAGTACCATATACTTAATTGGTAACATAGAGTTCGGTCCGTAATTGACTCAAGCGAACACTCCCCCTATCGGTGCACAACTACTACCATATGTATATCACTCGCCGCCCAAGTCTAGAATTAAGTTTTTCTCCACTTTAGTTCACAAATAACCAGGGGCTTCACCTCTGTCCAGAAGTTTCAAATTGCCCATTTTCAAATGTATAAAGTGATCACAATGTTTATTAGCATATCACTAGGCATGGCTAAGCATATTATATCATATTTAGCAATTATAAATCCATTTGAGCACATGGAGAGTACTCTAAACCATTCTAAGGGTACAAACAGCAAGGATGATAAATTTCAAGGTGGATTGTGCAGCAATTAAGTCAGAGCTACCATTATACCACTTTCAAATAATATTTTCCAAACATAACTACCTAACGCGTGTAGTTTTGCAATAGAAACGTTTACTGAATAAAAACATAGGATCAAAGTGTTCGAAAGAGGGGGCACTTGCCTTAGTTAGAAACTCCACTATGGTCATCAATAAGACCCCTCCTCACTGATAGCGGATTTGTTCATTATATGAAATAACGATAACGGTATAAACACCAAATCAAGTAAAAATCCAAAATGACTCTAATATGCATGAATTATCTATTGTGATTAGGTGCTGATTAAACTTGATTTATGGTGAAAGAATTCATATTTTATCACTTGTATTTTGGGAGTTATGAATTTTGCAAGTTTGTGTTGACATAGGGTATTATTTAACTAAGTACTGTTGTGAATCATTCTTAACATGTGATTTTAATTAGACTTAACTTTACAGAGGTGAATAGGTTTGTTTTCTAAGACTAACCCATTTGATTTCACAATTTTTAAAGATAGTATGAGTTTCTTATGCATTTTATAAGTTAGGTGTCACATTGTAGTATTTATTTTTCTATATAAAATTTTAGAAGCATTTTCACTACAGTACATGCTATATTTTAATGTACAGTAACTAAGAACATGGAATTATGAATCTAAAAAAACTAGAATCACCTAATTTGGAGTTAGAACCAATTTCTTATGAATTTTAGAATTTCTCATATTAAGCATGACCATTTGTATTTACCTAAAAGTGAAATATATTTTGTATTGTAAGTGTCACTTTTTATGTCATAATATTAAAGTGCATGTTTCATGAATCCACATAAATTGGTTTCATCTCAAAATGAGTTATATTTCATTTATTATGAATTTTACAAGTTTGGAGGTTTTTCTGTTGTAAACATATTGTATAAACCATTTTCGTTTATATTTTCAGATTTTAAGCTCATGGGTCCACTGATCAGTCTCAGGACAATATGCAAAAAGGCCCATGACGTTTCTAGGATTCAAGCCACAGTCCTGTGACTGTTCCATGTGTGAGGTAGTTTTTACAAACTAGCACCTAGAGTTTTGATTCTTTTCCACAGAAGTCCCTGGTTTGAGCTGAAACAGAGCTAGCCATGGCCGAGCTTGTTCTCGAGGTTGCCGGCGGCGAACAGTGGCAGATCTCGGCGTGAAACCTAAAGACAAAATGTAGAGGGGTTCAAGGCTAAGATTTCGGTGGTCTTCTTGCGAGCTTTGGTGGACGGAATCGATGGTGGCGGTGGTGGAAGCGGCGGCTGAGCTAGGGCCGCTACTGCATGTTGTGCTAGAGGCCGGTTCTACCCAAAGAGATGCATGAATATGATTTCTTGGGTACCTAGGAGACTCACAGAAGTTCTAGATGAGGCTGGCAAAGCTTGGTCATCGACGAAGGCTCACGGAATGGCTCGGCGGCGGTGCTACACCTCGGGAAGACGACGACGGTTGCCTCCCTCAAAGATCTACCATGCATGCATGTATATCGTCTTAAAGAGGTCTGAAGGATGCTCCACGTGCGAGTAATTTGTTTGGAGCTCACCGGAGAAGGAGGAACTGGCAATGGCGACGGCGACCGGAGATGGGGAAGACGATGGCCGATCTCCTTCCTTTCTTCATCTTGGCGTTTCTTGGGGGTAAATGGAGAGGAGGATTATGCGAAGACTCTGGCGCGACGGCTTGGCCGGATTTGGTCCACGGTGGCCGGCGAGACGACGGAGATGCGGCGGTGGCACCCGGTGCACGCTCTGGAGCACACCAAGGCTGAGAATGGCATGGCGGCGTTCCCGTCGGTCCGCTGCACGAGAAAAGATGAAGTAAAAAGATAAAACCTTCAGCATGGTGAGGAGAGTATGGAACGTGGAAGATATAGGGGTAGCGAAGCCTTGACAGTGATCGACACGGTTGTTCATCCCAGCGGCCGAGGACGAGAAAAAGATGGAAGCAAAGAGCTGGAACCCTTTCTCTGTGTTTCGTCGGTGCAAGGGTGGAGTAGGAGAAGAGACGACGCGGTCTGGGAAGATAGAGGGCGAGATGAAGTGAAATATGGTCGTCGACACGTCGCTCACGCGCGTCGGCTGCGTCCAGAGCACGGTCGGCGCCCGTTCTCTCTCCCTCTCTCGTGTTCTGGTCGGCTGGGAAAAGTGGACAGGGAGAGGGCAAGCCAAGGAGGCTGTCATGTGGGTCCAGGGCGGTGTGCTCTAGGTGTGGGTATGAGGGATCGTTAGAGAAGGGGTGAACATAGTATTTGGAGATTTTTTCAGAGTTTTCGTTGATTTATTTTCTCTCCCTCTCTTTTAGATTCATAATTTAACATGTGATGCTGGTAAATTAAGGTGTATTTTTGTGATGATAGATGAAGATACATAGATTTTATTTTCTTTGGTTGCACTCATAAATTATGTGTAGTTTGCTCTCAGAAAAATAGAGAAAAGAGGCTCAGTAAGATTATGTTTCAATTTTTAGGAGGTCAAAACCAAGACAATAAATTCTAGAAAAGTTATATTTACTCATGATAATTAACCTAGTATTTGAATACATTATTTTACATATGGACTTCTCTACAGTTTAATGTATATTTTGGTGATGTATGGTTTTAGCTATTTAAGGTTTTAAAATTAATCTTTAATTGGTTTGACTGATTTATTTGAGGTATCATCTTAGGTAATAAAATCTGACTAAAATTACAGTGTGTTGTATACATTGGATATTATTCATGTGAGTTTTTTCAAGATTTAATTATATACCAATGACTTCTAGTAATTCATCTAGTCCATCCTTTGTATCTGTTTTCATTTAGAAATGCATTTGAGTATTTATAAAATTTTTATTTGAACACTTGTTGACCTGAGGTGATGTTGTTCAAGTTTAGATTCATACCCAACATGCATATAAAGACTCAATCCTAACCATGCTCTATATGCATATGCATGCTTGCACTTTGCTGCAAAAATTGCTTTGGGTTGGAAAGGAAAATGTTTTAGTTTTGTCCTAAATTTTGTTCATGCAAAGGTTGGATTAACCTCACCAAGATAAATAATGAAAATGTTAGGTTCACAAAAATGGAAAGGTTGGCTTTCAAGTATTTTGATAAAAAATTCTTAAACCCTAGAGCTTGGGTATGTTACACATGGGTCGCACGGTAAAAATGAAAATTGTGTCGTAGTAAAAGGCCGAAAGAAGGCCAGCAGCCCTTAAGCCCAAAATGGGCCATTAAGCCCAAAAAGGGAAAACTAAAAAATACATATACTCGGAGCTAGTCTCGTTTTCTTCACAAAATTTTTTTTCTCAGAAACAGGTTTCGGTAGGAACTAGGAATATCAGCCAAAAGGGGGCGCCTCATGCCATACCTAGGACTTTGCACGGTCTCAGCCGAAGCTCCCTACTCACCCTTGCCCATGAGGGGCTTGTTGGAGGCATACCATGAGGACCTTCGACCGAGCTGTCGAAAACCACTCGCAGTCGCCTGGGCGAATCACAGGCAGAAGAGGCCCCAAAGATTGCGAAGATGAACTCCTCAGGGCGAAGTGCTAGGTAAAGACAAGGACCTTTGGCCTGGGGGCAAAAACCCAAGACTTGGTGGCCGTGAAGATGGTTGTCAGGGCGAAAGAGTGGGTGAAGCCAATAACCTTCGCCCCGGGGCCGGCTGTCCTCACCCTCAGGACATCAAGGCCGAACCTCAGGAAGGCCCTATGGCCCATGGAGGCCCACTTGGTGGCCCACGGAGAGGCCCAAGGCCATATTAAATGTAATTACCCTCATAAATGTAACTATCAGGAGGGTAGCCATGCAAATCCTCTATACTTAGTAACCCTAGGGTGCATGGGTATTGTTGGTATTTCTTAACATTCACAGATAAAATCCGTAAGCGCACGGATATACCGCTGTAGCACTTCACTCGGAAGTATTCCAAGGTATCGAATCACAAGGAATGAAGGTGTTCAACTCTTCAACAGGTTCATCCAAGGACACAAGTTAATGTAGGCAGAGGGTAGAAAGGATTTTCTAGTGAAGCACAGGGTTGTTTAGAAAGCTTAATTTAATTCTATCGAGATACTTCAAGCACTGGCTTGATCGCTGTTACCAGAACTCGCTCTACTACGCACCCGGACCAGAGAACGTAAGTGATCTCAAGGGCTGTCACCACCTCTATACCCACCTCTAACGTACTGCGGGGAACGCAGCATTCACTGGTAATTAACAATCGTAGACACCACATCTATGCAGTTAATTACTACTTTAGTGTTTATAACTCACCAAAGCAATCACTATCTATTAATGAACAATAGTGAACAATGATCCAGTATGCTAAATAGGAACTAAGAAATATACTTCACAGATAAAATCTCAATTACTTGTATAATATAATATCACTTATATCAAAGTAATTGACAAGGTACAAAAAGACTTAGAGGAAAATACCGACAACACTGGAATTCCTCCGATCCTTCTCCCTTACTCTCTCCCTAATCTAATATACATAAAAGATACAATAGTCTCTTATAATTCAGCTCAAACTTGATGTGTGTTGGAGGAGAGGATGAGAGCTCTTTATATAAAAGTGGAGAGAGTGGAGATTCCAAGCATCTAAAGAGCATCTTTACTCTCATCTTGCCATGTGTTCTCTCTATGGCGTTTTCTACCGGTAGAAACGCTCCCAGCCGCCATAGCAAGTCGGTGAGTAATTGCCTCTGAAAAATGGGGCCAATTGGCCACTTTTTGGGTTCGGCCGAACCAAGGGCTCGGCCGAACCCTTGTTAGTCCATTTTGCCCGGCTTTTTTCCTAGGCTCTAGTGGCGGACTCCTCAGTCCATATATATGGTGAATGGGCCCATTTGCTTTTGTTTCATTAGGTTTGTGGGCCCAAAACTCCATACGCTTAAATATGAAAGTTTAATTCACCTCCCTCTTTATGTATCCTTTGTCTCACTTTTGATGGTTTATAACCTGCATCCAAATATACACCAATGCTAGTGGAAATCGTTAGAATTAAACCCTACCACTATGTTCGATGTTTTATCTTTTCAGATTTATGCAGATATTGACGGCGTAAATTTTGCAATTAATAGCCATCAACAGGTATCTTTCAACTCCTTGTTGTCAGGTACACAAATTCTTACACCCAACCGTAAGGTTCCCTGCTCATCCTCTAGATAACCGATGGTTTTTCCTCCTCATGTTTTTCTTGATTTCTTGAATATCGGGGTCATTGACTTAAGCTTCTCTAACTTGATCTATAAGAGTAAGCTTTGCTTCTAAAGCTGCAACAAAACCTCTGTTGACAATTCCCAGGTTCAAGTTCTCAAACTCCTTGCATAATTCCCAAGGCAATTGTCGTCCTAGCATTGCAATAACTCTTCCTACTCAAGGCATCTACTAAATTTGCTTTTCCTAGGTGATAATGAATCTCCATGTTGTAATCCTTGATTAATTCCAACCATCTCCACTGACGCATGTTCAGGTTAGGCTAGGTAAAAATAGACTTCAAACTTTTGTGATCCGTGTACATCTTCATGCGGATTCCAAAAAGGTAGTGACGCCAAATCTTCAAAGCATGAACCTCTGCTGCTAGCTCAAGATCATGCGTGGGGTAGTTCTTCTCGTGGGGACGTAGTTGTTTAGACGCATAGGCAACCACCTTCCCAACAGAACCTAACCCAAGTTTTGAAGCATCACAATACACCTGGAAACCTTTCTTTGGATCAGGCAAGATCAACACTGGTGCCGACACTAAGCGCTTCTTCAATTCTTGAAATCTCTACCCACATTCTTCTGACCACTTGTATTTCAAATCTTTCTGAAGCAGGTGTGTCATGGGCTTGGTAATCTTTGAGAAGTTCTCTATGAATCTCCGGTAATAACCCGCAAGACCAAGAAAACCACGTATTTCTGAGACTGTCTTCGATTGTTTTCAATTGCTTCTGATTCCACAGTGCTTGGGTCCACGATAACTCCTCCAGCTGAGATGACATGCCCAAGAAACTTTACTTCAGACAGCCAAAAGTAGCACTTGCTAAACTTGGCGTACAACTGGTGTTCTCGTAACTTATCAAGTGCAAGGTGAAAATGCTCTTCATGCTCTTCTTTTGTTTTGGAGTGGATGAGAATATCATCAATGAAGACCACCACAAACTTGTCTAGGTACTCGATAAACACCTTGTTCATCAAGTTCATGAACAAAGCGCTGGCATTAGTAAGTCCAAAAGACATGACAGCACACTCAAACAACCCATATCGAGTAGTAAAAGTTGTCTTGGATATATCCTCATCCTTGATTCTAAGCTAATGGTGTCCCGAACGTAGATCTATCTTGGAGAAAACTGTGGCGCCTTCAAGCTGATCAAACAAATTGTTGGTAGTATGCCATGAGGCCCTTCGACCAAGCTGCCGAAACCGACCAAGCAACAAGGATCCAATCTCCCAGCACCAAGGCTTGTGGGGCGAAGCCCAACAGCGAAAAGCACGGCGGCGAAGCCCGATGGCGAAGCCCGATGGCAAGGAGCCACATGGGGCTCCGCCGGCCTGGGCGAGGCCCACATGGCGAAGGCATGCGCCGAAGGAGGATGGCTTCGCCGGGGCGGACCTGGTCCGAGAAAGGCCAGCAGGCTGGCCCGATCGCCCCGGGCCATGGGCCAACGAACCGGAAGCCGCCAGGCGGCCCATCGAGGTCCCATGTGCCTGGATTACACTAAATACCCACGTAAGGGCCCCTTTATGAGGGTGACCATGTAAATTCCCCTGTAATAACCCTAAACCCTAATAGGGGGATCTGTAAGGGGGTTATAAATAGTCACCTAGGGCCATGTAAAAGGGAGAGATTTTTTATATACAGAATTTATTACACTTCACCTTCCCAACATTTGTTGAGTATCCACGTTCTTCGACATATGTGGTTGTCGTTTCGACAACAGCTGGCGCCGACCGTGGGGAACTCTGAGCGAAACCACTGAGAGCGAATGCCACCGAAAAAGGTCTCAAAAGAGAGGGTTGCGAACCCAAAGGAAGGCACGGCCGAAGGAGGGATGGCCGCCGGTGAAGGCATGGGGCCTCCGGCGGCTGCCGAGGCGGCGGCCGCGCCGGTGG
Organism: Oryza punctata; assembly: GCA_000573905.2. NCBI lineage: Eukaryota > Viridiplantae > Streptophyta > Magnoliopsida > Poales > Poaceae > Oryza > Oryza punctata. The sequence goes on along the minus strand of CM002490.2, from coordinate 21,464,753 downwards.
TTTCGGCGCCCGCGCTACAACCACCGCCCTCGGCCTCGGCCACCCCGGCGGAGCATGTGCTGGAGATCCCTTCGTCAACGCAGCCGGCTTCGACAGCAATCGCCGCTGCGCAGGTCGATCCAGGCCTTGACGCACAGGCCGAAGCAAACATGGAGGCCATGCGGCAAAACATGGCACGACTCCAGGACATGCTCCGACAAATGCAGGAGCAGCAACAGGCATACGAAGCGGCACGGCAGACCAAGATCGCTCCGGCTCCCATCCTTTAGTATTCGGCAAGTTACATTCCGCCTCAAGCCTATCAGCAGGTGCCAGTTCGGCCTCCCACGGTCCAAGCACACTCTTCGCCCGGTCAAGTGTCGCAAGCAATGGCGGAGGGGGCCTCGGCGCTGCAGGCACAACTTCAGGCTTTCCTTCAGCAGCTCAACCAACCTCACATCTCAAGCATAACCCCTTCGGCTCAGCCGGAAGGGGGCTCCGGCCAGGGCGCGCCAGGGTGGCTGCCGACGAACCCACCTGGGTCAGGGGCTCCACCCTGGAATCGGGGGCAACAGTTCGACGTCTACAACACCACCCAAGCGCCACCGTTCGGAAGCGGGCCGCCGAACGTCGCAGCCCAACCGCTCCCCCAGGCCATCACCTCGCCCTTTGCCACACCGTATCCACAGTTGAGCGGACCCTCGCTGCAGGGCACAGGGGGCAAGGCCGGGGGCGAAAAGGGGCTGCCACTGAGTGGGGGGATCAAAAATTGTCCAATCCCACCTCAGTTCAAATTCCCACCCGTTCCGTGGTACTCGGGCGAAACAGACCCAAAAGAGTTCCTCTCAATCTACGAGTCCGCGATCGAAGCTGCTCACGGCGATGAAAACACCAAGGCGAAGGTAATCCATCTCGCCCTTGACGGCATCGCCCGTTCTTGGTATTTCAATCTGCCATCCAATAGTATTTACTCATGGGAGCAATTGCGTGATGTTTTCATCCTCAACTTCCGAGGCACCTACGAGGAGCCGAAGACGCAGCAGCATTTGCTCAGCATTCGCCAGAGGCCGGGCGAGTCAATACGGGAGTACATGCGTCGGTTCTCGCAGGCACGATGCCAAGTTCAAGACATAACGGAGGCATCTGTCATCAACGCCGCTTCGGCAGGGTTGCTCGAGGGCGAACTCACAAGAAAGATCGCAAACAAGGAGCCGCAAACCCTCGAGCACCTGCTTCGCATCATTGATAGGTACGCAAGAGGCGAAGAGGACTCCAAGCGAAGACAGGCGATCCAAGTCGAGTACGACAAAGCCTCCATCGCTGCGGCCCAAGCTCAAATGCAAGCGCAAGTCGTCGAACCGGCTCCCCCCGCGGCTCGCTAGCCCCAGCCGGCGAACCCGGGGCAGCCGCCCAGGCAAGGCCAAGCTCCCATGACCTGGAGGAAGTTCAGGACTGACCGAACAGGCAAGGCGATCATGGCTGTCGAAGAAGTACAGGCGCTCCGCAAGGAGTTCGACGCCCAACAGGGCGGCAGCCATCAGCAGCCCATTCGAAAAAAGGCCAGAAAAGATCTTTATTGTGCCTATCATGGGCGGTCTTCGCACACCACCGAGCAGTGTCGAAACATCCGCCAGCGAAACAACTCCCACGAACCAAGGCCACACCAGGGTGTCTCCGTCGAAGCATCTCGCGAAGCGGTCCAGGAACAGTCGCCTCCAGCCGAACAGCACCAAGACGTGCAGCGCCGAATTATTCAAGTAATCATAAGGGCCGATCCACCAGTCCCGCTATCGAAGCGGCAGAAGAAGTCGCAGCTGCGAACGGTGCATAGCATCACCGCCACAGGCGAAGAGGTCCCGAAGTACTTAACCCAGCAAATTTCTTTCGGGCCGGAAGATGCTGAAGGAGTGTTGTTCCCGCACCAAGACCCGTTGGTGATTTCGGCTGAAGTGGCCGGCTTCGAGGTCCGGCGCATCCTAGTCGATGGAGGTAGCTCGGCTGATGTCATCTTCGCCGAGGCATACGCCAGGATGGGGCTACCAATCTCGGCCCTCACTCAGGCGCCGGCCTCACTCCGCGGTTTCGGCGGTGAGGCGGTACAGGTCCTCGGCCAAGCACGGTTGAAGGTTGTCTTCGGCATGGGCGGAAACCGACGCGAAGAGCAGATATTGTTCGACGTCGTCGACATCCCGTACGGCTACAACGCCATCTTCGGCCGCGCAACCTTGAAAAAGTTTGAAGCCGTCTCCCACCACAACTACCTCAAGCTCAAGATGCCGGGTCCGGCAGGGGTGATTGTTGTCAAGGGGTTTCAGCCTTCGGCCGCGCCCTCGCCAAAATTGCGCGCCGCCGCCAACACAGCGCCCTCGCCGCTTCGGAGTCCGACTCGAAGGGGATGGAGTGGTAGAACCACTTCGCCATCCAGTGGCGGTCCCATTTCGACATGGCGGCATTGACCGGCCACAAGTCGGCGCGTTCGGGGCGAACGTTGAAGTTCACACTCCCGAACGCTGTCATCCGGGTTCCAGCGGGCGTGATCACCGTCTTCGTGTTGACGGCGGCGGAGAAGATGGCGCCGAAAAGATCGACGCTGGGCTCGAACCCCGCGGTCTGGCACGCCCAGTCGAAAATCGAGATCCGCACCAGGGCCGAAGAGCTTAACTGGGGCAGTTCGACTTGGAAGAGGCGAAGGATCTCCGGCAACAGGATGTTGCACGGAAATCGGAGGCCGGCCTCAAAGAAAACGGCAAACACCACCGTCTGGTGTTCGCCAGGTTGAGGCACTTCGGCTTCTCCGGGGGCGAACGCCTGCCCCTCCACCACCATGCCTGCGTCAACCATCCTGGCCAACTCGTCATCGTCGACGAGCGAAGCGCCCAGGAAGGCGGAGGTGTCGTCATCGATCCGGCCGGGATCGGGACCAGTCGCGATAACGGGGTTCGGCTTGCGGGGAGCCATGGGCGAAATAGGTTGTCCGAAAGGAAGCCGAGAACGAGTGGAGAGGGAAGTGACTGCGGTGAAAATGACAAGGGTGGCGACGGTGAAAGCGGGGGGTGAGAATATATATCTCACCAAACGACGCTTCGCCTCCCCAGCCAATCAGGGGTGGCCACGTGTCACGGGGTAGGCGAAACGGTAAAATCCCATGGATCAGGCCGTGCAGTAACGGGCTCCCAAAAAGAAAGCCCACTACTGTTCGCCGCGGCCCAACGGCCCATCACTGGTTCGCTAAGGCCCATCAAAGTGACATGGGGCACCCCACTGTTCATAAAAAGCGAAGGCCCAACACTGCTCACACTAGGACCGTTGAAAAAAAAAATCAAGTCAAAATCAAATCCCCACAACTGCTCGAGAAGGGCGAAGACCACACACTATAATCCTTTTTCGCATGTCGCAAACTTCTTGCAGGATCCAGAAAGATGGGTTTCGGCAGGAGCATCGGTCGAAAGGGGGCGCCTCATACCATACTACATGGTTTGCACAGTCTCGGCCGAAGCTCCTATCTCACCCTTGCCCGTGAGGGGCTTGTTGGCAGTAGGCCATGAGGCCCTTCGACCAAGCTGCCGAAACCGACCAAGCAACAAGGATCCAATCTCCCAGCACCAAGGCTTGTGGGGCGAAGCCCAACAGCGAAAGCACGGCGGCGAAGCCCGATGGCGAAGCCCGATGGCAAGGAGCCACATGGGGCTCCGCCGGCCTGGGCGAGGCCCACATGGCGAAGGCATGCGCCGAAGGAGGATGGCTTCGCCGGGGCGGACCTGGTCCGAGAAAGGCCAGCAGGCTGGCCCGATCGCCCCGGGCCATGGGCCAACGAACCGGAAGCCGCCAGGCGGCCCATCGAGGGCCCATGTGCCTGGATTACACTAAATACCCACGTAAGGGCCCCTTTATGAGGGTGACCATGTAAATTCCCCTGTAATAATCCTAAACCCTAATAGGGGGATCTGTAAGGGGGTTATAAATAGTCACCTAGGGCCATGTAAAAGGGAGAGATTTTTTATATACAGAATTTATTACACTTCACCTTCCCAACATTTGTTGAGTATCCACGTCCTTCGACATGTGGTTGTCGTTTCGACAACACAAATCATCAATCCTAGGCAGATGGTACTTATTCTTGATGGTCACACCATTCAATGCACAATAATCCACGCATATCCTCTGGGTATGGTCCTTCTTCTCCACAAAAATGATTGGGGCTTTCTATGGTGATGTACTAGGTCTGATGTAACCTTTCTAAAGCGAATCATCCACTTGCCTCTTCACTTCAGCTAATTCATTAGCTGTCATTCGGTAAGTTCTCTTGTGGATTGGGGCTGTCCCTGGTACTAGATCTATCCTGAATATTATGTCTCTCACAGGCGGCATACCGAGCAGATCATCGGGAAAGACATATGGGTCGTCTTGTACGATCAGGATCTCCTCTAGGGTAACTTGGTTTACAATCAAGCGCTGGGGTTCAACAGAGGGTGTATGGAAGGTTATGTTCTTCCCATGGTTACTGGTTAAAGTCACTTCTCTGGTGGCACAGTTTATCACTCCTTTATGTTTGGTTAACCAGTCCATCCCAAGGATAACATCAAGGTCCTTGGACTCCAGAAGTATGAGATTGGCAAGAAAAGGAACCCCTTGGTTAAGTTGGTGTTGCTCTGCCATGGTGCCACTGTCCTTGGCCCTTGACGCTTTGGCTTGGTGCAATGTGAAGAAAAATGACCCGGTTCATTGTAGTTGAAACATATCACGGGCTTGTTTCCCTGTTTCTTCATGACTTGCTAGTTCTGAACCGAAGCTGTGGTTGGTTCTGGGGCAAAGTTACGGTTGTTGTTGCTATTGTCAGTACTGTTGTTGTAGAACTGGTGATGTGGACGAATAGCCGAAGAAGATCCTCCCTGCGGTGCTGCTTAAGGACCCATGGCAACGCGCGACATCTGGCTGCTTCCTGTTGAGCCTTGAAATGAGCAATCCTGTGCTTCTTCTGTTCCGTTTGGTTGTACTTGTCTTCCTGATGAATAGCCTTGTCCACCAACTTTTGGAAGCCAGGATAATCCCCAAACATCAGTGGGAAAGACAACTCATCATTCAATCCCTCCAAGAACTTCTCTTGACGCTCCTCATCTGTGCGGACATCCTCAGGAGCGTTACGGGCCAGACTATTGAATTCATGCAGAAACTCGATGACAGAACGAGATCCTTGTGTAAGCGCCCTGAACTCCCTCTTCTTTAGAGCCACCACTCCCGAAGATATGTAAGTTTTGTTGAAAGCAGCAATAAACTCCAGCCAAGTTATTGGCTTTGCAACAACCCTGTTGAGACGGAAGTTATCCCACCACTCAGAGGCGGGGCCATGGAGCTGGTATGAAGCAAAAGAGACCTTCTCCTGGTCAGTGCATTGAAGCAAGTGCAACTTCTTCTCTATGGCGTGCAGCCAATCACTCGCCTCGACTGGATTGGTACTACTAGAGAAAGTAGGCGGTCTCACACGTAGAAATTCCACTAACTTGTTCTGAGGGGGACCATGATTGTTCCCTTGGTTAAGTTGATTCTACATCTGTTGCACCATCGTGTTCATGACTTGAGTCTGCTAAACTAAGACCTCAGCAAGTGTTGGGTTTTCTCCATTGTTACTGGTTCCACTTCCACTCGTACGAGTGTTCACCATCTGACATAAGCAAGAGCACCAGGAGAGAAACAAGGGGGAACAACTTAGAACGGGGAATTAGTCTTTACTAACTCGACTTTTATTGATCTGAACTGTGTATTATTACATTTAATTGTTAAAGGCTCTCTCACCACTTAACTCACAACCTAACTTAACTCCCAAAAGCACACCTAACTCATGAAGCCACATCCCACCAATGATGTAGTATGCATGTTAGACCCCCACACACACAAGCAAAACTTAAACAAGCAAACTAACACAACTGGCTAAGGTAACGATCTAACGAGATGTCTAGTTCCACCTGGCATCGGAGTGGACTGAAGGCTCTTCTTTATCTTCTTGGGTAGCACCTCCTCTACCACTGAATGAGTGTGGTTCTCCTCTGGGTCTTTCTCCTCTTCATCATCACTTATAATAATGATCGAAGGGTCCACATGAACTGGGGCGACATTCTCCACCACACGAATCTTCGGTGCCAGCTACATCCAGGGAGGAAAAAGAGCTCTCTTCCTAGCGGTGAGGTGAATCTTGGGTCCTAACGGTTGTGCTTCTCCCTTTAGCTAGGCTAGCTCCTTCTTCAAGTGGTACACCTAATCTTGTAGCTTGCAAATCTTGGTGTGATTCCAATCTACCCTCTCATGAGCTATTGTCTTCTGTTCCGAATAGATAGCATCCATGGCTGATGAAGTCCTCCTCATGAGCTTCAAAGTTGTGCTGTTCTCGTCCTCCTGGCTCGTGAAGTCACCATAATCTTGGTCATGTGTCTTGAGAGGATGATAATGGAAAGCTGAGGTACTGAATTCCTCATCAAAGCAGTAACGAAGTTTTCCATGGGCCACAAGTGCTACCTCTTGACGAGCATGCTGATAACTTCTCCCTCCAGCTTCGAACATCATTGATGGAAGGTCTTCACAATCGCTAGTTAGTGTCACGCTAACATGACACTTCTCCTCGTTGCTTCATGGGGGATTTGGCTATACTCCGGGACAACATCATAACCTATGGCGAACGCCATCATCCTCAACTCCCTGACTAACCCTAGCACCTTGATCAAACTCTCTTGCTGATGGAGCAGCATCCAAAGAATAAGTGAAAAGAGGGGGATAAGGCATTTATCCAATTAATAGCACAAGTTTTGGATTAATTTGAATAAAGAAGGAAAATTTACAGTGGAAAGAAATGAGCTTTAAAGTTAAACTGAAACAAATAAAATCAGATTTTTTTTTTCAAACTTGAACAATAGGTTTTAGAGTGAGACAAAATAAAAGAGAGTTATTAAAATGGCTAAGTAAACAACACTGGCATCATTACACAAGATGTACAGTAATACTAAAGTATTACTAGTGATTGCATAATCAGTACGGTAATAGATGTACTTTACTAACAACTTGAGGATGATAAATAATTTTCTTGTGGGCAGGAAAGGAAATTAAATAAACTATAAACTGCATGTGCCATTGGTTTGATTTAACTAAAAGAGAAAGAGAGGAGAACAGTCTACTTTTTCACTATTTTTAGAGGGCTTCTAAAGGTAACCAACTTGTTATGCCTGGAATTTATATCCAAAATTCCAAACGCTTACATGTGTGTAAACTCTCGTCCAGGAATCATCCGAGGCACACAATAACAAACTGATAGTAGAGTGAAAATCTTTATCTAATTAATAGGCGAATATGAAGTTATTACAGAGGTAGATAGTTCCTCTCACACAATAAAGTTCTAAGCAGCGGAAAAATAAAACTAGCGTAAACGACTCCACTCCACAAGCAGCTTGACGAGAACTAAGCCTAATCCTCTAGACCTCCTTCATCACTGTAGAACTCCTCCTCTGATGAATTATTGCAAGGTGAGTATATGGAATACTCAACTAGTCACACAACAAATATGCAAGTGCACAGGGATACAAAGTATGGCATAATATAGGCTCATTTGCAGAAATAGCATTTAATAAACTTTAGAGAGTAGTCAAACAGTTGAATAATTACTCAATATTCAATCCACACTATACAACACACCTATGTTGTATAGACCCAACCGACTCTAAACAACCAATCCCAGTTGCACAGATCTAAACTCCATAACGTAAACTAACAAGTTATCATCACCAGTTCATTTATCATTAATGAATAGTGAGAGACTAATCACGAAAAACATTGTTAGGCTCGCCCATAACCGTTGGCACCGCTATTCGAATAGTTTTACTCTTGCCAGAGGTGTGCCACTGTACCCACAAGACAAAACTCCACAACATGTTTGTTAACAGCAAAATTTAGCATCAGACTCGGAGAAGAAGAAATAGATCAAAGTGGATTTAGTGCAGGATCGAGTCGGGTCGGGAAAATAGACTACGCATCGGCTGGACTCTGTATCGGCTGGAGATAGAGTTGGAATCGGTTTGAGCCAATAAGGAAAGTAGCTGATACGGGTTGACTTGGGCTCGGTATAGGCCAGGTTTGGAATAATTGTTATTGCCATCCGGAGATAGAGCTCATTTAAGGCAATTGTATCTATTAATTAGGATATTAATGTCGGTTTGAATTAGAGATATGGAAAGAATCCGCCATATGGATTTGTTCATTTGTTTTTATCTTTAGGAGAGTTTGAGTCGTGTCCACTACGGACGAGTTTTGTATTTTGGGTATAAATATAAACACAGTATCATTGTAAGAAATAGCGACAATCCAATCAATACAACTTTCGGTGAATCGCCACCTTTTTCCTTTTACTTTTCGACGAGTTCTTACTTCAAGTCGAGGCATTGGCTATGATCTCTCGACAAGACGTAACGTATCTCGATGGTTTGCATTATTGGGGATTTTATATCATTTTAGATGTATTAATGTTGTTCTTGTAATCATCTTTTATCATATATCTTAGTTAATCTAGTTTAGTATCTCGATTTTGTTGTATCTGCTGAGACTCGTTTTAAGGTTTATATCGATATCGGCTAAGTCGTTTTGCTAGGTTAGAATAACTAAGATATCCACCATCCCGAAAATTGATTAATTACTTAATTATTTAGACTTTAAGTTTCTTTATATACTTGTGATGCATCATTCCTAGCCGTATTTAGAATCTAACCTGAAATTAATCATAATAAATGATAAATGATAGTATCAAAGTTTCAACCGATCTTACCTAGTATACATTAACTTGTGTTTTATGTATATTCGCCACTTATGCAGATAGATCACTCCATATAAATATATCAAGTATTAGTTAATCTAGATTAAATCATCGTATCCAAGATTGATCATTATTTGATATATTTATTTATATCCATCTGTTTATATAAGTTTATACTGAAGTAATAGCCAGTAAATTATTCAGTTTGCTCTAAATATTGGATCATCGGCTATTTCTATAATATTATCTGGAAGGAGATTGATAAAAGACGAATAGATATAAAGCGCCATAAAGTAGCCCCATACGTCAGTGACATCAAGTGCGCGGCCCACGGTGGACCAAGACCACGCGCACCGGGGGGCACAGTGGACCAAGACCACGGGCGATCCACGGGTAGCCTAGAGAGGTCCCGCCAGGGAGGCAAGGGCAGCTGGCCGGCGAGCAGCAGCGGCAGCGACCGGGGCCAAGGGGCCACCGGCGGCGAGCGGCGGTGGCGGCAGGCCGACGACACCGGAGCGACGGCGAGCGGCGGCACGCACGGGAGAGGAAGAGAGGGGAAAAGGGGGGTGCTCACCGGCGAATGATGGTGGCTGACGTGGAGGGGACGGTGATGACGATAACCCAACAAACGAAGGAGTAGACGGGCGGCGGCGACACCTTGGGGGAGAAGGGGGAACTGGCCTTTTTTGGCGCTGCTCAACATCGGGATGGCCTGATCTGGAGCCCGTGAGCTCGTGCCAGGCCAGATGTGGAGCCCCCTAAGCTCGGAGATACTGAAGCCGCAATAGCTCTGACTCTCCATCGCCATCGCTCTTGGTCGTTGCTGCGGCTCCCTAGTCCACTAGGCCGCGTCCTCACCTCTGCTGTGCCACTCCCAGCCGCAGCACCCCTTGTGCACAACCTTGGTTAGTGGGGGTATCAGGAGGGAGCGACAGCATCACGCCCCTGCAGCACACAAATATATATATATAGCATGTATCTCATCTATTAAAGTGGTTTATTAGGTATAATAGAGAAAACAAACTAGGATCAATTAACTCCAGAAATTTCAAAAAAAACTGTTCACATTGCATAATAAATCTAATTCACTAAATTTAGATATGTAATTTTGAATTTTCCCCTATCTCTCTGAAGAATAATCAATCGATCAATTTAATGCACAGTGGCACAATACCAACCATCAGCATGGAGGCTCAATCCATGCCAACAGCAGGGCACACATATCTGTTTGTCATGGTCGTGGCTACAGCCATTGCTCGCCACTTTGTGCTATACCTAGTGCATCATACTGCCAGATCCATTAGAGTACAACGCCAGAGTGGTGAAGCTGCAGAGAAACGAGCACGAGCCACCTGTATAAACAGTATATACCAAATCAGCTAGCTGCTACGAAGATGACGGAGGCGGCCGCCTGGTAGAGGGTAGAAGCGGGTGGCGGCGCCAGCCTTGAGCGAGGGCAGCGCACAGCACCAGCCTCTAGCGAGGGCAACGCACAGCCCCAGGGGAGGTGTATGGGAGGTTTACTTGTATATTCCGTGCCAGAGAGATGGAGGCGCCGCCTGTTCCACCGCGGGGTTAATGGAGGAGCCGCCTGCTTCACTGCTAGGGAGATGGAGGCACTGCTATTTCCACCGCCGAGAAGATGGGGGCATCGCTGGGGAAGTCGGAAGGCCAGAAGGGCCATTGGCTCCTCCGCTGGGGCAGATGGAAGGGCTCGTCTCCGGCGGCTTGGGTTGGTGGCGCAAGCTGGGACTCTGGTGGCAGCTGTGGTGTTGGTGGTCTCGAGTCTGTCAATTGTGACAACTAGGGTTCGGGGATTGAAACTCCTCTCAGATTTGTGGCGGCTTAGGGTCGAGAAACTATACGTGATTTTACCGTACTAACCCTGGTGTGTGGGCAATTGTTACAAGTTGTTCAGATAAAAAGGTCATTTCACTCAAAATAATTTGGCCTGAGCGCGAAGACGTGGTTTTGGCTCCCGCTGCTTTTGGTTCCGCGCCACATTAGGGAATCTTGGTGCTCGCAGCCATTTTTTTAGCAAAAAAGTTACAATTAATATCCAAAAATAATTACTATAGCAAATAAGCAATATTTTTACATGAATATACTTTTAATAAAATTCATAAAAAGATTTTAATTAAATTTGTATGTACTGTATATTTCATAATAAGGATGAAAAGGGTTGGTAACAATATCATTATTTTATTACTTTTACCGAGTTGGTCGGAAAATTTTCATATTTGTGGAATCAATAATTATTTAGTGTCAACTTCAGTATAATTAAAAAACTGAATTTTAGAAACGGGATCAGTTGATAATGGTATCATTTTTATATTATCTTTATGAAAACGGAATTGTTACGGTCAACAAATTACGTATCGTTTTCACCTCTATTCCATCCACAACGGTTAGTTACGATACGGAATACGGAATGCGATACGCTTCAATAACAGTGTCGTTGAAAGGTCCCTTGTGCTCCTTGATGAGCTCTTTGCGGCACACCATCCACCAGGATAGGAAGTCACCGGCTACAGATATACGTGGCCAAATGGGCCGTGCCAAGCCGGACCGGCCCGAGCACGAAAGTACTGTGCATAGCTCAGGCCCGGCACGGCACGGCGGCCTGTGGACCGTGCCGACACGGCCCGTTAAGCCGTGCCGTGCTTGGGTCGGCGCCTGAGCCCGTGGGCCGGCACGGCACGGCACGGCACGGCCCACGGCACGGCACGGCACGGTGCTGGTACGACGCGGCTCCGCGTGTGTGGGAGGGCGCGCCGCTCGGCCTCGCGGCCAGCCGGCGCGTGGCGAAAGCGTACGGCGGCAGGCGGGCCCGGCGGCTGTGCGCGGTGCGCCAGTGCGGGAGCGGGAGCGGTCGGACGAATCGGACGGCGCCACGTGTCCCGCAACGGTTATTTCAACGGCTATTTTGAGAAGTAGCCGTTGGAACTCGAAAAAATTCAAAAAAATATCAAAAAATTCCGAAAAAATAAGAAAATTATTTCTATAAATAGGGCACCCACCCCAGCATTCTAAATCATCCCAAACTTCCATTTTGTGCTCTCTTGTAGTCTTGTGTAGTCTGTTGTGTGATAGTTCGATTTTTTGACTTGGACAAAATTTGACCAAATTTTGTCTAAAATCAAAAATAGTTTGTGACTTCGAAATAGTGCATACCAGAAGTGTAAATCCAAGGTGGTGAGGGAGAATTACGGTATATATTCATATTTATGTGTTATTTTCATTTTTTTGTTTTTGTCAATAAATATTCTGAAATTTGTTTATATTGTTTTCATATTTCAGAATGGACGATCCGAACTTTCTGTCATTCACGTTAGGTGATTTTGACCCTAATTACATGTCCGGGTCGTTCCCAACTGGTGAGTATGATATCACCGGATCAACTCCAACACCACCAGTTGTGGACGAGGTACAGCTTGGTTCCGAAGGATCTGGCACAATGAGCGGGAGTACATCGACGTACACCGGCTCAAAGAGATCAAGAACTTCTGGTGTTTTGCAACATTTTGATGAGGTGGCCGTGACAGGCCCCGATGGAACGCAGGTAACATACGCGAGATGTAGAATATGCAAAAATAAATTATCTGCAAAATCATCTTGTGGAACAGGGCACTTAAAGAGACATGCTGAGGCTTGTGCAAAGAAGCAAGGAATTCAACTACGACAGCAGCAACTACTACTAAATCCTGATGGTATGGTACGTACATGGGAGTACGATCCTATGGTAGCTCGAGAATCGCTTATCCGTTTAATTGCTAGACAAGATTTACCTTTGAACTTTGGTGAGAGTGCTGCATTTGAAAATTACATCAAAACTTCTCATAATCCTAGGTTTCAATCTATTAGTAGACAAACCACAACCCGTGATTTAAAAAATTACTATGACAAAGGTTGTGAATCACTCAAGGAATTATTTAGTACGTGCACCTTCTCTATTAGTGTCACCTCAGACATTTGGAGTAGTAGGGCAAAAGAGGATTATCTTAGTGTAGTTGTACATTTCATTAATGATGACTGGCAAATGCAAAAAAAAAGTTCTTGGGCTAAGACTAATTGATGTTGCACATACTGGTGAAAATATAGCAGAGAGAATTCGAGAGGTTATTAATGAATATAGCCTTATAGATAAAATCTTTGCTGTAACAATGGATAATGCATCTGCTAATTCTAGGGCCATGGAAATTCTGCAACCATTACTTTGTGCTTATGCTCAATCTTTTCTCCTACATCAGCGATGTGCATGCCATATTATTAATCTAATTGTTAAAAGTGGTTTTAAGAGAGTGAATGTACACATCGACGCTGTTCGGCAAGCAATCACGTGGTTAACTGGTTCTAACCCACGGATTGCACAGTGGAGAAGGTATTGTCGTGCATCGGATATGCGCCCACGTAAGTTTATGACCGATGCGGAACATCGGTGGAATGCAACTTATTATATGTTAAAGGTTGTCATACCTTATAAGGAATTACTTACTGTTTTTCTTCAAACACGTAATGGGCCAAGAAATAGTGACGGGCAGCCGATACTGACTGACCATACTTGGCACGTTGTTGAAAGGTTTTATCAATTTCTTGAAACGTTTCATGATTGTACTCTTCTTTTATCTCAAGTATATTATCCAACAGCTAATTTAATTTTGCATAACATTCTTGAAATTGCCACTTTGTTCAAAGACTATAAAAATGATGATCTTTTAATGCCTGTAGTCTTTAGTATGAAACAAAAATATCTTAAATATTGGAAAAACATCCCCATGTTGTATGCTTTTGCATTTATTCTTGATCCTAGGGGAAAATTACGGGGATTCCTCAATATTATATCACTTATTGGAGATACTATTAATGTTGACTATTCTACCTACTATTCTGATGTTAGAACTAAATTATATGAGGTATTTGGAAAGTACGAATTAAAGTTTCAGGGAGTTCGCTTGCAAAGACCTCCACCAGCCCCTGCAGCAGGTAAGAAAAAATTACAGTGGAGCAGAATTTGGGGTGGCTCATCTTCTAGCCATGGTGGTGGTAGCAGTTCGTCAGCAGCAAGTGGGGACGCTAGATCGCATGGTACCGCTGAAGAGTTGTCCAACTATTTGGATAGCGACGCCATCAGGCATGAATCATCAGACTTCAACGTGCTCGGTGGTGGAATGATCACAAGATGTCATATCCTGTGCTTTCTAAACTAGCACGGGATGTGTTGACGGTGCCCATCTCTTCGGTATCCTCCGAATCGACCTTCAGTCTATTCGGAAGAATTATCGAGGACAGGAGAACAAGTCTGAGCAGCGATCACGTAGAAATGCTACTAAGCGTCAAATACTGGGAGCTAGCTGCAGAACATGCCCAATACACTACTGACAACCAAGAATTGGTCGCTCACTTCGAAAACCTTTATTTCGATGACGACCAACCTGAGTAACTACCTTGTATTTTAAGTAATGACCTATAAGCTGTACTCTTTTCTTTGTCATGGTTTTCTCAAATATGAGTTTTTACATGACAAAGTTTTTAACGAGGCAGCATGTATCATGTAAAACATCAATAAAGGTCATTACTCTTTTTCCCATATTATTTTAAACTTTTTACAACTATAATTATTTTCCTTTTTTTTCTAATACTACTAGTCATTATTTTTCATTACAACGGATCAAATTTTTGCTCCTCTTTGAGTTTTTTTCGCATTTGTCAGGGCAAACCGGCAAGGCGCCAAGGCGGCAAGCCGACTGGCCGGCGGCCGACAGCCACGCGTCGCTGCGTCGGCACGTCGCCCCGACCGCGCGCGGCGCCCCCCGCCCCCCCCCCCCCCCCCCGCGGCTCGGCCGACCGGCCTGACCCCACCTCGGCGCGGTTTCCCGCTTCCCCGCGCTGCGTGCTCCCGCACTCCCGCCTGCGCGCCCGACCTCCCGCCTGCGCGTTCCAAAATTGGCCGCAAGGCCCGCGCGCGCCAGCCGCCAGCCTGCCTGCTGTCGCCGCCGTGCCGCGCGACTTCCTTGGCCGGCGTGCCGCCCACGGCCCGTGGCGGATTTGCGTGCCCATGCCGGCACAGCACGGCACGGCGCTCCCACGGCACGGCCTACTACAGTAACCGTGCCTAACGGGCCGTGCTGCTGGCGGACCCGTGCCGTGCTGGGCTGGACCGCCCATTTGGCCTGGTATAGCTACAGAGTCCATATTCATCCTCCTAAGTGGCCGCAGCCACCGATTTTCGACTAGTTCATTGGTCTCCGTGTGGTTCTTCTGCGTTGCCAGCATGGAAAGGCCAGGTGTGAGCTCATTCGGTGTTTCACCATTTAGTCAATCGTCGTGCCAGAAATTTTGATTGAGAGCGTGTTTGGTAATACCGGTTTTGGTCGGTTGATTAGGGCTTGCAAAGGACATATGTTTGATTGTTTTGGTTGGCCGATCGGCCTTTCATGGCTCACCCTGCTCCCCTTTCCTATCGCCTCACTCTATTACTCGGTCGCCGAAGGATTCACGCATATCCCTGGCAGCTCGGGGAGCCCGACATGGATCGTTTCGGCAGCCGTGGCAGAGAAAGAAAGGCAGGTGGCATTCACCAAGGACATCATTTAGAGGAAATCCTTGTTAGTCTCCTATGAAACCAACAAGGTTACGCTAAAAATACTAAAGTTAACTCTTAATACTAGTGAGTACGGGTTTAACTAGAAAACTATATACACATAAACGAAGATATGAAATTAGCTTATTTTGATTTTTAGATAAAACTTCTTTAGGGACCTCACATTAAATTAAAGTTTGCTAATATACCTAGAATTTAGTTTTCTTTAAAAAATGGAAAATATTAAAAATAAGAAACTATTAAAACTAGAATAATGTCAGAATTAAAAACATTTTTCCTTAATAAATTTTGGATAGATTTATTTTTATTAAACTACTCATATATTAAAATACTATATTAAATTTTCTTTGAACTTTTGAAGATCAATACGTAATTTTTATAATACAAACATGATTATCGGAATTATTTTAAATGAAAAAAGATAAAATTCCTCCATCAGTGTTGGGCTAATTTCAGTCCATACGGTGGATGAGGGACCGGAAACAGACTAAAATCAAACCATCGATCGGGCCATCAGTCTTGGGCTGATTTCGAGTATGGGCTACAATCAGCCCAAGATAAAAGGGCTCAATTTGTGGGCTAATTTAAGTCTGTCTAAAATCCCTCCATTTCAATGTGGGCTGAAGTCAGCCCAACATTGATTGAGTGATTTTCTTTGCTTTTATGTTTAAAATAATTACTAAAAATAATACTTCTACTATTAAAATTAACATTGTAGCTCCAAAAATTCCAATAAAATTTCATAAAGTATTTTAGTTCAGGAAGAATTGAAACAAATAACTCACACCATGATTTATTAAGAAATTGTATTCTCTTGTTTATTTCATTAGTTTAATTGATTTGCACATTGTTTTAAATTCTAAAAAAGTTAATTTTTAAATGTGTATATCGCTAGGACAGTTCAAACACTCTTGTTTTGAATTTTTTTTTTAAGAAATAACACTTATGGCGAACTAACATTGTCATTGACGTTTGTCCGTTGACCTCATATGACAATATAATATTCGTCACGATACATTATTGGACTAGTTTATGATGATTTTTCCATGATTTCTATGACGAACATCTCATTTTCGTCACTAAGCCACACTGCCACCTATTGAACATCATTAAATGAAATGTTATAATAACGGATAGCTCCGATGTCACAAGGAATTCGTCATAGAAGGTCTGATGTGTTGTAGTGATAGAGGTGCTGTCCATCTCCCTGCTTGGTGACAAAGTTATGATTTGCTTGCGGATGCGTGACAAGTCTCTCTGCCTCTGTTTGTCTATATGACGCGGTGTTGCCAGTAGCGTCTAAACTTGCCACCACCTGGTTGCGTACGATCGAGCTATAATCTCGATTCATAATCTTCTAGGTACCGCCCTGCAAACGGCATGATGAGGTTGCCCACGATCAGGTCGTTGGGCCCACCATCCTTCTCAGATCGCTAACAACGCTCACAATCTTGTGTCAGAGGCGATAAATGTACTGCAGAGATTTTCAGGGAGAGCACGGGGCAACATTTACCATCAAGCTCATCGTTTGGCATTGTCCCAATCCTGTATCGATCCTGGGATGATATCATCTCCCTAGGTTGTTACATTCCCGGGCAACTTGTTCTTCCCGTGGCACACGTGGTGCCCGGGCCCCTAGCTAACCCCGGGGCCCAAGTGCGCTCCCATGCCCTTTAACGGGAAGTCTTGTGAGCTATGTCTATCATAAACTCTTTCATCAACGATATCCTCGAAAAGCTCGTCCAAGTCAATAAAACTTCATGTTAAAGAGCATGGGAGCGCGCTCGGGCCCTGGGGCTAGCTTGGGGCTAGCTAGGGGCCCGGGCACTGTGTGTGTCCTGGGAAGAACAAGTTGCCCACAATTGTGACAGCCTGGAGATGAACGAAGAACCCCTAATCCCACTTGCAGCTCACATTGTAAACCACTTGCATCCTCGTATTAACAAACACAGGAGTAGCTAGGGTATTACGCTTTCGAGCGGTGTGAACCTGTATACTTTCTTTTCTTATGCACTTTCTCTCCTCACCCTCTGGCCGGATCTTCCGAGGGGAGGTGTTCTCTTCCCCGTTGTAGGAGAGTGATCTCCGAGAACAACTCCTAGCTAGGAGTCGTTTGTACGTGTATCACTGTGAGACGATCCGATTATCTTGTCTTCTAATCTGCTAAGAATTCTCTATTTACCTAACAGAAGTGGGAATTCTTCATTCCAAGGACAGCCAACGAAGCAGGCTAGAAGTGGACTATACTAGTTCTCCAGTTTTAGACTACAATTTTATACTTTAATATTTGCAGTTTCAATACATCTGGAAACACATAACATTTCTGTTGTGGAAATGGAAATGTAAAGCATGCTGGCTGTTCGTCGGTAGTAAAACATAATCCAAGATTCTATTAATTTTCGGACCAAAACAGAACTTTATTTGAATGTGGTTCTTCAACGGGAAAAAAAGAAGTCGTATCATTGCAACAACGATGATCGACTTTGCATATGTGGGCATACGGTGATCCTCGCTTAGCTTGTTTTTTGACCACTAATGTCTAATTATTTCATTTTACATATTCCTCATTGACAGTAATGGTTTAACTACCGTCGATCCTTCAAGCTAGGCACTACCTTCTTTCTGGTCCGTTATATATGTCTTTCCTGTTCACTTTGGTCCACATGGTAATGATGCATTCATCGACCGTAGCGGCAACTAGCAAGCAAAGCCATCCCTATACTAGTTTAGTCTAGTTTCCAACAGCCATTTCTATTTGATATTTTGGTAAATACTCCTCTTTTGTAACAGTGACATGGCAGCAACCAGCAAGTAATTACCAATTGGTTATTACTAGCATCGGAAGTTTGCCCATGTAACGTTGATCATGCTTGCCAACGGAGAATCACAAGAATGTGCAAGCATGGATGAATGTAGCATGAGCTCAATAGCATAACTGTCATACAGGAATATGGCCTTTCGGGCCAAGTAATTTGCTCTTTCTTCTTTCCCTCCCAGACTTTGTGTTGGCATCCGTTTGTTCCTTGGATTGATTTCCTAGCTATTGCATAGGAAGAAAACCTACAAAAAGTGTTGTACTCGATGGATCCAGCTTGTATTGGGTCCAACGTACATGCACGGCTGCACGCACCAACCGAAGTACAAACACACGCGTACACGTATACAGCGAACAGCAACCGACAGGATGTGACGCCGCAGCAGCAGTACCCGGAAACAAGCTGGCTATCACTAACGGCAACCGCGAGTGAGCCGGTGGCAGTTCTTGTCCGCACCCTAACGGCACATGAAAACCTTAACAAGAAAGAAGTTACCACGGCACTCCACACACCAAAAAAGGACAGTAGTAAGCAGAGACGGCGAGATTTATTAAGCGAAAACAGCGACGAGCTATGCCTCTACTTGCTTGCGTCAAGGGATCGCCACTATTCTTGCACGCTTCGCCCCGCCGACACACAAGCGCGCGTGACCCACCCAACGGCACCCGACACCTCCCGGCCCCGCCGCGCGGCGCCTGTGCAGTTGTGCACGTACGGTTCCGTTCGCACCTACCGCACCGCATGCCAACGGCTCGCTCGTTCGCTTCAATGGAGGCGCACCGCTACGACACCCGCCCCACCACACCTGGCCACCACGCCACTCGACCGCGCGCCCGTTCCTTCCGATCTCCGGACCAAATTGGCCGCGTCGCGTCTCGGCCTATTTTAGCCACCCGCGCGTCCCACTTGCAGTTCCACTCACTCTTCCACTGCGCAGTAGTTGCCTAGCAGCCGCCCGCCTCGGCGCTTCCTACCGGGCAGAACACGAGACACGTTCCCGATGGCGCGTGCGGTAGCCGTCTGCATCGCGATGCTCTGCCTCTTGGTGTCGCACTCTCTCGCTCAGTCCCCTGCGGCCGCGCCAGCAAAATCACCACCCAAGTCGTCCAAGGCCACGCCGGCGCCGGCCGCCACGCCTACCGCTGCCCCCTCCCCTCCAGCCGACGCATCAACCCCCGCCTCCGCGCCGCCCACCACCCCCGCCGCGCCTGCTCCCAAGAAGTCATCCCCCGCCACCTCTGCCCCTGCCGCCCCACCCACCAAGCCCGCCACCCCGGCTCCGGCCAAGGCCCCAGCCACGGCTCCGCCAAAGCCCAAGTTCAAGGCTCCCGCTGCCGCACCGACGAAGGCCGCGCCTGCACCGGTCGCGACCCCTCCCACCGAAGAGTCGCCAGCAGCTGCGCCACCTGCACCCATCGCCGAGGTGCCAGCCACCGCTCCAGCCCCGGAGACGAAGCCCACCGAGACACCTGCCCCTGCGCCTGCCAAGAAGAAGAAGCCGTCGTCATCCAAGAACAAGAAGAAGAAGAAGAGCGCCGCCGCCCCTGCCCCGGCCGCCCCGGCCCCCGTCTCCAAGTCCAAGACCAAGACCGCCCAGGCGCCCAGAACCGACTCCGCCGACGCGCCCGGCCCCAGCGGAGACTCCGCCGCCGCCGACACCGCGGTACAACATTCACTCACTATCTTATTACAACCATCAGTACATTTTTCCCCACCAGCGCAATTGAAAAATCGGTTGAGACTCCGTGCACTATGTAGTGAGTACGTGCATACGCATGGTTTGATTAACCAAACACGAGGGTCCATCTCAATCAGAACAGAGTAGTAGCAGTACGGCGTAAGAGCATACCAACAGAAGAATATTTCAAGTGCACTCAAAACGAAAAAAACTCATTAGCACATCATTAATTAAATATTAATTATTGTAAACTTGAAAAATGAATTTATTTGATTTTGTTAAACAACTTCTATATAAATTTTTTTGCAAAAAATATAATTTTAATAGTTTAAGAAGCGTGCTAAAGGAAAACGAGCAAGTTGAAGTTTATACTTGGAGTGGAGTATAAACCAAGCATAAACCAAATCTTAACGATTCTACTAGTAGAAAAGTTGAGCTCTAACAACCTCTCTAACTATCTGGCTGGCCAAATCCCTCCCTTCCGGGCTAGACGTAGCCAGCCCAAGGTGCCCAAGGTTTTGGGATTCGGTGAATTTCACCCATTTTGGTGAGATCCGAGGCAACGATTCACTCCTATTTCGCCTAAATAGGGTTCAGTTTTGCCAAAATTTGTCACATTTGGTTCAAATTTGATCAAATTTCATTCGAATTTTCTGAAATTCGTCCATTTTGGTGGACTCCGAATTTTTTCTACAATCGAATCCCAAAACCTTGAGCCAGCCAAAATCACTTGCCAATTGTGGACCCCACACACTATTCCTCATTCTCATATGGCTACTCCGCTCTTTTCTCTCTCATGCTCTAGTGCTGACTGCCAACTGCCTCACCTCCCCTCTTCTCTCCGGTGTTGGCCACCTCACGTCCATTGCTACCCTTGACTTCAAGGGAGCATCATCGCCTTCCCTTCTCTGGCGTTGGTCGTCAACCGTCTCCCCTTCTCAGGCACCGCAAGCTCCTCTTTGTCATTGAGCTCTCCTCCACTACACTACACCACTGAGCACCATGTCCCCCGATCTATATGAGGTACAGAGGAGCAGCGAGCCCGACCGGATCCAGTGTGGCCTTCTCGACCGTTGGGTGGTATGGAGGAGATGTTGGTGATGAGCAGGGCACGGCAGAGCTAGTGTTGGTGGGCCGATCGACAGTCAGCCGTCAACCGGGAGGCGATGACGGCCCTCCCGGCTCATGCTCCTGCTGGCTCCAGGTTTGGCTGCCCTCGCAGCTCCTCTTGGCTGTTGCTGCTCCACGTTGTTGTAGGTGGGGAGAGATTAATATGCGGAACCTATTGTCATATTGGAGTGTGTAATGGAGAGACTATTAAAGTGAATGGAAAATTTGGCTCTCTAATTTTTTTTGGCAAGTTGGCCAAATAGACATTTCGTGAGCCGAAAATAGCCGAAAGGCAAGGTCCAAACTACTTGGGGCGTGTTGTTGTCGGTGGTGGAATTATGCCGTTTGTACAACTGCGTGAACGTTGTGTTGCGTGGCAAGGGCATTTGCTTCGGAAAGTATTTTATCTACTAGGGTGGACAACCACCCATCTAATGGATACACGATGTGCGGAGCGATTTCGTGCGTACACCCTAGTATTTCCGGCACGTGCGGATTTACTTCCATTTCTAACAGAAGCATAACAATACGGTTATACGTGGGACCTACCACATACCGGCGTGGACACAGCCATAGAGTGCCCTGCAAGTAGAGGGGTGACTGTTGCCGCAGGACACTCTGTCACGTAGCCCGTCTCGCAAGCTAAATCCGCTGCCACTGCTCATTTCGCACCATCAAAGTTCGACCTGCACAACTGGAGATGGACTCGCAACAGCACAACTCGATCCGCCGCACCTCCCGAGATCGATTCATGATGCCCGCGCTCGATTGGTGATGCCAGGGGAGGGGAATTGCGGTGACGGTACTAGAGGGAGGTGGAAATGGCGATGTATGAGTGGGAGACGGAGAGGAGAGGAGAAATAGATGGTGGGTCTAAAGGGTATATATGTTGGTTTATTTATTGTCACTTGGTCTAAATTGTAAAAATTTGAGTTACATTCCTAATAAAAAAAACTACAGAGACTAACTTATAAAAAATCAGAGGCTGAATTAGAAATAGAGATCTCCATTGTGGATTGAGTATTCTATAAGTGGCGTCATCCCAAAAAGCATACTTTTTTAACATAAGGCCCATTATAGGAGGAGCTTGTATTGCTGATGCCCTGAGGTGAAAATTTTCATTTCTAGCTGTTTGTGCTATGTAGCCTGATGCCAGTATGCAGTGAAAGGCTACGCGGTCGTCTGAAGTGGTATTACTTCGTGCACATAAATGGATTCTAATATATCCCCACGTTCACACATGTCATTAAATAATAATAAAATAACTTGAAAAAATTAACAAGAGATTAATATGTGATATATTACTTAAAAAATATCCAAATTCAAATTAGATCTTTACAAGTTATAACAA
The DNA here is from genome assembly GCA_000573905.2 of Oryza punctata. NCBI lineage: Eukaryota > Viridiplantae > Streptophyta > Magnoliopsida > Poales > Poaceae > Oryza > Oryza punctata. The sequence goes on along the minus strand of CM002490.2, from coordinate 21,442,433 downwards.
ATTTAACCCTAGTAATGTATTAACGGGTACTCATAACCATATTTGTATTTTCATTGTAACTCAAAGAAATCAAATTTAAACTTGCATGTAACATATTTGTGAAATAATATATTACATATTAATCTATTATATTAATTATTCATAACTATTTAGTCGTTTAGACGACTAGGAAACGAACGGACATCATCGGAGGGATTAAAATAGTTTCGTGCAGATCTATGTCGTCACCAGCTCGACTACTCCCTCAAGCCATTTTATTATGATAGACCGTGCACTGCTGGGTCAGTCGTCCTGATATGCATATGATTGTGCATATTACGGCCGGGATACCACTAGTACTAATTTACTTGGCATTTAAGATTTCCACGATTTGCTCGGTTCCCCAGTTATTGTACATTTATTCAATTCATACATTTATTCAATTCACGTAGCCTGAACAACCAACATCAAGAATTCAACATGACCTCGTTGTGTTCGGTACTTCCTCCGTTACGTAATATAAGGGATTTTGAGTAATGTGATATATCCTAGTACAATGCATCTGGACAGACTATCTGTCCAGATTTATTGTAATAAAGTCATGTTTGTTTCAGCTTAGGATTATTATAATGTGGATTATTAGTAATAATCTGAAACAAACAGATAGATTATTATGACAGATTATTATAATCTGAGCTAGATTAGTATAATTTGGTAATCTCCTCTAAACGTGCTTTTTTAGATTATTGGGTGGCTAAAAACTCACTACCTTTATTCTACCATAATCCAAAGAAACAAATAATTTATAGTTTATTTTACTATAGCTTATTATAATCTGGATTACAATAATCTTAAGTTAAAATAAACAGGACACCTAAGATACATCACATCTACCCAAAATCTTGATTCATCAATAATAGGATGATCCTTATATTATGGAGGAAATAACTCATGTACGTTCACATGGTACATGTCCTACCTGGAGTAACAAAATGGTGCTGTTGCTTTTATGTGCATCGCAGGGTGCGGCAGGGAGGACCACGGAGAGGATGGCGGGCGTAATCCTGTCGGCCATCGCGGTGGCGCTGGGCGCCGTGACTCTGCTCGCCTAGATCCCGAGGGACCATGCTCTCCAATGTGACGGATCGATGCGTGTTGCCACTGGCCGTTTCCTTTTTCTGCTTTTCCTTGTGTGTTTTTCTTGAGGCCCGGCTCGATGGCTGAGTCCCGAGCGGCGTCCATGGTTGCTGATAGCTCTTTGCTGTGTGGAGTAGACTACTAGAGCTCAGATTGGTGCACCCGTGCGGATTGTTTTGCATTATTCCTAGTATTAGAGAGGTAACAGATGATAGTGTGTGTACTGTGAGGAGCCAGGGAGAAGGGACACAGCCTGTGTACTGTTAAATTCATTCATACTAGTATTTACTATATAGCTATTGTTAGAATTAAATGACCTAGGCCCAATTTAAACCTATAAATTTAATGGGCTCACAATTAATGTTAAGAGATTAATATCATCTTAGTAACCAACGAGAAAAAATCTTAACTTAAATAGGATAATAATTCAATGCGCGATGAATCTCATCGTAACATTCCTCTCGCATGCAACGTTATATCCTACTCCGGGATAGATAGAGGGAACTCTCTCGGTTCATCTCCCTGACTCAGTCTGCTCTCCCTCTCGGCAAACTCTCTTCCTAATGTTCCTGCGCTGCTTCAGTGTCACTCTAAAAATCCCTAAGTTGTTGTGAAACAGGAAATTTAGAAATTATTTAATAATTAGAAGAAATGTTTGGTTAGAATCTATGAATAATTTAAACATCAAATTGAGAAAGATAAAATTTTGTTAAATACTTTCAGTGACCAACTATTTTCAGGATTTTTCTTGAAACTATTTGAGTATTGGAAGTATTTTTAATGAATGAAACAACATTTCAGCATTTACTTAAATTGAAATCAAATTAAAATCCTACTCCTCAGTCTTGGGCTGAATCCGGCCCATTTCTTTTTCTTTCCCTGCCTGCCTGCCTTGCTCCCATTGGGCCTCGGCCTAGTCCCTCCCATCGGTCCGCTTCACGTCCTCCTCTCTCTCCTCCCACTGATATGTACGGGTGGTAATGGGTCAAGCTCCAAGGGTTCTTTTACAACTCTATCTAACCCTCAAATAATTTTAGGTAATAAATGTATAAAAATGGAGTCCTACCCATTTTCAACCTAACCCCTAAATTTTCTAGTGTAAAATATTTGGCTCATTATCACCCCTACTGATATGTGGGACCGGATCCCACATGTCAGATCCATCCCCTTGTTCCGGTTGGAGTCCCAGCCGAGCCCGTGTGCCACCGCCTTCCTCCACATGATTCAATTGAATCCGTGGAGATTTTCCAAAATTGGTTGAGGGGATTTGTTGCCCTCAACTTCTTCCTTGTTTCTCCTCAAAAACCCCGAAAATCCCGTAGGAAATCGTGTGGAATCGACACGGATTTGAGCTCTGTTTTCCCTAGTGAACCCTAGCTTTGTGCCGCTTTTTTGCGCCGCATGCGTGCCAGACTCCTCTCCCCGAGCCCATAAATAGGACCCTCTTGCCTTCCTCTCTCGTTTCTACATCGTGCCCCAATCCTTCTCCCCGCACTCGTGTTTTCCCTCCACCACCGATAGCCACTCTAATTGTGCCGCACCGTTGCATCGGTCATCTCTGGTCTGCGCCACCTCCTCCTTCGGCACCGCATGGACAAGAGGAAGCCTAACCGCACCTCTGTTTACCCTGGACGCCACCAGATTCCACTCACCGACGTAAACCCGTGGTCGTCTTCCTCAGCCTTGTCTCTAGCTGAGCCCCACCGTCATTCCCGTTGCCGTCCATCGCCGTTGTCTCCACCGATAGCTTCACAAGGACTCCAGGAAGCTCGTCCGCACTCCTATTCCATCGAAGATCGCCGGAGATCCGTCATCGTCGTGGACCCGAACCTCGCTTCCGCCAAAAGTTCACCGCTGGACATCTCCTGTCACCGTTTGTTGTCGTTGTTATATCATTAAGCTTCGTCATGTCATCCCCTTTGTGCCCGTGTCTTCAGTTTCCGTCATCGTGCCGCCGTTTTCTATCGCCGTCGTCCTGTGCTCGTAGGCCGTCGAGCCGATGTGGTCATCTGCGTGGCTGCCTCATCAGCACCACCTCACGTGGTGCCTACGTGACTCGTCAGTGTGGCATCCATTCCTTAACCATAGGTAGGATTTGCTCTGAGCCATCTGATCATGGTCAAACTCCGGTCAATCTATCTGAGCTGTCCAATGTAGTGTACCCATGGACCTTCTATGTTGACTTGGTCTACAATAGACCCGAGCCTTATCCTCTCTATGATAACTGGGTCCCACCTGTCAATAACCTTGGCCTTCTCTCTCCAGGGCTGATGTCATCATTGTCCTTTTCCAGGGAAAATATAATTCAATATGATGCAATAATGCATTTAGTTGTTTTCTTTATATGTTTTAATTGGTTAAAACTTCATTAATTCATAATTAATTCATAGGAACTTGGAATGAAGCCGTTCAAGTCTCATAATTCATCTAAATTTAACATCTACCTATTTATGAACTTCAATTGTATTGTCTGTTTGGTTTTTATTAGTCTTTTTCTTCATTTTGCGTGCTAGCATGTAGTTTCTGTCGTTTCAGAGGATCCCTTGTTCGTTATAGAAGTTTCCGAAGATGAATTGAAGAATCTTCTTTGCAAGGTAAATCACACAGATATCAAACACCATTTGAGCATGTTGAACCTGTTTAGAGCTATTGTTTATATTCAACTATTGCATTGTTTTTTATGACACTCCGTGGGATTGACCTATTGTCTTTGGTACGGCCCCATTGGTATTGATCACTTATCCTTTGTAACCTTGTTTTTAATTTGATTAGCTAGAATAATATATGATTTTAGCTAAAGTTATTAGGAAGCTTAGCCCTGCTTAGAAATATTAGCACACTAATGGGATCATTAATGCTTCACCTATAATTAGTTATGGCTATTTAATGGTAGCTCACGATGATTAATTGTGCCTGGTTAATTAATCTTGACATAAAACGTGACTAATGGTGAGTTGTGACCAAATGATTTTGATGGTCGTGCTCACGACAATTAAGGACCAGTTCATGAGCTTCTGTTGTGAAGCATTACCGTACTAACGATAAGCTAGCGTGGGTAATAGCTAGATAGCCAGCATGGGCAATGGCTGGATCTGCAAGTATAACATGTCCTAACGGGAGGCATGACGATGTGTTATTTTTGTGTGGCAGACGATAAGTCCACAAGTGGCAGACATGAGACAGTAAGTCCATAGTTCTTTGGGTATTAAGTAGTCTCCCTGCCTAGGTAACTAGCCATCCCTACTGGAGATAGATTCTTAAGGGTGTCATTTGGTTGGGCATGTTATAAGAAGGGTCGTATCACAATCTCTATTCGGGTACTATTTGGTATCGCGATGTAGGGTTGACATGATGTTGAGATTGTATCTTGTGGGTAAAATGGTACAACTCTAGCCAGAATAAAACTATTCGAATAGCCATACCCGTGATTATAGGAGAGCCTAGGAGTGTTTTTCGTGATTTGTCACATACTACTCATTAATGATAATAAATTGATGATAATAACTATTTAGCTCCTTGTTTGGAGATATTGAATATGTGCAACCAATTTGGGGGCGGTTGAGAGATGGTTGGTCCTGTGTAGCATTGGTGTGTTGTTGTCACGCCCTTTTAGCTAGAAGTCTATTTTACCTCCCCGGCACTGTTCTTCTTCTAGCTCCAGCCGGCTGAACAATGCCCAACTTAGCTCGAGTTTTTGCCTCCAAATCCAGCCTCCTCTGTCGTGTATTTCCAAAATTAGTTGAGGGGATTTGTACCTCTTATCCTCCTCTATCTTCTCCCCCAAAAATCGGGCTTTATCCCTTTGAATCCGACGTGAATTTGAGCTCGATTTGAGTTTATCTCTCCAAACTGAAACCTAGTTTTTCCCAGCGCAATTCCTTGCGTTCCAAGCCCGATCTCTCTCTCCCGTGCCTATATAAATGACCCCTAGCTCCCCTCTACCGTTCCCCTCAAGTCCCGGCCGCCGCCTTCGCCTCTAGCGCCGCCGCCGCCACCACAAGCACCTCGTCACTGACTGTTTCCCGTCACCGGTTTTGATGAGGACATCAACACCAATGATACATCCATGCCTCCACAAGTACAACTTCATGGTCCTATTACCCGCGCTCGTGCACATCAACTCAACTATCAGGTGCGTTCATTCTTAAATTCATGTGCTTCTTATTTATACCACGGAGATGCGTGCACTCTTGTTTTACTCAGGAACAATGGAGAGGATCTAACGGGGAGAGGATTCGCGCGGGATGGATTCGGACTGCAGCACAGCGCCAACTTCTGACGGCCGCCACGACTTCATGCGAGTTCGGATTTGGGTGTGCAAGTACTTAATGGAAAGCTTGTCAAGAGTACTTTCAAATGGATCCAACCTCATGTCCATATCAGTTCTCGAATGGCCGCAATCTGCATTTTACTACCAAGTCTTTTTCTGTTCACGGTGCTGCGTCACCTCTTTGGGCCCAATGGGCCGTGTATCAAGTTGGGTCCAATCGGGATGCGTCCTAGGATTAGAGAACGATCCCAGCACCCCTGTGGTCGGTCCTTCCCTCTTCTTATAGCTTTAGCCACCGCCAAGAATACGTGGGTTTTGTTTAGATCAAAGTATAGCGTCGCTACTTTGCCGAGTTCATCCCGTGATCGGTTAGATCGCCGGATTACTTGTTACGGAACCCCACTTGTTCAACTTTTGTTGATTCAATCCATCATTATTTTGATTCGCAAATTCAGTTGCTTGTTCATCTTGTTCTTGCTAGTTCTCGGTTGCTTGCAGGATAAATACCCTCGTGGTTGGGCTGATCGTGCATCCGTCGAGATTCACGACCGCCTCTGGAGTTGGTGTAACGATTGCTAAGGTGCAACATCCCTGGATAGTTGTAGTCGGATCACCAACGTCACTCCATCCAATCGACTTATCATTCTCATCGAAAGTTCGGGACACCCTCGCACGCATCAGGTTTTCATCGCCGTCACCACCGGTGAGTTCCTCTTATCGTGCTCGTCGTAGTGGTGCCCTCGGTTTGCACCGTTTCGCCTTCGTTCGCCGGCAACCATGGGTACTTGAGCTACACCGGTGATGATATCACCAATGATGTCATAATGTCTCTTTTTCTTTCTAAAATAAATCTTAATTGTTGTTTAATATTAGAAAATTCATAACTAATTCACCGTAACTCGGAATGAGGCCATTCAAGTCTCTAAATTCATCTAAAATCATGATCTACATGTTTGTTTATTTTTATGTACTGTTTATTTGGAGTTTCTTAGTCTTTTTCCTTATTTTGTGTGTTAGCTTATCGTTTCTGTCGTTTCGGAGGTTCGTGTGTGCGTCAAAAGTGTTCCAGAAGACTAATTGAAGACCGATTATTGCAAGGCAAGTCACATAGATCCCAAACACAATCCTGATCATGTTGATCCTATATTTAAATTCTCTATTTATTTCAAATGTGCATTTATTTTCAATTGTCACTAGGTGGTGTGAACCTATTCCTTTGTTATGGCCAATTTGCATTGATTACCCTATTCATTGATACCTTGGATTATAAATTTGACTAGTTGGACTTTATATATTGGTCCAATTAGATATTAGAAATAATTGCTTAGCCATGCTTAGAAACTTTAGTATCATTTTATATGGGATAATTAATGTTTCACTTATATCTTAATCATGGGTATTTAATGGTAGCTCACGATGGTCAGTCGTGATTGATAAATTAATTAACCTTCCAACTAAAACTTGATTAATGGTGGATTGTGAGCACATGGTTGGAGGGAATATTTGGATAGTCGTGCTCATGGCAATTAAGAACCGGTTCACGAGCTATTGTTGTGAAACATTAACTGTACCAACCACAAGTCAGCGTGGGAAACAGTTTTACCTTCTGTATAGCGTGGTTCATTGCTGGGCACCAGACTGTGAGGTGGTAGAGATAAGCCCATGGAGGTCGCTGGGGAGTCCATACCTTGGCTAAAAGGGGGTGACTATGATTCAGGAACGGTGCACTATGGTGAGTTGCGTTATGCGGAGGGTACTATCACAGTCCCGTTTCGAGGTACCGTGGTGGTACTGAGGGCATGGTAACATGTTATGGGGCTGTGTCTTGTGGGTACAGTGGTACACCTCTGGCCAGAGTAAAATTATTCGAATAGCCGTGCCTGCGGTTATGGGTGGGTCTAACAATGTTTTTCGTGATTAGTCCCACATTACTCATTAATAATAATAATATGGTAAGTGATGATACTTCAGTTTAACTCCTGGTTTGGAATGGTTAATTCTTGGTTTGGAGGTTTGATCTGTACGACCGGGGTTGGCTGTTCAGGTTTGGTGGGGCTTGTGTAGCATTGGTGTGCTGTTCAGTGTTGATTAATATTGATGATTATAATTACTCTACTGTTTTACAATTCTTAAGTATTTGCTAAATGCTGCTTTTGCAAATGAGCCTATATATTATGCCATCCTTTGGTATCTTTGTGCACTTGCATATTTGCTGTGCGGCTTGCTGAGTATTCCATGTACTCACGCTTGCAATAACCAATGAACCTTAGTTGAAGAAAGTTATGAAGGAGAAGATGTTTGGCTTATACCCCAGTTGAGCTGCTTGTGGGAGTGGAGATGAAGCCATCGCTAGACTGTTTATTTGCTGCTGTTTTCTTTTCTTTTGTAAGTATGTAACGTTATTTTTATGATGGATTTGTATATTAAGTTATCGATTTGTATACCTCGGCTGATTCCTGGACGAGGATTTTAATGCGCAAATTAGTTCAAAAATTACTAGTGAATTTCTGGGCGTGACAGTTGTCCAATGTTGATTAATATTGATGATTAAATACTAATGCTACTAATTTTTTTACTTTAAATGTTTTGCTAAATGAACCCTATTATTACCACCCTTTGTTACCCCTATGTATTTGCATACTTGCTGTGTGGCTTTGCTAAGAATTCCACGTACTCACCTTGCAATAATCATTAACTTCCGCTGAAGAAGGATTCTGAAGGAGAAGAGTTTTGGCTTAGATCCCAGTTGAGCTTCCTATAGTAGTGGAGATGAAGCTTCACTGGATTTTCTTTTTCCGTAGAGATTTCTTTGCGGTGAGGACTAAGTGCCTCTTTTAAAAGTATTTATTGTATTAGTTTATTTGATATTGTATAATCAAATTATCGATTTGTGTACCTCGGCATGTGTCATGCGTCTAGTATCAGTAAAGAGTGCTCAGAAGGGAGAACAATGGTTCCGATTGAATAACATGAAGAGACTCTTTATATCAGGGTTATGGATAAGTCATATCCTATGATCATGGGATATACAAGTATCAGTAAGTCATATTTGTGGGTATAAATACAAGAACCCCTAGTAGGAGAGGGAACAAGTTCCATAACCTTGTTCCCATGTTTTCTCGTAGTTTCCATGTAGAACTCTGCTTCTCCTTCCTTATCCGGAATACCTTCTGTATATGAGGGCATGATCCGTATAAAACTTGTATATCGTGAGCCCGCCGAGTTTGTGTACTTGGACAAGGGGATATTTGTGGGTATAAATACAAGAACCCCTAGTAGGAGAGGGAACAAGTCCAGCCAGAATAGATGGAATAGTCAGAATAGACACCAATACACGCCGCCAGACATCGATATCAGTGATAAGCCTAAACATACCCAATCTAGTGCTCGCGGGGGCTGATAAGAGGGATCTAGCACTATCTCTGATCTCGCCGAGTTCGTAATCGAGGATGAAGAATACCCTGTTATTGACTACAAGTGGTGGTCCATGCCGCCGTGTCGACGATAACTAGATAGGTTATCACAAACATTGTACTCGTATGATTTTGATTAATAAGAGCTACACTGGTTTCGGCCAATAGGAGTAGGGCTATTACTTGTCAGTTGAGGAGATCCGAACCTGTATAAAAATCCATGTCTCCATTTCTTTTACCTCAATCTCGCATATAACCAAGTACCAACGATCCTTATATTATGCAAATACCATAGTTGTGATCTAAAATATAGACAGTGACGCGCTAGGTAGGTGAACTTGGTGTTTTAAGGTCTCCACAAGATGTGTTCAAGAGATGGATTCCCCAATAACTACTTTTACGATGACTTCGACTGCGGAAGATACTACCCGACCGAAATGCGTCCTCCTTCAAATCGATGTACTAATATCAACAAGCTTTGAGAAATCACCGACGCGGAGGACAACGGTTCGACTACTATCAATCGTGCAGATTTCGCCCACTGTGGATATTATGGTACCCATATACCCACAGATATAGAATATCCGACTGAATATAGGGGTGTGTCATGTAAATAGAATATTAGTAGTACTAGGATTCGGGTATGATGTTATTTTCTTTATTAAGGTACAACCCGGATACCTAGTATGGTAATATTATAAATCAATTAGGGAAGATCTAGACCGTGTCGGACTGGATCTTATCTTGTAAATCCTCATCCTCTGGGTATATAAGGAGGATAGGGACCGCTTGGGGACATAAGCTTTTCGTAAGATCAATACACAACTCGGAGGTAAAACCCCCGAAACAGGAGTAGGGTATTACTTCTTCGTGAAGGCCTGAACCTGTCTAAACCCTTTGTCTCATAACCCAGCTACTTTTCCGTCTTGACTGCTACCCCCTTTTCATATTGCCGAAATCTAGTTTTGACAGTTGGCGCGCCAGGTAGGGGTGCGTCAAGTTCATCGCCAATCAAGTAAGATGGGATCTTCATCAGGCATCGACGACTTCGCCTTCCCTCCCGGGCAGGCGTACCGCTTCGGCAGCCTCGACTTCATCACCGACAACTTCGGCAAGATTACTCTCCTCGACTCGGTTTCAAGCCAGTCGGAGAGAGATCGCATATCTTGGCCACTCGGGTTACCGAACATAGCTGAGATCAGCACCAAGACGCAGTTGGGGAGAGATCGCATCTCTCAGCCACTCGGGTTACCGAACATGGCTGAGACCAGCGCCAGGATTTTTTCCCGTACCATGGCGTCAAACTACTCGGGAAAGGCATCTATATCGACTTCACTTCTTTTGTCAAGCACACCTCAAGACAATCATATCTACTCCACTATCATCATGGAGTTACCAACAGATCCAATGGTTAGGTCTGGCTTGAGAGACATCAACGTCGTTCTACCAAGACATGGATCTTGCTCCTCCACCGAACTCGCCGCCTATGCTAGCTCCTCGGAGGAAAGCGTACATGGCGACCCACCCGACGCCGAAGCTGCTGACGACGTCTCCTCCGACGACAACTACACACCGGTTTTCAATGGCGTTTTCATGGCCAACAATGAGACCGACGCTGAAATAGCCGCAAGGCTACAGGCAGAAGAAGCAGCCCGAGTTGGGATCGAGCAAGAAAGGATTCTACTACAGCAAGAACGTGTCAGACTTCAAGAAGACAGAGCCAGACTTGAACAAGAGCGGCAAGCCCAAGCAGAACAAGAGCGACAACGCAGGGAAGCTGAGGAGCAAGACCCAGAGAAGACGAAGAGCGCAGAAACCGAGATCTGGCTATGGCAGGACGCAGGGCAAGAAATGCAATCGGGCAAACCGTGGTCGACAACACCAACATCTTCCTTACACCACAACAAAACGCAGTCGGGGCAGTTACCCTGCTTGACGCGTTACTCAGCACGGCTCCAGCTCATATCACCCCGATGATAAATCAAGTCAAGACCTTGGTCGCAGCAACAGTACCACGTGCCGAGTCCAGTCGGCGACCTAGTGAATCGACTTCAAAGGCACCAAGCGGCAGTCGCGCACCTCCATCAAGAGTCAGAGATAGCAGGAGTAAAACCAACTCGCGCGCCGACCACCACAGCGGAGCACGTCGAGACCAGTCAGTTCACTCGCCCGCAGCCAATTTTGCCCGACCGCCACACCACACCAGAGATCGACGAAATCCATCCGACCACCAAAGTCCACCCAGGGCATCAATCGACCTGAGGGACACCCTCAATCAGAGACGACGAGAGAGGGGTATCACAATTCAAGACGACGATGATTGCGATGGGGTTCCAGCTTTCACCAGAGATTTGCGTCGAGTGAATTGACGACTGGTTTCAAGCCGACTGGTATCGAGAAATATGATGGCAAAACCGACCCAGAGTCATGGTTAACCGTCTACACACTCGCAATTCGCGCAGCAGGAGGAGATAGCAAAGTCATGGCAAATTATCTACCGGTGGCATTAACCGACTCAGCCAGGAATTGGCTCGCCGGGTTACCGCGAGGTACAATCGACTCCTGAAACGAACTTCGTAACCACTTCGTCGCCAATTTTTAGGGCACTTTTGAGCGTCCTGGAACCCACTTCGAGCTGTACAACATCGTCCAGAAGCCGGACGAAACCCTCAATGAATACATACGATGTTTCTCCGAGAAGCGCAACAAGATCTCCGACATCACTGACGACAATATCATCGCCGCATTTACACGGGGGCTACGCAATGATCTCCTGATCGAAAAATTCAGCAGCAAACCTCCAAGGATAGTCAAGCAGATGTTCGAGAAAGTAACCGAGTACGCCAAGTCCAACGACGCAGTTAAAGCATCAAGGCAGTCGGCGGGCACCTGGAAGAAAAAGGACCACGACACCACGACAGGGCCTAGTGGGAGCAATACGAAGCACAGGGAACGCAAGCGTAAGCCTGAGGATCTGGTCGCCACAGCTTCAAATCAAAAGTACCAGAGCCAGCGCCCTCGAGTCAACTCCTACGACAAAATCGCGAACGGTCCATGCACGCACCACCCCGGCAAGGGACACGCGGCCAAGGACTGCTTCATCTACAAACAGTTTGCGGAGAAATATGTCGCCCAAACCAAGAAGCCGACCGAAGGAGAAGAAACTTCAACTTAGAAGAATAAAGATGATGAGGAGCCAAGCCAAGGAGCGTATCAAGACCCCAGGAGCGAGCTCAACCACATTTTCTGCGGTCCGCACGCCTACGAGTCCAAAAGGAAGCAAAAAATCACCGACAGAGAAGTCAACGCGGCGCAACCTGCAGTCCCCTAATATCTGCGATGGTCGGAGATCCCCATCAAGTTTGACCGTTGGATCATCTCGACCGAGTGGTCCTCCCGGGGCGGTACCCCCTGGTACTAGACCCAGTCGTCCGGAACGTCAAGTTGAAGCGCACCCTCATTGATGGCGGCAGCACACTCAATATTCTCTTCGCCAAGACCCTGGATGAGATGCTGATTCCTCGATCGGAGATGAAGCCGAGTAACGCCCCGTTTCACGTAGTCATCCCGGGGTTATCTTCAACACCACTCGGCCAAATCACTCTCCCAGTGACCTTCGGGACCAAGAAGAATTTCAGGACAGAGAACATTAGCTTTGAGGTAGCCGACTTTGAGACAGCCTACCACGCCATCCTTGGTCGCCCGATGTTAGCCAAGTTTATGGCGATCCCTCACTACACCTACATGATGATGAAGATGCCAGGACCACGTGGAGTCATATCCTTACGGAGTGACGTCAAACAAGCCCTCACATGCGACAAGGACAGCTGCGAGTTGGCCCAATCTCGTGAGAGATCAGTCGGTCAGCAGGAAGTCCGACTAGCTGCATCAACATCACAAGACGGAGAGATTCCAGTCAGCAAGGTGGCCAAAACCAGAGAAGGCGATGCCAAGACAAAAAAAATTCCCCTAGAACCCTCTGATCCTACCAAAACTGCTGTAATAGGCGCTGAGTTAGATAGCAAATAGGAAAGCGCGCTCATCACCTTTCTTCAAGCTAATAAAGATATTTTTGCCTGGAAGCCATCTGATATGCCTGGTATTCCTAGAGAGGTGATTGAGCACTCCTTAAATATCAGAGAAGACGCTAAACCTATCAAGCAACGACTCCGCTGATTTGCACAGGACATAAGAGAAGCTATCAAGGAGGAATTGACCAAGCTGTTAGCAGCAGGATTTATCAAGGAGGTTTATCATCCCAACTGGCTCGCAAACCCGGTACTGGTTCGCAAGAAGACTGGCCAACGGCGCATGTGCGTCGACTATACAGATTTAAACAAGGCTTGCCCTAAAGATCCTTTTGGCTTACCCAGGATAGATCAAATGGTGGATTCAACAGCAGGATGTGAACTACTTAGTTTTCTTGACTGTTACTCGGGTTACCACCAAATCAGCCTTAAGGAGTCCGACTGCTTGAAGACTTCATTCTTCAACACAGGGGCCTTTTGGGCTGAAGAACGCAGGGGCTACGTATCAGCGCATGATCCAACGATGCCTTGCAACACAACTCGGACGGAACGTGGAAGCTTACATCGACGATGTTGTCATCAAAACCAAGCAGAAAGACAACCTAATTCAAGATCTGGAGGAGACATTTTCTAACATACGCGCTTTCAGGATGAAATTGAATCCCGAGAAATATATCTTCGGAGTACCATCAGGGAAACTACTCGGTTTTATGGTATCTCGAAGAGGAATCAAGGCCAACCCAGAAAAGATCAACGCCATATTGAACATGAAGCCGCCGAGTTCTCAGAAGGACATCCAAAAGCTTACCGGGTGCATGGCTGCTCTTAGCAGATTTGTTTCAAAACTTGGAGAGCACGGAATGCCTTTTTTCAAGTTGCTCAAGAAGACTGATGATTTTCAATGGACACCAGAAGCACAAAAGGCGTTTGATGATTTCAAGACCTTGACAACTCAGCTGGCGCTAGCTTCACCACTGCCGCAAGAACCATTGCTCCTTTACGTATCAGCAACCGCCAAGGTGGTGAGCACTGTTTTAGTCATTGAGCGTGAAGAGGATGATCGCACTCAAAAAGTTCAGCGACCAGTCTACTTCGTTAGCGAAGTTCTTGTCGACTCCAAAACTCGATACCCTCAAGTGCAGAAGCTGTTATATGGAGTCTTGAGATCACCGTCAGGAAGTTGGCTCATTATTTTCAAAGTCATCCAGTCACAATGGTTACATCGTTCCCACTAGGCAAAATCCTCCGCAACAAAGAGGTAACTGGCCGAATTGCCAAATGGGCCCTAGAGTTGATGCCTCTAGACATAACCTTCAAGCCTCGAGTTTCAATCAAATCACAAGTGCTAGCCGACTTTGTCGCCGAGTGGACCGAGTGCCAAGAAGACATCCCGGCAGAAAAAATCGAATACTGGACAATGCATTTCGACGGATCAAAAAGGATTTCAGGGCGCAGAGCAGGGGTTGTTCTGATCTCCCCGACTAGAGAACGCCTCAGCTATGTTTTATGGATTCACTTCCCAGCATCTCACAACGTGGCAGAATACGAAGCACTCCTACATGGATTACGGATCGCCATATCTCTAGGGATTCGCAGGCTGATAGTTCGAGGAGATTCCCAACTTGTGGTTAACCAAGTAATGAAAGACTGGACATGCCTCAACGACAACATGGCGGCCTACCGACAGGAAGTGCGCAAGCTTGAAGATAAATTCGACGGGTTGGAGTTAACCCATGTTCTCAGACACAACAATGAAGCAGCCGACCGACTGGCTAATTTCGAATCAAAAAGAGAAGCAGCTCCTTGGGATGTTTTTGTTGAGCATCTCTACCAACCTACAGTTTCAAATAATTCAACCACCAAGGAGGAATTGGGAGAACAAGTTCTAATGCTTGACGCCGACTGGAGGGTGCCTTTCATAAATTATTTGAAGAATCAAGAGTTGCCCCCCGACAAAAATGAAGCTGAACGAATTCATCGCCGCTCCAAGACCTATGCCCTTGTGGAGGAGGAATTATACAAGAAAAACCCATCTGGAATATTGCAAAGATGTATCTCCATCGAAGAAGGCATACAACTTCTTAATGACATTCACTCAGGAGTATGCGGGAATCATGCGGCAGCGAGGACCTTAGTCGGCAAGGCATATTGACAAGGCTTTTTCTGGCCCACAGCAGTCAGTGACGCAGATAAAATCATTCGCACATGTGAAGGTTGTCAGTTCTTCGCCAAACAAACCCACTTGCCAGCCCAGGAGTTACAAACTATTCCCCTCTCTTGGCCTTTCACGGTTTGGGGACTGGACATGGTGGGCCCTTTCAAAAGGGCACAAGGTGGATACACTCATTTGTTTGTCGCGGTGGACAAATTCTCCAAGTGGATTGAGGCAAAACCAGTGGCAACTATCACTGCGGATAAAGCGCGCGATTTCTTCATCAATATTGTGCATCGCTTTGGCGTGACAAACCGAATCATTACCTACAATGGAACTCAGTTTACTGGTGGCGTCTTCAAAGATTTTTGTGAGGACTTCGGTATCAAAAAATGCTATGCTTCAGTTGCTCACGCAATGAGTAACGGCCAAGTTGAGCGCGCGAACGGCATGGTACTTCAGGGAATCAAGGCTCGAGTTTTTGACAGGCTGCGTCCGTATGCTGGCCGGTGGACAGAAGAATTGCCCTCAGTTTTGTGGTCACTGCATAGAACCCCGAGTCGGGCTACGCGCCAGTCACCTTTCTTCTTGGTATATGGCGCAGAAGCCATGATGCCAAGTGAAATGAAGTTTGAGTCCCTTCGAGTTCGCAATTTCAACGAAGAACGCCACAACTCTGACAGAATTGATGATCTTACCCGACTGGAAGAAGCAAGGGAAGCAGCACTAATTCAGTCGGCCAGATATCCTCAAGGTTTACGACGCTATCACAATCGCAACGTCAAATCACGTGCCTTCATAGTTGGAGATATGGTTCTACGGAAGATTCAAACAACTAAAGACAGGCACAAATTGTCTCCCTTGTGGGAAGGGCCGTTCATAATAGCAAAAGTCACTCGCCCGGGATCCTACCGACTTAAGCGTGAAGACGGAACTACGGTGGACAATTCATGGAATATAGAGCATCTTCGAAGATTCTACGCTTAAAAGCTATTTTGTACACTTTTCCTTTAGACTGCCCACTCACTTGTCTCAGCCGAGTGGCCAGTCGGGGGCTACTAATAATAATATAGTATTTCTTTCGTTTTGTTCATGACTTGTCATTGATCCTGTTTAAATCTAGGTCCAGCAGATAAGGACTAAAATTTTTTCGATGATTATAACAAGTTCTAGGCTTGGAGCAGTCAGACAAAAATTTTAAGAAATTTGAAACTGGATCTTTGGTTTACTGCATGGCATAAATAAGTCATCATACATTACTAAGAATACTGTACATCATTCCATACAAGATATTAACTAAATCTACGATTGGAAGTTCTGCAGGACATCTGCGGCAAGCTTCTCAGCTGAATCTTGAGCTTGATTGATCAGTTCCAAAGCCTGCTCGTCAGACGTCCCCGTCAGCAAATCCATCCCCGACCGCATCGACTTCTACTCAGGGATACAAGGACTTAACTATTGCTAAACCTTGACTAGCGCCCATCGTAGCGACATCTTTGATATTACTGAAGTATTTCGCCGGAGCAGTACGGAGCCCTTCAAATATTTGGACCACATCCTTTTGACTGCTCCCGAGTCCATTTTGGAATCTTGCATTCAAGACTGGAGCAGCGGCATTGGCAATGTCGTCCCGAACGCTTTCTACCTTTTTTACCCTCTCGGCGAAGACTTCAAATTGGGCTTTGGTCTTGACTTTGTGTTCTACATTTATACAAGACAGAAAAGGATTTCAGTTATATGACATTACATCAACTTACTCGACGAGGATGATACTATACCTTCGAGGGCATCTTCAGCTTCAAGCTTGCCAGCTGCCAACTGAGCATTAACTCCTTCAAGTTTTTAAATTTGGGCAGTCAAAGACTCTATTTTAGTAGCTTGAGCTGTGGAACAACAGACAGATAAATCAGACATACAGATTGGATGAGCAGCAAGATTATGGCAGAGACACTGTTACCTCCAATTGTGCCCCTGTAGTTGAAGCTGGCATCCATGAGTTGATTAATCTGGTCCTTTAATTTTCGCTCTTTGACTTGAGCATCCTCTCGGGTCTTGGACTTGTTCAATTGCCAGCTCAGCTTGGACTTGTTCAAGATTCTCGAGGTGAGGTACAAGTTTTTCCAATGCGCTTGTTTTAGCTTCATTCCTCATGTGGATTCTCTGGATAATGCATCAAATAAGCAACATAGCCAGAATAAGACTATTGAATACAAAAAGGAATACTTACATTCATTAAGCGAGTGGACTCGGTCAGATTTTTCTTTAACAACTCGAGCTCCTCGTCTTCACCTTGATGATTGATGATACCTTGTAAGGTACCATCCCGATCCCTCCATTGCAGTTTAGTCGGAGGAAAGGAGTCCTCGACTGCTTTTATTCTCGGGATCTCCTCTTCATTGTCATCAATCAATGGGCCTAGTTTGCGGATTATGAGATAACTAAAATGCAGCAGGCAAATCAAATTAAATCTTAGCCATACGAGGAGCTCTTCTTTGGGGTTTTTTCTGGCTTGCCGACTGAATCATTCATCAAGTTTGGTTCTGCGAAAGTCGGTCCTTGGATAGTTTCTTTTGGATCTTCTCCGACCGGCTCGGCAGACATTTTTGGAGTTCCAGTCAGGATGTCAGTTTCCCTGCTTGATCCCCGGTTGGAGGATCAATTTCAAGGCCACTTGTGTGTTGTTCCGACTAGCTGCCAGTCGGGGGCTGGAATTCGGCAGTATTGATTGTTTTCCCCGACTGACTATAAACCCGGGGCTCGGGCCGTGGCTCGCTTGGCGTTGTGACAGGCGGCACATCACCTTTGTTTCCCAGATCAATATCTTGGGGTTTTCTGAAGAATAACAGATTTCGACATCAACATATGTTTTCCAAGGAGTCAAAGATAAAAGGATGATAGCAAGAGCGATACCTTGTGGATTTTCGAATTTTGGGCGCAGGCCGACTGGCTGGAGATTTGGCTGGAACCGGCTTGGCGCTCGTTTGAGATTCAGTCTGCTCATCTTCGGAGTCACTGCAGACTAGTTTCCTCTTCTTCAGTTTCTGCTTAGGGATATTTTCCTCAACAGCTCGTTTACTCTTCCCGGCTGGGTTGACTTTTGGGCCACCAGTCGGGAGAGGCTTTCTTGGGGCAAATTCTTTTTGGGCTGGAGCTGGAGGATTCGAGGAGAAGCGTTTGTTGTCCTATTTAATGGATTAAACCAATGAGATAAGATAATAGACAGATTGGTAACAGTCAAACAAAAGATTAGCGGATTTTTACCTCAGGAGGGGCCGCACCAGGCCGTATGGAGTCACCGGGAGCTTGTGGCTATAGTCGACAGCGATCCCAGATAAGAACACTTTATACATCCGGTTACACATGACTTTGTAGTCAATAGAATCCGGGTCTTCACGGTTGGGATCTGACTGCCGCTCGTACTCGTACGCCGGTTTGCTCCTCTCTTTGATTGGGGCCAGTCGGTACTTGATGAAGTGCCGAGTGACCTGCTCCCCTTGTAGGTCTCGTTGCTTGATTTCCATCAGTCGGAGTAGCAGCTCATTGGCCTGAGCGAGCTCATCGCCGTCCGGGAAGTTTTTCCAGTTTTCGTGTGGAATGGGAGGAAGGCCAACGAACTCGGGAAGGCTTGGAGAAGGATTTGAGATATAGAACCAGTTGGAGCGCCATCCTTTATTAGAAGTTTTAAAAGGAAGAGAGAAGTATTTTTGGGTCAAAGTTCCCCGCAGTTGAAATCCAGACCCGCCGACTACGCAAGGGTTGTTTTTGTCAGGCTGGGGTTTGAGGTAGAAGATGCGCCAGAATAAAGCAAAATGTGGTTGAATACCAAGAAAGGCTTCGCAGAGGTGGATGAAATTGGCAATGTGGAGTACAGAGTTGGGATTCAAGTGATATAATTGGATTTTGTAAAAAGAAAGAAGACCACGGAAGAAAGAAGAGGCCGGAAGAGCAAAGCCAGAATAGAAGAATGAGGAGAATACCACGATTTCGCCGGTGTCGGGGGTTGGAAAATCCTCGCCGTACGCAGGGCGCCACCCGATGATCTCCTTCGCAGGCAGAACCCCGTCCTTCACCATTTCCAGCAGATTTGATTCCTTTACATCGGACTTTGCCCACTGTTCAAAGGGGATTTCTCTCTCCTTGGCCATGGGTGTGATTTGGATCTGAACAAAGTGTTTCGGTTTTTGCGGATGGGATGGAAGAAAGATTGGGATGGAGGTGAACCGCTAGGAGGCTTGATGCACGGGATTGAAGATTGGAGCTTGTGCGTGCGTGGATTTGGAACCCTAGTTTGCTGACACTGTGCGTGGTTTGGGGTTTTTTGGCGAAGAAGATGAAGCGGCAAGTGATTTAACGGTTAGGTCAGTGATCTCGTGCGCGGAGTGGGCCGTAGATTGCGGCTTAACTATAGCCAACAAGGTTTGGAAAGTCTGATATATGTCTCTAGGGGTTTAATCCTTTGTGTGATGAATGGAAAGGATATATCGAAAATATTTTACACTGTTGCAACTTAAACTCTTCGGGGAGCATACAGTGTAAATCATGCCACGTCAGTGAGCATATCAAATTGACCAAGTATTATTACTTCGGTTTATTAATCATTTTTGATTATTTTAGGCGATTGGAGAATCTTGTAAAAGATTTCTACCACATGTGCCTTATTTTCTCCAAATAAGTGTGCGTGTAAGTGTGCATTTTGCCACGTAAGTGTGTACTTTTATTGACCAATATTGTGGCTTAGGCTGATTACATATTTTGGTCATTTTTCAAGCGGTTGGTAAATCCTTCATGAGTTTTATTTACTCGGATTTATACCACATATGCCATGTTTTATCCAAATAATGTGAAGTCATGTGTCCTTAGGGGCTAAAACACATTTATTTTAATAATGTGGATATAATATGACTAACTGTTTGGGAAGACTTATGTTTATGATATAAATGGTTATGAATACCCAAATTTATCATCAAATCTCTTGATATGAACAATTTTAGGATTGTTTATCATTTTGCTGCTTAGGTGGCTAATAAACCACTCGGCTGGTATATTTTTATTAATTCTGACTATATGTTTAGTTTTTCCAACGAAGTACATAGTCGGGGTACACCTAATTAGGTGCATCTAGTTGAGGCACCTGGAGATATTTTTTGAAAAACTTTTCAGCCCTTCACAGTCTTACGATCTGGATTTGGCGCTCAGGAGATCATGGCAGAGATAATTAAAGTGCTTGGAGCTGATGGCTTTCTATATTAAGAGAAGATTGTCTCGTTGACTGTAAAGGTCTCAGGGGCTACTGTGGATATTATGGTATCCATATACCCACAGATATAGAATATCTGACTGAATATAGGGGTGTGTCATGTAAATAGAATATTAGTAGTACTAGGATTCGGGTATGATGTTATTTTCTTTATTAAGGTACAACCCGGATATCTAGTATGGTAATATTGTAAATCAATTAGGGAAGATCTAGATCGTGTCGGGCTGGATCTTATCTTGTAAATCCTCATTTTCCGGGTATATAAGGAGGATAGGGGACCCCTTGAGGATATAAGCTTTTCGTAAGATTAATATACAACTCGGACGCAAAACCCCCGAAACAGTAGGGTATTACTCGTGAAGACCTGAACCTGTGTAAACCCTTTGTCTCATAATCCATCTACTTTTTCATCTTGACTGTTACCTTTTTTTTATATTGCTGAAATTTAGTTTCGACAATCGGAGTACTTCCAATTTTTTCATCCGGTTCTGTCATAGTCGGCGTCCCGTTTCTGTTGGCTTGTCTCCTACTCGGTCACGCCGAATCGAGAGTTCCAAGCTCCAGAAATATAGGGAAACCAACTGGAGTTCTGCCAGATTCACGTGTTGGGCCGCTTTCCTCCTTCAGCCTGTGTACTATCAGTAGGCCAGCCAATCAGCATACATGTATACGACAAGAAAAGGGGAGCACACGTATTTCAAATTGACTGGTTCCTGACTAATGCATTATTATGCACACGGTCATTTACCAAAAATTGGAACGCGTCAAGCTGATAAATCAGGATAACTAGGAGATTGATTCTTTAAATTAATCTGCTAGTTTCGTAGATGTATTTGGCATATATCTATAAAGGTATGAAATACTTTATATCCAATTTATCGTACCAATTTTCAGATAAATAATTTATTATGTTTACCTAGATCATGTTTTTTTATACAATATCTATCATACAGAAGTTCTCTATATTAGATCGACTATGGTTTAATGCTGGGAGCTCGCTCTTTTTCTTCTGTATAAATCCATGCTTGTTTACGATTTACATAGTACCTGATATTTAATCTAAATCTATGTCTGCTCGTTATATCCTGATAATACTATAAGTTTCATGCAGTTTTTTGAGTACATACTCGATATTTTCTACAATATATCTTGTCTTCTAGTAAATACTTTTCAGGAATAATCGAGTATTCGAATAGGCAACGGTCGGGTACAACACCATTATCGACATTATCCTTGAGAAATGCGGAGTTGTAGGACCAAACCTACCAACGAAGACCGATGACATATCTCACGTATCTCGAGTACGACTACACACCTGGTCTTCGCCCAGTGTGGTGGTCATCTCATCACCCCATATGCATCAATCTCTGCAAGTGGTTATACATATAATTCGTGCAATATTTATCCGATGATCCCCTTTCCTTATACCGCCTTGTCTCGAAGTCTTGCCTAATGTTCCTTTACCCAGAGCTGCTAAGTTGATGTTAGACACTGCAGAGCCAAGCGAACATGTCATATTTAGTCATATCAGAGTGCTCAATGGTAGCGTATTAACTAAGCTGTGTAATTAGGAATTGGTTTTCCCAACTTCACGGTCAGGTGCTGATGTGGACTAGGGTTCCCGATCTTTCGAAAGGTTGTGATAATCAACGATTTTGGTGGAGACGCAACACAAATCGATCCGGCTTCTTGGACGAGCACGTTCCTGAGCCCCGCAATCGTAGCATCACGTCTATTCTGGTTATCAACCGTGCCGAAACCCGGTTGACCTCGCCAAGAAGGTTAATCCCTTCTTACAAATCGAAGAACACAAACAAGAATAAAGATAGATTACAACCAAAATTGCAGATGAATGATTAAGCTCACAAGTTGGGGTCTTACAAACCGATCTAGCGGTGAAACTGTTCTTTACAGATCAATCTAAGCAAAACCCAAAAACTAAAGATGGCGACGGCTACTGATATATGGAGTTTAGGGTCGTGCAAGCACCCCTTGGCTCAACCCTAATGGCCTCCAACACGATACACGGCCCAAAGGCCCAAATACGGCGTCGCAGCGCAAGAACAGATTCTGAACGTCAACTTATTCGGTCAATTCCCAATGACTCGTAACGAATTTGGATATGGGACCAGAAAATTTGGTAATGTTATCTTCTTAGCTTTCCATCCATATAAAGAACACCCCAATCCGAGCACGTATGCAACCTGGGTGCCTGTTTTAGTGCAGACTGGTCCTGGACTCCGAACGGACTCGAAGTCGACTTGGTTTGAGCCTCCACCTTGACTTGAACGTCTTTGGGCCTCCACCTTAACTTGAACGTCCTCACTTGAAAGACCAATGGAGAATTGTTGTGTATATCCGAAGTAATGATGTCCACATCATCCTCCCCCTCTTGAATTGAAGTCGTCCTCGACTCAAACTCATCTGCTTCTCCCAAGTGATGCTCTATCCGTCTCATAGGTGGCAATCCCGGGGGTATCTCATCTGGAAAAACGTCCTCATACTCCTGCAAAAGGTTAGTGACAGCAGGAGATATCGAACTAGCAATATCATCAAGAGAATACAAATCTTGTTTGCATATCAAGGAATAACAAATATCAACAGTAGAAATTTCAGCAATGTCACATTTTGTTGCAAGCATAACACCACCCTTCAATTTAATTCCCTCGGCCTGAGAAATAGGTGAAAGCTTATCCTTTTTAGGTGGAAAAACAGATTTATCAATTTGCTGATTTTTAGATGCATCAAGTTTGAAACTAGCAGCATGTTCTTTATCAGCTTCTACAATTTCAGCAGGGGTAATGGAACCAAAGTAATTTTCTTTCCTTTATGCACAAAACTGTATCTATTACTTCTACCATGGTGTGTAGCATCTTTATCATGTTCCCAAGGACGAACCTACAAAAGTGAACAAGCTTGTATAGGAACCACATCACAATCAACAGAATCAACATATGAACCAATGGAAAACGAAATTCTGCAAGATCGTGTTACCTTTGCTTTTCCAGAATCATTTAACCACTGAATATGGTATGGATGTGGGTGTGGGCGTGTGGTCAAACAAAGCTGCTTGACCAAGTCAGAACTCACCAAATTATTGCAGCTACCTCCATCAATGATCACACGTGCACGATGATTGTTGATGACGAAGAAAATCTGGAACAAATTTTGGCGTTGCAACCTTCCAGATTGGTGAACTTGCGTGCTAAGCACCCGCTGTACAATAATGTTCATGTAGGCCGCTGTGTCCTCACGCCCAAAGAATTCGCCCTCCTCAGCATCAACTCCTTCCTCCTCCTCTTCTTCATCATCTTCAACATCGGAGGTGCTGATATAACCATCTTCTGTGACAATGTATACCCGTGGACTAGGACAATCTCTCTGCACGTGGCCAAATCCTTAGCAGCGGTGGCACGAAATGTTTGGAGTGTGTCCCGTCGAAGCGACGGATGAAGCACTCTTAGCGGGTACCTGCGAAGGACTTTTACCTGAATCTGCTGGTCGTGGTGGAGGTGGTTTTGGCACTGCAGAAACTCTAGATGCAGCTGGTCGTTTGTTCTTGCCCTGCTGATCACGCCCTACAATTCCTTCTCTGCAAGCATAGCAAACTGAAACAACTGGTTGACAGTGTTAAATTCCTTATAATCAACTATATTTTGGATTTCAACCCTCAAACCCGAATAAAAACGACAAATGGCATCCTCGGTCCCCTCCACAATGCTACAACGCATTAATCCCTTTTGTAGCTCAACATAGAAATCCTGTACAGATTTATCCCCTTGTTCTAAACGCATCAGTTTCTTGCGTAACTCTCTATGATAGGATGGAGGAACAAATCTATCGCGCATAGCTACTTTAAGTTCTTCCCAAGTAGTAGGTAAAACACCCTCAGCAGCTAACCCAGTCCACCAAATGATAGCAAAATCTTTAAATTCACTACTAGCTTGTCGAACTCTATGTTGCTCAGGCACAAGATGGGCACTAAATTTTTGCTCTACTGTCATCTCCCAATCAAGGTATTTTTCAGCATCATAATAACCTGAAAAGGTAGGTATTTTGAACTTAACCTTAGCATAAGGATCATCGGGCACACGATTATTATTATTATTACTTTGGTGGTGGTGGTGTTGAGCGCCACCCATACCTGTCATGTTGAAGCGAAGACGACGTCGTAACCGTGCTTGTCGTGTAGCTTATTCATCTACATTACCATTGGAATCGAACACCGTGTCTTCTGGATACCTACCGGCGTTGCTGCCGTTCACTTCCTCATTGGATGGTTGTCGAGTCTCCAAAGCAGCAACCCGATTAGTTAGCGTAGACACCCGCTTGTCCAACCTCTCCATGTGTTTGCTGAGATCGAGTTTAATGATGGCTTCTTGGACAGCCCTTGTGACTGCCTCCATCATCTCTTTTTGAACATTTCCTAGAATAGTTCGTAGTTGCTCTTGACTGACACAGCCAGCAAAATCCTTGGGAGTCGTCTCCTCATCGTCTCCTGCCATTGAAACACCAAAATAGCAACCAACGGTGAAGGTTATCTCTAATAATCTACCATACAGGTGTAGTGGTGCCTCTCAACAACTCAGCAATATGGAGCACCTTAACAAGCCCTTATAAGGTTCTTACTAGCAAAGCAAAGGATACCTTGATGGTGTAGTCAGCGATTGCAAGGATCAAGAGCCTGTGCTATCCAGAAGTAATATGTAGAGCTAGGAAGGCCAAATATATGTGAGTGGTACACAATCCAATGACAGATAGTAATGCTGAATAAGAAATCCCAAGTCACTTGCCCTCAGTTGCTGGTTTACTCGTGTCCTAGACAGTAGTGGTACCAATGATAGCGCAAAGGAATATCACACTAGTAAACAGCTAGGAAAGACGGACAGGCAAGCTTCGGCGAGTTTCAGCAAAAACAGCAAAACCGCAAGGCTGATAAGCTCAACGGAGCACGTCGTGAGCTCGAGGTACTAGTGGAAATCAACTTTTCTTTTTTCTTTTATTTTTCTTTTATTTTTTTCTTTTCCAGGAGCATGAAAATAGGCACACCACAAAGTTACAGCTCAATCGGAGTTGATACGTGGCCTATGGAATTTTCTGAAACCACTATTAAGGGAGTGTAGAAACTTGAGAGCTCAAACAGACAATTTTGCAAGCCAAATTTCGGAATTCTGATTTCACCAAACCCACCGAAAAGTTAAATTTTGCCTGATTCTGAGTCCGTATGCAAAAGTTATGGCTGTTTGAAGTTGGGGCTTCCGACTAGGTTTTCCAGAAGGGATATAACCTAATCGGTTTTGGCGGTGGAGATGGATATGGTGGCAGCGGAGTCTGGGAAGGTGTTCTGGTGTTGCGTGGTGATCTTGGTAAGTGTTTATGATGGTGGAAATAGTTTCTCAAAGGATGAACCCTAACAAACAGGGTGAAGATGGTGGTGGCTAGCGTTACAAAGGAAAACACACGACTAGACTAAAACACGAACTAAACCAGCAACCAGAACTTAAACTAGGACTCAAACTCAACACTAAAGACTCTGAAAAGGATCATGCAAAGGCTAAACACGGTCTAGGTTAAGGAGAGGCTATCGACTACAATTTTTTTTGGCTTTTCTGTAGACTCTAGGATAAAGGCAAAATCAAAAACTAAACTAGGGTAAAGAAACTGAGCGAACCTGACGGTGAACCTAGAGCTCTGATACCACTTGATGTGGACTAGGGTTCCCGATCTTCCGAAAGGTTCTGATAATCAACGATTTTGGTGGAGTCGCAACACAAATCGATTCGGCTTCTTGAACGAGCACGTTCCTGAGCCCCGCAATCGCAGCACCACGTCTCCTTTGGTTATCAACCGTGCCGAAACCCGGTTGACCTCGCCAAGAAGGCTAATCCCTGCTTGCCAATTGAAGAACACAAACAAGAACAAAGATAGATTGCAACCAAAATTGTAGATGAATGATTAAGCTCACAAGTTGGGGTCTTACAAACCGATCTAGCGGCGAAACTATTCTTGATAGATTAATCTAAGCAAAACTCAAAAACTAAAGATGGCGACGACTACTGATATATGGAGTTTAGGGTCGTGCAAGCACCCCTTGGCTCAACCCTAATGGCCTCCAACACGATACACGGCTCAAAGGCCCAAATACGGCGTCGCAGTGCCAGAATAGATTCTGAACGTCAACTTGTTCGGTCAATTACCAATGACTCGTAACAAAATTTGGACATGGGACCAGAACCATTGGAAAGGTTATCTTCTTAGCTTTCCATCCATATAAAGAACGCCCTAATCTGAGCACGTATGCAACCTGGGTGCCCGTTTTAGTATAGACTGGTCCTGGACTCCGAACGGACTCGAAGTCGTCTTGGTTTGGGCCTCCACCTTGACTTGAACGTCTTTGGGCCTTGTTGACAATGAAATTTGGTAAACAAATCTAATCTCTGTGAATTGGAAACATGATCTAGTCCGAAACGGATTTGAAGATATGCGGGGATATCGGAAACAGAGTGCGCATCGGCTGGAGTTCGTATCGGCTGGAGATCGATTCCGGTTGAGATAGCCGATGAAGCCGATATTGCATGTGAAATCAATATCGGATTCGACAAAAGACTTACGATGAGATTGCCGTGCAAGGAGAGAGTCCGAAATTGGCAATTGTATCTATTAATTAGGTTATTTTATGTAATTTCCTTATAGATTATCACGGTAAGAGTCCGCCTAAGGGACTTGTTCGCTAGTTGGATTTGTATTAGGTTAATATGAGTCGTGTCCGTGATGGACAATGTTTGTATTTTCGGGTATAAATATAATCCCGAGGTCTTGTAAATAATAACAACAGACGTCCAATCTCGGCGCATCGCCACCTTTGTTTTCTACTTTCGACAAGCTTGTGCTTTCGAGTCGTGCTGCATCAATTTGATTTTCGGCGAAAAGGTATATCTTACCATGGCAATTTGCATCATTGGAGTTAGTGCTTACATCTTGCAAGTTTCCGAAGTTATCATATATGTCATATAGCTTAGATCAACAATGCTATCTCTTATATCGGCTAGATCTGTTTTAGGGTTTTGTCGATATCGGCTAGTTTACTTTGTTGATTCATGTTATATGATGTATCCACCATCCTGATTTGATAACTATTGGCTTGTTTTCTAGATATTGTGCTTCTTTTGTGCTTAATGCTGCATTGGTTAAGTTCAACCTATTAAGTTGTTTTAGAATCATGATCTCTAGCTTGCTTTACGGTTGTTAATAGGGATTGTATCGAAGTTTCAGCCGATCTTATCTATTTGGAATATTCGATATAGTTTTATGCTTTGTTTAATTTCTATATTTAATTCTCATTGCTTTATCATAAGATAGTATCGGATTTACGACCGATATGCACTTAGATCTAGATATCGGCTATGACATCAGTTTTATGTAGTCATTATTTCATGTTGCAATAGACTTAAGCAATTTATACTGTCTCGGTTCAGTCCGATCTATACCAATTGTTTATTTCTAAAGTAATAATGATTGTATGATTACATAACATTGATATCTGCAGCCGATATACTAGTTTTAGGGTTATTTTCATATTTACTCATGCCTTACAGCCGATTCATGCTTTATTACATCGGCTAGGTCACATACGATATGAACTCGGCCCTATAGCCGATTGTCTATCGTTTATTAATATTCTTTGCATATTTTTTCTTGTTGATTGCAGGATCAAATCAACTGGCACGCCCTTGAACTTAAAACCCTAATTTTGGACCTGCACTAGAGTAAAGCAAACCTCTCAGGCCGGTGTGTTTTTTTTTGCATCAACAGGCCTCCACCTTAACTTGAACGTCCTCACTTGAAAGACCAATGGAGGATTGTTGTGTATATCCGAAGGAATGATGTCCACATCAGGTGCTAGGTAAAATGCAGCTCAGCTTGGTTTGTTATAGGATTTAAGCTGCCTTTATGGAAAAATGACTTTTCCAATTGGAAATCTAAGCGCAACTCTAGCGAGAGTACTCTTTTATTATCTTATGTAGATTCAATTTATTTCTAATTTTCAATCCATAATATATCATGTTACCCCTAAGCATTCGCTCGAGGGCTTTTTCTATCTGATAATTTGGTTTTAGAATTGATTTCAGAAAAGTCAGATGTCAGAACAGTCATGTCAGATTGCAGGGCTTTGTCGTAGACTCTACGGCTACTCAATTATCCGAGAACGGTAGTTGGAGTTCGACAAGGGTTACTGGATGAAGCGATGATGTACTTGTCGAGATGGAATCTTTTGACTTCAATCCAAATTCTCGATTACGGCTGGACTGGGAACTTAGTCGTAGAATCCATACCTTCTCGGTTGCCCGAGAACGGTTAAGTGAGTTCGACAACTGTTGTCGACTACGAGTGGTGGTCCTTGCCACCTTATCGACGATAATTAGATAGGTTATCCCAAATATTGCACTCGTATGATTTTGATTAATAAGAGCAATACCAGTTTCGGCCAATAGGAGTAGAGCTATTACCTATCAGTTGAGGGGGCCCGAACCTGTATAAAAATCACTGTCTCCGTTTCTTTTACCCAATCTTGCATATACCCTGGTACCAACGATCCCTATATTATGCAAATACCATAGTCGTGATCTAGAATATAGACAATTTAATCAACATAATATGAATATATACCTTGTCCAATCACTTACATATATCGATCATATATGCTCCCTCTGTTTCCCTCCACTTGACTTTTTTTTCCAAGTCAAAGTTTGTTAGTTTGACAAAAATTATAGAAAAAAATAACATCTACAACACTAAATTAATTTTATTAAACTTAAAATTAAATATATTTTGGTAATATGTGTGTTTTTATTGAAAATATTACTGTACTTTTCTACAAATTTAAAGAGTTTGACTAAAAAAATCAAACTCAAACTTGACTTACAATATGAAAAGGAGGGAGTACACCCTAGCTTCAATGATAAGGATATCACTCCTTTGAGATGAACGAGGCTAGGAGATAGCGGCTCAATTCATATTAAGTTCGAGCTGACCTCATCCTCCACTAGCAGGCCGCACTAAAATCACCTCCTAGACCTTATTTGGACTCCCTTTTTTCGACGTTCTACATATGTATGAAAACCTAATGAGACCACCTTTCCAATCGGACTGGTTTCACTTCAAAATTCATTCCAAGTCTACGGGAATTATCGAAACAAGATAGCGTTCAAAATCTGTCTGGCTGTTGCGTTACCGTCTTTAGATCCGTTGAGCCATGTATAGTGTCGGAGTTTATTAGAGACACGTCCAGGATTCCTACGTCTGCCAGCCAACACCTATCCCATAAATGCCAGCAGGACACAACACAGGAAGTCGGAAGTCACTAACAATTTGTTTTAGAGTCTGAAATATTTGTAAAGAGTTAGAGTACTGATCTACGTGTACCTAGTTTACCTTTTTTAAAAAACAAATCATACGTAATTTGTTGAACAAACATTATTTGGTTATTCTTTATTCCTGAATACAGTACAATATATTTTACAAATTATTACCCCTTTGGTCGGATTATTTGCATGACCGGAAGGAATACCACAAACAACTTTGTTGCCACCATAGTACGTGCATCCGGCAGCGAGGTACAAGAGCATTCTACGACATTGAAGAGAAACCAGATGAGATTCGGAGTTTCAGAGAGCTGGTATGAGCGAGCCATACGACATGAAGGAACAATCCTGTAGAACTTCATCTTGTCGATCCATGTTCCGAAGGGAAACTATTTTGATCCATCGAGGGGATGTTCCCTCGTTTGCTTAAAAACCATTCAAACGGTTATGAAAAATTCCGGAAAAATTTAACAACACTCATATACCATATCTATATAACTCTATAAAATCTTAGGTCCAAACTCAACTCACACGTCGAGATATAAAAAAGATAAATTTAACAAATGAATAGTAGCGTACTGTTCACATCTGAATTTATCTTTTTTTTTTTCTCGATGTATAAGTTGGATTTGAACTTGATTTTTGGTGAAAAGATAAAAATCACAATACTCAACATTGTTAATTTTTTTAATAATTTTTTGCAACTATTTGTATCGAATTTGAAAGAAAAGGTATACGAGGGGATATCCCCTCGAGGGATTAGAATCCACTCCCATGTTCCGAAGGACTTTGCGGTGTTCCGGAAGCCCAGAAATCCATGATCCTTGCTCTTGTTCATGGTGTCCAGGAACTCCCATTTATCCATGAACAGTGCGTCCACGAACCACCTATTGGCCACCTGGTCGAGCTCCGTCACCACCAGCCTCTCATCCCTGACGATCTCCGACCACACCGCCTCCTTGCCGGCCATGCCTCCATCAGACCATCAGGCTTACCATGCTATCCTCCCTTTCGTAGCCCGCCCCGCCCACTCCAACCCGAACTTGCCGGCGAAGTTGGGGCAGTCCAGCCGGGGCATGTCCTCGGAGAAGGGCGTCTCTATGATGAACTTGCCCATGGACGATCAGGTGCTTGCTCCCGGTCTGGAGCGAGACGTGGACGAGCGCCGGGCAGTTGGTGACGACGACGGAGAGAACGTTGCAGAGCATGCCGGAGTTTGCCTCGCGGTTCTCTTCCTCGATGAAATGAGGAGCCCAGGCAACGTAGAAGACGTCGGTGAGGGGCGCCAGGGCCTCGGAGACAGCGGCAGAGTCAGCGAGGTCGAGGCAGAGGTGGGTCACCGCGGGGGAGGGTGGAGGAGACCATGGCGGGAGCGGGCGGCGGGAGAGAGCGTAGACCTTCCATGTGGCGCCGGGGGTGTCCGGGAGCGTAAGGATGTCGACAAGGAAGATGCTGACGATGCCGGTGGAGCCGACGACAAGCGCGACGCTTGGAACGGCTGCTTGGCATCGGTGGCGTGGGCGTGCTCGTCGTGGCGCTTCCTGACGGCGCCAATAGCACCCGACAACCACCACCTCATGTTCATCGGCTCCGGCTCAACCGTACGTCTCGGCCGTTGAAGCTAGACGGAGTGATCTCTCTGATATTGTTTTTATTTATGGGCCTAGCCAGTGAGTTGTCGACAGTTTTTGAGACTCAAAACTTTCAAATTTTTCAACCACAGGATTTGTCATCAAACACTAATCTTAGCATGTAAGCTAGATTCAACGGTAAGAAATTGGTCAACGTGTATAAGGGAAAAATAACTTTCAAATTCAAAAGCAATACGCATGCATGCTCCTGAAAAAAATTGCAAATCCTAATTTTATACAATGTAACTACCTTATAACTATCACGTAATTACTATGTAACTAGGGTGTTAGGGTGTAAGTGCAATGTAACTATTCTGTAACTAAAATGTATAAGTGCTATGTAACTATTATGTAACTATTATGTAACTAGAGTATAATTGCTACGAGTAGATTAAAGCATAGGAATACCTATAAGACGTTCGATGGAAATGAGGCACCAAAACATTGTAGCAAGCCTGTAAGAGAGTAGAAATATAACAAGATTATCCGAAGAGTAGAAATATAACAAGATTATCCGAAAAATTAGGGGAAAACATGAGTCTAACTGTGCAGCTAATTAAAGTGTACGTAACCATTCAATTCAAAATCAACAATTAAGCTTGCTTAGTGGTTTGGGGGCTGTCCCATTTAACGGGAGGGCGCATGATCGATTCTTCTTCTATCTTGCACGTACTGATCTCGGAGCGAATCTGAGGGCTAAAAAATATTCCGTTGATTTATATATTGTACTACTCCCATCTAGATGAACTATACTTGCCAATCGCACGTGATGAAATAAAAAAAGGAATACGTCTGGATTATTTAATCATCTCGGCTGTCGTTATTGTTGAGATTTTAACGTAGAAAATCAGAAAAAAAATTCCAAATTGTGTATTTCCTATTTTTTGGAAATTAATTGGGAACAAATGAATAAAGAGAAGCCTGGCCCTACTTGCCACTGGGATAGAGGAAAAGAAGGGAATTGTCAGCATGGATATGTGCGAGTAGTGGGGATCAATCCATATCCTGCGCCCTGGTTGTTTCTGATCAACAGAGGAGCGCATCTTCTTTTCTTCGTGTGGCAGTGGAGAACCTATATTCTCTCTAACCTATTCTCATTCATAATTTTGAGTGATTAGAAGCAGCACCAGCAGCTTGTGATCTGCGATCTCTTCGTCACGCGTGTTCGCCTGGCCAGCGGGCACGTCCCTCGTCGTCACCGTGCTGCTCTTTCTAGGTCTCAAGTTCGCTGTCTCGGCTCGCCACGAGCAGCGGATAGTGGTGTCGTATCTCCGGGGACTATACGCTTCGATCCCGTGACTAAGCGGGGTGTAATTGTTCTCTGGGACAGCGACTTCGTCGTGCTTCACCACGTCTCTCAACGGTTTCGAGTACCGTTGATTTGTGAGAAAATCGATCCCTCTCTCTATGTGATATTATTGTTTGAGACTTGCTAATTATTAGTAGTAATTTAATTATCTCTAGTTATTAGCTTGCTTCTGTGGAGTAATTTGAGAGCCATAGCTTGACGTGTTTGACGTTGCTATCTAAAATTACATTGCGTCTTATGTGATCATGCTACTGGTATATATTTCCTTACGGGAGTACTTAATTCACGTTTCTACCTTTTCCATTTAATTTAGGAAGTAATCTCAGGGTTAAAATAATCCTCCTAGCACTATGCTTCCAAGTTCCAACAGTTATATTTCCAGGGATCAGATCAACTCACTTAATCATCTGCCCCATGCCATTGATGATCTTCTCTCGTAATTAACATATGTGACTAGCTCCCTTCTTTGGTTACTACTAGGAAAACGGTTTTCGTAGCCGGTCAAAATGGGTCTGGCAGGCGGACGGCTGATCCTCCTGTTGGTAAAAACCTGCGAATATTGTATCTTCGTATGAGGACCACTTAACCAGTTTACCTGTAAAAATTGATCTTCCTAGATGAACAGAGCTACAACATGCCGCCTGCGAAATTGGAGTATGCCGCTTGTGAAATGTGTAGCTCGGTTTTCATTCAGTAGGATGGTCATCCGGGAAAATGTTTGCTCCAAAATATAAATTTTTCTGCCAATTTTTTTAATATTCATTTTTAATCAATAATTTACAATTAATTAATTAATTAGTACATAAATATATCTAGAAGCTAACAAACATGTAATACATATATAATACACATGTAATACGGATATAATACAAATATATTGGATGCATTAGTGAAAAGTGTCTACCATACAATAATATTTACAATATTGTTATTTCGAATTGTTCTATTAATTACACAACCACGTGGCTCCAATCCCGAAGAGACTTGTATTCTTCGCACACCGCTAGGTTAGCTTCGAGGTCGAAGAACAATCCATCCCTATGGCAACACTCGTGGTGAATGAAGTGGCAGAGGTCTATGTTTTTAATACCTTCATGGTCAAAGCTAGTTCGATGTTCGATTCTAGGCATCTACATGTACAAAAGCATAAGAATATATAGCAATATCAATTACATGTTTATTCCATCATTGAACTTATATTTTGAGTTAAAGAGACTTACATCCTCTGGGTTGGTTCTATACCTCCCATTAACCCTGCGGAACTCGCATGTGTAATATCCACGAAAGACGCCGTGTTTTGCTTGCTTGTGACATTTCATTATGACATACATATAGAAGAAATTAATTATACATGCAGGTCAAAGAATTGAAATAAATAAGTGTGCAGAGTATGTTTAGTAACTATATTACTGGCCGGCCGGTATGTATGCATTAGTAACTTCACCCTCGTTTGCAGTTGTTTCCAACCTTTTGCTTTGTAGTAGTTGTTTCCAACATAATAGGATATTAAAGTTTGTATTAATGAAGAAAATTTAATAATTATGAACACTTCATCAATATTGATGGCCACATTAAGCAACTTGATTTTGTGCACTCCTTATATTCATTTATCTCTTCAGGTGTCTTGTTCTTCAGTTGCTTGGAATTTTCTTGGAGAGTGACGGTACGCTGGTATGCTGGGTTTGACATATCTTTGTTGGGTCCAGGTAACCGATCGATGGCCGTGTCTTCTCAGCATCCATGTATTGCATCCTACAAAAGAAAAAGAGTTAGTAATCATTTTCGGGATTATATTGTCTATTTATTTATTTGTATAAATGCATATTTATACTCACATAACACCAGGTAGGAACAAAGTTTACATCCATATTTTCCCGACGGTACACGGCGCGATTGTCAGCAAAATCGAGCCACAGAAAACCTTCATCACCCATCAAAGCTTGGGGTGGTGTTCAGAGCCGTTATGGACATAAGACCTTTTTTGTTGTCGTCCATGTACAATTTATGTAATCTCATATCCCATGAACCTTCTTCGAGCGTATAATTCGGACAAAAGGTTTTGCCATTTTCAAACTTCACCGGTACTTCATCGGTTGTAATATATTTCTTGCCAACAAATTCATTGCCCTTTTTGGATCAACCATATGTTCCTTGGCATGTTTTATTCCTTCTCGGAAGGCGGTGTCACAACCTGAAGTTTTCCCTTTTTGATAGCCTTAATTGAATTAATAAATCACTGAAAGAAATTGTTTAAGTTTATCCTAGAGTTAACCCTAATTAATAATCTTATTTGAAAATGGAAATGGCTTGGTGGGATTTTCTTGAGTTCCCCATGCTTTAATACACTAACAAGATTTTTAGTGGAATTTTTAGAGCAAAGGAAATAATTTTAATAATTCAAAATAGATTATCGGAATTAAATAGATTCGAAATCTTTTCCTTTTTCTTCTTTGGTCGTTGGGCCGCTTCCAGCCCAACTACCTACCATTGGCTGCCAGCACCCACATGCCCGCATCCCCTTGTTGGGCCGGCCCGTAGCCTCAGACCAGCCGAGCCACCCCGTGCCCCTCTCTCTCTCGATGTTGATAGGTGGGGCTCATCAGCTGGATCTGTCCCCTTCCTTCGTCTGGCAAAATCAGAGGGGGCAACCACCTCGCCCACACCCGGTGCCCCCTCTCCGCCCACTCCTCGCACCCACCACATGTGCCTGCTCCCACGCCGCACACCCCGCACATGGAACCGCCGCCCATGCCCACGTCTCCCCACACCACCGCCGTTGCTGCCCACCTCAGGGAAGAGCCCCATCCTCCCAGCCGTGCCTATTTAAACACTCCTTAGCTCGCCCTCCATTTTTTTTCCGTATATCCGCCCTCTCCCGTACCTCCCACCGCTCCTGCACCACCTCGCCTAGTGCCGCCGCTCGCCTCCAGTCACCTCCGAGCAGCGCCGTCGCCACCACCATATTTGCGGGGCCAAGACGCCCCTCCTCCGCTGCTCTCCGCTGCCAGAATCCCACCGGAACACCGATCCCGCACTCGCGCTCGTGAGTTCTTCCCTATTCCCGTCCTCCAACCAACAATGCCCGTCAACACGCACCTCCTTTTCCACTCTAAACTCCCTCTCTATCTTCCTTAGGTGCTGCCAGTGCCCGTCTGCTTCCCCTCTCTCACCGGGTCGCCGCTATCTTCAACACCGCCGTCATCTTCTTCTGCACCGGCCGTCGCCTTGTGCCGGTGAGAACCCCTCCTTTTTTCCCCTCTCTTTCTCGTGCGTTACCACACTCCGCATGCGCCGCCGCCTCCCATGTGCACAGCTGCTTTCTGCGCCGCCCACCGCCACTTCCCACGTCGCCGATTGTCACCCCCGGTAGCAGCACCGCCTCGCGCCGTTGCTCGGCTGGACCAGTGTTGTGCCTCGCCCGTGTGCTGGCCGCGCGGCTCCGCACCATCCGATCGGCCTTAGGCCGATCCGGACCGTCCATCCCAGTGGATTGCCTCAGTGGTCCCGGTCGATGGTGGATCGACCCTTGTGTCACCTACCGGTTGGGCCCACTTGCCAGCGACGGCCTTCCCCCTTGCTAATGTCAGCCCTTGCTTTAATGCACAATACATCATTAAGGACTTTTCCGTTAATAGTAAACATACAGTGAATCTTCTAAAATTCATAATAAATTTATTTGAGCTCTGTTTAAGTCCATTAAAATTGCTGTAAATTCAGCAAAGTGCTTAGAATCCATTAAAAATGATTTTGTTTCCTGTTTCAATAGACTTATAGCCTGTTTTGCTTGTATGCTCGAATTGCTGAGTAGATTCTGGCAGTTTCAAAGCTCCCGTCTACTATGAAATGGTTGCAGAGGTTCCAGCAACACTAGAACAAGGCAAGTCATGCATTCCCCATTGAGCATATTGTACCTACATTGCAAATATATCGCTTTCTATTTAAATTGCATTATTATATAATGTCACGTGGGATGGTTTCCTATATACTCAGCCATAGCTTGATTACCTTGTATCACTGATAACTTGGGAAATAATGTGACAAGATGATGGTTTAGGAAATGTTTAGCCATGCTTGGATCAACTAGCTCATTATGGAACATCACATATAATTTCTTTCTTGGTCTAATGGTGATGATTATGGACATGTACCACCATAGTATTAATTCAACTAAAATATGTCAAATGGTGGGCTGTTGGCGCATGGTTTTGATAGATGCGGCCAGGCAATTAAGGACTAGTTCGTGGGAAATCCTTGGAAGACTTACTGTGCGTACCACAAACCAGCGTGGGCAACAACTGATTTTTTAGTAGCTCTTCCCTCTCTGATGTTCCCAGGCGAGGGTGGGTGTGATGGAATTGGGTTGGCCCCACTTTTAAGGGTTGACCGGCTTCCGGATTCACCGTGGCACAAGGGGGCTGCCTATCGTGGTTTTAAGGGTAGGGGCGAAACCATCAGTACGGTGCGCTTGTGATGAGGACATCAACACTAACGATACATCCACGCCTCCACAAGTACAACTTCATGGTCCTATTACCCGCGCTCGTGCACATCAACTCAACTATCAGGTACGTTCATTCTTAAATTAATGTGCTTCTTATTTATACCCTGGAGACGCGTGCACTCTTGTTTTACTCAGGAACAATGGAGAGGATCTAACGGGGAGAGGATTCGCGCGGGATGGATTCGGACTGCAGCACAGCACCAACTTCGGATGGCGGCCAGGACTTCATGCGAGCTCTGATTTGGGCGTGCAAGTACTTCATGGAAAGCTTGTCAAGTCTACTTTCAAATGGATCCAACCTCATGTCCATATATGTTCTGGAACGGCCGCAATCTGCATTTTACTACCGAGTCTTTTTCTGTTCACAATGCTGCGTCACCTCTTCGGGCCCAATGGACCGTGTATCAAGTTGGGTCCAATCGGGACGCGTCCTAGGATTAGAGAACGACCCCAGCACCCCTGTGGTCGGTCCTTCCCTCTTCTTATAGCTTTAGCGGTCGCCAAGAATATGTGGGTTTTGTTTAGATAAGTATAGCGTCGCTACTTTGCCGAGTTCATCCCGTGATCGGTTAGATCGCCGGATTGCTTGTTACGGAACCCCAGTTGTTCAACTTTTGTTGATTCAATCCATCATTATTTTGATTAGCAAATTCAGTTGCTTGTTCATCTTGTTCTTGCTAGTTCTTGATTGCTTGTAGGACAATTACCCCCGTGGTTGGGCTGATCGTGCATCCGTCGAGATTCACGACCGCCTCTGGAGTTGGTGTAACAATTGCTAAGGCGCAACATCCCTGGATAGTTGTAGTCAGATGGCCAACGTCGCTCCATCCAATCGACTTATCATTCTCATCGAAAGATCAGGACACCTCCGTGCACATCAGCTTGGTTAGGGGAAGTTATGCAAAGGGTCCTTGTTTTTCATTTCATTTCATTCCATGAGCTAATAGGATTATGCCCCAACGCAAGCAGATTTTCATGTATTTGATTCCACCAAGTGAGAGCATAACCAGAGAATTCAACAACAGAAGCAAGATTTACACACCTCTGATCCGAGAGATTATGCACTCTAAAAATCTAATCTAATTACATGGCTCTTCCCACTCAAGATATGCATCTTCAACTTCCTTTCATGAAAATTTTGGCTTGGGCTCCTTATCAGCTGGAAAAACAGAGTCGGATATGATTTAGCCGATAAGGAAAGTACATGATACGGGTTAGCTTGGGCTCGGTATGGGCCAGGGTTAGAATAACCATTATTGTCATCCAGAGATAGAGCTCATTTAAGACAATTGTATCTATTAATTTGGCTATTAATGTCGGTTTGAATTAGAGATATGGAAAGAGTCCGCCATGTGGACTTGTTCGTTTGTTTTTATTTTTAGGAATGTTTGAGTCGTGTCCATTATGGATAAGTTTTGTACTCTGGGTATAAATATAAACCCAGGATCATTATAAAAGCGGGATAATCCAATCAATACAACTTTCGGTGCATCGCCACCTTTCCCTTTTTTTTTTCGACGAGTTCTTGCTTCAAGTCGGGGCATCAGCTACGATCTCTCGATAAGAGGTAACTTATCTCGATGGTTTGCATTATCAAGACTTTTATATCATTTTAGATGTATTAATCTCATTCTTGTAATCATCTTTTATCATATATCTTAGTTAATCTAGTTTAGTATCTCGATTTTGTCGTATCGGCTGAGACTCATTTTAGGGTTTATATTGGTATCAGCCAAATCGTCTTATTAAATTAGATTAACTAGGGTATCTACCATCCCGAAAAGTTAATTACTTGATTATTTTGACTTTAGGTTTCTTTACATTCTTTGTGATGCATCATCCCTAGTCGTGTTTAGAACCTTAAAGTCTAACTTGGAAGTAATCATAATTAAGGATAGTATTAGGGTTTCAGCCAATCTTACCTAATATACACTTGATCTATGCTTTCTGTATATTTGCCACTTATACAGAAAGATCACTCTATATAAATATACTGAGTATTAGTCAATCTAGATTAGATCATCACATCTAAGATTGATTACTATTCAATATATTTATTTAGAATGATTTGCCTATATAAGTTTATGCCAGAGTAATAGCCAGTAAATTATCTACTTTGCTCTAAATATTGGATCATTGGCTATATCCATAGTTTTATCTAAACAGAGATTTGATAAAGACTAAATAGATATGTTACAGCCGATGAAACACATTTAGGGTTTTGCTTTACTTGTTCTATCATAATTCACTGCCGATTTGGTCTAACTATGGCTAAGACCTCTAACGATACGTCATCGGCTCATCTGCCGATCGATTATCGTTCATTTAACTTTATTATTTTTCTTTCTTGTTGGTTGTTGATCAAACCAGTTGGCACGCTCTTGATACTCGAGGCAAGCCTTGGCCCTGCATTGGAGTGAAGCAAATCTCCTAGGCCGTCGTGTTTTGCATCAACACGCTTTTGCTACGGCCAGTGGGACCCATTCAACACTTTCATCGTGGTAGAGATCAAAGAAGACAACATCATTCCTGTGACAGTTGAACAATTGACCGATGAGCAGAAAACTGAGATGGAACAGCTTCTAAATCAACTACAGACGCATTACTTACACTCGTTCGCCATGACTCGGCAGGGCATTGTGATACAGAAGACTAAGGTATTGTTGCCTCTTACCAAAGACACGGGGCCGAGTACATCTGGAGCTGACAAAGACAAAGACAAAGACGTGAAGAGTGAGTCAGAAGGTGCAAAACTTTATACGCTACAAGATCGCATCGACTCAGCGGTTAATCATGCGTTGATCAACCAGTTTGGAGTACTAGTTAATATATTGACAGGGGTAATCAAATCAGTTGTAGATGGAACAATCGCTGAAGAAAAGGCTAAAGGACCAATATACTTGCCAAATCATACCTTCCCATAGTACAGGACTGTAAAAAAAGAATTAGTGGGTGCATATCATCAAACAACACCTGTATCGGCTCAAGCTCCACCAGGATTCACTCCTATACTGTTGACGAAGCAACAACCGATATCAGGTGGCCAAAATACCAATACTATGACTCCAGAACAATTAGCTCAGTTGTTGAAGATGAAACAACCAATCGGTGAAACACAAACACCAGCAACTCAGCCGATTTCGAGTCAGCAACCCCTGGTCTCTCAACAAACATCACAGCAACCGATCGGGCCTCAATATGTAAATGTGCATCCTCAGGGTTTCCAGTTCCAGCCTCAAACTACTACGGGATTAAACTTTCATAATCAATTCCAACCTCCATCACCAATGCACTATCGGCAGGAAGGATCTCCTCAAATCCAGTTTCTACCTCAGCCGATGTACAAACCAGTATGAACAACAGTACGCAAGTGGTGTTCAACAACAACCTCTAGCCGATATGATTGCTGATGTGATGAGGGAACAATTTGGATTAAAACCAAAAGATAGTGGGACTATGTATCGGCACCCTTACCCCGAATATTTTGATAGGGTTCCTTTGCCAAACCGATACAACGTTCCTGATTTCTCTAAATTTTCAGGGTAGGACAATGTTTCAACTTATGAACATGTTAGCCAATTTCTAGTACAATGTGGTGAAGCATCGGCTGTCGAAGCCTTAAGGGTTAGATTTTTCCCCTTGTCCTTGTCTGGGTCAGCCTTCACTTGGTTTTCTTCATTGCCATATAATTTAGTTAAGGGATGGGTTGATCTGGAGAAGCAGTTTCATAAATATTTCTTTAGTGGGGTTCAAGAGATGAAGCTGTCGGACTTGACTGTAATTAGGCAGAAGATTGATGAATCGGTGCTAGATTATATTAAAAGGTTTAAGGATACAAGGAACAGGTGTTACAGCCTAAGCTTGACCATTTCACAATTAGCCGATCTAGCTTTCCAGGGATTTCTTGGGCCGATAAGGGAGATATTTTTATCACAAGATTTTAAGAGTTTGGCTCATTTGGCTCAGAAAGTATCGGCTCATGAACAAAGATTCCAGGATGCAAGAAAAGTAGCAAAGAAGATTAACAATGTGTATAATTATGCCTCTGATTCAGATGAAAATCAAGAACCAGAGATTAGTTTGGTTGAGTGGTCAAGGAATAAGAACACTACTATGTGTCAATGGGTTAAAGATGGTGGAAAAGAGGAGAGATATTATTTTGATATCAACAAAGCCGATAGAATATTTGACTTGTTGCTACAGGAGAAGCAGATTGTGCTACCCGTAGGACACGTGCTTCCATTGGCTGAAGAATTGAAGAAGAGAAGATTTTGTAAGTGGCATAACACGGGATCTCATCATACTAATGAATGCAAAGTGTTCAGGCAGCAGATCTAATCTGCTATTGAGCAAGGGAGAATAAAATTTGATGATGGCAAGAAGCCGATGAAGATTGATGGCCATCATTTTCCTGTCAATATGGTTCACACAGGACTGGATGAACAAAGGGCCGATAGAAGCAATCATCGGACCAATCCCAACAGCCAATATAACAAGCTGATTGACAAGTACCAGAAGAGACAAGAAAAACAAGTCCAGAAGAACTATCAAGATTATAAAGATAGGCATTATCAACATGATTATCAGGATGATGGATTTTATCAAAGTGATAAGGTTTATTTTGATCGTCACTGGGGTTGTGAATTCTTTAGGTTCTATTGGAATGAAGGGATGAGATTGCCATCAATTAAGGATGGCCCTGCATGCAGTGATGTCACGCCCAAAAAATCGGTAAACCGAATTTCAAGCAGAATGTGTATTAAATCTTTGTCCAGGACCAACCAGAGTACACAAACGACAAATCGATACGCAAATCCACGTCTTACAAAATTAATAAAAACAAAAGTCTTACATACGCAGCGGAAATAAATTATCAAATAATCTAAACTAAGATCTTCATTAAATCGTAGCATTCTCCATAACCACAAGCAACCTCAACGTCCGGAACAAGTCTAATCTTCAAAATATTCATCATCTGAATAATTCTCTGCCTCTGAGGTTGGAAAAATTAAGCAAGACTGAGTACCACCCACTGTACTCAACAAGTCATACCAATAGAGAAATATGATGCAAGATAATATCAAAGAAATGGCTATAGGTATTTGCATAAAATCAGCATTTATAAAACATAATTTGAATCTAGGAAAACAGTCAATATAAATTAGTCAATATTAAACATCACTGCCCAACGCTATACCACGTTGCAACAGGCCCAACCATACCACCTGAACTACACCAGTTCATTAAGTCATATTATTAGAATGAGACTAATCACGGTGAGCTGGTTGACCGCCCAATAACCGCGGGCACGACAAATCGAATAGTTTTACTCTGATCAGAGGTGTACAACTGTACCCACAAGACACAGTCTCACAACACGTTACCATGTGCCGACATGTCACCACGACATATCGAAAAGAGATTGTGACAAAACCCTTTGCATAACCGTCCCTAACCAAGCATACCCACCTCAGGTTTCACCCCTGCTCCTTAAAAAGACAGCGGGTAGCCCCCTCTCGTGCTTAGGTAAATCCGGAAGCAGCATAGACCAAAGCCAGGTCCATCCATACTCCATCATGCTCACCCTTGCCTTGGTACGTTGGCTAGGTTAAGATACACTCCAGGTTCACCCTGGAGCCCATGCTAGCCTATGGTTTGTACGGATATATCTTCCAGGGATTGCCAAGAACCGATCCTTAATTGTCATGGGTACGACTGTCAAAGACATGCACCCACAACCCTCCATTTAAACATATTTTAGTTTAATTAAACCATTACCATGACGGTACATCATCATATAATTAAGTACTAAATTAATGTGAATCCCATGATGAACTAATTGATCTAAGCATGGCTAAGCATCCCTAAACCAATCATCTAGTCATTTTAGAACCCAAGTTATCAATGGTACAAGGTAACAACGGCTTTACAATAGGCATCCATTCCACATGACATTATAAAAGCAATGCAATTTAATAGAAAAGTGGGGATTTTGTAAAGCGTTTCAACATGATCACTGTCGTATGTATGACTTGCCTTGCTCTTGAACTGACGGAACTTCAGCGACCACTTCTTAATACACCGGAGCGATGGAACTGCCGAATTCTATACGATAAACAAAGCACACAAGCAATACTTGCAATAAGTTTACTGAAACAGCAAAAGAAACTAGTTTTAATGAATTCTAGACATTTTAATGAATCCACATCGACTTCAATGGATTAAAACGGAGCTCGGATGATTAAGATATGAATTTTAGAATATGAACTATGTAATTACTATTAATCGAAAGTCCTTAATTAATTAATATGTTTTAACGCCCGCGAACGGACTAGATTAATGGAAGACCAACTCCGGTTAGCGAGCCTCACAGGTTAGCGACTCAACGAGTCAACCTACCGTGGCACGGGGCCACGCAAATGGTCAACCGAACCGGCGAACGGAACCGGCGGCTCAGAACGGCTCTAGAATTAAGAACTACTCGATACGACCGAACAAACGAGATTTTAAGCTATACTAACGATTAGCGGCTAGCTAGCAACTGTGGCATGGCCGGTGTGCTCGGTCGGCTAAGGCACAGCTAGCGACAGCGCATGGCGGTGGCACGGCCCGTCTAGGGCAGCGGCAGCCCACGGCGCGCGGCGGCTAGGGCACGGCGGCGATGCATGGCACAAGCGGTAGCTGTGGCAGCGGCAGCGCACGGCGGTGACACGCAGCAGCGGCAGCAGTGGGGGAGCGGAGGCTAGGTGCGCGACGGTGCACAGCTGCGGCGACAGGGAGGTGACTATGACGCTAGGGCTAAACGCTAGATGGAAAATATTAGATAAGAAAAAGGGATGATCACGGCGGCGACCACGCCGGCGGGGAAAAAGGGGAGCTAACAGGTGACGCGATGACGACGACGGCGGCGAGGGATGGCGCGCGTCACGGCGGCAGTGGTGGCGTGGCAGCTAGGGCGCAGGTGGCAGTTAGGGTGACGGCAAAAAGAGAAAATAGGAGGAAAAGGGGGGTTAAGGTGGTGGGTTTTAGGTGGGGCCGGCCTAGGGAGGGGGAGGTGCCCACGGCAGAGGGGAGGCGAGATGGCGCATGGGGGGAGGGAAGGGCGCGGAGAGAGGGGGGAAACCCAAATAGGAAACGATGGGGAAACAAAACCGGTGCCGTTTCGGGAAAGGAAAAGGAAACAGAATAGGATTAGGAGAGGGACTCGGTTCGCCAACAAAATGCAAAACGGAACAACAAAGGGGTTGGCGGATACGACGAGCCACGGACGGGGAGTGAACCGGGAACGGTTCGCAACCAAAGGAGGGAGAGGAAAGAATTATTAATTTAGATCCTAGCATTTTAATTTAATAGGGTTATTTCCTCTGCTCTGAATATTCAACTGAAAGTCCTATTAATGGTTTGAAACAAAGAGAATTCGAAAAAAAATTTCCCTGACTATTCCGATTATAAGACACGTTATTAATTAGGGTTTTCTCCTGGTTAAACATAGTACTTTCTTCAGATGATTTATATATGAATTATGA
This sequence comes from Oryza punctata, assembly GCA_000573905.2. Taxonomy (NCBI): domain Eukaryota; kingdom Viridiplantae; phylum Streptophyta; class Magnoliopsida; order Poales; family Poaceae; genus Oryza; species Oryza punctata. Next base: position 21,397,868 of record CM002490.2, on the reverse strand, counting down.
ACTACAGAAAAGGGGAAACTCCGGGTGTGACAAGTGATTCTAGGTAGTACAGCAATCCTTCTCGAGCTTGTAGTTATAGGCAGTTTGAGAATCGGTCAGAACGAAAGAGGTTATCAGTTCATGAGGGATTGGGGCCGATTCATCAAGATTATTTTGGAGATGAAGTGGAAGATAACCAAACTGAGCAAATTCAGAACCCTCAATGGTGCCCAAGTGGTATTTTTACCAAGAAACAAAAGAGAAGAGTCCAATGGATGAGGAGTAGAGAGTAGATGCAAGAAGTTGAGGAAGAAATCAACCATCGGCTGAAACTCACAAGAAAGGAGTGGCGTTTTAAGTCCAAAGTCATGTCGGCCGATGAAGTTGAAGCCGATAAAGTTGAAGCTAAAATTCTAGCATCTGCTAAAGGAAAAGCTATATCCTCAGCTTCAGATAATATGGTGTTCATGCTACTAGCAGAGTACAATGTTCATTCAGCTGATGAAGGTATAATTGATCCATCGGCTAGATTAATGTTATCACCAGAGCAGGTTGTATTTGATAAACCAGAGGATATCCAACATCAGCATCTAAAACCATTATATATTAAGGTATTTGTCAATGGTAGACAGATGTCGAAAATGTTAGTAAATGGAGGGGCAGCTATCAATTTGATGCCTTATACTACTTTCAGGAAACTTGGTAAGGTTATAGAAGATTTGATCAAGACTAATATGGTGTTAAAGAATGTTGGAGGTAATTCTTCTAGGACCCAAGGAGTTTTAAATGTTGAATTGACTGTTGGTAGTAAGATAATTACTACTACATTCTTTGTTATTGATGTTAAGGGTTCATATAGCTTGTTGTTGGGAAGAGATCGGATACATGCAAATTGCTGCATCCCTTCAACAATGCACCAATGTTTGATTCAATGGCAACGGGACCATGTAGAAATCATGCAAGCCGATAGGTCAGTCCATGTTTCTAGTGCTGATTTAACTATTTGGGCAATGGAAGAAGTTGATTGTCTTTCTGGCAAAATTTGGGAAGGTGAATTTTTAAAAGTGTCTGATTGTGATATACAGCCGATCGGAGATGGAGAACCCAACCTTTTGCTTTGAGAACATGGTCGATGGCCCAAATCCTTACACTAAAGATGTTGTCGATGAATTAGAATGTAAGTTGGGCCAAGGTTTTATGTCGGCCGATGAGCTAGAAGAAGTTGATATTGGGATGAGTGATAAACCTAGGGCAACATTTGTAAGTGCTGATTTACCAAATGTTATTAAGAGAGAGTTAATTGAATTGTTAAAAGAGTATAGAGACTATTTTGCCTGGGAGTATCATGAAATGTCAGGACTTAGCCGATCTATATTAGAACATTGGCTGCCCATCAAACTAGGGTATCGGTCGTTCAAGCAATCTCTAAGGAGATTCAAGGCAGATATGTATGAGACTGTTAAAGCTGAAATTACTAGATTGTATGACGCTAACTTTAGAAGGCCTTGCCGATATGCTGAGTGGGTATCAAACATTGTACCAGTGATTTGAACAAGGCTACACCCCAAGATGAATACCCAATGTCGATTGTTGATTTATTTGTTGATGCAGTCTCAGGACATAGGATTATCAGTTTTATGGATGGCAATGCAAGATATAATCAGATATTTATGATAGAAGAAGATATACACAAGACCGCCTTTTGATGTCCTGGTGCAATTGGCTTGTATGAGTGGGTTGTTATGACTTTTGGTTTGAGGAGTGCTGGTGCTACATATCAAAGAGCTATGAACTATATATTTTATGATCTCATCTGTTTATTAATTGAGATTATATTAATGATGTGGTTGTAAAGTCAAAATAAGTTGATGGATATGTAGCCGATTTACGAAAGGTGGTTGAGAGGGCAAGGAAGTATGGTCTGAAAATGAATCCTAATAAATGTGTCTTTGGTGTATCCGGCTGGATAATTTTGGGTTTCTTGGTTCATGAAAGGGGATTGAGATTACACAAAAAATTATAGACGCTATCAAAAAGTTAGAGCCCCCAGCAAACAAAAACAAGTTGCAATCATTGATCTGCAAAATCAATTTTGTAAGGAAATTTATATCAAACTTATCATGAAGGATTGAGTCGTTTACTCTGTTATTAAGACTTAAGAAGGATCGAGAATTCGTTTGGGGTGAAAAATAGCAGAAAGTTTTAGATAATATCAAGGAATATTTGAGTTCTCCACCCGTCTTCATACCACCACAAAAAGTGGTTCCATTCATATTATATTTATCTGCCGATGAAAAGTCTATCGGCTCAGTTTTGGTCCAAGAGGTTGATGGGAAGGAAAGAACAATTTTTTATCTTAGTAGAAGACTTTTGGATGCTGAAACAAGATATACCCCTATGGAAATGTTTATATTTATATTTTTCATGTACAAAGTTGAGACATTGTCTACTTTCAAATGAATGCATTGTGGTGAGCAAAGCCGATGTGGTCAAATACATGCTATTGGCTCCAGTGTTGAAAGGACGAATTGGGAAGTTGATTTTTGCTTTGATAGAGTTTGATCTTAGATACGAGTCGGCCAAAGCAATCAAAGGGTAGGCCCTAGCCTATTTCGTTGTTCAACACCGGGATGATTCAGTGGGATATGTGGAATTGGTGCCTTGGACTTTGTTTTCTGATGGATCAGTTTGGAGACATGGTTGTGGTATCGACTTGGTTATTATATCACCAAGGGCGGCAAGTTTTGAGTTTACTTTTATAATTAAGCCATATTATCTAACAATCAAGCATAATATGAAGCAGTGCTCAAAGGATTACGGCTCTTGAAGGAAGTTGAAGCCGATGCTGTTGACATTATTGGTGATTCACAATTAGTCATAAGTCAGTTGTTTGGGAACTATGAGTGTAAAATGATATTTTGAGAGTTTATAATAAGCAATGTCAAGAGTTGATGAAAAACTTCAAGATCATTACAATGAGCCATATTCCTAGGAAACAGAATGTTGAAGCTAATGATTTGGCTCATGGGGCATCAGGCTACGAGCCGATGTTGAAAAATGTTGAGATAGAGGTTGCAAATATTGATGCCAATGATTGGAGATATGGGATTGTTAAGTAGTTCAAGAATCCTTCCCAATCGACTTCGAGGAAATTGAAATATAAGGCTCTTAAGTACATTCTGCTTGATGATGATTTGTATTATCGGACGATTTATGGTGTTTTGCTATAATGTTTAAGTTTGGATGAAGCCAAAGTTGTTATAAGTGAAGTTCATGAAGGTATTTGTGGGACACATCAATTGGCTCACTGATGTAACCATGACTACCATTGATACAACCATTGCTCACATCATGGATCAACAGGAAGACATCAAGATCAAGTCCTCCAAGTGCTGGAATCCAATTCGACCACCTGCAGCAATGTTGACTTCAAACAGCCGCCAAATCTGCATACGAGCTCCGTTTTCCAACGAGCTCTCGGAGTACTTGATGGAAAGCTCTCGGAGTCATCTTTCCAACGGATCCAGCCTCACCTCCAAATTCCATCTCAGCTAGCTGCAATTACAAAAACAAGGTGTTGCGTCACCTATAATGGGCCTATGGGTTTGTACCTTCATCTGGGATCCCGGCTCATGTGGGGCCCATGTGGGGTGCATCCCAAACAGGTGGAGCACTACCCTAGGGGTCGTCCTCCCACCTCCTTAAATAGCTAGGTACCCCTTCAGGGTTTCTTGGGTTTTGTTTAGATTAAAGTTTATCTTCGCTACTTTGCCGTGTAATCCCGTGATCGGTTAGATCGCCGTTTTGCTCGTCACAGAACCCCAACTGATCATTTGTATTCAATTCCTATTTGCAATTCAGATTGCTTTTATCTTGTTCTTGCTTGTTTCTTCGATTTGCTTGCAGGAGTAAGGTTGATCTGCACCGGCAACATCAACAACCCACGGAGAGGTGTATCGATCGCTAAGGCGCAACACAACAACGTCTCATACAGTTGTAGTCGGATCATCAACATTTTTCCCAAATCGTAGTTATCTCAACTCACCGAAAGATCGGGCTAATCATAGCCTTGAGCTGGAGCTCAGGGTTTATCAAGTGGTATTAGAGCTCAAGTTGCTCGGTGAGAGATTTTTTGTTTCGTAATTTTCTTATACCTATAGTCCAGAAAAAAGCCAAAAAAAAATATTTGTTAGTAGATTAGTTTTTCCGTGATCCTATAAACCCTTAAGCATTTTTACTAGTACTGCTTAGTTAGGGCTTGTTGAGTTTTCGATTGTATCGGTTGTGTTAATTTGCTGGTGTTAGTGGTTGATCGATTACAGTTTCGAGTTCTTGCCACCGCACATCACCATCTTCACCACCTTTGCCCACCATCACCACCGCAGCCACCCACTCACGCCTTTCTATGTATGTTTGATCTGTTACCTATAGCATTTGTGCGGTTGCCTTTGAACCTACCGCCACTAGAAAGGAAATAGAACCCTGATTCGAGTGGCCTTCCATAAAATAGTCATATCTTTTTCATACAGACTCGAAACTATGCATATAATATATCCATGGACATCTACAAAAAAGTTACACCCGATTCTTCCCCGCTTCACTGGGTTCGCCAAATTTAAAATCGCCAAATTCCGCTTGCAAAATTCTGTTTTCGTGGCGAGAAGCTTCAGGACCTATTCGGATAGAACCTTGAACAAATCTTGTATGCTTCATATTGTGTCCGTTTGAACTGAGAATTTCTGTGGTTGGTTCTAGTGTGCTCCTGGTTGTGAAAAAAATATCAAAAAATAAAATAAAAATAAAAAAAGTCGCATCTCTCTCCTCAGCACTAGAGAGAGAAACAAAAAAAACTTGTGAGCACACCCCCACCCATTCCCCCTTTGTCACCACCTTCCTGTCATCGCTCTTGTTTTGGTTTGTGTATTGTGGCGTTCTTTGTGGTTAGGCTCGCGTCTCTACTTCGGCTAGCCTAGGACCAGCATTGTACCAACCATAAGCGATTATTCAACTTGCTTTTGACTAATGTGGTTTCTAGTTTTTCCTTTGTTTCATTACACAGTGTGAGCCCCCGGTTTTGTATACCGGAAACCCCATGTGTATTACAATACCATTCCCTGGATCAGTAGATGGTACACATATGTCACAGTTGTATATCACAAGCTGACATCGTCATACAGGTCTTACAATATATTAATAATACAAGGGTAGCCCAAATGGGACCCAATTAGACCAAGCATGGTCGACAACAACACAAAATACCAAAACAGATAAATGAGGTAGCGGAAGCGAAGCAGCGGCGGTCCATCTTATCCCACACGCATCGACTGGTGAACCTAGGTCCCTATTCCACCGTCCTCGGTAACTCCTTGCCATCATAGCACATGTACAGGTCGACACCAAACCTTTCTAAAAGATTTAAATAAGCAAGAGTGAGTACCAACCGTACTCAGCAAGCCACCACTACGGAATGCATATAATGTTCATAGGGGTTCAAGGATGGCCTGATTTATTTGCATAAAGCTGGTTTTCACAAATTATTTCACAAGCCTATGACGTAGCAGTTTTAACTGAAAACAATCGTTAGGTTGAAGTTGTCATTAATATGCGAGGGTTCATCCACCTTCCCCAAGCCTCGCTTGGTCCGGTTTACGCTCACATCCAATTTCCACAGTTTTCACCATTACGACCTTCCCGCACATCGGGCAAGGTCACACCGTCAATTTCCAATCATATTTTAAACAATATTAAAAATTAATGAGGCTACTCAAGAGTAATACAAGTCCCGGCGCTCATTAACCGCGAGCACGGCTATTCGAATAGTTTAGTTTACTCACACTGCAGTGGACGTACGCCTTTAATCCCGCACTCCGTGACGCACCCGACACATGAGACTTGTCAGAGCTCGGTTTTTCAGTTACCCTCGCATGGCGGCACCCGCTTCAAGGACTATGAATCTCCATTGCACCCCCGGCGCCACATTCCTACCTCGAGCCGGTTGTGAGAGGAGTCCTGGCGCTCCCGAGATCTTAGGAGGGTTACATAATATATACTTAGGGTGCATTTTAAGTTTTTGCCGGCGTTCAACAGATCGACCCAAGCGATCTAAACCACAACACTTCATCAACACAACAACGAATGTCCAGAACCTACCAAGTCTGGGGTGCCACCCCACGAGAATTTCCTAGTCCACCGGGTCATACCGCATTCGAGAAATGCGGTCGTACTCTGTTCGTTTCTCGCATAGCTTCTTGACTCGGTCCTTAATTGACCAGGGTCGGCGACTTACCGTTCCCAGAACCACCCATATTCTATTCATGTCGCCCCAGTCGAAATAGTTTTGTTTTATTAAGTTTTTGGTTTTCGCAAAGGTTTTAATGTTGCGGGTGACGCTTATGTCTTCACCCGCCTCCGACAATCGCTCCCACTGAGTGATCGCCACATCCACATCCATAGCCATATAACATCAGTATGGAGTGTACAAACATCTACACATAAGCAATGCTAAGCAGTATCGATATTTAACCGCACATAAATAATTGACTCAGGTAACAAAGGCGCGTAAATACATAAGGATAAACAATATCAAAGGTAAGGCTTGAACAATGTAGGTACGCATTTTATAAATAGCATGCAATTTTATTTGCAATCAACACATTTATAAAATAGGATCAATATGTTTGAGGAAGGGGCGTAGTGACTTGCCTTGCCTTAGGTTCAAATAATCTTCGAGAATTCTGCAACGGTTAGATAACCGGAAAAATTCACGCTCAAAGAATAACCAGAATATCCAGAACGTCCGACAAAAGACCGCATAAAACCACACATAACCCTAAAAATAAAATAAAAGAATATTCAATATAACTAATGGTGCCAATAAATAGATCTCGATTTTAGAGAGATGATAGAAGTTGAACGGAGTTAATCGGAGTTACGGTTAGAGAGATATGAATTTCCGAAAAAAGAATTATAAACCGCGGATAGAGGGTTTCTCGGGTGGGGAGGTATTTTAGACTTTCCGAGATGGCTGTAGTTTGCAGAGGGACGTATCATGGACTTTAGTGAACAAGGAGGCTGATGATGGACTTTGCCTGAAGGCTAGACGAAGGATATTATATAGATTTTTATAAAGAACACAATCTGTCGGGCTCGGCCAACAAAAGGAGGAAATATAGACTTTATATAAGGAGTCGATCTCTCGGGCTTGGACAGGAAGTAGGGGGACGTAATGTAGACTTTAGAGGGAGAGAACTCAGGGAAATATCTAGAGTGTGGGCCCCACTTCTTTTTATTTCTTTTTTATTCTTTTCTTCCTTCTTCCTCTCTTCCTCACGTTCTCTGTCTCTCTCTCATAGCCGACCAGATGAGGAGGGGGCGACGCATGGCGACGGCGGCTGGCAGCGGAGGGGGGCGGTGAGGGCGGTGGGCGCTGGCGAGGTGGTGGGTGGCAGCGGTGGGGCCGGGGAGGCGGCGCCGGCAGCTGGGGTGTGGGGGCGACAGCCGGGCTCGGCGGCAGGGGCGGGGGCCGGACTCGGCGGCGCGGGCGGCACTAGCAGGGGCGGCAGCGCGGGCGGCACCGGCAGGGAGGCTGAGCGAGGGGCGGTGGCCGGCTCGGGGCGGCCTGGCCGGGGCGCGTTGGTGGCGAGCGGGCCGGGAGGCCGCGCGCGTCGCAGTGGCCGGCTGTGGTGCGGCGTCGGCTCGGACTGGCGCGGGCGACCAGGGTGGACCGCGCCGGTAGCGGCTCGGCACACGGGGTGCGGCCGGGCGCGCGGTAGCGGTTGGCTGTGGCGCGGCTTGGCCGGGGCTGGTGGCTGGGGCGGCGGCCAGGCCGGGACGCGGTCGGCCGCGGCGCGGCTTGGCCGGGGCCGAGAGGAGGAGGAGGGCATGGGGAGCTCCACGGGGCGACGGTGGATTGGGGAAGAGGAGGTGGGATGCAGCACGGCGACGGCCGCGCGAAGAGGAGGCGATGACAGTGCGCACGACGGCGGCACCGCGCCAAGGCAGAGACAACAGCAAGGGAAGGACAGCAGGGAGGGCGGAGAACAAGGGAAAAGGAGGAGAAAGGAGGAGATGCTCACCTTGCGGCAGCCGGGTAGCGGCACGGCGAGCGTCGAGGCACTGCTCGCGGTTCGTCCTCGGCTCGCGGCTCGTCCTCAAGCCAAGTGTTCGACCGAGTTCACAGGATTCATTTTTTTCAAGTTTTATTTGCATTTTAGTTGGATTACGTTCAAGCGTTTAATCGTTCTCACATTCAAACATTCGAAGGTTCACAGGTTCGATCGATGGCGCGGTGGCCTACCCGTCCTTTTTGCCCAACCGAGGCAAGGCAGAGGTTCACAGGTTCGATCGATGGCAAGGTAGAGGTAGGAGAAGGAGAGGGAGGAGGAAAAATGGAGAGGTGCAGGTGTGCTTAGCTTTGGCGGTGGCCTTTATATGTTGCCGATTGTTGTCATGTGGGAGGCAAGGTGAGAATGCTCAGTGAACCCGGCTCTTCTATTCGGTGTGGACTCATTTCCTCCGTTGCTTGCATTTGGGGGTGTGTTTTATGAAATGGGGGTATGGGTGCATGAGTTGTTGGTTGAAATATTGTTGGGAGGGTGATAGCTAGCACAACGTGGTTTAATTCCATGCAGTGGCTTGTGGGCATTTTGTCGTCAAGCTGTTGTGCATGTTGTTGGCTGGTTGCTGCAGGGAGGCAAAATGGACTTTGGGCTGAGATAAAGGAGAGTGATAGTGGGCTGGCAGTGAAAGGGGGGCCCAAGTGTATTAGGGACTTTTGTATATTTTTCTGGGATTTGTATATGGACTGTGTGTTTGTAATTTGGACTGTATAATTTGAATTTGATATACTTGGATGGTGATTGGCTTGTATAAATGGACTGTATATTCAATTTGAACTTGTGAATGGACTGTATATTCGAACTGTATACGGGGACGGTATAGGTGACATTTGGATTTGACTTGCTTTTGTACTTATACTGTATGATTATGTTTGGGTTGCTAAAAGAGACATTCGGTTTCAATTTGGCTAGCAGAATCGTGCGAGGATTAGAGTTATGATTTCTTTGCGCGCGCCCCGACGGTACTGAAATTCGGATTTTTAGGACGACGTATGGCATTCAAATCCGACCGTCGCGGTAGAAATAAAATTGGTGATATTTGAATCGACGCGCGATAGACAAATACGTCGTTCAATTTTAATTATTCGAGGGTACTATCAGGGTCAACTCGATAGAGCGGTTAAAATTTAACCGTAGGATAAGAGTTTGCGAGAGGGATAATATTACGGTAGAAAAGAAGAACTTCGGGACTTTAATTAATTAGCACCGAAGCACTAAAAGAAACAAACAGATAGGATGGTCGATGGGAGGGTATCTTTTCGGGAGATAGGATTTAATCGAGACCTTTGACACAAAATCTACATACACAAATAAATAATAAATAATAACAAGCAAGCTAAAATTATGCCTGAGGACTAGACTTTATCTGAGGAGGTCATAATTTCCATACGCAAATAATGTTTTTAGTAGATACATTACCAAAAGATATTATTTTGCAAATAATTTCCAAAGGCTTATCACTCTATATAAGGTTCATAGAAAATAGCCAAAGCCATTTCTTGAGTAGAATAGTATTTGTTTTAATAAACTATCCCATATAGGGTTTTATCAAAACGGTGTTATATATATATATATAGCTTTATTCATAAAGTAAATATGCTCGAGGGTTTTTAATATATAGAGAAGGGTTTTTCGAAAATAGTTGGTATATGCAAAGATTAGGATATCTCATAATCATAGTTCCTTGAATAAATAATATTTGAAATTAAATACCGATATATTTTCAGATGTTCGTCTATTAGCCTACGCATAAAAGAAAAGCGACAGATCAAAATAAATTAATCCCGGCATGAATGTATTTTGAAAAAGATTTTGATTATTCCAGATTTTTACTTTCGTATTTCAAAGTCGAAATTTTCAGGGTGTTACAAACCTACCACCCTTAAAATAATCTCGTCCCCGAGATTACCTAGGGGTTAGAGAAAAACAGGGATGGCTGCACTCTAGGTGGTGGGAACTTTTTAGAAAAAGGTTTTAGATGACTTCTGAAGAAAAACAGAGGCTGAGATACTCTGAACTTCCAAATTGCACAAGTTCGATGTTAGGCTGGTGAAGATCATTTTGGTTCACTGTCCTGACCATTTTAAGCTGCTTTTTCGCGCGGACAGGCTCGCACTTTTTCTAGGGACAGGCGTCGGTACATTTATCCTTTTTGTGATTCATATGTATGCGCATGTAGCAGTGGTTGCAGTGCGCAACGACTGGTTGTTGCAGTGGTACCTTGTGTACTCCGCGAGGTTCATAGCCATTAACCGGGGCATCCAAATATTCAACGGCTCGTTTCGAAATACACCGGTCTATCCAAAATTTCAAATCGCCCTGTACACTTGGGTAGTTGCTCGGCCAGGCGTGCCGTTTTCGATAAAAAGGGGTGAGGAGGAAAGGAGGGCTGCTTTGCACCTTCTTCGTGCGGTCGCCACAAGCGGAGTGAAGTGGAGGGCGGTGTAGCTCAAGTGCGGGGAAAGATGGAGCGGCGGCTCGGCGGTGGAGGCGACAGGGACGGTGACGAGCGCAGTGCTGGCGACCATGGTGCGGGCGGCGGCGCGGAGAGAGTTCACTTTTAGAGCATTTAAGCCGATTAGTGAAGGAAGTAAGTGTTCTTTCGATGGTGATAGTGTTGCGGTATAAACAATCGGTTGATTGCTTACACTAATTATTGGAGGTGAAGATTCAGGAGACTGCAATTAGAAACATAAAAATAAGTTGATGAAGATATAAATAAAAGAGAAGAAGTACACGGGGTGAGAGTTAATAAATTAACGGTTGGAGATGCTCTAGCACCCCAAAAATCACCTCAATAAAAATACATAAAATTTCGAACTTTTTAAAACTTTTTGCATTTGACTTGTGTGGAAACCCAACCTAAAAACAAACTACAAATAATTAAATCTTAACACTCAGCAAGGAAATTAGATGAATTAATTTATTACATCTCATCTAGAGCATAAACAGTAAGAATAAGGGGAAAATTAAGTACCAAATTAATTTCTAATCCAAATATAATGCAACCTTTGACCAAGAATATACTCTGGCAATAAAGAGCCAGGAAATTAAAATATCTTTTTAATCCCATAAAATCCCATGGCCCTAATGCAATAGGCAAACCCGAGCAATATATTGAAAATGGGAAGTTAAAACTAATCTTTGAATACTAAAGGTATATTTAAAATTCAAATCATTCCAAATTCGGATATACACTCATGTTTAAATCCCCTCAATATGGGAAAGACCCTAAGTTCAATTATATTACAAATATAATTGATTCATAAATTTATCTAAATCAGGGTTTTATTTTGAGCTTCATATGTCCAAATTCAAATCAACCTCTGTTATTACAACCTCTTAGTTGAATCTCCTAAAATTCAAAAGCCTTATAGCTTTGCTTGGGCTCCAATCCTAGCCGGCCCAACTCTCTCCCTTTCATTACCCTCCATCTTTCTGTCAGACTAGGCCCAAAGGAAAAGTTCTCTTAACGTCCCTCTACACATTCGAACAAATTCAAGAAGTCTACTTTATGTCCCTATCTGGTCAATGTTCCTCAGAGAACCGGTCCAGCCCTCCACGCAAAGTTAACGTTGCCTTCCCTTTCTTCTCTGCCCTAGCAACTCGCACGAGAGATGCTCGACAAAATGCCGCCAAGACGCCTCGCGCCGCCGCAGCCATAAACCCGATGGTCCGAGTCCGATCATCGCCCCAACGTTGTCGCCACCATCGTCCACGCCAGCCCCACCCATCAGCCACTAGTTCCCTGGAACGCGTCCGCCCGACCATTCCCTCTCTCGAGCCGCCAAAAGCTCTCCGGTCCAAGCGACGCGCCGCCGCCCTCGTCGCCACAGGAGCACGTCGACCGCCTCGCCGCGTCGCATCACCGTGCCCATACCGGTGACGCCAAGCCGCGAATCTCGCCGAGCCGCCCATGTCGTTCCTGCGTCAGCCACCACCATGTCGCGCCATCCTTGCCGCGAATCACGCCGGCCGTAGTCCTTGTCGCGAATCGCATCGGCTGACGTCCTCGCCGACCTCGCCATCTCGCCGAACGACTCCACCAACCACCGCACGCGCCGGCCGTCCATGGGCAAGGGCCCGCGTGCCTCCCCGCTCGCGTCAGCCACGCACCCCCGCTCGGCCACGCCATCTGCCCATCTCCCCCTTCGGACCGCAAGGTCAAACGCCGTCGCAGCACCCAAGAAACCGCGCGGGTACGCGAGCGCGGCAATGGACCTCCGGAGAATTGACCTCCTCGCCGACCTCACACGTCGTCTGTCCGTCCCCGCCGCACGCGTCACTCCCCGTCCTCGCCGCGAATCGCGCTGCCCGGGCCCCTCCTCCCCACGCCGACGACGTCACGCCTCCTGTCCGTGCCGTCCTTCCTCCGCCACCCCGACGCAACCACCCGCCCCCGCCCACGCCTATAAAAGGGCAAGGTCACCACGGCCTCAACCACAGAAACGCCATCGCCATCCCTCCCCCTCCCCTTCTTCACCTCGGCTTCCACCGCCCGCCACCGCTTGCCCCTGCAACAAGGCCGCCACTGCGACTGAAGCAAGGGGGGAGGCGACACTGCCTAGGAGCCGCATAAAGCCAACGATGCTGCCGCCGACGGACGAACCGCAAGCCGAAGCCATCGCCGCTCTGGCTCTGCTTCAACCGCCCCAATCCGAACCCCTCCGCCCATCGGGTTCGTCGTTCCGTCGCCGGTGTGCCGCTTCCTCGGTTTCCGAAAGGTGAGGATCCCCATGCATTCGCTTCCCCTCCCTATCGATCCCATCCAGAGCCGTCGTACCCTTCGACTCGTCGGGTTGCCGACGCAACTGAAGTGCCGCCACATTGTTGGAACCCGCTTCCGCTTCTAGCCTCTCCAGCTTCTGTGCGCGCCACCGCTAGCCTCACCGCCGTCCGATTCCTGCAAGGAGAGTCTGGCGACCCTCCCCGGGCCACCGCCGCGCCTTTCATGTGTGTCGCGCGCACGCGCTCGGTCTCGCCCGAGGCGAGCGAGAGAGGAGGAAGAAAGGGGAAAATTTTCCCTTCTTCTCTTACTGACAAGTGGGCCCCAATCTTTTTGGAAAATCTAATTAAAACATATTTAATGCTCTGTGTCACCAATATGTGGGTCCAACCCGATTAAGAAATTTAATTAAAACCATGTATAGATTATGTCTCACTTACGTATGGGTCCCACTGCCACCTTGGCAGTTAACTTGACAGGGTCAACTTGACCCCGGCCTTTCACATATCATTAGCACATGCCTTTTCCTTAGAGAAAAATAATTCCGTTAAAACAAAAAGGAATGGACCCCACCTGTCAATGAATCCAACCTTTTCCTAAAATGATAAATTTAGAAAGTAAATAAAAATGACTTAAGGGGTTTTTTCAAAAGAGAAATCTGAATTAACCTTTGAAGTTAAATTCAAGCTCAATAATCTGGACCACAAATAAAGTTATCCCCAACTCACTTTATGCCTGCAATTAAAATAAACACAAGAAGATAATTGTTTTGCTATAAAAAAGTCTTAAGGCAAATTAATAATTACAACTAAAAGAATAAAGCCTTCAAAATATAAATAACAACCCACTAATATCAACACACCTAATGACACTTTAAAAAGACTAATATGATCTTATATAGCAAATATATACATAAGTAAATATGCAAGATAATGTCTAATATCAACTTTTGACAAGCAAATGCCTCCACTTAGAAAACACACCTTCAGCAGTTAACGTAACTTGAACAAATCGAATAACAATCTAAAACTCTGTGCACAACTGCATACGTACTAAACCAATATGTAAAAATAATAACAATCTAAAACTCTGTGCACAACTGCATATACTAAACCAATATGTAAAAACAAAGGAACATAAATTCTTAAACCTACCAAATGGAAGTAATATCTACAACTTGAGCACCCAATAATATACAACTTATCACATAAGTACAAGTCAAACAACAAATCAACTAAAGAATACTTCACTAGACTATTGTAGTGTGCCCTATAACAAGCTTAGGCCTTAGGTTAGCCTTAGTTTAGTATAGTCAAGCCCTCTAGAGACTTTATGGTCGGAGTAGAAGCCAAACTCTTAGCCGTCGATATAATTAGCCAGCGAAGTTCTATAGATTTAAGAAGTGCGATAGCTAGCACTCGCTTCATTCTACCCTGGGTTTAGATTTTGGTTTTGTGTGTTGATTAGTTGTTGTATTTGGTTCTTCCCATGCTTTGGACTATATCGCACGTGAGGATCGTGAAGGTGCTACCCAAGGAGCAGAAGGTTCAGCAAGGTCAAAAGCAAGTTAATCAGTTTATATCATCCGGAGCAAGGCAAGTCATCACACCCCCTCTCTTTGATCATAATGATCCCAGTTTTAAAAAAATGTTTTGTTTTAAAAATTGAATGCTTTATTTTAAACTATCCTATCACAATACAAATGACCCATGACAATTAGTTGTTTACCCAATCCTTGTAAACCATGGTTGACTGATTCATATGCCGATTCCATGCTTAGCCATGCTTAAATAAATTCCGGCTGAATCGGTCACTTGTAAACTTAGTCATCAGGGAAATGACTGAACAAATGAATGGTGAACCAGTGGAATGGTTTAAAAATAAAACAAACTTTCTAGATAGGACTTGGGTGTGTGGGATGATAGTGACTGATGTGGGAGGTCTTTAGTTGCACGCCCAAGTCAATTAAGGATCGGTTCCTTTTGCGACCTCTAGCTATTTACATGTGTGATCACACGTCTGGAAGTGGATGGACATGGCTTACTAATTTATCTAGAATGATGGAGGATTAGACCTTGCATGCCAGGCCAGGCAAGGCTAGTCTGGATGGGTTCACATCCCTAGGTCTTTAGTTGCACGCCCAAGTCAATTAAGGATCGGTTCCTTTTGCGACCTCTAGCTATTTACATGTGTGATCACACGTCTGGAAGTGGATGGACATGGCTTACTAATTTATCTAGAATGATGGAGGATTAGACCTTGCATGCCAGGCCAGGCAAGGCTAGTCTGGATGGGTTCACATCCCTGAGCTAATGAGTCTGTGGGACGTTGAGATCATCAGATTGGTTAGACGGGCTTGGTGTTGCGCTTAGGTCGGACAAAAGGTGTAAGGAGTTGGGGATGTGCCGTTACCTGCCCAACGGTGGCTCTCCCTAGGGAGAGCGTCACCTACCCTAGCACAAGGGGGTCAAACCGCTAGGATACTGCCAGTATGTGATGGAGTGTGGGTAAAACGTAGAACCTCTGCAGAGTGAAAACTATTCAAATAGCCATGCCCGCGGTTAGGGTAAGAGCTATGGTCATTTGGATTAGTTTTAGTTTTAGAAAAACCTAGGATTAGGGAAAAGAAGTTGCCATTGAGAGCAAACGCACTACTTCAATGGTTTATAGAGTACGCCCGCGTTTACTGCCCGCAGCACTTTGCATGGAAATGCCAAAATAATCTTTGTGGTACGCGAAGGTACCCCAAACCGAAGGATCTCTACGTATATAGAAGGGTTATGGATTATGTTGGGTTATCCTCTCATGTATGAGGTTCTAACCAAAAAATGCAAAGATGCGTAGAAAATCAAGCTATTAAAACTCTGGCTTTACGCAAATTGAACCTATAGCCTTCCTTCCATATTACTGGATCTTCGGTGATGGCTTGCGAATACTCTATGTACTCACAGTTGCCATTTCTCCCCTTTTTAGACATCAACATGAGAAGAGGAAGACTCTGCCAACAGTATGGCACATTTAGCAGTTAATCGGAGAGTTGATCGAGAACTAGGTCGCGACGCTAGTCAACTGCCTATGGGCATGTTACTTGGGCCTACTACTATATTGTTTTTTGCTGTTGTTTATCTCATAGGACAAGACTCTATTGGTCTTTGTAAAGGTATTAAACTCCTTAGCCTAAACTCAAATCGACATACATGTTTTGTACCGGATGTGAATGTGTGTACCAACTATTGATCCAAGGATTGGTACTGGAAAACACATCAGGTTTCCGGTGTTCAAAACCGGGGGCCGACACACGCGTACCACCACCACGGCCACCACAACCATCTCCAAAAGGTCACGAAAACCAATTTCAAAACTTGAATTTTCTTCACCAAATTCGTCATGTTAATGTTATGGAGCCCTTCCACCCGCTGGAGGGAGACGTTCATTGAACATCCTCTCGATGGCCTCCAATAACGAGTTCCCAAATTGGCGTAACTCAGCTCGCACAACTAGTTCTTCTCCATGATTGTTGGCAGTATGCCATGAGGCCCTTCGACCGGACCTGCCGAAACCAACCAGCTAGCGAGGATTCGGACTCCAGGCACCCAAGACCCCTTGAGGCGAAGCCCCGTGGCGAAGACTTCGGGGCGAAAGGGGCAAAGGGCGAAGAGTCGCACCAGGTCCCTATCAGTCTGGGCGAAAGCTACATGGCGAAGAAGGCGTACAACGAAGGAGGACGACTTCGCCAGGCCGGATCCGATCCAAGAAGGCCCAGTGGGCCGACCCAATCGCCCCGGCCTGACTGGCCAGCGGCCCAATAGTTGCCGGGCGGCCCATTGAGGGCCCACATACCTTAATTACAGTGAGTACCCATGTAAGTATCCCCTTTGTAAGGGTAATCATGTAAATTCCCCTGTAACAGCCCTAAACCCTAATAGGGGATCTGTAATGGGATTATAAATAGTCACCTAGGGCCATGTAAAGGGGGATCCCGAAAAATCCTGAATTTAATACACTTTACTTTCCCAACAACCGTTGAGTATCCATGTCCTTCGACGTATGCAGTTGTCGTTTCGACAACAGCTGGCGCCGACCGTGGGGACCTCCGAGCGAAACCACTGAGAGCGAATGCCACCGAAGAAGGTCTCGAAGGAGAGAGTTGCTAACCCTAAGGAAGGTGTAGCAGAAGAGGCGATGGCCGCCGAAGAAGGGGCAGTACCTTTGGCACCCGCCGCCGAAGCCGGGGTGGCGCCACCAGCTTCGGCGCCTGCACCACAGCCGCCGCCTTCGGCCTTGGCCGCTTCGGCAGAGCCGGCGTCGGAGATCCCTTCGGCAAGCCAACCGACTTCGACCACACTCGCTGCTGTGCAAGCCAGCCCCAGTCTCGAGGCGCAGGCCGAGGCCAGCATGGAGGCCATGCGGCAGAACATGACGCGACTCCAAGATATGCTTCGCCAGATGCAAGAGCAACAACAAGCGTACGAAGCGGCACGGCAAGCGAAGGTTGCTTCGGCCCTCATCCTCCAATACTCAGCATTCTACATCCCGCCTCAAGCCTATCTGCAGGCGCTAGTACACCAAGCCCCTCCGTCATAAGCCGCGCAAGGACCGGTGTACTTCCTCGGCCAACCTTCGACCGCAGCAGCGCACTCGCTTCCTGGCGTGCGGCCGCAGGTCTGACCAGATGTGGTCCAGGTGCACCCCCCACCACCCGGTCAAACATCACAAGCAATGGTGGAGGGGGCTTCGGCCCTACAAGCACAGCTCCAAGCTTTTCTTCAGCAGCTCAGTCAACCTCACAACATCTCAAGCACAACCCCTTCGGCCCAACCGGAGGGTGGCTCCGGCCAAGGCGCGCCAGGGTGGCTGCCGTTGAACCAACCCAGGCCAGGGGCTTCGCCCTGGGGTCAGGGGCCGCAGTTCGACTTCTACAACACCACTCAAGCCCTATCGTTCGGAACCGGGCCGCCGAATTTCACAGCCCAGCCGCATGCACAGGCCATGACTTCGCCCTTCGCCACGCCGTATCCGCAGCCGAGCGGGCCTTCGCTGCAGGGCGTCATGAGTAAGGCCAGGGGCGAAAAGGGGCTGCCACTGAGCGGGGGGATCAAAAACCGTCCGATCCCACCTCAGTTCAAGTTTCCACCCGTTCCGCGGTACTCGGGCGTGACAGACCCAAAAGAGTTTCTCTCAATCTACGAGTCCGCGATCGAAGCAGCTCATGGCGACGAAAATACCAAGGCGAAGGTAATCCATCTCGCTCTAGACGGCATCGCCCGTTCTTGGTATTTCAATTTGCCATCTAATAGCATTTACTCATGGGAGCAATTGCGCGATGTCTTTATCCTGAATTTTCGAGGTACCTATGAGGAGCCGAAGACACAGCAACATTTGCTTGGTATTCGCCAGAGGCCGGGCGAATCCATTCGGGAGTACATGCGCCGTTTCTCGCAAGCCCGATGCCAAGTTCAAGATATAACCGAAGCATCTGTCATCAACGCCGCTTCGGCCGGGCTGCTCGAGGGCGAACTCACAAGGAAGATCGCCAATAAGGAGCCGCAAACTCTCGAGCACCTGCTTCGCATCATCGACGGGTACGCTCGAGGCGAAGATGACTCCAAGCGAAGGCAGGCAATCCAAGCCGAGTACGACAAAGCCTCCATCGCCGCTGCCCAAGCCCAGATGCAAGCGCAGGTCCCCGAACCAGCTCCCCTCATCGTTCGCCAACCCCTGCCAGTGAACCAGGGGCAGCCGCCGAGACAAGGCCAAGCTGCCATGACTCGGAGGAAATTCAGGACCGACCGTATAGGCAAGGCGGTGATGGCTGTCGAAGAAGTACAAGCCCTCCGCAAGGAGTTCGACGCCCAGCAGGGCGGCAGCCATCAGCAGCCTATTCGCAAGAAGGTCAGAAAGGACCTCTATTGCGCCTACCATGGGCGATCTTCGCACACCACCGAGCAGTGCTGAAATATTCGTCAATGAAGCAACACTCAAGAACCAAGGCCGCATCAAGGTGCCGTGGTCGAAGCGCCTCGTGAGACGGCCCGAGAGCCGTCACCCCTAGCCGAACAGCGCCAAGATGCGCATCACAGAATCATCCAGGTGATTACAAGGGCGGACCCACCAACCCAGCCGTCGAAGCGGTAGCGAAAGATGCAGCCGCGAACGGTGCATAACATCACCGCCGCGGGCGAAGGAGTCCCAAAGTACTTGGGCCAGCAAATCTCTTTCGGGCCGGAAGATGCCGAAGGAGTGCTGTTCCCGCACCAAGCCCCCTGGTAATTTCGGCCGAGGTAGCTGGCTTTGAGGTCAGGCGAATTCTGGTCGATGGAGGCAGCTCAGCCGATGTCATCTTCGCCGAGGCATACACCAGGATGGGGCTGCCAACTTCGGCCCTCACCCAGGCGCCGGCCTCGCTTCGCGGCTTCGGCAGTGAGGCGGTTCAAGTTCTCGGCTAGGCCCAGTTAATGGTCGCCTTCGGCACAGGCGAAAACAGGCGCGAAGAGCAGATATTATTCGACGTAGTTGACATCCCATACAGCTACAACGCCATCTTCGGCCGTGCAACCCTGAACAAGTTTGAAGCCATCTCTCACCACAACTATCTCAAGCTCAAGATGCCCGGTCTGGCAGGGGTGATCGTTGTCAAGGGGCTTCAACCTCCAGCCATGTCGAAAGGCGACTTGGCCGTGATTAACAGGGCAGTGCACAATGTGGAGGCCGAACCGCATGTCAAGCGCGTGCCGAAGCCAGCCCCTCATGGCAAGGTGATCAAAGTGCAAGCAAGTGACGCGGACCCGACAAAGTTCGTCCAGCTGGTTGGCGATCTAGGCGAAGAGGAAGCTAGGAAGATCCTAGAAGTGCTCAAGAAAAACATTGACATCTTCGCCTGGAGCCCCAGCGAAGTGGGGGGCGTTTCGACAGAACTCATCATGCATCACCTGGCGGTCAAGCCAGACGCCAAGCCAAGAAAGCAGAAGCTGCGCAAGATGTCCACTGATCGCCAAGAGGTAGCGAAGGCCGAAGTGCAGAAGCTACTTAAGGCCGAGGTGATCAAGGAGATCGACCACCCGGAGTGGCTGGCGAACCTAGTCCTGGTGAAAAAGTTGAACGGCAAATGGCGCATGTGCGTCGACTTCACGGATCTCAACAAGGTGTGTCCGAAGGATGACTTCCCTTTGCCGCGGATCGATCAGCTTGTTGATTCGATGGCTGGCTGCGAGCTCATGAGCTTCTTGGATGCCTACTCCGGCTATCACCAGATCCACATGAATCCAGATGACATCGCCAAGACGGCCTTCATCACGCCATTCGGTACTTTTTGCCACCTTAGGATGCCTTTCGGCCTGAGGAACGCTGGGGCAACGTTCACCAGGCTGGTGTACAAGGTGCTTCGCAAGCAGCTGGAGTGAAATGTGGAGGCCTATGTTGACGACATCGTCGTAAAGAGCCGCAAAGCTTTCGACCATGCGTCTGATTTACAAGAGACCTTCGACAAATTGCGTGCTGCGGGTATGAAACTAAACCCGGAGAAGTGTGTTTTTGGCGTTCGCGCAGGCAAGTTGTTGGGTTTTCTTGTTTCGGAAAGGGGTATCGAGGCGAACCCCGAGAAAATCGACGCCATTCAGCAAATGAGGCCACCGTCGAGCGTACGCGAAGTACAAAAGCTCACGGGCCGAATTGCGGCACAGTCGTTTTCTCTCAAAAGCGGCCGAAAGGGGCCTGCCATTTTTCAAAACCCTCCGGGGCGCAGGAAAGTTCAGCTGGACACCCGAATGCCAAGCCGCATTCGACGAGCTGAAGCAATATCTGCAAAGCCCACCTGCCTTGGTCAGCCCGATCCCAGGAAGCGAACTGTTGTTGTATCTAGCAGCTTCGCCAGTGGCGGTCAGCACAGTCCTTGTCCAAGAGACAGAGTCAGGACAGAAACCAGTATACTTCATCTCCGAAGCCTTGCAAGGGGCGAAGACAAGGTACATTGAAATGGAAAAACTGGCTTATGCCCTAGTGATGGCTTCGCGCAAGCTCAAGCAATACTTTCAGGCCCACAAAATCACTGTGCCTTCACAGTATCCTCTGGGCGAAGTACTCCGGGGCATGGAAATCTCTGGCAGACTCAGCAAATGGGTAGCGGAACTGTCCCCTTCGACTTGCATTTCGTCGCGTGCACCGCTATCAAATCCCAAGTCCTAGCCGATTTCGTGGCAGAATGGACACCGGCGTCCGCCCCCGAACCTCAGCCTGTTGAATAGCCTTGGATGATGCACTCCGACGGCTCGTGGTCGCACAGGGGGGCGGGCGCCGTAGCCGTGCTCACTTCGCCAGGGGGCGTGCCGATTCGGTATGCCGCGAGGCTGCAGTTAAACACAACCAACAACACGGCAGAGTATGAAGTGGTGCTGCTAGGGTTAAGAAAGGCGAAGTCACTGGGAGTTTGGCGCTTGCTCATCCGAACAGACTCCAAGCTGGTGGCATGTCATGTTGATAAGTCTTTTGAAGCAAAAGACGAAGGGATGAGAAAGTACTTGGAGGCTGTTCGGTCTATGGAAAAGTGCTTCGTCAGGATAACGGTCGAATACCTACCCAGAGGCCAGAATGAGGAGGCAGACACCCTGGCGAAGTCTGTCGCCTGCGGAGGGCCGCATTCACCAGGCATCTTTTTCGAGATCCTGTACGCACCAAGCGTGCCCGCGGAAACGGTGGATGTCATGGCCATCGACCAGACAGATCTAGGCGAAGACCTAGAGGACTGGCGAACCCAATTCGTGAAGTACCTCAAGGAGGGCTGGCTTCCAGAGGACAAAGCAGAAGCGAAACACTTGCAAATTAGAGCCAGATAATACAAGCTGGTCTCAGGGCAGCTATACCGCTCGGGGGTGCTGCAACCTTTGCTTCGATGCATCTCCTTCGCCGAGGGCGAAGAAATGGTGAAGGAAATACACCAAGGGCTCTGCGGTGCACACCAAGCTGCGAGAACAGTTGCCTCCAAGGTGTTTCGCCAAGGAGTATATTGGCCCACTGTGCTAAAAATGTGCGTTGAGCAGGCCAAAAAGTGCGAAAGCTGCCAACGACACGGTCAGAGCCAGACCGCACCACAATATGAGCTGCGGCCTATCGCACCAGTCTGGCCCTTCGCCAGGTGGGGGCTAGACATCATCGGCCCATTCCCGGTGGCGCGAAATGGATACAAGTTTGCAATCGTAGCCATTAAATACTTCTCACGTTGGATCGAGGCCGAACCACTCGGCACGATCACTTCAGCGGCAGTACAGAAGTTTGTTTGGAAAAACATTATTTGCCGTTTTGGAGTGCCGAAAGTGTTCATCAGGGACAATGGCAAGCAGTTCGACTCTGACAAATTCAGAGAAATGTGCGAGGGGCTAAACCTGGAAATCAGGTTCGCGTCGGTCGCACACCCACAGTCAAATGGGGCGGTCGAACGCACAAATGGAAAGATTTTGAAGGCGCTCAAGAAAAGGCTTGAGGGGGCAGCGAAAGGCCGATGGCCAGACGAAATGTTGTCTGTCCTTTGGGCCCTCCGAACAACCCCCACAAGGCCGACCAAGTTCAGCCCGTTCATGCTCCTCTACGGAGATGAGGCGATGACTCCAACGGAGCTAGGGGCTAACTCACCAAGGGTGATGTTCTCAGGAGGCGAAGATGGGCGCGAAGTGTCGCTCGAACTCCTCGAGGGGGTACGAGTCGAAGCACTGGAACACATGCGCAAGTACGCCACAAGCACTTCGGCAACCTAAAACAAAAAGGTTCGCCCAACAGAGCTCCTACCCGGCCATCTCGTCCTGAGGAGAAAGGCGAACCCAGTGGCGGTAGGGAAGCTTGAGTCAAAATGGGAAGGGCCATATCTCATCAAGCACAAGTCAAGAACGGGCTCTTTTCGCCTAGCAACTCTAGAGGGTGAAGAGTTCGATCACTCCTGGAACGCCGCTTCCCTTAAACGTTTCTATGTCTAAGAGAGGGTGGCACCCTATTCGCCAAAATGTAAAGATGTACATACTATCATGTAGCCCTTTCGGCATCTGCCATTATGTACGCCTTCTGGCACAAAAATACAAAAAGAAAGGAGAAAATGAAAAAAAGAAAAAAAAAACTGGACGTAGGGCTATTATCCACTCTGGAGGCCCGAACCAGTATAAAATCCCTGTGTCTTTCGCCTTTTTACCTGTGTGCATGATAATTCGTGGAAAAACCCCAAGGCAAACGCCCGATCAGCGAAAACGCCAGGGGGCGAAACGAATCGGCCGAAGCATCGCTCGCCGAACGTTGAAACCACGACAGCTTGTTTCGGAAAATGACTAAACTGAACACCGGTATAGTCGATCTAAACCAAAAATTCGCGCAGCTGTTAACACGGAGTACCAAAGATCGATAACGGAAGTCGAAAGCTGAAAAGTCAGTAGACCTATTTCGCCAAAATATGCAAAGGAGCCGATATATTCCAGCCCAATGAAAGCACGTGACGTGATAATGCACAAAATGGCGAAAAGGAAACAAAAGCACACCTTTATTAACTTCGAAAAAACATCGACAGTACATATATCGTACAACATGATACAGGCGAAAGGAATTACATCTTCGCTTACAAGTAAATTACATCTTCACCCCCAAAACAACTACCAAAAGAATGATCTGGCCAACATGGTTCATCGTCACTACTAATGTTGTACACTACCCTAAGGGAGAAGGGGGCGAAACAACAGAAAGACTATAGTGGCGTTGGGCGATCGCCTCCTGCCGGTCGGTCCGTCGATCATTTCGCCAGAAGCGACCCATGCCCTCCAGGCGCGCCACGTGGACACGATCGTATTCCTCCAGCGTTCGCCCGGGGTGGGTCCGCATCCAGTTAGCAACGTTCACAACTTTGTAGTTGTGACCATTAATCATCATTTCACGGTAAAACGGTCGAAGCAGGTAACGAGCCTTCGGCAAATTCTTCCCCGCAACGAACTTCTCGTTCCTACTTCGCCAATCCCCAAGAGGGGGCCGAACGCACAGCTTTCGGCATCGACCCTGCAAAAAGCGGGGAAGTCATGCAGCGGAACATAGAAAGCGAAGCTGGGACGCATGAACCAGGCGAAGCGACTATGTAAAACAGTGCAAGCACGACAAAGGGAAACATGAAACACGAATGGCGAAAATATTAATGTATTTCAAGCATTACGACACTACAATAAGGTGGGCCAGTGGCCATATTTACATTGTTCGCCCTACACGGCAAACATCAAAAGTAAAAAACAAAAATTTACAAAACGCGGGCGAAGGGCCTCACACCTCTGGGTGGTCTTCGGCTCCACCTCCACCCCTTTCCGCCGCCTCTTCGCCTTGGTCTGCCGCTTCCGTCTTCGCTAGCTGCTCGAGCAGGCGGACCTTGGCAGCAGAACGGCCGTCCTTCTGCCAGAACTGCTTGCGCCAGGCGCGAAGTGCGGGCGAAATGTCCTGGGCGCTCACCTCCCAGTCCCCTTTCGCGAAGTCGGGGAACTAGGCGACGTGCTCGCACCCAGATAGCTGCAGCAGGCCCAGGGCGAAAGCCGCCGACATGCGTGCACAGCAATCGCCGTACGCCGTCGCACAATCCGAGACTGCGCAGCCGGCCTCCTGAGTCCACTCGCAAAACTCGAGTGCGGAGGCATTCTCGGCCGGAACACCTCGCGCTTTCGCCCCCATGTCGTTGAGCGCGAGGCGAAGAGTGCGGCAGGCAGTCTTGGCGGATTCGGCGGCCCTCGCCGCCTCCCGGGCGAGGCGTTGTGCCTTCGCCTCCGCCCTGTCCAACTCTTGACGAAGAGCCTCCATCTTCGGCTCCGTCAAGTCATAGTATTCGGCGAGGGCGGCGGAGTGCCCTCGCTCTTTCGCCAGCTCAGCCTTAAGGCGATCGATTTCCGCCTGCGCCTCGCTGCCCTTGTCCAATTTGGCCTGGAGGCGTTTGTTTTCTGCTTTCACCTCCCGGAGGGACCGGGCGAGTCCCTCCATCTCCAGGCTCTTTCGGCCTAGCTCGTCATCCTTGGCCCGAAGGTGGTTCTTCAGGCCGTCGAGGCGGGCCCGCATTGTTCGTTCCGTCGAACAATGGGCCGTAAGGATCTGACGAACAAGGTAAAAAGAGAGGGCGAAGGATAAGTCAGGATGTCGAAAACAATTACGAAAGAAAGAAAATATGTATTAAAAAGGCTAGCTTACCCGAACGGCCAAGCTCTTAACGGTGGAGCAGCCCTCGTCGAACTCACTATGCTCGGCGAAGAGGCTGGGGCCGCCAGCCGGCGCGACAATATTGCTCACCCCCTCAACAAAGGGGATGAGCTCCGCCCGGGTCTCAAACTCATCGGGGGCGAAGCGGGGCTGCGCTTGGAAGTAGTCGGAGCCGGATGTCTCGGCCATTTTCTTGCCCTTGTCGAGGGCAAGTGGCGAAACGATGGGCCAGCGAACCGGGCTGCCGAAGACTTGGGCGGCCGCCTTCACCACCTGTTCGGCTGAAGCCGAAGCCCCAGCCCCGCCAGTCGCCCCAAGGGACGTCGTCCGACCCTGGCTACGCCCCGCGGGCGAAGTAGGCGTCCCGTCAGACGACTCATCATCGCTGAACACGTTCGCGATGGTGACGACCCCTTTTTTCCGGGGAGCCCCCTTAACAGGCTCCCCTTCGCTGCCTTAGTCGCAGCGATCGCGACCAAGGCCTTCGCGCCCTCTACGTCTTTGCGACGAAGGGGCGAAGAGACCGACTCCGCTCCGGTTTCAACACGCTCCGGGCTAGGAGTTGGTGTGTAGCCGCGCGTCCCGGAGCCGCTATCGCCAGCCTCATCCGCGGCCTCTTCGGCCGCGAACTCGGTCTCCCCCGCGTCCTCCTCTTCAGCGTCGCCCTCATCTTCGATGTCGGAGTCGAGGGAGGCAGGAGCCTTTCGATTGCGGGGGGCAAACTTCACCTGCCCCCGCAGACGCTTCCGGGACGGGCCCGCTTCGCTGTCAGCCTTGAATGGCTTCGCCCTTGGGGGGAGTTCGCCGGTGTAGACCCGGTTCGCCACCAGGCCCGCATCAACCATCCTCGCCAACTCATCTTCGTCAATGAGCGAAGTCCCCAGAAACGCCGTGGTGTCCTTATCAATTCGGCCTGGGTCAGGACCTATCGCGGAAACAGGGTTCGGCTTGCAGGGAGCCATGGCGAAGCAGGTGTGGATTGGCGAAAGGGTTGGTTAGGTGAAATGGGTTCGTTCAAAGTTAGAGAGCTGTGAGGAAAAGACTGGGAAGAGAATGACTGCGGTGAAAATGCAAGGAGTAGCGACGGTGGAAAAGGGGAGGTAGGAATAAATAGCCAACCAAGCGACGCTTCGCCTTCCCATCCAATCAGGAACGGCCACGTGTCGCGGGGTAGGCGAAACGGTAAAATCCCATGGACCAGGCCGTGCAGTAGCGCGCTCCCAAAAAAAAGGCCCATCACTGTCCACTACGGCCCAACGGAACAGTACGGGCCACTTCACTATCCATAGAAGGCGAAGGCCCAACACTGTTCACATTGGGACCAGTCAAAACAGTAAAGATAACACAGCTACTCGCGGTAGGCGAAAGCTATACATAAAAATCCCTCTTCGCAAAAACGCATATTACACGCATTTTTTGCAGGAGCCAAAGACAGGTTTCGGCAGGAGCATCGGTCGAAAGGGGGCACCTCATACCATACTACATGGTTTGCACGGTCTCGGCCGAAGCTCCTATCTCACCCTTGCCCGTGAGGGGCTTGTTGGCAGTATGCCATGAGGCCCTTCGATCGGACCTACCGAAACCAACCAGCTAGCGAGGATTCGGACTCCATGCGCCCAAGACCCCTTGAGGCGAAGCCCCGTGGCAAAGACTTCGGGGCGAAAGGGGCAAAGGGCGAAGAGTCGCACCAGGTCCCTATCAGTCTGGGCGAAAGCTACATGGCGAAGGCGTACACCGAAGGAGGACGGCTTCGCCAGGCCGGATCCGATCCAAGAAGGCCCAGTGGGCCGACCCAATCGCCCCGGCCTGATTGGCCAGCGGCCCAATAGTTGTCGGGCGGCCCATTGAGGGCCCACATACCTTAATTACAGTGAGTACCCATGTAAGTATCCCCTTTGTAAGGGTGACCATGTAAATTCCCCTATAACAGCCCTAAACCCTAATAGGGGATCTGTAATGGGATTATAAATAGTCACCTAGGGCCATGTAAAGGGGATCCCGAAAAATCCTGAATTTAATACACTTTACTTTCCCAACAACCGTTGAGTATCCACGTCCTTCGACGTATGTAGTTGTCGTTTCGACAGCAATGATGACCACCACGGGTACTCGACTCAAATTCTGCCATGTTAGAACAGTGGAAAAAATGGTCTAAGTAAAATTTGTGGAATTACACAACCTCACCACTTGCTTACCAAAGTTCTTACCCGTTCTCAAGGACTGTGATTGTGCAAAAGTGGTAGTAACCCAGCTGTGATTAAGTGGTTGAAAGGTTCACGAGTCAAGCGGTCCGGTTTACTGCTTTTCGTGGAGCTATAGGTGGTTGTTCAAGGAAGACTATGGTACTGCAACTAAGGTTGTAAACCGTTCAAAAATTCAAATGTTGCTGTCAAGTGCACCATAAACATGGTATTGTAAATAGAAAATTTTGGGTTACACAAACCAAAACGCAAACCCTTTCAACTTATTTTGTCAACCTTTTTTTTTGCTATCCTTTTTTTCTTTTATTCTCAACTCTTTCTTGACACTTTTTGTTGGTTTTTTTAAACACTAATAGGGGCGTAGATAATAAAAAAATGAAAATGAACACGATTGAAGAAAAAAAATAGTTACTAGCAACTAGATGAACGCAACACCACAAAAGTAACAGTACCACAAAAGGCTATAAGATTTTTTTAATGTGGCTCTGTGTGGACTATAGGATATAAAACAAGAACAGATGATAAAGTAAAAGGTAAATATATGGGTGCTAACAAAACCTACTGTGATAAGGAAAGCTTTGAAACCACATGATAGGTACCGATATGAATCGGCAAGGGGTGTCCTGATCTTCACAACAGTAGGTACAGGGATAAAGGATAACTTGGTGAGAACAAAATATAACTAGCTTTATACCTTACCAAGGTTGGATGCAACCAAGCAATGGGGAGAAAGGCACCGAAACCTTGAGGACTTCGACTCGATCTATAAACGACCGTAGAACCACAATCCTGGACTAATCCACACAAAAGGCCCGGAAGCCAAGAGCACGAATGAGAGGATCCTAGAGAGATCTCTTCAAAAGTCTAGGAACAACAGGAAGAACAATGGTGTGCAAGACACTCAGCTGCAAAACCATACAGGTTCTTAATTCTTCATATAATCAAAAGATTGTTTGTACAGTATCATATAGGTGATTCTTGTACTAGGATCAATTCTCCTAGATGGGTATAAACTGAAGTCACCACGTTGGGAGGTGGAAGGCCAACAGGTGAAGCATTCACGAAGGTCCTTCAGTTCTCGCGCGTCCTCTAGCCTTCTGTGCAGTCTTCAGCAATTGAGTCATAACTCCTTATTGGGAAGTCCAAATAATGTCCCATCCATTGTGTTGGAAAGTAGACTTGATAAGGTTTCCAACCATGTGTATTACGCACCCTGGAACATGATGGATTGGTACAGGCTTGCGCTTGAAGTTCAGACTCTTGTAGTGTAACCCTGACTCTTGGTGTGTAACTCTTCTCATCTTGGATAACAGTCTTGGTATTCTTTGTGGAACACTTCATATCCTCCATGCAACCCAACAAAGTAGGCTCATGTATAAACTTGAGTAAGTAGAATACCTAACTTAGGCAGCATATAATTCTCATCAATATTGAAATATGTTTCAGCTAGGAGCAAGTTCACCTCTTGTTGTAGTTTCTTTGCACAACTACATGTTATACGTCCTTTAAATGGTGTAACTTTAAATGGTGTAACGGATTGTTCCTCTTCAGTGGCTGAGTTGTCGTAATGCATCGGGTTATCCGATGCTTGTAACCTTTCAAACTTCTTCTCACATGATTGTCTAGTGTATTCTAGCTGCTTCACACTGTGATTGTCTTGTGTGATCACAGTGAGGGAGAGAGTGGCCAGTCTTTTAAGTAAAGGGACGATAGGTGCTGACACATATAGGTGTCAGTTTTATTATCGGTACCTACCTCCCCCCACCCCTACCCCCATTTTATTTTTTTAGATAACAAGTCAGCTTTTAAAAATATTTTAAATTTAATTTTATAAATAATATCCTTCATACTACTTTGTTTTTTACAATATATCTTCTTTATTAAATATATATTATGTTGTAAAATAAGACTACTATTTTATATATCTTCTTCTTTACACTTTCTTTTTTAACATATATTTCCTTTATAAGTGCAATCACTTAAAATTATAGGAAAAATAGAGCGAGCATAATATGTTCCACATTCTGAGGATTTTAATTAAACAATAATTGGAAAAATCAATGCATTACTTACAAATTATTAGACCCTAACTACTAGTCCTTGATGATCGCTCCATACATGTAACACCCTGAAAATTTCGACTTTGAAATATGAAATTAAAAATTTGGAATAATCAAAAATCTTTTTCAAAATACATTCATGCCAGGATTAATTTATTTCGATCTGTCGTTTTTCTTTTATGCATAGGCTAATAGACGAACGTATGAGAATATGTCGGTATTTAATTTCAAATATTATTTATTCAAGGAACTATGATTATGAGATATCCTAATCTTTGCATATACCAACTATTTTCGAAAAACCCTTCTCTATATATTAAAAACCCTCGGGCATATTTACTTTATGAATAAAGCTATATATATTATATATGTAACACCGTTTCGATAAAACCCTATATGGGATAGTTTATTAAAATAAATACTATTCTACTCGAGAAATGGCTTTGGCTATGTTCTATGAACCTTATATAAAGTGATAAGCCTTTGGAAATTATTTGCAAAATAATATCTTTTGGTAATGTATCTCTACTAAAAACATTATTTGCGCAATATATTTCCTAAAAGGCTATTTTCAAGGATATGACCTCCTCAGACAAAGTCTAATCCTCAGGCATAATTTTAGCTTGTTTGTTATTATTTATTTTTTATTTGTGTATGTAGATTTTGTGCCAAAGGTCTCGATTAAATCCTATCTCCTGAAAAGATACCCTCCCATCGACCATCCTATCCGTTTGTTTCTTTTAGCGCTTCGGTGCTAATTAATTAAAGTCCCGGAGTTCTTCTCTTCTACCGCAATATTATCCCTCTCGCAAACTCTTATCCTACGGTTAAATTTTAACCGCTCTATCAAGTCGACCTCGATAGTACCCTCGAATAATTAAAATCGAATGACATATTTGTCTATCGCGCGTCAATTCAAATATCACCAATTTTATTTCTACCGCGACGGTCGGATTTGAATGCCATACGTCATCCTAAAAATCCGAATTTCAGTACCGTCAGGGCGCGTGCAAAGAAATCATAACTCTAATCCTCGCACGGCTCTGCTAGCCAAATTGAACCCGAATGTCTCTTTTAGCGACCCAAACATAATTATACAGTATAAGTATAAAAGCAAGTCAAATCCAAATGTCACCTATACCGTCCCCGTATACAGTTCGAATATACAGTCCATTCACAAGTTCAAATTGAATATACAGTCCATTTATACAAGCCAATCACCATCCAAGTATATCAAATTCAAATTATACAGTCCAAATTACAAACACACAGTCCATATACAAATCCCAGAAAAATATACAAAAGTCCCTAATACACTTGGGCCCCCCTTTCACTGCCAGCCCACTATCACTCTCCTTTATCTCAGCCCAAAGTCCATTTTGCGTCCCTGCAGCAACCAGCCAACAGCATACACAACAGCTGCTCGACAAAATGCACACAAGCCACTACATGGAATTAAACCACGTTGTGCTGGCTATCACCCTCCCAATAATATTCCAACCAACAACTCATGCACCCATACCCCAATTTCACAAAACACACCCCCAAATGCAAGCAACAGAGGAAATGAGTCCACACCGAATAGAAGAGTCGGGTTCACTGAGCATTCTCACCTTGCCTCCCACATGCCAACAGCTGGCAACATATAAAGGCCGCCGCCAAAGCTAAGCACACCTGCACCTCTCCATTTTTCCTCCTCCCTCTCCTTCTCCTACCTCTGCCTTGTCACTGCCTCTTCCCCTTGCAACGCACTGGTACCCGCCTCTCCGTTTGCTCCGCCGCGGCTGGCTTGGGCTAAGCTTCGGTTGGGCAAAAGGGACAGGTAGGCCGCCGCGCCATCGATCGAACCTGTGAACCTTCGAACGTTTGAATGTGAGAACGATTAAACGCTTGAACGTAATCCAACTAAAATGCAAATAAAACTTGAAAAAATGAACCCTCTGAACTCAATCGAACACTTGGCGCGAGGACGAACCGCGAGCAGTACCTCGACGCTCGGGGTGCCGCTACCCAGCTGCCGCAAGGGTTATGTGTGGTTTTATGCGGTCTTTGGTCGGACGTTCTGGATATTCTGGTTATTCTTTGAGCGTGGATTTTTCCGGTTATCTAACTGTTGCGGAATTCTCGAAGATTATTCGAACCTAAGGCAAGGCAAGTCACTACGCCCCCTTCCTCGAACATATTGATCCTATTTTATAAATGTGTTGATTGCAAATAAAATTACATGCTATTTATAAAATGCGTACCTACATTGTTCAAGCCTTACCTTTGATATTGTTTATCCTTATGTATTTACGCGCCTTTGTTACCTGAGTCAATTATTTATGTACGGTTAAATATTGATACTGCTTAGCGTTGCTTATGTGTAGATGTTTGTACACTCCATACTGATGTTATATGGCTATGGATGTGGATGTGGCGATCACTCAGTGGGAGTGATTGTCGGAGGCGGGTGAAGACATAAGCGTCACCCGCAACATTAAAACCTTTGCGAAAACCAAAAACTTAATAAAACAAAACTATTTCGACTGGGGAGGCATGAATAGAATATGGGTGGTTCTGGGAACGGTAAGCCACCGACCATGGTCAATTAAGGATCGAGTCAAGAAGCTATGCGAGAAACAAACAGAGTACGACCTCATTTCTCGAGTGGGGTATGACCCGGTGGACTAGGAAATTCTCGTGGGGTGGCACCCCAGACATGGTAGGTTCTGGTCATTCGTTGTTGTGTTGATGAAGTGTTGTGGTTTAGATCGCTTGGGCCGATCTGTTGAACACTGACAGAAACTTAAAATGCACCCTAAGTATATATTATGTAACCCCCCTAAGATCTCGGGAGCGCCAGGACTCCTCTCACAACCGGCTCGAGGTAGGAATGTGGCGCCGGGGGTGCAATGGGGATTCATAGTCCTTGGAGTGGGTGCCGCCATGCGAGGGTAACTGAAAAACCGGGCTGTGACAAGTCTCATGTGTTGGGTGCGCCACGGAGTACGGGATTAAAGGCGTACATCCACTGCAGTGTGAGTAAACTAAACTATTCGAATAGCCGTGCTCGCGGTTAATGAGCGTCGGGACTTGTATTACTCTTGACTAGCCTCATTAATTTTTAAAATTGCTTAAAATATGATTGGAATTGACGGTGTGACCTTGCCCGATGTGCGGGAAGGTCGTAATGGTGAGAACTGTGGAAATTGGATGCGAGCATAAACCGGACCAAGCGAGGCTTGGGGAAGGTGGATGAACCCTCGCATGTTAATGATAACTTCAACCTAACGATTGTTTTCAGTTAAAACTGCTACGTCATAGGCTTGTGAAATAATTTGTGAAAACCAGCTTTATGCAAATAAATCAGGCCATCCTTGAACCCCTATGAACATTATATGCATTCCGCAGTGGTGGCTTGCTGAGTACGGTTGGTACTCACTCTTGCTTATTTAAATCTTTTATAAAGGTTTGGTGTCGACCTGTACATGTGCTATGATGGCAAGGAGTTACCGAGGACGATGGAATAGGGACCTAGTTTCACCAGTCGATGCGTGTGGGATAAGATGGATCACCGCTACTTCGCTTTCGCTACCTCATTTATCTATTTTGGTATTTTGTGTTGTTGTCGACCATGCTTGGTCTAATTGGGTCCCATTTGGGCTACCCTTGTATTATTAATATATTGTAAGACTTGTATGACGATGTCAGCTTGTGATATACAACTATGACATGTGTGTACCATCTACTGATCCAGGGAATGGTATTGTAATACACATGGGGTTTCCGGTATACAAAACCGGGGGCCCACAATACATACGAGGCCTCTTCGTCTTCTTCATCTACTTCCTCGTTTTCTCATTCGACATCCGTTGGAGGTGGCGGTTGCTCGTTGGGTTGATCATACTCATCTTCATTGATGATATTCTCTATTCCAATAATACTTCATTGGCCTTCGAAAACAACATGATGCGTCTTGGCGAATTGGACTGATGGGTCTTTGACATAGAAGACATGTTGAACGGATTTCGCGAGCACCAATGGTTCATCTTCATAACCAACATCCTTGAGATCGACGATGATCATCCCATACTTGCCAACTTTCAAACCCCTTGGAATTCTCACCCATTTGCATCGGAAGAGAGTGACTTTGAGAGCTCCATGATCTAGCTCCCAAATTGACTGTATGAAATCGTAATACGCCTGCTTGTTGCCACCATCATCGAAGGCGTCTATGTATACACCATTGTTTTGATTAGTACTCTTGTTGTCCTAGTTTTTAGTGTAAAAGGTATTCCCGTTTATATCATAGCCTTAGTATGTGTGAACTGTGTTGGATGGCCTCTAGGACAAAGTATACAGTTGGTCACTATGAATGTCTATAGTTGTCGGGTTCTCCATCAACCATTTCTCTCATTGAAGTTTATGCTTCTTTGCAGCATGCCTTCGATTTCCTCGGATTTTCATTGCGGATTTTATCCAAGTGCACGTCCACGTAAGGAGTCACCAAAACCGATTGACGTAATACTGCAAAAAGTGCTCGTCTTATGGTTTCTAAATCAGGAGCAACAATTCTTTTATAGCCTAATGTTCCTTTTCTAAACATACTCCCGTCATGTTAGGGCACAAACACGCTGATAGGTTCTATACATAATTTTACATAATCTATACATTGGGCGTAGGATCTTTACATGCTCCACAAGATGAGCTACATAGATTATGAAATATAGATCTTTACATGCTCCATGATATCAAAAAATGAAAGAGGTAATAATATCTCAAACCGACTAAGGGTAATAATTGCGCCCTCCTTAAATTTTCCAATGAACCCAGGTCGAAAACCTTTTTATTTATCGCTTTGAAGAACTAGCACAACTCGATGATTGGACCTCAAACCTTTTCTGGAAGGATACCTCTTATTCTGACCAGTAGTAGTTGCATTATAAGCACGTAGCAGTCATATGACTTCATGCCAACTTACCTCTTACCTTTCATGTTAACGAGTTTCTTAATGTTTCTACAATAACCGGATGAGATTTTAACACTCTGCAAACATTCCAACATACTATTTTTTCTACAACACTAAGAGTGTAGCATGCTAGGGAAGGTAGTAGCAATCATTTTTTTTTATTAAGGTTAAGGATGCACCTCTTCCCTGATATTCATGTCTTGAAGGTCTCTACGTACTTGTAAAGTGTCCTTACAATACCTTGATCACGCTTTTACACACATTCTTCTCCACATGCATCACATAGATTGTATGACGGATATCCAAGTCTTTCCATCATAGTAAGTTCTAAAACGGATTTCTTTTTCCAAATAGGGGTCTCACCGCTTGATGTAGATGCACATGTGCTTCCATTCCCTTTACCAACTATAACGTGATATCCTTTATCCTCTCATATATCACTATTAGTTACTTCATTCGGACGTTTTGGCAAACATTAAAATCTTTCACTATAAATAATTTCTAAAATATTTATCTTAAAAATATAAAAACCATACGTACAGATTAGTCTTAAAAAGTATTTTAATAAAATCATATATTCATTAATATTTCTATATATATTATAATAAAAAACTCCAGTTGTCAAAGTTACTTTTTAAAAACCGTGTCCTTAGTGTCCCTGTTCGAGACGACAAATTATAAGCCGGAGGAGGTACTATAAACTTTACCGTTCCATTGAAATCTATTGGGCACCACCTCCTGTTGGGAGGGTAAGGGAAGGAAAACGAGCGGAAAAGGAAATCTAAGGAAAGAAAAGTCTTCTTCCTCTTCCTCCCCGTGCGTTCTTCCTCCCTCCCCTTCTCCCCTCCTCCCATCCCCGTCGCCCAATTCACATGGCTCTGCGTCTCCACGGCCAATTCGATCCAACCCGCGAAGAGAGCCCCCGCTTCTCCCCATCCAATTCCGCCTCCTGCTCGTCCTCCCAGT
Source organism: Oryza punctata (assembly GCA_000573905.2). Taxonomy (NCBI): domain Eukaryota; kingdom Viridiplantae; phylum Streptophyta; class Magnoliopsida; order Poales; family Poaceae; genus Oryza; species Oryza punctata. Next base: position 21,362,682 of record CM002490.2, on the reverse strand, counting down.
TCCTCCTCGCCGCCCCAGCTGACGACGGCCACCTCTGTTCGATCCACCGCTGACCGGTCCCCCGCTCCTGGTTTCGGGGGCGGTTCTTCGATTCTTGAGATCTTGGCTCCTTCTTCGACGGTCTCACGGCTGCCATGGGCAAGAGTTCGTATCATGTCGTCCATTTCGTGGATTCCCCTTGCTGGTTCTTCACTGCTCGGTGTCATTGGGAATTTTTTCCGTTGTTTCTTTAGGTAAGAAAAACAAGGGCGGTCGAGGAGGCGGCGGCGGTGGTGGAGAGGACCAATTTGACGGAGGTACTGACGTGGATAGCGTGAGTTCGGTGTCGACGGCGCTGTCCGACCTCCAGCTCGCGCAGGCCACCGAGCAAGTTAGCTCGCAGGATTATGTTTTTGACAAATACATCGACGATCTCTATGAGAAGAGGTGGATCATTCTCGTTTCCCTTAGCTGGATCCTTGATGTGTGCTAGGAGCCTAGGAACTTATATTTTTCCTTTGTACGTTTTTTTTATCAGCAATTGATTATTTCGATAGACGGGATAAGCTTTATGGAATATGTTTGATTTACATTAATGCTAAGTACTTATTGAAAGAAGCTATTCTATAACAACTGCAATGCCGGCTGGCACCGGTCTTATACAGGATATCGCAATCGTCTCGAGTTGGCATTGAATTCTGTTGTTAGATTGCAATTTTACATATGTTGCTCAAATTATCATTCGCAATTTGTCTTTAAATGATGAATTGTGTACGGTTTTATCCAATAATTCCAATTAGTTCTTGGCAGTTCATTTATGGTCTCAGACATGCAATTAACTGCCTCTATTTATTTGTAGAATTGTAGTAAATATTAATTACCAGGACTAGAATTTTTATCAATAGAGAGCATGTGCTATTGCTACCTGTACTTGTAAATTTGAGTTTCATAATGTGTTTTTCAATAAAAATACTTGTGAAAACGTATGCTCTTCCACACTAGATTATCAAGTTATATTAACAATGCTTGAACCAAAAAAATCTCTCCTAATAATCTTTTTTCTGTATGTTAGTGAGATTATTAGTTTTTAGTAAAGCATTCACATAGATTAATAGATAGTTCATACCTCATACACTGATGGAGCAAAGAATCTATCATTTCAAATTTCTCTTTGATTTCTTTGTTTATTAGGTTGATAAGGTAGATAGATTGTTTAATAATTGGAAAAAAGGCAAGTTGTGAGTAGAGTTCAAAGAGTCATCAAATGTCATTCTTACATTCAAAGAGCCTGCTAAAATTATTCTGACATAATGCAAAACATTGATAGAATGCATGAGAAAACACAAAATCAAAGCTTTATTGCTGTTCGTTGTCAGATTACCTTAGATTTATGAACCACTATCTATTGGTCATCACATAAAGGTAGTACAGTTTGAACAGAAGTACAACATTTGCAGTGTTCTGTTTTGTTAATCAACATTAAATGGTCACATTGTGTATCATATGAACATCTTGTTTAATTCTTCCCATTCTAGATCTATTCCATGAGATCCCTTTCCTTCAAAAAGATCAGAAGAATCCTGCTGAGCCTTTATGCTCTTCAAAAACGAGATTTGGAGGGAGAGACGTCGCTCCAACATTTTTTAAGAAGAAATTGTGAGTGTGTTGGCCATTGAACACGAGACCTTGGGGTTGAAACCACACACCCCTTGCCACTGCACTACCAAGTGCATCAACCACACACCCCTTTATTCTCTTCACACCACCATGTTCTTTCTTCGGTACTTATAAAATGGATGATGAAGCAAGAACAGAATACTATTGAAAGAGTCAAGCTCTCCTAGAAAGTGAATAGAATAAACTATACACAAGTACTATAAATACTGCTTCCAGGATGTGTACTTTTCAGTTTTCGCTTTTCGTAATAGTATAAAAGCACTACTATTTGTTTTGTATTAACGCACATATTAAATCAACTGCTGTGATTGGTCCAGGGGATCCACAAGAGAGGCAGCATTAGGTTGTCTTGTTGATGCTTTTGAAAGTTTTGTGCTACTTGATTTAGTGGAAAACAAGTAAGTTCATATGATTCTACAGTGATGGTTGTTAAATATTGTATTCAACTATTGAACAATGGGTATATATGACTTCTATTCATTCATAAGAATTTAGATTCAGCAATTTGCATAAGCCAAAATTGTTGTATTCTAGTTTCAAGTATCTAGTGAGAAGCGAGATTACATGCAAGCTGATGAACAGCAGGTCCTATGGTTCAACCATACTAAATCAAATATTACAGTAGCAAATTAAAGGCACTTGCTTTTATCTAGCAATTTGCATCATACATGATGAGTTACTAGTGAACAGATTGGTATATGTCATTTCTATGTTCATTCATAGGATTGTACCTTTCCGTACTATTCATGATTTGTAAATTTAGCATCTTCTTTTTTTGGAGATATGTATAGTGAGCTTATGCATGCATTATTGCAAGCTGACAAGCATTCTTTCCACAGTTTAGGCACAGTTGGTCCAATCATAACTTGTTCTTCTATAGCAGTTGCAAGCATTTGAATAATGTCATGCCATCTTTTTTGTCAATCTAACCTGAATGTTTACCTTTCTTTATAATCTTTTGAAGGTATGCCACACTGGTGAGCCAATTTATCAATTCAATAAAAAAGGGATCCATAAAGGAGGTCTGTCTGGCTTGTCACGCCACTGGTTAGTATCCTTCTCTGTCCATGGGTATTTGTAGTTTAGGCTGTGCAGCAAAATATCTGCTGTTCTGAACTTCTTTTGTTCTTTTTTAAACTTGCGAGGCTTACTGGCCATTACACTTGGTGCTGGAAGTAGTTCTCATGAAATAATGGATGAGTCCCGTCTGCAGCTTCTGAGAGTCCTCCAAACTTGGCCTGATGCTTCAAAAATGATCTCTGTATGTTTAGTTATTTTTTGTTCATCCAGTTACTGAATTTGGATTTTCAGGAGGCACCACTAACCTGAACCCTTATAGGCACTTGATTGCTTAGCTGTTGTCACATTTGTCGGTGCAACTGATCTATCTGAAACCCAGCTATCTATGAAAGCCATCTGGGATGTGATTCACCCTAAATCAGGATCCAACGTAAGGGTGACAAACTTGTGGCGCTTGGTAATAATTGCAAAATGTTATATCTGTTGTCATCTGAACATAAATCTTTTGCATGGATTTTTATAGGTTGGAATTGTCAGAAAACCAAAGCCTCCCTTGTTAGCAGCTGCTGTGTCTGCATGGGCACTTCTTTTGACAACTATTGTTTCATCAAAAAGAAACGCTGACTCTTGGAAAGAGTTAGTGAAGCTCAGTCTCTGTTTTCTTCTCTGCACCAAACTGTATGTCAAACTATATCTTGATATTCTTCTTTTGGATGCAGGTCAATTACATTTCTTTCTGCTCTTCTAGAAGCGGAGGATCGTGCTGTGCGGATGGCTGCTGGTGAAGCATTAGCACTGTGCTTCGAGTTAAAACTGCTTGATGTTTTCTCCAATGAAGAAGTTGAGGTGGACACTGCAGAAGCTAGTGGTTCTAAGAACCAACTTTTCTTGAATATGCAAGCATTGAAGGCCAAAATATCTGGTCTAGTCTATAATCTCTCTATGGAAGCGGGTGGAAGAGGTGCTGACAAGAAAAATCTGAATGATCAAAGAGACTTATTTCAACGAATCTCAGATTTTATTAAGGTCTAACTTTATTGTATTCTTGCTGTGTCATGAATGTTTTAATAGCTTTGTTTTCTGATCATCTAATTACCTTTTCTGCAGACTGGTGAGTGCCTTGAAGAATCACTTAGAATTGCAGGCAAGCATGGTATTTTAAGAGTTACATCATGGCGTGAATCAATACAGGTGTTTGTTTTATTTCAATGATTATCTGAACTTTTGTGATTGCACATTTATATATTTGCTAATTTGTGTATCTTTGGTTAGTTGAACTATTTGAGGCGGTTTCTTGGGCGAGGATTCCTGAAGCATGCACAAGTTAGTATCAGTGAAATTATGCATATTAGTTTCTTTTCTATTACTTATATTTCTGCTTTATATTCAGACTGGCGTTTATAATTTTTATGACAGGACAATGGATTGCTACATGATATCTTTGACATCAAAATGGATAGAACTGAAAACATGTCAACCACAGAAAAGGTAAACTTTTCATAGCTTTCGACTTGCCTTGCGTTCTGATTATGTTTTGTAGGGTGTTATTTAGAGTTTTGTTTGGTATGTCTGCTTGGCAACTTTTGGTGATATTTACTTTGATTTTCAGATACATTTAACACTTTTGGGTAGTGTTGCATTCAGGCTTCTCTGTGCTTTAATTAATTTATTTATAAGTTGCAGTGTTGCCCTCTTGGGGATAATCAGTTTCCCGTTTTATGGTACATATAGAATTGATTTGAATAGTCTATGCTCGCATATCAAGTTTTTATTAATTGATTAATTTGTTTCTTAACCTGTTACTGGCTTATAGTTTAACTAGCAAAGTGCCCAAGCGTTGCGATGGATGAAGTCAATATAATTGCATACATGGATGATTATAAGAAATATATCAATACTAACTTAAAACAAAATATTAATTATAAGTTTATTTGTCTTAATTAGGTCACATAATATTATTTTTATTTATTAATTACTTCATTCCAAATTTTTAATGGCAAAATTTAAAACGTACGCATCTCCTTCCAATCAAAACACCCAAAGCTAGCTTTGTTGTAAATTATTCGTCATATTTAGCACAAGGTAACTATGCAGTTCACACTCATCATCCCAGTATAATGACCCCCTTATTCTCTCCTCATTTACTATATACGTTCTCCCGATATCAACATTGTGTATAGGACTGGAGGTGCTCGACAATGGAGGCGGCGGATTGTGCTAGTGCATGGCAAGTGGCAGTGCCGGCGGCAGTGGGTTTAGCACGGAGTTTATCTACCAGGATGTTGCCAGGTCGCTGCTCCATGATCCCATGCTCACCGTGAAAATCCACATGCTCAGTGCTGTACGTGTGACCGTGCATGGTGTGCGGCGGCACGCTCGCAGGATCTTCCGAAGTGGTGGATGATGTCGTGTCGAAGGTTGTAACCCGGTGATTTGAGTACCTGATGGCACTCACTGCCTCACCAATGCGTTCGATGATTGCCATCGCCAACACAGGCAGTTAGGTTGAACCGGTTAGGTGCAAGTAGGGGAGCAACCACACCAAAAGAGCGCCCGGTGATGGAGTGACTCCGGTGATACAGTTTGACCTGTCAGCATGCTTGTTTCCTGGAGGTAGGCATAGGCTGGTTGGCCTCAGCATTCGCGCTCAACTTTGGCATAGGGCACAATGATCTTCAATGTATCGTGTTTGACGTTACGAGCGTGACAGGCGACGGGCGAAAAAGGATAAGGTTAGAAAGCGTGATGCAATCTGACATGATCTCAACTCAGGGGTCCCACGTCCCACGCGATCTCTGAGGATGACCTGGCGCATCTCAATCTCGATCTTTAACAGACGACCTACAAAAGGACTTACGGGGAAATTGGAATCGGATAAAGGGCTTCCACGCGTGTGAGGCTATTTTCTACGAGCGACGGATGAAGTATTTTTTCCAAAATATTTACGTATTTTTTAAGTAGGTATAGATTTGCATAGTCTATGCATACATATTCAAGCTTTTCCTTATATGTTACTCCCTCCGTCCCAGAATATAGCAACCTGGGATGAGATGGACTCAACCTAGTACTACGAATCTGGACATGGGTATGCCTAGATTCGCAGTGCTAGGTTAAGTCTCGTCCGATCCTAGGTGGATATATTTTGGGACGGAGGGAGCAGTTTGTTTCCTATCCGTTACTGTTTTATATTTGGCATGCTTGTGTAATAGCCAATCTAGACGGTGACATTTTTGTTTTGGGCATGGAATCTAGACATTTTTTTTATCACAAGTGCGATCACCTGTTCTTGCAGAAAATCTATAGGTCTGGAGAAGAGAAAGAAAGAGCCCTAAAGTTGAATAAGGAGCGTCGTTTAGCCCAAGTAAGATAAACTTGCAATATAATCCATTTTGTTTTTGTTGACACTGGCAGAGTGCAAATCCACTTGATGTTATTCTTCAGCCTTATTAATAGTTGTGGGAACTTTCAAATTTTTCGGGCCATGTCTAGTAGTCCAAGCTCTTGATGAAAATCAAGTAGCGTCTTTGATATAACTTACATTTCCTTGTTCCATTTCTAATTTGTTAATTCATTGTAGTAATGATTGTCACTGATCACGTTGAATGTTTTGCGTACCCACAGATGAGGAAGCAAAATATCTTAAACGAGCAATAAAGGATAGGGATGTCCTATTCTTCCTGGAATTTTGTATAGCCGAAATCCTATCAGATATTGAGTGTGTGCATAGGCCAATGTTAATTCATTCAAGAGTGTTACAAACTAGTACAATACAATGTACTTATAAATTAGAACACAATGTTACTGAAGAAACACTTTTGAAGAATTATTTGTAACTTCCTGCTCGGTACAGCAGATTCAAACACGCAGTTGTCTAAAGTCTAAACAGTCTTTTCCTTTTCTAGCTTGTTTCTACATTGTTAAAACTAGGTTATTGAGCTTTATAGTACAATATAAGCATTTGATAATGCTTAAAAGCTCGTTTTCTTTATGGCTCCTCTGTTTCCTCGGGGGAAAAATCGAGGGCACGGTGCATGGAGTATTAGGACGGCCTAAAGTTTGAGGCAATCAGTTGTGTGTATTCTATACACCTCGGTTAATTTATGAAGCAAAGAAAGATAAATTCGAGCGCCTGGTACATCAAGTACCCGCCTCTGTTTCTCTGTTCGATTTATATATGTACTGCGTACTCTGTTTCCGTGCCAATGTGCCATGCCCTAAATTGGATGCGTTGAAGTGATACCAATGACTATTTTGAACCAAGAAGTAAAACTTGAAGAACGTGTTTGGACAAAATGAAATGTGGGGCAAAACTTCAGGAACCATTGTTTAATTTTCCTCTGAAAAATATGACTAGGCTTTTGCTTTTCTCTGTATCTATGGTACTTGTGGTCTTCAGTGGAAATCGCTAGTTAGCATGTTGGCGCCTGACGACGGTGAGCGCGGAGATGACGGGGACAGCGAGGAGTGGTGGAAATCATGCAGATGGCAGTTGGGATAACAACTGCAACCCTCCGGCGGAGTGTTATCGTTTTCCGGCCACGGCAGTTCATAATTCCCGTCGGGAGAACTCGGCAGATAGGCCACCGACTCGGGGTCGGGGGAGGCAAGGTTATATAGTCCGGCAACATCAGGCCATAAGGCGAGGAGGAGAGCTCGACGCCGTGGTCCGGCAACTGCTCGGTGGCGTTATATCCGGCAAGGCAGGGGCTATAATTCGATGAGTTTGGGGGTATAATCCGGCGAGTGGAAGTTATCAAATTAGATCTTGTTTGGTTAATCCTCAAAAGGAAAGGATAATAGGCGATTGAGAGGGAGTAATTCCACACTGGTGGAATAAATCCCAAGTCCCCAGGCCTTAAACAATCGGATTCCAACAATCTCAAATTTCTATATTGTTTGTGCAGAAATAGGGCACATGAGATCTGCCTCTCAGCTAGAGTATAAGCAGAAGTTCTTTGGAATTTAGCATAGAGCATCAATAGTTCTTTTGGATTATACAGATCGTATATTTGTTGGTGGTCTCAATTGATCCAACTCCTGCGAGTTACGTAAATATCCAACTCTTGTTTTATCCGGGGATCATATCTTCATATGATCATCGATCATTTGTTTTCATGGTTTGAGTTTGTTTTTGTCGCTCAAAATTACATGTTTGTCGTTATCGGACTTGTCTGTATATAACCCAATAGCTTTGTGCTTCTAATAACAGCCCCCAACGCTACAGTAGTAGTATCAATGCTTGAAGTGTGTCCATCTCCGTATATAGTTTGTTATCTCTATAATTACCAAATTACATCAAGCATTTTATATATTTTCGTGCGCTATATTGGAAATCTTGTTTCATGGCTAATATTAGTGTTCTTATTTTTCAGATCTGATAAATTTCAGGTTGCAACTTACAAGGATCTCTTTTGGTAGGACTACCAAGTTGCCTGGGATTTGGGGTAAGGATTATTTGTTTTTCTGATGCGGTTCCTGGAAATCGTGTGAGAAATTATCCAGTTTCTGTTCTTGAATTATACTTGTGAAAACTGAACGAGGTTATATAATAGCTATACAAATAATATTGTGCATGGAATAACTCTACTATATTTTTTTGGTGTGGACATACATTGTATATTGAAGCAATTATATATATAATATTTATATATATATCATTGTACTTCAACTGAAATATATTTGATATATGAATGAAACAAATTATACACGGTTGCACAAATTATAATGAGATAGATTTCGCTAACATCAAATTTTAATATATTGTTAAAAAATATACTAACCTAGCTTTTCAACAGCATGTTGGATTAAGTGGGGCTTTCATTACAGCAGGAATTGTCTATAAAATCCACCCTTTATATGTACCTGTTTGCAAATGTACCGGTGTTGATTTGGTTAAGACATGTGATTGATATCTCAAATACTTCTTGCAGGAAACAAATAGGTTGAGAAGAAACCTGTGAGAGGTATTCTTGGGATACGCATAAGCGGCGATGTTGTAACAGATTCTTTCACATCAACAGTTCTAGCCATCTTTGAGACCAGTCACTGTGCAATATATGTCTTGCACCTATTTCTTTCTCATGTGCGTAACCTTGATGAAGGACGACAATTAGGTGAAAATAATACTCGTATTCTTATAGGGATCCACTGTTGATTAGTGTAACTTATATATGCACTTCTCATTCACTCCAAACACATACATAGCACTGCAATGTCGTGCAGTTTAAATGAATCCACTTTTGTAAATAACAAATATATCTCTTTTTGCAATATATGTGTTTCGTTTGATCAAATAGTCACCGTCCATGAAGCAAACAATGTTTAATCTTGTTCTGGTGGAAAATAATATTTACTTAATACATATCATGCAAACAATTTTGATATCATTAGTGTTAATTAATCTATCGGCATGTGCATGTACATGGATAATAAATAATAATGACATAATTAGAATTGCACCGTGGTGTTTAGCACGGGTATATTACTAGTGGTAATTGATTCCCCATAGTGAATCAGAACCACACATATTATGCTCTTTTGCAAGCATAATATCTTAAATTGACTTGCATTTGCATGTTCTCCGTATACGTTATTGCTATTTGCTACTAGTTAAGCAGATTAATCTCTTGGTTTTCTTATTTACATGTAAATGTTGTGGTGCTACTGCTACCACCATATCTTCATCATCGGCCACCTTCGTCGCTGCCAATTTGGTTTCTTCACCTCCACGGTCAGTGTACTCCGCTGCCGTTGCTGATAGCGACATCATCTTCACCGACGGCCACCTTTGTCGTCACCGACTAGTTTCTTCGCCTCCACGATCGGTGTACTCTATCGTCATTGCTGATGGCGACATCGTCTTCACCGCCAGCCGCCATCATTGCCACCGACTAGTTTCTTCACCTCCATGGTCGGTGTACTCCGCCACATTGCTGATGGTGACATCGCCTTCACCGTCGGCTGCCGTCATCGCCGCCAACTGGTTTCTTTGCCTCCACGGTTTGTGTACTCTGCCACCGTTGCTGATGGAGACATCATCTTCACCGCCGGCTGCCGTCATCGCCACCGACTGGTTTCTTCGCCTCCACGATCGGTGTACTCCGCTGCTGTTGTTGATGGTGATATCGTCTTCACCACTGATCGCCTTTGTTGCCGTCAACTGGTGCTTTCGCCTTCATGACTGGCTTATTACGTTGTCATTGATGGATGACCTTGTTCCCATATCAACCACCTCTACCGTCACCGAGGGGAATACCAATAAGCTAAGTCATTATTAAATTTTCCTTTATATGATATTTTCCTTTTCCTTTAACTCGCTACATCATTTGGTTCTCTATTGAGTAGTGAATCGGGGCTACATATGTTATATCATATTTTTTTCAATAATTTTTATAATGGTTATCTTGATTGCTTGCAAAATCATCCAAGTAAAAAAGTGTCGACTGAGTTATGGAGCTCTATTTCCCTGTGCCTTCCGTTTGATTTATCAATGGATAGTTGCTTTGGGCCGATTCCTAGCACGGGGGGCTGGTTGGATGGAGTGCATAATGCAAGGTGCTAAGTATTACTCGAAAAAATCAAAGCAAAGAGATAAGATAATTTGTTTTCTGCTCTTAATAATTGCAAAAGTACCTGATTAGTAAATTCTAATCGGTGAAACTTTGTTCCGTGATAACCAACTCATGTCAATGACTAGTTGGGCAAAGTGTTTAAACATAAGAAGTCATCTACTCAGGGAAATTAAAATTGACAAGAGGAGAAATACATATTTATAAATATTTTAAAATGCTTGAATTTTCTTGAAATACTATATTTACATCAGATACTACTCATCCTATATGTTTATACTGTAGGATCCAAATCCAGATATGCATAGTAGGGATTAAAGGCTATAGGCTTATCTCATACGCTTTGGGAATGTCAGAACATCACTGCTGGCTTGCCTTCGTCACCGCCGACAGGTGTTTCCACCTTCACAGCTGGCCTATTATGCCACCGTTGATGGGCGTCTTCGTCTTCGCTGTTAGCTTGCCTTCGTCGCCCTCAAGTCATCGATTAGCTTGTGGCCTGTCTTAGTTTTGACTACCACATCGTCGATGTAGGCCTCCACGTTCCGGTCGATCTAGTCACCAAGAGCCCCTTGGATCTCGCGTTGATAAGTATTGCCGACGCTGATCAACCCGAAAGGCATCTTGGTGTAGCAGAAAACACCGAAAGGCGTGATGAATGTTGTCTTCTCCTCGTCCTCTTTGGCCATGCTGATCTAGTGGTAGCTGGAGTTAGCGTCGAGAAAACTCAGCAACTCACAACCGGCTGTTGAATCCACCAGCTGGTCGATTCGAGGAAGAGAGAAGTGATCCTTTGAACATGCTTTGTTGAGATCGGTGAAGTCCACGCACATTCTCCACTTGCCGTTGGCTTTGCGGACCAAGAGTAGGTTTGCGAGCCACTCGGGGTGGAGAACTTCTCTGATGAAGCCTGCTTTGAGAAGTTTGTCCAGTTCTTCTTGGATGGCTTGTTTTATCTAGTGCGAATCGACGTAGCTTTTGTTTGACTGGCTTGGCGTCGGGTCGCACCATGAGTTTATGCTCAATCACATCCTTGGGGACCCCGGGCATGTCGGACGGTTTCTAGGCGAATACTTCTGCATTGTCGCGGAGGAAGGTGATGAGCTCGAATTCCTATTTCTTGATGGTCTTGTCGAGGTTGGTGCTGATCAGGGGAACAATTCTGCTGGTGCTGTCTGGCGTGGGCGCCATGTTGGGCTTTATTGCTTTCTTGAGTGGCTCTGTAGTGCTGGGCGGTGTGGGAGTATGCTCGACCATGTCGAGACTCCACTTGTCGCACTGTACCGCTAACTTAGCATTCCCGAAAACAGTGATTGTCTCTTTTGGTCTTGACATCTTGAGCAATTGGTATGCGTAGTGGGATACCGCCATAAACTTCACAAGCGCAGTCCTCCCTAAGATTGCATTATAAGCAGTGTTGAAGTCTGCTACATCGAAGGTGATCTGCTCTGTTTGGAAGTTGTCGGCTTGACTGAAAGTGACGACTAGTGTAATCTTGCCCAGCGGCTTGGACAAGGACTCGGGAGTGATTCCATGAAAGACCTGATTAGTAGGAGTTAGCTCACTTCTAGGAATTCCCATTGCGTCCAACATTCATGCGAAGAGTAGGATGATGGAGCTGCCGCCGCCGACGAGAACCCGCGCGACTTTGATGTTCCGAATAGTGCGCTCGACCACTATTGGATATTGTCCTGGGATTGTTGTAGTCGTTGGGTGGTCTGCTTCGAAGAACTCAATGTTCTGTTGAGACCACTTCATCTTAGCAGCAGCTCCCTGCGAGGTGGAACAGACTTCACGTTCTTTTTGTATTATCTTTTCGAGGAGTATGCTGTAGAACCACCGAAGATGTGTGTGACATGGAGGTCGAAATCTGGGAACACGAGTTCGTTGTCGGTTGAGAAATCATCTGTTCTCTTCTCAACCACGTGAACTCGCTTTCCTTTTTCTGCTGCCAACTATCTTGCTAACGCTTTAGTGAAGACTTGACATTCCTCCAAGGCATGGGCGTTGGTTTTGTGTATTGGGTACCATTATCGTCGAGGTCAGTCTCCTTGAGGGGCTGGATGTTTAGTGGGTGGGTCCGTCTGATCTGCAACGAGGACCTCGGTCGCTACTTTGCGCTTCCCATTCTTTTTGTTCTTTCTCTTGCTAGACTCTGGTGCATCTTTTTTGTCTAGTTTCTTCTCGTCGCCTGCCTTGCTCTTCCCCTGTTTTCTCCTGAGGGCATCATCCGTGTGAGTGCATCTGTCGATGATCCCGAAAGGCTTTCACATGAAGGTGATCCGTTTTGTTGCCAACTCCTGAGTGGTGTAACGATCTCGGACACTTGACTTGAACACGCGTATAACTGAGTCATCCATGATTTTGGGATCGTATTCTGGCATTCGTTGAATCGCCGTATATAGTCCCTCAAAGATTCACCCGAATTCTGAGTTAAAGCGTGGAGGTCATCCTCGACTGCATGGCGCTTGTATGTTCCTTGAAAGTTGGCAACGAACTGCTGCTATAGATCCTCCCAGGAAGAGATTGAGCGAGGCAGGAGGTGTACGAGCCATGATTAGGCGGATCCTTTTAGTGTAGCTAGCAAGTAATTTGCAAGCGCGTTGTCGTCAGCCCCGACGGCGTAGAGAACCGTGGAATAGACGTATAGAAATTCCTTTAGGTCTGTGATTCCATCGTATTCCTCTACGGCTCCTAGGCGAAACTTCTCGGGCCACTGTACTTCTCGTAGGTCTGGGGTGAATGCCCTCCATCTCCCTCTAGGTACAAGAGGTGGTCGATGTCCACGTGGTCTTCGGGAACCGCCTGCTGACGATGATGATGACGACGAAGGGTCACCGTGGTTGAGGGTGTGATGACTGGGTCTGTGTCCCTGATCATGGTTTCTTCAAGGACATGGAGATTACGAATCGCGACATCGTCTGCTGTCGTTATAATGTTGATGACCCGATCATTGTCACCCTGACTACGCTGATACTGATTGTTTTCATCTTGATAGCTCTGGCGATCCAGTCAGTCTTGGTTTTTGTTTTGACGGTGTTCTCGATTATCATCGTAATTGCGTTGTCGGTGGGGAGAACGTCGCTGTTGAGGGTGGACGTTATCTCGTTCATGTCGATCTCGCCTACACCCATTCAAATGGTCGCGAAGATCACGAGGGGTTTGTCAACCAGGTCTTCTCGGTGGAGCATTTCGTGGGTTTTGACCTGTATCTCGGCTCGGGTGCTCGCTGGGGACCTCTTCGGCGTTGACGTTGGCGTCCTCTGTGTCGCGCGGTTCCTCTCCTCGGGTAGGGAGACGAGAAGGGCCCGTAACCGTTGACCCGGCCGCGGCCAATAAAACACTGTTTAGATTGGCTATTGTGGAGCGTAATCTTCCAACCCAATGATCGCCTTTGGGAAACGTGACTGGGTCGAAAGGGCTCTCTCTGAGTATGGAAGTGATTGCGGTAAGGTGTTGTGTAGAAGTCCGGATAGGATCTGCATTCACTTGAGGAGGTGGGCCATTTGGATCAGTGTTTTCTTCTGAGCCGACTTCGCCCTCCTCTCCTGCATCATGGTTGTTCCCTTCAATAACATTCACATCGCGTGGAGAATTGGAACTTGAAGATCCTTGATCTTCCAAACCGTGAAGAACTGAGGGTTCGTAGGGGTCAATGTCGATGACTCCTATGAAGCGATCTAAAGGTTCCTCTATGTTCTCGTACTCTGCAAAGGGTCGAGATTGATGTCGCTGTTGTTGGATCTAGGAACACGGAGATGGGATCATAGATTTAGTGGCGTCAAGGAAGACTTTGCAATTTGAGAGATCATGTTTCCTTGACTTGTGGATTGGACACCAAGCAACCTTGGTTGGTGAGGTGCGCTGGATATCTCGTTCTTTGCAAGCTTCGAGTTTGGGCTTCACCTGGTGCACCACTTTGCAGTGTTTCAGAGAGTGGTTGGTTGACTTGTGGATGGGGCACCGAGTGTTGGATATGTGGGAAGTTTCCCTTGTCGGTGCCTGATCCTCAGTCATTGACTGGGATTTGGCCGCTTGAGGTCTTTTTCCAAGAGCTGAAGTAGTTGGCGTCCTCTTTTCTGACGGGACGGGAGGAATAGCCAAAGTCGTGTTGTTTCTCGTTGTCGCGGTCGCGTGGTTCTCGTTCCCGATGGGCACTGGGGCAGACGAGATCGGCATCGTAGCATAGACCGGAAAGAAGATGAATCCGACTTGGGTCCACACCAACGATGTCCGAGTTGGATCTCCTGGGCTAAAGTTGGTGTAGATGCGGTTATCGGAGTAACTTGAAGTCATCTCGCCAAATCCTTGAGCACCAAGAGCCCCTATCTGGAGTGCCGCTGTTGATGGATGATACCCGCGGACCGTATTCTGAGAGTACTAGGGTACATTGGTACGAGGATCTACATGATACGATATTAAGCACAAAAAGATAGGATTTATACTGGTTCGGACCACTCGCAAGGTAATAGCCCTAATCCAGTTTATATGGGATTATATGGAATACTGCATAGTACAAAAGAGAACAACAAAAATCCAAGATTACCGACAAGATCCTTGTTGAGATCGGCCCAACGAGATCTTATCAGCGAGATAGGCTTCAAGTCCTCTGGATTGCATCTATGTTGGCGGTTGTCTCGTATTGATATTCGATACCCTGTATCCCCTCCAAGGGGTCTATATTTATACTGTAGATCACCTTAATCTCTAAGTAGAACTCGAAGATATCGGACCCCGTTTGGTGAGGAAAGTATCCTAATCTTCTCCAAGTAGGACTCTGTTACTTCCTGTTTCGTAGATACTATTTCCTTAATCTAACAAACTCTTTCTGTATACACGTAGATTTACCGTATTCGCATATTGCATGACTCCAAGGATAGAGGGTATACCTTATCTGTAACCTTGACACTACATGCTTAGGGGTTTACCAACTCAAGCACAAGGATCATATCTTCAATCTGGACTTGTTCTAGATACACACAACGTGAATTTATGGTCATGGTTTAATTTCTATGCTCAAAGAATGAACCAACCATTATTCCCATGATGGCTATCAGCTGAGTACTTGCACCAGTTAGGATTTGATTATCGCATCTACTTTGGTACATTCCATGAGGGATAACTACTCGGATCAGAAGCTACTCAGATGAGATTCACTCGATCTACATCACCCGAGAAATTTCACTCGGGAATAGATTAATAGGCGTGTTATATGGGTCATATTTTAAGGGTATCGATAGGTATATTTTGGGTCTAATCCCAACATGTCTGCAGCCCGTGTTTTACGTGTGGTCTGTCGCGTGTCTATAGGGTCTTAGGCATTTTTTTGCATAGGCAAAAGTACGTGTGATCAAGTGTTTAATACCTTAAAATCCTTTTATACCGCAGTTACTTAATTTCTTAGGGAGTGGTACGATGCAACATAAAAGGTGACAAATGGTGATGCCTTATGGTCGTTCTCGATGACTTTTTTATAAGTTAAAGATACTATTTGGATTTCCCAAGTAAGTGATTTTATTTTATATTATGAGCTATTTATCACGTAAGTGATTATTTTTATAAAAACCAGTATTATGGCTTGGGCTAATTTTTATACTGGTTAAATCTTTGACGGTTGACAGTCTTATTTATGAGTGATATTTTGCTTTGAGACATATGTCACAAGTGTCATTTGTTTAAAAATGTATGGTTAAAGTTATGTATTTAATATTTTTTTCCTTGGCAATATGTGCATAACTGATATCAGTACCTATCATTTATTATTCAATAAGCTTTTGTTGATGCTAATATATGCATTTAAGCTTAGGCTATGCATATTAATACAAAACCACTCGAGTGGTCATTGTTATTATTAATTTTTGAATCTTATTTGTTCAACTAACTACATAGTCGGGGCTACACCTAATTAGGTGTATTTAGTTGATGCACTTAGGTATATTTTTAATTTTTAATTTTTCAGCCCTTCATACCTACTAGTAGGAGACAAGTACTCGAGAGACTACAGAAGGAAGAAGTAAAGCACTCGACTATAGATCAATTTGATTCTTGAGGGGATTGTTTTTCCGATTGTGAAGATTATGGGTACCGTGGAGATTATGGCCTCAGGGGCTACTGTGAAGATTATGGGTACCGGATATCCACATAACTAGTTTATTCGACTGGTTATAGAGGATAGATTATATCAATAGATTAATTAACGGATTGAGACTTAGGTGTTACATTTACATGGGAATTAAGGAAGCGGTCTATTATCGTTCGGTAAGATTGTAAAATAGTTATAGGAGATTTAAACCGTGAGCATTTAAATCATGTTTTCTCCAGCTATATAAGGAGGGTAAGACACCCCTCAGGAGCAGAACTTCATCCAAGATCGTCAGATCAATACACCACTTGACGGATTCAATCCCTAAAACAGGAGTAGAGTATTACCTTTTTCCTAGGGAGTCTGAACCTGTCTAAATCTTTATCTTATACCCCATCTATTTTTATTCTTGTGCGTTACACCTTTTCATATTAGCGAATTCTAATTTTGACAAGATATTTCCTCTGCTTCAAAAATGTGTTGTTTCATTGGTCTGACCCGCCGGCTGCCTGTACATGTGTTCCATGTGTGGTTCTTGTCTTTTCCTCCTCTTTTGGTTTTTCTCACATGTACGATTAAAAATATTCATACGTTGCGACGGGAGGTTTACATGTAAAACTAACATTTCTTTCACCCGCTGCGTAGAACGGGTATTTTGCTAGTACTTTATTTTGATTTTGATGGTCCAGAGAGATTTGACTTTGTGGTTGAGATAAATAAAACTCGGCCTATAGTTTATTAGGTACCCAAAGCAGACTTTATATTAAAAAGAGAGAAAAAAAATAGACAGAGATGGCCCAGTCCAATCAGAGGTAGTAAATAACTGGTCAACTCGGCCCATCCGCCCATGCCGAGACAACGGACCAATCCTTTCGTCCCGTCTGTCTCACCCTCTCTCCGCTTCCTTTCCGGTTTCCACCTGCGTTCGCAACTCTCCCCGTTCGTTCGGATCCCCAAGTTTTAAAAACCTTCGGCTCCCCGTCGTCCTCTTCCTCGCTCCGCCCGTTGCGATTTCAAATTTGGAATCCCCTTCCTCCCCACGCTCCCCTCCTCCTACCGCGCCGAAACCCTAACGCTCCAATTCCTCCTCCCTTTGGGCCACCCACCATGAGCGCCGCCGTCGCCGCCGCCGCCGCCCCGCCAGCCGTCGTCGGCAGCGGCAAGGAGCTCGCCAACCCGCCGACGGACGGGATCTCCAACCTCCGCTTCTCCAACCACAGTGACCACCTCCTCGTCTCCTCTTGGGACAAGGTCAGCGACGATGCGCGTCCCTCTCCTTTCCTTGCTGTCTTGGTGGCCCGTAAGTAAACCCTAGCTCCCCTTTGATTTGGAAGATCTGACCTGGATCCTTGCGATGTCTTCTAGACGGTGCGCCTCTACGACGCCGACGCGAACGTGCTCAAGGGTGAGTTCGTGCACGCCGGGGCCGTGCTCGACTGCTGCTTCCACGACGACTCCTCCGGGTTTAGCGCCGGCGCTGATCACACCGTGCGGAGGTCAGCCATTTTGAGTTAACCCCGTTCTCCTGCCTCATTCAACTCTTTGCACGCTGTTGATTTGACGGTTCTGGAGGTTTTGTTCTGGATATGTTAACTGTCATTTTCAACTATGGCTCCTTTATATGCTTGATTGCTCATGATGGTTTGGGATAATACTCCCTCGGGTCAACTTGGAGCATCAGTACTATCTTAACCAGATTTGATTAGATTTATTTCTCAATCTCATGACATTATAATTTTATTTAGTTTCAAAATTGTATTGTTCTATAAAATTAGTGCTTAAAGTTGTCTTTCATAAGCTGTGTTACTGTCCAACCACCAGACAAACAAATTGGGATGCAACTGACACAGATGATAGAAAATGTTACTTGCAGGGTTGTTAATTCGGGATCCTAGTTAAAGGCTGGAGAAATGGAGTAGATTTTATGCTCAATGGACCATGTTACAGTGCCATGGATGTATTTCCCCATATGACAATTAACATGTAGATATATATAGTTGAGTTGGGAAATTTCCTGGTCCTTGCCAAGGTTATTGATGTTCCTTGGAACTAAATTTGAATGCTTCAGTCAACATTTACATGTGACAAGCAATATACCCATCTTTGGGTCTCCAAACATTGTGAATCAGCTGCTAACGTCATTAAGCAACCATGAACACATAAGTGAACTAAATGTTCCTTGTAAATTCAGTTGTCTACACTTCGTTGCTTGTAAATAGGCTTATATTTTTTCTTATGATATCATCATTAGCTCATCCTTATTATATTCTGCCATAACCTGAAGACTTGGTAAGATTAACAAGCAATGTGGCACATGACTTTCAGGTTAGTATTTGGTTCAGCAAAAGAGGATCTTTTAGGACGGCATGATGCTCCTGTTCGCTGCGTGGAGTACTCTTATGCTGCAGGTACTTTGATTTTACTGAACACATTCCTGCATTAAAATCTTCAACCTTAGGAGTTTGGCTGACCGTTTACTGGAGTAATCAAGTTCTCATTGTTTTGGACGTCATGCACATTTTCTAACTGAATTGTTATTTGAATTCTATATTTTTACTATTAGTTTGTACTTGAGCATGAAAAAATTTATCACAGTTTACTGTATCCTCTTGATTTTGCTACATGAGTTTCTTTTTACCATTCTTAAATGCAAAATACCTTTTGATTTCTTGTTAACAGTGCTTAACTCTTTGGATAGAGGATTCGGCTAATGCCCATGTCAGTTTTTTGTTTATGTTTCCTACCAATTCTCTATCTGATAGTGATGTTTGTTGTCTTACCTGCTTTAGTGCTGACTTAATTTCTCGTGACACATCTTGCAGACATATGATTATTGAACTTTCAAATCTTTTGAGTATCGATGTCTCTTTAACTTTGAAGTATTTAGATTGGATATATGAGAATGACATGCATTACTGGTGGGAATAGCAAGTTAGGGTAGCATCCATTTCTCTTAATTTGAGGGTAACGCCAGTCAGCAGATGATTCATAAATCTCTTCTTCCTATCCTCGGTCCTGCTTGTTTTAGTGAATATGTGTGTGTGTGTGTGTGTGTGTTCACTTTTGCTAACTGCTATACAGACTTGTAGTTGGTAAATTTCTGGAAGTTGTGCAAAACTTGATTCTGTGGCATTGCAGATATTAGCATGTAGATCTGGTTGTCATGTATAACTTTTTACATCCTTAAAACAAGACAGAAATTAACTGTTCATTTGTGGATATTGAAATTACCTGTTAATTTGGGGATTTTTATCTATGCAGGTCAAGTCATCACTGGCAGCTGGGATAAGACTATCAAATGTTGGGATCCAAGAGGTGTAAGTGGACCAGAGCGTACGCTTGTTGGGACCTATGCTCAACCTGAGCGTGTATATTCTCTGTCGTTAGTGGGGAATAGGTTGGTTGTCGCAACAGCAGGAAGACATGTCAATATTTATGATCTGCGTAATATGTCTCAACCTGAGCAAAAAAGGGACTCTTCTTTGAAATATCAAACACGTTGTGTTCGATGTTTCCCCAATGGAACAGGTAATATGCTCTCTTTTGATTACTTATGCTGCAGGACAGTACATTTCCAGTTGTCTCCCATGTTTCAAACTCTAGCTAAATGCTCTTATGCTTGCGATGGACAATGTGATTTTGCACCAAACATGTCCTTTGCTTTCTTTTTTGTTACAAAGAGCATTTGATGATGTTTACATGTATTAAATATGAAGTTAACTCATACATTACATATAAACAAAGACATTTTTTACATTATAGACTTTTCCTGGGACTTGTTGAATTATGATTTTAGAAAGAGCCAAATAAAGATAGAATAACATATAAATGATATATTACGTAATATTAGAAAAAAAATTGGTAGCGATCTTTACAAGATGTAGTGGGAGCTAATAGGGTGTTAGATTCACTACCACCATCACCACTACATTCATTGTAATGGGTTATAGATAAATGGTGTTTGTATGGATTGTTGTAAATTTGTGGACATGAATTTCCTTCTGTCTAGATGCTAGATAATATGTCTATTTTGCCTGTGCGCGTGCACAAACAAGCTGAATAGCTGTTTGTATTTATGTGTTTGCTATTTGTTCTTGAGCTTCTATTTGTGATAAATGAGGTGTTTTCTCTTGGTTGCATGAGAAAATATTAAGAATCTGAATGGCATTAGATAAGCTAAGTTTCTTCCCATCTATTTTGATTTGAGCCTTATGGATAAGTTCCTCCAGAGTGGCTGTTGATCTTATACATGTTTTTTTTGTGTAAGTTTTGGAATCAATACGGTCACCTTGCTTTTGTTCTGTGGATTGCATTGTTCATTATTATTTTTCCTACTACAGTTCTATATATTTTGTTGACTGACCTTAATCTTTCTTGTCAATGCTTCAGGATATGCCCTAAGTTCTGTTGAAGGACGAGTTTCTATGGAATTCTTTGATCTATCTGAGTCCGCTCAATCTAAAAAGTATGTTTTCTGCATCTCAGCTTGCGGTTTAAAACATTTGTTTCTTGGAACATATTAGTTAAGACTTAATAAAATGGACTAAGAATCTTCCATCCAAACAGTTTTCACTGTTTTTACAGAACAATTTTTAGTTTCCTATCTTCCATTGCTTATGTATGTATAAAAACATGAAATATCTAACATACATGAGGACATATCCAGTTTAAACTGGTAGCTAGTTCCTAGTTGCAATCACGCGTACCTCACTTTGGGTTGTGCAAAAACTCAACATGAGACCATAAATTATGAGTTACTTTAAAATTTCTTGATAATTTTATTTCTGAACTTGAGATGTTTTAGTGATCTAAGTGTAACCATTCGTATCCATGGTTTGTGACCAAAAAGTAGTCGTCTGATTACTACTATGTGGCTGCATTGGAGATCTCTAGGTCAAAGGAAATGGTTTTTGTGGTTAGAAACTTTCACTGTTCTCAGTTTTAAAGGTGGTACCAAAGGGGTGACTTGCAGTCCTGATCAACTAGTTGACCAACTAGTAAACCAAGGTTGTATAAATATGGGTTTTGGGAAAAATACTGGTCACTCCATGAAACAGGTAGCCGCTTGTTTTACCAGTGTTTATCACTTTCCAGTTCTTGACCGGAAAAAAGTCCGAATCCATGTTTTTGAATTCAAAATTCAAATTGGTTACTGCTATAGACAAGGCATAAATTGAACAAGGCATGTGTTGAGCTAAGTTTATCAATATGTAAGATGCATAGACACTTGTAGAACATGGAAGGAATTTGTTTTGGACTTTTCAAAGTTGACAAACATAACTTTCAAATCAGTACTTGATTCTTTTGCCTAAATAAAACTTAAGTCAGACAAGTATAATCTTAGGAGTGCTTTTGTTAGGACTTAGGACGAACTTAGCTTCACCATTTTAAACAGTGTTTATGGCCAGTGTTAACTTATGTTGACTGCACGCATCCCAAAATGACTTTATTTTATGACTGGAGGGAGTAGAACAAGAACACTTGATCATGTCTCAGTGGGCAAGAAGTTTGAATATCACTTGCTGCTGCTCCATGGCCTTGATGAACCAGCATGATCCTTTGAAATTCATCTAGGATTGGCAAGTTAGATTTCTTTCCTAGAACCTTGCTCATGCAGCTAAAAGGCTCTGTTTAAGGAGCTTAAGATTCTAAGAAGCAGCTAGTTGGTAGTTAACTTATGAGAATCTGGAAAAACTGGTTTCCTAGCTTCTAGCTTCTAGTTCATTTTTTGGATTCTATAACTACAGATTCTCAGAAGTTGGGTGAGAATCTGGACTGTTTGGGGGAGCTGAAGATTCTGAAATAAGCTGCAGCTGCTACAAGCTCCCCCAAACAGAGCGTTTGTTTTGGTAGGGTGGCCATCTTGGTTACGAATAACAAACACCAACTTGTTTAGTCTCATGTGCTGTAACCAGTTTCCCTTTTTGGTTCTTCAAACACAAAACACAAATGGCATCTCAAAGCCATCTATAATCAACACAAATAAATACCCATTGAGGTGGAGATGGGAATTGACCTTGACTGCTGACTAGGGATTGAAGAGATGATGACATTGATGCTAGCTAGCTTCCATTTATCTTTATTTCTTGAAGAATAGGGTTAGTTAGGCCATGCTGCTTGCTTAGGAGTTTGAAATTTGTGTGCAGAGAGCTCAAGTAAGTGCTAGGGAAAACCTCGACACCCACATATCAAGTTGCATGAGCTTGAGCCTAAACTCGAGACTTGGCTAATTTTTAGCTTGACCATGTTACGAGCCTGCATCTTTTGTCTGCCTATCACTGTTGACTTAGGTGCCATATAGATTGTTGCTATGAATGAGTGAAGTGGAATCATATTTAAAATTTCACTTTGTCAGTTTTCTTTTTCCAGAAAACCAAGTAGGAACATCCAAATCATATTTAAATCCCGTGTGACCATCAAGGCCCAAACAAATTGCTTTTCGGTTGCTTTATGGGTGGGGGTAACGAAAAGTAGGGTGCTCAGTTGATACTAGTAATGAAAAGTATTATGAAATGCAGCATTTTCAGTAGTGGTATTATTATACGCAGAAGTTGACTTTCTGTGTACAGCACTGCATCAGTGAAGGAACTTCTTTATCATATTTTAACTTTATTAAGGCAGCTGTAAAATATAATGCAATCAACTCAGAATATAATATCAGTTTACCTTCCTAGGTAATCTACTCCTGATCTATCGTATATGATATCCTGTGAAAAATTACTTGTTGGCTCATCCAATAATCCTATGCAGGTATGCATTCAAGTGTCATCGGAAATCAGAAGCTGGCCGGGACACCGTTTATCCTGTCAATGCAATTGCATTCCATCCAATGTAAAGGCTTGACATGCCTTTTGTCAGCTTTTGATTTATAGAATTGCTCGTTATCTTTAACTTAGGTCTTTTGTATCCTCTGCAGATATGGTACATTTGCCACTGGTGGGTGTGACGGATTTGTGAATGTATGGGATGGCATTAACAAGAAAAGACTATATCAGGTACAAGTGATACTATCTCAATGAAGACAAGGGTTTAAAATAGTTTCCATTAATGTTCTTCTTTGATTGCAGTATTCAAAGTATGCCTCAAGCATAGCTGCTTTGTCATTTAGTAAGGATGGGCATCTGCTCGCTGTGGCATCCAGCTACACTTATGAAGAGGGTGAAAAATCGTAAGATTTTACTTTGTATTCTTTCTGTCATTAGGAGAACATTTTCCATTATCTAAATGAAGAAGAACAATAGTGGAATCTTGACGTACTATGTGGTTTTCCTGTTTTCAGCCATGAACCTGATGCAATATTTATCCGGTCAGTGAATGAAGTGGAAGTAAAGCCGAAGCCTAAGGCACTGGCAGCACCTTAGAAGTGTTTTAGTTGTCTCACGACAGGGGTAATCGTGTGGTTAGATGTGTATGGTGAGAGTAAAGCGTCATCCAAATTAGTATTTATGTATCCTCCCAAAAAAAATTAGTATTTATGTAGAACGCTTCATTCCCTAGTTCTCTTAAGTTCATGTCAACCACATCTGTTGACGAAATTCCTTGTTTATGTTGAAGGGATGGTCAGCATCTAACTCTGTTGCTTCTGCCTGTTCATTTCGCTTGGAAACTCTAGAAATATTTGCTTACATGTTGATGTATTCCATATTATTGTATATTTTGAGAAGAGTAGTAAGTACCATGTTTATTTATTTTGTTTTAAGTTTTGGAACTGGGATCTTATTTCAGTTGTCTTGTTGAAGTTGTCTCTGGATAAAAGCACTATGTAATTAAGTGTAAACTCCACAAATTCCAAGCTGGACTACTGAGTAAATTGCCGTTTTCTTGTTTGATGTAGAAGACCCTCCAAGTCTCCAACTGCCCTACATTTCTGAATTTGTTAACAAGATTGAAGCATAGTTCAAGTACATTTCTTGCTTCTGAACCTGATGGAGTGCCATTTGATCTTGGTTCTTGAAACTCCCTCGGGGTCACTTTGCAACAAACTGGAAATCGATGGGTGTCAGTTTGTTGGGTAAAATATGATGCATATACAACAGAGAACATTGCCATGTCTAGTTCCCTTATAAGGAATTCTTTCTGTTCCGGTTTAGTCCACTTAAGAGGTTCAAATGACGTCCTCTGTGGACCGTGGGTCAGGTTGCCACCGTCCTTGCTGTGTTTGGGAAAGCCACCGCTACCACTTGATGTCGAGGAGGTCGAGAGCTCAGATCGCCGTAGATCCAGGGTTAGGGCTGTCAATGCTAATAGCGTTGACATCGGTGACGCACGCTGCGCACCATTGTATAGGCGATGATGTTTGATGCCCTATGTGTGTAGGCCTTTGGGTGAAAACCTAGTTTCAGGTATTTAGAATAGCGATGATGACTTTAAGATGACGTGACCTTAGAGGCAATGCATTGGAGGTTACATGTTGATGCAACGGCCTTGTTGGTTGTGTTTTCGTTGGATCAGCTTTGATGGTTATGGTGGTGACCAATTTCGAGCGAATGGCTGAGTTACAGCTCAGATACTTTTCGATATTATCTTCCGCTTTGGTATGATGTCTGTCGTTGATAGTGATGTGTGTGAAATTTGATTGACTCAATGACCGCCCGCTGATTTTGGAGATTCTGTTTTTGGTTTGAGAGATAAGTACTACGTGCAACTTATCAGTTATTGGGAAGAAGCAATAGTTATGAAAATGCGCACCAACTATAGATGGAAAATCTTTATCTTTGAGTTGGTATGCTAAGTAGTTTGTTTTCTAATCAAGGTTTTTTTCAGTTCACAATCATAAATCCTCCAACATCAGTAATAATTGGCTATAGCATGTGTCGGAGGAGCGGTCCTCCAACAACGGAGAGGTGCAAACCCTCTAGTGAAGATTCGGCCATGGGGTATGTCAAAACCTGCATAAAACCGTATGGATGCAGAGGTTATACAGGTTTAGACCACCCGGAGGTGTAATACCCTACTGTCGCGTTTTGACTATCTGGATCCGGAGAAAATACAAGGTTTCTATTGGTTTATATTATTGTATCATTACATTATCATCAACCGATTGTATTTATATCATTATATACATATAGCCGATAGTTCAAAATCCTATCAATATCGGCTAGTATTGACATCGGTTGGAATTACTATATCGGCTTGTTAGTCGATCGGCTATCTGGTGATCAACATATTTATCTATCTTGTTAGTTACAGGATCAAATTGACTGGTACGCCTGCATCTCATCAATATTTTGGACCTGCACTGGAGCTAAGCAGATCTCCCAGGCCGTTGTGTTCATCGACTTAGTTTGCGCCAACATAGATCTGGTACCATCGGCTGAGCGTGGATTTTTCGTCAACACTTTGATTGCCCCGAGCTCCCCGGGGAGGAGACCTTAGCTAGTTGGGCCTTTGTATCGCTTGCCATGTGCTAAGGGCTGGGTCTAGTGGGCCCAAGCCTTGCTAAAAGAACACCACCACTCCACTTTTTCGTCGGCTGGCGCAATCGGGTGTCATTGGGAATGTTTGACGCGTGGCTTCGCTCCTATTGTCCTAGGTGACTCAGCGCCCCCATCTTTTCCACGTCATTTCGCCTCCAAACAGCTTGGCAATCAAGCTGTAAACCTGTTTTGTAGACTCCCATGCACCGGCCTACAGCTGGCAGAGGGATGGGCCCGTGGACCATCCCAGTCCTTGGGCACACTCCCGTGCCCATTAATAGGAACTCTTGTTGCTTTATACGAGCTTCTCGAAGATGTCGTTAATGAAGGGGTTAGGACACACAAAGTCTACACTCACAAGATGTAGATTTTGTGGATGATCTCCACGCTCCTCTCAAGGAGGGGAGTGTGTGAACTAGAAAGGCAAGGCTTAGGTTCCTCCCAGCCTGCTATCTTATAGATGTAAATCTTGTATGTCTCGACACTCCTCTCCAAACGGGAGTGTGTGACCTAATAGGGCATGGGAGCCTTGGGACCCGGCTTAGGGTAAGTCCCGTGCTCTTTGTCCTGTTGTTTCATAGATATATATCTTATAGGTTTTGACGCTCCTCTCTAGGAAGGGTGTTTGACTTAGAAGGGCGAGGAGGGCCCTAGGACCCGGGCTAGGTTGGGTCCCGGGCTCATCCCAGCCTGCTATCTTATATATGTATGTGTGTGTGTGTGTATATATATATATAACCGAATAGGGAGTGCAAGACCTAATAGGGCATGATATCTGCCTCTTTTCTTTAGATGTAGATCTTATAGGTCTTCACAATTCTCTCAAGGAGGGGTGTCTGATCTAGATGGGCAAGGGAGCCCTGGCACCCGAGCCAGGGCGGGTCTCGGGCTCTCTGCCTTTTTATTTTGTAGATGTAGATCTTATAGGTCTCCACACTCCTCTCAAGGAGGGGGTGTGACCTGAGGAGGAAGGGAGCCATGAGATCCGAGTTAGGTCCCGGGCTTTCTGCCTCGTTATTTTATAGATATAGATTTTGTAAGGGAGCCCTGGGACCTGGGCTAAAGCAAGTCCCGGGGCCCCTGCCCTGACAACGGTTGCTTATGATGATAACTCAGGACGGTTTTTTTCCTTAACGAAGTGGAAATATGACCTCAGTTCTCGGGGAATGGGGGATCCTAGTTCCCATATCACCAACAACATGTTTGAAGTAAAGTACAAAATAAATTTTATTAATAAAAATAGGTTCAAATGATGTACTTAATAGCTCTACTGTTACTGTTTTAAGGGAACAATGGTTTCTACTATCTCCCTTCCAAATATAAAGGATTTTGCCTATTCAATTATATGGATATAAAATCCCTTATATATTTTAAAGCAATTTAATCTTAAATAAGAACGGATATGGGGCTCAAACATTTGGTTCAAACAAGATGCAACTGAAAAGCTCACTCCATTAAATAACATGAAAAATCGAGGAATCAAATTAATTTTTACCTCGAGAAATACATGTGTAATGTTCTGCTTTATCTCAAGGCACTAATTGTCTAATTTACGTTCCTTCAATAAGTGTAATCTCCACAGCAATGTGCAACTCAAGTAAACGAAACAAACACACTATATTTTGATCAAAATGTGTTTCTACAAAAAATGTAGTAACTGGAGAGATTATAGTGAACTAAAAAAATGGTAGGGATATTCGCAAAATAATTGTGCCGTATAAGTAATGGGCTCGGGCTTCCTACTTGGACTGCTCTACTGTACATGGGCCAATTTGTCCGAGAAAGAGGTGAGTCGCAAACGATCGCGTCGCGGCGTTGCACTGCTGGCGGCAACTGGCCTGGCACCTGCCGCTGCATTCCGCAACCCACCGAATTGCCGGCTGATCATTGCGTTCACGTCCCCCGGTGTCATCCACGCTTCCGTGCCGTGCCGTCGATAGAGCGCCCGGTATGCCGGCACCACCGCCGCGGCCGCCGCCTCCCTCACCGCGTCGCCCATCTCATCGTCTGCCGCCAGCCAACTCCGCTGCGTCGCCACCGCTTCCTTAACCGCCGCCTCTGCGCCCTCGCCGCCAACCACCAGCACGTCTCGCCACGCCGAGTGCACGAACGCGTCGACGTGGCGCCTTGTCTCCGCCATCTGCTCCTCTAACCAGTCCTCGCCGACGATGCCCTCCAGCTTGCTGCTGCCGCGCACTTTCTTGCCCACGTAGTGCGTATTGTTCGCCATGAACAGGGACCTCAACGCCGAAGACCGGTACCCCACTGCCATGGCGTCCAGCTTCCGCTGCAAAACGGATACGAGACGGCCAATCGGGTCCGCCGACGACGACGGGGACACCGGCGAGGCGCTGCCGGAGCCGGACGGTAGCGTGCTTTCGCCTTGTTGGTAAATGCGAGCAAGGGTCTCCTCGTAGTCGGCGAGGAGGACGAGGTAATTCATTACGTAGCGGGTGAGCGGGTGCACGGCGCTGCCGGTCACCGCCGCCTTGGACGTCGTCTTCTGGATTGCCTCCTCGAAGCTGATCAGAATACCACGCGCCGCATCGCCGGTGTTCTTAAGAGCGGCGGTGGCGCGGGCGGCGGCCTCCGATTTGTCACCCAGGATGCACGCGATCGCCGGAAGTATCTCGGCGAGGGTGGCATGGACGTCGAGCACGTGGAACAGCCGCTCCGGGGCGCGGCGGGCACGCGTCACGGCGGCCTCGGCGACGGCGAGGAGGTCTGCAGCGTGGTCGCTGGCAATCCCCGCGAACACCTTGTCAGCCAAGGCCGCGTCGGCGGCGAACACGCGGTGGCAGAGCACCCTCTCCCGGGAGAAGGCGAAGTTGAACGCGAATCCCGCAGCGGTGTGCCATGACTGCACCTTGCCGTCCACGTCTTCCCATGTGAGCTTATGGAAATGCGCGTGCTGCGACGGCGCGAAGCCGAGCAGGCGGCACACCGCGGCAGCAAACTCCGCACGGCGGTGCGAGTTGAAGGTGGAGACACACTCCATGCCATACCCGGCGGCCATCATGGCGTCGGCGACTATCCTTATATGCCCCACAACACCAGTGTCGTCCACCACGTCGTGGCCGGAGATGGCGCCGTCGACGGCGTTAGACCTCACGGTCGACAGGAGAAGCTCCAGCTCGAGCTGAAGCCTCCGCATGGCGGCCTCGAGAACCCCCTGCGCGCGGACAAGGCACTCATCGCCACGTTTTTGGTCGACGTCCGACGCGACGAGGAGCATGGCGCGGTGCAACTCAACGGCGGCGCACAGAAACCGACCGGCCTCACGACGGCCGCCGTGAAGGAAAAGAGAGCACTGGCCGTCGTCAGGACGCCACTTGTCGACGAGCGCTGCGACTCCGGCAACCTTCTCTTCGAGGGCCGTGTTGGTGGATCGGCTGCTCCCGGCCACGGCGACGAGCGCCATGATGGATGGACCTTCCATTTTAATGCCACTGTTGCCGCAGCCCGCAGAGTAAGCACGCAGATGCATATATACAGATCGGCTCCTTCCTTTCTGGCCGTCGGCGAGAGGTGTACAAGCGACTCATGAGCGTTTCTTCACGTGTACACACCGGTCTATAGTAAGATCGGGTCCTCCGCTTGTTAATTTTGGACCTTTGCAACTGTATTGACTAGTTCCCGGCCGCCACCTGGTTGAATTAGTTAGGCTGTTACTGTCAAGGAGTACTAGTCTCTCTCTCTCTCTCTCTCTCTCCCCCAAAGACTAGTCGAATGCGTGTGCTTCTCATAGTTGTGCATCGAACTTTTGTTCTTGTCCAAGACAACTGCAAGGGATTGAAAACCTACTGAAGTGGTATAAAAAGTTAATGGCATGATTCTAACCGTATAAAAGCAAATGTATGAAATTAAATTTATTGTCATACAAGCAATCTATCCCACCTGTTATATACTATTATAATATATTATTATAAGAGAGACTGAAAACGAGCCATCCAGTTAATTCAGAAGCGTAGAAATTACCACTTGACTAGAGAAAAAAGAGAAAGATGTACCCTAATAGGGCCATGTTGTATATAATGCTGAAATTATCTATGTTGCATATAAAATAAAAATTGTATATATGCATGGAAAAATAAATAAGAGTTGGGCGCTAGAGTTATCTTACAATTGTACTCGTATAAACGGCGGCGACGGGCTCAGGCAGCGGCGGGAGTGAGAGGCCACATCGGCGGCGGCTCCGACAATGATGACAACAGTGGTGGCATGCAGCGAAGACAATGACGAGCTAGGGTTTCAGCCGAATTTATTTACAAGATTTTTCCTCCGAAATTATATTTGCATGCAGTCGGCATAGGTAACCACATGCGAAAACGAGATTTTTTGCATGCGGTTTTGCTGTCCGCATGGCAAAATATTGATTTTTGCAGACATCTGGGTGCAGGCGGCTGCCTAGCCGCATGCGAAAACCGGTTTCAGTCATCCGAAATAACACTTTTTGTACTAGTGCTCCCTCGACTCCTCGACCATCGTCCCCAATGCTAGCGACATCCCTATCCTCTTTCTCCCTTCCTACAATGGTCTAGGCATGACATAGACTGAAGGCTAGTGAGGGCATGTGGATCGTTGGAATCAGTTAGGTCAGTAAGGAGGGAACCAAGTGTGATGGCAAGGTTGGGTGGTGTCCTTCTTGTCAGAGGTTCCCTATGAAACACCCACAAAATCTAGGGAAAGATTTCAATCCCTAGGTTTTATAACTATCACCCTAGGGATATTTTATTCCCCTTGAATTGCTTTAGCAGCTCTAGGGAACAATTTGAACTCCAGGAACCCGTGGAATTCTAGTAGTGATCATGTAAGGGGTGGACCCAGGATTAGGCCATGACCTGGGCCAACCCATTATAGTTTGGGTTGTGAATATGAATTAAATGGTGGAAAAATAGACTTTATAATGGAGATTGCATCCCAGGCCTCGGGCCATGGCCCGGGCGGCCCGAGGCCTGGCTCTGCCCCTGGTCATGTATGATGAGAAGGAAAAGGAGGCGGCAAGACCAAGGGGGACGAGGTTCAGGCACCAACAAGAAGGTGGAAGTGGTCGGTCTCGATGTGGTGGGTGATCTTGTACTTGAGGTCATTGAGGTTCTTCTTGCAGGCCCTCAAGGTTGTTGTGCGAGCAGTGCTATAAGCCACCGTGCTCCTTATTAACCCACCGCTTCTGCTCGCTGGTGTTGTGTGCAGCTAGGTACATCACTAGCGTCACGGCTGATACTCTGATATCACCCTTGGTACCCAGGTACAAGGGGTTCCAAACCCCTAGTACTTGGGGCTAGCAGGCTTGATACCCAACTATATGTAGGTATTAGGCCTAGTACCCCTGTACAAGCCGATATCCATAGGTACCAAGTGTTTGGTATCGGGTATCAAACCATGTTGATTTGGTACATGTATCAGGTAGCATGTCAATGCTAGGGAGAGGGAGCATATGCTGTCATCGCCTGGCCGACCAGCGAGCCACTTGCCATTGGTGACTCTCATCCCAAACGTCTCGCTTCTTCCATGTTGTTGTTGCCGCCGGTGGGGGCTGGGAGCACATGGGGGTTTCCGCTGCTTCACTCTTTTGCCATGTGTGAGCTTAAAAGTGTGGAGATAGGTGATGGGTGATTAGATTCATAAAGCGTACCGTCCATATAGTATTTCGTGCTAGCAATCCTCTTAAAATATATATAATATATATAGTTACGTACACATAATATAATTGTACCTGTGGAAATATAAGTAAGAGAGATCACCGATATAGTTGTATGCACGTGATATAATTTTATTTCGGAAACATAAGTAAGAGTTGACGATATATAACAATATACAAAATACAATTATATTTATGAAAACATGAGTAGCAGAGTAGGAATATCGTGTATCAACTCTATGTAAACCTAGCTCTGTATAAAATTGTGCGGGAAAACGTACATAGTAATTTTATTTAATTGCACCAACCAGAATTCACAATTGAGTCACTAGCACCATGTCGAGTGATACACACCAATTAGTTCATTAAAATAATAACATCAAAGATGAACAATTTATAATAACTTCAACGCTGTATTCTCCACTCATCGTCGTCATGACGGAGTCAAGCTTGATGGTGACACACGTTGTTGGAACATGAATAATTTGAAATTATATATTTTTTTTAGACAAGTCAGCTGACTCTTTAGCAAGTTTGACCTTGTGTTAGAGCTAGTATTGTTTCTTTCTTTCCAGTTAGCATCTGGTCTCGGCTGCGCTAGTTCACACAGTCAAACTTCACAGAGAACACAGAAAACTGAAGGCTCAGGAGTCGAGCCAGCAGCCCAGCACAGCTAGCTATACTGCTGTAGTGGTTTGTTAACTCCCAACTCTGAAGCCTAGTCAAACTATACTTCTTTTTAACGCAACATCTTTTGACAATTAACTGACTTAGTAAAACAGTATTTTCTCCGTTTATAGAGCATCCTTCAAAATTCAAACTCGGTAACATTTAATTAATAATTATAATAATAATATCATGCTGAGTATTATACATTTTATATTATTAGATTCACATTTTAAAATACATTCATGCGATACTAATTTTATATTTACTAATAATATAACACGAAATAAACTAATAGTTAAAATATGTTATTGAAAACTGAGTAATTTAGGACGGAGGAAGTATTTAGTTAGTCGCGTTGATTAACCACTTTTCAGTAACGCAAGTAAGCAAACAAAACTTAACTTACTACTAGTAAATGACTAAATTATCTAGCCTCCATGCCACAACTAGATGGGGAGTTTGTCCGAAATTGCTAATCAACAGCCAGTCGCACGCACCCCTTCTCACGCGACTGGACACATGTCGCGCGTGCAGTGGGGAGCAGCGGACGAGCGCGTCACGCGGGTGAGGAGTGGTTTTTTTTCCTGTCTTTTTGTTTTTTTGGGTTTCTTTCCATCTCGTGCCTACACGCATGAATCGCAACATGCAGGTCTAGCCTAAGCAAGCATGCAGCCATAAAAAACTTTCTGTTGAAGATTTAAAACTTCCTTGATCTTTAAGTACTCAGGCCATAAACAAACTTTTGGGCATCATGTGATTTTAGTTTTACGTGTATAAACTTTCCATATACAACGAATTAAAAAAACTTTAAAAGATAAGATATTTTTGTAAACTCTTTGACCCTAAACTATGGCCCAAGCCCAAGGAGATCGAACAAGCTCAACTTGCATATGGAGAATTTTTTTTATTTTTAATTTTTGTTATTAAAAGTTTTGCAAAAACAATTTTTAGTTTGAAAGATCTACAAAAGTAGTCTCCCGCCGCCCTCTTAGAGGGCGATTATTAAAAATCGCCCAACCAACGGGCGGTTTTTGTGCGTGGCAGACGGCCGTTGGCTCTCTGCCGACGGCCGTCTGCACATTTTGCAGGCGGCCCCCTAACCGCCAACCTAGAGGGCGGTTTTTACTGTGCTGGGGGCCGCCTGCAAAATGGCGGCGGGGGGGGGGGGCGGGAATTTTGCAGGCGGCCCCCTTGCCGCCCTTTGGAAGGGCGGTTTTTAACCCTCCACTGAGATTAGGGTTTCCATACGTTTTATTATACTTGTTATCGAAATATTCGGTAAAAAATTTTAGTAATCCATCGACTTGAAAACTAATAAAAGAGGTGTAATGATTATAAATTTCTTTGATGTAAACTATGATATTTGGATGAATAAAAGTAGGTAACACGCACTGTGAGAAGAGAAAAATCAGGTATATTTTATAAAGGTAAAGACTAGGTGAAATTGTCGATCGAGGATGTGGTGTGTGATTTTGAAGCATTAGGTTAATGATCTTGTAGAAACAAGAAGAGTATGTAAAATTTAGTAAGTACCGGATGATATATTGTTAGGTATTTGTACTGCGTACAATTGTAAGGAAAGGATCGTTACGGGGCAGCAAAGAACCATGTTAATATATCTGATATTTTTTATTTGTACGCATGCAATACACCATCATAATTAAACATCGCAATGATAAGGTAGGAAAAAAGTGCGATGGATACACGATACAAATTTGTCGCTCAGAGTGGAGATTGCGTCATCCTACTAGCCCCTTCTATCTGAGTCAATATGCATTGCATTTTCATGGTCCTTCAATCGTTGGTACTCTCTTTCTGTTTCAGAATCTGTTATCTGTTGGCCATGATAGGATGGAGTAACAATGTCGATCCACTGAGTAAATCGACACATCCTTGGATTGCCCTATGAAATTATTGCAATTAGTGAGTAAGGGTAGAAATATTGTGCAAATCGAAGGGCAATTTGGAAAAAGTTAGACATACAACGAAATCGTTGTCTACATTGGGGCAGACAAAATATCTCCTGCCAAATGTTTGTTCTGCAAAGGAG
Organism: Oryza punctata; assembly: GCA_000573905.2. NCBI lineage: Eukaryota > Viridiplantae > Streptophyta > Magnoliopsida > Poales > Poaceae > Oryza > Oryza punctata. Next base: position 21,328,580 of record CM002490.2, on the reverse strand, counting down.
GTAGCAACCTGGCAGCGATCTCGACAACCACACTTGGGACGCCCCGACCATTTAGGTAACCCTAATGGATTGTTCCTCCAATCTAAGCTTGCAATTTGTACCCGACGTTCGTACTCCATCCAAGCATGAATGAATTGTGTGGTGGGTTCAGGTTGTGTTATCGGCCCGCCGTTGGAAGTAACTCTGGCCGTGTCGATCCATTGTATGAATTGACATTTCCTTACATCCTCCTACGTACACACATTATGGGGATATATAAGGCCATGATAAGAGTGATGCGCGATGAAAAGAAAAATTGCACTTACGACAAAGTCATCATCGATAATGTTTGGACACGCGAAGCATCTTTGTCCGCGAGTTCGGTGCCTTACGGACCGTATGACCTGACAACGGTCACCACAATGACACTCTGGACGTTCACGCCATGTCGGGAGTCCCAGGGGATTGACCCGCCAATGTAAAGTTTCAGCAACAATTCGGCGTTCATATTCATCCTTCCGTCGTAGGTACTCCGATCTTGTTTCACTACGTGGGTATGGACGTGTTCCATCCGATCGTGGGTTCTCCATGTCTACCCACTCAATGAAGTTGCACAGTGTAGAATATGACTGCAAAATATGTTACGATTATGTACAGATTAGTTAGTGTTCTATCTAGTGGAACTGCGAGTAGACGAACCATACCTAATCAACGTTAGCGCATTGGAAGAATCTCCTGCCTCGAGTTTGTGCCATGATGGATGACTTCAGTATGCATCCATCCCCACAATCGCACAAAGGACGGTCACACCATGGGGGAAACCAACCGGCGAAAGGATCGCTTCGCCAGTTCAGACGCTCAAGAAATGGTGGTTCCATTACGGGAATTTGTGCGATAGGTGGAAGAGCTGGTATGGACGGGTTGCCCTCGACTGGTCAATTATATAGCCCCTCACGTAGTGCAATATATCTGCACCTAAAAAAAGTTGTATAGTTCAATCGATGTGACAAGACGAGCATGCACCAACTCGTCTCACTTTATGACAGTATGCAGCGCCGAAAGTTGATCGTGACAATTCGTGTTGTGGTGGACTGTGCGCTTTAGTGGAACTGACAGTACCGTGTTGCGCCGAAAGTGTGTTGTCGTACGCATAATTTATTGTACCATGGTACGAACGATAAGGACGATAAAAGGGAGAGAACCAAATGGAGTAGTAAAACCAATAGTAGTACTGATTAACAGGTACAAAAGGCAAAAGACAAGTAAATCACAAGTAATAAAGTGGTAGTACACTACTGACGAGGCCTCTTGCCCCTGTCCCTCCTACCCTGCGCTCTAACGTGTCCCTGAGAGTACGTTAGCCGGTCCGGTGGAACGGCACGGCCTACTCTCCCCGCCTGAGCTGGTGTGACATCCGGCTGCTCCTGGGTATGCGCCTCTGGAGCTCCTCCAAGCTGAGAGGAACCTAGTATGTCCTGGTCCTGCCCTCCCTCCAAGTCGTCGTCGTAGAAATGGCCAGTAGGACCTGACCCACCGGCGTGAGAGGAGGAGGCACCTGTACCGAAGATCCCTGCGTGAAACCCTGTAGAAGAATGACCATCATTTTCATATAGGTATTTACTAGTACTAACAAAGATTACATTACCGTGTGGCCAAGGGATCGACGATCTGGTGGAAGAGCTGGCGAAGGCACCAGAAGTGTCGGTGAACGCGCCCGTCGTGCCGGCGAACGCTGCGGCCGAGCCTGCGAACGCGCCGGACGTGCCTCGGAATGCGGAGGTCGTGCCTGCGAAGCCCGTGTCGAAGCCGGCGAACCCGCCTGAAGGCATACGAGGTCCTGCGACGATGGAATGTTAGATCACGATGTAGTTATGTCTTTCTACAAAATCAAGAACATAATAGAACTAACCTCTTGTGGGAGCAGTACCATGTGAACCCCCCACTGTAGGTCGTGTGGGACCGCCCGCAGAGGCGCGTGGACGTGGCTGTACAGGACCACATGGAGGAACGACGGCGAGTGCGCTGCGACAGGAGAAGACGCTCATGACCGAGCGCATCTTGCCCCTCATCCGGTCGAAGACGGCCCTCTGCTCAGGCTCAGTCAAGTACAAGCCTGCGTCCAACCTCAGTGCAATGGCATTCATATCTGCATTGATAGCCCGTGCGGCATCGGCCTATTCAACGTGAAAGTAAAAAGTGCAGTTCATGTCACTAACGGCATAAGACAAATTAAAGAATTGAAGAAAGTTATACAATGGCGACGTACCCCCATGAAGTAGTCTCGGTCACGGTGCGTGGGATACACGTCCGTCACAGCGGGAAGGTGCGGCTCAGGGACGGCAGGAGTGAATGTGACACGCGCACGGGTGCGAGGTAGGTACCAGCGGAGGTAGTCACGGTAGTGCTCCTCAGTGTGGACGAAAAGCTCATCGACCACCTCTTCTGTAGCAATCACCCAGTCATCAATGTAGTGTTGTACCCGGGGAGCCCAAAGTGCGCCTGCTTGCTGTCCTCGTCGAGTCAACCTGTCGAGAAAGGTAAATTTTACGGCTCGATGAGTTAAGTAAAACATTGCAATTTTAAATATTACTGTTGGCACTCACGAGTGGTCTCCGTGCGGTACGGGGGGGGTTCATGTTGCCCGGGAAACCCTGCCGCAAACCAAACTGTCTCAGCACACGCTGCGGGCAGTGAGGCTCGACGCAGATGTCGAACACCAGAGGCACCGTCGTCAGCCAGTAAGCCTGGTCGCGGGTGCACAACGACGAGAGTCCTAACGGTGCTCTCGCAGCAACGGCCTCAGCTCTGTAAGGCTCCCAGATGACGTCGTTCGGCTGGAGACGGTCGAACTCGAACACGAACTCCGGGTAACTACGTCTGACCTGGACGTGAGCGTACCGACGCTGCAACATACGGAAGATCAGATTGTAACATCACATTGAGACATGTTATGTGCTTACAAGAAAGTAGTATGTAAAGTAAACGATTCAAATAGTTTGGTTTACACGTACCGTACGTCGACACCAGTACGTCCCCATGGTGGGTCCGTCCTCTGGCCACTGCGCGCTGGGAGCAACTCCGAAGGGTGCGGGGTCTACCACAGGTCGTCCTATGGCAAACCTCTCAGCGGCCCATAGCTGAACCAACATAGGGCAGCCAGGGAAGATCGCTCCCGCGTCGGTCTTCCTGCACGACTCACACAGCGCACGGTACGTGGCCGCTAGCACGGCAGATCCCCAACTCCACTGGGGCACCTCCTCTGGCTCAGAATCCGCGATGGACCGTGCGTAGTGGACCAGACGGAAGTCGACTGCGTGCCCGTGTGTGTTGGTGAACATCACCCAACCGAAAAGCCAAAGCAAGTACGCCTCAAGGGTGCGTCGTACCGAGTACTCATCGGCGTCAGGGTCCAGCTGGTCCATCTGCAATTAATAATCAAATGGTAGTATAAACCGATATGTTAATTGCTAAATCCTATAGAAATGTACTACTCGTGTACTTACAGTGAACTGAAGCAGCCAAGCCTTGGTAGGCCCGACGGTAGTGTACGCTGGAAGGGGGTTGGGCCCTCCTAAACCTGGACGGCGCATCACGTGCGAGAAGCGCGCGGTGATATCCTCCTTCCACCCAGCACCACCATCGACGGGACCTACGGGGTCTCCAGCGAGTGGTAGCCCAAGTAAGAAGGACACGTCCTGCAGTGTCGGAGCCATCTCCCCACACGGAAGATGGAACGTGTGCGTCTCCGGTCTCCAGCGGTCCACAAGAGCAGCAAGGAGTGACCGATCCACATCCCACCGCTTCGCCGGGTCACGCTCGTCCGCTCCCGCATCGACAAGCCTACAAAGCGGAAGAAGGCCTGCCGCACGCAACCTGCATAGATTACATTGTAAGCATTAGTACAGAACCAGATATCGTACATACGCCTAAATAATAATCGCCAACAAATATTTACATAGACGTACCAAGGAATGTGCCGTGGGTCGATACGCAACAACTCTCGTCCCGTACGTGGACGGAAGGTGCTAAGCTGTGCACCCTGGACTGCAGACAGCCACGAGCGGTGGTTCCTGTCAATCCCCCGGTCGAACAGCTCCGGTGTGTCGTCCGCCATACCTGCATCATAAATAATTATCGGAAAGAAAGAAATTATTATTTCAAAATACCTTACAACAGTTCATAACTACATAACTTACAATTATTAACAAATATGTGAAAACATATATTCTGTGACAGTACAAAATATTTCGGCTTCAAAATAACTGCAAATACACAATACGAGTACCAGTTACGAGAACTGCAACATAAAAATGCAAATACCACTGTCGCCAGTCCGAATACACACTGCAATTACAATAATATTGTACTAACGCATTACAGCAACCTGAATTGAAATGTGACGGCAGAAGTACATACTCCGAACACTACAGATAACACACGAGCAGTCTAATTCGTAACTCGATAGCTATGTTACACCATGGAATCGCCTGGCACTCGAGAACGCCTTGGCCGTGGATGCCTGCTTGTTGTTCCTTCCCCTGGTGGTCGCCTTCCATCACTTCCCTGTCCAGACGGGCTAGCATCAGCGCCGCTAGGAACTTCTGCATCCTTCGGGCATTTCTTGTACGTATGGCCACGCTCGTCGCACCTGCTGCAGCGTAGAGTCCTCCCACCTGCCTCGGACTCATCCATGTCGTTCCTGATGCGTCTTGTCTTACGCCGACCCTTCTTCACCCTTAGCTTGGATGGATCAGGAACGTAAAGAACTTGGGGCCTCAGAGTTGTGTACGTCCCAGAGATGCCGAAGCCATATATCTCCTCACTCCATGTATGAAAGATTGCTTCTTTCCTAAAATAATGTGATACGTACACATCGGGACATATGCCACAATCACCGGCTGCGGCAAGTACGTGTGAGCATGGCAGGTGTCGAAGCTTAGGCTTCATACAACTACAGCTACATCCACCATCCGCCTTCAGGACACATTCCTGCACTGCTTGCTTACGATAGATGCCACGCCTGCTCCTATCAACAAACATTACTTCGTACCGATGAACTTGTGTGCCTTGAGCAACAACTCTATGCCTCCGTGCCTTTTTGATTTTATCTTCCATGTACTTAGTCACGACGTGGCCAAATACTACATTGTTATTACTCATTGATGGACCAATTTTCTGGTAACGATCCCTGAAGTATGCCTGTGTGCCGTGAAGGATGAATTCAACAATAGCAACCAATGGAAGTACCCGAACTCCGCGCATTACCCAATTGTATACCTCAGCCAAATTAGTTGTCATTATGCCATACCGAGATCCATCAGTGTCGTACAACAATGACCACTTCTCCTTAGGTTCATTCTCAATCCAATGTGTGAAACATCTGATGGATGACCCCGACCTCCTTCTCATTGTCGGTGGGTCGTTATGTAAAGCACCAAGAGGTATTGGAGTCTCGTCACCTTCAACTTGTGATCGGCGAGATTGCTCGTCAGTTTGCTTCGTTGTCAACTCATCCAACCTTCTCCACAGCTCATTAAATTTTTTCTCTTGATTTTGAGAACACAGCCTCTTGAAAAGATCCATAAGATGCTTGTTCTTGAATTGCTTGTAGAAGTTAGCACCCATGTGACGCATGCACCACCGACTCCGAACATCATGCCACTTTGCTGGTAGTCCCTTCTCATCCCAACCATTCTGCAAGTAGTCAATAGCCCGCAACATGCCGGCATGACGGTCATGTATAAGGCAAACATTGGGTCTCATACGTACAACTGCTATGCGCACTCTCTCTAGGAACCAGTACCAGCTTTCAGTGTTCTCACTCTCTACAAATGCAAAAGCCATAGGTAAAACCTGATTGTTACCATCACACCCAATTGCTGTCAATATCTGACCACGGTATTTACCAGTTAAAAAAGTTCCATCTATGCATAGAACAGGTCGACAGTGCACAAAAGCGTTTATGCAAGCACCCAATGAGAAAAAGGCTCTTTGCAACACCATCTTCGTTGGATCATTAGCCAATGGAAATGTGTGGAGGTCATAGTAAGTATTACTATTCCTCTGGGCAATGGTTGATAACAGACGAGGCAAATTATCATACGATGCTTCAAATGTTCCATACCTCATCTCAAGAATTTTTTGTTTAGCTCTCCAGGCCTTCGCATAGCTTATCGTGTACTTGAATTTGTTTTCAATGTGGCTGATAATAGATCTTGGTTCAAAGCCAATGTTAGAAACAACACTACCGTACATCTCACTTGCCACGAAAGCTGATGTGATATTCCGGTGATACTTTTCCACCCCTTGTAAATAGCACTGGTGCTCGGTCACAATGCTAACTTTCCAATAATCATTCCATTTCCCCTTATATGCATGCACACGCCAGGGACAATCTTCCTTCATGCACCTCACTTCATACACATAGTTCGTTGATTTGACCACCCTAAACTCTCTCTGCAAGGAAACTGCCCAATGCTTGACCGCCTCCTTCATCTCATCCTTATGAGCATACCTAGCACCCTCAATTACCTCGTTCTCCTTATATTCCCACGGTACATGATGACCCTCTGAGATAACTAGTCCAGAGAAATCCTCGTTGGTCCAATCAGTGGACATTACATCACCTTCCTCATCGGATGATGCGTCGCCCTCCGCTTGCTCATTATCCGAATCTTCCCTCTCCATTTCATCAACGATTGTATGGACCCTCTCCCCCTCATCCGCCATGCCCATGGCCTGCTGTACCCTTGTTTGGTTTTGCTCACTTTGCATCGATGGTCCAACGACATCACCCGCATTGCTAGGACCCTCGACATCATCGGTTCTCACTGAAACATTTGCATCTTTTTCCTGCACCGACACAAATATAACAAGGGGCCATGACCGTTCAAAAGCCATCTCCACATAACGTCTCCATACAACAGTACTATCCATCGGCATTAGTTCCCAAAAATAACCTTCTGTTGCACGACTCACTACAACAGATATTGACATTGTGTACACTTCTTGGTCTATTCTAAAACCTCTCAACAACCAACTATAAATTGACTGAAATGTTCTCTCTGCAGGCCTGTCGATGCCCTTAGATGTCATTACAAAATCTGACAAATCAACACCTTCTGGACCAAATCTAAGATTCCCTTCACCGTGAACTATATGAAATAGGACCTTACTTGACATTGTGCCTGATTAAAAAAATAACTATGTTAACTATGTTCATCCCGTACTGATAAGATCTAACATCATGTTCATCGGTACTCCGCACTAATTTACAATTTCTCCAATAATGTTCTGTGTCCTATGTCCACAGTTCTACAAATAGATGGCGTGCTTCAAATCGAACTAAACTACATTTTTCAATTTACACTATGGCCTAAGTCTCAAATCCTACTAAAATCTACTATATTCTACATCTACACAAAAGTGTTGTCTTCTATAGATCTACTAAAAATTAACGAACTACAACTGCAATTGACCCTAAATTAACAACACATTGTAATGTGATGTATTTACCTGTGATGAACTCCGCAAACCAGCAGGGCTTCGCCGCTTTCCTTCTGCTCCCCCTCACCCCTCCCTCTTTCTTTTTTTCTGGAATTTCGAGTGATTATAATGCGAATTTCAGGGAGGGGAAGGTTCTTATAATGGTGGGGTTAAAAACCGCCCTTCCAAAGGGCGGCAAGGGGGCCGCCTGCAAAATTCCAGGCCCCCCCGCCGCCCTTTTGCAGGCGGCCCCCCAGCACAGTAAAAACCGCCCTCTAGGTTGGCGGTTAGGGGGCCGCCTGCAAAATGTGCAGACGGCCGTCGGCAGAGAGCCAACGGCCGTCTGCCACGTCACAAAAACCGCCCTTTGGTTGGGCGATTTTTAATAATCGCCCTCTAAGAGGGCGGCGGGAGACTACTTTTGTAGAACTTTCAAACTAAAAATTATTTTTGCAAAACTTTTAATAACAAAAAATAAAAATAAAAAAAATTCTGCATATGGATGGGTCATGGGTCATGTGTATAGGATAAATCCATACAATTTGCGCACAACTTGCATGATCGTCACATATACTCTTGAAAACTCGTGATGTCCGACTCGCCCGTCAGTGGGAAGTGCGAACGTGCTCGCGTGCACTAGGTGCGTTTGCGGGGCATTTTTTTAGCACTACCTATTAATTTCACTAGTACAGAACTTCTTATCCATAACGACTTGCCGTATCAAGGGTTTACAGGTCGTCACAGTGTCGTTATCTCAGACGAGCCTAAATAAAAGCCGTTAAAAATATACTCGTACAGACATAATCTATACGCATGTACCTAAAGCCCGTCACCGACAACACATATCTGTGACGGGCTTATGTTTAGGACCGATTGAGAGTTATCTTTGTAATCTTTATCGGGCCCTAATCAAACGCCTGTCACCGATGAGACTCATCGGTAATGGGCACCAAATAAGACTCGATTGAGATTATGTTAAGGTCCATCACCGATGTCTGTTATTGGTGACGGGCTCGGTGTTATGCCTGATTGAGAAAACAGAGTGCCCATCACCGATGTTCGTTCATTGGCCGTTACTGATATCTATTGCACACTATAAATACTCCCCCTAGGGAATGGTTATCCCACTGTTTACAATTTTGGTGGTAGGTTGAAGGGGTTGATTTTGTGTTTTTTTTCCAAGAAAAACAGGAAATTCATAAAAGTAAGTGAAAAATACTAATCAATACCCATTAATTTAGTAATACTTATCTTACAAAATGTTTCTCTAATATTTTGTTCACTTTTGCAGCGATGGATCGAAGTTGGATGTATAGAAAAACTGTGCGACGTCATAGCAAAGAGTATAGAAATGACGTATTAAATTTTACAAACGCCGCGGAGGAAGATAGGAAAAGAAGAAACAACGATTACATGTGTTGTCCTTGTGCAGATTGCAAAAATGAGAATATGTTTGATAGCAGAGTGGACGTGCATGCCCAGAGAGAAGAAACGATGGTATGCTAAAACACCATACTGATTCTATTAAATGGAGATAGTTTACATGGGTCATAGGAGATAGCTCCCGCTACGTCACGCATTTAGAAGAAAGAAGAAAATTTTCAACGGTACGAGAGAACTTCAGCTTGCTCCCAAGGATTTGTCCAGAGATGAGGTCCACAATATGGTCAAGGATGTAACTAATGAGTTAGGGAAGAAAAGAAAACGTAGTAAGGCAAATGACAAGGGTATGTGGAAGAAAAAATTGATATTTTGGTGACTACCTTACTAGAAAGATATTGAGGTCCGTCATTGCATTGATCTGATGCACGTAGAAAAGAATGTGTGCGAGAGTTTATTCGAGCTACTGTTGAACATTCCTGGAAAGACAAAGGACGAGTTGAACGCATGCCTAGATCTAAAGGAGATGAACATTCGACATGAACTCATGCCTGTAACAGATGCATAGATACAGAGACAGGAAGAGTGTACCTCCCTCCAGTTTGCCATACCCTATCGAAGGATGAGAAGGTCGCAATGTTAACCTGCTTGAAAGATATTAAAGTTCTATCGGGCTATTCAACAAGGATAAGTAAGTATGTTTCATTGGATGATCTAAAATTGGTTGGAATGAAGTCTCACGATTGTCACGTGCTAATCACCCAGCTATTACCAGTTGCTATAAGAAGTATTCTTCCACCCAAAGTCCGCCACACGATCATGCGTCTGTGTGCCTTCTTCAATGCAATCGGTCAAAAGGTTATAGATCCCGAGGATCTTGATGAGTTGCAGGCAGATATTATCAAAACCCTCTGTCACTTGGAGATGTATCTTCCACTGTCTTTCCTCGATATCATGGTTCATCTCCCTGTTCATCTGGTGAAGCAAACAAAAATATGTGGCCCAGCTTTCTAAGAGAAAGTATCCATTCGAGAGGTACATGGGAGTTCTTAAGTCGTACGTTCGAAATAGAGCAAAACCGGAGGGAAGTGTCATTGAAGGGTACATGACAGAGGAGGTTATTGAGTTCTACGTCGACTACATGTCCGAGACTGACCCTATCGGAGTTCCAGCTTCTCATCACGAAGGAAGGTTGTTAGGTGTTGGCACAATACGCAGAAAAAAATTGTGCCAGATCAAGCCTCGTATGCCCAAGCTCATTTCTCTGTGCTGCAACATATGGCAGAAGTTATCCCATATTTTGAGGAGCATTTAGCGAAGGTCCGACAGGAGAACATGGGTCGATCAGATATGTGGATCAACAGAGAACATAACACTCGCTTCAACGAATGGTTCAAGAATCGTATTGCACGGTCGACCGATGGCCCAAATGAGACAATACAGAGGTTGGTGGCGGGACCATGTTGGGATTTTGACACATGGCAAGGAGACGATATTAATGGATACACATTTTACACCGTCAAAAAAGATGACAAAAGCACAGTGCAAAACAGTGGAGTCCGCATAGATGCATATCAGTATCAAGTTGGATCGAACACATACTACGGCCGCATAGAGTAGATCTGGGAGCTAAACTACGTGAAGTTCAAAGTTCCTTTGTTTCGTTGCAGTTGGGTGAATATCCGCACTAGTGTCAAAGTAGACAAGGAAGGTTTCACTTTAGTGGATCTAGCTATGGTTGGATACACCAACGAACCATTCATACTTGTGAAGCAGGTCGAGCAGATTTTCTACATAAAAGACCCTGCAAACAAGAAACTGCACGTCGCTAGGGATGGCAAGCGAAGAATTGTTGGGGTTGACAATGTTGTCGATGAAGGAGAATACAACCAGAATCTTCATGTAGGACCTCACATAGACCTTGACGATGACCCCGAAGAGGATGTGGCATATGCCCGTTAAGATCATACGAAAGGCATATCCTTGTAACTAACAACTTTGTATTAATGTAATCTGCAATTTCTTATCATTAATGGATGATAAGCATATGTTTCATGCCATTCCAGTAACTTAAACATCTTGATACTACTTCCATGTCTCAATGTATGAAAGCAATTTTAAACTATTTAAATAGGGCTTTTGTTAATTATACATGATTTCTAAAAGTTAATAGTAATTTTAAACTATTTAAATAGGGCATTTGTTAATTATACGTGATTTTTAAAATGTAATAACAAATTTAAACTATTTAAATAGGTCATTTGTTAATTATACATGGTTTTTAAAAGTTAATAGCAATTTTAAACTATTTAAATAGGGCATTTGTTAATTATACATGATTTTTAAAATGTAATAGCAATTTTAAACTATCTAAATAGGTCATTTGTTAATTATACATGATTTTTAAAAGTTAATAGCAATTTAAACTATCTAAAAAGGGCATATGATAATTATATATGAGATGAGCGCATCTCAATCAGCCATAATCTTAAGCCCGTCACGGATGAGCGCATCTCAATCGGGCTTAAGCTTAAGCCCGTTACGAATAAGGGCATCTCAATCGGGCATAAGCTTAAGCCTATCACGGATGAGAGCTCAATCGGGCATAAGTTTACCAGTCATGAATGACTGTCATCCGTGACGGCCCTAGAATTGAAACCCGTTACGGATGTGGTTTGACCACATTAAGACTAGGGTTCTTTTCACTCAGATCTAAAATTTCTAAGTCCTTAGCCCGTTGCCACCGCCGCCTCATCCTTAGCACTGCCGCCGTTGACCTCCTCACTGCGTCCGGATCGACACCATCCCGACCACCGCCCTAGATCTCCACCGAGCCCGTCGGCCGCCGCACTCGTCATCATCGTCACCGAGCCCGGCCACCGCCTCCTCAACCTTCCCCGCGCACGGCCGCCACCCTCGACCTCCTCCGAGCCCAGCGCCGCCATCCCCAAGACTGGCGCCGCACGTCGGGCGCCGTTGTACCGAGCCCGGCGCCTCCACCGCGCCGTCGACCTCCTCATCGAGCCCGACACCGTCCTCCATACCTCCTACGAGCTCGGCCACTGTCACCACCGACCTCCTCCACGCCGAGCCCGACCATCGCCCTCCTCCACACCGGTTAGTCCGATCTTTATGTGTGATTTATGATGAATATGTGATGTTTATGTGCAAATGGACTTGTGATATGAATTTAGATAGAGATGCATTTGTGATGAATTTAGCTACAGATGTTTCACAGTGATGAATTTGTGGATATATGTGGATATTTGTGGAGTTGTGATGAATTTAGTTAGAGGTGCATTTTTATATATGTTGGTTTTTATATATGTGAGATGTGCACTTTAGTTTATTTATGTGAGATGTGCACTTTAGTTTATTTATGTGAGATGTGCAATTTTGTTTATTTATGTGAGATGTGTATTTTTATATATGGATGATGGATGATGGATTTTAGTATAGATAGTACCTAGGTTATCAAATCATCACAGAATACGAGGTGCTTAGGGTTCCAAGTTGGTTTGATCGAGTTAGTGCATTCACGGAACCGATGAAGATACCTTGGGACTCCCAGTACCTCATATTCTGTTATTTTGTGATAACTTTAGGCATTTTAGGGTATTTTAGGGTATTTAGGGTACGTTTGTGGTAACTTAGAGTATTTTAATGAATTTTTAGGGTAATTTAGATATACATGTGACTAAGTGATATAATTTAGGGTATTTTGTATACTTTTAGTGACATAGTAATACTTGTTTTTACTTTTTGTCGTATACTAGTTATTTAGAAAATGTCTGAGTAAGGCGAACCCACGTCACAGAATACTAGTGGGACCACATTGACCCGGAACCCTAGGACCCAAAATAGGATTCCCAACGAAAGATAAACCATAACAGAGGTCGACGCTCTAGGATTCCTGGTGGCTCCTGCCAAAGCTGTTAAGAAGTTCAAATCGATATGCGGGGTGCTAGGGAGACGACACTTCACCATTTTGGTTAACCACATTGATTGTGTCCCACAGGCAGAAAAGGATGAAGCTTGGAAGCAGTTCAAGCTTAGCTTCGATTACCCTGAAGAGGATGAGGAAAGACTCAAGAATCGTGCTATCCAAAATATGAGTAACTGTTGGAAAAATTTCAAGACAATGCTGGTCGGCGAGTATGTCCTCAACCCCGTTTAGCCAACACTATATAGGAAGTACCCGTTTATCACTGAGCTCGTGTGGGAGCAGTTTCATGCTGCCAAATCAACCCCTGAGTCTCCAGCAAAAAGAGAGGCCTATAGGGGGCTGCAGGCAAGAAACCTTCACCCGCACCGGCTTGGCACCGGAGGATACAACGGGAAGCAAGAGGAATGGCAGAGAGAGGATGACGTTGTTGCGGAGTCTAACAACCCACCTCCATTTGCTCATATCCTAGACAACCGGGCAAGGAATTGGGCAAGGGCAAGGGGCAAGAAGAACAACGATGGAATAATTACGTTCCCAAATTCTGAAGATCAACAAGTGTACCAGAAAATAGTAAGTTCAACATTTCGAATATGTTTAATTTACTGCATATTGTAGTCTTGAATTAATCCGACCTTAACTGTACCGCAGATCAATATTACTAGCGAGAGATAGTCCTCGCAAGAGGTCTGCTCACAAAGACGCGAGGATGACATCCTCACGAAAGCGTTGGGAACCGAAGAACACCGCGGACGAACAAGGGGCCTTGGCGCCAATACTCCATGGAAGCTTGGGTTTCCCCAATACGCGTGGCAATACAAGAAGAACAAGCTGACAAAGGTAGAGATAGAAGCACGCCTCAAGGATTAGCTTAGGGAGCAGATCAGAGCCGAGCTGAGCTCTGAATTCGATGAGAAGTTGGAACGATGGAGGCACGCATCAGGGGTGAGCTCCAGCAACAAAACACCGACCCCATCGCCGCTCGTAGAGTAGATGCGAGCCCCACGCATAGGCGTAGCAGTTGCGCATCAACTGAGGCGGCGGAAGAACGACCACCAGTCCCTACCGTAGTCGACCACATAACGGTAAAACCAACAAACAATGCATATGTTGTCTTAACACATCCATATATTATGTTCTAATAAAGAACATGGATGAATCTATCGCAGGGACCCACAAAGTGCACACTTATCGTTAGGGTGACACCAACATTTACAGTTCCTGCCACCGAGGGTCTTGCGTTCAAGCCTACGACGGAAACCCAAGTACATGGGGCGCAACTGATGATCGGGCATGCTAAAGTTTAAGTGGACTTAGGCAAGCCCGAATGGGTCAGCTTCACTCTGCCCCATCCACCAAATGACGAGGTTTTGACCCTAGGAGTTGCACGTGGGACCTTTATCCAATGGTCGAAGGGCCTCATTGATATCAATATGGTTCCTAGGTCAAATATTGCTGGACCAAGTACTCGTCAGCCGTCAAGACCCACACCAACTCTCATATCTGCCCCTCCTGCTATTGAAGAAGATGAATGTCTCCACTTGCAACATGATACATATTTTGGGGACGAGGGTTTGGAGGTCGATAGCAGGGCGCACTATCCCCTTTCTGCCAAAAAGAGCAAGAAGGCACAATCTTCTCCACCACAGCATGAAACACGTAAAAATACTACTGGAAGTGGGAGAGGAAAGCTGCAATAGTCGCTCCAAAGAAGCTAGTTCTGGGCAAGGCACCAGCTCATCCTGCGGCTCTGACCATCTTCACTTTAGGCATGCCATTGGTTGGAGATGACACTTTATCCAAGATGGGCCCTGATTGCAAGGAGTTGCACGGGTACTACATGGAGAACTCCAACACAAAGAGGAAGCATAGAGAGACCTCCATGACAAGCCATCACGATAGACAACCACTTCTCGGGCCAGAAGTCTTTATTGCCGTAGACTTTTCAGATCTATGGGACCTCTACAGGCTGTGAGAGGTGGACACCAATCTCCTTAAGTTCTACTCCTTGTAAGTATTGTTGCGTATAAATTATGGTAATAGCATTCCATATATTATGCTTATACGGGTCTTTGTCTTGCTTGTATGTTAACTTGGAAGCATATTTATAGACATGCACCCCATGTTGCCTTACTCGATCCAGCTATCGTCAACGTGACAAATCTGAGTAGTGATTGAGAAAATATGGCAGAATATATCAACGATTGCTTATGGGCCTGTCAGGACAAAGAGTTCATTATGTGTGCCTATAATCAACAGTAAGTGTGTACCCTAATTAAATGCAAATCCATGATGCGTATAGCTTTAGTATTTAACTTGCAATATATTAATGCCGCAGGAGCCATTGGATTCTTCTGGTCTTAGTGCCGAAGTGGTGTTTGGTATACTACCTTAACTCCAGAATTGATAAGAAGTAATACGATTGGTCCATGATCGAAGCTACCTTAAACGATGCATGGGACCGATACGTGAAAAAAGGCGGGAGGCATAAGGCAGGGCAACCCACACTCGGTCAAAAAAGACTTCCCAATACGCCAACAAGTTAGTGACCAGTGTGGGTTCCACGTCTGCCATAACATGAGGACCTTTGCAGACAAGGTGATATTGCTTAACCTTGAGGTTTGTGCTTCAATTGTATAAACGCCTATATATGCTAAGTACTTAGAAGTATATACATATATACTAACTTGGCGCCTCACATGCATGAAAAACTTTCCTACATCCCGGAACACAACTTCGAAGTCATTAGAGAGGAGATAGCACAATCCATACCAGATGAAATTTTAGCACTCAAAGGAAACTTTAGATTACAATAGCTAGCTCGTCTCTAAATGGTTGAATATTTTGCAATGCTTGTCAAAGACATGTGATTTTCCAATTCTATGTAGTACAATCCAGTCTGATGTTTCTATATATATTTGCAATGCTAATTACATATAAATTTGTTCCAATTTATAACTTGGTTTTACAGGTTTTGATGCTTAACTCTTGAAGATGCATTCGCTAAATGGATGTGAATGACATATGTGAATGGATGTGTGAACATGTGTAATCACTGAAGATATGTTTGATTTGTAAATTGCTCAGAATTATATATATGTGAATGGATGTGTGAATGTGGCACTGGATGTTTGATTTGTGAATGGTTCTGTGAATGGGGTTGCTAGGAAAGGGATATAATATATCTGCTTCTGTCATTTTGCAGCGGGCATGGCTAGCAAAGGCCTAAGGCTAGCAAAAAAAATATATTTTTTTGTTAATATACTCATCTGTGATGGGCTAAAAATAAAGATTGATAGAGATGACCTCATCCGTGATGGGCTCAAGGATAAGACCGATACAGATTAGTCATCCGTGATGGGCGCCGAACCTAACCAAGTTTGACTCATTTGTTTGGTCAAACCTATTTGTGACGGGTGTTATTCTTGATCCAATTGAGATAGCTTCTATCTGTGATGGGCTCTTTCAAAGGCCCAGTTGAGATATCTTAATCCGTGATGGGCTTTACGGTCAGCCTGATTAAGATTTGTCATCCGTGATGGGCGTCTTTCCTAACCTAGTTTGACTCATCTGTTAGGTCAAATCTATCTGTGACGGGCTTTATTATTACCCCGATTGAGATAACTGATATATGTGATGACCAAATGCCCGATTGAGATAACTTCTCACATCAGTGATCTTGGGTACTGACGGGAGCCCTTCCTGACACATATGAGACTTGCCGCCCGATTGAGATGACCTATCCCGTGCTAGTGTTTTTGATATATTTGGAGCTTCAAATCTTGTAGAATTTCAACCAATGGACACAATCCGTTTTGAATGAAATAAAAGAAAAAGATAAATATGTTAAAAATCGTAAATCTACATAAAAAACAATTATAAAATCTAATTTTGATCACTGTATCTAAATGTAAGTGCACTATAATTAATATAAGTGTTCTGTAACTGAGTATATGTGCTTTATATCGAAATATAAGTGATCTACAAAGTCTACATGAACCCGAATCTTAATGCAAGATCTTATGAACGAAAATTCAAAAGATAGAAACCAAAAATCTTCGTAGGTGAAATAGCACAACCGTTCTTTTTGTCACAATGCATTGACACCTCGCGCTCACCAGCGCGTTAGATCCCCTTAAAGGCTCAAAGTAATCTGCACGTTCCCCCACTAATAATACAATGATAGTAACAAAATGGCACGTGCAAATTAGCTCCATCTGGCCAGCCAAAGGGCAAGTGTTTCGAAGATGATCGTGTCGTCAAATACAGCCCAAATGGCCAACCGAATGCTCAGCTCACATGTGGATAGGGTTGTACACGGGAAAGGACCAGCTGACCTTCTCCTCAAGCACCGGCTTGCCACGCAGACGAAGCAAAATAAATCAGAGAATGCCGCTCGTGGAAACGACGCCAATCTGCAAGCAGTTGCAGGCGGACTCGGCGTGCTCGCTGAACGCGTTCGTATCAAAGTTGCTGAATCATTAATTTCCAACATCCGACGAAATCAGCGTCCATACAACTTGAATCCCAAGCAGGGTTATAGTAATTTCATTTGTTCACTAGCTAGGAATGATCATTACACCTCTTCAGCAACTGAATGATATATTGGAACAAATCGCTGCTTTATCAGTCAAAATTGACAGAAAATTAATGACGATACAGTTGAACAAGTTCGGAAACGTGATGATCCAACTATGGGACCAATTGCAAAGTAGACATCTCTCTGGGTGTCTGAATCCAGATACCAGATGTCTCCACCTGTGAAAGACATCCCAAACAGCGAACGGAGTAAGGCAGACAGGAAATATTATTCGTAATTGTGAAGGACAGAAGGCACACTAGCGTAAAAAGGAATTATCTTTGAACTGTAAAGAAGATCATGTACGCCAGAGCATTCCATTGACCTAAGTTATTATTCTAACTATATGAACCACACGTTACTGCAGGAGTTCTGTAATAGTATAAATAATAGAGTTCTGTAATAGTATAAATAATACTATCTCTGTTTCATATTATAAGTCGTTTGACTTTTTTTTTTCAAACTTCTCTAATTTTGATCAAATTTATAGAAAACATATTAGTATTTTTAACCCAAATCAAACATATTATTAAATTATATTCAATATTAGATTAAATGAAACTAATTTGATATTTTAGATGTTGCTAATTTTTTCTATAAACTTGGTCAAACTTAATAAGTTAAAGTTAAATGACTTATAATATGAAACGGATGTAGCATGTAAGATAGCTAGATAACATAACTTTAGTTACTTTATATAATTTTCATCTTTAATTGACCATTGAAAAAAATTATAAACAACTATGATAATGTGGTATGAAACAATTCAAATCATTCAAAAGCAAAACTAAGTTGATGTGGCTCAATAATAAAAGAAAAGGAAGGGAGATAATATAGATTAATCATCCAAAGATAAAACTAAGCTGATATAACTTCATAAGAGAAGGAAAAAATGAAGATAATTTGAACCATAAATCAATCATCTAAGGGTTAGAACAATTGAAGTGATGTGACTTAACAAGAGAAAAGAGAAATAACATTAATTACATTTAGTGAGGATAAACTTTATAGATATACTTCATCCTGGTTCCATAATTCTTGATGTTTTGGACAACGACACGGTCTCCAAAATATATCTTTGACTTTGTTTTTCTATTATAATATACAATAAATAAATGTATGCTTACTTTTTCTTATGGTACTTTGAAAGACAAATATATGTACGTTGTTCTAGTTTCTTTAAACTAATATTTTTATAATTATTGATAATCAAAGTTATAAATTTTTGATCTCAACTTTGTTCAAAACATTAAGAATTATGGAACCGAAGGGAGTATAGGATTAGTTGATACCCCTCGCGTTGTTGTGGGATATCTATATATACAATTAAAAGATGTAATTCTATAACTTCTGTCGTCTAGGTAGGAGTACTTTGGCTACACAAAATAAAACAAGTATAGATATAAACATTTGACATAACTGTATTGCTATGAATAGAAATAACATGAATTCCACTTAAGATAATCCCATTAGTAAGAATCATGGACGCCAGCAAACAGGACACTATCTTTATTACTCTCGGTGTTGTTTTTTTTTCACGTTGGTTAGTTCAAAATCATCTAAATAAAATGGAGAGTATTAAAATGACTAATTAATATTTAGTTAATCCGATTGTCATGTTTTAACAATAAAGAGTACATAATTTTCTGCAAGAAGACAAATTAAGTGAAAATATCGATAGTTCATGGTAAATCTTAATCCCGTAGATGTCAACAAGATCACGAAGAAGTGGGAAGACCGTAGCCACTGTAGAAGAAAGGGGTAAATACCACCATCTCCCCCGTGTTGGGTGTGGGGAAGTCCTTGCCAAATGCTTGGCACCACCCGATGATCTCCTTTGGTGGAAACACGTTGTCATTCACCATTTCCACCAGATCCTTCTCCCCCCACATCCGAGGTCCTTATGGGTCAAAGAGGATTTATCTCTCTTCCTCCATGAGTGAAATGGGGAAAGCTCAGATTAGGGGTTTCTCTGGGGTTTTGAGGATGGGGAACAGGAGATGGAAAGCACTTGCTTGTGGTGAGATTTGAGGGCGATTTGGTGGCGGATTGAGCGGGGAGGATCCTAGCTTTGACCGCGGCGGCTGATGAACAAGAGCGTGAAAAGGAATTTTGAGGAAGACGAAGTAGAGAAGAAGATGATACACTGTATCACATTGTTTTTATGGGTGTCGGTGAGCAGTTTTTGGGCCGAAGCCCATTAAGCCTTTGCAGCCCATTTTCAGGTGTTGCCTACCGTGTGTTTTTAGGGACTTAAGCATGTTTGTTTTTGCAATATATGCGCATGGAGGGAGCTCACACTACACCAGGGCTATAGTAACACAGCTATGTGCTACTATATCCACAAAAAGGTGTTACTGAGATATGTAGTAACACAAAATTTATGTGTTGGGCGTGCAATATAGTAGCACATAATTAGTGTTCCTGCATATGAAAATAGGTGTTACAACCATTTCGCTAGTAGCACATGACTAGTGTTACAACGTAAAAAAAAATGTTACAATCATTTCATTGTAACACGTATTATAACCTCAGATTGCATGGTGCAGCACCTTGGCATAGGCCCCCGTAACATATATCTTAGCCTCTAGTAACACAGTTTCTCTGTTTTTAACTACATTTTTTTATTACCAATAACGGTGTAATTACCAATTTATTCTTGAATTGAATGCCTTTTACATTTCCCATAATATAGAAAAACATATATTTATAACAATCACTTGTGTCAAATAACACAGATCAGCACGCATTCTACAGGAAACAAAATAAGTGTTATTTACATCAAGCCATATAACAAGTCTTAATAGTAGGTACTGTTTCTACATACAAGATTAAAATGTGCATCTATTTCTGTATTCGTCGTAAAATTATTTGCCGTAGATCCATTGATGAGATAAACAACTGAATAATCATCATTTTTGCTCTAAGTTGAACTTGGTCATCTACTGCATGCGTATACACTTGCATTGTATATTACAAGTCTTGAATGTGTGCAGTACCTGCAGTTCATCAAGATGAAGATATCTCTATTAGCCCATAAAATTCACATGAATTTTATTTATGAATCATTCTCTTAAGAAAAAAAATGTATATATGGAGCATTGGAGCATCAAACAAGGACTTCGCTACATATTGAGTTATGGAAGTATTTACATACACTCCTGTTGTGTTGGCTCAAAAGTTAAATCTTAAATAGGCTCCATTCTTTTATTTCTTATTCTAGCCAAAACAAGGGTAAGTCTAGAAAATATATCTCCAATCTCCATTATTGGCCCCAGGGAGAACAGCTAAAGAAAACTGCAATTTTACTGCTATGACAAGCCTTTTTCCCCCTAGGAATAGGACCTTAAAGCCATGATGTCGTAAGATTGAGAAAGAATATAAAAGGCAACATTTTCAAATAGGAGACAATTTAACTGCAGCGCAACAAGCTAGTAAAATGCTGGATGAAAAAACTTGAATCAAACTTTCCCATGATCAACATATGAATAGCACTAAGCATTTAGCATTCATGTTGTATATGTAGATCAGATCAGCATTTGAATTGACTTTTTATTTACCTGAACCTCTAAACTAGTCGTGAAGCTGTTACAAATAAAGATCATTGAGTTTTAACTGTTTTGTTCCCATTCCTCTACAGTTAGAAGAAAAATACAATGATGAGTCAGAAATAATTGGAAAAGCCACAAGTACTAGTACTACCATAATACTAGATATCAGTCTAGTAAAGCAAACAACGTTGTTATGATCCAGCATAAGGCAAGCTGGTAGCATTCAACCCAACTTATCAAATCACTTTAAATACTCTATATAATAGTGCATACCATACCTAGCAGCTGTTGCTTACATATGTTAGCTCATAGAAATGTACAGATAATAATTTATTGGACAGAAACCGGATCAGAGTTACTATTCTCAGAAATTTCACTATGCACATTTGCCCTAGCACTTAAACATTTCTTCAGTCAATAGGCATAGCTACCAGAGTAACTGAACTTATTAGGATGGAATAAATATACCTATGTACCAAAAATAATCTACAGCGGAAGTCAATGAAAGATGGATATAGGAATCGGAAAGACAGTCACAGACCAGCATGATAGGGACTTGAGGTTCCCCGTACCCGCCCCGGTGGCCCCGAGGCCGTACGCGCCTTCCTCCTTGATGCCCGCCGCAAGCAGCATCCCCGCCGCCGCAACTGCCACAGCCGTCGAGTTTGCCCGCTGCCTCCACGGCTCCGTGCTGCAAGCCGACGAGGAAGGCCACAGCCGCCCTCCGTCCCGCCACCACTCGTGGATGTGGCGATGTCATGTACTGATGTGCCATCCACTGCCTCAGCCGCTACTCTCTGCATCGCCATTTTTCACCTTGAGCCACCCAGCACGCCCAGGAAGATAGCCGAACTGCAAACTGCAGCAGCGAAAGGAAAAAAGGATGAGGAGAGAAGAAGATGAGTGCTTCCTCTTGCCTGCTTCTCACCAGTTCAGACTGCAGCAGCGTGGATCTGGAGGGAGCAGCCGAGCAGGAGACGAGGAGTCTCTCGAGAGGGGAAAAGTTCAGAGGAGAATTTTGAGATCTGATCTGGAAGACTAGAAGACGAGTAGTTATAGGTCCTCTTAGGCTGTGTTCCCAGCTTCAGATCTCCCCAAACGTACAGTGTTTACGGAAAACGGAGCGATTCATTTAGCACAGTGTTCCCAGCTCAGATCTCCCCGCAACGACTAGATGACGGCGGCGACGGCCGCGGCCTCCTCGGCGGCTCCCATGGCGGCGAGGAGCCGCGCATCCCCGACGACGACCCCCCTACCGGCATCAGCCCCAGCATCCCCCGCCGCCGCTGACCCCCCTACTCGTCGGCGCATCCCTGACGCCGACGAGCTCCGGCTGAGCCGGCTGCACTGGACTCGCCGCGCCACCTCTTCCTTAGTACAAATCGAGGCCTCGCCGCACCACCCCAACCCTCCTGGACACCGCCTTGGCTGGCCGCCGATGCCGTCTCTACTCGCTGCGCCGCCCGACCGGCTAGCCACCGACGCCACCTCGGCTGGCCGCCTTGCCGCCGCGCTGCCTGGCAGCCAATGCCACCTGGCTGCTGACGCCGCCTCGGCTGTACATGGCGGTCGCCGCCGGCCGCCGGAGAGCGGAGAGGAGGAGGAGTTGGGGGAGGAGATGGCAAGATGGACATTTTTCCTGCCCGGGCCCGCATGTCAGAGCTGCCAAACGGTTCAACCCTAACAGAATAGCGACGTAATGGTATGGAGGGCACGATTAAAGTTCGACGATGGCATGGAGGGAGGCTCGAACTTTTTAGTGGCACAGAGACCGGCACCATCTTTCTTAATGGCATACAGGTAAAGACCTCGGAGAAAGAACACAGCCTTATTGAGGTTTTGAGGGAGTTGGAGGGAAATTTTCGCGGTCACTACAAATATTCACGCGCCCAATATTTGGACACTATAAAACCTCAATCAATAATTTTATATTGATTATAAATAGAAGCTTATCAAATTTACTTTGAAATTTAATTTATTTTTTACGAAATAAATTTAAAAATTTGGGGACTATGAAAAGCAGTTTTTGAGAAACCAATTACACACCGGTATCCCGACGGGATACTAATCCAGATCGATCCCCTCCTCCTACCTTACTCTCCTCTTTGAGAAAATCAAGCAAAGTTGAGATGCCTTCGTTCGCTCTCTCTGGGTATCACGCCTGGTACCTAGGTATTAGACCTTAGTACTAGCTCGATACCAAGGTACCAGGTGTGGTACCAGGTACTAGGTTCCAAGCAGTACCCGGGAACCAGGTACCAGGTGGTACCAGGTACCAGGTACTAGGTATCAGCCGGTACCCAGTTGATACCAAAGGTACCAAATACTACCAGGTACCAACTAGTACCCAAGGTACCAGGTATTAGGAGAGAGCACACGTGGAAGCAGGGATGAGTCACTTAAGATATCCCTCGTTCTAATTGGATCCCGTTCTGTAGTCTCTCTCATTACAAATACCTTTTTTATTTTTCAAACTGAGAACTTCAAAAGTCATTGATGATTAAGTTTTAATGTTTTGCTCGCCAAATTGTATTTCATTAATTGAATTTTTACTTATAAATCAGTTATTATCTCTTGCGCTCTCCTTTAGCTTTCTCATCTTCAAGTTCTCCCATAATTCATATTCAGATGGTCTTCTCTAAAAACAGATGACTCTTTGTCAACCTCATTGACAATAAGGTGATGCCTCGAATGAGGATACCATGTAAAGACAATGTCGATGTACGTCTAAGATATTGAGTCACTCCCGCCACTGCACGTCCAGAGATGAATGAAAATCATGTCATGGTTGCCAAGTTCATCGCACTTAACGCAGCAACTCTGACTTTGCCTTATCCCACCAATGCACGCCCACATAATGATTGCAACTGCCCCATGGCAAATCCACGTGAAAAACTAGATGTCACAACCCACCGATCATTCGTCAAGTAGCTCCTTGCTAGTCAAGCCCTCTCTCCACATAGAATTCCACATGATCGGAAGAAAGCTGGCTTAGAGGCAGAGGAATTCCATGAAACAGGAAAGTTTAGCGAGCAAAAATAGGTCGACGTCCCATCAACACCTTCCTCAGGCCTATGCCTCTGTGCTAATACCAAACAAAACACCAAGTGGGCGGGTCAGGCCCACTCCGTGTACACCTTTAGATGCCACGCTTTTGAGCGCTCGATTTTTAACAACACGGAATGTATTATCAAAGCACCACCACACTCGGTCACAAAACACTATCCATTGGCGTCACCCCACCTTGCCTTGTCGCAACTACTGCCCGCCATCACTACCTTGGGGCTGTCGCTAGATGTAATGATGTGGCCCCATCCATCAGCCGTGTTGAGTAGCATCGCCACTAGCGACAAGGGGCATCACCTAGATGACACTAAACCTGAGGAACTTATTGAGAGAGTTAAGTTTAGACCTTGTGGCGCAAGGGTGGATGTGATGTCGGCAACCAACGGTGGTGGAGGAGGAGGAGTAGCGGGAGAAGACGACTAGACCGACGTGCGGACGGGTTTAGGGTGCGCACTGCCGGCGTCCCATCCCCCCAAAGCGCATGCCGCCATCCTCCCTCGACGATGATTACGTCTTCTTGTCGCCGCTGCTCGCCACGGCCACCTACGGATCGGTAAGCATCTAAAAGTTGAAAGTTGTCAAATCTTGACTTGAATTTTTTTCAAATATGAAATGAAAGTTTTGAAATACAAGTTTTAAGTTCCAAATATGGATTTGGAAGTTTTTAAATCTGAGTTGAAAACTTTTAATATCTAAGTTGAAAGTTTTTCAAATTTAGAGTTAAAAGTTTTCAAATCTAAGTTGAAAAGTTTTCAAATCTTGATTAAATCTGACTTGAAAGTTTATTTCAGTCAGCTTAAAAAAAATGAGGAAAACACGAGAGAAACGCGCATGGTTTTTATTTTTTATTTTTGTCGTGATACCTGTTCGTATGTAGTCCACACTGTGCCGGCGACTTATTCTTTCGGAATAATTAACTATTCTTTCCGCGCGTGCACGCGTGGTAGGAGCCCCTCTCTATCGGTGGCGCCAAATCCACCTCCTGGCGGCAATTTACCCGCGCCAATTTTCATTGACGCGCGAAATCTTGGCGCCGCGCCGAATGCCGAATCCCTCTCGTGGCGCGCCCAATCTCTCATCAAATATCTCCTAGCACCAATGGTCTCCCCACCCCCTTCGCCTCCCCTGAATCCACGCAAGTAATAGGCAAAGGATTGAGGAACCAGTACAGAACTCCAGGGCCAAGCCAGCCCCCGCCGCCTGGGAGAGCGTCGAGCCCGGTGGCCGGCAGGAGGGCGGGGCGCCTGCGGCAGCACGGCCGTGAGGCATGGAGCCCCCGGCAGCCGGCGAGAGCAGCGCTGCTCCAGGGCGGCCGACTGGATGACGGAGCGCGGTGGCTGCGGCCGCGAGGCATAGAGCACGCTGCTCCGCGGCAGCCGATCCGACAGGAGTCTGGACAACGGCTTGGTGAGTGAATCAGTGAATGAAATCAATGAAATCCTATTTTCCAACCCATACGTGGTGTCACCATAAGCCTTAATGTTTGATCCCCTTCCTGTTGTGCGGCTTGTGCAATCGTTTCATTCCAACAGTGTCGTTCAGGCTTGCGGCCTTGAACGACTTGCGGCCTCGCAGGGCGAAGCCAGCCATGGAGCGACCTGGCTGGATTTCTCGGTGGAGCTGGAGACCTAGGGGGCAGCGGTAAGCAGGCAGGATGTTAGGACTACCTCGACGGCCAATGGTGGGAAGCACAGCAGGCGGTAGTAAGCGGTGATTTTTTGTTTCCTTCTGTGTCGATCTGTTGCACATAAATCAAATTTCACACATTTCTGGTTGCTTAAACTTACTGTATGAATCTGCAACTATTAATGTTGTTATGAAAATTTATTTATTGTTTGTTTGAAACATTCCTTAAACGTTGATTTTATAGGTTAAGATTTTTTCTCACCTATACGAAATTCTTGAATTTTTACCTGACCAATGTCTATTGAACTGAATGTTATGATGGACTATAGACTATAAATATTTTCTGACATGTTGGACATATCCAATATATGCATAATACTGTACTAAGTACTGAATATGCCCAAAGTATATAAAATTGAATGGTTACATGGACATAACGACTGGCAGTATTTACTAAGCACGGACATTTCGAGGTCTGAATGAGCATATTTATCTAGTGTCCATGATAAACCTTCGTAGTTAGGATGGGATATTTTTAATATTCACTTTGTTCTAAAGTATGCCAATGTGAGGACACATATTTTCCTTGTATACATGTATCCTTACTGATGATTAATTTATGACTTCATCAGCAGGGAAAATACATGGTTGCTAGTTTTCTAAGCAGTCATTGCTGTTCTAGTTCTTAAGTACTGCTGTTACAGTAGTCTACAGAATGGTGATGATTCCACCCCTTATGTGCATACTATACATGTAAACTTTTGATGGTCATGCCTTGTCTTAAAAAGGTGAAGTAGATATTTGTCATGAAAAACTTTTTCATCTTTTCTACGGCATTGGTGTGTTTGTTCTGTTTGCAGATTTTAGTAATGAAAATCACTGTGGATGCTGTCAGTTTAATTTTAGACACTAATCTTGAGATCACCCTTCTCTCTGAAGATGTTGATTTTGTGATCACCCTTCTCTCTGAAGATGTTGATTTTGTTTGCAGGCATCAGAAGTGAGCCTAAATTTATGTTTCTGTCTGGAGGCATGTTCTTGATAAGAACGAACACATTGATGGTTTTTGTGTTTTTCATACTATTTTTCAGTCTATTGCTATATAGTATATGAATCCATATTTTCTAGCATTACAGATTTCTATATTTGCTCAAAAGCTCTGTTATGTTTCCTAAACATCGTTTTTTATTGCTATATCTGCATCCATGTCAACTGAACAATAACTAGGTTTTTGTTCAGGACTAAATATATATACTAGTTTATTGGATACTATTTTGTATCTAGATATAATAGTTGCACTGGCATTGTTGAAATAATGTATGTTAAAACAATTAGTTTTTTTTTCAGTATTGGGTATATATTTGGGGCAAGGCACCTTGCAAGTGCATCATTGCTTGTTCATGTAAATTGTTGTTTTAGATTTGTAAAAAAATAGTACCTTTTTAGTGAATCACAAAAGAATTTATTTGTATTATTATCCAATCGTTCGGCATTATATTCTAAAACATATATTTTAATGCTTTGTTGGTTTACTTCAACTTTTTAGTAGAAATTCTAAAACATATATTTTAATGCTTCGTATATGTTGTGAAGTCACATAACTTCTTTTTCACTTGTCCAAAGCACTTGTCTATTTATAGGTGCATTAAAAATTGTAATGGTGTTCTCAAAAATAAATTGTAATAGTTAGTTGTGTTGCATATTGCCTATTTTTGTGTTACATGCACGTGTTACAGCATCAAGTTCTGCCCACGCCTACTAGTGATGTGTTACACGCGTCTCTGCAACACATGGAGTGGTGTTACTAGTCATTTCTCTGGAACACATATCTTCTTGTGTTGCAGGCTTATGATACAATAGCTGGGTTCTATAGTAGCGAAGGCAATTTTGATTGTTGGGAGTTAGTTGTGGTAGATTTTGGGGGCAAAGCGGGGTGGATGCGCTTGGTGCGTTGGCTTGATTCAAGCCGATGCACCGAGCCAGCTTTTTTTTCATCAAGTGAATCTTAAAAGGTGTCGGTTCCTGAACTAGCACCTTTGAGGAGACTCAAAGGAGCTGTCTGTTAGGTGCCGGTTGGGAAATTCGGCAACTTGGGTTTCCAACCGGTACTGATGGCACTTTTTTTAGTAGTGTGGTGGCTTCCTTCCAAAATTGAATAGTATGAGTTTAGGTAATTTAATTTAGGCAAGATTTCTTATTGATCAGATTTGTCGTGAAGTGCTGAAAATGGCCAGAGCTAACAAATTTTGGTTCTGAATACCATTGTGTTTATTCTTTGCCATGATTTATCCTTTGTTTCGCCTTTCCATCAAGATCAAAGTGATGCAAAGACACAGTAATGGAAAAGCATGAAACAGAAAAGCCTAATCGATTAGACGAGCTAGCCGACCAGCTGAGGCAACATGTTCATTGTGTTATTTGCAGCTAGCTCTGCATACAAGAGTAATAAAAGGTCTAAAGCTGCAAGTTGCAATGTCTAATTTCCACATACCTTCCGATGAAGAATGATGACTCACTACCGTGCAAGCATGATTCTCTCCCGGGCTTTTTTCTTCACAGAAGCGTCGCCATCCTGTTTTATATCCCCAAAAAGCAAGCGAGGGGGCCTAGCTCTTCTGAAATCTGAATAGTGGTGGTGGCCGGCTAACACCTAAAAGGAACAAAAGAGCAAAAGTTGCATGCCCTAGTTGCTAGTACGTGTGCAGAGCGGTAGCTGCAGTGGAAGTGCTATCACTGGCGTCCAATTGCAATTCGCAACGCACCTGATGTGTAAAGTGCACAGGCAGACGACGACGCATGTGTATAGTGGTGGTGGCGGATCGAAAAGCGTGCGTGAGCGTGATCCATGTATATGGATTCGTTAGGAGTACGGCCGTTGCACGATTGCCCAGCTTCCAAATCAACGACCTACCTGTGTCGATCATCAGCCGATCAGGCCTAATCCATGCATGTCGTCCTGAAAACCTTTTTTACTTCTGGGCGGCTGTTACGTAGTTGCGCGGCTTTTTCATATCAACTTAAACTTAAACATTTACACTTGTCTATGACGAGTGGCCTCACCTCCACATGGGAATCAAATTCGAACTGTCATCTTAATCGAGAGAGTAGCCATATTGAGGTGCATACATGCCGTGCCGAAGGTACGGGGAGCCTTGGCTTGTTAAGTACTCCTAGGCTCCTAGCTTAGTACGTTGAGCTAACACCCGAAAAGCCACGTATGTGAGCGCTGTGTCCTCAGCGCGGTAAATTTATCTATGCCAATCAAGATATAATATATATATGCATTGAAAAGAGGGTGTCATCGATGGCAGTTTTAGTCTACGTGGCACTACCACCACGAAACCATGCACTTTGCTTCGTAAATAGCCTACCAAAATCATAACAACGATCTCATGCAGCGGATCTTCACCAAAATATATATTCTTGGGTCATATACTCATTACTTTTTTCATAAGAAGTGTAAAATGGTATCGGATAAGGGGTGAGCGTTGTTAGTATAGAGTGTAGCCAAGTCACTAATTGTTTTTGAGCTATGGTTGATAAACCGTAGAAAAATAAACAAAGCAACTATGACTTACTCTTATACTTCTATTTTTAGCAGTTCAAAAGTAAATAATAAAAAAATAGATTTTAGAAGATCATAAGATCAACTCTAAGGCCCTGTTTGTTTCCATAAGTTTTAGGGCTAAAAATTAGTTGTAGTGCTAAAACATAAGTCCTCTTTAGTCCTACCCTGTTTGTTTGGAGGGACTAAAACTTTATTAAATGACCAATCTAGTAGTGTGAGAGAGAGAGAGTGAAGAGAGAGATAGAGTTGGGACCACTCTGCTATAGGTTTTTAGCCCATATAAGCTCCTCCCCAGGGACTTATTGCCCTATGCTGTTTTAGTCTGTTTAATTCCCTCCTGTTTGGTAATTTAGGGGCTAAAATGGACTAAAGTGGAGGGACTTATGGATTAGCCCCTCTAAACAAACAACACCTAAACTAAATTTTGAAATTCAGATTTTAGGTGTTGATAAGCCAACAATCATATATATGAGACTAATAAGTTGGAACTAAACAAGGAATATTTTTAAGTTCTGTTTATCGCGGTGTTGACTGTCAGAGTAATACTATAAAACAAATTGAGTTTCTTAAAAAAACAAACAGAGTGTCGAAACTAGAATTCGGCAATATGAAAAGGGGTAGCGCATGAGACCTAAAAATGGATGGATGCGGAGACAAGTATTTAGATAGGTTCAGACTCTCGCATGAGAGTTAATACCCTACTCTTATTTGGGATTGTATTCGCCGGGTGTTGTATTAATCTGACGATCTGATAGTGCTCATGCTCGTGAGAGGCACCCTCTCCTCCTTATATAGCTGGAGGGGAGAGGTTTACAAGATAGAGATTTAACTCCTTACGGTTTAAATATCCTATAACTACTTTACAATCTTATCAAACCAGGACAATAGACTATTTCCTTGATCTACAAGTAAACGTAATACCCAAGCCCTAACTTGCTACATAATCTATGTGTATAATCTATCCCTTATAACCAGTCGGATAAACTAGAGTTGTGGGTATGTGATACCCATAATCTCCACACAGAGTTTGAATTTTTCAAGTTAAATTGTCAAGAATATTTTAACTAGATATTTTATTGTCTTCATGGCAATCAAAAGGAGAACCAAGCAATGGAAGTGATCAAAGAAACCCCAAAATTAAATCCTAAAATCATATTTTAAAATTCAAAATAGGCTTCAGATTCAACCTAGCAGAGTCTAATTAAATAATAAACACAAAGGATACTCCTAAATGACAATTCAACTAAACGAAGGCAATCAAGGTGACTCCAAAATGGTGCACGCGGGACAGTACATGACCCTAAAGTCTAGTGATGAAAAGTAAGATCGCTTTGTGTCTTCGCGTATAAGGATTTTCTCATAGGGTTTACTACGAGGGAGACAGGTTAGCAAGCCACGGGAAGTAGTGCTTATTATTGTAATCGTAACTCCAAATGGAGAATTATTAGCACAACAAGTGTTAGCATGCTAATACAGAAATTGTTTTTCTGTACGAGAGTGGTGGTAGGTTGCAGGCGGGCCACTAGTGGCCGCGCCTGCAAAAACCGCTCCCCGGGGGCAGGTCGGTAAGGCCGCATGCGAAGATATATCTTTGCATGCGACTACTTAAGCGGGCTGCATGCGAAAATACTCATATTATCGCATGCGATCGTCTTAAGGGGCTGCATGTATTATCGCATGCGGCTATCTTAAGCAGCCGCATGTGATAATAGGGGCTATTATCGTATGCGGTCGGCTTAAGTAGTCGCATGAGATAATAGATTTTCGCATGCGGCTCCTTTAAGGAGCCGCATGCGATGATGGCCCCCATATATACTGTTCCAGCCCCGAGCTTGCCCATTTGAACACGAAGTTTTCTCTCTCCTAAATCAAGCAACAAATAGGGGGGAGGTTTTTCATATCAAAATCTTTTCTTGAAGTTTATAAAAAAGGTAAGGAACTCCCTCTCCTCCTTCATGTGGCTCCATTTTTATTAAATTTTGTTGGTGGAAATGGGAGTATTTTTCAATTTTTGAAGATGTTTGTTTTAGCTTTTTTTTTTGGAAATTCTAGCATCAATAGTATGTTTTGATGAGCACATTTTGGATGTAAACACTTGTACATACTATTTACTTGTATTATTATATTAATTTTGCAGAGATAAATGTATTTACATGTTTTTACAAAATACCTGTGGTATATTATTTGAAGGTCTATTACTTATTATTGTAATTCTTTTTCTATATATATAGATGGATCGGTCGTCATGGATCTATGAGATGCGAAGAACTCGGCCGATCTTCATGAAGGAAGCATCGAAATTTATTGCTCAATCTAAGGCGCATGCTTTGAGCAAGAATATGAGAATTTTTTTTGTCCGTGCTATGATTGCAAGAATCAGAAATTGTTGATAGATCCTACTGAAATATTGGGGCACATAGTGGAGAGTGGATTCACCGCCAATTACAAGGTTTGAACCAATCACGGGGAAATCACCAATCCCAAAGATGACGGTGAAGAGTTAAATTTCGAGATGAATGAGGTAGAAAATTTTGTAATCGAAGACATGTCTCGTGATAGGATGGATGTAGATGTTTTCACCGATAGTGATGAATTCGAGGTTGGTTTTGATCTAGAGGATATGCTACGGCACGTTGAACCAGAGGTGCTAGCGGGTAGATCATGAGGGTTAGAGAATTGGGAGGCATTGGAGAAGGCATCAAAGGATATTCTTTACGATGAATCGAAGGGATGTGATAAGGATTTCACAGTGTTGCGTTCAGTGCTTCAACTTCTAAGATTGAAGGCTAAACACAGATGGTCTAACACAAGCTTTAATGATCTAATGATCGAGTTTGTTGAGGGTTTTGCTTCCTAAGCCTAATTTGATACCATCCAACACGTATCAAGCGAAGAAACTCATATGTCCTTTATCTCTTGGTGTTCACAAGATTCATGCTTGTGAGAATCACTGTATATTATATCATAAAGAATATGCAGACTCGGACAGTTGCCCAACATGTGGCAGAAGTAGGTACAAAACGGGAAATGGGCTCGTTGATACAGAGTCTCACGACCCAGGTTCATCGAAGCGTACGCAGAGAAAGATTCCGTCAATGGTGATGTGGTACCTACCAATTAAGGACCGCATGAAGCGTTTGTACTCAAACCCGAATGATGTCGAGTTGATGAGATGGCATCAAGAGAGCCGGAAGATAGATAGTATAATTCGACATCCCGCCGATACTCGCCAGTGGAAGACATTTGATTCAGAAAACCCAAAGTTTGCTAAGGATCCGAGAAATGTAAGGTTTGCCTTGAGCACGGATGGAATGAACCCATTTGGTGGTTTAAGCAGCTCACACAGCACATGGCAGTTCTGCTCAACAATGTATAATCTTCCAATATGGATTTGTCACAAATGAAAGTATATTCTTCTCACTATCCTCATACAAGTCCCAAAGCAACCTGGAATCGACATAGATGTGTTTCTTGAGCCTTTAATGGAGGACATGGAAGAGCTATGGAATGAGGGGTTACGAGTGTGGGATTAGTATAAGCGGGGGCACTTCAATCGACGTGCGATCATATTCGTTACCATCAATGATCTACCTGCAAACTTTTCATTATCCGGTCAGATTAAAGGGAAGACTGGATGTCTTATATGTTTGGATAACACGTCGTACAAATACCTGACATCGTCAAAGAAGACAGTGTACATGCGACATCGACGGTTCCTACCACGAAAAAACAAGTATCATATGATGGCCAGATTGTTCGACAAGACAGTGGAGAATGCTACTGCCCCTGGAACACGAAGTAGTAACTTACGTGTATGACATAACAAAGAAGATTAAGGTTTTATTGGGGTAGGGAAAGATTAAGACAACAAGAGGAAGAAAGCTGATGATGACGAAGATAGTACAATACTATTCAAGAAGCACTCAATTTTCTTTAGGTACTCAGATTACTGGAAGGACCTAGAGATTTGTCATGTCATTGATGTTATGCACCTCGAGAAAACGTGTGTGATAGCACCATCGACACCTTGCTGGATATCCCGAGTAAGAAGAAGGATGGACTAAAGTCACGTAACGACCTTGTAAATTTGGACATAAGGCATGACCTTCACCTAGTAGAGCTGGCAAGTGAAAAGATCGAGATTCCTCCTGCTAGTTACTCGCTTATGCATGAAGAGAAAAAGACATTATGTAAATTCTTGCAAAGGGTGAGAGTGCCAACAGGTTTCTCATCGAACATTAGGAAGCTAGTCTCAATGAAAGATTTGACCATTTCCGGATACAATGCTCATGCCTGCCATAGGATGCTGACAGTATTCCTACCAATTGCTATAAGGGCAGTCAAACCTGTTCACACTAAGGTGGTTATAACAAAGTTATGCTACCTTTTCAATCGAATATCACAAAAGGTATTTGATCCTCTGGAATTAGGTCCGCTTCAGAAATGTGCTGTCGAGACCGTATGCCATCTTGAGATGTATTTCCCTCCATCTTATTTCAATATGATGGAGCATTTGATCTTTTACATCATCCCTCAGATTATAGAACTTGGTCCCTTATATTTACATCAGATGTGGGCGTATGAGCATTACATGTCGATACTTAAAGGCTATGTAGGAAATCGCACTCACCCAGAGGGATCAATGATAGAGGGATACACAACTGAATAGGTGGTGGAGTGTTGTATGGATTACATGAAGGGTGCTAATGCCATTGGGATACCTATGCATCGACACGAAGGGAGATTATCTGGAAGAAGGACTGTTGGTAGGAATTCGATCGTGATTACAAAACGTCTACAACAGCTCGCTATTGTTGAACCATTCATTGAGCGATAGATGGAAGAAATGAACGTCTGTCTTCGATCATGATTACAAAACGTCTACAACAGCTCGCTATTGTTGAACCATTCATTTAGCGACAGATGGAAGAAATGAACGTCTGTTTCCCCGGACGATCCACCGATTGGTTATCAAGAGAGCAGAAACGTCATTTTCCTCAATGGTTGAAGGATCAAAACTTGCCAGTCGGTGGTTCTATGGAGCAACAAACATTACAAAGATTGGCATGTGGGCTGTCAACTCTTGACAACTCATGGCAAGGGTACGACATCAATGGATTTAACTTGTACACGAAAACAAAGGACAAGAAAAGCACAGTCCAAAACAGTGGGATTCGTGTACTGGGATTCGTGTCGAAGCGTTTGACACCACAGGTCATAAGAAGTCGTATTACGAGATCATAAAGGAAATATGGGAACTCGACTATGGCCTGAACATTCAGATCCCTGTGCTCCGTTGTCAATGGGTGAAAGACACAACAGGGGTTTCACTGGATGACTACGGCCTAACGATCGTCGACCATAGGAAAACAGGTCACAAGGATGATCCATGGGTTCTTGCAGAGCGTGTGGCTCAAGTTTTTTATGTGAAGGACCCTGCGGATGAGAGGTTGGATATTTTCGTATCCGGAAAGCAACAGATTGTCAACATCGACAACATCGAAGATGCCGCTGATTACAACCAGTTCGACGATATACCATTGTTTACCGATCTTCCTATGCGAATTAAGAAGGTTAAGCGAACCATCGACGAAGCTAATATGTCATATGTCGTACGTTCGATCTAATGGTGTTGCGAAGATAATTAAGTCATAGTAATTTTGTAATCTGTTGTGATGGTGTTGCAAAACCGTATCCAAATGGTACTTCTTTTATATTTATTGGAAAAATATATGGAATTTAGGTTTTACTAATTTAATGTTACATATAATCATTTCTAATATCTTTCTATAGTGTTTAGAAAAAATAAAATTATTTGTAAGCTATTTTGTATAACAAAA
Organism: Oryza punctata; assembly: GCA_000573905.2. Classification (NCBI taxonomy): domain Eukaryota; kingdom Viridiplantae; phylum Streptophyta; class Magnoliopsida; order Poales; family Poaceae; genus Oryza; species Oryza punctata. Next base: position 21,293,563 of record CM002490.2, on the reverse strand, counting down.
TGGAATATAGATCTTTCCATGCGGGCCATTAAGATGACCGCATGGAAAGAGCATCTTTGCATGCGACCCGTAAAGCTAGCCGCATGGAAAAATGATCTTTGCATGCGGTCGCCTTAATGGCCCACATGGAAAGAGTATTTTCGCATGCGGCCCGTTAGGCCAGTCGCATGGAAAGATCTATGCCTATATATACTTCAGGCGGGACTTGGAAATTTTCCATGTCTTGGAGCCCGCGAACCTTAGCTGCGAGGCTGCCAAATCTTGTACTCGCCATCCCTGCCTCCTCCTCCATGCCACCGGCCTCTTCCTCGCGGCCGGCCTCCTCCCCCTCACCATCGCCTCCTCCTCCTCCACGCCACCGGCCTCCTCCTTCTCGCGACCAGCCTCCTCCCCCTCGCCGCCGGCATCCTCCTCCCCTTCAGTCGCCGCCTCCTCCTCCACGCCACCGGCCTCCTCCTCCTCGCGGCCGGCCTCCTCCCCCTCGCCGTCGCCGCCTCCTCCTCCACATACGCCGCCACCACCGGCCGCCGGTTACCATTTCTTTTTTTAGTTGTGCGCAATTTTGATGTGAAATGTGAGATGTAATGTGAATTGTTATGTTGGGATGTTGGGACTTAGATGTGAAATTGGTAAATACGAATATATGTGACTAAGATGTTATGAAAATCTAGGTATTATGTTAAATTGGGACTTATAGGAATATTTTGATATGTGGACACAAGTCAATCTAGGGACGTATATTAAATTGGGACTTATGTTAATTTTGGGACTTATGTCAATATTGGGACTTATGTAATTTTGGGACTTATGTACAATGTACATGTGAATTTTGTGATTTATGTAATATTGGGACTTATGAGATGATATGAGGTTACAATATGGGAGTTATGTTCAATTTTAGATGTAAATTTTGTTAGTCAAGAGATGATGTGAAAAGTTAGATGTGTTTTTGGGGCATTATGTAATTTAGATGTGAATTTTGTGATTTATGTGAATTTTCGGACTTATGAGATGAAATTTTAGATTACATTTTTAGAATTTTAGATATGAAATTTAGACTAGATGAGATATGAGAAATAATATTCGGGCTTATGTATCTATTTTTTTACGTTAATTTTTAAGATGTCAAACGATAAAGTTCCCTCGAACGCACCAGTAGCGCCTGAAGAAGGCGAAGCTCCACGTAAATCTGTTAGCAAATCAGGATGGCGCTTCTAGTGAAGAAACGTGGCGCACACCAAGTGACCCATTTCCGATGGAAATAACACAAGTTGCCCCTCGCGATAATGATCCGGACTACATACCTATGGAACAAGCCGTAAGTGTTGAACATTGTGATCCATATTATTTAATAACTATATAGCACTAGACCTTGGTAGTATAGAGAGTTACTGCTATTGTGCGGATGAATACCAGAGTGGATGAAGTTGAGAATGACAAAGCTACGTCTGCCCCGGAGCCTACGGATACATCTGCGAGTGTAGGCGAGAGTGGTAAAAAAGACGTGGTGAGAGAAGCAAGAATAAATTACCATAGGAAATCTACAATGTGGAAACGTTCATGAAATTCCTCACTATTTTGAATTTGTAAGTGATAAACAATTAAATATATACACGCGACTTCCAATGTTCTAACTAATTTGAACAATTGTTTTCTCCAAACAGCGCACACAAGTACTACCGCAAAAAAGGCAGACCAGTAAAAGATCCGACCAAGACTCAGCTATCCGTCAAGACTGGCTGGGCGGTAAGAACATATGCCATTACAACAAATTATCGTACATTTTTTACTTATTTCTAATGATTTGATCTCTTCTAATTATATCGCAGGGTTTCAAACAACCAGAGGGAACCAACCTATGCGGATATTACGTGTGCGAGATGCTCAGAGTCAACGGGAGGTACGAAACAACCAGTGATCGCGTAAGTCCAGATATTGTTCTTCACAAAAAAAACCCAACCAGACTTACACATTTCATTTACTAACCTTTTATTGTCTTTTCTGTGCACAGATCCCGGAAATCCCTTATGTAGCACAACGATTTGATAACAAGACTATATGAAATGTGTGCGCTGACCTCTGCCGATTCATCCGTCGTGATATCTGCAATGCAAGAGGGCTCTTCTACGATAACCAGAGTCAACTCGCATTGGAAGATAAATTCAAGCCTCCCGTTTATGGAAGATAAATTCAACCAGAGTCAACGAGTGGGGGAAAGAACATATGTAATGCCATGTACCGTACTTATAAATGTGATGAAACAATATACTGTGTTATTTGTAATATATGCTTCGTATGTAAAAAACATTTTAATTGGCTATGTATTTGATGTTTATTATAGTACTAACAACAATCCGACTATCTCATATGCTTAATATTCCAAATTTCGATAATAAATCATGGAACATATAATATCACATATGGTTGTTGGTAAAGACATCTTTACATGTGACCCACCTCAGGAGCTGCATGGGAAAATAGATCTTCGCATGCGGCCGACGTAATGAGCCGCATGGAAAAATAGATCTTCCCATGCGGCTGTCTTATGTCGGCCGCATGCGAAAATCAATTTTCCCATGCGGCTTCCTAAGTGGACCGCATGCGAAGATCGATTTTCCCATGCGGTTGGGCCGATCGCATGCGCAAATAGTGATCTTCGCAGACCTTTTCACGCATGCGGGCCGGCCGACCGCATGGGAAAACCTTCTCGGCCCATATGCAAAAAGCCTTTCTGTAGTAGTGGTAGGCTCACGCTGATCTTGAATTTTAGGACTCGTGTGGTTGAAGTTCAACTCTTAAATTTAACTCAAGGAGTTAGGTTTGGAGTGCAATTGTGGAGCTGCCTAAATCTAGCTCCACCTTTCTAGTTTCATTTTGTAAGAGAGCTCCACCCAGCTCCACTCCTACTTTAGGTGGAGCTGAAACTATTTGGCTGAGCTCCAGCTCTAGAAGAGGGGGAGTTAGAGCTGTGTGAAACATGCCCTTAGATTAATGTTAGGGAGTTTTCCTGTTAAGAGGCGTCCAGCTCTTTTACATGAATATTTTAAGAAATAGTCCCACTACGGTGCTCTGTACCTGTAGTAGAAAACAATCTGAATTAACCGAAGGGTTCAGATCTATTTACATTACCATCCTAATTAGTGGTAGTAGAAACATGAAAAGGTATTATTGTAAAAAAAAGTGTTGTGGTGTATAATCGTTATTTAGCAATGACTAAACATTATTTTTCTTCTTTTGGCTTTTCCGATGAAATATGAGCAATGCCAGCACAATGAATGAGTACATATCGATCTTAAAAAAAAATATAAATGATAAAGTTACCTCTAAATGATAAATCACTGATTTATCCTTAATATTACCGGTAGTATTATACTACCAATAGAAAATACGGTAGCATCGCTTAGAAAGAAAAAGGTAAAAATACTACTACTATTCTTTGTAGGAATCAAAATTACAACTCAAAAGTCAGACGCGGTTATTCGACGAAGGAGGCATCCGTTGCCCCGACTGCTGGCATGATTCCCCTGATCATCAACAATATCAACTTGCCTCAATTTCCTTCTCCTTCATCAACAGAAGAGAATATATTGCTGTCCACATGCAGCGAAACAATCCTGCGTGCGGTGCCCATTCTCGTCTTCCTTTTCCTCCCTCGAGTTCAGACATGACTACTTGAGATGATGAGATGAGATGAGATAAAAAAAAAAAAGAAAGATCGAGATGTGGGCACTGGCGCGTACGTGGACGGACGGCGACACCCATTCGTCGTGATGATATGATATACGCCCCCGTGCTAGTGTGCGATCAGTCGTTCGTCGCGGAGACGATCCTTAGCGCGCCGTCGTACTATTCTGTGTTTAAGCTTCTCTAGGTGCACACAGGATTTAATAATAGTAATAGTGATAGTACTCGATCATCGGATCATCTGGCTCTGTTGGGACTTTGGGAGGAGGGCAACCATGATTTTTGTTGAGCTATCAAAAAAAATCTCAAGAATCGTTGTTCTATAAGTGCTATAAAAAAAGGTAAAATTTTGTAAACTAGCCATTAATATGAGTTGTACTACCTCCGTCCCAAAATATAAAAACCTAATACTACATGGGATACATTTTAAAACTACGAATATGGACTTCCTACTACCACGATGTATCTCATTCAATATTAGATTCTTATATTTGAGGATGGATATTTGAGGATGGATGTTCTTATATTTGGGGGAGAAGGAAGTACATGTATCAAGTGTTAAAACATGGCTAATCAATATCTATGAACACAAATGTGAAGATTATGGGTACCATATATACCCACAGATCTAGTTATCCAACTGGTTACAAGAGATAGATTATTTGTATAGATTGTGTAACGAGATAAGATTTGGGTGTTATGTTTACTTGTAAGTTAAGTAAATGACCCATAGTCTTAGCTTGATAAGATTGTAAGTTAGTTATAGGAGATTTAATATGTAAAGAGTTAAATCTTTATCTTGTATACTTTTTTTCCGGCTATATAAGGAGGACGGGGTATCTTTCATAGGCATAAGTTCATTGAGATCGTACGATCAATACACCACTCGGTGGAATCAGTCCCCGAAACAGGAGTAGGGTATTACTTCTTTCAAGAACGTCTGAACCTGTCTAAATCCTTTGTCTCATAACCCATCCACTTTCCATCTTGTGTGCTACCCCCTTTTCATATTTTCGAATTCTAGTTTCGACAGTTCATGCGCCAAGTAGGGGTAGCGTCAAGTTCTTCGCCGACCAAGTGCGATGGGATCTTCATTAGGCACCGACGACTTCACCTTTCCTCCGGGATAAGCGTACCACTTCGTCAGCCTCGACTTCGTCACGGACAACCTCGGCAAGATATCTCTTCTTGACTTGGAATCAAACCAGTCAGGAAGGGACAACATCTCACTGCTGTTTGGCCTTCCAAACGCAGCTGGAATCTACTCCAAGACATCCTTCCTCGAGATGGATTCAAACCACTTGAGTGAGGTAGCAACAACAAATTTCTTCCTGCGTCAAGTCCACCTCAAGATGTGCAGGCGTATCCTACAATCGTCATGCAGCTCCCGTCAGACCTCGCCGCGGTTTTCGGATCAAGGCCACCATCCTCCCGTAGGTCCAGATCCAGCCTGGCCCTGGCCCTGACCAAGATTGGATCTAGCTTCAGGGAGGTCGGCGTCATCCTTTCATCACTCGGCACCTGCTCGTCCACTGAGCTCGCTGTTTACCTCAGCTTCTCAGAAGAAAGCGTTCATGGCACTTGCGCCGACACCGAGGCTGCAGATGACTCCGACTTCGATGATGACTACACCCCACTCTTCAACGGTGTTTTCATGGCCAACAACGAGACCGATACTGAGGTGGCCACGAGGCTTCAAGCTGAAGAAGCAGCCCGAGCCAGAGTGGAGCAGGAGCGTGTCAGATTGGAACAAGACTGGATCTGATTAGATCATGATAGAGCCAGATTAGAACAAGAGCGGCTAGCACAAGCAAATCAAGACCACCTGCGCAGAGAAGAATAACAAAGGAAACGCAAGGAAGCGGAAGATCGCAAACTCAGGGATCTGGCCGAGCATGGACACAGGGGTTAGCAACTCATTGGGCAAACCATCGTCGACAACACCAACGTGTTCCTTACACCACAGCAGAATGCAGTCGGGGCGGTCACCCTCCTTGACACGCTACTCGATGCAGCTCCAGCTCATGTAACACCGCTGCTCAAACAACTAATGATCCTGGTTGCGGCAACTATCTCGGCCACCGGCACAAGTCATCATCCCGGTGAATCTACATCAATAACACCCGCCGGCAGCCGCTTGCCGTCTTCTAGGCAGTGGAACAATCGAGACCCCGAGAGGAGCAGAACCAATTCCCGCGCCCGCCACGACGTCGAAGCACGCCGAGAGCAATCAGTTCAATCGCCCTCCGGCCACGTCGCCTGTCTACAACCTCGCACCAGAGACAGAGAGCAGATTCAGGTTACCACATTCCCCCAGGGCTTCAATCGACTTGAGGGATACCTTAAATCAACGATGCCAAGATAGAAGCGTCACAATTCAAGACGATGGCGATTGCGAAGGGTTCCCCGCCTTCACCAGCAACCTGGGTCGAGTGATTTGGCCGATCGGTTTCAAGCCGACTGGTATCGAGAAGTACGACGGTAAAACTGACCCAGAGTCATGGCTTACCGTCTGCACGCTCGCAATTCGTGTAGCAGGAGGAGACAACAAGGCCATGGCGAACTACTTGGCGGAAGCGTTGACTGACTCAGCTAGGAATTGGCTCGCCGGGGTATAGCGAGGCACTATTGGTTCGTGGAGCGAGCTCCGCGACCACTTCATTGCAAATTTTCAGGGTACCCTCGAGCGTCCTAGGACACACTTTGAGCTCTACAACATCGTTCAAAAGCCAGATGAAACCCTGAAAGTGTACATACGACGCTTTTCCGAGAAGCACAACAAGATTTCTGATGTCACCGACGACAACAATCATCGCTGCATTCAGAAGAGGATTCCGCAACGACCTACTCATCGGATAGTTCAGCCGCAAACCTCCCAAGAAAGTCATGTAGATGTTCGAGAAGGCAAATGAATATGCCAAGTCTGATGATGTAGTCAAAGCTTCCAAGCAGTCGGTAGGAGGCTGGTGTTCCAAGAAGGACTATGATAGCGGAGCCAGCGCCAGCGGAAGCGGTGGTAAACACAAAGATCGCAAGCGTAAGCCCAAAGATCTGGTTGCCACAATGTTAAACTGCCAAAGCTAGCGGTCCCGAGTCAACACATATGACAAGATAATGAACGACCCCTGCACGCATCACCCCAACAAGGGACACACGGCCAAAGATTGCTACATCTACAAGCAATTTGCAAAGAAGTACGCGGCCTAACACAAGAAGCCGTCTGACGGAGAAGGCACCTTAGGACAGAAGAAGAATAACGATGACCTGGGTCATGGAGCCTTTCAAGGTCCGAAAACCGAGCTAAACCGTATCTTCAGAGGTGCATTCGCCTATGAGTCCAAGAGAAAGAATAAGCTGGCTGACAGGGAGGTCAACGCAGCTCAACCAGGAGTTCCCCAGTACTTGCGGTGGTCAGAGATAGCAATCAAGTTCGACCGCTCAGATCATCCCGACCGAGTGGTCCACACGGGGCGATACCCCCTAGTACTAGACCTAGTCGTCCGCAACATCAAGCTCCAGCGTGCACTCATTGATTGCGGCAGTGCGCTCAATATCCTTTTCGCCAAGACCCTAGACAAGAAGAAGATTTCGTGCATCGAGATGAAATCGAGCTCTGCTGCTTTCCACGAAGTCATCCCTAGATTGTCTTCTACACCACTCGGCGAGATCACTCTTCCGGTCACCTTCGGCACAAAGGAGAACTTCCGCACGGAGAACATCTATTTCAAAGTCGCTGACTTCGAGACAACCTACCATGCCATCCTGGGGTGGCCGGTGTTAGCCAAATTCATGGCCGTACCTCACTACACCTACATGACAATGAAGATGCCCGGACCACGCGGAGTCATATCCCTGCGCAGTGACGTAAAGCAGGCTGTCACCTGCGACAAGGAGAGCTGCAAGCTGGCCCAATCTCGTGAGAGATCACTCGGCCAACAGGAGGACCGACTGGCCGCGTCGACATCACAAGAAGGAGAGGTCCCTACCAAGAAGATGGCCAAGTCAGGAGAACGCGACGCTAAGACTTAGAAGATTCCTTTAGATCCCTCTGATCCCTTTAAAACCAATGTAATAGGCGCTTAGTTAGATAGCAAATAAGAAAGTGTGCTCATCACCTTTCTTCTAGCTAATAAAGATATTTTTGCGTGGAAACTATCTGATATGCCTGGTATTCCTACAGAGGTGATTGAGCACTCTTTAAATTTTAAAGAAGACGTGAAACCTATCAAACAACGACTCCGCCGGTTTGCACAAGACAGGAGGGACGTCATTAAAGAAGAGTTAACCAAGCTCTTGGCGGTTGGGTTCATCAAGGAAGTTTATCATCTCGACTGGTTAGCAAACCAGGTTTTGTTCCGGAAGAAGACAAGGCAATGGCGCATGTGCATCGACTACACGAACCTCAACAAATCCTGCCCCAAGGATCGTTTCGGCTTGCCTCGAATTGACCAGGTGGTTGATTCAACAGCCGGCTGCGAGTTGCTCAGTTTTCTGGAATGCTACTCGGGATATCACCAGATCAGCTTAAAGGAGTCTGACTGCTTAAAGACTTCATTTATTACCCAGTTCATAGCTTACTGTTACATCACCATGCCCTTTGGATTAAAAAACGTTGGGGCCACTTATCAATGTATGATTCAGAGATGCCTTCAGTCACAACTCGGATGGAATGTTGAAGCCTATGTCGACAATGTCGTCATCAAGACTAAGCAGAGGGACAACTTGATAGCTGACTTGGAAAAAACCTTTGATAATATCCGCGGTTTCAGGATGAAACTGAACCCTGAAAAATGCACCTTTAGAGTACCGTCAAGGAAGCTACTTGGCTTTATGGTGTCTCATAGGGGCATCCAGGCTAACCCAGAGAAGATCAACGCTATATTAAACATGTAGCCACCGAGTTCCCAGAAAGATGTCCAGAAGCTTACCGGGTGCATGGTGGCACTCAGTAGATTTGTGACAAGACTCGGGGAACGAGGGATACCTTTCTTCAAATTACTCAAAAAGAAGGATGGTTTCTAGTGGACTCCAGAAGCCCAATAAGCCTTTGAAGATTTCAAGATATTCCTAACAACGCCACCGATACTAGCCTCACCTTTACCGTAGGAGCGGTTGTTGCTTTACGTATCAGCGACTTCAAAGGTCGTGAGCACAATACTTGTTGTTCAGCGCGAAGAGGAAGGCCATATCCAAAAGGTTCAACGATCGATCTACACGCTATCCCCAGGTACAAAAAAAATATTATATGGTGTCTTAGTAACCGTTAAGAAGTTGGCCATTATTTTCAGAGTCATTCAGTTATGGTGGTGTTGACAATAGAATTTGTTAAACATAGGAATCGGAAACGAGATCCTATCCGAGGAGGATTTGAAGATATGCGGAATTCTCGGAAGAGGGCGCATCGGTTGGGAGTTTGAATCGGCCGATACCGCGTTCGATATGGTTAGCCGATACCGCCAAAGGTGGCAAGATTGGTTACGTGATCAATGACAGATTCAAAAGAAGGACTTCGATAATATTACTAGACAAGGATAGAGTTCAAGATAGGCAATTGTATCTATTAATTAGGATTTTATGTGTCCTTATAGATATTTTTGGTAAGAGTCCGCCTAAGGGACTTATTCATGTGTTAGAATTGAATTACGAAAATGTGAGTCGTGTCTGTTATGAACAAGTTTGTATATTTCGGGTAGATATATAAGCCCGAGGTCTTGTAAATAATTAACATCATATCAATCCAATTTCGGTGCATTGCCACCTTTTCTCATTAATTTGTTTCGATGAGTTCTTGCTTTTGAGTCGAGCTGCATCGGTTTCGATATTCGATAACAAGGTAACTACCTGATGAGGACATCCTCCATTATTACCCGCTGGCAAAGATGCAACAAGATGGGCCGAGTGGCCCAATTGTAGTCGGGCGGCGACCGTGTGAGCCTCTGAATAATCCCACCTTGTTTAGCTTGGGAGGAGGAAGCCACCTTAAAAGGGAGAGCCACCCTTCCCCTATCAGACTAGTCTTTTAGGGTGATTGGGCCTTTCCCCGAATGGGTGCGTTGGAGTTGCGGTGCTAAGATTGCGGGATTCGGGGAATCCGGATTGGTGTGTCGTGCTTCGGGCGTATCGTGCTAAGATTGCGGGATTCAGGGAATCCGGATCGGTGTGTCGGGCTTTCGTCCAACCCCACCTGGGCCGGACTCATCACTACTTGTTATGGCAGTTTGCATCTCGGGATTAGTGCTTACATCTTTATGACACTCTAATCTTGATTATGTAATCCGTTGAGTTATCATATATGTCATATAATCTAGATTGATAATGCTTTCTACTGGCATCGACCAACTTTCATCTAGGGTTTTGTCGATAACGGCTAGATTAACTTGTTGACTTGGATTTTATTGTATATCTACCATCCTAAAAGACAACCATCGGCTTGATTGTCTAGATATTATGCTTCTTCTTATGCTTAGTGCTACATCAGTTAACTTTGATCTACTAAGTCATGCTTAGAATCATAATCTCTAGCCTGCTTTATGGTCGTTAATAAGGATAGTATCGGGGTTTCAGCCGGTATAGTTATTTCACATAGTCTTATATCTTGTTTAATATATTATATCTACCCCTTATATCAGGATCTTAACTAATATAAATATATTGAACTTACTGCCGATCTAATTGATGGTAGTTTGATATATTTGTTGAAAGAGAATATCGTATTATAAGGTAGTATCGGAGCTATAGCCGATACATGCTTAAATATGACCATTGGATATGATATAAATATGTATAATCATTATTTCATGTTATTTTAGATCTGGGCAATTTATACCGACTCGGTTAAGTTCGATCTATCCCAATTGCTGATTTCTAAAGTAATACTGACTTCTAGATTATATAGTGTTGATATTTACAGCAAATGGATCAAGTTTAGGTTTTATTTATTATTAGGAATATGCCTTACAGCCGATTCACCTCACAATGCATCGGCTAGGTTACATCATGATATGACATTGACTTCCTAGCCGATCGATTATCGTTTACTAATAATGTTTGCTTGTTTTATCTTGTTGATGGCAGGATCAAATCAACTGGCACGCCCGCATTTAATCATCATTTAGGACCTACACTAGAGTAAAGCAAATCTCTCAGTCCACAGTGTGTGTTTTTTTGCATCAACACGCTTTTGGCACGCCCAGTGGGACCAGTGTTATTATGGCGCACAACATTACTGAAGTTACAAAGGATAATGTTCTGCCCATCACAATCGAACAATTGAGCAAGAAGAAGAGAGAGGAGATGAACAAGTTACTGGATCAACTCCAAAACTAGTATCTGCACTCGTTCGCACTAACTCGATGAGGTACGGTGATTCAAAAGACTAAAATCGAGTTCCCACCGATGGGAAAGGCAAAGCCAAGTATATCCGGAGTAAACGATGCTAAAGGCAAAGAGGTCAAGACCGAGTCAGGCAATGAAGAACTCCATACATTATAAGATCGCATCGATTCGGCAGTCCACCATGCTTTGATCAATCAATCTGGTGTACTTGTAAATACATTAACTAACATGATCAAGACGGTAGTGGATGACACTATAGCTGAGGAGAAAGCAAAAGGACATATTTGCCTTCCAGGAGATGCAGGAAATAGTAAACAACTTCCACACAAGCCCCATCGGCCCCCATGTCTAGTAGGCCTATTCCAACAATATTGACAAGGCAGCAGCCGATGCTTGGGAGGTAGAGTTCAACACAGCTTACGCTAGAACAGTTAATCAACATCTTAAAGATGAAGCCGCCAATCACTGAACCAACATACCACGTCCCTTCAGTATCGCAGTTGGCGATGTCCCAACCATTTTCGTAGAAGCCGATAGGGATAACTCAGCCAATCGGACATCAATGTATACTAGAGCCACCTCTATATGTACCACCGCAAGGTTTGGGAGCCAATTTCAATCACCAGTACCAACCTGTTGATGCAAAAAACACACACCGGCCTAAGAGATTTGCTTTACTCTAGTGCAGGTCCAAAATTAGTTCTTTAAGTTCAAGGGCGTGCCAGTTGATTTGATCCTGCAATCAACAAGAAGAAATATGCAAAAATATTAGTAAACGATAGTCCATCGGCTAGCTAGCCGATTTCATATCGTATGTACCTAGCCGATGCAATAAAGCATGAATCGACTGTAAGGTGTAATCAATGATAAAACTAACCCTAAAACTAGTACATCGGCTGAAAAGATCTGTGTTACATAATCAATATATCAATATTACCTTAGAAATAAGCAATTGGGATAGATCGGACTGAACCAAGATAGTATAAATTGTCAAGTCTAAAGTAACATGAAATAACGATTATATATACTCATGTCATAGCCGATGTCTAGAATTAAGCATGTATCGGCTATAGCTCCGATACAACTTTATGTTAGGATATTCTCTGGTAATAAATATATTCAACTATAACCAATTAGATTGGTAGTAAGTTCAATATATTTATGTTAGATTAGATGCTGATATAAGGGGTAGATATAGAACATTAAACAAAGCGTAAAACTATGCAAAACATCTATACCAGGTAAGATCGGCTGAAACCCCGATACTATCCTTATTAACAACCATAAAACAGTCTAGAGATCATGATTCTAACTACGATTTAGTAGGTCGGACTTAACCGATGCAGCATTAAATATAAAGAGAAACATGACATCTAGAAAATCAAGCCGATGGTTGCCTTTTCGGGATGGTGGATACATTATATAATCTAAATCAACAAAGTAATCTAGCTGATATCGACGAAACCCTAAATAGAGTCCAGCCGATGCAAGTAGATTGCATTGTTGATCTAAGTTATATAATGTATATGATAACTTGGAGATTCACAAAATAGAACTAGAGTGTCATAGAGATGTAAGCACTAGTCCTGATAATGCAAATCGCCATAACAAGGTCTACCTTATCGTCGAAGATCAAACTGATGCAGCATGACTCGAAAGCACGAACTTGTCGAAAATAAGAAACAAAGGTTGGCGATGCGCCGAGATTGATTGAACTTGGTTGTTGTTTATTTTCAAGGCCTCGGGTCTATTTTTATACCCGAAAATACAAACTTTGTCCATCACCAACATGACTCATATTAACCTAATACAAATCCAACTAACGAACAAGTCCCTAAGGCGGACTCTTACCGTGATTATCTATAAGGAATCTCATAAAATATCCTAATTAATAGATACAATTGCCTTTCCAGGACTCTATCCGTGCGTGGCAATCCATAGGAAGCACCTTGACTTAACCCGATGACGTGTACTGAGTTGTATTACCAAAATCGGCTCAATCGGCTAACCTTGTCCGACTCGAACTCTGCCGATCCTGATCTCAGCCGATTCGGACTCCAGCCGATTCTTACTCTGTTTCCGATACGATCTAATCTCTTGGATCTTCTTCGATTCTATCTTCATTTCCGATACTTGAATTACCAAATTTGGTTGTCAACACAACCTCATTCTCCACAAATCCAATATCGGCCCAAAGGATCACCACGGTTTCAATGTCCAACCCAGTTCAGTCAGCATTATCAATTGCAGCAGCAATATGGAGGAGGGGTATCAACAGCAACCGTGGGCCGATATGATAGCCGACGTCAAAGAGAAGAGGAGATATATCAGTACAACAATGAAGGTTGCTTCGATTCTTATTGAGGTTGTGAGTTCTTTAGATTTTGTTGGAATGAAGGGATGAAGCTACCGTCTACCAAGGATTGTCCTGGTTGCAGTGATCGTAACGTGAGATATATTGGAAGATCAAGCAGACAAGTTAATAATGAGTATCGGCCGATTCAGCAAAAGTTACCTGTTCATCAGAGGCTTGGGCCGATTTATCAAGACTACTTTGAGGATGAGCCGGAGAGAGAATCGAGGACTATGAAACCACAATGGTGCCCTTCTGGCATTTTTACTAAAAGTCAGAAAAGACGTGTTCAAAGGATGAGGAATAGAGAGCAGCTGCAAGAATTGGAAGACGAGATTGAGCATCTTCTTCCACGTATATCAACATATTTAAAAATGCATATCTCACCAAACTCATCATATATCCACATATTACTAAGTCCTCATATACCCACATATTCATAGTATATTCCTCACATATTCACTTAAAAATTCACATCAACCTCTCAAATCTACATATATCCACATCACAAATTCTCCATCTCTCTAACTAAATTCCACATATATCCACATCGCAATTCTACATCTCTAGCCAAATTCTACATCACAATTTCATCCATTTGCACATCACCACATCACAAATTCATCAAAAATTGAATATTCGGTGGATTCGTGGACTAACCGACGTGGAGGAGGGCGATGTCGGGCTCAGTGGAGCTCGTGCGGTGGTTGAGATGAAGTCATTCGTGACGGGATTAAGTTTTAAGCCCCGATTGAGATGAGCTCATCTATGACAGGCTTACTCTTAAGCCTGATTGAGATGAGCTAATCCGTGACGGGCTTAAGGTCAAACCCGATTGAGATATGATCTCATACGGTTGTTACTTGAGGCCCGTCACTGCTGGCATTTTTCCTTTTTTTTTGATTGACAAATTAATTTTCTTTTTGTTTGCTCTCTCAATGTTGACCATTGTTGATTTTTCCTTATTCCTTATCCCTTAGAGTGTTTGCTTTGGACTTTTAATTATTCCTTATTCCTTATTAAGTGGGAGTGTGGCATATGTTTCATGTCTTTTCAAACAGAAATTTTTGACAGCAAGCCAATTGTCGACGGGGGATACCCGTAGACCTTATGCTGGGGGTATTGGGGTACGTTGATATGGGGATCTACACGAAACAAGACCAAGCACACAAGAAGACAAAGATTATACTGGTTCAGGCCCCTTGGAAGGTAATAGCCCTAATCCAGTTTATATGAGATTATGCCAAACCACAGAAATTACATTAGAAGACAGTAGAATTGACGAGTACTGACCAGTCCCCTATCGAGATCAACTCAATGAGATCGATCGGCAATGGCTTCGAGTCCTCCGGATTGCAATCACAGTGGGTGTAGCTAAGCTATGAGTCGATGTTCCTATACTCCTTGGGAGCCTTATATTTATTGCACAGATACCTTGGCCTTCAAGTAGGATTAGGGATAAACCTGCCCTCATATGAGATCCTAGAACCCTTGTCCCCTCCGAATAAGACTCTAATACTTCTATCCAAAGACAAGGTTCCCGTGTTCGACCAGGCCAATTAAATAACTATCAAGGAACCTTCCCGTATACCTGAGGATATTTGTATTTGTATATTTCATATCCTCAAGGATAGGAGGTATGTGTTATCCGTAACCCTGATAGTAGCCCTTGACTTCAATTCAAATGAGTTCGTAATGCTCTTGAGCTGAAGTTTTCGAACAAATGATGTCATGCCCCTCTGGCCATTCTCGTGAACACGAGAAGGCTAAGAGCATGCGACAATGGTCCACTACGAATTTGAACTGATGTCTAAAAAACTACCTGAAAAAGTTCGGTAGCAATTTCTCTTTTTTCCTCGAAATAAGAACCGTTGGACGTGACTTATAAATTCCAGTTTTGAGATTCATTAGAGCTCTGTTTGCCCAAACTCTTATTCACCTTCATACGCTCTTGCGCCCTTTGCATCTTCCATCACCCAGGAAAAAACCCTAGCTCCATCTTCCATCTTCATCTCTCATTTCGTACTAATGGATTTGGGAAAATCCATCATCGACACGGGCGACATGAAGAAATTGCAAATCAAGGTCTCTCTCCCAGGAACAACAAACTTGGATCGCTCAACAAGAGGTACAAACATTAACCCTGTACTAGGTCAAGTAGTATGCCTTGAATCCTTCATCCAATACAGCTTTCTCCCTCCTTCTTGAACTTTTACGGCCTTCACCTCCTCCACCTTAATCCAAACTGCATCGCATTCCTTAGCATCTTCACACATCTTTGTGAGGCGTACCTTGGGGTACTCCCCTTCCTAGATTTGTTTAGATACTTCTATTTATTAAGGTGGATGGAATCCCATAAAATCTCCGGATGCTGCGGTTTCCGCCTCCGAGATGGGATGAAGGGTGAATACATCCCCTTCAACTGCCACTCCTCCTGGAGCTGTTGGCGTTCAAGGTTGTTCGTCTCCACATCGCTGATCGTCCCGTCGAAGTCGTCGTTCCTCATGAACAACCAGAATGCACCCCTTGCTGAATTTCCAAACCTTCTTTGACCCGCGCACTCAAAAGCTTCGAAGATAAGATTCATGATCTCTGAGAACGGGGATTATCAGGCTATGAAGTCGCTGAAGACTTTGTACGCTATTGGATCAAACCATTACAAGCTCGCATCCACCCCGCATACGAGAACTCAGGGGTGGACACTAAGACACGGATCTCGGTTCGGGGTACACGTTCTCACAACCCACTTGACCCCGTTCCTCCTTCAACCAGTTATCTAACATTTTGTTTGAACTCCTTGCTCTGCAGAGCTTGACGACAACACTGTGGCCTCTCGAGTAGACCACATCGTGATCGACGTGCCCCCGACGCCGAGAACGTCATCACCCACTATGCGACCTCCCTTCTACCGAGAAGGACGTCGCCATCAACGTAAGTTACTTTAGACACCTAGACTTTGACCAAACACGGATGTTCGGAAACAACAGTAATCTAAGTTCTTACAGGCGTTACTCTTGATGGGTGCCATCGGTCCGCTCCTTGATCATCAGGTCCGTTGACATTTCTTCACGATATTACTAGGAATTAGATCCCAAGCAATGACGCTAGAAATATTAGTTGGTATTTTCTTACGATCACAGATGTCATCCACAAGCTTACGGATATACCATTGTAGCATTTCACTCGGAAGTATTTCCAAGGTATTGTATTTATTTAATCCCAAGGGAAGATATGGTAAGAGAGTACTATGTTATTAATGCTCATCACACTTATGCCAATCAAAGTCTAATGCAGGGGTTAATCAAACTGAATATGGGTAGAGTGACACACAGAAGTTACTTTCCAAGGATACTATCACAAAAGAATAAATCTAGCCTAGTGGAGAAGAATAGAAAAATACTCATTTTCTATACTTCTCTTATATAGCCCTCTAGTATACACTTTACTATAGTACAACTATGGCCAATACCCCCTAACTATACCCTCTTGGTACATCGAGAAATCACCCCTGGTTGCCGAGTTCCTTACGACAACCTGTCATGGATATCCAACCGGCATCAGATGCGGAGGAGCACCCTTGCCAGGAACCTGTGTTAGCCCTCTATACGCACGTGGAGGAATACCCGTACTGAGCTGTCACCATCAGCAGGCTACCTCTACAGTTCCAGGGCATATAGCACCACTTAATGATATTCACTAATCTAAGCACCACGCTTATACTAATGAATATTAATCTACACCAGTGCACTTGACATAGACCAATTAAATACTTGAACACTAAGCCAATACCACTGCATATCTCTAGTAAGCTAGGAATACAACTTATACTGAGCAAGTATAAACTAAAGCTAGTAGATAAATAATTATGCAAATAAAGGAAAGGACCAAAACTATATAAAGAAGAATATTTCATTAATAGAACAAGTCTTACGAGAGAGATACAAGCTACTAGAGCCATACCTGAATCTTTGAAGACTCGAAGAACTCAAGAGCTATTCCTCAAGAGTTATTCTAACTCCATTACTACTAGAACAAAATATTTAATTTAGAGAGAGCTCCTTGGAAGTGCTCCTTCTTGTTGTGTGTTGAATGGGAGAAGGTGAAGTCCTTTTATAGCTTGAGAATGAAGGTTTTGTTGGTTGCAATTGTCTGAAACGCCCTTCCACCGTCATTGGGGAGCTATCAGGGATGTCCACGTGGAAGGCCAGGATGATTTGGGCCAACGGCGGTTCAGCCGAACCGCCCCAGTTCGGCAGAACCCGATGCCCCAACTCCTGGCCTCTCCTTTGGCCAGGAGACTGACTGGTGAGTCCTTATAGTGGTTATGACTGTTATCACTCGTTTTATGATGGTTTCATCTGACTTGTGGCCCCTCTAATCCTTATACTCATGCTTGGCTGCCCGGAAGGATTTTTCTGACTGTCATTCTCCATTATTTCGTATCCATTTAAGTAGTTCTCCTGTAAGCAAATACTTCACCATATGCAAGTGGAAATAGATTATTTCTAATAAAATATGCATCGCAAGCATTGCTAGCTCTCTTTTCTTGTTGGGAATATTGACGGTCGAAATTTGTCTATAACAACCGTCAACAAGGCTGCCAGCTCCCTCAAGGAGGCAGCGTTATCAGAGTAGGCAGCCACCGACATCATCACCAGTGGCAGCGGAACGAAAAGAACCAAGAGGAAATGGCCCTCGGTGTTGATGAGACCCAGTGCTAGGAGAACAACACAGACCAGCGGTTTCGAGGTTTGAAGTCCTCCTGTAAAACTCCATCCTCGTTCTTGGTTGTCTGTTCCTTACTTATACGTCTTTACAGACCACTTCGAGCATGGACCTCGCCCCTCAAAAGAGGCGGACACTCGTGAAGTGGCTCAAGCCTACGTAAGTGAACCCGCAACCTGGTGCTATACTCCTCGTGTTTACACTTCCCTGCACTGATATCTTTTATGTCTCAAATTAATGCAGCCCTTCTCCTACCGCCTCCACCCATAGCACGGATGGCGCAGAAACGAGCTCACCCCCCACCACCCTCGTAGCTGCCTCGTTGATGCCGGATCCGCTGACTCCCCGCGATCTGCCTGTCGCCGCCCCCCGTTCGGTGATCGACCGGCTTGTTGAGGCCAAGCGCCTAAGCCGTTCCAGGGCCCACGATGTGCTCCCCGAGGTCGAGCAGCTCAAGACGGCTGCGACAACCCGTGATAACCATATCGCTGAGCTAGAGATGGGGCTGGGAGAAGCACGGAAGGACTTTAAGAAATTCAAGGACCTAGTTGCCAGCCACGATCGTAACCAGCAAGGCTGGGAGCAGCGGATGGAGGAGTGCCAAGAAAACATGGCATCCCTGTAGCAAGGCCTCCACACAAACTACGGGCACCTAGACATGACAGCTCGTAGCTTGGGGATCCAAGAGAAGGGTCCCGATTTCCTCGACGAGACAACTGTCCTGGGATCCTTGGGCACCCTGATCAGCAAGATGGAAGGCGTAGCCACCAAGCACATCGAGCAGGTCGCGGAGGAGATGTGTACCGGTCTCCGGACCAGTGCCTGCCACGTTCTCGCATGCCTCAAGCTCACCCATCCAGAGATCAACCCTGGAGGAGGTGCTGACCAATGGTTGAGCAGAAGAGATGCACGAGGACGTGATGTCGGAGCTGGAGGACTTGGGAAAGAGCATGATCCGCCATTTTGAGGAGTAATTTGCCCCCTCCCTAGCCTTTGTTGTAATCTCGATAACAATAATCTGGTTTGTCATATTGTCTTGAAAATATCCCTTCTTATTGTAATTGAAGCTCTTTAGGCTATCTTTACGACTTGTAGATTTGTTGAGGATGAGGTCGTCCAGCAAGGAGGACGTCCTCACGAACTTGCCCTCCTAATCTCATCACCCCACGCTTCTTCGATGCCCAACGTTGAAGAACAAGAATTGACCGTTGTCAATGCTGATGACGCGTGTGGTCCTCAAGGACTCACACTTAGTCCTCTTCTCGAGCATAGTCCTCTTCTCGAGCAGATCTTAGGTACTTTCACTTAATCCCAAAGCCCCTGCCCATGGAGTACCATAGGTTGCTAGCCTAGATCAAACGAAACTTGTAGCCTTGAAGACCACTCTTGAAGATAGAGAACAACGCGTTGACTACTGGAGAACCCGCTACGAGAAGGCGGAACTCGAACGGACGGTTGACACCATTCACAAGGAGCAGGACGTGGAAACCTGTTGATGCAAAAAACACACACTGGCATGAGAGATTTGCTTTACTCTAGTGAAGGTCCAAAACTTGCTTTCGGGTTCAAAGGGCGTGCCAGTTGATTTGATCATCTAATCAAAAAGATAGAACGTGCAAGTTTGTTGGTAAACGATAGTCAATCGGCCAGTTAGCCGATATCATATCGTGATGTAACCTAGCTGATGCAATATAGCATGGATCAGTTGTAAGGTATATTTGATGATAAAACTAACCCTAAATCTAATACATTGGCTGAAAATACCAGTATAACATAATCTATCAATCAATATTACTTTAGAAATAAGCAATTGGGATAGATCGGACTGAACCGAGACAATATAAATTGCCCAAGTCTAAAATAACATGAAATAATGATTACGTGTACTCATGTCACAGCCGATGTTCAGATTTAAGCATGTATCGGCTATAGCTCCGATACAACCTTATATTAGGATATTCTCTTGCAACAAATATATTCACCTAATATCAATCAGATTGATAGTAAGTCCAATATATTTGTATTAGATTAGACCCTAATATAAGGGGCAGATATAGCACATTAAACAAAGCATGAAACTATGTAAAACATCTATATCAGATAAGATCGACTGAAACCCCGATACTATCCTTATTAACAACAATAAAGCAGGCTAGACATCATAATTCTCAACACGACTTAAAAGATCAAACTTAACTGATGCAACATTAAGTACGAAAAAAAGCATGATATCTAGGCAATCAAGCCGATGGTTACCTTTTCGGGATGGGGGATACATTATATAATTCAAACCAACAAGACAATCTAGCCATTATCAGCAAAACCCTAGATAAAGATCGGCCGATATAGATAGATGGCATTGTCAATCTAAATTATATAACGTATATGATAACTCGGAGATTTACAAGATAGAATTAGAGAGTCATAAAGATATAAGCACTAATTCCGATAATGCAAACCACCATAACAAGGCCTACCTCTTCGCGGAAGATCAAATTGACGCAGCTCGACTCGAAAGCAAGAACTTGTCGAAAATAGAAAAGTAAAAGGTTTGGTGTGCGCCGAGATTAAATGAACTATTGTTGTTTTATTCATAAGACCTTGGGTCTATATTTATACCGGAAAATACAAACATTGTCCAACATAGACACGACCCATATTGTCCTAATACAAATCTAACTAGCAAACAAGTCCCTTAGGCGGACTCTTACCAAAAATATCTATAAAGAAATTACAGATAATCCTAATTAATAGATACATTTGCCAATTCTGGACTCTATCCTTGTCTGGCATCACCATCTCAAACCCTTCTTTGAACCTGATACTGACTTCACATGCAAAATCGGCCACATCGGCTATCCAAATCGGACTCGGTTCCAGCCGATACGGTCTCCCAGCCGATGCGCACTCTGTTTCCGAGAATCCCGCATATCTTCAATTCCTTAGCTTCCCAAATTTCATCGTCAACAAAACTCTCCGAGGCCGGGAGGTCTGGCTCACCGCGTACCTCGAAGGTTGCTACTTGGTGCTAGGACGGTTGTGTGAAGAGCTGCATGTGGTATGTCCTCCTTCGTAGAAGACCACCAACGGTTACCTATCCTAGATGCGGAGTACGTGCAGCCGGCTAGCAAGGATGGGCAAGCGAATTGACAACAACCTAAAATAGGAGTGTCATCTCATGAGCCAGTACGCAGGTGGTCACATCCTCGCTTGCATCCGAGACCACAGGCCACAGATGAATTTGGGATTTCTCTGGGAAGGCTTCTCCTGTTCTCGGATGAGGGCAGACGAGATCGACCAGCTCGTGCAGTCCTTCGCCCAACTAGTTCAGAAGGTGTTCTCTACCGTGGACTACTAGTGGTCGTCTTCGTAGTTACGAAAGCCTTTAACAAGTTCTTGTAAACCAGTTAAACCTTCATAAGAATTTGGGTATATGTCAAAGTGTTATATAAGAAATGTGTACGAGTATTTTCGCAATAGCTACCCTTAGCCAGCGGAGTATGATACTCTCCCTAGGCCCTAGACATCTCTGTGGAAAGGTTGCTTTCCAGAGAGGTGGCTTGAATCTTATAACAAACTAAGCTGAAGCTGCAAATTCTTAGCCCCTAGACGTGAAATCGGGAAAACCAATTCCTAGTTACACGGCTTGGTTAATACGCATCAAGTGAGAACTCCGACATGACCAAATCTGGACATGGTCATTTGACTCTTTTGGCCGGTCAGTCTTTTGATGTGTTAGGCGTCCCTAACCGAAGTCCAGGGGACCTCGACGTCTACCCGACTAGCGTAAGAGGACAGTAGGATCGACCAAGGAGACATAGCGATATAAGAATAGGGGATTTCAGGGTAAAACACTAAAATATAGATAAGATATTATATACTATTAAACTGTACTCACAAAAATTTTGTTTACATCGATGTTATACATAGAATTTACATAATTGGTCGATGTTCTAGGAGTTTGCCAACTCGCGGCCCTCGTCGTCTACAATTTTGGATGCACCTGGCCTCAAGACTTTGACCACCGTCTACGATTTTGGATGCACCTGGCCTCCCACTTGGATGAGAGCTTGTTTCACCCTGCCAGGTTTTGAACTCGTCGGATGACGTAATCGCCAATGGTGAGTGTGTGTGCACGGATGTGCTTCTCGTGATATCGACGAAGGGTCCGTTAGTATGCGATTGCTCGGATGGCAACACGATCTCGATGTTCTTCCAGGAGATTGACGTCGTCTGCCCGCTGCTCCTCTTGTTCCTCATTTCACTACCTCTCGATTCATACCGACCGATGTCGTAGCTCAGAGGGGAGCATGGCCTCGGAGCCATAGATGAGGAAGAAAGGAGTTTCCTTGGTGGGAATTGTCGGTGTCGTGCGCACAGCCCATAGGACTGAGGGGAGTTCTACAACCCATCACGTGTCATAGGCCATGAGCCTATCGTATACGCGTGTTTTGATCCCTTGGAGCACGATGGCATTTGCCCCCGCTCTACCTGCCTATTACTCTGAGGATGGGAGACTAATGCGAAACAAATTTTTACTCTGAATTCATTGCAATAGTCTTGGAAAGCATCGCTGGTGAACTGGGAGTCATTGTTCATCAAAATCCGATGTGGTAGTCCATATCTACCGGATATCCCTTTCATAAACTTGATAGTGTGGTCAGCTTTGATCTCTCTTGTTGGCTCCGCTTCGACCCACTTGGTGAATTTGTCGATAACCATGAACAAGAATTTGTAGTCGCCTTGTCCTCTGGGAAAAGGTCCAAGGATATCAAGCCCCCAGCACGAGAACAGCCAGGTGAGAGGGATGGTCTAGAGCGCTTGTGCCGGCATCTTGGAGTGCTTGCTGTGGAATTGACAAGCTTTGCATTGTTGTACCAACTCGCAAGAATCTTGAAGGGTGGATGGCCAGAAAAAGCCCTGTCGAAAGGCTTTCCGGACCAAAGTTTGTCCGCCATCGTGAGATTCGCAAATGCCTTCGTGGATGTCGCGTAGCAAATCTTTGCCGTCCTCAGGAGAGACACACTTGAGCATGATTCCGTTCAGGGTTTTTTTGTATAGATTGTTGCCGATCATACAGGTAGATTGTTGTTTTTTTTGTATAGACCTTTGACTGACAGGAGAGATTTTTCGCTTCGGTGTCATCATCCGGTAATTTGTTGGCATCCAGGAAGTTGATAAGCGGGGTACGCCAGTCTTTAGTGATCTCAATATCGGCGTTAGCTAAGGTGCCCTTGTCATTGTCGCCTTTAACTGATGGTGTCGCAGGATGTCCAGCAATGTGCCCGTTTCAACGGGTTCTCTCCTGGACATGCGTCGTGCCAAGTTGTCTGCCTCGGTGTTGTCCTTGCGATAAATGTGGTGTACCTCGTAGCCGTCAAACTTTCGTTCATGTTTCCTGACTTCAGCAAGGTACTTGGTCAACTCTGGGTTCGAGCTTTTATAGTCCTTGTGCACCTTGTGGGCGACCAACTCTGAGTTCCCTTTCACAATTAGTCACTTTTCTCTGAGTGCGGCAATTGCTCGTAACCCTACAAGTAATCCCTCGTACCCTGCGGTGCTGTTTGTTGCCCAGAAGTTGAGATGTATAGCGTGTTTGAACTGATCTCCAGTTGGCGATGTGAGGATGAATCCCGCTCCTGCTCCTTGGTTGTTAAGGGTCCCATCAAAAGCCATTGTCCATGTCTACGACCGGTTGTGACGCCCTCAGGGATGGTCCAGTCGGCGACGAAATCAGTGAGGACTTAGGACTTGATGGTTGTGCATGTTATGAAGTGGACATCAAATTGGCTGAGCTCGACGACCCACTTGGCAATTCATCCTACGACATCTTTGTTCCTGACCACCTCGCCTAGGGGGAAATAAGAGACGACCATGACTTTATGGGCCTGAAAATATTGGCACAGTTTATATCATGTCATGACCACAACATAGAGCAACTTCTGGATTTCGGGTATTAGGTTTTGGCATCATGGAGGGCTTCACTAACATAGAATAAAAGATATTGTACCTTGTCCCTCTCGACGATGATCACAGTGCTGACAGAGTAAGGTGTGGCGGCGATGTAGAGAAAGAGCTCTTCGTTTAGCTGTGAGGAACCGAGTACAGGAGGGCTGCACAAGTACCATTTTAGCGTGATGAACGCATTCTTGGCATCCTGTGTCCACTCAAATTTATCTTGCTTCTTTAGTAAAGCGAAGAAAGGTGGTCCTCGTTCTCTCATCCTGGCCACGAATCAGCTTAGAGACTTCTGGACCTCCTTGAGTCTTGTTGGTGACTTCATGTTCACGATGGCTTTTATCTTCTCGGGGTTTGCCTCGATTCCACGCCCCGAGATAAGGAATCCGAGTAGTTTCCCCGATGGTACTCCAAACGTCCACTTCTCGGGGTTAAGCTTTTGCCGATGTCGTCGAAAGTTGTTGAATGTTTCCAATAGGTCATCTATGAGTTTGTCGCCGGTTTTTGTCTTGACAACCACATCATCGATGTAGGCCTCCATGTTCTTGTCGATCTGGTTGTCGAAGGCTCCTTGGATTTCTCGCTGATAGGTGTTACCTATGTTGATTAATCCGAAGGGCATTTTGGTGTAGCAGAAGACACTGAAAGGCGTGATGAATGCTATTTTCTCCTCGTCCTCTTTGGCCATGCCGATTTGGTGCTAGCCGGAGTAAGCGTCAAGGAAACTCAAAAGCTCACATCCAGCTATTGAGTCCACCAATTCGTCAATGCGGGGAAGAGGGAAGTGGTCTTTGGGACACGCCTTGTTGAGATCGATGAAGTCTACGCACATTCTCCATTTACCGTTGGCCTTGCGCACCATTACTGGGTTGGCTAGGCACTCTAGATGGAGAACCTCTCCGATGAAACCAGCCTTATGGAGTTTGTCAACTCTTCTTGGATGGATTCCTTTCTGTCTTGGGCGAACCGGCGCAATTTCTGCTTAACTGACTTGGCATCAAGATGCACCATGAGTTTGTGTTCAATCACCTCCCTGGGGACCCCAGGCATGTCGGACGGTTGCCACGAGAACACGTCTGCATTCTCGCGGAGGAAGGTGATGAGCTCGAGTTCCTGTTTGTTGTTGAGCGTTGCCCCGATCTTGACTGTCTTGTCGGGGTTCTTGCTGTTCAGGGAGATTAACTTGATCGCTCCATCAGGCTTTAGAGTTATATTGGGCTTTGTCACTTTCTTAGGAGGTTAAGTAGTGGCGAGCGGTGTGGGAGTATGCTCAACCATGTTGAGGCTTCTCTTGTCTCACTGCACTGCAACCCTTGTGTTCCCTGTAGCCTTGATTGCCCCTTTGGGACCTGGTATCTTGATCATATGTATGCATAATATGAGGCTGCCATAAACTTTGCCAGAGCAGTTTTTCCGAGGATAGTGTTGTACGCTGTATCGAAGTCAGTGATGCCAAAGGTTATTTACTCTATGCAGAAGTTGTCTAACTAGCCAAACGTTACAAGTTACGTAATCTTCCCAGTGGTTTCGATGACAATTCCGGCGGAATCCCATGGAAGGGCTAGTCAGAGGGGACGAGCTCGCTTTGAGGTATACCCATTGCGTCGAGTGCACCGATGAAGAGTAGGTTGATGAAGCTGCCCCCATCTACGAGGACCCTTGTGACCTTGATGTTTCGAATAGTGGTGTTGATGCAAAAAAACACACACTGGCCTGAGAGATTTGCTTTACTCTAGTGCAGGTCCAAAATTAGTACTTTAGGTTCGAGGGCGTGCCAGTTGATTTGATCCTGCAATCAACAAGAAGAAATATGCAAATACGTTAGTAAACGATAGTCCATCGGCCAGCTAGCCGATTTCATATCGTATGTAACCTAGCCGATGCAATAAAGCATGAATCGGCTGTAAGGTATAGTCAATGATAGAACTAACCCTAAAACTAGTATATCGGCTGTAAAGATCAGTATTACATAATCAATACTTCGATATTACTTTAGAAATAAGCAATTGGGATAGATCGGACTGAACCGAGACAGTATAAATTACCCAAGTCTAATGTAACATGAAATAATGATTATATGAACTCATGTCATAGCCGACATCTAGATTTAAGCATGTATCGGCTATAGCTCCGATACCACCCTATACTAGGATATTCTCTAGTAATAAATATATTCAACTATAACTAATTATATTGGTAGCAAGCTCAATATATTTAATTAGATTAGATCCTGATATAAGGGGCAGATATAGAACATTAAACAAAGCATAAAACAATGTAAAACACCTATATCAGGTAAGATCGGCTGAAACTCCGATACTATCCTTATTAACAACCATAAAACAGGCTAGAAATCATGATTCTAAATACGACTTAATAGGTTGGACTAAACCAATGCAGCATTAAGTATAAGGAGAAACATGAGATCTAGACAATCAAGCCGATGGTTGCCTTTTCGGGATGGTGGATATATTATATAATCCAAACCAACAAAATAATCTAGCCGATATCGACGAATCCCTAAAAAGAATCCAGCCGATGCAAGTAGATTGCATTGTCGATCTAAATTATACAATGTATATGATAACTCGGAAGTTTACAGGATAGAACTAGAGTGTCATAAAGATGTAAGCACTAGCTCCGATGATGCAAATCACCATAACAAGACTTACCTTTTCGTCGAAGATCAAACTGATGCAGCACAACTCGAAAGCACGAACTCGTTGAAAAGTAGAAAACAAAGGTGGCGATGCACCGAGATTGATTGAACTTATGTTGTTATTATTTACAGGACCTCGGGACTATATTTATACCCGAAAATACAAACATTGTCGATCACGGACACGACTCATATTAACCTAATACAAATCCAACTAACGAACAAGTCTCTTAGGCGGACTCTTAACGTGATTATTTATAAGGAAACTACATAAAATATCCTAATTAATTGATACAATTGCCTCTTCAGGACTCTATCCATGCGTGGCAATCCGTATGAAGCACCTTAACTCAATCCGATGGCATGTACCAAGTCATATTTCCAAAATCGGCTCAATCGGCTAACCCTGTCCGATTCGAACTCTGCCGATTCTGTCCGCAGCCAATTCGGACTACAGTCGATTCTCACTCTGTTTCCGATACGATCTAATCTCTTGGATCTTCCTTGATTCTATCCTTATCTCCGATACTTGAATTACCAAATTTGGTCGTCAACACATGCCCCCCAAGTCCGGAATATTTGGTAATGTTTCGGATTTGCCAAATTCTATCTCCGAGAGAATATCGCACTTTCCATTTTTCCGACCGTTATCGCGCTGCTTTAAATACTAACCGTCACCCCCGAGAAAACTCACTCCGTTACTTCGTTTCCACCGCTCTAGCGATCTTCACCCTTCTCCAGCGATCCCGTGAACATAGCAAGGTGACCTCAAGGCGATTTCTTCTCCGGCAATGTCGTCCTCCATTGCTCCATCTGCCGCTCCATCAGCCGAGTACGCAGAGGTAAGTACCTATCGGCTAGATCCCTTCTTTTATGCAGTAGATTGGATTTTCGTGATCTCAGTCCACTTCCTTTCTCTCTATGTTTCTGTAGCATCTTGCAAATTTGATTGCGATTCCCAGCTTAGCCCACGAACATCACTATTTTCTCGGTCCAATCGGCAATCCTGACCCTACTGAGTTTATCAATGCCGAGACAAATAGAACCCCTTTTAGATTGGCCAATACCTTTAAATCCTGGCGATCTCTAGAGAAAAGCTGGCCTGCATGGTATAAGCGCGTATCGGCTAGCAAACAGAACCACTAGGATGAACTCGGAATCGGCCAAGCGCTAGTTTTAACCCTGGCAAATTCGGCTAAAGATGAACCTTTAATGGCCTCTGCAGCTTATTTCTGGTCCAACACCCCAAATGCCTTTCTGTTTAATCAAGGGTCGATGACCCCCACTCTGCTTGATATCATCATGCTTACCGGCTTAGATATCACCTCATCGGCCAATCCCATGAACCTGAACTCTAAGAATAGGTTTGACTCCAAAACCAAGAGCATAGGAGGATGGTCAGGGTTCATTGCAGCAAACATGGGCCAAGGATCTATTATCCCCCGAGAACACACAACTTTCCTGTTGATGTGGCTTAAGAAATACCTTTTCTGTGGATCTAGCTATGGCCCCACTTTGAACTGGTAGCACATAGCCGAAGCCCTTCAAGAAAAGAGACAATTTTCTTTAAGCAAAATCCTCCTCAGCTACCTGTATCAGATGTTGAATAATGCATCAGCTAAGATAGCCATCGGCTCCGTGGTCAGCGCAGGTGGTCCCTGGTGGCTACTGCAATCTTGGTTAAATCTAGTGGCCATGAAAGCTGTGAATCGGCGAGCTCTGACAGAAGCCGAATTCCCAAGATTAGAGCCGATCACAGATGAGGATGGGGAAGAAATCACCCACCGTAGGTGCACATCCTATGGGGAGTATGCTTCCACGCCAACCGATACTGGAGCAAAGCTATCGGCTGAGCTACTGAAGGACTGGTTCTTCAGTTTCTACAATGGCTTTCAAAAAGACGCCAGAATCTGGTTTTTCTATGAAGATTCAATCAACTTTGAACTGCCATCAGACTTCAGATTTGAAGAAATCAATCATGAGAAATTTCAGAAGTCTAGAGAAGTCTTTGCTGCTCCTATCAACCCATGTATCCTCCCTGTCGGCATCCACTAAGGTAGAAATATCAAGGTGTCTTATGAGTTCTATCACCCAATGAGCTCCGCTAGGCAATTTGGTATGGGTCAACTGCCAGTCGGCTTGTACTTTGCTGATAAAATCCAATGCAGAGGAGAAATCACTTCCAATTTGATGATGGATCGGCTGCTTAACATCCCAGGACCTCCTCTCGGTAGTATTGACAACATTGAGTTGGGCATGTCCAGGAGCAAAATCTTTACTGCATAGTGGGCTGAATGGAAACAACATCTTTTCCATCAATCAGCTACAATCTAAATGACAGATCTATTTCCTGACATGATCCCCCAAGTAAGCCCTTTACTTTTTGTTAACTCTTGCTTTTAATTAACCAGCCGATTCTGTACTAACTTCACATTCTATCTTCGTTTTTGCAGACAACAGACTCATCCCCTCCTCACCAAAGCAAAAGCGGCAAGGACATTAAATATGATGTAGGGCTCGTGCCAAATGGATGTGGCCTAGCTCCACCAAGTATCGGCTACCATGCCCCCAAGACCCCAAGTCTACTTCAAGGACATATAAGGGAGCCAGCCGATACCGACAGGAAAAGAAAAACCAAAGCTTTAGCTGCTATTCCATTGGTTGCAAAAAAGAAGTCCAAGAAACAACCAGCCAAACCAGCTAATGATCTGCCAAACATTGAAGAAACCTTAGATGAGGCAGGGATTGAAAAAGCCATCGATGAAGCCGTAGCTGAACTTAGTGATGTAGGAGAAAAAACTCCATCGGCTTCTCCAGCCCCAAAAAGAACTCCAACTCCTGCTGCTCCAGCTGTGTTTTATCGGCACCCAAGGGTAAAAACTACTTTTTAATTGCAAAATTTCTTTATTACCGATCTCCTTATTGAAATTTCATACCTTGCAGAAGAAAGGCTAGCCGAGAAAAAAATACCAGCTCCAACATCGGCCAAACCAGCTCCTCAAACTGCACCGGTAATCTCCCAACTTTTTAAACTGTACTCTTATTTCAGCCGATATCAGCTAACACTTGTCAAACTTTGAAAATTTAACAGCCTCCTCCTCCACCATCGCCTCAAGCACAGCAAATATCAAGTGAACACACTCCATCGGCTGTAGGCAGCCACCACATTGAGGAAGAAGAACAAATTGCTGCTCCTGCTATTCCTGTAAGTCTTATATCCCTAAAAATCTCAAATCGGCTATAACATGCTCTGTTACTTAGATCCCTTTAACTCTTCTTTTTGTAGGTCTTGGCCGATCTGTTCTCCTTTGACATTAAGGATTATTTTGATGAGAAAACAGAAGGAGAAACAACAAGCAAGGCTCTTGCTCCTCTAGCCGATGATGTAAAAAGGAACCTTGAAGATATATCCCATCGGCTAGAAGCATCCTTAGATAGTTTAGTAGTTGATTGCAGTTCTCTCCGGGCAAGACTCCAAGAAATCCAAGCTCTGATCCCGGATGATCTATCCAACGATATCACTCCAGCCGTATATCTTGAGCAACACCAATTCAAGCTGGAAAAAGCTAGACAAAGAATATCTGATCGTCTAGAGAAGAAAATTATCGAAGCCACAATCCAGGCCAATCGGCAACTTGTGCATACTGAGAAGGTTAAACTTGATCAACTTGCCGAAGAGCCTATTAAAACTGCCATAGATCAGCTAGAAGCTGAAAGGATTGATCTCCTGGCCAAACTTGAAGAATGCAATGCCAAGATTGCACTGGAGAAACAAAAACTAGCCGATCTCCCAAAAGCTGTTGAAGAACAGAAGGGAAAACTGAAATCGGCTATCAAGAATGTGGCAACCATGACCAAGCCCCTCAAGATTATCCCTGGAACCGATGCTCAAGATGCCAAGCGATCGTTGAAGTTGAAGAAATTCGGCAAAGAGCAATATCGGCCATCCAACGCTATCTCTCTCAATGATAGCATGTAATAGGGACTTAGGAATTTTTGTAATCGGCTAAAAACCTTTGTTACTTGTGTAGTATATACTTTTATCCTTTATGCCGATTAATATATCTAGTCTTAAAAATCCATAATTTGCATTGAAAATCCAGAATTTGCATTCAAATCCCATAATTTCTGTATATGTATGCCCCCCTAATTTTTGCATGTTGACAAACATGGATGAAATTAAAACGTGACTAAGGGCGACATAACATATATCGGCCATCATACATCGGCACCACACAGCCGAATATGACAAAATAAAGATCTAAGAGCGATATGAACCATATCGGCCATCTATATCAATCGGCAGAACACAGCCGATTATGATCCAACCCAGACACTTGGGTAATACTTCCTCAAGTATTTTCCATTAAGTGCGTGACCAAAAATTTCTCCATCCAATCCTTTCAACATATAAGCTCCTTTAGAAACACATTTATGAATCCAAAAAGGTCCCTCCCAATTCGGTGACCACTTGCCAAATTTATTATCTCTAGCTCATCCTCCTCAAAAGACATCGGCACAACCTTTTTATTATAATGTCTAGCAACTATTTCTTTATCTTGTCTGAACCAAATCTTCTAACTCGTCAACCATCAAATTATGATAATCATCGGCTGTCAACTCCTCCTGTAAAGAAATCCCTAGAGCCGATGTTGATTTCCCATGGTAACACAGCTTCTTGCTCATAAACCAGTTGATATGGAGGTACTTGAATTGCACCATGACAGGCCATCCGATAGGAACACAATGCTTCGGCCAATATAGTATGTCATTTCTTGGGATATTCTGCAATCTTTCTTTTAACCAACTTAATTAAGCTCTTATTAGATGCCTCAGCCTGTCCATTTGCTTGTGCATAATATGGTGAAGAATTCAACAATTTAATCCCCATGCTATCGACAAACTGAACAAACTCATCGGACACAAAAATTGAACTTTGATCAGTTGTAATCGTCTGTGGCAAACCAAACCAGTATATAATATGTTCCTTGATGAATTCAATAGCATCTTTACTGTTAACTTTTTTCAAAGGAATTGCCTTAACCCACTTAGTAAAATAATCAGTAGCAACTAATATGAATTTATGCCCTTTACTCGAAGGTGGATTGATCTGACCGATCATATCAATTTCCCAACCTCTGAACGGCCATGGCTTGATAATAGGATTCATAGCCGATGCTGGTGCCCTTTGTATTGCTCCAAATTTCTGACAATCTTGACACCCCTTATAATATCTGAAACAATTTTCCAACATTGTTGGTCAAAAATATCCAACTCTTCTAATCAGTCATCTCATCTTGTGAGCTGATTGATGAGTCCCACAGATACCTTCATGTACTTCACACATGACAACTTTTGCTTCTTCCAGACTCAAACATCTCAAAAGAATTCCATCAATCGTCCGATAGTATAATATATCATCCAACATAACATATTTGAGAGCTTTATACCTTAACTTTCTGGAAACCGATTTAGAAGGATTCTTCAAATACTCAAATATATCAAACCTCCAATCATCGGCTAATAGGCAGGCAACTTCTACTTCAACTCCTTGCAACATCGGCTTGTAGCCTAATGCACCTTGAGCTAAATCATTGGCTTCAGCGTTTTGCTCCCTAGGGATATGCTTTAAAGTAACTATCTTGAAAGTCTTCATCAGCTCTTGACATTTCTCATTGTAAACCATCAAAATATCATTCTTGCACTCATACTCCCCAGATAATTGACTTATCACCAATAATGAGTCACCCATGATTTTAACAACATCGGCTTCAACCTCTCTCAATAATTGCAATCCTTTCAGAACGGCTTCATATTCAGCTTGATTATTTGTAGAATAAGGCTTGATAGTAAAAGTAAACTGAAAACTTGCCCCCCTAGGCAATATAATCACTAAGCCGATACCACAACCAGGAGTGCATACAGAACCATCAAAGAATAAAGTCCATGGCATGATGTCAATATTATCAATATTGGTATCCCTATGTTCAACTATAAAATCGGCTATCGTCTGCCCTTTAACTGCCTTAGCCGATTCATACTTCAAGTCAGATTCTGATAAAGCAAAAATCCACTTCCCAATTCGTCCCTTCAGAACTGGAGCTGATAGCATGTATCGTACTACATCGGCCTTACATACTATTATGTGCACTCATTGGAAAGCAAATAATGCCTCAATTTTGTACAAGAAAAATATAAACATAGGCATAATTTCTCCACAGGTGAATACCTCGTTTCTTCATCCAAAAGTCTTCTATTGAGATAAAATATGACTCTTTCTTTACATTCAACTTCTTGGATTAAAACCAAGCCGATAGAATTCTGATCGGCTGAAAAATATAATTTGAAGGGAAGCCCTTTCTGTGGTGGTATAAGAACTGGAGGAGTACTCAAATATTCTTTGATATTGTCCAATGCTTGCTGCTGTTTTTCTCCCCAGACAAACTCCTGATCAGCTTTCAGTCTTAATAATGGAGTAAATGGTTCTATTCAGCCAGACAAGTTTGATATAAAAAGCCGAACAAAATTTATTTTGCCGATCAAAGATTGTAATTTAGTCTTATCTTCGGGAGGTATTATGTCTTTGATTGCCTCAATACTCCTCTAGGGTATCTCAATCCCACGCTCATGCACCAAAAACCCAAGGAATTGTCCAGCCGATACACCAAAAAGCACACTTAGTTCAATTCATCTTTAAACCATATTTCCTTGCTCTTTCTAGTACTTGTCTTAAATCGGCTATATGTCTATCGACTTCCTTAGATTTGACCACCACATCATCAATGTAGATTTCTACCAACATGCCGATAAGATCATGAAATATATAATTCATCGCTCTTTGATATGTAGCACCAGCACTTCGCAGCCCAAAAGTCATAA
Source organism: Oryza punctata (assembly GCA_000573905.2). NCBI lineage: Eukaryota > Viridiplantae > Streptophyta > Magnoliopsida > Poales > Poaceae > Oryza > Oryza punctata. The sequence continues at coordinate 21,259,970 of CM002490.2, read as the reverse complement.
CAACCCACTCATACAAGCCGATTGCACCAGGACATCTGAAAGCAGTCTTGTGAATATCTTCCTCAGCCATGAAAATTTGATTATAACCTGCATTACCATCCATGAAGCTGATAATTTTATGTCCAGATGCTGCATCCACCAGTTGATCGGCTACTGGCATTGGGTATTTATCTTTTGGTGTGGCTTTGTTTAAATCTCTGAAATCAATGCAAACCCTGAGCTTGCCATTTTTCTTGATAACTGGAACTATATTTGAAATCCACTCAGCATATCGGCATGGTCTAATAAAATTAGCATCATATAGTCTTGTAATTTCAGCCTTAATAGCATCATACATGTCAGCTTTACAACGTCTTGGAGGCTGCTTGTATGGCTGATAGCCCGGTTTGATAGGGAGCCGATGTTCAACAATTGATCGGCTAAGTCCTTGCATTTCATAATACTCTCAGGCAAAACAATCTCTATATTCTTTCAAAAGTGCTATTAATTTACATTTAAATTCTTTTGATAAATCCGTATAATATATATCGGCCTAGGCCTATCACCTGGTCCAATGTCGATTTCTTCCAACTCATCGGCCGACATAAATCCTTGTCCTAGCTTGCCATCGACATCATCAACAGTGTCCTTCGTGTAGTAATTGGAACCCTCCATGGCGCCCTCAAAACAATAATTGGGGCTCTCCATCTCCTGTTGGTTGTATGGCATAATCAGAAATTTTTAAGTAATCTCCTTGAACTTTTCCAGATAGGCAATCAATTCCTTCCATCTCCCAAACAGATAAATCGGCACTAGCTACATTGACTGACCTGTCGGCTGGCACGATTTCGATTTGGTCTCCTTGCTATTGAATCAAACTTTGGTGCATTGTTGAGGGAATACAACAGTTAGCATGGATCCAATCTCTTCCCAGCAACAGACTGTAGGAACCCTTCCCATCAATAACAAAGAACGTAGTAGGAATTGTTTTACTGCCAATGGTTAGCTCCACATTCAAAACTCCCTTGGTCTCAGACGGATTGCCGCCAAAATCCTTCAAAATCATATTGGTCTTGATCAAATCCTCTGAATTCTTCCCAAGCTTTCTGAAAGTTGAATATGGCATCAAATTGACAGCTGCCCCTCCATCGACCAACATCTTTGACATCGGCTTCCCATTGACAAATCCCTTGACGTATAGTGGCTTGAGATGCCGATGATCAGTTCCTTCGTGCTTCTCAAAAATAGCTTGTTGTGGAGATAACATCAACTTAGCCGATGGCAACTCTTCTGCTTGCTCTACAACTTGTTCAACTGCATATTCGGCTGGTAGCATGAAAACCATCTTTATTGCAGATGACATCACCTCTTTGCCCTTATTATGGAGATCTCTTTTCTGATCGGCTTGGACTTCATCGGCTGACACCACCTTGCTCTTCACGCGCCAAACCTTCTTTGTTCGTTGTCTGAGCTGATGTTCAATTTCTCCTTCAACTTCCTGGAATTGTTCCCTATTTCTCATCCTCTGAACTCTCCTCTTTTGGTTCTAGGTAAAAATTCTAGAAGGGCACCATTGTGGTTGCATATTTTTGGGCTCTCTCTGTGAATCATCTTCATCATTGTCTTGCTGGATCGGCCCAAGTCTTTCATGAACTGGTAATCTTTTCTGAGTTGGCCGATGCACAGTTGCACTCTGTCGGCTTGGTCTTTGAACGTATTGAGCATCAGAATCACTACAGCCAGGGCAATCCTCAATGGATGGTAATCTCATGCCTTCGTTCCAACAAAATCTGAAGAATTCACAGCTCCAATGGGGATCAAAATATCTCTCATCATCCTAGTAATATGACTCCTCTTCCCTCTGGCGCCTTTTTTGATACTTGTTGATCATACCAGCCGACTTGATATTTCTGGTGTAATTTTTACCTCCGTCGGCTTGATTCCGGTTAAATCCAGAGTGAACCATATTTACTGGGAAAGGATGCCCATCAATCTTCATCGGCCTCTTGGACTCATCAATCTTGATCTTTCCCTGCTCGATAGCCGATTGGATCTGTTGTCTGAAAATTTTGCAGTGATTGGTGCTGTGAGATCCTGTATTATGCCACTTGCAATATTTCCTTCTCTTCAGCTCTTCGGCCGATAGGATTACATGCCCTGCCGGCAACTGAATTTGTTTCTCTTGAAGAAGGAGATCAAATATCTTGTCAGCATTGGTGATGTCAAAATCAAATCTTTCCTTTTTTCCCGAATTCTTGACCCATTGGCAAACTACTATCTTCTTGTTCCTAGCCCACTCGGCTGCATTGACCTCTGGATCATCATCTTCGGAATCAGAATCATAACTGCAGATATTGTTGACATTGTTGGCTTTCTTAATGAATTTTCTAGCCTCTTGGAATCTTGTTTCATGAGCCGATACCTTTTGAGCCAAATGAGCTAAGCTTTCAAAGTCTTGAGCTGAGAATCTTTCCCTTATCGGCACCAACAACCCCTGGAAGGCCAGATCGACTAATTGTGAATCTGTCAAGGCTAGACTGTAGCACCTATTTCTCACATCTCTAAATCTTTGAATATAATCTGGTACTGATTCTTCTGATTTTTGCCTGATAGCTGTGAGGTCTGACAATTTCATCTCTTGAACACCACTGAAAAAGTATTTATGAAATTGTTTCTTCAGATCGGCCCAGCTTCTGATAGAGTTGGCAGAGATGAAAACCAAGTAAATGCCGATCCAGATAAAGAAAGTGGAAACAATCTGACTCTGAGGGCTTCTGTAGCCGATGCTTCACCACATTGAGCTAGAAATCGGCTAACATGCTCATAGGTAAATACATTATCTTGCCCTGAAAATTTGGAGAAATCTGGCACCTTGTATTGGTTTGGTAGTGGTACCCGATCAAAGTATTCTGGATATGGATGCCGATACTGTTGACGTAAAAACACGACGGCCTGGGAGATCTGCTTAGCTCCAGTGCAGGTCCAGAATAATGATGAGATGCGGGCGTGCCAGTCAGTTTGATCCTGCAACTGACAAGATATATAAATTGAAGATCAAAAGATAGCCGATCGGCTGACAAGCCAATGGAGTGATTCCAGCCGATGCCGATACCAGCCAATATCCAGTATAGATCTTGATACTTGAGAAAATAATGACATAAAGATAATCGGCTGATGATAATGTAATAAAACAATAATATAATCCAGAAGAAACCAATCGGCTAGTAATGATAGATTGAATAAGCACTGATCCGAAGGTTGAAGCATTCATCGGCTGGAGGTCCGATGTCATTAAATCCAAACGATTAGATAAACAGTGAAACCTTTGTTGTCATCGGCTAAAACCAACTTGTAAGTAATCCTTGTAAGCCGATGCAACGTCCAGATAACTCATCGGCTAGCACTCCGATAAAACATTAGCATGAACCTATCGGCTTAACAAGATTTATATTATCAACAACAATCTAGTAGGTCGAACCTAACCGATGCAGCAGGAGATTGTATATGATAATCTAATACTTGATGAACCGATAGATCTATCTAATGTGATGGATATAACAAATCTATTTAGAACAACATTGTGATTGTAGAGATATATCGGCTAAGATAGAAGATCAGACTTAACCAAGACAGTCCCAACTAAACCGATCTGTCTCTAAACACAATGCAATTAAGATAGATTTATCAGGTAAATATATCGACCGAACCAGAGCGATCTAAGAGATCGAAGCGATGCAGCCTTGAACAACACCAATGTAGCCGATAGATTCACCAGGGCCCGACGGAACGTAGGGCTTACCCCTTCGCCGGAGATCGAAAGCCGATGCAGCCCCGCGTCAGGTGCCAAATTCCGCCGGTTGATAAGTAAAAACCTCAGAAAGAGGGTGGTGATGCGCAGAGAGTAGTTGTATTGATCAAAAGATAAGATACATAGACCCCGGGTGTACATATTTATACCCATGGGTAGATACTAGTCCATATCGGACACGACTTAAACTTTCCTAAAGATAAAAGGAAACTAACAAACTATTCCTAATTAATAGATACAATTGCCTTTTTCGGACTCAATCCACACGTGGCAATCCTCATGAAGCACTTTAAACGAACCCGACAATGGTTCCAACATCCCCTTGTCGGAATCGGCTACATCGCTTCCTTGTCCGATTCAATATCAGCCGATGCACACCGTAGCCGATGCAGTTCCAAAGCCGATTTATACTCTGTTTCTATTACCAATTTCCTTCCAAATCCGCTTTGGTCTTAACTCCTAATTCGATGCATGATTTACCAAATTTCGTCGTCAACAGATACATGTTGCCATTATCCTTAGGTTTAACTCCAAACTGTTCCCTCGTGACATCAGCGATCATATCGGCCCACGGCTACTGAGGCGTTGCCCCACCATACTGCTGTTGAATTGGATCAAACTGGCCGTACTGGATCGGCTGAGGCCGTGGAGAATGAGGCTGATAGATATGATTGAGATTAGCTGATACGCCTTGGGGTGGCACATATGGAAGTTGCTCTATGTTGTACTGCTGGCTTATCGGCTGAGTAATTCCAATCGGCTATTGTGGAACCGAAGGAATTTGATATGAAGTGTCGACAACTGGCGGTTTTGGATTGAGGATGCTGATCAATTGTTCCGGTGTCAGCTGACTTGGAGCTTGCCCCCCAGTGATCGGTTGTGGCCTTGTCATGATTGCTGGAATATTTGTGCTAGAGTAAGGAGCCGATGGGGCCTGGGTTTGAAGTGTCTGTTGACTCCCGCCAATTTCTGTCTTCATAGTCCTGTAGCCTGGGAACGTATCGCCTAGTAGATATATGGGTCCTTTAGCTTTTTCTTCGGCTATAGTTCCATCAACTACTGACTTGATCATATTTGTTAATGTATTCACAAGTACTCCAGACTGATTGATGAGGGCGTGGTGCACAGACGAATCGATGCGATATTGTATAGTGTGGAGCTCTTCATCACTTGATTCAACCTTGGGCTGCTTGTCCTTTTCTTCACTTGTCCCGGATGTACTTGGATCTTGCTTCACGATTGTCGGCAACTCAACTTTAGTCCTCTGAACAACTGTGCCCTGTCGGGTTACCGTGAACGAGTGCAGATATTGATTCTGGAGTTGATTTAGCATCTGCTGCATCTCTTCTTTCTGCTCATCGTTCAACTGCTCGATTGTGATTGGCAGGATGTTGTCCTCTGAGACTTCAGTAATGTTTGGCGACATGATGACACAATGTCCCACCGGGCGTGCCAAAAGCGTGTTGATGCAAAAAACACACACTGGCCTGAGAGATTTGCTTTACTCTAGTAATAAATATATTCAACTATAACCAATTATATTGGTAGCAAGCTCAATATATTTATATTAGATTAGATCCTGATATAAGGGGCAGATATAGAACATTAAACAAAGCATAAAACAATGTACAACACCTATATCAGGTAAGATCGGCTGAAACTCCGATACTATCCTTATTAACAACCATAAAACAGGCTAGAGATCATGATTCTAAATACGACTAAATAGGTTGGACTTAACCAATGCAGCACTAAGTATAAGGAGAAACATGAGATCTAGAAAATCAAGCCGATGGTTGCCTTTTCGGGATGGTGGATACATTATATAATCCAAACCAACAAAATAATCTAGCCGATATCGACGAAACTCTAAAAAGAATCCAGCCGATGCAAGTAGATTGCATTGTCGATCTAAATTATACAATGTATATGATAACTCGGAAGTTTACAGGATAGAACTAGAGTGTCATAAAGATGTAAGCACTAGCTCCATGATGCAAACCACCATAACAAGACTTACCTTTTCGTCAAAGATCAAACTGATGTAGCACGACTCGAAAGCACGAACTCGTTGAAAAGTAGAAAACAAAGGTGGCGATGCACCGATATTGATTGAACTTATGTTGTTATTATTTACAGGACCTCGGGACAATATTTATACCCGGAAATACAAACATTGTCCATCACGGACACGACACATATTAACCTAATACAAATCCAACTAACGAACAAGTCCCTTAGGCGGACTCTTACCGTGATTATCTATAAGGAAACTACATAAAATATCCTAATTAATTGATACAATTGCCTCTTCAGGACTCTATCCATGCGTGGCAATCTGTATGAAGCACCTTAACTCAATCCGATGATGTGTACCGAGTCATATTTCCAAAATCGGCTCAATCGGCTAACCCTGTCCGATTCGAACTCTGCCGATTCTGTCCGCAGCCGATGCTCACTCTGTTTCCGATGCGATCTAATCTCTTGGGTCTTCCTTGATTCTATCCTTATCTCCGATACTTGAAGTACCAAATTTGGTCGTCAACAAGTGGGTTCGACCACAATCGGATATCGGCCTAGGGTAGTCATTGTTGTCGGGTGGTCGTTCTCGGAGAACTCAATCCTGTGTCGAGGCCACCTCATTTTGGTTGTAGCTCCTAATGAAGTGGAACACACTTGGCGCTCCACCTTTTTGTACTCGCATTTGGAGGTGTATGATGTTGATCCTCCGATGATGTGCACAACATGCTAGCTAGAGTCCGGGAACGCGGATTCATCGTTGGATGGGAGATCATCAGTGCTCTTCTCAACAACGCGAACCCACTTTCCTTTCTCTATGGCCAGCTGTTTTGCTAACGCCTTATGGAATATTTTACACTCCTCCAACGTGTGAGTAGCAATCTTATGTATTGGGCACCATTTTCGTACAGCTTCACCGCTTTGAGGGATTAGGCGTCTTTGGGGTGGGTTCGCCTATTCTGCGACAAGCACCTCTGCCTCCGCTTTACGCTTTTCACTCTTCTTGCGGTTTTTTGCTTTGTCTTTTGCCTGACTCCGGGGCGTCTTCCTTGGCCGATTGACTTTCCACCACCGCTTTGCCATTTCCCTCCTTCATCCTGAAGACGTCATCGATGCGGGCACACCTATCAATGATCTCCAATAGCTTCATGGTGGAGGTAATCTGCCTTGTCGCTAACTGTTGGATCATGTAGCGATCTCGGATGCCCGACTTGAACGCTCATATGATAGAGGCGTCGGAGATCTCGGGGATCGTATTCCGGCATTCGTTAAAACGCCAGATATAGTCACTTAAGGATTCACCTTGGTTCTGTGTTAGCGCGTGTAGGTCATCCTCGACCGCGTGTCATTGTAGGTGCCTTGGAAATTCACGATGAATTGTTGCCTCAAGTCTTCCCAGGAGGAGATCGAATTCGGTGGAAGGTGAACCAACCATGAATGAGGAGATCCTTTCAGTGCTGCTGGCAAATAATTAGCGAATGCATTATCGTTTTCCCTACTGCATAGAGAATTGTAGAGTAGATGTGTAAGAGTTCCTCTGGATCAGTGTTTCCGTCGTACTTCTCTACTGCTACTGGATGGAATTTGTTCAGCCATTGCACCTATCACAATGTGGGTGTAAACGCACAGCATCCACCTCCTGGCACGAAGGGTGGAAGGTGTCCTCACGGCCTGCGGGAACCTGCCCGAGATGATGACGAGGATGACGAAGGGTCATCATGATCTGGAGTGGGACCTCGAGATCTATGACCAAGTTCTTAGTCCCTACGCGGATTGGCGGATCACGAGTTTAGTTGTCGATCGTCATCCCGTCATCAGTGTCCTTGACTGCCTTTGTGATTTTGTTGTCTAGCCTGGTTGTTGTCATCCTGCTGACTACGGTGATCCTGATGGTCTTCGTCGCCACTCCGGCTGCCTCGATTATTATTGTTGTTGTCACGCCTTCCACGTTCTCCCTGAGGTGCGGGAGACTAATGGCTTACTTCATTGTTTCATGATCATCGATCTCACCTCTGTTCATTTAGTTGATCACGAAGATCATGATCCTCTGGATGAGGAGCGCATTGACGGACTGGATTTGGTATGTTCCGAGGGTTGCGGCCAGGATCCTCACTAGCGTGTGGGCTGCGGACTTCCTCGGGAGCATTAGGATCAGCTGCACGAGCACCATCGTCTTGATGTCGGACCCGAGAAGGACCTGGATCGGTTGACCCGGCGGTGGCCAAGAACACTAAGTTAAGGTTAGCGATTGTCGACTGCATCTGCCTCACCCATACATCCCCTTCTGGAAAGGTGACAAGATCGAAAGGATGTTGTCTGAGTAAGAAGCCCATCACACCCAAATGTTGTGCTGGCGTTCGGGTAGAATCATTGACTCTAGTGGGATCTACCAAATCATCCGATCGCCATCCTCTTGGACTTCTTTTGTAGTGCACTCGATCACGTTCACTTCCCTTGAAAAGCTAGATCCCGAAGATTCTTCGTTGTCGGGGCAGCGTGGGATGGGAGGTTCGAGAGAATTCTTGTCAACGTACACGACAGTGCGATCCAGAGGCTTTTCACTGTTCTCATCCACAGTTGTCGTCCGAGACTGATCACGGGGTTGGTGCATCGTACAACAGGGAACTCGGATCATGGATCTCGTAGCATCCAAGAAGACTTTGCAGTCGATCAAGGGGTGAATCATCTATTTACGACTCGGGCAAAACACCTTGTATGGTGATGTGCACTGGATATCCCGATCCTTGCAAGCATCGAGTTCAGCCTTCACACGGAGTACCACCTTGCATTCGATTAAAGAGTGATGCGACATCTTATGGATCGAACACCAGGTGCGCGGATTCGTCGAGTTTCCTTGTTGGATGTCACACTCGAAATTTTCCCCTTTTCCGTAGTTCATAATTCATATATAAATCATCTGAAGAAAGTACTCTGTTTAACCAGGAGGAAACCCTAATTAACAACATGTCTAATAATCGGAATTGTCAGGGAGAATTTTATTTCGAATTCTATTTGTTTCAAACCATTAACAGGACCTTCAGTTGAATATTTAGAGCAGAGGAAATAACCCTATTAAACTAAAATGTCAGGATTTAAATTAATAATTCTTTCCTTCCCTCCTTTGGTCGCGAACCGTTCCCGGTTCACTCTCCGTCCGCAGTTCGTCGTATCCCCCAACCTCCATTATCGTTCTGGTTTCGCATTGTGTTGGCGAACCGAGTCCCACTCCTAATCCTTCTCCGTTTCCTTTTCTTTTCCTGAAACGGCACCGTAAAACCCCTCCCCTCCTTTCCTTCTTTGGCACCGCATCCTACTCGGACTACCACCCCTCCCCTTTTCCCCCTGCTGTGCATGCGTCGTCCTTCCCCTCCCCCTGCCGTGCACCCCCTCCTCTCCCATCCGCACAACGCTGCCGACCCCACCTAAAATATACACCACCTATATAAGCCCCCTTACCACCCCCTCTTTTCTTTTTTCTACCGAGCCCTAGCCGCCCCTGCGCCTCCCCTAGCCGCCATCGCCTCCCCTAGCCGCGCCAGCACCATCTTCCCATTGTCGTGCCGCTGTCGTCGTTATCTTCTCCGGTGAGCCCCTCTCCTCTCTCGTCCCTCACCGGTAAGATTCACCGCGGTAATCATCTCCTTTGTTTTCTATCTAACCTATCTAATCTACTCCGTGTGTTGTACCCTAGTCAACAACTTCGTCCGTGCCGTGGGCCGCTGCCGTGCCGCATACGTTCGCACGTTGTGTGGTGTAGTATCGTGTCGCTTTGGTCATACCGAGTCGTTCTAAAGCCCTAGAGCTGTTCTGAGCCGCCGGTTCCATTCGCCGGTTTGGTTGGCCGTTTGCGTGGTCCCGTGCCATGGTAGGTTGACTCGTCGAGTTGCTGACCCGTGAGGCTCGCTAACCGGAGTTTGTTTTCCGCTAATCTTGTTCGTTCCCAGGCGTTAAAACATATTAGTTAATTAAGGACTTTCGGTTAATAGTAATTACACAGTTCATATTCAAAAGTTCATATCTTAATCATCCGAGCTCCGTTTTAATCCATTCAAGTCTCTATGGATTCATTAAAATGTCTAGAATTCATTAAAATTGGTTTCTTTCGCTGTTTTAGTAGACTTATTGCATGTATTGCTTGTGTGTTTTGTTTGTCGTATAGAATCCGGCAGTTCCGACACTCAGGTGTATTATGAAGTGGTCACCGAAGTTCCGTCAGTTCAAGAGCAAGGCAAGTCATACATACAACATTGATCATGTTGAACCGCTTTACAAAATCCTTGTTTTTCTATTAAATTGCATCGTTTTTATAATGTCATGTGGGATGGATGCCTATTGTACTCAGCCGTTGTTACCTTGTACCATTGATAACTTGGGTTATAAAATGACTAGATGATTGGTTTAGGAATGCTTAGCCATGCTTGGATCAATTAGCACACTATGGGATTCATTCTAATTCAGTCCTTGATTATATGATGATGTATCGTCATCGTATTGACTTAATTAAAATAAACTATGTTTAAATGGAGGGTTGTGGGTGCATGGTTTTGACAGTCGTACCCATGACAATTAAGGACCGGTTCTCGGGAATCCCTAGAAGATATATTCGTACAAACCACAGGCTAGCGTGGGAACCAGGCTGAACTTGGAGTGTAACTTAAACTAGCCATCGTACCAAGGCAAGGGTGAGCATGATGGAGTATGGATGGACCTGGCTTTTGTCTATGTTGCTTCCAGATTTACCTAGGCATGAGAGGGGGTTGCCCGTTATCTTTCTAAGGAGTGGGGATGAAACCTGAGGTGGGTATGCTTGGTTAGGGAGTGTTATGCAAAGGGTTCTGTCACGATCTCTTTTTGGTATGTCGTGGTGACATGTCAGCGCATGGTAACGTGTTGTGATGTGTCTTGCGGGTACAATTGTACACCTCTGATCAGAGTAAAACTATTCGAATAGCCGTGCCCGCGGTTATTGGGCGGTCAACCATCTCACTATGATTAGTCTCATTCTAATAATATGACTTAATGAACTGGTGTAGTTCAGGTGGTATGGTTGGGCCGGTTCCAACGTGGTTTAGCGTTGGGAAGTGATGTTTTATATTGATTAATTTATATCAACTGTTTTACTGGATTCAAATTATGTTTTATAAATGCTTCTTTTATGCAAATACCCTATAACTATTACTTTGATATTACTTTGCATCATACTTCTCTATTGGTATGACTTGTTGAGTACGGTGGGTGGTACTCAGTCTTGCTTAATTTTTCCAACCTCAGAGATAGAGAATTATTCGGATGTTGAATATTTTGAAGATTAGGATTGTTCCAGACGTTGAGGATGCCTGTGGTTATGAAGAATGCTACGCTTTTGTGAAGATCTTAGTTTCGATCATTTGATAATTTATTTCCACTGTGTATGTAAGACTTTTGTTTTTTTTAATTTTGTAAGACGTGGATCTGTGTATCAATTTATCGTTTGTGTACTCTGGCTTGTCCTGGACAGAGATTTAATACACATTCTGCTTGAAATTCGGGTTAGCGAATTTTTGGGCATGACATCGGCGCCTTATCCTTGAAAGTTGTTGAGGGTTTGGCCACTTTAGGGTTTTTCTAAGGAGCCAAAGTCGTCGACATCCTTTTTTTTGACGAGACGTGAGGAGCTGTCGGTGACTTGGTGTTTTCTGCCATCTTTGCGACATTGAACTCGATCCTAGCCTGACTTGGGCAAGGCAAGATAGGCGAGTAGTAGTCGGTATGCCTTGAACATCACACCATCCCGGTGGAACCGTGAGCACCAACTCCCCCTACCTGGCGCACCAATGTCGATGGGGGATACCCGTAAACCGTATGCTACGGGTATTGGGGTACGTTGATATGAGGATCTACACTAAACAACATCAAACAAACAAGAAGACAAAGATTATACTCGTTCAGACCCCTTGGAAGGTAATAGCCCTAATCCAGTTTATATGAGATTATACCGAACCACAGAAATTACAACAGAAGACAACGGAATCGATGAGTACCGACCAGTCCCGTATCGAGATCAACTCGACGAGATCCATCGGCAATGGCTTCGAGTCCTCCGAATTGCGATCATCGTGGGTGTAGCTAATCTATGAGTCGATGTCCCTATACCCCACGGAGCCTTATATTTATAGCACAGATACCTTGGCCCCCAAGTAGGATTCGGGATAAACCTGCCCTCATACAAGATCATAGAACCTTTGTCCCCTCCAAATAAGACAATAATACTTCTATCTAAAGACAAGGTTCCCGTATTCGACTAGGCCAATTACATAACTCTTAAGGAACCTTCCCATATACCCGAGGATATTCGTATTCGTATACTTTATAACCCCAAGGATATGAGGTATGCCTTATCCGTAACCCTAACACCAATTTTTTAGGGTATTACATAGCAATCCCGATTATGGAAACATTGTACCAAAATACTTCTTTTATTGCACTCGCCCTTCTTCTATACATACAGCTGTTGGGTGCCACAAGTAGCAAACTGGCGATTGAAGGATGAAGAGGGGTATAAATTAGGATAGTGCAGATAATCAGGGTAGATGACCAAGATAACCTAAATTTATTAATATAAAGGTAGTCATACAAAATACTTCATTCATGACAACAAATAGCAAATCAAATTAATACAAAGGCTTCAATTACAAGGATATGCCTTCAGTATGATCTGAACGAGCATATGTCACATCCTCTTCGGGATCATCATCAAGGTCAATGTGAGGTCTTACATGAAGATTCTGGTTGTATTCTTCTTCATCGACGACGTTGTTAACACCAACAATTCTTCTTTTGCCATCCCTAACGACGTGTAGCTTCTTGTCTGTGGGGTCTTTTATGTAGAAAATTTGCTCGATCTATTTCGCAAGTACGAATGGTTCATCAGCGTATCCAACCTTCAATAGATCTACGGTTATGAAACCTTCCTTCTCAATTTTGACACCAGTGCGTAAATTCACCCAACGGCAACGAAACAAAGAGACTTTGAACTTCACATAGTTCAGCTCCCAAATCTGCTCTATGCGGCCATACTATGTGTTCGACCCAATTTGATCCTGAAATGCATCTATACAGACTCTGTTGTTTTGTAATGTGCTCTTGTTATCTTGTTTGACGGTGTAAAATGTGTATCCATTAATATCGTATCCATGTCATGTGTCAATATCCCAACATGGTCCAGCCGCCAACCTTCTTACTGTTTCATTTGTCCCATCGGTCGACATTTCCTTACGGTTCTTAAACCATTCATTGAAACGAGAGTTATGCTTTCTGTCGATCCACATATCCGACCGACTCATGTTCTCCTCGCTATATGCTCCTCAAAATATGCTGCAACTTCTACCATATGTTGTAGCACAGCGAAATGAGCCTGGGCATAGGCATTTTGATCTGGCACAATTCTTTTTTCTGCCTATTGTGCCAACTCCAGACAACCTTCCTTCGTGACGAGACGTTGGAAGTCCGATAGGATCGGTCTCGGACATGTAATCGACGCAGAACTCAATAACCTCATCGGTCGTGTACCCTTCAATGATGCTCCCCTCTGGTTTTGCTCTATTTCAAATGTATTCAGAATTCCCATGTACCTCTCGAATGGGTACATTTCACTTAGAAAAGTTGGGCCACATAATTTTGTTTGCTTCACCAGATGAACAGAGAGATGGACAATGATATCGAAGAAAGACAGTGAAAAATACATCTCCAAGTGATAGAGAGTATTGATAATATCCGCCTGCAACACATCAAGACCTTATGACCGATTGCAATGAAGAAAGCACACAGATGCATTATCGTGTGGTGTATTTTGGGTGGAAGAATACTTTTTATAGCAATTGATAAGAGTTGTGTGATTAGCACGTGACAATCGTGGGACTTCATTCCAACCAGTTTGAGATCATCCAAATCGACATACTTACTTATCCTTACTGAATAGCCCGATGAAACTTTAATATCTTTCAAGTAGGATAATATTGAGAACTTCTCATCCTTGGACAAGGTGTGGAAAGCTAGAGTGAGGTACATTCTTCCTATCCTTGGACATATCCTGTAGATCTAGTCGCGCGTTCAATCCGTTCTTTATCTTACCAGGAATATTCAACAATAGCCCGACCAAACTCTCGCACACATTCTTTTCTACGTGCATGAGATCAATGCAATGACGGACCTCAATATCTTTCCAGCAAGGTAGTCATAAAAATATGGATTTTTTTCTTCCACATACTCTTGTCCTTTGACTTATTATGTTTCCTTTTCTTCCCAAACGCATTAGTTATGTCCTTGACCATGTTATGCACCACATCTCCGATCAAGTTCGCGGGAGCAGGTTGAAGCTTTCTCCTACCATTAAAATTTTTTGTCTTTCTTCTAAATGTGTGATGTAGCGGAAGCCATCTCCTGTGACCCATGTAAACCATCTTTCGTGATTTCTTCAACCACCTAATGCGTGTATTTTCCACACAGACGGAGCAAACCTTCTTTCCTTTGACAGTTTGACCAGAAAGATTACCAAGTACGGGGTAGTCATTAATGGTGCAGAACAATAAAACTTGTAGCTTGAAATTCTCCTGACCATACGCATCCCAAGTTTCCACATCTTCTTTCTAGAGAGTTTCTAGATCATCGATAACAGGCTCCAAGAACACACTAATAACATTGCCGGGTTGTTTCAGTCCTTGGATTAACAAGCACAGCATAATGTATTTTCTTTTGAAGCACACCCATGGCGATAGGTTATAGTTTGCAATAAGAACTGGCCAAGTGCTGTGATAATTGATCATAACTCCGAAAGGATTCATGTCATCCATACACAAACATATCCTCATGTTTCTGGGGTCAGCTGCGGATTCTTTGTATTTTCGATCAATATTACTCCATTGAATCGAATCAGCAGGGTGTCTTAGCATACCATCGTTCCTTCTCTCCGTGGCATGGCAACGTACTAACTCCGCTTCCTTGGGGTTGGCAAAGATTATCTTGAAATGATCAATAATAAGTAGATACCACACAACCTTCATCGGGTCACCGCACTTTGACTTCTTTCCTTCATTAGAGCTTCTCTTTTGCTTGTATCGAGAAGCCTTGCAAATAGGACAAGCCTCTAAGTCCGCATATTGTTTGTGATACAATATGTAGTCGTTTGGATAAGCATGAATTCTACGAACCTCTAACCCCAAAGGACACAAAATCTGCTTTGCTTCATATGTTGTCTTGGGCAATGTGTTCTCCTCAGGTAGCATATCTTTCAATATACCCAAAAGATCCGTAAAACTCTTGTCTGTCCATCCACTACTTGCATTTAGCTTCATTAGGTCCAGGGTAGCTGATAACTTGGTTTGTTTTGCCTTGAATACGGTGCACAGAGGTGTCTCTGAGTCACTCAACAACATAGTGAACTTCATGGAATATTTCTCGTTGTAAGCTAGGTCCTCAACATCACGCAACATGTATTGCAGCAGATCGTGATCCACATCTACTATTTCGCCACCCAATGGAGAAGGTACAAACATATCATGCTAATCTTCATCTTCCTGATTTTATGCTCCACCACTTGCAGCACCTGCAACATCGTTGACTGATTCTTGCTCTCCATACTTCATTCAACATATGTAGCTATTCATGAATCCTCGACGTATCAGATGAGAGTGTACATCCACTCTGCTATCAAACATCTTCTCATTTCTACAACCTGCACATGGACAATTGATGTATTCGTTGTTTCTTCTTTTCCTGTCTTCCTCTGCGACGCTTATAAAATTTGAAACGCCAATTCTATACTCTGTGCTATGTCGAGGTGTTCGGTACATCCACAAATTTCGATCCATTGCTGCAAAAATAAACATTACTAAATGTATGAGAATTGTTTATTATTTTTCAAGTACCTAACTAAACTTTTCTGAATTTTCCATTGTTTTAAAAAAATCGCCCTCCAACACCTCCCAAGAAAATGGTGAACAATGGGATAACCATTTCTTAGACAGTTGGAGTATTCATAGTGTGCAATAACGGTCAGCAAAGAGACACCTGTGACAGGTTTTACCGTTATCTTTGTCGGGCCTATGTCCTATCCCGTTACCGATGACCCATCGGTGACGGGCTTAACCCAATATCTTTGTCGGGCCGAATTCCGTGCCCGTTACCGATGATACTGTATTGGCGATGGGGTTAGGTTTGAGCCCGACAAAGATATCTAAGTCAAGTCGAAACTTTAGCCCGTCACCGATAGTCTCATCGATGACGGGCTCGAAATACCTGCATATAGAAATGATTTGTACGAGTATATCTTTGACGGTATTTATGTAGGCCCGTCAAAGGTGACGATGGTATGACGGGTCACGAGCTACCAACACGGATAGGTCGTTAGAGATGAGTGATTTTGTAATACACTGAATCGACTATCCCTAAGAACATGTTTTCATAAGAGATAACCGAGATCAGGTTTTTTTTCCCATCCAGACGCTATATCTCGCGATCACATTGACATCTCGCATGGCAGGCCAGCCGATGGTAGAGACCATGGTGCCCAAAGACGAGGACGTGTGAGCGTGTGGCAGCATCAAGCTAGCGTGGAACATTGCAGTATTGCACTGCAGCTGGGGTCCGGAGGAGAAGGGGTCCAGGCCGGTGCGAACTGCAGCCATCCAACGCACGGCGGGAAAAGGGCAAAGATGCGTCTTGCAAGTTGTGGAAAATATATATTCTCCAAAACGGCAACAGCTGGAAGAGGAGGGGTTTAGAAAAATCAGATGAGAGTGTGGATCAGTTACGTGCAAGAAACAACCTCCGGCACAAATGGCTCGCAGATACGGTCGAGGCAAGATGTTAAAGAAAGCCACAAAAGTTGGAGAGAGCTTTAGCTTGAGGTGGATGGATTCAATGCATCTGTGACTGATGAGAGAGGGAGACAATACATAGCTGTGTACTTAGTAGTTTATTAGGCGTGAGATTGATTGTTTCAAGGACTTTTATGTTTAGAGCTTGATAGGTCCAATTTAAATTTGAGCTGCCGACCACTCGTGATCGCAAATAACAATTATATTTTACCGTTTCAACTATTATACGAGCCTGTACTTGAGAAAAAGAGCTATTGCGCGAGTAAATTAAAAAGCAATCCCAATAGTTTGCTACACGTACTATTGGGAACTCACCTGATTTTGGATACGAGTAGGGCATTCTCATTTTATAATGTTTCATTAAGTAATAAGGTGTGCTCCAAATCTAGTATTTAAATTTGACACATCCTAATACTACAAATCCTACAAATCTGAATAAACTTTATTCAGATTCACAGTACTAGAAAATATCATCTTAAAATACTAGATTGGTTTTTATTGGGATGGACGGAGTAGCTCCCTCCATTCATAACTAATAATCATATTACCAAAACAAAAAAAATTATATTTGATCGTCACCTAACGTCTTGAGCCAGCAGATATTTTTTTCTTATTGTGGCATGCATGTATGGATTTAATTGCGAGAGGGTCTCACGAAATTTACTGCTTGCATGCATGCATGGATGTAATACATTAGTTAAATCCCACCGTGACTCTCGTTGGTCTTGTGCCACGCACCATGCGCGGCCACCCAACCAGCACTACGGCCACTACTACCGAAAACAGCATCAGCCATCGGAGTCAGTTGGAAAACCCCCCCGTAAACACTGGATTTTCCAACCAGTACCAAAAGAGCGGCAGTGATGATCCCACATCATTGGTACCAGTTTCACAACCAGTAAGTTTGAGACACAGTACACGAGCTAAAAAAATCAGCTCGATGCAGTGAGCTATCGAGCCGATGCAGTGAGCTCTAATAGATCCCAAATTATACCCCAAATCCAAAATTGATGCCACAAATCCATAAACACATGAACTACAATCAATAATCCCTAGAAATACAACACATTGTTAACGATCAAATTTGGTAATTCAAGGTATCGGAGATGAAGATAGAGTCGAGAAGAATCGGAGAGAATTAAAGAGATTAGATCGTTTCCGGAAACAGAGTGAGAATCGGCTATAGTCCAAATCGGCTGTGAATTGGATCGGCAGAGACAGAGTCGGACAAGGTTAGCCGATTTCAACCGATTTTGGTAATATGACTTGGTACACGTCATCGGGTTGTGTTAACGTGTTTCATATGGATTGCCATGCACGGGTAGAGTCCTGAGGAGACAATTGTATCTATTAATTAGGATATTTTATGTAATTTCCCTATAGATATTCTCGGTAAGAGTCCGTCTAAGGGACTTGTTCGTTAGTTGGATTTGTATTAGGATAATATGAGTTGTATCCGAGATGGACAATGTTTGTATTTTCGGGTATAAATATAATCCCGAGGTTTTGTAAATAATAACAAGACACGTTCAATCAATCTTGGCGCATCGCCACCTTTGTTTCTACTTTTCGACAAGTTTATGCTCTCAAGTCGTGCTGCATCAATTTGATCTTCGACGAAAAGATATATCTTATCATGGCGATTTGCATCATTGGGTCTAGTGCTTACATCTTTATGACACTCTAGTTCTATGTTGTGAATCTCCGATTATCATATACATTATATAATTTAAGTTGACAATGCAATCTATTTGCATCGGCTGGATCCTTTTTAGGGTTTCGTCGATATCGGCTAGATTACTTTGTTGGTTTAGATTATATAATGTATCCACCATCCCTAAAAGACATCCATCGGCTTGATTCTTTAGATCCCATGCTTCTATTTATACTTAATGCTGCATTGGTTAAGTCCAACCTATTAAGTCGTATTTAGAATCATGATATCTAATTTGCTTTATGGTTGTTAATAAGGATAGTATCGGAGTTTCAGTCGATCTTACCTAATATAGATGTTTTACATCGTTTTATGCTTTGTTTAATGTTCTATATTTGCCCCTTATATCAGGATCTAATCTAATATAAATATATTGAGCTTGATACTAATTTAATTGGTTATAGTTGAATATATTTATTACTAGAGAATATCCTAGTATAAGGTTGTATCGGAGCTATAGCCGATACATGCTTAAATCTAGATATCGGCTATGACATTAGTCTATATAATCGTTATTTCATGTTATCTTTAGACTTGAGCAATTTATACTGTCTCGATTCAGTTCGATCTATCCCAATTGCTTGTTTCTAAAGTAATATTGATCTGATTATGTAACATTAACATCTACAGCCGATATCCTAAAACGCTTGTTTCTAAAGTAATATTGATCTACTGATTATGTAACATTAACATCTACAGCCGATATACTAGTTTTAGGGTTACTTTTATCATTGACTCATACCTTACAGCCGATTCATGCTTTATTGCATCGGCTAGGTCACATACGATATGAAATCGGTCCTATGGCCGATTGTCTATCGTTTACTAATATTCTTTGCATATTTTTCTTGTTGATTGCAGGATCAAATCAACTAGCACGCCCTAGAACCTAAAACCCTAATTTTGGACCTGCACTAGAGTAAAGCAAATCTCTCAGGCCAGTGTGTGTTTTTTGCATCAACACACATCTAGATCAAATCCGAGACAAACAAACATGAATAAACATCAACAATAAAGAATCACAAGAGGGAGGGGAAGAGGCGGATCCGCCAGCCGCCAACATCGTCGCACCTCCACGCCGGCGATCGTCGCTGCGTCCTCCGTCGTCACGCCGCCGGATCCGCTCGTCGCCAAGAGAGAGAGATGACGGCGGGGAGAGAGAAAGTGAGAAGATAAGGTCGAGGAGGAGCAGAAAGAGAAAGAATGTGGACCAAGCGCGGCTAAAAATATCTCTCCCTCCCCATGCGGCTAAGCTCAGTTTTTAGTGTGCGGTTTTTTTTACCGGCACCTATAATATATTATAGGTGTCGGTCTTTTAATTAACCAACATCTATAATATAATATAGATATCTTTTCTTAAAAAAAGTCCCTATAATATTGATATCGGTTTTTATCTAGAATCAGCGCATATAGTTGTCAAAAGTGTTGGTTATATATTTTTTTTCAACCTGTGGAGGAGGGAAAATCACTATAGCGGTTGGTTTTAGCTATTTCAGTTTCTATGGTGCTGACCTATATTTGCTTTTGTATAGTAGCGGACACAGTCGCCCGCCGCTGTAGCACTGTCACCTTGATCCATGCTGCTGCTACAGTAGTGTGTGGATATAGGGACTAAATCTATCCTATCGGTTGTTTAGCCGCTAATCAAGAGTATTAAACATAGACTAATAATAAAACTAATTGCATAAATGAGAGTTAATTCGTGAGACAAATTTTTTAAGCCTAATTAGTTCATAATTAGCATATGTTTACTGTAGCATCATATAGGCTAATCATGGATTAATTAGGCTCAATAGATTCGTCTCGCGAATTAGTCCAGGATTATGAAATGGGTTTTATCCTTAGCCTATATTTAATACTTCTAATTAGTGTACAAACATTCGATGTGACAAGACTAAAAATAAATCCCTGCATCCAAACAGGGTCTACATGATTTATTTCTCCCTAGGTACCACCGCACATATCTAATACGATGATCAATTGTGAATGGAGTGAGTATATGGTAACAAGGACATTACCCTGGGTCCCATTAGTCATACTCATAGCAAGAGCTATCATGTGAGTGAGCAGAGGTGAGATGAGAGAGAAAATATTGTTATTTCATTTACTATAATAAGGCCTTAGGCAATGTCAGTAGCAGAGCTAGCTTAGAGCCCACTCATACAATATGTTAGCTACCCATTTAGTTTCAGAATAAGATTATTGTATTGGAGTTTGTAAAAGTAGAAGATAAGTATATAAAATAGAAAATAACCGTATTAGGATTTGATAAAGTGGATGTATTTTAGTCCTTTTGGTTTTTATTGATATGTATCATATGGGTGAAAATGACCTTATTTTTGGACAGGAGTACAATTAGCAAATAGCCCTATCGCCCTCTGATAGATTAGTTGCTTGCTTCCTTCTCCCTTCAACTCTCTCCCTCTATGTAGGAATAAGATGTGTGGGCACGTGGCATATTTTTGGAGTCTTTTGAGTTAATTTATTATAAATGCTCTTATGTACTCCGTCCCATCCGTTTTACTAGGAGATTTTTGTTAAATAAGATATATTTTAATACCTATAACATTACTATATATAGTATTATAATATTATGATGTATCCCATCTATCAAAATCTCTTATATTTTAGGACATAGTGAGTATATGGGTAGCTAATTATAAGAACTACTCACATAATCTAACTCCCATAATTTATAAGTAGGGTTTAAGGGGTTTAAGACCATTAATTTATATTTCTATTGTCACATTGTGGATGCTATAGGATATATAATGATTATATGAGGGTCTTTTCTAAAAGATAATGCAGAGTATTAGAGTACCTCGATAATCATGAAGAAATACGTATGACTTCATAAAAAGGCATTAATGTGGCATTTAACATGTTTGCTTTGATCACTGGTTTGTGCTGCAAATTAAATATTTATAAATGCATTATGTCCTACCTATGTCTCTTGTATAAAAGTAAAAAACCATGTGGCACACTCTAAAGATAACATTATACTATTTGTAAATGTCTTAGCTGCAAAGAATTCATGTTTCAACCAACTAATAAATAGATAATAGATAATGAGTTAATGATATATGTCACTCCGAGGAAATAAATATAAGAAAATTTTTGCTACATGACATCGTCAATTTGTGGAGTTAATCGTAGGACATAACAAAATAAGCAAGGCATCGTTGTTTCCCTAAGGGTCCTCTAGCCCACGGTGGCACTCACTGCTGGGGAACCCACTTTAGTCCCGGTTTGTAAACCTTTTTAAGTACCGGTTGTACAACTGGGATATACAATCTGGGATTAAAGATGGGTATTTTTAGTCCCGGTTAAAATAACCGAGACTAAAAATCAATCTTTAGTATCGGTTGGTAATACCGATCGATACTAAAGATGGTAGCACCACGTGATTGGTGCCACCATCTTTAGTAATAAAAAGGGGAGAAAAATATCAATCTTTAGTACCGGTTGGAGCCACCAACCGGTACTGAAGATCCCGGGTGGCCTAACAAGGTCTGAAAAAAGTGAACCGGAACTAAAAATGATCTTTAGTCTCGGTGGTACTAAAGATCATAACGAGACGAACTGGAACTAAAGATTATCTTTATCTTTAGTACTGGTTCATAAGAGAACCGAGAAATATAAGATTTTGATCGATCGAGTGAAGATCGGTTATCCAGTAGTGACTGTTCGATGACATCACCAGCTTGACGTGCCCCTTGCTCAAGGGCGTCACCAACCCGCTATGCTTGTTGAACCACGGCTCGACGGCTATGTCACACTTGCTGCTTCATGCCTCCATTCTCCTGCCCCTCCCCGACGGGGGCGGCTGATCGGTGGCTGGGAGCATGGGCGCGCGGTCAGTCCGCCCCTTTAGTATACTACTGTACTACTACTACCGTACTACTATACTACTACTATAGTATACTACTATACCTACTATTCTATATACAATATATGTATGTATATATATACATAAAATTTTATGTACGTGCATACACTTTGACGTATATAAACATTGTATACGTGTATACAAACTTTATATACGCATACATATAAAAAGTTTCTATACACACGTATTAAAAAAACAAAAAAGGGCATAAAAATATATACATGTATATAAACTTTGTATAAGTGTGTACACACTTTGTACACGTGTACATATACAAAGTTGTATGTGTACATATTAAAAAAATACACATATACGAAGTTATGTATACGTGTATACAAAGTTTGTATACGCGTATATTGAAAACGAAAAAACCAGAAGAATAAAAAACAAAAAATTCGAAAAACAATAAAAAGGAAAAAATAGGCTGCCATGATGCCCCTCTCCATGTGCCCACGCCGCATGGGAGGGCAGGCGCGCGACCAATGGTTAATTGCGATTTTGCTCCCCGACGCGTCAATATGGGAATGCTTGTTGGTTAGCAGGAACTTGGAAACTTATCTGTTTACATGCTTAATATTCACTGGTCTTTCACGTAAAAGTAATGGTAAATTGTATACATGATAAAAGTATATCTTGTTTCACTTTCATTATATTAGTGTATACTTTCACTTTATATCATAGTAGTTCCTTAGTGCTTGAATGCAGTGATCTTTTATATATATATATAAATTATAAGCTACTATCGGGAGTAACTACTCTCTTCATATACTGTATCAATTAAATCTTTGGCACTGGTTTCTACTGCTCGACATATATATATATATATATATATATATATATATATTATAGAGCATGTGGTCAATGGATCTGTGACGAAGGAACTGCTCAATTCCGTTTCTTCCAGGATTATCTAATGTGACATAGACAGTGCTCCTCACAAATCCAGTAAAAATCATGTGCCTTGCTAATTGGAGTACTCAGCCGCAGGGCAGGGCAGGGGAGTGGGGCTGTTGGGGCAGAGCAAGCTCCAGCTCCAGTTCTCCACCAGCACAAGGGTCCAAGGCGCGCTGAGTCAGACCCACTTGGGATGGGCGGGGCGGTTTTGGTTGCTGCCCGACACGCGAATCCATCCCATCCATCCTCACGTCCGTCCCCACCAGCACACTGAAAAGCAGGGTTGAGGTAAGGACTAGTAGGGCAGAAGCGGCAACCACGCGACGTGCGGACGCGGCGCGGCGCGCCCACCCAGAAATTCCCCGAGCTGTGCCGTCCACGACCGCCTCCATCCGATCCGACGGCCCGCGGGAGCCCGACCGGCCGCGGAGACACGGAGCCGCCCCCGCGCACCACCCCCAGGTCCTTGGAACTTCCTCCTCATTCACCTCCCGGTCACCGCATCATGCGCTCCGTTAACCAGAGTCCCTCTAACCACGGTTAGTTGCTCTCCCACTCCTCTCCTCCGATCCCAGTGTTCTTCTACCTCTGCCTGTCTATATAGCTCCCTCCCCGGCTGCTCATCCGCCGTTCCCTCCTCTTCGCTCTCCCCTGCTCCGGTATAGCTAGCTGAGCTCTGATCGATCAGGTTGCATGAGACGGAGAAGCTGAGTGAGGCTAGGGTGGTTGGTTGTGAGATATCATCACCATGAGCTGCAACGGTTGCCGGGTGCTGCGGAAGGGCTGCAGCGACGGCTGCGTGCTGCGGCCGTGCCTGCAGTGGATCGACACCGCCGACGCGCAGGGCCACGCCACCGTCTTCGTCGCCAAGTTCTTCGGCCGCGCCGGACTCCTCTCCTTCATCTCCGCTGTCCCCGAGGAGCAGCGACCTGGTATGTACAATCGATCACGGCTCTGTACGTGTACCGTACATGTTATCTTTGTACGCACACGGAGTAGTGACGGAGCTGACCCTCCTTATGTCGTTGGTTGCGCGCAGCGTTGTTCCAGTCGCTGCTGTACGAGGCAGCGGGGCGAACCATCAACCCGGTGCACGGCGCGGTGGGCCTCCTCTGGACGGGGAACTGGCCCCTCTGCCAGGCCGCCGTCGAGACCGTGCTGCGTGGAGGCGCCATCGGCCCGCTGCCGGAGCTCGGCGGGGCCTGCGGCGGCGCTGGCGGGGACCTCTACGGCGCCGCCAAGCGCAACGGCGGCTGGTCGACCTTCTCCACTGCGAAGCGGGTGAGGACGAAGGCCGAGGTGCCTGCAGCCCCGTCGTGCGACCTAGGCCTGTGCCTCAGCCCCGGCTCTCCGCCGACGGTGGGGGAGAGGAGACCTGCACTGCGGCTGGGGACGCCGTCCATGAGCTCCGATGAGTCCGTTACCACAACGGGCGGCGAAAGGGATCCTATGCTGCTCAACCTTTTTGTCTGAGGCCGGCCGTCAAGCCAGCTATTAGCTAGCTAATCCTAATCATTGCTTGACCTCCGTCTACTGGATCCCCGCGGCGAAGCAGTAGTAATTTTTTCTCGCCGGCGAGCCTTAGTTTATTGCCATTTTTTTTCTTTCCTTTTACTAGTCTAGTAGTCTTGGTTTTTGCCGTGTACGTAGAAAAGAAATTACCGGCCGGCCTGGACGTACGCCCCGTTTGCGTGGGCGAGATGACAGCGCCGGTGGCCACCTACAGCCCCAGCAACCTTTTACCCTTTTTGTTCGTTTAAATTATATATATAAACCTTCATTAAGCTATATAGACACACTCATCTTGTACGCTCATCTTATATTGATCCCTATGACTTGTTCTGAGAACGATTAGTGGAGCTGCAGACACAGCGTCGTCATTTGAGACAAAGAGAAAAGTGTACAAATTTCATAGTAGGAATTATATCTCTAGAAAAATGTTCTCCAGAGTCTAGATTTCCAAAGAAAAGGGCTCTTCTACAGAAGTTTTGGAGGAAAATACTAAATTGTTCTCTTCCTTTCATGTCCATGTTCTTCTCACGGGGTGTGTTTTGCCGGTGAAAGAGTGCAAGTCGTATAGGCTCACAAGATCACAAGACCAGGCGGATTTGGGGTAGGGAGCAAGGCGCCGCGTCATGGGGATACGGAGTTGACGAGGTATTGACGCCTCTGGGAGGGCGCCGAGGGTGAGAGAGAAAGAGAGAGCACATACAGTGGCCGACACGGATGCTCCAAAAGTCCTCATAGTTCTTGTACCGCTTGTACGATGGACAAAACCGGGCACGTCACACGATGCAGCACACGTACGACCATATCTACCGTGCTGTGCGTACAGGATCTACGCATGCTCTACTGTACCGTGGTGCGAAGTTAGTAGCTCCGAAAAAACCGGCTATTATTTTTTACACATCTTCGCACGGCAATTTGAGCGCAGTTGTTAATTGTATTTTCAAATTATATAATGTACAAGTTGCTCATGGTATTGGATTCTCAGCCCACAGGATATATTACTGTACTGCCACCCTCCCAAAATAAATTCATTTTTACCAATCTCACAAATATCAATACAAAATAAAAATACTATAATATTCATACTTTAACAAATCCCTATACAACTATTTTCCAATATATCAATTTTAATAATGGAATAAAATCTCGATCTTTACTCCAAGAGCTACAACCAATTTTTACAAAAATATGTTCAAAGATGAGCACACACAACAACAAATCCATAATAGCACATCCAAAATAAAGAAGTGATGCATCCACTAATGACCACCAACACTAGATAAAAGATCTCACAATTATTGCAGCTTATTTGTGAACCTCCATCAAAAGTTGGTAAAAATTTACATAACCGTTACCTCTAGGTTGTGGCATGCAGTGTGCATTAGTGTGATGTTGTCATCACACATTTGTAGTTGCGCCCAAAACTGAAGCCAATGTGTTGCCCTGAAAAGTACCTGCATATAAGATTTAGACGGTGATTTGTCAAAAATCATATCATTTCTTCTACTAAGTCATAGAGTCCAACATATAGCAGATGCTACTACAAGGATGAGTTTTTTGGTCTTTTTATTAATACCCACAAATCAGTTCTCAAAGATACGAGTTATACTATGTGGAGAATATATACCAAAAGAAATTTGTACTGATCTCCAGATAAATCTGGCAAAATCGTACTTAATAAATAAATGATGTATCATCTCATTTTTCATTAAAAAAACACCTCATACTACAATTCCAATTCCTTCTAGCCAAATTATCCTTACTTAACACTACTCCTTTAAGCAGATACTACGTAAAAATCTTAATCTTAAGAGGCATCTTAAGTTTCCAAACAACCTTATTTCACTCAATATAACCATATTAATTAAATCTAAGCACATAGTACAGACCGAGAACTAACCATTTTAATGAAAATTCCATTTAAATGTGTCTTTTTCTTCTATCAAATGAATATGTACAATTGAAGCACATAGGTTATACCAATTGACCAAATTTGAACCTATTAAAGCTTTTCCAAAAGAAACATTCAGTGGAACAGAACTCATAATGTTTGCAACCGAAGAATTTATCCTTTGAACTATAAAGTACAAAGACGAGTACCTATCTTTAAAGGAAACATTTCCTATCCACTCACTACTACATATTAGATTTTCCCATGTGGAGTTTTCTGCCGTCTGCGCGTAGGGGTCTGCGAAAATAAAAACTTTCGCGTGCGGGCGCCCCAACCGCACGGAAAATTAGGCCTTCCCGTGTGGTCGGCTTAAGACGTCCGCACGGGATAATCTATTATCCCGTGCGGTTGGGTTATACCAACCGCACGAGATAATATATTATCCCGTGCGGCCATGTTAAGCCGACCGCACTGGAAGGGGAGAACAGGAAAAGATTTTTCACAAAACTAGAGCTAAAGGGGGCAACAACACCTTACTTTTCACAAATAGTTTTGTACTCAAATAACGCCATCTTATTCAGGGGTTTCGATCCTAGGGCCAACCTATGCTCTGATACCATCTCTTGTCACACCCCAATCCGGCACCACCGTACAACGGCACCTGACAGGGGCGCGTCGTAGGAGAAACGGCGCGAACCGCTTCCTACGAGACCGCGATACCGGTACCAGTCCCAGGACATAGCGCTGGTACCCACGGTGACAATTATGAATCATTGCAATTCTTAATTTAAATAGAGGACTTATTTACCTTAACTTAAGTTGCAGCTCTCGAGAGAACCCGAGATTGCAACAGACGACGCGAAAGCAGCAACATCAGAGACCACGGCAGCGGAAATCAACGAACTAACACCCAACACCACAGGCGACGGCTGGGAACCAGGACGAAACCCTAGTCTTTACTTCGGCTTCACCTTCAGAGCTGGCAGAACTATATATATATAGAAAGCAAGGGTGAGTACTTACGTACTCGGCAAGTCACGGGAACTTAGGTGTTTAGTGCAAGCTTGGAAAGAGGGGAAAGGTTGTTTTGCAAATCCTTTATTTGGAATCATTTTGAAACCACTAAGTGACTTTCTTCTTTTTGAGTTTAGGTCGAAAAGAGACTTGCGTCTCAAATCGACTTAAGAGATGCTTTTCAACAACTCACTGGTAATGCCCCGACTTCCCAGGTCGGTTCATTAGTTCTCGGCTCACACAGCCATTTCACTTGATTAAGCGGCTCCCTGAGCCATTTTCATTTTTCTCGGACTCCAAGAGTCCTGCTGCCCTGCAGCACAACATTCTGCTTCCACCCGGGAAGCCTAGTCTAAGATGCCCTCAGACATCCCGGATCACACAGACCCGTTTCTGACCACTCAGGTCATCCATCTGCCACATAGGCTGATTTTGGTAACGATTTCCAACCCACAACATTTTTCACAAAGCACAGGCAAACAATTCTACGCAACGGGAATCACCTTGCATCCGCCCATGACCGTGGGCACGGCTGTTCGAACAGTTTATTAACCTCTGCAGAGGGGTACACTTTACCCACATAACACGAACTTACTCCAGACACTGGCGGTGTCGAAGGTTCATGACAAAGCCTTTCCAAAGCTAATTCTAGGTCACCTCATGCCACATAGAGGGTCTCCCTGACAAACATCAGGCCAACTCCGGCTTTCCATACAGGACTCCCGGTTGCCTTCCTCTGCTTAGGACTCCCAGGATGTCTCTACCGCCACATCCCGGCTTTCCACCCCTATTGGCATACAAGATTTCCCAGAAGCAGCTAATTACTTAGCTAGGGTGTCCCATTCCACCATGTGGTTACACTTGCTATGCTCGGATGTAATTCCCACAGGAATTGGTCCTTATATGCAAGTACGGGAACAGCACCACGCAGGTGCAATACCCGTATTGCGAGATTTCACAATCATTTTATTTTCAAACACACCGATACCACGTGTCGGGTTTTCAAGGCTTCTCAAACCCAATTCCCAAGTTTTCGACAACCAACGGTGTATGTGGAATAATTGGTACTCGTGCTCAGAGAGCACGGATACCGAAGTACCACAAAGGTGGAGCGACAAGGAATCAGGGTATATCGGCCTACAGGAAGTAGTGCAACTACTAGGTAGGTCCGTCGGTTTGGCACGCAAACCAAGGCCAAGCAAGTTAAGTGTGTACTCCTAATAATGCATATTGCAAACAAAATAGTAATGACTTTTCAATTATAGGGCAATATGATCAAGGGTGACTTGCCTTGCTCAAGGTCTTCACGAAGCTTCTTGAAATCCGCACTCGGACGAAAATCCGCAATCCGCAACTATACGCAAACAATGAAAACCTATAAAAGGACCAAAAGAAGGACCCTATTTAGACTAAATAATAGTGCCATTAGATAGATCTCAATTTTACGGAATTACTGGAAGTGGAACGGAGTCAATCGGAGTTACGGATCAAGAGATATGAATTTCCTAAGATTAATGGATTTTCTGTCTAAAGGAAAAGGAATTAATAAATTCCCTGGAAAAAGAAAAAGGATGAGGGACTGCTTTTGGACTTGTTCGGCCGGCTAGGAGGGGCGAAACGGCCCACGGCCGAAGCCAAGTGCACGCTCGTGGAGAAAGAGGCCGGATGGGCCGGGGAGAGGGAGGCGGCCGAACGGGCCGCTGGGTGGCGGGCGAAGCAGGCCGGGAGAGAGAGCGAGCGGGCCAGGCCATGCGGCGGCCCAAGGCGGCACCAAAGGGGGCGGACCGGGCGAGCGGGCCAAGCGGCCAGGCCGCGGCCCAGGTCGGCACGGGGCGAGCGGGCCAGCTGGAGCGGCCCAGCGCCGCGGATGAGAGAGAGAGGCCGGGGGGGAGGACCAGGTCAAAGGACGTGGGGCCCACGGTGGGTCCCACCGTCATCTCCTCTTCCTCCTTTCTTCCTTTCTTCTCTATTCTTCTCTCCTCCTCTTTCTTGTTTTCTCCTTTCTCTGGTTCTTCCTCTTCTCCTCTTCTCTGCGGGTCCGAGAGAGAGGCGGCCAGTGAGGCGGTGCGGTGGCGCGGCCGAGTGCGGCGGTTCAAGGCGGCGCCGCGGGAGAGTGGGGTTGGGCGCGGCCGCGGCGAGGTGCGACGGCGGCCGGCCGCGAGAGCGGTGAGGAGGAGGGAGGAAGAAGGGCGCGCGGCCGCGGTGGAGTTGGGGAGGAGAAGGAGCGGCGAGGGGGGGGGGGGTTTACCGCGGGAGGAGGGGGAGGCGGCCGAGCCGGTAGGCGGGGAGGCGGCGCGGGTCCTCGCCGCGCGTCGCGCGGCAACCGGCGGCGAAGGGAGGCGACACGGAAGAGAGGGGCGCCGAGCCGGGAAGAGGAGGCGCGGCCGGCGAAGGAAGGGAGGTGGCGCGGCAGGCTGCTTGGGGTGGAAGAGGAGCGGTGACGGAGGGGAGAAGAGGAGGAGGAGGGCGGCAGAGAGAGGGCGCGGGTTCTTATAGGGGCCGAGCGTGGGGGCGGCATCACGGGCGCGCGCGGGCGCGGTGTCCGCCGGCAAGCAGCCAAGCACGGCAGTGGAGGTGATGCTGGCGGGGGAAAAAGGGAAAGGGAGGGAGAGAAAGGAGCTCTGCTCCTTGCCGATTCGGGAGAAGGAGGAGAGAGGAGAGGGCGGCGACGGCTCCGAGGCTTGGCCTCTTGCACGCAGGCGGCGGCAGGCGGGCTGGCGCGCAGGGGCAGGCGGCGCAGGCGCGGGCAGGCGGCCGGTTGGTCGGCCACGACGCGCGCGCGCGCGGGCCAACGGGCGGCGACCGGGTTCAAACGGCGCTGGCGGCAAAATTTGGCGGAGAGAGAGAGGGAGAATTACTTCGGGAGAGAAGCAAAAGAGAGAGAGAGAAAACAGGAGAGGGAGAGAGAGAAAGATTTGCTGCAGAGAGAAAAAGAGAGAGAGATATGAGAGAGAAACGAGAGAGATGACACAGAAAGAGGACTTGGGAGGCAAAGTAGACTTTTGCTGAGAATATTTGTTTGGAGGGATTTGGGGTTTTTGGATTTGATTTTGAATCGGAATTTGGAAGGAAAGAGAAACGAGACCTTGGCACACATACATATAAACAAAACAAAATCAAAACCAAATTTTTGCAAATAGGGTTTTAGAAAATTAAGTTTTTAACGTCTCGCAAAAAGCGGGGCGTTACAAAGGGCCAATAGCCCTATCGACTTATTATTTTTTTAATTATTGTTTATGTGTTTATGAATGGTGCAGTGGCAAATAGAGTCGCAGTTAATCACGATCAATTGTAAACACGACACAATTGTTCTTTACAAAGAAAGTGTCACAAGTTAAACTTTATACTCCCAGAATCTTACTTGTTCATAATAATTACTAGCCAGGAACCCATATTTAGGAATTTACTTTATCTACTTCCAAATACTTCTTTCTTCTTTTCACAAACTCCAATACAATGATCACTTTGAAAATAAATTTATTTTGAGATAAATAAAAGGAGTTAAAAATAAACTTACTATGAAAGGGAGGAACTAATCCGTAGTTGCATTATTTTTTGGTGATATTAAGGTAACCAAAGAAATAAATAGTGTAGAGGATGTTCGATATTTGGTTTTGATTTAGTGGAATCCATCCAGATGGGCAAGTTGAAGGGAAACATTACCGTTGACCCTGTAAAAGGCAAAAAAAAAAAAAAAATCTTGCATGGTGTTGCACGCATATTCTGCTATAAATTATTCCCGAATATTTAGTAGTATATCTCTCATAACCACTAATGTTGATCTTTTTTATCTTCTCTATCGATGAACAAGGTAATGGTTTTGCCTTAATTTATCCTTTTTCTAAAAAAACTAATGTTTAAAAAAAGAAAGCTGTTTACATCCGAACCTCTACATCTATGTTTACACAGACATAAAGGGCAATGTTGATTTCTGTTTCCATAAATATTTTTTTAGTTATTTATAAATGTATCTAGATTATAAATAATTTAAACTAGCAGTTGAATACGCGTGTTTTGCTACAAATAAGAAAAACTCTCTCTACACAACTACCTATGCCCTTTTCTTTTTTTTAAAAAAAAGATTAAATTTGGGACGAGAAATGTTTGAGATTGATTGGGATGAGAAGGTAGGTGGAGAAATGGTTGTATTTTGAGATAAATTTAAATCCTAGAAGTAGTTATATTTTGAAACTGATGAAGTAAATTATAATATTGCCTAAAATAAATTATAAATATATTTTATATAAAATATGTTGTATTATCTATCATTCTGTTATAGGGAATGTTCACCTTAATTTAACTTTAGATGTGACTACTCATTTCACTACAACGGTAACCCTCATCTGTGTCGGGCTACAACCCACATCTGTGTCGGGTATGGCGCCCGACACAGCGTAGAGGTAAGTGATGTGAGGAATCATCTCAAACGGGTATAAGTCCGTTACGGATGAAGTTATCTCAATCGGGTCCCAACTAATGCCCGTCATCGATAGTTTTGACCCAGACGACCAGTCAAACAGAGCCTATCACAGATGACCTATCTCAATCGGGCTACAACTAGCGCCCGTCACGGATGACTGTCTCTCTCAAACGGGCCTAAACAGAAACCCGTCACAGATGACTATTATTCACAATCGGGCCCCAACTATAGCCCATCACAGATTACTGTATTCTCAATCGGGCCTTAAGTTACAGCCCGTCACGGTTGACTATAAATCAATCGGGCTTTAACTTATAGCCCGTCACCAATGAGTATGACAAAAAAAAATAAATATTGTTTTTTGGCTAGCCTCAGGCCTGTGCTAGACATGCCCGCTGCAAAATAACAGAAACGAGATATGCCATTCACATATATACATCCCAGCATCCCCATTCACATATGCCATTCACATATATTTTAGACAAATAACATCCATATTCACACATCCATATTGGTCAAGTGGTAAGCATCATAAACTGCAATATTTATCTAGAAAGAATTTACATAGAGATAACAAATATAATAAACAATAATATTACATAATAACATGTGATTGACAATTCAAATAGGATGTTAAAAAATATTCGATCACTTAATCTTAACCCTAAACATTCCTTTAGGGTGAATAATTTTGTGGAGGATGAAGTCGGCAATCTCCTCACGAATATCCTCAAAGCTGCTACCCGGATCCTTTGAAAATTTGTCCTACATGTACATAATTCGAAATTAGTCGAACAATCTTTACATATATATATGTAATTTAATTCAGTTAGAACATGTCACGAATGAGACCACAAACCTCCAATTCACCCAAAGTCTTCACCTTATCTTTGCACAGGAGGCACATGTTGTGGCAGATATGGAATCCGCACTGGTCGCCCTATTTGTTGTTTGACTGGGAAGTCCTTCTTGTGGATAAGTGTATCCTGCCCTGTCTTTCGAAAGCCTCCTTTTTTGCACATATTGGGCCCACGCTTCATCTATCGCGAGTTGAATCGGGGTCCAATTGTATGCTTTGTTGTTAATTCTGGAGTTTAAGTAGTGGCATGTACTCCACTTAGGCGTTATTACCAGTAGGATCCAATGTCGACTGCGGCATTAAAATAGTTAAAGTTAATACTAAAGCTAGACGTGTAATGCAATGTATTTAGTGAACACACTTACTATTGATTATAGGCGCACATGATGTACTCCTTGTCTTGTCGGGCCCAGAAGGTGTCAAACAAGTAGTTTACTATTCCTTGACGGTCCCCTAGAAGATTTGTGACATTGACTACCTGAGGATCACGGAAGGCAACTTCCAGTGCATTCTTGAGACACCACTTCCAACTATAACTACACGCAAGACAAACGATCTTATAAGCATGTTACACGGATTGAGATGAATAATTTTCGTGAGCAAGAGTACTTACAAGGAATAGCACTTGAGGAGGGTTGTGTCCACCGAGCGGAGCCTGTAGAGGTCGAATAGATCCTTGAAGTCTACCACGATAAAATTTTGTGGCCCAAGGAGTGGCGCTCTGGCGTGTTCGCCTATTATATCATTTTCTCTATTCTTCCTCCTCACGTTAGATTTCTCCATGTAGTACATGTGAAGCTCCTTGCAAGCGGTGTCCATCGTTGCTAGCACGTCGTCTCCAACCAATGGCATGCCTAGTTGAAAGGACGATGGAGGTACGGGCTTCCTATGTACTACCAGCGCCTTGCTCATATCTAGCTTTGTTGGAGCAAGTCGTGAGCCCGACAGCTTTCCTTTTCCTCGCCCCCTTGCAGCAGGTTTTTCGATAGTTGTTCTCTGGGGGGAAGAATGCGCCTTCCTGCTCTTCTTCATGGGTGGGGGTTTAATGATCGCCGTGCTGTCGACCTCCATAGGCTCGTCCCCAAAGTCTGTGTCGTACTGTAACTCGACATCATCTATATGTTTGTGACGAGCGGGAGCTGGAGGTGTTGAAGGAGCAGGGGCAGATTGTATCGAGAGACGACCGCTTGGTGCAATGGTTGGCCTCGGGATCACCCTTATCTCAATGAGGTCCTTGGGCCATTGGATGAAGGTTCCACGTGCATTTCCAAGGGTTAAGACCTCGTCGTTCGGTGGATGCCTGAGTGGGAAATGATCGAATTTTGGCTTCACCGAGTCGACTTGGACTTTCGCACAATTAGCCGGTAGTTGCGCCCCATGCACTCTAGTCTTCGGGGTCGGCTTGAAAGCTAGGCCTTCAGCTGCAGGAACTGAGAAGGTCGGCATCACCCTTCTGTCAGGGTGCAGCTAGTTGGTTCCTGCGATAGATTCATAAATATTTTTAGAGTAGTACTTACCATATGGTTTCGTTAAGAATTCTATGCGTTGCGGACGAGAGATGTACCGTTATTTGGTCGACGGCGGCAGGGACCGATGGCGGATTTTCCCCCGCCTCAGTTGATGCACAACTGCTGCACCTCTGCGTGGGACTAGCTAAATCATGTTGCGTAGCAGCAGCGGCAACCTCCGGGATATTTTGTTCTTCTCAAATCTCCTGCCTGATACGGGCCCTCATCGATTCAAGCTTCTCGTCGAATTCAGAGCTCAATTCAGCTCTGACCTGCTCCCGGATCTGGGTGGCAAGGTGGGCATCTTTCTGCGCCTTCATGATTGTCCGCTTCTTGTACTGCCACGCGTAGTACGGGAATCCAACTTTCCACGGCACGTTGGCGCCATGTCCCCTAGTCCGTCCACGGTGATCCTTGTTGCCCAACGCTTTACTAAGGATGTCGTCCTCGCGTCTTTGAGAGCTGCCCTCTTGCGAGGCTTCTTGGGAGGCAACCAACTCCTTCTGCAGTACAATTGAGTTCGGATTTAATGAAAAGTTCAGTGGAAACAATGCGAACAAATATTGAGATTAGGCACTTACTATATTATTGTACACTTGTTGATCTTGGGGATTTGGAAGCGAAATTGTCCCATCTTCATTCTTGTGGTACCTTGCCCGGGCCTAGTTCCTTGCCCGTGGGTGTGGGATATCGGCAAACACCAACGGTGTGTTTGCTGCCGCTGCCGCTTCATCCTCCTCCTGCCATTCCTCCAGCTTCCCGACATATCCTGCGGTGCCTAGCCAGTGCGGGTGCACGTTCCTGGCCTGCAGTGCTCGATAAGCCTCACTTCTGGCCCGGGATTCGGGGGTCGACTTCTTCTCGTAGAACTGCTCCCAAGCGTCAGCCATGATGAAGGGCCATTGCTCTGTTGGATCAGGGGTCATCGGATTTAACACAAACTCCGTGACCAGCCAGCTCTTAAAGTTCTTCCAAGCATTGCCCATAACCTTGAAAGCAGCCTTCTTAAGCCTGTCCTCGTCGGCTGCAGGATACTCGAAGCTTTCCTTGAATTTGAGCCAAGCAACGTTCTTCTCCGCTTCGGGCACATGCTTGATGTCATCCACGAGGATTGTGAAGTTTTCCCTCGCTACGACACCGCAGGTCGACCTAAACTTTGCCAGGACATTTCGAGGACGCGTCGGCAGTCCAACCTGGTTCACATCTGCTATGGTGTACCGTTCTTTAGGGATTCTGTTCCCTGTCCTACGACCGCGTGCCCTTGAGGAGCCACTAGTTGTCGTCGACATTGGTTCACCTTGCTGAGACACCGTCTAAATAACTTACAAATTAAATAACAAAGTTAATTAATTTTGTAAACAAATTACGTATGTAAGTAGTAACTTTGATATTATAGACCGTTGGCACTGGATGCACATAAGTCCGTAAATCACTAAGACCCAAAATCACTAAGTACTACCATAGCTAAAATCACTCGCTCGAACTAAACTATTCTACTTTACAAGCAAAATGGCTCCTCCTCGCTTCTTTTTACACGTTTCTTAATTATCAAAAAATGACAGATTACGAAGTGTTCTGGTTGCCAAGGTGTCTTGGAAGGTTCCGTACATGTACTGACCCAACCAAACCAACTTGGCACCCAGAACACCTCATATTCTATGATGATTTGATAATATAGAAAAAAAGTCCTAACATAAATGAGTAATTATCAAAAAATGAAAGAAACCGGGGTGCACTAGGGTCTGAAGGTTTCTAAATCGGTGTTGTGAGTGCACTAACTCGACCGAACTAACTGCAGACCCTAGGCACCCCGGATTCTGCGACGATTTGATAATGTTCGTACTATCTAGACTAAAATCAGTCCAACATCTCCATCTTCACATGCGTTTCGCAAATTACGTATGTACGTACTAACTTGAATATTAGAGATGAATAATTACCAAAAAATGACAGAAACCAAGGTGCACTGGGGTCTGACGGTGTCTTAATCGGTTTTGTGAATTACATATAACTCGATCAAACCAACGTCAGACCCTAGGCACCTCGGATTCTAGGATAATTTGGTAACGTATATTTCTAACATTTTAACTATTCACATAAATACTTACAAGCATAAAAAAATAGAGGCTAAAAGTGAAGTATATTCACTAAATTACTTTAAAGTCAATAAAATACCATAAATTCACTTACAAATTTCACTAAAATAACTTATATTTCACTAAACCTAAAAATCACTAAACCTAAATTTCACTAAAATAACCTACATTTCACTAAAATAACCTACATTTCACTTAAATAACCTAACAAACACTATAATCAAGGTCACGGATTAACTAACCGGCGGTGGCGAGGAGGCCGGCGGCGAGCTCTCGGTGGCGAGGAGGCCGGCGGCTTGCGGACGAGGAGGCCGGTGGCGGCGCTTGCGGACGAGGAGGACGGCGGCGGGGTCATCGGCGGCGAGCTCTCTGTGTGGCGGCGCTAGGGTTGTGGCACTTAGGAAAATTTCGATGCAGATCCAGATCCAGATCCAGCGTATATCTTAGTACGGACAGTGCACATTTGTATCGGGCGTAAGCTAGAGCCCGTCACGGATGACTCATCTGTGACGGGCTCTAGTGTAGGCCCGATACAGATGTTTACATCTCTATCGGGCCTACACTACAGCCCGTCACAGATGACAACATCCGTGACGGGCCCCAATTTAAAGCCCGATAGAGATGACATCATCTCTATCGAGCTGTAAACCTGAGCCCGTCACGGATGCTGTCATCTGTGGCAGGCTGTAGTGTAGGCCTGATAGAGATTGGGTCATCTCTATCGGGCATTGCATTACAGCCCGTCACAGATGACAATTGACTACTATTCATCGCTGACCAGAAGACTTAAATAAATAATTGCAATAAAAATTCACAATGAAAATTCACTACTATTACTAAACTCACAATAATTAACTTATTATCCCAAATAATTAAGTGAAGTACAATAATTCACTAAATTTACTCAATTCACAATAAAAATTATTACAAGTTGCACCAAATTAACTAAGGTTTTTCACCAATACAAAATACTTCACAAGGTTATGCCTTCCGTATGATCTGATCGAGTATATGCCACTAGCTCTTGTGGATCATCGTCAAGGTCGATTTGAGGTCGTACGTGAAGATTCTGGTTGTATTCTTCTTCGTCGACGATGTTGTCAACACCAACAATTCGGCGCTTGCCATCTCTCACGATGTGCATCTTCTTGTTTGCGGGGTCTTTTATGTAGAAAATCTGCTCGACCTGTTTCGCAGGTACGAATGGTTCGTCGGCGTATCCAACCTTGGATAGATCTACTAAAGTGAAACCTTCCTTATCGACTTTAACACCGGTGCGTATATTCACCCAACGGCATCGAAACAAAGGAACCTTGAACTTTACGTAGTTCAGCTCCCAGATCTGCTCAATGCAGCCGTGGTATGTGTTCGACCCAACTTGATCCTGGAAGGCATCTATACGGACTCCGCTGTTTTGCACTGTGCTTTTGTCATCTTGCTGGACGGTGTAAAATGTGTATCCATTAATATCGTATCCTTTCCATGTGTCTATGACCCAACACGGTCTCATCCCCAACAACTGTATTGTCTCATTTGGGATATCCGTCGACATTGTGACACGATTCTTGAACCATGCGTTGAACCGAGAGTTATGTTCTCTTTTAATCCACGTCTCAGATCGACCCAAGTTCTCCTGCCGGATTTTAGCTAAGTGCTTCTCAAAGTATGGGCCAACTTCTGCCATATGTTGGAGCACAGCAAAATGAGCCTGCGCGTAGGAAGCTTGATCGGGCCTAATTCTTTTCCTCCCTATTGTGCCAGCACCTGACAACCTTCCTTCGTGACGAGACACTGGAACTCCTATAGGCTCGGCCTCGGACATGTAATCCACGCTGAACTCAATGACCTCCTCGGTCGTGTAGCCTTCAATGATGCTCCCCTCTAGTTTTGCTCTGTTCCGAACGTATACCTTCAGAACTCCCATGTACCTCTCGAACGGGTACATTTCTCTTAGAAAAGCTGGGCCACATAGTTTTGTTTGCTTCACAAGATGAACAGGGAGATGAACCATGATATCGAAGAAAGACAGTGGAAAAAACATCTCCATGTGGCAGAGGGTATTAACAATATCGGTCTACAACCCATCTAGGTCTTCGGGATCTATAACTTTCTGTCTGATTGCATTGAAAAAGGCGCACAGACGTTGGATCGTATGACGGACTTTGGGTGGAAGAATGCCTCTAATAGCAACTGGAAAGATTTGTGTGATTAGCACGTGGCAATCGTGCGACTTCATTCCAACCAGTTTTAACTCTTCTGATTTGACGTACTTACTAATCCTCGCTGAATAGCCCGATGGAACTTTAATATCTCTCAAGCATGATAACATTGGGATCTTCTCATCCTTCGACAGTGTGTGGCAGGCTGGAGGGAGGTACACTCTACCTGTCTCTGCATCTGTTACGAGCTGTAGTTCAATGCGAATGTTCATTTCTTGTAGATCAAGACGCGCGTTCAACTCGTCCTTTGACTTGCCCGGAATATTCAGCAGCAGGCCAACCAAACTCTCACACACATTCTTTTCTACATGCATGAGATCAATGCAATGACGGACCTTAAGATCTTTCCAGTAAGGTAATCGCCAAAATATGGACTTTTTCTTCCACATACCCTTCTCCTTTGCCTGACTACATTTTCTTTTCTTCCCAAACTCGTTGGTTATGTCCTTGACCAAGTTGTGGACCTCATCTCCGGATAAATCCTTGGGAGGAGGCTGAAGTTCTCTCTTACCGTTAAAACTATTCTTCTTCCTTCGAAATACGTGACGTAGCGGGAGCCACCTCCTATGACCCATATAAACCATCTTTCGTGATTTCTTCAACCACCGGTTGCGTGTATGTTCCATGCAGTCGGAGCAAGCCTTCTTTCCTTTCACGGTTTGTCCAGAAAGATTACCGAGGGCGGGATAGTCATTAATGGTGCTGAACAGTAGAACTTGTAGCTTGAAATTCTCCTGACCATACGCATCCCAAGTTTCCACACCTTCTTTTCAGAGCATCTCAAGATCGTCTATAATAGGCTCATGTCTTGCAGCAGATCATGATCAACATCAACCATTTCACCGCCTAGTGGAGAAGGTACAAACATGTCATGCTCATCTTCATCTTCCTGATTTTGTGCACCAGTACTGTCTACAGCTGCACCACTTCCTGATTCTTGCTCTCCATGCTTGACCCAACATGTGTAGCCCTCCACGAATCCTCATTGTATCAGATGAGCGTGTACGTCCACTTGGCTATCAAACATATTCTCATTCTTGCAATCTGCACATGGACAACACATGTAATTGCTATTTCTTCTTTTCCTATTCTCCTCCGCGGTGTTTATAAAATTTAATACCCCATTTCTATACTCCTGACTATGACGTTTCACGGATTTCGCATACATCCAACTTCGATCCGTCGCTGTAGAAATGAAAAGAGAATCAGAGAAACATCTTATAAGATAAATACTGCTAAATTAATGAGAATTGATGAATTGTCTAAAGTACTGATTACTATTTGTCACTTACCTTTATGAATTTACTGTTTTCTTTTGGAAAAAAATTAAAATTTCGCCCCCTCCAACCTCCCACCAAAATTGTGAATAGTGTGATACAGTTACACTGGCAGTTGCGGCTATTTATAGTGTGCAATAACTATCTGTAACGGTCCAAAAAATGTCTTCTCTATCGGGCATATAAGTTATCTTTATCGGGCCTAAAAAATTGCCCGTCACAGAGGAGTGCCATCTGTGACGGGCTTTGTTGTTATCTCAAACGGGTCTCAAGCTAGTGCCCATCACAGATGATTGTTATCTGTGACGGGCTCCAATTACGGCCCGATTGAGATACCTTAAATATCTCAAACGGGCATCAAGTTGGGGCCCGTCACAGATGATTGACATCTGTGACGGGCTCCAACTTGAGGCCCGTTTGAGATATTTAAGGTTATCTCAATTAGGCCCTAGTTTAGGTCCGTCAAAGATATGTGTCATCCGTGACGGGCTTCAGTTCTATGCACATTTAACATGTCTCTCCGACCATATCTCAATCGGTCTCTTTTTAGGCCTGTTTGAGATGTATTCTTTGTGACGGCCCGTAAAATCCAGTTATGTTGCATCCGTCACAGATGAGAGGATTGCACTAGTGTTTGATTTAATTTATTTTTTATATTAAGAAGTTCAAAGGATAATTTATAAAAGTACAATGGAGATATAGGTGGGATGACATATTTGCTGTCCCCTTCGCTACTTTCGTTTAAAATAATATAGAAAGCTAGAAGATCACTCTAAGCTGGCCCACTTTGCATCAAGTTGCATTATAATTCAACAATGACTACGAATATTAAAGTTTTTCTAAGAATAGTTTCTAAATATCTATTGAGTAATCGTGAAAATAGAGCTAGATAACAAAATTAAAAAAAAATAAAAACAGGTGTAAACACATGCTAATATGTGGATAATTATTTACTCGTTTGTTTCAGCTAAACAAAATGAATTTTACTTCTGAGATCTTCAAGTGAAACAATTAGTTTATTTAATTGTACTAGAGTTGCTGACAAAAACAACTTATAAATTTCAAGTTTTATAAATCCATACATATT
Source organism: Oryza punctata (assembly GCA_000573905.2). Taxonomy (NCBI): domain Eukaryota; kingdom Viridiplantae; phylum Streptophyta; class Magnoliopsida; order Poales; family Poaceae; genus Oryza; species Oryza punctata. The sequence goes on along the minus strand of CM002490.2, from coordinate 21,218,934 downwards.
GGACAATGATATGACTAAATAGCAACGGATTTTGAGGGTAGTTATGGTGTTATGGTGGTGGAGGTATGGTTAAACGACTCCATCCAAAAAATGATTGAATTATAGGGAAATATTTCGTATACGTGAGTACAATTTAACAAAATTTTAGTGATATTTGAGAGTTGTTGCTAGTACATGTTGCTTGTGAGTGTGTTTGTAGTGTGCATCTACGAATGTGTGTAGTGTGTATTTGTTTTCATGCAATTGAAATAAAATAGCCGTTGATTTTATTTTTTAAAAACGATCAATTGATTTTATTTTGACCTTTTAAAGAATATATGTGCGCTATCACTGCTTGTAAATGTGTTGTAGCTTACACAGTTTGAATGTTGAACGTGCACAACGTACGTGGGCATATTTAGTGATGCACTCTCGTCCTCTTTACTATTCTAAACATGACTCAATTAATCGACATTCGAACATGAATACTCAAGTCAGGTCACCAACGACTGGGCTATCCAGTAGTGGTGCATCCTGCCTCTAGGTAAGGGGAATAAAAGGTTGGCGTTCGATATTTCCGTGGAGTTGGAGTCCACATCCGCAAGTTGGAAAGCCAAGCGATCCTGTGGGCTAGGGCGTCGCGGCATGCAGTAGCAGCAGCTGGAAGCGGTGGTCCCAGAGAGCGGCGCCCAAAAGTTCTCTCTCGATCGAAAGTGGCGCACGGCCGGACAAAAGAAAGGCGTCCCATCAGCAGAGCGGACGCGCGCACCCGCATCCGGTCACCCGCAGCGCTGCGGACCACCAAAAACCAATACTACCGGCAATGCACCAACGCGAACCCGGTTTGATCATATATAATCCTGGTTCCCTCACGGCACTTCCACTCCACGGCGGCCGCTCCGCGAGAATCGCTGAGACGCTGACGCAGATGGTGTCTCACCCTCTCACACACGTACCCGCGCAGAGCTGCATCCGAAAACGGTACTCATCGACTCGATCACACGAGACTCGACGCGCGCGTCCAGCCCACGCGCCGGGGGGCCCGGTAGCGAGACCGCGGATCACCGGATGGATGGGGCCATGATGGAGAGAGTGGGGTCGGCTGTCGACGTCCGGGGCGTCGTCGCCGTACGCCTCTCCTCCTCGTGCGTGTCGGTGCGAGAAAGCACTCCAAGCAGCGCACCGCTCTAGCTAGCCGCCTTTTCGCCACCAGGCACCAGCACCAGGTACTAGGGGAGTGGGATTGCGCTGCGATCTTCGTATTCGAGTGGCGTGGATTGTGAGGAAGTTTCGCCGCGCCTCCCCCCGGCTCGGAGGGCGGGTCCCACCCGCTTGGCGCGGCCATTGGCCGTGGCCAAGAGATTGGGGATGTGCACGCGGGTGTCCCATCTCGGTCTTTATTTTTCATCTCCCATCTCTTCGCGTCCTCTGAGCCTGCCGTTCAGTCCACGATAAAGCATCCGTCATCACTGTAATTCTTCTTTTTCATTTTGTATCACCGCTGTAAAATTATACGGTCTGATCTGCTTTAGGTCCTTGATTCTCGTCGAGTATCCAAGTTCTCTACTCCTTGTGTACCTTAAAAAAACTATAGCTAAATGTTTGGATATCTCCAAATACATAACAACAGTGTACTTTTTTTTTCACGAAGAGAGTAGACATGACACACCGTGAAAGCAATTTAAAAGCAAAGATCCATAATCTTAACATTTTATTATGGAGTTGCAAACAAAATGCACGTACCTTATACAAATACACCCTTCGTTTTATATTATAAGTCGTTTGATTTTTGTTAAAGTCAAACTGCTTTAAATTTGATTAAATTTATAGAAAGAAATAGTAATATTTTCAACGTAACATAAATATATTATGAAGATATATTCAATTATTGATTTAATATTTATCTACAAAGTTAAATTTGAGGTAGTTTGATTTTGACTAAAGTCAAACTATTTATAATCTGAAACGGAGGGAGTACAACTTAAGTAAGCTTATTTATTTATTTATTTATTTTTAATTATCTCTTTTCTTATTTCCATATTTCCATGTCTCAGTATCGAGGTTGACTGGAGTCCTGGAGGACCAACCCGAGGTTTGGAGTTCTGATGTTCCCGCCCCATTGAACGACAATTGAATCGCATGTGTCATTAGCTAGTAAGAAGCTAATTCCACGGTTTTACCGTCACATTTATCTTTCACTGACATTAACAAGTCAAATTTATCCCTTTCCAACCATAAGTTATTGTGATGTGTCCCAGACTACTTAAGTAATACCGGAGATGGTCAAAGAAGTTTTCAAGTTCCATGCAATGCACCATTGCCACCAGATGGAATTATTATCAGTGATATAAGTCCGAAAAAACTATTGGACGAACGATCACCCCTAGCGATCAAGCGAATTAGCACCCGACACACGTAACTTAACTACTTTTTTTTTCCTCTGCGCTACTTTTTTTTAATCCGTTTCTGTGAGCCTTCTTATTTTTAATCTAACCTTTTTTACGTGCTTCGTACGTATGAAGTGTTTTTCTGTTTTTTTTTCACTCACTTTATTTTTCATATTTTCTTTTTTCCATTATAGTCTCTTTAAACAGAAACATTTTTATATAAACACTCCCACAAAAACTTTCTATGTGTAAAAGACTTTATATATGTAAATTTTATATGTAATACTTTACGTGCATAAGTTTATATGTTTATATGTTTTATTTATATGTAATACTTTATGTGTATACACATAAAGTTTATACGTAAAGACTTTGTGTACATAAAGTTAATATAGAAATTATATCTGCAATTCTAAAGTTTAATTTAATGTATAAATTTTTAATAGAAATGAAAACTTGTCTATCATCGTTTTCTTTTCAAATATAAATATAGTTCAATCCTAACAAACTTGATAAGAAGAAAAAGATAAAGATGCATCGCACCTTTATAACTGAAATAACAAAAATACTGGATAGGAACAAATCATGGTTAAGCATGTAATTAAAACGAAAAAGAAGCAAATCATGCTTAATCTTGTCGTGAGAACGAAAAATGAAAAAGGCTATCGATTGTTCGTGTCTGCATATTAGATCCACGTGGTCCTTTTTCCGCTTCCTGTATTCCAATCTCGCGTGCCTCCGACGCACGCGATCGCTCGCATAGTAGACTCTCCCCCCTAAGTCATCATGGTGAGGGTTAATTTGGCCTAGATAATTAGCCAAGGTCATTAATAGGCATCATGGCCGCATTATTTTAATGTATTTGGGCTTGCTTTATAAAGGCCTATTCAGTCACGACGTTAATTTGTCTATTGAGTTGGAGTTTGCATTGGTCCGGGCCTACGAGCTCACTAGGGTCCAGTACCAGTGCCGCCTGCGTGCACGTATACATATATGTTAGGTATTAGCAAAAGGCGGGAGATTGTTTTTTTTTTCCTAAAGTTCATGTTTAGGGTTTAGTCTCTGCCGAACTTACTGGTGGCGATCCCATCAGCATCTATCAGAAGAGATTTTGCCGCCTGATTGGTTGGAGAAGAAACAAGGTCAGGGAGTCTTGCCTGGTTTTGTTGCCTGGTACTGTGTGTGCCTCCTCTTCTGTTCGTGTGTGTGGAGCACAGGTGGATCGATCGGGTTTTTCTGGTTTTGGTTTAGTCACCTTAATTAGTGAATTACTATTGTTTGGCTGAGTTGAAGTGCTGTGCGAATATATATATACCTATATAAATTGGTTCTGCAACTTGGTTGCTGCTGAATTAGTCTTGCTGAGATATATACCTTTATATATCTAGCTGATTTATTTGGTACCGTGAAAGATAGGGGAAAATCAGGGCGCTCACAACTGAGTATTCATCAAGTGATATCAGAGCGTGATTCATCACGGTACTATTGAGTTATTTTGCTAAATTTGAGAATTTTGCACCATGGTTAAATCTGGAGGTTCTAAAAGTAGTGGTGAACATCGTGAGTATGATGCGGAGGATGAGAGTTTGGAGTTGCATTCTAATGGAGGTGATCATCATCACCATCCTCGACGACCTCCTAATCGAGTTCATGCTTTTATGGATAGGGTTGTTGATGATATTCACTGTGACAACTGGAATCATCGTGCTACTTGTGTTCCGTTGGATGAAGGGCTTGGTAAGATAAAAATTTCCATGCCTTATTTTTCGGGTTGGGGTGATCCGGAGGATTATCTAGAGTGGGAGATGCGTTGTGATTAGATCTTTAATAGTCACAACTATTGAGAGGATAAGAAGGTGCGTGCTGCATCTATTGAATTCACCGGTTATATATGCTTTATCTTGGTGGAATCAATTAGTACGTGTTGGTTGTCCGCATACTTGGCAATATATAAAAGAGGTTATGGCTCACTGTTTTGTTCCTGAACACTATACTAGATCATTGTATACGTGTTTGTAGTAACTCAAACAAGGTGATCTTAGTGTGGATGCTTATTATAAGGAGATGGAATTGTTAATGAGCCGTACAGGGTAGCAGAGAATGATGAAGCTAATATAGCTGTATTTCTTAATGGTCTTAATGATGATGTGAAAGAACGTGTTGAGATATCATATGATATACAAAGTATGGTGCACATAGCTCAAAGAATGGAGCAACAACTAAAAAGTCGCTACACTAGCCGTTCACATTCTTTTTAGCAAAATGATGATGAAAATGCTGCTAGTAAGTCGGTCTCTTTCAAGCCGGCTACTCCTAGAGACGGATCTAAACCTGCTGTTAGTTTGGTGAGTAAATCCACATCTAAAGTTGAATCTACTGCTGCATCTAGCTCTAAATCGCGAAGTGTGGAGTGTTATATTTGTTGGGGGGATATTATATGAGAGATTGTCCTAACCAGAAGAAGGTGTTGATGACTAGAGAAGGTTATATTTCTGAGAGTTTACCAGGAAATTTAGAAGGTGAACAACTTGATCATACTCTAGCTGCATGCTATCGAGATATTGATGATTCATCTACGAATGATGGTGCTGAACAGAAGGATGGTTTATCTATGCTTGCACGAGCAGTATAGTGAGATGGCTCTAATGTTGATGCAAAGGGGGCAGCGTTGTAATATTTTTCAGTCAGAGTGCAAAATTTAGGAGAATGTATGCAAATTAATAATTGATGGTGTTAGTTTCACTAGTGCTATCAGTTTAGATTTGGTGCATGCTCTATCTTTGTCTACACGAAGGCTTCCTACGCCTCGTTATATTCAATGGATGAATCAAGCAGGCACACTGAAAATTACTCATAAGGTGAGAGTTGCATTTTCTATTGGAAGCTATGCTGATAAAGTGGATTGTGATGTAGTGCCAATGAATGCTTGTCACTTGCTTTTGGGAAGACCGTGGCAGTTTGATCTTAATGCAACACATGAAGGCAAGACAAATCACTATTCTTTCATGCATCGTGGTTTTCATCATGTGCTAACAAGCTTGTAGTAACTCTTATTTTACCATCCCATATCTCGCAACAACTTAGACTTAGATATGCAATGTGCTACTCACATCTCTTAGGTTTCCGGATAATATTTAGCCTTATGACTTAAAACTTGAGAGAGTACTTAACTTATGAACCAATATATAAGAGATATAAAATAGAGCAACTGTTCATCATTTCAACATAGAGAACAAAGCAGTCTTACCTAGCATATAAAATTCTAACATATATTTTTTGCTCTTTTATAAATTTTGCAAAATTTTATTTTGTTTTCAACTTTATAAATACGTTATGAAAGAAAATATTCAATTCGGAAAGGGAAATGATACAAATCACCTTGGTAGCGGGAGAGACATCTCCCTCCAAACTTGCCTTTTCTCAGGGTCCTTGATAGGGATTAAACCCTTGGTGGTGAAAGTAGGCCTGTCAATCGGGCTACTATTGCTACATCATGTTGTTAAAGTTTGCTATTGGTGCGTTAACATTTTGCTGCCACTCCTGAGATTGCACGATGTGTCCTTCGAGCGTGTGCTGAATTTCTCTGGTCTGTAGCTCAAGGTTACCCATCCTCTAAGTGAGTTCACCCAGATCCCCTCGAGAGGAGACAAAAAGACACATTCGGTTTTAGGAAACAATGTCAAACCAAGCCACTTATGCATAAGCCTCAGAGTAGGGATATGAATGTCATTTGTTCTAAGCTTTCTACAAAATGGTTCGCTTGTGATACTTTTCCAAAACTTGTGTTTATCATAGTTGGGAGTTGCCTCCCAAAAATGAATTTTACAAGTTTTGTCAAAGCCCAGAAGTAGACTTAATTCTTTCCAAGAAAGATGAAATTCCTTACAGAAAAACTAAAAAGAAATTCCATCATCTACTTCTAGTAGGGTGCAGAATAATTGCAAGGTAAGTAAATGAGAGCTTGGCTTATCTACTACTGCAAATTTATCCCAACCTATAGCTTGTCAGACGTTGTGAAAATCAATGTCCATACCTGTTTTCCATAGAAGATTCAGGTCGTATGCTCGGGTGTGAGCAAACGTCCGATCCTTGAGCATGTGATAGACTTGCATTTCTCGGACACCTATGAGGTAGAGGTCGGAGTTGTTGAGGAGCTTCGGTGAAGCGTCCACCTCCTCGATGGATGCATCAGCGGATGAATGCACACTCGACTCGTCTTGGTGGTGGCTTGATTTTGAGCTTGATCCCTTCTTGAATAAGCTCGAAATCCTTTTCTTCATCTCTGCAACAAATGGGCAATAGCACAAGACAAACTCGGACGGGGGTTAAGCTAGTGAAACGAAATTTACTCTACCCGCTGGTTAGTCTTGTACTAAACCAAAGTGACTTGCAAATGCTTGAAATTAAAGCAAAATGTAGGGAATAAACTTGAGACCAATACTTCAAAGCTTGAAATGAAGTTTGAGAACAAGGGAGCTTGTGAGAGGGAGTTGAAAATGAAACGACATGGGATGAATTCACCTCTCCTGGCCATCTCCTTCTTATAGAGGGCTCCCAACGGCCACATTTGTCATGTGGACCCCACTAGCCGTTGCTCCACAAGTGGCGCAACCAACCGTTGAAGCCCCAACTAGCCCCAAATCTAGCCGTTGGATTCCAACGGCTAGTTGGAGGGGGGCCATGTGGAAATTGGCCGAAAAAATTTATTTTATTTTTTCACAAAAAAAATTTCATAAAATTGTTGTCTCAAAAAATTATTCCCAATTTAAACCCAAAACTTTTAATGCAAAATTTGAAAAAAGTAAACATGTTTTAATGCAATAATTAAATTGAGTGAAATCAGATATGTGATACATACTAATTTACCTGTTGGCAAGGGCGACGTAATTTTTAGTCCAACGAGGAAGACTATACCTCCTTCCTGTTCTAGCTCGATGATGAGGTACCCTGTCTCGGAGGAGCGGGAACGGGTGACACTTTCTTCACACGCCACACCTTCTTCACCTTCGGTGTGGTTGGTGGCTTCTTAGGAGCTAGGCTTACAGGCTTTTTGGCCTGCATTCCCTGCTTCGACAATGCTAGCTTACGATCCGGACGGGACCTTGCCTTCCCTTCCTGTTCCAAGAAGTTCATCATGAAGGTGACAAGGCTATCTGTCTTTAGTGGTTTCACTTCGACTTCTCTAATGTTTTGCAGGTTTGGCCCGTACTTGATCTTGATCATGAAACATTGCTCCATTCTTGGCTAAAACTCGAACTTCTGCTTTCCATGGATGCGAAGCCAAACTTCTCGGGCTCCCACATCAATGTTTTCTTCTGCGGTACTTAGGAATGGTCACCCTAGGATGAGCAGCATCTCCTTGTCGACGTCCAAGTCTAGAACCACGAAATCAACAAGGATGAAGAAATCCCGGATTTTCACCGGAATGTCCTGAGCGATATCCGCAGGATAGCGGACTGAGGAATCTGCCAGTTGAAGCCTCATCGGTGTTTGCAACAACCGTGAAGTTCAGCTAGTCGAAGACCTCTTTGGGCATGACACTGATGCTTGCCCCAAGGTCGCACAAGGCTTGGTCGAAGTTTTGTGTCCCGATCAAGTAAGCGATTGTGGGACACCCTGGATCCTTCTTCTTCTCCGGAAGTCGGTGGAGTATATCGTTGCTACACTCCTTCATCAATTTTACCAACTCCGTGGTGGGCACTGGTTGCTTGTTGTTGAGTATGTCCTTTAGATAGCGAGCATAGATTGGTACTTGCATCGCATCCAGAAGAGGGACGTTGATGTGAATCTTTCGGATCACATCAATGAAGCGAGCGAACTGCTCATCCACGGACGGCTTCCGGTTACGTTGAGGAAATGGAAGCATGCTGGTGTCGTAGAATTCCTACTGCGCTGCCTTCTCCTGCTGCATGGTTTCTTCTTCTCCAGCTTTGTTAGATGGTGTAGCGTTCCAGCCATCCTTGCCTATTCCTGTAGTGATAGGATATTGTGGGTCGCGAGTGGATTTTCCTCCCCTCGTGGTCACCGCTTTAACATTCTCTAGAGAAGGTTCGGGTTGCCCCGGAATCCTCCAAATTTCATTAGTAGAAACCAGTGCAGCCGACTGAGCTAGTTGAGTTTCTAGCATTTTATTAAAACTGAGCTGGTTTTGGAAAGCAGAAGCGAAGCCATCTAACTTGATAGTTATATTTTCTAGAGACTTGTCATTTGTAGCTAATTTATTTGATAAAGCATCAGTTGTTTTAGCTTGAGAAAAAACAATGTCTTTTAAGGAGAGTTAATTATTATTGAAATTACCATTATTACCTCCTGGGTAGAAAGGGTGAGGCTAGTTCCACCCTTGACCTCCTTGTGGACGGTACCCGTTGTTGTTTTTGTTCATGAACATAACTTCTTCATGGGTTACTGGACAGCCTGTACCAGAGTGACCGGTACTACCACAGACTTCACACAACATGTGTGAGTCTAAGGCCTTAACAATATCTTGCTTTACGTCCTTTTCTTTATTGTCCAAGCGTTTCCGTCTCCCTGACACCTTGCAATCATTGGTACTATGAGACCCTGTATGGTGTCATTGGCAATACTTTCTTCTCTTGAACTCTTCAACCGACGGAATAACATGCCCTGCTGGAAGTTGGATCTGTTTCTCTTGAAGCAACAAATCAAATATCACATCGGCTTTGTTGATGTCAAAGTCATATCTTTCTTATTTTCCATTATTCTTCACCCACTCGTAAACAATAGTATTTTTATTCCTTGACCACTCTGCTAAGCTGATCTCTAGGTCTTCATCATCTAAATCAAATGTTTAGCTGTAGATGTTATTAATATTATTATTCTTCTTGCAAAATTTCCTAGCTTCTTGGAATCTTTGATCATGAGCCGATACTTTTTTGTGCTAGAAGAGCCAAGCTCTCAAAGTCTTGTGAGGAAAACATTTCCCTTATTAGCACCAACAATCTTTGAAAAGCTAAATCTACCAACTGTGAATCAGTCAAATTCAAGATATAGCACCTGTTCCTCATATCTCCGAACCTCTGGATATAATCAGGCACTGGCTCATCAGACTTCTGCCTTATGGATGTAAATTCTGACAATTTCATCTCTTGGATCCCACTAAAGAAATATTTATGAAATTGTTTTTCTAGATCGACCCAACTTCTAACTGAATTGTATGGTAGAGTAGAGAACCAAGTAAAAGATGATCCAGACAAAGACAATGGGAAAAATCTAACCTTCAAAGCTTCTGTAGCCGATGCCTCACCACACTGAGCTAAGAATCGACTGACATGCTCATAAGTTGAAACATTTTCCTACCCAGAGAATTTAGAAAATTCTAGAACTTTGTATCAGTTTGGCAAAGGAAATCTGTCAAAATATTCTGGATATGGATGCTGATACATAATCCCTCTATCCTTAGGTTTAAATCCAAATTGTTCCCTTATCACATCTGCAATCATATCGGTCCAAGGCTGTTGTTGAATTCCACCTCCATACTGTTGTTCATACTGGTGATACATCGACTGAGGTGGTAATTGACCAATGGGAGATCCTTCTGGCCGATATTGAAATGGTGATGGTGGTTGAAACTGATCGTATCCCATATTTTGCTAAGACTGGTATTGGAAGTTTTGAAGAACTGCAGCTGCATACTGCAACCCGATCGGCTGTGATGCTCCAATCGGCTGTTGTACTATTATTGAGAGACCACAGGCTGTTGACTTGATACTGGTTGCTTCATCTTCAATAATTGAGCCAACTGCTCTTGAGTGAGAGTTTTAGAATTCTTCCCCTGTAGCATCGACTGCTTTGTTAATAATGTAGGAATAGGAACTGATGTAATAGGAGCCGATGTAGAGGCCATCTGATGTTACCCACTTCCTAATTCAGTCTTCATAGCTCTTTAAGGTGGGAAGACATGATTCAGAAAATATGTTGGTCCCTTAACCTTTTCCTCAGCAATTGATCCATCCACTACTGACTTGATCATGCCTATCAATGTGTTGACCAGCACACCAGATTGGCTAATCAATGCATGTGTATTGCAGAATCAATTTGATCTTGCAAGGTTGGCTTGAATTCTTCTTCAGTTTTATTGGCATCATCTGCTTAACTCTAGTGAAGGTCCAAATCTTAACTTTTGGGTTCAAGGTGTGCCATTTGTTTGATTCTACAACCAATTAGAATAAAAATACATAGTTAAACCAGTAAACGATAGCTGATTGGCTGGAAAAATGATGACGTATCATCTTTAACCTAGCCGATGTTGTTGATTAGGATCAGTTATCATGTGTAATATTAAAATTGCAGAAAAGACCTAAAGTATATCATATCGACTGAAGGTGTAATCAATCATATAATTTCTAGATCAAACTCATTTAAACTATAAGCAAATAGCATAGATTGGACCAAACCACGACAATATGGAATTGCTTAGAGGCTAAACTATATCAGCCTAGAAATTACATAGGTTTATATCATAGACAATGAGACAATACTTAGACAAGGAAAAATATACATATGGTACATCCTTATATACATATATCAGTCTAATTAACTATATTTGATGCACACCGAATATATTTATTTAGGTTGATATATCTATATAACGTGCAGATATAACATGAAGCATGATTAGATCAACTAAACATATTTTAACATCTATATCAGGTAAGATCGACTGAAACCCCGATTCTACCCTTATTGTAATCAAAGACAGGTTAGTTCTTATGATTCTAAGCACGATTTGGATGATACATCGCAAAGTATGTAGAGAAGCATAAAGTTTAAACAATCAAGTCTTTGGTTAGTTTTCAGGGTGGTAGACACCTTAGCTAATCTATATTGATAAGACAACTTAGCTGATACCGGCAAAACACTAAGAAAGTTCTGGCCGATACAGATAAATTGAATCATTGATGTAGATTAACTAATATATATGATAACTAATCATTTTATTAACAAGATTAACACATCTAAAGTGACATAATAACCTCGATAACACAAACCACTGTGACAAGTGTTACCTCTTGTCGGGGGATCGAAGCGGATGCCCTAACTCGAAGCAAGAACTCATCGAAAATAACTAAAAGAAAAAGGTTGCGATGCGCCGAGAGTATATTGAATGTTTTTCCTTCTTTTACATGTCCATGATGGACAAACTTGTACATGATGGACATGAGTGAATCTTTCCTAATTTACAAAACTATACGAACAAGTCCTGTTGTTGAAACGATAACCGCATACGTCGAAGGACGTGGATTAGTTGGGAAAGTAAAGTGTATTAAATTCAGGATTTTCTTGGGATCCCCCCTTTACATGGCCCTAGGTGGCTATTTATAATCCCATTACAGATCCCCGTATTAGGGTTTAGGGCTGTTACAGGGGAATTTACATGGTCACCCTTACAAAGGGGACACTTACATGGGTACTCACTGTAATTAAGGTATATGGGCCCTTAATGAGCCGCCCGGCGACTATTGGGCCACTGGCCAGTCAGGCCGGGGCGAGTGGGCCGGCCCACTGGGCCTTCTTGGATCGGATCCGGCCTGGCGAAGTCATCCTCCTTCGGTGTACGCCTTCACCATGTAGCTTTCGCCCAGACTGATAGGGACCCGGTGCGACTCTTCGCCCTTCGTCCCCTTTCGCCCTGATGTCTTCGCCACGGGGCTTCGCCTCGAGGGGTCTTGGGCGCCTGGAGTCCGGATCCTTGCTGCCTGGCTGGTTTCGGCAGGTTCGGTCGAAGGGCCTCATGGCATACTGCCAACAAGCCCCTCACGGGCAAGGGTGAGATAGGAGCTACGGCCGAGACCGTGCAAACCATGTAGTATGGTATGAGGCGCCCCCTTTCGACCGATGCTCCTGCCGAAACCTTTCTTTTTTGGTCCTGCAAAGAATGTGCGCAATATGTGTTTTCGCGAACAAGGATTTTTGTGTACAGCTTTCACCTACCGCGAGTGGCGATGTTATCTTTTACTGTTTTGACTGGGCCCATATGAACAATGATGGGCTTTCGCCTTCCGTAAATAGCAAAGTTGCCCGCACTGTTCCATTGGGCCGTAGTGAACAGTGATGGGCCTTATCTTGAGGGCCTGCCACCCCGCGGCCTGGTCCATGGGATTTTACCGTTTCGCCTACCCCGCGACACGTGGCCGCTCCTGATTGGCTGGGAAGGCGAAGCGTCGCTTGGTAGGCTATATGTTCTTACCTCCCCTTTTCACCGTCGTCACTCTCGTCATTTTCACCGCAGTCGCTCTCTTCTCGACTTTTACTCACGGCTCTCTAAGCTTGAACAAACCCATTCGCCTAGCTAAACCCTTTCGCCCATCGACACTTGCTTCGCCATGGCTCCACGAAAGCCGAACCCTGCCTCCACAACAGGTCCCGACCCAGGCCGAATAGATGAAGACACCACCGCGTTCCTGGGGACTTCGCTCATTGACAAAGATGAGCTGGCGAGGATGGTTGCCACGGGCCTGGTGGCGGAGGGATAGGCGTTCGCCCCTGGGGATGCCAAAGTCCCAAAACCCGGCGAACATCAGACGGTCGTGTTCGCCGTTTTCTTCGAGGCTGGCCTCCGGTTTCCGTGCAACATATTGTTGCCGAAAATGCCTTTTTCAGGTGGAGCTGCCCCAGCTGAGCCCTTCGGCTCTAGTCCGCATCACCATCTTTGATTGGGCGTGCCGGACTGTTGGGTTCGAACCCAGCGCCGATCTTTTCGGCGCCATCTTCTCGGCCACTGTGGATTCGAAGACGGTGGTCACCCCTGCTGGAACCCGGAAGACCGCGTTCGGGAGTGTGAACTTCAATGTTCGCCCCGAGCGCTCCGACCTGTGGCCGGTCAACGCCGCGATGTCGAAGTGGGATCGCCATTGGATGGCGAAGTGGTTTTACCACTCCATCCCCTTCGAGGCAGGGTCCGAAGCGGCGAAAGCCCTTCGGTGGTGGCGTCGTGCGATTTCGCCGGCCCGGAAGCCGCGGGTTGCCGTCAGTGGCGCCTTGGAGGCCCGGTTCACCTTGCTCCGCAAGGTGTGCTCCCAGCTAAGTTGTCGTGACCTTGTTGAGGAGTTTTGCATGCTGCGTGGATGCCTCCTCTCCCAGTCATGGCAGGTCGAAGTTGACCAGGGCGAAGAGGTCAACGGCTTGCCAAAACTCATTCTGCCTGCCGGGGCGAATGGTGAGTTTTCGTTTTCCCTATTTTTATGCTTCGCTCTCGGCCTCTTTTTTTTTGTTGGACTTCGTCCTTAACGATGTGCCGTTTTTCAATGTTGACCCTTGCCCAGGCCGACACCGAAGCCCGCAAGCTGATTAGCGACGTGTCGGTCACCGAGTACGGCCAGCTGTTAACTCGACAAGCAGCTGGCCGGGCGAACCGGGTCTACACTGGCGAACTCCCCCCAAGGGTGAAGCCGTTCAAGGCTAACGATGAAGCGGGCCCTTCGCGAAAACGTTTGCGGGGGCAAGTGAAGTTTGCCCCTCGTAAGCGAAAGGCCCCCGCCTCCGCCGACTCCGATGCCGACAACGAGGACAAGGTCGAAGAGCAGGAGGAAGTGGAGGAGACGGAGATCGCGGCCGAAGCGGTCACCGACGGAGCTGGCGATAGCCGTTCCGAGACCCGGGGATACACTCCAACCCCAAGCCCAGATCGTGTCGAGACCGGTGCGTAGTCGGTCTCCTCGCCCCTTCGCCGCAAGGACGTGGAGGTCGCGAAGGCCTTGGTCGCGATCGCTGCGACTAAGGCGGCGAAGGGGGAGCCTGTTAGGAAGGTCCCCCGGAAAAAGGGGGTCGTCGCCATTGCTAATGCCTTTAGCGATGACGAGTCGTCCGACGGGACGCCCACTTCGCCCTTAGGACGAAGCCAGGGTCCGACGGCCTCCCTTGGGGCAACGGGCGGGGCAGGAGCTTCGGCTTCGGTCGATCGAGTGGTGGAGGTGGCCGCCCGGGTTTTTAATAGCCCAGTTCGTCGGCTAATCGCTTCGCCGCTCACCGTTGGCAAGGGTAAGAAGATGGCGGAGACGTCCGGCTCCGACTATTCCCAGGCGCCACCCCGCTTCGCCCCTGGTGACTTTGAGACCCGGGCGGAGCTCATTCCCTTTGTCGAGGGGGTGAGCAATATTGTTGCGCCGGCTGGCGGCCCCAGCCTCTTCGCCGAGCTTAATGAGTTCGACGAGGACTGCTCCGCCGTTAGGAGCCTGGCGGTTCGGGTAAGTTGACTTCTTTTTATTTCTTGCTCTTTTTGTGTCGCTGTCTTCGACATCCTGACTTAGCATTTGCCTCCCCTGCCATTTTTGTTTCGCCAGATCCTTGCGGCCCATTGTTCGACAGAGCGAACGATGCGGGCTCGCCTTGACGGCCTGAAGAACTGTCTTCGGGCCAAGGACGACAAGTTGGGTCATAAGGGCCTGGAGATGGAGGGCCTTGCTCAGTCCCTCCGGGAGGCGAAGGCGGAAAACAAGTGCCTCCAGGCCGAACTGGACCAGGGCGGCGAGGCGAAGGCGGAAATCGATCGCCTCAAGGCTGAGCTGGCGAAAGAGCGAGGGCACTCTGCCGCCCTCACCGACTACTACAACTTGACGGTGCCGAAGATGGAGGCTCTTCGTCAAGAGTTGGACAGGGCGGAGGCGAAGGCACAACGCCTCGCTCGGGAGGCGGCGAGGGCCACCGAATCCGCCAAGACTGCCTGCCGCACTCTTCGCCTCACGCTCAACGACATGGGGGCGAAGGCGCGAGGTGTTTCGGGCGAAAATGCCTCCGCACTCGAGTTCTGCGAGTGGACCCAGCAGGCCGGCTGCGCAGTTTCGGACTGTGCGACGGCGTACGGCGATTGCTGTGCGCGCGTGTCGGTGGCTTTCGCCCTGGGCCTGCTGCAGCAATCCGGGTGCGAGCACGTCGCCCAGTTCCCCGACTTCGTGAAAGGGGACTGGGAGGTGAGCGCCCAGGACATTTCGCCCGCACTTCGCGCCTGGCGCAAGCAGTTCTGGCAGAAGGACGACCGTTTTGCTGCCAAGGCCCGCCTGCTCGAGCAGCTAGTGAAGACAGAAGTGGCAGACCAAGGCGAAGAGGCGGCGGAAGGGGGCGGAGGTGGAGCCGAAGACCACCCAGAGGTGTGAGGCCCTCCGCCCATGTTTTGTCAATTCTCGTTTTTTACATTTGATGTTTGCCATGTAGGGCGAACAATGTAAATATGGCCAATGGCCCACCTTATTGTAGAGTGTCGTAATGCTTGAAATATATGACTATTTTTGCCATTCGTGTTTCATGTTTCCCTTTGTCGTGCTTGCACTGTTTTACATAGTCACTTCGCCTGGTTCATGCGTCCCAGCTTCGCTTTCTATGTTCTCCTGCATGACTTCCCCGCTTTTTGCAGGGTCGATGCCGAAAACTGTGCGTTCGCGCCCCTCTTGGGGATTGGCGAAGTAAGAACAAGAAGTTTGTTGCGGCGAAGAATTTGCCGAAGGCTCGTTACCTGCTTCGACCTTTTTATCACGAAATGATGATTAATGGTCACAACTACAAAGTTGTGAACGTTGCTAACTGGATGCGAACCCACCCCGGGCGAACGCTGGAGGACTACGATCGTGTCCACGTGGCCCGCATGGAGGGCATGGCTCGCTTCTGGCGAAATCATCGACGGACCGACCGGCGGGTGGCGATCACCCAACGCCGCCATAGTCTTTCTGTTGTTTCGCCCCCTTCTCCCCTTAGGGTAGTGTACAACATTAGTAGTGACGACGAACCATTCGCCAGATCATTCTTTTGGTAGTTGTTTTGGGGGCGAAGATGTAATTTACTTGTAAGCGAAGATGTAATTCCTTTCGCTTGTATCATGTTGTACGATATATGTACTGTCGATTTTTTCCTGAAGTTAATAAAGGTGTGCTTTTGTTTCCTTTTCGCCATTTTGTGCATTATCATGTCACGTGCTTTCGTTGGGCCGGAATGTATCAGCCCCTTTGCGTATTTTGGTGAAATAGGTCTGCTGACTTTTCAGCTTTCGACTCCGTTATCGATCTTTGGTACTCCGTGTTAACAGCGGCGCAAATTTTTGGTTTAGATCGACTATAACGGTGTTCGGTTTAGTCATTTTCCGAAACAAGCTGTCGCGGTTTCAATGTTTGGCGAGTGATGCTTCGGCCGATTCGTTTCGCCCCCTGGCGTTTTTGCTGATCGGGCGTTTGCCTTGGGGTTTTTCCACGAATTATCATGTACGTAAGCAAAAAGGCGAAAGACACAGGGCTTTTATACTGGTTCGGGCCTCCAGAGTGGATAATAGCCCTACGTCCAGTTTTTTTTCCTTTTTCATTTTCTCCTTTTTTTTTTGTATTTTTGTGCCGAAAGGCGTACATAATGGCAAATGCCGAAAGAGCTTCATAATAGTATGTACATTTTTACATTTTGGCGAATAGGGTGCCACCCTCTCTAGACATAGAAACGCTTGAGGGAAGCGGCATTCCAGGAGTGATCGCACTCTTCGCCCTCTAGTGTTGCTAGGTGAAAAGGGCCCGTCCTCGACTTGTGCTTGATGAGATATGGCCCTTCCGATTTTGACTCAAGCTTCCCGATCGCTACTGGGTTCGCCTTTTTCCTCAGTACGAGATGGCCGGGTAGGAGCTCTGTTGGGCGAACCTTTTTGTTGTAGGTTGCCGAAGTGCTTGTGGCGTACTTGCGCATGTGTTCCAGTGCTTCGACTCGTACCCCCTCAAGGAGTTCGAGCGACACTTCGCGCCCATCTTCGCCTCCCGAGAACATCACCCTTGGTGAGTTAGCCCCTAGCTCCGTTGGGGTCATCGCTTCATCTCCGTAGAGGAGCATGAACGGGCTGAACTTGGTTGGCCTTGTGGGGGTTGTTCGGAGGGCCCAAAGAACAGACAGCATTTCGTCTGGCCATCTTCCCTTCGCCGCCCCCTCAAGCCTTTTCTTGAGCACCTCTAAGATCTTGCCATTTGTGCGCTCGGCCGCCCCATTCGACTGTGGGTGCGCGACCGATGCGAACCTGACTTCCAGGTTTAGTCCCTCGCACATTTCTCTGAATCTGTCAGAGTCGAACTGCTTGCCATTGTCCGTGATGAACTCTTTCGGCACTCCGAAACGACAAACAATGTTTTTCCAAACAAACTTCTGTACTACCGCCGAAGTGATCGCGCCGAGTGGTTCGGCCTCGATCCAACGCGAGAAGTATTCAATGGCTACGATTGCAAACTTGTATCCATTTCGCGCCACCGGGAATGGGCCGATGATGTCTAGCCCCCACCTGGCGAAGGGCCAGACTGGTGCGATTGGCTGCAGCTAAAATTGTGGTGCGGTCTGGCTCCGGCCGTGTCGCTGGCAGCTTTCGCACTTTTTGGCCTGCTCAACGCACATTTTTAGCACAGTGGGCCAATATACTCCCTGGCGAAACACCTTGGAGGCGACTGTTCTCGCAGCTTGGTGTGCACCGCAGAGCCCCTTGTGTATTTCCTTCACCATTTCTTCACCCTCGGTGAAGGAGATGGATCGAAGCAAAGGTTGGAGCACCCCCGAGCGGTATAGCTCCCCTGAGACCAGCTTGTATTGTCTGGCTCTAATTTGCAAGCGTTTCACTTCTGCTTCGTCCTCTGGAAGCCAGCCCTCCTTGAGGTACTTCACGAACTGGGTTCGCCAGTCCTCTGGGTCTTCGTCCGGATCTGTCTGGTCGATGACCATGACATCCATAGTTTTCGCGGGCACGCTTGGTGCGTACAGGATCTCGAAAAAGATGCCTGGTGAATGCGGCCTCCGCAGGCGGCAGATTTCGCCAGGGTGTCTGCCTCCTCATTCTGGCCTCTAGGTAGGTGTTCGACCGTTATCTCGGCGAAGCACTTTTCCATAGACCGAATAGCCTCCAAGTACTTTCTCATCCCTCCGTCTTTTACTTCAAAAGACTTATCAACATGACATGCCACCAGCTTGGAGTCTGTTCGGATGAGCAAGCGCCGAACTCCCAGTGACTTCGCCTTTCTTAACCCCAGCAGCATTGCTTCATACTCTGCCGTGTTGTTGGTTGTGTCGAACTGCAGCCTCGCGGCATACCGAATCAGCACGCCCCCTGGTGAAGTGAGCACGGCTACGGCGCCCGCCCCCCTGTGCGACCACGAGCCGTCGGAGTGCATCATCCAAGGCTATTCAACAGGCTGAGGTTCGGGGGTGGACGCCGGTGTCCATTCTGCCACGAAATCGGCTAGGACTTGGGATTTGATAGCGGTGCACGCGACGAAATGCAGGTCGAAGGGGACAGTTCCGCTACCCATTTGCTGAGTCTGCCAGAGATTTCCATGCCCCGGAGTACTTCGCCCAAAGGATACTGTGAAGGCACAGTGATTTTGTGGGCCTGAAAGTAGTGCTTGAGCTTGCGCGAAGCCATCACTAGGGCATAAGCCAGTTTTTCCATTTCAATGTACCTTGTCTTCGCCCCTTGCAAGGCTTCGGAGACGAAGTATACTGGTTTATGTCCTAACTCTATCTCTTGGACAAGGACTGCGCTGACCGCCACTGGCGAAGCTGCTAGATACAACAACAGTTCGCTTCTGGGATCGGACTGACCAAGGCAGGTGGGCTTTGCAGATACTGCTTTAGCTCATCGAATGCGGCTTGGCATTCGGGTGTCCAGCTGAACTTTCCTGCGCCCCGCAGGGTCTTGAAAAATGGCAGGCCCCTTTCGGCCGCTTTCGAGAGAAAACAACTGAGTGCCGCAATTCGGCCCCCGAGCTTTTGTACATCGCGTACGCTCGACGGTGGCCTCATTTGCTGAATGGCGTCGATTTTCTCGGGGTTCGCCTCGATACTCCTTTTTGAAACAAGAAAACCCAACAACTTGCCCGCGCGAACGCCAAAAACACACTTCTCCGGGTTTAGTTTCATACCCACAGCGCGCAAGTTGTCAAAGGTCTCTTGTAAATCAGACGCATGGTCGAAAGCCTTGCGGCTCTTTACGATGATGTCGTCGACATAGGCCTCCACATTTCGCCCCAGCTGCTTGTGAAGCACCTTGTACACCAGCCTAGCGAACGTCGCCCCGGCGTTCTTCAAGCCGAAAGGCATCCTGAGGTGGCAGAAAGTGCCGAACGGCGTGATGAAGGCTGTCTTGGCGATGTTATCTGGATTCATGTGGATCTGGTGATAGCCGGAGTAGGCATCCAAGAAGCTCATGAGCTCACAGCCAGCCGTCGAATCAACAAGCTGATCGATCCGCAGCAAAGGGAAGTCATCCTTCGGGCACACCTTGTTGAGGTACGTGAAGTCGACGCACATGCGCCATTTGCCGTTCGACTTTTTCACCAAGACCAGGTTCGCCAGCCTCTCCGGGTGGTCGATCTCCTTGACCACCCCGGCCTTGAGTAGCTTCTACACTTCGGCCTTCGCTGCCTCTTGGCGATCAGCAGACATCTTGTGCAGCTTCTGCTCTCTCGGCTTGGCGTCCGGCTTGACCGCTAGGTGATGCATGATGAGTTCTGCCGATACGCCCCCACTTCGCTAGGGCTCCAGGCGAAGATGTCAATGTTTTTCTTGAGTACTTCTAGGATTTTCCTAGCTTCCTCTTCGCCTAGATCGCCCCCCAGCTGGACGAACTTTGCCGGGTCCGCGCCACTTACTTGCACCTTGGCTACCTTGCCATGAGGGGCTGGCTTCGGCACGCGGTTCGGCCTCCACATTGTGCACTGCCCTGTTAATTACGGCCAAGTCGCCTTTTGACATAGCTGGAGGTTGAAGCCCCTTGACGACGATTACCCCTGCCGGACCGAGCATTTTGAGCTTGAGATAATTGTGGTGGGCGATGGCTTCAAACTTGTTCAGGGTTGCGCGGCGGAAGATTGCGTTGTAGCTGTATGGGATGTCAACTACGTCGAACAGTATCTGCTCTTCGCGCCTGTTTTCGCCTGTGCCGAAGGCGACCATCAACCGTGCCTGGCCGAGAACTTGAACCACCTCGCCGCCAAAGCCGCGAAGCGAGGCCGGCGCTTGGGTAAGGGCCGAAGTTGGCAGCCCCATCTTGGTGTATGCTTCGGTGAAGATAACATCGGCCGAGCTATCTCCATCGACTAGAATTCGCCTGACCTCAAAGCTAGCTACCTCGGCCGAAATTACCTGGGGGTCTTGATGCGGGAACAACACTCCTTCGGCATCTTCCGGCCCGAAAGAGATTTGCTGGCTAAAGTACCTTGAGACCCCTTCGCCCGTGGCAGTGCTGTTATGCACCGTTCGCAGCTGCATCTTTCTCTGCCGCTTCGACGGCTGGATCGGTGGATCAGCCCTTGTGATCACTTGGATGATTCTGCGCGGCATGTCTTGGTGCTGTTCGGCTGGGGGTGACGGCTCTCGGGCCGTCTCACGAGGCGCTTCGGCCACGACACCTTGATGTGGCCTTGGTTCTTGAGTGTTGCTTCGTTGACGAATGTTTCGGCACTGCTCGGTGGTGTGCGAAGACCGCCCATGATAGGCGCAATAGAGGTCCTTTCTGACCTTCTTTCGAACAGGCTGCTGATGGCTGCCACCCTACTGGGCGTCGAACTCCTTGCGGAGGGCTTGTACTTCTTCGACAGCCATCACCGTCTTGCCTGTACGGTCAGTCCTGAACTTCCTCCAAGTCATGGGAGCTTGGCCTTGTCTCGGCGGTTGCCCCTGGTTCGCTGGTTGTGATTGGCGAACGGTGGGGGGAGCCGGTTCGGGGACCTGCGCCTGCATCTGGGCCTGGGCAGCGGCGATGGAGGCTTTGTCGTATTCAGCTTGAATCGACTGCCTTCGCTTAGAGTCCTCTTCGCCCCTTGCGTACCCGTCAATGATGCGAAGCAGGTGCTCGAGAGTTTGCGGCTCCTTGTTGGCGATCTTCCTTGTGACTTCGCCCTCAAGCAGCCCGACCGAAGCGGTGTTGAAGACGGATGCTTCAGTTATATCCTGAACTTGACATCGGGCTTGCGAGAAGCGGCGCATGTACTCCCGTATTGATTCGCCCGGCCTCTGGCGAATGCCGAGCAAATGTTGCTGCGTCTTCGGCTCCTCATAGGTGCCTCGAAAATTCAGGATAAAGACATCGCGCAATTGCTCCCATGAGTAAATGCTATTAGATGGCAAATTGAAATACCAAGAACGGGCGATGCTGTCTAGAGCGAGATGTATTACCTTCGCCTTGGATTTTCGTCGCCGTGAGCTGCTTCGATCGCGGACTCGTAGATTGAGAGAAACTCTTTTGGGTCCGTCTTGCCCGAGTACCGCGGAATGGGCGGAAACTTGAACTGAGGTGAGATTGGACGGTTTTTGATCCCCCCGCTCAGTGGCAGCCCCTTTTCACCCCCAGCCTTACTCATGACGCCCTGCAGCGAGGGCCCGCTCGGCTGCGGATACGGCGTGGCGAAGGGTGAAGTCATGGCCTGTGCGTGCGGCTGGGCTACGATGTTCGGTGGCCCGGTTCCGAACGGTGGCGCTTGAGTGACGAAGGGAGAAGTCGAACTGTGGCCCCTGACCCCAGGGCGAAGCCCCCAGGCCGGGTTGGTTCGATGGCAGCCACCCTGGCGCGCCTTGGTCGGAGCCCCCCTCCGGTTGGGCCAAAGGGGTTGTGCTTGAGATGTTGTGGGGTTGACTGAGCTGCTGAAGGAAAGCTTGAAGCTGCGCTTGCAGGGCCGAAGCCCCCTCCGCCATCACCTGTGACATTTGACCGGGTGGTGAGGGGTGCACCTGGACCTCAGCCGGTCGAACTTGCAGCCGTACGCCAGGAGGCGGGTGCGCTGCTGCGGTCGAAGGTTGGCCGGGGAAGTACGCCGGTCCTTGCGCGGCTTGTGATGGAGTGGCTTGTACCGGCGCTTGCTGATAGGCTTGAGGCGGGATGTAGCCTGCCGAGTATTGGAGGATGGGGGCCGAAGCAACCTTCGCTTGCCGTGCCGCTTCGTACGCTTGCTGTTGCTCTTGCATCTGGCGAAGCATATCTTGGAGTCGCGTCATGTTCTGCCACATAGCTTCCATGCTAGCTTCGGCTTCGCCTCGAGGCTGGGGTCGGCTTGCACAACAGCGAGTGTGGTCGAAGCCGGTTGGCTTACCGAAGGGATCCCCGGCGCCGGCTCTGCCGAAGCGGCCAGGGCCGAAGGCGGCGGCTGTGGCGCAGGCGCCGAAGCCGATGGCGCCGTCCCGGCTCCGGCGGCGGGTGCCGAAGGTTCGGCCCCCTCTTCGGCGACCATCACCTCTTCTGCTACTCCTTCCTTAGGGTTAGCAATCCTCTCCTTCGAGACCTTCTTCGGTGGCATTCGCTCTCAGTGGTTTCGCTCGGAGGTCCCCACGGTCGGTGCCAGCTGTTGTCGAAACGACAACCGCATACATCGAAGGACGTGGATACTCAACAGTCGTTGGGAAAGTAAAGCGTATTAAATTCAGGATTTTCTTGGGATCCCCCTTTACATGGCCCTAGGTGGCTATTTATAATCCCATTACAGATCCCCATATTAGGGTTTAGGGCTGTTACAGGGGAATTTACATGGTCACCCTTCCAAAGGGGACACTTACATGGGTTCTCACTGTAATTAAGGTATATGGGCCCTTAATGGGCCGCCCGGTGACTATTGGGCCACTAGCCAGTCAGGCCGGGGCGATTGGGCCAGCCCACTGGGCCTTCTTGGATCGGATCCGGCCTGGCGATGTCGTCCTCCTTCGGTGTACGCCTTCGCCATGTAGCTTTCGCCCAGACTGATAGGGACCCGGTGCGACTCTTCGCCCTTCGCCCCCTTTCACCCTGATGTCTTCGTCACGGGGCTTCGCCTCGAGGGGTCTTGGGCGCCTGGAGTCCGGATCCTTGCTGCCTGGCTGATTTCGGCAGGTTCAGTCGAAGGGCCTCATGGCATACTGCCAACAAGTCCGTATGGTGGACTTTTGCAAATCTCTAATAAACCGATATTAATATTCTCAATTAGTATATACAATTGCCTATAATAGACTCTAACCTTGTATGACAACACCTTCGGAGCTCAAATACATCTATATCGGCTACTCTTATCCATATCAGCTTTGGCCAAGCCTGATTCTGTTTCGGCCGATACGATCCCCAACCAATGTGCAACTGAAATTTGGATAAAACTCCTTCTCCCTCCAAATCCACCTCGATTCATTTTCGATTTCGAGTATCTCACCAAATTTCACTCTTAACAGGTCTACATGTCTGTGGATATTATGGTACCCATATACTCACAGATATAGAATATCCGACTGATAATAGGGGTATATTATGTAAATAGAATATGATGTGTACTAGGATTCGGGTATTGTATTGTCTTGTATGGCAAGTTAGGACCCAGATACCTAGTATGGTAAGATTGTATACCAATTATGAAGATCTAGGCCGTGTCGGACTAGATCTTATCTTGTAAATCTCTATCTTCCGGGTATAAAAGGAGGATAGGGGGTCCCTTGAGGACATAAGCTTTTCATAAGATCAATACACAACTCGGAGGCAAAACCCCAAAACAGGAGTAGGGTATTACTTCTTCGTGAAGGCCTGAACCTGTCTAAACCCATTGTCTCATAACCCATCTACTTTTCTAGCTTGATAGCCACCCCCTTTTTCTATTGCCGAAATCTAGTTTCGACAGTTGGCGCGCCAGGTAGGGGTGCGTCAAGTTCATCACCGATCAAGTAGGATGGGATCTTCATCAGGCATCGACGACTTCGCCTTTCCTCCCGGGCAGGCGTACCGCTTCGGCAGCCTCGACTTCATCACCGACAACTTCGGCAAGATATCTCTCTCCGACTCGGCTTCAAACCAATCGGGAGTAGATCGAATCTCTTGGCCACTCGGGTTACCGAATATGGCCAGGATCAGTACCAAGACGAAGTCGGGAGTAGATCGCATCTCTCAGTCACTCGGGTTACCGAACATGGCTGAGATCAGCATCAAGATCTTTTCCCGCTGCAAGACGACAATCCACTTTGGGAGTACGACTACATCAGCTTCGAATTCTCCATCAAGCACTACTCAAGACGATCTAATCTACCCCACCATCACCATGGAGTTACCAACGGATCCAATTTCTGTGTCCGGCTTCAGGGACGTCAACGTCGTTCTACCAAAGCGTGGATCCTGTTCCTCTACCGAACTCGCCGCCTACGCTAGCTCCTCGGAGGAAAGCGTACATGGCAACCCACCTGACACCAACGCTGCAGACGACGCCACTTCAGACGACAACTACACACCAGTTTTCAACGGTGTTTTCATGGCCAACAACGAGACTGATGCTGAGGTAGCTGCAAGATTACAAGCGGAAGAAGCAGCCCAAGTCGGACAAGAAAGAATTCAACTAGAGCAAGAACGCGCCCGACTTCAAGAAGACAGAGCGAAACTCGAACAAGAACGCCAAGCTCAAGCAGATCAAGAGCGGCAACGTAGAGAAGCTGAGGAGGCAAGACGCAAAGAAGACGAAGACCGAAGACTTCAAGATCTGGCCGTGGCAGGTCGCAGGGCGAGGGATGCAATCGGGCAAACAGTGGTCGACAATACCAACATCTTCCTCACACCGCAGCAGAATGCCGTCGGCGCAGTTACCCTTCTTGATACATTGGCAGCTGTTGCGCCAGCACATGTTACTCCACTGATAAATCAAGTCAAGACCTTGGTCGCAGCCACAGTACCACGTGCCGAATCCAGTCGGCGACCTAGCCAATCAACTTCAAAAGCGCCGAGTGGCAGTCGCGCCCCTCCGTCAAGAGTCAGAGACAGCAGAAGCAAGACCAACTCACGCGCCGATCATCACAGCAGAGCACGACGAGACCAGTCGGTACATTCTCCCCCGGCTATCCAAACCCGACCACCACACTATGCCAGAGACCGGCGGATTCAATCCGACTACCAGAGTCCTCCCAGGGCTTCAATCGACCTGAAAGACACCCTCAATCAAAGACGACGTGAGAGGGGTATCACGATCCAAGACGACGATGACTGCGACGTGGTTCCAGCTTTCACCCGAGATCTGCGTCGAGTGAATTGGCCGACTGGTTTCAAGCCGACTGACATCGAGAAGTACGATGGTAAAACCGATCCAGAATCATGGTTAACCGTCTACACGCTCGCAATTCGCGCAGCAGGGGGCGATAGTAAAGTCATGGCAAACTATCTTCCGGTCGCACTGACTGATTCAGCCATGAATTGGCTCGCTGGACTCCCGAGAGGCACAATCGACACTTGGAGCGAACTTCGCGATCACTTCGTCGCCAACTTCCAGGGCACTTTCGAGCGTCCTGGGACCCACTTCGAACTGTACAACATCGTCCAGAAGCCGAACGAAACTCTTAACGAATACATACGGTGTTTCTCCGAGAAGCGCAACAAGATCTCAGACATCACTGACGACAATATCATCGCCGCATTCACACGGGGGCTACGCAACGATCTCCTGATCGGCAAATTCAGCCGCAAACCTCCAAGGACAGTCAAGCAGATGTTTGAGAAGGCAACCGAGTATGCTAAGTCCGACGACGCAGTGAAAGCATCAAAGCAGTCGGCGGGAACCTGGAAGAAGGATCACGACTCCGCACCAGGGCCCAGTGGGAGCAACACAAAACACAAAGAGCGCAAGCGCAAGCCTGAGGATCTGGTCGCTGCAACTTCAAACCAAAACTATCAGAGCCAACGCCCTCGAGTCAACTCCTACGATAAGATCATGAACGGTCCATGCACGCATCATCCCGGCAAGGGGCACGCTGCTAAGGACTGCTTCATCTACAAGCAATTTCGGGAAAATACGCCGCCCAAGTCAAGAAACCAACCGAAAGAGAAGATACCTCAACTCAGAGAAAGAAAGACGACGAGGAGCCAAGCCAAGGAGCGTATCAAGATCCCAGGAGTGAGCTCAACCATATTTTCGGTGGCCCACTCGCCTACGAGTCCAAGAGGAAGCAGAAGGTCACCGACAGAGAGGTCAACGCGGCACAACCTGCAACCCCCCAGTATTTGCGATGGTCGGAAGTCCCAATTAAGTTTGACCGCTCGGATCATCCCGACCGAGTGGTCCACCCGGGGCGGTACCCCCTGGTACTAGACCCAGTCATTCGCAACGTCAAGATGAAGCGCACCCTCATCGATGGCGGCAGCGCACTCAATATTCTCTTCGCCAAGACTTTGGACGAGATGCAGATTCCTCGATCCGAGATGAAGCCGAGTAACGCCCCCTTTCACGGAGTTATCCCAGGGTTATCTTCAACACCACTCGGCCAAATCACTCTCCCAGTGACCTTCGGGACCAAGGAGAATTTTCGGACAGAGAACATCAGCTTCGAGGTGGCCGACTTCGAGACAGCTTACCACGCCATCCTCGGTCGCCCGGCGCTTGCCAAGTTCATGGCGATTCCCCACTACACCTACATGATGATGAAGATGCCAGGGCCACGCGGAGTTATATCCCTACGGAGCGACGTCAAGCAAGCCCTCACATGCGACAAGGACAGTTGCGAGTTGGCCCGATCTCGTGAGAGATCAGTCGGCCAGCAGGAAGTCCGGTTAGCTGCATCAACATCACAAGACGGTGAAATACCAGTCGGCAAGGTGGCCAAGACCGGAGAAGGCGATGCCAAGACGAAGAAGATTCCCCCAGATCCTTCTGATCCTACCAAAACTGCTGTAATAGGCGCTGAGTTAGATAGCAAATAGGAAAGCGTGCTCATCACCTTTCTTCAAGCTAATAAAGATATCTTTGCCTGGAAACCATCTGATATGCCTGGTATTCCTAGAGAGGTGATTGAGCACTCTTTAAATGTTAGAGAAGACGCGAAACCTATCAAGCAACGACTCCGCCGAGTTGCACAGGACAAAAGAGAAGCTATCAAGGAGGAATTAACCAAGCTGTTAGCAGCAGGTTTCATCAAGGAGGTTTACCACCCCGACTGGCTAGCCAACCCGGTATTGGTCCGCAAGAAGACTGGACAATGGCGCATGTGCGTCGACTACACAGATTTGAACAAAGCTTGTCCCAAAGATCCTTTCGGTTTACCAAGGATAGATCAAATGGTGGATTCAACAGCCGGATGTGAAGTACTCAGTTTTCTTGATTGCTACTCGGGTTATCATCAGATTAGCCTCAAGGAGTCCGACTGCCTGAAGACTTCATTCATCACACCGTTCGGCGCCTACTGCTACATTACCATGCCTTTTGGGTTGAAGAACGCAGGGGCTACATATCAACGCATGATTCAGCGATGCCTAGCGACACAACTCGGACGGAATGTGGAAGCATATGTCGACGACGTTGTCATCAAGACCAAGCAGAAAGACGACTTGATTCAAGACCTGGAGGA
The DNA here is from genome assembly GCA_000573905.2 of Oryza punctata. Classification (NCBI taxonomy): domain Eukaryota; kingdom Viridiplantae; phylum Streptophyta; class Magnoliopsida; order Poales; family Poaceae; genus Oryza; species Oryza punctata. The sequence continues at coordinate 21,191,293 of CM002490.2, read as the reverse complement.
AACATTTGCCAATATACGCGCCTTCAGGATGAAGTTGAACCCCGAGAAGTGCACTTTTGGAGTACCGTCAGGAAAGCTACTCGGATTCATGGTTTCTCGGAGAGGAATTGAAGCCAACCCAGAGAAAATCAATGCTATATTAAATATGAAGCCGCCGAGTTCTCAGAAGGATGTTCAGAAGCTAACGGGATGCATGGCAGCACTCAGCAGATTTGTTTCAAGACTTGGAGAACGTGGAATGCCCTTTTTCAAGCTCCTCAAGAAGACCGACGATTTTCAATGGACGACAGAAGCACAGAACGCATTTGACGACTTCAAGACCTTTCTGACGACTCAGCCGGCGTTAGCCTCACCAATGCCGCAAGAACCACTGCTGCTTTATGTCTCGGCGACTGCAAAAGTGGTGAGCACGGTTTTAGTCGTTGAGCGTCAAGAAGAAGACCGCACTCAGAAAGTTCAACGACCGATTTACTTCGTTAGCGAAGTCCTTGTTGATTCAAAGACAAGATATCCTCAAGTGCAGAAGTTGCTGTATGGAGTTTTAATCACGGTCCGAAAGCTGGCTCATTATTTCCAAAGTCACCCGGTCACGGTTGTCACATCTTTTCCACTTGGCGAAATCCTCCGCAACAAAGAAGTTACCGGACGCATTGCAAAGTGGGCTCTAGAGTTAATGCCTTTGGACATAACCTTCAAGCCTCGAGTTTCAAGTAAATCCCAGGTGCTAGCCGACTTCGTTGCCGAGTGGACCGAGTGCCAAGAGGATGTTCCTACAGAAAAAATCGAGTACTGGACAATGCACTTTGATGGATCAAAAAGAATTTCAGGATGTGGAGCAGGGGTTGTTCTGATCTCCCCGACTGGAGAACGACTCAGCTATGTTTTATGGATTCACTTTCTAGCATCACACAATGTGGCAGAATACGAAGCACTCTTGCATGGGTTACGGATTGCCATATCCCTAGGGATTCGTAGGCTAATAGTTCGAGGGGATTCTCAACTTGTGGTCAACCAAGTGATGAAAGACTGGACATGCCTCGACGATAACATGGCGGCCTACCGATAAGAAGTACGCAAGCTTGAAGATAAGTTTGATGGCTTGGAATTAACTCATGTTCTCCGTCACAACAATGAAGCAGCCGACCGATTGGCTAATTTCTGTTCAAAATGAGAAGCGGCTCCATCGGATGTTTTCGTCGAGCATCTCCACCAACCCACGGTTTCGAATCAATTAACTGCTAAAGATGAGTCTGGAGAACAAGTTTTGTTGCTTGACGCCGACTGGAGGACGCCTTTCATCAAGTATCTCAAGGATCAACAATTGCCCCCCGACAAGAACGAAGCTGAACGGATTCACCGCCGCTCTAAAACTTATGCCCTTGTGGAAGAGGAATTATACAAGAAAAGCCCATCTGGAATGTTGCAGAGATGCATCTCCATTGAAGACGGCGTCCAACTTCTAAATGATATTCACTCGGGAGTATGCGGGAATCACGTGGCAGCAAGGACCTTAGTCGGGAAGGCATATCGACAAAGCTTTTTCTGGCCTACAGCAGTTAGCGACGCCGACAAAATTGTTCGCACATGCGAAGGTTGCCAATTCTTTGTGAAACAAACCCACTTGCCAGCATAGGAGCTACAAACTATTCCCCTTTCTTGGCCTTTTGCGGTCTGGGGACTGGACATGGTGGGCCCGTTCAAGAGGGCGCAAGGCAGATACACTCATCTTTTCGTCGCTGTGGATGAATTCTCCAAATGGATCGAGGCAAAACCGGTGGCAACTATCACTGCGGACAAGGCACGCGACTTCTTCATCAACATCGTTCATCGTTTTGGCGTGCCAAATCGGATTATCACCGACAATGGCACACAATTTACTGGTGGCGTTTTCAAAGATTTTTGCGAAGACTTTGGTATCAAAATTTGCTATGCATCAGTCGCTCACCCAATGAGCAACGCTCAAGTTGAGCGTGCAAATGGCATGGTGCTCCAAGGAATCAAGGCTCGAGTTTTTGACAGACTACGCCCGTTTGCCAGTCGGTGGACAGAAGAGTTACCCTCAGTTTTATGGTCGCTACGCACAACCCCGAGTCGGGCTACGGGCCAGTCACCTTTCTTCTTGGTATACGGCGCAGAAGCCATGTTTCCGAGTGAGGTGGAGTTCGAATCCTTGCGAGTCCGCAATTTCAATGAAGAACGTCACGACACCGACTGAATCGATGATCTCACCCGACTGGAAGAAGCAAGAGAAGCGGCGCTAATCCAGTCGGCCAGATATTTACAAGGCCTACGACGTTACCACAATCGCAATGTCAAATCACGCGCTTTTATAGTTGGTGACATGGTTCTACGGAAGATTCAAACGACTAAAGACCGGCACAAACTATCACCCCTATGGGAAGGGCCGTTTATAATAGCAGAAGTTACTCGCCCGGGAGCTTACCGACTCAAGCGTGAAGATGGAACTTTGGTGGATAATTCGTGGAATATAGAGCATCTTCGAAGATTTTATGCTTAAAAGCTATTTTTTGTACATCTTTCCCTTAAACTACCCACTCACCTATGTTGGCCGAGTGGTTAGTCGGGGGCTACTGATAATAATATAGTATTTCTTTTGTTTTGTTTATGACTTGTCATTGGCCCTGTTTAGACTTAGGTCCAGCAGAGAAGGACTAAAAATTTTTCGATGATTGCAACAAGTTCTAGGCTTGAACCAATCAGACAAAAATTTTAAGAAATTTGAAACTGGGTCCTTAGTCTATTTCATGGCATAAATAAGTCATCATACATTGCTTAAGAATACTGTACAATGTTTCAAACAAGAGAATCTACAACATTCAAGATTGGAAATTTTCTAACACATCTACTGCGAGCTTCTCGGCCGAGTCTTGAGCTTGGTTGATCAATTCAATGGCCTGCTCGTCTGTGATCCCATCTGCAAAGCCATCCCCGACTGCTTCAATCTCTATCCGAGGATACAGAGACTTCATGATTGCCATCGCTTGACTGGCACCCATCATCGCAGCATCCTTGATATTGTTGAAATATTTTGTTGGAGCAGTACGGAGGCCTTCAAATATTTGGACTGCATCTTTTTCACTGCTCCCGAGTCCATTTTGGAAGATTGCATTTAGCACTGGGGCAGCAGCATTGGCGATGTCTTCTCTGACAGTTTCAGCCTTTTTGATATTCTCGGCAAACACTTCAAATTGGGCACGAGTCTTGACTTTGTGTTCTACATATATCCAAGATGGAACGGTTCTTAAATGACACAACATTATTTTAAATGAATTTTTCAAAGCTGTTATCTTACCTTCGAAGGCAGTTTCAGCTTCAAGCTTGCCAGTTTCTAGCCGAGTATTGGTTTTCTCGAGTTCTTTAACTCGGGCTGTCAGAGATTCTATCATCGAGGCTTGAGCTGAGAGATTAAAAGCAATCTGGTCAAGTCTACAGCATGGATTCACAGCAAAAGACAATGGAAGGGTTCATACCTCCGATGGTGCCTCTATGGTTGAAGCTGGCCTCCATGAGCTCATTGATTTGGCTCTTCAATTTCTGTTCCTTGGCTTAAGCATCTTGACGTGTCTTAGCCAGCTCTGCTTGAACTTGATTGAGGGTTTCAAGATGAGGCACAAGTTTTTCTAAGACGTCTGTTTTTGCCTCATTCCTCATATGGATTCTCTGGATAATGCGCCATATAAGCAATACACTGTGAATAAGGCAGAGGAGTACAAAGTATACTTACATTCATGAGACGGGTGGACTCGGTGAGATGTTTCTTCAATAATTCGAGCTCCTCGTTCTCACCCTGTCGACTGATGATGATGCCTTGAGGAGCGCCATCTCTATCTCTCCACAGAAGTTTGATTGGAGGAAGAGAGACTTCGGCAGCTCTAATTCTTGGGATTTCTTCTTCTTTGTCGTCAGTCAGTGAGCCTAATTTACATATTATCAAAAATGAGTTATATGACAGATTGATCAAGTTGGAATTTAGCTGTGCAACGTACCGGAGATAATTTTGGAGCTCTTCTTTGAAGCTTGATTTGGCTTCCCGACTGGATTAGCCACTGTATCTGCTTCTGCAGCGACCGGACCTTGGTCAGGATTTATGGGAGTCGCTTTGTTTGGCTCGGCAGGCGCAGTAGGTGCATCAGTCGGGATGTCATCGTTTCTTGGTTGATTTTCCGCTGGAGTTGCGGTCTCAGGCATGCTGGAATCTTGCTCCAACTGGTTGCCAGCCGGGGGCTGGAGTTCGGCGTCTTCTACAAGTTTCCCCGACTGACTAAAAACTCGGGGTTCTCGGTGTGGTTCGGCTGGAGCAGGCGGCATATGACCCTTTTTACCCAAATCAATATCTTGGGCTTTCCTGGAGATTGACAGATTTGGACTATATGAGTATTTACAAGAAGTTAGCAATGATGATACTATGGCCAGAGAGTTACCTTGTCGATCTCCGGATTTTGGGTGCAGGCCGATTAGCTGGGGATTTAGCTTGAGCCGGCTTGTTGCTCGCTTGCGGCTCAGATTGTTCATCTTCGGAATCGCTGAGAGCGAGTTTCCTCTTCTTTAACTTTGGCTTGGGGATGTTCTTCTCGACAGTCTCCTTATTTTTCTCGACTGGATTTATTTTCGGACCACCAGTCGGGAGAGGACTTTTTGGGACAAATTCCTTGCGGGCAGGAGTTGGAGGGTTTGAAGAGAATCGTTTGTTGTCCTATTTAATGGGGCAAGTCAATAAAAGAAAGTGACATACTGGATATAGATAAATAACAAAGTGGTGGATTTTTACCTCAGGAGGAGGCCGAACCAGGCCATATGGAGTGACCGGCAGCTTGTGGCTGTAGTCGATCGCAATCCCCGAAGAAAACATCTTATACATCCGGTTGCACATGATTTTGTAATCAATAGAATCCGGGTCTTCGCGGTTGGGATCCGATTGGCCCTCATACTCGTAAGCCGGTTTACTCCTCTCCTTGATTGGGGCCAGTCGGCACTTGATGAAATGCCGAGTAATTTGTTCTCCTTGCAAGCCTTTTTGTTTGATCTCTACCAGTCGGAGAAGTAATTCGTTGGCTTGGGCTAGCTCAACGCCACTCGGGAGATTTTTCCAGTTTTCTTGGGGTATAGGTGGAAGACCGATAAACTCGGGAAGACTGGGGGAAGGATTTGAGATATAGAACCAGTTCGAGTGTCATCCTTTGTTGGAAGTCTTGAAGGGAAGAGAAAAATATTTTTGAGTCAGAGTTCCTCGCAGTTGGAACCCGGACCCACCGACTACACAAGGATTGTTTTTGTCGGGTTGGGGCTTGAGGTAGAAGATGCGGCGGAATAGTGCGAAGTGTGGTTGGATTCCAAGAAAGGCTTCACAAAGGTGGATAAAATTTGCAATATGAAGAATGGAATTGGGATTCAAGTGGTATATTTGGATTTTGTAAAATGCAAGAAGACCGCGGAAAAAGGAAGATGCAGGCAAAGCAAAACCAGAGTAGAAGAAAGAGGTGAATACCACGACTTCGCCGGTGTCGGGAGTTGGAAACTCCTCGCCGTACGCAGGGCGCCACCCAATGATTTCTTTCGCGGGCAGGACTCCGTCCTTCACCATTTCCAGCAAATGTGATTCCTTCACATCAGATCTAGCCCACTGCTCAAAAGGGATTTCTTTCTCTTCAGCCATGAGGACGGATTGGATTTGGGCAGAGTTCTAGGGTTTTTGGAAGGGTGATGGGATGAAGTTTGTGCTGGAGGTGGACCGCAAGAAAGTTTGATGCGAGGGATCGAGGGTTGGAGCTTGAGCGTGAGTGGATTGGAAACCCTAAATCGCTATTACTGTGCGCGGTTTGGGGAAATTTTGAGTGAAATAAAACGAGGAAGACGAAGCGGCGGTTCCTATAACGGTTGGATAAGTGCTTTGAGCGCTAAATGGGCCGTAAATTTTGGATGTACTGTAGCCGCAAGGTTTGCAAAGTCTGGTATATGCCCTCGGGGGCTCAATCTTTCCATGTGATGAGCAGGGAAGAGTATATTAATCATATTAGCACAGTTGCGATTTAATCTCTTTGGAGAGCAACAAGTGCGTATATTGCCACGTCAGTGAGCATGTTAAATCAACCAAGTATTATTGGTTTGGTTTTTAATGGGTGCTTGGAGAATCTTGTTAAAGATTTTTACCATATATGCCTTGTTTCATAAATATGCACGTCAGTGTACGGATTATCGCGTAAGCGAGTATTTTTATTGACCTATATTCAAGCTTAGGCTGATAATATATTTGGTCATTCTTTTGAGCAGTTGGTAAATCCTTATGAGTTTAATTTACTCGGATTATATGCCGCATGAGCCTTATATTTTTCATAGATGAGATTTTCTGTCTCTTTACTGTTAAAGTGGTTCATAAAACCATTCGGCTTATATATATTAGTTCTGACTATATGTTTAGTTTTTCCAACTAAGCACATAGTCGGGGGCTACACCTAATTAGGTGCATCTATTCGATGCACCTGAAAATATTTTTTGAAATTTTTAGCCCTTCACAGTCGCGTGAATTTGGATTTGGTGCTCAGGAGATCATGGCAGAGATAATTTAAGTACTTGAAGATGATGATTTGTTATTTGAGTGAAGATTGTCTCGTCGACTGTAAAGGTCTCAGGGGCTACTGTGGATATTATGGTACCCATATACCCACAGATATAGAATATCCGACTGATAATAGGGGTATATTATGTAAATAGAATATGATGTGTACTAGGATTCGGGTATTATATTGTCTTGTATGGCAAGTTAGGACCCGGATACCTAGTATGGTAAGATTGTATACCAATTATGAAGATCTAGGCCGTGCCGGACTAGATCTTATCTTGTAAATCTCTATCTTCCGGGTATAAAAGGAGGATAGGGGGTCCTTGAGGACATAAGATTTTCATAAGATCAATACACAACTCGGAGGCAAAACCCCGAAACAGGAGTAGGGTATTACTTCTTCGTGAAGGCCTGAACCTGTCTAAACCCATTGTCTCATAACCCATCTACTTTTCTAACTTGATAGCCATCCCCTTTTTCTATTGCCGAAATCTAGTTTCGACAATGTCAGTGATACTCTTTTTCCTTCTCTCTTTCTTTTCTCTCTGTAGGTCCATGTGTATCTCCGCTACCTTGTTCCCATTGCCGCACATGCCGTCCCCATCAACGCCCGCCTCTCTGGCCACCATCACCCTCGCCTCTGTCTCCGATGCCGATCCCCCTACTTGTTCCTTGTTCACCGCCATGCCTCCTTTGCTCTCAACCCTGGAGCTAGCGTTGGCCACGATGAAACACACACCCTCGCTGGATCCGAGCACCGTCGCCACCACCAGGCCACCTTGCTCTCTTATGCCGCCACTGCACATGGGAGGGCTCAGACACGACGCTATGGGATCCAAGAAGTGGGTGAGGTAGCGTCTGCTCCCTCCCCGCGCGCGCACCCGCCGTCCTCTGCCCCCGCACGCTTGTCGTGTTGCTGTGACTCCCGTGAAGGAGAGTATTGTATTGTCTTACGCCATGGCAACCATCTAGCAGTAGGCCGCGGACGCAATCTCTTCCTTCTTGTACTCGCAACCGCATACGCCCGCCGTGAACGACAGGAACCCTGACGTTGAACGACATGAGCAGGTACACCAGCCTACGCGCACCGCGTGCACGACCCCCAATGTCCCCATTGCCGCCGCTGCTGTGCGCCACCTGCCGCGGAGGGAGGAGGATTGCAGCACGAGAGGGCAGCAGAGAAACTCGAGAAACACCAGTGCAGAGACGGCGGCGACCAACAGCGCTTACATGCCGTCGCTGATGCCCGGCCACTCGGTGAAGAGGATCTCCGAGTTCTTGCCCCAGCAGAAGGTCATGTGCATGTAATGCTTCCTCCTGCCGACGACACTGTGCACTGCCGCAGGCGCTGTGTCCATGGACATGCCGCCGCTGCCACCCATGTCGTGCCCTCCGATGTCTGCCATTTGCAACTGCTCCTTGTGATCTCCACATCCGTGTGCATGGCCCGCATCTGAGGCTCTCCGTGGCCGTCCGCGATGGTTCTCCCGTGTCCTTCATATGAGCTCACCCTCCCTCCGCGGCGCTCCGTGTCCTCGGTCTCCATGGCAGCCACCTCACCAGTGCCGGGGACGTCGTTGCAGCCCTTAACAGTGCGAGTGGCCGGCGAGCCCCCTCTACTCCGCTGCCCGCAAGGAGAGAGAGCGGTAGGGCCACCGAGTCACTCGAGCTCCGGCGTCCGTGATGCCGCTGCTCGCTCGGCAAGCAGCTCTAGCTCGAACCTCGGCGGTTCATCCTCGTCTCTGGGTTCCCTCCTCACTGTGCGTGCTGAATCTGAGAGATGAGAGAGGCAGACAGGAAGGGGAAAGAGGGAGTGAGAAGAGAAAGGGAGACTGACATATGGGTCCTCTAGTATTTTTAATTTTCTTAACACTTAGCCGAGCTAGGTATTTAGCTCGTTATATATAATGAGCCACAGCTCGAGCTCGCTCATGAGCCAAACGAGCCATCAAAACACCATCAGACCAGGAGTTCAGGACCTCAGACAGCCCAACAAGGCCCATTAGCCATATGGCCCATCATGTGACCTTCCTCCAATCCTAGTCAAATGGTCAATATGGAATCGCACAACACATCATACATCGATCCTTCGCTTCTCCCAGCGCGCCGCCATCCATCTCTTTCTCGTGCTCTCATGATGTGGCGTCGCCCGCGTTGCCACTGACTCCATCCCTGCTGCTCCATCGACCAGCTGCCTACCCCACGCAGTCATGGTGCCGTCCTCATCGCGGCCGCCGGCCACCGGCTTCTCCGCGCGGGTCGCGCTCGACGGCAGTCATCTCCCCTCGTCACGTTCGCTGGCTGCCAGCTGCTGTCCGTAGTCCTCTCGTCGCACTCATTGGCCGGCCCTCACGAGCCGTCCTTCTGCCCAACGGAGATAAGGGAATACAGGCTCGCGAGATGTAAGCTCGAGCTTTCAACTGAGCTGAGCGGAGATGCAGTTTTAGCTTGTTAAGCGAGCCAAGCCGAGCCGGCTTGGTATCCATCCAATTTACAACTAAATCTTTAGCTGGGTTTTTGAGCATGTTGGACAAAAATATTTGCTTTGAACTTGTAACTTGTGGGCCACACATGCATCATCTAAGTCTAAATTATTGTGGGATATGAGATAGTGAAATATAGTTACTATGATCTTATTTCCAAGTGATATTTGATATTTGGAGTTCTGTTTTTCAAAAGAATAAAAATTTATAAGTTCCTCAATGATAATTATATTGCAAAGCATTTACCCATGTACTGCTTGTTATTGCATTGAGCCTTTTCAAATTGTCGTGACCCTTGAGAATCTCTTCATTTTTTTTATCAAGATCACACATGCTCACCCACCAAATATACTTACCTCTACATAGGAGATTAGCAAAAACATGTTATACACCCATAGTAAAAAATTAGTTAGTTAGTTGATCACGTAGGATTAGATGGGCCCAAGAGAGGCCCAAAAGTTAGTTCCTAAAATCTATGGATTGGGGCCATTGTAAAAAATTTTAGGCCCAAAAAAATGTTCAATCTACAAGAAATGCCTAAAAATAGAAGACCAAAAATTAGTTAGTTGATCACGTAGGATTAGATGGGCCCAGGATTTACCGATTTGTTTCTCAGATCGATCCCGTGCCCGACCGCCCGCTGCACTTTCTTTCTATTGCCGCCGCCTCCTGCCCGCCCCTAGAGAAACCTTCGCTGGCAACGGTGGTATTGATGGAAGATTTCATCTTTAATGTGGAAAAACGGAAGGCCTAGCTGATCCTCTACACGACCGTGTCATCAATCTACCGGCGCACCAAATAGAGGGTCGCTGGTGTTATGGATGGAGGGAAGGCGGCGCGGGAGATGGTGGATAAAACGGTGCGGATGGAGGATCGCGGCTGACCCCGCCGAAACACTAGTTGGCGAAGTGAAGATGGCAGCATGCGCGAGCTAGCGCGAGAAAGAAAACGGCAGCAGGAGAAGGGGAAAAAGAAGGGCGGAAGAAAAAAAATTGCGCCGAGAAAAAAAAATTGACGCGAACGGGTAAAAAAGTGGTGCGAGGTGTGCGATTGGGATTGGGAGGGCACACATGTTCCCAAATTCAGGTGGGATTAGCACTGGTTTTAGGGGTGGGTAAATTTTAGGGCCTTTATTGGAAATCTGTTGGAAGCCTGATTTTGATGAAGATCCCAAAATTTATTTTTTAGGAACTTGTTTAGGCCTCTCTTGGAGATGCTCTTAGCAACATTCCATCCATGAAATAAATACTCCCATCTTATCAATCAAATGTCTCTCCTAGTAGTTTGCAAAAGAGATAGCTATGAAAAATAAAAGGAAGGAGATAGAAAATAGAAGTGTATGCTCACCAATAGAGTTCTTGAGCAACATGAGAAAAATAGATAGAAGAGGAATAGCCATGTCTCCAATTAGGAATAAAATAAATTCTATGACAAAGAAGTACCACATACCACCTTCCATCGTATAGCCACACACTTTGCAGATTTTGATCAGATTGTATGATTTGTTTTCTCCTTGATTCCTCTTTTTGATTTTGCAATATATATGATACAAGTATTGCTTCATTGTGGTGAGGAATTATACACATTGAGCGATTTGAGAGTATCATTTGAGGAAATGTGATTTTATATGCAAAAATTCTTAAAAACCTCCGGAGAGAAAGTTGAACGAAGTGTAATTTGTACTCTACAAAACTGTTCTGTCTCTCAATTTTCCAAGAGGTAAAAGTACTATTGCCAACTTATTCAAATTCTAGGTAGTAGAAGGATATGTTGTAGGCATGGTACTAATGTGGAATAAAACATGGTAGCAACGCCTGATCAACAACATAAGTTTTATTTTTACTCAAGGATGAGCAAAGGTTTAGATTAGGGGAGTTGTTGACGGTTGTTAAGTACTATTTTTGATCGTCAATTACCTCAAAAATAAAGGAGCTAACATTTCTTACACATATAAATAATGTAGTTCCACTTCTGGATGCACGAATTAAATTGTAAAGTGAAGGAGAAATGAGCGACATGCAAAGAAACACACGTCCGACGAATCACGTGAGAGCACATGGATTGATGGGCCCTAAGTCAGACCAAACCGACTTAATGTGGGGCCAAACCACCATGCACCGCCTTAGGGGCCCACATGTCACTCCCTGTTGAAAGGCGGTGGAGCGAGGTGGGGCCTAGTGGTCGGCCAAACCGCCATGGCGGCCCATCATCTCCACCTTCCATGTGATCGCGCGCCGCCTTGTCTTACTTGGTGGCCTCTATATCCTCGCTGTGGACTCGGCCTGGAATGACAAAGCCGATGGGAGCCGATGCCAATCCGAGCCAACAACGGTTTGACCGAACCCGACGATGGTGTCATCGGCCGGCCTATGCCGGTCTGATCGGTGGGCTGCTGCCAGTGCATTAAATGCACTGTAAGGCTAGTGAAGGAAGAACTACCCTAGTTATTGAGGCTTAGGTAGTCCCCTTCGTGGGCCGGCTCCCACATTGCCCATCGCTTCACGAAGGGGCTTGCGTTGGCTACGTGTTTTTGAGCGGTGAAGTTGGGCTTGCCTCAACGTGGATTAGGAAACCGGCGAGTTTCTGAACCTCAGATGAAAAATTCTTTGTCTGTTGTCTCATTTACTTATTGCATTTACTTTTGTGCAATTTACATTCATAGAGACATAATTGAGCCCTTATCACCCTAGGAATGGAAAACTTAACTTAGTTTCTAAGTTAGAGTTGTCCTTCACTAAGCCTAGAACCTTAGGTTAGTTTCGATTAGGTGTAATTTAATTTTATATGGCCTATTCATCCCCCTCTAGTCGACATCGTGATCCTACAAGTGGTATCAGAGCTGGGTCTCTATTGATTGGGCTTTACCGCCTAGAGAGAAGTCGAACAAGGTGAACCATGTAGGGAAGGCTCCCATGTTTAATGGTACAAATTATTCTACTTGAAAAATTAAGATGTCTAGTCACGTCAAGTCCATGAGCTTCCATATTTGGAGTATTATTGATGTAGGATTTTCTATCACCGGAAGTCCCTTGACGAAGTTGACCATCGAATTCTCCAACTCAATGCCCAAGCCATGAATGCATTGTTCAACTCCTTGAGCCAAGAAGAGTTTGAGAGAGTTTGCAATCTTGAGACCACTTATGAGATTTGGAGCAAGTTGAGTGAAATTCATGAAGGCACAAGTGAGTACAAGGATGCCAAGCTTCATTTCCTAAAGATACAATATGAGACATTTTCTATGTTACCTAGTGAGAGTGTGAATGACATGCATGGGAGGCTCAATGTGATTGTCACTGATCTCATGGGGCTTGGGGTAACCTACTTCGACCTTAAGGTTGTTCAAAAGATGCTTAGGGCTCTACCGGACAAGTATGATACCCTAGTTACTTTGCTCATCAACTCCCACATGTCAAGGATGACACCCGCAAGTATCTTGTGGAAGATCAATAGAATGACATGTACAAGTCGAAGAAGAAAGAGATTGAGGAAGGCTCACCATCAAAAAAGACAAGTATTGCTCTCAAGGCCAAAGTTGAGAATAAGGGAAAGGTCATGGTAAATGAAGACAAAGATGACATGGAAGAAGAGATTGCACTTCTTGCTAGAAGATTCAATTATCTCTTGGGAAGGAGAAAGGGAAAGGGAAAGAACTGTAGCTCGCATAGAAGAAGAAGTAGAATACCCAACAAGAATCTTTCAAACTTGAGATGTTTCTAGGTGCCCTTCCAAGAAAGATGAAGGGGACAAGTCATCAAAGAAGAGCAAGAGTGGAAGCTACAAGCTCATGAAGAAGCTCAAGAAAGAAGGGAAGAAGATTGAGGCTTCCATAGGGCAATGGGACTCCAATGAAGAGAACTCTGGGTCGCAATCCAGATCTGACGCCGATGATAGTGATGATGATGGAAGTTTCAAGAAGAAGAACATGGCTGGAGTTGCTATCAAGAAGGCACAGTCACTCTTCTCTCCATTCTGCCTCATGACAAAGTGCTCCCTAAGGTAACATTAAGTAGTGATAGTGAAAGTGATGATGATTATGATGATGTTTCTTATTATGAGCTTGAGTGCATGTTTATAGTGAGAAGGAGATTGTCAAGTTCAAGGCTCTAAAGAAGGATAATACTTCTTTGGAGGTCTTGTATGAGGAGCTAAAGACTTCATATTAGAGACTCATCATCTCTCATGAGAAGCTCAAGGAAGCTCATGACACTCTCCTTTCAACTACTCAACATGGAGCGCAAGTTGATGTTGGTATATCTTATGATTTGCTTAATGGTGCTTCTTGTCATATTACTTATATTGCATCATCTAGCAAATCTACTTCTTGGAATGATCTTATGGATATGCCTAGCTTTAGCTCTTGTCTTCTATGTATGATTCCTCACTTGTTGTGGAGAACAATAAGCTAAGGAGCAAGTGGTCAAGCTCAACAAGAGCTCAGAGAGGTGCTTCAAGGGTAAGAACACTCTTGACAAGATCTTGAGTGAGCAATGGTGCATCCTTAACAAGGAGGGACTTGGATTCATTCAAAAGAAGGGTAAGAAACCTTCTTACCGTGCCACTCGGATTGTCAAGAGCAACGGTAAGTATTGCCACAAGTGCCGTGAGGTTTGGGCATATGGTGAATGATTGCCCCGGTGGTAAGCCTTCTAAGACTTGCATGTTTGATTCTCATTATATGCTTAGGAAGACTCATGATGGTACCATTTATGCTAGATATGTTGGTTCTCCTATACTAGGTGGTAGAAAGAATGCTATTTTGGGTGCTCGGGGCTTTGGTCCCTAACCACCATGGACCTAAAGAAGTTCAGGTACCTAAAAAAGCTTGATTTTCTTTTGTAGGTGAACAACCACACTGGTGGGAGCCAATGGGTACTTAATAGTAGATGCACTCAACATATGACCGGTGATACGAAGAAGTTCACCACACTTGAAGTAGGTGACAAAGAACAAGACAGAGTTACTTTTGGTGGTAATAGCAAAGGAAAAGTAATTGGGTTAGGTAAAATCGCTATTACCAATGATCTATCAATCATAAATGTCTCTTATTGGAGGCATGCCACGAGGACTTTCGACCGAGCTGCCGAAACCTACTTGCAGCTGCCTGGGCGAATCGCAGGTGGCAAAGGCCAAATGGGCGGAAAGAAGAACTCTCCAGGGTGAAGTGTTGGGCGAAGTCAAGTACCTTCGGCTTGGAGGCAATAATTAAGACTCGGTGGCAATAAAAGTAGGTATCAGAGCGAAGTAGTGGGTGTAGCCAACAACCTTCGCCCTAGGCCGGTGACTTTTGCCCTCAGGACATAAGCCAGAAAACAGGCCTTATGGCCCATGGAAAGGCCCAAGGCCATAATGTTTGTAATTACCCTCATAAATTTCATTATCATTAGGGTACCCACGTAAATTCCTCTATACTTAATAATCCTAGGGTGCATTGGTCTGTACTAAGCCTATATATAGCCCCCGCAGGGCATGTATGGGGGATCCCAAGAATTTTAAAAACAAATACTAATATACTGTTTTGCCTTTCACAAGAGTGTTCTTGCCTTTCAGCAGACATAGTTGTCCTTTGACAACATCTCTCTTGTTGAATATCTAAATTTCAATTTGCTTTCTGTTGCATAAATTTGTGATCTTGGTTTGTCATTCACTTTTAACACATAAAAGGTTATTATTTCTAGTCTTCATGACAAGTCTTGTGTTTTCAAAGGTTTTTGGTATGGAAATCTTTATTTGGTTGATTTCAACTGTAGTTAAGCAATTTTGGAAACTTGTTTAGTTGCAAAAACTTTTTTGAGTTGGCTTTGGTATAGGAGGCTAGCCAATGTTGGTATGCATCAATTGAGCAAACTTTCAAAATGTGATATAGTTGTGGGCTTGAAAGATGTGAAGTTTGAGAAGTATAACCTTTGTAGTGCATGTCAAGCCGGCAAGCAAGTCGCATGCTCTCATCCTTCCAAGAGTATCATGTCCATATCTAGACTATTGGAGCTCTTACATACGGATTTGTTTGGCCCAACAACCTTTAAGAGCATTGGAGGGAATAGGCATTCTTGATACACTTGGGTGTTTTTTTGGATATTAAGTCTATTGTTGCCTAGCTTTTCAAAAAGTTTGCAAAAAGGGCTCAAAATGAATTTAATTGCACTCTTGTTAAAATAAGAAGTGACAATGGTTCCGAGTTCAAAAATACTAATGTTGAGGACTATGTGATGATCTTAGTATTAAACATGAACTTTCCGCTACCTACTCACCTCAACAAAATGGTGTAGTGGAGAGGAAAAATCGCACATTGATTGAGATAGCAAGAACTATACTTGATGAATATGGTGTTTCCGATTCCTTTTTGGCGGAAGCCATAAACACCGCTTGCTATGCAACAAATCGGCTTTATTTGCATTGTCTTTTGAAAAAGACTTCCTATGAGCTAATTGTTGGGAGGAAGCCAAATGTTTGCTGTTTTCAAATCTTCAGTTGCAAATGTTATATTTACCGAAAGAGTGTTAGACTAACCAAATTTGGAAGTTGGTGTGATGAAGGGTTTCTTCTAGATTATGCCGCAAATAGCAAGGCATACCGTGTCTAAAACAAGAGAAAATTTATTGTGGAAGAAACTATCGATGTTCAATTTGATGAAACTTATGGCTCCCAAGAGTGGCACGAGAATTTGGATAATGTAAGTGATGAAGGCTTGATGAGAGCTATGAAGAACATGTCTATTGGTGACATTAAGCTTGTTGAGGTGTGAGAAAAACCATTCACCTCTCCTCAAGTTGATTTCTCTACTTCCGCTGCGCCAAGCCAAGCTCAAGTTGATGTGGGGGAGGATAAGGAATAAAATCCATCTATGCCACCAAGGATACATAATGCTCTTTCCAAGGATCACACAAATGACCAAGTTTGGGTGACATTGGTAAGGGTGTTCAAAGTTGTTGTTGTGTTGCTTCTATTTGTGAGCATTACTCGTTTTTTCTTGTCTTGAGCCAAAACATGTAGATGAAGCTTTTGGTGATTCGGATTGGCTAAATTCTATGCATTAAGAGCTTGTGTGGACTTTGGTTGAAAGACCTAGAAACCACAATGTCATAGGGACAATTTGGGTTTTCGGGAAAAAGTAAGATGATAACGGGTTGGTGGTAAGGAACAAGGCAAGATTGGTGGCTCAAGGTTTCACTCAAGTTAAAGGTTGGATTTTGGTGAAACCTTTGCCCCCGTGGCAAGGCTTCAAGCCATTCACACCCTACACGCATTTGCGTCATGCTTTGATATAAAATTTTTTCAAATGGATGTGAAAAATGCTTTTCTAAATGGAGAAATTAACGAACTTGTTTTTGTTGAGCAACCACCCGGTTTTGAAGATCCTAAAAATCCTAATCATGTTTATAAACTCTCAAAAGCTCTCTATGGCTTGAAACAAGCTTCTCGAGCTTGGTATGAAAGATTTAGAGATTTTCTTTTGTCGAAGAGTTTTAAAGTTGCAAAAATTGATACTACCCTTTTCACAAAAATCCTTGGTGATGATTTCTTTATATGTCAAATATATGTTAATGATATCATTTTCGGTTCTAGTAATGAGGATTTTTGCAAGGAATCTGGTGATATGATGTCTAGGGAATTTGAGATGTCCAGGATTCGAGAGTTGAGATTCTTTCTCGGACTTCAAACCAAGCAACTCAAGGATGGGACTTTCGTGAGCAAAACTAAGTATATCATGGACCTACTCAAAAGGTTTTGCTTGGAGGATGCAAAGTCCATCAAGACACATATGGTGACAAAATGGCCACCTCGACCTTGATGAAGGAGGTAAACTGTAGATTTAAAGCTTTATTGTTTAATGATTGGTAGCTTGTTTTATCTTACCGCATCTAGGCCGGATATCATATTTAGTGCTTGCATGTGTGCACGGTTTCAAGCCGCTCCCATAGAGTGTCATTTAGTGGCCGTAAAAAGCATTCTAAGATATTTAGAGCATTCCTCAACAATTGGCTTATGATACCTAAAAGGTGCTAAATTCAAGCTAGTTGGCTATTCCAATTTAGATTATGCCGCTTGCAAAGTGGGTAGATAGAGCACATCCACTAGTTGCCAAATGCTTGGTAGATCCCTTGTGTCATGGTCATCCAAGAAACAAAACTATGTAGCCCTCTATACCACTGAGGCAGAACATGTTTCAGCAAGTAGTTGTTGTGCCCAATTACTTTGGATGAAACAAACCACGTTGGATTATGGCATAACCTTCACCAAAACTACACTCCTATGTGACTATGATAGTGCTATAAAGATAGCGAACAACCTGGTACAACACTCAAGAACCAAGCATATTGATATTTGCCACCACTTCCTAAGAGACCATGTTGCTAAGAGTAACATAGTCATAAACCACATAAGAACCGAAGATCAACTGGCCGACATCTTTACCAAGCCTCTTGATGAAACCCTATTTTCCAAGTTGAGGAATGAATTAAATATCATAGAATTCACTAATGTTGCTTGAGGTCACGCATCATGGTTGCTTTTAGTACATATTGCCTATTTTGCTCTTTTGGCTCTTCTCTTTTGGATTCGTTGTATTTTCGCTCATCTTTGTGAAAATGGAGCTTGTCACACTACTCGTTGCGTGTGAATAGAAAGACTAAAGTGCTAGAAGAATTTTCTAAATGTCTAATTTGACCAAAAGTCAAAATCTTTGAGAAATCAACAGAACTTTGAAACTATCTCTTGGAAAATGTTTGAAAAGATTCCCTGAATGTTTTCCAAGCCTTATATTGCAAGAAAAATCAAGGCTAAATGAAAAATACCATTTTGGCCCTCTTTTGAAGTATCTAGATTCTTGATTTTGTCCAAAATGGGGCTTATCTCCAAAATGAGTTTGAGGAAGAATTATAGAAGGGTCCAAAAATAAAGTTGTTAGAATGGATAATTTCAAATGTTTTTGGTATTCAAATCTATTTCAAAAATCAAATCCTTCAAAAGTTATTTGAACTTCAAATTGGCCCAAAATCCTTTATAAACCATAAAATGTCACCTCATGTGACATCCCGGCCTAGGGTTTAATAGGATTAATAGAGCCTCCCAAGAAGAGCATGCCCACAATCCATTTTCTATTGATGATCTAGCTCAGTTTTATGAGGATGGTGGGAGGCACACTCATGGAAAAGTGGCAGGTTTGAGGACCCTCCCATGTGTGGGCCACTATTCTCCCTCGTTGTGGTAATAACGAGGACATTCGGGGAGTGGCTTCGCATGTGATTGATGCCATAATGCAAGACGGAGATTTGATGTGATCAACCTCATGACGCAAGAGATAGCAATCTGCAAAGGAACCTTCAGACATGGCATTTACTATGCACCATATATTATGAAGTTGATTCACTCGAAGGTTGGCAATTTGGGTGGCCGTTTGGTACAACATAAGCAATACAAGCCTTGACTCCAAATTGCAACTCCAAGGGGTGCTAGAGTGAGACCATCCACTTTTGTCCAAGGGGAAGGTTCTAGTGCGGCTCAACATGCTCCTCCTCATCCACCTCCTCATGGGTTTGAGTCCTACTTCCCACCTCCTTACGCTTATTTTGAAGTGCCTCCACAAGATTATTTCAACCCGGTGCTAGGGGCTATCAATACCCTCAATGACAATTTTGCAAGGTTGAGCACCGGGTACGAGGCAATGCATCAAGATGTTAAGGACCAGCGAACTGATGTTGGGCACTTAAACATGACGGTTGGAAGATTGATCACTCAAGTGGGCACTTTGGATAAAAGGGTGCAACTCTTGGAGAGCTCACAAGCTTTTGTCTTCCATCGTCGCCGGGACGCTCCTAATTCATCTTCCTCGCCTTGCCATCCCTCTCCTCCTTAAGAGTGATGTTTTTGATCCTTGATGCCAAAAGAGGGAGAAGAAGTGCTCCATGTCCTATCTTTTGTTTGTGAAGGGAGTAGTAGTAGTGATGTTAGTCCTCCTATTAATAGGCTAGGATGGTTGGGCTATATATGTATGGGCTTGGGGATATATATTATCTGTCTTGTGTGCTTTACTAGTTTATTTGAATTCTTGTGCTATTTGGATCCTTTGTGGTCAACGTGGTTGTAATAGGTTAGAATGGAACTCATTGTGAGCATTATGGATATTTTGTGGATCTTATGGCTATGCTTGTGGATTTGTGGCAAATGATGAATGCTTGTGACTTTCATGTAATATTTGTAACCATCTTATGACTATGGATGAATGTTGTGAGTTCATATTATGTCACGCCCGGAAATTTATCCCAAATTTCCAGACAATTTTGTGTATAAATCCCTGTCCAGGAATCAAACCAGGGTACACAAAATGACAAATCAATATACAGATCCAAACGTAAATAAAGCGTAAATACTTACAAAAGTGGCACTTAGTCCTCACACCGAAAAGAAAACAGCAGCGGAAAAAGGCGACGATCCTAGCGGGGCTTCAGCTCCACTCCACAGGCAAAACTCAACTGGGGTATAAGCCCTGGTCTTCTAACTTCGTCTTCAGCTCAGAAGCACTACACTTCTGAAAAGGGGAATGATAGCAAGACTGAGTACAACCACCGTACTCAACAAGCCACACCAACGATGCATTTGTGCAAGGGGAGACAAGGAGGTTTTTTGTGGCTATTTGCATAACAGCGGTTGTAAACATTTATTGTTGAAAATAGTAAAACAGTTGATTAATTGAAGCAGGATTAAATATCTCCACTGAACAACGCTACACCACATTGAACAGGCCCAACCATTCCACCTGAACTAAACCAGTTCATTAAGGAAATTTAATTAATAGAGTGGGACTAATCACAGTGAATCTGGTTGATCGCCCATAACCGTGGGCACGGCTGTTCGAATAGTTTTACTCTGGCCAGAGGTGCGCAACTGTACCCACAAGACACGATTCCACACATGTTGCCATGCCCCGAAATACCACCATGGTACTGCAAAGGGGGAAATCGTGACAAGACCCTTCGCATAACTCGCCCTAACCAAGCGCACCACACTTCAGGTTTCGCCCCCACCTTTAAAGCCAAGGTAGGAAGCCTCCTCTCGTGCCTTGGTGAATCCGGAAGCTGATCAATGGGTAACCCCCACCGACCCAACTCCATCACGCCCACCCTTGCCTGGATGCGTCAGCTAGGGAAAAGCTACACTACAAGTCCAACAGTTACCCATGTCTGCTTGTGGTAAGCACTGTTAGTCTTCCAGGGTTTCCCGAGAACCGGTCCTTAATTGCCATGGGTGCGACTAGCAAAACTATACACCCACAGCCCACCATTAAACCATATTTTAGTTGGTTAATTACGACCAATGAAACCTGGCCGACATGTCTCGAGCCCGCAGCTCGTCAAGATACTAGAAATAGATAATGTGATTATCCCATATTGTGAGCTAGTGGTGTTAAGCATGGCTAAGCGTAAAATAATTCTAGCTAGGTCAACATGAGACACTAGCTAGTCAAATTATCACCCAAGGTTGACAAAGAAAGGACATCAAGTAATTAAGGCACAAGCGAGCAGATAGGTAAACCCTATTCCCGTGTAATTAGCAAAACATGCAATTTATTTGTAAACGGTAAAACATTTTATAAATTGGGATCAAAATGCTCAAGGGGAATGTGTGACTTGCTTTGCTTCTTCGATTGATCTTCCGAACTCTTTTCCTTGCGAACGCGATCGTCCGAAACGGCGGAATCTACACATTGGCACACAAAACGAGGAAAAACACTAACAAAAACCAAATAAATAGTACATAAAAAGTAAGCAAACATGTAAAGCTCAATTTTAGATGAATTTTGCAAGTCGAATGGCTCAATTTGTAGTTCGAATGAATTAGTTATGAATTTTAGAAGTTTTGAGCCATTTAAATGAATTTCTGGAATTAAATACGATTTATTGCGCAATTAATAAATATTTTCTTGAAAGAAAAAGGGGCTGACCAGAGGGCCCCACGGGTCAACAGTCAAGGGGAGGGACGCCGGTCCATGGTGGACTCGGTCCACCGCAGCCGAGTGGGCGTTGTGGACCAAGTCCACGGGCATGGATGGGGGCGGCGCACCGAGGCGGCGGCGCGGGCGCGGAGGTCTCCGCTGGCGAGGAGGGGGGCGAGCGGTGGTGGCGCGCGTGCGGGTGGCGGCAGGCGGCGAGGCAGCACGGGCGGCGCCGTGGCGGCGGTGGGCGGCGCATCGCGGCGGTGGCGCACGCGGCCGGGGCGCGGGCGGCGCGGCGAGGGGCGGCGGTGGTGGCGCTGCGGCTGCGGCGCACGGGGCTGGGTGGCGCATCGCGGCGGTGGCGCACGCGGCCGGGGCGCGGGCGGCGCGGCGGGCAGAGGCAAGCGTGGCGGCGCACGTGGCTCGGTGGCGGCCGGGCGGCGGCAGCTGCGGAGCATGGCCGGCCGAGGCAGCAGTAAGCGGCGGCAAGTGGCGTGCGGCCGGTGGGCGGCGCGGGCAGCAGCGCGCGGCTGCGCGATGGCGGCGGTGGAGCATGGATCGGAGAAAGAGGGGGGTGGCGGCCGGGAGAGGCGGGAAGGTGGCGAGGCGGCGGGGAAAGCGGAGGAGGTTGGCGAGGTGGGAGGTGGAAACGGCGGCGGCGGCGGTTGCGGCCGGTGGTGGAGGGGACGGGCCCGACGGGTGGGCCCTACCTGTTGGCGGCCCGGGAGGAGGGGAGGGGAAACGGAGTTGCGGGGCAGGCGCAGAGCAGCCATGGTCCGGCTTGCGAAGGGGAGGGTAAAGGGGTGCGTCCCGGGAAGCGTGAGGGGATGGGGACAGGCCGTGGGCCGGCGGCCCGAGAAGAGAGGGAGGAGGGAGGGACCGGCCCGAGGGGGGAAAGGGGAAAGAGGGCCGCGGGGAGGAGAGGGAGACGTGGGCCGGAAACGGCCCAAGTGCAAAAGGGGGATTTTATTTGTTTTTTTCTATTTATTTAATTGATGAAATGAACTTTGTGCTGTTAAAATTAGGTCTTGAGCTCCAAAATTTCACAAAAAATTTCAGAGAGTATTTTACGGCACGGAGAATATTACCAAAATATTTCCGGCCATGATTTTTAAAGGAAAATTTTAATTTCCCTTATTATTTCACTTGATTAATTTGCTTTAACTTTTAATATAATTTTAAAAATGCATTATTTAAGTATTTTTAATCCCGATCGAAAATCGGGGCGTGGCATATTATATATTGCATATATGTTATGCATTTATGTTGAAAAGTGCAAATTATAGTGCAAACACCATATATGCCTCTTGTATGAACTTTGTGTTTCATATGCACGTGTTTAGGAGGAGCTTATACTATATGGCTATTTGATTCATATTCTTTATTTATTTGTGGTCTTTGTCATCAATTACAAAAAAGGGGAGATTGAAGCATTTAGGCCCCTGTTGTTAATTTTGGTAATAATGACAAACGCTAATTGTGGACTAACTATATATTTGAGTTATATATTTTCAGTTAGGACCACATGATGCTTATGCCATGGATGATCACCAAGGATTAAAATTGATGGCGTAAAGAAAAGGAATAAGGTGGCAAATCTAGTGCTTTATTTTTAATTGATCGAGGCTTTGGGCGATCAAGTTTTTGCTAGGTTTATTTCTAGCTTTGTTGTACTATAAAGAGGGGTAATGACCTAAGCAAAGAGATGATCAAAATGCCACATTAGGTCATATGCATTCACTTGGTTCGACTACCTTCATATTTTCTCCCTAATAGTGGCCGGTCTGACCCAATGCCATACGCCGGTCTGACTGGCGTGTCTGGATGGTCTAACCAGGCTAGGCCTAGTGTGACCGGGCGTCGACTGTACTGAAAGGTATGGTCTCGGTCTTGCAAGACCGAGGCGCCAGTGCTGCCGCCGGTCTGATCGAGGGTCACCGGCCGATCTGACCGTCATGCCTTGCTAGTGTGACCGCACGCTGCCCGATCTGACCGGGTGGCCGTTGTGTCCTCGTTATGGCCTCAGTTTGGAAAGACAGAGCGGATGGAGCCGATGCCGGTTTGACCGAGACTGGTCTGACCGGTTGGCCTATGCTGGTATGACCAGCGGGCTATTGCTAGTGCATTAAATGCACTGCAATGACTAGTTTTATAGCAGTTACATTTTTGGGCGGTCTGACCGGCCACCCCATGGCGGTCTAACCGATAGGCCACAGAGGTTGGGGATTTCAACCCCAATGGCTAGTTTTTGTTGGTGGAGGTATAAATACTCCCCTACCAGCAGTAAGGAGACTCTCTTGGCACTTGCTTCATTTGCATACACCCCTTGCATCTACTGTCACACTCCTTGGAGCCTTAGTTCATCCTTTGTGTGTTGGAGAGTGGATTGAGCCAAGAATCAAGTGCATTGTCAAATTTTAGAGCTAGTGTGGCACTTGATAACACTACACTGGCCAAGGTCACCTGTGACGGGCCCAAACCCTCACCTTTGACGACTTTGGGCAGGGTCAGTGATCAGTGGTCACTGGTGAGTCCAGTCACCTTTGACGGGTGGACGGCCGTCACAGGTGACATCCACCTCTGACGGGCAAGTTAATAGAAGGCTGTCAGAGGTGTTGGTCTCCGCTAGCCTAGGGTCAGTTGGGACCCGTCACAGGTGACTCACCTCTGATGACCCTTTAAATAAAGACCGTCAGAGGTGATGGTTTCCGTAGATAGAAGCTGTCACAGGTGATCTACCTCTGACGGCCCCGAAAGTAAAGGCCCGTCACAGGTAGGTCACCTCTGACGGGCCTTTATTTGTGAGTGCGTCACATGTGAGGTTACCTGTGACGGATTTTGGTTCCGACTTGTCAGTGATGAGTTAATTCCAGAAAAAAAATCCTAAATATTGGCTAGCCTCAGGATTTGCTAGCCATGCCCTCTGAAAAACAGAAACATCACATATATATTCTAGTCACCCCCCTAATATTACATCACAGATCCATCTCAAACATCACAGATCCCCAACATCACAGATATGATCCCCAACAACACAGATCCATCTCAAAAATTGACATCATTCACATATGCAGTTGAAATGCCACAATTTTGCTTCAAGCCACAATTTTGCACATATGAAAGTAAATTACATTGCACTCCATAATAAAAACAACTTTTTTTACATCACAATAAATTATCTAGCCAAGTTCATGAGTCTATTTGCCGTGAAAACGTCCTTTCTTGTTCATTATTTCTGCAAGAATGAAGGCGCACACTTCGCCTCTGATAGCGGGGGGGGGGGGGGGGGAGGGGGGAGGTTGATGGGTGAGATCTTGAAGCCAGCTCTACCTTTCTGTTTAATATATCAGAGGTTAGCACGTTTAGAATAGCAATGTTGGAATTGAAATGAGCTTATTCTCCATTAGTAACAACCTCAGGGTCGAAATCTTTCACCTCTCTTAGAAGTGTTGACATGTTGTGGCACACGTGGAAACCACATTGGTCTCTGATCTGTTGTGCGCATGCGAACTTGGTGTCATGATAGAGTTCGTCCTTGCCCTCCTTATGCCTACCACCCTTTTCCACATATGAGCCCCAAGCTTCATTTAAGACCTTGGTGATTTCAGTGAAATCATAATCTTTCGTCTTATTGGAGTTAAGGTAGTAAACCCTACTCCACTTTAGTACGAGGACTAAGATAATCCAATGTTGCCTGCGCGGTGGTTACGTAGCGTTAGTAATAAGAACCTTAACTTCAAAAACGATATGCACGAAGGGTATTATCCTCTTACTCCTGGTTGTGTGCGCACATGATGTACTCCTTGTCTTGGTGGGCCCATAAACACCGGTTGACATAGTCAACCACATCAGTGAAGCTCTGTCGTAAATTAACCTCGTTCACCATGGATGGATCAAGGAACCCAACCTGATTACCAAGGCGGCGACTCTCGATCCAACACAACCTTAAAACATTTATGTATTAGAACTAATTTAATTAGGAGATATAGTCCAATCATATCACAAGTATAGACGGTCTGTACTTACAAGGAGTAGCATTTTAGAAGTCCTATGTCCAACTTCCGGATCCTGAAAAGGTCAAAGAGGTCATCAAAGCCTATAGTTACATAGGCAGGCGACGATAGGAACGACTGGTGGCCGTGATGTCCAACTATGGATGACTCCCTCATTTTCTGCTTGGCATTGCTTAGCTCCATGTATTGCTTATGTAGCTCTCGGCAAGCAATACCCATCACGGCTAAAACATTGTCCTCCACCAATGGTATGCCTAGCTCAGATTGGGCCGGCGCCCTCACGACCTTCCCCGCTTTTCTCTCTGGCATCGATGTCGCAGCCTTGCCCCTTTTTGGCACCGGCGCCAACTCCCCGGCCTTCCCCTTGTCCCGTTCACGCTTCTGGCCCTTGACAACTGGTGGGGAGCTATCGGCCTTTCTTGTGGTCTTTATGCCAAGAAAGAGGTCCATATCAGCTCCATCAGGAGAATGAGGTATTGACAATGCCGGTCCACGGGGAGCCTCAATTGATAGCATAGATTTGGGAGGTGTAAGCTCCGTCGGTCGACTTGGACGAGGAGTCATCTTCACAACTATGTCTTCTTTGGGCCATTGTATGAACGTCTTGCACGCATCGCCCAAAGTCATGATTTCATCATTGGGGGCACGGGCAGCGGATAGTCTGACCAGGTGTCCTTTACTGTATCGATGGACACCTTGGCATACCCAGCTAGCAGGTCTGCGCCATGGACCTTATCCGTAACCCAGGGTGATAAAGCCATACCCTCAGCGACTTCGGGAGCGAAAGTTGGGTGGACCCTCGCCAGTAGGACACACTGTGCTATGCCCTGCACATGTAAAAGTTTGAGTTTAATATTGGAACGTGTAAAGGTTTTTGATTAGATATGGATCGGATAACATCAATTACCTCTATGTGGTCCACTGCAGCTAGTGGTGCGACCGGGAGACCAGGGGCCGGCACCTCTGCGGATGCACAACTACTCCTACGCTGTGACGGACTCGCGTCGTGTTGTGCACGAGGAGTTGGATGCACAGCATGTGTTGTGCCTTGGGGTATATTCATGTCGGCGAGGACCTTGTTAACCCTTTCTTCCACCCTAGCGTCCATGCTAGCCTCTAGTTCTTGAATGACCTCCATCTTAAGCTCGGCCTTCAAACGAGCGTCCCTCTCTTCCTTGGAGACTTTCCGTTTCCTGTATTGGGAGCTATACTGCGGCAGTCCATGCTTCCAGGGCACATCGCTGCCAATTCCTCGACTCTGGCCCGGATGTTCTTTGGTTCCGAGCGCCTTTGTGAGGATGTCATCTTCGCGCCTCTTCGGCACGGACTCCACCTCGCTTTGTGAAGCTTGTTCAGCAACCAACCCCAACTATAAAAAACAAGAGTCGTTTATATAAACTTCTACTTCATACGAACGGTAATTAGTAAGGTCAAGTAGTGAACTCACCAGTTCCTGATAGATGACGGCATCACTTTTGCTCTCAAATGTGACAGAGCTGTCCGGGTTGACCTTACCCCTTGCACGCGCCCAGTTGCGAGCTGTATGTTCAGGGATGTCCGAAAACGGGGCAGGGACATTCGCTGCTGCAGCGGCTGCATCCTCTTGGGCCCATATTGCCTCTTTCCCGATGTACCCTGCGGTGCCCAGCCGATGCGGGTGCTTATTCCGCTATTGCAGTAGGCGATGTGCCTCGCTTGATTCCCTAAACTCTTGGGTGTTCTTCAGAGAGCAGAATTCCTCCCACACCGCTTCGGTTATTTGAGGGTATTTATCGAACGGCGTATGATTGCTGGGTGGGTTGACAAACTCGGTGAAGAGCTTCGACTTCCAATTCTTCCAAGCTTTGCCCATCTTATGGAATGTCTTCCGCTTGAGCCTATCCTTTGCTTCTGCCGGAAATGTGAACCATTTCTCCATCGCCGCCCAAGCTCGCTCCTTCTCGGCTTCTGTGACCTTGCCGATATCTTTATGGAGGATCCCGAAATTCTCACGTGCCGCCAGCCCGCAGCAGTTAGACCATCTTCCAATGACAGTCCTCGGCGCCGTGGGCCTACCACTAGCGTCAACCTCTCTTATAACTTGCACTGTGGTCGGCCATATATTTTGTGTCCGGGGGTTTCTACTCGACCTACTCGCACTTGTCCCGCCTGACATTGACGCATGTTCTTGCTAGGGCGATTCTGCAGCACACACAGAAGGCAACATATGCTAAGGGGTTCTAGCTAAAATTCACCGGTTCATGTAGTGAAAATTTATCCTATAAATTACCATGACTTGCGGGTTGTTGGACCACCGTTGTCGAGGGATGACCTTCGGCAACTGTCTCCGTGGCTGGGTTTGCTTCTTCATGTATCCTCACAGGTGTCGGGGAAGATGGGTTTGCGCCGGGCGTTGTCATGGTCTAATTTTTCCGAAAAAGCTTATAAATTTTCTATCATTATACTAATTAGCACTACATACATGTAATATGGGGTATACTATGAAAGATATGGCCTCAGTTTTGCTCAAAAATTATGCATCAATTACTATCATTTGCATGAATGGAAAAAAAGAGGAAATCAGCTACTAGGAGGAAAAAGCAACCCAAAGTCAGCATAAAAAAAGAACAAGTCTAGATAATCTGTTCTTACGCATAAAAAAAAGAACAAGTCTAGATAATCTGTTCTTATGCACAAAAATAAGAACAAGTCTAGATAACCTGTTCTTATGCACAAAAAAAAGAACAAGTGTAGATAATCTGTTCTTATGCAAAAAAAAAGATCAAGTCTAGATAATCTGTTCTTATGCAAAAAAAAAAGAACAAGTGTAGATAATCTGTTCTTATGCGCAAAAAAAAAGAACAAGTGTACATACAAGTAGCAGCATCAATTCATCAAAAAAGAACAAGTGCACATAAAAAAAATGAACAAGTCTAGACAGAATGTTACGGAGCATTCATCACTGGCCATTTAGCAATAATCCATCATTGAACAAGGGGCACAGGGGCAGCAGGGGCATATATCTCACATCTCCAACGTATACATATATCCAAAATTCATCCTAAAATCATCTAAACATAGAAAAAAAAGGAGGAAGGGGGCAGCAGGGGCATATATCTCACATCTCTAACATATACATATATCCAAAATTCCTTCTAAAATCATCTAAACATAGAAAAAAAGGAGGAAGGGGGTAGCAGGGGCATATATCTCACATCTCCAACACATACATATATCCAAAATTCATCCTAAAATCATATATCCAAAATTCATCCTAAAATCATATATCCAAAATCATCTAATGTCACATCTATTTCACATCTATATATCATCCTAAATTCATCCTAAATTCATCTTAATTTCTCTAATAGCAAAATTCATCCTAAATTCCTCCTAAAATCATCTAAACATAGAAAAATGAGGAAGGGGGCAGCAGGGGCATATATTTCACATCTCCAACATATACATATATCCAAAATTCATCCTAAAATCAACTAATACCAAAATTCATCCTAAAATCATATATCCAAAATTCATCCTAAAATCATATATCCAAAATCATCTAATTTCACATCTATTTCACATCTATATATCATCCTAAATTCATCCTAAAATCATCTTAATTTCTCTAATAGCAAAATTCATCCTAAATTCCTCCCAAAATCATCTAAACATAGAAAAAAATGAGGAAGGGGGCAGCAGGGGCATATATTTCACATCTCCAACATATACATATATCCAAAATTCATCCTAAAATCATCTACTACCAAAAGAATCCGAAAATCATATATCTAAAATTCATCCTAAAATCATCTAATTTAGGGTTTAGGTGGCGTACTTGGAGAAGGGGGCGAGGAGGTAGGGGGTGGCGGCACAGGTCGTCGGTGCGGGCGGCGTAGGTCGTCGGTGCGGGCGGCGCAGGACGTTGGTGCAGGCGGCGCAGGTCGTCGGTGAGGGCGGCGATGGTGTAGAGGAGGGCGGCGACGGTGGAGAGGGCGGCGACGGTGGAGAGGGCGGAGAGGGTTAGGCGGCGAGGGCGACCGGCGATGGTGGAGAGGAGGGCGGCGAGGGCGAGTGGCGACGGTGGAGAGGAGGGCGAGCGGCAGTTGTTTTGGATCTGAGTAACTTAAGTGATCGGATCTGGATACAGTCGTTCGGACAAGCATGAATTCTTCTGACCTCCAGGCCCAACGGATATAATACTTGCTACGCTTCATATGTCGTTTGCGGTAAATTGTTTCCCTCTAGCAATAGGTCCTTTAACAGCTCAAGAAGTACTGTAAAACTCTTGTCCGACCAGCCATTACTAGGTATTGGTCATACCTTTGACGGGCCTCAACTGAGTTGCCCGTCACAGGTAGATCGATACCTGTGACGGGCCGGGAGAAAAACCCGTCACAGGTGACGCCAATCACCTGTGACGGGTTGTAGTGAAAGGACCCGTCACAGGTGAGGTCATACCAATGACGGGTTGGATGTAAAACCCGTCACTAACTCACCTGTGACGGCTTAGTCTTGCGGCCCGTCACAGGTGAGGTGATACCTGTGACGGGCCGCGGCCAGATGCCTCACCGATGACGGCATCCCGTATGACCCGTCAAAGGTGACGGTCATCAATGACCACTTGCTTTGCCCGTCACTGGTATCTCGTCAGAGGTGTGAGGATCTGGCATAGTGTAATCTCCGATCTGGGTCATCGCTTATTTCTCTTGGAGGATGCTGCCTCCTAGATAGCTTGTGGAGGTGCTTGCTCGGTGACCTCTCAAAGGATATTGTGGAGAGGGCTCGGTGCCAGTTATGAGTGGTTTGGAGTTCACCACATTTGGAGTGAAGGAAGAACTACCATAGAGATCGAGGCTTGGGTAGTCCACTTCGTGGGCCGGCTCCCACCTTGCCCACCCTTGACGAAGGGGGCCTGTGGTGGCTTCGTGGTTTTGAGTGGTGAAGTTTGGCTCGCCTCAATGGGGATTAGGAAACCGGCGAGTTTGCGAACCTCAGGTGAAAAATTCCTTGTCTCTTGTCTCATTTACTTATTTAATTTACTTTTGTTCCATTTACATTCATAGAGACATACTTGAGCTCTTATCACCCTAGGAATGCAAAACTTAACTTAGTTTCATAGTTATAGTTATCCCTCACCAAGCCTAGAACCTTAGGTTAGCTTTGATTAGTTGTAATTTAATTTTATATCGACTATTCACCGCCCCTATAGTCAACATTGTGATCCTACAGAGTGGTCTCTTGGTAGTGCCTTGGTTCCTAGAATCAAGTCCTAGTCTTGTAAGCATGTATTTGTTAAGTGCAAACTAAACATTATAAATATAGAAGTACGTGTGAACCTTAGCTCTCTTTAGTCTTCTTCCAGTGCCTACTATGTTGTTATTAGAGATGAATCTCCTATGTATCACACTACCCAAATATTATCATTATCTTTAACCCCTGTTTAGGCTATGGTATATGAATTATAGCATGATTACGAATATATGAACTCTCTCTTTACACCACCGTCTTCCCTGCGGAAAAACAAATACGATACCCTTGGAATACTAATGGGTGAAATGCTATACACTTAGTTAGCTTCTTGTTAATGTCATAGATAAATACGCAAGCACACGGATACCGATGTAGCACTTCATCTTATAGTATTCCAAGAGTATCGAATCACAACAACCTGTGTATATAATCAGATAATAGGATTCAACCAATGACAAGAACTAATGGTAGACTTAGTTAGAGACGATTCCTATGAGATAATTATATTAAGTTAAGTTAAGGTAAAACTCTATCAATTGCTTCGGGCACCGGCTCCCCCCAAGTCTATCAAAAGAGTCCAGCCTTCAGCTCTATAATGTACCCGAATGTGGAGTATTATAAAGGATGGACAGGGCTATCACCACCTGCAGCCTACCTGTACAACCCGTGGAGCATACAATAAACGAAGGTAACCTCTAACCTAGACATCACGTCTATGTTATTAATTACTAGTCTAGCCTCGCGTAGGAATATCCTTCTTCACCGAGAGTCCTAGTACTAGAGCACTTAATATAAATACTAAGCGACGAACCCGCAACGATGAAAATATATCTTACTTAAACTAGAAATTAAATTCGAAAAGGAAATGTTGAACACTTACTTTATTAAAGAAGCATCCGTTGAGGTACAACAGAGGAGAGAGAGCGCCAACAACCCCGACACTCCATTGGAGCATTCCCTCACTCTCGACCTGTTTTCTAATAGGGATAGATTTTGTTCTTACCCCTACTTTAGTGTCTAATATTGATTTTACCTCTACTTTTTATGGTTTTCGTTTTTACCCCTGTTTTTTGAAACGAATGGAGCATTTACCCCTACTTTGGATGGAAGTTAGTGGAGCCGGAGCTATTGCATTAAGAAATAGCAAAGAAATGGAAATAATGATTTTACAGAATATGAGTTGACCTTTCTAGCCCTGGTTATTTTGCAAATGTCAGGATGTCCTTTCTTCTACCACTGTCTCCTCTCCTAATCCCTAATTCCCCATCGCAGACCCTAGAATTTTGTTGATATTCTATTCAAATTGTTATATTAGTCCAAGTTTATCAAAAATCATTCTATTTTCGAAATCACGTTCGAAAAATGGGGTAAAAACACAATTAATGAGGGCCAACATGCAACATCAGGTAAGGGTATAAATGTCATTTTGCCGATAACTTAACACCGTTAACATCATATCCAAAATTGGGGTAAAATGTGGATTTGTTTAAAAAAAATAGGGAAAAAAGAAAACTCTAAAAAGTAGGGGTAAAATCTGTATTGGACATCAAAGTAGGGGTAAGAATGAAATTTTCCCTTTCTAATACAATACGAGAGAGTTTCCTAAGTATGAAAATGAGTTATACTCCACTTTTTTGTGTGTTGTGAGATCGAGATGAGCACCTCCTTTCATTCTAGCCCAATGATGGTTGTAGGTTGGTAATTAAGGTGGTTAACACCCCTAACCGTCATTAGTAACCAACGAGGGAGATGAGGACATCATTGGCTCAGATAAAACCATGCTTATGCTACACATTAACAAGCTAAATATGCATATTTTTGTATTAGGTTTACTAATTATATGTTTGAACAAATGTTACTGCACCATGACTTTTGTATCTTTTCGTTTGCAGAAATACTTGCATGCGTGAAGGAAAATAGAGCGGGTTCGTGAAGTGCTTGGATGATCAAAGAAGCTGATTGGGAACCAAACCAAGAGCTTTCCCAAGTCTCAACTACATCACTACGTCACTTTTGGTCCATAGAAGGCAAGAGATGAAGTTTTACACATTTTGGATTCAGATTCAGACCTCCTAACAGTATCAACTTCAAAGGGACCTAGCCGCTGATCCAGACGGAATCTCGTGTTCTATGAGTACCTGCTGGAAATCTTATGGAGTCTAATTTCATATGGTTCTGGTCCTACGTCAAAGTTCCTCATAATCTGATGGGAATCTTCAAAACAAATCACATAACTCATCTAGTCTGAGTCTGATTTCAGCCTTAGGCCATTTAATTGTGCCGTAGGCTAAGCCCAAGAGGGTGTGCACCCTAGGGTAACCCTAGGATGATCTTCGAACCTATTTATTCAGTAGCCACCGTCAAATTAGGGTTGGGTTTTGCTTAGGTTATTCTGGCATTGCAGTTTTATCGCTAGTTCGGTTTTGGAACCCCAATTTGTGAGATTTATCATATATTTGCAATATATTAAGATTGCTTCTTCTACTGTCTTTCTTGTGTCCTTGATTCACTCGCAAGTGATAACCTTATCAGTGTGGTCAGCCGTGTTTCGGCTCGGGTGACAACCTACGGAGGGGTGGGTGTAGTGATTGCGAGGGATTCGGTCATCCTGATCGGAGCCTTTGGATCATCAACATCGAGTCTCCACAATCGACTTATCCAGAACCCTACGGAAGATTGGGACCATAGTTTCTCATCAAGTGATAACGGAGCGCTCGATTGACTGTTAGGTAATTTTCTACCTATAACTAGAAAATTGCCACACAAAAAGATTATCCTTTACCTAGACAATTTGAGCCATTGTATTTTTTTGTTAGATTTGGCTTCATTGAGTTGTGTGTTTCATTGTCGTGTAAATATTGTTGGTCTTAGCGTCTAGTCGTTTAGAGTTTCTAGTTCTTATCACGTCTAGTATCACCGTCATTGGCACCGCCTTGTCTTGTTGTGGTTAGGTCATACAAAAATGAAATTTCACCGCTAGGGTTCTCTTTTTTGTAGTTATTGTAAGTTTTTATTGGATGATTTTTGAGTTGTATCAAGTTTAGGGTTTCTGTTCCGTGGTTGTGTCGTGTTTATGTTGCACAAGATGGAGTGTTCACGAAAAATCCGCACGTCGGTCGATGGTATCAAATCTGTGTTGACGCGAACTATGTCGACAAACACGAAGGCCTAGGAGATTTTCTTAGCTCCACGTCCTAAAAGTTGGATTCAAATGCCGACGTGCTAGACAATTTAATCCTACATCTGACAAGAGAGATAAATTGATGATCGCATAGCCGATCGGCCAATAAGCCGATGTAGCGCTACTAGCCGATATTGATGGGATTTCGAACAATCGGCTATATGTCCGATGTAGATTATGAAACTTAGATAAATAGTGAGATAAAGTCAACAAGACAAGCAGTGAGAACTTGTAATAATACAATAATATAATCCAATAGAAACCAATCGACCAATAATGGTGTGATAGAATAAATGTTGATCCGATGGTTAAAGCATACATCGGCTGGAAATTCGATGTCATTAAATCCAAATAATTAAATAATCAATGAAATGTTTGCTGCAATCAGTTAAAACTAACTTGGATATAATCCTTATAATCCGATCCAACACTTAAGCAAACAATTCATCGACTGAAACCTAGATGAAACATTGCTAGGAATATAATTCCCAACAATGGCGCCCGAAACATTAGTCGATATTTCTTTCGATTACAGATATAAATCCGCAAGCGCATGGATATACCGCTGTAGCATTTCACCTAGGAATATTCCAAGGTGTTGTATTTATTTAATACCAAGGGAATATATCGTCAAGAAACTACAATGTTACTAATTCATATCATACTTATGTAAATTGAATTCTATGCAGGGGTTAATCAATCATAAGGTAAAGGGTAGGTTGACACACAGAAGGAACATTATAAGAAAACTCTCTCTAAATAATAAATCTAGGTTAAGTGGAGAAGAATAAAGAAAAGCATCATTTCTCGACTTCTAGTATATAGTCATTTTAGTACACATGCTAATGTACAACTATATGGATATAACCCCCTAACTATGCCCTCTTGGTATATCGAGAAACCAACCCTTATTACCAAGTTCCTTACAATAATCCATCATGGCCATCCAACAGATTATCGATACGGAGGTGTACCCACACCAGGAGCCTTTCTTAGCCCTATGTATGCACCTGGAGGAATACCCGTACTAGGCTCTCACCCCCAGCGGCCTACCTCTACAGTTCCGTGGCATATAACACCATTTAATGATATTCAATCATCTAAGCACCGTGCTTTCATTACTAAATATTACTCAAACATCTCTGCAGATGATATAGAGCAATCATACGAATGAACACTAAGCCAATACCACTGCATATCTCCAGTAAGCTAGCGATATAATTAATACAGAATGAGTCTAGACAAAAGTTGGTACTCAAATAATTGTGTGAAGAAAGTAAAAGACCAAAACTAGATAAAGAAGAATATTTCATTATAGAATAAAGTCTTACAAGAGGAATATAATCTACTAGAACTATACCCGCACTACTACAAAAACCCTCATAGGGGCCGGTTTATAGGTGCCGGATTATTTAAACCTGGCACCTATTATTGTTTTCCCACCTCTCGCACAAAAAAAAATAAAGAACCGACACCTTTGAAGCACTATAGGTGCCGGTTTTAAAGAAAAACCGACACCGATGTTATTGATACCGGTTTTTTTAAAAAAACCGGCACCTATAATATACAATAGGTGCTGGTTTTTTAAATAACCGGCACCTATAATATATTATAGGTGCCGGTTTCATTTTAAAACCGGCACCTAAGAGACGAGCTGAGCCGGAAGAGGATGAGCCGAGCCGGTGGGGCCCACCACTAGGAGATAAGGCTGTTTGGCACGAGGAGATAAGGTCGAATCTCTGGCTCTCGCTCTTCCCTTGCTTTTTCCTCTCTCTGTCGGTCTCTCTCACGCTCTCGCTCTCCCCTCCCTCCCTCTCTCGGTGATGGCGGCCCGGTGGTAGCCCGGCGGAGCGGCGGTCGGGCTGTCCGGCGGAGCACAAGTGGCCCGGCGGAGCGCAAGCGAACGGGCGGCAGCGGCTCGGCGGAGGGGCGGTGACCCGGCGGAGCGGCGGCCCGGCGGCAGCCCAGCGGCGGCGGCCGAGCGACCGCGGCTCGGTGGAGTCCCGGCGGAGCGGCGGCCGGACTGCCCGGTGCAGCGCAGGCGGCCCGGCGGCAGCGGCTTGGCGGAGTCCCGGCGGTCCGGCGGAGCGGCGGCCGGGCGGCGGCAGCGGCCGGTGGCGGGCACCCCACGGGCGGCGGTGAGTTCGACTCAATTCGAGCCGGCTCTTTTTTTTTGGCTCGAACAAAACTAAAGGTGCCGGTTCTATTTTTGACATAGGTGTCGGTTACATGTATTGGTGTTGATCAATAGGTGCCGGTTGGAAAACCGGCACCTATAGCTGGTTCCCAAACGACACCAACGATAGTTTCTGTACTAGTGCCGGATTCTCCCGAAAGACATGAAGAACTCTAGAGCTATTCTATTGCTAACTCCACTAGCACTAGAACAAACTAAATGAACTATGGAGAGCTTCTTTTCTTTTCCTTCTTGGTGTGTGTTGAAATGAAGGGGGTGGAGCCCTTTTATAGCTTGCGGAAGTCGGTTGGAGCTTGGGAACCGGCCACAACAGCCTTAGGAAGGTCGGTAGTAAGTGCCAAAGGCAGTTGTGGCTAGGTTGGGCCAAATTTGGGTCGGCCGACCCCTGGACGGCTCCTCTGGCCCAAGGCCTTCTCCAGGATGCTTCTTGATGGGTCCTTGGTCCAGTGGCATGGTGGTTGGGCCTATTTGCAGATGTTTCATTGGGTTTGTGGGCCCTTCCATCTGTGTGAATGCCATGTGTCAACCTCTAATTAGTTGAACGTATATTTTCCACCATTTCTCCTTCATTTATAAGGTAATCTCTTGTATTCAAATATTTTGCCAACTACATGTGGAACTAGATTATTTCTAAACTAATATGCATGAAAGCATTACTAGTTCTCTATTATTTTTGGAAGTATTGACGGTTGAAATTGGTCTATAATAACCATCAACAAACCCCCCGATCTTAAATCTTTGCTCGTCCCGAGTGAAGGACATGCAAAGATAAAACTTTGTTGTTAATCAAGAGTTGCTGCAATGTTGTATATCTCAAATGTACAAAGTGCAAAGTATGAGTACTCTCTCTTGAATTAAGTAAGTTGGCACAAAGGCTTACCCATACGCCCAATTCCTATGGGGCGCCATGCTTCTCCTTGTCTTGGGCTGTTGCGAGATAGAACGGTTAGTAGAGCACTACTCGCTCATTCCTTGTTAAACTTTCATTCTGGATGTTTTCAAATGATTTTCCAAATAAAAGTCAACTTCCTCAAGTGATTCCCTCATTCACTTATTTGTATCCCTCACCAAGATATTGCCTTTTTGTCCCTATTCTACAAGTCATATATGTAGAGCTTGGATGGAATCAAATGAGGCATACTTGCCTTCACATTTATTACTAAGTCAAAAAAATGGACCAAAGAAGATAGCAAAACATACTTCTGATCAAGAATGTGCATGTGTGTGATATGGTAGTGGATATAGAATAAAATTACTCCATTGGATACCTCTTCCTTTTTTTTCGAAATTTGAGAGAGTGCATGGCTAGCTTTTTTTTCATCATGCCTCATTACTTTGTATGAGCAAGATTTTATTTTCTCTTTTTGCATAGCCGTACCTCTCTTTACTTTGAATTGTACTTTTGGAAAAAGAGGTGTAATGTCACGCTCGGAAATTCACAAGTAATTTCCGAACTAATTTGTGCATTAAATCCTCGTCCATGAATCAGCCGAGGTACACAAATCGACAATGTAATATACAAATCCATCATCATAATAACGTTAAATACTTACAGAAAAGAAAATAGCAGTGGAAAAATGATCTAGCGATAGCTTCAGCTCCACTCCCACAGGCAGCTCAGCTGGGGTATAAGCCAAACGTCTTCTCCTTCGGAACTTTCTTCAACTGAGGTTGATTGATTATTGCAAGGGTGAGTACATGAAATACTTAGCAAGCCACACAACAAATATGCAAGTGCACAAGGATACCAGAGGATGGCAATAATAGGTTCATTTGCAAAAGCAGCATTTGGCAAACATTTAAGAGTAGTAAAATAGTAGAGTAATTAATTAGCAAAATTAATCAATCACTGAACAAAACACCAATGCTGCACAGGCCCAAGCATCTCTGAATTATGAGACTTAAACAACCTCATTCCGACTTCATAAGAATTAATTGTGAATTTTACCATATTTAATCCAATTAAACCTATTAAAGAAAAGTCTATTCCAAATTAATTAAACAATTTACAAATAATTTATAACTGAGAGAAAAGATTAAAAAATATCCTCCGGAAAAAAATTGGATCAAATTTGGTAGATGACATATAACAAAAAAGAATAATATATCATTTAAAAGAGAGAAATATTTGTATTGATTTTGGATGGTGGAGATCGGTTGACCGGATTTTGACCTGGAGCCGACGACTTAAATTGAACCTTGATGGATGCCACATGGGATGCCATGCAAACAACCACATGAGCGAGGAGGGTGAGGTGGCACTAAGGAGGCGGTGACGTGGTGACAACGTAGGATCTACGCAAGCGACACAAGGAATCGAGAGTAGATGATGAACCATGGCATGGTTGCGCAAACGAAGGGCACCGGGAGGAAGTGCACGACGAGAGGAGCTCACCGATGGGCGGCGCGACGATGGACGACGACGGAAGATGATCGGCGGTGAGGTAGAGGCGTCAACGAGGTCGGGTCCAACGCGACGACGGTGTTCCGGTGATCTTCGGTGGCAACGAACGAGTGGACGAGCTTCACCTTGCTTCTGCGAATCCAACGGAGGTGATGGGGAAGCTTGGTGACAACGGGTGGAGTGGTAGGGCTTCACAGGAGAGAAAAAAAGACAGCGAACTCGGCCTTCATGGTGATGGGGTCTTCCGGCGGTTTTCGGTGGACGAGAAAAGGTGGCTGGGCTAGAGCTTGGCCTTGCGAAGCCGGAGGAGGTGGTGGCACAGGGCGGTGTCAGCCGAGGCGGCGAAAAAAGGTGGCTGGTGCGGCGGCCGGTGGCGGAGAGAGAAGAGACGCACGGCGGTGGCACTGCGAGCGATAGCGGAGAAAGGGAGAGGTGGTGGCTGAAAGAGGAGAGGGAGAGGGCTCTATTTATAGGCATGGGAGGACGGGATCGAGCCCACATCGACGGGAAAAACTTCGGGAAAGTTTAGGTTTTTGCCGGAAAAAGGAAATATTTAATCCATGAAATTGGAAAGGGTTTGATTCGGTATTTTTGGGATTTCTTGGGGGAAAGGGTGAGGAGATCGAGGGGAATCCGTTACCGCAACTAATTTTGGACGAGGAGCAACGGGGAGGCTGGATTTTAGAAGGGGATCGGCACCGGGTCGGTAGTGTCGGGTTCGGCCGGCTGTCTGGAGGTTGAAGAAGCACTGTAGTGCGAGGGAGGTAAAGTAGACTTCGCGCACGAGCTGGGCCGAGAGAAAGAAAGAAGAGAGAGAAAAAGAGGGAGGCAAAATAGACTTGGCCGAAAGAGAAGGAAGGGAGGGGCGGCGGGCTGAGAGGAGAATAGGCCCAGAGAGAGGACTTTTCCTATTTCGGTCCAAAAGGAAAAGGTGATTTTTAATTACTTTTCTAATTAAATTAATCACTGAAATGTTCTTTGAATTTTCAAAAATACTTCCTATGCTCAAATAATTTCAAGAAAATTACTGAGAATACTTGGGCACTCAAAGTATTTATCAAATTTATAACTAGACCATTTAATGATTAATTTATTATTTAAATAATTACTGAAATATTCTTTGTATGTTTAAAATTAATAATTGAGCTCTGAAAAATCCGAGAAAATTCCAGATAGTATAATTAACCATGGATAATTTAATAAAAAATAAATCTAGCCATATTTTTTTATGAAATTTTATTTCCCACATTTAACGTCACTTGTAAATTAATTAACATTTAATATAAATTCTAGGAATAATTTATTAAATAATTTATAAATCCCTGAAATGAAAATTAGGGTGTGACATGTAAATAATATGGAGTATTTATTTTGTAGATGAAGTGGATGAAATGGATAAAGTGGATGCTAGCTTCCAGTGTAGAAGTTTTGCGTATGTGCGTGTATGTGGTGGATGTGTGATCTTGATCATAATGTATGAGAAGCATCTCAAAAAGGTCACAAGAATTTTGAAAAAGTTCAATGGAATTACAAGCAACCATAATATAAGGTTTTTGCAATGTAAATGAATAAATGGCTTTGGTAGGAATTTATATCAGATGAGGAACTTGCTAAGTTTATTATTTTGAAAAATAAAACTCCGGGATTCCAGTAAAACTTAGAACAATATCATTATAACTCTAATTTACCATATCATATCTCACAACAACTTAGACTTAGATCATGCAATGTGCTACCCACAAGTTTCAGGTTCCCGGATAATTGTTGGCCTTCCGACTTAAAACTTGTGATGGTACTTAACTACGAACCAATACATAAGAGATATGAAATAGAACAACTGTTCATCATATCAACATAGAGAACTATGCAGTCTTACCTAGCATAGGAAAATCTATCCTATATTTTTATTCTTTTTACTTTTGCAAATTTTTATTTTGTTTTCAAGTTTATAAATGCAATAGGGAAAATGCAATAAAAAACGGAAATGATACATGTCACCTTAGTGGAGGGGGAGGCATCTCCCCCCAAGCTGGCTACTTACTCATGGTCCATGTTTATTCCCGGGTGGCGAAAGTAGGCCTGCCAGTCACCCTGTTGCTGCTGCATCATGTTGTTGAAGTTGGAGAGGTGTGCATCAACATTATGCTGCCACTTATGTGTCTCCATGACATGTCCCTCGAGCGTATGCTGGATATCTCCAGTCTGTAGCTCAAGAGCGCCTATCCTCCGAGTGAGTTCACCCAAGTCCCCTCGAGAGGAGACAGAGCAACACAATATGGTGAATGGAGGCAGGCTACTCGAGCTGAAGGAGCGCGAGTCTGGTCCCCAATGCACCTCTTGAGGCATGCGCCACCGGCTGTCACTGGCGCTTTGCCAATATGAACCTCCGGTCTCCTGTTCAGGAACTTGAGTCCAACCGGGGTATCCTTAGTCGGAACCCAATCGGCCTGATACATATGCACTAGCGGTGAAGAGGATGACACCTCTTGAAGTGCCTCCCTTGCCATGCTTCGTGTCACCCTGCATGGAACATTATGCGCACAAGATTCCTCTATTGACTAGAGAGGAATGGTTAGCACTCAGCAATTATACAAATAAAACCTCGGGTTAGGTAACAGGATTTCATTTGTATAGCTGAGGAACAAAAACACAAGTGAATAATCCGAGCCATGTTTGAGTGTGTGGCCTTGTAGCAAATATGCATCATTAACATATGAAGGGGTGTGAAAAATGTAGGAAATCTGAGCATCTGACACTACCCTGACTTCATAGGCTATATGAGAAATTAATCAAGTACACTCAATTGGTCCGGTTAACTTGAAATTTTCTAACCATTGATGAATCATGCATTGTACAGGTGAAACTTTATTTTTCTTTACCATGGCATAGAAGAGAATTAATTCATCTTCACGAACAGTCCTAACATTAGCTCTAGGAAAAAGAGTTAAACCATGTCATTTATGCATTGGCCTCAAAGTAGGATTATGGATGTCATTAGTTCTAGGCTTCCTACAAAACGGTTCACCTGAGATACTTTGCCAACACTTATGCTTGTCAAAGTTAGGAGTTGCCTTTCTAAATTTTATTTTGCATGTTTTGTCAAAGCCTAGGAGTAGACATAATTCCTTCCAAGAAAGGTAGTACTCCTTATGGAAAAACCGAAAAGAAATATCATCATTTCCTTCTAGTAGGGTGCATAAAAATTGAATAGTAAGCAAGCGAGAACCTGGCTCATCTACACATGTAAAATTATCCCATACTATATGTTGCCAAACACTATGGAAATCAACATCCATACTTGTCTTTCGTAAAAGGTTCGGGTCGTATGCTCAGGTGTGAGCAAACATCCGACATTGTAGCATGTTGTAGGCTTGCTTCTCCTGGTCACCTGCGAGGTTGAGGTCGGAGTTGATGAGGAGCCTCGGTGTAGTGTCCACCTCCTCTATGGGTACATCGGCGGCTGAATGTGTGCTTGATTCGCCATGGTGATGGCTTGACCTTGAGCTTGATCCTCTCTTGAACATGCCTAAAATCCGTTTCTTCATGGCTGCAACAAATGAGCAAGAGCACAAGACAAGGGTTAAGCTAGTGAAACAAAAATCGATTCTACCCGCCGGTTGGTCTTCCACCAAACTCAAGCAACTTGCAAATGCTAAAAATCAAATCAAAATGCAGGGAACAATTTTGAGACAAACACTACAAAACTTGAAATGAAATTTGAGAGCAAGAAAGCTTGAGAGAGGGTGTGGAAATTGTTGTGAAATGGGGTGTACTCCTCTCTCTCCCGGCTATCCTTCTCATTCCTTCTCATCAACCTCCTGGACCAAAACTGAGCCGATAGATCTCTCATCGGTAGATAAATATAATCTTAATGGAATCCCTTTTTTGGTGGTATCGAGACGGCTGGAGAACTCAAATATTCCTTAATATTTCACCCCAAACAAATTCTTGATCCTATCCCTATGTCTTAATAATGGAGTGAACAGCTCAATTCTTCTGGATAAATTTGATACAAATCTCCTTACAAAAATAATTTTATCGATCAATGATTGTAGCTTGTTTTTATTTGTTGGAGGCTTTATATTCTTGATAGCATCTATACTTTTCTGTGTAATCTCAATCCCTCTTTCATTAACTAAGAAGCCCAAAAATTGTCCAGTCGATACTACAAAGGCACATTTATTAGGATTCATCTTTAAACCATATTTCGTTGCCCTCTCAACTATCTCTCGTAAATCGGCTATATGCCCATCAACTTCTTTTGACATAGCTCTTTGACAAGCACATTATCAAAATAAATTTCAATCAATAAACCAATGAGATCATGAAATATATAATTCATAGCTCTTTGATATGTAGCACTAGCACTCTTGAAACCAAACGTCATCACAACCCACACATCCAAGCCGATTGCAGTAGAACATCTAAAAGTAGTCTTGTGTATATCTTCCTTTGCCATAAATATCTAATTATATTCTACATTTCCATCCATAAAATTGATAATCTTACGTCCTGAGACTGCATCAACCAATAAATCAGCAACCGGCATTGGGTATTCATCTTTAGGTGCAGCCTTGTTCAAATATCTGAAATCAACACATACCCTAAGTTTACCGTTCTTTTTAATCACTGATACTATGTTTGATACCCATACAGCATATCGGCAAGGCCTTACAAAATTAGCATCATACAATCTAGAAATTTCAGCTTTAATAGCCTCATATATTTGTGCGTTGAATCTCCTTGGAGATTGCTTGAACGACCGATATCCAGGTTTGATGGGAAGTCGATGTTCTACTATAGATCAGCTAAGTCATGGCATTTCATGGTATACCCAAGCAAAACAGTCTCTATATTCTTTTAATAGCTCAATTAACTCTTTTTTAACAACATCTGGCAAATCAACAGTCACAAAATGTCGGCCTAGGTTTATCACCTATCCCAATATCAAATTCTTCTAGCCCATCGGCAGATATAAAAACTTCAAATTCATCAACATCTTCAACGTAAGGATTTGGGCCATCAACCATGTTGTTAGAGTAAAAGTTGGGGTTCTCCATCTCCGATCGACTATATATCACAATCAATTACATTTAGAAACTCACCTTCAGAAACTTTTCTAGAAAGATAATCAATTCCTTCCATTTCCCAAATAGCTAAATCCACACTAGCAACATGTACTAACTTGTCGGTTTGCACGACTTCTACCTGGTCCCCTTGCCATTGAATCAAACATTGATGCATTGTTAAAGGAATACAACAGTTTGCATGCATCCAATCTATTCCCAACAACAAACTATATAAACCCTTGCCATCAATGACAAAGAGTGTAGTAGGAATTGTGTTATTACCATTGTCAATTCAACATTTAAAACACCTTCAGTCCCAAAAGAATTTCCCCCAAAATCCTTTTATCACCATATTAATCTTGATCAATTCTTCTGTAACCTTATCAAGTTTCTTGAAGGTAGTATAAAGCATCAACTAACATTTTCGACATCGGTCTACCATTGACAAATCCCTTAATATACAATGGTTTTAGATGCCGATGTTGGATATCCTTTGGTTTGTCAAATACAGCTTGCTCTGGTGATAACA
This sequence comes from Oryza punctata, assembly GCA_000573905.2. Taxonomy (NCBI): domain Eukaryota; kingdom Viridiplantae; phylum Streptophyta; class Magnoliopsida; order Poales; family Poaceae; genus Oryza; species Oryza punctata. The sequence continues at coordinate 21,147,679 of CM002490.2, read as the reverse complement.
TTAAACTAGCCGATGTATCAATTAAACCTTCATCGGCTGAATGAACCATGTATTCCGCTGGTAGCATGAATGTCACACCCTGAATTTCGTTTCAGGGATTTATAAATTATTTAATAAATTATTCCTAGAATTTATATTAAATTTTCATTAATTTACAAGTGAAGTTAAATGTGGGAAATGAAATTTCCTAAATAAACCATGGCTGGATTTAATTTTTATTAAATTCTCCATGATTAATTATACTCTCTGGAATTTTCTCGGATTTTTCAGAGCTCAATTATTAATTTTAATCATACAAAGAACATTTCAGTAATTATGTAAATAAATAAATTAACCATTAAATGATCTGGTTCTAATTTTCTTAAATAATATGAGTTGTCAAGTATTTGCAAGATTTTTCTTGGAATTATTTGAACACTAGAAGTATTTTTAACAATTCAACGATCATTTCAACGACTAATTTATTTGGAAAAGTAATTAAAAATCCTCCTTTCCAGGTTTGGACCGAATCTGCAAAAGTCTGCTTTCTCTGCAAAAGTCCCTTTGGCTCTGCAGAATTTCCACTACGGTTACCGACTACCATGGGTTGATGAATGGATTGCGGGGTTGTCCTTTGGTCTTCCTTGGTCTTAGGTAGGACCAAATTCAGCTGACAGTATTTAGTCACATGATATGTCCCTTCACACAACAAACACGTGATTGCTCTCATAAGGCATTCATCTGGCAAGTGGGTGTCTCCAACACAGGGGTAGGTGTGGATGCATAAGATAGCGGTGTGTCCAATTTCTCCATATCTAGTGAATCCTTTGAACTCCAATTCTTTTTCAATAAATCCTTCAAGGATCGCTTCGCTTACATCACCATCAGAGAACACTCCTTCATATTCATCACCTTCAAACTCAGGCAAACCATTGTTGATGATGAAATTTGGCAAGTAATTTAATCTACATGAATCGGAAACACGATCCAATCCGAAGCGGATTCGAAGATATGCAGAGATCTTGGAGAACAGAATGTGCATCGGCTGGAGTCCGTATCGGCTGGAAACCGTGTCCGATTGGGATAGCCGATGAGGTCGATATCGCATGTGAAATCAATATTGGATTCAACAAGGAGCTTACGATGTCATTGTCAGGCAAGGATAGAGTCAAAGATTGGTAATTGTATCTATTAATTAGGAATATATGTATTTTCTTTATAGATCTTCCCGGTAAGAGTCCGCCTAAGGGACTTGTTCGTTAGTTGGATTTGTATTAGGTTAATATGAGTCGTGTCCGTGATGGACATTGTTTGTATTTTCAAGTATAAATATAGTCCCGAGGTCCTGTAAATAACAACAACAGACATTCAATTAATCTCGGCGCATCGCCACCTTTGTTTTCTACTTTTTGACAAGTTTGTGCTTTCGAGTTGTGCTGCATCAATTTTATCTTCAATGAAAAGGTATATCTTGTTATGGCGGTTTGCATCATTGGAGCTAGTGCTTACATCTTTATGACACTCTAGTTCTATCTTGTAAACTTTCGAGTTATCATATACATTATATAACTTAGATCGACAATGCAATCTACTTGCATCGGCTGGATTCTATTTAGGGTTTTGTCGATATCGGCTAGATTACTTCGTTGGTTTAGGTTATATATGTATCCACCATCCCGAAAAGGCAACCATCGGCTTGATTTTCTAGATGTTATGCTTCTCTTTATACTTAATGTTGCATTGGTTAAGTCCAACCTATTAAGTCGCATTTAGAATCATGATATCTAGCATGCCTTATGGTTGTTAATAAGGATAGTATCGGGGTTTCAGCCGATCTTGCCTGGTATAGATGTTTTACATTGTTTTATGCTTTGTTTAATATTCTATATCTGCCCATTATACCAGGATCTAATATAATATAAATATATTGAACTTGATACCAATCTAATTGGTTATAGTTCAATATATTTATTACTAGAGAATATCCCAATATAGGGTTGTATCGGACCTATAGCCGATACATACTTAAATCTAGATATCGGCTATGATATAAGTCTATATAATCGTTATTTCACGTTATTTTAGACTTGGGCAATTTATACTGTCTCGGTTCAGTCCGATCTATCCCATTGCTTATTTCTAAAGTAATATTGATGTATTGATTATATAATAATGATCTTTACAGCTGATATACTAGTTTTAGGGTTAGTTTTATCTTTGACTATACCTTACAGCCGATTCAGGCTTTATTGCATCGGCTAGGTTACATACGATATGAAATCGGCTAACTGGCCGATGGACTATCGTTTACTAATATTCTTTGCATATTTTCTTGTTGATTGTAGGATCAAATCAACTGGCACGCCCTTGAACCTAAAGTACTAATTTTGGAACTGCACTAGAGTAAAGCAAACCTCTCTGGCCAGTGTGTGTTTTTTGCATCAACACGCTTTTGGCACGCCCGGTGGGACTAAGTGTCATCATGTCACCAAAGATCTCTGACATCTCCGAAGAGAACATCCTGCTGATCACGATAGAACAATTGAGCGATGAGCAGAGAGAAGAGATGCAGCAGATGCTAAATCAACTCCAAAATCAATATTTGCATTCGTTCACGGTAACCCGACAGAGCACAGTTGTTTAGAGGACTAAAGTCGAGTTGCCGATGATAGTGAAACAAGATTCATGTACATCTGGGACGAGCGAAGAAAAGGAGTGTGAGGACCCAAAATAGGACCTCCTGTGCATAAGTGCTAGTCCAGGATCAAGCTAGCACACACAGACACAAAGATAATATCACAGCCAACATCACGCAGGAAACCTAACATTTATTAATAAAGTGACTGTGATAAGCCTTATGGCTAAAGTTTACATTTATTTATGCCACGAAGGGCCTAAGGAAAAATAGTAAAGTAGCAGCGGAAAAATAAGATAAATGCGCAGTAGTTCCATTCAACTTGCCACAGGCAGTCAACTGGGACACGCGGCCTATTCCTCGTCTTCTCCAGCAAACTCCTCAGGAAACAACGGGAACCTTTCTTCTGGAATTGGGGGAATTGCAAGGTGAGTACATAGAATACTCAGCAAGTACACGGAAATATGCATATGCACAGCTGTCAATAAAGGCTATGGCTATTTTGCATAAAACAGCAGTTGCGGTTATAAACAATTTAGAAATAGACGTTTAAAATAGCATTTATAAATAACAGGTGTTACCAACCAACCATCCACACAGGATCTGTCCACACAGGACCACATAGCAATATTCATCAACCTGCACACAGATCGTTCCCAGTTTTCGCAAACTACCCCTCATGAGATGTCACCGAGCATGTCCATGACCGAGGACGCGGCTATTCGAATAGATTAGTTTAACACTCTGCAGAGGTTGTACAGCTTGACCCACAAGATACATCATCCTTTTAACGGCCATGCGCAAGTGTCACACATCAGGTTGTGTGCGGCCAAGGAGTCTGTAACAAGGCTTTTTAGAAACTCCGCCCCAACACTGTCTTCCCCCATGAGTCATCTTTCCCTCACACAGACAAGAAAGTACCCATGGCCAACCATAACACCTATCATCTAGCCACCTGGGCCAACAGTGTCGAGACTCGGAATCCTACTAGGCCAGGTTCTTCCCATGAGAACATGTGGTTGCACGTTACGCTCAGATCCATGACTTATGAAGTGAAGTCCTTAATTGACCAGGGCGACTTGCCAAACTACAGTAGCACACAGCTCAGCAGTAGGCTCACACAGAGACCATACCCGATAATGATCACACAGATACATTACCGCCTAACTAGGTTCACACAAAACCACCCATCACCCCAGTCCAAATCATTTTATCCGCCCGTTGTTTACTACACGGTGCAACACATGCTACCGGAAAGATAGCACACAGCCACACAGTTCTTAACAAATCAGTTATAAGTATATGATTAATCAAATTATATATTTTGCTTGTAAAACAACCTTGAGCGGGGCTAAGCATAACTACTCTACCTTGAGTTGAGCCCAATATTCAACTCACAGTGACTAGGGTGACAAAGTATCATAGGTAATTAACAATTATCAAAGGTAGGATAAAAACAATTAGGTCACGCTACCCATCGATAGTTTATAAATAAAATAATGCATGAATTGAAAATAAATCATTTTATAAAATGGGATCAATATGTTCAAAGTGTGCACTTGCCTTGCTCCCAGTACTGTCCCTGCACTGCGTCTTCGGACACGAACTGTTCCTCTGCTCCGACGTCTACACGATCGCAAACGAGAAACAAATAAACAAAAGAAAAGGCTAACTAAATAACATCAAATAAAATAATCAACTGAACCAGGAGGTAGAGCTCGATTTTAGAGAAATTTAGGAAGAAGAACGGGTCGAATCGGAGTTCAAACGGAAAAGTTATGACCTCCGGAAGTTTGAATTTAGGGAAAATCCGAGGATAAAAGAAAAAGGAATATTCCGAGAATATTCTCTGAATATTTAATTTCGAAAATTGAATTATTTTTATTAGGAAAAATATGATGGGGCCCACTGTAAGTGGCATGGAATATTTGGTGGACTCGGTGTATGTGGGCTCGATGACATAGACTGCCACGTGGCGACACATAAGCAAAAGAGGATGATGTGGCGATGACGTGGATAGATCTAGGGCTGACGTGGCATGGGTTAGGTTTATGTAGATCCAAGGGTGGAGTTTGGATCTAACATATTGAATGGCTGTGATTTGTTTGACTTTTGGATGGGGGGACCCACATGCCAATGGCACAAAAGAAAAGAAAAGAAGGAAAGGAAAAAGAGAAGACAGGAAGCAGCTGCTTCCTGCTCCAGCGACACAGCAGAGCCATGGCCATGGCCATGGCCGGCGGCGTGGCGGCGTTCGTCGGCTCCGGCGAGCGGCTGCAGCGGCGAGCGGCGGCGCTAGAAGGAGGAGGCCGAGGCAAGCTTGGTGGCGCGGCACCGAGCTCCGGGACAGCAAGGATGTGGCGCACGAGCTCGCCGGACTTGGGAGAGGAGAGAGAAAAAGAGGGGGACGGCGACGCACGACAGCGCAAGGAAAGGGGCGTTCGACCTCGGGGCTCACCGGCAGCGGCGCGGCGACGCGAGGGAGGATGAGGCGACGACGGCGGCGCGGCTTCCGGGGGCGGCAGCGGCGGCTTGCAGTGGATGAAACGGCGGCGTCGGCACAAGGGTGGACGGCGACGGCTTCGGAGAAAAGAAAAAGAAAGGCGGCGGCTGTAGCTATATATATAGAGGAGAGGGAGCTAGGGTTAGGGCAGCGATTTGGAAAGGAAGAGCGGCGCAATGGCGACAATGGCGGCACAGCTTGCGGCATGGCGATGCGGCGCGTCGCGGCGCGAGCGTGGGCCTGCGCGGGCTCGGTGGGCGGCGGCGTGGGCCGAGGGCAGCGCATGGGGGAAGGGGGTGGCCGGGCCGAGGGCGGCATGGGCCGGCGGCGTCGCCTCCCCGACCTGCTGCACAAGACAGAGAGAGAGAAAGAGAGATAGCTAGAGGTAGAAGAAGATGGAGGGAGGAAGAAAAAGAAAAAGGACAAGGGGCTAAACTGCAAAAAGACAGATTAGAGAATAGAGAGGAAAGAAAAGGAGAAGTGGATATGGACTTTTCTGGAAAAATTCCAAATGAGAAATATTTGGAATTTTTGGAGGATTTTGAATATTTGGAATTGAATAGGAATTTGAATTTTGGGCACAAATTTAATTATAGAATTGAGCTCCACTTCCGAAACTCCAGTTAAATCCAAATAAACTAAAATTAAAATACGACAAAACCAATGATGTAATTAATTAATTAATTACATTAAAACCTTTTTATTTAGCGAAATTTTCATTAAGCTATTTTAGAGGGTTAAACCAACGTGAATTTTCGCAATTCGACGAAAAGAATGAAAAGCGAAAAATCAGGACGTGACAAACCTACCCCCCTTAAACAGAATCTCGACCCCGAGATTCGGACTGGCTTGGAAACAACTCCGGAAATTCTGCCTTCAGATCATCTTCACGCTCCCATGTCGCTTCAGCTTCAGTATGATGACTCCACTGCACCTTGCAGAAACGGATAGTCTTACTCCTTGTAGTTCGCTCTGCAGTCTTAAGAATTTTGATTGGAGCCTCACGATAGGTCAAATCCGGTTGTAACTCCACTGACTGCAGCGGTGTCTCCTCTTCTGGCACACGAAGACATTTCTTCAATTGAGACACGTGGAATACGTCATGAATACCGGACATTGAGGGCGGCAGCTTTAACTGATATGCAACTTCTCCTCGACGAGCAATGATCCGAAATGGGCCAACATATCTGGGGGCTAGCTTTCCTTTCACCTGAAACCTCTTGGTTCCTCTCATTGGGGTCACCTTTAAATACACGAAATCTTCCTTTTCAAAGGTTAAATCCCTTCGACGATTATCTGCATAGCTCTTTTGACGGGATTGAGCTACCTTTAATCTGTCCCTGATTAGAGCAATCTTTTCTTCGGCTTCACGGATTACATCCGGTCCAAAAACCATTCTTTCTCCAGTCTCATTCCAATTCAAAGGTGTCCTGCAATATCGTCCATACAAAGCTTCAAACGGTGACATCTGCAAACTTGCTTGGTAACTATTGTTGTAGGAGAACTCGGCATAGGGTAAATTCTTGTCCCAATTTGAAGTATAGGCTAAAGCACAAGCTCGAAGCATGTCTTCCAAGATCTGATTAACTCTTTCTGTCTGTCCATCCGTCTGTGGATGATACGCTGTACTGAAATTAAGGCGAGTACCCATTGCTTCATGAAGAGCCTGCCAGAAACGCGAGGTAAACTGGCTTCCTCGATCTGAGACTATCTTCCGTGGTACTCCATGTAAACATACTATCCGGTTCACATAAAGTTCTGCTAACTTGTCACCCGAGTAGGTTGTCTTGACTGGGATAAAGTGAGCCACTTTAGTGAGACGGTCCACTATAACCCAGATAGAATCATACCCTGACTGAGTCTTGGGCAAACCTGTGATGAAATCCATGCCAACCTCATCCCACTTCCATTCCGGTACCTTCAACGGCTGTAGAAGTCCTGCTGGTCGTTGGTGTTCTGCCTTAACTCGTTGGCAAACATCACAAAGTGCCACATACTCTGCGATCTCACGTCTCATACTGGACCACCATATTCTGTTCTTGAGATCCTGATACATCTTGGTACTCCCAGGATGAATGGAATAACGAGATTCATGTGCCTCTGACAATATAAGCTTCTTGAGTTCTGGCTGATCTGGTACAACCAACTTCTCATGTAACCATATAACACCATTCTCATCCTCAGTGAATCCTATGGCTTTTCCTTTCTTCATGTTGAGCTTGATCTCTTTGATGTTAGCATCACCTTTCTGAGCTGCCTTGATTTGATCTTCCAATGTGGGTTTCACTTCTAGACTAGCCACATACCCTTCAGGTACTATCTCCAAACTCAACCTTTCAAACTCACGGTAAAGGGATAACTGATTCTCCTTGACTTCCATACTATTGTAATAAACCTTCCTGCTCAAGGCGTCGGCAACAATATTAGCCTTGCCTGGATGGTAGTGGATTCCCATATCATAATCCTTTATCAATTCTAACCATCTTCTTTGTCTTAAGTTCAAATCATGCTGAGTGAAAATATACTTCAGACTTTTGTGATCAGTGTACACCTCACATCGATTGCCAACAAGGTAATGTCTCCATATCTTCAAAGCATGTACCACTGCGGCAAGCTCCAAATCATGAGTCGGATAGTTCTCCTCATGGGGGCGTAATTGTCTTGATGCATAGGCGACAACCTTGCCTTCCTGCATCAGAACACAACCAAGTCCTGTACGAGAGGCATCACAATAGATATCAAACCCCTTGTGGATATTTGGCAAAACTAACACTGGTGCTGATGTCAAACTCTTCTTCAAGGCTTCAAAGCTACATTGGCACTCTGGTGTCCACATAAATTTCTTCTCCTTCTTCAACAATTGTGTTAAAGGACGAGCAACCTTGGAGAAACCTTCTATGAACCTTCTGTAATATCCTGCCATACCAAGGAAACTGCGAACTTGCGTCACGGTCTTGGGCGGCTGCCAATTGATAACTGTACTCACCTTCTTTGGATCGACTGCAACTCCAGCGGCAGTCACAACATGTCCAAGGAATTCGACCTCTTTCATCCAAAACTCACACTTGCTGAACTTGGCATATAACTGATGCTCCCTTAGCTTTTCTAACACAAGCCTTAAATGATTCTCATGCTCTTTTTCATTCTTGGAGTAGATGAGAATGTCATCAATGAAAACAACAACAAACTTATCCAAATACTCCATGAATACCTTATTCATCATGTTCATGAAATAAGCAGGGGCATTTGTCAATCCAAAGGACATAACGGTAAACTCATAGAGTCCATATCTGGTAGAAAATGCCGTCTTCGGGATATCCTCTGACCTGATCCTAAGCTGATGATACCCGGATCTGAGATCAATCTTGGAGAAAACTCCTGCTCCTTTCATCTGGTCAAAGAGATCATCAATCCGCGGCAAAGGATACTTGTTCTTGATGGTCACATCATTTAAGCTTCTGTAATCAATACACATTCTCTTGGTTCCATCTTTCTTCTCGACGAAAATAACCGGGGCTCCCCAGGGTGATGAACTGGGTCTGACATAACCTTTCTCTTGCAACTCCTGTATCTGCTTCTTCATTTCAGCTAGCTCATTTGCTGCCATACGATATGGTCGCTTGGATATAGGTGATGTCCCTGGGACTAGATCAATGACAAACTCAATATCCCTATGTGGTGGCATGCCTGGTAACTCTTCTGGGAAGACATCTGGATATTCTCTAACAATAGGTACATTCTGTAGCTCAGAAACTTCCATGTGGTGCACTAGGGCTCCTTTCCAAGGGGGATTAATTACGGCTTTGAATTTGACTTTCTCTCCTTTAGAGTTTTCTAAGGTGATAGATCTACTTCCACAATCTAGCACTGCCTTGCTGCTGTGCAACCAATCCATCCCTAGGATGACATCAAGCTGAGGTGTATCTAACATAATCAGGTTAGCAAAGAATTGTACACCCTCTATTTCAATTTTCACTCTAGGACAGCCAGTCTGGGTTCTCATCTCTGACCCCGGTGTTTGAATAAGCAAAGAACACTTAAGAGGAATAGTGGGAAATTTATGTTGAGAAGCAAAAGACCGAGAAACAAACGAATGCGAAGCTCCAGAATCCAACAAAACTGTTGCAGGTATTGAGTTAACTAGGAACTTACCTAGAACAACGTCCGTAGAGGTCTGAGCTTCCTCTGCAGTGACATGATTCACACGTCCCCTGACGATGGTTTGCTGGCTTGCTGGTGCAGTTTGCTGTGCTGCTCCTGGTGCTGGTGTCTTGGCCGGGGTATTTCCCAAGTTAAACTTCACTGGAGTAATGTTCTTGGGATGAGGGCAGTTGTTGGCGAGGTGACCAGACTCTTTACAGTTGTAGCAACGACGAATGAAAGGTTGACTTCCTTGAGCTTGCACGGACTGAGTGGGAGTTGCCTGCCGAGGTGGCTGAGTCGCTGCAAGTGGTGTCTGTGGAACAGTTCTGAACTGTGGAGCAGCTGGTGGATGGTGGTGGTACTGCTGGAATGCTCCACGCGGCCTCTGGCTTGGACCACTTGCTTGCTGGTTCATCTTGCGCTTGCGATCTTCACCAAGCTTCCTGCGTTCTTCCTCTAACAACAGGGTCTTGTTCACCAGGCTCTGGAAACTGCCAAAGTCATGAGCAACAAGTCCCACCTTCAGACCAGAATTGAGACCCTTCAGGAAATGCCTCTGGCGATCTGCATCTCTAGCAACATCCTCGGGTGCATAGCGGGCAAGAGAGGTGAACTGAGTCAGGTACTGCTGCACTGTCTTGTTATCCTGCTGAAGGGTACGGAATTCTTCCTTCTTCAGCTCCTTGATACCAGCGGGGACATAGTAATCACGGAAAGCTGTGCGGAAATCCTCAAAGGTCAAGGCTTCAGGGTCATCTAGGCCTCCCCTAAGGTTCTCATACCAGTCAAGAGCAGCTCCTTCCAACTGTTGGATAGTGAAACGAACTTTCTCTGCATCCGAGCACTGAGTGACTTCCAACTTGCGTTCCATGGTACGAATCCAGTCTTCAGCATCAAGCGGAGTACCTACTCCCTTGAAGGTTGGTGGCTTGGTGCGCAGAAATTCGAACATCTTGCTCTGTTGAGGTGGAGCGCCTTGAGGTTGTTGTTGCTGTTGACGCTGTTGGTTCTGAAGTTGTTGCGTCATCATCCTCATGAGCTCAGTATGGGCCTGCATGAAGACCTCAAAGTTCCGCTGGTTCACTTGGGGTGCTTGAGGCGGTTGCTGACCACTAGCGCGGGCATCATTGTTCTCATTCTCTCCATCATGAGTTCCAGTCCTAGTGTTCACCATCTGTTCAACATATGGCTAGTCAGAAAAGATACTAAGGAGAAAAGAACAGTTCTAAGAAAAAGACGACTAAAAGGGGTAGACTGCACATCCTGACAAAACACACATACGATTGTTTAGGAGCCGGAGGGCTACAAACAGACCGTACGACAAGCCGGAAGAACCAAGAACTTAAAACAAGCAACGCTTCTAGCACACAAGCTTAACTTCTTACCAACGTGAGCTACTAACTAAAGGCAAAGCGGAACAAGGACAAAACCACTTCTAGGACTAAATCCTGGTTCGCGACGAAGCTTCTTGAAGACTCCAATGCAATGTCGGTGTAGATCCTCCTTCCATGGCTGACGATAGAAATTAAAACAGATAGAAGGATATTCGAGAGTGAGAGAAGGCCAGAAAGAGTAAGGAAAGTAAAAGCAATTTATATTGGTTTGTGTTTCATGAAAACAGTTTTGAGAAAGACCAGGCTATCTAAGGCTGCGGCCTACAGTCAACGAGGCTCTGATACCAACTCTGTGAGGACCCAAAATAGGACCTCCTGTGCATAAGTGCTAGTCCAGGATCAAGCTAGCACACACAGACACAAAGATAATATCACAGCCAACATCACGCAGGAAACCTAACATTTATTAATAAAGTGACTGTGATAAGCCTTATGGCTAAAGTTTACATTTATTTATGCCACGAAGGGCCTAAGGAAAAATAGTAAAGTAGCAGCGGAAAAATAAGATAAATGCGCAGTAGTTCCATTCAACTTGCCACAGGCAGTCAACTGGGACACGCGGCCTATTCCTCGTCTTCTCCAGCAAACTCCTCAGGAAACAACGGGAACCTTTCTTCTGGAATTGGGGGAATTGCAAGGTGAGTACATAGAATACTCAGCAAGTACACGGAAATATGCATATGCACAGCTGTCAATAAAGGCTATGGCTATTTTGCATAAAACAACAGTTGCGGTTATAAACAATTTAGAAATAGACGTTTAAAATAGCATTTATAAATAACAGGTGTTACCAACCAACCATCCACACAGGATCTGTCCACACAGGACCACATAGCAATATTCATCAACCTGCACACAGATCGTTCCCAGTTTTCGCAAACTACCCCTCATGAGATGTCACCGAGCATGTCCATGACCGAGGACGCGGCTATTCGAATAGATTAGTTTAACACTCTGCAGAGGTTGTACAGCTTGACCCACAAGATACATCATCCTTTTAACGGCCATGCGCAAGTGTCACACATCAGGTTGTGTGCGGCCAAGGAGTCTGTAACAAGGCTTTTTAGAAACTCCGCCCCAACACTGTCTTCCCCCATGAGTCATCTTTCCCTCACACAGACAAGAAAGTACCCATGGCCAACCATAACACCTATCATCTAGCCACCTGGGCCAACAGTGTCGAGACTCGGAATCCTACTAGGCCAGGTTCTTCCCATGAGAACATGTGGTTGCACGTTACGCTCAGATCCATGACTTATGAAGTGAAGTCCTTAATTGACCAGGGCGACTTGCCAAACTACAGTAGCACACAGCTCAGCAGTAGGCTCACACAGAGACCATACCCGATAATGATCACACAGATACATTACCGCCTAACTAGGTTCACACAAAACCACCCATCACCCCAGTCCAAATCATTTTATCCGCCCGTTGTTTACTACACGGTGCAACACATGCTACCGGAAAGATAGCACACAGCCACACAGTTCTTAACAAATCAGTTATAAGTATATGATTAATCAAATTATATATTTTGCTTGTAAAACAACCTTGAGCGGGGCTAAGCATAACTACTCTACCTTGAGTTGAGCCCAATATTCAACTCACAGTGACTAGGGTGACAAAGTATCATAGGTAATTAACAATTATCAAAGGTAGGATAAAAACAATTAGGTCACGCTACCCATCGATAGTTTATAAATAAAATAATGCATGAATTGAAAATAAATCATTTTATAAAATGGGATCAATATGTTCAAAGTGTGCACTTGCCTTGCTCCCAGTACTGTCCCTGCACTGCGTCTTCGGACACGAACTGTTCCTCTGCTCCGACGTCTACACGATCGCAAACGAGAAACAAATAAACAAAAGAAAAGGCTAACTAAATAACATCAAATAAAATAATCAACTGAACCAGGAGGTAGAGCTCGATTTTAGAGAAATTTAGGAAGAAGAACGGGTCGAATCGGAGTTCAAACGGAAAAGTTATGACCTCCGGAAGTTTGAATTTAGGGAAAATCCGAGGATAAAAGAAAAAGGAATATTCCGAGAATATTCTCTGAATATTTAATTTCGAAAATTGAATTATTTTTATTAGGAAAAATATGATGGGGCCCACTGTAAGTGGCATGGAATATTTGGTGGACTCGGTGTATGTGGGCTCGATGACATAGACTGCCACGTGGCGACACATAAGCAAAAGAGGATGATGTGGCGATGACGTGGATAGATCTAGGGCTGACGTGGCATGGGTTAGGTTTATGTAGATCCAAGGGTGGAGTTTGGATCTAACATATTGAATGGCTGTGATTTGTTTGACTTTTGGATGGGGGGACCCACATGCCAATGGCACAAAAGAAAAGAAAAGAAGGAAAGGAAAAAGAGAAGACAGGAAGCAGCTGCTTCCTGCTCCAGCGACACAGCAGAGCCATGGCCATGGCCATGGCCGGCGGCGTGGCGGCGTTCGTCGGCTCCGGCGAGCGGCTGCAGCGGCGAGCGGCGGCGCTAGAAGGAGGAGGCCGAGGCAAGCTTGGTGGCGCGGCACCGAGCTCCGGGACAGCAAGGATGTGGCGCACGAGCTCGCCGGACTTGGGAGAGGAGAGAGAAAAAGAGGGGGACGGCGACGCACGACAGCGCAAGGAAAGGGGCGTTCGACCTCGGGGCTCACCGGCAGCGGCGCGGCGACGCGAGGGAGGATGAGGCGACGACGGCGGCGCGGCTTCCGGGGGCGGCAGCGGCGGCTTGCAGTGGATGAAACGGCGGCGTCGGCACAAGGGTGGACGGCGACGGCTTCGGAGAAAAGAAAAAGAAAGGCGGCGGCTGTAGCTATATATATAGAGGAGAGGGAGCTAGGGTTAGGGCAGCGATTTGGAAAGGAAGAGCGGCGCAATGGCGACAATGGCGGCACAGCTTGCGGCATGGCGATGCGGCGCGTCGCGGCGCGAGCGTGGGCCTGCGCGGGCTCGGTGGGCGGCGGCGTGGGCCGAGGGCAGCGCATGGGGGAAGGGGGTGGCCGGGCCGAGGGCGGCATGGGCCGGCGGCGTCGCCTCCCCGACCTGCTGCACAAGACAGAGAGAGAGAAAGAGAGATAGCTAGAGGTAGAAGAAGATGGAGGGAGGAAGAAAAAGAAAAAGGACAAGGGGCTAAACTGCAAAAAGACAGATTAGAGAATAGAGAGGAAAGAAAAGGAGAAGTGGATATGGACTTTTCTGGAAAAATTCCAAATGAGAAATATTTGGAATTTTTGGAGGATTTTGAATATTTGGAATTGAATAGGAATTTGAATTTTGGGCACAAATTTAATTATAGAATTGAGCTCCACTTCCGAAACTCCAGTTAAATCCAAATAAACTAAAATTAAAATACGACAAAACCAATGATGTAATTAATTAATTAATTACATTAAAACCTTTTTATTTAGCGAAATTTTCATTAAGCTATTTTAGAGGGTTAAACCAACGTGAATTTTCGCAATTCGACGAAAAGAATGAAAAGCGAAAAATCAGGACGTGACAAGGAGAAACAGCCCAAGGTCGAATCGAGTGATGAGGAACTCCACACAATACAAGATCGCATCGATTCGGCTGTACATCATGCCCTAATCAACCAGTCCGGAGTTCTTGTTAATACTTTGACAAATATGATTAAGTCAGTAGTTGACGGGATGATAGCCGAAGTAAAAGCTAAAGGACCTATATACTTACCAGACGGTACGTTCCCGGGCTACAGGACTGTGAAGACAGATATTGGCGGGAATCAACACAACCAACAAACACTTGAAACCTAGGCTTCATCAGCTCCTTACTCCAGCACAAATATTCCAATTATTATGACAAGGCCACAGCCGATCACTGGGGGGGCAAGCTTCAAGTCAGTTGACACCAGAACAATTGATCAGTATTCTTAATCCAAAGCCACCAGTTGTCGACACGTCATATAAAATTCCTTCGGTTCCACAATAGTCGATTGGAATTACTCAACCGATAAGCCAACAGTACAGCACGGAGCAACTCCCTTACGTCCCACCTCCAGGCATATCGGCTAATTTCAATCATATCTATCAGCCTCATTCTCCACGGCCTCAGCCGATCTAATATGGCCAGATTGATTAGATGCAACAACAATACGGAGCAGCAACACCGTAGCAGCCGTGGGTTGATATAATCGCTGACGTCATGAGGGAACAGTCTGGGCTTAAACCCAAGGACAATGGCAACATGTATCGGCACCCATATCCAGAATACTTTGATCGGGTACCATTGCCAAACCGATACAAGGTGCCAGATTTCTCCAAGTTTTCAGGATAAGATAATGTCTCAAGTTACGAGCATGTTAGCCGATTTCTAGCTCAATGTGGTGAAGCATCGGCTACAGAGGCCCTCAGGGTCAAATTGTTTCCACTCTCCTTATCTGGGTCAGCATTTACCTGGTTTTCGTCTCTGCCTAACAAATACTTTTTCACAAATACTTTTTCAGTGGAGTTCAAGAGATGAAGTTGTCAGACCTCACATCCATCAAGCAGAAAATCAGATGAATCAGTTCCAGATTATATCCAACGATTCAGAGATGTGAGAAATAGGTGTTATAGTCTAGCCTTGAGAGATTCACAGCTAGCCGATTTGGCCTTTCAAGGTTTGTTGACGCCGATAAGAGAAAGATTTTCGGCTCAAGATTTTGAAAGCTTGGCTCATCTAGCTCAGAAGGTGTCGGCTCATGAGACAAGATTCCAAGAAGCTAGAAAATTCATCAAGAAGGCCAACAATGTCAATAATGTTTATAGCTATGATTCTGATTACGAAGATGATGATCCAGAAGTCAATGCAGCCAAGTGGGCCAGGAACAAGAAGACTGTGGTCTGCCAATGGGTCAAGAATTCAGGAAAGGAATAAAGATTTGATTTTGACATCACTAAGGCCGATAAAATATTTGATCTTCTTTTTCAGGAAAAACAGATTCAGTTGCCGGCAGGTCATGTCATCCCATCGGCTGAAGAGCTGAAGAGGAGGAAATATTGTAAATGGCATAATACGGGATCTCACAGCACCAATGATTGCAACATTTTCAGGCAACAGATCTAATCGGTTATTGAGCAAGGCAAGATCAAGATTGATGAATCTAAGAGGCCGATGAAGATAGATGGACATCCTTTTCCAATAAACATGGTGCACTCTGGGTTTCACCGGAATTCAGCCGATGGAGGTAAAAATTACACCAGAAGCATCAGATCGGCTGGTATGATCAACAAGTATCAGAAAAGACGCCAAAGAGAAGAGGAATCATATTACCATGATGATGAGAGATATTTTAATCCCCATTGGAGCTGTGAATTTTTTAGATTCTGCTGCAGTGAAGGTATGAGACTGCCATCCATTGAAGATTGTCCCGGGTGTAGTGATTCTGATGCACAATTTGTTCAAAGACCAAGCTGACAGAGTGCAAGCGTGCATCGGTCGATTCAGAGAAAGTTTCCTGTTCACGAGAGACTTGGGCCGATCCAACTGAACAATGATGAAGATGACTCACAGAGAGAGCCCAAAAATAGGCAACCACAATGGTGGCCTTCTGGGATTTTTTACCAAGAATCAAAAGAGAAGAGTTCAGAGGATGAGGAACAGGGAGCAATTCCAGGAGGTTGAAGGAGAAATTGAGCATCGGCTGAGGCAGAAAACAAAGAAAGTCTGGCGTGTGAAGAGAAAAATAGTACTAGCCGATGAGGTCAAAGCCGATCATAACAGAACTCAGCAAAACAAGGGCAAAGAGGTGATGTCATCTGCAATAAACATGGTTTTTATGCTACCAGCTGAATATGCAGTTGAGCAAGTTGTAGAGCAAGTAGAAGAGTTGCCATCGGCTAAGTTGATGTTGTCTCGACAGCAAGCTGTTTTCGAGAAGCCCGAAGGAACTGATCATCGGCACCTCAAGCCACTCTATGTCAAGGGATTCGTCAATGGCAAGCCGATGTCAAAGATGTTAGTTGATGGAGGGGCAGCTGTCAATTTGATGCCAATTTCAACATTCAGGAAGCTTGGGAAGAATTCAGAGGATCTGATCAAGACCAATATGGTTCTGAAAGATTTTGGCGGGAATCCATCTAAAACCAAAGGAGTTTTGAATGTGGAGCTAACCATCGGCAGTAAAACAATTCCTACCACGTTTTTTGTTATTGATGGGAAGGGTTCCTACAGTCTGTTGCTGGGAGAGATTGGATCCATGCTAACTGTTGTATTCCCTCAACAATGCACCAAAGTTTGATTCAATGGCAAGCAGACCAAATTTAAATCGTGCCAGTCGACAGGCAGTCAATGTAGCTAGTGTTGATTTATCTGTTTGGGAGATGGAAGGAATTGATTGTTTGTCTGAAAAAGTTTGGCAAGGAGATTACTTAAAAATTTCTGATTATTCCATACAGCCAACAGGAGGTGGAGAGCCTCAATTATTGTTTTGACGGCACCGTGGAAGGTTCCAATTTCTACACAAAGAACACTGTTGATGATCTCGACGGCAAGCTAGGACAAGGGTTTATGTCGGCCGATGAGTTGGAAGAAATCGACATTGGACCAGGTGATAGGCCTAGGCCAACATATATTAGTAAATATATTAGTAAGGATTTATCAAAGGAGTTTAAATGTAAATTAATAGCACTTTTAAAAGAATATAGAGATTATTTTGCCTGGGAATACTATGAGATGCCAGGACTTAGCCGATCGATTGTTGAACATCGGCTCCCTATCAAACCAGGCTATTGGCCATATAAACAACCTCCAAGACATTGTAAAGCTGAAATGTATGATGCTATCAAGGTCGAATTACAAGACTTTATGATGCCAATTTTATTAGACAACGCCGATACGCTGAGTGGATTTCAAATATAGTACCAGTTTTCAAGAAGAATGGCAAGCTTAGGGTTTGCATTGATTTCAGAGATTTGAATAAAGCCACACCAAAAGATGAATACCCAATGCCAATAGCCAATCAACTGGTTGATGCAGCATCTGGACATAAAATTATCAGTTTCATGGATGACAATGCAGGTTATAATCAAATTTTCATGGCTGAGGAGGATATTCATAAGACTGCTTTCAGGTATCCTGGTGCTATCGGCTTATATGAGTGGGTGGTTATGACTTTTGGGTTGAGAAGTGCTGGGGCTACATATCAAAGAGCTATGAATTCTATATTTCATGATCTTATCGGCATGTTGGCAGAAATTTATATTGATGATGTGGTGGTCAAATCTAAGAAAGTTGATGAACATATAGCCGATTTAAGACAAGTACTAGAAAGAGCAAGGAAGTATGGTTTAAAGATGAATCCAACTAAGTGTGTTTTTGGCGTATCGGCTGGGCAATTCCTTGGATTTTTGGTACATGAGCGTGGGATTGAAATACCCCAGAGGAGTATTGAAGCAATTAAGGACATAAAACCTCCAAAAGATAAGACTAAGTTGCAGTCTCTCATCGGCAAAATAAATTTTGTTCGGCGTTTCATATCAAACTTGTCTGGCCGAATAGAACCGTTCACTCCATTGTCAAGGTTGAAAGCCGATCAAGAGTTTGTCTAGGAGAAAAACAGCAGCAAGCATCGGACTATTTGTCAGCCGATCAGAAAGGGCTTCCATTCAAGCTATATTTGTCAGCCGATCAGAATTCTATCGGCTCAGTGTTGATCCAAGAGGTTGAAGGTAAAGAAAGAGTGATCTTTTATCTCAGCAGGAGACTTTTGGATGCAGAAACAAGATATTCACCTGTGGAGAAATTATGCCTGTGCTTATATTTTTCTTGTACAGAATTGAGGCATTATTTGCTTTCCAATGAGTGCACAATAGTATTTAAGGCCGATGTAGTCAAATATATGCTATCGGCTCAAGTTCTGAAAGGACGAATTGGGAAGTGGATTTTTGCTTTATCCGAATTTGATTTGAAGTATGAATCGGCTAAAGCAATTAAAGGGCAGGCGATAGCCGATTTCATAGTAGAGCACATGGATACTAGTATTGATAATATTGACATTATGCCATGGACTTTATTTTTGAATGGTTCTGTATGCACACATGGTTGTGGTATCGGCTTGGTGATTATATCGCCTAGGGGGGCAAGTTTTGAGTTTGCTTTTACTATCAAGCCTTATTCTACAAATAATCAAGCCGAATATGATGCTGTTATAAAAGGATTGCAACTCTTGAGAGAAGTTGAAGCTGATGCTGTTGAAATCATGGGTGATTCATTATTGGTGATAAGTCAATTATCTGGGGAATATGAGTGCAAAAATGATATTTTGATGGTCTACAGTGAGAAATGTCAAGAGTTGATGAAGACCTTTAAAATAGTTACTTTGAAACATATCCATAGGGAGCAGAATGTTGAAGCCAATGATTTAGCTCAAGGTGCATCAGGCTACAAGCTGATGTTGCAAGGAGTTGAGGTCGAAGTTTCCTGCATACCAGCCGATGATTGGAGGTTTGATATATTTGAGTATTTAAAGAATCCTTCTAAATCGGTTTCCAAAAAGTTAAATATAAAGCCCTCAAATATGTTTTGCTGGATGATACATTATATTATCGGACAATTGATGGAGTTCTTTTGAAATGTTTGAGCCTGGAAGTAGCAAAAGTTGTCATGTGTGAAGTTCATGAGGGTATCTGTGGGACTCATCAATCGGCTCACAAGATGAGATGGCTGATTAGAAGAGTTGGATATTTTTGGCCGACAATGCTGGAAGATTGTTTCAGGTATTATAAGGGATGTCAAGATTGTCAGAAATTTGGAGCAATTCAACGAGCACCAGCATCGGCTATGAATCCTATTATCAAGTTATGGCCATTCAGAGGTTGGGGTATTGATATGATCGGCCAGATCAATCCACCATCGAGTAAAGGGCATAAATTTATATTGGTTGCCAATGATTATTTTACTAAGTGGGTTGAGGCAATTCCTTTGAAGAAAGTTGACAGTAAAGATGCTACTGAATTTGTCAAGGAACACATCATATACCGGTCTGGTTTTCCACAGATGATTACAACTGATCAAGGATCAATTTTTGTGTCCGATGAGTTTGTTCAGTTTGCCGATAGCATGGGGATCAAATTGTTGAATTCTTCACCATATTATGCACAAGCAAATGGGCAAGCTGAGGCATCTAACAAGAGCTTGATTAAGTTGGTCAAACGGAAGATTGCGGAATATCCCAAGAAGTGGCATACTATATTGGCTGAAGCATTGTGGTCCTATCGGATGGCTTGTCATGGTGCAATCCAAGTGCCTCCTTATCAACTGGTTTATGGGCATGAAGCTGTGCTACAATGGGAAACCAACATCGGCTCCAGGAGGATTTCTTTACAAGATGAGCTGACAGCCGATGATTATCATAATTTGATGGTTGATGAGTCAGAAGATTTGGTTCAGGCAAGAATGCATGCTCTTGAAAAGGTTAGAAAAGAGAAAGAAAGAGTTGCTAGACATTACAATAAAAATGTTGTGCCAAAGTCTTTTGAGGAGGATGAACTTGTTTGGAAATTGGTACTGTCGATAGGGGCCAGAGATAGTAAATTCGACAAGTGGTCGCCGAATTGGGAAGGGCCTTTCCAGATTCATAAATGTGTTTCTAAAGGGGCTTATATGCTCAAAGGATTGGATGGAGAAATTTTTGGTCGTGCACTTAATGGAAAATATTTGAAGAAATACTACCCAAGTGTTTGGATTGGTTCATAATCGGCTGAGTTATGCCGATATATGGTTTACAGCCAATGTGTTTACATCGCCTTTAGATGGCCGATATCTTTATCACCCTTAGACATATAAGTCTGCAGCATTATGTTCCCTACTACAAACTTGGGGGGCATGGAGGACAAAAGTTGGAAATTTTTGAAATTTTTTGAACACGGTTATAAGATCAAGTCTATATCAGTCAATATCACACATCAGCTTGATGGCCGATAACAGATTATAACAGATTGTATTTAAAGCATTTGGCTAAGTATAAATCAGCTCGATACCCGATATCCATATACTATAGCGAAATATTGTTCAAGAGTATTGTTTAACTATTACATCAACCCAAGAAGTTTTGGATTGCCATGATCGCACGCAGGCGAATTTGTTGAACTTCGTCAATTATCTTGGCGTCTGCAGCATCAGTTCCCGGCACAGGCTTGAGTGTTTTGTTGAGAGAAGCTAGATGTTTGATTGAAGATTTTAACTTGGATTTGTGCTCTTCAATAGCATGAGGTAGATCGGCTAACTTCTTTTCTATATCAGCAATTTTGACCCGGCATTGACGAAGTTGGACTAAAAGATCAGACTCTTCTTGCTTAAGTCTGTCCAATTCTTGCTGAGTCGTTTCTGGGCTAGCCGTTAGTTCATCTAACTTTGATTTCTCTTCATTTACTTTAGATCAGACTCTTCTTGCTTAAGTCTGTCCAATTCTCGCTGAGTCATTTTTGGGCCAGCCGTTAGTTCATCTAACTTTGATATCTCGTCATTTACTTTTTGTCGGCTGGTTTGGACAGTTGCTTCAAGTGCCTTGTATTCTAGCCGATCAGATAATTCTCTGCCTTGCTCTCTCAAGCTTGAATTGATGTTGTTGCAAATAGACAGCTTGAGAGATGGAATCATTAGGTCTTCTAGGAGTTGATCTTGAATTTCTTGAAACCTGGACCTAATTGAGCCATAATTGGACATCAAGCTATCCAATGAGGCATTCAGCCGATCGGCAATATCGGCTAGTTTTGTTTTCAGCTCATCGGCTACTGGGGATTTGGCCTTGCTTGTTGTCTCTTCTTCTTCATCATTCATAAATTGCCTTATGTCAAAAGAGAACATATCGGCTAGAGCCTGCAGAAGATAGATGATTGTAAGTAAGAGTTATGGATATAGCCAATATGAGTTATAGTTGCTGGTAATCTTACAGGAACTGGAGAGGATGGAATTATGGTTGCTGCTTCTTCTATGTGATGGTTTCCTACAGCCGATGTTGTATGATCACTTGAAGTCTGTTGGGGAGGTGATATTGCTCGAGTGGGCTGAAAATTGTTTTAGCAAGTATTATAGATAGTAATAGAGTTGATGAAAAAAGAGTTGAGAGATTGTATACCTTGGTTTTTTGTGGCCGATGTTTAGGAGTTGGAGTTTTTGCTGGGCTTGTTGGAGGTGAATCGGCTCGAGAATTTGGACTAGAGATGTGGCCAGATTCACTTATTTGAGCAGCAGCTGCATCAATCTCTTCTTCGATGATTGCTTCATCAAGATATTCTTCTACAGCCGGATCAATTGGGGCGTCATTGGCTGAGGGTTTTTGTTTCTTAGCAGGCATCTTCTTCCTTGGAGCAATTGGCTTGACGGCAGGTTTCTTGGTCCTTTTTTTCTTGCCAGTTGTGACAATCGGCTGCCTGATTTGACCTTGGAGCAGATCTCTAATAGCTGGAGCATTGAAGCCGATTGCAGAGGAAGCCAAATCTTTGCCCGATGATGTCTAGGCAGGAGCATAGTTGATATCTTTTCCACTGTTGCTTTTTGTTGGAGGAGGAGAGTTGGGAACCTAACAAATATGTATATATGAATGAAAATGTCATAAAAATTATAATTGGGTCAAAGAGAGATGGAAAAAGTGTATATGAGTTTACCTGAGGACTTATAGATGGATCCATGATAGTCAGGTAGAAATCGACTGGCATGAACAGAAATAGATGGGTTTTCCATTCACCCCAACATTTGTTAAACAATTGGCTTCGTTGTCTGATCAAGGATATCTGGCCGATAGAACCCAGAGGAGGGCTTTCAAGATTAAGGATCCTGTCCATAACCAGAGCCGATGGAATAATGCCCCTTGTCTGGATTTTTTCTGTGAGATATAAACCAATAGGCAACTGCCCATGCCGAGTTGTCTGGCAGCAATCATAGCATGATAGAATTCATAGGAGGACTGAATATATCGGCCTTGGGATACACCTGTTGGAAGTATGCAAGGAGTGATAGCCGATATAAAGATGTCTCTGATGCTTGGGATGTCCTCATTGTTTAGATCGTCCAGTGTGAGATTGGTGGGTAGTTCATATTTGATGAAATCCTCATAAGGAAACCAAATTCGAGACTCATGGGGGAATCCATCATAAAATCTTCTGAACCACTCGCAGAATTGCTCAGCCGATGTCCCCATGCCAGGGTAAGACGATGCTACTTCTCCAAAAGATAAGCATCGGCACGTTGATTCATCATCGGCTAGAGATGGAAAGGATAGATCATCTAGAGGAGTTCTGTCAGCAACTCTGATGGTATATATGTTAAGCCATATTTGCACAAACCACCCGGGGACTCCATAAATGGTTGAGGTGTCCATGAGGAGCTTGGCCGATGTCGGACTTAGGGTCTGGTATACTGCTCCCAAGAGATATTTACCTAATGGGATGGATTTTTTGGACACTAGGGCTTTGGCTAGATGTTGCCAATTTGCTGTTGGTCCACAAGTTGAGCCACAAAACAGGAATTTGTCTAACCACATCATTAGAAAGGCAGTATGTTCTCTAGGGAAGACAGATCATGTGCCCATATTCTCAGTTATAAAACCAGACCATGCTCCAATATTCTTAGTCTGGAATTTGTGGTCACATTTCACTTTAAAGCTAATGGGGTTGGCCGATGAGGAAATATCTAAGTCTGTCAGCATTTGGATATCTAACAGTGTAGGGGTCATCGGACCATGGCTAAACAGGAAAGCATTTAAAGTATCGGACCAAAAGTAAGGAGCAACCGATAGCATGGGTTCATCCTTCTTTGTATCGGCTAGAGAAAGTGAAAGGCATTGAGAAATACCTATCTCGTCCCAATGAGTCTACTTGCTGGCCGACATCCTTTTGTACCAAGCTTTCCATCCATCTACGGCTGATGGCCAAGATCTGAAGATGTTGGGCCAGTGTGTGGAGCTGGGCTTGGATTCCCTAAACGGAATACGATTGGTCTCAGAGTTGATGAATAGAGTGGGGTCTTCATCGCCCATCGGCTCAAGGAAATAGTGGCTTGGTTCTCTCTCGATGGGGATTGCAATAAAATCTCTCAAGTGCTACAAAAGAAAGAAAAAAGAGGAATGAAAATGAATCAGAGCGAGAAAGGTTTGATTTTACGGATTGGAAAAGAAAGATGGTGGCCGATATGAACAAAGGGATAAGAAAACAGTGGAGTACCTGGGGGATGTTTGTGGAGGTCGCCATTGGAGCAGAAAATTGCTGTCGCTGCTGGAGAAGTTGGTCGTCGGTGAGATCGCCGGAGGGATTGAGAGAAATCACCGGAATTCACGGAGAAGTTTGGTGGGTTAAGCGGTGAAAGCGGAGTTAACGCCGTGAGATCTCAGGAAAAACAGTTGGTATTTAAAAAAGTAGGTGCGTAACGGTCAATTGAGAAAACCCTAGATTTTTGCGGTTCTAATGAGATAATTCCGTTGCATTATATAATACATCGGAATCGGGGGGCATGTGTTGACGATGAAATTTGGCGAGTAATCTAATCTATATGAATCGGAAACACGATCCAATCCGAAGCGTATTCGAAGATATGTAGAGATCTTGGAGAATAGAATACGCATCGGCTGGAGTCCGTATCGGCTGGAAACCGAGTCCGATTAGGATAGCCGATGAGGCCGATATCGCATGTGAAATCAATATTGGATTCAACAAGGAGCTTACGATGTCATTGCCGGGCAAGGATATAGTCCAAGATTGGCAATTGTATCTATTAATTAGAAATATATGTATTTTCTTTATAGATCTTGCCGGTAAGAGTCCGCCTAAGGGACTTGTTCGTTAGTTGGATTTGTATTAGGTTAATATGAGTCGTGTCCGTGATGGACATGTTTGTATTTTCGGGTATAAATATAGTCCCGAGGTCTTGTAAATAACAACAACAGACATTCAATCAATCTCGGCGCATCGCCACCTTTGTTTTCTACTTTTCGTCAAGTTTGTGCTTTCGAGTCGTGCTACATCAATTTGATCTTCAACGAAAAGGTATATCTTGTTATGGCGGTTTGCATCATTGGAGCTATTGCTTACATCTTTATGACACTCTAGTTCTATCTTGTAAACTTCCGAGTTATCATATACATTATATAACTTAGATCGACAATGCAATCTAATTGCATCGGCTGGATTCTATTTAGGGTTTTGCCGATATTGGCTAGATTACTTCGTTGGTTTAGGTTATATAATGTATCCACCATCCCAAAAAGGCAACCATCGGCTTGATTTTCTAGATGTTATGCTTAGGGGTGAAAACGGATCGGATTCGGACGGATAATAGCTATACCATATCCTAAACCATTTTTTTTAAACGGATGCGGAGTGGGTGCGGATGACGTGCGGATGCGGATGCGGAGCGGATTATTTCGGACGTCGGATTCGGTGCGGAGTCGGTGCAGACTCGGTTCGGAAACGGACAAAAAGTTGTCGGATGTCAAGTTTGTATTCAATCGATACAACAAGAGGGCGCCAATACAATTAGCCGCAATACGATGGCAAAATAACATCTAAACATGATCTCAGCTCTCTAGGAAAAACCAACCAAAACACATCAATAATATAATTTTGCTTAATATAACACATCCAGCAAAATAATCCAAGATACATCCATCACTCATCAATCACTGGTCACTGCATTGCTTAAAATTTAAGAATATAAGTCATCACTCATCAGTAGTTCAGAACGACTTGCATGCAGCATATGAGCCAGCAATACAGCACAGAGCACACATCTCATACAGCACAGTCGCTGGGTCGCCGTCGCGCTGGGTCGCGCCGCCACCGGCGCGCTGGGTCGCCGACTCACCGTCGCGCCGCCACTCCCCTACGACTGAGGGCTGACGGGAGAGAGAGAGTCAGAGAGAGAGAGAGGGATCTGGGGGAGGAGAGGAAGGATTAGGTTAGGGTTAGAATAGATGGGCTATTGGGCTAGATCATAGATGGGCCTGAAAGTTGCGGATTATCCGCCAAACACTATATCGGATAATCCGATTAAAAAATCGGATAATCCGAATCCGTCGGATATCGTAGATACCACATCCGCATCCGCATCCGCATGACAAAATCCGCATCCGCATCCGCATCCGGTCGGATATCTAACAACCCTTACCATATCCTCGCATCGGACGGATTCGGAGCGGATCGGATCGGATAATATCCGCTCCGTTTTCATCCCTAGTTATGCTTCTCTTTATACTTAATGCTGCATTGATTAAGTCCAACCTATTAAGTCGTATTTAGAATCATGATATCTAGCCTGCCTTATGGTCATTAATAAGGATAGTATCAGGGTTTCAGCCGATCTTGCCTGGTATAGATGTTTTACATTGTTCTATGCTTTATTTAATATTCTATATCTGCCCCTTATATCAGGATCTAATCTAATATAAATATATTGAACTTGATACCAATCTAATTGGTTATAATTGAATATATTTATTACTAAAGAATATCCTAATATAGGGTTGTATCGGAGCTATAGCCAATACATACTTAAATCTAGATATCGGCTATGATATAAGTCTATATAATCGTTATTTCATGTTATTTTAGACATGGGCAATTTATACTGTCTCGGTTCAGTCCGATCTATCCCAATTGCTTATTTCTAAAGTAATATTGATGTATTGATTATATAATACTGATCTTTACAGCCGATATACTAGTTCTAGGGTTAGTTTTATCCTTGACTATACCTTACAGCCAATTCATGCTTTATTGCATCGGCTAGGTTACATACGATATGAAATCGGCTAACTGGCCGATGGACTATCGTTTACTAATATTCTTTGCATATTTTTCTTTTTGATTGCAGGATCAAATCAACCGGCATGCCCTTGAACCTAAAGTACTAATTTTGGACCTGCACTAGAGTAAAGCAAACCTCTCAGGCCAGTGTATGTTTTTTGCATCAACAACCATACAACCTAAGGTGCCGACTCAATTGACATGCACCACGAGAGAAGTTTCTTTGTACCCTTAAAAGAGAATTCTGCGTCAGACATGACCATATTGCTGATACCTTCTGAGGTCCATGTTGCAATCTTCCACTTCTTAGGTTTGAACTATAATTCTTGATGATCAGTTGGCCTGAAGCTTTAGTCCTTCAGGGGTAGTGCATCTCATCTTCTGTCGGTGACTTGACGTACACCTTCCATGGACGGTCGGACATTTTGCAAAAACTGCCCTTATAAACCATAACCATAGCATGCATCACTGGTCGCTTCATCGATTGGTGGTGGCTGGGATGTACTTGTCTACTAGGCACTTGGTGGTATACTGGCTGAAGTTGCGGGTGCTTCCTCTTGAATATACTAGTTTTGACTCTGATTCTGATTCTGGGATTGCATATGAGCTTGCTTCTTCTACTGGAGTTACTTCCACTACATTGGACCTTGCATCGAGCTTTGCATCTCCTGCACCAATACACCTATCATCTGATCTTGGACACCAGATGTTGATCACGAGCAGGAGTTCATCTAGCATTGGGGGTACATTGTTGCTTTCAACTGAACCATTAATTTGTGACTTTAACACCCTCTTGTTGTTGTTGCTCTTCTTCTCTCTAACACTAACTATCTACTACCGACACGGGGATAGAAGGAAGAGAGGGGTTGAACTAAAGATAAGACCTTAACCCACTTGACCACTAATCTACTGTGAATACACTTTTTGTTCAAGTTGCTTAAGCAAACAACCTAGTATGGTGACATCCCCACCACTGATGCAAACCATACCACTACACACAAGCAAACAACACAGGTTCTAGCATCTAACGGAACTACTTTTCAGGGAAGGATTGGGTTTAGGTAGCTCTGGGAAAACATCACTTGATCTTCGCAGAAAGCCGGCTCTGGACTGACCATCTTTCCCCTTGCTGCATGAAGCTTGAGGCTGGACTAGACTTCCACGAGCAGACGTGAAACCGAAGGTTTGTCCTGCAGGTTTGACAACTAAAAGAGTTGGAGATTAAAGGGGGGAATTTGATAACTGTTTTGCAAAGAAATACCAAAAGAGGAGACGAGACATTTTGGAAATAGCACAAATTTCCAGACTATTTTGTGTATAAACCCTATCCAGGAATCAAGTCAGGGTACACGAAACAATAAATTAATATACAGATCCAGACTTAAATTAAGCGTAAATACTTACAAAAGAGGCACTTAGTCCTCACACCGAAAAGAAAGTAACAACAGCGGAAAGAGGCGATCCTAACGGGGCTTCAGCTCCACTACACAGGTAAAAACTCAAATTGGGTAGAAGCCTTGGTACTCTAACTTCGTATTCAGCTTAAAAGCACTACAATTGTGAAAAGGGAGAATGATAGCAAGACTCAGTACAACCACCGTACTCAGCAAGCGACACCAATGATGCAGACGTGCAAGGGAAGACAAGGAGGTTGGTGGCTATTTGCATAAAGGCAGTTGTGAATGTTTATAGTGGGAAAACAATAAAATATTTGATTAATTAAGGCAACATTAAATCTCCACTGACAAACGTTACTCCACGTTGAACAAGCCCAACCAAACCACCTGAACTGCACAAGTTCATTAAGTCAAATTAATTAATAGTGTGAGACTAATCACGGTGAAGCTGGTCGATCGAATAGTGTTACTTTGGCCAGAGGTGCACAACTATACCGACAAAACACAATCGACCAGCATGTTATCGTGTCTGGCCGAACACGTCACCATGTCAAGTGATTGTGACAAGACCCTCGCATAACTCCCCTTAACCAATCGTACCCACTTCAGGTTTCTCCCCTACCTTTATAACCAAGGTAGGCAGCCCTCTCTCTTGCCTTAGTGAATTCAAAAGCCACATAGCTGTTGATATTTCTTAACGACATTACTAGGAATTAGATCCCAGGCAATGGCGCAAAAAATATTAGTCGGTATTTTCTTACGATCATAGATATAATCCTCAAGCGCACGGATATACCGTTGTAGCATTTCACCCGAAAGTACTTCCAAGGTATCGTATTTATTTAATCCTAAGGGAAGATATGGTAAGAGAGTACTATGTTATTAATGCTCATCACACTTATGTTAATCAAAGTATAATGCACGGGTTAAACAATTGTGTAATAAAGGTAGGTTGACACACGGAAGAATCAATCAAGCTAACTCTCTCTAATTAAATATCTAGACTAAGTGGAGAAGAAATAAGAAAAGTTTATTTCTGTACTTCTAATATATAGCCCCTTTAGTACACTTGCTAATGTACAATCATATGGCCAAGACCCCCTAGCAATGCCTCCTGGTATATCGAGGAACCACCCCTGATTGTCGAGTTCCTTACGACAATCCGTCATGGCTATACAACCGGTTATGGATACGGAGGAGTACCCTCGCCAAGAATAGTTCTTACCCCTAAATATCCATGTGGAGGAATACTCATACTGAGCTATCACCATCAGCGGCCTACCTCTACAGTTTTGTGGCATATAGCACCACTTAATGGTATTTAATAATCTAAGCACCTCGTTTACATTAATAAATACTAATCTATATCGCTGCAGCTGACACAGAGCAATCATCTGAATGAACATTAAACCAATACCATTGCATCTCTCTAGTAAGCTAGTCATATAACTAATACGAATAAGTATAACTCAAGGTTGGTACTCGTATAATTATGCGAGTATAGTAAAGTACCAAAACTATATAGAGAAGAATATTTCATTATCGGAATAAGTCTTACAAGAAAGGAAATAGCTACTAGAACCATACCCAATTCTCCAGAAGACTTGAAGAACTCTAAAACTATTCTAATTCTAACTCCACTAGTGATAGAACAAAGTAAACTATTAAGGAGAGCTTTTCTTGATTCCTCTTGGTGTGTGTTGAAAGGGAGAATGAAGAGTCCTTTTATAGCCTCTCAATGACGGTTTTGAAAGTTGGAAATGCCGAAATCGCCGTTCAACCGTCATTGGAGAAGCATCTAGGACATCCACGTGGAAGGAGATCCCCATCGGAGCCAAAGTCGGTTCGGTCGAACCCAGGGTTCAGCCGAACCCTCACTTGGTCCGATGGGCCTCCAATTCTTCCTAGGCCTCCTCTTGTATATTCTTAGACTTGTGGTATAGCGATTGGGTCCATTTACAGATGTTTAATTGGGTTTATGGGCCCATCGATCCATATGTTCACCACATGTCTGCTTCCGATATATTTCTTCATGATTTCTCCTTTATTTATATAGTCATCTCCTGCAAGCAAATACTTTTCCAGGTACAAGTGGAACTAGATTATTTCTAATTAAAATATGCATGCAAGCATTGCTAGTTCTCCATTATGGTTGAGAATATTGACGGTCAAAATTGGTCTAAAACGACCGTCAACATTAGGCCGTCGCAGGGCCCATCCAAACTCCATCATGCCCACCCTTGCCTCGGTACGTTAGAAAGGGGAAAGCAACACTATAAGTCCAGCAGTTGCCCATTCTTGCATGCGGTAACCGCGATAAGTCTTGCAGGGGTTCGTGCGAAACGGTCCTTAATTGTCATGGGTGCGAGTAGCAAAACCATGCACCCATAGTCCACCGCTAAGCCATATTTTAGTTGAATAATATGGCCAGATGTCACGAGCTTGCAGCTCATCATGATACTAAAAGTAGATAATGTGATTATCCCATTTTGTGAGCTAGTGGTATTAAGCATGGCTAAGCATACGTAATTCTAGCTCGGTCACAATAGTAACACAAGCTAGTCAAATTATCACACAAGATGACAGAGAACGGATAAAAAGTAAGTATGGTACAAGCGAGCAGATAGGTGATTCCATAATCTCATTTAATTAGCAAAACATGCAATTTATTTATAAATGGAAAAACATTTTATAAAGTGGGCTCAACATGCTCAAGTGGAATGTGTGACTTACCTTGCTTCGATTGATCTTCCGAACTCTTTTCCTCGTGACTGCGATCTTCCGAAATAGCGGAAAATACACGCTGGCACACAAAACGAGAAAAAACCCTACTAAAAACCCAGTAAAAAGTACATGAAAAGTAAACAAACACGTAGAGCTCAACTTTATATGAATTTCGCAAGTTGAATGGCTCAATTTGGAGTTCGTATGAATTAGTTATGAATTTTAGGGATTTTGCGCCATTTAAATGAATTTCTGGGAATTATTGTATAATTAATAATTATTTTCTCAAAGGAAAAGTCAAGCATTGATGTCAGAAAGGGGAGAGGAGCAGACCGCATTCACAAAGGTCGAGCCCCACACTTCAGCGGGTTAAGTAGCTGGCCTACCGTGGACCGGGACCACGGTGATCCACGGGCGGGAGACCCAGACCAACAAAGACCGGGCTGGCTCGCTGGCCAGCCCGACAAGGTGGTGACGGCGGCGCACGGCCAGACGATCGCCGACGATGGTGGTGTGACACAGCGGTGGGCACGAGAGGCGGCGGAAGAGAGGATAAGGAGAAGGGGTGGAGACGATTCTCCCCATGCTCTCATGATGGCGAGAAGGCGGCTGGTGGCGAGAGGGATGGCGTTGGCCGGCACGGGGTGACGGTGCAGACGGTGCTCCGATGGCAGAGTGGGAGGGGTGGACGAACTCATCCTCGATGCGGCGAATGCGGTGGAGGCGGTGGTGCAGTTTGAAGCTGTCAGGAAAGGTGGAAAGCGGCGGCCGGAGCTGGCAATGGCCGTGGTGGCTTGGGTGGTGTGACAGGGACGCAGTTCCGGTGGGGGCATGGGAAAGAGGAGCGGTCGCCGAGGTACGCCGGGGCCAAGGGGAGCTGGTGGTGGAGGCGGCACAGCGCGGCGGTGGCTAGGGTGGCGACAGCGACCGACCGGAGTTCGCGAGATGGAGGTGGAGCTCAGGTATGCGGTGGAGATGGCACTCCGGTGGATTTCCGGTGAAGATGGAGGGCGGTCGGGGTAGCCCTTGATGTGTCGAAGCTGGTGGTGTTAGTGGCGCCGCACGGCGGTGGCTAGAGTGGCGGTGGTACACGCCCGAGAGCTCCGGCGAGCGGTGGAATTTGGGAGCAGCGTGGGGAGAGCGAGGGAGGGCGTAGCAAGCTCTGGTGAGGTGGGGAAAAGGAAGAGAGTGGTGCAGGAAGTGTTTCTATAGGGCCGGGAGGCCGAGATTGAGGGGGAGTGCGCGAGGCGGCTGGCGCAAAGCTCTGATCTTCACGGAGGTCGTGGGGTTGGTGCGGCACCGTATTCCGCGAGAAGACTGGGTGAGAAGGTGGACGGCGTGGGCGGCAACCGCGCCCGCACGGTTGCAGGCGAGGGCGGGAGGTGGAAGCGCGTGGGAGACGGGGCGACATGGGCAGGGTCGTCGATTGTCGGCTCCGACCGGTGGTTGGAGGTGACAAGTGGGACCGGAGAGGAGGGAGGAACCGGTAGGGAGAGGTATTGTGGACTTTTTAGGGAGAGGAGGAAAAGGGAAGCCGGCCCGTGGAGAGAGGAGGGTAGAACGGACCGCGAGGGGAGGAGGAGGGGTTTAGGCCGAAAGCGGCCCAAAGTTGTAGAGGGAGTTTTAATTTGTTTTTCCTTTAATTAATTGGTTAATTGATGTTTGTATTATTTAAATTAGAGATTGAGCTCCAAAAATTCACGGGAAATTCCAGAGAATATTTTAGGGCATGGAGAATATTACAAAAATATTTCCAGCCAAGTGTTTGAAAGGAAATTTTATTTCCCTTACTAATTCACTTGCTTAAATTGCTTTAACTTTTAACATAATTTCTAGAAATGCATTATTCAATGATTTTTAATGAAAATGGGGACGTGACAGCATGGTTGTTCAGTGATGGTTTGGGCCTGTACAACACAAGGTTTTGTTCAATATTGATTAATATTATTTAATCAATTATTCTACTACTTTACAATTCTTAAATGTTTTGCTAACTGCTGCTTTTGCAAATAAACCCTATGTTATGCCATCCTTTGCTATTCATGTGCACTTGTGGAGTATTCCATATACTCACCTTGCAATTATCATCAACCTCAGTTAAAGAAGGATCCAGAAGGAGAAGACCCTTTGGCTTAGATCCCAGTTGAGCTACCTGTGGGAGTGGAGTTGAAGCTTCGCTAAATTTTCTTTACCGCTGCAGATTTCTTCGTGGTGAGGACTAAGTGCTTCTTTTGAAAGTATTTATCGCTTTAGTTACGATGAATCTGTATATTATTGACAATTTGTGTACCTTAGTTGATTCCTGGACAAAGATTGTATGCCCAAATTAGTTTGGAAATTACTAGTGAATTTTCGGTCATGACAACCATGGAGACACCTGTTGGCAGTCGCCTACCACCACTACGTTCTAGAGATCATCGGGAGCTCGAGCACAGCAAGACCAGATCTAACACACATCATCGTCAGGAAGATAGAAGGCGTGAAGACCAGTCGGCCGATTCTCATGCCCGACAACACAATCGGCCCCCTCCCCACAACAGGATCCATCGTGCTGATTCCAACTACCAGAGCAACTCCTGGGCCCCAGCTCCTTGCGATTTAAGGAATACACTCAATCAGTGCTACAGTGAGTGGGAGAACCATGCAAATCGTGAAATACGACAACACTTCCCCAACGATGGTGATGAGGGACTAGCCGCCTTTACCTGAGACATGTGTCGAGTAAATTGGCCGAGTGGTTTGAAACCTACCTTCGAGAAGTATGACGGCAAAACTGACCAACAGTCATGCCATGCCATTTGTTTTAGTGCCTACAGTCCTTGCATCCTTCTTTATTCAGGAACTTTTGTTTGAGGCCATGGCATTCTATAGATAGAGCTGCTTAAGATTTAGTAGGAACGAACCTACGTGCTTGTTCTCTGTGTAGAATGCCTATCGGTTTTCTCATACTACGATCAGTCAGGTATAACCATCCATACCCTCGCAATTCGCACAGCAGGAGGAGATAGCAACAGTATGCAAACTATTTACCCACGACACTCGCCGATTCAGCTAGGAGTTGGCTCGCCAGCTTACCAAGGGGTTCTATCGACTCTTGAAGCGAACTTTGTAATCACTTCATCGCCGATTTTCAAGGCAATTTTGAGAGGCCTGGAACCCACCCAATGAATCATTAAAAGATTATATTCGGCGTTCTTTTGAAAAGCGTAATAAAATCCCGGACATCACCAATGATGTCATCATAGCAGCCTTCCAGAAAAGAGTCCGCAACGAGCTACTCATCGGGAAGTTTGGATACAAACCCCTAAGGACGATCAAGAAGCTATTTGAGACGGCTAATTCTTATGCAAAGTTAGATGACACCATCAAAGCATCACGCCAAGAGAAGCAGTCTAGAAGCAGCTTGCGCCACAAAAAAGATAATGGCAACGACATCGGCAACGACAATGACGGTCAAAAAAAATCGCAAGCGTAAGCCTGAGGATATGGTGGCTACTACTCCAAGTTACCAACAACAGAGCCACTCGTCAACACCTACTAAGCAAAAGGATAATCTGATCGCTGACTTGGAGAAAACATTTTCAATTATTTGTGCCTTTAAGATGAAG
The DNA here is from genome assembly GCA_000573905.2 of Oryza punctata. Taxonomy (NCBI): domain Eukaryota; kingdom Viridiplantae; phylum Streptophyta; class Magnoliopsida; order Poales; family Poaceae; genus Oryza; species Oryza punctata. The sequence continues at coordinate 21,113,548 of CM002490.2, read as the reverse complement.
CTGAACCCAGATAAATGCACCTTCGAAGTACCATCAGATAAGCTTCTTGGCTTTATGGTATCTCATCAGGGCATCAGGGCCAACCAGAAGAAAATCAACATGATACGCAACAAGAAACCGCCAAGTACCTAGAAGGACATTCAAAAGCTTATGGGGTGCATGGCGGCCCTCAGCCGATTTGTTTCTAGACTTGGAGAACAAGGCATGCCCTTCTTCAAGTTACTCAAGATAACTAACAATTTCCAGTGGACCCCTGAAGCCCAGAAAGCCTTTGAAGATTTCAAGAATTTCCTCATGACACCGCATGTGCTAGCCTCGCCGCATGCACAAGAGGCCTTGTTGCTTTATGTGTTAGCAACTTTCCTGGTGGCCAGCACATTTCTGGTTCTTGAGCATGAGGAAGAGGGACATATTCAAAAGGTTCAAAAGCCTATTTACTCCGTTAGCAAAGTGCTGACTTATTCCAGTACACACTACCCTCAGATACAAAATTGATATATGGAGTTTTAATTACTATCAGGAAGTTAGCCCATTATTTTCAAAGCCACTCAGTGACGGTGGTCACATCTTTTCCACTCAGCAATGTTCTTCACAATCGTGAGGCCACGAGATGCATTGCAAAGTGGGTGTTGGAATTGATGGCGTTGAATATTATTTTCAAGGCTCAAACTTCCATCAAGTCTCATGTATTGGTTGATTTTGTCACCGAGTGGACCAAGTGCCAAGAAAATACACTGTGGAAAGCTGGAATACTGGACCATGTACTTTGATGGATTTAAGAGGGTTACTGGCACAGGGGCCGGGGTTGTTCTCATCTCGGCAACTGGAGAGCGGTTACGGTATGTTCTTTAAATTCACTTCCCAGCGTCACACAACGTGGCTGAGTACGATGCTTTACTTCATGGAATGCGTCTCGCCTAGTCCTTAGGGATATGGCGCATGGAAGTACGAGGGGATTCCCATTTGGTTGTTAATCAATTGATGAAAGATTGGTCCTATCTTAATGATAATAGGGTCGCTTATCGTTAGGAAGTTCGCAAGCTGGAAGACAAGCCAGTTTGATGGTTTGGAGCTATCTCATGTTCTATGACATAACAACGAAGTTGCTGATCAGTTGGCCAACTTTGGATCCAAAAGAGAGGCTACTCCAACAGATGTTCGTTGAACATCTTCATGAGTCATTTGTTGCATAAAAAATGCAATGAGGCAAGTTTCCATGCTTGATACTGACTGGAGGATACCTTTCATCAAATTTTTAACTCAGCGGGAGTTACCTCAAGATCGGAATGAAGCTGAACTAGTTTGTCGTCGCAGTCAAAGCTATGTGATAGTTGAGGCTGAGTTATATAAGAAAAGCTCGTCTGGTGTTTTGCTAAGGTGTATTTCTCCTGAGAAGTGTCAACAGTTATTGCAAGATATCCACTCGGAGATATGTGGTAGTCATCCGCAACACGTACTTTGGTGGATAAGGCGTACCGAAAGGTTTTTCTCAAGCTCAAGGCTATCACGGAAGTAGACAAGATCGTTCAAACCTGCAAAGGTTGTCAATTTTTCGTTTGGCAGATTCATGTTCCAGCTCAAGAGTTGCAAACTATTCCACTCTCATGGCCTTTTCCGGTTTGGGGCTTGGACATGATGGGTCCAGGAGGATTCACACATCTCTTTGTCACAATTGACAAGTTTTCCAGGTGGATTGAGGCTAAGTCGGTTGCTACAATCACGGAGGATAAAGCTCGTGATTTCTTCATCGACATTATGCATTGGTTTGGTGTGCCCAACAAGGTTATTACCGATAATGACACTCAGTTCATGGGAGGAGTTTTCAACTATTTTTGAGAGGCAATTGGAATGAAGATATGTTATGCATCAGTTGTGCATCCTAAGAGCAACGGACAGGTTGAACGCGCCAACGGGATGGTTCTTCAAGGTATTAAAGCCCGTGTCTTTGATAGACTACGCCCTTATGCTGGACGGTGGGTGGATGTTGATGACAAATCCGCTATCGGCCGATGGTGCCAAATCTGTGTTGACGCGAACTTTGTCGAAAAACATGAAGGCTCGGGAGATCTACTTAGCTCCAGTGCAGGTCCTGAATTTTGATGACATGCATGCGTATCAGTCAATTTGATCTTGCAACTGAGAAGATAGATATATTGACGATCAAATAACCGATCGGCTAAGAAGCCGATATACCGATTACCGCTGGTATAACGATACTAGCCGATGTCAATAGAGTTTTGATCAATCGGCTATATGTCCGATGTAGATTCTAACACTTGAGTAAATAATGATATAAAAAGCAATCCAATCAATCGATGATAATATAATGAAGGAATGAATCAATCGGCTTTGCTGTAATCGGCTAAAACCAACTTGTATACAATCCTTATAAGCTGACACAACACTTAAACAGATAACTCATTGACTGAAACCCCGAGGAAACCCTTATTAGCAATAGAGGAGCAAGTTAGTTTTTATGATTTCAAGCACAACGTAGTAGGTTAAACCCAATTGATGCGGCACTAAGTATGAAAGAAAGCATAAAATATAGACAATCGAGTTTTTGATTGATTTTTAGGTGGTGGATATATCCTAACTGGTCTAAATTGATAGGAATCATTTAGCCGATATCAACAAAACCCTACAAAAGGCCTAGCCGATACAAATAAACAAAACTATCAGCTTAGCTTAGCTAAGATATATGATAAATAGGCAAAAATATCAACCGAACCGGAGTGATCCAAGAGGTCAAAGCGATGCAGCCTTGAACAACACCAATGTAGCCGATACAATTACCAGGGCCGGCGGAACGTATGACTTACACCTTCGCCGGAGATCGAAGTCCATGCAGCCGCACGTCAAGTCCCAAGTTCCACCAGTGATAAATAAAAAACCTCGGAAAAGAGGGTGGCAATGCACCAAGAGCAGTTGTATTGATTGAGAAATAAATTACAGGGACCCCTGGTGTACATATTTGTACCCATGGATAGATACTAGTCCATATCAGACACGACACATGTCTCCTAAGGATAAAAGGAAAGATACAAGTCCTAATTGGACAAGACAAAACTTCCTAAAGATAAAGGAAAATTACTAAAACTCTGCCTAATTAATAGATAAATTGTCATGTCACATCCTCCTTAAACTCGACCTCTTTTGTATAAGTTTCCTTTAATTGATTAATTTCCTTAACTGAATCCATCAAGAATCCAACGGTTGGCGGCTGATAATTTCCATCGGCTCACGCCAGGACTCTCAAGCCGATACTCCCTCTAGGTCGATGACTATTTTGGGCCTTACAAAATTTTGGCCTGAACAATGAAAGAATTGCCTTCAGTTTTATGGTCATTATGAACAATACTTAGTCGAGCTACGGGTCAGTCACCTTTCTTCTTAGTATATGGAGATGAGGCTATGTTGTCGAGTGAGATGGAGTTCGAGTCCTTACGCGTTCGCAATTTCAACGAGGAGCATCATGATCAAGATCGTATTGAAGACTTAAACCGACTAGAAGAGGCTTGCGAAGCTACCCTTAATCAGTCAGCACGATATCTTCGTTACCACAATTGCAATGTTTGATCGCGAGCGTTCATTGTTGGTGATATGATTCTACGGAAAATCGGAACTGTTGCGTTGGCGATGTCGTCCCATACCATCTCAGCTCTTTTGACCCGCTCGGCGAGGACATCAAATTGGGCTTTGGACTTCATTTTATGGGCTGCAAGATTTCATCCAGCAAGATATATATTGGAGGTGTTCATGTTAAGATTGAAAAGTTTCGGGTTCATTGAGTTACCTTCAAGGTCAGAGAGTGCTTGGGCTTTACTTTTTCTAGCTGGGCATTATTGTTTTCTACGTTCTTCAGTTGGGCTTTCAAGGACTCAATATCTGATAGATGGGCTGAAAAAAATATGGCAAAATTATTAGCAAAGGATTAATTCAAGCTACGCTTATTCTGATTAACTCTACTCACCTCCGACTGATACGCGATACTCCAAGATGTTATCTCAGAGCTGGATGATATCTGTTCCTAGTTCTTTTTCCCTGGATTTAGCAACATCTTTGGCATCTTTGAGCTCTTGTTGACGGGTGTTTAGATGAGGCACCAGTTTCTCTAAAGTCTCAGATATAGCCTGAGACTGACCTTACATTCTCTGCGTGTGGAAGATAGTCAGATGCAGCAGAGTTACAACGCAATCGGGGAAGTGGTTTTTTACTTACATTTAATAGTTTAGTGGATTCCTATAATCGGGCCACTAAGACATCACGTTCTTCAGCTTCCCTCTGCTTGGTTAAAATAATCCCCGGTGCGCGGCCCTGGGAATCATGCCATTGGATCTTCATGGGAGGGAGCGAGTCTTCCGCCAATTTAATACGAAGAACTTCTTCGTCTTCTCTGTAGGCAAGATCGTCGATGTTCAAGATAAGAGTAGGGTGCAAAGGATTAAGCTATAAGGGACTTACCAGTGATTTTATCCGGCAGTTTGCACGGAGGTGCTTGGACTTTGTCAGTTGTACTAGGAGCAGGTCCATCCTTCTTCTCCTCTCCTTGGGTAGTAGTGCCTCCAGTTGGTTGATCTTCATTCATATCATCCTCGTTGCCCATGGAGTGGCTCTCATTTGAAGGTTCTTGGTTGTCCACCACTTGTTCCTCTTGACTTGACTGGTTTCCTGTCAGGGGCTCCTGCTCGACAGCTGAGTCAGTAGCGTCCGACTGATTTCCAGTCAGGGCTTCTTGTTCAGCTGATGTATGTTTTATGCCCAACTGATCCATAGCAGTGTCTTCAATGCTAGGGTTAGCAGTTTCTTGACCTGCGGACCCTGAGTCGAGAGGCGGTGTGTCGGATTGACCAGTTGGATCAATATTTTGAGGCTTCCTGCAAAGTTAAGTCAAGAGGGATGATGTTTTCATCACGGGTTCAAAGGCAACTGTGTATTTCACTCGTCTAAGGTTCAATCGAGAATATGTTGACAAGGGGATGAAATAATTGTTACCTTGTGGATTTTCTAATCTTCGGAGCTGATCTGGTTGGCAGAAATTTAGCTTGGGCGGCCTCGTTACTTGGAGCCTTGGTGTCATCGTCATCTTCATCAGAAGAATTAACAACGAATTTACTTTGCTTACTGGATCGAGGATTTCTTTGATCAGATGCAGTTCTTGTGTTCATCTACTGCGGTTTGATGGTTGGCCCTCCTGTCAGCTGTCTTCCGCTTGCTGGGTTTTTGCGAGGTGATCGATGTACGACAGCAGGTGGCTTTGAGATAAAAAAAAAGGCACTTTCCTGCAAGATAAGATTTCCAAAAATGTGTTGTTACTAGGAAGAAAACAGTGAAACATAAATTGGATGCGATTTCAAGATGACTTACCGGAGGAGGAGGTCGATGCAGACTGAATGGGGTAACTGGAAGCTTGTGTCCATAATCGACTACAATACTAGGAGAGGAGATTTTGTACATTCACGAGCACATGATTTGAAAATCTAGTGACTCGGGGTCTTCGCGATTTGGATCGGTTTGGCCTTCGTACTCAAAAGCTAGCTTGGATCTCTCCTTGATAGGAGCTAGTCGGCACTTGATGAAATATCGAGTGACTTGTTCTCCCAGCAGGCCTTTTTTCTTTATCTCCAATATCTTCGATAGCAAGACATTGACTTGAATTAATTGGTGGCCGTCAGGTAGAGAGTTCCAGTGAGTTTGGTGGAAGACCGACAAAGTCGGGTAGACTGAGGGCTGGATTGGAAATATAGAACCAGTTTGAGTGCCAACCCTTATTTGAAGATTTCAAAGGAAGAGAAAAAATAGTCTCTACGAAGGGTTTCGCACAGTTCAAACCCAGATCCACCAACAACACAAGTGTTTTCTTTGTTGGGGTGGGGCTTGAGGTAAAACATGCGACGGAAAAGATTGAAGTGGGGACGGATTCCGAGAAATGCTTCACAAACATGGATAAAGATGGAAAGGTGAAGAATGGAATTAGGTTTCAGATGGTAAATCCTAATCCCATAGCAATGAAGGACGCCACGGAAGAAATCTGAGGTAGGAAGAACAAAGCCGGAATAAAAGAAGTAAAAACTACAATTTCTCCGGTGTTGGGAGTTGGAAATTCCTCACCGAATGTCGGGCGCCATCCAATGATTTCCTGCGCTGGGAGTACGCCATCCTTCACCATTTCCTTCAGTGTAGACTCCTTCACGTCGGAGACTGACCCCTGTTCGAAGGGGATTTCTCTCTCCTCTGCCATGAGTGAAGTGCGGGGATGTGTGGATTAGTGGTTTTTGAGCTCTGGTTTTCGGGGGAGGTGAAATAGAGGATGCCCGCGGTGGATTTCAGCAAGGGATGGAACAATTTGGTGGCTGGATGTGAGAGGAATAAGAACCCTAGCTCTAGCGGCGACAGCTGTGAACAGGAGCACGAATGAGGAAATTTGAGAAGCTAAAGCGGCGCTGAAGACAACGTGCGGTTCGGCAAAAATTTTAGGGTATCGGTAAATATTTTCAATTGGGTCGAGGCCCACGAAGTTTTTATGGCCCATATTTTCAGCTTTGGCAATGTGCGCATGCTTGAGTGTCCAATACCTTTGAAATCCTTTTATATAGCCATTACACAACTTAACTTTTTAGGAGTTAGTAAAATGCAATTTAAAAGGTGATAAGTAGTGAGATTTATATATAGCTGTTCGGTTAACTTTTTTATAAGTTAAGGACACTTTTTGGGTTTCAAATCAAATGATTTTATATTATATCATTGTTTTTCGCTGTGCATTTTTACAACTAATATCGTGGCTTATACTTATTATATATTGGTCATTTACCAACGATTGGTAAATCCATTTATGAGTGTTATTTCACGGATTTTTTTACCACGAGTGCCATAAATTTTTTAGGTATGATAAAATTGTCTTACAGGGACTTGAGCATATTTATTTTAACAATATGCGCACAATATGAAACCAGTGCCTAATATTCCTTATGTGTATTATATTTGAAAACCACTCAGGACTCCTGTCCATAAGGCTAGGAAGGCAGGAGCAAAAAGATTGAACTAGCCACGCCTTTGCTCCCCTCTGAATCCACCAATAACTAACTCCTATCTCCCAGCATCTCATTCCCACCCCATCGTCGAGAGTAGCCAGCCCGATGGTTAAATTATTTAATCCTTGATTATATGCTTAGTTTGTTCAACTAAACACATAGTCGGAGGAAACTAAGCACATAATCGTGGGCTACAACTAATTAGGTGCATCTAGTCGATGCACTTAGGTATATTACTATTATTATTTTAATTTTTTTCAGTCATTAACAGCCTGTTGATTTGGTAAACGCACTCGAGAGACTATGGCAAATATGATTGATGCACTCAGCTTTGGATGAATTTGGCTCGGGAGAAGATTATCTTGTCGACTGTGAAGATCTCATGGACTACTGTGGAGATTATGAGTACCATATACCACACGGCTGGGCTATCCAACTAGTTTATAGGGGATAGATTATGTATATAAAATATGTAATGGATTAGGACTTAGGTATTATATTTAATTATGTATGAAAGAACGGCCTATAGTCCTGATTCGGTAAGATTGTAGAGTAAATATACGAAACTTATACCGTATGTAGTTAATTTCTATGTTGTAATCTTGCCCTTACAACCTATATAAGGAGGGCAAGACACTCCTGAGGCTATATTCGCAATCATATCGTCAGATCAATACACTACTCGGTGGATACAGTCATCGAAACATGAGTAGAGTATTACTTTTCATCGAGTTGGGTTGAACCTGTATAAACCTTTTATCTCATCACCATCCACTTTAGATCTTATGTGCTACCCTTTTCGTATTGCCGATTTCTAGAATGGACATCGGTTGGCTCCAGGTGCACAACTCTTTTTTTTTCCCTGTGGGCGTACTTCTTAATCATGGCGGTGGTGGGGAAGTAAAAAAAAAAGACACCGAATGTGGATAATCACTGCTATAATTTGTCATAAGAAGTAAAAAAAAAAGTGAAGTAAAGTGAGGAAAAACGACCGAGAAATGCGAGGGCGGGCAGGAAGCATGATTGACAATAGTACAAGGATGATGACACGGCAAGAAATTAAGAAGTTGTGTGGTATACATCCTCTTATCGTGCCAAATTGAGACAACGGTGGAGCCAAGGAGGCTGCTTCAGCGCGTCCTGCTGTTCCATGTCCAAATGCAGCTGCGTCGTCCCAACACCGGAGCCACCAGCAACAACCTTCACCGCGGACGACGACCCCAACCGAGATGGCCGGTGCGGCATCACCGCCCTGCAGTTGGTGCTACCGGACTCCGTCGACGACGATGAGTTGCTCGTCCTCGAGTCCACGCTAGACGACGGCGCCTCCTTCTTGGTCGTCGTCGTCCTCCCGATCGCTAGTGTCAGCTCCAGCTCGCTCTCTTCAAGAACACTAGTGTGAACCTGTGGCCTGTCATTGTCGCTTCCAGGGAAGGTGTGCCATGGCCTGCTCGATCCTGCCTCGTTCTCCTCTGCATGATGATCGTCTTCAGGTATGCAACTGATGCCTTGCATTGTGGTTGCAGAGCCCGCGTCCATCAGTAGCTTCTGTACTCGGTACAGCCGATGCAGCTCCTGAACCTGAACAAAGCTGCTGTTATTAGCTTGAGGCCTGAAGGTTCGGTACTAGATAAGCAAGCAAGAGTTTGGAAGTTTCAGTTTGCAGTGGTGTTATTATCTTACCTGCTGCTTGAATGTCTCCTCCTGCTTCAACATGGCCATCTTCATGTGTTCCTTCTCGTACTGCTTCAGGTACCTTGACATCTTCTTGTGGCCGGAGTATTCAGACCTTTTTTGGCTGGCTTTGAAGCCAAATCACAGCTGCAAAATACAGTACGAGATCAACAGATTGCTCTCTCTCTCTCTCTATATATATATATGGATACGGGAAAATGGAAATTATGAGAAAGGAATTGAGTGGCTTTTACTCACAAGAGGTGGAGGCCGACCAGTTCGAACGCTTATCGGGATCGAAGCCTCAAAGAACCTTGCAACAGGGGCACTTAACTTTCTCAACAATCCACAAGAGCCTATTTTAAAGGAAGAGAGAAAGAGAAATCGAGAGAGAGAGAGAGAGAGAGAGAGAGACTAGCAATGGAGATTACAGTGTGTATTGACTGCAATCTGAAGCATTTGAGAGGGAAAGGGATGATGGCCCACCACAAAATGTCAAGCAAACTAGAAAAGCAGGGAGACATAGCAACCCCCACTTGCTATAAATATGTGTGCATCCATCTTGTGTTGTATCTATCCAGAAAGATTTAAAGGAGGGCACTACACTACTACTAGAAAGGAAGAAAGAATCACCCGAACCAAGAGACAGGAACAGCTAAAGTAGCCAAGGCACTTCACATGTGTGCATGACTGCCTGCCCTGGAATCATGCTCCTCGCTCCTAACTTGTTGACATCACAGACCTCCCATGCCCCACTCAGGAATATACTACAACAGTACGGAGCCCCTTTTTTCTTTCTTTTATTTTCTCAATCTAGTTGAATGACATGACTGATTAATAATTGCCACCCAAGATTGTTTATAACCATTGTGGATCTGGGGATCTTGTCGACTTCCATGAGTAAATGCAGTCGTCCTGGAGAGCTTAAGCTTCAAGTTAATTTGATGGTCTCTGTCTCCTCTTAAAAGTCTGAAACTGAACATGACATTCAGTTTCAGGTATCACACATCTCAAAATACCATGACCCCCTTCTTTCTTTTTCTTTTTTTTTTTTTTTGCTGACGGGAGATGTATGTTAGTAATTAGTTGGTGTTATGAACCTAAACTATAAGCGGTGCTTCACATTAATTAGTGATGTTAATTGCCAATCCACCTAATTCGATATTTGAAAAATGCCGCGCAATTGTTGCATGTGAACTACAGAATAACTCTACTCAGATGTTTGCATGTCCTACCTTCCCTTTCCGGCTTAATTTTTCTCTCCATCTCTTTTCTTATCAAACTGAATTATTAGTGATCCAGCACCAACACCAACAATGTTCCCCCAGCTTTCCAAGAAACCCGATCGTCGCCACGTGTGAAAATGGACTCCAATCAGCTAGCATGATAAATCTGAGACACGGATGGGGATCACCAGCGGTGTCCTGATGAGAAAGGCCCTTTTGGAGATCAGAATGATGAGGTAGAATTAAGAAATGAATGATCCTGAACTGTATATATGCCGCCTGCTTTGGAGGGATGCGAGCTTCTTCAGACAACTCACGCATTAACAGCCAAGCCCGGGAATCTGGAGACAATGGCATGATTTTGAGGGATGTGGATGCATGTGCCTGCCCCATGATCTGATCCTCCATCTCTCCTCCTCCTCCTCCTCTTGGCCACCATGCGTACATGCGCTGGACTTGTCCTCCATGTCTTCTTGGTTAGTAAAGTAGTAGACAATAGGCATACAGGGGAGGCAAGGGATGGATTGCCATTAATTCAGTACTGTGCTGTGTACTTTACAGATGATGGCATCACAATGCTTTCTTCTGTCCTCCCCGCCTAGCTGTGCTAAATCTGTGAGGATATGCTACCATTATCGAAGTACACTTGCCAGCAGGTTTAAGGATGTAAATTTGTTGTGTCCATTGCAGATAATGAACAGCAAATCTAGCAATTTAATTTCACCTAACACACATCATTAAGCCAACGGGTCTGTTTGTATTCATGCCATGACGATGATGTGCTCTGCAATCGTGCCGCAAGCAAACAGACAGTTTGTTGCACTAATTAACCGGCTTGGCGTTGACCCTTTTATACACCAAATACTAATCTTTTGTAACGTTCTTGTGTGTCAAGAACTTAAAGATAGTTCAAGCATCGAACCGTGAATCAGCCAGGACCAACTTGATCTGGTAAGGTAAATTATAGCTCTCGCTGTCGTTTAAATCTTGTTTCACTGACCTACCCTACCCATCAGGACAACCAAATTATAAAAAGAGTAAATTTGACAAAACTACATATACTTTAGTTAAATTATCACCAAATTATAAATTTAAGCCTAAATATCTTAAGACTACATATTTAATAATAAAATTATTTAAATCCCTAGCAATAATAATGTTATGTTTGAATAATTATTAGCATCTAAGTTGATTAAATTGATGCTAAACATGTGATTTTGTGATAACTTTATTACTAAATTTTAAGTTTTGCAAAAATACATCCTGAATCTATTGTTCTATGATAACTTTGGTGCTAAATATAGTTTTATAATACATGATCTTAAATCATATGATAGTTTGATCAAAATTTAATTTCTATTGTTTTGTTAAAATTACTCTTATAAAAAAGTACAAGCCTAATTAAACTCATGAGAATAAACTGTAGCTAACAACACCTAAATGACTGATCCATGCCCATCAAGGTTCGTTCCATTGCTCTCTGAAAATAATTAGGCCTTCGATCTCGACTCTCGACTGCTATCTCCTTTACGCTGGACCAGCGAGGAGGAATAGCCAAATTTTATTAAGACACAGGAAAGGGTGGTGTCTCAGAAAATGAGCACAACGCCACACACCAACAGGCTGCACTATGTTTAATTTCTCCGGGTCTAAATTAATTCCTTATGTATCATTAAGTACATGAACAGTACTTGCAACTCACTCAGCCAAGTGCTTACCGAGAGTTACTATGGTTATCTGCCTCTCGCACTTTAGATAGATTTGATGGATATCATTTTTTTCTTAAAATAATAGATAAAAATGTTACCTGTATATCCATAAATGGATACATACAGTCAAAATTTACATTATGACTCCAGATCTCATAACCGACGAACAATAAAATAAAAACAAAGAAATAAAGAAATAAAGCTTCAAAACTCGATGTTGCGCTGGGAAATCCCACCTCCTCAACCGTCACCCTCATCTGTTGGGATACGCGTAGGCTACGATAGCATAAAACAAAATTTTTCTACCGCGTAAACCAGGAACCATGCAAGTATGAGATCATAGATCGTTACCACTCGACGCGCTGTGCAGCGGAAGTATGCGCTAAGGAGCCGAAGGAATCCTCGCGATGTAGCGCGCGCCGATGTAGAGGAAGTAGTCGATCGCAGTTGCTTGACCTTCTCCTCCTCGTGCGTTCTTCTCGCCGTGCTCCCACGCCGATCAGCACCGCAGGACAGCGGCGCCTCCACCGGTATCCACACGTCCAGGGAAGGAACACCACGCGCAGATGTGCCAGCACCCGCGCGCGGCTAGGGTTTGCTCGTGGAGGGAAGTCGCGGCTAGGGTTTCACGTGGCGTGATTTGTTAATCCCGCCGGCCACACCCCCTCATATATATATAGGGACCAAGTCCGGGCCTCCAAGGCCCATAGGAGTCCTACTCGGATCCCTATCCGAAATTGAGCGCATAATGGATCTCCATCCAATCCCTTCATTCCGGCCCCTTAAGCGTGCGACCCTGTAGGTTCATGCACACTCGGGTGCAACCCGAAAACTCCTTTTCGGTCCACGTGTCAACAGCGGCCCCTAGCAGAACGTATTGACCCACCGAGCATACATAAAGATCATATCGGCTGAACCTTTAGTGTTTACTTGTATGAATCCCTTTGCCTCACGATATCGATTAAGCTCAAGGCTAGATATGTGCCATCCTCTAATAGCTCAATCATTCACTCGATCCTGTGATAGATTATATAACCTGCGATTGACTCCTCAATCACTTTTGGCATGGCCATGCACTTCCATAATCTATAACGTCGAGGGGCCCAGAGATATCTCTCCATAGGAGGGACAAATCCCATCTTGATTATTCATATCCCACTACATGTTTCATAACACACCCGAAGACTACTTTTATAACTATCCAGTTACGGAATAGCGTTTAGCAGTCCCTAAGTAAGTCACTACACATGTTGGAAACCATGATAATCTCAGGTCTAAGAATTCTATACCAACACTAATCGAGACCACTGATGGCACTACACAAATAGTTCTTGCAGTGTCTCATGTCGGGTCTATCCAACAACATGTTCCCCAACATGTGTCCACATTATCAATTTGGTATCTCCATACCATGATCCATGAGACATGATCATCAATCAATACATGTGCTGATCATTTAACCATATTTATTCCACATATGATATTTGATCAGGGATCCTTTAGAAATAGCAACATATAATATAAAGAGTCTCATAAATGAATCACATATTCATTAACCAATAATGAGTTATCTATTTCAAGGAACAATATCAGATAAATATGTAAACATAGTATGTGATACAATCATCTCTATGATTGCCTCTAGGGCATATCACTAACAGTCTCCCACTTGCACTAGAGTCAATCATGCACGTATCTAATACCCATTGCACTAATGTGTGTCTCATGCTTAGGCTGAGGGAGTGGCTTCGTCAACGGATCTGCAACGTTCAAATCCGTGTGTATTTTGCATATCTTCACATCTCCTCTATCCACTATCTCGCGAATGAGGTGATACCGCCGTAAAATGTGCTTGGACTTTTGATGCGATCTAGGCTCCTTGGCTTGCGCAATAGCCCCACTATTATCGCAATAGAGATCCATAGGACTGAGAGCACTAGACACCACACCCAATTGAGAAACAAATTTCTTTATCCAAACAGCCTCCTTTGCTGCTTCAGAAGCGGCAATGTACTCGGCTTCTGTTGTAGAGTCAGCAACTGTATCTTGCTTGGAACTCTTCCAACTCACAGCGCCGCCATTCAGGCAGAACACAAATCCAGACTGCGATCTAAAATCATCTTTGTCGGTTTGGAAGCTAGCATCGGTGTAACCATTTACGACAAGCTCTTCCTCTCCTCCATAGACTAGGAACATATCCTTAGTTCTTCTCAAGTACTTTAGGATATTCTTTACAGCAATCCAGTGACTCTCACCTGGATCTGATTGGTATCGGCTTGTTGCACTAAGTGCATACGAAACATCTGGACGTGTACATAGCATAGCATACATTATAGATCCAATTGCCGAAGCATATGGAATCACACTCATCTTGTTCCGCTCATCAGTTGTTTGAGGACACTGATTCTTGCCAAGATTAATGCCATGTGACATTGGCAGGAAACCTTTCTTGGAGTCTTGCATGTTGAACCTTTTCAACACTTTGTCAATGTATGTACTCTGGCTTAATCCAATTAGCCTCTTTGATCTATCTCTATAGATCCTTATGCCCAGAATGTATGCTGCTTCCCCTAAGTCCTTCATTGAAAAACTATTTTTCAACGATGTCTTAACGGATTCAAGCATAGGAATATCATTCCCAATCAACAATATGTCATCTACATATAGGATCAGAAACACCAGCGCGCTCCCACTATTCTTCTTGTATACACAAGGCTCTTCTTCGTTTTTGACAAAGCCCAACGCCTTGACCACTTCATCAAAACGAATATTCCAACTCCGAGATGCTTGTTTCAACCCATAAATGGATTTCTGTAACTTGCATATCTTTTTAGCTGATTGTGGATCGACAAATCCCTTAGGTTGTGTCATGTACACATCCTCATCCAGATTTCCATTGAGGAAAGCTGTTTTGACATCCATTTGCCATATCTCATAATCGAAATAGGCAGCAATCGCTAAAACTATCCGAATAGATTTCAGCATGGCGACTGGTGAGAAAGTTTCATCATAATCAACACCTTGAATCTGTCTAAAACCTTTCGCCACCAATCGTGCCTTGTAGATGTGAACATTTCCATCTACATCTGTCTTTTTCTTAAAGACCCATTTGCACTCAATAGCTTTTACACCATCGGGTGGATCAACCAAATTCCAAACTTGATTGTCATGCATGGATTCTATTTCGGATTTCATGGCTCCAAGCCATTTCTCAGAGTCTGGTCCCACCATTGCTTCCTCATAGGTTGTAGGTTCATCATTGTCTAACAACAATATTTCACGTTGTCCTGTGGTTACTAACGCATACCTTGCAGGTGTACGCCGTATCCTTTCGGACCTTCGTGAAACCTGTGGTTCTATAACTGGTTCAACAACAACTTGCTCAACCTGTTGAACAACATCTTGCTCAACTTGTTGTGTGGATGTTGAAGCATTTTCTGGTAGTTCCTGAATTTCTTCAAGTTGCACCATGCTCCCACTATCCTTTCTTGAGAGGAACTCTTTCTCCAAGAAAACACCGTGTCGGGCGACAAACACTTTGCCTTCTTTCCGATTATAGAAATAATATCCTTTCGTTTCCTTAGGATACCCCACAAAGAAGCATTTATTTGATTTAGGCGCGAGTTTGTCTGATTGTAAACGTTTTACATAAGCCTCGCAACCCCAAATCTTTAGGAAAGACAAACTGGGACGTTTCCCTGTCCATATCTCATATGGTGTCTTATCCACTGATTTTGATGGAACCCTGTTTAGTGTGAACGCTGCTGTCTCTAGAGCGTAACCCCAAAAGCTTAACGGGAGATCAGTTTGGCTCATCATTGATCGCACCATGTCCAACAATGTACGATTCCTCCGTTCGGACACCCCATTCCATTGAGGTGTTCCTGGCGGAGTGAGCTGTGGAACAATTCCACACTTCTTTAGATGATTGCCAAATTCAAGGCTCAAGTATTCTCCTCCACGATCCGATCGTAGATACTTGATTGTCTTGCCCAAATGATTCTGTACCTCATTCTGAAATTCCTTGAACTTTTCAAAGGATTCAGACTTATGCCTCATTAAGTAGATATAACCATATCTACTAAAGTCATCGGTGAAGGTAATGAAGTACCCAAAACCACCTCTGGCTGTTGAGCTCATTGGTCCACATACATCAGTATGTACCAGTGCCAATGGTTCACTTGCCCTCTCACTTTGTCCTATGAATGGTGCCTTTGTCATTTTGCCAAGTAAACAAGATTCACATGTCTCAAATGATTCAAAATCAAACGAGTGTAGAAGTCCATCTCTATGGAGCTTCTCCATGCGTTTCTCATTTATATGGCCCAAGCGACAATGCCAAATAAAAGTGGGATTCAAATCATTAGGACGTTGCCTTTTCGCATTAATGTTATAGACTGAACATCCATCAAGATTCACAGTGTACAAACCATTCATCATGGGTGCATGGAAATAGAAAATGTCATTATAATAGACTGAACAACCATTGTCCACAGATCTAAAACCATAACCCTCTGCTTGCAAACAGGAAGCAGAGATAACGTTTTTACACAAAGCTGGAATGCAATAACAATTATTTAATTCCATAACTAATCCTGATGGTAAAGATAATGGCATAGTGCCGACCGCAACAGCAGCAACTCTTGCTCCATTGCCCACGCGAATGTCCACTTCGCCTCTTGCCAAATTCCTACTTCTTTTCAGCCCCTGCAACGATTTGCATATGTGAGCAACTGACCCGGTATCAAATACCCAAGAATCAGTAGAGGAAGTAGCAAGATTAATTTCTATAACATTAATACCTGAGGTGGAACTCTTTCCATCCTGCTGCTTTTGCTTGAGTTGCTCTAGGTATTTCTTACAGTTCCTCTTCCGATGACCTGTCTCCTTGCAAGAGAAACACTCTGCTTCCTTAGCGGGCCCAGTCTTTTGAACCTTGGCCTTAGAGTTGCTAGTACTCCCGATCTCATCGGATTTTAGCTTTCTCTTTTGACCACCTTTCTTGTTATTGGGCTTACGCTTATGCATTACCATCACATGGTTGGAGTTTTTCTTAATGCTTTCCTCGGCACCCTTTAGCATCCCATGCAGTTCGGCCAAGGTCCTGGTCATGTTGTTCATGTTGAAGTTCAATATGAACGGCTCAAAGCTGGGAGGGAGCGACTGGAGAATCAGATCAGTAGCCAACTCTTGGCTAAGGGAAAAACCAAGCTTTTCCAGACTCTCGATGTAACCAATCATTTTGATCACATGTGGACTAACTGGATTACCTTCTGCAAGCCTGCACGCAAACAAAGACTTTGAGGTATTAAACCTCTCGGCCCTTGCTTGGTCCTCAAACATGTTACGCAGTCCCGTGATTATGCTATGGGCATCCAATGCCTCATATTGCCTCTGAAGTTCAGGGGACATGGTAGCAAGCATGAGACAGCTTACATCCAGATAGTCATTCCGCCGCCTTTCATGATCCCTGCGTTGAGCAGCAGTAGCATTGGCAGGTAAATCAGCTGGAAAAGGCTCTTCAAGCACAAACTCTTTGTGCTCCTGTCTGAGAACAATTCTCAGGTTGCGATACCAATCCATAAAGTTGTTTCCATTCAACTTCTCTTTCTCAAGAATAGACCGCAAATTAAAACTGGGTGGTGCAGGAACTGCCATGATCTACAACAGAAATATATATGCAAAATCAGCACTATGTTTACATTTGATCTTTCATTAAACAATTTAACAAAAGATGCTCCCACTATGTATTGTGCAACAAAATTCCCTCTAATAACATAGTGAGTCGAGATCCTCATTTTAATAGTATCTAGTGAGCTTTGGCATCACGACTAGACAACTAATAAAATAGGTAAGCAACACCTTGCTAATCACATCCTATGTGACTCTTGTACTGTCAGGTGACATCTCCATGTACCAACCCAACCTATACTCCAAGGTCCAAAACCGTTTTGATAACCTTGTCAAGTAAACCAACAATCTCCGTATATAGATGTCTGACATCTATCCTATCTTATTATGATGAAAAGTGACACTCTACTTTGGCAGACCCATCACTTATGATCACAATCGTGATAGGTACAATTATTGGAAGAGCATATTATACTTAATTTTTCTGAGGGAATCTATCATACTATGTCATCATATCAAATATACAACGGCAATAATGTAAGATAGATAAACATCATATGCTAGAACATTAAACTGTGTTGCACTATAATCCAAAGAGTGATGTGATCTCTACCCTCATGTAACTCAGTTGGTACATGTTTGACATAGAATCGAATTCTATTCATTAATATAAAACCCCAAACGAAGTATAAGGTCACGGGGTACACAGATCTCATCTACGATTCGCCATGTGAAAACTTTAACGGTGTAATCAAATTATGCCGAAACTGAGTCAATCTCATTGGCTCGTTTTCTCAATGGCGCGCGGTTCCAGCTGACATCGGACCATCCGATGAACGCAATTTCGCCCATCTATACCGATTGATCTCATCAACCCATGTGCCTATCGGTCCATCTCATGTTCCAATCAAGTAAGAACTCATCTACTATGTAATAGATCTCATCTACTACACCCGCATATCAACTATATGCATGGATCTAGATCACAAACTATACAAGATGGCTCTGATACCACTGTTGGGATACGCGTAGGCTACGATAGCATAAAACAAAATTTTTCTACCGCGTAAACCAGGAACCATGCAAGTATGAGATCATAGATCGTTACCACTCGACGCGCTGTGCAGCGGAAGTATGCGCTAAGGAGCCGAAGGAATCCTCGCGATGTAGCGCGCGCCGATGTAGAGGAAGTAGTCGATCGCAGTTGCTTGACCTTCTCCTCCTCGTGCGTTCTTCTCGCCGTGCTCCCACGCCGATCAGCACCGCAGGACAGCGGCGCCTCCACCGGTATCCACACGTCCAGGGAAGGAACACCACGCGCAGATGTGCCAGCACCCGCGCGCGGCTAGGGTTTGCTCGTGGAGGGAAGTCGCGGCTAGGGTTTCACGTGGCGTGATTTGTTAATCCCGCCGGCCACACCCCCTCATGTATATATAGGGACCAAGTCCGGGCCTCCAAGGCCCATAGGAGTCCTACTCGGATCCCTATCCGAAATTGAGCGCATAATGGATCTCCATCCAATCCCTTCATTCCGGCCCCTTAAGCGTGCGACCCTGTAGGTTCATGCACACTCGGGTGCAACCCGAAAACTCCTTTTCGGTCCACGTATCAACAGCGGCCCCTAACAGAACGTATTGACCCACCGAGCATACATAAAGATCATATCGGCTGAACCTTTAGTGCTTACTTGTATGAATCCCTTTGCCTCACGATATCGATTAAGCTCAAGGCTAGATATGTGCCATCCTCTAATAGCTCAATCATTCACTCGATCCTGTGATAGATTATATAACCTGCGATTGACTCCTCAATCACTTTTGGCATGGCCATGCACTTCCATAATCTATAACGTCGAGGGGCCCAGAGATATCTCTCCATAGGAGGGACAAATCCCATCTTGATTATTCATATCCCACTACATGTTTCATAACACACCCGAAGACTACTTTTATAACTATCCAGTTACGGAATAGCGTTTAGCAGTCCCTAAGTAAGTCACTACACATGTTGGAAACCATGATAATCTCAGGTCTAAGAATTCTATACCAACACTAATCGAGACCACTGATGGCACTACACAAATAGTTCTTGCAGTGTCTCATGTCGGGTCTATCCAACAACATGTTCCCCAACATGTGTCCACATTATCAATTTGGTATCTCCATACCATGATCCATGAGACATGATCATCAATCAATACATGTGCTGATCATTTAACCATATTTATTCCACATATGATATTTGATCAGGGATCCTTTAGAAATAGCAACATATAATATAAAGAGTCTCATAAATGAATCACATATTCATTAACCAATAATGAGTTATCTATTTCAAGGAACAATATCAGATAAATATGTAAACATAGTATGTGATACAATCATCTCTATGATTGCCTCTAGGGCATATCACTAACATCATCATCACGCAGCCGGCCATGGGAAGCCAATAGCGCTACCTGATCATGCTGTCAGCCGCCCACCCTCCGCTCACTGGCCCGATGCTCTACTGCTCAGCCTAGTCATCTCAGTGACCGTTGTCAAATTGGCGGTGTCCATTGCTGCATCACTAGAGAAAACCCGGCCAACCAAAAACCGACGAAACCGCCAACACCTAGTTTTGATGTATATCATAATTTGGAATTTTCTAAAGTTACACCAGATCCTTGTGAACTCCATTATGCTAGGACGGCTTATTGCTTATCCAGGGGTGGGCAAAAACATCTAGGGAACCATTGAACATTCATCAATCATCATAGCTTTTCAATCCTATTCAGATCTCGGGGGCTAGAATACGAAACGGATGTTATCCAAGGCTTAATATTTCTCTTACCTCTTTGCCTATTGACTGGCAAGATTTCATTTCTTTGTCTAATATTGTTAATAATTAATTAGTCCATATATAGCTATTGATACCAAGAAAAAATATCTGCTAGAGCTCAAATTTCGAGTGAAATTTTAATAAATAGACTAGTTGAAATGCTATTTTACTTTCAGGTTGAAACCAAACTTTGAAATTTGAGTTATATTTAATTTTTGAGTAAATTTCATAAAACTACATATATTTTGATAAAATTATCACAAAAAACATATTTAAGATGGTGTAGCAACTACAGATTTATGTCCAATTTTATTAAAGAACTACAGATTTAACATGGACTATCACCAAACTACAGATTTTGTTATAAAATGATCATAAAACTACATGTTTTACACCATACAAAGTAAAATTACAATATTTACAAACCTAAGATAACGTCAGTGGTAAGGATTTAAACGGTAAAAATCTATAGTTTTATCATAACTATAGTATTAAATATGTAGTTTTGATATTTGGTCTAAATCTGTAGTTTTGAGATAAATCTTGTGTTAAATCTGTAGTTTTGTGCTACAATGTTTTAAATCTATGAGTTTTTCAATAATTTTTTCAAAATGCCTGTAGCTTCAATGTGAAATTTACTCTTAATTTTCTTTCACATATAACAATTTGAGACTTGAAAATACAATCTTGTTTCAAGTTATTTTTTAAAAATTTAGTTTCAATAGAACTGAATTTTCACTAACTTTTTTGATATTTGAATATAAATTGACAAATAGGTCCTTCAATTTCTGAATGGGCGTTTCTGTCATAGCATTGACCTTTGGCAAGATTAACATACATGATTAAATTTAATTAGAAGGATAAAAAATGTATATATATAACTAGGAAGGTAGTTTGTGCACATGCGCCGGCAGTGTGCAGACACCTTCTTTAATGTTGCTTGAATTTTTTATGAAGAATGTTTATGCGTAGGTGATCTTTTGTGATAATAATTTTGTACTCTATTCTAAACCTGTTTTTTTATGAAGAATGTTTATGCGTAGGTGATCTTTTGTGATAATAATTTTGTACTCTATTCTAAACCTGTTTTTGTCAATAATTTGTTTGGGATTGCTTTGAATGTTAGTTATGATTTTCTTATAACTACCCTTTCAACATATAAATTCTAAACTAAACTTATTTAAAACCGTAAAGTCTTGAGTTTATGAGAAAATATTGTGTCGCAAAAATGGAGTTGGTTCATATGAAACTATCATTTGTATTATGCGTGCTTTTAATATTTAGTGTATGTTATTGTTCGAGTTTCTAAACTTCAAGAAACAACTTTTCTTGTGTACTATAGATGTCTTTATGAGTTTTAGGATATATTAGTGGAAGATGTTAGCTATTAAGATATATGGTAAGAGGAAAATTTCATCCAATTATGAAAAACTTATATTTACTCCTACTACCTCCTTTTTTTCATATGGTTCCCCATTTTCATTGAAAAATAAATTTAAGTTGAAATAAGAGAGCAATTATCTAAATATAATTAGTATGTGTAGAGCATTTATAAGCGCCAAGGACTAAAGTACATTTTTGTTATGTCATTACAAAGTATATTTGATTGCATGACTCATATATAAGTTTAGTATGCTTTGTACTCCTTAATTAATCAAACTTAATATGAACTAGCCCATACCATGCATTTAATAGAAATCAAAGAGGGAAAAACATGAAATGTATTCCCTCTATTCTTATTATTTAGGGCACTAATATAGTCTCCAAAACATACAGCTCACACATGATGGTAAATATGATCCATACATTATGTTATCCCCATATGGGCCGAATCGACTGGACCCTACTTGTTGAGCGTATTTATACGATGATATATTCCAAATCATTTTTTAACATTTTTTCATAATTCTCAAATGCTATGTAAAACACTAAGATATGACATGTTAGTTGTTGAGATTATAAATATCATTTAGTAATACATATTTGTTAACTGATAACAGATATATAATAACATATTATATATTGTCATTTTTATATAATTTTCATGCCTGTTTGGATTTTCATGCAAACAATCAAATAGGACCTAAAAAATAATTTTCTTTTCTAAGTTAAAATATATTCAATAGCTATTAAAAGATTAATTTTGGTAAATAATATGATGGTCTAAACTTTGTTTTGAATTGTAAAATGAATTAGTTATGCAAGTTTGTAAAGTGATATGATAATATACTATATGTCGTCATTTTTTTGTTAGATACGATGAAAAGGGTCATTATACGACCCAAAAGAACATTTATTTATTTATTTATAATTTAAAATATGTCAACACCGAATTTAAGATATTATTTAATTGCAAGAAAAATAATGGTGTGAACGGATAAAAAGTGTATGTGTAATTTAAATGTTACAGTTATTTAGAATTTATTATGATTAATAATAAATATTATCTTAACTACTATAGCAGTAAATGGAAAGGGAGAGAACGTGAGGAGGGTTGGTTGTGTGCATGCATTATGAAGTGATATTTGTTTTATTGGATGGCATGGGCAAGAGTATAGCCGAAGGCTACATATATTTTTTAAGCGTGCGCCGTGTATGTGATAGCCAGAGCTAACATATATTGGATATGCATGTGTGTATTCATAGGATGAGTGTGTAGGTATATACAAGTGTTTGCGTTTGTATTGCGTTTTAAAAAAAATATCATATTGTATTATTTGTTTAATTTTATAAATATGATTATTTGAACATATTAGAAATGGATTATATGATTAAAATTTTTATTCATTAAAGGGTAGAGTCACTAGTATACAAACCCTAATAGGTGCCGGTTTGGGAATCGGCAATAGGTGTCGGTTTCCTAGCCGGCACCAATAACACTAGGTATGACACTAATTTATTGGTGCCAGTCATAGAACCGACACCTTTGTGCTTTCCCCGATTCAAAAAAAAGGAGAAGCCGGCTCCAAGCCAAGCCGAGCCGATGCGTTCGAGCCAACCCATTTAGCCTATTCCCCGGTCAACAACAATCACAGATCAACGCAGATCAATCACAGGTCAACAACAACAATCCATCACAAATCCTCAAGAACTACACAAGCAAGAACAATCCATGCATGAACTCGTCGGTGATGTCACCGCCGCAAACCCATGGCCACCGGCCGCTACCACCGTCACCACCAACCCACCCCGACCAGATCTGCACGCCACCGCCACCCGCACGTCGCTGCCGCCTACCCTTGGGAGGCCGACGGAGAGGGAGAGGAAGAGGTCGCCCGTGGGGATGCCGCTTGCCGCCTCCCTTAGCCACTGCCGCCACACGTCGCCGCCGCCTACCCTTGGGGAGCCCGCCACCCCTGCTACCGCCTCCCCTCCCGCCGGATCTGACGGAGGGGAGGGCGTCATCGTCGCCCACTGCCACCCGTTTCACCGGATCTGGTGAAGGGGAGGGCACCGCCCGCTACCGACGTTGCCCCACCCACCGCCGACGCCGACACCGTGGGAGAAGCCACTGCCGCCGACGCCGGATGTGGGGAGGAGGAGGGGCGAGAGAGAGAAGCGAGAGAAAGAGAGAGAACGAGAGTGAGAGAGAGGGGGTGAGAGAGAGAAGCGAGAGAGAGAACGAGAGTAAGAGAAATGAGAGACACCTTTACTGTAGGTGCCGGTTCTAACGAAAAACCAGCACCTATGGTTGCTTAAAGGTACCGGTTTTGTATATTTTCAGCTTGCAAAGGTGGGAAAACACTACGGGTGCTGGTTTTAGTTGCTCTGATATTGTTGATCCCTATGGGTATTTTTGTAGTAGTGAGTTACACTCAACTTATTATTCATACGTGATTGAGTCATATATATGGATGGGAAAAGTACGCTATGTAGCAATGTAGTGGAACTTGAGCCCGGTTTGTTTGGTTTAGCATCAATCTAATCCAGTGGATGGGAAACGTACGCTATGAAGTAATGCAGGCCAGCCCGTATAGGAGGAGAGGTGGAATTTGAGCTCGGTTTGTTTGGTTTAGCATCAATCTAATCTAATGGTCGAAAATTATAGGTTCACTGTATTAAGTGGAAATCGATGGCTAGATGTTTTTCTTTTTTCTCAGAATTTATAGGAATTTTTCTAATCTACTAGAGTGTCACGTATCGGTTTAGGAGCGTTTGTAGGAGTCCCACAAGATGGCTTAGGAACATTTACAGGATGTTTCATGTACTTTTTAAGTATATAATAGATCACTTATGTTTTTAGGATGTGATTTATTAATAAAATGTATACATTAATGGTTAGTATGATTTTTCGTAGCTCTTATCATAGAACAACTCAGTTAGGTAATACAGTGCAGATATCATGTTGACAAGATAGTTGCACACATAGAAGTCATAGTTCCCATGAAGTTTGCGGCTGTAGTTGATCCTTAAATTACCTGCTCCGTAGAGCACGGGGGAAAGAATCTAATCTAACAGCATCGCATAGCCGACCATGGAACACAAAACAACCTCATCGATCACTAGGTTGTAGCTAGTTGCATGGGCTACATGACAAAATGGATCACCGCTCCTTGACAGAGACGTATTATACATAGATCCACTTTAGTGGGTACAACTGGAGTAGAAAAGAATCAAATCGCAATGATGCAATCGCATGGTACATATTACATGTACGCAGCAGACAGTGATGCATAATTATCCTTAACTAGATCAAGATCCGGGGCCGGGCCATGTTTGGTACATTCTTTCCGGTGGATCTGATCCAACTAACCTTACAGGGTAGCCCCGAAGTCTGGTATACATGGAACATATTCTATGCGCACACAAGTTTCCCGTGTACACTCTGTACACACCAACTAGTAAATACCATGAAAAATTCTATAAAGAATTGAACATTTCCTCCTAATAGTATTACACATATTCGCAAATTTTCATATTAAAATTCATTATATTTTAGCCGTAAACAACAAAAATTGAAAAATCTGACAGTTTTAATTGCAAAAATCTGTTAGAAAATTTTATTTTTTTGTTACGGCTAAAATATAATTAAATTGAAGATAAAATTTTAGATATAGGTGTAATACTATTGAAAGTATGTGTCCAATTTTTTCAGAATTTTCGTGATATTTATTAGTTGGTGTGCACGAGAAGCTTGGGTGCATAGCATAGGTTCCCGGTATACAGACACGCAATTGAAATCATCCCCAGGAGACATGCAAGGAGCTAGCTGTGCATGTGAATTGTGGATATTTTTGAACATGTTGAATAATATCTTGTTCTGATAATAATAAATATATATAGTGAGAAATCTCTCTTCCTTTTTTTGGAGAATTGTCCTTGCTGCCACAGGAATCTGCCTCGAGAAATGGGGCGTGCTTAGCCAAAAATGAGACAAATAACCACCGGTGTGCTGTACATGTACTGAATTGTTTTTTTCGCCATGATATGATTTTGGTTAGTTGCGAGGGTTGATCTAGCGTTCAGTAGGAAGGTACGTAGTACAGATGCAGGCTCAACATGTTCAGTAGTACAAGTTAATCAGTTCAGATGCCATGCATGTGCCACACGGAAGAGCCACATGTAGGTAGTGTGGATTGTTACATTAGATTTGCTGCTCCACACACTTGCAATCTCAATCGATTTGTGAACCGAATAAAAATAAGTAGAAGAGAATGCGCAGCGGAGGTAAAAACAAAAATGATTGAAAAGTAGTCGGTAGACATTTGAAGGGAAACTACACGTTCCTTGCGCACGCTTGTGAGCGTCAGCGTTTATAATGAGTATTTTTTTAAAAAAATATATACATTCCGTCCGTAGGTGCAAAACACTCAGGATAAATGGTACGGAACTTTCAATCGGCTGGCTAACTAGTATTTTCAGATATCACACAATCGGTTGAACGAAAACTCATCTTCTCAACATGTTTTGTTTGACATTCCACTAATTTTCTAGCTTGGGGCATGGTTTATCAAAAACCATCCAAGCATGTTACATGAACAAATTTCAGACGATACAATAAGAGACAACCAGTCTTCACAAAGGCAAAGCCATGATGGCAACAATAATGTCTACTGGTGAATCATACTACTGTGCTCCTATTGATGCATAGCCTTGACCAGAAATTTAGCACAAATGTAGCACTTACAGATTGGATAATGTGTGGTCAAAGCAACCAGCAAGATGAGAAGAATGATAGTTCAAAGAAGAGAATGAATTTAGACATGTGCCTTTTGTCCCGTTATTAAAGTTGTACTCGTACCGATGCAATAAAGCATGAATCAACTGTAAGGTGTTTATCAATGATAAGCTAACCTAAAACTAGTATATCGGCTGAAAAGATCAGTGTTACATAATCAATATATCAATATTACTTTAAAGATAAGCAATTGGGATAGATCGGACCGAACCGCGACAGTATAAATTGTCCAAGTCTAAAATAATATGAAATAACGAATACATGTACTCATGTCATAGCCGATGTCCAGACTTAAGCGTGTATCGGCTATAGCTCCGATACAACCTTATACTAGGATATTCTCTTGCAACAAATATATTCAACTGATATCAATCAGATTGATAGTAAGTCCAATATATTTGTATTAAATTAGATCCTAATATAAGGGGCAGATATAGAACATTAAACAGAGCATGAAACTATGTAAAATACCTCTACCAGGTAAGATCGGCTGAAACCCCAATACTATCCTTATTAACAACCATAAAGCAGACTAGAGATCATGATTCAGAACACGACTTAGTAGATCAAACTTAACTGATGCAGCACTAAGTATGAGGAGAAGCATGATATCTAGACAATCAAGCCGATGGTTGCCTTTTCGGGATGGTGGATACATTATATAATTCAAACCAACAAGACAATCTATCTGTTACCAGCAAAACCCTAGATGGAGATCGGTCGATATGAATAGATTGCATTGTCAATCTAAATTATATAAACTATATGATAACTCGGAGATTCACAAAATAGAATTAGTGTCATAAAGATGTAAGCACTAATTCCGATGATGCAAACCGCCATAACAAGACCTTCCTCTTCGTCGAAGATCAGATTGATGCAGCTCGACTCGAAAGCATGAACTTGTCGAAAAGTAGAAAACAAAAGGTTGGCGATGCGCCGAGATTGATTGAACATGGTTGTTCTTTATTCATATGACTCCGGGTCTATATTTATACCCGAAAATACAAACATTGTCCATCACGGACACGACTCATATTAATCTAATGCAAATCTAACTACCAAACAAGTCTCTTAGGCGGACTCTTACCGAGAATATGTATAAGGAAAATACATATACTCCTAATTAATAGATACATTTGTCAATTCTGGACTCTATCCTTGCCTGGCAACATTGTCACAAACTCTCTATCGAATCCGATACTGACTTCACATGCGATATCGGCCATATCAGCTATCCAAATCGGACTCGGTTTTCAGCCGATACAGTTTCCAGCCGATGCGCACTCTGTTGCCGAGATTTCCGCACACCTTCGAATCCGCTTTGGATTGGATCTTGTTTCCGATTCATAAGCTTGCCAAATTTCATCGTCAACACATGCCCCCCAATTCCGAAGTATTATATAATTCAACGGAATTATCTCTTTGTAACCGCAAAAATCTAGGGTTTCCTCTGTGACCGTTACGCACCTAATTTCATAAATACCAACCGTTTCCCCGGAGATTTCACGGCGTTAACTCCATTTTCACCGCTCAAGCCACGAAACTCCTCAACAAACCCCCGACGATTGCTTTCTTCTTCTCCGGTGACCGCAACAACGAACCTGTTCCCAACGACGATCTCCCGTGCATCAATGGCATTTTCGTCAAGCCCTTCAAGCACCACGGCCAAAGAGTTTCCTGAGGTAAGTTCCCATCGGCTCAAAATTTACTTTGCGTTTTTTTGTTCGTTCCTCTGTCCTCAATCTATTTTTTTCAATCTGTAGCACTTAGTGCATCAAATTACTATCCCAAGACTCAACGATCCCAATCATTTTTTCTTGCGTTCGATAGGCGATATAGATCCAACTTTTATCATCAACGTAGAAACAGGAAGAGTTCCTTTCAGGCAGTCAAACCCATCTTTCACCCATTGGACCGCAACTTTTAGATCCTGGCCCTCCCAAGTAGATGGATGGATAAACTGGTATAAGAGGATCGCTGCTAGCAAACAGGACCATTGGGATAAAATGGGAATAGCCCAATGTCTATCTCTGTCCATTGCTGACATGAAGAAAGATGAGCCGATGCTATCTTCGGCTGCATACTTTTGGTTTGATACCCTGAATGCTTTCCTGTTCAATCATGGGCCGATGACCCCAATTTTGCTTGACATAGTCATGATTACCGGTCTGGATGTTACCACATCGGCTAACCCCATCAGCCTGAATACCAAATGCGATTATAAGTTCAAAACCAAAAACATCGGGGGCTGGTCTGGTTTCATTGCAGAAAATATAGGAATGGGCCCTGTATCAGCTAGAGAACACACATCTTTCTTAATGATGTGGATAGACAAGTTTCTGTTATGTGGCTCCACCTCCGGCCCAACAGCCAACTGGCAACATTTAGCCGAGGCCATTGTCTTAAAGAAGCAATTCCCCTTAGGCAAATACCTGCTTGGTGCAGTATACCAGACTCTGAGCCAGTTATCGACTAAATTAGTTATGGATTCAAGTGTTAGCACCGGTGGCCCATGGTGGTTCATTCAACTTTGGCTTATTTTACATACTCTGAAAGTTGCATTAAGACCATCACTTCTTGAAGCAGAATTCCCATCCTTAGCCGATCCTAGTAGTGATGATGAATCAAGCCCAATGCGCAGATGTATGTCCTTTGGTGAGGCAGACACTGGTTATGCTGGTTCTGGATCATCGGTTGAGCACTTCCAGAATTGGTTTGGCAATTTTTGTGACGGATTTCCTAGAGACAGCCGAATCTGGTTTGCTTATGAGTCCTTTGCTAAATATGAACTGCCAGCTGATTTCAGATTGGATGAAATAAACGATGAAAGATTTGAAAAACCCAGAGAGGTTCTGACCGCTGCAATCTCTCCATGCATCCTCCAAACTGGCATATCCCAAGGCAGGAACGTCCAGTCGTCTTATGAGTTTTATCATCCGATGGTGGCAGCAAGGCAGCTTGGAATGGGACAACTACCCATCGGCCTGTATTACTCTGATAAGATCCAGACCAGAGGAGATATATTATCGGCTTTGATAATGGACAAATTGCTCAACATCCCTAGTCCCCCACTTGGCAGCATAGACAGATTTAACATCACCTTGATGAGAAGCATACTATTTTATAGATGGTGGTCTGAAATAAAGATTCTACCAGATTTGGTCCCTCAAGTAAGTTACCTTTCCTTATATCCTGTATTGTATTTTATTCTATTAATCTCTTAGTACTTAATATTTTTCATCTTCCTTTGCAGACATCAGAATCTCCTCCTCCACTCATCAGCCGAAGTGGCAAGCCGATAGAGTATGCTGCAGCTAAGCTCCCTAACAGCTGTGGCCCAGCTCCTTCGGTCATCGGCTTCAACACTCCTAAGACAACTACCCTGCTCCAGGGTCAACTCAGAGAGCCGATGCAAACTGGTGATAAGAACAAAGAAAGCTGCTGTCAAGCCATCCATCTCAAAGAAACCAATCAAAAAGCAGAAGAAAACAGCCGATATAGAAATCCCTCTGAACCAGGAGGTAGACGAAATTCTGAAAGAAATTGAGATGGAAGAAGCTATAAATGAGGTTGCTGCTCAGATTAGTGAGTGCCGAAATCAGATCACCTAGAGCCGATACTCCTCCTGCAGTTCAGTCTAAAGCTATCAAAACTCCAAGTCCCCCAAAACGACTCCAAAAAGTGCAAGTAAAAACACTCTAACAGTCATCTTCTCTTTTTATGACTCATACATGTTCTAATTCAATTATCTCTTTCAGCCAAAAAGAAACAAATTGCTACCAGGAAGAAACCAACTCCACCACCAGTATCGGTAATTCTAACTCATCTCAAATTTAACTTTATTTCCAGCCGATACTGATCAACACTTGGTATTATTTCAACCTCCTCAACCCTCATCTCCTCATCAAATTTCAAGCGAGCGTACTCCATCGGCCACAGCAAGCTCACACGATGAAGAAATCATTGCTACAAACCCACCTCCTCAGATTCCTTTAAGCATATATTCAAACTTATGTCTATCATCTAATTCTACCATCATCACCTAATAGTAATTCCCTATTTTCAGCTCTTAGCCGATATGTTTTCCTTTGATATCAAGCAATTTTTGGATGAGGAAGAGGAAGAAACAACCAGCAAAGCAACTTCTCCTATATCAGAAGATTTAAAGAGGAAATTAGCCGATATCGCAGATCGGCTCAATGCTTCTCTGGACGCGCTGGTTGTAAACTATGGGCCAATCAAGGCAAGGTTTGAAGAAATTCAAGATCAAATCCCTGATGAACTTATCGAGATGATCTCTCCAGCAGTCTTCCTCGAACAGCATCGCTTCAAACTGGAAGGAGCAAGACAGAGAATTGCTGATCGGCTAGAGCGCTCTACTCTTGAAGCTAACATCCAGTCTAGCCGACAGCAAGTTAATGTTGAGAAGATTAAGCTGGATGAACTAGAAGCTAGCCCAAGCTCGACTCAACAGAAGATTGAAACATTAAAGAAAAAGGAAGCCGATCTGTTAGCACAACTTGAAGCTTGCAGAACTGAGATCATATCTGAAGAACAGAAATTAGCTGATCTGCCTAAAGCCATTGAAGCTCAAAAATCAAAGCTGAAGAAATCTGTAAAACATCTATCCTCCTTGAGCAAATCTCTCAAGCCAATCCCTGGTACAGATGAAGCCGATGCTCAAGCGATAGACGAAGTAGAGCAGATTAGGCAAAAAGCTATATTGGCTATCTAGAAATATCTGGCATGATGTAATAGTTCAACAATCTTCTCAAACAATATTTTTGTTGTAATATATAGACATCGGCCATCGAACTGACTGAAACTTAAGTATAATCTGTTATCGGCCATCGAGCCGATATAAATTGATCAATCTTGCCTTGTATGATTTTGCTCCAAAAATTTTCAAAAATTTTCTTCCATGAAAAATATCCATTGTTATCCTTCATGCCCCCCAAGTTTGTAGTAGGAAACACAATACTGCAAACTTATATGTCTAAGGGTGATAAAAATATTGGGCATCTAAAGGCAATGTAACAACATCGGCTGTAAACCATACATCGGCATAGCTCAGCCAATTATGAACCAATCCAAACAGTTGGGTAGTACTTCTTCAAATATTTTCCATTAAGAGCTCACCCAAAAACTTCTCCATCAAGTCCTTTCAACATATAAGCCCCTTTGGAAACACATTTATGAATCTGAAAAGGTCCCTCCCAATTCGGTGACCATTTTCCAAATTTATTATCTCTTGCTCTTATCGGCAATACCAATTTCCAAACAAGTTCATCCTCTTCAAAAGACTTTGGCACAACCTTTTTATTGTAATGTCTAGCAATCCTTTCTTTGTCCTTTCTAACCTTTTCAAGAGCACGAAATCTAGATTGAACCAAATCCTCTGACTCATCAACCATCAAATTATGATAATCATCGGCTGTCAATTGATCCTGTAAAGAAATCCTTCTGGAGCCGATGTTAGTTTCCCATAGTAACACAGCTTCATGCCCATAAACCAGTTGGTATGGAGGAATTTGAATTGCACCATGACAAGCCATCCAATAGGACCATAACGCCTCTGCCAATATAGTATGCCACTTTTTGGGATATTCTGCAATCTTCCTTTTAACCAACTTAATCAAGCTCTTGTTAGATGCTTCCTCCTGCCCATTAGCTTGTGCATAATATGGTGCAGAATTCAATAATTTAATCTCCAAGCTATCGGCAAACTGAACAAACTCATCGGATACAAAAATAGAACCTTGATTAGTTGTAATCGTCTGTGGCAAACCAAACCTGTATATAATATGCTCTTTGACAAACTCAATGGCATCTTTAGAATCAACTTTCTTCAAAGGAATAGCCTCAACCCACTTGGTGAAATAGTCAGTAGCAACCAAAATGAATTTTTGACCTTTACTTGAAGGTGGATTGATCTGGCCGATCATATAAATACCCCAACCTCTGAACAGCCATGGCTTGATAATTAGGTTCATAGCCGATGCTGGTGCTCTTTGAATTGCTCCAAACTTTTGACAATCTTGGCATCCTTTATAATATCTAAAACAATCTTTCAGCATTGTCGGCCAAAAATATCCAACTCTTCTAATCAGCCACTTCATCGTATGAGCCGATTGATGAGTCCCACATATACCCTCATGTACCTCACACATGACTACCTTTGCTTCATCCAGGCTCAAGCACTTCAACATAACTCCATCAATAGTCTGATAGTACAATGTATCATCCAACAAAACATACTTGAGAGCTTTATATCTTAATTTCCTGGAAACCGATTTAAAAGGATTCTTTAAATACTCAAATATCTCAAACCTCCAATCATCGGCTAGCAGACATGCAACTTCAACTTCAATACCTTGCAACATCGGCTTATAGCCTGATGCTCCTTAAGCTAGATCATTGGCTTCAACATTTTACTCCCTAGGGATATGTTTCAAGGTAACTATCTTGAAAGTCTTCATCAACTCTTGACACTTCTTGTTATAAACCATCAGGACATCATTCTTGCATTCATATTCCCCAGATAATTGACTGATCACTAATAATGAGTCACCCATGATTTCAGCAGCATCGGCTTCAACCTCTTTCAATAATTGCAACCCTTTCAAAACAACCTCATATTCAGCTTGATTATTTGTAGAGTAAGGCTTGATGGTGAAAGCAAACTGAAAACTTTCCCCCTAGGCGATATGATCACTAAGCCGATACCACATCCATGAGTGCAAACTGATCCATCAAAGAACAAAGTCCAAGGCATAATATCAACATAATCAACAATATTATCCCTGTGCTCAACTACGAAATCGGCTATCACCTGCCCTTTAACTGCCTTGGCCGATTCATATCTCAGATCAAATTCTGATAAAGCAAAAATTCACTTCCCAATCCTTCCCTTCAGAACAGGAGCCGATAGCATGTAACGTACTACATCGGCTTTACATTCTATAGTGCACTCATTGGAAAGCAAATAATGTCTCAACTTTGTACAAAAAAATACAGATATAACTTCTCCACAGGTGAATATCTTGTTTCAGCATCCAGAAGTCTTCTACTGAGATAGAATATAACTCTTTCTTTACCTTCAAACTCTTGGATCAAAACTGAGCCGATAGAATTTTGATCAGCTGACAAATTAACTTAAAAGGAAGCCCTTTCTGTGGTGGTATGAGAACTGGAGGAGTACTCAAATATTCTTGATATTGTCTAATGCTTTTTGCTGTTTTTCTCCCCATACAAACTCTTGATCGGCTTTCAGCTTCAGCAAAGGAGTGAACGGCTCTATTCGGCCA
The DNA here is from genome assembly GCA_000573905.2 of Oryza punctata. Taxonomy (NCBI): domain Eukaryota; kingdom Viridiplantae; phylum Streptophyta; class Magnoliopsida; order Poales; family Poaceae; genus Oryza; species Oryza punctata. The sequence continues at coordinate 21,079,969 of CM002490.2, read as the reverse complement.
GATAAGTTTGATATGAAACGCCGAACAAAATTAATCTTGCCGATCAATGACTGCAACTTAGTCTTATATGCTGGAGGTTTTATATCTTTAATAGCTTCAATACTTCTCTGAGGTATCTCAATTCCCCTCTCATGTACCAAAAATCCAAGGAACTGTCCAGCCGATACACCAAAAGCACACTTTGTTGGATTCATCTTCAACCCATATTTTCTCGCTCTTTCCAATACTTTTCTCAAATCGGCTATATGCTCATCAATTTCCTTAGATTTAACCACCACATCATCAATATAGATTTCAACCAACAAGCCGATAATATCATGAAATATATAATTCATTGCTCTTTGGTATGTAACACCAGCACTTCTCAACCCAAAAGTCATGACAACCCACTCATACAAACCGATTGCACCAGGACATCTAAAAGCAGTCTTGTGAATATCCTCTTCAGCCATAAAAATCTGATTATATCCTGCATTGCCATCCATAAAGTTGATAATCCTATGTCCAGATGCTGCATCAACCAATTGATCGGCAATCGGCATTGGGTACTCATCTTTTGGTGTAGCTTTGTTTAAATCTCGAAAATCAATACAAACTCCGAGTTTGTCGTTCTTCTTGATCACTGGTACTATATTTGAAATCCACTCAGCATATCGGCGTGGTCTAATAAAATTTGCATCATAAAGTCTTGTAATTTTGGCCTTGATAGCATCACACATTTCAGCTTTACAACGTCTTGGAGGTTGCTTATATGGCCGATAGCCTGGTTTCATTAGCAGCCGATGTTCAACAATTGATCGGCTAAGTCCTAGCATTTCATAGTATTCCCAGGCAAAACAATCTCTATATTCTTTCAAAAGTGCTATTAGTTTACATTTAAACTCTTTTGTTAAACCTTTACTAATATATGTCGGCCTAGGCCTAACACCCAGTCCAATGTCTATTTCTTCCAATTCATCGGCCGACATAAACCCTTGTCCAAGCTTGCCGTCGAGATCATCTACAGTATCCTTTGTGTAAAAATTGGAACATATTGAACATATTGAACTTCAGGATCACTGCAACCAGGATAATCTTCAATGGATGGTAACCTCATGCCTTCATTCCAACAGAACCTAAAAAATTCACAGCTCCAATGTGGGTCAAAATATTTCTCATCATCGTGGTGATATGACTCCTCCCTCTGGCGCCTTTTCTGGTACTTATTGATCATACCAGCTGATTTGATGTTTCTGACATAATTTTTACCTCCATCGACTTGGCTTCTGCTAAATCCAGAGTGAACCATGTTTACTGGAAAGGATGTCCATCTATCTTCATCGGCCTCTTGGACTCATCAATCTTGATCTTTCCTTGTTCAATAGCCGATTGGATCTGTTGTCTAAAAATCTTGCAATTATTAGTGCCGTGAGATCCTGTATTATGCCACTTGCTATATTTCCTCCTCTTCAATTCTTCAGCTGATGGTATCACATGACCTGCCGGCAATTGAATATGCTTTTCTTGAAGAAGAAGATCAAATATCTTGTCAGCCTTGGTGATGTCAAAATCAAACCTTTCCTCTTTCTCCAAATTTCTAACCCATTGGCATACTACTGTCTTTTTATTCCTAGCCCACTCGGCTGCATTAACTTCTGGATCATCATCTTCGGAATCAGAATCATAGCTGTAGATATTGTTAACATTGTTGGCTTTTTTGACAAATTTTCTAGCCTCCTGGAATCGTGTTTCATGAGCAGATATCTTCTGAGCCAAATGAGCTAAGCTCTCAAAGTCTTGAGCTGAAAACCTCTCCCATATCGGCACCAACAACTCCTGGAAGGCCAGATCGGCTAGTTGTGAATCTATCAGAGCCAAATTGTAACATCTGTGCCTCACATATCTGAATCTCTGGATGTAATCTGGCACTGTTTCATCTTATTTCTGCTTGATAGCTATGAGCTCCGATAATTTAATCTCTTAGATACCACTCAAAAAGTATTTTGTGAAACTGTTTCTCTAGATCAGTCCAACTCCTGATAGAATTATAAGGTAAGGATGAAAACCATGTGAATACCGACCCAGATAAAGATAGTGGAAATAGTCTGACTCTGAGGGCTTCTGTAGCCGATGCTTCCCCACATTGAGCTAAGAATCAGCTAACGTGTTGACACATTATCTTGCCCTGAAAATTTTGAGAAATCTAGCACCTTGTATCGGTTTGGTAGTGGTACTCAATCAAAGTATTCTGCATACGGATGCCGATACATGTTGCCATTGTCCTTAGGCTTGAGCCCAAATTGTTCCCTCATTACATCGGCAATCATATCGGCCCACGGCTGCTGTGATGTTCCACCATACTATTGTTGGATTTGATCATACTGGCCATACTGTGCCGGTTGAGGCCATGGAGAATGAGGTTGATAATGCTGATTGAGATTAGCCGATAGACCTTGGAATGACACATATGGAAGTGATTCTGGATTGTATTGTTGGCCTATCGGTTGAGTGATTCCAATCGGCTGTTGTGGAACCGAAGGAATATGATACGTAGTATCAACAACTGGCGGCTTTGAGTTGAGTATATTCATCAGCTGTTCTGGTGTTAACTGATTTGAAGTCTGCCCCCCAGTGATCGGCGGTTGTCTTGTTAATATTGTTGGAACATTTGTGCTGGACAGGGGAGCCAATGGAGCCTGGGTTTGAAACGTTTGTTGTTTCCCGCCAATTTCGGTCTTCACAGTCCTGTAGCCTGAAAACGTATCGCCTGGTAGATATACTAGTCCTTTTGCCTTTTCCTCAGCTATAGTTCAATCAACTACTGACTTGATCATATTTGTCAATGTATTCACAAGTACTCCGGACTGATTGATGAGAGCATGATGGACTGCCGAATCAATACGATCTTGCAAGGTGTGAAGTTCTTCGTTATTTGATTCGGTCTTGGGATCCTTGCATTTATCTTCACTTGTACCGGATGTACTTGGGTCTGATTTCACGATCGGCGGCAACTCCACTTTAGTTCTCTGGATAACCGTGCCCTGTCGGGTTACCGTGAGTTAATGCAGATACCGGTCTTGGAGTTGATCCAGTAATTTCTTCATCTCTTCTCTCTGCTCTTCATTCAGCTGCTTGATCGTGACTGGTAGGACATTGTCCTCTGAGACTTCAGTAATGTTGGGTGTCATGATGACACAATTGTCCCACTGGGCGTGCTAAAAGCTTGTTGATGCAAAAAACACACACTAGCCTGAGAGATTTGCTTTACTCTAGTGCAGGTCCAAAAGTTACTTTTAGGTTCGAAGGGCGTGCCAGTTGATTTGATCCTGCAATCAACAAGAAGAAATATGCAAATTCATTAGTGGACAATAGTCAATCGGCCAGCTAGCCGATATCGTATCGTGATGTAACCTAGCCGATGCAATAAAGCAAGAATCGACTGTAAGGTGTTTATCAATGATAAGCTAACCCTAAAACTAGTATATCGGCTGAAAAGATCAGTGTTACATAATCAATATATCAATATTACTTTAGAAATAAGCAATTGGGATAGATCGGACCGAACCGAGACAGTATAAATTGCCCAAGTCTAAAATAACATGAAATAACGAATACATGTACTCATGTCATAGCCGATGTCCAAACTTAAGCGTGTATCGGCTATAGCTCCGATACAACCTTATACTAGGATATTCTCTTGCAACAAATATATTCAACTGATATCAATAAGACCAATATAGTTGTATTAAATTAGATCATAATATAAGGGGCAGATAGAGAACATTAAACAAAACATGAAACTATGTAAAATATCCATACCAGATAAGATCGACTGAAACCCCAATACTATCATTATTAACAACCATAAAGTAGGCTAGAGATCATGATTCAAAACACGACTTAGTAGATCAAACTTAACTGATGCAGCACTAAGTATGAGGAGAAGCATGATATCTAGACAATCAAGCCGATGGTTGCCTTTTCGGGATGGTGGATACATTATATAATTCAAACCAACAAGACAATCTATCTGTTACCAGCAAAACCCTAGATGGAGATCGATCGATATGAATAGATTGCATTGTCAGTCTAAAGTATATAAAGTATATGATAACTCAGAGATTCACAAAATAGAATTAGAGTGTCATAAAGATGTAAGCACGAATTCCGATGATGCAAACCGCCATAACAAGACCTACCTCTTCGTCGAAGATCAGATTGATGCAGCTCGACTCGAAAGCATGAACTTGTCGAAAAGTAGATGGCGATGCGCCGAGATTGATTGAACGTGGTTGTTCTTTATTCATATAACCCCGGGTCTATATTTATACCCAAAAATACAAAATTGTCCGTCACAGACACGACTCATATTAACCTAATACAAATCTAACTACCAAACAAGTCTCTTAGGTGAACACTTACCGAGAATATCTATAAGGAAAATACATATATTCCTAATTAATAGATACATTTGCCAACTCTGGACTCTATCCTTGCCTGGCAACATTGTCACCAACTCTCTATCGAATCCGATACTGACTTCACATGCGATATCGGCCATATCGGCTATCCAAACCAGACTCGGTTTTCAGCCGATACGGTTTCCAGCTGATGTGCACTCTGTTTCCGAGATTTCCGCATACCTTTGAATCCGCTTCGGATTAGATCTTGTTTCCGATTCATAAGCTTGCCAAATTTCATCGTCAACACTCTTTAGGGTTTCTTGGGTTTTGTTAGATTAAAGTTTAGCCATTGCTACTTGCTTGCAACGCGCATGTCGGCTAGTCCGTCCATCTGCTTGTTCTTCGGAAACCCAACTTATCATTAGTATTCAATTCTTATTTGCAATTCAGATTGCTTTTATCTTGTTCTTGCTTGTTTCTTCGATTTGCTTGCAGGAATAAGGTTGATCTACACTGTAAGATCAACAACCCACGGAGAGGTGTATCGATCGCTAAGGCGCAACACAACGTCTCGTACGGTTGTAGTCGGCTCGTCAACGTGTCTCCAAATCATAGTTATCATCAACTCACCGAAAGATCGGGACAACCAGATCCCTAAGCGTATCGAGTGGAGCTTAGGGTTTATCAAGTGGTATCAGAGCCTTCGTTGCTCGGTGAGTGTTTATCTACCTATAACCAGAAAATAGCCATACAAAAAAAACTGCATCCTTTACCTAGCCATCTTCGTGCCACTGCATTGTTCTTTTCAGTTTTTTCTTTGTTGAGTTTTGCGTTGCATCATCGAGTCGAGTTGCTGGTCTTAGCGTCTAGTCCGTTTAGAGTTTTGACTTTTGGTCACGTCTAGTACCACTGTCTTCGTCGCCGCCGTGTCTTCGTTGTCATCGGGATCTTCGAAAACGGAATCGTGTCGCCGTTAGGGTTCCGTTTTTCTCGTTTCGGCCATTTTCTATCGGTTAGTTGTGGAGTTGCATCTAGGGTTTTCCTTAGGTGGCTAGGCTTTTGCCGTGTTTTCATGCTGCATGAGAAGTGAAGATTAGATTAGATTGGTTTTTGTTTGGTTCAGGGGAAGAAATAGTAGATTCGATCAGTTTCCTATTTTTTAGACACATAATCCGAACCTTCCTGTTTCCCCTCCACCTTCCCACCACACGGCTTCCACTCCACCTCCCACGCACGGCTTCCACTCCACCTCCCCACTTAAGGTTGTTTCCTCTCCCATACCGTGAGTTACTACACCTTGTAAAAAATATTTTGGTGTCGGCTTCGAGATCTGTTTGCAAAAACGGAACCTATGGGACGAGAGCATTCCATTTTTGTATAATTTTAATTTTTGGGTTTGCAATTTTGCATTTGAGTCCCTGTAATTTTTATATTTACATTTGAGTCCCTATAATCTTGCATTCAGATCCTTGAGTTGTTTTTGCTAAAAAAATAAAAAAAAGAAAAAAAAGGCAGAAAGGTACTTAAAAAAAGAACTCAAAAGCCGCACCAGAAAAAAGAAAGAAAGAAGGAAAAAAAGGAAAAAAAAAGAAAGAAAAGAGAAAATCAGGTCCTACCTTTGAGTTTGCTTCTGTATACCAGAGTTGTGCTTGAGTTGTTCCTAGTGTTATCTTGTGATATCGTTTATGTCTAGGCTCGCATCTTTAGTACGTTCTAGCCTAGGACCAGCACGGTACTGACTTTGAGCAATTATTCAACTTTGCATTCTCTGATTTGGGCATTTTCTACTCCTTTGCTACATATTTAAACCTACCCAGAGCTCCACAGATTTGATTGTAGCCGTACAGCAAGTGTTTGCCAAGGCATCGATACATCCAACCTCCATTGGGGTGCTTGGTTGAGTCGGTATATATCACTATTCTGCTTGCATTGGTAAGAACTTGTAAGAGCTCTGTTAAAAGCTTCAGTGTGTGTGATATTTGAGCTGCCACTGTCCTAGTAGTTGGTAGGAGCGTGCATATTCTTGTGTATGTTTCTTGCTTTCAACTAACCATGGCAGGATTAAGCAAGGGAATACGAGACAGTGATGCTAAACATCGACATCTTTGTCAAGACATGAGGAGTGATCAACATGACCGTTATGAAGTGATGTTGTTCTAGCTAACATCAAATCTGCACTACCTTATTTTGAAGGAAATTACGATCCTCATGCTTACATTAAATGGGAGATAGCGGTTGATAGAGAATTTAAAAAGCATGACTTGTCTAAGAAACATATGATTATGTGTGCCTCTAGTATTCTAATTAAAAATGCTTCTGATGATTGGAAATATCTTTGTAGGCATAACAAAATACCTCAATCTTGGAAAGACATGAAAGGATATTTGAGAGATATTTATGTTTTCATGTATTATGTTGATATTTTGTTCAACAAACTGTAATGTTTAAAGCAAGATACTAAAACTGTTACTTCATACTATCATGATATGCATGCTTGTTTATTACGTTGTGGTTTAGATGAATGCGAAGAAGCAACGGAATTGAGGTTTTTACGTGGGCTTAATAGTGAAATTCAGGGCATTCTTGCATGTCAAAGTTATAGCTCTTTTGCTCATTGGTTACAACTTGCTTGCAATGCGGAAAAACAAATTGAGGATGTAAAGAAGTAACAAGTTGTACACGTACCTCCTATTGCTAATAATTTGCAGGAAGTAAACAATTGTCAAAATGAGGAGAATGATGTTCTTGAGAAGAAAGAAGAGAACCATGAAGCACCTACGATGTTTGAGGAAAGTTCGCAAGGTAAATTAAATAGTGATGAAGTAAATGAAGGTAAGTATTATCAAGCTGAGCTACACATGTCCACTTTTCATGCTCTAGTAGGGCAACCATTAGTGGAACCAATTACTGATATTCCCTTGTCACAAGTTGATTTATTTATTGTTCCTTATGATAAATAAGAGTTGTGTGATAATCTTTCACTTATATCCATACCACAACTAGTGAATGAACATGCTATTCCTAGTGTTAGTTCTTTATGTGCTGATTTTAAGCATGTTATTCCCATTGCTAATGAAGTAGAGGAACGTGAATTGATATCTTCTTTAAATACTTTGGGCTATATTCAGTTTGATAAATTTTGTGAGCTCGACAATTTGAAGAAGAAATTATTTGTTGAGTCTAATTTGAGATAGCCAATTAATGCTATATTTGGTGCATAGAATTTATATATGTTCAGATTTGGAACCTCCTATAGTTATGCAAGGCAACAGCAGGCTAGAGAGTACTGTAACGACTAATCATGTTATCTCGAGCCTGTCTTGTTTTGATTTTGTGAAATAGGTTATTTTAAATGGACTACGTGAAGAGCACCGTATGGAAAAACCGAGGATGGTTTTCCGTGAAGAAGGGGAGGATAATGTGACCATGGCTACTATAGATACAACCGTTGTTCACATCATGGATCAACAAGAAGACATCAAGATCAAGTCCTCCTAGTGCTGGAATCCAATTCGGTCACCTGCAGCAACGTTGACTTCAAATGGCCGCCAAATCTGCATACAAGCTCCGTTTTTGGCTCATGAGTACTTGATGGAAAGCTCTCGGAGTCCTCTTTCCAATGGATCTAGCCTCATCTCCAACTTCCATTTCAGTTGGCAGGAATTACAGAAACAAGGTGTTGCGTCACCTATAATGGGCCTCTGAGCTTGTAACTTCATCTGGGACCCCGGCCCATGAGGGGCCCATGTAGGGTGCGCCACAATTAGGTGGAGCACGACCCTAGGGCTCCCTTGGTCGTCCTCCCACCTCCTTAAATATCTAGATACCCCTTTAGGGTTTCTTGGGTTTTGTTGGATTAAAGTTTAGCCATCGCTACTTGCTTGCAGCGCACTTGTCGGCTAGACCGTCCATCTGCTTGTTATTCGGAACCCCAACTTATCATTAGTATTCAATTCTTATTTGCAATTTAGATTGCTTTTATCTTGTTCTTGCTTGTTTCTTCGATTTGCTTGCAGGAATAAGGTTGATCTACACTGTAAGATCAACAACCCACGGAGAGGTGTATCGATCGCTAAGGCGCAACACAACGTCTCGTACGGTTGTAGTCGGATCGTCAACGTGTCTCCCAAATCATAGTTATCATCAACTCACTGGAAGATCGGGACAACCAGATCCCTGAGCGTATCGAGTGGAGCTTAGGGTTTATCATCGCCGTCGACTTCTCCGAGGCCCGCGCCACCGCCCTCATCCCCGTTGTCCACCACGCTGACCGACGTGTCCTCTGCTCCACCGAGCCCATGCCAACCATCGTCGTCCTCCTCCACGTCGGTCTCCACCACGTCCACCTCCTCATCGAGCCCAATCGGTTAGTCCATCTCCATTTTGCTTGTGATAATCCATTTTGTTATATGTGATGTCCCATTTTGCTAGAAATATATGAGATGATATGTGTTAGATGAGATAAATTTGTGTGGATGTATGTGGAATTTGTTGAAATTTGAAATTTGTGATTTGGATATATATGATGTGTTAAATTAAATATGTTAAAATGTCTATATATGTGACATTTAAGAGATGTAGAATTTTGGGTAATTTGGTGCAATGTAGATGAGATTTAGGGTTATTTACGGTTATTTAGGGTTATTTAGTATAATTTAGAGTTATTTAGTGAATTTAGTGTAGTTTACGATTATTTTGGGTAATATAGTGAATTTATGGTAATTAAGTGAATTTAGTGCAATTTGTGGGTATTTAGGGTAATGTAGTGAATTAGGGTAATTTAGTGAATTTAGGGGTAATCTAGTGAGTTTTAGGGATAATTTATGTTTATATTATATGTAATACAATCCTTGATGTAAATTTATACATTTCCAACGCTAATTACATAATTTGTTTGAAATTATAACTCGGTTTTGCAGGTTTTCATGCTTAACTCTTGAAGATGCACATCGGTCGTTTGTTGGTGACTGTGAATGTAGATGTTATTGTTAATGTATGGATTGATGGCATATGTGAATGCATGTGTGAATGGGGTTAATTTGTTGTAATGGGATACGTGAATGGCTGTGTGATGGTGTTGCTGGGAAGGGAATACCAATGTTTCTGTTATACATAAAGTTCGTGTGTATCTACCAATCAATCCCAACATATTGCCATCAGTGTTGTGCAAAGTCACAGGTGAAAAATAGATGCATCACATCCTTCATGGCAGCACTATTACATGATACACATTCTAGTTCTTGCACATTGTGGTGTCTTCATTGCAACATATCTCTAGTGTTTAATCTATCTTCGTTGCAGCATATCTTCATTGCAAGATGGCGACATTCGTTCAGAAGGCCGACCGGAGGACCCAGTCGATCTGCATCAGCCCACCGAATCAGCCCGAACTCCTGCTCAGCATCTGGCTGTTGAAGGCTCCGTTCGATCCTGTAACCTTCCCGGAGGGAGATGCGTGCGTGAGGCAGTTACAGTCAACAATTGCAAATCTCAATTCCGCCCTCTTGGCCACCAAGGAACCGTCCCCCCAAGGTCCTTCTCGAGTTCCTCAGCAAAACGAGGAAGTATGGGCGGCGGAAAATAATGTTGTCGAGGAGATTCCGATCCCGCACCCTAGTCAGGATACGGGCCGCAATCCCTGGAACGCACCCACCAAGAAGCCCAGTCTGTCAAACCACTCCCTGTCATAATGATCGAGATCTTCACGATCACTTGAACGGTCAGAGGCGAGAACGACAACATCAAAACAACGATGACCGCCACCAGCCTCTCATGCCTCCCGGAGAGAACAGGAGGCGGAACAACGACGATAGTCGGAGCAACAACCACGATCATCAGGATCGCCAGAGTCGACAGAACGACAATGATCAAGGCCGACGACATCAAGGCGACAACGATCGAGAGTGACAATGCTGGGATGACAACCAACGACGACGCAACTCGCGAACCCCGAAACTCTAGAAGGGACTGAGAACGAGGTCAAAGGGTAGGGGGTCGTACCCCCGACTACGATGATCCTTCATCGTCCTCATCATCATCCCGAGCAGGTTCTCGTAGGTCGTGAGGACGTCAACCACCGTTTTTACTAGGAGTCAGATGTAGGGCTTTCAGACCTTCTCTACGAGACGTGCGGTGGCCAAACAAGTTTCGTCCTATCGCGGTGGAAAAGTATGACGGCAGTACCGATCCCGAGGAGTTTCTACACGTCTACTCTACAGTCCTCTATCCAGTCGACGTAGATGACAACGCGCTAGCCAATTACTTGGTAGCTCCGTTGAAGGGATCTGCTCAATCATGGCTAGTGCATCTCCCTCCTTGCTCGATTTCCTCCTGGGAAGATCTGTGGCAGCAATTCATCACCAAAATTCAGGGGACTCACAAACGTCATGCGGTTGAAGATGACCTACACATCCTCAAGCAGAACAAGGGTGAATAATTAAGGGACTATATACGGCGTTTCACCGAATGCCGGAATATGATCCCCGAGATCACTTATGCTTCTGCCATATGCACGTTTAAGTTGGGTGTCCGAGATCGCTACACTATCCAAGAGTTGGCAACAAGACGGATTACTTCTACCATGAAGCTGTCAAGATCATCGACGGTTGTGCTCACGCCGACAACGCTCTCAGAAGGAAATAAAGGAAGGGCAAGGTGGTAGAGGAGAAGCATTCAGCCAAGAAAGATGCACCAGAGTGGCAGAGTCTAGTAAAAGGCATAATAGAATCAGCGAAAGAACGGGAAGCGTAAATCGGAGACAACGGTCCTTGTCGTAGAACAAGCAAACCCCGCCCTAAAAATGCCTAGCCCCTCAAGGCGATGAACCAGTACGACAATGGTGCCCGATACACAAGACTGACACACATACACTAGAGGAACGTCAGGTCTTTCAGAAAGCACTAGTAGAATAGCTGGCCCTCAAAAAAGGAAAGCGAGTCCGCGTGGTCGAGAGAAGAACTGATGATCTATCATCCGACGATGAACTCATGTTGATTTGTACCAGCACGTAGCCAACATCTTTGGAAGATCTACATCGTACACCTCTAAGCGCGAGTACAAGAGCGAAGTCTGCTTTACCTCATGTGGAGTCACTCAAAGATGAACTGGTCCAGTCAGAAGATCGAGTTCTCTGAAGCCGACCACCCAACAACAACGACCTTGCAAGGCCAATATCCAATAGTGGTCAAACCCACTATTCTAAACATTATGGTTGCACGGGTCCTCGTCGATGGTGGCAGCTCCATTAATCTCCTCTTCGCTAGTACCCTCGATGTAATGGGTATCCCTCGAAGCGAACTTGTTCCTTCCGAATAGCCTTTTCATGGGATCACACCAGAATCATCATCGAGACCACTCGGGAAGATTTCGCTTGCGATGACATTTGGCCAAGCTAACAATTTCCGGATAGAGCATATCACTTTCGACATAGCGGACTTTGACATAGCCTACAACGCTATCCTCAGAAGGACTGCTCTCGCAAAATTTATGGCGGTGTCACACTACGCGTACCAATTGGTCAACATACTGGGACCAAAGGGAACAATCACAATTCCAGGGAACACTAAGCTGAAAGGGTCGCTTAGACCTAGAGGGGAGTGAACAGGCTAATTTAAAAACGCAAGGTAATACGGAAGCACGACTTTTCAGAAATTCCGAAAATACTTTTCGGAAATTCCGAATATCACAGAGTATGCGCTCTAGTAAAGAAATGCTAAATCTATCTACCAAAAAGAATAAAGAACTAGCACAAATAGTAACTAGATTTATAACAGTACAAACAAGTAAAGCTATAGGAGGGACAGAGAGATTTCACTGAGTTTCTTGCAACATGAGTTGTTGCTAAAGTTCGAATCCTTGAGGGGATTCTAGTCTCCGTTGAGGAGCTCACAAAGAGCCTGGTCTTTACTAACCTATTCCTCAAGAGGTTACACAAAGCACTCCTCCTTCCATTAGAGATATCTCTTCCATTTTAGAGGCGAGATCCGACCTTCATAAACTTCTCCCCACCAACCGCAAGTAGATCGGTAGCTCAAGAGTGACACCTAACCGTCTAGAAGTCCTCAACCTCCAAGAGTAATAGATGATGCAAAGATCTCTTGGGAATGAAGCAACCGCTCACTAATCTTCACGAAGTCAACACCAATCACTCACACAAACTCGAAACCACAACTTTCTCACACACACCAAATCCCAATCAAAGACCAGTGGAGAGGGCAATCAAGCTAGCAAGGCTGAAAAGTGAAACACAAGAGTAGCAAGCCAACGGTACAAGTTTTCAATGGAGTAGCAGCTTTGACTTGGAAGGGGAGGGGGCTATTTATACCCGCACTCTCAGGTCTACCCGTTATAGGCAAAAATTCTATTTTTCCGAAATTTCGAAATAATTTTTCGGACAAGTCCGAAAATCACCGGAACAACAAACTAGAAAGGAAACAACTGAAATTTTCAGCACTTCCAAAAACATTTCGGACATATCTGAACATGACCAGTACCAAACGCAGCTCGATAGACTTTTCAGAAATTCCGAAAATGTATTTCGGACATATCCGAAAATGACCCGAAGGTCGCTCTCCTTTCACTGCCTTTTTCGGAAAAAATCCGAAAACGATTTTTCGACAAATCCAAATTGGTCCCGAAGGTGGTTCGGCTTCATGGCCATTTTTGGAAATTCCGAAAATGCCTTTCGGACAAATCCAAAAACGTCCCGAAGCTAGTTCGGCTTCACGGTAAATTTTGAAAATTCCGAAAATGATTTTTGGACAAGTCCGAAAACAACTTGAAGCTTGTTTTTCCATTTTTGGAAATTCCTAAATGGCATTTCGGACACGTCCGAAAAACACAAACAACGCACAATGAGTAAGAAACCACTTGAAAAATAGATTTTTGAGCACCCAACTCATTCGTCATCATCAATGCGTCATCCCATTTTATAGTACGTGTTTCCTAATGACGCAAACAAACGAAAATATACATTATACCATTTTCTCATATTCCGCATCACATCGTTTTATCATTTTTCACGGGATTTTGCATTGAACCACGCTTTATCGAGAAGTAACATTCCTTCACACATACTCAAATAATTTGTTAGCCTTCTCTAATCGCATTGTTATTAATCACCAATATCATTAGCGGTCTAGATGCACTTTCATAAGGTAGCAGTGCAATGTGACAAGAGGAGCCTCGATATGGTCAAGCACACACCCGCTCCACCCAGTACTACAAAACCTCTCCGGAAGGTGACCAAAGCCAATATGACTCCCAGGCCCGAGGGCGCAGTCAAGATAATCCCGCTGACCAGCAGCAACCTCGACAAGGCAGTCAAGATAGGGGCAACGCTCGATAGCAAATAGAAACTCGAGCTTATCACCTTCCTCCACGATAATGCAGACTTGTTTGCTTGGCAACCGTCTAACGTGCCCGGGGTTCCTAGGGAGGTGATTGAGCACAAACTCATGATACGTCCCTCGATGCCATGCCAGTTAAACAAAAACTACATCAGTTCGCCCAGCATAGAAAGGAAGTCATCCGAGAATAGCTAGATAAACTCCTCAAGGATGGCTTCATCAAAGAAGTTCTCCATCCTGAGTGGCTCGCTAACCTATTAGTGGTACGCAAGGCCAACGGCAAGTGGAGTATGTGCGTAGACATCACCGACCTCAACAAGGCATGCCCCAAGGACCACTTCCCTCTACCTCGCATTGAACAGCTGGTGGACTCTACGGTCGGCCGTGAGCTCTTGAATTTTCTCGACGCATACTCCGGCTACCACCAGATTAGCATGACCAAAGAGGACGGAGACAAGATAGTGTTCATCATGCTCTTCAGTGTTTTCTGTTATACCAAGATGCCCTTCGGATTGATCAACGCAGGTAACACGTACCAATGAGAAATCCACGGGGCCTTTGATGATTAGATCGGCAAGAACGTTGAATCCTACGTCAATGTTGTGGTAGTCAAAACAAAAACCAGTGACAAATTGATCGATAACTTGAGGGAAACATTCAACAATCTCCAGCGACATCGACTTAAACTCAATCAGCGAAAGTGTACATTTGGAGTGTCGTCGGGAAAGTTGCTCGGATTTCTCGTCTCTGGACGAGACATTGAAGCAAACCCCGAGAAGATCAAGGTCATCAAGAACATCAAGTCACCGACAAGACTCAAGGAAGTGCAGAAGCTTATGGGGTGCATGATATCTCTAAGCCAGTTCATGGCTAGGATAGGAGAACGAGGATAGTCTTTCTTTACTTTACACAAGAAGCAGGACATATTTGAGTGGACACAAGATGTCGAGAACACATTTATCGTGTCGAAGCGGTACTCGTCCAATCCTCCTGTACTCGTTGCCCCAAAGCCAATGGAAGAACTATTTCTTTATATTGCTATTACACCTTACCCCATTAGCATTGTGTTTGTCGTCGAGAGGGACAAAGTGCAACGCCCTGTGTACTACATCAATGAGGTCCTCTACGATGCCAAAGCCTGATATCCGTAAATCGAGAAGCTACTCTACGTTGTGGTCATGACATCACAAAAGTTGCGCCCCCAATATTTCCAGGTCCATAAAGTCACGGTCGTCTCTTCTTTCCCCATAGGCGAGGTGATCAGGAACAAATATATCGTAGGACGCATAGCCAAGTGGGTCATCGAGCTTAGCCAATTTGATATCCACTGACACGCCTAGGAATTCACAAGCAATTTCTAAACTAATTTGTGCATTAAATCCTCATCTAGGAATCAGTCGAGGTACACAAATCGATAATTTAATATACTGAATCATCAATAATACAATGTTACATACTTACGTAAGAAAAGAAAACAGTAGCAGAAAAATGATATAGCGATGGCTTAAGCTCCACTCCCACAGGCAACTCAATTGGGGTATAAGCCAAACGTCTTCTCCTTCACAACTTTCTTCCATCGGGATTGATTGATTATTGCAAGGGTGAGTACATGGAATACTCAATAAGCTACACAACAAATGTGCAAGTGCAAGGGCTACCAAAGATGGCGTAACATAGGGTTCATTTGCAAAAGCAGCATTTAGTAAACATTTAAGAGTAATAAAACAATAGAGTAATTAATCATCAATATTAATCAACACTGAGCAGCACAACAATGCTGCACAGCCCAAACATCTTTGAACAACCATGCAGCACAACAATGCTGCACAGCCCAAACATCTTTGAACAACCATGCACGGTTGCATAGACCCAATCTCCAAACCAGGAATTAATCATTCCAAACCAAGAGCTAAACCAATTATCACCATTTATCTCCTTACTATTATTAATGAGTAGTGTGAGACTAATCACGAAAAACATTGCTAGGCTTACCCATAACCGCAAGCACAGCTATTCGAATAGTTTTACTCTAGCCAGATGTGTACTATTGTACCCACAAGACAACCCCATAACTTGTTGCCATGCCCTCAGTACCATGGTACCTCTGTCACGCCCCCATTTTCGTTCGGAATTAAAAATTGCATTTCTAGAAATTATGTTAAAAGTTAAAGCAATTTAATCAAGTGAATTAATCAGGGAATTAAACATTTCCTTTAAAAATCATGGCCGGAAATATTTTGGTAATATTCTCCGTCAACTAATGTACCCTCCTGTGAATATTCGGAACTCAAGAAGTAATTTTAATAATACAAAGTTCATTTAACCAATTAAATAAATTGAAAACAAATTAAAATCTCTTCTCCTGTCCTTGGGCCATTCTCAAGCCCAAGTCTACCTCTCTTCCCCGGCCATTTCCCTCCTCCCCTTTCCTCCCATTCCCGTGCTGGTCTCCATTTCTCCTCCCTCGGCCTACCTCCGCTTGGACAGTGACAACCCAGATCGCCTCTCTCCCGTAGGACAAAGTCTACTTTACCTCCCTCTCCTCTGCCTTATCGCTGATGGGTCAGACCATGGGCCCCACCTGTCAGCTCCTCCTACCTCCGCCCGACTGAAATCGCCGGCCACGCCACCACCTCCCACGTTGCTACGTCGCTCGCTCCCGCCCGCACGAGTCAAACCGCGGAGGCCGAGTCGTCGCCTATGATCCCGTGCCCACTCTCCCCACTCCTTCCCGCAAAAACCGACTGCCACTCCCCACGTCAGTGCCCCACTCCGTCGGCCGTTGTCGCCTCGTCTCAGACTGCCCACGGCCTCCCCGCGTTATAACGCCCAATACTGGACCTCCCTCCTCTTTTTCCCCCACTTGCCCGAGCTCCCCACACCCTCTCTCGCTGTCAGCGACGTTCCCTCTTGCCGTCGCTCGCCGGTGAGCTCCGACCGAGCTCCGCCACCACTAACGCCGCCACCTTGCCGTCCCGCTACCGCCTTTTGCTCCATCGCTCCACCCCACATCCTGGCAGCCACCCTGTCAGGCACTACATAATTATATTGTCCAGTGCCATTTGTGATCACCACATAGTTTCGGATGAGTGAGATCCATACACGCATAATAGCCGCTCAAGCCTCAATGTGCCCCATGATCATAATTAAACACCATTCAATATAATTTGCGTAGTGTCAAATATCAAACAAAAGAGATATTGCTGGACTTAGCACGCCAGTCAACTTTAGCATGAGATGCACCCGTCAAACCACACGAAGGTGGTGACCACATCCCAGGAGACTTGACAAATTACTAAGCTCTACAACATCTCACTTGTTCAACACTCATATCCATGTCTGGCTAGTCCAAAACAAGAGACTAACTAAACACTTTCATCAAGGCATTAGCATAGAGTAATAAGGCACTCAAATAATTAACTTTAGATTACAACTAAAATTAGATATACATAGACCATATGGCAAAAAAAATATTAGAGGTTCGCACGGAAGCTTATCTACCCAAGACCCATAAGCAAATCCGACTAGGGGTAGACCCTATTGAACCATCCTGAGAAGAAGAACGGAACCCGCGGCACACAACTAATCCCGCAAAACAATTTAAAGAACAACCCAAAAAAGATACAAGTGTAATGGCAAGGCAATACAACCCTACATATTCTAAAAATCAAAGAAAGGCTATTGGTAGGTTCATTTGCATAAAGCTAAGTTGTTTCACAATATTTTACAAACGGTATATTTGTAAAGAATTGCTAGAATAAGTATGTAAAGTAAAGCATGATGATCATCTTAAATAACTGTAGCAACATAATCATCATTTCTTCTCATTATCATCATCATAAATCATAAAACATCACACTTGCACCTTCATGGTAGCAAGTCATCATCATAAATCAAAATCATCACCAAGTTCTCATACCAACCATCTTTGTAAAGTGTTTTAGAAAGAACAAAATTAATACTCATGCTATTTCCCCAAATCGCTCATGACCGTGAGCACGGCTAACCAATTAGTTTTAACTCTGCAGAGTTCATACAAATCCACCTGATGTGAATTCTCTAGTTTGTCCGGTACCCGTTGGTACCACCACACTCTACACATTGAATGCGGTCTAAAGATCACAACGAGGGTGTTATATTGCCTACACGTCTAACCTTGCATGAGCACGATGTGTGGTACTGCACACAGAGCCTAGATACTTAGTGTCGTCAGGACGGTTGGCCGACCGACCCTGACACCGTGGCATAGCATCCCCTACCCACGAGGCACAACATCGTTATATTGGACACACTCAGACGCCCATGCCGCACAGCGAATATCAGTTCCTTTGCTAGAAAACATGGATAGCTCCTATAAATTATCAAGCAGACTAGCTCATACTACAATGACCTCCTGAATGCAAGGTTAGACGAATAAACAACTTAATAGACCAAGGTCATCCCATACTAACACAGGTGGAAGTACTGTATACTTAGTTGATAACATAGAGTTCGGTCCTTAATTGACTCAGGCGAACGCTTCTCCTATCAGTGTACAACTACTACCATATGTACGTCACTCGCCGCCCAAGTCTAGAATTAAGTTTTTCTCCATTTTAGTTCACAAATAACCAGAGGCTTCACCTCTATCCAGAAGTTTCAAATTTCCCATTTTCAAATGTATAAAGCGATCACAATGTTTATTAGCATATCACTAAGCATGGCTAAGCATATGACATCACATTTAGCAATTACAAACCCATTTGAGCACATGGAGTAGTCTAAACCATTCTAAGGGTACAAACAGCAAGGATGATAAATTTCAATGTGGATTGTGCAGAAATTAGGTCATAGCTACCATTGTACCACTTTCAAATATTTTTCCCAAACATAATTTTCTAAGGCGTGCAATTTTGCAATAGAAACAGTTGTCTAATAAAAACATAGGATCAAAGTGTTCAAAGGATGAGGGCACTTGCCTTAGTTAGGAACTCCACCATAGTCAGCAACAAATCCATAATCCTCACCGAAAGCGGATTTGATAACTATACGAAATAATGGTAACGTGTAAACACCAAATCAAGCAAAAATCCAAAATGACTCTAATATGCATGAATTCTTTACTGTGATTAGATACTCACTAAACTTTATTTATGGTGAAGGAATTTATATTTTATCACTTGTATTTTGGGAGATATGAATTTTATAAGTTCTATACTAGACATAGGCTAGTTATGCTCTATTCATTTTTTGATGCAATTTAGGCTCTAATTCTGTGAGGCTTCAGATCACTGCAATTAAGGGTACCTTTTCTTGGGTCAACCAAATTTAGTTTACAAATTTTTAGAGGTAGCATGATTGTATTATAGGTTTTATAAGCTATGTGTTACATTGTAGTTTTTTTTTGCTATACAAAATTTTTTAGACGCATTTTCATTACAGTACTTGCCATATTTTAATGTACAGTAATTTAGAAAATGAAACTTAAGGATCTAACAAAACTGGAATCACCTAATTTGGAGTTAGAACCAATTTCCTATGAATTTTATAAGTTAGATTGTGCTTTAAGTATGAACCCTAAGTTTTTGATTATTTTGAGGAGAAAGTCCTCATTTTCAACCTCCAGCAGCCCGATGGACTGGGAGCTCGGCCATGGCTTTGACGAGTTCGCCGGCGGCGAACGGCGGCTCAAATGAGGGCGAGGCCAAAAGGTAAAATTAAGAACAAGTCTTTGCGATTCCATTCCTCTACTCATCTCAGCATGTAGAGGCCGGACCAGCGCTGGAGGTGGTTTCAAGCGGCGAAGATTCTCAGGTCTAGGTGCATGCCAAGCTATAAGTTCGGTTCGGCCAAATTGATGCATGCTAGTGATTTTAAAGGGTCTCTACCAAACTGTGCGCGAGGCCCAGCGATGCTTGAAGGGTGGCTGCTGCGTGCGGAAAGGCTCGGCGGCGATAGAAGCTCCAGGACGACGACGGTGGCATGGATGGGTCAGAGAGCTATGGAGGAGAGGCATGTATGAGGTTAGTAAGGTCCTAGGGGTACTTCATGCGCAAGTAATTTAACTGTGGCTCACCGGAAGGGAGGAATTGGTGATGGCGCTCGGCGACCGGAGTTCGAGAAGACGACGGCGATCTCCCTCGTCGGTGCACGATTCTTAAAATTTCTTGAGGGCTTTTGAAGAAGACTTCGAGGAGAGATCAGCGGCGCAATGGGCTTGACTTGAGGTGGTCGACACCGGCCGAAACAGCGACAAGATCGTGACGGCGGTGCTCAGTGCGCGCTCCAGAGCTCTCGTGGGCGAGGTCGCGTTCCCGTTGCTGCAGTGGATGAAAACGAATCGGTGTCAAAAGAAAAAATGGTTGGCATGAAGAGAGGAGTATGGAACGGCAATGATTTGGCTATGGAGATGGCTTGAAAGCAATGACGCACTCCTTCTTCCCGGCGGCCGGCGACGGAGTTGAGGACGACGGAGAGGCTAGGGTTTCTCTCCCTCAGTGTGTTCGTTGCTAGAATGAAGAATATGGCCGTGCGATGCTGCTGGGAGGAGAAGTCAAGCTCGGCGTCGCCACGTCCTCGGACACGCGTCGAACACGGTTGCTGCCCACATCGGCCAAGTCCACCGCCACCGGTCAACCTCTCTCGCCTGATTCGGACAGAGTAGAGGGCGAGAAAAAGAACAGAGGTGGAGCTAGCTTGCGACACTGCCATGCGGGTCCAAATCGTTGTGCACTAGGTTTGGGTTGGGTAGAAAAGTAGGTATATATAGACTTTAATAATTTTCAGAATTAACTCTATCCATCTCTATTTGTAATTCAATAGTTTAATATAGAAAGCTGATAAGTAGTTGTGGATTTTTGTGATGATAGATAAAATTATCTAGTTTTTATTTTGTTTCATTCAAAAAGTCATTATATTTTATTCTCAGCAAAATAAACTAATATTTGAATAAATTATGTCTCACGTACATTCTGATGTGACTTTATGCATTTTTGGGTGACGTAATGCTTTTGCCAATTAGAGTTTAAAAATATCTCATTATTTGATTTCTTCGACCTATTTGTTTGATGTATTGTTGACGTAAAACACGGCGGACTGGTAAATTTGCTTTACTCGAGTGCAGGTTCAAAGCTTGTTTTCAGGTTCTAGGGCGTGCAGTTGATTTAATCCTGCAATCAACAAGATTAAACATGCAAATATCATTAGTAAACGATAGTCGATCGACTAAAAGGATGATGTAGTATCATAGTGTAACCTAGCCGATGCAATGCATGGTGAATCGGCTATAAGGCATATTTATAAAAATAAATAAACCCTAAACTTAGTCCATCGGCTATAAAGATCAACATTACATAATCTATAAATCAATATTTCATTAAAATCGGTAGTTAGGATAGATCGGACTTAACCGAGACAATATAAATTGCTTAGATCCAAATTAACATGAAATAATGATTACATGTGTTTATGTCATAGCCGATGCCCAATTTTCAGAATATATTTGCTATAGCACCGATATTACCTTATACAAGGATATCATCTTATGGTAAATATATTAAACTAGTATCAACTAAATTGATGACGAACTTAATATATTTAAATAGTTGATGTCCTGATATAAGGGGCAGATACAGCATATTAAACAAGATATAAATCAATCAAAACAACTATATCAGCTAAGATTGACTGAAACCCCGATACTATCCTTATTAATAACCATGAGGCAAGCTAGAAATTATGGTTCTAAATACGACTTAGTATATCAAACTTAACTGATGCAGCACTAAGTATGAAGAGAAACATAATACCTAGAGAATCAAGCCAATGATTATCTTTTCGGGATGGTAGTGTTGACGACTAAATTTGGTAATTCAAGTATCGGAGATAAGGATAGAATCAAAGAAGATCCAAGATATTAGATCGTATCGGAAACAGAGCAAGAATCGGCTGAAGTCCGAATCGGCTGCGGACAGAATCGGCAGAGTTCAAGTCGGACAGGGTTAGCCGATTTAGCCGATTTTTGTTATACGACTTTGGTACATGTCATCGGGTTAAGTTAAGGTGCTTCATACGGATTGCCACGCACAGATAAAGTCCTGGAAAGGTAATTGTATCTATTAATTAGGATATTTTATGTAATTTCCTTATATATAATCACGGTAAGAGTCCGCCTTAGGGACTTGGTCGTTAGTTCGATTTGTATTAGGTTAACATGAGTCATGTCTGTGATGGACAATGTTTGTATTTTCGTGTATAAATATAGACCCGAGGTCTTGTAAATAATAACAACAGACGTTCAATCAATCTCGGCGCATCGCCACCTTTGTTTTCTACTTTTCGACAAGTTCGTGCTTTCGAGTCATGCTGCATCAGTTTGATCTTCGACGAAAAGGTAGATCTTGTCATGGCAGTTTGCATCATCAGAGCTAGTGCTTATATCTTTATGACACTCTAGATCTATCTTGTAAACTTCCGAGTTATCATATGCATTGTATAATTTAGATCGACAATGCAATCTACTTGCATTGGCTAGATTCTATTTAGGGTTTCGTCGATATCGGCTAGATTGTTTCGTTGGCTTAGATTATATAATGTATCTACCATCCCGAAAAAGCAACCATCGGCTTGATTGTCTAGATCTCATGCTTCTCTTTATACTAAATGCTGCATTGGTTAAGTCCAACCTTTTAAGTCGTATTTAGAATCATGATCTCTAGCCTGTTTTATGGTTGTTAATAAGGATAGTATCGGGGTTTCAGCCGATCTTACCTTGTATAGATGTTTTACGTTGTTTTATGCTTTGTTTAATGTTCTATATCTGCCCCTTATATCAGGATCTAATCTAATATAAATATATTAAGCTTGATACCAATCTAATTGGTTATAGTTGAATATATTTATTACTAGAGAATATCCTAGTATAGGATTGTATCGGAGCTATAGCCGATACACGCTTAAATCTAGATATCAGCTATTACATGAGTATATATAATCATTATTTCATGTTACATTAGATTTGGGCAATTTATACTGTCTCGGTTCAGTCCGATCTATCCCAATTGCTTATTTCTAAAGTAATATTGATGTATTGATGATGTAATACTGATCTCTTTAGCCGATATACTAGTCTTAGGGTTAGTTCTATTATTGAATATACCTTACAGCCGATTCATGCTCTATTGCATCGGCTAGGTAACTATACGATATGAAATCGGCTAGCTGGCCGATAGACTATCGTTTACTAATATTTTTGCATATTTCTTCTTGTTGATTGCAGGATCAAATCAACTGGCACGCCCTCGAACCTAAAGTACAAGTTTTGGACCTGCACTAGAGTAAAGCAAATCTCTCAGGCCAGTGTGTGTTTTTTGCATCAACAGGTAGATACATTAAATAATCTAAACCAACGAGATGATCTAGTCGTGACCAACACAATCCTAAATAGAGATGAGCCTATGAATAGGACACATTGTCAATCTAGATTATAAAATATATATGATAACTCGGTGATTCCTGAAAACAAGATTAGAGTGTCATAAAGATGTAAGCACTAATCCCGATAGCACAAACCGCTATAACAAGTTTTACCTCTTGTCGATGATCGAAACCGATGTAGCCTAACTCGATAGCAAGAACTCATCGAAACAGAATAATGAAAAGGTAGCGATGCACTGAGATTGTACTAAACTGGTGTTAAATATTTGCAGGACATCGGCCTTATATTTATACCCGAACATACAGACTTGTCCATAATGAACATGACTCATACTTCCATAATACAACTCTAACAACCAAACAAGTCCCTTAGGCGGACTCTTACCGAAAATATCTATAAGGAAAGTAGATAATATCCTATTTAATAGATACAATTGACTATCTTGGACTCTATCCTTGTCTAGCAACATCATTGAAGTCCTTTCAGATCCGACATCAATCATATAACGAATCTAACCAACATCAACTGTATCGGCCAACCGCATCAAACTCGGTATCGGTCGATACAGATCTCTAGTCGATGCGCACTCTGTTTCCTAGATTCCCGTATATCTTCAATTCCGCTTCGGATTGGATCTCGATTCCGATTCATATGCTTACCAAATTCCATCGTCAACACATGCCCCCAATTCCAAAGTATTATATAATGCAACGAAATTATCTCATCAATCCCGCAAATACCTACGGCTTCCTCCACTTGACCGTTGACTGCTCTCCTTTAAATAGTAACCGCTCTACCAGAAATTTTCACGGCGTTAACTGTGCCTTTCACCGCTTTAGCCACGCATCTTGCTCTCGAAGCTTCGGCGACTTGCTCGATGCTCTGGCGCAACTCCGATTTCTATCAACAAACTCCTTTGTTTTACTCCATGGCGACTTCACTGGAACCAACCTCTCCAAGCCAAACGACCCCGACCGAGTTCCCCAAGGTAAACTTTTCTTCACCATATCGGCTCATGCCCAGACCTTCATGTTTTCTTTTTCTTTCTTTCTTCTCATCCCTGATTTTGATTTCTTCCCCTTTATTTGTAGCATTTATCACACCAAATAGCCATCCCAAGCCTAAAAGAACCGAATCGTTTCTTCTTGGGTCCGATAGGTGATATAGATCCAACATGGCTTATCAACGCCGAAATCAACAGAATTCCTTTTCGACGAACCAGCACAGATCTAGCTCATTGGGCAGGAACCTTCGGATCATGGCCCTCTCAGGTCAATGGATGGAAGGATTGGTACAAAAGGATAGCAGCCAACAAACAAACTCACTTCTACGAATTAGGGATCTCCCAATGCCTTTCTCTTTCCTTAGCTGACATGAAGAAAGATGAACCCATGCTTTTGGGTACCAGCTATTTTTGGCTAGATTCAGTGAATGCTTTTATGTTCAACCCTGGGTTGATGAAACCTACATTCTTGGACATAGTTATGATTACTGGCCTAGACATCACCCCTTCGGCCAATCCCATTAGTCTTAAGGTCAAATGTGATCACAAATTCAAAACAAAAAATATTGGAGGATGGTCAGGATATATTTATGCAAATATGGGAACAGGCCCTGTAACTTAGAGAGAACATGTAGCTTTTCTCATGATGTGGTTGGATAAGTTTGTCTTCTATGGTCCTACAGCCAACTAACAACACCTGGGCGGCGAAGCCCTTGCCTCTAAAAAACCAATCCCTTTGGCAAATACCTTCTAGGGGCACTATATCAGATGATGAGCCAAACATGGGCCACGCTCTTGACAAATAGCAATGTTAATCTCAGTGGGCCATGGTGGCTGGTACAACTCTAGCTCAACTTATATACTTTCAAAGCAGCTCACAGACCTGCCCTCTTAGAGTCAAGCTTCCCATCTTTGGCTGATTCTGATAGCGAAGAAATTGAAACACGCCGATGCATGTCCTATGGAGAAGCAACTTCTGTGTACCCTGGTTCAAGACCATCAGCCGATCACTTCCAGAATTGGTTTTGTAATTTTTATGATGGTTTTCCAAGAGATACCAGAATTTGGTTTGCTTATGAAGATTTCCCCATGTATGAGTTGCGAGCCGATTTCAGGCTCGATGCAATCAATGATAAGAGATTTGAAAATCCCAGAGAAATCTTTACAATAGCTATCTCACCATGTATCCTTCCTGCTGGCATATCTTAGGCAGAACTGTCCAAATCTCATATGAATTTTACCAGTCGATGATTGCAGCTAGACAATTGGGTATGGGCCAACCCCCCATCGTCCTATATTTTGCTGACAAAATCCAACCAAGGGGTGTTGTACCATCGGCTCTATTTATGCACAAACTCCTGAACATTGAGGGCCCACCACTTGGCACTATCAATTGCATCAACCTTATCCTTATTAGGAGTATTCAACCTTATCCTTATCAGGAGTATTCGGTTTGATCGGTGGTGGTCAGAGTGGAAGAAACATATTTTCCACCTATCGGCTCAAATGTACCTGATGAAGATACTACCTGATCTGAACCCCCAAGTGAGTTATTTTCCTTAACCCTTTCAGCACATTCTAATACCAACATATTTTCTAACTTTGAAAGATCCTTATTACATGTTCAGGTCTCTGATTCTTCTCCCCCTCGTGTCAGCCGAAGTGGTAAATCAATACAGTATTCTCCTATTCTCCTTCCAAACAATGCAGGCCCAGCACCATCTGTCATCGGCTACCATGCTCCCAATATTTCCTCACTCCTTCAAGGGCAAATCAGAGAGCCGATCACAGGAAAACACAAAGCAGTGAAGAAAACTATTGTGGCTAAGAAAAAGAAAACATCAGCCGATGAAGATCTCCCTCTCATTGATCCTGATGTAGAAGAATATCTTGAGGAAGCAGAAATGGAAGAAGAAGTTGATGAGGGTGCTGTAAAAGTTAGTGAGACAGAATAAATTCCAGCCGATACCCCTCAAGACATCATACTAGCTTCTCCTACTTCAACTTCCCAAACCCATGCAAAGTTGCTGCCGAAACCAAGGTACTTATCTAATTCCTCATTATACAAATTTCTCACATAATCTCATTACAATTATTCCTTTATGTTTCTCAGCCGAAGAAACCATCGGCTATAGTCAAATACAGCAAACGTGCAGCAAAAATTCCAACTCCACCACCTTCACCAATCCTCTCAGTTTGTACTTCTCCCTTCTATATTTAGTTTAGCCGATTAAATCATATACTTAACTATTTTCTTTTCAACCTTTTTTAGCCCATAATCGATCAATCACCTCCTCATCAACCAGCATCTAGTGAACACACTCCATCGGCTGCTAGGAGTCATCATGGAGAAGAAATAACTGTCATAGTTCCAATTCCCCCAATTCCTGTAATAACATATTTAATCATTATTCATATCGGCCACATCTGAATCCATTATTCATCATAATCTTCTCTTGCAGACTTTAGCCGACATGTTCTCTTTTGACATAGGGCAGTTTTTAGATGAAGATGATGAAGATATCTCAAGCAAGATCAAATCTCCTTTCTCAGAACACATAAAAACAACATTAACTAGCATCTCCAATAAGCTAGAACCTTCCTTGGATGTTTTGCTATCCGACTATGGATCAATCTAGGCTCGTTTTCAAGAAATTCAAAACCAACTCCCTAAAGACCTTGTAGATATCATCTCCCCAACTGTTTATCTTGAGCAACATTGATTTAAACTCCAAAGGGCCAAGCAAAGAATGGCTGATCGGCTAGAACGCCAAGGTCTGGAGGCAACAATCCAAGTTAGCCGATAACAAGTTAATGATGAAAACATCAAACTAGATGAGTTAACTGTTGTCCTGGAACGAATCAAAGAAGAACTCTATGCATTAAAGCAGGAGGAAGCCGATCTCCTAGCCCGACTAGAACAATATCGTGTCAGATTAGAGAACCAAAGCAACAACTAGCCGATATCCCGAAGGCCATCGAAGATCAGAAGGTAAGACTCAAGTCATCAGCCAAACATCTAGCTTCTTTGAACAAATCCCTAAAACCAATTCCCGGAACTGATGCTGCTAATTCCCAAATTATAGATGAAGTTGAACTAATGGGCCTGCGTGCGATATCAGCTATTCAAAATTACTTGAGCTGATGTAATTTTTTACAACCATGAAGTAATACTTTTGCTGTAATATATTGCTGATTTGATTTCACTCGTAAACTGTGTTACAAATTGCATTTTTAAATCCAAAATTTTATCCTTCATGCCCCCCAAGTTTGTAATATGGAACATCATACTGTAAACTTATGATATTTCTAAGGGCGATAATTCATATCGGCCATCCAAAGGCGATGTAACAACATCAGTTGCAAATCATACATCGGCACGACTCAGCAGATTCCGAACCAATCCAAACACTTGGATAATATTTCTTCAAGTATTTTCCACTAAGAGCTCTTCCAAAAACTTCTCCATCAAGTCCTTTCAACATATAAGCTCGTTTTGAAACACACTTATGAATCCGAAAAGGTCCTTCTCAATTCGGTGACCATTTACCAAATTTATTATCCCTTGTCCCTATCGGTAAGACCAACTTCCACACAAGTTCTTCCTCAAAAGATTTTGGTACAACCTTTTTATTGTAATGTCTAGGAAAACTTTCCTTATCTCTCTTAACTTTTTCCAGGGCTCGCAACCTTGATTGAACCAACTCTTCTGACTCATCAACCAATAAATTATGATAATCATCGACTGTCAATTCATCCTGTAAAGAAACCCTTCTCGAGCCGATATTAGTTTCCCATGGCAAAACAGCTTCATCCCATAAACTAATTGATAAGGTCGAACTTGTATAGCACCATGACATGCCATCCGATAGGACCATAATGCCTTAGCTAATATAGTATGCCACTTTCTCGGATATTCAACAATCTTTCTCTTAACCAGCTTGATCAAACTTTTGTTAGATGCCTCAGCCTGCCCATTAGCCTGTGCATAGCATGGTGAAGAATTCATTAATTTAATCCCATGTTATCGGCAAACTGGACAAATTCATCGGACACAAAAATAAACCCCTGATCAGTTGTTATCGTATGTGGCGATCCAAACCTATATATATGTTCCTTTACAAATCCAATTGCATTCTTAGAATCCACATTCTTAAGAGAAATAGCTTCAATCCACTTAGTAAAGTAATATATCGCTACCAATATAAACTTATGCCCATTGCTTGATGGTATTCCTCTTAAGAAGATTTGATGGGCATACCAGTTAATTTGATCCTGCAATCAACAAGATTAAACACACAAATATCATCAGTAAACGATAGTTGATCGGCTAAAAGGCTGATGTAGTATCATAGTGTAACCTAGTCGATCCAATGCATGGTGAATCGGCTATAAGGCATATTTATAAAAATAAATAAACCCTAAACTTAGTCGATCGGCTGTAAAGATCAACATTACATAATATATAAATCAATATTTCTTTAAAATCAGCAATTAGGATATATCGGACTTAACTGAGACAGTATAAATAGCTTAGATCCAAAGTAACATGACATAACGATTATATGTGTTCATGTCATAGCCGATGTCCAAATTTAACAATGTATTTGCTATAGCTCTGATACTACCTTATACAAGGATATCATCTTATGGTAAATATATTAAACTAGTATGAACGAAATTGATGAGAAACTTAATATATTTAAATAGCTGATATCCTGATATAAGGGGTAGATAGAGTATATTAGACAAAATATAAATCAAGCAAAACAACTATATCAGATAAGATCGGTTGAAACCCCGATATTATCCTTATTAACAACCATGAGGCAGGCTAGAAATTATGGTTCTAAACATGACTTAAATTAGATCAAACTTAACTGATGCCACACTAAGTATGAAGAGAAACATAATATCTAGAGAATCAAGCCAATGATTATCTTTTCGTGATAGTAGAAACATTAAATAATCTAAACCAACGAGATGATCTAGCCGTTATCAACACAGCCCTAAATAGAGATGAGTCGATAAGAATAGAACACATGTCAATCTAGATTACAAAATGTATATGATAACTCGGTGATTCATGAAAACAAGATTTGAGTGTCATAAAGATGTAAGCACTAATCCCGATAGCACAAACCGCCATAACAAGTTTTACCTCTTGTCGATGATCGAAACCGATGCAGCCCGACTCGTTAGAAAGAACTCATCGAAACATAATAATGAAAAGGTCAAAGCTTGAAAATTTTAGTGATAAATTTGGAAACTCATTTTTATTTTTTTATCTAAGTCAAAGCTTGAAAATCGAATTTTTGGTATGTTACACACCCGGCTTCCACAAATCACCACCGAAGCACCTCTTCCACCATCGCCCCAAGGCCAATGCATTTGTCACCTCCGGCAGGCGATTGATGTTGTTTAGGGCTATCCCATGCCACACCACTTCCTCCTCCAACTTCGCAAGGACGAGGAGATCCTCAGCCGTCGCTCGGTTTATGTTCCCCACCTCCGGAACCCGGTTCCACTCGCACACTAGTGAGCTCCACCATTTTCTCCTCCTCCGGCCTGCGATTCACGTCGCCTAGAGCCAACTATCCCCCTCCTAACCCCTACACCACCTTCCCCAGGTCATCCCGCTCCTCGACCCCCCTCTACCATCGCCGGAAGCTGCCGGAGTGCCATCTGCGCCGTCGTCCCACGGGCGTCGCCGCCATCTCCTCATTGTGGAGCTCCTCGTGCCTGAGCTCGCCGCCGTTGAGCGCTCGGTGAGGATCCCCTCCTCCTCCTCTCCCGGTTGCCCTCTTCCGCGTCCCCTCTCACGCTGCCGCCACTCACCACCAGTGGCCTCTTGGGCCTAGCCGCCACCACCCGCTGGTCGGCCGCCCTGCGTGCGCGCCTGCCTGGCCGTGCCACCCGGCCACCCTCGGCCATCTGATTGGCCTCGGCCGACCTTGACCGTCGGGTGCGCGCCTACGTGGCCGGTTGCCACCATGGACTCGGTCCACGGTGGACCGGCTCCCCTTCGTGCCCTACCACGTGGGGCCCGCCTTTGACTCGGTCCTCACCCCGCCCCACGCTGATGTAATAATTTATTGTTATCCTTTAATAAAATGATTAATAATTGTGTCATAAATCGGTTTAATTCTAAGAAATCCATTTAAATGGCTCAAAACTTCTAAAATTCTTAACTGATTCATACCAACTCCAAATTGAGCCATTCAACTTGCAAAGTTCATTTAAAATTGAGCTCTACATGTTTGATTACTTTCCATATACTATTAATTTTGTTTTTATTAGGGTTTTTCCTCATTTTGCGTGCCTACGTTCACGAGGAAGAGTTCGGAAGATCAATTGAAGAATCAAGGAAAGTCTCACATTCCCCTAGAGCATGTTGAGCCCACTTTATAAAAATATTTATCGTTTAGAAATAAATTGCATGTTTTGCTAATTATACTGGATTATGGAATTACTGATCTGCTTGCTTGTGCCATGTTTATTTGATATCCGTCCTTTGTCAAACTTGGGTGATAATTTGACTAGCTTGTGTCTCTTGTGATGACCTATCTAGAATTATATGCTTAGCGATGCTTAATTACCACTAGCTCACAATATGGCAATTGAGGACCAGTTCGCGGGAAACCCTGGAAGACTTACAGTGCTTACCACAAGCAAGAGTGGGCAACTGTTGGACTTGTAGTGTAGCTTTCCCCTTTCGGACGTACCGAGGCAAGGGTGGGCGTAATAGAGTTTGGATGGACCGTGCTACGGTCCATGTGACTTCCGGATTCACCAAGGTACAAGGGAGGCTGCCCACCTTGGTTATAAAGGTAGGGGTGAAACCTAAAGTGGGTACGATTGATTAGGGGGAGTTATGCGGATGGTCTTATCACAATCACTCAGCATGGTGATGTGTCATGCATGGCATGGTAACATGATGGTGGGTTGTGTCTTGTGAGTACAGTTGTACACCTTTGGCCAGAGTAAAACTATTTGAATAGCCATGCCCGCGGTTATGGGCAATCGACCAGTTTCACCGTGATTAGTCTCACAGCATTAATTAACTTGACTTAGTGAACTGGTTTAGTTCAGGTGGAATGGTTGGGTCTGTTCAACGTGGGGTAGCGTTGTTCGGTGGAGATTTAATATTAACTTAATTAATAAACTATTTTACTATTTCAAAACTATAAATGTTTTACAACCGTTTTTATGAAAATAGCCACAAACCCTCATTGTTTCCCCTTGAACGAATGCATCGTTGGTGTGGCTTGCTGAGTACGGTCGTTGTACTCGGTCTTGCTATTATTCCCCCTTTTCTGAAGTGTAGTGCTTCTATGTTGAAGACGAAGTTACAGGACCAAGACTTATACCCCAATTGAGTTTTTGCCTGTGGAGTGGAGCTGAAGCCCCGCTAGGATCGCCTTTTTCCGCTACTGCTGCTTTCTTTTCGGTGTGAGGACTAAGTGCCTCTTCTGTAAGTATTTACGCTTTATTTACGGTTGGATCTGTATATTAATATGTCGTTTTGTGTGGCCTGGCTGATTCCTGGACAGGAATTTAATATACAAAAAAGTCTGAAAATTTGGTTAAATTTCTGGGCGTGATAACCTCGAAACGGGACTATGATAGTACCCTCCGCATAACACAATGCAAAGCAGTGCACCGCTCCGGATCATAGTCCCCCCATTAAACCAAGATATGGACTCCCAGAGACCCCCATGGACTTGTCGCCACATACTAGTCCGATGTGCCGCTATGAACCATGTTATATAAAAGGTAAAGCCGTTGCCCACGTTGGTTTTGTGGTTAGTACGGTTAATGTTTGACAACAGTAGCTCACGAATTGGTCCTTAATTATCATGCGCATGAACATCAAAACCATCTCAAACCATGTGCTCACAACCCACCATTTGCAAGTTTTATTTGGCAATTAGTTAATTTACTAATCATGATTAACCATCGTGAGCTACCGTTAAATATCCATCATGGTGTGATAATGAAGCATAAATTATCCCACTTGTGTGCTAATGTTTCTAAGCATGCCTAAGCAATTATACTAATATATCTAGTTGAGCAGTTACATAAAATCCAACTAGTCAAATTTATAACCCAAAGTATCATGTAATAGGGTAATCAAAGCAAATTGGCCATACCTGTAACACCCTGAAAATTCCCGGCAATAAAAATCACTAAAATTTCGAACTTTTTAAAACTTTTGCATCATGCTGGATGTTATGGTTGCTGTTATCTGCCAAAACTATAAATGGTCACAATGAAAGTAAGGTAAAGATCTATATATGAGTAATAAATATAATTCACTAGAATACATAAGTTATTATGAACCCTATGAATATTTTTGCACAAGAAAGCAAGCCAAATAAAGTGCAATATGATTAATAACTTCTGTAATATAAAGTACAAATCAAATAATAAATACTTTAACCATGTGATGAGTGTCATGAAATATAAGTACACAAGAAATAATGGTCACCGCTACAATGACCCTATTATATATGGGTGTTTCATTGGAATATTTAAATTAATACTTAAAACAATTTATCAAGTCTCCCGTCGCATAAAATTCGCTCATATAAAATAATTGGTCATACAACTAAATTGACCTCTACATGTAAGATAGGCTCATGGGAGTATTTAATTCAATATTGGGATCAATATTATACCGAGTCTATGGATGTCTTCATGAAATAAAAACCAAATAAGTCAAACCCCCTCTATAGAAAATAAACTAATATGTAAATAAATTAAACCAGGGTGTCACTATATTAATAGCGGTCTCATTAGAATATTTTAATTAGTTTTAGAAATATCGAAAGCCTCCAAATTATCTAGACTAATTTTGGGGCTAAAATCATTTAATTAACACAATAAAAATACATTTGCACCATCACAACTTATGAGCAAAATTTAGGCTTTTAGATATTAGTATTAAATTTGGTTGCCGAGGAAATTTACGGATCGAACCCTTTTCTTATTTTTCCTATTTGAATTCCTCCCTAACCCCGGAAAGTAGGAACTATTAAATCTATTATAAGTTTTAATATCAATCATTATTAATTTTGGGAAAGTTCTAAATGTGGAATCAAACAACTCTTAAAAAAAAAAAAAAAAAAAAAAAAAAAAAGAAAACACTGTTTATCTTCAACCTCTGCCGACCTACCGCCGCCTGCCGCTGCCTACCACCCTAGCCCTGCGCCGCTGCCGCCGCTCGGCGCGCCTGGAGCCCCGCTCCCCCTCCCCTCGAGCCCCACCCCTGCCGCGCCCTCGCGCCCCGAGCCGCGCCGCTGCCCCGCCATCCCATCGCCGTTCGGCGCCGCCTGCCGCGCCGCTGCCGCCGCGTCGCCGTCGCCGCTCGAGCCCCGCGCCGGCCGCCTCCCCGCGCCCCCCTTCCCCGGCCGTGCCCTATAAAACCCCCCTCCTCCTCCCTTCCTCCCCATCCCTTCGCCCCCCCCTTTCTTTTTCCTCTTCTCCACCGCCGGCAGCCATTGCCGCCGTCGCTGCTTAGGAGCCGCCGCTCGGCTGCCGCCCTGCCATCCGGCCGCCGCCGCCTGGTCGCCGCTGCGCCACCGCCCCTCGCCGCCGCGCCGCTGCCCTCGCCGCTGCACCGCCTGGTAAGCCCCCCTCCCTGCCGGCTGTACACAGAGAGAGAGGAGAGAAACAAGCAGAGAGAGAACCGAGGAAGAAGAAGATACAGAGAAGGAGAGAGAAAATGAGAAAAAGAAACAAAGAAAAGAAATGGAAAAAAATAAAATAGAGAGAAAGAGATTGGGAAAAATTGGGGTGAAAAACTAAATTTAATATGTTTGTTGCAAAATTTATCGTCGATTATTTTGAAAACCCCTAGGGAATAAATTGTGAATATTTAGGATTATTCGTTTAATGGGTTATTCATTTAACTATTTGGGTATTTATTGGGTTATATACGTCACCCGGTAAATCTATCGTCGGTTAAATTTCTAGAATAATAAATCGGGATCATTGAGTACATTGAGACTATTCGCTAAATTGGTTATTTATTTAATGGGTTATTTGTCTAGCTAACTATTTAGATATTTATTCACTAAGTTATATGAAAAGCGTATATATTAATCGGTGGATTAGTCGTCGACTATTTATAAACAAAATCCATAGATGATAAATTGCGATTATCTATTCAATCGGTGATTTGATTAGATAGTTGGTCTATTAATTATCTATTCATGTCTCACTCGTTAATTTATCTACCAACCCGATTATTCAATATGGTTATTTGGTCTCTCGTTAGGGTCGATTATTATCGGAACCTAAGTATTAAATATGTAGAGTATGTTATTCCGGACTAGGGTTAACTATTATTTATCCGAGTCCAATTTATTCGGAATCGCGTAAATTGAAATAAACTAATACCTTAATCGGCTAACGGAAAATTATTAGGATAAAATGGATTAAGAGTAAATGACCTATGAACAGTACATTTTCACAATTTTCTCAAAATGATTTGAATCTTTGAACAAACATAACTTATTCATTTTAGCTCCGATTTGTGTAAGACTTGAACCTAAATTCATGTAAATTCATGAACGATCCAATAAATACATAATTTACTATTTAATAAAATATATTTATATTTATAAAATAATTAATATCAAATGATTAGATAATGGTTAACATAAAAGTGTGCTAATAAATAAAAAGGGGTGTTGTACAGTAAACTAGGTACAGGAATAAGTGTCCTTAACATGCGTTATCACTGTACAAACCATGTAGACTAATTAGAAGTATTGTTTCAAATTAAATTGAAGCTTAGGAAATACTAGTGCCATTTATTAAACTATGTCCAAATATGATTAAACCCATGACTTATAGGTTATTTAAATAAAGTTTAGCCTTGTAATTTTGTAGATAAAATATGAGTACGCTTAGGTCAATTCATAGCTTACTTACAAGAAATAATAACAGTGCTAATATGATTAAACCACTTATACGAGATTAATAAATGCCATATGGTATAGAGTAGTATATGTATAACTTGGTTGTACCCACTAAAATGTAAATTATGTGGTAGAATATCTAAGATAGACAAAATACTAATTATAAATCTTGACCTCATATAATGGTAGCCCAACTGTGGATTAGGATTATCCGTTATAACATTGTGTAATAAGATAATATGCTCATCTAATATTATTAACCTCACAAATCTAACATATAAAACTTGGATAATTATTAACCTGTTACAGCGTCGGGTAAAAATCTATCCATAATTAAAATAGTGGCTCGATTGGTAAACTAATCAAATAATTCGCCGAAGTGATTCGTTAATCCGACCTTGATACTGCGACCATTATATTAGATAGAAGCGAGTAATATGAGCGGCCCTAGTTGCGACTTCAACAATTATATTTGTTTGCGCATGATTGATTGATTGGGTGAATATTGGTTTTTCTCGCGTATTATAGTATTGGTGTATCGATTAGTCGTGAGGCAACGTGCACAGCTTCCAGGAGGAGAAGGTTGATCAAGATTGTAGAGTAAGGACTATCCTGAGCAGGCAAGTCATCACTATCCCTTGAACATGTTGATCCCAATTGCGAAATTACTTTATTTACAAATAAAGATGCATGCAATGATAAACATCCTACTTGTTGTTATGCCATGCCTTGAATGTTGTTTACCCCATATCCCCTTGTAACCATGTTACGTATGAGTCCCTAGTCAATTATGACAGATGCTTAGTAATGCTAACTTAGAACTTTGCATACTCATATTTACCAAAATGCTATATGCTTGGGCAATTACCTTGGGAAGGTAATTGAGATGCGGCATGTGGAGACATGAGCGCCACATTGCCATGACATTGATGACATGATTTGTGAAAGGAAAATAAAAATTAAACAATTGTTTTCGACTGGGGCGGATGGTGGATTTGGGTGGTATCTGGAAAAGGCTAGCACCGTCCCCGGTCAATTAAGGACCGAGCCATGAAGCTAAGCATGAAACGACCCTCGTACAACCGTACTTCTCGGATGGGTATAGACCTAGCGGAGTAAGTAACCGAGCGGAGGCAGTATCCCTGCATAGTGGTTTTCTTAGTGTGTATGAAGGGCGGGGCCTACGGAGGGGTAACCACCGGTAGGACCGCCACGTGTGAACCTAAATTTTAATATAACTTAATGCATGTGTGAGTTTTTCCCTTCCCGGGAGCGCCAGAACTCCTCTCACTGCTAGAAACCGTGTACGCCTAGAGTGCATGAGGATGTAAGTTCATGGAGCGGGTACTGCCAAAGTGAGGTTATTGAAAGGCTTTGCCGTGACGCGTCTCATTCGTTGGGACTTCGGCTCATTTGTTGGGCAAGTTACGGAGTACGGGTAAAGTGTACATCCACTGCAGTGTGAGTAACTGAATCTATTCGAATAGCCGTGCTCGCGGATATTGAGCACCGGGACATGTATTACACTTGGCTAGACTCTGAATTCTTAAACTGATTGGGAAGGGTATGCATAATGACTTTTATGTGCTGGTGGCTCAACTTCTCGAGAAGCGAGAAGGGGTAGACCCCAGAAAACCATGACGACACAATGGCGGGAAGCTATCCTTGGATGACAATGGATAGTGGACAGAACCGTCGTTGATTAATGAACTATGGTATTAAAACTTGACCGGTCTATGCTAGGTCTTAGGCTTGTGAAAGGATTTACAAAATTTGCTTTACGCAAAAGAACCGGAAGCCATCCCTTGAAATATCTTCTATCATATGCATTCTTGTGTGATGGCTTGTTGAGTACTTTTGTACTCATTGTTGCTCTATATATATCTTTTAGCAGAGTGCCTGAAGAGAAGCCCTTGTTGGTACGCTTGCGTACTTAACAGGATGATCGGAGTGCGGTCCCGTTCTAGGTCTCGTTCCCCAGTCGGCTGCCTGTGGCATGTCAACCGGGCCCTTGTATTGTTTCGTCTTCCGCTGTTGTTCTCTGATAGTTGCTGGCCTGCCTGGCCCTAATGTAAGCATTTAACCCCTTTAGCCTGAATTCATTCGTGATATGTTGTGATTCGGCTATGTATGTGTGTACCAACTACTGATCCAGGGATTGGTACGGATAAACACATAAGATTTCCGATTTCCAAAATCGGGGGTCTACAATACCAAAGGAATAGGATCACACCACCCAATGACATTTGAAAATAAATACACATTTTAAATAAATAGAATTTAAATATAGAATCAACATGCTCAAAGGGATTGTTTTAGGATCTGTGTGACTTGACTTGTAATAATCGGTCTTCAATTAGTGTTCTTGAACACTTGCGACGCACTCACGAACCTCCGAAATGACAGAAACGACGAGCTAACACGCAAAACGAGAAAATGATTAAGAAACTCCAAATAAACAGTATGTAAAAAGTAATCAAACATGTAGATCATGATTTTATATGAATTAAGAGACTTGAACGGATTCATTCACAACTCATATGAATTAGTTATGTATTTTACAAGATTTAATCCAGTTAAAGCCTATTTAAAAAGGAATAAACAGATGTATTGCGTCATATTTATTTATTTTTACAATGGAAAATATTGATCATGACGTCAGCCTTGGATTCAAGATAGACGACCGAGATTGAATCCAGCTACGGTTTAGATGGAGGCCCCACGTGTACAGAACACGTAGGCGCCACGGAGCATGAGGGGCTGACTTGGCGACACGTGGACATGTCATGCGAGATCGTCGACTGGTGGCACGGTAACCGACGGATGCTGGCAAGCGGCGGCACGGCGGCGAACACCGAAGACACGGGAAGGAAGAGGAGACCGAGGCGAAGACGACGACGAGCATCGACCGAAATGGATGACAATGACCTTTGGCGGCGGAGCTCTTCGGGATAACAGTGGCAATGAAGCTGCGGCGATGGACGGCAACCATGAACTGGCGTACAAAGATCTAATCCTTCTTGCGAATTCAACGGTGGTGGTGGCGATCGAAGACGATGACGGACACGGTGGCGTGGCACGGCTGGAGGAGCTCGGCGTTGGCGGCGCACAGGTTTCAAGCAGCGGCGGTGCTACGAACGACGGCGGACGCGAGCAGAGGTGGTAAACGAAATAGGACTAGGAGCACTATTTATAGGCTTGGGTGGATGGGATCGAGCCTACATCGCTGGGAAAAGCTCCGGGAAAGCATAGGGTTTTTAGAAAAGAGAAGGATCCGAATCAAGCTCGAACTGGGCAATTTTCAAACGATTAGCTCGAGATTCCAAATGGAAAAAGGAAGAGGATATCGAGAAGATTATATACCCTCAATCAATTTGGCCGGACATGGAAGGAATCGGCCGGATTTGGAAAGGGGATCGACGCCGGCTTCATACGGGCACGAACACAAGACCGGCTGGAGGTTGAAGAGAGTTCTGTCGCGAGGGGACGTAGTAGACTTCTGGCTTTGTACTGGGTCGGTTGAAGGTGAGAGGCATAATGGACTTCTCCGGAGAGAGACAGGTTTGCCAGAGAGAGAGGAAGGATGCAAAGTTGACTTTGCGGTTTTGGCCCAAGAAGGACAAAGGATTTTTAATTACTTTTCTATTTAAATTAATCACTCGAATGATCTTTGAATTTTCAAAAATAATTCCAATGACCAAATAATTTCAAGAAGGATCTTGAAAATAATTGGACAATCAAAGTATTTAACAAAATTATAACTAGATCATTTAAAGATTTATTTATTACTTAAATAATTACTGAATTATTCTTTGTATTATTAAAATTAGTAATTGAGATCTGAAAAATCCGAAAACATTCCTAAGAGTAGAATTAATCAAGGAGAATTTAATAAAAATTAAATCCAGCCATGATAATTTAGGTAATTTTATTTCCCACATTTAACTTCACTTGTGGATTTAATGAAATTTAATATAAATTCTAGAAATAATTTATGAATCCCTAAAAAGAAAATCAGGGTGTGACATCTACTTTCTCCCACGCAGAGCGATGAGACTAGTTCTCGTCGACTGGATCGTCCCCGAGAACGGCACAGTTGGTCAGACGGACAATAAGACACAGATAACGGCCTTCAATGGGGCTTTCAACTACCAAGGAGCAGATGCGGGTTTCATTCTGGCATCGCCAACCGGAGATCATTTCAAACAAGCCATACACCTCAATTTTCGGGCAACAAACAACACCGTAGAGTACAAAGGATTTCTCATCGGGTTACGAGCAGCCACAACACTTGGAGTAAAGCGACTGATTGTGAAAGGGGACTCAGAGTTGGTCACCAAACAAGTGCACAAGGACTACAAATGCTCAAAACCCGAGTTGACTAAGTACCATGTCACAATCAGGAAGCTAGAGCGAAAGTTTGATGATCTCGAGGTACGCCTTGTCTACCGCAAGGACAACACTGATGGCAACAACCTAGCATGGTGTTGATGATGAAATTTGGTAAGCATATGAATCAGAAACAAGGTCCAATTCAAAGTGGATTTGGAGATATGCGGGATTCTCGAAAATAGAGTGCATATCGGCTGGAAGACCGTATCGACTGGAACCGAGTTTGATATGGATAGCCGATATGGCCGATATTGGTTGCATAATTAATATCGGGTTAGAGAAGCAGTCGGAGATGATGTTGTCAGGCAAGGATAGAGTCAGAGATTGGCAATTGTATCTATTAATTAGGATTTTATGTAAATTCCTTATGGATATTTTCGGTAAGAGTCATTTGTTAGTTGGATTTGTATTAGGATCATATGAGTCGTGTCCATCATGGACAAGTTTGTATTTTCGGGTATACATGTAACCCCACTAGTGCAGATCCTCTCATCTGTGACAGCCTGTGACTTAACTACATTTTGCGGGCCGTCACAACGAACACATCTCAAACGGGCCTAAAAAGAGACCGATTGAGATATGGTCGGAGAGACATGTTAAATGTGCATAAAACTCAAGCCCGTCACGGATGACACATATCATTGACAGGCCCTAGTTTAAGCCCGATTGAGATAACCTTAAATATCTCAATCGGGCCCTAGTTGGAGTCTGTCACCGATGACCACCATCTGTGACGGGCTCCGACATAAGGCCCGTTTGAGATAACAACAAAGCCCGTCACAGATGACACTCCTCGGTGATGGGCTTTTATTTAGGCCCGATAAAAAAAATTTATATGCCCGACAGAGAAGTTATTTTTTGGACCGTTACAGATAGTTATTGCACACTATAAATAGCCGCAACCGCTAGTGTAACTGTATCCCACTATTCACTATTTTGGTGAGAGGTTGAAGGGGGCAAAATTTTAATTTTTTTCCAAAGAAAACAGAGGTAAGTGACAAATAGTAAGCATTAAAAATTTATCAATTCTCATTAATTTAGCAGTACTCATAAGATATTTCTGTAGTGATGGATCAAAGTTGGATGTATGCGAAAACTGTGAAACGTCATAGTCAAGAGTATAGAAATGGGGTATTAAATTTTATAAATGCCGCGGAGGAGGATAGGAAAAGAAGAAACAACGATTACATGTGTTGTCCATGTGCAGATTGCAAGAATGAGAATATGTTTGATCGCCGAGTGGACGTACACGCTCATCTGATACAACGAGGATTCATGGAGGGCTACAAATGTTGGGTCAAGCATGGAGAGCAAGAATCAGGAAGTGGTGCAGCTGCAGACAGAAGTGGTGCGCAAAATCAGGAAGATGAAGATGAGCATAACATGTTTGTACCTTCTCCACTGGGCGGCGAAATGGTTGAGGTGGATCACGATCTACTACAAGACATGTTACGTGACGTTGAGGACCCAGGTTACAATGAGAGAGATTCCATAAAGTTCAGCAGGTTGGTTAGTGACTCGCAGACGCCTCTATACGCCGGATGCAAAGCAAAGCACACCAAATTATCAGCTACCTTGGACCTAATGAAGCTGAAGGCAAGTAGTGGATGGACAGACAAGAGTTTCACAGATCTTTTGGGAATTTTGAAGGCCATGCTGCTTGATGAGAACACATTGCCCGAGACAACATATGAAGCAAAGCAGGTTTTGTGTCCCATGGGGTTGGAGGTCCGCATAATTCACGCTTGTCCAAACGACTGCATATTGTACCACAAGCAATATGCGGACTTAGATGTTCGTCCTATCTGCAAGGCTTCTCGATACAAGCAAAAGAAAAGTCCTGAAGAAAGAAAGAAGTCAAAGTAGGGTGGTCCCACGAAGTTTGTGTGGTATCTACCTATCATTGATCGTTTCAAAAGAATCTTTGCCAACCCCAAGGAAGCGAAGTTAGTACGTTGGCATGCCACGGAGAGAAGGAACGACAGTATGCCAAGACACCTAGCGGGTTCGATTCAATGGAGGAATATCGATCGAAAACACAAAGATTTTGCTGCCGACCCCAGAAACATGAGGCTATGTCTGTGTACGGATGGCATGAATCCTTTCGGAGACATGAGTAGTATTCATAACACTTGGCCAGTTCTTATTTCAAACTTTAACCTACCGCCAGGGTTGTGCTTTAAAAGGAAATATATTATGTTGTGCTTGCTAATGCAAGGACCGAAACAACCGGGCAATGATATCGATGTGTTCTTGGAGCCTGTTATGGACGATCTTGAGATTCTCTGGAAAGAAGGTGTGGAAACTTGGTATGCATATGGTCAGGAGAATTTCAAGCTACGAGTACTATTGTTCTGCACCATTAATGACTATCCCGCCCTCGGTAATCTTTCTGGCCAACCGTGAAAGGAAAGAAGGCTTGCTCCGACTGCATGGAACATACACGTAGACGGTGGTTGAAGAAACATGAAAGATGGTTTATATGGGTCATAGGAGGTGGCTCCCGCTACGTCACGCATTTAGAAGGAAGAAGAAAATTTTCAATGGTAAGAGAGAACTTCAGCCTGCTCCCAAGGATTTGTCCGGAGATAAGGTCCACAACTTGGTCAAGGACATAACCAATGAGTTTGGGAAGAAAAGAAAACATATTCAGGCAAAGGACAAGGGCATGTGGAAGAAAAAATCCATATTTTGGCGACTACCTTACTGGAAAGATACTGAGGTCCATCATTGCATTGATCTCATGCATGTAGAAAAGAATGTGTGTGAGAGTTTGGTTGGCCTGCTGCTAAATATTCCCGGCAAAACAAAGGACGGGTTGAACGCGTGCCTTGATCAACAGGAAATGAACATTCGTAGTGAACTCCAGCCCGTAACAGATGCAGAGATAGGTAGAGTGTACCTCCCTCCAGCCTGCCACACACTGTCAAAGGATGAGAAGATCGCAATGTTATCATGCCTGAAAGATATTAAAGTTCCATCGGGCTATTCAGCGAGGATTAGTAAGTACGTCAAATCGGAAGACCTAAAAGTGGTTGGAATGAAGTCTCACGATTGCCACGTGCTAATCACACAGATATTGTCAGTTGCTATCGGAGGCATTCTTCCACCCAAAGTCCGTCATACGATCCAATGTCTGTGTGCCTTTTTCAATGCAATCGGACAGAAAGTTATAGATCCTGAAGATCTAGATGGGTTGCAGACCGATATTGCCAATACCCTCTGCCACATGGAGATGTTTTTTCCACTCTCTTTCTTTGATATCATGGTTCATCTCCCTGTTCATCTTGTGAAGCAAATAAAACTATGTGGCCCAGCTTTTCTAAGAGAAATGTACCCGTTCGAGTGGTACATGGGAGTTCTGAAGTCATACGTTCAGAACAGAGCAAAACCGAAGGGGAGCATCATTGAAGACTACACGACCGAGGAGGTTATTGAGTTCTGCGTGGATTACATGTCTAAGGCCAAGCCTATCGGAGTTCCAGCATCTCGTCACGAAGAAAGGTTGTCAGATGCTGGAACAATAGGGAGGAAAAGAACTAGGCCCGATCAAGCTTCCTACACGCAGGCTCATTTTGCTGTGCTCCAACATATGGCATAAGTTGGTCCATACTTTGAGGAGTACTTACCGAAAATTCGGCAGGAGAACTTGGGTCGACCTGAGACGTGGATTAACAGAGAACATAACTCTCGGTTCAACGCATGGTTAGAGAATCGTGTCACAATATCGATGGATATCCCAAATGAGACAGTTCAGTTGTTGGGGATGGGACCGTGTTGGGCCATAGACACATGGCAAGGATACGATATTAATGGATACACATTTTACACCGTCCAGCAAGATGACAAAAGCACAGTGCAAAACAGCGGAGTCCGTATAGATGCATTTCAGGATCAAGTTGGGTCGAGCACATACTACGGCCGCATTGAGCAGATCTAGGAGCTGAACTACGTGAAGTTCAAGGTTCCTTTGTTTCGATGTCGTTGGGTGAATATATGCACTGGTGTTAAAGTCGATAAGGAAGGTTTCACTTTAGTAGATTTATCCAAGGTTGGATACGCCGACGAACCATTCGTACTTGCGAAACAGGTCGAGCAAATTTTCTAGCAAGCGCCGAATTGTTGGTGTTGACAACGTCGTTGACGAAGAAGAATACAACCAGAATCTTCACGTATGACCTCACATCGACCTTGACGATAATCCACAAGAGCCTGTGGCATATACTCGATCAGATCATACGGAAGGCATAATCTTGTGACCGATCCCGTTGTACTTATTTGTTATGTTGTTTTTGGATAGTAATGAAGTATTTTGTATTACTAAAAAACCTTAGGTAATTTGGTGCAGCTTGTAATAATTTTTATTGTGAATTTAGTAAATTTAGTGAATTATTGTACTTTACTTAATTATTTGGGATAATAAGTGAATTATTTGGGATAATAAGTGAATTATTTAATTGTAGTTATTTATTTTCACTTCAGGTCAACAATGAA
Organism: Oryza punctata; assembly: GCA_000573905.2. Lineage (NCBI taxonomy): Eukaryota > Viridiplantae > Streptophyta > Magnoliopsida > Poales > Poaceae > Oryza > Oryza punctata. The sequence goes on along the minus strand of CM002490.2, from coordinate 21,036,008 downwards.
CAGGAGACAAATGTAATCTGTGACAGACTGTAATGTAATGCCCGATAGAGATGACGTCATCTCTATCGGGCGTAAACTAGAGCCCGTCACAGATGGCTACATCCGTGATAGGTCCTGGTTTAATGCCCGATAGAGATGACAATCGGGCGTAAACTAGAGCCCGTCACAGATGGCTACATCCGTGACGGGTCCTGGTTTAATGCCCGATAGAGATGATGTCATCTCTATCGGGCATTAAACTAGGGCCCGTCACGGATGTAGCCATCTGTGAATGGCTCTAGTTTACGCCCGATAGAGATGACATCATCTCTATCGGGCATTACATTATAGCCCGTCACAGATGAGTCATCCGTGACGGGCCCTGGTTTACGCCCAATTGAGATGTTTAATGACCGTACTAACATAACCACACTCTTCCTCAGATCTGGATCGAAAATTTTTCTAAGTCAGAAGAACCCTAGCACTGCCGCCACGCACTGGGAGCTCACCGCTAGCCACCTCCTCTCCAAGCTAGTAAGCATATGAACTAGTTGAAATTTGTGATATATATATGTGCAATAGTTGAAATATACGAAATATATGTGAAGTTTGAAATATTAGATATATATATATATGTGCAATGGTTGAAATATGTGAAATATATGTGAAGTTTGGTATATGTGATATATATATGTGCAATAGTTGAAATATGCGAAATATATGTGAAGTTTGAAATATTAGATATATATATATGTGCAATAGTTGAAATATGTGAAATATATGTGAAGTTTGGTATATGTGATATATATGTGTGTGCAATAGTTGAAATATGCGAAATATATGTGAAGTTTGAGGTATATGTGATATATATATATGTGCAATAGTTGAAATATGCTAAATATATGTGAAGTTTGAAATATTATATATATATATGTGCAATAGTTGAAATATGTGAAATATATGTGAAGTTTGGTATATGTGATATATATATGTGCAATAGTTGAAATTTGATATATGTGCAATTATTGATATATGTGCAACTTGTGAGATGAATAGGATTTAATTAACGCTTTTAGTGATATGTGGATGACCTAGTTTAAGGACTTAGAGTTATTTTAGTGATGAATGATGGTCGATGGATGATTGATTTTAGTGTAGATAGTAAGTACGTTATCAAATTATCGCAGAATCCGAGGTGCGTAGGGTCTGAAGTTGGTCTGATCGAGTTAGTGCATTCACAAAACCAATTAAGACACCTTCAGACCCCAGCGCACCTCAGATTCTGTCATTTTTTTATAATTAGTGATTTATTTATGGACTTAGTTCCTAGGTTATCAAATCATCACAGAATACGAGGTGCTCCGGGTGCCAAGTTGGTTTGGTTAGGTTAGTACATGTACAGAACCGACCAAGACACCTTGGCAACCAGAGCACTTTGTAATCTGTCATTTTTTTTTTATAATTAAGAAACATATGAAAAGAAGCGACGTCGAGCGAGGAATCAACTAAAGTACAATAATTCATTCATTTCGAGCAGGTGATTTTACGACTTTGGGTTGTTAGCTATTTTAGTACTTAGTGATTTTAGGACTTAGTGACTTTAGGGCTTAGTGATTTTAGGACTTATGTGCTTCCGGTGCCAACGAACTATAACATTAAAGTAAGTTAGTACATACGAAATTTGTTTACAAAATTAATTACTTTTGTTATTTTGTAAGTTATTTAGACGATGTCTCAGCAAAGTGAACCAATGTCGACGACAACTAGTGGGTCCTCAAGGGCACGGAGTCGTAGGACAGGGAACAAAATCCCTAAGGAATTGTACACCATAGCAGAGGTGAACCAGGTTGGACTACCGTCTCGTCCTCGGAATGTTCTGGCTAAGTTTAGGTCGACTTGCAGTGTCGTAGCGAGGGAAAACTTCACGATTCTCATGGATGACATCAAGCAAGTGCCCGAAGAAGAGAAGAACGCAGCTTGACTCAAATTCAAGGAAAGCTTCGAGTATCATGCAGCCAATGAGGCCAGGGTCAAGCAGGCTGCTTTCAAGATTATGGGCAATGCTTGGAAGAAATTCAAGAGCAGGCTGGTCACGGAGTACGTCTTAAATCCGATGACCCCGGATCCAACTGGGCAATGACCTTTCATCACGACAGATGCCTGGGAGTAATTCTACGAGAAGAAGTCGACCACGGAATCCCGGGCCAGAAGCGAGGTGTATCGAGCACTGCAGGCCGGGAACTTGCACCGGCACCGGCTAGGCACCGCAGGATATGCCGGGAAGAAAGATAAATGGCAGGAGAAGGATGAAGCGGCAACGCTGGCGAATACACCGCCGGTGTTTGCCGATATCCCACACCCACGGGCAAGGGACTGGGCCCGGGCGAGGTACCAGAAGAATGAAGATGGGACAATTTCACTCCCAAATCCCCAAGATCAACAAGTGTACGATAATATAGTAAGTACCCAATCTCAATATTTGTTCGCATTGTTTCCAATAAACTTTTGATTGAATACGAACTCAATTGTACTGCAGAAGGAGTTGGTTGCCGAGCAAGAAGCCTCGCAAGAGGCCAGCTCTCAAAGACGTGAGGACGACATCCTCACTAAAGCGTTGGGCACCAAGGAACACCATGGATGGACAAGGGGACTCGGCTCCAACGTGCCATGGAAAGTTGGATTTCCAGACTATGCGTGGTAGTACAAGAAGCGGACAGTCACGAAGGTGTAGAAATATGCACGCCTTGCCGCCCAGATCCGGGAGCAGGTCAGAGCCGAATTGAGCTCGAAATTTGACAAGAAGCTCGAATCGATGAGGGCCCGTATCAGGCAAGAGATTCGAGAAGAGCAACATATCCGGAGGCTACCGCTGCTGCTACGCATCAAGATTTAGCAAGTTCCACGCAAAGGCGCAGTAGTTGCGCATCAACTGAGGCGGGGGAAATTCTACCATCGGTCCCCGCCGCCGTCGACCACATAACGGTAAATCTCTCGTTCGCAACGCATAAAAGTCTTAATGAAACCATATGTTACATAATATTCTAAAAATATGGATGAATCTATCGCAGGAACCAACTAGCTGCACCCTGACAGTAAGGGTGATGCTGACCTTCTCGATTCCTGCAGCTGAGGGACTTGCTATCAAGTCGACCCCAGAGACAAGAGTGCATGGGGCGCAACTTACGGCTGACTGTGCGAAAGTGCAAGTTGACTCGGTGAAGCCCGAATTCGATCATTTCCCACTCAGGCATCCACCGAACGACGAGGTCCTACCCCTAGGAAATGCACGTGGAACCTTCATCCAATGGCCCAAGGACCTCATTGAGATAAGGGTGATCCCGAGGCCAACCACTGCACCAAGTGGTCGTCCGCCAGTACAACCTGCCCCTGCTCCTTCAGCCCCTCCAGCTCCCGCTCGTCATGAACAGATTGACGATGTGGAGTTACAGTACGACACGGATTTTGGGGACGAGCATATGGAGGCCGACAGCATGGCGATCACTAAACCCCTACCCATGAAGAAGAGCAGGAAGGCGCATGCTTTCCCCCAGAGAATAGCTATCGAAAAACTTGCTGCAAGGCGGCGAGGAAAAGGAAAGCTGCAGGTCTCACGTCTTGCTCCAACAAAGCTAGATATGAGCAAGGGGCCGGTAGTACATAGGAAGACCGTTCCTCCATCGTCCTTCCAACTAGGCATGCCATTGGTTGGAGACGATGTGCTACGAACGATGGGCACCGCTTGCAAGGAGCTTCACATATACTACATTAAGAGATCTAACGTGAGGAGGAAGAATAGAGAGAATGATGTAATAGGCGAACACGACAGAACGCCATTCCTTGGGCCACCAAATTATATCGTGGTAGACTTCAAGGATCTATTCGACCTCTACAGGCTCCGCTCGGTAGACACAACCCTCCTCAAGTGCTATTCCTTGTAAGTACCATTGCTCACGAAAATTAGTCATCTCAATCTGTGTAACATGCTTATAGGAGCGTTTGTCTTGCGTGTAGGTATAGTTGGAAGTGGTGTCTCAAGAATGCACCGGAAGTTGTCTTCCTTGATCCTCAAGTAGTCACTGTCACAAATCTTGAAGGGGACCATCAAGGAATGGTAAACTACATGTTTGACACCTTCTGGGCCCGATAAGACAAGGAGTACATCATGTGTGCCTATAATCAATAGTAAGTGTATTCCCTATATACATTGCATTACACGTCTAGCTTTAGTATTTAACTTTAACTATTTTAATGCCGCAGTGGCCATTGGATCCTTCTAGTAATAACGCCTAAGTGAAGTACATGCCACTACTTAAACTCCAGAATTGATAACAAAGCATATGATTGGACCCCGATTCAACTAGCGATAGATGAAGCGTGGGGCCGATATGTGCAAAAGGGAGGCCTTCGAAAAACAGGACAGGACACACTTATCCACAAAAAGGACTTCCCAGTAAAACAACAAATAGGCGACCAGTGCGGATTCCATGTCTACCACAACATGCGCCTTTTGTGCAAAGATAAGGTGAAGACTTTGGCTGAATTTGAGGTTTGTGGTCTCATTTGTGACATATTCTAACTACATCGAAGTATATATATATAAATATATGTAGAGATTGATCGACTAATTTCGAATTATGTACATGTAGGACAAATTTTCAAAAGATCCGGGTAGTAGCTTTGAGGATATTCGTGAGGAGATAGCCGGCTTCATCCTCCGCGAAATTATTCACCCTAAAGGAATGTTTAGGGTTAAGATTAATTGATGAACATTGTTGAACATCTTAATTGAATTGTCAAAGACATGTGATTATGTAACATTGATGTTTATTATATTTGTTATGTCTATGTAAATACTTCCTACATATATATTGCAGGTTATGATGCTTACCACTTGAGCAATATGCATGTGTGAAATATGTGAGCAATATGGATGTTATGTGAATGGTTCTATAAAATATATGTGAATGGCATATGTGAATGGGGATGTTGGGATGTATATATGTGAATGGCATATCTGTTTTTGTTATTTTGCAGCGGGCATGGCTAGCAAAGGCTTGAGGCTAGCCAAAAAACGAAATTTAGTTTTTTTGTTGGTCATACTCATCGGTGACGGGCTATAAGTTAAAGCCCGATTGATTTATAGTCAACCGTGACGGGCTTTACATCAGGCTCGATTGAGAATATATGTTATCTGTGACGGGCTCTAGTTGGGTTCTGATTGAGAATATTAGTCATCTGTGACGGGCTACTCTTTAGGCTCGATTGAGAATGACCGTCATCCGTGACGGGTGCTAGTTGGGGCCCGATTGAGATAGGTCATCCGTGACGGGCTCTGTTTGACTTGTTGTCTGGGTCAAAGCTATCGGTGATGAGCTTTAGTTGAGGCCCGATTGAGATAAATTCATCCGTAACGGTCATATGCCCAATTGAGATAACTTCTCACATCAGTGACTTCTACGCTGTGTCGAGCGCCATACCCGACACAGATGTGGGTTGCCGCCTGATTGAGATGTGGGTGACCGTTGTAGTGGCTCGAGATCTTATGAATAATAACAATTCAATCAATTTCGGTGCATCGCCAACCTTTTACTTTTATTTTTGATGAGTTCTTGCTTTTGAGTCGAGCTGCATCAGGTTTGATCTACGGCAAGAGGTAAAACTTGTAATGGCGATTTGCATTATCGGAATTAGTGCTTACATCTTCATGACACTATAATTCTATCTTGCGAATCTCCGAGTAATTATATATGCTATATAATCTAGATTGGCAATGCTATCTACTTGCATCGGCCGATCCCTGACTAGGGTTTTGCTGATAACGGCTAGATTGACTTGTTGGTTTAAATTATATAATGTATCCACCATCCCGAAAAGGTAACCATCGACTTGATTGTCTAGATATTAAGATTATTTCCATACTTTATGCTGCATCAGTTAAGTTTGATCTATTAAGTCGTGCTCAGAATCATGATTTCTAGCCTGCTTTATGGTTGTTAATAATGATAGTATTGGGGTTTCAGCCGATCTTACCTGATATAGTTGTTTTACATAGTTTTATGCTTTGTATAATATATTATATCTGCCCCTATATCAGGATCTAATTTGATATAAATATATTGAATTTATTACCAATCTAATTGGTGGTAATTAGATATATTTGTTGCAAGAGAATATCCTAGTATAGGGTTGTATCGGAGCTATAGCCGATACACGCTTAAATCTGGACATCGGCTATGACATGAGTACATATAATCGTTATTTCATGTTATTTTAGATTTGGGTAATTTATACTGTCTCGATTAAAGTTCGATCTATCCCAAGTACTGATTTCTAAAGTAATATTGATCTATAGAATACATAATACTGGTATCTATAGCCGATGTACCAAATTTAGGGTTGATTCATCATCGAATATACCTTACAGCCGATTCACAATTTACTGCATCGGCTAAATCGGCTTACTAGCCAATCGACTATTGTTTACTAATAAAACTTGCATGTTTCATCTTGTTGATTGCAGGATCAAATCAACTGGCACGCCTTGAACCCGAAAGCAAGTTTTGGACCTGCACTGGAGTTAAGCGCATCTCTCAGGCCAGTGTGTATTTTTTGCATCAACACATGGCTTGTGTCCAAAAGAGAACTTGTAGAACCAGGAACCTTTCGGACGTCCTCACAATAGCTTCAGTTAAAATCACCAGGGACAAAGGCTCCTTAGCCAGCGCCGAGTACAGCTCGGGGGCTACCGCCGAGGTCAACAACGTCGTCGGTGATTTCGACATCACTGAAGTCTAGCGTACTCTGCTCATCAACTTCTTGGATGCCAACAAGCTACCGGGATGACACCGCAGCAGAAAAACTCTCCCGTCAGGCAAAATTTTATTGTATGATCGGCAACGATCTATACAAAAAAAGCCCCGAACGGAGTTCTGCTCAAGTGTTCCTCTCCAGAGGATGGCAAGGATCTATTACTCGACATCCATGAAGGAATCTGCGGATCTCACATCGGCCGGTGAACTCTGGTCGGAAAAGTCGCTTGCGACTTGGTACAACGATGTGAAGCTTGCTAATTCCATAGCAAACACACCAAGATGCTAGCCCAAGCGCTCCAGACTATCCCTCTCACCTAGTTGTTCTCGTGCTAGGGGCTTGATATCCCCGGACCGTTTCCTCGAGGTTAAGGCGGCTATAAGTTCTTGTTCGTGGCTATCGATAAATTCACTAAGTGGATTGAGGCAGATTGACAAGAGAAATCAAAGACGAACATGCTATCAAGTTCATGAAGGAGATATTCTAAAGATATGAACTTCCACACAGGATCATAACGGACAATGGCTCCCAGTTAACAATTTGAAGACTACTACATCGAATTCGGAGTAAAAATCTGCTTCACTTTAGTCTCCCATCCTCAGAGTAATGGGCAGGTCGAGCGGGAAAATGGTATTGTGCTCCAAGGGATTAGAACACTTGTGTACGTAGGCTCATGGCCTATGACACACGCTGGGTTGATGAACTCCCTTCTATCTTGTGGGCCGTCTGTAGTACCCCGCAACCTCCACCAAAGAAACTCTCTTCTTTCTCGTGTACGGTTCCATGACCATGCTCCCTTTAGAGCTGTGACATTGATCTACACGAGTCAAGAAGTATTTAGACGAGGAACAGGAGGAGCAGCGAGCGGATGATTACAACCTTCTAGAGGAGCATCGAGAACGTGTTGTCGTTCGAGCAGCCACATATCAACAGGCCCTGCGTCGCTATCACGAAAAGCGTTTTCATGCCTGTACACTCACCATCGGTGATTACGTCCTCCAATGAGTTCAGAATCCAGCAGGGTGAAACAAGCTCTTACCTAAGTGGGAGGAGAGTTTTGACCACGGGGGAGGTAGGTCCAGGTAACGAGGAGGATCCGCTAGGGTGAGGTTAAAAAAATCTTCCAAAACGTACATGGTGGTCAAAGTCTTAAGGCAAGCGCATTCATGATCGCAAACAACAAAGGCCGCGAGTTGACTAACTCTTGGAACATCGACCAATTACGTAAAATTTTATGTATAGGACCGATGTATTAGAGTATGTAAGTTCAGTTCAGCAATATATAGTTTTTAAGAGTGTTTTTCCCTATAATCCCCTTTCCTTATATCGCATTGTCTCGAAGTCGATCCTACTATCCTCTTACGCTAGCCCTAACAAACTTCGGGGTCCTATGGACCTTGGATGGGGATGCCTAGCGTTGTTAAAGTTTGTCAGACCATGCAGGGTCAAACGACTATGTTAGATCTGGTCATGTTAGAGTACCCACTTGAACGTATTAACCAAGCCATGTAATGGGGAATTGATTCTCCCAACTTCACGGCTGGGGATAGGAATTCGCAGTTTCAGCTTGGTTTGTTATAAGATTCAAGTTGCTTTTGAGGAAAACGAATTTTCCAAAAAAAAATAGCTAGGGGCTTGGGAAAGTATCATACTCCGATGGCTCAGGGCAGCCCTTGCGAGAATACTCATACGCTACCTTTTCTTTTAGACGCTTAGACACAGATTTCAATTCTTATTTAACTTCTGTCTTATAAAAGTACTAATATATACATCGAGTATTTTTCAGGAACCTAAACTACAGGATAGCCACTGCCAGTTCATCAGTTCATCGTGGAGAAAATATCTTCAGCCAACAAAGTGAAGGACTGCACGAGGCGGTCGATCTCAGCCAGCCTCATCCGAGAACGGGTGAAGCCTTCCCGCAGAAATCCTAAGTTCATTTGTGGGTGAGCATCTCGGATACAGGCAAGAACATGACCACCTGCATACCTGCTAGCACGGCAACTCTGTTGCTTCAACATGTCATCAATACGCTTCCCGGTCCCTACTAGCTAGTCGCATGTGCTCCGCATCCATCATAGGCACCCGCTTATCGAGGACGCACTACGCGCAGCTCCTCGCACAGCCGCATCAACGCTAGACAACAGTTCTCGAGGTGGGCGGAAATCCAGACTTCCCTACCTAGGAGCGTCTCCACACCTTATTCCCTATGTGTAGCTTTTGCCATCTCCTCCAGCTCCGCCTTCTCAAACCTAGTCCTCCAATACTCGACACGACGTTCTCTCTCTCCAAGGGCGTTCTCGAGGCCTGCCGACAACGATTGATCACGGTTAGCATCCTCTGTGTGCACAGGGGCAAACATTATAAGGGTGCGAGCCAACCCATGTGCAGGCAACCAAACATGCAATATAAGGGTTAATGTCTGCACCTTGGTTCTGCTCGAGAAGGGACTGAAGTTGAAGTACCTGTGGACTCAACGCGTCGTACGGGTCGACGGCAACCAAGGCTTGGTTATCGATGCTCGAAGTCGAGGAGGCATGAGGTGAAGAGATCGTGGCGGCATGATCTCAATGATGTCCCCCTTGTTGGACATCCTCGTCTTCAACGCATCTACAAGTGATCATGACAATGCTGAAAACTTAATTACAATATAAGCAGGACATTGTTCTAGCGGGACAACAAGACTAATAATTGTTCTTAAGGTGACAACTTAGAAAAATGGGGCAGCGTTTTTACTCTTCAAAGACGGAAACAACACTTTCCCCCAGCTCCACGAGTTGCTCCATCACGTCCTCGCAAGCCTTCTCAGCCCCGCCCTTAGCCAGCACCTCCTCCAAGTTCATTTCAGGGTGGGTGAGCTTCAGGCAAGCAAGGACGTTACACGCACCGGTCCGTAAGATGTTGTCACCACGATGACGTTGTTTATGGTTGTTAAGTACCAATTTCAATCGCCAACTAGCACAATTAATAAAGGGAAAATTAGTATTTCTTACACATATGCCAATAATAAATAATGTAGTTGTACTATACTTGGAGAACTAATTTGGATGCAGAGATTATACATTAAAGTGAAGGAGAAATGTGGTCAACATGCAAAGAAACACACCTCCAGCGAATCACGTGAGAGCACAAGGATTGATGGGCCCACAAGTCAGCTCAAACTGACTTGAACTGGGACCAACCCATCCAAAACCGCCTTAGGGACCCACAAGATAGCTATAGAAGAAAGGCGGTTGAGAGAGGTGAGGCCAGGGATTCGGCCGAACCATCATAGCCTCCTATCGTCCTGGCCTTCCACGTGTTGCTTCCTCATTGGTCCCCGATGACGATTAGGGGAGATTAGTGGCCTACAACCATCATTAGAACCGTCATATGGGAGCTATATAAGGACTTCACTCACTTCACTTCAACACAAACCTCAAGGAGCAATTCCCTCTTCCATATTGCATTCTCTATAGTTTAGTAGTAATAAAGTCTAGAGAAGCTTCGGTCCTACAGCCTTCTCGAAGTTTTCGGTATGTCTTTAGTACTTTACTCTTCTTGTAAGACTATAGTTATCTTCTTTATTTACTTATGCTCATAGTCTATGTTTTTTTTTTGTTGAGTATATGTTCTATGAATAGTATATACTTTATATATCTGCTACACCCTAGGCTAGTCGATCCATGCTACGATAACGGTCTAATGAACTTTATAAGTTACTCTAGCTTTAACTTGTTCATCCGTAGAGTGAGTCCCAGGGGAGTTAGTGATATTATTTACTAGTATAAACATGGTGTTTAGGCAAGATAAATGTTGTTGGATGCGGGTGTGCCCCACGGAAAGTAAGGTAGGCAGCTGGTGGTGATAGCCATCTCCGTTCTTTGTATTCCTCCATGTTCGAGTATGATGTAAGAGTGCGTAAATGCCATAACCACGTCGGCAGACCAGCAAGGAGTGGTCTCTCGGTAGTACCTGGGCGCCTGAAACTAAGTCTTATGTTGTAAGCATGTATATGTTAAGTGTATAATAAACATGAATAGATTAGAAGTACAGTTTTACTATAGTTCTCTAGTACTAATTTCTACTAAAAACTATCATAGAGGTGAATCTCCTGTGTGTCCACTACCATATTTTTTTACTTAAATTACTACCAGGACTTTGCCTCGTAGTGTGATTTTCATTAAAAGAAGAAGTATTTACAAAAAAATTACAAAGTGAACATTGAAAAGATTACAAAGGTTGTATCCACAAAAACTATATGCTTTAAAGGATCTTTCATTCTGCACATATGTAGAAGAACTTCTTGCTTGAACAAAAATCTCTAGGCCTCAAAGGAAGGTTGCTCATTCCGAAAAATCTTTCCATTTCTTTGCTTCCAAATATACCAAGTAGCAATAAAGAAAACTTCCAAGAAGCCTTTCTGTCTGAAATACAGATGCACCAACATGACCATTTGGAAGAAATTGAGATTAGGATCCCTAAAGAATGCCCAGATGTTGCCAACATCTCTGGCTGAAAGGACAGAAGAAAAAAAGATGTCCTCTTGTTTCTCTAGTTTCAGCCAGAAGAAAAAAAGATGTCCTCTTGTTTCTCTAGAACCATTTGTACAAAGCACACATGTAAGATCATCATTCTCCTTTGCACAGTGTCGACGATCAAGCATATCTCTGGTGTTCAACCTGTCACTAAAAAGAAGCCATGCAAAGACCTTAATCTTCATAACACAGTGTGTTTTTCAAATCCAAACATAAGGCCTCGGCGTCTGCATAGACATGAATGTGAGCTTGTAAAATCTCTTAACAGTATATCTATTAGAATTCCATAAATAGCTTTGTTCATCCCCCTTGCCCTCATGCAAATTGAGAAGAGAGACCTCCTCCTCCAATTTAAGGTACTCCTCATAGGCCTGACTGCTTAAAGGCAAAAGAAAACAGTCCTCCAAAGGTCAAGAACACAATTTGCACTAATTCTTTCTTGTCCAAGGCCATACTAAAAAAATTAGAAAAATTTAGGCATATGACCTTTCCATTCCATACATCCTCCCAAAAGAGCACTGAAGAAGCTGTTTTTATAGCACACCTTGCAATTCCTCTAAAAATATCCAACAGAGCAATTACATCCCTCCACCAGAAAGATCCTTTATTCAAAACCATGTGTGGCACCTTAGTGCCATAATATGAATTCCAGATTAAATGTACCCAAGGTAAATTTGCTCCATTGTAAAACTTCACAAGATGCTTAAGCAATAAAGTTGTGTTCTGCACTCTCAAGTTAAAATTCCCAAACCTCCTTTCTCCTTTGGTCTACACACCATCTCCTACGAGGAGCAAGAGATTTTCTGGTGGAACTTGGGTTGTTTACTCTCCACAAACAATTCTTTCTTGCAGTATCTATAGATTTAATCACAGTAACAGGCAACTGCAAGGAGCACATTTAGTAAGTGGGGATTGAAGATAAAACAAAGTTGATTAGAGTAAGTCTCTCCCCTGTGGCAGGAAAAGAGAACTAGTTGTCAATCTTCTCTCAACTCTATCAACCAGTGGCGCAAAATCAACAACTCTTAGCCTTGTTGTTCCCATGGGCAAACCCAAATAAGTGAAAGACATTGTACCAATAGAGCACCCAAATAATCCATCTAGAAGTTCAGCATTCTCTTGAGAAAGATTAATGGGATACAAGCTCGACTTGTGAAAATTCACCTTGAGGCCAGTTGACTGAGCATAAGAGTTTAGCAAAGCTTTAAAACAAAAGATCTCCCTTCGGGATGCTTTAAGATGAATCAAGGTGTCATCTGCATACTGCATACTGAATCACAGGAAAACTCTTGCCATCTTGCTCATTAATTGGTTTAGATATCAAGCCCAATGAAAAAGCTCTGTTAACCACTCTCTGTAGTAGCTCTGCACCAAGTACAAAAAGTAGAGGAGATAGAAGATCACCCTACATAACCCCTCTCCTACACTTGAAAGAGTTCCTAGGGACCCCATTAAGCAAAACAGAAGTGTGAGTAGAAAAAAAATCAATTGTACCCATTGCAACCACTTGGTACTAAACCCCATACTTTCCATGACAGAGAGGAGAGTAGAATGCTCAATGGTATCAAAGGCCTTTTGAAAATCAAGCTTCAACAAGACAATTTCCCTCTTGGATTGCTGTCACTGGTGTATATATTCAAAAGACTAACCTAAACAATTTTGAATAGTTCTTCCTTTAATAAACCATATTGATTTTCATGAACAAGCTTGAGCATAACACCCTGAAGACGATCTACTATCAGCTTAGTCAAGACTATTGAACTGACCCCATCAAAGAAATAGGTCTAAAATCATTCACAATTTCAGGAGATATTTTCTTGGGCACTAAGGTGATATACGAGTTGTTGAGAGACAACAGATCAGAGCAACAAGCATGGAAATGGGCTGCCAACCTATAAAAGTCTTGAGCAATGATAGGCCAACATTTCTTTAGGAAAAAACCATTAAACCCATCTGGACCAGGAGCTTTGTCCGAGGGGATTACCTTAATCAAGTTGTCAACTTTTTGAGTAGAGAATGGATCCAAAAGACTATCCAAATTAACTGGAACAGGAAAAAGATCCAACAAGTCAAAGACCATTGTGGGAAGAGATGAGATTCCCGTTCTGTTCTTGAAGTTCTGGTAGAAAAGACTAGCCTTTTGCTCATGCAAAGTAACAACCTGTCCAGACTCATCATAAATCTGTGAAGTGGTTTTCAATCTGAATCTTTCTGTGGCAATGGATTGAAAAAACTTAGTGTTTTCCTCACCCAACATCATTCATCTATCTATTTGTACATCTCTTCTTCCAATAAATCTTCTTGAATCACAGGAGTTTTATAAAATGCAACTTAATTATCTCTCTGAAGTTCCACTCATATGTACTCAAGGGCCTTACTTCCTCAATAAGTCCAAAAAGTTGAGTACATTGTTATAGTTAACTAAAAGAGCAGTTAACTTGGATAAATTCTTACTCCAGTCCAACAAACTTTTCCTCAAAATTTTCAATTTAAAACTGATACATTTGGCCGGATCCTCAAAACCTGGATCCACAGAACATATCCTGCTGACAAGATCAAAAAACCCATCCATCTCAACCCAATAGTTCTCAAATCTAAAAATTGGAGATGTTGGTATTTTGGTATCAATTTTAACAACACAAAGAACATGGTCTGAAATATTTTGGGCTAGGGGAAGCATAGTGGTGTTAGGGAAGGACAAAGTCCAATAAGGACTTGAAAAAACCCAATCAAGTCTCTCCAACAAGGGATTACATTGCATATTAGTCCATGTAAAAGATCTCCCCTTCAAAGGGATTCCCAACAGACCCAATGAGCTAATGATGTCATTGAAGATAAATATATCGTTCATATCTGCCCCTGGTTTGTTTATGTTGTCCACTGATATGTAAAAATTGTAAAAATTAAAGTCCCAAAAAAAAGCCAGTTCTCAGTTGGTCTAATAGTAAGTTTTTAAGCCAAGAAACAAAGCTAGAGCGATCTGGGCCACTACATGGGTCGTAAACACATGTCAATGACCAGATATCTGATGATTGCCTAGCAACAAAGTTGACTGTACCAGAAAATTTGTTGATTTCTCTGGGAGTAACCAAGAAAAGTCTAGAGACCCAAACGACTAAAATTTCACCAGAGGCTCCTCTGGAAGGTGAGAAAGCAAAAGCATCGAAACGCTTTGGAGCAAAAGTTTTCATATCAGCAAGAGAAAAACTTATCTTATCCCTATTTAGACTATGATGATTTAATCATAAATTGATTTAAGAGATATAAGCTAAATCTTATACCGCCGCATTCTCTGTGGAATTATAAATATGATACCCTTGAATCACTGTAAGGGAAAGTGTTACATCGGTATCCGCGTGCTTGCGGATTTATCTGTGGATGTAAGAAATACCAACAGGCTCATGTGGTGGCCATTGTGGTGGTGGTAGTGGCCATCCTTCTCATCGATTTTGATGTTGCAGAGACATCCTGGCTATCGTCCTCACTGTGACTGGCGCACGACGGATGAGGCAACGACCATGGATGTAGGTAGAGAGTGGTAGAAGTAGGCGGTTGTGTTGGATGTGTCGCCATAAGAGGTGTGCGGGAGCGCTGGAGTAGTGGTAAGCATAACAGCTTGTGCGCCATGCCCTTGGCCTAGGTGGTCGAGCAACACGACTGAGCAGGTCGACCCACTGCGTTGATGAATGTTAGTGAACAAGTTGACGGCATTGGCAATTGGTGACGAGGTTGGATGGATGTAATGGTACGAAATGAAGGAATTCTTGCGTCCCTCGTAAGTTCATCACCAACAGGTACCTATAAACACATCCCAAATACTAGATTCCTAATTAGATTTTAAGGTGCGAATAATTTTTCCCTCCAATATATATAAAAAATTGACTCCCAATAATAAAAAGTGGTCCACCCTAACAATATAGCGGGATCCCTCTCCACCTTCACTCTCCATATCGTGCGTGTGCTGTTGGGAGCCTACTAGTGGAGAGTGAGAAGGATAGGAAAATGGATTCCAGTTTCGGGGAAGCTAATTAGAAAAAACTGTTTGAACCATTTTCCAAAAGTACAAAATTTGGAGATTAGAAGTTATATTCTGTACTTGTCGGTGATACTCTAATGGTATGTACAATGGTCATTACTAGACGACCTTACACATCTAATGGTACGTACAATGGTCATTACTAGAGGACCTTACATGCCTGATTAGAAATGTTTTACTGATATGGGAGAGAGACAAAACACATTATTGCTCGGTTAACAACAGCTCAACGACAACTCTTTGTCTCCATAGAATAAAAACTTTGTTGCATAAGAGTGGGAAAAAACAATACTTCCTCCTTTTCATACTATAAATCGTTTAACTTTTTTCCTAATCAAACTTATTTAAGTTTGATCAAGTTTATAAAATACTATAGTGATATCTTCAACACAAAATAAACATAGTATCCAAATATATTTAATGCTAGATTTAATGAAACTAATTTAATATTTTAGATATTGCTAAATTTTTCTATAAACTTTAATAAAGTTTGAAAAAAATCAAACGACTTATCATATGAAACGAAGGGAGTAGTTATAAAAGAATATTTTTAAATTAATAACTAGAGTATTTATTATCTCAGCTAGTGTAAAATTTGTTTCAGAGTTCATACCAGACTACCTCTATCTTCGTTTAAAATAAATTAATTCAGTACGGAAGGCGATAATTACCGGATATTTTGAGACGAAATTTCTTCAATAGGAGAGCAGACGGGACGGGGGAAGACAGAAGCGAGCCGAGAAAACAAGGGGAATTTCTTTAATTTGTACGGGAAAAATAATAGTATTGAATATAAACAGATTAGCTATGTCGGAGCCAAACACAACACAGAGCCGTCCCGATCTAATCGACCGAGCACAAAACCAACCCTAAATTCCCCAACTCCCACAACGCCGCCGCCGACGCCGCCGCCACCGCCTTCATGGGCCGAAAAGATACTTCCTCGTCCTCCTCCGCCGGCGGCAAGAAGGACAAGCCGATGTCGGTCTCCGCCATGCTGGCCTCCATGGACGCGCCGGCGTCCAAGGCCAAGCCATCCAAGGCGGCGGCGTCCAAGCCCAAGCCCTCCAAGGCGCCTGCGTCGTCTTACATGGGCGACATCGACCTGCCCCCCTCCGATGAGGAGGACGACGACGCCGACCTCGCCGCCGTGGCCACGAAGCCCAAGGCGGCCCGCGCCACCGTCGACCTGAACGCCATCGCGCCCTCGCAGAAGGACGCGAAGAAGAAGGACAAGCGCGAGGCGATGGCGGCCGCGCAAGCCGAGGCGGCCAAGCAGGAGGCGCTCCGTGACGACCGCGACGCCTTCTCTGTCGTCATCGGCGCGCGCGTCGCTGGATCCGCCGCGGCCTCCGAGGGTGACGCCGCCGCTGCCGATGACAACATCAAGGATATTGTGCTCGAGAACTTCTCTGTTTCTGCCCGCGGGAAGGAGCTACTCAAGAACGCCTCGCTCCGGATCTCGCACGGCCGGCGCTATGGCCTCGTCGGGCCCAACGGCATGGGCAAGTCCACCCTTCTAAAGCTGCTCTCATGGCGGCAGGTCCCTGTGCCCCGGAGCATTGATGTCCTGCTTGTGGAGCAGGAAATTATTGGAGACAATCGTTCAGCGCTCGAGGCGGTTGTTGCTGCTGATGAAGAGCTTGCAGCGCTTCGTGCCGAGCAGGCAAAGCTCGAGGCCTCTAACGATGCTGATGACAATGAGCGGCTTGCTGAGGTTTATGAGAAGCTCAACCTCCGGGATTCTGATGCTGCCCGGGCTCGTGCATCCAAGATCCTTGCTGGGCTGGGGTTTGATCAGGCTATGCAGGCCAGGTCCACTAAATCGTTCAGTGGTGGCTGGAGGATGCGCATCTCGCTTGCTCGTGCGCTATTCATGCAGCCAACATTGTTGCTGCTTGATGAACCGACTAATCATCTTGACCTCCGAGCTGTTCTTTGGTTGGAGCAATACTTGTGCTCACAGTGGAAGAAGACATTGATTGTTGTGTCCCATGACCGCGACTTCCTGAACACAGTTTGCAATGAGATCATTCATTTGCATGATAAGAATCTGCATGTTTATCGTGGAAATTTTGACGACTTTGAGAGTGGGTATGAACAGAAGAGGAAGGAGATGAATAGGAAGTTTGAGGTGTTTGAAAAGCAGATGAAAGCAGCAAAGAAGACTGGGAGCAAGGCTGCGCAAGACAAGGTCAAAGGTCAGGCACTATCAAAGGCTAATAAGGAGGCTGCCAAGAGCAAGGGGAAGGGAAAGAATGTAGCAAATGATGACGACGACATGAAACCAGCTGATCTTCCACAGAAGTGGCTTGACTACAAGGTTGAGTTCCACTTCCCAGAGCCAACTTTGCTCACACCACCGCTCCTCCAGCTCATTGAGGTGGGCTTCAGCTACCCTAATCGGCCAGATTTCAAGCTGTCTGGTGTTGATGTTGGCATTGACATGGGAACACGTGTTGCAATTGTTGGTCCCAATGGGGCAGGAAAGTCTACACTACTTAATTTACTTGCTGGTGATCTTACCCCAACCGAAGGAGAGGTAAGGAGGAGTCAGAAGCTGAGGATTGGGCGATACTCACAGCATTTTGTTGACTTACTGACAATGGAGGAAAATGCAGTTCAGTATTTGCTCAGGCTCCATCCTGATCAGGAGGGAATGAGCAAAGCGGAGGCTGTACGTGCAAAGCTCGGAAAATTTGGTTTACCAGGGCACAACCATCTCACTCCAATAGTTAAATTATCTGGTGGACAGAAGGCCCGTGTTGTGTTCACTTCAATATCAATGTCACATCCCCACATTCTCCTGTTGGATGAGCCAACAAATCACCTTGACATGCAAAGTATCGACGCATTGGCAGATGCGCTGGATGAATTCACTGGTGGTGTGGTCTTGGTTAGCCATGACTCGAGATTGATCTCTAGAGTGTGTGATGATGAGCAGAGGAGTGAGATATGGGTTGTGGAAGATGGCACTGTGAACAAATTCGATGGAACATTTGAGGACTACAAGGATGAACTTTTGGAAGAAATCAAAAAGGAAGTTGAAGAGTAATGTTTTTTTTGAGTTGCAGGATGCTGCTTATTCTTTATAGACTGGGCTGGTAAACTTAATGTACTAGTACTTATTTTCTTTGGTTTGCAGAGTATTTCTATGGTTGAGTCTGAAACACCTATTCGAGCTGTTCTTGCTTTTTGTATGATCTAAGAGGTTCCAGGATGAGTCTGATAAATATGTTTTCTATGATTTTGCTGCAAATTACTCTGTACTAAGACTTCCATGATATACATCCATAATAATTCAGTATGATTTCATGTTATTGGCTGATATTAATTAATATTATATTATGCTCAGCAGTACTTCATGTTGGTCAGATAACCAAATTATTATCAAATGTTTGGTCAATTAGTTTAATATATGGTTGAGTGATTCCTCTATGCTTACGGATGGAATGCTCACTGGACAATCATATGGAACTGCAGCACTGAATTGAAAGCACACTAACATGATCGGTTCTTATACATGCGTACTGAAACCATGGTAATTAAAGGACAATGTTACACTGATGATTATTGAAACTCTACATCCTGCAGCTTGATCCTGAAGCTGTTTTGTTTAATTACTCTAGATTATTTGCTGCAATCGACTTTATCTGGTTATTATCACCATATGCCTTACTGAAAACATGCTAATCTAACTACTGAAATGTTCAGCTATTGATACTTGGGTCACAAGTTGTACAAATTAACTAAGCTACAATGCTATGAATTGCGGTTAAATGCCATGCTGATACGGATTGCTCTGGATGGTTTGTTAGCCTATGATTTCTGCCTAATGGTTCAATTTGATTCTTTTAATGGGACATGCTGCTACATGGTCTTCCAGGCTTAAATCTGAACTACCGATGCCACTTGAACTGCTGCTAATTTCCTGAGGTTAATTTATCAAGGTCATAAACTAATGATATGTGTGTATATATATATATATGTATATATGTATGGATGTGTATATATATATGTATATATATATATACATATATATATGTATATATATATATATGCATATATATGTATGTATGTGTGTGTGTATATATATATATGAATGCACGTATGAACAGTGACGGGCTCTGAGACAGCCAATGGAATATGGAGGGTTTATATAGGGATTGGGGATAAGATCTGGGCCATTGGTTTGTGATCCTATGATCCAAGATTTGGAAGATTTGAGATCCAATTTCTCGTGAAATTTATACCCTCTTAATTTGTTCCCAAATATAACAAAATTTTAGGATTCAAAATTTATATACAAATTGTATTTATAGGACAATGATTGCAATACATGAAAAATAACATTTTCAACCAAATACTCCGTTCGTCCAAAAAGAAAAACATAGGAGTAGGATTGAATGTGATGTAATCTAGTCCTCGAGCTCCGACATGATGGCCATGGTGGGAGGCGGGGATAACGGGAAGGCAGCGTGGAGCTAAGCGCGGGGGTGGTGGTGATGGGAGATGAAGGGGTTGAGCAGGCTGAAGTTGTTGGTAGAGCATCTATCTCGCTCATGGTACAGGATGTGGGTGGTGCCGTTTGCTTGTCATCGATCCTGTCATCATGGTCAGTGAGAAGGTAAGAATCGAAAGAGAAGAAACTTAGAAATAGGGAGTCTAGAGATAATTTTGTCTAAAATGATATTATAGTGATAAACACACTGTTTGAGAATAACATTTCGGCCAAGCCTACCTTACTAAAGATAAAGGGTGGATGCGGAAGTTTTTAGGAAGAATTAGAAGTTGGAAGGGATGGAGATATTAACTGTTCAATTTGGTTGAAGAGAATTCCTCCTTTACGTTACCTAAACAAATCTCAAGTATATATTTTTATTTACTATATCTAATCTACATCTAAACTCCTCCATGTTAATTCCCCCGTCTCTAACCAAGATTGAGATTGAAAAATAAAATTCCATATTAATCATACGGGCAGGCGGCAACCCCAGCCCGGGAACATCTTCTCCCTCACCGCTCACTAGCTCTTGTCTCTCTCGCCGCCGCCGCCGCCCTCAAGCATCCGGGTTCGCCGATCGCCCCACTTCTCCCTTCCTACCTCCGCCAGCGCCACCTCCGCGCTACTGCCTCCTCCCTCCTCCTCGCCCGCGCCCGCGCCTCCTGAGACTGGATCCCCCAATGGCAATGGATTCAACTATCTCTCTCTCTTGGTGGAAATTGGGACCGCCATGTGCCAAACATATAAGCCCGAGAGGTTGAGGTTCTCGTAGAAGCTACGTTGGAATGCGACTGGGTGGATGGATGCTCCGGCCACTGAACCGCCGCCTCCTCCTCCCCACCTTCTCCTGCCCAGTTGCCCCACACCGCCGTGGGTTCGCAGCCAATGCAGCAGCGCTGCAGTGGCTGGAGGACGAGCTCACCTCGCTCGCGCTCCTTCCCTCCTTCCCCGGGGTGGACTCCTTCGCGTGCGCCAGGCAGCTGCAGGGCTGCATCGCTCGGGGCGACGCCCGCGGCGGCCGCGCCGTGCACGGCCATGTCGTGCGCCGCGGTGGGGTGGGGCGCCTGGACCTCTTCTGCGCCAACGTCCTGCTCAATATGTACGGGAAGCTCGGGCCCCTTGCCAGCGCGCGCAGGCTGTTCGACCGAATGCCTGAGCGGAACATGGTGTCCTTCGTCACGCTCGTCCAGGCCCACACTCAACGCGGTGAGTTTGAGTCTGCCGCGGCTCTGTTCAGGAGGCTGCGGTGGGAGGGGCACGAGGTGAACCAGTTCGTGCTCACCACCATGTTGAAGCTGGCTATTGCCATGGATGCGGCAGGGTTTGCCGGGGGTGTGCACGCATGTGCGTGGAAGCTGGGCCATGATCACAACGCCTTTGTTGGTTCAGGGCTGATTGATGCCTACTCCTTGTGCAGGCTTGTCAGTGATGCGGAACATGTGTTTAATGGGATTGTGCGTAAGGATGCTGTTGTCTGGACTGCGATGGTTTCTTGCTATTCTGAAAATGATTGCCCAGAGAGTGCCTTTCGGATCTTTTCCAAGATGAGGGTGTCGGGTTGTAAGCCTAACCCTTTTGCACTAACCAGTGTGCTCAAAGCTGCAGTTTGCTTGCCATCCGTTGTGCTAGGCAAGGGCATCCATGGTTGCGCTATAAAAACCCTTTATGACACGGAGCCTCATGTCTGTGGTGCTTTGCTTGATATGTATGCCAAATGTGGGGATATTAAGGATGCACGTTTGGCTTTTGAGATGATTCCCTATGATGATGTGATACTTCTGAGTTTTATGATATCCCGGTATGCACAGAGCAATCAGAATGAACAAGCCTTCGAACTGTTCCTCCGAATGATGCGTTCTTCTGTGTTGCCCAATGAATATAGCCTTTCTAGTGTTCTGCAAGCATGTACTAACATGGTTCAGTTGGATTTCGGAAAGCAAATTCATAACCATGCTATAAAGATAGGCCATGAGTCTGAGCTTTTTGTTGGAAATGCACTAATGGATTTCTATGCCAAGTGCAACGACATGGATAGCTCTCTTAAGATCTTCTCATCATTGCGAGATGCCAATGAGGTGAGCTGGAACACAATTGTTGTTGGCTTCAGTCAGTCTGGTTTTGGAGAAGAAGCATTGAGTGTGTTCTGTGAGATGCGAGCTGCTCAGATGCCTTGCACTCAAGTTACATACTCGAGTGTGCTCCGGGCTTGTGCAAGCACAGCATCAATAAGACATGCTGGTCAGATTCATTGTTCAATTGAGAAGTCCACATTGAATAATGACACCGTAATTGGCAATTCACTTATTGATACATATGCTAAGTGCGGATACATTAGGGATGCTCTCCAGGTATTTCAACATTTAAAGGAACGCGATATAATTTCATGGAATGCAATAATATCAGGATATGCGCTTCATGGACAAGCGGCAGATGCTCTAGAACTTTTTGACAGAATGAATAAAAGCAACGTGGAATCCAATGATATCACCTTTGTTGCTCTGCTATCTGTCTGCAGTAGCACAGGATTAGTAAATCATGGATTATCTCTGTTTGATTCTATGAGGATTGATCATGGCATCAAACCAAGTATGGAGCATTATACATGCATTGTTAGACTTCTAGGACGAGCTGGCCGTCTGAATGATGCTCTACAATTCATTGGAGATATTCCTTCAGTACCATCTGCTATGGTTTGGCGTGCATTGCTTAGCTCTTGTATAATCCATAAGAATGTGGCTCTGGGAAGATTTTCTGCAGAAAAGATACTTGAGATTGAACCACAAGATGAGACAACCTATGTCTTACTATCAAATATGTATGCTGCAGCTGGAAGTTTGGATCAAGTTGCCCTTTTGAGGAAATCAATGAGGAATATTGGTGTAAGGAAGGTACCTGGTCTTAGTTGGGTTGAGATCAAGGGTGAAACTCATGCCTTTTCAGTGGGATCAGTGGACCATCCAGATATGCGAGTGATAAATGCAATGCTGGAATGGCTCAATCTTAAAACTAGTAGGGAAGGTTATGTTCCTGACATTAATGTAGTGTTGCACGATGTAGACGAGGAACAGAAGGCTCAAATGCTGTGGGTGCATAGTGAGAGGCTGGCTTTAGCATATGGCCTTGTAATGACACCCGCTGGGCATCCAATAAGGATATTGAAGAATTTGCGTTCCTGTTTGGATTGTCATACTGCATTTACGGTGATATCTAAAATAGTTAAACGAGAAATCATCGTGAGGGACATAAATCGCTTCCATCATTTTGAGGAGGGAAAGTGCTCGTGCGGTGACTATTGGTGATCTTCTGTTGTTCCTCGATGTGTTAAAGGAATCCATACAAGTTATATGTGATATAATGTGTTTGGCAAATGGCAATCTTCTAGGAACCCAAGTTAATCATGCATGCTCTATTGTTTTGAGTAACATGGCTTTGAACTTGAACTCATGCAATTTCATGCTATTTTCAAGGCACTGGAGAAGAGATATCATATCAGACTGGCTACCATTCCCAAAAAAATAACCCTTCATATTTAATGTTTAGTGTTACCTAAGCACATTTTCGTTATTGACTTGAATACTAGTGAATGTCATCTCATTAGCAATAGAACCTTATGGCTGAACTGAATGATTGGTATTTTTCGTTCTCTATGATTTCATCAAGTTGGTAGATAGCCTTTTGTTTAAGTATGTTCTAGTGACTGCACTGGACAATTGACACTTGCACCGGCCTTCGTATTGACAGTAATTAGCATAATTCATGCTATGACGCAAAGCATTAGGCCATGCAAGTGGTTTTCATGAAAGAGCTTTCCATTTTCTAGCGTTTAGCTTACATAGTTTTGTTAGAATTTTAGGGATTTTTAGTTATAATAAAATTGGCAGCGAACCTACAATTAAAGCATCGGTTGATTTTCTTCAGTTATAGTTAAAGCAGGGAACCTATAATTGGTTATATACTTTGAGTTGTTTAAAGAAACATCTTGCGCCATTGCCTTGCACATCATTGTGCAGCATAATCAGTACAATCACACTTCACACTGACTAGGTGATAGCGACTCTTCTAGCACTAGCTAATGGGGATATTAAGTGTTATGCACCCTGACTCTGCTTGCTGTGGGAGACCGGGAGTTGTTTTATTTTTCTGATCTTCTCAAGATTGTGGCAAGGCTTGATAAAGAAGGAAAAATATTTTCTTTTGCCTATCTTATATGATATAAACTGCTTGCCGTTGTTAAAATAAACTCTGTTCTGCAGGTGATAGTTGGGCAAGGCAAGCATAAGGGTAAAATGCAGCCTTTGGAAGTGAAACGAGCTTGCCTACTGGCTTATTCTTAGGCTATATAACTTTCTACTACCTATTTATGGAAGCTCAGCGATTGTCTGTGCAGGATCATCCTGTAATTGCTCATCCTGTAGAGATGAAGAGTATGGTAGAAAAGGTTTGTTTTCTTTTCTACAACAACCTTGTTTTTTAATTTGTATATTTTCTGCAAGGAGTTAACGCCAATTTCCATTAATACAATGATTTTTATAATTGAGTTGATTGCAAATATTTGAATAATATCTGATATTAAACATATCATTAAACAGGCCAATATACCTTCCAAGACAACAAGGAGACATTATAATTGAAGCACACCATTATTATGGTGTACACCTGATAGCAGCACCATGGATGTGCCAGACAAGATAAATTGGACAAGGACAATCTACTAGTACGGGATAAGTTAAAAATAGGATCTGTTCTTCTTTACTTTACTATAAAGTATAAACATGATAATTGAAGTATTCTGGTAACTCATCATAATAATTATTCAGCGTGCGGAAGTTGCTGAATTGACAACCAATGACCATTCTAATAAGGCTTACAATGAAATTGACAAAAGAAAGGACAAGGTTGAACTGAAAACAACACTTTCAATATATTTTAGCATTTTGTTTCAAAAATAATGCAGATGCACAAAAGCTGAACTAATATTAAAATTCTAGGATGAGCATATCGGCTCACAAAGCCTTGAAATGTTGGAAGTACGAGCAACCCTTGAAGAAAAAGGGCTCTATAATTTCACGCAGTTGAAGCCTGAGAAGGTTTCAAACACCTGGACAACTCCTAATAGGTGAGTCATTAGTTGTGCCATCTCTTTCTCTTTAACATGACACATTTAATATATTTGGATGGTTTTAGCTTTTAAAAATGCCTTTTTGTTAATAATTATGAGAGACCTGCAAATGTTGGATGATTTTGATGATGGTATTCTCAGAAATAGACAGGTAACCAAACCTAGCAAGGTCATGGTAGCTGCGGTAAAATCCAATAAAAACAAGGTCTGTATACATTTTTTTTTTATTTTTTCCACCTTTCTTTAATAATTTTATATTTGGTTGGCTTCTTTCTTAATTTCCACAATTTCTTAAATCTTGTGATAACATGTAAGCTTGAAATGATTTAAAGTGTGCCCAGCTAACCAAAGTCTTCTATTGAGATGATGGAAATACAGAGCTACCTCCAAAACTGTAGAAACAAAAGTACTTGCCATGCATTTTTTAGAGTTACTGTAGAATGTTGATGTATAGGTAGTTCACTGCATTAGAGGTCAAATATCATACTTCAATCAAGTTACCCTATTCGACAAACATTTTTTTAAAAAGTTTGACAATAGATTTTGGTCCCTGGCCAGTGGTCTCAGATGAGAAAACTGCTATTTCCTCTGTCCCAAAATGTAAGCATTATTTAGGTGGACACGGGTATTAAAGAAGTTGGTGGGAATGATTGGAGGAATATTGTAATTGGTTGAGAAGAGAAAGTATATGAAGAAATTAAATGAAGAATGGTTGTTATTGGTTGAGAGTAGGGGTAGGCCGAAAAATAGCTTTCATTTTGGGATAAGGTATTGTGCTAGAAATAACTAAAATTTTAGGATAGAGGTAGTACAAAATAAAATCTTTGACATAAGTTTGTTCAGAATGATCTGAGAAGAAAACTGTGAGAAATTGTTGCTTGAGTTCGCAATTAATGTTGTATTTCTGAGGCAGTGAGACATCTAGGTATACATTGCCAAAGTGTGGTAGGACTTCACAAATTGACAGAAGAGAACTGAAATTTTGTATAAGACCTGGTCATAATTCGTGTCCATTCTTGTGAATATTTGAAGATATCTCATCCTTGAGGAAGCATAATAGGAATGGACTCTGCTGCATTTGGTGCCTTTTGTCCTTGAAAACTTGGTTTAGCCATGTAGCTAGATCTAATAATTAGCCTTCTCAAATATGTGGTACCAAAAATATTGGATATTTTCTTCTTGTATTATTTCAAATCATTCCTCTAATGGTTGTCTCGCTGCTATGCTGTTCTTGCAGAGCTGATGTGCTAATCTGTCATATTAACTCAATAACATCTGTGCGTGCATAAATCGTCTTCCATATTCATTTTTTTTAGATAATGGGCAACGCCCGGCCTCTGTATCCTAAGGTGAATGAACACGGTCAAGTCTTCGATATTCTTTAGAACAAAAAAATGTATTTATTCTTGCCTGGTTAGAGATAGTCTGAAATATGTAATTGAGTTACAGTTTTTTAAATTGCTGGTGAAGTGGTGATACTGTGATATTTCTTCATCAGTAGTAGTGTCTGGTTATCACTGCCATGCTCTTGCATACAAGATAAACTCTTCTTTGGTGTACCAAGTTATCAAATGACTTTATATGTTATTTGTGGTTGTGACAGTTGCAGACTTGCAGCAGCTGCTTACCTTTTTCTTTTCTTTTTTTTACCTGCTATGTTTTGAAGTTTCTTTCTGGTGATGATGAGCTTCCAAAGC
This sequence comes from Oryza punctata, assembly GCA_000573905.2. Taxonomy (NCBI): domain Eukaryota; kingdom Viridiplantae; phylum Streptophyta; class Magnoliopsida; order Poales; family Poaceae; genus Oryza; species Oryza punctata. Next base: position 21,009,346 of record CM002490.2, on the reverse strand, counting down.
GAGATAATATTGGTGAAAGACAGTGAAAATACGAACTACGTGTTCTTGCCAGAGTAGAAGCTAGTGCGCTTGAAGATGATGACTTGCCTGATGAAGATGCCCATACTGAGGGAAGCTTAACCAGGTGAAGATGATGACAATGATGAGACATTGGACCATCAGACTATCAGAGTACAAGGACATTAAAAAGGCAGATGACTGAAAAACTCTTGAGCAACAGAAATACTCACTGTAAGTTCCATTGATAAAAAGTTATGAAGATAAGGTGTTTTCAGATATGTTATGCGGATACTTATTTGTTGACTGTATTACAGAAACCCCATTACTCAACCGCTGGAGGAAGAAGCTGAAGGAAATTGGCAAGAGGGAGATCTCATACCAGGTTAGTCCTCCACTAGTGTAGTACAACCTTTCACAATTTTTTGTTTATATGTGTGGCTAATTAAATCTAAACTCCTCCAGATAGAGAAGAAAGGTTAACCTGCACAAGAAAAAGAGCTTAAGAATCCACGGAAGACAGGATAAGTAACACAATATATGAGACAGCCGAGTTATGTGAGCAGTTATTCAGATGCACTCGCTTGTGTGTATGACCGTTTAGGCTAAGCATCAAACCAAGCTTGTTTAGCGGGGAGGTAAGTGCGTGTCGTCAACCGTGGGGTGAAATGTCGGTCATCAATCCAAATGTTAGCCATAGTGTTAGGTTCCAAGGTTGATGGATCCTGCATGATGAATTGATTATGGTGTAACATGAGATTTCTTTGATGGTACGTAGTTTTCTTGTTAAGAATGTTTTGAGAGATCGCACACGTGATCGCTATTCGGAGGTTCAACGCCATATGCATTAAAAAATTGAGTTATGTGCCATGGATGCTTAGTTCTAGTTTATATGGGTTCTCATTGTTTTGATGTCCTACCGATGGAGTAGTGTGAAGTGTAGAAATTTGTGGAGTTACCGAAATTTGGTAGTGGTAGGGTTGTGATAATTGTAGGAGAAAATCAACAAAATCGAAAAGATACGTAGTACATAAACTCAAAAGATAGGTTCATATTACACCCATCAATTGTTGGGACACCTTAACTATGAAACGAAACTGGATATTTTACATCCTCAGCCATTAAAACCGATCAACATACCTTCCTAAGAATAATACAACTGTATTAGTAATTTTGACATCCAAATGTTTTGTTTTTCTGCTTACATTTAACTACTTTTATATCTTTTCTAACTAAGTGCCATACAAGTATGAAAAATATTCTCGCTCTGTTCCAAAATAAATGAATTCCAAGAATCCCAACAAAACCTTAGTAGGGTGGAAATGACCAATGTGCCTCATTAACAAGAAAATTGTATTAGTGGTGGTAGGTAGTAAGCGATATTGAAGGGATAAAGTTTTTTGATTTGCAGGTCAGGGGTATCTAAAATCAATTTATTTTGCGATAAAGTTTTGAACTTTAGGAACTAATTTATTTGGGATGGAGTATATTATTTGGATCTTAAAACCATGAAACCGCTGTCAAATTTTGGTTTTGTTGCCATTTGTGTGTGAGTGTTCATACTTTGGGAAAATTTTAAAAATAATTTGTTGGCTATTGTTGGTACTATGAAAGAGAGCGTCGAAATCAAGGTACTTACTATACTACGAGGTTCTCTCATCAAAGTGTCAATTAGTTTTTTTTTATATTTTAGTAATAAAAAGCTAATAAATAACAAGATGACCTCACTTTTAGAAACTCAATTATAAAATATTTCATGATTTAATAATCGCTGATATGATATTGTTTAAAAAAGTACGCTAGTTTCTTAAAAAACAAAATTGTTAAGTAGTAGATAAAATCTTGAGATAGGTCTATATTACACCCTTAAACTACTGGTTTTGTTTTACATTTTACACCTCTCAACCACCAAAACCATCCAAAATACCCTCCCAAGAGTAATACTAGTTTTGATAGTGTTTTTTACAATTTTTCTACCGGTTCAACTTTTCTACTATAGCCAAGCCTAGCCAAAAGCTTATACACACCCATATATAATCATTGTTATAATTAATACTGGGTGATACCTCGCGCTTTGCTGTGAAATGCATGAATAAATATATGTTAAATATTATAAAAATGATTTATGTCGAAATATTGTAAAAATAATATGAGAAAGATGATTTGATATACTTGTATGTTAAGTTCTATAATATTATGTTCTAGATGATGTGTCATTCTTGCATGAGATTTAAGATGCTTTAAAATAGTAATTACTAGTGGATGATGATGTGGTATACTTGTATGTTGAGCTTTAGCTTGTAATAATTACTAGTGGGTAATAACTATATAAAAGGTATAAATTTGTTGATGAACAATTGAATTTGCAAATGACTTATTTAATGGAATTTGGTTTGGAAATATTTGTGGATATTGGTGTAAGTACATGAGACTAACACGAATCGGATTGTGATATCTATTACCAGAAATAATTGTTTTGTCTATTGTGTACAAATGATTAAGGTCATTTTTGGTCAATTGCAGTGACCAGGGCTAGCATGATAAGATGTCATACGACAAGATTGAACTAAAGTCATGAGACATTATGGTCAATCTCGGTTAACAGCGGGATGAGGACTACGCTCAGTGGAACCGAGGTTCAAAACGGTTAAGGATGCCAGGTGATAATGTTGGACATAAGATGACATCAGGGTGGACACATGCGGGGGAGAAGTCTGACACAATACGGGTTGGTCCAGATTTTCTATCTGTGGCTGCCTTTCCGGAGAGAGGGTTTTGAATTTGGGAAATTGTAAAAGATTTGGATACCAAGGTATTGAGTTATAGTGTAAATAGGAGCTTTCCCTTAAAAAGAGTGCAAATAGGAGCTTTTGTGATGGGATTACTAGTTATAAATAGACTAGAGGTCTAACACAACACAAGGATAAGCATCTAGAGTGAGAGAGAAAAGTTAGAGATAAGATTGAAAGGGTCATTTAGGCCTAGAGGGGGTGTGAATAGGTGATTTAAATCTTTTAATTAAATGCAGTAGCTGAACTTTTTAGAAGTTCCGAAAATGACTTTACGAAATTCCAAAAAAACTCAGAGCAAGCGAAATGCACAAGATAAACGAAATCTAGCAAGCCACGAGTACGGAGAACAAGCACAAACAGTAACTAGACTAGTAGCGGCACAAGCAAGCAAAGCTAGAGGGAGAGAGAGGTTTCTCATCGAGGTTCTTGTAAGACGATGTGTTCCTGAAGTTTGAATCCTTGAGGGTATTCTAGTCTCCGTTTAGGAGCTCACTAAGAACCGAGTCTTCGCTAACCCTTTCCTCTTGAGATTACACAAATGCACTCCTTCCACTAGTGGTATCTCTTCCCTTTTGGAGGTGAGATCTGACGTTCACAAACTTCACCCGGCCAACTATAAGTAGATCGGTGGCTCAAGAGCGACACCTAGTCGTCTAGAAGTTCTCAACCTCCAAGAGTAAAAGATGATGCAAGAATTTCTTGGGGATGAATCAAGTGCTCAACAAATCTTCACGAAATCAACACCAAGCACTCACACAATCTCAAAACCACAACTCTCACACACACAAAATCCAAGCTTGAAGATCTGTGGAGAGGGGAAGTGAGAAAACAAGGCTCAAAGTGGATCTCAAAGCAAAGCAAGCCAAGGACACAGAATATTCAATGGAGTAGTAGCTAAGACTTGAGGGTGGATAGGGACTATTTATAGCCACAACCTTAGATCTGCTCGTTGGAGACAAAGATTCCAGTTTTCGAACATTTCGAAAATATCCGAAAATTATAAATCTCCAAAAAAAAGGGGCTAAATTGGATTTCGGAAATTCCAAAAGTTCATTTCGGATATATCCGAAAAATACCACTACTGAAATTTTCAAGTTTTGCTATTTCGGAATTTTCAAAAGCAATCTTCAGAAAAATTCGAAATAAACGGAGAGCAAAACACACTTTCGGAACTGAATCGTTGAGATTGTTTTGCCCTAAAAACGAGCTTCACAACTCATAACCTAGAATTGTCGTGCAATTCCTTTTAAATTTAATGTTGTAACAAGCAAAAATGTTTGTGCGTTGCAATAGGTAAAGACAATTTTCATGATTGATAAAAACTCTGCCAATTTAAATGACAAATCGAAACAAGACAAACAAAACAATGGCAAAACAAAGTTAGAAATTATACATAGCATTGAATTCGGTTGCACTCCCTTCATGCATCATCACACGAAGAATCTCTTATGTACACCTTTCCATAGCTATTCCATAAGTTGACACATGTGCATTTTCCTATACCTCATCGACCAAAGATTGAAATTTTGATGATTTAATTAGTGAACATTTTTTAACTGTAGAAGATGGAAAGCATTTGCAAAGTAACAAACTTATCGCATACACACCTTAAACGATGATAATTTTAAAAGGAAAATATTTATGAGGAGAGAAAATTGGAAGAGAAAAAAGGAGAAAAAAGAGAAGAGACTACCATATTTATGGTGTGTTAATAGCAAAATTTAGCATCAGACTCGGAGAGGGAGAAACAGATCAAGGCAGATTTGATGCGGGATTGAGTTAGATCAAGAAATGAACTGCGCATCGGCTGGAAACAGAGTCGGAAACCAATTCAGCCGATAAGGAAAGTAGCCAATACGGTTTCTCTTAGGCTCAGTTTAGGCCTAGATTGGAATAGCCGAATATTGCCATATAGTGATAAAGCCCATTAAAGACAAATGTATCTATTAATTAGGATATTGATGTCGGTTTGAATTAGAGATATGGTAAGAGTCCGCCATGTGGACTTGTTCGTTTTTTATCTTTAGGAAAGTTTGAGTCGTGTCCGTGATGTACAGATTTTGTACTCTGGGTATAAATATAAACCCAAGATCATTGTAACAGAGGACGAATCCAATCAATACAACTTTCGGCGCATCACCACCTTTTTCTTTTGAGTTTCGACGAGTTCTTGCTTCAAGTCGGGGTATCGGCTGCGATCTCTCGACAAGAGGTAACTTGTCTCAATGGTTTGCATTATCGGGGCTATTATGTCGCTTTAGATGTATTAATCTCGCTCCTGTAATCATCGTTTATCATATATCTTAGTTAATCTTGCTTAGAATTTCGATCTAGTCATATGGGCTGAAATTTGTTTTAGGGCTTATGCTGGTATCGGTTAAATCGTCCTAGTGAATTATATTAGCTAAGGTATCTACCATCCTAAAAATTGGTTAGTTAATTGATTGTTTAGACTTTAGGTTTCTTTACATACTTTGAGTTGCGTCAACCCTAGTCTTATCTATAACCCTAAAAACTAACCTGGAATTAATCATAATTAAGGATCGTATCAGAGTTTCAGCCAATCTTACCTAATATGCAATAATATATGTTTTATGCATATTCACCACTTATACAGACAAATCACTTTATATAAATATATCAAGTTTTAATCAATTTCAATTAGATTATTGTATTTGAGATTGATCATTGTTTGGTATATTTATTTAGATTGATTTATCTATATAAGCTTGTGCTGGAGTAGTAGCCAATACAACTATTGTACTCTAAATATTGGACTATCGGCTATGTTCACACTACTGTTTAAAAAAACAAGACTGACATAAAAAAAATAAAACAGTATTACAGCCGATAAGACATATTTAGGGTTTTGCTTTGTTCAATTCATCATAAAAACAGAGCTGATTTGGTTTAACTACATCGGCTAGGCCCTGACGATACAACATCGGCTTAACCAGCCGATCGACTATCGACCATTCAACTATATTGGTTGTTTCCTTGCTGGATGCAGGATCAAACCAGCTGGCACACTCTTGACACTCGAGGCAAGTCTTGGACCTGCACTGGAGTTAAGCAAATCTCCTAGGCCACCTTATTGCGCATCAACATGGTGCCACAAATTTTACCAAAAACAGTCAAATGTAAATTACATACACTTACATTGTAATTATATTATAATTGCATTTGTAATTTTTTTAAAAATACATTGTAAATTTAAAAATTACACTGTAATTTTAATACTTGCATTGTAATTATGCTAATATTCACTATATATGAGGTGTCGGGCTAGAATTATTAATTACTAGCGTTGATTATATATCAAAATAGCGTTCACTACTAAGCAAAAAAGAAGAAAACGACAAAGAGTAAGAAGTGAAGGGATATAGATGTCTGTGATGGTGATATCGGACGTACGTATGCAAAGCCCATCAGATGGTTGGTCCTAGATTTGACTGAAATCAGTTACGAATTGTGGTGGCAAATTTTTACCAATACCTAAAGAGAAAAGGAGGAAAAAGAGAGGAGATTGGAAGGAGAGGGAGAGGATTAGGATGACCAGGAGAAAATAAAAGGGGAAAAGAAAAAAAGAGAGAAAAAACATCGATCGGGGGAGGGGCACGTGTGACTTCGAGTGGAGGCGTGTCAGATGGGGTGGGCCGACTGGGTTGGCTTGAGCTGGGGAGGGGGGAAGGGAGGGGTTGGACTGGGAGGGGGTGTATAATAGTTATTTTAGACTCATGTCAAATTGGATATGAGCGATACATAACCAACTCAAAAACTAACTCAAACACTGATGAAGTACCAAAATTCCGATGTAAACATCTTCAATTTTTATAATAGTAGTGAAGTGATGTATGGGTGACTAATAAATAATAGCAAATACTCCCTATATTTTTAAATAACTAACTATAAGCGCTAGTGTTGTGCATGAGGGTGTCTCAATCTTTTGATGAGAAGATAAACTGATTGTATGGAGTGATGTTGCCGATCCAACTACAACTATCCTAGGACTTTGCGCCTTATCAATCGTTACACCAACTCCAGAGGCAGTCATGAACCTTGACGGACGTACGTCAGCCCAACCATGAGGGTGTTTGTTTCGGCAAGCAATCGAGAACTAGCAAGAACAAGATGAACAAACAACTCAATTTGCGGATTAAAGATGTATAATTGAATCAACAAGAGTTTCAAAGGTGGGATTCCGAATCGAGTAAACCGACGATCTAACCGATTACAAGATTACATGGCAAAGTAGCGAAGCATCTAAACAAAACTCCATTGTTCTTGGTGGCGGCTAAGGGCATAAAAAGAGGGGGAGAAGGACCAGAAGGGGGTTGGGGTCGTGCTCTAACCCTAGTATGCATCCCTAATTGACCCAACTTGATACAAAACCCATTGGACCCAAATAAGGAGATGCACGACCGTGGACAGAAAATGGTCTTGGTAGTAAAACAATGATTGCGTCCTCTCTAGAATAGATATGGATATCAGGCCAGATCCTTTTGAAAATAGACTTAATAAGCTTTCCATAAAGTATTTGCACGGCTAAAACGGAGTCCGTATGAAGTCGTGGCGGTCGTTACAAGTTGGTGCTGTCATGTAGGCCGAATCTAACCCGCGCGAATCCTCTCGCCTTTTGATCATCTCCATTGTTTCTAAGTAAAACAAGAGTGCAGGCTTTTCCCGAGTATAAATAAGATGAACGTGTACTTAAGAATGAACTCAACTATCGCACCTGATAGTTGAAGCACGAACGCGGTATTACCATGAAGGTATCCTCATCAGCTCGTCATTTTCAAACTTTAACCAATCATTTTTTTTCAAAATATTTACAAAGATTTATAAAGATTCGTGTTATTAAGTTATATTATGTTTTAATATAAAAATAAAATTTTTACTTGACTATTTTAGTGTAACTAGGGGTTATAAAAATTAAAATAATAAAGTCAAAGTTAATAGTACTAGTTATTTAAAAACGGATGGGGTAAAAAAAAAAAAAAGAAGAGAAACTGAAGGCCTGAGTGTTGAGACGTGGGCAGATGAAAAGAAGGCCCAAGATAGGAATAGGATAGCGGCGAGGTCATGTAACTCACGACGAGGCCGCCTTGGGAAAGCAGCAAGCAAGCCTTTGTTCCTCCCTTTTTATTTTTGCTGGAGTCGACAAGGGCAGAGGCAAAGGCGCGGCATCGAGACGAGAGGGGAGAGAGGCGGCCTCCGGCCATGGATCCCCTCATAAAGCTCCTTGACGACGACGTGGTGCGCGACCCCGACCCCAACCCCAACCCTCCCTCCCTCATTCTCGAATTCGTTTGTTTTTTTGGGGGGAAGGAAGGAAGGATTCAAATAGCGGCTTTCTCTTCTTTGTTGTGGGGTTGCGCAGGACGAGACCATGCACTCGGGCGCCGACGTCGAGGCCTTCACCGCGGCGCTCAACCGCGAGGTGGAGGGCAGCGGCGGCTTGAGCACCAGCGCCGCGGCCTCCTCCTCCTCCTCCTCCCAGCCGCTGGATCACGGCGCCGGTGAGTTTCCCTTCCCAATTTAACCCTAGGAGTCTGTTTCCCTTCCTCGGATCGAATTCGTGTGATCTTGTGGATAACCGGGGGTTGTAGGAACCAACAAACTGTACTGCGAGGGGGTTGGAGAATGCGCTACTTGGAATGGGGGCAATAATGAAACCAAGAGACATTTATGTATATGGCAACTAGGTCTAGTGCTCGAATTAACGTTTCACAATTTTAGGTTTAGTCTTGGGAAGGGATTCTGATAAATGAGTCTTCTATGATTTTTTTCCTACTGCAATGGGTTGGCTCTTTCTCATTATTCTCATCATGGAGGGCCTTCCCAAATATTGAGATAAATATTCTTCATATTGAGACACAAATGGAAAAAAGAACAATTCATTGAGGGAAGAAAAAATATAGGAAATAAGTGTCAAAGTACTGAAGGTGTGTGAACAGAACAGCTTTTTAGGAAAACAAAGCTTTTCTGCTGGTTTATCTTGAGTCCCCCAATCTTGACTGCATGAAAATAAAAACAGATGTTTATAAGGGTTTGTCTTAAAGAATGTGGTTATGGATTTCGAAAAATCATTTAGATTCTTGAACTTTACCCTGCATATAGGGGAATGGAGCAGTAGGCCATGAATTCATGACAATCAGGAGTAGACCACGGCACTTTTTTCTTGCAGAAATGATTCTCTTAATGATTGATGACAACCAAACATTGCATAACTCAAATAGCTGCTGTGCCATTGAATCCAGTTTTCCTTTGCCAGGTCTGTAAAGTATGCCTGGATAGAAAGAACTTTATCCAGTGAGCATTATTATACCAATATTCCATGTGCTTTAGTCAACAATAATTAAGAGCCATAGATAAATGTGTTTCTTGAAATTGAGCAACTTCCAACTTATTCTGTAAATATATGGTACCCACTTTGACAAGAGCTGGGGAAATTTACACTAGTGTTCTAGAAGAAACGAAGTTCATAACCAATATTTCTTGAGCTTGAATATAAGTTCTGGCTTATACTTCTGTAATCATTATACAGTGTTCTGTCTTGAAGTATCATTATACACTTTGCTGTGGAAGTCTCTAGTGTTATGGAAGTAATGAAATTTGCAAGCAAAGAACCAAAGTAGGAACATCTACAGTAAACATGAAGCTTGCATGCCCATCGTTCTATGTTTTCTTCTGTCCTTATTATCACTGCTCTTGTTCTGTCCACACTCAATTGAAAAAACAGAATTTCAAGGAAAAGCACAACTACCTTTTGAGCATAGCACTTATACCTGGTTTGAAAACTTGGCAACTTGCAGCTTACAATCTTGGAAACCTTTCTTTCATGGTTGTGAATTAGCCTCTGTGCAGCCAACCATGCCCATTCATGCTAGCCGAGACAAGGATTGGCAGGTTTAGTTCAATGTGTATCTATATTTAGATAATGTTGAATATTAATCCTATCTTTAGTTTATTGGTTGCATTAGATTTCCTTCTTCAGTGGCTGGCTACATAAGCACATGGTTGCCATCCCTTTGGATTAAGCAATAAAATTGCATTGTAAGTACTTTCACCTGACCAATGTGAGTACTTAAAAGGGTGAGTTGTATGTGAGTTATAAAGAACCCCAGGTTCTGTGCTTTGCCTCACTTAGTTTGGAGAAAACATTGTGGCAATAAAGAAGTAAATCCTATGCTTTGTTACTCCCTGTGCTGTTAACTCATTGACATACTGCCAAAGTTGCTGAAAGAGGAGAAAGAGAGCACATATTTCACTGACTTGTCGCATGCACTAGGCTTAAAACAGTCTAAATCAATTGCATGCAGGTTCCATTGGTTTCTTTCTATTTTGGGACATAACAAGACAGACTTTCACCACTATATTTTCTTAAACCTTCGGTTAAGTTAAAATATTTTCACAAGTTCTGTATGCGTGTTTTGAACTCAGGTAAAAATACCAATGGAAAAGATAATTGACTCTATTAGTTTCTGACACTGACAAAGATACTGTAGTTCAAGGGTACAGAATTTTCTCCTGCACATGCTTCTCGCAGTGGCAAGGCTTTTGGAATGAAGGGTAGTATGATTAGTCTCTCCTGATGTCCAACTATTTATGAACTAAATATCATATTGCTTGGAGTTAGTTCTCCATGTTGCTTTCAGATTATTATTTTTATTATTAAAATTTGCAGATTGTTTTGTTTGTTGAATCAAGCTTGTTTAAACATGCAATAAGTTCATATCTGCATTGCATCCCTTTTGACAAATACAACAATAGAGAGATACATTTGTGGAAGCTAAAGCTAGAAAACTTGCCACATAAGTAGCTTGTTTGCTTATCAGCTGAGTGACAAATAGTTTGTACAAGCTTTAGATGTTTGCAATGTGTTTTGCTTTAATATTGTGAACTGGGTAGAGTATTATTAGAAGAGTCTTCTAAGCCTTGTAAAACTTACATTCTAGATATGCAATCAGGTAAATTATCAGTGCAAATTACAAAATATTTTGCTTCATCCTGTCTCAGAGTACAATGCAAATGATCACGAAAACTTCCTATAACATTTTGTCATGAATATGAGGGTAAGACGCACATGATACACTCCGTATGTTAAAATGCTAAACTGGGGATTTCTGCAAATAAAATGTGACTAAAGTCCTGTGTGGTGCATAATGAACTGTTACTGGAAGCCCACAATTTTGACATATCAAATACCTCAGCATATGTCCTTAAAAAAATATCTAAGCAATTCAGCATATTTCTCTTGAAGTAAAAGAATTTTAGCATATTCTTGGTAACCTAGTTATGCTATTTCCGTCAAAAGAAAACCTAGTTATGCTATGATTGTATTTATCAAGTACTCACTTTATAGTAATTTATCTCAAATGTAGGTCTTGTGCCTCAGGAGAGCAATTTAATATTCACCCACAATCATGAACAGTGGCAGGGTTCGGTAAAGAATGAAATTGGAAACCAGGAGAACCAACAACAGGAACAGAAACTTTTGCATCATACAAATGAGCAGCCATCTAGACCTGAACTGGTTACTGGTGGTGCTGATAATAAACAAGACCAGCCAAAGGTTAAGCAAGAGCCAGGAAACAGTTCTCAACAAAGTATTTCTGGTCAGAAGCAGCCTTTGCAACAGATAAGGAGTCAACAAACACCAAGCACAAATCAAACTAAAAGTGCTCCTACGGTGGGGAAACCTCCTGTTGTTACATTTCATATGTTAATACCAATTTTGAGACGGCACCTTGACAAAGACAAGGATATGCAAGTTCAGTCCATTTTTACAAAGTTGCGGGTTGGTTCCTTAACTATGCTGAATTAAAAAAACAAATAGTATTTTATTGCATATCTGATTACTCAGCTATACTTATCACATAAAGATATCCTGTATTTTCGATAGAAAAATGAAGTTAGCAAGGAACACTTTCTCAAAGTTGTAAGGACTATTGTTGGTGATAAGTTGCTCAAACAAGCTGCTGCACAATATCAAGCTCAGGTAACTAAAGTTTCAATTTATTAGGGTACATTTGAGACAACCTCTCCCCCGTAAATGCAAGTAACTGACTGCTACTTAACATTGTGCAGTTAGTGCGTAAGTTACTATTACCACTTTCTGTACTGCTATTGTTGTTCTTACCATCACAATCTGTTTATCTTGGGAGTTATTCTGGTCTTGTTTGGCTGCAGGCTGCTCAAGGGCAACGGAATCCACAGACAAATCCAAGCAACTATTCTTTGTTAAGTCAAGTTTCCAATCAGCAGAATGTTCCTAGTGGTTCTACGTCAGGAGTTGAGCACAAATCGTATCCGTCAGCTCATTCCATTCCTGCAAACCAAGCTAGTGACAGCCCAAGACCACCATTTTTTCGACCTTCTTTGTCAGGCCAAATGCAAAGTAACATGGGCTATCCATCTTCAGAAAGCAATTTGCAAAAGGTTAATGAATCTAGTAACATGTCAGATGTGAAAGGGGGGCATATGCTCAGCCGTCCACACAATATCCAATCAGCCCCAGGGCAAGCAACACAGCGTCCACAAACATCTTTACCTGTGCTTGGGTCAAATAATATTCATGCTCGTCCATTTCCACGACCAGTTGGAGGTCAAATTGTACCACTTAGACCACAAATGGCAGATTCCAGTCAAAGAGGACAATTAGTCCAGGGAGCTGTTACCTCAGTGACTGGGAGCATGGCAGCACGACCAACATTGCAAACTAATATATCTCCATGGCAACAAGTAAACAAGGAGCAGAAAACTAAATCTTTCCCTCCAACAGAACATACAAATAAGGTAACTGAAATCTAATGCTCTGGATCTACATAAGAGTGTTTTTTTTTTGTGCCTCCATGCATGTAAATCAAGTTAACACATCCTTTGGGTGTAAGGGTGTTGGTGTTCCTGAAAACCAACCATCAACATCAAGCACTTCTAAATCTTTCAACACAACAAACTCAAGTCAGCCTCATCGATCTCAAGGCACTCAAGCAGAACCAAACATGCAGGTATACGTCGATGTGTGCGCTTGTTGTTGGTCCTTAATTGTCACTTGAAAAACAATATAACTGGAAGATAGATTCCTGCTGAAAAAAATGCATTATTATTCTTTGTATATTTTCACATGAATGCTCAGGCATGATGATCTTACTAATGCCAAAGTTCCAATTATAAATGTATTTATGCTTTTACTGATATGTTTATTTTTTGCCTATTTGAGACTTGTGTGGGATCTGTACATATAGCATATCCAGAGTATATTATAGTGCTTAAGATACACTGGTAATAACTATGGTTATTAATAATTGATCGAGCTTAAGTTAGTTTTGCTCACCTTGGCTTAAGTTAGAGCCACGGCTAGATGGAATTATAGACTTGGTCTGAGTATACTTATAGTTTGAGAATTATAAGCTCATGCTCCTGATGTTCGCACTGGAAGCTAGAAAATCCAGTTGGTATTCTGAGGCAGGAGGAACTGGTCAAATGATGGTTGTAGTCAAGCATAGCTATTTCAAAATAAAACCGTAGAATTATATGTTCTCTTTTAAGCATAGATGATTATTCTCATATCTTTTAGAATGATAACATGCATCATTGCAAGCATATAGTTTGTACCAAGAAATAGATTTATATGTCACAGAGTGACAATGCACAGTTATGCAAATGGGCAAAGCAAAGGATGTTTTACCAGTCAGGAGGATGTAATAATTGAAGCTTAGTAGTTTGATGTAGGCATCAATGGTTGAATCGATCTGGAGGATGGAAAAAAGCATTTGAATTTTGTGAAATAGTTGATGATATACTATTTCATTGAATGTGTGATTTTGCAATAGTTTTCGAGTATATGTCTTACTGTTGATTTTTTTTTTGGGCCTATTGCCAATGTTTAAATCTAGAAAGTACTTTTTAAAAATCTCAAATCTGACCGGTTTGTGTAAAACTTGGTCCTGATCAGGACTACTGATAAGCAGTGGCCCCCACATGTAGTTTGAAACATATGGGTATCAATTTATTAGATTTTATTGAAAAAGTGAAAAAATATGCCTTTTATGATGTGCATAGAGGCATGTGTGCTTGCCTTGTATGAAATATGCCTTTTACGATGTTGTTACTGTGCTCTAACCAATAGCTTTTCTTTTACAAGAAAACAGTAGGAAAGGCTCCTGCTGCTTTAATATATTAATAATATAATAATGTACAGAATATTTACCGAGTATTTACAAGAGTTTTTTATCATTAGATCCAACCTGCTACACAAACACCTCCCCCTGCAGCAGCTTCTAAAACACCTCAAAAGAAGGCATCTGCTGGACAGAAGAAACCTTTGGACGCATTAGGCTCATCCCCTCCACCATCTAGGTAATTCCAATGGCTATACTGAGTTAATGATCTCGTTCTAATCATACTTGCTCTTTGGTTTCTGATCCCATCTTCCATTGTGCCAGCAAAAAGCAGAAGACATCCGGAGGTTATCATGATCAAAGTATTGACCAGCTGAATGATGTTACTGCAGTTAGTGGTGTTAATCTGAGGGTATATTCCTTGATGTGCTTTTATTCTGATGGTTTGCTTTCTGCATACCTTGGAGTACTCATTATTCAGTTAACATTACTTGCATAACTTGTCCCTTTTTACCAGGAAGAAGAGGAGCAACTTTTCTCTGCTCCAAAGGAGGAGAGTCGAGTTTCAGAAGCTGCTCGGAAGGTTGTACAACTTGAAGAAGAAAAACTCATCCTACAGAAGGGTCCTCTGAAAAAAAAATTAGCAGAGATCAGTTAATACCTTTGTCCTTCGAGAATAATTAACTTGATAGGGGCTTTTATGCTTTTATTATCTAATGCTGGTGTTTTGGCAGTGAGGAAATGCAATTTGAAGAGCATAGGCAGTGACGTGGAGCGATGTCTATCGATGGTGAGCTACTGTTTAGCAACGCCCTTACCAGAGTTGTTTTGTTCCTAATCCAACGTAAGTTTTATTCAGTGTGTTGAAGAGCGGTTACGAGGATTCATGAGCAATACAATAAGACTTTCAAAACAGGTGTGATGGCTTAATTTCATGGACCTTTTCCAAATAAAGATTCTACTTAAGATACTAATTCATATTTGTTCTTTCTTTTGTGTAGAGGGTTGATCTTGAAAAATCAAGGCATCGAATTTATCCTTTGTCTTCAGATGTTCGTAGTCACATATTGAGAGTGAACAGAGAAGCTAGAGAACAATGGGACAAAAAGCTGGCTGAAGATGCTGAAAGAATCAGGAAACAAAGTGATGTTAGTTCTGCATGCTGTCTCAGCTGGAATTTCAGTATATCTTTTCACATGTAGTATAATACATAGAGACTGGCTGGCAGGTGGATCAAAGATATCAAAACTTGTAGCATGTAAGGGGTTGACTTAAATGTAGATGTAGCAATGGCTTGCTATTGTGCAGCGAGGTGCTCCAGTTCATTTAATCTCCATTATCCTTGTACAGGTTGCTAGAGTGTTTATTTGATTTGATGTGACAATTAGTCATCCTTCCTTTGTCGTAGTATGTTGATTGGCATAAATTGGGCCTGTGTTTCACAATTTAGTACTATGATTTGTGCAGTTTGAATGAAGATCATGTTTTTAAATGCAGGGAGATGACAATGCTGTGGTTGACTCAGAGAAGGACAAGAATGAGATTCGTAGCACATCAAAGCATGCTAAGGTTAGTGTCTTTTCACTATTCAGGTGATACTTGCACAGTTGTATAAACATAGTATGCTATAGATATTGATGGTTTTCATGCCTTGCAGACCTATAAGGCGGAAGATGATAAAACGAGAACAACAGCAGCAAATGCTGCTGCACGAGTTGCAGCAGGCGGAGACGACATGCTTTCAAGGTGGCAGTTCATGGCTGAAAAGAAGAAGAGCAAAGGTGATGGTGATGGTTCTTCTGGTTCCATGCCAGGCAACATGTTGCCTCGTACGTCTTCACCAAAACCTGGAAAAGGTTCAAGAGAACAGCAGGAAATTGAAAAGACAGGTTAGTTTTCAATGCTTGGACCTGATATAACTATTGTCTTTTTACCGTTGTTTATTATATTTGTAGTAACTAATGTGCATAAGCGGGTCAGTAAATTGAACAAAACCACTTGATGGTTGAGTTGGATAGTTAATTTTTTGGTTATAAACATTTAGTATTGCATCCATGCAAAAGGTTGTTAGATATCTGTAGTGTACATACTTAAAATCGTATGCATTATCTTTATGGTATATTGGTATTGGATGGTGTATGTAGAGTTGTAGACCGTGAGATTTGTAATTGGTGAGTTATTAGATGACAAGTTCACCTTGTATCCAGTTAGTGTAAAGGTTTTAATATGCGAGTCATTTTCTAGTAGACCAAAACCTCACGAGTAGATAGTTACACACTACATGCATTGTGACTGCCTTGCTTTTAGACGTTTGTCCCTAAAGTTTTTGTTCTTTCATTAGGTGGTGTTAGAAGATCATCACACATAAAAGTGACCCGGAGCATTACGGTGAAGGATGTGATCGCAGCACTTGAGAGGGAACCTCAGATGTTGAAATCCTCTTTACTGTTCCAGCTATATGGGAGATCACCAGCAGAATCTTCTGCGAAATAGATGCAGTATAATCATTGCATTTCGAGTTGCAGTGTTCAATTTTGGTTGTGCTCTTGGGGTCATTGTATTGAGTAGAATGGTTGATAGGAGATTGAGTCATTTACCAAGCGATGGGTTTGATTGGTTGATAAATCATTTTTGCAGGATTTAACAATCACTAGACATCATCGCTTTTCTAGGGCAGCCATTTTTTTTAACGAGAATAGTGTGCATATGTGTTCTTTTTTTTTCATGAATAATATTGTAATCGCTTCTTAAGTCGGGCATGATATGATACACAGCATCAAGCTCATTATGTAGAGCTGATACCTGATAGTGTAGTTGGCTTGTGTTTTTTTCCCATTAAGATAATTAAATTACTCTCGTGTACTCTGATTAGTTAACCATGCAATGCTGGTATTTCAACCGTTGGTGGGACTGGGAGAATGTAGAATATGTACTTTCATTCGTGTCGCTAGGATTTGTATCACCTAGGATAAAAACACGACTGCAGCAAAGCAGCTTCCAATTTACATACATAGTAGATATATCATGAATATTAGTAAAACTTCTTTGAATACATTCTTTGTTCATGCTGCCTGGGTACATTAACCTACCATCTTCAGCTCTACAGCTCTGCTGCGTATATGAACTTGCAACATTCATGCTAGCTTTCCTATTTGTACTACTATATTCTTTTCCATTTATCAACGGATGACATGCATTGCTGTGCTACTTCACCAACATAGAGTTCTTAGCATCCAAAGTCATAAGGAACCAAACCTTGCAGCTCTGGGCCGTTGAGCCTGTTGTTATTCTCAAAGCTGCAGAATAAGATGAGTTAGCTATCAGTTTATGTGAAAGGTCCAGTAGTAACGAGGGATACAAACTAGTAGCAAAATAGTGACCAAACTTATTTGACTGAAACCATTCCAACAAACTTAACCAATACAAATCACAAATGTCATGTCAATGGGCAATGTAAGAATGGACTAACATTTGTTTTAGTCAAGCAACAAATTCAACCTAATGCATTTCAAATAGTAAATTAACTTTAAGGTATACCTTCGAAGAGGGAAGGTTGAGAAGGGACCGTCGACAGGAATAGTTCCACAGAGGTCATTGTTAGATAAGTCACTACATTCCACAAGAACTTAGAGCAATCAGTAACCACAGAGTCAAGGAAATAACTAGATTTGAAATACAGTTTTATACTCACATGACTTTCAGGTTGGATAGTTTGGCCAGCTCCCTTGGAATTGATCCAGCAAGCTTGTTATTGTTCAAACGCCTGATATGACAAACCAAGCTTTCAGTGGTAGCATATGAAACATTGTACAAATACGAATAATGAGTTGAAGCCTACTTCCTTATTTCCTGTTTCTTTTGATATAAGTTATTCCTTCCGTTTCATATTACAAGTCGTTTAACTTTTTTCCTAGTCAAACTTCTTTAAGTTTGATCAAGTTTATAGAAAAATATATTAGTATTTTCAACCCAAAACAAACATATTGTTAAAATATATTCAATGTTAAATTAAATGAAACTAATTTGATATTTTAGATGTTCATAATTTTTTCTACAAACTTGATCAAACTTAACCAAGTTTGACTAGAGAAAAAGTCAAACAACTTATAATATGAAACGGAGGGAGTACTACTTAAATGTGCATTGATACCATTATCTAACAAAAAATGTGCATTGGTATAAGAAAAAACTACTTAACCCTGCATGATACCAAATGAACACTTGAACAGAGATTTGTGGATTTCATATCAGTTGGAAGATTTGTGATCACAAACGTCCAGCTATTTGGATTCATCGATCATTTATTTGCACTAGACATGACATGACCTCGTATTAAGCAAGAGCTGTAATATAATCAGGTGGTCATGGCTACATACATGAATCTCAGCGAGCTGAGCTTGGAAAGCGACTTGGGGATTGTTCCAGTAAGCTTGTTGGCATACAAATCCAAGCTGATCAAATTCTTGAGATTGCCCAATTCTTTTGGGATCTCACCATTAAGATTGTTCCTGTAAAGCTCCCTGCAAATCAAAATTTGATTTTTACTGATTAAATCATGGTCATATATCCCTTTCTCGTCATTTTTGAACAGAAAAACTTGGAAGTAATATGCCCGTACAGGTATTGGAGGTTCACAAGACGGCCTAGCTCAGGGCCAATGGAGCCGGAGATGTTGGAGTTTCCTAAATCCCTGAAGCATTAACCACAAATAAAATAGTCAGACAATTAAGGATTTAGTGTGCAATCCTTCTGAACACGCGGATTGCTACCTTCTGAACAAGAGCATGATGCGATTATTGCTACCGGAGCAGCAAACCAAGAAATTCGTGAACAAGAAGCAACTCAACTGAAAGACTAAATTAAAGGTCATTTCTTTTGCCAGTCCGCAACAAACTATAAGTTGACCTGCTATTGTTGAAGAGTTGGTGCGTCGAGATCTTGAACCAAGTGTTGATTTTTAACGAGTTCATCGAACAAATCAAACCAGTTATAGCTATACGTAGCTAGCAGCAGATGATCACCTAATTGACTTAATTTAGAATAGACGGAAACTAAGCCCCAATCGTTAATCACAGCAGCACGCACAGTTGACAGAATCCAGATTCGATAAGCAAAGAGAAGTGGAGAAGCAACCAGCAATCTTTCGCGCGGTCGGCACCAATCAATTTGGGCATCGGAGTTGAAAATCTTGAAGAGGCGCGGGGGTGGGGAGAGGAACTCACAGGCGGACGACGCGGCTGGCGTGGTCGCAGGTGACATGGAACCAGGTGCAGGGGTTGACGAGGGTCGGGTCCCAGCTCTGCAGCACGCCGTTGGGGTCCGACAGCCTCGTCCGCAGCGCGTACAGCGCGTCCCCCTCGTCGTTAGACGCCCGCGCCGGCGCCGCGCCCGCGGCGAGAAGCAGGGCCACGGCCACGGCGAGCAGGGACACGCGGGGCGCCATCCGGCCGCGGATGGTCGTAGGTAGAAGAAGCTCTGGCTGGGCTCTCTCTTCTGGTGTGGATGTGCGAGAAGAGGAACAAGACTAGAAGGAGATGGGGAAGGAAACCTGCTTGTAGCTGCCGCTGGTGGTGGTGGTGGGCGGTGGAAATTTTGGAAAAGTAAGTAGGGGGTTGCGGTCAACACTTCAATACTGCAAGGTCTGCGGTCAAACTTGGACCAGGAACAAAGATGATGCATTTCGCAAGGCTCACCCAGAGGAGGATTTGCCTTCCTAAGGCTGCGTTCAATAGCGTTAGATGTTCGTTTTTGCAGCACAAGGAATAAGATAGATCATCGACGTATAATTATTATAAATTTGAAATATATATTTATTTAATTTCTTTTAACAAGCTTCTATATATAAAAAAACTTTGAAAAAAATAAACCATTTAGCAGTTTGGAAAAATGTTTTAACGGAAAACAAAAAGGTTGTAATTTGGAGTTGAAGGTTAGAACATGACCTAAATCCTTGTTACCAACCAAGATGTGATGGGTTAGCAAAGATTTATTTTCAAGTTATAAGCTCCATTTCTACCAACAGGGTACACGATTAATAAATCGTAAGGCTAAGGTTGATTTATCTTTATAACCCTATATGTGAATCAAGGACAAAGCTAGCCGATAATATCATCGGGGTTAATTCATTATAACCAACAATATACCTTATTTGAAACAATGTTTTATTAGATGGTTTTGAATTTTATCTTAGATCGGCTAACCCCAATGAAAATAATTAATTCTACCATGACACAAATGGACAACAACAATTTCTCAATTATAATTGAGTGGAACATCAAACCCCTCTCCCTAACAATATATCTCCAGGAGTGGCTCTATGATAAATAATAATCCTTTCCATGTCTGGCTCAATACATAATTTAAATGGATGAGTTTATTTTCGAAAAACCTTTGGATGGATGAATTTAGATGCAGAGAAAGGGAAATGTGCAGTCGATCGAGTGGACACAACAATTTGCTGCAAAGTGGGTCCCATTGGGCACTCAGTCGATTTGCCGTGGTATTGGCGTTCTTTGTCTGTGTATGGTATGGGCCATTACGTGGGACCCACGCAGAAAAAATCAAAGTTATCAGTTTGTTTTACATATTCCACCCCAGATAAAAACAAAATCCTTTCTGTAGCCACCCTACCCCCATTATTACGTGATGTATGTGATGTACGTCTCCCCGACACGCAGAACGTGCTGAGAAGAAAAGAGAGGGCACGAAACGAAACATCAGGGCACCTGCCAAACTAAAGTACACACAATATGACTTGACTTGTGAAAGGACATAACAATATTTGCCTTTTTATTTTTTTTAAAGGAGAACCTATTGGTTTTGAACATGAAAGAATTTGTTATCAACTCCCTCCATAAAAATAAAAAAAAAGTCCAATCCTATATATATATATATATATATATATATATATATATATATATATATATGCACGCTGTCCACATACATGCTCAGGTTTGGTTTTTTGAATAAAGTATGTAAGAGATTTTGATAAAATGAAACATATTTTACTGCTACGAATCTGGATAGGGGACATGTCCCATCCAACCAAAATCCTTTTATATTTTGGAATAGAGAGAATTTTTTTCCCTTGTGACCAAAACCAACCTTATTTAAAGTAAATTTCACGTAACCCGAAGTATTGTGTTTTGCACAAACCATTGAAATATAGAGGCCGGATTTCGAGTGTATGCACTCGTGTAACATTTGGCTATGTACATCATTTTTAGATGTGCAGATCGGATTTTTATCTATTATCTGTAAAAATAGAAATATAACCTTATGTATTGTGATCACAAAAAAACAAAGTGATGAGGACATCAATACCAACGATACATCTACACTTCCACAAGTATAACTTCATGGTCCTATTACCCCGCTCGTGCACGCCAACTCAACTATCAGGTGCGTTCATTCTTAAATTCATGTGCTTCTTATTTATACCCCGGAGACGTGTGCACTCTAGTTTTACTCAGGAACAATGGAGAGGATCTAATGGGGAGAGGATTCGCGCGGGATGGATTCGGACTGCAGCATAGCGTCAACTTCTGACGGCCACCACGACTTCATGCGAGCTGCGATTTGGGCGTGTAAGTATTTCATGGAAAGCTAGTCAAGTCTACTTTCAAATGGATCCAACCTCATGTCCATATCAGTTCTGGAACGGCCGCAACCTGCGTTTTACTACTGAGTCTTTTTCTGTCCACGGTGTTGCGTCACCTCTTTGGACCCAATGGGCCGTGTATCAAGTTGGGTCCAATAGGGACGCGTCCTAGGGTTAGAGAACGACCCCAGCACCCCTGTGGTCGGTCCTTCCCTCTTCATAAAGCTTTAGCCACCGCCAAGAATACTTGGGTTTTTGTTTAGATCAAAATATAGCGTCGCTACTTTACCGAGTTCATCCCGTGATCGGTTAGATCACCGGATTGCTTGTTACGGAACCCCACTTGTTCAACTTTCGTTGATTCAATCCATCATTATTTTGATTCGCAGATTCAGTTGCTTGTTCATCTTGTTCTTGCTAGTTCTCGATTGCTTGCAGGATAAATACCCTCGTGGTTGGGCTGATCGTGCATCCGTTGAGATTCACGACTGCCTCTGGAGTTGGTGTAACGATTGCTAAGGCGCAACATCCCTGGATAGTTGTAGTCGGATCGTCAATGTCGCTCCATCCAATCGACTTATCATTCTCATCGAAAGATCGGGACACCCCCGCGCGCATCACAAAGTAATTTTAATCTACCATACTTTTGAGTTATTTCTACAATGACATCTGAAAGTTCAAGTGCCACTAATTTGGTTTTATTGATTAATGATAAATCTAATTACATGAGACTAATATTTTAATAAGTATTTCTTTGTCTACTAGTCTCATGTGGATATGAAAGTGAAAATTGTGAGAGGTGGTTCCCGGACTTCGTATGATTTGAGATAGAAATATTCGTTGATGGTGGACCTAAATCACAACAAGGATGAAGTGCACGGAGATCAAGTTATATGTATCATTCCTTCTCTCCATGCACACACTCATATATTCATATATAATATTTCCATATGATTACATATACATGTGAGACTAATGTTTTATTTGAAGCATATCTTGTTTAGTCTCTTTACATTGAGAACATGGAGATGATGAAGGTATGTTTTTATTTGTTTATATTTGATAAATGTCTTCTATTCTCGTATAGGATAAGCTCTCAATGTTTCATATCCTTTTATGCATACTCTTGCTTCACACAGAAATGTTGTATGCATACATTTAGGGGAGCAAATCTTATACCTTAATTATGCATATATTTGATCCAAGTTATTCACTTCCATTTAATTGGGATCTCTTCATTTGAGTATATGACACTTGTGGTATTGATTAATACTCATCCTCTTATTCATATCCTTTTATATACGCGATCGGTTGGCCAACATGCGGAGGTTGACAACCGAATCATTGGAACTAATAATTTCATTGAGTTGAATGAGAGAAATATGTCCCAAGAATTAAAAAGGTGTTGATACTCAAGTGATATTATTACACCTAAAGATACCAAGGATGACAAAGTGAAGATATTGAAGATGTGAGATACGAAGTGGCTACTACGGCAAGACGGTAAAGGGCAAGCGATGCTCAGTGGTGATGGACCATGCGGTGGTGAAGGGCAAGCAAGGAGCTTGGCACCGAAGAACCAAATACGGTGGTGAAGGGAGAGTGACGGCTTTGTCACGGTGGACCGTGCGAGGCTATTTGAAGCTACAAGTAACCGCATCAATCATTTGAAACAGTTTTGATGTTGGTGTCCCTTGAGACAAAGAAAAGAAAATGGAAATAAAGCATTCCTATTGGTATAATTCTCTTCCTATTTACTTTTGAGTATAGGAATACCGTACTATTAAGAGGAATGCAACGTCGACATGTTTGTGTATATCTCGGTGCTCAAAGTGACCCATCCTAGTGCTACCTTGAGAGAAAACCAAGCTTTAACTTTAACCTATTATTTGAGTGATTTTAAATCTTGATTTTGGTTGAGTTGGGTAGTCCTCTGAGTGAGCTTTCCATAGAGTCCAAGATCATAAGAACGAACTCCCGAGCAAAAACTTATGGTCGTTTTACTCTGTGCTTTTTGGAAATTCCCAAAAAATCTCGCAAAGTCCAAAAAATTTCGGAAATTCCGAAAATGGTTGCGAAACTGAGATTTGATTTTTGGATGCATTTTGGAAATTCCAAAAATTGCAGTCTTGACCTCTAACGGCTAGTTTTGAGAGGTTCGGTGTTATAAACTCCTCCACCCTCCTTTGAGTGGCTGCTGTTCTTGGGTATTATTAGACACATCTAAAACCAAATAGCCATCCTTATTCCCTACCTTTGTGGTGCTTTTTTGTGAAAGGGATTTGAGAAGGAGAGAGAGTTGGATTGAGAGATTAAGAAGTTGAGAGCTAGTGAGTTTCACTCCATACTTTGAGCACTCGAGTTCAAAGCAAGCAAATATTCGATTGTGTTTGTTGCTCTTAGGGACTAAGGTCTCCCAAACGACTAGGCATCACCGGTGAGCATCCAAGATTGTGGTGGGCCTCGGAAAGTCTGTGAAGACTTCGATTTCACCTCCGCAAGGGAAGATATCAAAAGTGAAATCGAGGAGTATATTTGTGTAACCTCATGAGGAAATGGTTGAAATAGACCCGAACTTTATGGCCCCTCAATGGAGACGTAGGATCCGTGGATCCAAACTTTGGGAAACAAATCAACGTGTCTCCTCTCTTGGTTTGCTCGTTCTTGTCTTCTTTAATATTGTGCTTGCGCTTGTTTTAACCCGATCTACTTGTATGCTGAATTGATATTGTTGGTGACCTTATATCTTGATTAGATATCTTGTTTGTCTCCTTTTGATTCATATATATTTTGTTTGTTCGAGCAATGTTTTATTCCGTTATCCGTCGAATTTTTCGGTTGAGACCGGAACTTCCAATCCCATACCAGAAGTTCCAATTTGAACCGAAAGTTCTCATAATTCTAATATGCTACGAAGTTGTGGTAATTTCTAGGAACATCTATTCACCCCTCTCTAGATGATATCATGGTCGTTTCAACATCTTAAATCTATGATTTTTTATCCATCATATAAATGTTATATGGAATCCATATAAGTAAAGTTTTTTGAACTTTTTGATATAAGAGTATGTTAAATTGGTTAATAGTGTAGTCTTGAGAAACTTTATGGTCATACTACCTAGTGTCATGTGTCACATACTAAACTTCATGTGGTTAACAATGCGCTTCCTGGTGTTTGTTAAAAAATTGACCGTCCTACACCACCTGCTTATGAGTTGATGATCGACTTAGGAAGATCATCAAACAATATTTATATCGTTTGAGAGTAGTGGAAAATAGAAATTTCAGAAGATACAGAAAATAAGATAATCCATTAGCGTATAACTAATTAAGTATTAATTATTTTAAATTTAAAAATAAATTAATATGATTTTTTGAAGTAATTTTTTTATAGAATTTTTTTAGAAAAATAATTATTTAGTAATTTTGGAAGCGTGCGTGTGAGAAACGAGGATTATTTTCCTGACTTGATGAACAGCTTCATGCTTTCTGTATAGACGTAAGATTATTCTTATTTGACTGCAACTCTGCAACAGTCATTCATATATCTATCCATATCGCAAGCAAATTCGTGAACTGGACATCGAGAGAAAAAAAAGGGTTAAGTATACGAATATTACAACTGCTAGCAAAATGCATATACGATATGGATAAAAATATATATTATAATATATCATATACAAAAGATTGCTATTATTAAAATATGTTAGTATTTGACTATTTCCTAATATTAAAAAATATACAGGGCTAATTTATAGAAACTGTAAAAAAACGTGGCGGAGTGACAAATTTAATACCGTTCCTCTCGGATGAAGAACACTGTCACGTGTGTCCCTATATAAGATTACACCTAAACATAGTTGGTACAATGGTTCACACTTGGCACTGGTTATTGCCCTTTTGCAAAGAATGCATGCGATCTACCAGTGTAGCAATATGTAATTCTAGTTTTGTGAAAGTCATACCGACTATAGAAAAGATATGTATTTCGAGAAAATCGATGGAAACAATCCCATCTGGGGTTTCCTAGAATCTAATAATAATATGTGAAGTACTGACTTGCTTATTAAAATGTACACCGAGATTATTCTATAAAAGCAAATATGGAAATCGCACTAGCACTTTTATGATTCTGGATTTTGCATTTTCGTTAGCACACTTTTCAAGTTTCATATAAAAATTATCTATAAAAAAATTCGCAGAATACTTTTCAATTTTATAGCTAATTCTTTGGCTTATACTCTCGAATAGCTATCGCAAAAGTCAGATTGTCCAACAATCTTATCTATCAATTTGAGCTGTGATTTGACATACATTATTGTTTCCATGCTAATGGACTTGTTATCTTTGTGAAGCTATCAGAATCGATATGTCCAGGAAGCGAAGTTCAGATCAACCACTAAAGTAAGGGAAGGTAAAAGAGCACTTCCACTAATTATAATACTCCTATATAATGCTGGAATTTACAATTTCTTTTGGACAATTTGGAAAAGGTTGGAATTCTAAACGCACCAGTATCTACACCCCTTGGTGCTCTCTGACGCAGAGATGCTATATATCAATCAAGCAGATTTGGTTAACCTAACCCAGCTTTTTTATAGCTGAGGATTTGGCCCCGCAACGTCGTTTCACAACTGCCAAAAGATCATATATGCAAAGAAATTAGCACTTCTTTTGCTTAATGCATCGATTCACTGGACCATTCATTTCAAGCTGTCCGCTCGTAGGTCAACAGGGCATTCTTCGTCAGTTAACATCTGAGTCATCAGACACCACATTCACCAGCTGCACGCTAGCTACTCATTTGCTCGTAGAAAAAAATGCAGTACAACTTAACAACAACAGGTCGTAAATTGGTGTATGAGCAAAACGCGCCATTAAGCAGTGAATGTTAAATGAGAACATGCGTGAAATGATAGCAAGAAACTAAGTTCAAGTTACTGAAAAAACCTGCGCGCTAAGGTCAAAAAAAAAGAAGAAAAGAATAGAAAAACCTGCTCCCATGAAGGCATGAAGTATATGATATTGCTATATTCCTGTGAATGAACCCCTAAAGAAACAATATGCCCTCCTCAAGTAAAGGGAGAATACCATGGGAGTAAAAATACAGAAAATTATGCAAAATGAATTCTACAGTACCATAGAAATCACTCAAGTCAGGCACATGCTCATACAAATTGGCACAGAATTCTCATGATCAGGTAGACAATCAATCTGGTTTAACAGCAGACAATAGTTTAGTTGGAAACCACATCACTTTCTTATGTAGAGTAACATAGGACAGGACGCATGATCAGACGGCAGTAACAACATGGAAGGAGCTCCATCAGAAGAGAGAAACCTCAGGACTAATGGCAACTGACCCAAACATTAACTTTCACATTTTTCTGGATTCCATGACCATGATACGGCTTGCTGGTATAAGCTTTCATTTCTTGAGATGGGGGAAGCACTGGTACACATCTGTCTTTGGATGCTTAGCTTCTGCGTGCTCTCGGCACTTCACTTCAGATGTGGTGCACATGAATGTTTGCATACACACCTTGCACTGCAATCATGTCCATCAAAACAATCGGTAAACTAGAACCAGCTTGCAACAACATGCAACTCATGCTAAACAAAAAAATTACTAGATTAATTCATGTGCACATAGCTAGTATGTTTCGAAAGCTCAATTATGTACTCACAAGTTTCCAACAAGTAGTAATCAACAAGGTAATTGACTAGGGCCATAAGCAACTACACTTCAGAAGGAAAACCAATACACGTTCAAGTTCATAGTACTAACACATAGATGGCATGATGCATCAAAATGAGTTACTAGAGGCCTAAATAACTGTAAACCACTAGAGCGACACAGGCGGCCTATTTCATTGAGTCACATTCAATGCCAAGTGTGCATGATCTGCATAGCCCCCAAAGCAAAATCCACAGATCAAGACTTATGAACAGTGTTATTTGTCAAAATACTTTACAGTTCATCAAATTTTTATATGCCAATCAAAAACTAGAACCTGACTACCAAAGAATGTAGACTGAACAGTACACCAGAACTAGCTTGCCATAACAACAACATCTTGTAGCAAAAGGGGAAACAACATCTTAAACAGTAAACCAGAACTAGCTGCCATAACATGCAACTGATGCTAAACAAATTCTCTAGATTAATTCAGTGGGTTAGTTTAATTCAATTATACATATCTAGTAGGAGTAGGAAAAAGCTCATTTACGCACTCCCAAGTCTCCAACAAGCAGTTACCGACAAGGATAATCAACTACACGCTTCAGCAGGAAAACAGAAATCCGGTGAAGCTTCTTTTTAGGCATGTTGAAGCTAATGTCAATACTAACACGCAGATAGTGTGATGCGTCAATAAGTTACTAGTGACCCAGTCAGTTGAAAACTACTAGAATGGGCGAAGGCAACCTGTTTCATCAAGTCAAATTCAAGGGTGTTTGTTGTCAACATACTTTACAGTTCATCCAATTTTTATATGCCAATTGAAGATTAGAACTGGCAACTAAAGAATGTAGTCGGTCAAAGTAAAGTTATACTCGTATTTATTTTGCTACTACAAAAAGAAAAGAAAAGGCATCTTAAATAGCCAAACAATCATACGCACCACCGAGAATTCATCCTACAAGCAGGGAAGGAACCAATTGAAGTTAAAACAACGTGCATCCATCAAGCCAAGAAACTAGCATGACCCAACCTAAGTAGGGTGAATCAGGAAGACTATACACATAGATCAAAGAGAAGGGATCTGGAGGGCATACCTGGATGTTCATGGCCTTCTTGTTGGTCTCAAGCTGGCTCCCTGCACAAGCACAGAAGAAACCACAGATCCATCAAAATCAACGCCTTCCAGGAAGAACGGGCAGGGCAAGAAAGAACAGAGAGAGAGAGAGAGAGAGAGATCGAGCGAGGGAGAAGGGGGGAGCGAACCCTTGGCGCCCTTGGCCTTCTCCATGTTGCGCTCGCGGGCCATCTTGGACTTCTGCCCGTTGCCGCCGCCCATGGTGGATGGATCCGGCGCTGGCGAAGTGGCGATGATGGTGTCAAGAGGGAGGCGTGTGCTCCGCCCGGCGCCGGCCGCCCTCGCGCCGCTGTGCTCGTCGGTTTGTGGTTCACGGCCTTGGGAGGATTGGGGGATGGCAGACCTCTACCGGTGGGGGACGCGGAGGCGAAAGAAACAGCGGTTTTAATGCGGAGCGGATGCCTTGTTTTCGGGGTTGTCGATTTGCGCCGGAAAGGACGTCCGAATTGATCTGGGCCGTCTATCCCTATAATGAAAAGGAAAGGCTGGTCAAATGCTGAAAATATTCTGTAAGACGTATTAGAAAAAAAATAATTTATGATTAAAACTGTA
Organism: Oryza punctata; assembly: GCA_000573905.2. Lineage (NCBI taxonomy): Eukaryota > Viridiplantae > Streptophyta > Magnoliopsida > Poales > Poaceae > Oryza > Oryza punctata. Next base: position 20,980,464 of record CM002490.2, on the reverse strand, counting down.
GCAATTTAAATGTCAATGCTGAAAAATATAAACTTTGAGGATAATAATTTTAAATCAACTTTGTTTTAAATTTTAAAATTGAAATTTTGGCCGTGATTGATTTTGTATAGAGGAAATGATGGGGGCAAAGAGCGAATTTAATTTCACAACACTGCAACTATTTTGATCAAATTAATGCAAAATGACATATTTAGGACACCTTTAGAATGCAAGATTTGTGATATACAATGATAGAAAAACATACGATTTGAGTGCTATATCACCTAAAATCCTATGGATAGAACAGAGAAAAATTGCAGGAATGACCGTGTAGATGAAGTATAAGAAAAAATAGGAGTAAGAAGAGAGATTGACCGGAACTAATTTTTCCAAGAGGTAAAACCTCATATTGAGAATCCTCCAAGATTTCTATGAATTAAGGCAATCCTAGGAAATTTCAAAGTAATTTGAGGAAGCCATTACTTTGTTCCAAATGACCATATAGAAATTATTTCAATAGGAGTCTAACCCATCAAAATTCTTCTAAAGGACCCCTTAACATTAAATTTATCATGTAACTATAGATTTAAGCCAAGATATCGAAAAAATACATATTTAATTAAAAATTATCATATAATTATAAATTTTAGAGAATAAAATCCTAGCACTTATTATATTGCTGTTCTAAACATTGTAATTTTCTAATTTAGTTGGTTCCAAATATGTATATTTGTAATAGCTTTATAAATAAATGTGTTGTTTTGTGATACACCATTTTGTGATAAATTCGGAACTAAATCTATAGCTTGCTATCCTATCTTAAATCCGTAGTTTTGTAATAGTTTAGTTAAACTACATGTAGTTTTATGAAATGTAAATGAAAACTCTGAGTCTAAATAGATCGTTTTACGGTTGTTCATGAAACTAGACCTTCTAAAATAAATATTATATACTTGTTGTCGAAAAACAACTGCGTTTGCCGAAAGGTAGGAACACTCTTGTGAAAGGTAGAATAGTATATTAATATTTGTTTAAAAATCTTGGGATCCACCCATACATGCCCAGTGGGCCTATTTATAGGTTTAGTACAGACCCATGCACCCATGCACCCTAGGGTTACTAGGTGCAGAGGAATTTATATGGCTACCCTCATGATAGTGATATTAATAAGGGTAATTACAGACAATATGGCCTTGGGTCTCTTCATGGGTCACCAAGTGGGCCTCCATGGGCCATAGGGCCTGCATGAGGATCGGCCTCCTTATCCTGAGGGCGAATACCACCAGCCTCGGAGCGAAGGTCCATGGCTTCACCCAGCACTTCACCCCAAGTCGACTGCCTTTTCAGCCACCAAGTCTTGGCTATTTCCTCTAGGTCGAAGGTCCTTAGCTTCGCCCAGCACTTTGTCCTGAGGAGTTCGTCTCCATGGCCGTTATGCCTTCGCTGCATGTGATTCTTCTCAGCGACCGTGAGTAGGTTTCGACAGCTTGGTTGAAGGTCCTTGTGGCATGCCTCCAACAGACCCCTCACGGGCAAGGGTAAGTAGGGAGCTTCGGCCGAGACCATGCAAAGTCTTAGGTATGGCATGAGATGCCCCCTTTCGGTCGATGTTCCTACCGAAACCTGTTTCTGAAAAAAAAATTCGTGAAGAAAATGAGACTAGCCTTGGGTACCTGTTCCTTTTCCCTTCTTGGGCTCGACAGCCCCTTTTCAGCTTTAAGGGCCACTTACCTACTTTCGGCCTACTTTCGGCCTTTTACTGCGATGCAATTTTTGTTTTTCACTGTGTGGCCCACGGGTCGTTTATGTGGAAGTAACCATTGGCTCGACGCATCCAAGCCACATGTTACGCGTTCATTGGTTGGCACCCAACGGGCGCGAAGACGGAAGGCTATATAATCCCCCCGTCTCACCGGGGGTCACACTCGCATTTTCACCGCGGTCAAAAAATTGTTCCTTGCCTCCGCTCTTTGCTCCTACGCTTGCCTTTGCCTCACTTATCTTCTTCGACCGAGTTTCTTCACCTTCTTCCCCTACTTGGGTTCAAATGGCTCCTCGCAAAACGACTTTAGTGGGCGTGTCCGATGCCGATCCAGGTTGGATTTCGGACGATCTGACCTACTACTTGGGTACTTCGCTCATCAAACAAGCTGAGCTAGCTTCGCTTGTTGCCTCCGGAGCAGTGGCCGAAGATCAGGCCTTTGCTCCGGGTGAAGCGGTCATCCCGTAACCCGGAGATGGCCGAACTTTTGTCTTTGCCACCTTTTTCGATGTAGGGCTTCGCTTTTCTTGCGATGACCTTCTTCCTGACATCCTTCGACTCTTCCAGCTTGAGCTTCCCCAACTAAGCCCTTCCGCTCTCTTGTGGATCGCTATTTTCGGCTGGATGTGTCGAAGTACTGGTTTCACCCCCAGCACTAGGCTGTTTGGCGCCCTCCACACTGTCGTCATCCACTCCAAGATGGTGGGAACTCTGGCGAGGCCAAAGAAGACAGTTTTTAGAAGTGCAAATTTTAGCCTTCGCCCTGAGCGGCCAGACCTATGGCCAATTTCTGCCTCCATGACGAAATGGGATCGTCACTGGATGACAAAGTGGTTTTACAACACCATCCCTTTTGAAGCTGGATCGAATAGCGTGAAGGCCATTCGAGCACGTTGTCGTGCCATTGCTCCCGATTGCAAGCCGAATGTGGAGATAGATGGGACAATCGAGTCACGCTTCAGCCTCCTCCGGAAGATTGCTCTCAAGCTTAGTTGCCGGGATTTGGTTGAAGAGTTTGCATGCTTCGGATCTTCCTGCTTTCGCGGGACTGGAGGATCAGCCTGGATTCAAAGCAGAAGGTTTACGGCCTTCCTCGCCTAGTCCTCCCCGATGGCGTAGATTGTAAGCTACTTAGCCCCTTTCATTTCATTTTGCCTTTTACCTTTGTTGCCTTTCTTCTGGACTTACAAAGCTTTTTTCGCTTTTCTAGTCCTTTCACTGGAGGAAGCCGAAGAGGAGGCGAAGAAGATGCTTAGGGTTCTCATTCCCCGAGACAACGGCAGTGGCACGAGATGGATGGGCTCCGGTGCAACCTAGGGAAGGAGATCAAAGAGGTTAGAGGGAGAGAGAGACCATGACGGCAAGCATTGCCAACCAGAGGCGATGGACATGGAGAACTCTCCAGCGACCGAGGAAAGGCGGGTTCCGGTGATGGAAGATGACTGGCGAACGGTGGCCGAGGTAGCCCTTGACCTCGCGAACCTGACGGAGGTGACTGCACGATCCGACAGAGGCAACGACGTGACCGGAGTTGGCGGAAAGGTGGCGGTGATGGGTGCGATAGTGCTAGAGCGATTTAGGGCACGGGAGCGAGCAACGGAAGGGGGAAAAGGAGGAGGGGATCTCGGGGATCGTTGAAATAGCGACGGGAACTCAGACGTTGAAGCATCTAGGCCCCCACGGTTAATTTTGGTAATTAATGACAAGCGCTAATTGTGGACTAACGATTCTTTTGAGTTACGCATATTGAAGTTAGAATCACACAACATGAATGCATGGATGATCACCGAGGATATTTTTCGATGGTGCAAAGCAAAAGGATTGAAGACGGTAAAACTAGCGGTTTTTATTTTTAATTGATCGAGGAGTTTGGGCGATCATATTTGCTAGATTTTATTTATAGATTTACCGTACTATCAAGAGGGGAAATGACCTAGTCAAAGAGATGATCAAAATGCCACATTAGGTCATTCGCACTTAAATCTTGGTTTGCATCCTCTATTTCGGCTGTTGTCTATCCAGAGGCGGTCTGACCGAAGTGCTTTACGCGGTCTGACCAGCCTTACTTGGCGGTCTGACCGAAGTACTCCTGACGGTCTGACCGGCCAGGCATGGCGGTCTGACAGGCCGACTACCTCTGGTCTGACCGGCCGGCTGGAGGCTGGATTGCCGCCTCTGGCCTGGCGATCCCGAGCCGCCAGAGCCGCAATCGGTTAGACCGAGCCGATGGCGGTCTGACCGAGCCGTGGCCGGTCTGACCGGCTTTTTGGCCGCCGGTCTGACCGGACCCCCTGCTGTCAGTGCATTAAATGCACTGTAACGGCTAGTTTTCTAGCCGTTGCATTTGAGGCCGGTCTGACCGGCCACCCTTCACCGGTCTGACCGGCAGACAGCAGGGTTGGTGGATTTCGTCCATAACGGCTAGTTCTCTTTGTGTGGGGTATAAATACCCCCCCATTGGCAGCAAGGGGACTCTCTTGGCACCCTTTACAATTGCATACACCCCTTGCATCTCCTCTCACACACATTTGAGCTAGTGTTCATCCATTAGGTGTGTTTGAGTGTTGATTAGCCAAGAGTCAAGTGCATTTGCTTCTTGTTGGATTAGTGTGGCACTTGATCATCTCCAAGCCGGGTCATTACTTGTTACTCTTGGAGGTTGTCGCCTCCTAGAGGGCTTGTGGAGGTGCTTGCCCGGTGACCTCTCCGTGGAGAGTGTGGAGAAGGTCCGGTGCGGTTTGTGAGTGGTTTAGAGTTCACCACCTTCGGAGTGAAGGAAGAACTACTCCGAGTGATCGAGGCTTGGGTAGTCCTCTCCATGGGCCGGCTCCCATCTTGCCCACCCCTTGACGAAGGGGGCGTGCGGTGGCTTCGTGGTTGAGCGGTGGAGTTGGGCTCGCCTCAACGGGGACGTAGGAAACCGACAAGTTTCCGAACCTCGGTGAAAAAAATTCTTGTCTCATTGTCTCATTTACTTATTGCATTTACATTTGTGCAATTTACTTTCTTAGAGACATACTTGATCCAATTTCACCTTAGGATTGCAAAACATAACTTAGTTGCTTAGTGAGAAGTATCCTACTCCGAGCCTAGCAACTTAGGTTAGTTTTGATTAAGTGCAAATAGTTTAAAATCGCTTATTCACCCCCCTCTAGTCGACATCCTTGATCCTACAAGTGGTATTAGAGCTTGGTCTCTCTTGATTGGGCTTTACCGCCTAGAGAGAAGATGTCGAACGAGGTGAACCATGTAGGTAGAGCTCCTATGTTTAATGGCACTAACTATTCTACTTGGAAGATTAAGATGGCTACTCACCTTAAGGCCATGAGCTTCCAAATTTGGAGTATTGTTGATGTAGGTTTTGCGATCACCGGAAATGATTTGACGGATGTTGATCAACGCAACCTACAACTTAATGCCCAAGCCATGAATGCCTTGTTCAACTCCTTGAGCCAAGAAGAGTTTGATAGAGTGAGCAACCTTGAGACGGATTATGAGATATGGAACAAGTTGAGTGAAATTCATGAGGGCACTAGTGAGTATAAGGATGCCAAGCTCCACTTTCTCAAGATCCAATATGAGATTTTTGCTATGTTACCTCATGAGAGTGTCAATGATATGTATGGAAGATTAAATGTGATAGTGAATGACCTCAAGGGGCTTGGGGCAATTTACACCGATCTTGAGGTGGCACAAAAGATGATAAGGGCTCTACCGAACAAGTATGAGAACTTAGTCACCTTCCTCATCAACTCCGACATGTCTAGGATGACACCCGCTAGTCTCTTGGGCAAGATCAACACAAATGACATGTACAAGTTGAAGAAGAAGGAGATGGGGGAAGCATCACCATCAAGGAAGACAAGCATTGCTCTTCAAGCCGAGGTGGAAGACAAGGCAAAGGCCAAAGTGAGTGAAGGGCATGATGATTTGGAGGAAGAGATTGCTCTTCTTGCTAGAAGATTCAATGATCTTTTGGGAAGAAGGAAGGAGAAGGGAAAGGGCTCTAACTCAAATAGAAGAAGAAATAGAAGACCCAACAAGACTCTCTACAACTTAAGGTGTTTTGAGTGTGGAGAGAAAGGGCACTTCGCTTCTAAGTGCCCTTCAAAGGGTGATGATGGAGACAAGACATCCAAGAAGAAGAGTGGAGGCTACAAGCTTATGAAGAAGCTTAAGAAGGAAGGGAAGAAGATTGAAGCCTTCATTGGACAATGGGACTCAAATGTTGAGAGCTCCGAGTCTCAATCCGAGTCCGACAATGATAGTGATGATGATGGAAGCTCCAAGAAGAAGAACATGGCCGAAGTTGCTATCAAGGAGGCTCCATCACTCTTCTCTCCATTTTGCCTCATGGCAAAGGGCTCCACCAAGGTAACATCAAGTAGTGATAGTGAAAGTGATGATGATGTTGATGATGTTTCCTATGATGAGCTTGTGAGTATGTTTGAGGAGCTCCATGCTTATAGTGAGAAAGAGATTGCCAAGTTCAAGACTCTAAAGAAGGATCATGCTTATTTGGAGACCTTGTATGAGGAGCTAAAGACTTCTCATGAGAGACTCAAAATTTCTCATGAGAAGCTTAAAGAAGCTCATGACACTCTCCTTACCACTACACAACATGGAGCTCAAATTGATGTTGGCATATCATGTGATTTGCTTGATGATAGTATTTCTTGTCATAGTGCTCATGTTGCATCATCTAGCATAGCTACTTCTTGTGATGATCTTATGGATATGCCTAGCTCTAGCTCTAGTGCTTCTATTTATGATATCTTACTTGTAGTGGAGAACAATAAGCTCAAGGAGCAAGTGGCCAAGCTTAACAAAAGCTTGGATAGGTGCTTTAAGGGTAAGAACACTCTTGACAAAATCTTGAGTGAGCAACGGTGCATCCTTAACAAGGAGGGACTTGGATTCATTCCAAAGAAGGGTAAGAAACCTTCTCACCGTGCTCCTAGTTTTGTCAAGAGCAATGGTAAGTATTGTCATAGGTGCCGTGGAGTTGGGCATATGGCAAATGATTGCTCCGGTGGTAAGCTTTCTAAGACTTGCATGTTTGATTCTCATTATATGCTTAGGAAGGCTCATGATGGTTCCATTTATGCTAGATATGTGGGTTCCCCTATACTTGGTGGAAAAAAGAATGCCATTTGGGTACCCAAAGCTTTGATCTCTAACCTTCAAAGACCCAAACAAATTTGGGTACCTAAAAGAGCTTGATCTTGTTTTGTAGGTGAACTACCACACCGGTGGAAGCCATTGGGTGCTAGATAGTGGATGCACTCAACACATGACCGGTGATAGGAAGATGTTCACCACATTTGAAGTAGGAGGCAAAGATCAAGAGAGAGTCACTTTTGGTGATAATAGCAAAGGAAAGGTAATTGGGTTAGGTAAAGTTGCTATCACCAATGATCTATCAATTACAAATGTCTCTCTTGTTGAATCACTCAATTTCAATTTGCTATCGGTTGCACAAATTTGTGATCTTGGTTTGTCATGTACATTTAACCCTCAAGATGTGATAGTTACTAGCCTTCATGACAAATCTTGCATATTCAAAGGCTTTCGTTATGGAAATCTTTATTTGGTTGATTTCAACTCTAGTGAAGCAAATTTGAAAACTTGTTTAGTTGCGAAAACTTCATTGGGTTGGCTTTGGCATAGAAGGCTAGCTCATGTTGGTATGCATCAATTGAGTAAACTTTCAAAACGTGATCTAGTCGTGGGTTTGAAAGATGTGAAGTTTGAGAAAGATAAACTTTGTAGTGCTTGTCAAGCTGGCAAGCAAGTTGCGTGTTCTCATCCTTCTAAAAGCATCATGTCCACATCTAGACCATTGGAGCTCTTACACATGGATTTGTTTGGCCCAACAACGTATAAGAGCATTGGTGGAAATAGTCATTGTCTTGTCATTGTTGATGATTATTCTCGTTATACTTGGGTGTTCTTTTTGTATGACAAGTCTATTGTTGCCGAGCTTTTCAAAAAGTTTGCAAAAAGGGCCCAAAATGAATTTAGTTGCACTCTTGTGAAAATAAGAAGTGGCAATGGTTCGGAGTTTAAAAATACCAATATCGAGGACTATTGTGATGATCTTGGTATTAAATATGAGTTTTTCGCTACCTACTCACCTCAACAAAATGGTGTAGTGGAGAGGAAAAATCGCACATTGATTGAGATGGCAAGGACTATGCTAGATGAATATGGTGTTTCCAATTCCTTTTGGGCGGAAGCCATAAACACCGCTTGCCATGCAACCAATAGGCTTTATTTGCATCGTCTCTTGAAAAAGACTTCCTATGAGCTAATTGTTGGGAGGAAGCCTAATGTTGCCTATTTTCGAGTTTTTGGTTGCAAATGCTATATTTATCGAAAGGGTGTTAGACTAACCAAATTTGAAAGTCGGTGTGATGAAGGGTTTCTTCTAGGATATGCCTCAAATAGTAAGGCATACCGGGTCTACAACAAGAACAAAGGTATTGTGGAAGAAACCGCCGATGTTCAATTTGATGAAACTAATGGCTCCCAAGAGGGGCACAAGAATTTGGATGATGTAGGTGATGACGGCTTGATGAGGGCGATGAAGAACATGTCTATTGGAGACATCAAGCCCGTTGAAGTAGAAGACAAGCCGTCTACCTCCACTCAAGTTGAGGAAACTACTTCCGCTACGCCAAACCAAGCTCAACTTGATGTGGAGGAGGACAAGGCAAATGATGCACCTATGCCACCAAGAATCCACAACGCTCTCTCCAAGGATCACCCAATTGATCAAGTTTTGGGTGATATTAGTAAGGGTGTTCAAACTAGATCTCGTGTCGCTTCGATTTGTGAGCATTACTCTTTTGTTTCTTGTCTTGAGCCAAAACATGTAGATGAAGCTCTTTGTGATCCGGATTGGATGAATGCTATGCATGAAGAGCTCAACAACTTTGCAAGAAACAAGGTATGGACTTTGGTTGAGAGGCCTAAAGACCACAATGTCATAGGGACAAAGTGGGTTTTAAGGAACAAGCAAGCTGAAAACGGGTTGGTGGTAAGAAACAAGGCAAGATTGGTAGCTCAAGGTTTCACACAAGTTGAAGGTTTGGATTTTGGTGAAACTTTTGCCCCCGTGGCAAGGCTTGAAGCCATTCGCATCCTACTTGCATTTGCATCATGCTTTGATATAAAGCTTTTTCAAATGGATATGAAAAGTGCATTTCTAAATGGTGAAATTGCCGAACTTGTCTTTGTTGAGCAACCACCCGGTTTTGAGGATCCTAAAAATCCTAATCATCTTTACAAACTCTCAAAAGCTCTCTATGGCTTGAAACAAGCTCTTAGAGCTTGGTATGAAAGATTGAGAGATTTTCTTTTATCAAAAGGTTTCAAAATTGGTAAAGTTGACACGACTCTTTTCACTAAAATCATTGGTGATGATTTCTTTGTGTGTCAAATTTATGTTGATGATATTATATTCGGTTCTACTAATGAGGTTTTTTGCAAGGAGTTTGGTGATATGATGTCTAGGGAATTTGAGATGTCCATGATTGAAGAGTTGAGCTTCTTTCTTGGACTTCAAATCAAGCAACTCAAGGATGGAACATTTGTGAGCCAAACCAAGTATATCAAGGATCTACTCAAGAGGTTTGGCTTGGAAGATGCAAAGCCCATCAAGACTCCAATGGCAACCAATGGCCACCTCGACCTTGATGAGGGAGGTAAACCGGTAGATTTAAAGTTTTATCGCTCTATGATTGGTAGCTTGCTTTATCTCACCACATCTAGGCCGGATATCATGTTTAGTGTTTGCATGTGTGCACGGTTTCAAGCCGCTCCTAAGGAGTGTCACCTTGTGGCCGTGAAAAGGATTCTAAGATATTTAAAGCATTCCTCAACAATTGGCTTATGGTACCCAAAAGGTGCTAAGTTCAAGCTAGTTGGCTACTCTGACTCAGATTATGCCGGTTGCAAAGTGGATAGAAAGAGCACATCTGGTAGTTGCCAATTGCTTGATAGATCCCTCGTGTCATGGTCATCCAAGAAACAAAACTCCGTAGCCCTCTCTACCGCCGAGGCGGAATATGTTTCGGCGGGTAGTTGTTGTGCCCAATTGCTTTGGATGAAACAAACTATGTTGGACTATGGCATAACCTTCATCAAAACCCCACTTCTATGTGACAATGATAGTGCCATAAAGATAGCCAACAATCCCATCCAACACTCAAGAACCAAGCATATTGACATTCGCCACCACTTCCTAAGAGACCATATTGCCAAGTGTGACATTGTCATTAGCCACATAAGAACCGAAGATCAACTTGCCGATATCTTTACCAAGCCTCTTGATGAAACCCGCTTTTGCAAGTTGAGGAATGAGTTAAATGTCATAGACTTCTCAAATGTTGCTTGAAATTATGCACCATGGTTACTACTTGTTCATATTGCCTATTTGCTTGATCTTTGCTCTTTTGTTTGGGATTAATTGCTATTTGGCTCTTCTTTGCAAAAATGGAGCTTATCACATTAAGGGGGAGTATTGTATTTCTATATGTGCTCTACTACTCATTATATGTGAATCAATCAAATACAAGTGCTAGTGGAGTTTTCAAAATGCCCAAGTCAACACAAGTCAAAATTATTGGAAAATCAAAATAATTTCAAAATTATCTCTTTGAAAAGGTTTAAAAGAGTCTCCTAAATGATTTCCAAGTCTCTTATTGCATGAAAAATGGAGTTTGAAAAATGCTATTTTGGCCCTCTCCTGAAGAAACTAGATTCTTAGTTTTGCCCAAAATGAGTTTGAGAAGGATTTTGAGAAAAATGTCAAAACAAAGTTGGTAGAGTTAAAATTCTCAAATGTTTTTGGTATTCAAATCAAGTTCAAAAACTAAATCTTTCAAAAGTTAATTGAATTTCAAATTGGCCCAAAAACCCCTATAGACCATAAAAGATCATCCAATAGCACTTAAGTGAGTTAAGTTGCAAATCATCTTAATTTCTCAATATTATGGATGGTTAGCAATATTTAAACTCATACATTTCAAAATTGCTCTAGAAATTAAAATTTTTCATTGGATTTTATTGTAATAGGGGGTTGCCGGCTTGTGCAAGGGCTGTGCACAGCCGGTAGGGGGCCTGGCGGTCTGACCGGCGCTGTAAGCGCGATCTGACCGGCCAGGTGAGGCGGTCTGACTGGCCGTAAGCCGCCGATCTGACCGGCCAGCTAGGTGGGCCCAAAGTTTTTACCTCTCTTCTTCTACCCAACCCCTTCTCTCTTCTTTTCTTCTCCTCACTTCTCCAACCCGAGAAAACACACACTCTCTCTCTTTCCTCAAACCCTAACACCTCTCCCCATCAAATCCCTCCGGTTTGACCGTGATGTTCACTCCGGTTACACCGTAAGTGAATCCCCTCTTCTTCCTCTCTCAAATCCATGGATTAGTTTGTGTTTTTATTGTGTTTTTGATCCATGATTTGAAACCCTAGGTGAAGGAAGTAGTGACTTTGATATGGCACACTTTAGGGGTTGTACTTCGTGCAAATCATCTCCTATAACCGGTAATACCCCTTCCCTCGCTTGTGCTCATCGAAATCGATCTATTTCAAATTCTAGGGTTAAGGGTAGTTTCTCCCTCTAAAATCAAATGTGTTGTTGAAATAGATCAATCCCTTTGCTATAGATGTTCTTCACCTTGTGCACATCCTTTTTCCTTAGCAAATTTAGATGGATTTGTGGGTGTGAAGGTTTGAAGGACTGCACTCCCTGTCTAGGGCGGTCTAACCGGCTAGGCACTGTCGGTCTGACCGACTGTGGCTTGCGGTCTGACCGGCCACACTCTGGCGGTCTGACCGGCCACATGCCTGCGGTCTGACCGGCCATGGCCTGCGGTCTGACCGCCCCTGACAGGCAGAACGTGTCACCATTCCTGCACAACTACAAATGTTCTCTAAATAGTTGCAAATTTTACATCTCTTGCCCCTTTATATTCAGAGATGCCTCCTCGCACTCGCCGCGGTCGTCAAGCTCAAGTGCAAGAATCTGAGAGCGAACATGAAGAGTCTAGTGGAGGACAATATGCTCAGAGTGAAGAAGAAGAGCAAGAGATATCTGAAGAACAGCAAGGAGAGGATGAGGAAAGTGGAGATGGAGATGGAAGTGATGGTGAGGAGGAAGACAGTGAGGATGACATGGAGATAGACCCCTCTATCCAATTCGTGCTCAATATCCGAAATCCCACTCAATATACTTTGCTCCGTCATCATGATCAGTTCAAGAGGCCTAGAGATACTACAGATGCCCGTTTTCACACCGCTTTCCAAAAGACGGTGTATGAGCAGATTTACAAGAATAAGGCCTTTGCTGAGCACAAGTGGATTTCTTGGAGGAATATCAATGAGACTCAGGAGTTTGAGGGGCTGCAGGATCTGTTCAGGGCTGTGGGGATTGATAGGATTGTCACTCTCAAGCAAGATTACGATGAACAGCTCATTCGTCAGTTCTATGCCACCGTGTGGGTCTCCAATGACTTGGATTGCTTAAAGTGGATGTCAGGGACACTTGAGTGTACAATCAACAGAAGGGACTTCCGGCGTCTCCTCAACATTCGGTTTGACAGCGGTGATGACCTTCATGAGGAGCATGCTCACAACCCCTTCTCCATAGATGACCTAGAGCAGTTTTATCAAGATGGAGGACGGCACTCTTATGGCAAGGTTGCCGGCTTGAGAACCATCCCGAGTGTTGTCAACCGGATTGTGAGAGCCACAATTCTCCCTCGTTGTGGCAACAATGATGACATTCGGGGAGTGGCATGGCATGTGATTGATGCCATTATGCAAGGGCGGCAATTCGATGTTATTAACCTCATGATGCAGGAGATTGCTATCTCAAAGGGGACTATTGGACAAGGCATCTATTATGCCCCTTACATCATGAGGCTCATTCAAGCCAAGCAAGGGGGTGTTGGAACAAATCTCAAGGAACACAAGCAGTACAAGCCTCGCCTTCAGCTTAGCACCCCCCGTGCTCCTAGGATGGCTCAACCGCGCTTTGATCATGTAGCAAGTTCAAGTGCGGCACCTCCACCACCTCCTCCTCCTCAAGGTATCGATGAGTTTTTCACTCCACAATATGCATATTTTGGGATGCCTCCCCAGGATTACTTCAACCCGGTGCTAGGGGCCATCAATACCCTAAATGACAACATGGCAAAGTTGAGCACCGGGCAAGAGGCCATGCATGCGGATGTTAGGGAGTTGAGAACCGATATGGGGCACTTGAATGCAAATGTGGGAAGATTGTCTACCCAAGTGACCACTTTAGAATGGCGCATGTCATCTTTGGAGAGCTCTCACGCTTATGTTTATTCTCGTCGCCGTGATTCATCCGGTCCATCTCACTATCCTATTCCCCGTCCTCCTTCACCTCCTCAAGAGTGAAGCTTTTTGGTCCTTGATGCCAAAAGGGGGAGAAGATAGTCTCTTTTATCTTAGGTGGGATGGGAGTAGATTTAGTGAGGTTAGCCCTCATATCTAATAGGTTAAGTTGGTTGGACTATATTTACATATAATGGGATTATTATCTATCTTGTGTGTTTTTTATCGTTTTGTTAAACCCTTGTGAGTTTTTAGGCCCTTCGTGGTCTTGTAATAGCTTAGTGAAGTGGGATGTCAAATCTATGTGATTTAATGACTCTATGGATTTTTTTGAGCTCTCTAAGCTATGATGGATGATTATTGTTTATGTGAATTTCTATTGTGATCATCCTATGCTTGTATGAGACTTATGTGTGATGATTATCAAATCTTTGCTATATGTGTGATATGTTTGTTGATTTGTGCAAAGTATGGTGTAAACTTCCTAAGTCATTTGTTTGACTCTTGTGATTGTTATGCACATGTTTAGGGGGAGCTTACACTATCTTTCGTTCATTTGTATCTATGCAATTCATGCCTATTATGTTATTTGTGGTGTTTGTCATCAATTACCAAAAAGGGGGAGATTGAAGCATCTAGGCCCCCACGGTTAATTTTGGTAATTAATGACAAGCGCTAATTGTGGACTAACGATTCTTTTGAGTTACGCATATTGAAGTTAGAATCACACAACATGAATGCATGGATGATCACCGAGGACATTTTTCGATGGTGCAAAGCAAGAGGATTGAAGACGGTAAAACTAGCGGTTTTTATTTTTAATTGATCGAGGAGTTTGGGCGATCGTATTTGCTAGATTTTATTTATAGATTTACCGTACTATCAAGAGGGGAAATGACCTAGTCAAAGAGATGATCAAAATGCCACATTAGGTCATTCGCACTTAAATCTTGGTTTGCATCCTCTATTTCTACTATTGTCTGTCCAGAGGCGGTCTGACCGAAGTGCTTTACGCGGTCTGACCGGCCTTACTTGGCGGTCTGACCGAAGTACTCCTGACGGTCTGACCGGCCAGGCATGGCGGTCTGACCGGCAGACTACCTCCGGTCTGACCGGCCAGCTGGAGGCTGGACTGCCGCCTCTGGCCTGGCGATCTCGAGCCGCCAGAGTTGCAATCGGTCAGACCAAGCCGATGGCGGTCTGACCGAGCTGTGGCCGGTCTGACCGGCTTTTTGGCCGCCGGTCTGACCGGACCCCCTGCTGTCAGTGCATTAAATGCACTGTAACGACTAGTTTTCTAGCCGTTGCATTTGAGGCCGGTCTGACCATAACGGCTAGTTCTCTTTGTGTGGGGTATAAATACCCCCATTGGTAGCAAGGGGACTCTCTTGGCACCCTTTACAATTGCATACACCCCTTGCATCTCCTCTCACACACATTTGAGCTAGTGTTCATCTATTAGGTGTGTTTGAGTGTTGATTAGCCAAGAGTCAAGTGCATTTGCTTCTTGTTGGATTAGTGTGACACTTGATCATCTCCAAGCCGGGTCATTACTTGTTACTCTTGGAGGTTGTCGCCTCCTAGACAGCTTGTGGAGGTGCTTGCCCGGTGACCTCTCCGTGGAGAGTGTGGAGAAGGCCCGGTGCGGTTTGTGAGTGGTTTGGAGTTCACCACCTTCGGAGTGAAGGAAGAAGTACCCCGAGTGATCGAGCCTTGGGTAGTCCTCTCCGTGGGCCGGCTCCCATCTTGCCCACCCCTTGACGAAGGGGGCGTGCGGTGGCTTCGTGGTTGAGCGGTGGAGTTGGGCTCACCTCAACGGGGACGTAGGAAACCGACAAGTTTCCGAACCTCGGTGAAAAAAATTCTTGTCTCATTGTCTCATTTACTTATTGCATTTACATTTGTGCAATTTACTTTCTTAGAGATATACTTGAGCCACTTTCACCTTAGGATTGCAAAACATAACTTAGTTGCTTAGTTAGAAGTATCCTGCTCCGAGCCTAGCAACTTAGGTTAGTTTTGATTAAGTGCAAATAGTTTAAAATCGCCTATTCACCCTCTCTAGTCGACATCCTTGATCCTACAGACGTGGCCGGAGGAGGCGGATTTTGCGGCGAACGTGGGAGAGGAGAGAGAGACATGCAGCTGGGATTCGAAAATCGAATCCCATGCCATTCGTGAGCACAGCGCGTGCGGGGAATGGGGTGTGGGACGTGGAAGTGGGCGGCGTGCCCGGAGGGGTGGCGTGAGGTGGGCAGAGCGCGTGGGGCGACTGTTACACCCTCCGGCTCCGCCAGCTGGGGGTTGAAGATGGGCCTGACAGGTGGGCCCCACCTATGGGTGACCCAGGGAGAGAGGGAGGGGCGTGGTGGCGCTGGTCCGTGGCCATGGGCCGGCCCAGCGGTGGAGGGTGCGCGGGAGAATGGGCCAAAAACGGCCCATGACCGAAGGAAGAAGGAAAAAGAGATTAACTTTAATTTAATTCTGATAATTGATTTTGAATTATTAAAATTATTTTCTTTTGCTCTGAAAATTCCACTAAAAATCCTGTTAATGTATTTAAACATGGGTAACCCAAGAAAAAACCCACCATGCCATTTCCACTTATTAATTGCATTTATTAATTAGGGTTTCGCTCTAGGTTAAATTAAATTATTTTTTGGAGACAATTTACTAATTGAATTAAGGCTAGAAAAAAAGGGAACATCAGGTGTGACAACAACTGACTTACAACCGACATTACAAGGATATAAATAGAGGAGCTCACTCCACTTCACAACACACATTTCAAGGAGCAATTCTCTCTTCCATATTGTATTCTCTATAGTTTAGTAGGAATAAAGTCTACAGGATCTTTGGTCCTATAGTCTTCTCGGAGTTTCCGATATGTCTTTAGGCAGCGTTCGTTGCTGGGGGTTCAGAACGTGCACAGTAATCACGGAAAACGGAGTGATCCATTAACGCGTGATTAATTAAGTTTTAGCTAATTTTTTTTTCAAAAATGGATTAATTTGATTTTTTAAGCAACTATTGTATAGAAACTTTTTTCGAAAAACACACCGTTTTGCAGTTTGAAAAGCGCGCGCGGGGAAAACGAGAGAGGTGAGTTGGGAAAAGGGGGGAAAGAACAAAGCTTTAGTACTTTACTCTTCTTGTAAGAATATAGTTATATTAATAGAATTATCTTCTTAATTTATTTATTCTCATAGTCTATGTATTCCTTTGTTGATTATATGTTTTATGGAGTAGTATATACTTTGTATATCTGTTTTATCCTAGGCTAGTCGATCCATGCTACGGTAACGGTCCAATGATCTTTATAGGTTGCTCTAACTCCAATTTGTTCATCCGAAGGGTGAGAGTCTGTCACACCCCAATCCGGCACCGCCGTACAACGGCACCTGACAGGGGCGCGTCGTAGGAGAAACGGCGCGAACCGCTTCCTACGAGACCGCGATACCAGTACCAGTCCCAGGACATAGCGCTGGTACCCACAGTGACAATTATGAATCATTGCAATCCTTAATTTAAATAGGGGACTTATTTACCTTAATTTAAGTTGCAGCTCTTGAGGGAACCCGAGATTGCAACAGACGATACGGAAGCAGCAACATCAGAGACCACGGCAGCGGAAACCAACGAACTAACACCCAACACCACAGGCGACGGCTGGGAACCAGGACGAAACCCTAGCCTTCTCTTCACTTCGACTTCGCCTTCAGGACGGAGGAACTATATATATAAAGCAAGGGTGAGTACTTACGTACTCAGCAAGTCACGGAAACTTAGGTGTTTAGTGCAAGCTTGAAAGAGGGGAAAGGTTGTTTTGCAAGTCCTTTATTTGGAACCATTTTGAAACCACTAAGTGATTTTCTTATTTTTAAATTTAGGTCAAAAAGAGACTTGCGTCTCAATTCGACTTAGGAGATGCTTTTCAACAACTCAACTGGTAATGCCCCGACTTCCCAGGTCGGTTCATTAATTCTCGGCTCACACAGCCATTTCACTTGATTAAGCGGCTCCCTGAGCCCTTTTCATTTTTCTCGGACTCCAAGAGTCCTGCTGCCCCGCAGCACAACATTCTGCTTCCTCCCGGGAAGCCTAGTTTATGATGCCCTCAGACATCCCGGATCACACAGACCTGTTTCTGATCACTCAGATCATCCATCTGCCACATAGGCTGATTCTGGTAACGATTTCCAACCCACAACATTTTTCACAAAGCACAGGCAAACAAATCTACGCAACGGGAATCACCTTGCATCCGCCCATGACTGTGGGCACGGCTGTTCGAACAGTTTATTAACCTCTGCAGAGGCGCACACTTTACCCACATAACACGAATTTACTCCAGACACTGGCCGGTGTCGGAGGTTCGTGACAAAGCCTTTCCAAAGCTAATCCTAGGTCACCTCATGCTACATAGAGGGTCTCCCTGACAAACATCAGGCCAACTCCGGCTTTCCATACAGGACTCCCGGTTGCCTTCCTCTGTTTAGGACTCCCAGGATGTCTCAACCGCCACATCCCGGCTTTCCACCCCTATTGGCATACAAGATTTCCCAGAAGCAGCTAATTACTGTGCTAGGGTGTCCCATTCCACCATGTGGTTGCACTTGCTATGCTCGGATGTAATCCCCACAGGAGTCGGTCCTTATATGCGAATACGGGAACAGCACCACGCAGGCGCAACACCCGCATCGCGAGATTTCACAAACATTTTTATTTTCAAACACACCGACACCACGTGTCGGGTTTTCAAAGTTTCTCAAACCCATTTCCCAAGCTTTCGACAAGCAACGGTGTATGTGGAGTAATTGGTACTCGTGCTAAGAGAGCACGGATACCGAAGTACCACAAAGGTGGAGCGACAAGGAATCAGGGTATATCGGCCTACAGGAAGTAGTGCGACTATTAGGTAGGTCCATCGGTTTGGCACACAAACTGAGGCCAAGCAAGTTAAGTATGTACTCCTAATAATGCATGTTGCAACAAAATAATAATGACTTTTCAATTATAGGGGCAATATGATCAAGGGTGACTTGCCTTGCTCAAGGTCTTCACGAAGCTTCTTGAAATCCGCACTCGAACGAAAATCCACAACCCGCAACTATACGCAAAAAATGAAAACCTACACAAGGACCAAAGAAGGACCCTATTTAGACTAAACAATAGTGCCATTAGGTAGATCTCAATTTTTGAGGAATTTTGGAAGTGGAACGGGGTTAATCGGAGTTACGGATCAAGAGATATGAATTTTGGAAGTTAAATTGGAAACTTCGGGTTAGGGGAGCAATTAACGGGGATGTTCGGAGTATAGGAAAAGGGTATATGGACAAGGAGATGATTTATCTGAACTTATGGACAAAGGAAATGATTTATTTGAATTTATGGATAGAGGAATTGATTGATTTGAATTTCTAGAAAAGAAATATTCTCAAAAATATTTCTTACACTCATTGACATATGGGGCCAGCAAAAGGTGAGCGGGCATAATTGGACTTGATTTATGAGTGACTGTCTTAGAGGAGGGAGTCGAAATGGACTTTATCCATGGGTGACTGTCTTAGAGAGAGGGACTCAAAATAGACTTGATCCATGTGTAAAGTGCACAGGACTCAGAGAGAGGGAGAAACTATGGACATTTGGTTCATGGGCTATTGGTACAGAGGGAGTGGAGACAGACTTTGGTTCATTGCAATGGACTTGCAGTTAAGGAGTAAATATGGACTTTTGCTTCAAAGTAGCTAGCCTGCAAGGAGTGACTAGGAATGGACTTTCGAAGTCTATCAAACCGGACGGCTCAATGGAGTATAGGGATGCAGTGTGGACTTTATAGGATATTTTTACCAGTCAAAGGGGGGCCCGCAGAGAGAGAATAAGGGAGTGGGTCCCACCTATTTATTTTTCTTTTCTTCTTTTCTCTTTCTCCTCTCTTCTTCTTCCTTCCTGCTTCTTCTTCTCTGGTTCTCTCTCTTCTCTGTCTTCTTTTCTTCTCTCTCCTTCTTCTCTGTGCTCCTTCCGAGCGAGCCCAATGGGAGGTGGAGCCGGGTGCGGCGCAGCCGGGTGCGGCGCGGCGGGGCCGGTGAGAGGGAGAGGGAGGCGGCTGAGGCGGCGCGCGACGGCAGCAAGGCGAGGAGGGAGGCCGGCGGTGAGGGCGGCACGGCACCGAGGGGAGTTGGAGGTGCTGGCGGCGCACGACGTCGGCCGGCGGTTGCGGGGCGAGGAAAGAAGTGGAGGGTGACCGCGGAGGGGGATCGAGAGGAAGGTGGAGGCAGCCACGGCGGCGCTCCCGGGAGACTTGAGGAGGCACGGGGAGGGCGTTGGCGGCGGCCAATCGGAGCAGCGTCGAGAGAGAGAGGCCGGCGGCGGTGACCGGTGTTGAGGAAAAAAGGCGGCAGTGCTTCGCCGCTTGGGACGCAAAGCAAGAGGAGGAGGAGAGAGTTTTGGGGATGCATTTGTAGAGGCGGCAGCAAGGTGGTGGAGGCGATGGTGGTAGAACGGGCGACGAAAAATTGAATGTGAGAGGCGGGAGGAGCAGCGCGGCACGGGTGGACGCGTTGGCTCCGGTGCTAGGCGCCAATGGTGGAGCAGGGTGTCAATCCGGGAAAGGAAAAAGGAAAAGGGGAGGGAGGAAAGGAGCTCGGTTCCTCGCCATTTTGGTGGGAGAGAGACGGGAGAGCGGCATTGCCTCTCGGCTTTGGAAGCTAGCGGCGTGGAGCGGCAGGGCAGGTGCAGGCGGGCAGGTGGCGTAGGTCGGTCGGCCACGACGGGAGCGCGCGCGGGAACGGCAAGTGGCGGAGAGAGAGAAGCGAAACGAGAGAGAGAAAAGCGAGAGAGAGAAAAGAACAAGAGAGAGAGACGACGGAGAGAGGGAGAGGGCTGCGGGAGAGAGAGAGAAAGCTCGCGCTCTCGCACGCACGCGCGGCGCACGCGCCAAGCGGGCCGCGGCGGGGAGTTGGGCCGAGAAGGGGACAGCCCAACGAGGGAGAGAGAGAGGGAGTTGGACTGGGCCGAGGGGGAAGGAGATGGCCCAGGCTGCAGGTGAGAGGAGGAGGTTGGTTTGGGCTGAGAGAGAGGGAGAGCAGACACATTAGACTTTAGCTGACAATTACTGACAAGAAAAATAAGGAGCATTTGGCGTCGGATTTGAATTCAAATTACATATTTGAACTCGGAAAAATATAAAGGAGTCAAAGAGGGGATTCACAATAGGAATTTGATATTTTTGTAATTGAGAGAAATATTTGGCGAGGATTCAAGGGAGAGAAGGATCAAATTCGTAATTGATTTGAAAAAGGAAATTTCGAGGAGATGATTTTTGGTGGCGAGGAGAGGGAACAAGGGTAGATTTTAATTGAGATCCATGGCACAACTTAGACTCTCATACAAAGAACGAAATTTTCGCGAATAGGGTTTTATTAATTTAGTTTTTAACGACTCGCAAAAAGCGGGGTGTTACAGAGTCCTGGGAGAATTAGTGATATTATTTACTGGCATAAACATGGTGTTTAGGCTTGATAAATATCGTTGGATGCGGGTGTGCCCAACAGAAAGTGAGGTCGGCGGCAGGTGGTGACAACCATCTTTGGCCTTTGTATTCCTCCACGTTCCGGTATGATATAAGAGTTGTAAATCCCATAACCACGTTGGCAGACCATCAGAGAATGATCTCTCGGTAGTACCTGGGTGCATGGAACTAAGTTCTATATTGTAAGCATGTATATGTTAAGTGTATACTAAACATTAATATATTAGAAGTATAGTTGTATCATAGTTCTTTAGTACATTTTTCTACTAAGTATTATTATAGAGATGAATCTCATGTGTGTCCACTACCATATTATCATATTATCTTACCCCTGTTTAGACTATAGTAATTTAATTATAGATTGATTTAAGAGATATGAACTAAATCATTGGGTCACTCTAAGGGGAAGTGATACATCGGTATTCGTGCACTTACGGATTTATCTATTAGCGTAAGAAATACAATCAAGCATTCCTAGCACCGTTGTTGGGGGAGGCACTGGTTTTAAGATATAGTTTATATGTCTATAATCAAACTATGATTAATAAACCTTAGTCAAACAAGTTAACCTTGATTTGTTTTCTCTTTAATGTGAAAACAGGTAGTGCATGACTGGTTTCAATTTCCCGATAAACTTTGTTGAAAATCCAGAGAAGCTTGTGAGAAGAATTTGACCTCGCGTCGGCACCTGAAACCGTCACTTTCGTACTAGACCGATCACAACCATTGGCTCAAAGGACCTTTCGTGATTAATCGGCTCCCTCCGCTTCCAATGTGCTCGTTGGGCAAGCCATCAAACTGGTGATGCCAACTTCGAGATCAAGACGGGTCTAATCACAATGGTACGGGCCACCCCATTCTGTGGAAAGGCTAATGAGGATGCTTACGCACACCACCAGCAATTCCTTGAAGGCTAATGAGGATGCTTATGCACACCACCAGCAATTCCTTGAACTATGTGACACCATCATCCTGCAGTTCATTGTCCGGTCTAACCGACCACACAACGACGATTAGACTGGCCTTTGCGGGAAGAACTCGGTAGTTTCCGAATTTGGCTAGAACTTGCTATAAATCCAAACTAGTACCAAATTTAATTATCAATAGAACCCTAGAATATGATAATCCATTCTACAATTATCAAAACATCTCTCATCTTGCTTATCCTAGTAGGGACTGTTATGCTAATGCTCTGAATAATCATTTCAAAGCTACAAACTGTATGATCAACTCTGCTTCTAATTTAAATAAATTTGGTTTTCAAAAAAAAAACAGTAACTATATTGGCTTTGCCACATGCGCGCCGTGCGCCGGCTCGCGCTCGAGTGAGCCGGCAATGTGCCGCGCCCCCGTCCGCCACGCGTTGCCGCACCATGTGCCACCCGCTTGCCACAGCCACACAAATCTGTCGCCCGCGCGCGCGCGCGACCAGAGAGTGCCACGGTGCCACCAGCGCCACGTAAAAGATGCAAGGCGCATATGAGACGAGCTGCCGCCCGCACCGGTAAACCGTGCAGGATAACGTGCGTGACCGGTAGTAATACACATACACACCGGCTGGTCGGGAGTTCTCGCGGTTTTGTCGTTCGATCGATCGTGTCCATGCTGCTCCGGCTGAAGGCCGTCGCCGTCCATCCGGCGGCGCTCCTTGGGCGACCGCGCGGCCATGCCGCTCCCCGGCTCGCCGCTGGCACGGGCGCGTCGACGACGACGGCGAGGCGGAGGGCGAGGAGCGCCGTGACGGTGACGATGGCGCTCAAGGAGGAGCCGGAAGGCAGCCGTAGCGGCTTCGCCGGCGGTGGCGCCCCGAGCTGGGACCCCGGGCTGGAGATCCAAGTCCCTTTCGAGCAAAGACCGGTACTACTTCACTTGTGTTCAGTTCACGGGATAACATAGTACTGTGCCTTGCAGGCTGGCACTATATATGCTCAGCAATCGATTAAGGATTACAACCTATTGATTAATTAGTTAGTAGATTGACCTGTTAATCCGGTGATGGTTGTGCAGGTGAACGAGTACTCCGCCCTCAAGGATAGCGTGCTCTACTCGTGGGCAGAGCTGAGCCCCGGGTCATTCTTCCTGCGCCTAGGCAGTCTGTGGCTGATCACCTTCACGGTGCTCGCCGCGCCCATTGCAGCTGCAAGTTTCAGTCCAGGAAAGGTATATCAACTCATCACCTTCAGATATGTACTTTCACCTTCAGAATAGAACACAGGTGTAACAGAAAATAAAAAATCCTACCAAAATGATATCATTAATTTGAGTCAAGACGATACTGTGACCGTGTATCTGTCCTTGCAATTAATACTACTAACATGGAAGTTTCATCCTGCAGGATCCACTCAAATTCATGCTCGCAGCTGGGATTGGAACTCTGCTCCTCGTCTCTTTGGTCGTTCTCAGGATTTATCTGGTAAGCTCGGCAAACGCTTTAGAATCCTGGAACGTTGATTTGATGCCTAACTCATTGACAAATGCAAATCTCATGTTACCTCGCATCAGCTTAAAAATGAAACAAAAGCAGGAAATGGTCAAGAAATTTGAACAAACATTACCGAAGGATTAATTAGTTTTCTGATCAGTGCTGATAACGTAACAGGGTTGGAGCTACGTTGGTGATAGGCTGTTGTCGGCGGTTGTGCCGTACGAAGAAACCGGATGGTACGACGGCCAAATGTGGGTGAAGCCACCAGAGGTAAATTACTAAAGGAAATTAAGCAAGGATTGGATTTGTTCAGAAAATATGGACCCACCCTCTGCATTGTTTATCTGTACCTTCACGAAAACGTGCAACTGCAATGTATAGTGCTTTAGTTCAGAGTTTCACATTAGCACATCCCTTTCTCTTTTATAAATTTTTCAGGTATTGGCTCGTGACAGGCTCTTGGGATCTTACAAGGTACTAGTAATCGTCTAGTTGCTGTTCAGCGTGATCTGGGATGTCTCGCCAACAGTAAAAACTACATAAGCTGTAATTGATCTAATAATGCTGAATTCTTCAGGTAAAGCCGGTGATTAATCTGCTGAAGCAGACGCTGGTGGGCACCGGCGCTCTGCTGGTCGGCGCGGTGTCGCTGTTCGCGTTCGCGGCCCCAGTCGAGGACTTCCTCCACTCCATGAACGCACCACCATCCGCTGCCTCCTCCAAGCCCAGTCTCAGGTGCCTTCTGCTTGCTGACACCACGCATTTCATTTCATTCATCGATCGTTTAGCTGCGTCCATTTTCTCACTACGACGTGCGCATGCAGAAGGGAGGAGCTGCTGCGTCTGCCCGTGGAGGTGAGGCAAGACGACGACCTCGCCGCTGCCGCCGCGGAGGCCGCCGACGGACGGCCGGTCTA
Organism: Oryza punctata; assembly: GCA_000573905.2. Classification (NCBI taxonomy): domain Eukaryota; kingdom Viridiplantae; phylum Streptophyta; class Magnoliopsida; order Poales; family Poaceae; genus Oryza; species Oryza punctata. The sequence continues at coordinate 20,956,483 of CM002490.2, read as the reverse complement.
CTGCAGGGACCGCTACTACCGGGCGCTAGCCGGCGGGCAGTACTGCAAGTGGGACGACCTGCTCAACTGATAAAATATTGTACTAGCCAACGGATACGGTGTGCAGTGTGTCCTGATAAATGCAGATTGGTATGCGAAGCCTTCGCAACTGTGTAATCGGAACGACGAAATTTTGTGACCATTGGTTGTGTTAATGGGACAGATGTTGGAGTTTAATCCACTTAATTAATTTGAATCTTAGCCTAAACATGATCACCTTCTGCTTATGCGAAAGTTAATTGATCTACTTATTGAGAATGAAGCCATTGAAATCACCCTTTGATTTTCTTGTTCTTCCTATGTTTTTATTCTCCTTTGGACCTTCTTCTTTCTTTGCGTCTCTCTTTCTCTTCTTCTGCGCTACAGGGAAAAAAACAGTGCTTATAGAGATGCTTCATGAACCCTTTCCAACACCTAACCGATTGGGTGATTGATTTAGGGTTTAGGGTTAGAGAGAATTCAGTTTAGAGGTTTTATCTCTAATTAAATTCGAGTCCTTTTTTACCGATTACACAAAACAGATCTTATCACAGATCTTATCTCTTTAGTTTGTTTTCTTGTTAGGAAAAGAAACAGGTGGTTTTATCTCTTCCCTGATCTTATCAAGAGTGAATCGATAAAATTAACCAATATTCTCCCCTTAATTTTAAGACTAATTGATGGGTCTAATTAATAAAATAGCTTCAAAATGAGACAATAAGACTCATAGTTCACTTAAATAAACTCAAGTTTAACTTAGTGGGTGTTGATTGATACACTTAAGTCCCCCTTATCTAGGATATTAGTTAAGGCTCTAATTTACACATGTACTAGTCAGAACATACGTTAATTAAACTTTATCTATAAGCCTTTAGAGTATGGATCCATGAGCAAAAGTTCAGCTTAATAATTTGATCCTGGGACATATCTTTCACAACCATATCAATGTGTTAGGCAAAAGACAGACAATATGTTATTACTAGGACAGAAAACTATGTTTTATTATTATGCAGCTTATAACACATTATAGTTATAAGTGGTTTATGAGCGCTATAAACCACTCTTAGTCCTGTGAAATATTTTTAAAGATTTAATATTTAATCATAACATGCTTCAAAATCTAACAGCATCGTCGACTATTCAGCATGAGATTATTTTGGAGCTTTTTCATGATTATTGCTCCCCTATGTGTGGATATAGCTTAATTTGAATTAACTTAATGATCTTAATAAATATCCACACATCTCACAAAGTCTAAATGACTCTAAACTTTAGAGATCATTTGACTTTAGAAATATGAACATGTTACTTAAGGTTCTCTTGCGAATAATACAAAGCATTCTTAATACCAGTTATCTAGTCTAGATTTAATTACATACTACCAAGATTACCAAGATTCCCAGTAAATAATGTATGCCAAATCTGTGTGCATCCAGATTTGAGCTAATATCAAGCTTCTGTCAGCTGAATCATATGATTATCCAACTGATTTTAACTAAATTCTCTTAAATTATTTCTTTAATTTATATCAATATATGACTTATTTAATATAAACTAAAACTCAGTACTCCTTCAGACCAAAATTTGATGACAAGATTTTCTTTAGCCTCTAACAGCAATATGCGCTGCTTGCTAATAAAATATCATCAACATAGAGTATAGGTGAGTGAATTTTCTGACATGCAGTTGTCCACCTCACTTGAATTGTTCGAAATTACCATTAGGGTCCAGCTTAAATTTTGCAGACCCACTTAAATGCCCTGCTTAGTTGAGTCATTTAGAAACATCTACTAAATTCTCTATTTCAGTCATCAATTATAATTAATCTTACATGGTTTGAAAACCACTTAGATAAATAGTTAATTGTAAAAGTTTATGAGGTGAGCAAGCTTCATATAGTGTTTACCACCACAGTCCGATCACACAACTTCATTTGATTTTAGCATTACTATCTTAAATCTCATAAAGGAAATCGGAGGTCGCTTATGGGTAAACATAGCCATAAATAATCATCCGTTGGCTAATTTCTTAACTTAGTGAATTCTTACTGAAAATTAAACAACATCATTAAAATCTAAGGGAAAGAATATATCTATCTCATGAGATGTTCCAATCTCCCCTACAAATGTGGCATCAATGGTAGTGACACAGTTTCAACAACATCTTACTTCCATCATTATAGGTATAATTATCCACCTCATTCTTATTTAAGCTTAGTTCGTGATTTAAAACATCACCGATGTTTGATTAAGTCCACAAGTGGATTTCTTAAGTCTGCACTCTATATGTGATTTGTCTTTCCATAACAAAATCCTCAAGCTATGTTATGTATATTTATTTATGCAAGTCACTAATTAAGAGATGCAAAATTATTTCAGCATCCACATAATGGAGCTATGAGTCATAACAAATGAGGTACAATAATCTTTCTTGTTGGAGCTCCTGATGAGCTCCCACTAATTTTATTATTTATGTAGTTTAGGTTAGAAGCATAGAGAATTATCATCTAAGTAATGATCGATGTCGGAATTTTCTAAGGATGAAGTGTCTTTACCTTAATGAGGAGTCTATTCTCCCCTAGAAATGTGATGGAATAATAAGGCCTTCATATCGGCAATTCAACCCAAAATAATGCTATTAATCTTCTTATTTAACTTCTTTATCAAACCAGAACATTAAGCATGTCCCTATTTCTTGCAAAGAACTTAAACAAAATATTTCAAGAGTAGTATGTATAAGACATAGAGGCAATTTTATTTCCCCTTGTGAGGAATATGAGCTTTATTATTATTAAATTTGGAAGTTGCAACACTCCACTTAGTAAAGCTTCATCTTTGGCATCAAATGACAAGATTTACAAGATCTTACTCAGTTTGCCTCTTAGTCTTCTACATTTCTTATTGATTTGCGGAATGATGAACCAAGTCAATTATGGTCCACTTTGTCTTAATATTACAACTCTAGAAAAATAGAAAAATGACCGTAGTCATATGAAATGGAAAAGTGGCGCATATGAAATGTGCGATATCCATCCCACTAAGTTTGCACGCCATGTAATTTATTTCTAACTTTTTAAATTATGGCGGCAAATGTGCATAGGCACCAAAATTGTACATAGCATTAGTCTTGACAAACTTCTAAAGTTCATCTCAACGTTTTCTAGATACATTTTCGCATTGTCATGCTCAAAATTCTCCCCTAACACTAATAGGGACGATAATCTTAATATATATAAGTGACATGCGTAACATAACATTATATTGGCCTTCTCCCAGGCTAAAAATGCCTCTTGAGTTTAGGAAAAAATAGTGACATTAGCTGCGGGAGCCATAAGGAATCCTTTGTTAATGCTAAGTCATACTCAAATAGGCCTTAGGCTCAGTTAATTCAATGAGAAAAATAATTCAATAGACTTTAACTGATAAACAACATTATTCATTGCTGAAATATTAAGTGGCAATATAATTGTGGTTGGTCATGTAAATAATATACATTAGTACAATCACTTACACAATAATGATAACTTGATCTTTATTTCGCTTTGTATCACCGTTGGGTAGAGACAAAACGAAGGAATCATTAAATCAAATTACTTATAATCCAAAATCAAGTCACCGTTGGGTAGAAATGATTAGGGAATATATAAACTTTAATGTCTTCAATCCCATCACCGTTGGGTAGAAGTGACAAAGAAAATAATATTGTAAATACTAAATTTAAAATCCTAAATCAAATTACCATATGGTAAATTGATATAGGAAATGAGTTTAAAATCCTAAATCAAATCGCCGTAGGGTAGAAATGATATAGGAAAATAATGCCACTAGTAATGACATAAAATTAAAATCCTTAGCCACATCACCGTTGGGCAGAAATTAAACTTACTAACAAATTAAAATCCTTAATCACATCACCGTAAGGTCAAAGTGATAAAGGAAATAATAATGCACAAATGGCGTGAATTAAAAATCCTAAGTCATAATACCATTAAGGCCAAAATGACAAAGGAAATAATAATGACATTTAAATTTTCCTCAACTATATCACCGTTGGGTAGAAAATAATTAAGGAAATAATAATCTTAACGAAATCATCTTTCTTTCTAAATAAACTTCCCGTTGGTTCCATTAATCTAGAAATAATTTACTAAGTATTTCAATAATAAGCATTAATAATGCATATAACTAATTTACCTTAGCTTAATCAATCATATGCAAAATAAACTTAGAATTTCATATTAAAGAAACACCGTTGGTCATAAATAACTACGAATAATCTTAAAATTAATTCCTTAATTATATCACCATTGGGCAAAAATTAACTAAGGAATAATAATTATAATTGACATGAAATTATAATAACGTAGGTTAAAAATAACTTCACATCTTAATGCTTTCTAGTCAAATTTCTCGTTGGTTCCATTTAACTATAATTAATTAAATAACTCAAGGAAATAATAATCTTATTGATTTTGACATGAAATCATATTAACGTTGGTCAAATATAATATAATATCATATCATTAATATCTTTCTAGCTAAACTTCCTGTTGGTTCCATTTAATTAGAAATAATTTTCTGAGTGATTAAATAATTGATCATAATTTCCAGAAATTTTAAATGGCTCAAAATAGTGCCAAACAAAATTCTGTAATGATTAAGGAATTAAATCAACGGGAATTGCTTTAAAATTATAATTTAGCCCATGTCTACCAGAGCCAGCCTAGAGAAAAGGGGGAAAAGTACACCGAAGGTCCCTCAACTTGTCATCGAGTTACAAAATCGTCCCCCAACCGCAAAACCAGATATTGGGGGTCCCTCAACTAATAAAACCGTTCGCTTAAGGTCCTCTGGTGGTTTTGGACCCGGTTTTGTCTGACGTGGCGGGTGAGTCAGCGTGGGCCCCATGTGGGTCCCACGTGTCAGGTGTCCACCGCACCCTATCTCTTTCCCCTTTCTCTTTCCTTCCTCATGTCTCTCTCTACCGGATGGGGAGCGGCGGTGGCGGCAGGCAAGGGCGACGGGGTTTTTCTCGACCTACAACACTTTCTCCACTCGACCTCGCCGTCGGCAATGGCGCTCCTCCTCCGCCGCCGCATCCACCACGGCCACAAAACCCTCCTCCCGCGCGCATTCTTCTCCTCCTCTGGCGATGGTAAGTTCCCGGCTCCGACGTCTGACCCCGCATCCGCCTATCAGCGCACCACCAAGCTCTCCTCCCAGTTTGCTGAAATCCGCAACCACCTCAAGCCCACCCCTCCCTCCTCCCCGCCGCGACGCATCCCGGCCTCACCGCCGCTCGACGATGTCCGCAGCAGCCTCTACCTCTTCCGCAACCCCCAACCCTCCTCCGCCGCAACCTCCGCCGCCGTCTCCTCCTCGAACCCCACCCCCTCCTTCGTCGACATCCTCCGTGTTAGGCCCGCGCCTCCGACCGACCACGCACCGGAGCGGACGCCTTCCCCTTCAGCGCGCTCCGCGAGAGCTTGGACAAGAAGCTGGGAATGAACCCCGCGGCGGGGCCCCTCACCGGCGCCGCCAACCCGACGGACTGGAGCTCCATCCTCTCCTCGCCGCAGAGACACGACGGGAAGCCGCTGCCGGAATCGGTGCGCGGGAGGGAAATGAGGGGGAAGGCGGGGAGTGGCCGTGATGGCAAGGTGGAGGAGAAGTAGTTCATCCGGTTGTACAGCTGCGACGAGCTCGGCAAGAGGCTCTTGATAGGGTGAGGTGGACACCTGACACGTGGGACCCACGTGGGGCCCACGCTAACTCACCCGCCACGTCAGACAAAACCGGGTCCAAAACCACCAGAGGATCTCAAGCGAACAGTTTTGTTAGTTGATGGACCTCCGATATCTGGTCTCGCGGTTAGGATACGATTTTGTAACTCGATGACAAGTTGAAGGACCTTCAGTGTACTTTTCCCGAGAAAAGGAGCCTAACCCATCAAGCCGTGCGCGTGCGTGAGCGTTGGGCCATGCAAGCGGCCCGGATAGCTTCCGTGGCCCATCAACGGTGTCGGCCCATCGCGGGGATGAGCCGAGCGCAGCGATAGGAGTGCGGCCCAATCGTCTTTCGCGGGCCAGAAGGACGCGCAGCCTATTGGCTGTGGTGGGCCGACGTGGGGCCGATCTGAGCCGTCCGATCTGATGGATGGCTCAGATTCGCTCCGTGCCGAAAAAATCACCGACGGGGAGGGTGAGAACCCTAACCGTAGATCACTCTTCTCCCCTTCTCTCCCCCGATCCCTTCTCCCGGCGATGGCGTGAGAATGGACGGCGGCGACGGCGGTCTGTTCATCTTCTTCCTCCCTCAGTTCATCATCTGTGTGTGTGTGTTTCAAGTGAGAAAGAGAGGTGTGTGTCTGCAAGTGAATAGTTGCGCCAACAGTGACGAGAAACGCGCGCACGGTGACAAGCGCCACGCAGCTTCATCATCGCTGGCTGTGGGTGCGCCCGATGGCAGCGCGAAGCAGTGCCAGGCGTCGGCGGTCCAGCGATGTGGGCGTGCAAGCGGTGGCGAGCGCCACTGCAACCGGGACCTCGTCGGTGGGAGGGAAAAGCTCGAAGGCGGCACCAAGCCGAATGCTTCCCATCCCGGCTAGGCGGCGATGGCGGGAAAAACTCCAAGGCGGCACGCACATGACGGAGAACCGGCGTGACCCCGAGGAGGCCGAAGAACTCCGGTGAGCTCAGGGTTTTGAATCCGGTAAATAACCTGAACTCAAAATTAATTTTGATTTGCAGAATTTGGAATTTTTGTCTTTAGCCCGAATTAGGGTTCTTGAGGCTTTGGGGATTTTGGGACTTAGGGTTCTTCTCAATTTGGGGATTTTGTCTTCTTGGGTTTTCTCTGAACTTAGCTTTCTGAATTATGAACAATGAAATGAGAGTTTCAATCTGATTTATCTTGTTTGCTCTGCTCTTAGTAAAACTTCGGGGGAAAAAAGGGATTTTCAATCTTGTTTGTCCCAATCTTCTTTTCTGAGTTGAATGGTTGGGGAAAAAAGGTCAGGAATTTCAATCTAGTTTATCCCGTCTTCCCCAATTCTTAATCCACTGCTAGCCGAAGCTTATTCATGATAAAAGCTTAAAATTTTAAACTTAATCATGTAAGAACAGTAGATTAATAAACCCTAATTTTATTGATCGGACTCAAATATGATCTAATTATATTTCAAACTAGAACATATAACTAACTAAGCATGAACACAGCCTTCCAAGCTCTTATTCAAAATTGATTAACTTAGACATAAAAATAATTTGAACCATGCCGAAATAAATTTAGGGTTTAAATGGCATAATGGCTTCACTTAGGGATGATGATCAAGAGAGTTCGGTCATCACGTCTGCCTCTCTCCTCCTCTTTCTTATATATTAATACTGGTGGGGCTGGGGGTTTTATCTCTTTAGTTTGTTTTCTTATTAGGAAAAGAAACCGGTGGTTTCATCTCTTCCCTAATTTTATCGACAGTGAATTGATAAAATCAACCAACAACAGATAGAGAAATGCTTAATTTTTTTATGCTTTTATCGACACAACATTTTCAAAAACGAGAAAAAAAAAGCTGAAACATTACTAATTTTAATTACGATGCTAGCATGTTTCACTGAACGATTTAAACGTGAGACATTTACAGTTAAGATCTGCAATATCACTAAAAATAATATGCGACATTTGGGGAAAAAAGGTGGTGCAACATCTAAAATCAGCGTGGTTGTGTTCTTCGAGGAACAGAAAGGTAGTCCACGAATGTGTGGGAATGTATATTAGTAATTTGTTCCGAAAGTCTATTTTTAATAGGTTTGAATTAAAACAAGGTATTTTTTCGTTTTTAATTGAAAGCTCAATACTTTCTCTCTTTTTCAGTTAAGAAACCTCGAGAAATTTTATTGCCCATCTCTATTTCTCTCCCTCGTTCACCGTGCAAAGAACAGCCATGCTGATTCAGTGCCTACAACAACAAATATTGCTACCGATGGTCGCAAGTTGCACTTTAATCTTACCCTGTATTGCTTCCCAAGTTCCCATTGTTTTTTTTTCAGCAAATTTGGCCGTTGGTGCTAGCAGAAAAGCACTCAGCAAGCATGACTGCATGAGTAGCAACAGTACTCAACTATGGCTCGCGGCTGTAATTTGGCATAAGGCAAGCATATGCATTTGGTATTTGCAAGCAATCGGAAGAGAAGAAGTCTGGCAATGTAGTGATGACATTGTTGACCTCTGATCCTGAACAGATGACCTCTTGAATCTCTCGATCAAGAGATGGCACCAAATTCATTGGAGAGAATGACCGGAACTAATTTTGAATGTTTCCTATCCTTTGGGGACTGCTAGGAAGAAATGGGCAGCAAGTCAGGTAGATTCGACGACTTTAATAAGTGCATTACTTCATCGTTTTTCCATAAACTCGATCGTTTTCTAAACCATCTAATGTACAATGTGTTGTGAAAAAAAAACATTAGAGTGTCATGATAAGTTAAGTCCCAACCCCACATTCGAACTCAGTCTCGTTGATTGTGTCACTGTGGACCATCAACCATATTTGTGACTTCTACTAAAATAATTCGTGGTCAGTATCGAAACAAGATTTCGGCAATATGCCATGCTCACACTGTTTTAACAGATATGCTTAAGTACCTAAAAGACACATGGTTTTACCATACTTGGAAACATAAGGCATATGTGGTATAAAATCCGAGTAAATAAAACTCATAAATGATTTACCAACCGCCTGAAAAATGACCAAAATATATAATCAGCCTAAGCCATAATATTGATCAATAAAAGTGCACACTTACGTGGCGAAAAGCAAACAGTGCCTTGACTTATATATATGAAAAAGTCAGCGGGGCAGCTATATAAAACTTCACTGTTTGTCACCTTTTAAAGTGCATTGTACCAACTCCTAAAAGTTGAGTAACAGCGATATAAAAGGATTTTAAGGTATTGGGCACTTGATCACGCGCACTTTTGCCTAAGCAAAAAATGCCTAAGTCCCTAAAAGAACGTGACTGGCCACACCTGAAATATGGGCTGCAGATATATTAGGCCTAGACCAAAAAATATGCCTTCGATACCCTCAAAAGGATGATGCATATAACATGCCTCTTGACATGCTCCCGAGTAATAAATCTTCTGGGTAATGTAGATCAAGTGTATCTCATCCGTGTGGCTTCTGGTCCAAATAATTATCCCTCATGGGGTATAATGAAGTAAATATGATAATTAAATCCCGACTGGCGCAAATACTCAGTCGATGGCCCTCATGGGGTATAAAGATTGATCCAAGCCTTGAGCATAGGGGATGAGCTCACGGCCATGAATATGAATCCAGAACAAAGCCAAATTAAAGGTATGATCCTTAAGCCTGAACTGATAAAGCCCCTGAGCATATAGCTTGTCATTATGTTGTAGCCAAAATCGTCAATTAGTAGTAGCTGATGTAGTCGGCATGAGATGATATCGCCCATCAGAGATGACGAAGATGTCAGTAGTAGAAACAAAAGTTGCCCATCAGCAGCGATAATGAAATCCATCGATTATGAAGATGAAGAAACCGGTCGACGACAGCTGATGTGACCAACAGTCATGACAACTGGTGATAGCGACAATAGTCGTATGTGAAGACGAAAAAACCAGTCGGTAATGCCAAACATAATTGGTAGTGAAGATGAAATTGCTCATCCATGACAACAGAATAGGTGCGGCAGGAGAGGCATAGCATGATGTTGATGAAGACGATGATGTTGATGATCCAGTCAATGGCGGTGTAGCAGCCGATGATATGATGAGGTCGCCCATCAGCGGCGGTGTAGTAGGCCAACCGTGGAGGCAAAATAACAAGTCGGCGATGACATAGGCAACCGAAGGCAAAGACATAGTCATCCATTAGCGATAGTAGCGATGTCAGAGCCGATGAAGTAGAGGTAATACCAAGGAGGCTCAGCAAGAAGTCGACGAAAAATGATCCAGTTGGATATTCAGTGTTGATTAAGTTTGAACCCTCGAAGCAAACTCCTTGGTTGACGGTAATGGACCGGAGATCATAATTATATTAATGGAGAAGTTGCTGATGATGACTTCAGTAATAATAATCCATCAAATTGTTGAAAATATGTCGAAGCTCGAGTAGTTTCCTTGACACCAACGTTTGCATGACGAAGATTGATGCAATGCCCGTTGATTTATGACGATGGCAGTAGAACTTGGTCTTGTAGCTGTTGCAAATGCTTTGCTTAGAGGTAAGCAAATCGTGTTGTCCAACTCGTCGAATCTGAGCTGATTGGTTGATAACTCCAAACTCCTAGGCATGGAGGTTAAATCTTGAACTTGATACTCGAGAAATTTTGAGTAAATTGTGGTAGCATCCAGAAACCAAAATTGTCGGTGAAATAATTGGAGTTGCTGAAGTAGAACGGTTGCTTTGAGGTGAAGACGAAGATAATGACTCCCGGAGTTGACTCATTGGCTGATTAATTGATTGCTTCATCTTGACATAGTGTCTGTGAATTTTGAGTCTTGTATTTGTGTAGCCCCTGACTCTTTGGTTAGTTGGAAAACAACTGAACATAGAGTCGAAAACTGTAGCTTCTTGTCGTCGAGTAACCATCACTTGAGTGAAGATGTGTGTTGAGAATGTCCGAGTAGAAATCTTGAAGATTGGAACGCTACTTGTTGTAGTAGATTAGTTCGGTATCATATGCAAAGATGTCGAGGCTCTTGGAGACGTCGTGGTTGATGATGTGAAGCTTCCGAAGTAGTGGCAGTAGAGTTTACCGGTTCCGAAGATAATGAAGATGAAGCCGTCCCACAATGGTGATAGAGTTGCACTACCGTGATAATGTGGACACGAGTCGGCAGCAACAAAATCAAACCAGTGGCAAAGACGCGTAGTCGTGAAGATAAAAACACCAGTCAACGGCGACGAAACCAGTCGGTGGTGAAGACGTAGACGCCCAACAACGGTGGTGCGACCAACCAACCGTGTAGGCGGAGACACCAGTCAGCGACGATAACGATGGCCGGCGGTGAAGACGTAGACGCCCAACAACGGTGGTGCGACCAACCAACCGTGTAGGCGGAGAAACCAATCGGCGACGATGACGATAGCCGGCGGTGAAGATGTAGACGCTCAGCAACAGTGGTGCGACCAACCAACCGTATAGGCGGAGACACCAGTCGGCGACGATAACGATAGCCGGCGGTGAAGACGTAGACGCCCAACAACGGTGGTGTGACCAACCAACCGTGTAGGCGGAGGAACCAATCGGCGACGATGACGATGGCCGGCGGTGAAGATGTAGACGCGCAGCAACGGTGGTGCGACCAACCAACCGTGTAGGTGGAGACACCAGTCGGCGACGATGAAGGCGGACCGGTGGTGAAGTCGTAAACGCCCAACAACGGTGGTGTGACCAACCAATCGTGTAGGCGGAGGAACCAATCGGCGACGATGACGATGGCCGGCGGTGCAGATGTAGACGCCCAACAACGGTGGTGCGACCAACCAACCGTGTAGACAGAGACACCAGTCGGCGATGATGAAGACGGACCGGTGGTGAAGTCGTAAACGCCCAACAACGGTGGTGTGACCAACCAACCGTGTAGGCGGAGACACCAGTCGGCGATGATGAAGGCGGACCGGTGGTGAAGTCGTAGACGCCCAACAACGGTGGTGTGACCAACCAACCATGTAGGCGGAGGAACCAATCGGCGACGATGACGATGGCCGGCGGTGAAGATGTAGACGCCCAGCAACGGTGGTGCGACCAACCAACCGTCTAGGCGGAGACACCAGTCGGCGACGATGAAGACGGACCGGTGGTGAAGTCTTAAACGCCCAACAACGGTGATGTGACCAACCAACCGTGTAGGCGGAGACACCAGTCGGCGACGATGAAGGCGGACCGGTGGTGAAGTCGTAGACGCCCAACAACGGTGGTGGGACCAACCAACCGTGTAGGCGGAGGAACCAATCGGCGACGATGACGATGGCCGGCGGTGAAGATGTAGACGCCCAACAACGGTGGTGCGACCAACCAACCGTGTAGACAGAGACACCAGTTGGCGATGATGAAGACGGACCGGTGGTGAAGTCGTAAACGCCCAACAACGGTGGTGTGACCAACCAACCGTGTAGGCGGAGACACCAGTCGGCGATGATGAAGGCGGACCGGTGGTGAAGTCGTAGACGCCCAACAACGGTGGTGTGACCAACCAACCGTGTAGGCGGAGGAACCAATCGGCGACGATGACGATGGCCAGCGGTGAAGATGTAGACGCCCAGCAACGGTGGTGCGACCAACCAACCGTGTAGGCGGAGACACCAGTCGGCGACGATGAAGGCGGACCGGTGGTGAAGTCTTAAACGCCCAACAATGGTGGTGTTACCAACCAACCGTGTAGGCGGAGACACCAGTCGGCGACGATGAAGGCGGACCGGTGGTGAAGTCGTAGACGCCCAACAACGGTGGTGGGACCAACCAACCGTGTAGGCGGAGGAACCAATCGGCGACGATGACGATGGCCGGCGGTGAAGATGTAGATGCCCAACAACGTTGGTGTGACCAACCAACCGTGTAGGCGTAGACACCAGTCGACGACGATGACGATGGATCGGTGGTGAAGTCGTAGACACCCAACAACGGTGGTGTGACCAACCAACCGTGTAGGCGTAGATACCAGTCGGCGACTATGACGATGGCCGGCGGTGATGTTCTGACTGATCAATTTCCGAAGCGTAGGAGATAAGCTTTATGCCATGAATCCCCTCTATGCATAGCTGGATTTGGATCCTGCAGTATAAACATGTATGATGAGTAGCATCTGATGCAAATAGAATACTTGAGAAAAATTCAAGCATTTTAAAATATTTATAAGTGTGTATTTCTCCTCTAGTTGATTTTGATTTCCCCGAGTAGATGACTCATCACATTTAAATACTCTGCCCGACTAGTCATTGACATGAGTTCGTCATTAATGGAACAAAGTTTCATGAATTGGAGTTTACTACTCGGGTACTTTTACAATTTTTGAAAAAACATGATATAATATCTATAGCCCCCGACTCACTACTCAATGAAGAACCAATTGATGTAGTGAGGTGAAGGAAAAGAAAAATATCATATAAAGAATAAAATAATGATGACTTAGCTTTGTTGTATTCCCCTCGGTGACGATAGGGTTGTCCATCAATGATGACGAAAACACCAATCGATGATGGCAGAAGGCAAGCCGGCGGTGAAAACGATATCGCCATTAGTAATAGCGGCGGAGCACACCAACCGTGAAGGTGAAGAGACCAGTCAGTGGCGATGACGACGGCCGGTGGTGAAGACGTAGACGCTCAACAACGGTGGTGTGACCAACCAACCGTGTAGGCGGAGACACCAGTCAGCGACGATGAAGGCGGACCGGTGATGAAGTTATAGACGCCCAACAACGGTGGTGTGACGAACCAACCGTGTAGGCGGAGACACCAGTCGGCGACGATGAAGGCGGTCCGGTGGTGAAGACGTAGACGCCCAACAACGGTGGTGTGACCAACCAATCGTGTAGGTGGAGACACCAGTCGGCGACGATGAAGGCGGACCGGTGATGAAGTCATAGACGCCCAGCAACGGTGGTGTGACCAACCAACCGTGTAGGCGGAGACACCAGTCGGTGACGATGAAGGCGGACCGGTGGTGAAGACGTAGACGCCCAACAACGGTGGTGTGACTAACCAACCGTGTAGGCGGAGACACCAGTCGGCGACGATGAAGGCGGACCGGTGGTGAAGATAAGACTAGTCGGCGGCGATGACGGTGACCGGTGGTGAAGACGATGTCGCCATGAGTAATGGTGATGGAGCACACCATCCGTGGAGGCGAAGAGGCCAGTCGGCAACAGTAGTGCCGCAGCATCACATGTGAACAACAAAAGATACCAAGAGATTAATCTGTGGTTAGAAATTAATCTATGATATAATGATAAATTTGAAGGGAAAGGATCCAGTGAAATCGGAGATTAAATCATTGAATTCCCTGAAATCGATCTGCCAAGCTGGACTGACTCCGAGACAGAGGAAACGAGGTTGGCTGACGCCTTCATGGTGACCGGATCCCGAGTGATGTTCGTTATAATCCATGCGTGCAGCATGTGACCGCTCGTCAAGGTCGGCATCAATAACGTCGGTCAGCTAGCTCACGGCAACAGCAATTAAAAAATAACCACCGAGATCCATGAGTACATGCAAATTGCCAGCAAAAACCATTAGTAAATCCATGCTTTGATCAGCGCATATGTGTATACGAGGTACTGGTGTATGTGTTGCATGCTGCATGAGTGTATGAGCCCCTGTAGCCGACGGCTAACTTGATCAGCATATACACTCATGTAAAAGAAAGCAATTAGTGATTAATCTGTTATCAAGCATAGAAGCATATAAGCCTATGTATATGCATATCGATGTATGGCATGATTAGGCGGATCATGTCTGTTGATCGAATCAATGCAGGCAGGCGAGCTCCTTGTAATCGGTTGCTCCTATGTGCTCCTTGTAGCGAGTAATGCCGCTGGACCATGCGCCGGCTTGTAGATCAACACAAAGTGTGAACGAAGTCATATCGGTAGGATACGTGTGGTCGCCGACAGCTTCGTCACGATCTAAAAGTGGTATATAAAAAGCCACAAGATATCAGTAGATCAAACAATGACTCATAATTAATCTAATAAAAGTTTATTTGGAACGATAAACCCGGATTTGGAGATTCAGCCATTGAGACTCGCTGAGATTGATCTCAGTATTTCTGTTGAAATTGATTCCATCGCACTCCTTGATGGGGAACTCGGCGTACCCCTACCTGGCGCGCTAACTGTCGAAACAAAATTTCGGCAATATGAAAAGTGGGTAGCGCACGAGACCGAAAAGTGGATGGATGCGGAGACAAGGATTTAGACAGGTTCAGGCCCTCTCAATGAGAGGTAATACCCTACTCTTATTGGGGATTGTATCCGCCGGGTGTTGTATTTATCTGACGATCTAGTTGTGCTCATGCCCCTAGAGGGTCTCCTACCCACCTTATATAGGATGGGGGCAGGATTACAAGATAGAAACCTTAACCAATACGGTATCGGTTTCCTAATACTACTTTACAATATTACCAAACCAAGACTCTAGGCCGTTTCATAATACATAAGGAAATGTAATACCCAAGTCATGATCTGTTACATATTATAGATCTAAGCTATCCCCTATAACTAGTCGGATAACCATGTTGTGTGGGTATGGGTACCCATGATTTCCACAGTTAGGCTATACTCCCTCCGTTCCATAAAATATCAAATCCTGGGATCAATCTGCACTTAGTGTAATCCAGATTCATTCCTAAAATTGGATTTTTTATGCGACGAAGGGAATACGTCAAGAAAGACTCTCTATCGTGGCCGAGTTCTTGACGATGAGGTCTTACACTGATGTTTGGAAGGAGAGCGATGCTATGTTACTTTCTATTTGTAGTATTATACCACTAGTAATATTAAGACTAAATTAGTAATTTACTAATACAATAATTACAACTAACTTTGTCGTTTATGTTTTTTCTCGGTTAGATCGATATGTGGTTATCCATTATGTTGGTATTGCTCATATTCCATCAAAAAGCTAAAAAAGAAGGAAAAAAGTTTAGTCGCTGCTAAATGATAATTATACCCCTATTTTTTAGAGAATAATATCGCTTCATATTTCTACTACCGTTAACTAGAGTGGTAGTAGAAAGTAATCTGAACCCTTCAATCAAATAATATCAACGGTTCATATTGTTTTCTAGTACTAGTAGAAAGCACTGGAGTGAGGCTCTTAGAAGAGGGAGGTGCCTTGAAAAACACAGTTTCCAAACATATACAAGGCCTGCAGAAATCCCATGGAGTTAGTGAAGCAAGTGTACAATGCACGAGCTTGGAGGGTAGAATTGAGAAGATGAAGATCATCATCTGAAGGATAATTAGAGGAGTGGAGGGAGCTACCGGAGTTGCTCCAAGAAGTCCACCTCCGCGAACTCCACCTATGCGAGAAGCGATGGCTTGTGCGTCCGAGAACTGATCCGTGGCGCTGCCGCCGTGTCCGCGAACTCCACCTCCGCGAGAAGCGAAGGCTTGTGCATCCAGTTGTGCTCCCTGTCTTCCTCCGTCACCTTCCGTGCCGAGGCCTCATTGCTACCGTGCGTCGGTTCCTCGCATGAGTCAGCTCGTCTGAACGACCATCGCTGCTTCTGCGTGAATGAGAGGTGTGCGAACTCAGCCGCGAACACCGGATTGCTACCACCTAGCGGCTGCTTGTGAGAGGTGGCCGACCGTATATATTTTTCCCTATCTAGACATGTGAGCCTCACGTGAAAAATTACTTTCCAAACCACCGAGAAACTCTATTTGCACCGAATTTTAAAGATAGGAGTGCATTATACCATTTTAGGTTGAGAGATGCAATTCAATCAAAAGCAAGGGATAACAAAGGTAAAATAGACTTATTCCTAGAAGAGAAAGGAGTACCTGCCCCTAAAAGTACTACCTCCAGTCCAAACGTAAGTAAATTATTATTAATTACCAGTGTAAAATATAAATTTTAAGCAAACCCATAATGTTTTGAAACCATTTTAGTAGAAGAATATTTAGCCACATTACTATTGTTAGAACTTAAATAGCTTTCTGTCCTAAAATATAAGGAATCCTAAATGGGATACTTCATACTACGAATAGATTATCTGTCTAGATTCTGGGAAAGAGGGAGTACGTAGTAATATTCGAAGAGATATTATGGTTAAAGTTTAATCATTTCCCACTATTTCTAAATTTATTTTTTTCCCAGCTTGGGATAACAACCGGGGCTAAAAATTAATGAACATATATATAGGTTTAAAACTTAGAAACTTAACCGTGGCCAATTAATTTATTTAAGTACAGGTTTAAAACAATAGTAATAATAAACTGCATTAAAAAGTGCATTAACAATGAAACAAAATCACATTTAAAAATTTTAAAATTGTTATTAAATTTTAAAATCCATATATAATTAAACCATGCCTGATTAAATGCATTAAAGATGAAATAAAATCACGAAAATAATGAGAACACATTTAAATTAGTTTAAAATTATTATTAAATTTTAAAATCCATATATAATCCATATAAAATAGATCAAATATGCTCCATTGCTGCTAAGTACAAAGGCTAGTACCTGCAAGAAGCTGCTTTGAATGCAGAAATGGTGAGTGAACAAAGGTTCATTCTCTCCAAGGAGGTAATCAATGAAGAGTACAACATAAATTACAGTTACAGGCTTCAGTGAAGTTTTCTTTCTAATGCAGAGTGCAAACAAGAAGTTCATCTTGAAGAAAACTAGGTAAAATGAGCACGGTTGTGCAAAGGATAGCATCTTCAGAAGTATTGGTAAAAAAAATACAAATCTTGCATGAGATTTTGACTGGTACCTCTTCCTGAAAGCTGTAACACTGGAACTGGAATTGATGGCCTAAACCTCCAGTTTTCCATTGGCAACGACTCAACGGTGGAGATTGGAGAAGCTGCAGCTCACTCATCCTAATACCCGTGGGAATTGTAGTAAATAAGGACACTCATGAGTAGCTAATACACAGTTGATAACTGCAGAATGAGTCCGTTGTGCAACCGTCAAAGGAGATTAGGGAAGTGAGTAAGTGACCAATGATGTGTTTGTGTACTGTAGTAAGTAGTACTGCTACTTAACCCATGCCCAATTAAATACATTAAAGAAGAAATAAAATCACTAAAGTAATGAAAACACATTTATTATAGTTTAAAATTATTATTTAATTTTAAAAATCATACATAATTAATCCATACCCGATTAAATGCCTTAAAAGATGAAATAAATCACTAAAAGAATGAGAATATATTAAAAATCAATCGAAACATATGGACCTTCAATGCATTAAAATAATTTACATCGTCCATACAACAACCTAGCTCAAATATTGTGTCCATACAACAACCTAGCTCAAATATTGTTTCATACCCCTTGGTGATGCTCACTGCCGGAAGAGAATGGTTACAGATGTACTTCTTTAGAACACTCATGTACCTCTCGAAAGAGAACATGTTACGTAGGTAAACAGGATCGAGAATATTAATCTCTTTGACAAGGTGACATAGAAGATGCGTCATTATATTGAAGAAGGATGGTGGAAAGATCATCTCAAAGCTGACAAGGTATTGCACCACGTCATTTTGAAGGGCTGTTAATATATCTGGGTCGATGATCTTCTGCGAAATTGCGTTCAGGAAAGCACAGAGCTTTGTCAGTTGTGTCATCAACACGTGGCAGTCATGAGACTTTAAGTTTGTGAACTTCTTCTCTTTCATGCTTATTATTCTCTTTATGTTCGACGAGTATCCAGATGGTACCTTGATGCTCTCCAAGTATTGAAACATACTTTCTTTCTCTGCCATGCTCAAAGTGTAGCTAGTTGGACTCAAGTAATAGTTTCCTTTCTCCTTCAGTTCCGGATGAAGCTCTTTGCGTTGATTCATATGCTTCAGATCATTACGTGCTTCAAGTGTATCATTTGACTACCCATATACACCATGGAAGCCCAGCAGGTTGACGCAAAGTTTCTTAGTTAGGTGCATCGCGTCGATTGCGTGGCGGACGTCTAAGACGTCCAAATAGGGTAACTCCCATCTTCACTCGCAGGTTGGCTCATAGGTCTCTTTTCAAATACTACTTTTAGATCATTCACCAACGCAAACACGGTTTTTCTGTTACGATGTTTAGGCTTTAGACGGTGATCTGCCTTATGTTCAAAATGTTGGCCTTTCTTTCGAACAGGGTAATTTGAAAAAGAAATTGATGATGGCCTATGTACACAACCTTCCTACAATACTTCAAGTACATACTGTTAGTATCATCCATACAATGGGTGCATGCCTTATACCCCTTGTTTGATTGTCCGGATAGGTTGCTAAGTGAAGGTCAAACGTTAATGGTTACGAACAGTAACGCTCGTAAGTTAAATTGCTCCTGTTTGTCCACATCCCACACGGGGACACCTTCTTTATTCCACAGCAGTTTCATATCTTCAACCAATAGTCTTAGATACACATCAATATCGTTACCAGTTGCTTTGGGCCTTGAATAATAATCGACATCATGATGTACTTCCTCTTAATGCATAACCAAGGGGGAGGTTGTAGATACACATGTTCACAGGCCAAGTGCTATGACCACTGCTCATCTCTCCAAATGGATTCATGCCATCTGTACTTAAACCAAACCTTATGTTTTGTGTATCCTCTCCGAAGTCTTGAAATGTTATGTCGATGTTTCACCATTGCGACCCATCGACGGGGTGTTTCAATATCCCATCTTGTTAATGTTCTTCTATGTGCCAGCGCATCATTTTAGCATGCATTTTGTTCCTGAACAAATGCCTCAGCCATGCTATTATAGGGAAATACCAAATCACCATAGCAGGAACTCTCTTCTTCGAACGCTATCCATCAACATCACCTGGGTCATATCGTCTAATCTTGTATCGTAGTGCCTTACAAACTGGGCATGCTTCTAGGTTCTCATACTCCTCACCACGATAAAGGATACAATCATTCGGACATGCATGTATCTTCTGTACTTCTAGTCTTAGAGGGCAGACTTCCTTCTTAGCTTCGTATGTTGTGTCGGGCAATTCGTTTCCGTCCGGAAGCATATGCTTTATGAGTTTAAATAACTCGCCAAATGCCTCGTCACTCATACCATTTTTTACCTTCCATTGCAAGAACTCCAACGTGGTACCCAACTTTTTGTGCCCTGCTCGCAACTTGGGTACAAGGACGTTTTGTGGTCCACTAACGTACGTTCTAAATTATGGACCTCCTTTTCACTTTCTAGTCATTTACGTCGCACAACATCTGACCAAGATCATCTGCACCGTCGTTATCTAGAACAGCCCCGTCCGTCTCGCCTATTGTATTTTCTTCACATCCACCGTATTCAGCCCAGTCCGGAATATTGTCGTCTTCTTCTTCATCTTCTTCCATTGCAACCCCTAACTCTCCGTACGAAGTCTAACAATTATAACTAGACATGAATCCCGACTTAAACAAGTGGGCATGAATAGTTCTTGATATAGAATACTCCTTCTAGTTTTTGCACTTTTTACATGGACAACATATAAAACTCTCATGCTTGTTGGCATTGGCCACACTTAAAAAATAATGCACGCCATCAATAAAATCCTTCAACCGTCGGTCCGCGATGTACATCCATTGCCGATCCATCTACATGAAATAAACAAATGTAAAGGAAGTCCACGAAATTGAAACTAATTAAATAATCATATAATAATTTAAAACACCATAATTAAGCTGACACATTTTTTATGAATATTTCTTATTTCTAATGATTTTATCGAGTTTTAAATCAATGTAACCGGAGTCATGGTTAATGTTATATAAATCCTATCATTTTTAAAAAATTATAAATATATTTGTCCATGTATTATCCTTATTTTAATTATATTCAAAAGAGTTTTAAAGTTCTAAATACATTTTTAATGCATTATACCTATTTCTAATTATTTTAATGATGATTAAATGGAGTTAGTTTTCTATTCTTTTATCCTCATTATCTATATTTCTCCTTTGTTTTATCATTTTTTAACATTTTTATCCAACGTTTCTAATATTCTGAAATACCCTTCTTTTAATTCTCTACATCAATTTTCTCTCTCATATTTTTCCATATACCTATTTGATAGATAATGACGTATAGAAATATAACTACAAATATACTATGTTAACGATACATCTATAGAGCATGAAGTTGCTAAATCTTTTCGACCCCTTCAGTTTGTATAATATCACCAAAATATTTCCACAAAAAATTTTGACAGCACCTCCCCTCCTTCTCCTTGTAGATTTTTGGAGTAATGGTTCAGACTAGAAAAGGAAGAAGATAATTGTAGACCCCCGTTTTTGGTAACAGGAATCACTCGTGTTCATAGTGTCATTTCCCTGGATCAAGTAGTCTGGTACCCACGATTACATTGCCAAATTATCAAGAGTGCATACACAATCGTCTTACGCAAAATATTACAATAATAGGCCCGAAGGCAATAGTCTAGAACAGGGGACCGACAGGTCCGGAATACAAGCAAAAGCGGAGTTTAGATAAGGCAGCGGAGATAAGGCAGCGGCACGCCATTGCCACAGGCAACGACCGAGTCTAAGACCTACTGGGCACCATCGTTTTCCGTACCCTCCTGGTAGTACTCGTACGGGTCTTCGGGAACTTCATCGCCCACATCTGAATGTTTTGTATATAGCAAGGGTGAGTACCAACCGTACTCAGCAAGCCACCACAGCAATAATGCACATGATAGGGGAATGTCAAGAGCGGCTGTGGTACTTTTGCATAAAGCCAGTTTTGCAATTCCTTTCACAAGCCTGAGACCTAGCATAGACTACTCAATGACGGTTCTGTCCACCATCCACTGTGTTCCAAGGATAGCTTTCCACCATTGTATCGTCATGGTTTTCTGGGGTCTACCCCTTCTCGTTCCTCGAGAAGTTGAACCACCAGCACATAAAAATCATTATGCATGCCCATCCCAATTAATTTAAGAATTCAGAGTCTAGCCAAGTGTAATGCATGTCCCGATGCTCAGTAACCACGAGCACGGCTATTCGAATAGTTTTGTCTACTCACACTGCAGTGGATGTACACTTTACCCGTACTCCGTGACTTGCCCAACACATGAGCCGAAGTTCCAACGAATGAGACGCGTCACGGCAAAGCTTTTCAATATCCTCACATTGGCAGTACCCGCTCCATGAACTTACATCCTCATGCACTCTAGGTGTACACGGTTTCTAGCAGCGAGAGGAGTTCTGGCGCTCCCGGGAAGGGGAAGACTCACACATCCATCAAGTTATAATAAAGTTTTAGGTTTACACGTGGCGGTCCTACCAGTGGCTACTCCACCGTAGGCCCCGCCCCTCATACACATTAAGAAAAACCACTATGCAGGGATACTGCCTCCGCTCGGCTATTTACTCCGCTAGGTTTATGCCCATTCGAGAAGTACGGTTGTACAGGGGTCGTTTCATGCTTAGCTTCGTGGCTCGGTCCTTAATTGACCAGGGACGACACTAGCCTTTACCGGACACCACCCAAGTCATCCAGCCGCCCCAGTCGAAAACAGTTGTTTAGTTTTATTTTCTTTTCACGAATCATGTCATCATTATCATGGCAATGTGGCGCTCATGTCTCCACATGCCGTATCTCAACTACCTTCCCAAGGTAATTGCCCGAGCATATAGCATTTAATAAATATGAGAATGCATGAATCTAAATTAGCATTACTAAGCATTTGTCATAAGGGACTAGGAACATCACTCGCATTTACGGATACAAGGGAATAAGGTAAACAATAGTCAAGGCATGGCATAATCGCAAGTAGGGTAGTCATCATTGCATGCATCTTTATTTATAAACAAAAATAAATTTCGCAATGTGGGATCAATATGTTCAAAGAATAGTGATGACTTGCCTTGCTCGAAGTCTTGCGGGTCTTGATCCTCAGTCGGACTCGCAACTCCCTCGGTGTCTATAATTACGTGCGAAAGAAATTGAATTCACTTAGAATTCAATTAAAATCCAACAAAATCCAATTAAAGAAAAGATCGAGCGTAAGCGTTGAACGTCGACATCGATTCCATTTTATTTATGAAGTAATTCTATTCCGCTTTTAATCCATTAGGCCCAAAAATATTTGCATTAGCCGATTAAAGTATTAACTCATTTTAATTTACGCGATTCCAAATAAATTAGATTCCGATAATAATAAGTAACCCTAACCGATAAATAGTTGGCTAAATAATTGCAACGGCTAAATTAGCGGATAACCTAATTATTGAGTAAAAACTAACTAAATACCGACTAAGTAGATATTTAAATAGATAACGGACAGTCGCATTCGTTCTATAGCAATTCTCGAAATGACCGGTGACTAATCCTCCGATTAACACATACATAAACGATTTAGCGAAGCTTTACGAATGAAAATTTAGGTAATTGGCTAAGTATCCCGCTAAGGATTAATCATTTAAATGAATAATCTAGTTAAGCGAATAATTCAAGTCGCGATTAAATCATCCGATTTAATTTCATGGGTTCCTAAAATAGTCGACGTCGATGAATTTTACTGATTTCTTAAATTAACATTTTATGTGTACACATATATTCTAGATAGACTAAATTAAATTCCTAATCCCCTAATTTATCTCTCCCTATTTTATTTCCCATTTTCTTTCTTCTTCTTTTCTATTTTCTCTCTCCCTTTTCTTTTTCTTTTTCCCTTTTTTCTCTCTCTGTTTCTTCTCCTTCTTCCTCTTCTTCTCTACTTGCTCCCTCTCTCTCTGTGTGCAGCAGTCGGCAAGGGGGGAACAGGGGCGGCACCCACCGGCGGCGGCGACCAAGCGGCGGCGGCCGGCGGCAAGGCGGCAGCAGGGCGGCGGCGACCAAGCGGCGGCGGCCGGCGGCAGTGAAGGAGAGGGGAG
Source organism: Oryza punctata (assembly GCA_000573905.2). Taxonomy (NCBI): domain Eukaryota; kingdom Viridiplantae; phylum Streptophyta; class Magnoliopsida; order Poales; family Poaceae; genus Oryza; species Oryza punctata. The sequence goes on along the minus strand of CM002490.2, from coordinate 20,932,889 downwards.
AGGTGGGGGCGGTGTGGGGAGGAGGGGAGGAAGAGGGGGCTTTATAGGGCCGGGGGGAGGAGGGGGAGGCGCGGCAGTGGCGCGCGGGGCTCGGGACGGCGATGCAATGGCGGTGCGCGGGGCTCGGGACGACGACGCGACAGCGGCGATGGCGACGCGCGCGCGGCGCGATGGGACGGCGCGGTAGCGGCGCGGCAGGGGTGTGGGGCTCGAGGGGAACGGTGCACGGGGCGTGAGGCGGCGCAGGCGCGCAGGAGGGGGGCGGTAGGGCGGCGGTAGCAGCTGGAGCCGACCGAGCTATTGGGGAAGATAAACAGTGTCTTCCCTTTTTTTTTCTTTTATTATTATTATTATTATTATTATTATTTGTATAACTTGATTAATTCCACATTTAGAATTTGTCCAAAATTTATAACTATATTCGTTACGCCCATCTATGCGTGTGGATAATTATAAAACTTATATTATCTAAATAAATTCGTGACATTTAGGTAAAATATTTTATTCACTAAAATTTTATCTAGAACCTTATTTTAATTTACGCCCGGTAAATGTTCCTCTTGTCGGTTTCCGTTCTAGGGTTTGCACCGAAATAAATTCCGATAAATTTAATTCCCGCAAAACAAAGATTCAAATAAACAAGCCATAAAATGCGGCATGATGCAAATTAAATTATAAGGTTTGGAACTTTGTATTTTTAGGGTTTCGATTTCGACAGTCGAATTTTCAGGGTGTTACAATAATATAAAGGACACGATTTTTAGTACTGGTTGGTGTTATTGATCTATAGTACCGGTTGGTAACACCAACCGATACTAAAGATCCCTGGTGGCCTAGCAACAACTGATAAAAAGTGAATCAGAACTAAGGATGATCTTTAGTACCGATTGATGTATAACAAGCTGTTGGTGGAATATGAATCGGTACTAAAGATCATTTTTAGTACCGATTCATAAGAGAACCGAAAGATTTGTGATTTGGGCCGATCGAGCAAAGATCAGTTCTGGAGTGATAAAGATTTCAACTTGTATCACCCGTACAATAGGAGAGCAACCTTTATTTTTGCCTTTTTCCTTTTCTCTCAGTCTCGGCAAGCAATGCCATGACTTTTTCCATAGCCCCATGAGGCTATTATGGCATAACAGGCATGCAATGTAATCTAATTTTTCTTTTCCCAAGAGTGGCGAAAAATTTCAAATGTATTATGATTCCTTTTCTTAAATGCAGGTTGTTTTGCAAATTTCTCACATACTTCGTCAACTATTCTTGCATGTTCTCTTGTTAAAAAAATTATATCAGTCATGAGTTTGAAAAAATTATATCACTCGTAAAAAATGATTCTTTTTTTTAATATTGTATAAATAAAGTGCAACAAAGTTAACTTTTAAGTTGTTCCCGTAATTCTTCTCCAAAGTATAAAATGGCATATATTTGAAACCTGGGAAGTTTTTTTCTTTGTGGCGAAACGTTGTAATTTGACGGGGTGTATCAGGCTAATCGTGAAATGAAGTGCCTTCTTCATCTTCGATCAACCAATTGATTGGTGAAGAAACGATTTTTTTTTACAGTAGTACTCCTATAACTATAAAAAATGAAGTGAAGAAAGAACATAAATGAAAAGAATTGGGATTGAACAATAAATAAAATAGTTATCTCAAAGTAGCGGTTTTTTCCTTGGAAATGGAGAGTTCCTCTAACCACTCAAGGATTCTACTCCGACGAGTAGTGCTCTGTCCACTCTTCACCTTTCCCGTGTTCTTCTCTGCTGCTTTCCTCCTCCGCCTCCTCGCCGCCGTCGCCGCGGCCTCCGCGGAGCCGACAGGCTCGACGGCGTCAGGCGAGCAGTTGCACACAAGGCCGGCGCCCAGGAAGCCCAACGGGAGCTTCTTGTCCCGTGCCACCGCATCCTTAGCGGCGGCGCTCGGTTGCTCGAACCTGGCGCTGCGGCTCCCTCCTCTCGCCGCGGCGGGGCGCGGCGGGTAGACATCGGGGGCGCCGACGACGCCCAGGCGTAGGAGGCCCCATGATGCCGGTGGCGCGGACCCGGTGCTGCGCCGCGCTGCCGAGCCGCCGCTCCAGCGCTTCGACGGACGCGGCGACGGGCTCGGGTGCGCGTAGAACAGGCTGCTCGACAGCGGTCGCGGCGGCGGCGGCGGGAGGGCGTCGGACGAGGCGGTCTTGGACGGCTGGCTGCTTCGGGCGGCGCAGTCGGAGGACGCGCTCTTCTGCGAGGTGCTCCGGCTGACGCAGCTGCTGCTGCTGCTGCTCGAGCTCGCGCTCCGGCTGTCGGAGCGCGAGCTGAAGCCGCTGGCGGACGACGCCGTCGTGCCGCCATCGAGCGAGTCCGAGCGGAGCAGCCGGAGCGCTGCCGCTTCCACGGAGTTTGCGGAGGAGAGCCGCAGCGGAAGGAGCTTCCCGTCAGAGAATACCTCGTCGGCGACGCACATGCCATCGTCGTCGGCGCCGGCGAGGGCGAGGCCGCCGGACGGGAGCACGCAGAACTCGAATTCCACGGAGACGGAGGTGGAGCTGTGGGTGGCCGCTCCAGCGCCCGGCTGGCATTGGGGCGCGGTGTCCTGGCTCGCCATTGATGATTTCTTGCTTTGTTTTGTTTGGAGGAAGGGAGAAAGAAAGAGGTGGCTGCTAAGTTTGCTTTTGCATTTGGGTCTCTTGGGTTGAGAGAAAACAGAGTGGTCAGAGAGGTGATGATGCGTGCTGCGTGGTGGTCATCCCGTCTATTTATACGTGGCGAGTTGGACATTTTGTTGGACAAGTGAGTAACGAAATTAGAGCAGATAATTATAATTATAATATAGTCAGTAGTAGTAGTCGTAACTAGAGCAGACATAGGAGAAAGGTAAAATTAATCTTTACGTTGTCTAACAAATAAAATATGAGGGAAAGCGTATTAGGATTTGAATTGTTCAGTTCGACTTTCTTGTTGAGTGAGGTTATCAATTTTGGCAAGATAATTGCCTGATTCCATGAAAAGCAAGCAACCATTATGTCTAAGGGTGCCAATTTCAACAATTCAAATTATCTTACTTCATGGGCTAATTCTAAAATGGTCTAATAAGATTCATGCTTCCTTACAAAAAGGTTTAATATATTTTATTCTCCCTTGCTATGTTGAACTATTAGGCAAAATCTCTTGCCTATTCTTCAAAAGAAAAAAAACAGCATTGCCATTTGTCAACAACACAGTTCTTTTTCTGGATTGTCTGTCATTTATACTTGCACCATTTATAAACTAGACATGCACAACTCCTACAATAAACTTGCATAAGATAGTATAGAATAGTGTAACTTCTATTTTTCTTTATTTTTTATTAGTTAGACAAATTTATATGCATTTTTATGCTCGCATAGATAATTGAAAAAAAGTTTATGTGCATTTTTATGCTCAAATTTATATCAGGGAAGCACCTTTAAAGTTTATGGTCGACAATTGTTTGTAAAGAAAAAGGAAAAACATAAATATGAGTAATTGGATATTGATCTAGTGTTGAGAAAAGTGATTGACACAAAAAAAATTTCTGTGAATTTACCAATACAGAGAGCCCAAATGAAATATTTTTATTCTAAGTTATAATACTACAATGATGGGCTCATATTCTCATGTTTTTTCTGTGTTTTATTTGGTCTTTAGAAGACTTTGCTTTCTGGCATAAACCACATCTTGCCTGTATTCGATGGACTACATGTTTTTATTCCACATGTGAAAATGTCCATTCATTGAACATGACAGTCTAGAAAGATATATATATGTGCACAGGTGAATTGTAACTGGGGAAGAAACCAAGAAACCCTCAATATTGACTTCTATGTTGTCTTTGGCTGTATTTTTTTTCTGTTGATGAAAAATTGGCTAATCTAGCATGTGATTAATCAGAGCAAATCGGGGTATTGTATCAATTAATCCACAAATGAGAATTTAGAGTATTCGGCTGCGGTCCTGGTCAGTGTTGAGGAAAAAAAATACAAGATAAACTGGCATCTACAGCATCTGTTGTTTTGAGAAGGGAGGAGTTAACTTGATTTTTTGGAAGATTAGTCAATATAGAAATATCGGTATGGAACTGATGGGAGGCGCCCAGGAGCATTGGCAAGCATCGTGGTCTGAAATAAAAAAAATGGGAGAATATTTGGAGCTAACTGTAGCAGACTGACCGCTATGTACAACAGCAGCGACACGTCCCAACCAAAATTGAGGTTACCCGAGGGAAGCAAGTTGTAGTTGCTCCGTTGCTCTGTGAGAGAGCTAGTGGACAAAAGATCAAATTTTCGGACGAACACACAGGGGGAGAAAGGAGATGGGGATGACAATATCACTATAGCTTTTCTACAAGCGGAAAATTCAGATCATGGTTCAAACTATTGCCAGTCGAGAGCTTCTTCTAGTCCCTCGATCGTATTAAAATCTAACGGTCTACAAACAAAGGTACCTTCCAAAAGGTAGCAAGAAAATGGGGCAGATACTATCAGGTGGAAGATTAGTATATAGGTAATTGTGTGTCTCTTATCAAATTAGACGACTGATCAAGGCAAATCATGGCGTATGCTTTCTTTCGATAGTACATTAGTACCCTGTCCGTATGCACCATATCATGTAAATAAACCATATGTATGTAGAGCCACTACAACATGTCTCAAATTTTGCGTCAGTTGACTGTGGGGAAAGGTGCAGTTCAATGTGCAAACTGAATACATATATGTACATGGCGTAACTGGCGAGAACTACTATGGTTGATTATCTACCATATTCAGACAATATACAAAATTATTGCTTTATGGAAAGACAAGTTGATTGGTGCGTAGTTCATTGTTGTAAACAACATATTCGATACACTGATAGTGTACTTGATGATAAAACTAAGTAATTAATTAATAATTGTGTATTTTCCTTTAATCTATATGCTTAGAGATGCTCATAGTGTTCCCAGCATAAAAGAAAAAGATTGTCATATTGTCATACGTGTCTTAGGCTCAGCGATATGGGAACAAATTAACAAGTGATGAGCTCTATGAGCGAGAGATGCAGCTTACTAATTAGATAAGCAACAAAGTCTAGAAAGTAGATAGACAGTTACGGCTAAGAACTAATACTAAATTACCCATATTTACAATACTTACATTTCCAAATATCCTTAATGAATCAACTGTGCGTGTTTACTGAATGAGGTACTCGAGGTATCTCCCAAGCACAATTAAAAAACCTCATTGCCATATTCTAGCGTCCTTGAGAGGCATCAAATGCACCATGATCATATTATTCTCAGCAAATAACATTCAGAATAAAATTTAATCAGAAACGTGTTATTTGTTGAAAATGTGTTGGTCAAAAATAACGTTCTATACATGGTCAACTAATATGTTTCTGATTGTAAAATTTGGTACATCTATTTGGTAATACCAAATTTTACGTAGAAAATGCAGTATCTTTTGATAACTCCAAACACCATAAAATCAAACGGATGATTTTATTGCAAACTAACGTACTCCAACCAAAAGAAATACTATGGAAATACATGCTGCGATACGAGAATATATACTGCACTTGAGCAAGGCAACACATATGTAGAATGATTATGTGTGACAGAGATTGTGAGGAGTACAGTGTGCTTATCGAGATATTTCCCCTGCAGATGTTAATCATAAGGTACTAGCACAAAATGGTGAGTGTTGCGGCCATTTGCAACAATCATGATTAGCTCGGTTCGATGGCAAATTCTCGGGTCAATTCACCTTAGATACTGATGCAAATCAAGAACCCCAATATAATCGATCTGTACACAGTGCTCGATGTACAGTGGCGTAAGCACATTTGTCGATGATTTGTGGTGTCGCAGTACCACGACAAGAAAACTGATGATCCTCCGAATCTGAGGCGACCCAACAAAGATTTTGAGAGACGCTTTAAAGTACTCCAAACATGTGGATGCTTTATCCGAGATGAATCCAAAACTAATCTTATTTTTAGGCCAAATATACTGAAGCCGTCAGCCCACAATGTTTCTCTTTAATCATTGATCAAGTCACTACAAGACAGATGCCAAAGGAGAAACAGTTAAGCGTGAGGCAGGGCGGCAGTTTGTTGGCCAAGTCAGAAGTATGCACATTTTTCACTTTCAAGTTGCACCCGTGGATGCGTGGACAACTTAAATGGCAGTCACGGCAACTAGAGAGGATGGACGATGAGGGAGGAGAGGAGCAAATGACTTCTGAGTCCTACCATTTTTTTTTTGCTTGACTGCTACTTATAAGCACCACCTAAGAAAAAAAGCACACCTTGGGTTAGATCGCGGAGTCCAAATGGATTAGCTTGAAAATGTGAGCAGATAAATAGTGTCTGGTTTGAAAATCTATATACGATTTTTTTCAAGAAAAGCACTCTACAAACATAGAGGCATATATACGCGTGCGTACGCTTACCCTCGTAAACAACACACTCATATCTTGCCCATATAACCATCCGGAGGATGCAGATCCTCTGCTGTAACAGCAGAAAGACACTGTTACAACAATGACTTGAGTCTTTAGCTAAATTGTATTACTGTAGAAACAGTAACCCTCCGTACGACATGTCAGATGGTGTGGAAACTGATAGGGTGTGTTAGGGCGAAAATCCTATTCGGTGATCACCCGCGTGGCTGAAGTCGACGCGATCGTTTCCTCCTTTCCGATTATAGCGCATGCAAGCGATTTCCATTTTCTTTTTCTGGGCTTGGGCTGTGTTTTGTTTCGCGTGGCCCGTTTCCTGATTGCTTCTATTTTTTACATAATTACTCTAAAAAAAACTTATATGTATAAACTATGTAATTATAAACTTTATACGTATAAAGTTTATAATTATAAACTTTAAAACAATATGCATTCCACCGGGTTTATTTTAAAAAACATTGCACCAGAATAAAAATAACAAAAAAAATGATAATGGTAATTGAGTTTTTAAACATACAGTGCATGAACATCAAACGACATATGACAGTGGGGATTCATTGGTCTTGTGGAAACTATACCTTGAATTTGTTTATAGCAGAATGTGAAGACCTATTTTTTTAACCCGAACTGCAAGGCCCAACGTAGTGTGTCGGGCCACGTTGTGGGAAGTCAGCCCGTGTCCTAAAGGAAATCGCACGCGAAAAGGGAAACTGCGGAACGCGAAAAGAGAAACCGAGGAAAACGCATATGGCGCATGTGGATGCCGTGATCGCGATCCTCCGGCGTGAGCGATCAATTGCGCGATAGGGGCCCCCGTGTTAGGGAAGGTGAGGTTGGTACTCACCTCCCGCACACATAAAACGGAGCGACGCATTTTCTTATGATTAATTAAGTATTTACTAAATTTTTTTTGAAAACGAAATTAATATGATTTTTAAAGCAACTTTCTTATAGAAAAATTTTTGCAAAAAAAATACACCGTTTAGCAGTTTGAAAAGCGTACGCGTGAAACACGAGGGAGGTGAGTTGCAAAAGTTGGGGTAAAACTCAGCCCTAGACCGTTGGTCTTTCATCTAATGGTGTAGAGATGGGCCTAATCCAACTTCACTGGAGCTCCTCTGCTGTTTATGCTCTACTGCAGAGGTTCCGAATGCTCGAGGGATTAGACTGGACACCATGAAGTACCTTATTATTAATGGGTAAATCATCTACTATCAAAAGAGTAATTAGTTATATATACAAGCATCAGTGTGAAGTTTATGGATGTTTTTCATATTGTCGTGAAGCTTAAAGTTGTAAAAATCAACATTTTTCATATAAAAAAAAGCAAAAATAGCGTTATATACACACCATTTAGAATAACACATCAAGCAAGTTGCCCGCAGCTTTATTTAACTATGGTGACAATATTATCTAATATTTCTCAGAAAAAAGACTATCACAGTTGAAGAAAACCGCAGGTATTGTGACGTGTGGCATAAAACCTGTATATGTTTCATAAAACCCCACCTTTATTAAAAACTTAATTAATTTCAGCATATTTGAAACATTTTTTTCAAAATAGCAAGGAATCAAACTATCAGCCTTATCATCCTTGATCAATAACTTAATAATCCCTCCGTCCCATATAATTCATTTCCAACTTCCTCCATTTGTACGTTTTTAGAGCGATAATTGTATCGGAGGTTGTGAAAGTAGAAAATAATTATATTGGAAGTAAATAAAGTGGGGAATAGTTACATTGTAATTTGATAAAGTAGGAGTATTTTAGCTTTTTTGTTTTGTATTGGTATGTGTGGGATGTGTGAAAAATAAACTTATTTTGAGACGCAGTGAGTAACTAAAATTTTTTATACACTCTTAGAATTGTAAGTGAATTCACACTCAACATACACAAGGATGGGGTTTGTGAACTTTATAACCATAATTTTTATTTAAAAGATTTTTCCCTTTTCAATAGACATGTGTATAACAGAAATACTAGCGGATAGGGTCTTGTCCCGTCCCTAGCGGATGGGAATCCTGCCCTTCTGCTCCTCGCAACAATAGCCGCGTCTCCTCGCGTCATGGGTGTACTGGGCCGGGATGCCGTCGACATAGACCATTCACTGTCGCTGTACCTTCTGTTGCAGCCGCATACTTGTTGTCGTCGTCTCTTCCGCGGCCGCCGCACGCCTACTCGCTCTCACCGACCCCCCGTGACTCTTCCTTCCCGACTGAATTGAAGACCGGTCTATGAGCTTCATCCATCCATGGTGGATTGGTTGGATTGGGTGCAGGTGAACAAGTACGACGAAATTGGCCGAAGAAGTGGTTTCGTGGCGGGGATCTTCGTGGAGGGGAGCGAGGAGGGGGAGGTGGACCTGCTCAAGAAGCTCGAGAAGCGCAATATGCTGAGCACGATGGAGAAGGCCTGCCTTCTCTTCAAGGCCGAGAGCCTCAGCCACCTCAGCCTCGTCAAAGACTAAAACCGCCATCTCCCTCTCCGTGCTCGCCTACGTCTCTCTACGCTCCTCATCGCCAATGTCGTCACCGTGCCCTGCCCGGTGACTCCGCCACGCTCCAGGCCGTCATCGTTACCGCTCTCCTCGCCGGTGCCGCCGGACTCTTCGTTGGCTTTGTCGTCCTATAGCTGATGCATCGTCCGCCACAAAGTTTTACTAGGATATATGTATTTATACTAGGCTTAGTGTGTTGTATTGTCGGGTATCGAACTTGTACTGATAGGTATCAGACCATACCGATGGGTATCACTTGGTAGCAATGGGATACCATACCTGGTACTCGGCAAGTATCACGTGATACAGCCAGTGTTAACGTCAAAATTTGGTAAGATTCTTAGTGCATTCGATTAAGGATAGAGGTCAATCAATCGATGGAAGTTTACCTAGAAAAGATTTAGTTCAATAAGGAATCATGAAACCACAGCATGATAATTTAATTCTATCTATTAATTAGGCATGGTTTAATACTTTTCCTTTTATTTTTAGGAAGTGTTTATCTAGTGTCTGATCAAGACTTGTATCTTCTCATGGGTATAAATATACATGTCTGGGGTCCCTGTAATTTATCTTCACAGATTAATACATCTACTTTCGGTGCATCGCCACCCTCTTTTCCGAGGTTTTTATTTGTCACCAGCGGAACTTGACACCTGATGCGGGCCTACATCGACTTTGATCTCCGGCGAAGGGGTAAGCCCTATGTTCCGTCAGCCCTAGTTAAATATATCGGCTACATTGGTGTTATTCAAGGTTACAACGTTTTAATCTCTTGGATCACTCTGATTTGGTTGATATATTTACCTACCTGATATTTCAATTCTATTTTAATTGCATTGTGTTTAGAGAGGCATCGGTTTAATTGGGACTGTCTCGGTTAGGTTTGATCTTCTATCTTAACTGATATATCTCTACAATCACAATGTTGTTTTAAACAGATTTGTTATATCCATCACATTAGATAGATCTATCAGCTCATTGAGTATTAGATTATAATATACAATCTGCATCGGTTAGGGTTGAACTACTAGATTGCTGTTGATAATATAAATCTTGTTAAGCCGATAGGTTCATGCTAATTTTTTATTAGAGTGCTAGCCGATATGTTATCTTTACATCGGACTTCCAGCTGATGTATATTTTAATCATTGAGGCTACATTCAATATTCTATTTCAATATCGGCCAATTTGTTCATTAGACATTTACTTCATCATATTATCATCGGCCGATTGGATTGATTGCTCAAATTCTTCCATCGTATTTATATCATCATTTCTCCAAGTATCAGAATCTATATCAGACAAGTAGCCGATAGTTCAAAACCCTATCGATATCGGCTAGTATCGTCACATCATCTTGGTAGCTGATCGGCTCTTTGATTATCAATTTATATATCTTCTCAGTTGCAAGATCAAACTGACTGGCATGCCCGCATCTCATCAAAATTCAGGACTTGTACTGGAGCTAAGCAAATCTCCCAGACCTTCGTGTGTTTCGACATAGTTCGTGTCAACGCAGATTGGGGACCATCGATCGAGCGCACATTTTTTGTCAACAGTATTAGACCTAATACCTACCAAATATCATCCCGTTCGGACGGAATACCATGTATAGCAGCCCCGTAAAAAACGAGTACATGTTTTCCATTTCCCTAAACTGTCATGTTTTTCAATGCAACTATTTTGCTGGTGTAGTTATGGGTGTAGGATTATACTCACTAGCTTTGAAATATTTGTGCCAACAATTACTCACATGGGATACAATTGATCAATATGAATTTACTAAGGTAATGGATTTATAAGGCATCCTGTTCAGATTTGTTATCTTAACAACTCAACTCGGTTGTTAACCTTAACAAGGTAAAAGTCTCGCTTGACTTGTAAGCTAGGTCATTAAGCTTATTATGCCCCTTAATTAACGAGCTCTATATCATTTATATCACCTCTATAAAAGATTACCTCATTAGCACTGGCCTATTTATCTATTTATCTGTAACGGCTAAAGAATATCATCTATAATGGCTCGGGGCGCCCGTTACAATGCAACAGTTCCAGATGTGGCGTGTCATCTGTAAGCTGTAATGGCTCGCAAACAACAATCGTTACAGATGAGGGTGTCATCAGTAACGGCATATGATCTTAAACTATCACTGATGAGAAAAATACCAGAAATAGTTTTCCCTATTTTTTTAGCTACCCTCAAATATGCTAACCATTCCCCTGCATAGAACCGATTGAAGTGTTGTAGCAACACATGATCAGATATAGACAAGTCTAGACTGACTTGAGTTAACAAAGAGTACCGAGCCTAGACTGCTCCAATGAATTCCTTCTCATTCTGTTGAAAGCTAAGAACCTCCATAAGGAGACTACACAGGTTAACGGAAAGAAAACAAGACATAACATGTTGTTGATGGTCCTTAAGTACCAAATCCGACTGCCAATTCCTGCATAAAAGCAAATGAAATAATATAAAATAGAATATCAAACTTAGAGGTAGTGGTTATTACTAACAATTTCCGCAAATCTTGGTGAATATTTGTATTCAGGTGAAATATGATGAAAACCACCTGCCATGCGATAAAATACACCTCCGGATAATCGGACGTGATTACACCGATTGGAGACCCCACATGTCAATTAAAACCACCTAGAATCAAGCCTAACCAAAGTACAACATGTTAGGGGGCCACCAGGCAGCCTCCCAGACAAAGAAGTGGCCGAGAGGTGGGCCAGAAGTTTGAACGAACCACCTCTGCGTCCCCTCGCCATCTACCGACACATGGAGCAAGATTCTTAAGTCCTAATGGCGGTTATGCGTGATTCATGGGCCTAACAGACCTCCAAACCGTCATTACAACACTATATAAGGATGGGAAGCTCCCATACTTAATTTACACAACTCAAGTTGAGTACATATCACTTTGATATTTAGGCTACTCTTTAGTAGAGTTAGAATATAGGAAGCTAGTGAGGGGAAGCTTCAAAAGGAGTGTCCCAGCTGTCGGAGTTCTCTCCGAGGGATTTCTAGAGGAGTGCCGGAGATGTCGACACTCTCTCCAATGGAGTCCCGGAGGAGCGCCGGAGTTGTCGGCACTCTCTCCTTCGACTTGTACCTCGGCGGATGCTTTCTTCAATAATGTAAGTATTCGAGATTTCCTTATGGTATTTATTTTTCTTATATAAGTAAGATAGCTTCTCATCATTGTGAGTTCGTCGCTTATTATTTATAGTGAATTCTCTAATAATAAGACTCTAGATGAAGGAGGAGGTTCTTGGCCGAGGCTAGAGTAGTAATCGATAACGTAGTTGTGTCTAGGTTAGAGGTTACCTTTGTTTGTTGTGTACTCCACAGAAAGTGAGGTAGACGGCAGGTGATGACAACCCTATCCATTCTTCGTCTTCCTCCAAGTTCGGGTACATCATAGAGCTACAGGCTAGACTCAACCTAGCAGACTAGGGGAGAGCCGGTGCCCACAACAACTGATAGAGTTGTACCTTAACATAATTAAGATAATTAACCCATGGTATTCCTCTCTATCTTAAGCCTACCATTTAGTTGTTGTCCTTGGTTGAATCCTATTATTAGATTATACACACACATTTCCTGTGATTCGCAACCCTTGGAATACTCTTAGGAAGTCCTACAGCGGTATCCGGGCACTTGCGGATTTATCTGTGACTAACAAATACCAACAAGCATCTCTGGCGCTGTTGCCGGGGATCGAACCTGGGTCACCCGCTTGACAGGCGGGAGTACTCACCACTATATTACAATGATGCAAATCCGATCGTCAATTCTTGAATAACAACAAATGAAAGAATATAAAATAGAATACCAAATTTTGAGGTAGTGCTTATTACTAACCATTTCCACAAGTATTAGTGAATTTTGTATGCAGGTGAAATATGGATGAAAACTACCCGCAGTTCGACAAAATACACTTCCGGATAATCATACATGATTACATTGATTGGAGGTCCCACATGTCAATCAAAACCACCGAGAATTGAGCCCAACCAAAGTACAACATGTTGGGGCCCACCAGACAACCTCCCAGCCGAAGGAGTGGCCGGGAGGGGGCTAGAAGTTCGGCCGAATCACCTTTGCATCCCCTCACCATCTGTGGACACGTGGAGCAAGATCCTGAAGTCCTAATAGCGGTTATGCATGGTTCCCAGGGTTAACTAACCTCCAAACCATCATTACAAGACTATATAAGGAGGGGAAGCTCTAACTCCTAATATGCACAATAAAGTGGAGTACAACTCACTTTCATACTTAGGATTTGCTGTAGTAGAGTATGAAGAGGGCGAGGGAAAGCTCCAAAAGGAGTGCCCCAAATGTCGGAGAGCTCTTTGGGGAGTCCTGGAGATGTCGGAATTCTTCCAGGGGAGATCCGGAGGAGGGCCGGAGATGTCGGCACTCACTCGGATCCTGTACCTTGATGGATGCTTCTTTTATAAGTAAGTATTCATGATCTCTTTTGCTATTTATTTTCCTTATTTAAGTAAGATATAATATCATCAATGCAGGTTCATCGCTCTGCTTAGGTAGAGTACCTTAATCCTATATAAGCATGACGCTGAGATTAGGGTAGTAATTAATAGCATAGACACGGTGTCTAGGCTACAGGTTACCTTTGTTTGTTGTTTGCTCCAGGGGTTGCAGAGGTAGGCGGTAGGTGGTGACAGGCCTATCCGTCCTTTGTAATCATAGTTTAACCTTTGTAATCGGCAGGTGGTGAAGGCTCGGATTCAAAAATTGATGGCTCCACACGGCCACATTGGTATGCTCGACTTCCTGGAGGGTTTCACAACATATGAAGGAGGTGTTCTCTAGGATACAATCCCTACCTTATGTCATGTGAATGAGCCTCCGACGGAAAGATCAAGATACGAGGCAAACTCCTTCTCGCTCTGCTAAAAGTCGATAATTTCGATCCGTAGGGAGACAACATGGGTTAACAGGAAGAAAGCAAAACCTAATATGCTTTTGAGTTCCCCATTCACCGTGTGTCTTCCTAACAGTGCGAGAAGGATTACTCCCAAACCATAGCTATAAAGTCGGGACGGAGTTCATAGTCAGATATGAGAGTGGGTTTTGAAAAGGTGGTGACTCAAAGAACTTGCCCTATGGAGCGGAATGAATTTGAATAGAAGGCTGCACCATGGTAGGTAAGAAGAGAAAGGGAGAAATAAAAAGAAAAAAAATACGAGGATGAATCGGGTTCAAAGTTGATACAACAATCGTTCCCCAGCAACGGCGCCACAAAGCTTGAGCCCTTTGAGCCCTCACCCGACCTCGGGAACCGATGGAAATTCAGCCTTTAGAAATCCCTTTCCAGTTCGAGGATGATCTTTTTGAAGATTATGGAAGCACCTCGAACTATTCCCGTCAAAACAGGGCACCTGCCCCGTGTAGCTCCCCTGAGCCAGTCGAGGAAAATTTCCTCAAGGAGACAGTGAGGGAATTAACTACCATCATGAATAGACTAATGCTCCATGATATAAAGGAAGAGAAAGGAATAAATAAAAAGAGAAGATACGAGGATGGACCAAGTACGAAGATAATACAATAACCGTTCCTCAGCAACGGTGCCAGAAATGTTTGTCGGCATATATTACGATCACAGATAAATCCGCAAGCGCATGGATGCCGCATAGCACTTCACCTTAGACTATTCCAAGGAAACCAAATCACAGGGAACATGTGTGTACTAAGAACATAATTCAACCAAGGACAACAACTAATGGTAGGTTTAGCCTAGAGAGGATTTCTATGGATTAATTAACTAAACTTAACTTAAGGTTAAAATCTATCAATTGTTTCGGGCACCGGTTCACCCCTGGTCTGTCAAGAGACTTCAGCCTGTAGATCTACGATGTACCCAGACGTGGAGGAATACGAAGGACGGATAGGGCTATCACCACATGCTGCCTACCTCTAGTGTCCATGGAGCACACAACAAACAAAGGTAACCTCTAATCTATACACCACATCTATGTTATTGATTACTACTCTTGCCTCGTGCGAGAACTTCCTTCTTTATCCAGAGTCCTAGTACTAGAGAACTTAATATAAATACTAAGTGACGAACCCGCAACGATGAGAATCTTACTTAAGCAAGTGAAATAAATACCGAAAGGGAATCTCGAACACTTACTTTATTGAAGATGCATTCGCCGAGGTACAAGAGAGGAAAGAGCGCTTACAACTCCGGCACTCCTGTGGAACATCCCCTCACTCCCTACATATTTTTCTCAACACTACTAGAGTGTAGCCTAAGTATACAAGTGAGTTGTACTCTACTTTGTTGTATGTTTTGCAAATGGAATAAACACCTCCTACTATAATGGCTAATGATCGTTAAGAATGGAAGTTTCCAATGTCGGTTCATGCATAACCGTCATTGGGGGCCTATGGGGAGTGCCACATGAAAGCTGGTGGCTGGGTGCCACTTGGGTGGTTCGGCCGAACCCTAGTTCTGTCGAACCAGCCCACGGTCTCTAGCCACCGACCTTCTTTCATGAGGATGACAGGTAAGCCCCTATGGCAGTGCACCATGGATTAGCTCACTTTTAGTCGGTTTGGACTGTCATGTGGACCTTCCAATCCGTGTAGAAGCATATGATTGGCCGAAGGTACATTCATCGCATAATAGGTGTATTTTCATCAAAAAATTACCTACATACACATATTCAGTAATAAACCCCCGCCACTAAGTTTGCTATTCCATTTTGTATTCTTTTATGCAGGAGTTGAAGGTCAAAATTTGCACTTAAGGACCATCAACAGTGGACAGCTAGAGAAAGCTCCATTTTTGCTCACAACATTAAAAATGAACTCCGCCACTTGTTCTCTAATTAATGGCGTGGAGGTTGATACCCTCCATATTCCATTAGCGCTCTTGTAAATCAGAAGTTGGAGTTATAGTAGTATATTTCTATAGTAATCGTATTTAGATTGATATATGGTCGTTAGTTATTTTTCCACACCAACCTCACGATCAGAATTCATCACATGTAATGTCAACGTGTTCATGTGGTGAAATATATAGAAAGCTATTGGTATTTGTTATAGTCACAGCTAAATCTGCAAGCGCACGGATACCGCTATAGCAATTTACCTTAGAGTATTCCAAAGATATCGAATCACAGGAAACATGTGTGTATAATCTAAGAACAGAATTCAGCCAATGACAACTAATGGCAGGTTTAGGTTAGAGAGGATTCCTACGGATTAATTAACTAGACTTATGTTAAGGTAAAACTCTATCGATTATTTGAGGCACTGGTTCTCCACGGGTCTGCCAAGCCGAGTTCGCCTGTAGCTCTATGATGTACCCAAACGTTGATGAATACAAAGGACGGACATGGTTGTCTCAACCTGTCGCCTACCTCACTTTCTGTGGAGCACACAACAAACGAAAGTAACCACTAATCTAGACACCACGCTTAAGGTACTCATTACTAATCTAGCCCCGTGCGGGAATTTTCTTCTTTATCCAGTCTAGTAATAGAGCACTTAATATAAATACTAAGTGACGAACCCGCAGCACTGAGAATATATTATACTCAAGCAAGTAAATTAAATACCAAAAGAAAATCTCGAACACTTCATGAAAGAAGCATTCGCCGAGGTACAAGAGAGGAGAGAGAACCGACAACTCCGACACTACTCTAGAACTTCCCCTCACTCTCTACCTATTTTCTTAACACTACTAGGGTGATGCCTAAAGTATGAAAATAAGTTGTACTCTACTTTGTTGTGTGTTGTGAAATGACTTGAGCCACTTCTTTTATAGGGCCATATGATGGTTGGAATGATGGTTTAGGAGGTCAGTGCGCCAGTAACAATCATTAGGGAGCCATCAGGGATGTCCAAGTGGAAGGCCAGGATGAGAGGTGGCGACGGCGGTTCAGCTGACCCCTTGGCCCACCTCTCTGCTGGTGCTTTGACTAAGAGGATGACTGGTGGGCCCTTAAATTAGTTCAGCATGAATTAGCTCAAATTATGTTGGTTTGAGCTGAAATGTGGGCCCTCCAATCCTTGTGCTCTCACGTCATTCACCAGAGGTGCATTTCATCGCATGTCGGATGTATTTTCATCCAAATAACCTGCATACAAAATTTACCAATACTAATAATAATAAACACCAACTAATAAAGAACTTATCAAATATAAATACAAATAGTTTCCAAAATATTTAAGAAGCATTAAGTATAAACTATGTGGTGGTCTCATGTACTATCGAGCTTAAGGAGTAACTCACTAGCTAACTTAGGCTGTGTTCGTTCTTATGGGTTGGGAACCCATCTCCTCCGCACGAAAAACAGATCGGTCCATTAGCGCATGATTAATTAAGTATTAGCTAATTTTTTTAAAAAATGGATTAATTTGATTTTTTTAAGCAACTTTTGTATAGAAACTTTTTGCAAAATACAAAACGTTTAGTAGTTTGAAAAGCGTGCGCGTGGAAAATGAAGAGGAGACATTGGCAGAGACCCCCTCATCACAAACGGCTCGAAATCCTCATTTGTAACAGGCAAGCCAACTGTTACCGATTTCTAGTTACTGATGTGGAGGCTTATCTGTGATGGAAACTGTACCAAATAGCCTTATCTATAACGAACGGTGATACCAAGCCGTAGCAAATATGAGTTTACATCTATAACGTCTAAAAACAACGAACTGCTACTGACGTGAAAAAATGCCAATCGCTGTCCCCCCACCCAAAAAAAAAAAAAAACACTAGGCCGTTGCTCAGTCGCACGCGCGCAAATGAGGAGGAGGTGACGACAGCATTGGTGGCAGCACTGCAGCTGCGGCGGAGAAGCATTCATTGGTGGCAGTGGCGGCGGCCTAGTATCGTTTGATCTTCCACCTAGTCTTGGTCTTTGGGAGGGTGTGTGAAGACATGGTCTGCTTGACCCTGATGATCTTGGGGATGGTGGCGAAGAACACCATGGACGATGGCTCGTGGCCTTCCATTACCCCGATGGCATGGTCCGCGCCAGTCTGCCACCGTGCAGCTCCCTCTTCGCACGTGGATTGAAGAAGAACCACTCCACCTTGTCCCTCACGCTTGCTGCCATGGCTCTCCTCATCGTTATCATTGTCATGCTTGTCATGAGTAGGGGTAGTTCCGGCCTCTGTGAGGTCAGGAGCAGTTAGATCCCATGACCCCGACGTTGGGTAGGACGAATCTCCTAGCGATATCCAGTTGGGTGGCAGCTGCGGCGCTCATGAGGCAGACACAACGTCGCTACCTCCTGCTCTCTCCGGTCATCACCGTCATTGCGAAACTCGTTCCTAGGACACCTCCCTCGATTTGAAGCGATTACACATCACTGCTGGCCGCTACTGTTTCGACACTTCTACTCATATGAGGGAGTAAGTCATCACCATCCACCTCATAGGCCCAGGCCACCAATACCTCCAGATCCGCATCAGCGTTGGGGTTCAATTCCCTCGCCATCTGCGGAGGGGGTGGAGCAAGACAAACCTGACGGCGTGGTGTAGGGCACGGTGGAGCGTACAGAGGTGGCTGGCTGTCAGCTCCCATGTGGACCGTGATGAGCACGACTGAGGTGGGAGCACTAAGAGGAGGGCACACTACTACAAAAATGATTTTTTGGACGACACACTCGTTAGGTTGCAGACGGATCATAACTGATCATGCAAAAATTGATCTCCATTTTTGCATACAGCCACTTAAGAGGTCCGCATGAAAAAAAACAATTTTTGCAGGTGGACATCTTTAGAGGTCGCATGCAAAAATAAGCTTATTTTTACATGTGGATCTCTTAAGGAACCGCATGTCTTTTCCCTCTCAACACTTCAAAATTTTTCGTCCTCATATCCTCTATCCATCTCTCTCATCTCCTCTCCTCCTTCCTCTCTCTCTCACTGCAGGCATAGGGCGGGTAGCGGCGGCGGTCATCGTCAGCGGGGTGGCCGCGGGCTCGGGTGGCAGCGGTCTCACGCGGTAGCGGGCGACGGGCTCGATCGGGGCGACCACAGGCATGGGCAGCGGCGGTCTCGCACGACGCGTCAAGCACGGGCGGCAGCGAGCGTGACGGCCGGCGGCGAGCGTCGGGCGTATGACGACCGGATCCACTGGCACCGGGCCCGCGACGCCCCAATCCACACCACCGCCACCATCTGAGCTAGCTAGGGTTTTGATTTTCCTTTATTTCAATTTTTTATGTTTTTTGGTTTTTTATTTTTCCATGTGGTTCACATAAGCTCCCGTATGCGAAAATAGCGATTTTTCCATGCGGGAGCACCACCCTCATGCAAATATCCCTATTTTCGTAGATCTTCTCGTGCAGACGGGCACCCCAATTACATGGAAAAATTGGTTTTGGCTGTGTGGAAAAATATTTTTTTGTTATAGTGAGATAGTGGAGATTTTGTTTTCACTTATGGTCGTAACGGAGGAGCAGAATTGTAGGGTATTCCAAAATCATCATCAGTAATGGGACTTAATTGTAGAATCTTTATATATGTGCTTAAGTCATCTGTAATGTCTCATAGATCAAGACTTGTTCCAGACCTGACATCCATAACAGCTCTATATTAATAGCCGTTAGAGATACTAACATACTCGCTCTATTCACTTTTGATCATTATATTTTTAAAAAACAAAAATTCATATTTGATTATCGTATTTGGTGGGATTGTAGCAAAAATACTTCGTACGCTGTGTTGCATGCATGCCTTGCAGTTCCATTGGCAGAAATTTTGATCATACATTTAATGCAATCACAACTAATTAAATAGTAGTCCATGAAACATGCAAAGATATGAAAGATTGATAGTGCTAATTAATGTTTATCTTAAGCCCTATTTAGAGGCATTTGGAATGACAAATAGCAAATGATAAAAGTTTTGGTGGTAAAAGTTTTGACATTGTATTTTTGCAAGTTGATGTTTAAAGACATGCAAAAATTTCTATTTTCCCATGCACCAAAAAGCATCTTTAATGGCTCTACATTAGAATAGTTACATATAACTAAAGGGAGCCTGAGCATATGCGTGGGCACCCTGTTTAATTAATGTTGCTTCAATTTTTATTACGGATGTTTATAGGTGGATGATGTTCTGGAATATTCTCTGACTCTATCTTAAACATGTTTTCGTTAATAACTTTAATAACTGCTGTAGGCATATTACTTAAAACTCTATAGCCCTTAAATTTATGAGAAAAAATATTGTGTCACGATAATGGTTCATATCTATTTATACTAATACTATGTGCGATTTTTTTAATATTTACCATATATATCTTGTTTTTGAAGTTTCTAAATTTTAAGTAATATTTTTTCTTGTATGCTATAGATGACTTTCTGGATTTTGTGTTATATTAATGGAAGATATTTTCCGTTAAGGATAGAGGTGGTTTCCGTCCATTTCCGTAGCTTTCTATAGTCATCAAGTGATATTTGACACCCAAAAATACGATATAAAATTATTTTAAAAAATCATCATAACATTAATTATTACTAACATTAATTATTACATGTCGTTCTCATGTGTCGTGATGTATTTTTGGACCATAGACATTAATAGTTTATTTAATTAAAGGAATACAACAGGATCACAAATTGAATATATAATTTTGAAACAATTTAAATGGTAGAATATTTAAAGCGTTTTTATTGGATATTTTATATTTATATTATATATCTAGTTTAATTAACTGCGTAAATTTGTAGAGTAATATATTTTATATTTAAATTGTAGAAAATTTTATTTTAAAGTTCATCGATTTTTTTAATGGTACTTCCTAGGTATTTTTTTGTCTTTATTTTTTATCGTAAGTTCATGCTTAGTTTTTTTTCTTTTGGCGAACAGTTGGTAAGCTTTATTGTATTCCTCACGTACGGAAGTACGGATTACTTATGCTTTTTTTTGTTTTCTGGCTAACAGTAATATATTTCTTATGTATACGTATCCATGAGAAGGTATTACTTTTTTAAATAATATATCTAATGGTCTAAAATATCAGGTCTATCAATTAAAGTGAAAATCGATGATACGAATAGATAGTGCTAACCAAGTATACATAATGGACGTGACTACACAGCTAGTGGTAGCTGGTTTGTCTAAACCAGCTACCACTTAATCAATAAGAGACATCATCCACCTATACTTCAAATACAATTTTCTCTTAAACTACTCATCCAATCTACGATCCGATTACACCATTGTGTTCGTAACAATTAAATCTTTACAACAAGATCTCATATGATTATATTTTGATGAAAAATCATAAATTACTTTTATGATATGTTTAAATTACTTTTAGATTTCACTAAGTTACTTCTTAGACATGCAAAAGTAAATTCGGTAAAGGTTAAAAGTAATTTAAATATATTATATAAGTAACTTATAACCAAAAGAAAGTAACTTTAATTAATACCTTTTTCCATTGAACAAATTATCATATATATAATTATCATATATATAAGTTACTTTTAGATTTGATTAAAATACTTCCTATACATTCATAATGCTATGAGGTGATTACTTTTATTATTGTTTTTAGTTAATTCCATAATTTGTGCTGATTAATTTAATTCCTAGATAGAGTCATGTTTTTATCTCTACAACGGATTTACTTCAAATGACATGCCAAAGTTGCATTTGTTTTGTTCTGAGTTACTTCTATAATATATGTAAATTACTTTTAAGCTTTACTGAATTTACTTTTGTATGTCTAAGAAATAACTTAGTGAAATCTAAAAGTAATTTAGACATATCATAAAAGTAATTTGTGATTTTTCATCAAAATATAATCATGTGAGATCTTGTTGTAAAGATTTAATTGTTATGAATACAACGGTGTAATCGGATTATAGATCGGATAAGTAATTTAAGAGAAAATTTTATAAGAAGAAAAAAATATGCACAACCTAATAGTAAAAACTACTTGCATACATGTCTGTAACGCTACTAGTACTTCTCACGTAATTGTCCGCGTCGCTTGTTAATTAGTCTAAATCGAGATGCCTCTCGAAATAGATTTTGCGATACATAATTATGTCAATCGATCAGCATATAGATGCGTCCGGTTTTTCATAGAGATAAATCTTATCTTTTAAGGTAGATGTAATAGTTAAAATTAATGGGTCCACAAGATTAAATGAAAATCGATGGCGAGATATTTTCCTTTTTCTTAGAATTTTAGGGAATTTATCTAGTTTATTAGCGCGCCACGAGGTGAACTAGGAGCGTTTGTAGGATTATCACGTGGTGGCTTCGGAAACGTTTAAAGATAGATCTAATGGTTAGAAATAGGTCCACCAGATTAAATTTAAACCGATGGCTAGATATTTTCCTTTTTCTTGGAATTTTAGGGAATTTATCTAATTTATTAGCATGCCAAATGACGACCGAGGAGCGTTAGAGGAGTATCACGTGGTGGCTTAGTAACGTTTATAAGAAGTTTAATGGACTTTCAGTATATAATAGATAAATTTGTTGTCACTAACTCTTGATCCTACCACTATCTTTAATGGTTTTTACACATGCTTCTAGCTGAGGCGTTAAGCTGACCCATTACATAAGAAGGGTTTTATAGTATGCGAGCTTTTGACATTATTTTCACCGTTTGATGTGTTCATCATATTTCACTCAGTTCTTAATCTGTGCCGAATTGTGATTTGATAATCTGTTCCACGTTTTTTATTCTTGAAAGTTAATCTCTCATCCTCGATACGTTTCCCACCTGACGACTTTTCTCCGGAACATATACGTACATCCAAATATTTCGTCGGCACGTAAATATAATGGCAGCAACTGTTTGAAGACAAATAATGATAGCGGCTAGTGGGGGGCATGCACGACTTGAGGAGGAAGGAGGAAAAAGGCTCCAAGCATGCGCCATCAAAATGTTTGCGACCGATCGAGCAGCAAGCTAGCTAAGCCATGCCCTCTCCCATGCATCTCTTTTCCGCGCATCCGCTCGATCGAGTTGGACGCATGAGAAGTGAGAAGACACCACCACCTTTGTTGCTCCAGTACTTGAAATGGGGAACATGTGGGCTTCAACCCTTTCGGCACTTTTATCATAAAAGCGAAGACATGCAAGCTTTGCAAAGGATACTATGTGGTGCTCTGCCCCTCAACAACTGCCCTAGCTAGCTAGCATCATTTCATTGTTATATCTGTCTATATATCTATTTCACTATTTGATGCATAGCTGGCCAGTTGCCAATGCAGCTTTTTTTGCAGCTAGTAGTAGTAGTGGCAATGGTGTCGACATGCATTGCAAGATTAAACATGTACCTGCAGCCTGCAGATTGAAAAGTTTCCACGCACTGCATGGCCTTTGATGCATTTCCTAGCGTACGTGTGTTTTCTGGTCCCCATGGCGCGCCATTGTTGATGCTATGCGCTCACTTAGGCTGGTCAGATTTTCTCTACCTAGTAAACAGGTTAGGGCTCCACTAGCCTTTAATTTGTGTCATGAGGTATAGGAAATGGGAGATGATGAATGGAGGAATGAGATGTAGGGTTTTCTTGAAAGGGACAACAGGTACAACATAGCAGGTAGCCGCATGTATATGGTTCGAAAGACCAAAAGGCCATTAACTATGCTTGGTCGCTTGGACCATTAATTCGCCAGAGGTTTGATTTAGAGAACAAGAATGTGCCCACGTTCTCAACTTTTTTCGTGTTACATACAACAATTATACAACGAAGGCCTATAAACGTACGTGTTATGGTTTTGATGTTTATTCCAGAGAAAGTTTCGGCCATGACCTCCACAAAACACCTAGGAAACGATCCTATGCAGCAGTTATTGGATAATAACATACAGCAAAAACTCCAAACTGAGGAAAATAATACTTCTAAAAAATATGACAGACCCCACATGTCATGCACCATTTCATCTTTTGCCTCCCCCTCTTTCCATCCCCCTCTCTCACACACATGCAGATCGGCCTATGTTGCTAGCCTCCTACCACCCTGCTTGACTCCGCATCTCCCCAACCTTGACCTCACCCTCCTCCTTCGGCTTCTGCTCGAACCACCACCGTGTCGCTTGCTCTGCCCAGACCTCTATCCCACTCCACCACGGATGCAACGACAGTGGAGGCGATGGTTAGGCAGCTGCGAGTGATGGACCCTAATGCAAACATTGGGATGGGGAGACGGGGGCGAACCGAGTAGCACGCAACGATGTGATACCCCGTAAGGATGTGTCCCCCGGCAATGGCAGGCCGAAGTCACCACCACCATATCTGCCGAGGAAGGTGGAATTTGAGGGGGTGGCATGAGCCGGGAGCAAGGCGGTGGACTATGAGGAATAGGCGGTGACGTCGACAGTGGAAAGCATGAGCTTGTTCTCGCTCGTGTGCTTGGGATTGAGATGCGACAGAGCACAAGCCCGTCAGCTCGAGATGGAGGTGGCATTGTTGCTTCGACTATGGCAGAAGCAGAGCTTGCTGAGGGGGAGATAGAGGTGGAGCTCAAGGCGGAGGCAAAGGTGATGACTATAGCTTGACGGAGGTGGGGGTGGTGCTCAAGCTCAAGGTGCAAAAGGAAGCAACAGGGCATGCTGGCAGCGACGATTTGCTTTCCACCCTCCTGCGCGTCCTATATCCGTGATGACCTCTACCACCATACGCTCCACTGCAACGACATCCGCCACCAGTCACTCTTCCCCAACAATCCCACCGCCACGAGTTTCTTGAGAGCCGGAGTGTGGGTAACTTAGCCACGCACACCACCCATTTGATAATATGCCACAGCAGGAAAGGAAGAGGAAGGAGAAAGAATGAGCGAATGACGTGTGGTTCCATATTATCTTTTCTCCTTTTTAGTAAGCCTTGCCGACTGGACCACCTTATAGGCATCAGATCAGCTCAAAACTACTGGTATTTTACGTAGGGGATATTTCATCAAGTTTTAAGAGTTTAGGGTATCTAATGTGTGGTATAGTAATCTTAGGAGTAAACTGGACCACCACAATTTAGAGGGGTAAAGTGGACATTTTTCTAACATATTTGCACGTCATTATTTGGTCACAATTCCAAAAGGGGACGCCTTATTGGCAATCAGTCGCGTGGGGTTCGCTTGGAGTGTCATGAACTCCTCCATTGCAGACCACTAGTTGGGGTTGGCGAGAGCCGCACGATACGTGCCTGGAACTGGAGAGAGAGTCGCCACATTGAGGTTGAGGCACGTGATAGGTTGATGGAGACCGGTCTTCCCGCCGATCAGCATAGTGTGTTCATTGACGAGCGCAGAGACGCCGAACTGAGTCGACAGGCGGACGCCGGGAAGACATGCACTGCGGGCGCGTGTTGAAGCACCAGTTGGGGGTGGATGGAGAAGTGGCCCCTCAGTCTTGCGAGCGCCAGCAGCGGAGGGCGCCGAGGGTCAGCCAAGGATTGGCGAGATGGTAGCGAGCCAGACTGAGGAGGTTCATGGGCCGATGTCGACGAAGGAGGCCTACCTGAGACATCCACGTGTGGGTCCGCTGAAGGAATCGGAGGCCCACTGTCGAGGCGCTCACTTCTTGTAGAAGGAGAGTGCGCGGGTGAGGACGACCCAGCTAGTGGCGTCGTGGGCTGCTCGGGGTCGACCTAGCCTTGACCGGGAGCGGCACCAAGAGCAGGTGTTTGCGCCGCTGGGTCAATGCGACTAGAGTGGCGACGTCCAATCGACGCCAGTGGAGAAGCTGTGAAATTCTCAAGAAAATCCATGTCAGTAGCAACTGTATTATTTGTCATCTCAGCAAATGGGAAGGAGGACTCATCAAATACCACATGACGAGAGGTAATGACCTTGTTGGTAGCAAGGTCAAGACATCGGTACCCTTTATGGTGGATGGGATAGTTTAGTTCATGCATAAGGTGGAGCGAGGGGCTAATTTGTGAGGTATGGTGGCAGAGAGGTTGGGATAACACCCGGAGGTGGGAGTAAGAGGGGTGAGCACCATAGAGTGCAAAAGACGGTGTGTCGTGTTGTAGAGTTTTGGTGGGATGACGGTTAATAAGGTGGGTGGCTGTATGGAGGGCCTCAACCTAGTACAGAGCAGGCATACTAGCTTGGAAAAGCATGGAACGCATGATGTTGTTGAGGGAACGAAGCATATGCTCGGCCTTACCGTTTTGAGGGGAGGCGTGAGGGCACGACATGCGAAGGGTAACCCTATTGGTGAGGAAAAAGGAGCGGGTGGAGGAGTTGTCGAATCCACGGCCGTTGTCAAACTGGATGTTGCGAATCGTGGTGGCGAATTGAGTCTTCATAAAGGCAAAAGAGTGAGATAAAAGTGGAAAATGTGTCTGGTTTAAAACGAAGTGGGAAGGTCCACACAAAGTGCGAACAATCATCAATAATGACAAGATAATATTTAAAACCAGAGAGCCACGTAGGCGTGCTGGGCCGTGCCTGGGAGCCAAACGACCCAGAAAAGGCAGCACCAACGAAAGTGGGCCGAGCACCCAAGATCCCCTATCCAGCTGGTCCAGGCTACATATGAATGATCCCTGTCTAGGATTTGTACTAGGTGGGCTAGGCCTGATTTGGCTGGGAGCTAGCGGTGCCCTGTTGGGCACCGGATTGGTGTCCGCCACCCCCGCCACCGCCGCCACCACCACTACCGCCACTACCACCATTGTTACCACAATTGCAGCGATGGTTGCGATTGTTGCTGTTGGAGGTGGCAGCGCGGCTTGACTTAGCGGCGGCGAGGAACGTCGTCGCTGCGCCGGTAGCAGGGTGATCACCCTTGGTGAGCTCATCAAGGATGAGTTGAGCTCATGCTTCGGCGAAGGTGGGGAACGACTGCTGTAAGGGCAAGAAGGAGCGCATGTTGTCAAATTTATCATTCAAAGCTTCGAGAAGCGTGAAGATGAGGCTATCGGCGAGGGTTTTGAGGCGGCAACAATAGTCGCCAATGGACATGTCGCCTTGCTGAAGGTGATGGAGCTCGGCTTGCAGAGTGATGGTGTGGCGTTCGCCATTGCCCAAGAACTGGAGCTTGAGGGCATGCCAAACGGAGTGGGCTATTGTGGTGGGTGACATCACCTCTTGGAGAAGGTCTTGGGAGATGGTGCCATAGAGCCAGCTGATGACGACGCAATCCATATGTGCCTAGTCCACAACGTCAGGGCGAGGAGCGTCGGAGAGAACATATTCTGTCAGGGTATACTTGCCGAGGGCGACGAGATGCGGACAACGCCAGCGCGAATAGTTGTCGGCGGTGAGGTCTAGGGTGACGGGCATGAGGGCCTTCACGTTGAGGACGAGACAACCTTTCCATGGAGGGTGGCGATGGTTTCGTTGTCAAGGACAGCCGGCGACAGAACGGGAGGCGCAGCGTCCAGGAGCAATGTGCTCAGCTCGGGCTGAACCACAAGCCTAGCAAGAAGCACCACAATTTCTGGGGAAGATGCACCGGCGGCGGCATCGGGAGTGACGCAGGTGTGGGTGTAACGGTTGATGGCGATGTGGACGTCACAGGTGCCGGTGGTAGCACAAAGGAGGAGATGGAGTCATCGTTGGTGGCAGGCGCTGGAATGAACTCTTGGAAAATGGGGGTGAGCGCCTTGCGAACCACAACCGAGGTGCAATTGGCGGCGTCGCCAGCGACGAAGACGGCAACGGACTCGTCGACCTGCAGGTTGGGGGATGGTTATAAGGAAGCACGAACGGCGTCAGCTATGACCTTAAGAGTTTCTTCGAGAAGATCTTCGGGAGAAGTTTGGGAGGGAGGGGCCAATGTGGCAGGAGACGCCTGCCGGCCGGGAGGTAAGGTTTGGTGCGAAAGCGATAAAAACCTAATATGACACCATGAGAGCGCAATAGGACTCAACGCAATGAGTTGTATTACGATACACGTAGAGTACATATCGGAACTTCCTTATATCCTCAACCGATATATAACAACAATATCGGGAGAGACAGAGGGAAAGATGGCAAAAGATATACATGAGATATACAAGATTCTAACAAAAACATAGGCATATTGCTTCAGCAAATAAGAACTTTGAGACAGTAAGCAGCAACCTGAGAATCCCCAGATCTTCTCTTTAGCAGCAGCAAGCCGCTCGCAAAAAATAATAGGCAGGATCGACCACACCTGCCCGCAGCTAAAAGACTTGATCACCTGGCCAGATGCGGAGGCCGGTGGATCGGGATGGCGTGCTGAGTGGCCTTCGATTGGCATGGGCCTCGCACCAGCACAAAGCTCATTATCTAACTTTAAAAGCACAAAGTTCATTTGATCAATTAAATAAAAAGAAAACAAACTAAATTTCCCCTCCTTCACTTTGGGTCGTTCCTGGCCCAAAGTCCTTTTCTTTCCCCACCGGCCTCTCTCTCTCCTTCCTGCCTCTCTCTCTCCCGTGGCCCAGCTCGGCCCACATCGCCTCCCCCTCGCCTGAAGTCCACATCGCCTCCACCTCTCTGTCTTCTCCCGCTGACATGTGGGACTGCGGGCCCCGCCTATCAGCATCTCCACCTTCCACCAGCCAGCTCCAACTGCCATGGACGCCGCCCATTCCACCGCCAAATCTGCCACCTCTCGCTCCCGCTCTCGTGTTCAAACAGCGGAGACCGAATCACTGCCCACTCCTTCACCATCTTCCCCACTTTCCCCGCAAAATCCGGCACCGTATCGTGCCGCTTTTTCCGCCACATTGGCCTCCTTCTCCGCCGCCGGTTTCCACCTCTCCCCGACCTCCTTCCCACCTCCCGAGCCCTATAAGACGCACCCCGTGCTCTCCTCTCTCTTTTTCCCCATAATCCCAAGCTCCGTGCACCCAGAATCATCCCACCGCCGCAAGCCTCCTCTCTCCGCCGCTCGCCGTAGTTCTCTGGCCGCCTTTTCCCGCCACCCTAGCCATCGCCGTGCCTCGGAGCTTGCACCGTCAGCATCGCCTCGCCGTGCCGCATCTCGGCCACCATTTCTTCCCCTCCAAACGCCGTCGAAACTAAGCCTCCACCACCTACCCGTTCCACTGCCGTATTCGTTGCCTTCGGCCGACGATTGCCGCCTACCGGAGCCGTGCTAGGCGTAGTTGCCGCCTCCACCACCTCCCCACGCCTGATGGCTGCCTGGTCGCCTCTTCCACCTAGAACCCTTCCGGCTCGCCATCGGCTGCACTCCCGTGTCACCTCCCTCGCCAGTGAGCCACCTCTCCCCCTCTCCCTTCCTTTCCCTTTCACCGTTTTCCGTGCCGCCACTCGCCGCTGGTGACCTTATGGCCACACGCCGCCACCTCCCGGCTGGCCGGCCAGCGGGTGCCGCCTCCCTTGCCCGTGGCCGCCCGATCCACCTCCGGTTGGATCTGGGCCATCCACATGGTGGCTCCCATTGGCGGGCCGCGTCGCCGTGGCCGCCACGTGGCTGCCACGTGGTGCACCCGCGCCCGTGCCTCCGTGGCGTCGGTCCACCGTGGACCGGTCACCTCCCTCTCGCTGACAAACGGGGCCCGCATGTCAGTGGCTCAGCCCTCTCCTCTCTGTGGGCTGTCGTCATATTCCTTGTTTTCCTGTTGTAAACTTATTTAACAAATGTGCAATAAATCATAATTAATTCCAAAAATTGATTTAAACGGCTTAAAACTTCTAAAATTCATAACTAATTCATACAAACACCAAATTGAGTCATTCAACTTGCAAAATTTATCTAGAATTAAGATCTACATGTTTGTTTGATTTTCATGTACTATTTACTTGGTTTTTATTAGAGTTTTTCATTGTTTTGCGTACCAGCATGTAGTTCTCGTTGTTTCGGAAGATCGTGGTCGCAACGAGAAGAGTTCGGAAGATTAAAGTCAAGAAGCAAGGCAAGTCACATATTCCCCCTTGAGCATGTTGAACCTAATTCACAAATGTTTTACTATTTGCAAATAAAATTGCTTGTTTTGCTAATTACATGGGATTATGGAATTACCTATCTGCTCGCTTATGCCATATTTACTTGCTACCCGTCCTTTGTTAAACTTGGATGATAATTTGACTAGCTTGTGTCACTTATATTGATCTAGCTAGAATTATGACATGCTTAGCCATACTTAATTACCTCTAGCTCACAAAAAGGGATAATCACATAATCTACTGTTAGTATCTTGATGAGATGTAAGCTCGTGACATCTGGCCATGTTTCACTGGTCGTAATTACCAACTGAAATATGGCTTATTGGTGGGTTGTGGGTGCATGGTTTTGCTAGTCGCACCCATGAAAATTAAGGACCGGTTCGCGGGAAATCTTAGAAGACTTACCACGCTTACCACAAGCAAGAATGGGCAACTACTGGGCTTGTAGTATAGCTTTTCCCTTTCTGACGTACCAAATGCAAGGTTGAGCGTGATAAAGTTTGGATGGGCCCTGTGTGGCCTTTGTTGCTTCCGGATTCACCTAGGAACGAGAGGGGCTTCCTACCTTGGATATAAATGTAGGGGCAAAACCTGAGGTGGGTACGATTGGTTAGGGGGGTTATGCGAAGGGTTTTGTCACAATCACTCGCCACGGTGACATGTCCGGCCGGGCACGGTGATATGACGGTGGGTTGTTTCTTGTGGGTATAGTTGTGCACTTCTGGCCAGGGTAAAACTATTCGGATAGCCGTGCCCGCGGTTATGGGCGATCGACTAGATTCACCATG
This sequence comes from Oryza punctata, assembly GCA_000573905.2. Lineage (NCBI taxonomy): Eukaryota > Viridiplantae > Streptophyta > Magnoliopsida > Poales > Poaceae > Oryza > Oryza punctata. Next base: position 20,902,311 of record CM002490.2, on the reverse strand, counting down.
ATTAGTCCCACTCTTTCAATTCACTTAACTTAATGAACTGGTTTAGTTCAGGTAGAATGGTTAGGCCTGGTCAACATGGTGTAGCGTTGTTCAGTGGAGATTTAATATTAACTTAATTAATTAATTGTTTTACTGTTTTCTAACTACAAATGTTTTCAATCGCCTTTATGCAAATAGCCACGAACTTCCCTTTGTCTCCTCTTGCACGTCTGTATTATTGGTGTGGTTTGCTAAGTACGGTGGTTATACTCAATCTTGTTATATTTCCCCCTTTTCAGAAGTATAGTGCTTCTGAGCTGAAGACGAAATTAGAGGACCAAGGTTTATACCCTAGTTGAGTTTTGCTTGTGGAGTGGAGTGAAGCCCCGCTAGGATCGCCATTTTCCGCTGCTGCTATTGTTTTCTTTAGGTGTGAGGACTAAGTGCCTCTTCTGTAAGTATTTACGCTTAATTTCCATTTGGATCTGTATATTAATTTATCATTTTGTGTACCCTGGCTTGATTCCTAGACAAGGATTTATACACAAAATAGTTTGGAAATTTGGGCTAAATTTCTGGGCGTGACATCAGGGGAGCGAAGGTAAACGAAGAGAAGCTTGTACTCATGTTGCCCATGCTGCAATGCATCTGCGAAGCCCTCGGTGACGAAGTGCAGGCCACGACCGGCGCCGAACTCGCACTCAAACTCCGCCATGAAGTTAGCCACCTCGGCTGTCGACGGGGCAGCTCGAGGAGTCGGTCACCGCCGCTGCCACCCTACGCGAGGTTGAGGAGAGAGAGGGAGCGAGATAGCACACCTTTGGCGACCCAAGCACTGAGACGGATCGAATCGATGATGAGCCCAACCCCACGTAGAAGGGGAGCTTCACCAGCTTCCACGCGATCCCTAGTTGCTAACTGCTGGGGAAGCGGTGGCGGTGGCGGCTGAGGCGCGACCAAATCCGGCTCCCTCAGTGGCGGGGCGGCGCGGAGGGGACTGGGTCGAGGGAGGAGGGATTGCTGGTGGTGGAGGAGACGGTGAGTTGGACACTACTACAGATTAGATTTTCCCGTGCGGGCAAAACACGTTTTCCTGTGCGGAGTTTTGTGCCGTCTGCGCGTAGGGGTCTACGAAAATAAAAGAAATCACGTGCGGGCGGCCCAACCGCATGGAAAATTAGGCCTTCCCGTGCGGTCGGGTTAAGATGACCGCACGGGATATTCTATTATCCCGTGCGGTTTCGTTATACCAACTGCACGGGATAATATAATATCCCGTGCGGTCATCTTAACCCGACCGCACGGGAAGAGCCAATAGCCCTATGGGCTTGTTATTTTTTCTTAATTGTTGTTTATGTGTTTATGAACTGTGCAGTGGCAAATAGAGACGCAGTTAATCACGATGAATTGCAAACACGACACGATTGAACTTTACAAAGAAAGGGTCACAATTTAAACTTTATAATACATCGTAACGAACAAGTGATATTAATCATATTTATGTCGATGGAAGTTGCTAAAATTCTAGTTTAATAAATAGTACAAGTTCAGTCTCCCTCGCAAGCAAAAGTTTTTATCATGGTGCATGTTCTTTCTCCCACTCCCTAAGGCGTTTGAATTTGTCGTCAGAAGCAAGTTCGCCTTCAGGGTCGTAGAACTCCCCTAGGTGGTTGCAGATGTCGCGGCGAATGAACCGGCACAAGTCCCCGCACAAGTTGAGAAGCGTCTTTTCATCGAAATGGTTTGCGGTAGTGGGAATGCTCGGAAGCTATTGAAACCAAGAAGAAAAATGTATTTTCGTTAAAATCATTGTATGCAAACTAGACCGTACATGAAAGCAACACGGTAACTTACATCTGTAAACTCAGTTCTGTATCTCCCGCAGACTCTGAGCATCTCGCACACGTAATATCCGCAGAGGCTCGTTCCGGGGGGTTGCTTGTAACACTGCGTTAGAATAGTAGACATGTTAGTAGTAAAAACTCACGATGGCATCATAAAGTTAACGAATGTATGATAACATACCGGCCAGCGTGCCTTTACGAGGAGCTTTGTTCTATGCTGATCCTTCACGAACCCGCCATGTCTTTTGTAATAGTCGTGTCCTCTACACAGATTAAATGTATGTTTGAGCCAACTTGACAATTACATATCAGGAGTATGGGATGTTGGATGTTTGATTTAGCTTACAAATTCAGCAAGACAAGGAACTCCATGAACTTCTGCTCATCGTAGTGGGCCGGATCAAGAACTACGACCAAGTGGTCCCTTGGATATACGAGGAATAGTATGTAGTGATCGCTGCAGACAAGGGTTATGAATTGTATAAGGCATCCGGTACATAATTTAATGTGCTACGATATTATATGAACAGAACCAAGGGAATGTTGCTTACGTTAGGTGGTATGGGACCATCAAGACTCTTTTGTCGGCGTGCGTGAGCATAGCTTTTCCGAGGTAAGTTGCCACCTCGACCCTCTTGTTCTTATGCAACCTGTCCACATATTCTTTTCGTTCATCGGGCGTCTTATTCTTCAGTTGCGGACCATCCAAATTTAGCCTTACGGTGTGTGCCGTCATGCAAACCCTCGTCGGGTTGGCGTAGCCTATTGAAGCCCCCGTTCGTTGGGCATCCACCCATTGTGACCTAACAAATTATACAAGTTAAACGCCTTTTAGTTATATGGCACACATTTGATAAGCAAAAAACAAGTGATGAAACTTACAGGCACCACGCGCCGACGAGATTGATATCCATTTTTTCCATCTTGTAGAATGCGTGTAGGTCATTGAAACTGATGATAAAGTTTCCGTTTGGTCCATCGATGAAAGCGTTATCCGGGACCTTAACACTTATCATCCCAAGCCCCTTCTCGCTTGCTCTAAGGTACCAGTCATGCAGCAACCTCATTGGCCATGGGAGTTCGAGCATGACGTGGTACGGCAAGAATGGCTTGCCATACTCATACATCTTCGGTACTTCTGTAGAATCCCAAGTTTGCATATTATCTGCATGACCTAGTACGCTTTTCTGTGCATCCGATTAGGGTTCAGATTGGCCTGGCTTTGTCGGACCCTGTCCCCTGAATGACTTGAATACCAATCTTGCCTCGTACTCTGCCATTTCCTTAGGTTTGTACGTGGAAACCATCTGTGGTACGAGCTTGCGGGCTAGAGAAGTACTGGCCTTTTTTACGGATGCTTCTTCAAGCGCAGGTGGCACAGATTGCACGGGAGCAGATTGCGGTGTAGGAGGTGAGTGGTGAACGGGAGACGGTTGCCTACATAGCGGAGTTGGCGACGCTGGTGCTGCATGCTCTTTCGGTGGAGAAGGCACTTTCGTGGGGGATGGAGATCTTGCTGGCATCGGTGATCCTGGCGGCGTTGGGATATTCGGTAGAGAAGGCGGTGCTGGAGGGGCAGCTGGCTGTCGCACTTCTTTAGCTGAGGTGGTCGTAGTTGGTTGTCCCGTGAGGATGATATCTCGGTGATGCCAGAGGATGAACTAGTTCACCGCATCTCCGAGTAGTTGTATCCCCTCAGGTGCTGGGATGTCCAGCTCCAAATCCATTTGATCGACATTGACCCTCGATACTTGCACTCTTGCGTACTCCTCCGGAATTGGGGTGTTATGGAACTGTCTCCCTGGTATGGCTAGGCCGGACCCAACCTCCTTCGTTTTCCCGGCTCTGCCTATCGGGACGACCAGACTACACGGTGTCGGCCCGGTTATAAGATCGACCAGGTAGGGTGTTGTTTCTACGGAACCGACACTGCTTGGGATCTGTACTGTCTGCTCCGCCTGAGGGACTAGGCCCGGAAATGCTTGGGGATGTTGTGCGGCTAGCCTGTAGAATTGTTGGGTCACTTGCTACGTAACTTGTTCGGTTAATTCTTCACGCAACTTCGCCTTGTAGGCGTCCCGCTTCTTGTAACTTTTGGATTCAGTTGGAAACCCTACCTTCCAACTCGTTCTTGAAGATTTTCCCCGTATCCTACCAGAGTGTTCGGCAGTCCCCAGCGCTGCCGTTAGTTCGTCATGCTCCCTTCTGGCAACGAACTCTCCTGACCTCTCCTTCTCGGCGATCTGTTGGAGAGATGTGGTCACATTTTCTATTTCAGGTGACTCGAAAAGCATCTCACCCTCATCCGTCACTTGCCCCGTGCTGCGTGCCCAAACCCAGTTTCTACTCCGCGGATTAAGGGGCTGGACTAACAACGGCTTCCCTTGAGCTGCGAATTTTTCCTCCGTAGCTCGCCATTGGTCCACGTGACCGTCGTATCCACTGGACCCAATCGGTGTGGATATTTGTTTTTCTTCGCCAGGTCCGACATCTTCTTCCTCCTTGCCAGGGCTTCAGGGGTTGTCATCTTAGCAACAAACTTGTCCCATTCAGCTGGCGGGATGTTGCTGTATTTTTCAAATGGAGTTTTGTTCTGCTGAACATAATAAGTGTTCATGTCGGATTTCCACTGGCGCCACCGATGGGCCATTGTACTCAACGCAAATCTGCTCCCAAGGACCTCCGACCCAGGCGGATACACAAGGTACTTCTGCAACTCCTCCCACATTAAATTCTTGATGTTCTGGTTAACATCCTTCCACTCATCCACGTTTAGCGGCCCATGGAGTCTTGCCACCGTCCCGCACGCATTGCTAAACTTGGCCATCACGTGCTTCGGCTCGACGGGCTTCCCATCTTCATTCAGAGCAGTAATGTAGTACGACTCCTTCGGTAGCTGATTCCTGCTCCTCTTACCACGTTGTTTCTTCGCACGTCCACCTCCACTTGCGGACGTGTCAGTTGGTTATACACTGTTCCATGTACAGTGTATAACCGCTGATATGGTACCCTTGCCATGAGGTCACGAGGCTACTTGGGTCTGTTGCCAGCCTCTGTAATGTTTTGTCCTCAGGCGAATCACCAAACGGGAGGTTCTGATCCTTCAACCATTCTAGAAATTTGCGCTTCTGTTCCTTAGAGATCCAAGCAGCCGGTCTTCTGGGATTGTTGGCTATTATCTCCGTGATGTGTTTCTCAACGTACGGCTCTAGGATCGCGAGCTGTTGTAGCACGCTGCTATGTGCTTCGGCTACAGAAATATAATCGTTATCGTAGAACCTTTTCTTGCGTACGGTCCCCTTCCCCGATAGCCGACCCTCGTGAACAGGGGCGGGTATCCCAATTGGTGTGGCGTCCTTCATGTAATCTATGCAGCAGTTGACGACCTCCTCAGTTGTGTACCCCTCTATCATAGATCCCTCCGGATGAGCTCGGTTACGGACATATCCATTCAGAACAGCCATGTACCTCTCGTACGCCCACATCTGATGCAGGTATAAGGGTCCAATTTCGATAATCTGAGGAACGATGTGGACAATCAGGTGCTCCATCATACTGAAGTACGAGGGGGGAAAAACATCTCAAGCTGGCACGCTGTCTCGATTGCGAACGTTTGAAGGTGGCCTAACTCTTCAGGGTCGAAAACCTTCTGTGATATTCGATTGAAAAAGTAGCACAACTTGGTTATCACAACCTTAGTGTGAATTGGCCGGATTGCTCTTATAGCAATAGGTAGGAAGACAGTTAGCATCTTGTGACAATCATGAGCGTTGTAACCGGAAATAGTCAAATCTTTCATGGATACAAGCTTTCTGATGTTCGATGAGAAACCAGTAGGTACTTTAATACTATGCAAACTTCTACAGAAAGCCTTTTTCTCTTCTGGTGTTAGTGAGTAGCAAGCCGGAGGAATTTCCATCTTCCCGTTTGCCAACTCTTTTGGGTGAAGGTCATGCCTTAAGTCCATGTTCACCAGGTCTGTACGTGACTTCCGCCCTTCTTTCGTCTTGCAGGGAATGTCGAGCAAAGTGCCAATAGTGCCGTCGAACACGTTCTTCTCAAGATGCATTACGTCAATCGCATGACGAATCTCCAGGTCTTTCCAGTATTCAAGATACCTGAAAAATATTGAATGTTTCTTGAAAGGGAACGTATTTTCCTGACCCGTTTCATCTGTATTACCTTGATTCGTGGCTTTCTTCCTCTTGCATGCTTTCTTTTTTCCCTTCCCGAACACGACCTTAATATTCTTCGTCATGTGAAATACTTGCGTACCAGTTCGTGTTTCGGGCGGAAGATCGTTCTCTACTGTATTATCGAAAAATCTGGCCATCGCACGCCACCTGTGCCTCTGTGGTAAGAAGCGACGATGACGCATGTACACTACCTTGCTCGAGGCGGTGAGGTACTTGTACGACGTGTTGTCGATACATACAAGACAGCCAAACTTCCCCTTGAGCTGACCTGAAAGCGAAAAGTTCGCCGGTAGGTCGTTTATGGTAACGAATATGATGGCACGTAGAGTAAAATATTCCCTGCAGTACTCATCCCACACTCGCAACCCTTCTTTCCACATTTCTTGCATGTCCTCCATCAATGGTTCAAGAAAAACATCTATGTCAATCCTTGGTTGTTTTGGACCTTGAATGAGGATAGTCAACAAAATGTACTTTCGTTTCTGACAAATCCATGTAGGCAAATTATACATGGTGAGCAGCACTGGCCAAGTGCTGTGTGAGCTGCTCAAGTCACCGAACAGGTTCATTCCATCCGTACTCAATGCAAACCTCACATTTCGCGGATCCTGTGCAAAATCCGGGTGTAGTGCATCAAAATTTTTCCATTGCCGGGCATCGGCGGGGTGTCGAATCATACCATCCGTCTTCCGACCCTCTCGATGCCATCGCAACAACTCGGCATCGGTCCGGTTTGAAAACAATCGCTTCATACGGTCTTTCACTGGTAGGTACCACATCACCATGGACGGAATTTTTTTCTTCGGTGGCACCGATGACTCTTGGTCACCATCCAAACCATCTAGGGATCCTTTCCCCTTCGTGTAGCGACTCGTCCCACATGTTGGGCAACACTCCAAATCCGCGTATTCCTTACGGTACAAAATGCAATGATTTACGCATGCATGAATCTTTTGAACACCTAAAGATAACGGACATATTAGTTTCTTGGCTTGATATGTGTTGGTCGGCAACAGGTTCGGCTTCGGAAGCATAACTCTCAGCAGATCCAACAAATCGTTGAAGCTAGTGTCCGACCATCCATGTCTGGCCTTCAATCTGAGTAGTTCAAGTACAGAGCGTAACACCGTGTACTCCCTGTCACACCCTTTCGATTCTTCGTAAACAAGATCCTTCGTTGCTTTTTCCAACGCTTTCCAATTGTCCAACCCTTATTTTGTCGCAATCACAACCTCTGGTTCAATGTGTCGCAACATATCCTCAAGATCGAAATCAATATCTACATCATCTAACCCGGATGCACCAAATTCAGGGATCATTCCCTGTAACATGTCCTCGATTATAAAATTTTCTCTAGCATCAAAGCAAAACACATCGGCCTCGTCATTACGAACGGCGACTTCACCGTGACAGGTCCATGTCTTGTAATTGTCCTTAAATCCACGCTCTACAATGTGACCCAAAATTATCTTCGGATCTTGGAACATCTTTTCGTTCTTGCAATCGACACATGGACATAAAATCTCCCTCCTGTTCTCTCTCAAAGCGTGTGCCTTGGCCTGATCAACAAATTTCGATGCTTCTTTCAAAAACATCGGTGAAGTTCTTCTGGTGTCATACATCCATGCCCGATCCATCTCCTAAAAATATTTTTTGATGAGTCGGATAGGACTACATTAAGTCATGTGTAAACGATACGACGAAAATGCCCATCTTATTACTCAATGTGCCTTTTGAGTTCAATAACATTAATTTAACAATGAGAAATAAACTGCAATTACTAAACTTGCAAAATTAATATATATATTAAACGCATTGCACCGAACAAAGTTTGAAATAAACTAAGGTAACTAAACAAAGAGTAAAGTAAAGTAATATGCAAATTTGAGTACCATTCAAATTTATTCATTCGAACAATACATTTAATCGACAAACAAATAGTCCATGCATTGTCATAAATAGAGAAATTCTTCGCTTTTAACTGATAAAAATTGAAATAAATTGAGCCATACGTAACCAAGCAACCATACAAAAGGTATATGGACATACTACAAACATTTTAATACCTATTTTGCAAATAATAAATGTTTGGTAAATTGAAAATGTGCCTACACTACCCCATCTGAAAATAAGCAAATTACTTCGCATTCCACCGATAAAAAACGAAAAAAATGGAAGCAAATGAAGGAGGATAACAAGCATGTCACCTTTTATATGGGTCCTACACAAAAATTTTAGGTTAAAAACCTCCCCCCTTATTTGTGTGAAATATATGAGAGAGAAAAACGCCAGCTTGAATGGGGCAAGCTCGGGCTGAGCTAAATATATAGCATCCATCATCGCGTGCGGTTAGATTAAGTAGACCGCACGGGAAAATAGATTATCCCGTGCGGTTGGTTAAGTCAGCCGCACGCGATGATGGACCTTATCTCGTGCGGTTCTCTTAAGTGGACCGCACGGGATAATCTATTTTCTCGTGCGGTCAGTTGCCCGGCCCAGGTGGACCGGTTTTTCCAGGCGGATCCACTTACGGCCCGCCTGGAACCAAATATGAGCCTCGTACAGAATAATCATTTCTATAGTAGTGAGAGGTCCCAGTTGTGGGTGGCGAGGATCTCAGTGCAGAGTCGTGGTCGGAGATGCCAGTGACCGCTTGGAAGTAGCTGATCTTTTCGTCAATGGTCTCCGCCATAGCGGACAGCAGTGATGAGGCTGAGGGTGAAGCTAGGGTTTAGAGATTTGGGGGAGCGGAGGTGGTGGTAGTTGGCACGAAGGAAGAGGCGAGAAGACGGAGTTAATCGTTGGCCATGACATTTGAGGAATAAGGAGAAAGGGAGAGGGAGGAGGAAGGAGAGAGAGGATGACATGTGGGCTTGACATTTTTTTGTGTGATTGACAAATGGATCCCACATATATGTTTTTAATTTTTATGCCATCTAAGAGCCATTGTCAATGCTATAGATTATGCCAATATTGTCACGTAGATGCTATGTTAGTGAAACTGCCCTCCAAAATCACCGAGAGAGTCAAATTGCACCTGTTTTAATAGTTGGGGGCGTCGAGATATCGGTATTGCGGTTGAAGGATACGGATCAGATTCGGTCACTAGTTAAAGGAGTCAAAGTGGACTTATTCCTTTCACAGTAGGTTAGGCCTAACACAGAATGAAAGCACTCTTTGCTTATCAGACTTGGCCCATCACGAGTGAAGATTTGAGGAATGAGGCTCGGCGTGAAAAATGTATTGCGTCTGTGCTGGATAGGCCTAAACCGTATCGCGTCTGGGCTGGAAGCCCAGGCATATGCATAGTCCCGCAGTCCATGCGTTCCCATGTTCAGAGAGACCACGAGAGTGAGGTACTGAGGTTGGAACGAAGGAAGAGCCGTGTTGCCATTTGGCTGCCGAATATTGAAAACTTTGAACATGTTCATATGTTTCACGTACCTACCAAGTCGCCCCGCCGACCGCCCTGCGGCACAGTGGCCGCTCGACTCATGCCCGCCGGCCGTCCTGACCAAGTACGACGAATACACACATACAGGCGCGCCATTCCATGAGTTAACCGTGTTGACTGTTGAGATTGACGAATGGCCAGCACGGCCAACCCACACCGTACCAACTTCAACTTATGGGTGTCTATCACTAGTTCACCGTATCGTCGCATCCCACTCTGCTGCCGACGGTGGTGGATCCAGAAAATTTAATTGTTGGTGTCTTAGCTAAGTATGCTAATTATATTTAAAACATAAAACATAGTGTTATAATATATAGTGATGGATAAGCAGTTTAAGTATAGGTTTTGCTAAAAATTATCGGTATCATCTGACACCGTTTCATACATTGTAGATCCGCCCTAGCGGCTGACGCGACGAATCAACTTCCCAAAAGTCAAATGCACAGGCGTTGTCAAAACGAAAGCAATACTAAGAGCATATCCAACAGATGTATAAAATTAGAACCCTAAAAATCCTATATTAGGAACAACCAAAAAAAATATTTAGCCTAAAATACACCCTCTTCTTCAAGAGATGCCTAAAATTTTGGTTCCCAAAATTTTAAAATTTGCCACATCGTCATTGGTGGGCCCTTCTCAACTAATTTTCTACGCGCGCGAGCGCGGTGGGGGGGAGATCACGACGTGCGCGGAGGGGACTAGGCCTGATCGATCGCAAGATCGTGACATCCTAGTCGTGCACGAGATCACGACTGAGACTTTCGCGAGGCTATATCAGACGCAGCAATACGATATCGAACGGACACAGTACTGTACACGCACGCAGAGTTGTTCTTCTATCAGCGCCGGCGGTGTTACCTCTTCGCTCAACCAGGCAACGACAGTGAGCAGCAATGATTGGTGATAGGCACAAGCACTTGTACAGTGCGTATAAACCATACTAGCACAGGTAGCAAAATTTTGCTAACAACCATGTTTTGCTTTGTTGTATTTCTTTTTTATGTTTTTGATATGACAATGTTTTTATGGAAAAAAGTTAGTTTGATATGATGAATAAATATTTGGAAAAACGGAAGGCCTAGCTGATCCACTACACGATCGTGTCATTTAATATCCTGGGCGACCCTCAATGTTAGGACGTTTTCCAGCCAATCACATTCTATGTTTTTTAATTTGATCTGACAACGTCGCTAGGGGAAAAACTTAATTTGTTGTGACGAATAATGGTTTGGTAGCTGATTTGATCCGTGATGAGTCGTCCTCGCTTCTCATTTCAACGGCTTGTGGATGAATCATCATCCGACGATGATGATGATTTTTTTTTTGCCGCGGCACAAATCGTGCATAGCTATTGGCACTCTGTCAATGCACCAAAACATGGTGGGTCTCTCATGGGACATGAAGTGGTTGACTTCAACAGAGAAGCATGACACCTGAGATTATACCAAGACTACTTTTCTGATAATCCTACCTATGGCCCAGTTTTATTCAAGCGTAGGTTTGTATTAAGTAAATTTTATATGATTTATATTTGTCATATTCATAGATGTATGTCTCATTAGTTATGACTGCACAGGAATACAATGAGCAGGCCTTTGTTTCTCCACATAATGAATGCAGTAGAGGATCACGATGACTATTTTGTGCAGAAGAGAAATGCAACTGGTATACTTGGTTTAAGTTGTCATCAAAATGTCACTGCAGTAATTCGTCAGTTGGCTTATGGTATAGCAGATGATGGTTTGGATGAATATCTTGGTATTGCAGAAAGTACCGCTATAGAGAGCTTGAGAAGGTTTGTGAAAGCAGTTGTTGAAGTTTTGAACATGAGTACTTAAGATCACCCAATGAAAACGATATAACTCGATTACTTGCACTTGGGGAGAACAGAGGTTTCCCTGACATGTTAGGCTCCATAGACTGCATGCATTGGAAGTGGAAGAACTGCCCTACGGAATGGCATGTACCAAGGGCACGTGCACTAGCCTACAATAATTTTAGAAGCCGTTGCTTCAAAGGATCTCTAGATTTGGCACGCTTTTTTTTATGCCCGGGTCTCATAACGATATCAATGTACTTCATCGATCCCCCTATTTACAAAGCTAGCTGAAGGCAATGCTCCTGAAGTGAAGTGAAGTATAGTATAAATGGTCACGATTAGATGATGAGATATTATCTTGCTGATGGCATATACCTTTCTTGGGCTACATTTGTGAAGACTGTACCAGAACCACATGGCAACAAGAGGAAATATTTTGCCAAAGCATAGGAAGCAGTAAGGAAGGATGTCGAATGAGCTTTTGGGGTTCTGCAAGCTAGCTTCGCCATTGTTCGAGGGCCAACTCGATATTGGGATGAAAAGACACTGGGATACATCATGAAAGCTTCTATTATCATGCATGACATGATTATTGAAGATGATGGAGAAGTTGATTGGGAAGAACAGTTTCCAGAGGGGGAGAAAACATCAGAGTGTCCCACGATGAAATACCTAATCTTCATGACTTTAATTGGATGCAAAAAAAAAAAAAAAGGACGATGAAACTCACTATCAGCTACGTGAAGACCTAGTAGAGCACTTGTGGCAACATTATCCTGATAAATATTGAGGTTTTATTTATATATTTGAATTCCATGTAATAAATAGTATATATCCGTGAGGATTTGCCAAATCATTTTAATTTGGTCTTCATATATTGAATAAATGGTGTACTGTTCGGTTTAAAAATAGTACAGGAGAATTAATAATAGTGCACTTCCTTTAAGCATTTTGTTGAATATGTCGATTAGGCTGGCAGTGATAAATGTGTTATAGTGGTAATGTAGATTGTTCTCATATGCTTTCTATCCTTGGCTGCAGACTGTCATTAGGCTTTTTCCCGAGAGTATTCTTCACCTTGCCGATCGAGTTACAATCTCTGGTTCAGGATAATCGAGTCCAACCTGGTTATTGTACTTACTGTATTGATAGCACATTCAGCACATTCGTAAGAAGAAACTTAAGAGAGCAAGGACACATGAAAAGCCACATATGAGGTAGAGGCCCCAGAAGCTTGAAAGACTCAAATGGTTTGAGCCAACCTCGTTTTCATTTGCACTTCATTCTATCACAGTTAATCATTCATCGTGGATCCTTTGAAGATTGCCGTGTAGTTTGAGTTTATAGTGAGCACAACAAATAGCCAGACAAGCAGCACAAATCTACCAAGTGCACTAACCGTGTTCTCTCCTGTGTAAAACAGTAGATTTTTTTGGTGGAGATCAATACATAGCCATCTGTTAAAATATGAGCATCTTTAAATTAACAGATAATCCTAAAATATAGTTCACTTTTACATTAACATGACAACAAATGCATAACTGATAGCGGGATGAGGAAAGTACCCAAGTACTACCACATAATTCAGACAAACAAAATAGACACACTTCTGAATATAAATAGTTTGCATTGCATATATAAACCTAGGTAAATTCCTAACAGTGCTCCACTAATTTGAGCTCCAACTATGATTGCCCCCAAACATTGCCATCTTCTTCCCTCCCATTTTCTGATCTGGAATCTAACCTGTTAATATCAATGAGATGGAGTTAAAATTAATCGAATTTCAATCTGGTTACTATTTTCATTTAAGCATACAGTTAATTTTGCATAAAGCATGGAGAACATGCAATATTTTCAGATTTAAGGTTTCTGAATTTCTCAACATGAACAGAATAGAACACGCTTAGTGCTAACTAATAAAAGATCAATAACAAATGAAATCATGCATACTATATTTTTTTCTGAAGTGGGACACTTTACCTGTTTTAACCCTCCAAATAAACAAATAAACCTCTGAAAACAGTAAATTCTGGATACAACATGTAGAGAAAAATGCAAGTTTTCAGATTTCTATATTGTAAACCTCGATTTAACTGAAATGAGCTTATTGAACATTTTAAAGTACTGGTAGAAAAAAATCAGTCCAAAATTTCAGGGGGTGTGCAAAGATGTGAGATTCAGGGTATTTAAACTGAATGCAGAGTTATACTTGTTTGGTTCCACTGGCCTTGAAGGTCAAATACAAATAAATATTCATTGGGATCTATGTGTGAAAAATAGAACTGACAACCTAAGAAAAATAATTATGCTATGATTTAGTGCCTAAATGGTGTATAGCCATGATGACAAAGAAATTGGTAAGTCACTGGTGTATTACTACAAAACTTGTGCTGGTAAACATGACAGTGAATAGATGCTTGCCGGCAACCTTAGATTTTCCCACCATGAACACCATTGTCGCAAACAAAAAAAGTAAATGATTCACCAAACCTGTTAACCAGAACTGTTCATACGACTAGCGATGATCTCATCTTGAAAACTGTTATAGAACCGCTGCTGTGAGAGAGGTTTGGAAGAAATGGCCATTGTCATAATTCTATCTTCTTCTAACATCCTCTTCAGTTGAATCTTATTAGAGTCGTTCTCCACCTTTTTTTATCTAAATCAAGCATCTCTTTACCTAGTTCGTAAGACTGTTGGTGCCTCTCATGTCACATCCTGATTTTTAGTTTTCGTTCTTTTCGCCTCTTCGCGAAAATTAACATTTGGTTTAATTGTCTAAAATAGCTTAATGAAAATTTCGCTAAATAAAAAGTTTTTAATGTTAATAAGTAATTAATTACATCATTGGTTTTGTCGTATTTTAATTGGAGTTTATTTGGATTTAATTTGAATTTCGGATGTGGAACTCATTTCCTAATTAAATTTCCAACCAAATTCAAATTCCTATTCAATTCCTAAATATCCTAAAATCCTCCAAAAATTCAAAATACTATATATTTGGAATTTTCCAGAAAAGTCCCTATCCTTTTTCCTATTATCCTTCCTCTCTTTCTCCATTCTGTTTCTTTTGCAGTTAGACCCCTCCCTTTCTTCCTTTTTCCTTTTCCCTCCACCTTCTTCAACCTCTGGCCATCTCCCTCTTCTCTCTCCTCTCCTTGGAGCTGCAGGCCCGAGGAGTCCAAGCCAAGCCCCGAGCCCGCACCTCAGCCCAGCCACCAGCCCACGCCGCCGTCGCGCCATGAGCCGACCCGCACCACTGCCACCTTCCATCCAACATCGTCGCTTCCATCGCGGATGCCGCCTTCCATAAACCCGCGCCAAGCCCTAACCATAGCTCTCCCCTCCGCTATAAAAAACACCAGCCGTGCGCCGTCGCCGTTTCTTCCGCCGCTGCCGCCGCTTCGTGCCGCCAACAGGTGCTGCGCCGCCGTCGTTGCCGCATACTCCCAAAGCCGCCACCACTGTCGATGAGCTCGAGGCCGAGCTCCTCCATCTCTCGCACTGCTCTCTCTCTCCCCCATCTCCAGCATTCGTTGCCGCTTGCCGTGCGCCGCCATCGGTTCATCCCGGGGTCCTGTGCTGCGCCACCGGAGCCACCTCCGGCTCCTCTCTCCAGCGCCGCCGCCCGATCTTCCATCTGGGCGCTTTCGCTGATGACCGCCATCGCGCCGCCGCCTGTCCCCGCCATGGCCGGAGCACGCCCACGGCACACCCGTGTAGAGCAGCTGCTCTGCTCTCCCCTTTCTCCTGTGGCATTCACATGTGGGCCCCAAACACCCAAATGAACCACAGTCGCGCGATCTCATAGATCAAATCCCAACCGTTGGATCTACATCAGCCTAACGCTCGCCACGTCAGCCCGAGGTCTACCATGACATCACCATGTCATCTACATTGGTCCACGTGTCGCCATGTGTCCATCCACGTCATCAAGTCCACCATACACCGAGTCCACCACCACCCGAGCCACTGACCAGTGGGCCCCACCTATTTTTCTATTAAAAAATAATTCAATTCTCGGAATTAGATATCCAGCGAATATTCTCGGAATATTCCTTTTCTTTTTATCCTCAGATTTTCTCTGAATTCAAACTTCCGGAGATCATAACTTCCTCATATGAACTCTGATTCGGTCCGTTCTTATTTCTAAATTCTTCTAAAATCGAGCTCTATCTCCTGGTTCCATTTGTTGTTTCATTTGATGTTATTTAAATAGAATTTTCTTCTGTTTATTTGTTTCTCGTTCGCACCCGTGTAGATGTTGGAGCAAAGGAGTTGTTCGCTGCGGAAGACGCATTGCAAGGACAGTACTTGGATACAAGGCAAGTGCACTCTTTGAACATAGTGAAGCCAATTTACAAAATGTTTTGTTTTGAATACTTGCATTATTTTATTTATAAACTATCGATGGGTAGCGTGACCTAATTGTTATTATATCCTGCCTTTGATAATTGTTGATTACCTGGTATGCCTTGTCACCCTAGTCTTTGTGAGTTGAACATTGAGTTCAACTCAGGGTAGAGTAGTTATGCTTAGCCCCACTCAAGGTTGTTTTACAAGCAAAATATAATTTTGATTAATCATATACTTATAACTGATTTGATATGAACTGTGTGACCGTGTGCTATCTTTCCGGTGGCATGTGTTGCACCGTGTAGTAAACAATGGCAGATAAAATGATTTGGACTGGGGTGATGGGTGGTGCTGTGTGAACCTAGTTAGGTGATAATGTATTTGTGTGATCATTATTGGGTATGGTCTCTTTGTGAGCCTACTGTCAAGCTGTGTGCTATTTTGTTGCTCAAAGGGCCAACTTCGTATCCTTAAGCTACTACCTTATGTTGTGTGCAAGTTGCCCTGGTCAATTAAGGACTTCACTTCATAAGTCATTGATATGAGCCTAACATGCAACCACATGTTCTCATGGGAAGAGCCTGGTCCAGTAGGATTCCTAGTCTTAGCACTGTCGGCCCAGGTGGCTAGATGATAGGCGTTAAGGTTAGCCATGGATACTTTTTTTATCTGTGTAAGGGAAAGTGTCTCATGGGGGAAGGCAGTGTTGGGACAGAGTTTCTAAAAAGCCTTGTTACCGACTCCTTGGCTGCACACAACCTGAAGTATGACATTGTTGACTGGCCATTAAAAGGATGATGTATCTTGTGGATTAAGTTGTACAACCTCTCCAGAGTGTTAACTAATCCATTCGAATATCCGCGTCCGCGGTCATGGACATGCTCGGTGATATCTCATGAGGGATCGTTTGCGAAAACATGGAATGAGAATGAGCTGTGTGTAGATTAATGAATATAGCTGTGTTGTCCTGTGTGGACGGTTGGTTGGTAACACCCGTTATTTACAAATGTTGTTTTAAAACATGTTTTTATAAATTGTTTATAATCGCAAATGTTGTATTATGCAAAGTTATCCATAGCCTTTCTTTGTCAACTGAGCATATGTATATTTCTGTTTACTTGCTGAGTATTCCATGTACTCACCTTGTAATTCCCCCAACTACAGAAGGAAGGTTCTGCTGTTCTTTGAGGAGTTTACTGTTGAAGTCGAGGACTAGGCCATGTGCCCCAGTTGACTGCCTGTGGCATGTTGAATGGAGCTTCCGTGCATTTATCTTCTTTTCCGCTGTGCTATCTTATTTTTGTGTTGCCCCTTAAGGTAAATAAATGTAAGTGAGCCATAAGGCTTATCACAGTCATTTTATTAATAAATATTAGTTTTCCTTCGTGATATTGACTGTGATATTATCTTTACAACTGTGTGTGCTATGTTGATCCTGGACTAGCACATATACATATGAGGTCCTATTTTGGGTCCTCACATCTCATCTCTCTCCTTTTTCTCTGCATCAGCTTCTTTTTTTATCTCCCACAGCCGATCAAAAGCATCTGTGCATACATTACCTCCACCATGCCTCAAACTGCTCTTTCGCCCTCTTCTTACCCATCGGTCTCCTCGGCTCTTCGGTCTCTGTAGTTTCATTATCTTCGCCAATATGATTGGTAGTATCATCATTTGTGGGTATAGCTTTTCCCAAACCATCTGTGCTTGTCTTCTGTTTTTTGGTGGCACATGGTTTCTGAGATGCTATTTGCTTCATCTTATCATGCCACTTGGATTGTGACCGCGAGAGAGTCCAACAATGCAGGAATTGGAAGGGCTTTTCTTCCAACTCTTTAAATAAAGCAATGGCCTGAGCAATCTGCACAAGTCAAGTTAGGTGAATGTGGTTAGCAAACATCACAATTTTTATTTATAAAGTAACATAAAAACACAAGCTACATAACTATGTATTACCTTATCATGTATACTAACCCCGCTTTATCTTCTACTCTCAATCTGGCTTAGATATCCACAAAACTTGTTGACATTTTCTTGTATACTTTTCCAATGATGCATCAGTGAATTCTAGCTACGATCTGGTGTAGATTTACTCGTTTTGTTGAAGTGCTCATATATTCTAGTCCAATATGCTGCACGAGTTTGATTTGTGCCTAGCACTGGATCCAAACTTACATGCAACCGCGCCGATACAAGTATCTTATCTTCTTGTTCGCTAAAATTTTTCGATCTTTTTAGATTTGGTCTAGGCACGGTATTCCTCTCAACAGTGGTAACTGCTGCGTGATAGGCTCGCTACTCATACCATTCTCATCAGGTTGGTTACTCATACCATCCTCCATAGGCATTCTACTCAAACTATCCCAATCAAAGGAATTGTTGCCTGATTAATCAAATTAGTAAAGAATCCTTCTCCTTCCATTATCAGTACGACCTACAAACAATTATCTCCATAATGACAGCACAACCCAAAATGACATTGCAATGTGGCAAAAATAAATATTGAATAATATTGTTCTGAAGGTTTAATCTCTAGTTTTTAACTATAGTAAAGTTAGGCTGTTAACATCATTAATACAAAATTCAGGACCTTGATTTAATGTTAGTTAACACTAATCATCACTGTTATCTTGCTTAACTAATCAAAAATCAATTTGCCTAAAATCTATTGATTCAGTACAGGTCTGAATTTATCATGATGTTGAACATTTACACCGGAAAATGATCTGAATATTTACACCGGAAAAGACCAATTGTTCATTATGGATATGTCCCAAACCAGCATTACAAGTATGGATACAAACAAGAGAAAACTAATTTTGTCAAAGAAAACTCAATCTTTATGCAGACAACCTCTATGCAGACAAACTAATTTTCAGACTGGGCTATCAATCGTTGTAATTCAACCTCAATTGAACAAAACTCAATCTTTATGCAGACATGTACCAGAGAAGAATCTAAGCACCATTTGCATAACATTTTTACCAAGTACTACCCAATTAAACAACATTTGATCATACGGACAGAGGGGAATTGGGCACCTTCAACTGAGGGAGGCAGAGATTTGCACTTTGGGGAAGTAGTACCTGGATGGAGGAAGTAGTGGCACCCTGGATTCCGAAGATGGTGGCCGGCACTGCCCTGAATGGAGGACCGGTGACGTCCTAGATGGAGGGCGGCCGTGCACAAGAGGGGGGGCGCCGGTGCACTGGTTGGAGGGCCGCTGGCGCACGGGATGGAGGGCTGCCGGCACTATTGGTGGAGGGAAGGCGGAGCGGGAGATGGGCACACGGCGGAGGAGATGGCGCGGATGGAGGAGACCCAAAAACCCTAGGCCCCACGAAGTGAATACGACGGCATGCACACTGATTACTGCTCGCTATCGTGAGAAAGACAATGGCACGAGAAGGGGAAAAGGAAGCCGTGAGAAGGGGAAAAGGAAGCGGACAGAAAAAGGAAGTGGAGCGAAAAAAATTGGCACGGACCGGTAAAAAAGTGGCACGATTTGTGCGATTGGGAGGGCATACCGCTTCCCAAATCCTGAGTGAGATTGGCACTGGTTTTAGCTATGGGTAAATTTTGGGCCCATGATTGAAAGTCTGTTGGAGACCTAGTTTAAATCAAAATCCCAAAATTTAATTTTTTGGAACATGTTTGGTCCTCTCTTGTAGATGCTCTAAGGGTTAAATTAAGGGGAGTACTAACCCAATTGCATGGCATAGGAGGGGAGAGCAAATACTAACCCTGTATTTTTTTTCACCTCACGTCATCTTAACCCTGTTATAATTTTCCTATCCTGATCCTCTGTTCTCCACATCGTTAAGTAACCCGAACGCTCAGAAAACTGTTTAAAATTCTCGTGTGAATATCCCACATTTATCTAAAAACTATCCTAATTGTTTTCAGAAGTTCTAAAAAAAATAACAACATTCAAACAACATATATGAGATATTTTACAGTGTTTACATTCCCAAAAAGACAAAAATCTAATGCTTCACAATAAAAGGTACCACTTAAAAGGTATTTTATATATGTACTTATGTGGTAAGGGTAAAAAAATAATTTTCCTAGAAGATAGAGAATGGCATAATTATCTTTAATATTAGTTCGAGGTATGTAGGTATCGCATCGGCCTGTGCGCTTGGTAATTTACATTATTTATATGTTTTTAGATTTACATGTTTTCCTAGGAATATGGTCACCAGGTAATTCTCTGTTATATTATTTACATGTTTGTTTTATATTTTCATTTTCTTCCTAAGAAGATGATCATGATACTTAAAGATCAGTGGTTAGTAGGTTCCTGTGTAATTCATCCTCAATACGCTATATTTACATTGTCTTCACATGTTTGTATGATCTCCCCGATGAAATTTAACTAAATGTCTTAAGGAATTAAATAGCTTATTTTCCTTAAAAACTCATTTTGTAATATGTCGAGTAAAATGGAAACCATCTCCCGATTGCACGTCCCTTTATTGTACATGCATACATGGATAGCATGGATTGCTGCCATTCAAAATTAACCCCTTCCTTGATTTTAGGACTTTCGGATTTAGAATAAGGTATTTGGATAGGTGCCCTGATATGCGGATCTGTGAAGTACGTAAATAACTAATCAACAACTATGTAACAAGCATAACAAAGATCCGTACCGATTCTTTTTTAGATACGTATCGGTTCAAGCAAGAAAGATATTCACATCAAACAAAACTACCACTATTTTACTAGTTAATTACCTTACTGCTATTGGTGACAATAATTTTTTTCATACCTTACCCTCTGTTAATCAATGATCCACTTTACACCACCTCTAATACCTTTAGGTACTTTACAAACACCGTAATAAGTCTCAACATATATATACCACTTTACAAAATTTTAAATCCAAACATCCAAAGATATAAAAAATATAAATTTTGGAACAGAGAGAGTATGTACACCCTAGTAAACCCAAACCCAATCTATCAATCAAATTTCAGCAGTATGGTTTAATTGAAAAAAAAAAGAAAATCAGGTGACGTTGCTACACCGCACAAGACGAAATTCGGCTGCTATGGGGCTGCTAGCACGATTACTGTAGCTTCCCTATTGATCCATGTCACGTCGATCGAACAGTAGCGGATCCTAGCAGATCATCCGTAAGACCGTAACTGCTCGCACAAATGTTTCTGGGAAGGGACCCTCACTGTCCAACTCGAAAGCAACACGATAAGCGCTCTCCCAACTTGGCAAGAGCCCACAGTCGCTGTCCACGTATCCTCTCCAGTTTTCACCACCCCGTTCCGCGTGGCCAAGCTCTCACAATTAATAAAATCGCCCTAACTTGCCCCTGCTGTCGCTTTTTCAGAGATAACTTTGTGCTAGATTAGCAGCTGCAGAAACAATCGATCTGGGACCTGCCCCGGCCCCCCTGTCTACCTTAACATTAATGCCGGTCAATTAGCTAGTACTTATTTGTTTTAATATAAATGTAAATATATCTCAACATAATCAATCCAAATAGGTAGCTGTTCAGAATCGTTGTTTTAGGACCGGACCGGAAAAAACCGAAAACAGAGCCTCCGCCGGTTCGATTAAAAGATCGAAAAAACCGAAAACAGAGCCTTCGCTGGTCCGGTCGGTTCGATTAAAAGACCGCTTAACAGAGCCTCCGCCGGTCCGGTCCGATTAAAAGACCGCTTAACAGAGCCTTCGCCGGTCCGTTTTAAAGACCTCTTGTGCAAGTGAATCGGTAACGCTCAGGGCAGGTGCATGCAAAGTGATAAACCCTGAGCTCCACTCGATGCGCTCAAGGATATGATTTGGCCCGATCTTTCGGTGAGTTGAGATAACTACGATTTGGGAGACACGTTGACGATCCGACTACAACCGTACGAGACGTTGTGTTGCGCCTTAGCGATCGATACACCTCTCCGTGGGTTGTTGATCTTGCCGGTGCAGATCAACCTTATTCCTGCAAGCAAATCGAAGAAACAAGCAAGAACAAGATAAAAGCAATCTGAATTGCAAATAGGAATTGAATACAAATGATAAGTTGCCGAAGAACAAGCAGACGGACGGTGTAGCCGACACGCGCGCTGCAAGCAAGTAGCAATGGCTAAACTTTAATCTAACAAAACCCCAAGAAACCCTAAAGGGGTACCTAGCTATTTAAGGAGGTGAGAGGACAACCAAGGAAGCCCTAGGGTCGTGCTCCACCTAATTGGGGCGCACCTCACATGGGCCCCACATGGGCCAGGGTCCCAGATGAAGTTACAAAGCCCATAGGCCCATTATAGGTGACGCAGCACCTTGTTTCTGTAATTGCGGCCAACTGAAATGGAATTTGGAGATGAGGCTGGATCCATTGGAAAGAGAACTCCGAGAGCTTTCCATCAAGTACTCACGGGCTGAAAACGGAGCTCGTATGATGATTTGGCGGCCGTACGAAGTCAACGTTGCTGCAGGTGGCCGAATTGGATTCCAGCACTTGGAGGACTTTATCTTGCTGTCTTCTTGTTGATCCATGATGTGAACAATGGTTGTATCCATAGTAGCCATGGTCACATCATCATCCCCTTCTTCACGGAAAACCGTCCTCGGTTTTTCCATACGGTGCTCTTCACGTAGTCCATTTAAAATAATCTGTTTCACAACACATTGCAAGCAAGTTGTAATAAATGAGAAAGAGATCTATATCTTTGACTAGCGAGCATATCCTGAATTTCTTTGTTAAGCCCACGCAGAAACCTCAATTCTGAAGCTTCTTCGCATTCATCTAAACCACAGCGTAATAAACAAGCACGCATATCGTGATAGTATGAAGTAACAGTTTTGGTATCTTGCTTTAAACATTGCAGTTTGTTGAACAGAATATCAGCATAATACATGGGAACATAAATATCTCTGAAATATCGTTTCATGTCTTTCCAAGATTGAGGTATTTTATTATGCCTACAAAGATATTTCCAATCATCAAAAGCATATTTAACTAAAACACTAGATGCACACGTAACCATATGTTTCTAAGACAATTTATATTTTTCAAATTCTCTATCAACATCTAGCTCCCAATCAATGTAAGCATGAGGATCATAATTTCCTTCAAAATAAGGTAGTGCAGATTTGATTTTAGCTAGAACATCAGCACTTACCTCATAATGGTCATGTTGATCACTCCTCATGTCTCGACGAAGATGTCGATGTTGAGCACAGCTATTCCCAATCGTCTTCCGTATCGCTGCCATTGTTAGTAGAAGACAATAAACATACAAAAATATGCACGTTCCTATTAACTACTAGGTAGCGGAGGCTCAAATTTCACACACACTCAAGCTTTTAACCGGGCTCTTACAAGTTTTTACCAATGCAAGCGGAATGGTGATATACACCGACTCAACCAAGCACCCCAATGGAGGTTGGTCGTATCGATGCCTTGGCAAACACTTACTGTACGGCTGCAATCAAATCTGTGGAGCTCTGGGTAGGCTTAAATATTTAGCAAAGGAATAGCAAATGCGCAAATCAGATAATGCAAAGTTGAATAGTCGTTCAAAGTCAGTACCATGCTGGTTCTAGACTAGAACGTACTAGAGACACGACCCTAGACACAAACGGTACCACAAGATAGCACAACTCAAGCACAACTCTGATACGTGAAAGCAATCTCAAAGATAACAACTGATTTTCTCTTTCTTTTTTTTTCTTTCTTTCTCTTTCTCTTCTTTCTTTTTTTTTGGTGCGGCTTTTCTTTTCTTTTTCTTTATGCACCTTTTCGCCTTTTTCTCTCTCTTTTTTTGACTTTTTTTTCAGCAAAAACGACTCAAGGACCTGGATGCAAGATTACAGGGACTCAAATGTAAATATAAAAATTACAGGGACTCAAATGCAAAAGTGCAAACCCTAAAATTAAAATTATACAAAAATGGAATGCTCTCGTCGCATAGGTTCCGTTTTTGCAAACAGATCTCGAATCCGACACTCTAAAATTTTTCACCAAACTGTTTAGCAATTTACGTATAGATTGAAACCGAGAGAGGGGAGGGAGGAGTAGGACTCACGAGAAGGGGGAGGGAAACACCGCACACAAGGTTGGGAGGAGGTACCGGCCAATCTAAAAAAAGGAAAACTGATCCTAGCCGATCCAATCTACTATTATTTTCTTTCTTTTCTTTTCTTCTACCCAACCGAATCCAAATAGATCTACTATCTTCTCCCTCTTCTCGACACAAGCACGGCTAAACCAGAACACGGCTAAGTCCCGACAAACCCTAGATGCAACTCAGCAACTCCAAAACCGACCGACAGAAAATGCCCGAAACGAGAAAAATAGAACCTTAGTGGCGGCACGATTCCGTTTTCGAAGATCCCGACGACAACGAAGACACAGTGACGAAGGCGACAGTGGTACTAACAGTGACAAAAACTCGAAACTCTAAACGGACTAGACGCTAAGACCAGCAACACGACTCGACGATGCAACGGAAAACTCAACAAAGGAAAATCTGAAAAAGAACAATGCAATGGCACAAATATGGCTAGGTAAAGGATGCAATTTTTTTGTATGGCTATTTTCTGGTTATAGGTAGATAAAAAAAACTCACCGAGCAACGAAAGCTCTGATACCACTTGATAAACCCTGAGCTCCACTCGATGCGCTCAAGGATATGATTTGGCCCGATCTTTCGGTGAGTTGAGATAACTACGATTTGGGAGACACGTTGACGATCCGACTACAACCATACGAGACGTTGTGTTGCGCCTTAGCGATCGATACACCTCTCCGTGGGTTGTTGATCTTGCCGGTGCAGATCAACCTTATTCCTGCAAGCAAATCGAAGAAACAAGCAAGAACAAGATAAAAGCAATCTGAATTGCAAATAGGAATTGAATACAAATGATAAGTTGGGGTTCCGAAGAACAAGCAGACGGACGGTCTAGCCGACACGCGCGCTGCAAGCAAGTTGCAATGGCTAAACTTTAATCTAACAAAACCCCAAGAAACCCTAAAGGGGTACCTAGCTATTTAAGGAGGTGAGAGGACAACCAAGGAAGCCCTAGGGTCGTGCTCCACCTAATTGGGGCGCACCCCACATGGGCCCCACATGGGCCAGGGTCCCAGATGAAGTTACAAGCCCATAGGCCCATTATAGGTGACGCAGCACCTTGTTTCTGTAATTGCGGCCAACTGAAATGGAATTTGGAGATGAGGCTGGATCCATTGGAAAGAGAACTCCGAGAGCTTTCCATCAAGTACTCACGGGCTGAAAACGGAGCTCGTATGATGATTTGGTGGCCGTTCGAATTCAACGTTGCTGCGGGTGGCCGAATTGGATTCCAGCACTTGGAGGACTTTATCTTGCTGTCTTCTTGTTGATCCATGATGTGAATAATGGTTGTATCCATAGTAGCCATGATCACATCACAGAGAAAAGCTAAGAAAATACAAGGAAAAAAGGGTGTTGAAACAGAGCCTCCGCCGGTCCGGTCCGATTAAAAGACCGCTTAACAGAGCCTTCGCTGGTCCGTTTAAAAGACCTCTTGTGCAAGTGAACCGGTAACGCTCAGGGCAGGTGCATACAGAGAAAGCTAAGAAAATACAAGGAAAAAAGGGTGTTGGGTTGGATTTGAATCTAGGATGGGTTGATTGGAGGCATGGCGCACCAACCACCAAACTATGCTTATGATTGTGTATATGATGAATCGATTATATATTTAAACTAGTAAACACTTTGAACTAGCTATCTAACCGATCAAACCAGTGAACCATTAAACCGATAATCTCACGGTTCAATGGTTGGTTCGGTCTGAATAACTATGATGGAGGATGGAGTAGTAGAAACGAAACCACCATTCCATTCAGTGTGCACGCGTATTTAACGTTGCAGATCGCCACCGTGACAGATGAGATGGGATTGGGATGGGTGGGGGCAAACGTGTATGTAGCCACCATCCATCTCTCTAGCTTTGGAACAACTAAAGATGCCGCAATTATGCAGCGGGTAGTCCAGTCCCCACTCCCACCGTGTTTCATGATCCGTCCATCGATGTGCATCGATTCGATCGGTCGTGCACGCACGCACGCATGTTGTCCTCGTGCCAAATGCCATGGCCGGTGCGCCCAGAGACGAGAGAAAAACAACGACCTCGAACACTCACACGCAGGTCGTCCACCTAACCAAAGGCCTCAACCCTGGTTAAATAATGGCCAGCCAGCGCAGTGCTGCGCCACTACCACTGCGACATCACCAATCGGCAATCGCAGAACAGAAGCATCGGTGGGAGGTGGTAGTACTAGTAGTATACCCAAGAAACCAACAGGTTGATTGACCATGGCCGCCGCCGCCCCCTCGCGCGTATCCGTCAGGGCCGCGGCGCCCGGGCAAGGTGGGTGCTTCGCCAAGACCCGCCCGCAGGTGGTGGTGGCGGCGGCGAGGTCGGCCGGGGTGAGCGGCCGCAGGGCGAGGAGCGGCGCCGTCGTAAGGTCGTCGCTGTTCTCGCCGAAGCCGGCGGCGCCCAAGGACGCGAGGCCGGCCAAGGTGCAGGAGATGTACGTTTACGAGATCAACGAGCGCGACCGCGAGAGCCCCGCCTACCTCCGCCTCAGCGCCAAGCAGACGGAGAACGCCCTCGGCGATCTCGTCCCCTTCACCAACAAGGTTCGCTAGCTTCTTCTTCTTCCTCCTCCTCCGCTGGGTCGCGGCTGTGCTGAGACCTGTTGCCTCGGGTTCTTGCAGCTGTACAGTGGCAGCCTGGAGAAGCGGCTGGGGATCTCGGCGGGGATCTGCATCCTGATCCAGCACGTGCCGGAGCGCAACGGCGACCGGTACGAGGCCATCTACAGCTTCTACTTCGGCGACTACGGCCACATCTCCGTGCAGGGCCCGTACCTCACCTACGAGGAGTCCTACCTCGCCGTCACCGGCGGCTCCGGCGTCTTCGAGGGCGCCTACGGCCAGGTCAAGCTCAACCAGATCGTCTTCCCCTTCAAGATCTTCTACACCTTCTACCTCAAGGGCATCCCCGATCTGCCGCGGGAGCTGCTCTGCACGCCCGTCCCGCCGTCCCCGACCGTCGAGCCAACGCCGGCTGCCAAGGCCACCGAGCCCCACGCCTGCCTCAACAACTTCACCAACTAGCTCAACCCGTTGCACATCACTTTCAATTACTACTACTACTCCTCTACTCTGTCAATAATTCAGGGAGATGCAGATCGAGCTGTCTGATTAGTACTACTAGTTAGTGCGTGTTAATGGCGACGTGTACTGTGTGCATCGCTGATGAGGAATCGAGGACGAGATATTTGTTTCCTCCCTGCGATGAACTGATCCGAACAGGAACCAGGCTTGGTAGGTGGATTGGAATATCGAAATGGTACGATTGCGATCCGCAACTACAGCGACCGCCGGTGTCGAGAGCTCATGCTGTTTGTTTGTTTTGGTACTAGTGCTGAAAATATACTCTAGCTCATGTCCATGTGTATGTTTTGCTGCTATTATTTTTTCTCCTGAAAATAAAATATATAACAACGTGCATTGGGATGATGTGAATTGGAAGTCCCAAGGGACAAGGACAAATGAAACCGCCTTAGGCCATGGCCAACGCTGGCAGCACCCCCACCATCCACGCGAGCCTTAAGCAACCATACTTTCAACGCACGGATCTTGAAGTGGACCAATGTTGATGCGAAAAAGATGCCAAAAAAACGATGCATAGCTCTAGTACAGTTCCTAAAATTGATAAGATACTGATGGTGCACCAGTCAGTTTGGTTCTGTAACTGATAAAATAGTTGATCGACTGATAAGCGATGTAACGATGTTAGCCGATGTTAATAGGGTTTTGAACTATCGGCTATATGTTCGATGTAGATCCTGACACTTGCATAAATGATGATATAAATACGATTGGAGAACTTGTCCAATGAACCAATCAGTCGATATTGAAATAAAATATTGAATGTAGACTCGATGATTAAAATATACATCGGCTGGAAGTCTGATGTAAAAATAACTTATCGGCTACCACTCCGATAAAACATTAATATAAATCTATCAGCTTAAGAAGATTTATATTATCAACAATAATTTAATAATTTAGTAGGTCGAACCTAACCGATACAACACAAGATTGTATACGATAATCTAATACTCGATGAGCCGATAGATCTATCTAATGTGATGGATATAACAAATCTATTTAAAACAACATTGTGATTGTAGAGATATATTGGCAAAGACAGAAGATCAGACCTAACCAAGACAGTTCCAACTAAACCGATGCGTCTCTAAACATAATGCATTTTAAGATAGAATCGAAATATCAGGTAGGCAAATATATCAACCAAACCAGAGCGATCCAAGATATCAAAGGGATGCAACCTTGAGCAACACTAATATAGCCGATATATTCACCAGGTTCGGTGGAACATAGGACTTACCCTTCGCTGGAGATTGAAAGATGACGCAGCACCGCGTCAGGTGCCTTGTTCTGTTGGTTGATAAATATAACCTTAGAAAGGAGGGTGACGATGCGTCGAGAATAGTTGTATTGATCGGGAGATAGATTACAAAGTCCATGGGTGTATATATTTATACCATGGATAGATAGTAGTCCATATCGGATACGACGCAAGTTTTCTAAGGATAAAAGGAAAGATACAAGTCCTAATCAGACAATAGATAAACACTTCCTCAAGGTAAATGGAAAACTACTAAACTTTACCTAATTAATAGATATAATTAAATTACCATGCCGTGGTCTTCATAATTTCTTATTGAACTTGGTTTTTTCTAGATAAATTTCCATTGGTTGATTGACCTCTTTCCTTGACCGAACACAATAAGAATCTTACCAAATTTTGGCGTTAACAACCCTATAGTATTTTTCCGTGCCAGCCCTTAATATAGAGAAAAAATTACGTATTAGTCCATGACCCACTGTCATACTCTCTTAACTTCTTATTCTTTTTATCCGTCAGCCCATCCATCCCCTCCCCTACCCCACGCGTAGCCCGTCGCTCCTCGCTCCTCTTCCTCCCACACGCTTCGCTGCCACACCCCTCTCTCCTCGGTGGCGCCACCTCTCCTTCTCTCCTCAATGGCGCCGCCTCTCACCTCTTTCTCCTCAGCGGTGTAGCCTCTCCCCCTCTCTCCTTGGTGGCGGAGAAACCGATGAGCTCGAGCTCTGCCTCTCCCCTCCCCGGCACACCTCTAGGCGCGTGGATCTGGGTGGCGCAGATGGAGATTGAGGTGTTGGTGGCGGATCGAGGCGGCGGAGGCGGATCTAGGTGGAGGTCGTGCAGATCAGGGTGGTGATGGCGGATCAAGGTAGCGGGGGTGGAGATTGAGGCGGTGGTGGCGGATCAAAGTGGCGGCGGATCGAGGCGGAGGTGGTGCAGATCAGGGCGGTGGCGGAGGATCGAGGCGGCGGTGGTGAATCTAGGTGGAGGTGGTGCGGATCGGGGCGACGGGCGGTGCAGATCGGGTCATCGGTGGCCAGTGGAGCTTCCGAGTAGGCCGTTCTTCCCCCTCGCCATCACTCTCAGCATAGGAGGCAGTTGGCCGCAACAGTGCGGGGCGACGCCTCTCCCCCAACGTGGTTCCTCACACTTTCCTCACCACAGCTCTATCAAAACTACGCAACGCTCAACAGGATGTCGCATGTCTCTGCTAGGGTGCGGTCCCGTCCGAACTGATGTGAATATTCCCCTTGGGCGGGATGAGACCACGCTCCAATGTGTAGCGGACCGACAGTTATGCAGATGCTCAATGTTAGACTCGTTCGTGCACTAACATATGGACCACAGCAAAGGCAATGACATGCCTTAGGACATGCTCAATGTTATGGTAGAAACAGAATGCCTTTTGCAGTTTTATTAGGAGTAATATATACCTAAAATTTTATTAAATTTTCTACGGTAAACTTCCTATGAAA
Source organism: Oryza punctata (assembly GCA_000573905.2). NCBI lineage: Eukaryota > Viridiplantae > Streptophyta > Magnoliopsida > Poales > Poaceae > Oryza > Oryza punctata. The sequence goes on along the minus strand of CM002490.2, from coordinate 20,872,744 downwards.
CACTCCTCAACTATCACATGAAGTTTTAAAAAATTAGAAAAAAATGATAGAAATTCTGAGAAAAACAAAACATGTGATCCTTAATTTTTAATGGTGAGCCCGTTATTTTAAACCATTAGATTATCGGTCTGGCTAAAAACATGTCGACGGTTTTTTTGGTTGATCTCAGTGGGCTTTATTGCTCGTCTGATTGCTCTGCGAGAGGGTAAAACTATTCGGCTGTGCCATTCGATTTCTTCATGCGCTAGCTGCGGCAAGCTGTATCCATTAATCCATCCGATGTTCTTTGCCGTATCCATCCCAACTTCTCCCAGAAAACAAGATGCACTTTCGCACCGGCGCGCTATTAAGGATCTCAATTCTGAACCATATCCCGGTGAATTTTATTACCCTATCTATGTCTGACTAAATCGGATATACATAGGACTCCTTTGTAATCAAAGGATTGGTATAGGGTTTACGTAGGATTCACAATCTTATGGATTTTTCCTATGTATCCCTTTAGTTCATAGGAAATGAAAGGAAACATTCCTTAATATTGTATCCTTTAGTTCATTTTTACATGAAAATGAGAAAGAGGATTGACCTCTTTGAAAACTTTCCTAGTGAAAAAGAAGGAGCGCCCGTGCGCGTGCTGTCGTTCACACTGCTTTTATGTGTTTGGCGGTAAACTGTCTGCGGCTTCACGCTTCTTCCAGAAAAAAAGTAGAGAAAAAAATGGGAGCGAGAACACTGAGGGTCACATATTAGCAGCCCAACAAGCCAACGGTGATAGAGATAGAGAGCCGCGCGAGCCGACCTGTGCAAGAAGGAGGCGAGGCGTGCCGGCTCAGTCGTGGCGCTGGGGACATCGTCGCAACAACTAGTAGCACGCAACAACCAGGCTCAGCGTCCGTCTAGCACGTAGTCATCGATTTGGTATTTGTCTGCAGTACTTGACTTATTAGTACATATGCACTTTTGATATATCGAGTAGTGAATTTTTAAGCTGACTGCTTGGAACTGTTTGTTTCATTTGCACTGTAGGTGTAAATCCCTCTCTAGTAAGGATTTTGTATTTCTTTTTTTTCTTTTCTTTTGGTTAGGGAAGCAATGCCATCCAAAGGCTCTTCTCAGATGACCATATTATTGTAAAGGATTTATATTTAAGTTTACGATGCGATTTTTGGGCTTACATTATAAACATATTAAATTTTCAATGTAAATTTTGGGATTTACCATATTTAAATACATGTTAACAATTTTTTATAAAATATATGACGGCTTATTATATCATCTATTATAAACTAAAAGTCCATTAAACATTCTCCATAGCTCTCCTGGCAGTCAGGTGATACTCTAATAAATTATAAAAATCTGTAGAAATTTCTAGAAAAAACTAAGCATCTAGTTATCGGTTTTCATTTAATTTAGTGGACCCAACCATTAGATCTACTTTTTTCTTTTAGAAAAACATCCCAACCCTCAACCAGCATGCGTAAGCACGTACTCCGTCGTCTGCCCCATCCCTACTCTCTTAGGGTTCGTTCGTTTGGAGTGTTCCTAAATTGCACAGTGAACACGGAAACGGAACGGTCTATTAGTGCGTGATTAATTAAGTTTTAGCTAATTTTTTTTCAAAAATGGATTAATTTGATTTTTAAGCAACTTTTGTATAGAAACTTTTTGCAAAAAACACACCGTTTAGCAGTTTGAAAAGCGTGCGTGCGGAAAACGAGAGATGTGAGTTGGGAAAAGGGGGAAGAACAAAGCCTTACTCATATTACCTCCGGCTAGGGTACGTGTAGGTCCGTTTGTCTTCCCCCAGCCCACCACCCCTCATGCACAAATTATACATCATACATTTATTCTTTTTATCCTCTTATATCACAAATTACTTATTCTACTAAATTTACAGTTGAGGACCCATATTCTCAAAATTTCAACTCGCAAAAGAAATATGTCCCTTTCGAATTATATTTTTTTGACTTTTGCATACCATTAAAACAACTATAAAAAATATGAAAAAAATGATGTAAACTATCATCATAAATAACTTGACAATAATTAAATAATTTTTAATATCAAACTAGAAGAGAAACAATCAATAATATTGAAAAATACCATAGCTACATATCTGATTATTAATCTATTCATAGCTAAAGCAACAATTTATGATCCATAATGTCTATATTTTGAACTTAAAATAAGTATGGTATAAAATAAAACAAAGAATAGAAAATATCAATCAGGACTAAAATTTATCAATTGGAGAAAATCCGATAGATTTGTAAAAAAAGGTACTTATTTTTCACTTAAATTGTAACAATCATTGCCTATTTCATTGCCATAACCATTTTTAAGTACTTGGATATTATTGGTCTTCTATCTATCCTATACCTTAGCATTATGAATTTTTACACATATTGTTGTGTATATGTGCCACACTAATGCAAGAGTACATAGTTAGATTAAATGTTATAGTTGTTGCTATTAATTTTGAATTTTATGACTCATGTTGGCTAGTTTTTTAAAAAAATACACAATATAGATCGTGCAGATAATAGCGAAGAGGGGTGTAGGATGTACATATCTCCTCTATCTTTATTATTGATATATTCGTTCTAGATAATGGAAAATTCTATAGATTATCGCTTATACGAATGAATTAAATTTTATATAGTTTAATTAAAGGTCATAAATAGCTTGCAGAAATTATCTCAAAATAATTTGTGGAAAAATAGTACTTTTCAAGTGTAGCAGGTACCATCTGATTGATATTTCAAACTTATAATTTTTTTAAATAAAATCTACAAGACATACTCGAGCAAATACGCGGGCTACCTCATTGTATTACAGGCTAGTTAAGTCAATGAGTTCTCTATTATACAATTTTATACCCGGAAATGCTATACAGTAATACACAGGACCCAAACATCCAACTCCCGGACGACTACGACTTACGCGGCGTCAACAACTTGCGGAACGTCAATCACCGTGGTGCCTGCAGGATGAACCTACAAACTCGTTGGCCCTTCCAAATGCCAAGTCTAATTTCAATTGACAAATTAAAGAGAACATTATTTTTAAACAAAGTGCAATGTTTCTATTGATATAGCAGCAGAAAATACAAGTTTACAGTCATGGGAGACTGTAGACAGGAAAAAGAAAATACAACTACACCTCGCGTCAACATCTGATTCTGCTGCAGGAACCCATCCTAGAGAATCAGGACGTGATTTTTTCACCTAAATAACCAATGGAGGAGGAGAAAAGCGCAACAATGCTCCAAGGAGAATGTGGCGCCTGCAAGTGTTGTCGTTGCCGGCCCGAAGGCTAGTTTTTCGCCATTGCTTTCCTACACACCCGCGTCAATGAGTGCCCGTCAGATTCAGCAGTCACCACCAGCTAATACCCTTCAACATGCAGCCACTGCGCCGATGCCTCGCCGTCAGTTGAGCATCAGAATAGGATCTCAATCTTCGGCTCGCTCCAGATCTATCCACGTGGCCGGGTTGGAGAGGAAAAGGGTGAGAGAAGGATGGATCCCCTCTCCCCCGCACTAGCCCGTCTAGCATGGTCATCTTGCGACGGCAAGCCACCGCTGTAGGAGGGCTAATGCCTGGATACAAGATCGCCATAGCTTTCAACTCCCACCTCATGATGCTACCGCCGTCGCCGCCTCAACCATGCTGCCCTTGATGGACCGCTTGATTGCATCACCGCGGCCTTTATCGTCCCATCTCTATCCTCCCACTGCAGTAGCCTCGCCCCGCACCAGCCCACCATAGCCACCACACTGCTTCAACCTTCGCGCCGTGCACGCCAGCCACAAGCACCGCGCCGTGCCCAACATGTGCCTCACCGGCCGACCATCACCGCTGTTGCCGGACTAGCCACGAGCGCCTGTCGTTGCCCACGCCCAAGCTAGCCTCACGGTCTCCATGCCTTCGACGCCACCTAACGCATCGGCCTCGCTAACGGCCGCGTCATGCAGCTACCGTCGTTGTCCTCCTCCTCCTCCACTGGCAACTGGAACACTCCCTCACTCCGCCGCACACCTCCACCCGGCCGCTATCGCCGTGAGCTCCAGTCATGAGAAACAGCACCGTCGGAGCCGCTCGCTCGCCGCAAGCTTCACCGCCACCCCCCCCGATCAGGCCGTGGGACGTCTAGATCCGCCGCGCCCACTCCGGCCCCCACCACGCTGGTTGCTAGCATGCGCGCCGCTCGGCCTCCTCCGCACCCCGTATCACCGCCGCGCACGCCCTGTCTCCCGCTGTCCCCCCGATCTGGCACGAGTGCATCGGATCTAGGCGCGGGAGAGCCGGATCCGTTGGCGTCGGCACCGGATCCACGGCTGCCCATGCCAGAGCTCCCTGCTGCCTCCTCCTTGCCAGCTTGCCCTCTTCTCCCACGCGCCGGAGTCGAAGGATGTCACCGGGATTGCGCCCTGTCCCCGCCTTGCTAGCATGCCGCCCGGTTTTCCAGTGGCGTGCTTGTTAACGCCAAAATTTGGTAAGATTCTTTAGTGGATTCGGTTAAGAAAAGAAGTCGATCAACCGATGGAAACCTATCTAGAAGAGACTGAGTTCGAGGAGGAATCATGCAGACTGCGGCATGCCAGTTTAATTCTATCTATTAATTAGGCAAGATTTTGTAACTTTCCTTTTGTCTTTAGGAAATATTTATCTAGTGTCCGATCAGGACTTGTAATTTTTCCTTTTATCTTTAGGAAACTGTGTTTACTGTCCAATCGAGACTCTTAACGGCCTATGGGTACAAATATGTACACTCAGGGTTCAGTATAATCTATCTATAGATCAATACAACTACTCTTGGTGCATCGCCACCCTCTTTCCGAGGTTTTTATTTATCAACCCGCAGAAGTTGGCACCTGACGCGGGGCTGCATCGGTTTTCGATCTTTGGCGAAGGGGTAAGTGTTGATGCAAAAACATAGACACTGGCCTGGGAGAGTTGCTTTACTCTAGTGCATATCCAAAAGCTTGTCTTCGGATTTAGGGCGTACCAGTTGATTTGATCCTACAGTCAATAAGAATAAACAACGAAAATTGTTAGTAAACGATAGCCGATCGGCTAGAAATCCGATGTTGTATCGTATGGCAATCTAACCGATGCAAAGAAAGATGAATCGACCATAACATAGATTTAAAAGCATAAGTAAACCTTAAACTTGATCCATCGGCTGTAAAGATCTATGTATCAATGTTACTTTAGAAATCAATAATTGGGATAGATCGGATTTAACCGAGACAATATAAATTACCTAAATCCAAAATAACATGAGATAAAGATTAGATATGTTTATGTCATAGCCGATGTTCAAGTTTAAGTATGTATCGGCTATAGCTCCGATACTACCTTATACTAGGATATCATCTTGTAATAAATATATTAGATTAATATCAAATAGATCGATAATAAGCTCAATATACTTAAATAGTTAAGATCCTGATATACGGGGCATATACAATATGTTAAACAAGATATAAATCAAAGTCAAACAACTATACAAATAAGATCGGCTGAAACACCGATACTATCCTTATTAAGGATCATGAGGCATGCTAGAGTTTATGGTTCTAAACTAGACTTAGTCGATCAAACTTAATTGATGCAACACTAAGTATGAAAAGAAACATAATATCTAGACAATCAAGCCGATAGTTGCCTTTTCAGGATGGTGGATATATTATCTAGCTGTTATCGGCTAACGTCCCTTAAGCGGACTGTTACCGAAAATATCTCTAAACAAATTACATATTATCCTAATTAATAGATATAATTGCATATCTCGGACTTCTATCCTTGTCTACCAACATCATTGAAGCCCTTTATTCGAATCTGACATTTATCATGTAACCAAACTCGCCAATATCAGTTGTATCGGTCAGCTGTATTGAACTCTGTATTGGTCGATACAGACTTCTAGCCGATGCACATTCTGTTTCCGAGATCTCCACATATTTTCAAAACCGCTTCGGATTGGATCTTGACTCTGATTCACATGCTTGCCATATTTCATCGTCAACACATGCCCCCCAATTCCGATGTATTATATAATGCAACGGAATTATCACTCCAACCCCGCAAATTTCTAGGGCTTTCCCCGTCAACCATTAACCGCTCTCCTTTTAAATAGTAACCACTGCCTTAGAAAATTTCACGCCGTTCACCTCCGTTTTCACTGCTTAAGCCAAAAACTTTCCCCACTTTTTCCTAGTGATCTCTAGCGATTCTTGTCGGTGTTCCGGTGACTTCTCTTGCGACCTCACTCCTTAGCGGCGATCTCCTCTGCACTCTACGATGGTGACAACCGTAGACATCCCTGTGGTAATCCAAGCTTTTCTATCCCTGCTTGCATCGGTCGCAACTCCTCTTCATCAAACTTCTCCCTTTCTTCGCTTATCTTAATTCCCTCTATATACTCTTCTTCTACAGCATCTGAGAAACCAAATTGCTATTGCAATCTCTGGAGAACCATCTCACTATCTCCTCGGGCTGATGGGTGACGAAGACCCTAGATCTTTTATTAACACAGAAACCAACCGTATCTCGTTCAGAGAAACCAAACCAGACCTAACCCATTAGCCAAATATCTTTAGATCTTGGCCAACCTCTGTAGATGGATGGAGAACTTGGTACAAACGGATGGCCGCAAGCAAACAAACTCACTGGGATGAGATAGGAATCTCCCAATGTTTCTCTCTTTCTTTAGCTGATATGAAAAAAGATGAACTTATGCTATCCGCTATCACTTACTTTTGGTCAGAGACACTCAACGCTTTCTGATGACTCCTACCTTGCTAGATATACAAATGATGACAGACTTGGATATAATCTCATCGGCGAACCCCATCAACTTGAAGATAAAGAGTGAGCATAAGTTCAAGACCAAGAATGCTAGAGGTTGGTCAGGGTATATTGCTGATAATATGTGCACAGGTCCCGTATCCCTGCGGAACATGTTGCCTTTCTAATGATGTGGATGGACAAATTCCTCTTATATGGTTCAATCTGTGGCCCAACAGCCAACTGGCAACATTTAGCCGAAGTCATAGTATCCAAGAAAGCTTTTCCTCTGGGCAAATACCTCTTAGGAGCAACATATCAGACCATGGGCCAAGCATCGGCTAAGTTACTACTAGGCACATCGACTAACTATGGAGGTCCCTAGTGGTTCATTCAATTATGGCTCAACCTATACACAATCAAGGTCATTAACATAAATCCACTGCATGAATCCAAGTTCCCATCTCTAGCCGATTTAGATGATGAAGAATCGGAAGAACGCCGATGTATGTCATTCGGAGAAGCAGTCTCAACCTACCCTGGATCAGGACTATCTGCCAAGTCATTTTGTGAATGGTTCAATCATTCTTACAATGGCTTCTCTCATGAATCCAGGGTATGGTTTCCATATGAAGACTTCCCTGATTATGAACTACCAACAGACCTTAGACTAGATGAGCTGAATAATGAAGAATTCCCAGGAATGAGAGAAATACTCATATCAGCCATATCCCCATGCATTCTCCCTACTGGCATTTCTCAAGACCAATATATCCAGTCCTCCTATGAATTCTATCACCCCATGATAGCAGCTAGGCAACTTGGTCTGTGACAACTACCCATTGGCTTATATTTCTCAGAGAAAATCCAAACAAGAGGCATAGTACCATCGACTCTGATCATGGACAGGATCTTAAATCTTGAGAACCCTCCCCTAGGATCCATCGGCCAGATCACTCTTGTTAGGAAACGAAGCCAACTCTTTGACAAGTGGTGGGGTCAATGGAAAATTCATCTTTTCTTTAGCCAGTCGACTGACTTCTATCTGACCACTATTGATCCCTCAATCAGTCCTTAGGTAAACTACCAACTACTAAATCTTTTCATTTTGGATCCATTCATATATACCTGACATTTTCAAACATATTGCAGGTTGGCAACTCTTCTCCAACTAAAAGTAAAAGCGGAAAAGACATCAACTATGCATCAACCAAGATTTCATCAGGTAGAGACCTAGCTCCTTCTGCCATCGGCTTCAATGCTCTTGCTATCAAAGATTTGCTTCAAGGCCAAATTAGAGAGTCGATCACCACTACTGGCAAGTGTAAAAGAACAAAGAAAGCTACCACCAATCCCCTCATGACCAAGAAGAAAGCATCCACCAAAAAGCCAAAGTCATCATCAGCCGATGATCTACCTCCTATTGACCCTGACATGGAAGAATTCCTTAAAGAGGCAGAGATGGAAGAAGAAATTGATGAGGGCACTGCACAAGTCAGTGATGCTGAACAAACTGTTGCCAATAGCCCAAGACTTCAAGCCGATACTCCACCAACCAATCCATCAAGCCCGGCTAAGATTCCGAGTCCACCTAGAAGACGTCCTCGCAAAACCCAGGTACTTATCTTCTCAACTTATCTTTCTAATCATATTATGCTCATCGATACCCTTCTTATGTTTGGAATTTTCTAGCCTCTTCGAGCTTTATCACCTCGTCACCAGCCAGCTTCGAGTGAACACACACCATCGGCTGCAGGGAGCCATCATGGAGAAGAAACAACTGTTATAATCCCAGCTCCTCCAATCCTTGTAAGAATATATTTAACTATCCCTCATATCGGCCATACCTGAGTCCATTACTTATCATAAATTTCCTTTGTAGACTTTAGCCGATATGTTCTCTTTTGACATAAGGCAACTTCTAGATGAGGAGGATGAAGACATAACCAGCAAAGCAAAATCTCCATTGCCTGATGATTTGAAGTCAAGACTAACTGACATTGCTGATCGGCTAGGAGCCTCTCTGGATGTATTAGTTGTAGACTGTGGATCGATCAGGGCAAGGTTTCAAGAAATCCAAGATCAACTTCCTGAAGACCCTGCAGATGCTATATCCCCAGCAGACTTCCTAGAGCAGCACAAATTTAAGCTTGAAATGGCAAGCAAAGACTTGCAGATCGGCTATAACTTATAGCACTCGAGGCAACAATCCAAATCAGCCGACGACAACTCAATGAAGAAAAATCCTGATTAGATGAACGGATGGCTATCCCAGAATCAACTCAGCAAGAACTTGACAAACTAAGACAAGAAGAAACTGAGCTCTTAGTCCAATTGAGGCAATGCCGAGTTAAAATCTCAGAAGCAGAAAAGAAACTAGCTAATCTCCCACAAGCCATCGAAGATAAAAAATCCAAGCTTATGTCATGAGTCAAACACTTAGCATCTCTCAGCAAATCACTCAAGCCGATCCCAGGTTCTGAAGCTACCGATACAAAGATCATAAATGAAGTAGAACAAATTCGCCTGCGCGCGATATCGACAATCCAAAGTTATTTGGGTTGATGTAATAGGTTAGGACTAGAACATTAACTCCTTATTTTGCTGTAAGATATATATTGGCCAACGAGCTAATTTGGTCTCACACTTGAACTATAAATTGCATTTGAAATCTCAAATTTTTATCCTCTATGCCCCCAAGTTTGTGGTAAGGGGATCCGTACTTCAAACTTATAATTAATCTAAGGGCGATAATTCATATCGGCCATCTAAAGGCGATGTAACAACATCGGCTACTCTTTGTACATCGACACAGCTCAGCCGATTACGAGCCTATCCAAACACTTGGATAATATTTTTCAAGTATCTTCCATTAAGAGCTCTAGCAAACACTTATCCATCACGTCCTTTTAACATATAAGCTCCTTTTGAAACACATTTATGAATACAAAAAGGTCCTTCCCAATTCGGTGACCATTTACCAAATTTATTATCTCTCGTTCCTATCGGCAATACTAACTTCCACACAAGTTCCCCTTCCTCAAAAGACTTTGGTACAACCTTTTTGTTATAATGCCTAGAAACCCTTTGTGTATCTCTCTTGACCTTTTCTAGGGCTCGCAATCTTGATTGAACCAACTCTTCTAACTCATCAACCATTAGGTTATTATAATCATCGGCTGCCATCTCATATTGCAAAGAGATCCTCCTTGAGCCGATGTTAGTTTCCCATGGCAAAACAGCTTCATGCCCACAAACTAGTTGATAAGGTGGGACTTGTATAGCACCATGATATGCCATCCGATAGGACCATAACGCCTTAGCTAATACAGTATACCACTTCTTCGGGTATTCAACAATCTTCCTTTTAACCAACTTGATCAAACTCTTGTTAGATGCCTCAGCCTGCCCATTAGCTTGTGCATCATATGGTGAAGAATGCAACAATTTAATCCCCATGCTCTCGGCAAACTGGACCAGTTCATCGGACACAAAAATATACCCTTGATCAGTTGTTATCGTCTGTGGCAAACCAAACCTATATATAATATGTTCCTTCACAAACTCAATGGCATCCTTAGAATCCACCTTCTTAAGAGGAATAGCTTCAAACCACTTAGTAAAATAATCCGTAGCCACCAAAATAATTTTTTGACCTTTACTCGGTGGTGGATTGATTTTGCCGATCATATCAATTCCCCAACCTCTGAACGGCCATGGCTTAACTATTGGATTCATAGCTGATACTGGCGCTCTTTGAATTGCTCCGAACTTCTGACAATCTTGACAACCCTTCTAATATCTGAAGTAATCTTCTAATATCGACCAAAAATATCCAACCCGTCTGATCAGCCATCTCATCTTATGAGCCGATTGGTGAGTACCACAAATCCCCTCATGCACTTGACATATGCTTCTTCAAGATTTAAACATTTTAATAAAATTCCATCAATCGTCCAAAAGTAAAGATCATTATCTAACAAAACATATTTGAGGGCTTTGTACTTCAATTTCCTTGATGCCGATCGAGGAGGATCCTTTAGATATTCAGCAATCTCAAACCTCCAGTCATCGGCTTGCATAAAAGCAATTTTCACGTCCACACCTTTCAACATCGGCTTATATCCCGATGCACCTTGAGCTAAATCATTGCCCTCAGTATTTTGTTCTCTAGGAATATGTTTTAGAGACACCATCTTGAAAGTTTTCATCAATTGTTGATATTTTTCATTATAAACCATCAAGACATCATTCTTGCACTCATACTCCCCAGACAATTGATTGATCACCAATAATGAATCACCCATAATTTTAATGGCATCGGCTTCAACCGCCTTTAGCAATTGCAATCCTTTCAAAACTGCCTCATACTCGGCCTGATTATTAGTATAGTAAGGTTTAATAGTAAAGGCAAATTCAAAACATGCCCCCTAGGCGCCCCCCTAGGCGGTATGACGACTAAGCCGATACCACAACCATGAGTATAAACTGATCCATTGAAAAATAAAGTCCAAGGTACGATATGATCGTAATTAACTAAATCACTCGGATGTTCAACTATGAAATCGGCTATTGCTTACTCTTTAACTGCCTTAGCCGATTCATATCTGAAATCAAATTCTGTCAAAGCAAAAATCCACTTCCTAATCCTTCCTTTCAACACAGGAGCCGATAGCATATACTTGACCACATTGGCTTTACAAACTATCGTACACTCATTGGAAAGTAAATAATACCTTAACTTTGCACATGAAAAATATAAGCATAAGCACAATTTTCCACCGGTGAATATCTGGTCTCAGCGTCCAAAAGTCTTCTACTTAAATAGAATATGACTCGCTGTTTGCCCTCAACATCCTGGATTAGGACTGAGCTAATAGTTTTTTGATTGGCTGATAAATACAACTTGAAAGGGACGCCTTTTTGTGGTGGAATAAGAACTGGAGGACTACTCAAATATTCCTTTATACTATCGAAAGCTTTATGTTGCTTCTCCCCGCAAACAAATTCTTGATCGGCTTTCAACCTGAGCAATGGAGTAAATGACTCTATTCTGCTAGACAAATTAGAAATAAATCGTCTTACGAAGTTAATCTTCACAATCAAGGATTGTAATTTAGTCTTATCTTCTGGAGGCTTGATATCTTTGATAGCATTAATACTCCTTTGAGGAATTTCAATCCCCCTCACATGTAAATATTCAGGATACGGATGTCGATACATGTTGCCATTATCCTTAGGTTTAGGCCCAAACTGTTCTCTCCTCACATCAGCTATCATATCAGCCCAAGGTTGTTGTTGTACTTCTCCTCCATACTGCTATTGCAGTTGTTCATGCTGATTAAGCTGAGGTGGATGTGTATGTTGAAACTGTGGTGATCCTTCCGGTCGATACTGAACTTGTGGAGAGTGAGGTTGATATTGAAAATTATAATTTCCCCCTAGACCTTGCTGGGGTATATGATGCTGGCTGTTGAGAGGCAGCTCTGGCATGTACTGTTGGCCGATTGGTTGAGTTACTCCTATCGGCTGCTGCAACGGTGGTTGTGGCGCCACGGGTTGCTGTGCCGAAGGTATTTGAGGGATCGGCTCTGTGACCGATGGCTTCATTTTCAACATGTTGATTAATTGCTCCGGAGTAAGCTGAGTTGAACTTTGTCCCCCATGCATCAACTGTTGCCTTGTTAGTATCGTTGGAATGGGTGCACTAGGTGCATGAGCCTATGGGATTTGGGTTGGTTCTGAAGCCGTTTGTTGTTTCTCGCCTATCTCAGTTTTCACGGTCCTATAACTTGGGAAAGCATCTCCTGGGAGATAGATTGGTCCTTCTGCTTTCTCCTCTGCTATAGTACCATCTACCACCGTCTTGATCATGTTAGTTAGAGTATTAATAAGCATACCGGACTGGTTGATTAGAGCATGATGAACTGCCGAATTGATACGATCTTGTAGTGTATGAAGTTCTTCGCTATCTAGCTCAATTTTCACACCATTGTCCTTGTCTTCACCTCCTCCAGATGTGCTTGGCTCCATGCTTCCGACGGGGGTAGCTCCACATTGGTTTTTTGTATCACAGTGCCATGTCGAGTCATGGTGAATGAATGTAGATATTGTGCTTGGAGCTGATCTAACAGTTTCTTCATCTCATCTTTTTGCTCCACACTCAAGTGCTCGACTGTCACGAGGATCACGTTTTCTTTGGTAACGTCAGTGATAGTAGGCATCATGATGATGAAAGTCCCATTGGGCGTGCCAAAAGCGTTTTGATACAAAAAACACACACTGGCCTGAGAGATTTGCATTACTCTAGTGCAGGTCGAAAAGCTTGCCTTCGGGTTCTAGGGCATGCCAGTTGATTTGATCCTACAATCAAGAAGAATAAATAAGGAAAATTGTTAGTAAACAATAGCCGATCGGCTAAAAAGCCAATGTTGCATTGTATTGCAACCTAGCCGATGCAAGGAAAGATGAATCGACCACAACATAGATTTAAAAGCATAAGTAAACCTTAAACTCGATCCATCGGTTGTAAAGATCAACATTATATAATTTATGTATCAATGTTACTTTAGAAATCAGCAATTGGGATAGATCGGACCTAACCGAGACAGTATAAATTACCTAGATCTAAAATAACATGAGATAAAGATTACATATGTATATGTCATAGCCAATGTTCAAGTTTAAGTATGTATCGGCTATAACTCTGATGCTACCTTATACTAGGATATTATCTTGTAATAAATATGTAAAACTAATATCAAATAGATCGATAATAAGCTCAATATATTTAAATAGTTGAGATCCTGATATAAGGGGTAAATATAATATGTTAAACCAGATATAAATCAAAGTAAAACAACTGTACCAGATAAGATCAACTGAAACCCGATACTATCCTTATTAACAATCATGAGGCATGCTAGAGTTTATGGTTCTAAACAAGACTTAGTAGATCAAACTTAACTGATGCAACACTAAGTATGAAAAGAAACATAACATCTAGGCAATCAATTTCATAGTTGCCTTTTCAGGATGGTGGATATATTATATAATCTATATCAACAAGATAATCTAGCTATTATCGGCTAAAGTTTAGATAGAAACCAACCGATGCAAGTAGAAGATATTGTCAATCTAGATTATATAACATATATGATAACTAGGTGATTCACGAAAACAAGATTAGAGTGTTATAAAGATGCAAGCACTAATCCCAATAATGCAAACCGCCATAACAAGCTTTACCTCTTGTCGAAGATCGAAATCGATGCAACCCGACTCGAAAGCAAGAACTTGTCGAAAAGTAAAGTAACAAAAGGTTGGCGATGCGCCGAGAGTATATTGAACTGATGTTAATTATTTACAAGACCTCGGGCTTATATTTATACCCGAACATACAACCTTGTCCATAACAGACATGACTCATACCTTACTAATACAACTCTAACCAATGAACAAGTCCCTTAGGCGGACTCTTACCGAAAATATCTCTAAAGAAATTAAATAATATCCTAATTAATAGATATAATTACCTACCTCGGACTTCTATCCTTGTCTGGCAACATCATTGAAACCCTTTATTCGAATCCGACATTGATCATGTAACCAAACTCGCCAATATCGGCTGTATAGGTCAACCGTATTGAACTCGGTATCGGCCGATACAGACTTTTAGCCGATGCACATTCTGTTTCCGAGATCTCCGCATATCTTCAAAACCGTTTCGGATTGGATCTTGACTCCGATTCACATGCTTGCCAAATTTCATCGTCAACAGTAAGTCCTACGTTCCGCCGGCCCTAGTGAATATATCGGCTACATTGGTGTTGTTCAATGCTGCATCGCTTCGATCTTTTTGATCGCTCTGGTTCGGTTGATATATTTGTCTACCTGATATTTCAATTCTATTTTAATTGCATTATGTTTAGAGAGCATCGGTTTAGTTAGGACTGTCTTGTCTCGGTTAGGTTTGATCTTCTACGTCCTCCAACCCAGAACATTAGTAATACTCATTTTTATCCAATGATTAGACACTAAAATATGTTGTATGCTTTACGGTTTTTTTATCTCATGACATCTATAATTTGTTTGTTTAATGCAACATGTTATCTATACTACTTAAAATATTCCTTGTGGAGTTGTGGTGGTGGCGCGGTGAGTCTCACCCCACCACCGACTAACCTGTGGCGCCACGAGCCCGTGGGGTTGGTGGCTTGGTGCCCTCCACGTGAATGTCGTCGGTGGATCAGATGCGGATGCAGCCAAAAGGAAAAATGTGAATGGGTTCCTTGCGCACCCGTAGGTGGTGGTCTTGTCACCGGTGATGGCCGGAGATGCGTCGACGAGGAGTGCGAGCGATGAGAGGTGTTCAGGTGTGGATGCATGTGTGCCTACGGCCATATTGTGGTCAAGTGAGTGCATACATGCGACTTCTTGGTCCTAAAGGGTGCTCACCGAAGGCTTGTTCAGGTTGGCAAGGTCCGGACAGCCCCAACAATGGAGAAGACTTCCCAGCTGCGATGCTTCACATCGGGTCAACGTCATCCGGTCGATCCAGCACATGCATGGTGAAAAGAAGGCATGAATGAGGCTGGTGAGATCCTAGAGAGGCCACACGTGCAAGAAACTTGATTGGGGCTCACTGGAGGAGGGATTGGCGATGGCGATGGGCGGCAGCACTTGGAGAAGACGATGCCGATATCCATGCTCGCTGCACCATCAGCTGGGATTCTTGAGGGGTTCCGAAGATCGTGATGAGAAGTGGTCGGCGGAGCGACAACATGGCTTGATTTGGTCCACTGTGGCCAGAACGGCAAGGTTGACATGGCGGTGGAGCTGGGAGCACACTCCCGAGTGTCGTCAGCATGGTGGCATTCCCGATTATTCACTGCGTGAAATGGGATAAAATTAGTGGGGATGGAACCGACATCGGAGGTTAAGGAACGCGAGAAAAGTGGAGATGACCATGGCTCATCAACGAATGTGGCCATCGTGTTCTTCACGGCTGGTGGTAGAGATGAGAGAGAAGGGAGAAGACTGAGCTCTCTCCCTCGTTTTTCTCGGCATGGGAGTAGAGAGGGAGGTTTGGTGATGCTATGGAGGAGACAAAGGCAGAGAATGAGGGGCATGTAGAGTTCTAAAAAAAAGAGGGACACGTGGAGAGTGCATCCTCCGGCTCTCCCTCGTGTTCCAGGCTGGCTAAGGTGGAGGGCAAAGTGTTGAGGCCGGTAGGTGGGCCTGGGAGTTAGTTGGGCCCACATGTCAGTGGGGCCCAGGAGTTAAGTCTGTGAGCTGCACTGTTTACTCCTCTTTGTCCCTTGATTTTGACCTCATGGTTTAGAATTTAAAATATGGAGAACACGTGGTTGAGGGATATTTGGTGCACAGGTTGAACAAGGTTTATCCCCAAAATAATTTATGGTTGAATTTTGAGAGAGTTCCAAAGTAGGTTAAAATGAAATATGTAATTTTTCCAGATTTTTGCTGTTTTGAGAAATTTATTTGGGGTACCAATATATGTGATAATATTTAAGCCAAAATTACAGTTAGTTGTACATGTTAGATAATATTTTTTGAATTTTCCCATGATTTAATGTTATACCAATTATTTTCAGAAATTTGCAAAGCTTAATATTTTACAAATGTTTCTACTATGAAAGTGCAATTAAGTGATTGTAAAATTATATTTAAGTTATGCTTGACCTGATATTATTAGGCTTCATTTCCATATCACATTATAAACAATCCCATAAGATATTTGTACATATATACACACACACTCTTTTGCTTAAAGTTCTCTTAATATTTCAGAATCATTGCAATGTGGCGAATCCTAAACAGCCGGTGCTTGGTTCCAAAGGTTTTAAAATCCTACTCGGTACTTGCGGTATGCCTCACCTATCTGTTTATTATGAAGCGATTTAATTAGATATTCCTAGACACGATTGTTCTAGCTGAGCGTATATCATCTCCCCAGACAGTTTCACCTAAAGGGAACACTTCTCTACGGACACAGAGTTCTCCTGACGCCTATGCAAGATGCAGGCTAAGAACGAGAACAACCGAAGAGGTTTCTCTTATAGGATCCTTACCATGAACCATCGTCTAGAACAAACAGACAGGGATACTTAAAGAAAATTACTTCATATTAAAAATATAAGCTTACATACGGGTTTCCCTTTCATGAACCCCGAAGGAAGGTACTTAACAAGTTCTCATATATATATGTGTGTGTGTTCTGTTAAGGGAAAGCTTGAAGTCATAATTAAGGTAAAATGTAATATATGTGAGTTATATGTTTATTAAATTTTATGTTCATGGCATATGGTCCAGATGAGTTTGTCAATTTGATTTATGGATTTTGACATAAGTCATGTTGTAATATTTAAGTTGTTAGGTACTTCAATATTGGACATTAGGTACTGACATGTGGACCCTTGTGCTCGCGTATGATTGGTCAGAGGTACATTTTGTCGCATGGCGGATGTAAATTCTTCCAAAATTGTTTGCATACATATATTTACCAATACTCGTGGAAATGGTTAGTATTGAACTACTACCACTAAGTTTGATATTATATTTTGTATTATTTATGTAGGAGTTGACGGTTAAAGTTGGTACTTAATGGCCGTTAATATGCGTATGTGTAATAGAGGACACGACTTGCTTGATGTGATCAACTTTGTTGCAAAGTTGTTAGCCATGAGGGTTCTGTTAAGTATTGAAATGCCACACGTAGAATTTGCACTTGCCGTGAGGGTTTAGCAACATCCTCGAAATTGTATCAAATATGCTTATTTTGCATTTTTTTCTGTATATTATTTGTGTAGTGTCTACCTCCGAACTACCATATGGAGTCTAGATGCCTGCACATATAAACAAACACATACACACACATATATAGATATACATATATACATATATATGCACACAAGCTTTCCGTGCACACTCCCTGTGCACCAACCAGCAAATATCATGGAAAATTGTAGAAAATATCTGACATGTACTCTTAGTAGTATTACACATATCTATAAAGTCTTATATCCAAATTCATTATATTTTAGCTGTAATAAAAAAATGAAAAAACTGACAATTTTAAGAGTAAAAATCTGTCAGAATTTTTTCTTTTTGTTACGGCTAAAATATAATGAATTTGAATATGAGATTTCATTGATAGGAGTAATACTACTGAAAGTATTTGTCCAATTCTTTCTAGAATTTTCTGTGATATTTACTAGTTGGTGTGCACGAAAAACTTGTGTGCATATAATATGTTCACTGTATATACATATAGACACACACATATATACATATGTATATATATACAGTAAATTTGTTTGGTGCTCCATGGTGCCCGGGCTCTATGGTTCAAATTGAGTATATACCAAATTCAAATGAGTATGAATTTTTTTAAATGTTTAGGTATTAACATTTACTACTTTACTACCAGTACAAAATAAATTTGAACTGAATTTGAACATGTTTTGGTTAGATTTTGATCCAAGATTTATAACATCCAAACGTATAATTAGTCAGGTATGTAATAATGTACTGTGAAATAAAGTTAAATTTTGAGTTGTTTTGTTGCTAGGTATAGGTATGAATCAAATTTTTATATCTAGGTATATACTCACAATTTGAGTGGCTTGTGTATTTCATAACATGGTGCTCGGGCACCATGGTGCCCCAACAACACAAATTCCACAAACTAAATCAGGTTGGTTATATTGCATCTTAGTGCTTTTATCCCGTGAATATCACTCCATTTTTGCATGTTTGATGGTTGAGAGATAGAATATACTTTCCTCCAATTTTTAATATATGATATCTTTAACTCGTAAACATAGGTCTGGCCATTTATTTTATTTAAATTTTTTTTACAAATATATAAAGATAAGTCCTGCTTAAAAAACCTTTAGTGATAAATCAAGTTATAACAAAATAAATTATAATTATATATTTTTAAATAAGATGAATGATCAAATGTGTCAAAAATACAACGTGTTAAGATATCATCTAGTAGTTGTAACAACCTTCAAGATAGGATAGATTCATATGTGTATTAATAGAGTTCTTATCTCTACTCTCTATCTATCTATTGTAACAAAACTCCCAAATTCTGTAAGCCACGCCGAGAGCTATTCTTGGTTCTTATAAATAGATATATGCGGCCTCCTCCGGGAGGTGAGAACGCTTCCCATTTTACATGGTATCAGAGCCTCCTCTTCCTTCCACATCAATCTAATCTAGGTTAGCAATGGCATCCTCATCCAATCCAGCGCCTGCTGCTCTTGGTCCTCCTGTGACCAAGAAGCTGATGCGTGACAACTTCGTGTTGTGGCGCGCCCAAGTTCTCCCGGCGCTTCGAGGATTGCTTCTGATCGGCTACATCAACTGATCAGCGGCTGAACCAGCCAAGACCGTGAAGGCGCAAGATGCTGAGAAGAAACATGTCATCGTCAAAAACCCCGACTACGCCAAGTGGATCGCACAAGATCAACAGGTTTTGGCTTACTTATTGAATTACTTATCCAAGGATGTTTTGCAACAGGTTGCAACGCTGGAAACTGCAGCACAAGTCTGGGAGGCCATCACCAACATGTACTCCTCCCAGTCACGAGCAAGGGTGACCAATCTGCATGCGTATCACCCTCGCCAACACTCAAAAGGGATCGATGACTACACCAGCCTACTTCTCCAAGATGAAGGTGCTCGCTGATGATCTTGCATTAGCAGGCAAGCCCCTCGATGACAAGGAGCTGGTGTCCTACATACTTGCCAGGCTCGACATCGACTACAATCCGTTGGCGTCCAACATTGTTGGGTGCACAGAACCTGTTTCTCTGAGTGATATGTATGCTCAGATGATCAGCTACAACAACCGCATGGAGCATCTTCAAGGAGGGGGACAATTCCAGTCCTCCGCCAACTTTGCCTCCTGTGGCCAGAACAATGGTCGCGGATGGAGCAACTTCAGGGGTCGCGGCACAGATGGACGTGGTCGCAGCAGCGGCGGTCATGGCCAAGGCGGATAAGGCAGCAAAGGACCACGTCCAGTATATCAGGTGTGCAACAAAACTGGTCACACGGTGTCCAAATGCTGGTACAGGTTTGATCAAACCTTTCAGCCTGAAGAAAAGGTGGCCGGAGCAGCCGTGAACTCCTCATATGGAGTCGACACGAACTGGTATGTGGACTGCAGTGCCACAGACCACATCACGGGTGAGCTAGACAAGCTCACGATTCGTGAGAAGTACAATGGCCAAGATCAAGTGCATGCTGCAAACGGGTCAGGTATAAACATTAGTCATGTTGGTCATTCAGTGTTTTCTACCACATACCGTGATCTACACCTTAAAACATCTTATATGTTCCTGATGCACAAAAGAATCTTGTCTCTGCAAGCCGATTGGCTGCTGATAATCATGCATTCGTTGAAATTTACCCCAAATTCTTTAATATCAAAGAGCAGGGAACGAAGACTCTACTGCATCACGGCAAGGCTAAGGGAAGGCTATACCTGTTGGTTTCGAAGTCCGGTGGTCCAAGCTTGAATAAAAGAGTCTTTAGTGCAGTCAAGCCATCACCTGTTAGATGGCATTATCGTTTAGGTCATCCTTCTTTCTCAATTGTTAATCGAGTTGTTTAGAGTCGTAGCCTACCTTGTTCCGCCGTGTTCAATAAAGAAACTATTTGTGATTCTTGTCCAAAGGCCAAAAGCCATCAATTGGCATATCCTATTTCTTCAAGTATTTCTAAAGTTCCCTTTGCTCTTGTATTTTCGGATGTTTGGGGACCAGCACCCACAACAGTGGGCCAGCATGATTACTATGTTAGCTTCATTGACGACTTTCAAGTTTGCTTAAGAAAAAGTCTGATGTCTTTCAAGTTTTTCAAAACTCAGAACTTTGTTGAGTGTCAATTCAAAACCAAAATCCTGTCTATGCAGACATATTTTGGGGTTAGGGTGGTAAATATGAGAAACTAAACTCCTTTTTTCAGAAAATTGGCATCACTCATCACGTTTCCTGTCCTCATGCCCACCAGAAAAATGGCTCCGCGGAACGCAAAAATCATGACATAGTTGAAAAAGGTCTTGCTCTTCTATCTCAAGCCTGCATGCCCTTGAAGTTTTGGGATGAGGCGTTTATGACTGCCACCCATCTTATCAATCGGCTTCCGAGCTCTGTCCTTAACTTCCAGACCCCCTTGGAAAAATTGCTCTCTCACTCTCTAGAATACAATGAGCTTAGGGTGTTCCGCTGCACTTGCTGGCCTAACCTTCAACCATAAAATGCTCGGAAACTCTCCTATCGATCAACCAGAAGTGCATTCCTCGGGTATAGTCCTATTCACAAAGGATACAAGTGCTTAGATATTGCCACCGGTCGAGTCTATATCTCACGAGATGTTGTGTTTGATGAAACCGCCTTCCCGTTTGCTGCTCTTCATCCTAATGCTGCTGCACGCCTTTGCAAAGAAATCCTTCTCTTGCCGGCACATGATCGTGGGGGAGAAAATACTAATGATCATCTGACTAACCATTCTACTAATGACGATGCATATCTTAGTCATGATTGTGCAGAGCAACAGGAACAGACTCATGGTGATCAACATCCTGCATGAAACGGCAAGCAAAATGGTGGTATTTTTGTGCAAAATGCACATGAAATAATGGCGCCGCAGCCCTCCTTTGGAGCCGAACACGATGAAAGCGTGGAGCACGAGGACAATTTCCTGCAGGCGTCACCAGTGTTAGGCGGTGGATTCTACACCAACCGGAGATGGCGCTGGATCGCATGCTGCATCTCCAGGATCGGTGCACTCCTCTCCTGGATCGTCTGTGGCTACTTCAATGTTTTATCACATGCCACCAGCCTCATCTGGATCTCCTATGCCCTCCTCTAGATCGTCTGTGCCTTCCGTGCCTGTGGTGACATCTCCTGCACGTCCTCGCACATGCCTCCAAAGTGGGATTTCTAAACCCAAAGTTGTTACTGATGGTACCATTCGGTACAATTTCTTGTGCACAATTGGAGAACCAAATAACTTGCAAGAAGCACTATCAGATTCGAGGTGGAAAAGGCAATGGATGAAGAGTACTCGGCACTGATGAGGAACAACACTTGGCATTTGGTTCCAACACTCAAAGGTAAAAATCTTATAGATTGAAAGTGAGTATATAAAATAAAGAGAAAAGTAGATGGCTCTACTGATAGATATAGTGCTAGACTAGTAGCTAAAGGCTTTAGACAAATATATGGAATAGACTACGAGAATACATTCATTCCGGCAGTTAAAATTGCACCAGTAAGACTAGTTCTTGGGATTGCTATGTCTAAAGAATGGGTCTTGAGATAATTAGATGTGCAGAATGCGTTTTTGCATGGCATTCTGGAAGAGGAAGTATACATGAGGCAACCACCTGGGTACGAAGGAAAACAACAACTAGTCTGCAAACTTGACAAGGCTATGTATAGTTTGAAACAAGCACCTCGAACATGGTATTCTCGCCTAAGTCATAAATTGCATCAACTCGGTTTTGTGTCATCAAAATCAGATACATCCATGTTTATTCACAATAAACATGGAACAACAATATTTATGCTAATCTATGTTGATGACATAATTGTGACTAGCTCCTCCGGTGATGTGGTGACAGCTCTGCTCAAGGATCTCTGAGGTGAATTTACCGTGAAATATCTTGGGGACCTACATTACTTCTTGGGGATTGAGGTTAAGCAACTGCAAGATGGAATTACCCTTAATCAAGCCAAGTATGCCATGGATATTCTGACCAAGGTAGGAATGAAAGACTGTAAGTCTGCTCCTACGCCATTATCAGTTTCAGAAAAGCTGACTGCTTATGGAGGAGATCTGTTAAGCATAGAAGATGGCACAAAATACAGAAGTATTGTTGGTGGTATTCAATATCTCACTCTTACTCATCCAGATCTTTCATTTGCTGTGAATAAGGTATGTCAATATCTATAAAAGCCTACCACATATCACTGATCAGCTGTGAAAAGAATACTTCGGTACATCAAAGGGCACTACTAGAGACCGGAAGGCTACCGTATACCAGGGACACACGGGAACAGGCAAAGAAACACACAGTAACGGTGTTACCGAGTGCCAGCGCAAGGTAACAGTGACACGGGAGCTTCATTGGTTTACCATGTGGACTTCCGATGAGTTCACGTGAAAAGCACACAAGATGGTTAAGGACCATACCAAGTGTGTTAAACGCATGGGAACGTCACAACTTACCATGTGCCATCCGACACCTGGTAGCTGTAACAGAGATGTAACAGTGGCTTACCGAGCCCATTTGCCACCCAGTAACAGTAGGTTTGCTACCGTGTTTATATATATATGCTGGGTCACTCGGCACATTTTTTTATGACTACATGTAATTCCTTTAACCCTTTTTCCATCACAATATATACAAATCATCAGCAAGCCCAGAAGGCTAGATCACATCCCATATATTTACTACTCATTAGGACTTATCTCCAACACAATACAAATCATACAACACAACAAAAACATAAGTGTATATTTCAGTAAACATAGGTTAAGATTAATTAGCATACAAGCAGTTCATGGTTCATGTCAATTAAAGCAATACTCAAAGCGCTGAGACAAGAACTAGCAACAGCTATTTTAGTTGATCGATGGTACAGATCAGCCTGGAACTGATACTTGAATATACCTGCGATTATGATGAAGTTATAAGAAACAAATAGGATAAGACATGAAAAAGTTGTACGATTGAAGCAAAACATAGCACTAGAAAATAAGACTAGTTGCTTAATCTATAAACTTTATAAACTAGATCTGTCAATATCTGACAATATGGTTAAGAACTATCAACACTACTGTAACTTGACCAGTTTTTCAGTTAATAAAATGTGGAGATGCCCGTATTTTATTCACCGCATTGAAGCATTATAACACAAATAATAACTTAGACACTTAACCCTCAATCTTCCACAGATACCATTTAGATTGAAACTTCTAACTCTACCAGGGAGAAAAATAAGTGATGGCAACATTTATCATAATAATTGATAAGATTTTCTCACAAAACTTATAAATGTTATAGATGAAAGTAAATACCTTTCTCATCAGCCCCACTGTTGCTACTCACTGCAGCTAAACACGGGGGCGGATCCAGAAAAAAATAATAGTGGGGGCTAAATAACTAGGAAGAGCCTCTAACCCCCACATCCCGAGTATCTATGGATGAAATTTTTAGGGGGGGCTTAGGGGGTCTCCATGGTCCCGGGGACGGTAGTGGGGTCTCGAGACCCCCCCACCCCCATGGTGGATCCACCCCTGGCTAAACATATTAGTTCCGTCGCTGGTGTATATGTTTCATCATTGCCATCTTCATCAGTTCTACCAAAACAGAAAAAAGAAATGCAAATTGTAGGAGAAACAAATGAGTCCTCTTCATCATCACTTATTGCTATCACAATACAGACCACCGGCAAGCACACAAGTGCACATCACATCACACATCCTCACCATTACAGCTCTACTGAGTTGAAGCCTGAAGAAGCAAGTGGCACCCGGGGAAAACGTGGGACTGTCCTCGCTGGTGTCTGCTCGGGGAGGACGGAGCTGACACAAGGTGGGGAGGAGTGTGCGGCGGCCGAGCGGCCCCCTCCCACTCCCTTGTCCTCGAGCTCCTACCGGTCTCCTCCATCCCAACACCCCCTCGTCTCCAGGTAGATCCAGCCTATTCTCTCGCCAAGCATCCGTTTCTCATCTCTAGACGGCCGGATCCGCCGGTGAGTAGGGTGGGGTGGCCGGATCCAGCGGCCATGTCCTCCTCCCCAGCAGATTCGGCGGTGGGAGCAAAACAAAACACATTGAGATAGATTATCATTTTGTTAGAGAAAGGGTTGCTAACAAGATGTTGGGTATAAGGTCCATTGCTTCCAAGGTTCAGATTGCTCATGGTTTCACCAAGGCCTTGCTAGCACACAGTTCGCGAAGTTTTATGAACAATCTTAACTTGATAAAGTTATGATAAGTTAAGATTGAGGGGGAGTGTTAAGATATCATCTTTTAGTTGTAACAACCTTCAAGATAGGATAGGTTCATATGTGTATTGATAGAGTTCTTATCTCTCCTCTATCTATCTGTTAACAAACCGCCGAATTCTGTAAGTCACGCCGAGGGCTATTCCTGGTTCTTATAAATAGATATATGCGGTCTCCTCCGAGAGGTGAGAACACTTCCTATTTTACAACTGGAGGGAGTAGATGTTATTAGAATCCGGGTACTGAATCAAATTTGTACCATTTTGTTTGTTAGTTGGATTCCATCCAAGACGAGAATCCAGGAACTGAAGAAGTCGAACCAAACATTGCCCTTCGAAAAATGAGATCTTACAAACCTGGGATCAAACAGGCCCTTTAATTTTTACCACTAAGTTGCAGGTCCAACCCAACATGTAAACCTGTTCCTTCCTGTTCCTTCGTTAGTTAGACGGGCCAGGTCATGTAATTAGCGATGGGCTGGACCGACTTAAGCAGAACTAAATTGTGAGTCCCCTTTTAAACGGATCTTTAGTTGTTGGGCCAAATTAATTAGGCACTCAAAATCAAAACAGCCATACGACAGCAAAGAAACGAGTGCCAAAAATAAACAGAGTTGTTTACAAAACTTCCATCAGTTTTCTCTCCCTAAAACATTCAATTTTACCGTAGGATCGTCTTGAGATTCTGCAGCAAGGGTGGGAAAAAAAAAATCATACAGTGCATGTGTCAATAGAGAGTCAAACCTGCAACCTCTCTCATACAAGCCTGCTCCACTAGCCAATTAACCTAATGTAAGTTTTCATCAGTTATATACGAGTTAAATCTAAGTTACATTGTAACTACAACTACAATATAGTACGATGTAATTATATTTTAATTATTATTATTATATTTAATTTTTTTCAAAAAACCTACGATAACTTTTAATAGTTCCAGAGTAAAGAAAAATGGCAAAAAGGGCAACAGAAGGCGCTCACTGAAAACTTGTGGTGTGGATGCACATGCACCATGTGAACTCCTCCTTTTACTATTGTCTCTGTTTCAATTTCTCAAGGGTTCAGCCCCCATGTCGATGCTTAATTAATTAGAAGCTTATTGATCAATAATGACAGATCCCAACCGCTTGGCACTTTTGACAGAGCCAAGCAGTGAAGCTGCTGGAGTTAGTATATATATACTCTAGTCTAGTCCTCACAAGGTCGTTTTCCACGACCACCAACTTGCCTGTATAATCGGCGAATGTAGATCGAGGAGGACTAAGAAGGTGGCGAGATGGTAAATTAATGTTCCAATGGGAGAACATGACTTGAGCACCCCTCAAAGTCATCTTAAAAAGTATGGAACGTAATGCTTTGGTTGGTAATGAATAGATATATAATTTATCCTGTTACGGAAACATGTTATTTTAGACATAACATGCATTTTTTTTTCAAAACATTGTACTTTGATCGATAATTTCTAGTTAATATATTTGTAAAACATTGGTAGAATTATAATATTATGATGAACAATGTCTTAAAAGTTATTCATGTCCAAACAATACACTAGAACGGGATCGCTTATCTGTGACGCGCTGAAAGCCTCATCACTATCGGGTAAAGCCCCGTCACTGGGCAAAGGTCACTGATGTGAGAAAAAATCTCAATCGGGTAAAAGCCCGTCACGGATGGATATTATCTCAATCGGGCTGAAAAGAAAGCCCGTCACAGATGAGTATGATCAGCCAAACTAGCGTAGTTAGGAGCCCGTCACGGATGACTAATCTCAATCGGGCACACCACTAAGCCCGTCGCGGATGACTAGCCATCTTAATCGGGCATTTAGCTAGAGCCCGTCACCGATAGGTTTGACCCCACGTGTTGAGTCAAACGAGTCCCGGTTCGGATGACTTATCTCTATCAGGCTTACTCTAAAAGCCCGTCACGGATGACTTATCTCTAACGGGCCATCGCGGATGACTAGCCATCTTAATCGGGCATTTAGCTAGAGCCCGTCACCGATAGGTTTGACCCCACGTGTTGAGTCAAACGAATCCCGGTTCGGATGACTTATCTCTATCAGGCTTACTCTAAAAGCCCGTCACGGATGACTTATCTCTAACGGGCTTGATCCTATAGCCCGTCCCGGATGAGATATCTCTTTCGGGCATTACTAAAATGCCCGTCAGTGATGAGTCTGGAACCAAAAAAATAAAATTTTATAATTTGGCTAGCCTCAGGCCTTTGCTAGCCATGCCCGCTGCAAAAATTGACAGAAGCACATATATACAGTCACACTCCCAGCAACCCCATTCCCAGCATCACAACATTCACATCCACCACACATGCATTCACATCCAATTCACAACCCATTCACATTTATATTCCATCACAACACATTCTTTCACAGCCAATTCACAACCCATTCACATTTATATTCCATCACAACACATGCATTCCCATCCACAACCCATTCACATATACTCCCTCAGTTTCACAATCTAAGACTTTCTAGCATTGGGCACATACATATAGATGTTAATGAATCTAGACATGTTAATGAATCTAGACATATGTCTAGATTCATTAACATCTAAATGAATGTGGCAATGCTAGAAAGTCTTACATTGTGAAACGGAGGAAGTATATGTCATTCACATCCATTTTTCTCTCCAAACCGCCGACATGCATCAAAACCTGCAAAACTAAGTTATAAATTGGAACAATTTTATATGTAAATAGAAATGCAAGTATATATAGAGACGAGCTACCTAGGACTTTACTCTAAAGAATTTAATTGTATTACAAAGAATATTTACAAAAATCAAATATTTGTCGCATATGCATTAAAAATGTTCTGCCATTCCGAGACGAGCTACCTAGGACTTCACTCTAAACATCCCTTTCGGTGACAAGATATCATCTAATATGAATTGTGCTATCTCCTCTCTAAGGATTTCGAAGTTGATTTCCGGAATCCTTGAAATAAATTCTTGCATGTTCGGCGCCAAGTTAGTATACATAGTTGTAAAATTGTCGTCCTATGTGTGTATAAACAATCGAAGGACACACCTCAGGGTCGAGCAATGTCACCTTGTCTGCGAAGCTCCTCATGTTATGGCAGACATGGAACCCGCACTGGTCGTCAACTTGTTGCTTTATTGGGAAGTCTTTCTTGTGACCGAGTTTGGGATGCCCATCCTTATGCCTCCCGCCTCTTGCCACGTATTGGTCCCATGCCTCGTTCAAGGCAGATTTGATGGCCGACCAATCGTATATTTCTGGCTTGATATTGGAGTTAAGGTAGTGTACCAAACTCCACTTCGACGTTATTACCAGAAGAATCCAATGACGCCTACGAAATTAATAAATTGCCAGTTACATACTATAGCTATACGTGTCGAGTATTTGAGTATTAGTAGGGTACACGCTTACTGTTGATTGTAGGCACACATAATGAAGTCCTTGTTTCGACGAGCAAATAAACAGTCCTTGATATAGCCCACCATGTTTGCTCGATCGTTTTTCAGCGATGTCTCGTTGACGACAGCTGGATCGAGTAAGGCAATATGGGGTGCTTTACGATGGACATGCTTCCAGGTTAACCTACGAGCAAGACAAGAGTCAGGGTAAGCGTAATTTAATTTATGGACAGTTACTACCATGTCGCGTACCTAGAAATACTTACAAGGAGTAGCACTTAAGGAGGTTGGTGTCGATCGCTCGCACCCTGTAGAGGTCCCATAGATATTTGAAGTCTACAGCGATGAAGGAAGTAGGCCCGAGGAACGGCTGACCATCGTGCTGGCCCAACATGGAGGTCTCTCTATTCTTCCTCCTTGCGTTGGACTTCTCCATGTAGTACCCGTGCAACTCCTTGCATGCAGGGCCAATAAGGCATCGTCTCCTACCAATGGCATGCCCAATGTGAATTTAGCTGGAGGCTTTGGAGGAGCTACTGGCGCCTTGCCAAGATCAAGCTTCTTTTGGGGCTAATGGCACCTGTTCTTTTCCTCTCCCTGTTCCAGCAGCTTTTCTGCGTGTGTCAAGCTTGGGTGGAGAAGATTTCGCCCTCTTGATCCTTTTGGCAGGAGGGGGGAGGTGTGGCCTGCTGTCGACCTCCATACCGTCGTCCCCAAAATCTGTATCATACTGTAATTGGAGTTCTTTATCTCTTTCTTCAATGATAGGAGGGAGAGATACAACAGTTGGATGGGGACGCATCGGCGGTGGACTAGAACTTGGCGCTGGCCTTGGAGTTATATTGATCTCAATGCTGTGCTTGGGCCATTGAATAAAGGTCCCACGTGCAGCTCCAAGGGTTAGAATCTCGTCATTAGGTGGGTGCGGGATAGTGTAGCCAACCCAATCGGGCTTCACTAAGTCCACCTGAACTTTGGCATTGCCGGCTAGCAGCTGCGCCCCATGCACTCGGGTCTCCGGGGTAGGCTTGAATGCTTGACCCTCTGCGGCAGGAATTGCAAATCCTGGTGTCACCCTGACGACTAGGGTACACGATGTGGGTTCCTGCGATAGATTCATTAGTGTCCTTAGTATATGTTGCAATGTATTGTGGTGCAAATACAATATATGCGTTATTAAGTTGTTTTTACCGTTATGTGGTCCACGGGGGTGGGGCCTTCAGGCTGTTCAGCCGGAGCCTCAGTTGATGCACAGCTGCTACGCCTCTGCGTGGGGCTCACTTGTACTATGGGACCTGGAGTGGCATCGGTCAACCTATCCCTAATGCGTGCCACCACCCGAGCCTCCATACCTAACAGCTTGGCAGTGAGCTCTTCTCTAAGCTCTTCTTTAAGCTCCACCCGAAGTTGGGCCTTAAGGCGTGCAAGTTTCTACGCCTTTGAAAGCTTTGCTTCTTCTACTGCCACGCGTATTGGGGAAACCCAAACTTCCATGGAACGTTGGAGCCAATGCCCCTTGTTCGTCCACGGTGTTCTTCGTTGCCCAACGCTTTCGTGAGGATGTCATCCTCGCATCTTTGTGAGCAGACCTCTTGGGAGGCTTGTCTCTCAGCATTCAGTTCGACCTAGGGTACAGTTAGGACGCGTTAGACGAAGAATACGATACAACATAATGAAACTTATTCTATGTTTTCAACTTACGATTTTCTGGAACACCGCTTGATCTTCGGGATTTGGGAACGAAAGAGTTCCGTCACTATTCTTCTTCACCCTTGCCCTTGCCCAGTTCCTTGCCCGCTGGACCGGGATATCAGCAAGCACTTGCGGGGTGTTAGATTACGCTGCAGCTTCATCCTCCTTGTCCCATTCTTCCTGTTTCCCCGCGTAGCCTCCGGTGCCAAGCCGGTGCGGGTGAAGGTTCCTTGCCTGCAGATCTCGGTAGGCCTGGCTTTTCTCCCGAGACTCTTTCGTTGATTTGGCGGCATGGAACTCATCCCACACGGTTCGGCTGATGAATGGGTATTCCCAAATGGTTCTGGCTGGGCGGGGTTGAGGACGTACTCCGTGACCAGCGTTGTCTTGAAATTTTTCCAACAATTCCCCATCTTGCGGATAGCCTGTCGCTTGAGTCCTGCCTCGGCCTCTGTAGGGTATTGGAAGCTTTCCTTGAACTGCCTCCAGGCCTCTCCTTTTTCTTCTTGAGGGACCAGATCGATGTGGTCCTTCAGAATAGTGAAGTTCCGCCTCCCTAGGACTCCATATATCGTAGGGAACTTTTTGACAGCTTTCTTCGGAGCCGTCGGATATTCAACATCGTCCACCTCTGTTATGGTGTAGACTTCCTTAGGAATCTTATTCTGGGTCCTAGGATTTCGGCTCGATGTAGTCCCAGTAGTGGTCGTCGACATTGGTTCGCCTTGCTGCGACATGTCCTATGTGACTGTTGTACGGAAGAAAATAGTTTTTAAACAGAAAATTGCATCTACACACATTCTCTGATGGTTTGATATACCTCTATCTCCTACCTTCGTTCGCCTCGTCGACGGAACACAAGCATCCATGCTCAACAAGGCCGGAGCAGCCGGGAACTCGACCTCGACATCCGTGTCCCACTCGAACTTGCTATCAATGTCACTACCATAAGATAGTGGCAACTATAGCAAGTTCGTGTGGGATACGGATGTCGAGGTCGAGATCCCGTCTGCTCTGGCCTTGAGGAACATGGATGCTACATATCTGCTGATGAGGCGGACGCAGATAGAACACACAGGCAAAGAAAACCCTTCCTATCCTTAGATTGTGTCCAAGATCCCTAACGTTATCATCAGCAAACTCCTAGATTGCGTCCAAGATCATTTCGTTAGGGAACCCTTATTCACATAAATACAACAACTAGCTTTGGATACTGAATTTATGGGAATGGTCTGTTCTTATTGAAAAAACCCCAAAATCACAAGTGTATAGGGTCTGTTCTTGAGCACTCATCATTGGCCATTCATCACAAATACATCCATCACAGCCCACAACATCCCAACATTGTATTTCCCCCAAAAAATCACAAATTAATTCCACCACAGTCCACTGCATCCCAACATGGCATTTCCCCCAAATATCACAATTTAATTCCATCACAGGCCACTGCATCCCAACATGGCATTTCCCCAAAAATCATGCAAAATTCATCCACTGCATCCACTGCATAGCAATATCTAATTCATCCAACTATACAATGCAAAAAACATCTACTGCATCCACTGCATCCATACATCTAATTCATCCATACACTGCATCCACAATGCATTAAAAAAACGAGGGAGAGGAAGCGTACCTGGGAGGAGAAGAAGCGGCGGACTTGGAGAGGAGGCCGGCGGCGACGGGCTTGGAGAGTGGGACTAATCACGGTGAATCTGGTTGATCGCCCATAACCGCGGGCACGGCTATTCGAATAGTTTTACTCTGATCAGAGGTACGTAACTGTACCCACAAGACACGATTCCACACATGTTGCCATGCCCCGAAATACCACCATGGTACTGCAAAGGGGGAAATCGTGACAAGACCCTTCGCATAACTCGCCCTAACCAAGCGCACCACACCTTAGGTTTCACCCCCACCTTTAAATCCAAGGTAGGCAGCCCCCTCTCGTGCCTTGGTGGATCCGGCAGCCGATCAATGGGTAAACCCCCACCGACCCAACTCCATCACGCCCACCCTTGCCTGGATGCGTCAGCTAGGGAAAAGCTATACTACAAGTCCAATAGTTACCCATGCCTGCTTGTGGTAAGCACTGTTAGTCTTCCAGGGTTTCCCGAGAACCGATCCTTAATTGCCATGGGTGCGACTAGCAAAACCATGCACCCACAGCCCACCATTAAACCATATTTTAGTTGGTTAATTACGACCAATGAAACCTGACCGACATGTCTCGAGCCCGCAGCTCGTCAATATACTAGAAATAGATAATGTGATTATCCCATATTGTGAGCTAGTGGTTTTAAGCATGGCTAAGTGTAAAATAATTCTAGCTAGGTCAACATGGGACACAAGCTAGTCAAATTATCACCCAGTTTAACAAAGAAATGACATCAAGTAAATATGGTTCAAGCAAGCAGATAGGTAAACCCTATTCCCATGTAATTAGCAAAACATGCAATTTATTTGTAAACGGTAAAACATTTTATAAATTGGGATCAAAATGCTCAAGGGAAATGTATGACTTGCCTTGCTTCTTCGATTGATCTTCCGAACTCTTTTCCTCGCGAACGCGATCGTCCGAAACGGCGGAATCTACACGTTGGCACGCAAAACGAGGAAAAACACTAATCAAAACCAAATAAACAGTACATAAAAGTAAACAAACATGTGGAGCTCAATTTTAAATGAATTTTAGAATATGAACTATGTAATTACTATTAACCAGAAAAACCTTACTTGATTGGTATGTTTCAACGCCCGCGAGCGGACAAGGTTGACGGAAAACAAACTCCGGTTAATGAGCCTCACGGGTCAGCGACTCGACGAGTCAACCTACCGTGGCACGGGACCACGCAAACGGTCAACCGAACCGGCGAACAGAACCGGCGGCTCGACTCCAGGGTTCTAGAACGACTCGGTACGATCAAACCGACAAGACACTATGCCACACTACGCACTAGCGTAGGCAGCGAGCGGCTAGAGAATGCATACGTACCCCGGTGAGGGCACGGCTGCGGTTATGGCTAGGTGCGGCGGTAGCGAGGTCGGTAAACCGACACGGCTAGGCGGCTGCTAGGTAGCTAGCGTTTTAGACGGCTAATGGCGCGGCAAGCGACACGGCAAAGCGGCAGCAACACGGTAACGGGTCGGCAGCACGGCTACCGTGTGCGACAAAGCGGCGGCAGCGGCACGGCTGCAGCAAAAATATCACGGGACAGCCGGCAGACGGAGCAGCGACGACGTGTGGCACTAGGGTAGCGGCACGGCATGGGGCAGTACGGCTGGCACGGCAGCGGCGGCTAGCGGCCGCGAGGTGACGCAGTAGCGACGGACACGGCAACAACGCGGCAACGACATGGCAACGTTGGCACGGGGCAAAACAGCGGCGACGCAGCAAGCGCCGCGGCAGTGACGCGGCAACAGCGGCTTGTGGTACAGCCTCGGCGGCGACATGGCAGCGATGCGGCGACTGCGTGCGGCACGGCAGCGGCACGGCAAAGCAACGACACGCGGCTGCGGCTAGGGCAGCAGCGGCACGCGGCTGCGACAAAGCAGCGTGGCGGCACACGGCACGGCAGCAGCAGTATGGCAGCGGCAGCGGCACGCGGCAGCAGCAGCAGCGGCAGCGGCACGCGGCAGCAGCAGCAGCGACACGCGGCAGCACACAGCAGCAGCGACGGAGGCACGGCAGCGCAGCAGCGGCGAACGCGGCTGCAGCGGCGGCGGCACGGCTGCAGCGGCAGCGGCACACGATAGCGCACAGCGGCGGCGGCACGCGGCAGCAGCAGCAGTGGCACGCGGCACGGCAGCGGCGCACGGCGGTGGCATGGCAGCGACTGCGGCAGCGGCAGCGCGGCGGCACGCGGCTGCGGCGAGGCAGCGCAGCGGCAGCAGCGGCGCACACGACTGCAGCGGCAGCGGCACGCGGCGAGGCAGCCCGGCGGTGGCACGGCAGCGGCAGCGGCGCAGCAGCGACAGTGATGCAGCAGCAGCGACGCGCAGCGGCGGCGGCGCGGCTGCGGTGGCGCAGGGAGTGGCGGCTAGGGTTAGATGGCGCAGGGGGAGGGGGTGGAGTAGCTTTTATAGAGGTGGAGGAGGAGGGTTTAGTTGGGCCGGCCAAAGGAGGAGGGGGCGCACGGCAGAAGGGGGAGGGTGGAGAGTGGTGCTCGGCAAGGGGGAGGGGGGAAGAATACGGGAGAAAAGGATGCCTAAAAAGGAAAGGTGGGGGAAACAAGAAACAGAACCGAAATAGGAGTAAGACTTGGCTCGTCATACAAAACGAAACCGTGGCAACACAAGTAACATTATTACTTCCTCTGCTCTGAATATTCCGCTGAAAATCCTGTTAATGATTTGAAGCAAAGAGAATTCGAAAAAGAATTCTCCCTGACGATTCCGATTGTTACGCACATTGTTAATTTAGGGTTTGCTCCTGGTTAAATAAACAATTTCTTTTAGGAAATTTATTTTATGAATTTAGAGCAAGAAGCGGAAACTCCAGGGTGTGACGGTGGTCGGGAGGCGACAGCGGTGGATCTTGAGAGCGAGAGAGAGAGTGAGAGAGAGTGAGAGGTGGCGGCGGCAGAGAGAATGGATAAGGACGCGTGGATGAGGATTGACTAAGTAAACCCTAGTCAATCCTCATCTCTATCGGGCAGAGAAATAAGCCCAATGCGGATGACCATCATCCGTGACGGGCGTTATAACATTGCCCGATACGGATGACCCTCATCCGTGATGGGCATTATAACTATGCCCGATGTGGATGACCCCCATCCATGACGGGCTTCAGTACTAAGCCCGATAGAGATGTAATAATCTCTATCGGGCCTACTACTAAAGCCCACAGCATATGACTTTTTAAAATAGTTTTAGAATGATATTTAAGTTATAATATTCATTTATAATCACATATATTTAACAAATGTCTTATTTACAAAGTTTAAAATTCCTATTAATTTTTTAAAATCATATAATTGACAATTGGCTTTCTCACATATAGTTTAAAATTCTGATTAATTTTTTAAAATCATTTAATTTTTTAAAATCATATAATTGACAATTGGCTTTCTTACATATAGTTTAAAATTCCTTTTAATTTTTTAAAATCATATAATTGACAATTGGCTTTTTCGCATATAGTTTAAAATTCTGATTAATTTTTTAAAATCATATAATTGACAATTGGCTTTCTCACATATAGTTTAAAATGGCATGAAACATATGCAATTCATTCATTAAGGCTCCAATACAAAGTAAATACATCATTACTGATAACAATTTGGAAATTACATTAGTACAAAGACTTCATTTATAGTGATATGCCTTCCGAATGGTCTGAACCGAACGTAAGCCACTTCGTCCTCGGGATCATCGTCAAGGTCGATCTAAGGTCTCACATGAAGATTCTTGTTGTATTCTTCTTCATCGACGTCGTTGTCCACACCCACAATTCTTAGCTTGCCATCCCTAACGACGTGCATCTTCTTGTTTGCGGGGTCTTTTATGTAGAAAATCTGTTCGACCTGCTTCGCTAGTACGAATGGTTCGTCTGTGTATCCAACCTTGGCCAGGTCCACTAATGTGAATCCTTCCTTGTCGACTTTGACACTAGTGCGGATATTCACCTAACTGCAACGAAACAAAGGTACTTTGAAGTTCAGATAGTTCAGCTCCCATATCTGCTCTATGCGGCCGTAGTATGTGCTCGATCCAGCCTGATCCTGATATGCATCTATACGGACTCCACTGTTTTGCACTGTGCTTTTCTCATCTTGTGTGACGGTGTAAAATGTGTATCCATTGATATCGTACCCTTGCCATGTGTCAACATCCCAAGATGGACCCCTTGCCAATCTTTGTAATATCTTACTTGGGCCATCGGTCAACCGTGCTACACAATCCTTGAACCAAACGTTGAAGCGAGCACTATGTTCTCTATTGATCCAAATATCTGATCGACCAATATTG
This sequence comes from Oryza punctata, assembly GCA_000573905.2. Classification (NCBI taxonomy): domain Eukaryota; kingdom Viridiplantae; phylum Streptophyta; class Magnoliopsida; order Poales; family Poaceae; genus Oryza; species Oryza punctata. The sequence goes on along the minus strand of CM002490.2, from coordinate 20,836,829 downwards.
TCCTGTCGGACCTTCGCTAAATGCTCCTCAAAGTATGGGGTTACTTCAGCCATATGTTGCAGCACTGCGAAATGAGCCTGCGCGTACGAAGCTTGATCGAGAACAATTCTTTTTCTGCCAGTTGTGCCAACACCTGCCAACCTTCCTTCGTGGCGAGACGCAGGAACTCCGATAGGATCAGTCTCAGCCATGTAATCGATACAGAACTCAATGGTCTCCTCGGTCGTGTAACCTTCAATGATGCTCCCCTCTGGTTTTGCTCTATTCCGAACGTACGACTTAAGAATTCCCATGTACTTCTCGAACGGCCACATTTCACTCATAAAAGCTGGCCCACATATTTTTGTTTGCTTCACTAGGTGAACAGTGAGATGAACCATGATATCGAAGAAAGCCAGTGGAAAATACATCTCCAAGTGACACAGGGTACTGACAATATCGGCCTGCAACCCATCTAAGTCTTCTGGATCTATAATCTTCTGACCGATTGCATTGAAGAAGGCACAAAGCTGTTGGATCGTGTGACGGACTTGTGGTGGTAGAATGCCTCTGATAGCAACTGGCAAGATCTGTTTGATTAGCACGTGGCAATCGTGAGACTTCATTCCAACCAGCTTTAGATCGTCCAATTTAACGTACTTGCCTATTCTCGCGCAATAGCCCGAAGGAACTTTAATATCTGCCAGACATGATAGCATTGCGATCTTCTCATCCTTCGATAATGTGTGGCAAGCTGGTGGGAGGTACACTCTTCCTGTCTTCTCATCCGTAACAGGCTGAAGTTCACTGCGAATGTTCATCTCCTGTAGATCAAGACGCGCATTCAACCCGTCCTTTGTCTTGCCAGGCATATTCAGCAATAGCCCCAGCAAGCTATCGCACACATTCTTCTCTACGTGCATCAGATCAATGCAATGACGGACCTCAAGATCTTTCCAGTAAGGTAGCCGCCAAAATATGGATTTTTTCTTCCACATCCTCTTCTTGTCCTCCTTGCTACGTTTTCTTTTCTTCCCAAACTCATTAGTAATGTCCTTCACCATGTTGTGTATCTGATCTCCGGACAAATCCGCAGGGGCAGACCCAAGTTCTTTCTTACCATTGAAAATTTTCTTCTTTCTTCTAAAGGCGTGCCGTAGGGGGAGTCATCTCCTATGACCCATGTAAACCATCTTTCTTGATTTCTTCAGCCACCTACTACGTCTATGTTCCATACAGTCAGAGCATGCCTTCTTTCCTTTAACGGTTTGTCCAGAAAGATTACCCGACACGGGATAATTATTAATGGTGCAGAACAATAGAACTTGTAGCGTGAAGTTCTCCTGACCATATGAATCCCAAGTTTCCACACCCTCTTTCCACAGAATCTCAAGGTCATCGATAACAGGCTCCAAGAACACATCGATATCATTGCCGGGTTGTCTCGGACCTTGGATTAACAAGCACAACATAATATATTTCCTTTTGAAGCACAACCATGACGGGAGGTTATAGTTCGCAATAAGAACTGGCCAAGTGCTGTGAGAACTGCTCATGTCTCCGAATGGATTCATGCCATCCGTACACAAACATATCCTCATGTTTCTAGGGTCTCTTTGTGCTTTCGATCAATATTCCTCCATTGAATCAAATCCGCAGGGTGTCTTAGCAAACCGTCATTCCTTCTCTCTGTGGTATGCCAACGTACTAACTTTGCTTTATTGGGGTTGGCAAATATTCTCTTGAAACGATCAATGATTGGTAGATACCACACAACCTTCGCCGGACCACCCCGCTTTGACTTCTTTCCCTCCCCCGCGCTCTTCTTTCGCTTGTATTGAGAAGCCTTGTAGACATGACATGCATCTAAGTCCGCGTATTGCTTGTGGTACAATATGCAATCGTTTGGACATGCGTGAATTCTCCGGACCTCTAACCCTAGGGGACACAGAACTTGTTTTGCTTCATATGTCGTCTCGGGCAATGTATTCTCCTGAGGAAGCATGTCCTTCTGTAAAACTCTTGTCTGTCCATCCACTACTAGCCTTCAACTTCATTAGGTCTAATGTTGCTGATAATTTGGTGTGCTTTGGCTTGCATCCTGCGTATAGAGGAGTCTCCGAGTCACTGACCAACCTTCTGAACTTCATGGAATCTCTCTCGTCCATAGCTGGGTCATCGACGTCACGTAACATGTCTTGCAGCAGATCAGGGTCCACATCAACCATTTCACCACCCAATGGAGATGGGACAAACATGTCATGCTCTTCTTCATCTCCTTCTTCATGATTGTCTGCACCACTTCCGTCTGCAGCTGCACCATCAGTACCCGGATCTTGCTCTCCATGCTTCACCCAACATGTGTAACTCTCCATTAATCCCCAGCGTATCAAGTGAGTGTGTACTTCCTTTTCATCTTCCAACAAAATCTCATTCTTGCAATCGCTACATGGACAACACATGTACTTGTCATTTCTTCTTATCCTATCCTCCTCCGCGGCTTTCATAAAACTTAATACGCCATCTCTATACTCCTTGTACTGACGCCTCAAGCTAGTCGTGTACATCCAACTTCGATCCATCACTGAAAAATGAACAAAATATTAATTAAGATCTCATAACATAAGTACTACTAAATTAATAGGAAATGATTAGTACCCTTTTACTTACTTTTATGATTATCCTATTTTTGTCTGGAAAAAAATTACAAAAATTCGTCCCCTTCAACCTCCCACCAAAATAGTGAACAGTGGGATAACTAATGACAACGGACTGGTGGAGTATATATAGTGTGCAAAGTATATCTCAATCGGGCCAAAAAAATGTCATCTCTAACGGGCACAAATAGAAGCCCGACACCGATAAGAGTCATCGGTCACGGGCATTAAGGCCATCTCAATCGGGTCTTTTTTGGAGCCCGTCACCGATGACACTCATCTGCGACGGGCTCAGTATTTGGGTCCGATTGAGATAGTGGACGACATCTCAATTGGGCCTAACTTTGAGTCCATCACAGATGAGTGTCATCGGTGACGGGCTATAGGAATATGCACCCCGATGAGTACATCTACAACGGTAAAATTTTAGGCCCGATTGAGATGACTTCGTTCTGACAGCCCACGTTATCCAGGCATGTGATGGACCGTCACAAATGAGAGGATCTGTACTAGTGATATGTTTTCGTTAAGGAGGGAAAACCTTATTTTCCTTATATATCCATGGACGATATTAAGTGTAAATCTTATTTTAGCTCCTTACATGTGGAACTGTACAGTGTGCTAGTCAACTCCGGTTCGTTGTACACTAACATGGAGTTAATATTAAGAAAATATCTCCTGCTTTGATTGAATTTGCTGGCAACGTCAGAACCTCTACTGTGTTAGCACTCCAAAAAAAGAGAAAAATAAAGGAACAAAATACATTTTACACCCAATGAACGACTATACTAATAAGGCAACTTATTAAGTGTAAGTGTAACCTGCGGATCAATCCATTTAATTAGTTTATAAGTAGGTTAGTTGGTTAACCCAGTTATACGGTTATACCCTTGACTTGTATATTGCATCGGTCTGACCTCAATTTGTGGCTATTGCGAATTTGGGATGTTATAAATGGCTACTAGTTAAGAGGGCTCTAGCCAGTCCAAACTATAACAATTAATTAGATGGTTCAACCCCTATTTGTAATGTGGAAAATTCTTTCCTAATCCCAAACATATTGCATTCATTCACCCGAAATTTCTCTAATTTAAGATAGCTCAAAAGCCCCCACGTTTTTCTTTGAAGGCATATAGTTTACCACATTAATAAAAAAGAATATAAAATATATACCAAATTATAATGGTCTAATAGATGTATAAAAGTACAATTTCATATGTGGAAACATATAGCTAAGAGTCATGCGTCAAATCCATTTCTACTCTTAAAATCTATTGTATACAAAATATAATTGCATATATGAAAATAGAAGGAGCAAAGAGTAGTATAGGAAATCCAATTCAACTAACCCATATAAAATTGCGCAGGAAAATCTACTTAATCTAATGACTACACTTTACTTCCTGACAGACTAAAACAACACTCAGTTAACCCAACAAAGAATATACATCTACTATCTAGTTAACACGCAAGGTGATAATATATACAACCTGCCAGCCAGTTAAGATGGATCTATACATTTTTTACTAGTTTGGAAGACGTATTTATAATTTCATATTACCTCCGTCCCAAATTATCAAATTATCTAAATTATAAAGGATTTAGTTATCGATGGGTGAAATTCTAGGCGGACATCGTAGCGGAGAGGCAGGCTATGCAGAAAGAATAACAGTACACAAGTGGCTATATTTTGGGCCTCTGAACACTAATATTTGGATTGCTCAGGCCTGTGAATATACAAGTTCTCAAGCTGGCACTACATCTATCCAAATGCATGACTCTCATAGAACTTGGAGCGTCGCAAATTAAAATAAGAAAAAAACTGAGAGTGACCTCGTCAAATAGTCTTTGTGCAAGCTACGGCATGGCATGTGGGAAATAATCTGTTCTAATCTCTTCCACGCTCAAAACTACTGGTCACTATCGTCTCCCTTGTCTCTTATAGTGGTGCTACTGATTTATTAGATGTTATCGGCGTTACTAGTACTAAATCATCAAGTTGCTGCTCTGCTCCATCACTAGCCATCAGGAACGTTGATTTATTAATCACATGAGATGTGATTTATTTGGATCTGAAATAAACCTACAGATTGATTAGGCCGTACACGTCCACACAGTCACATATACAGGAGAGCACATCTCTGGAGCAGAACTCAGCGAGGCTATGCACCACGAACATCCCGCACTTCATATATATATATATATATATATATATATATATATATATATATACCATACAGTGTTAATTTGTAGTAACTCCATTGTATTTTTGTATGGAGTTGCTTAATAGGACTGTCTGCAAATATATATATCATATTTTTATATCACCTGTAAAAACTAATTATCCTATGCGTTTTTAATCTTCAAAGGCCTGCTATCATTATTACAAGTAGGACGTTTTAGAGCCCATCAGTAAAAATAAACCTAAGTTGTCTCAAAAAAATGTTATTTTATTGTACCACGAGATGTGTTACCTCGCTGTACATCCTCCAGGTCATAGATAATAAGTTTAACACATTGTCGTAGTCTCGTAGAGGACTAACCAACTCCTTCTTCTGTACATGGTATATACGACACTAATGGAGAAGTGATTTTTGATCAGATGGTAAAAATCACATTAGTTTCGGTTTGAATAGAAATCGGGACATTTTTAGTCCCGGTTAAAAGGCCTAACGAAACTTTTTGATCTTTAGTCCCGGTTGATGATACCAATGAGGACTAAAAATTATTTTTAGTCCCGGTTAAATAGCTGTAAGGGCTTGTCAGACCCGATGATCTTTAGTCCCGGTTAGTGTTATCAACCTGGACTAAAGATGCCTTCAGTGTTAGTTTAAAAAGAAATAATCTCTATCTAAGTTAGATGTGTGTAGTAGGTGGCATGGTAATACGCGTGAGAGTTGGAGTGAGAGATCTTGAGTTTGAATCTCACATCCTACACTTTTTTTTGGCTTGGTGTGCATCTTTATTTTTTTTGATTTGGTGTGCATTTTTAGTCCCGATTATTTCAACCGGGATTAAAAATGTGATGTTTTTAGTCCTGGATTGGTTGTCCCGGTTATCAACCGGAGTAGGGATGAAGACACGGTTCAGATGGTTTCCGCTATGTATAAGGACGTTTTTCGGAAGCACAGTGTCAGCTCAGATAATTTTCGGATAGCTTCAGAAACAATTCGGATATTTTTCTTGAAACGAAAACTAACTCAGTAAAACTGGTATCCAGAAAAAGGGAAAATGGTCAGAAGCTATCCGGATAATTTTCAGCTAGATAGTTATCCAGATAGTTCCGCAAAACAAATGCCTAACCCTTCAATTTTAGGTCCACATGTCTAGTGCAACATATTTGTAAAATAATTTTATTTGGGAAACTTGGTACATCATATTTGCCATCCACTATATTGGATACTATTATTTATATTAAAAACATTAAAGTAATAATTATATATTAAATAAACAGATTTTTTAGTGGAATAGATCTTTTCAAAAAAAAAAGAAGAATCCATGTCAAGGACACTTGTTTCTCTTAATGTTATAATTAAATAAAGGGACTATCTTAAGAATCTGTCGTAAGTTTTTTTGGTTATAAAACTTTCAAATGTAATTAGGATGTAATTACACTGTAACTCATATGTAAGTAGTGTAACTAGGGTATAATTATACTGTAACTCATATGTAACTGTAGTGTAGTGTAACTCATATGTAACTTATATATAACTGGAACAAATCTATCACAAAAAATATATGATGCAATGGTAGCTCTCTTCCTAGATAAATTTAAGGGCGTGAGGTTCAATCCTAGCTATTGCACTTGCTAATTTTTTTTTCATACTTGCTAGCACGAATCATAGAGTAAATCTAACGATCCACAAATTGCAAATACTTGCTAGCACGAATCATAGAATAAATCTAACGATCCAAAAATTGCAAGTTTTCCCCTAAAAATCTGTCGACGGTAATCTAGCAATTGCGTTAAATAAATCTATATACCTACTTGAAAAATATGTAAAGATTCCTGTAAAAGTTTTCTCTGTTAAAACGTTTTGACGTCCGAGAGACGTCCTTCGTTCCCGCACGATTAGCGAAGTCATGTTTTGTTTCTGTTAACCAAATCAACAAATTTAAGTTAGAAGCCCGAACACAACCACGCCGCTAAGGACTGACCTGGGCCACGAAGATGGCCAGACCTGGTTTGTGGCGTTGGGAAAAAAAGATGAGGAGGAAGATAGAGTAAGCGCCTGCTGGTAAAAACCATGGAAAAAATTGTATATACAAAAAAATGAACACAATATGTAAGTTAAAAGAGATATAAAAAATTCTACCATTTAACACAGATTATAATGGGATAATTTTACTAATCTGAGCTTCTCGGCCGTTTTTATCCCGAGTTTTACGGATTCGCTCCGATTTGGAGGGAAACAGAAAGAGAAAGAGAAGATCGAGTAAATCAAAAGCTATCAACCAATTTTGAAAGATCGAGAAATATTCGGTTGGATTTGATATGGAGGGTCGGCTCCGGTATGTATGGCACGGGACTATCTTTCGGAGGTTGAAGACACTACTGAAGCGCACGGATCTAGCTTGGCAGCGAGAAGAGGTAGATAGTTGTGCTAGCTGGGCCTGCGGCTCTACTTGTGGACTGAGCCGAAGAGAGCAGGCCGAGTTGTGGGAGGTATGAGGCAGCGGACTATACTAGGCTGAAAAGAAAGAGAGGAATGAGCTTCGGTCCAAAGCTAAGGAAGGATTTTAATTAACTTTTACTTTTTTAACTTTATCAATTATAATGTATAGCGATTTTGATGTTTTAATTTATTGCTTAGCTTCCCATAACTCTTGTATCAATGGAAAAAGTGCCTTTATCCTTTCAACACATGGACACTTTATCTAGTGATATACAAAATTGAGATTCTAATATGGATACAACTTCATATTTGCAATTCTAAGTTGTTTAAAAGATTTAAAAAATCTAAAGAGTCTAATTTACAATGGCATATTGTATTTAACACGAATTTAGTATATTTGTTTGGATAACAGAACTAATTATATGTTTTTGTTGATGTTGTATTCATGGTACAGTGGGTTATTTTCATGTTCCGATGTATTCGTTCCCATTCTTATTTGCTCCGTATCTGGTATTCGATAATATTCGACCGTATTCGGTATTGCTGTTTCCAATTTTGATTCTGCAAAAAATAAAAACAAATATGTAGATATTGTTTCCATTTGTTTTTGGCCGTTTTCATCCCTATATACGACACCAGAGAGATGCACAAAAACAAGATCAAACCACCACCAAGGTAAGTTTTATAATAGGGATGGTTATCATCTCTAATTTCATCTTACCTTTTTATAAATTAAGAGGTAATCTATACTGTATAAGTTACCTTTAACAGATAAAACTCAATAACTTTAACGCTCTCATATTTTTATTGAAGTTTGTGTAGAGGTTACCATTTGCATAAGGGGTAGCTCCTTCACTATCCCTTCCTTCTCTCTTCCACATCAGCTAATGAGCCTATATAGTATTTAGAGGCAAGTACATTAAGGGCTTATAGTACTTGCCCTCAGTAATGGCGGCAATTAGCAGCTTGCTTCCATGCATTAGGATTGCACAGAAAATTGTATTTTACTTTCATCAGCTTCAATTCCAAAGCCCATAAATTCTGTTATGTCGACTTCACTTCCCATTTGAGAGAATGCAAGAACCAGCAAAGTTAATATGGCAAATAAAAATAAGCAACTTGGTACCAGCGGCAGATTAGTACGCCGAGCAGGACAAAGTGTCCAGCGAGAGTAGGGTTCCAAGCAGACGAGGTGTACTCTAAATATAATAAGATACCATCACCGTGGATGAGATCATGAGATTCCCTATACGCCCGTAGCAAACGTAATCCACTCAATAAACAAGAGAACTTGCAATGTTTAATGTGGGGGTTCCTTTTGATGGCAGACATTGATGGAGCACCTTTTTTTGTTTGATGCTGCATTTTGTCCGTTCAATCACGAATATATGCGGCGTGGGAATAGTAGCACTGTGCATATCAAGTGTACACCACTCTTTTCGTTCCAAATCTCATAGTAGTAACTTGTTGATTATGCCAAGTGTTATCATAGAAAGTAGTATATAAATTGTAAACCAAAAGATGCTTGCGCACGCGTGATATCAAACGATAACCACAATATATATATTGAAAAAGTTCATATAACAATTTTAAACTCTATTGTGGATCGAGACCCAAACTCAACCATCGATATATATAGAGCCCAAATAAATTTATCATGTAGTTGGCGAGATAAAATTTGTCTCCCGCAAGAAATATGTGTGTAATAGGCACATCCTATTGCAAACCAGCATATGTTTTTTTACCAAAATTTATGAAGTGATTTACTAATTTAAAAATTGATTTTTTTCTGATAACTAACTGACTCGCAGCGCGCTAATTAGTTATAAACAGTGTGCCTCACATGCCTCCGATCGATTCCACGCATATCCCACCCGTTGCCATCCCTATGCGACCACTTAGTTCTGTAAAATTTTTACAGTCCAATTTCGCACAGCTTAATAACTATCTATCTTTTTCTATCCCAGTATTTATCCTATTTGTTAAGATATATATTGGATGATCTCATCCAACCGGGAGTTTAGGGATGGCAGTTGCCATCCCTTCCGCTTCTCAGCAATGGAGAAAGAGACGTGACGGTTTGGTCGCGCCCCATTTCCAATCAGTGCTCTAGCAACCAACGCATCCCCTGGTTAACACCCATTCACTTTGTATAAATGTAACAATGTAACCCTAGTGATTAATAAAATCTCTCACTCTAGTTCTCACCATTCCTCTCTCCCGCTCAATCTCTCTCGCACTATCTACTCGCAACATGTTATCAGCACTTCACTCTCACTAAGAGATCGACAAGAAGAAATCTTTCGCTCTCATAAAAGAAGCGAGGGAGATCAGAAAAACAACAAAGAGAAGATGTCTAAGGATATCGCTCCGATTGAACAGGAATTATGTCTTGTGGACAGTGTACCACAAACTCTATACTTAGGGAAATCAAATACTTTCAAACTCTCAAAAAGAGAGAAGGCACAGTTTTGATCATCACTGGATGCGATACTGTGATAGTTGGCTCTGGACGAGCAATTGTTACACTTACAATGGGTACACAAATTACAATCGAGGATGCCTTACTGTACCCTCATTCAACTCGTACTCTACTAAGTTATTGAGATATCCGTGAAAATGGTTTCCACATTGAAACCCATATGTATAATCGAGAAGAATTTCTTCTTGTAACTAAACAAAACGGATATGGCAAACACATTTGCGAGAAAATTTAATCTCTCACATCGGGGTTGTACTATGCATTCCATACTTGGCATGATCGACTTGGGCACCCCGGTATCGGGATGTGAGAAAAATTATTGGCAACTCTATTGGTCATCATTTGATTACTGAAAAATTTCCCAAATCCTCTGATTTCGTATGCACTGCATGTGCTACTAGGAAACTGATTTTGAGACCATCTTATCTCAAAATTAGAGCCGAACCACTTAAATTCCTTGAACACATTCATGGTGATATCTGTGGCCCCATTGTGCCAAGATCTAGACCATTCAGGTACTTTATGGTTTTGATCCACGCATCTACTAGATGGTCTCATGTGTGTCTTCTATCGACACGAAACCATGCCTTTGCTAAACTAATGTCTTAGATTACAAGGTTGAAGGCAAATTACCCTGAACATAGGATTCAATCAATCCGTATGGACAACACTGCGGAATTTACATCTCATGCCTTCGATGATTATTGCATGGCATTGGGAATTCAGGTTCAGCACTCTGTTCCATATGTTCACACACAAAATGGTTTGGCTGAATCATTGATCAAAAGAATCAAGCTTATTGCTAGACCATTATTTATGAATAGCAAATTACCTTCATCGTGTTGGGGTCATGCAGTACTGCATGCTCCTGACCTTGTCCAACTACGACCAACTGCATATCATGACACTTCCCCAATGCCGTTAGTATGTGGAAATCCTCCAAGTATTTCCCATTTACGTAAGTTCGGTTGTGCTGTATACATACTGATCTCACCACCACAGCGTACCGCTATGGGCCCACACAGGAAAGTTGGGATCTATGTGGGATTTAAATCTTCGTCGATCATAAAGTATTTAGAACTCTTAACAAGTGATCTATTTACTGCCCGGTTCGCTGACTCTATCTTTGATGAGGAACATTTCCCGACATTAGGAGGAGAATTCAAGTACCAGAATGAATACTAGGAAATCGATTGGGATGCCTAGGGTATTCTAGCCTCAGATCCACGTACTATTGAAACTAAACTTCAGATTCAGAAAATTATACATTTGCAACACCTTGCAAATAACCTTCCAGATGCATGTACCATTACAAAGGTGTGACTAAATCTTTCATTCCCGCTCAGAATGCGCCAGAAACAGTGGAGGTACCAAATAAAACGGCTCAACTTCCACTCACTAAAAAGAGAGGAAGAAGTATGGCCACTCAGCGAGATACAATTGCTAACAACAAAGAAAGATGGTAAATACAAACCAACCTTTAGTTGGTACACACCAAATTGATACTATATATCAAGCAGATCGTGATAATCTGCAAACTAGTTCGGTGGTGCACAATGCTGAGACTAGGAATTCAGAAGACCATAGACATATTGTTTCGGGAGATCATGATGAGTCTATAAGGGTTGATGAAATTGCCATCAACTACTCTGAAACGGGAGAATCTTTTGATAGAAGAACTAAAATTGTCGACACTTATTTTTCTGAACAAATTGTTGATTGCCTCCAAGTTGATCCAGAACCTACGACTATAAAAGAGTGCCAAAAGCGTTCTAACTGGAACAAATGGAAAGACACAATTGACGTGGAATTAACCCCGCTTTATTAAGAAAATGTATTCTCGGTTGTAATGCCTACTCCCCGTGGTATCTTCCCTGTGGGATACAAATGGGTTTTCGTCCGGAAACGGAATGAAAACAACAAGGTGGTGAGATATAAAGCAAGGCTTGTAGAACAAGGTTTTACGCAAAGACCTGGTGTTGATTTCAACGAAACTTTTTCTCCAGTTATGAGTGGTATAACTTTCCGATATTTAATATCATTGGTAGTAAAAAATCGTCTATTTATGCAGTTGATGGACGTAGTGATAGCATATCTTTATGGGTCACTTGATTCTGATATTTACATGAAGGTTCCTGACGGAATCGACATCCTGAATCAAAAGGTAAATCGTAACATGTATTGTATTAAGTTGCATAAGTCACTTTATGGCTTAAAACAATCGGGCAGAATGTGGTACAACCGATTAAGTGAATTTCTTTCGCTAAAGGGATACACTAAAAGTTATGATTGCCCGTGCGTCTTTATCAAAAAAATCCTCCATAGGTTTTTGTGTTATCTCGGTATATGTCGATGATCTAAACATCATTGGCAATACACAAGATATTAATAAAGCATGTCATCATTTAAAGACGGAATTTGAAATGAAGGATTTGGGTCAAACCAAATTTTGCTTAGGTCTACAACTTGAGTATTTACCTTCTGGAATGCTTTTGCACCAAAGTGCATATACCCAGAAAATATTGGAGAAATTCAATATGGATAAGTCATATCCTTTCAAAACCCCTATGGTGCTTCGATCTCTAGACGTAGAGAAAGATCCATTTAGACCAAAACAAGAAGGAGAGGATATTCTAGGAACTGATTTTCCATATCTCAGTGCTATTGGCGCACTTATGTATCTTGCAAATAGTACGAGACCAGATATTGCTTTCGCAATGAATCTATTAGCAAGATACAACGCTGCTCCTACCAAACACCATTGGACTGGAGTTAAGAATATCTTTCGATATCTTAATGGCACAAGAGATCTAGGACTTTTCTTTAAAAAGAACCAGGATCCGACTTTAATTGGGTATACTGATGCTGGCTATCTATCTGATCCCCACAACGCCAGATCACAAACTGGATTCGTATTTTTACAAGGTGGAACTGCTATTTCATGGAAGCCCTCTAAAAAGACTCTGGTAGCTACTTCCACAAACCATTCTGAAATAATTGCATTATATGAGGCATCACGTGTATGCGTGTGGCTTCGTAGAATGGTTAACCACATAATAAAATCTTGTGGTATAGGTTCATTAGAATCACCTACAATCATCTATGAAGATAGTGCTGCTTGTGTTGTTCAGATGGAAACTAGTTATATTAAGAGCAACATCACTAAGCATATTGCTCCTAAATTATTTTATCCTCATGAGCTTCAGCAACACGGAGAGATAAACATCTTGCAAACTAAGTCATGTGATAATCTTGCTGATTTATTCACAAAATCTCTACCATACTCCATATTCTTTAAATGTGTTGAGGGAATTGGTAAGAGACGACTTAGAGATTTGTAGGATTCAGGGGGAGTACCTCTCTCTGGAAAATAATCTATTTTCATTATATTATACTCTTTTTCCTTTGTATGAGTTTTACCTTTAGGTTTCCTCATTTAAAGTTTTTAACGAGGTAATATTAACATAAGTTATATGTCTTATCATTTTTTTCCATACTGTGGTTTTTACTAAATGATAACCGTAGACATTGTACTATTTTTGGATTATACTATGAGCTTTACTAATAGAAGTCTAAATATAGCTAATAATATATCATGTTTTCCTTATTTTTCCCACTGGATTTTTGAGGAGTTTACATGATGTATCCAATATACTAATTATAATTATTTCTAAGATTATCTTTACAGATATCTGGAACGATGAACGAGCAATGATTAAAGTTTGGATTCGATCAAAGGGGGAGTGATTGGATGATCTCATCCAACCAGGAGTTTAGGGATGGCAGTTGCCATCCCTTCCGCTTCTCAGTGATGGAGAAAGAGGTGCGACGGTTTGGTCGTGCCCCTTTCCCAATCGGCGCTCTAGCAACCGACGTATCCCCTGATTGACACCCATTCACTATGTATAATGTAACCCTAGTGATTAATAAAATCTCTCTCTGATTCTCACCATTCCTCTCTCCCGCTCAATCTCTCTCGCACTTTCTACTCGTAACACGATTATCAGATCTAGCGATGGATGGAGTAGCGACAGACATACACAATATATATATATATATACATATATATACATATATATACGCTAAAACGCACCCTGGGTGCGTAATAACTAAAACGCGCCCCTCATATAGTAATCAGTTTACTACACGTTATATGTTGTCAAATACCTTATAGTAATAATTTTACTATTAAGCATAATTCAGGGATTTATCATGATTGCACTGTCAGTAATAAAATTACTAACGTTAGGGTGCGTTTTGACTATAGCGCACCCCAGATACGGTATAGTATGTCTATATATATATACACACGCAATATTAGTTTAATCTAATCTAACATTGAATATATTTTGATATATTTGTTTTGGGTTGAAAATACTAATATATTTTTCTATAAACTTAATCAAACTTAGAAAAATTTGATTAGGAAAAAGTCAAACGATTTATAATATGAAACCGTGGAGTATATGATTATTCTATGTGTCATTGTACTGTTCTATCTACCATTATTACTGATTTAATCATAAAATAAACATCGTATACTCAACCAAGAAGTACCCACAAATTAATTCACGCGGAATATCATATACCCCACCACACAGTACCCACATAATACTCCTATCAGAATAATATATGTGGATGACCCCGTTCTGTCCACGCAAATTCAAGTACTCAGCGTGTAATTTCATTGTTTTCTCTGTACTGTGTTTTTCAGATTTCATTCAAAATATATATCTATTATTTCAATTCAGGATATTAAACTTCTAAACACGTTTTAAAACTTTGTACTCAACAATTTAGCTAAGTATATGAAAAGAAAACGAATATTACTGTAATAAACACGTTTGGAAAAAAATGGTGAAAATATATCGTTCGCGACGGGCGGGTGTGTTTTTAATTCCAAAAAAGGCAAAAATATACCGTAGACATAAATGTAAAATTTAGATATACTTAAATTGCAAGGTATACAAAACTCTCAAATTTTAAATGTTACACCCCGACATAACTTTAAAATTACACAAAAATATACTTGGATTTCAAATTTAATTAGATTCCAAATTTACCGTATACACCAATATTAAATGGCAAGAATAAAGTATACCGTATACATAATTTTGAAATTTAGATATACTAAGATTGCAAATTTAATTAAATTCTATACGCATTTTAAAACTTTATACTCAATATTTTAGCTAAGTACATGGAAAAGAAGAATTTAACTGTAATAAACATGTTTGGAAAAAATGTACTAATATACCGTCGGCGAGTTTTTAATTCCCAAAAATGACAAATATATACCTTATACATAAATTTAAAATTGACGCATACTTAAATTTCAAGGTATACACAAACTCATGAATTTTCAATTTAACATCCCGACATAACTATAAATTTACTCAAAAATATACTTGGATTCCAAATTTAATTAGATTCTAAGTTTGCATATAATTATAATCCAAAATTGATTATACTTGGAATTGCACGATTTATTATTCAAACGATCATATCTTCACATACCTTATTAAGGTGTACCTATTACCTTCCATTCATATCTTTTAACACCCGCGCAAAATTAAATTCCATGAGTATCTATTACATTCCATGAATAAGTATTCATTTCTTGTACTTGGAAAGGTGCGATGCATTAATTTAGCTACGTGCACATAAGCATACCCATATACTTAGGTGGTGTTTGGATACGATGTTTGGGTGCTAATTAAGAGTATTAAACATAGACTAATAATAAAACTAATTACATAAATGAGAGCTAATTCGCGGGATAATTTTTTTAAGCCTAATTAATTCATAATTAGCACATGTTTACTGTAGCATCACATAGGTTAATCATGCATTAATTAGGCTTAATAGATTCGTCTCGTGAATTAATCCAGGGTTATAAAATAGGTTTTATCCTTAGTCTACGTTTAATACTTCTCTAATTAGTATACAAACATTTGATGTGACAGGAATTAAAATTTAGTCACTGGATCCCAACTCCACCTTAGGTTGGTGAATTTAGTACTTTGATTTCCATATACTTAGATTCCAACTTTAGCCTACATGTATGCTTCGATTTCCATATACCCAACTCGTAATATTTGTTGCCAAATATACCTCAAAACCATGAATTTTGGTGACAAATGTATAGAAACCAAAACAACATTCATGGTAAGGTATTAAATACGCACAATTGATCTTCCTAGACGTTTTGCATGCATGCATGTTGTTAATATCCAAACCGATTATACTTGGGTGAACCCATTAATAAAATCTCCTTGTCACTATCGTCTCAATGAGCCTGTGATCCAACGATAGATATAAATGGTGCCCGGGCACTATGGGACCCTATATGAACGTCATCTCTCTCTATTCTACACCTCCCTATAGTATAGCTATTCTATACCCCTCCCTCTCTTCTCCCGCTCTCTCTCGCCCGCCCTCCATCCCCTCTCGCCTCCTCTTCTCTCGCCTCCTCTTCTTTTTTTCCTTTTTTCACTCCCTCCCCTCCCGCTTTTCCTCTCGATCTCCCTCCTCTCATTTTCTTCCTTTTTTTCACTTCCTCCTCTCATTTTTTCAGGAATAAATCTAAAAATTAAAAATAATTTGGTGAATTCAAGATTTGAACACATGATCTCATGGTTCATGCGAAACTCGCCTAACCAATTCACCATATGACACTATGTGATTAGATATCATTTTGTTTGCTTTGTACGTCTGTTCAAATTTTGTTAGAACAAATCAATTATGTTACTGTAGTAAAAATACCTTGATACTATGATTCGGTAATGTTATCGAAGAAGTGCAGTAACATGATACGTTAATGCAAAACTTATAGTTCGTTACTGCACTTTCGGCAGTAACATCATAATGAAAATTGCAGTAACAGAACGTGTAACAGTAACAGCGGTACTACTACTTGTGTAGAGCTAAAACCTTTAAATCTCAATCTTTAGAGAGCAATATCTCTCAAATTCTATCTTGTTTTTCTAAGCCGTTTGCACCATAATGTTCATAAAAAAGTATTTAACGAAACTAGATCCATCATGACAATTTTTTAACGCCGTTACTATGGGAATCAGTCGTGTTACTGCACATTGACCATCGTGTTACTACACCGTTCCTGCGAGATGACAACTGAAAAGAGCTAAGTCTCTATCTTTAGAGAGCAATATCTCTCACATCATATCTTGTTTTTCTAATCCGTTTGCACTTCATAAAAAAGTGCTTAACGAAACTAGATCTATCATGACTATTTTTGACGTCGTTACTGTGGAAAGAAATCCTATTACTGCACGTTGACCATCATGTTACTACATCGTTCCTACGAGACGATAACTGAATTATTGCACAAAAATGAAAGTGTTACTGCATGAGTGTTACACGTGGCACGTTACCACATGTTTATACAGTAACATTATCCAAGAATTACAGTAAGATACTTTGTTACTGCAAAACTTAGTTTTTACTGCAATCTTACAGTAACGTTGTGATGAGATTGTACAAACATACAACAGAAAATAGTAACAAGTAATGTTATAATATTACTACTTGTGGAGTGTCAAATTCCAAAAAGGCCAAGCTTTGAAGAACAATATCTCTCACGTGATGTATGGTTTTTTTTAAACCGTTTGTACCATGATGCTAGAAAAAAATGCTTATCAAAAGTAGATCCATCATGACTATATTTCAGCTATATTTGGACATTATTACTGCAAGTAAGACGTAATGTTACTGCACAGTGGTCGTCGTGTTACTGTTCCTACGTGACGAGAGCTGAGAAGAAGCGGATGGTGGGGGAAGTTAGTAGGTGGGTTAACCGGGATTTGACCAACGTGGGGATGCTTTGACCGGCCTTTGATCGCGGTGTGAGGTGGGTTTTGGATCCTAGAAAGGGAGAGTAGGTGGGTTTGGTTATTGGGAGGGATGGGGTATAGAATAGTTTTGCTATATATAATATATATGTATATATATAAATATATATATAGATACTATACCACACTATGGGTGTGTTATAGCTAAACCAAGTATTGTAGTAAAACTTTTACTATGAGTGTAGTTATCATCAAATATCCCTATTAATTCTATTAGTAATTTTTTCCTGTGAGATAAGTATGAAGTTTTTTATTGTAAGGTATTTCAGGATGATATCTCCAAGTAAAAACTTAACTATGTCAGATGAGTGTTTTATTTATAATAAGCACTGGACTTGTTTTAGTGTATCCGTTAGGTTATAATTTTCCTATATATATATATATGTATATATATAGACACACATAAAATATATATAGTAATAAAAAAGATGGATATACCAGTAAAATTTATACTCATGTACTTCCGTGGTGGCAACGCATGCAACAGATAATATGGAAAAATATAGGAATAGATCTTTTACTGACAATCCACATGTTACTAATGCAATACAAATAGATGAATATACGAGTAATAGTTTTCCTAATGTGTATTGTGATTCGTGGTGGTAACACATCTGACCATTGGTGGGTAATTTTTTTTTTACTCGGTAGGACAGAGAACGGGAGGGGCGGGAAGGAGAAGGGGACCAAATCGTGAGAAGCGCCGTGACCGAAAATTTGTAGCCTTTGGCATATATTGCATGCCTAGCACCACATCAACCGAAACTACTCTAAATTTGGATTAAGACAAATACTTGAACAGCTTTGGTAATTAGGTACATATGGTTTAAGTTCAAGGCTAACTAGTTGATACCCGCGTATTGTTGTGGGGTTTTGCAGATTTAATTAGACAGTAAGAGTTGTTGGTTTTATTTCACTGTGGCATAAATTAGCATATATTTATATGATAGACTGGAGGTAGAAAAATGTTTTTTGGTTTCAACTTTCTAAGATTAAGTAGAAGTAATGCAAGGGATAATAATCACATAGTTCAATAGGGGCATTAATATAGGAAAACATTTGTAACAATGGAAAACAAACAACCCACACTAGAGTACATAATGCAACGGGAGAAGTAATGAATCAAGTACTATTCAATTCAAGTTTTTCTATTTAAAAAGGACACAAATCCAAATCGAACTGAATGAAGAGGATGAATATATTGTTGAAATATTATGAAAATAATGTGAGAATAATTTGATATGCTTACATGTTAAGCTCTTAAATGTAATAAATTGTAGATTTGCATGTTTGCATGTTAAGATGTAATAATTGCTGGTAGAAGATGATGTGACCTGTTTGTATTGTGAAGCTTTAGGATGCAGTGGATTTTAACTTTATAGAAGGCATAGCTATTTGACAAAAAAACACAAGTCCAAATCAAACTGAGCGAAGAGGAAGAAATATGGATTGGACGAATGTATGTTGAAATATTGTGAAAATAATGCGAGGATAATTTGATATGCATACATGTTGAGCTTTTGAATATAATAAACTGTAGATTTGCATGTTAAGATGTAATAATTGCTAGTGGATGATGATGTGGTATGTTCGCATGTTGAGATTTACTCCCTGTATCCCATAATATAGGGTGCCCACGCATTTCAAGATTTCATCTTCAAAAGAATTGACCAATCAAAATAATATATCATTGGATAGTGTTGACGAAAAATCCACGCTCGGCCGATGGTGCCAGATCTGTGTTGGCGCGAACTAAGTTGACGAACACAACGACTTGGGAGTTTTGCTTAGCTCCAG
Source organism: Oryza punctata (assembly GCA_000573905.2). Lineage (NCBI taxonomy): Eukaryota > Viridiplantae > Streptophyta > Magnoliopsida > Poales > Poaceae > Oryza > Oryza punctata. Next base: position 20,817,427 of record CM002490.2, on the reverse strand, counting down.
TGCAGATCCAAAATATTAATGAGATACGGGCGTGCTAGTCAGTTTGATCCTGCAACTGACAAGATAGATAAATATGTGGATCACCAAAGAGTCGATCGACTGATAAGCCGCGACATAGTAATTCCAGGTGATGTCGATACCAGCCGATATTGATAGGGTTCTGAACTATCGGCTATATATATCCAATATAGATCCTGATACTTGAGTATAATTCAATAGAAACCAACCAACTTAGAATAAGTGTTGATCCGACGGTTAAATCATACATCGGTTGTAAATCCGATGTAAATAAATCCACACGATTAAATAATCAATGAAACCTTTGTTGCGATTGGCTAAAACCAACTTGTATGTAATCCTTGTAAGCTGATGCAACGTCCATATAACTCATCAGCTGAAAACCCGATGAAATCCTTATTATATTCAAAGATAGGTTAGCCCTTATGATTCTAAGCACGGCAAGGGATGATGCATCACAAAATGTGCTAAGAAGGATAAAGTCTAAACAATCAAGTTTTTGGCTAATTTTAATGGTGGTTGATATCTTAGCTAATCTAATATAGCGAAGCAATTTAGCCGATACCAGCAAAAACCCTAAAGCAGATCCCAGCCGATACATGTAAATCGAGCTACCAAACTGAATTAACTAAGATATATGATAAATAGGTAGGCACATATATCAACTGAACCAGAGCGATCGAAGATATCGAAGCGATGCAGCCTTGAACAATACCAATGTAGTCGATACAATTACCAGGCCAGCGGAACTTAGGACTTACCCCTTCACCGGAGATCAAAGCTGATGCAGCCCCGTGTCAGGTACCAAATTCCGCCGGTTGTAAGTAAAAACCTCGGAAAAGAGGGTGGCGATGCACCGAGAGTAGTTGTATTGATCGAGATATAGTTTAAAGGGACCCTGGGTATACATATTTATATCCATGGGTAGATACTAGTCCTTATTGGGCACGATACAAACTTTCCTAAAGATAAAAGGAAAAACATGAAGACCTTATCACACACTATACACACTTTCCTAAAGATAAAAGGAAACTAACAGACTCTTCCTAATTAATAGATAAATTGTCATGCCGCATCCTCCTTAAACTCGGTCTCTTTTAGATAATCTTCCTTTAATTGATTAATTTCCTTAACCGAACCCATCAAGAATCTGACTACTAGCGCCTGATAATGCCCATCGGCCAATTCCAGGACTCTGAATCCGATACTCACTTTAGCCGATGATGACTTCAGGGCTTACCAAATTTTGGCGTTAACAGATAGTCATTTGAATTTAATTTTCATATGGTTATAATTTGTTACTACAAATCTATAAGGTAAAGATTTGTTTTGTAGACCATGCTAAGTTTGACCGTGTGTTATATTATAGAACAGAGGGAGTAGGATGTGGTGGGTTGTAGCTTTCTAGAAGGTATAGATTAGTTTGAGGCTTTTTAGAAAATTTAGGGTGGTAAAGGTCTTTTTCTTACTTCTTATGTACTGCCTTCATCCTAAAATATATCAACTTTTGATTATAAATCTGGACATATGGTTAGGAAAAATTTACTACAGGACATTCAAAAATGTATAATTAGCTACAGTACAACGTAAAGACGTGAATTTCCTCGATGAAACTCCAAGAGTGAGGTAATTTTCTGCAGGACACTGGACGCATTAAAATATGATATTCACCCAATTGATGAGAGAGAAACCACCTAAATTGATAGTTTTACCCTTCTTCTTACCCCCTTCTCCCGGTCTTCTTCCGACGCTCACTTGCAACGAGCTCCACCGGCTTGCCCATGGCAGACAGCCACTCAGCATAGTCAATGGTGCAGTCGCACAGCATGTCGAGGCCGACGACAAGGATGGGAGGTACAGTTGGACGCCGTCAGTGACCGCGGTGGTGGCGCAGCCGCCGGTGCCACTCACGCTCCCTCCACCATTTTGGTCGTGCCTCCAACAAGATGACCACGCGAGGGACGCCAGCACGGTCGTGCTCTCCACCAGGTACCGCCTCACCCCCCCGAGCACCGCCTCCTCACGGCGGTTGACAACCCGGCTAGTTTCCTCCACTGGCTGAGCGAACACTCGGTGGACGATGGCGACGGCTGGCTCACCAAGGCCTCCAACTTCGGCTGTGTATTCATCATCGAGGACTCAGCCGGCAGCACCATAGCGCACCACCTTGTTGTGAGCACCAGCTCAGCGGCATCCAATCTCGCTGGTGTCGGCGACATGCCGTGCGACCGCGCCATTGACTACGTTGAGCGGTTGTCTGCCATGGGCAAGCTGGTGGAGCTCGCTGTGAATGTCGGAAGAAGATCGGGAGAAGGGAGAAGAAGATGAGGCGAAATTATCACTTTTTGTGGTTTCTCTCTAATTAATTGGGTGAATATTATATTTTAATGTATCCCATGTTCTGCATCAAATTACCACACTTTTGGAGTATACTCGGGCAAATTCACATTTTTATGGTGTCCTACAGTTAATTACACATTTTTTAGTGTCCTGTAATAAATTTTGCCTATATTTGTAGCTAAAAATGGTTATATTTTGATACGGAGGGAGTATTAAAGGTTAATATCTGGAAATTGCCCTGGATTTAACTCTCAAAGATAAAATAACTTGTATGTATAAATGAATTTGTAATTTGGAAAAGGTATGAATAGATTTTGTATACATGTTAGTACCCTTTGTTTTATGATGGTAGGAACTAAAATAATTATTATGGCGCGTCAGGGCCTCACTAAAAAATAATTTCATCTTAAGAGAAACTAACCGCAAAAATGCAGTTTCTTTCACATTACCAACTCCTCCTTTCCAAAGAAAATCAAATCTTAGCAATGATTCTAGATAAATGCTGTTCAGATTCATAACTATGATTTGATTTATCTTTTCTTTGCGGAGGGTGTATTTCATTGTCTTTCAGTTCAAACGAGTATGAGACAACCAAGATCGAGTTCTGACGGTGTCAATCATTTGCACACATAATAGTATGTTTGCTAAACAATGACCTATCATAGGATTTGTACTTGCTGAACAATTGGTGGAAAACAAGACAACGCTGAAATCAACGTACGTTCAGTACTGCATATCCATTCCATCATGGATGACAGATGACTAACCTAAATTTATCAAGTTACCTTCCGTGTAACCGTGTGATGGCCCTGTTTGAGTTATATTGTTAAGCAGATTATTGTCACAAATTGTCGATTTGAACATAGAGACAAATTAATTATTTTAAAAAATAAATTAGTATATGCCATTTCAATGATCTCGTAATAGTGAAAAGCTTAAAAGAACATGTCATATATGTAAGTGTGCTTTTACTTAAAATTTTCTAAGATCATTAATTTATCATTGGCTCCTCTCTATTAAGCATACATGGCTATACTCCCTCCGTTCCATATTGATAATCATATAACTAAAAATCAAAATTTCCAAATTAATCATCATATATCTATCACTATGACTTTTTCGTTTGATGTGCAATATTATTATATATATACATGCAGATTGAGTTCGTATGCTTGGATACATTTGGGAGTAATTAAGAACTCGTTTTCTGTGCATGTGTGTAGGAGAAATGGTAATGGGTCCTCTTTCCCCATAACACCAAAGCTTGGTGACACGTGTCAAGACGTACATGGTCCGTGACGTCAAGTATCGGGGCTCGCCCATGTCCCCGAGAACACCTCGGACCATGGTCACACCTTGGAGGCCTCCGTCTTCGGGTCCCGGGCAGGGGCCTGACCCTGCCCCTTGCCTCGAGCTCTCAACAACGAGCGTAATCATATCAAGGAGGAATAGACCAGGTGAGAGGGTTGCCCAACCACTCCACCGCATTAATGATGGTATGGCGCATGCCTTCCTTCCATCCCGTTGAAAACGTGGAGAGCATAGTAAATCATGCACAACACGTTATCATGCGGGCCCATGAACAGTGAGTTGGAGGCACCTTTTAACTTTGGTGTTCCTTTCCTCCTGTTCGGTCGAAAAACGTCGATGAGACCTACCATATGTGATTTAGTAGCGTATCCCCTACTTCAGTACATATGAAATGGCACTATGGATTCCCCTTGGACTACAAAAGGAGGATTCATGCCAACGAATAGAGGGTTTAATTCCTTAGCAACTAAACATATGCTCTAGAGCTCAAGCTCCCCAGTTTAATTCATTCTCTATCCATAGTCCACACACAAGAGTAGAGTATTATGCATCCGTGTGGCCAAACCTATAACCCATGCGTTCATTCTCCACGCAATCTATACCTCAACTCAAAACTCCCCTCCTTCCCGAATCTCCAAAGGTCGCTTCCGCGCTAGAGGAGTTTCATACTCCGACAATGTGGGGTATATAAAGTTGCATATTTCTAGATTTTTCCCTACCACATAAAACTTACTTTCAGGGTTTAAAAACCATTTAATAAATTATTTCTAGAATTTATATTAAAATATAAATCAATTTAGAAGTGAAATTAATGTTGGAAATATAATTTCCTTTAAAAATCATGGCTAGGAATATTTTTTTAATATTCTCCTTGCCCTAAAATATTGTCTAGATTTTTCTCCAAATTTTTTGAGCTCAAAAAAATGATTTTAACATCATATAGCTCATTTTAGATATCACTTAAATGGAAACACAGATTAAAATCCCCTCCTTGTCAACTTACCTATGATGCAACTCATTCACTTCCACGACATGTATTGGATAGTCATTCCAGACATCCATTTGTAAATACATTTTATGCCCGGGCATTGAGAAGGAAGGACGCTTTCAGAGGCGAAAGGCCATGTGGAGAGAGAGGAAGATCTGCCCTAGGAAATGGAATTTCTTTCCTTAGTAGTTTAATTAGCACTCTGCCTCTTTGACTCTGAGCAGAGAAGTATTAAGCCGCTCGCCTAACCTACTAAAGCTCGCTTCTGGCCCAAGTCTGTTTCTACTCCTTGCCTCACTCGTGGGCCAGCCTCTCCTCCTCTCTCCTTCTATCGGCCTGCTCGCCTCCTCTCTCCCACAACTCCATTCTTGCTCTCTGTTCCTCTCTATCACATACAGGTGGGGTCGGGGCCTACTAGTCGGGATTGTCTTCCACCTCCGCCCGGGAGGTTTGCCCCTTGTCATCGTGCTCGGCCCCCACATCCATGCAAGTCTCACCTCGTCAGAACGTGCATCGACTAGTCACCGACCACCCTGCCACCCTCTCCGTCCCACTTTGCTCAATTTTCGCGCCTTGTCAGGTTTCATATCACACACGACGTTGTTCCCTCCCTCTCTCGAAATCCGCCTCTCCCGGGCCTCAAATCCGCCTCCCGAGGCTATAAATGACCTCCCATTCTCCCGTCTTCCTTTTCCCCTCAATTCCCGAGCTTGTAGTGCCCTCTAACACGCTCCACACTGCGAACCCCCACCACCGCCACCGACCGTCACTTCCAACCGCTTGTCATCGCCGCTCAATGCCACCAGCAGCTTCGCCAACCTTGGAGGAAGTCCGATCACCACTCCTTTCCCTCCAATCATGTCACACCCAAAAATTTATCCCAAATTTCCAAACTATTTTGTGTATAGACCCTTGTCTAGGAATCAAACCAGGGTACTCAAAAAGACAAATTAATATACACCCAAACATAAATAAAATGTAAATACTTACAGAAAAGGCACATAGTTCTCACACCGAAAAGAAAACAGTAGCAGTGGAAAAAAGCGATCCTAGCGGGGCTTCAGCTCCACTCCACAGGAAAAACTCAACTGGGGTATAAGTCTTGGTCTTTTAACTTCGTCTTTAGCTTAGAAGCACTACACTTCTGAAAAGGGGGAATGATAGCAACGCTGAGTATAACCACCATACTCAGCAAGCCGCACCAATGATGCAGACGTGCAAGAGTAGACAAGGAGAGGTCTGTGGCCATTTGCATAAAGGCGGTTGTAAACATTTATAGTTTTAAAACGGTAAAACAATTGATTAATTAAGACAATATTAATTCTTCATTGAATAATGCTACACCAGTTGAACAGGCCCAACCATTCCACCTGAAGTAAACCAGTTCATTAAGTCAAGTTAATTAAAGGTGTCAGACTAATCATGGTGAATCTGGTTGATCACCCATAACCGCGGGCACGGCTATTCGAATAGTTTTACTCTGGCCAGAGGTGCACAACTATATCCACAAGACATGATTCCACACATGTTGCCATGCCCCGAAGTACACCATGGTACTGCAAAGGGGGAAATCGTGGCAAGACCCTTCGCATAACTCCCCCTAACCAAGCGGAACACACCTCAGGTTTCGCACCACCTTTTAGCCAAGGTAGGCAGCCCCCTTGTGCCTAGGTGAATCCGGAAGCCGATCAATGGGTAAACCCCCACCGACCCAACCCCATCACGCCCACCCTAGCCTGGATGCATCAGCTAGGGAAAAGCTATACTACAAGTTCAGCAGTTGCCCACGCTTACTTGTGGTAAGCACTGTTAGTCTTCCACGGTTTCCCTAGAACAGGTCCTTAATTGCCATGGTGCAACTAGCAAAACCTACACCCACAGCCCACCATTAAGCCATATTTTAGTTGGATAATTACGACCAATAAAACATGGCTAACATATCTCGAGCTCGCAGCTCATCAAGATACTAGGAGTAGATAATATAATTCTAGCGAGATCAAAAAAAGTGATACAAGCTAGTCAAATTATCACCTGAGTTTAACAAAGGATGGGTAATAAATAAATAGGTCACAAGTGAGCAGATAGGTAATCCCATAATCCCATGTAATTTTATTGGCAAACAATAAAACATTTATAAATTAGGCTCAACATGCTCAAGGGGAAAGTGTGACTTGCCTTGCTTCTTCAAACAATCTAACGAACTCTTTTCCTTGCGGACGCGATCTTTCACAGCAGCGGAAATTACACGCTGGCACACAAAACGAGGAAAATATCTAATCAAAACCAAGTAAACAATACATGGAATTCGTATGAATTTTAGATGAATTTTGCAAGTTGAATGGCTCAATTTGGAGTTCGTATGAATTAGTTATGAATTTTAGAAATTTTGAGCCATTTAATTCAATTTCTAGAATTAAAGATGATTTCTTACGCAATTAATACTATTTATGGCATCAGCTGACCGGGGAGGTGGCGGTGATAAGTGGGCCACACCTGTCGGTGACTCAAGGGGATGGCGGTGCACAGTTGACCGGGTCCACGCACGCACAGTCCGCGGGCGCACCACGTGGCACACACCGCGCGGGCGGCGGCGCACGGCGCAGCAGCGGCATGGGAGGCGGCGGTGGCGGCGCGCAAGGAAGGAGGGAGAAGGAAGAAGGGGGAGTCCTCACCGCAGGGCGGCGGCCGGTGCGGGAGAAGAAGACGGCGGTGGCGGGATTTCCAGCGGGGCTTGGCGAAGGAGGAGTGGAGGACGAGGAGCGGCTCGACGTCGCGCAGCCGAATGGGGAGACGGTGCGGCGCGGGGCGGGCTCAAGCGGTGGCAAAACCCGGCCAAAGGACGATGGTAGGCAGCGGAGCTTGAGTAGCGCGGTGGAAGTGATTGTTTCGATGGAGGCGGCGGAAGAGGAGGGGTGGACGGGTTTGCTCGCGCGGCGGCAGTGGCAGAGTGCGGGAGCGGCTAGGATGGCAGCGGCACGCGGCCGAACCACGTCGGCGAGGGGCGGAGAGAGTGAGCGGCGGTGGGCGTTTTCCGGGTGTGGCAAGCTCATCCAAGAGAGGGAGGATCGAAAGCGGTTTTATAGGCCCGAGTAGTCAAGAAGGGAGTGGGGAGGTGGTAGTTGGACAGTGGAGTGGGGCGGCAACGGGGGGCGGGATCGGCGGAGCCGAAACCCGTGGGAAGAGTGGGGCAAAATGTGGGCAACAAGTGCAGGGAGTGGGAGGAAGCCAGCGACCGAGTCCCACGCACGCGCAGAGCGTGCGGGAGGGTGACGACGTGGGGAGCAAGTGGTGGCGTGGTCGGCGGTTGGAGCGGCTGGAGGTATAGGAAGGATTTGACGGGTGGGATCCGCGGTCCCATCTATCGGAGAGAGAGAGGATACCGGACCGAGGGAGGGGATGTGGACTTGGAGGGAGAGGGAGGCCGAGCGGGCCAAGGGAGGAAATGGGCTAGTCCGAGAGAGAGAAAGAGAAGAAGAAGGCGCGTGGGCCACGAGGGAGGGAAGCGAGACTTGGGCCGGAAACGGCCCAAGTGCAAAGGAGAGGGTTTTTTATTTGTTTTCTTTTTATTTAAATTAATTAAATGAACTTTGTTTTATTAAAATTATTTCTTGAGCTCTGAAAATTCACGAAAAATTTCAGAGAGTATATTAGGGCACGGAGAATATTAAAAAATATTTCCGGCCATGATTTTTAAAGGAAATTTTTGATTCCCTCATTATTTCACTTGATTAAATTACTTTAAATTTTAAAAATAAATTCTAGAATTGTTTTATTTAATGATTTTTAATCCCGAAGGAAAATCGGGGCGTGACAAATCACTGCCATGGCACTGATGTAACCATGCTTATTATGGACAACAATTGTTCACATCATGGATCAACAAGAAGACATCAAGATCAAGCCATCCAAGTGGTGAATCCGATTTGGCCACCTTGGATTCCTCTTTCAAACGGATCTAGCCTCATCACCAAATTCCATTTAGTCATCCGCAATTGAAGAAACAAGGTACTGCATCACATGTAATGGGCCTATGAGCTTGTAACTTCGTGTGGGACCCCAGCCCAACTGGGGCCCACGTGGGGTGTGCCCCAATCAGGTGGAGCACGACCCTAGGGTCCTCTTGGTAGTCCTCCCACCTCCTTAAATAGCTAGTACCCCTTCAGGGTTTCTCGCATTTTGTTAGATTAATGTTTTACTCATTGCTACTTTACCTTGTACTTACGTGTGTCGACTAGACCATATAATTACTCATCTTCGGAACCCCAACTTATGGTGTGTATTCAATTTCTATTTGCAATATCAGATTACGTTTATCTTATTCTTGCTTTTTTTTCGATTTGCTTGTAGGAAGAAGGTTGATCTGCACCAACAAGATCAACAACCTATAGAGAGGTGTATCGATTGTTAAGGCGCAACACAACGTCTTGTACGGTTGTAGTCGGCTCTTCAATGTTTCTCCCAAATCATAATTATGATCAACTCACCGAAATATCGAGCCAATCAGAGCCTTGAGCTTATCAAGTGGAGCTCAGGGTTTATTAGCCAATCTCTTCTCCACAAACCTAGCCACCATCGCCGGTGGCCACCTCCACCGGCTCCGCAAGCTCCCCAACAAGCTTGGCCGCCACTCCGCGTCCTGGAACCGCCCCGGAGCACCATCCCCGCCGTGCGAAGTGAGCTTGGCCTCTCTTCGCTGGTCTCCAGCTGGCGATTTTCGCTGGCTCATGCTGCCTCTCCCTCTCCTAACGCCCTCTTCATGTTCCCTAGGTCCTGCTGATGCATGATCATCTCTTCGGCGTTGCACGTGAAAAAATTTGTTGCTGTGAAAAAATTTGTAGCATCAACGCTAAATTCATGGTAATACATACATGTTGCCACAATTTTAAAATCGTTGCTAGATGTGGTAATAAATAGAGTGGTAATATGTTATTGCAATATTTTTTATTTAGTGGTATGAAATTTCAATATTGCCATGCATGTAGGAAAAAATCTTATTGCAACACTTCACATTGTTGCAATAAATAGTAATTGCCACCACTTCATGTGTGGGATTAGTTTTACGTACCAAATTAAAAGTTTAAATATTAAACTTTCATCCTTACTATTTCTCATTGATACTTTGTTATGGCTAGGATTCGAACCCAAGACCTCACATTCACGTGCGCACTCCTTTACCGCTGTCCCGAGCAGGCACCGCCACGAAGCCCTCATCGCCAACCTCCACGCATCACTGTCTTCATCATTGGCTGCTCGGTGAGCTCCCCCTCTCCCTTCCCGCCTCTTCCACCTTATCCTGTGTCGCTCATCGCCACCGCTGCCTGTGGCCATTGTAGCCTCTGCCTATTACTGCTGCCAGTCGTTCAAGTTGGCAGTCTGAACTCCATTCGGGGTGATCCGGGGCATCCGCGTGGCCTTGCCACCCGTCTCTATAGACCACCCCGTGGTCTTGGTCCACAGTGGATCGGCCCCTTGTGGTACTGACACGTGGAGCCCACCGGTTGGCGTCGTCCCCATTGTTGACATAATAAGTCCTTGATTTCATGTTGAGGAATAATTAATAACAATGTCATAAATCGGTTATAATTCCAAAATTTGATTTAAATGACTAATTCATACAAACTTTAAATTGGGTTATTCAACTTGCAAAATTCATCTAAAATTAAGATGTATATTTGTTTACTTTTTATGTGCTGGTTACTTGGTTTTATTTGTTTTTTCCCATTTTGCAAAGCATGCAAAACAAATGTATGTGCATAAATGTATGTGCATGTAGAATTCATCACTTAGGAGGAAAAGCGTTCCGAAGATTTATCGAAGAAGCAAGGCAAGTCACACATTCCTTCTTGAGCATGTTGATTCTACTTTTTGAAATGTTTTATTATTTGCAAATAAAATGCTTGTTTTGCTAATTACATGCGATTATGGGAGTACTTATCTACTTGTTTGTGTCATGTTTACTGTTTACTTGATATCCATTTCTTGTTAACTTGGGTGATAATTTGACTATGTTGTATCACTTGTGTTGATATTTCTTCCTTGATAACTTGGTTGATAATTTGTCTATTTTGTATTACTTGTGTTGTCTTAGCTAGAATTATGATATGTTTAGCAATGCTTAATTACCACTAGCTCATCTAATGAGATAATTACATTATTTACACATTATGATATTGATGAGCTGCAAGCTCGAGGCATTTGACCATGGTTTAATGGTCGTAATTACTTAAGTAAAATATGAATCTGTATATTAATTTACATATTAATTTGTTGTTTTGTATATCATGACTTGATTCCTAGATAGAGATTTATACATCAAATAATCTAGAAATTGTCTAAATTTATAAGCGTGACACTTATTCCCTTCGTAAAAAAATCAACTTCTAATGATGAATTTGAACAGGTGTATGTTTAGCTCATCCCTAAAAGTTTGTTTTGTTTGGATGGAGGGTCTATGACTTTTTTCGATTCCTCCTAGACAGTGGCGGACGCAACTTTAATATATAGATGGGGCGGAGAATGGAGACGTTTACTCGATAAGTGCAATCGAACACAACACATATCATATTTATAGTTCAATCGTATAACTACGTGTGTGCGTGCGTGCGTTGTGAAGATACAGACTAATCTGTTGAACGTTCATGCCTTGTTATACCTAATTTTGATAGTCCATGACTACTATAAGAGGGTAGGAGGGTCTTGGGGGTGTGGGGTGACCCGTGTCGTAGCTGGGGCGGTCGACCCACCCTGCCTAATGGGTAGATCCGCCCCTGCTCCTAGAGGAGGAATATTTATATTGCATACGAAACGAGAAAATTTCTTAGCACATGATTAATTAAATATTAACTATTATAAACTTAAAAAATAGATTTATTTAAAATTTTAAAAATAAATTATATATAATTAGTTTTTTACAAGTAACACACCACATGATTAATTGGTTCCTAGATTAAATAGAGAGAATATTTAGGGAAGTTGAGCAGTGATTAATGATATTGTTTTAATTAAGAGTATCCTATGGGAAGAAAGTAAAGTTTTGCTAGCAATCACATAAGTATCCAATGCTCAGATTTAATCGAACGGTTGGTACCACACATACTCTCTCATCAAGTGGCTGTTGTAATACTAATGATGTGGCTGTACCAAATCACAGCTAATGGATATAGTTATAATGAATAAACAAATAAATTAAATACTTCCATGGCTTAAGCTTACAGTTGGATATGCAATATGAATACTCGTGGAGGGCACATGTGGTAGATATTACGGATTCGCGCCCCTCATTAATAACAGAGACGAATAATAAAAACCACGGTTACTGAGAAGTCCGGCCCCACATAGAATGGACCCACCGTTGAGCGAGAGGCGAGGGTGGAAGGCCGCGTGGGGTCGGGCGTTGCGGTTGGCAGATTCCGGTCCACACCAACGCCCCCGCCCTTAAAACCCCCACCACCCATCCGTTTCCCACTAGCCAAGGTCACTGCCACCACGAGGAGGAAGAAGAGGAGGAGGGAGGAAGCGAGGAGGAGGAGGCGGGCATGGGGATCGTGGAGGAGGCGCACAACCTGCGGGTGGTGGGGGAGGGGAAGCGCGGGGTGATCGTGCTGGCGCACGGGTTCGGGACGGACCAGTCGGTGTGGAAGCACCTGGTGCCGCACCTGGTGGGCGACTACCGCGTGGTGCTCTTCGACACCATGGGGGCCGGCCCGACCAACCCGGACTACTTCGACTTCTCCCGCTACGCCACCCTCGAGGGCTACGCGCTCGACCTCCTCGCCATCCTCCAGGAGCTCAGCGTCACCTCCTGCATCTACGTCGGCCACTCCGTCTCCGCCGTCATCGGCGCCATCGCCTCCATCTCCCGCCCCGACCTCTTCTCCAAGCTCGTCTTCCTCTCCGCCTCGCCCCGGTACTTCCTACTACGCAACCAAATAGGAGTATCTCATTCTCTTTATTACTCTCTCTTACATGGATTGGCGCCAGTCTTCTCCTTAGTTTAATTTTGTTGATGAATTGGGCTAAAAATGCTCCCTGAATAGGTACTAGTACCGAGGTACGTCACGAGGAATTTTTTTGTCGATTTAGGGGCAGATCGCGGCTTTTGTCTCCATAGAGGAATAAGCTGTCGATTTGCGGGGCTTGTCGTCATGGGGGAAATTGAAGACTCGGAGAGGGAATAGGTTGGACACATGGACTAGGATTCTTTCTTATTTATATGCCTCTCGATCAGCATGGGGCTTATGGCTCGTTTAATTCACTGTAGCCAGGGTGAGAAAAGGAATCTTGCTTCAAAGGGTTGCCTGATTTCTACTGACAAATTAACAAAATTTCGTGCTAATGGTAATATAGGCGTCTTTGATTTAACTATGGACGGGTGGGCCGTTGGCTGTATGGAACCTCCAAATCTCAAATTTGATAGCTGTATTGACAAGACAGACAACCTGCAAGGTGTACTGCTGTATGTGGTTAGCTACTCTATATAACTGAATTCTTTAGGCTCTAGATTGAGATAGATCTTATCCGTTATCACTAAAATATACCGAGCTCAAATAATTTCAAGATTGAGCTTCCCTCAAGAGAAAATAAAGAAGATTGGCAATAAATTTTTGATTGGGTTTTAGAATCAGCTGATTACAGGAATCAGTTGTAGGTAGTAGGTAATGTACATGCCGAACAAACTGAGAGCTTACATGCGAAAACAAGACAAGAACTAACAGTCTTCAACTCTCCAAGGTGTAAAAGAACTGAGAGCGTACAAAGTTAAATTGAAAAGAAAAACACCAGAAACCTGCCAGAAGCTGGATTCATGGATGATTCCACGATTTGAGGGGGAAATAAGTTTCTGTTCCCATAAAATCTAACCTATTTGATATTTTGAGCAGCAATTATTGTAACATATTAGTTGGGCCTCACCCGTGGGTGATGCGTTTTGGGATGTGCTTTGGTAGGAGGGATTTGTTGATCCCTCCTTTGTAAATATTTCTTTCTTCTTAATGAAATGAAGTGTAGTTCTCCTGCGTTTTCGAAAAAAAAGTAGTAACATATCCACAAAAATACAATATGTTTGAGGTAAACTCCTAGTGGATTCTGGTATAACATAATTAGTACTACCTAAATTCCATCCCCTTAGGTGTTTTATGCATATTGAAAACACTCAATTCAAGTACGACCACAATAGTAGAGGGCATCTGGATAGTACCAACCACATTCTATCATGCTAATGCCAACAGCCCCTTCACCACCCCCCCCCCCCCAAAAAAAAAAAAATGAGCAACAGCTATGCGATAAAGGCGCTGAAACAGGGTAGTGCCCTACGATGTATATCTTTGGTGAGATTTTGCTATGCTACAGCTTGCACATTTCTTGGCTTATTGTGGTGCAAGTGTCATGTCCCAATCGGTCCTATCTTTTAAACCAAAAGGGGAAAATAACCCTATCTTTTCTTTTCTGGATATTTCCTTGCTGGAAACCAACATTATTCCAAAAGCCATGCCTTGCTGGAAGCCATAACTGAGTTGCACAAAGTGCAGCGGTCGTTATTTGTCGCTACCAATATAGTTACTTTGCATCTTAGTCGGAGCTTCAAAATTCGCCACATAGGCTAGGACAATTCTTGCTGTACTCTTTGGATATATGGTATTTCCTAGTGTTATGTTACAGGCAGCAGTAAAATGGGGTGGTGTAGTTGAGAAGAGTGCTAAGGGAACTAGGGACTTTGTTTTTATCTCCCTAACAGAAACTGAATCATATTAAACAGTTGGTTTGAAGGGTCATATAATTACATATATGATGCCATCATCATTTGCCCGTATCAGCATGGCATGTGTGACTAATGCAGGGAAATGTTGTCAAGAGGAATATTGTGTGCTGAACAGTTTTAGCATCTGGAATCATTGTATTGTAATGAAACGAATGAATAGTGCTTAGGTCCCTAGCTTGTTTACGGTTATGACTGAATTAAATTAGTTTATGCCTAGCACTCTAGCAACAATTTTGGCCACTAATTAATTGAAATGTAAACATAAAAAAAAAACTATCACAAATATAAGCAGTTGTGGAAGAAAATGGCTAATTGTGAAACTTATTTCCAATATTCTGGCCCATGCATGTGATTCCAGTTGCAGAAGAATGCCCTTAGTTGCTTCGATATTGGAGAATTCTCACATTAAGAACTTATATATGAGATTGTATAACATAATTCTCATTTTTTTCCTCATTTCATACCAGTCTAATAGAAAAGTCACTGGGTAGTCTAGCTTTTAGTTGGTTGCTTCTGTGTGCTCAATGAATCATGTCCGTATTTGAACTTGTATGTGGTGCGGCAACGAATATAAAATCTTTTATAGTTTTAATGACAATCACATAGAAGCAAGTAATTTGAGTAGAAAAACAAAACTTAATGGCCTACGTGGATCATGACACTCTAATCTGATCAAAATTTGAAGCCATCACCCTTTGCCATTACATTCCATTAGATCTCAGACGAGTATAGGATATGTAACTCTTATTCACAGTTTAGGTTTTGGAGCCTACAGCATTTTACTGTACATTCATTATACAATCTTGAATCTGCTCGGTCAATATCACCAATTCCTTATTCAAGTTCTTCATTAAATGGGTAAGACATGTGCCTATGTCTTAGGTTCAAATGTTCTAGCAGACATTTTAACATTAACAAAGAGCTATGTTAGAAGTTCTCGGGTATAAATTAGATCACTAAGTACTGGCATCACATGTTATAAATCTAGTGATTATTTTTTATGAAATCATTTCTTTATAAATATCAATTAATCTCACTCTTATTTGTATACATATTGTCTGCAGAACTACAATAGATATCGGTGATATTGTGTCATTTGCATCGATGACGATGATACTGTTCTACAGTTCGACTGTCATGTTTCATTTTCCATTACCAAAGAAATTATAACTAGCACCGGTTGGTCCCTAAGCGCTTAGTGAAGTTTGTTTTAGAATCTTGAAAATATGAATTAGGTGGGAGGCTCTTCATTACTCAAATAGGTCTAATCTTGGTAATGCTTATTTTAATTTCCGCTTGGGCAAATGAGATTGTATCTTGCCTGGGTAACTGTTGTATCGGTGGATATTGATGCAATAAAATGTGTTTACACTTCACAGTTCCTCCATTAAGTGATGATATTCACCTTTGTGTTCCTTCTCTTCTTTTTTTTTTTCCTTTTCTGGCCCTGTTCATTCTCTAGTTGAATTTCGCTATTCTCTTTCATTGATCCAGTTTTCTCTTGATCAAACAGGTACCTCAATGATGTCGACTACTATGGGGGATTTGAGCAGGAGGACCTTGATGAGCTCTTTGAAGCCATTGGGTCAAACTACAAGGCCTGGTGTTCAGGTTTTGCGCCACTGTGCATAGGAGGGGACATGGAATCATTGGCAGTTCAGGAGTTCAGCCGCACACTCTTCAACATACGTCCAGACATAGCCCTGAGTGTCGCCCAGACAATCTTCCAGAGTGATGTGCGAAACATCCTACCACTTGTCACCGTACCATGCCACATTGTTCAGAGCACCAAAGATCTTGCTGTGCCGGTTGTGGTGTCTGAGTACCTGCACAAGCACCTTGGTGGCGACTCAATTGTCGAGGTAATGCCCTCTGAGGGACATCTCCCCCAGCTTAGCTCACCGGACATTGTCATCCCTGTCTTGCTCCGACACATCCAGCGTGACATTGTGGTCTAGGTGGTGCAACCATTCCACCTAGAGCTGTTCATCAGAAGTTGTATAATTTTCAGTATCTGTATTCCACTGAATCACCCGACTTAGGATATGATCCATCTACTGTTGTTACAATAAGATTCTCCATATGTTGTAAATTGATGGCGGTGGAGAAGTAGTCTATGTTTGTAAACCACTGCTCGTCTGATATTCATTATAATGTTGAATGTTTTAACGTAACCGAGTCCTTCAGAATTAAACTCAGCATGTCAGTGTGGCCGCTACCACGAGCTGCAACTCTGTTTTATGATTTTTCATGTCTGTTGCAACTCTGTTCTATGCTACTTTTGGGAAAGGAAAATTTGAGAAAATTACAAAATGTTTTTTGTTAGGATAGTGGAAATGGGTTACATCTCGGACCTCTGCCCTGCTCATGTACACAGCCAAAAAAAATGCAACGAAGAATATTTCATGCCCCACAGTATCGTCATCTGCAACTCAATGCTAGCAGTAAAGTACCATCTACGGGACTACGACTATTATCATGGATTATTGAGAAAGAATGTGTTGTCCTGAATCATGCTCAGTAGATACTTTATTCCTTTTCTTCTTGAATATTCTGAAACTACTATTGTGCACCGATGCACTATTTTTTTTAAACACAGCATAAGTGCATGTAGTTATAACATGTGCATACACATCCCAATAAACACACGTATACCCTACCTACGTAAGCACCTTCAGAAAAAACTAGACCAGCTATCTCGCTATAGACAATACGTCGTCTACCACAGAAAGGATAATTAGCACTATTTTCCAGTATGTTGGTGATACCCTGATCCTCCTAAAAGCTTTCCAATTTGAGCTTTTCTGCTTCAAGGTGTTGTTGACGATAGAATTTGGTAAGCACATGAATCCGAATCGAGATCTAATCTAAAGCGGATTTAAAGATATGCGGATATCTCGGAAACAAAGTATGCATCGGCTGAGAGTCTGTATCGGCCGATACCGAGTTTGATATGGTTGGTCGATACAGCCGATATTGGTAAGATTGGTTACGTGATCAATGTCAGATTCGAAAAAAAGGCTTCAATGGCATTGCTGGGTAAGGATAGGGTCCAAGATAGGCAATTGTATTTATTGATTAGGATTTTACGTAATTTCCTTATAGATATTTTCGGTAAGAGTCTGCCTAAGAGATTTGTTCGTCGGTTAGAGTTGTATTAGGAAAGTATGAGTCGTGTCCGTTATGGACAAGTTTGTATGTTCGGGTATAAATATAAGCGCGAAGTCTTGTAAATAATTAACATCAGTTTAATACAATCTCGGCGCATCACCAACCTTTTCATCATTTTTCGATGAGTTCTTACTTTTGAGTCGGGCTGCATTGGTTTCGATCTTTGACAAAAAGGTAAAACTTGTTATGGCGGTTTGTATTGTCGTGATTAGTGCTTACATATTTATGACAATCTAATCCTATTTTGTGAATCACCTAGTATCATATACATTATATAATCTATAGATAATATTTTCTACTTGCATCGGCTTATCTCTTTCTAAGGTTTCGTCGATAATGGCTAGATTGACTTGTTAACTTAGATCATAAAATGTATCTACCATCCCGAAAAGATTGAACATCAGCTTGATTGTTTAGATATTATGTTTCTCTTTATACTTAGTACTACATTAGTTAAGTTTGATCTACTAAGTCGTGTTTAGAATCATAATCCCTAACCTGTTTATGGTTGTTAATAAGGATAGCATCAGAATTTCAGCCGATCCTATCTGATATAGTTATTTTACCTTGATTTATTTCTTGTTTAATACACTGTATCTGCCCCTTATATCAGGATTTCAACTATTCAAATATATAAGCTTATCATCAATATAATTGAGATTGGTTTAAATATATTTATTATAAGATGATATCCTAGTATAAGGAAGTATCGGAGTTATAGCTGATACATGCTTAAATCTGGACATCGGCTATGACATGAGCACATGTAATCGTTATTTCATGTTACTTTGGATATAGGCAATTTATATTATCTCGGTTAAGTCCGATCTATTCCAATTGCTAATTTCTAAAGTAATATTGATTCATAGATTACATAATGTTGATTTCTACAGCTGATGAACCAAGTTTAGGGTTTATTTATTATTATAAATATGCCTTGCAACCGATTCATCACGGATTGCATCGGCTAGGTTACATTTCGATATGACATAGGCTTTCTAGCCGATCGATTATCATTACTAATGATATTTGCATGTTTCATCTTGTTGATTGCAGGATCAAATCAACTGGCACGCCCTAGAACCCGAAAGCAAGCTTTGGATCTGCACTAGAGTAAAGCAAATCTCCCAAGCCGCCATGTTTTGCATCAACAGGCGCTCGTGAACTCCTTTGCTCAATCCACAGGCTAAAAGGTGAACTATCACAAATCAAGTCTTTATCCCATAAACGTGCTTGAGGCTAAGGTGGAATTACTAGCTGGCTTGCTTGGTTGTAAAGTAGGCACTATGCCTTTTACTTACCTAGGGTTACCTATGGGTACCACAAGATCAAAAGTGATTGATTTTGCTCCACTGGTAGATAGAGTTGAAAGGCGATTGACAAGAAGATCTGTTTTTTGCCTCAAGGAGGTAGATTAACTCTGTGCTTTCAGCAATTCCTACATATTATATGTGCTCTCTAAAATTGCCTATAACTGTCATCAAGGCTATTGATACTGTAAGAAAGAATTGTCTTTGGAGAGGTAATAACCCTAATTCTACCAAAAAGTCTCTTGTTTCTTGGGAGCTGGTTTGTAAGCCAAAAGAGAAAGATGGGTTAGGTATAATTAACCTCAGAATCCAAAACCCTGCCTTGCTAATTAACCTTACTTGCGTTCTTTGCTCTAAAGGTAGAATTTAGTTTGGAATGTTGGTAGCACTTGGGTATAAGTTAGAGCTTCAATCTAAATTTCTTCCAGATGATAGTTTTAGCATGAATGTGCTTTGGAATGAAAGGTTTTCTCGAGATCTTTGTAGCTTCTTGGTATATTTGGAAACAGAGAAATTTGTTGATTTTTCAGAATGTGCCACCCTCTTTTGAAGGATGGAGGACTCAGTTCAAGAAAGAACTTCTTCTACATATGTGTAGAATGAAGGAACCCCTTAAACAACTAGGGTTTGATTGATTACAAACTTTGTAATTTTCTCAGTTTTGTTTCTTTTCTCCTTGTATGATGTAAATATTTTCTCTTATAAAAAGCCATACTGTTGGGCAAAGCCTGATAGTATTTCCCATAAAAAATCAATTTATCATCAGGAAGATACTATTGTTAGAAAATGGGTAAAAATAATGCTTCACATTTGCACTTTTAATAGGCACATATCACTACTATAAGCATTTCTTTTTTTTGAGAACTATCCATAACCATTTCAAACGTTGATTTCCAATCTTTAGTGTTATTGTGTTACGTTTTTAGGCATGGATTATAAGCCAAAGACACGTGACCTAAGCTGAAACTATAAAAATAGTTTGATGGTTAGACTTTCTATCAGCTGTCCAAATTACCAAATATCAAGGTAACAAATTAAAAAAAATTGAGTTAATTCTAAAACTAAATTCCAAAATTCAAATTTGACTTGGGCTTACCAGACAACGAGGAGTCAAGTAGGCTGGTGCGAGATATTTAGAGGTGGAGACAGGGGCGGCGAGCAAATGACTATTGAAATTTTACCCCATATTTAAGTCTAATTATGATTTTACCCTTAATTTTGAGTTTTACATTTTTTTCCCTGTTTTTGAAATGAAGCATAGTTTTGGATGGACATTTTAACGGTGTTAAGTCAGGTGTCAAATATATATATATACTCTTGCTTACTATTGCATATTTACCCATAGTTTTGAACATTACTTGTGTTTTTACTCCTATTTTGTAGATAAAACTTACAATTATTTTGAACTGAGATATTATGAAATAATTTAAATCTGAGCTGAACTTTATCAAAATTTTGGCAACATGCAATTTCATGACAAACGGGATCAGAACAATATTTATTTTACAAGCGAAAATTGGGAGCAGCATACTGCATACCTCAACATGCCTGTCATGTTTAATACATAATAGAATTGTGCAACTGCATACGTTACCATCGACTCATCGAGCACCACCGAGGTGTGTGGCCCGTTCGGAGTAGCCACGCGGTGACCACGGTTTGTCCGGCCATTGTCGATTATCTTTGATGAACACATCACTTCTTTAGATACGCACAAGGCTAGAAGATGGATACCCAATTCATACCAAGTTCGAGCCTACCTCGTTATCCAGGAGCAAAGCCACACTAAAATGTCACCTAGACCTCATTTGGACTCAGTTTTCTACATATGTTTGGAAAGCTAGCGAGACCACCTTTTGAATGGGACTGATTTCACGTCAAAATTCCTTCCAAGTCAATGGAAATAATTGAAACTAGAGAGCATCCAAAATCTGTCCAGGTGTTGCATCACCATCTTTAGACCCATTGGGTCGCGTATAGTGTTAGAGTCCATTAAGGGCACATCTAGAGATCCTAGGACAATCCTAGAATTTATTTAATTAGTAGCCATCATCGAATTAGGGTTAGGTTTTGCTAAGATTATCCTTTCATTACAATTTCGCCATTAGATCGGTTTGTGGAACCCCAATTTGTGAGATTCAACTTATCCACAATATATTCAGACTGCATCTTCTACTCTCTTGCTTATCTTTTATCGGATAGTCTTCCCCATAGTACAAATGTTTACCCTTCTAACTTGTCGCTTCTCCTTTCTTATCACTCTTCCCCCAGAAATTCAAGACCCACGGGCTCTAGCTCATTTAGAAGGGCTAAACTTCTATCTGAGCCTTTACAAGCAGGATCCGGAGTGGGTTGCATTCATTCAACAGGAGTTGAATCACAACACCTGGGTGGCTGAGGCTCTTCCTAATGGAAGAAAGGACATCAAGGCTCTTATTTGTCGATTCGCTTGCAGGAGATAACCTTATTGGCGAGGTCAACCGTGTTTCGGCTCGGGTGATAACCAACGGAGGGATGGTTTAGTGATTGCGAGGGGTTCGGTCATCCTAATCGGAGCCTTTGGATCATCAACATCGAGTCTCCATAATCAACCTATTCAGTACCTAACGGAAGATCGGGACTGTAGTCCTCATCAAGTGCTATGAGAGCACTAGATTGCCCATTAGGTATATCTATCTTTACTCGTACTTATTTTTCCACCTAGAGTCTAGAAAAATGCCACAAAAAATAGTTAGTTTCTGCTGTTCCAAACCCCTTTGTGCCTTTGCAAGTTTAATTTCATTTTCGCTTTGTTGAGTTTGTTTCCTACGGTTAGAGTTGCTGTTGCTGGTTTAGAGACGCGTTCGTATTTATAGATCAACCTGTTTATTTGTGCGAGAGTCTTCCTTGAGAGATAGGGTTCTACACGGTTTCCATTTGCTAGGCGCCTTGAATTTATAACCTGCTTTCGCAAGCCCTCTTAGATATGTTGCAAACCACCTTGTGTCAATCACCCTGCATCGCTAGCCTCCATGTTAGCCCACATAACCTATTTTGCAAGTTTGGCTCTAGCCAAAGCCGCGACAGAGTGTGCGCGAAACCCTAACTTACTCACCATCTTAAAACAACTATAACTTTCACATACGAACTCAGAATTGGATAAATAAGCAGTCTACGGACATCTACAGAAAAAGCTACATCCGATTTCCCCACCTGGGGAGGCTGTCAATGTGTAGGACACGCTGAAGCTGCCCACCTTCATGCTCGCGTCGAGCCGCCACCGCCGCCAGGTGCTTGCTTACCCACGCTTAGGAGCTGCTGCTGCCTGGTGCTCATCTTGAGGAGTCACCCTCTGCTCATCTTGAGGAGTCGCCCCTCTCCACATTGCATCTTCACGTTGTGGACCATCGTCGCTATCTAGTGCTCACGTAACCGCACCGTGCGAGGAATCGCCATCGCCACCATGTTGCCTGGTGCTCGGGTTGATGAGTCGCCATCTCTTTGTACTGCTTGCATCACTGAGCCGAAGAGCCGTCACCTGGTGCTCATTGCCGTGTTGACTCGTCGGAGCCTCCACCGCCGCTTGCGCATTCTCTATCTCCCCTAGGGTTTGGGGATGGGAATGGTGGGGGAGAGGAGAGTGAACAGGTATGTTAATACTCAGGGATAGAGTGGTAATGTAATATTCTTTCTAAATCATTTTTCCCTTTTCATTTTTATTTCTTCAATTCAATATTATGCGACCTACCTAACAGCCATCCATACTACAGGCAAATGATGACTTCATTTCAAAAAAGTAGGGGAAAATTCGTAAACCCTTAAAAAGTGAAGGGCAAAATCACAATTAAGATTATAAGTTGGGGGCATAAACACAACTATCCCAATTATGTATTGAATTTGTTGTACTTAAGCCCCTCCAATTTAGGCTTTGATGTGGTCTTTTAGGAGCTTCGTGCTGTTGGGTTCAGGGTCAGGGCCGCCAAGCACCAAGGAGTCCATTTTGCTTGCGTCTCTCGGCCTATTCGTTTTAATTTCAATATTTAGAAAACCATAGTACTACTAGTGGTTATTACTTAGGCTTAGTTATTTTCTTAACTTTCTTGTTTTTCATTAGAATGTCTTTTAAACTGATAAATGATAAATGGTGTGTCTTTTGCAAATAAATTCTTTACATAAGATGTTTAAAAAATTCAAATGAATCTATTTTCAAGTTTATAATTATTAATATTAATTAATCATGTGCTAATAAACTTTCTCGTTTCACCTAGGCTTAAAAACTTCCTCCACTTAAGAACACAGCCTTAAAATATTACAAGGTAGATATTTTATTGCGTTATTTTACTAGAATATAATTTCTATATTTTTTCAATTTTTTAGACTTCTATTGTTTAATTATGAAAAGGAAAATAACATTATATTGCTATTAAATGCAAGTTTATTGTACTAGTTTTAACTAAACAAATATGCAAGTCTTTAAAAAGGGAATGGCTCTAATGCTAGCTGGTAGAAGATTGTGTTATCTGTAGAAAAGCTTGGAACTGACACATGTTGTTAGAAAATTTCAGAGTACTATATTCGTGGCCACTCGGCAAATTAGCTTGGCCTCCTCGTGTTTAAATCAGCATATCACGGAAAGAAACACCGCATGCAGGCCTATTTTAGAGTTGAGAAAAATTAGGAAATATCATCATAGAAATTTGTGAATTACAAAATACCATCGTTTGTGAGAATGGCATCTGGGTACTAGAATGACATGTTAATGACACATTGGATGGTATTTTTTTAGTTCCGTGACTTTTATGAAAGTACTAGGCAAATTGGCCTAATAACCAATAATATTGTTCAATCTTGGAGTTAAAATGGAAGTTTAGAAAACAAAGTGTATAGAGTACAAAGAAACAGTCTAAACAAATTTTTCCAAGCAATTTTGTGGGCAATGTTCTAAAATTGAAATTATATATTTTTTTAATAAAATTGTAGCAATGATCTAATACATATCCAATTAATATTTCTTATACAATGCAGAGGAGACGTAGATGATGTTTTTTCACCTTATTTTAGAAGATTATCGATCTAATTGCACAGGCTAGCTATTTGTGTACTGGTTTTTGTTTGGAAAAAGGGAATGAAGTGGAAATGTTTTAGGGGTGCTTGTTTTCAGGGACTTATTTTTAGTTCATGTCACATCGGATGTTTGAGCGCTAATTAAGAGTATTAAACATATACTAATAATAAAACTAATTGCATAAATGAGAGCTAATTCATGAGATAAATTTTTTAAGCCTAATTAATCCATAATTAACACATATTTACTGTAGCATCACATACCCTAATCATGGATTAATTAGGCTCAATAGATTCGTTTCGCAAAATAGTCCAGGTTATGAAATGAGTTTTATTTTTAGTCTACATTTAATACTTCTAATTAGTGTACAAATATTCGATGTGATAGAAACTAAAAATAAGTCCCTGCAAACAAACAGGACCTTACAGACGAGTATAAGATTGATACTCCGAAAAATGGGCTTGAAAGATAAATAATAAATACCACATATCAACTTTTTGATGTAATTGAGGAAAAAAACAGTAAAGTGCCGAGGTATTGAACATTGGACCTTGATTTGTCGGCAGAAATAATTGACCTGAGTATACATATTCAGAGGAACTCAGTGCATGAAGAGTTAAAAACAGAGTTTTATAGTTTACATATCGCAAAATCTCGTGCTAATAACAAATATAACATTGTAAGCCCAAGAAGCTTCCACGAATTAATGTCTCACAAGGCAACCTTCACCTGGTGTACTCTCATATCATATTGACTTGTTGACTTGTACTAG
This sequence comes from Oryza punctata, assembly GCA_000573905.2. Classification (NCBI taxonomy): domain Eukaryota; kingdom Viridiplantae; phylum Streptophyta; class Magnoliopsida; order Poales; family Poaceae; genus Oryza; species Oryza punctata. The sequence goes on along the minus strand of CM002490.2, from coordinate 20,792,716 downwards.
TACACTTTTTTTTTTTTTGCGGGTGACTTGTACTAGTACACTGATTATTATGCAACAACGTACTGAAGATGCACACGCATGGATGGCATCGTTCCCATTGACTGATGCTGATATTGCTGCTGCCTGCTGAAACCCTTCTAGATTTTTTTCATTAGCAAGCATCGATTAGCTATGAACAGGAAGGCCATATATACATCCATTAATTATTGGATCTTATATTTGATCTCGTCACTTGTTCAAATCCAATGGAGACAGGGCACGTCATTTCAGACCTGAACAAGATGAGAGAAGCTTCCTAGGAAATGGGCCTTGTGATACTTGTGTTATGTGTGCTTAATTCGATCGGTTTGGTTTTGTTGACAAACCTATCACTCGTGTCAACAAACAACAACTGGTTGGTTAGAGATGGCTAGCATGCTGATGTGGCTAATAATCAAAAGTATGCACATGGTCTTGGACCCTTGGTACACGACTAGATATAGATGGCCGTTATTAACTTGCTGTCAGATGGAGATGGCAGTAGTAATCAAGCACATGGTGTTGCTGCAGGTTTAGTGAATTTTAAAATTACGTCATCATGATCAGGCTCAACCATTCTGTCATGCATATGTATGCCATTTAAAAAATAAGGCCACGAATATAGCTGCACTGTATTGTTTTCCTCTGTGGAAATCAACAAATGTAAATTTAGGTAGAGTTTTAGTACATGTAAAAGAATTGAAGGACATAAAAATATATAATATCATCATATAGAACATTTAAAAACATGTTTAGACGACATTAAAAAACATCAAGGATTGAATTACTAATATTGCATTTTCTCCCTCTATCTTTATAAAGTGTACTTTGATTTAAAAATCCTTTGAGATTAAACTTTAGCTTTCTATTTCATCATAACACTCCTCTTAATAGCTATATAAACAATTTTATATTAAATTATTTCGAAATATAAATATATATACTACATTTTCATACAAAATGACTAACTGTTAGTCAGATTTTACAAACTTTGTATTTTTTTTAATCAAAACACGATTTATAGAATTTAATGGAGAGAGCAATATGTGAGTTCTTTTTTCAAGTTGGTTTTGCATTTTTTTTGGTTGAAATAAGTAATAAATGCAATTGCAGCAAAGGAAACTAATCTTTTATTTGACATGGGCCAAAAAAAATAATTTTTCAATTATTACATTTATAGTATATTAATTATAACTAATATAAACTATGACTAATAAATACCAGGTAGACATTGTTTTATTTGATTATGGCCAAAGTTACAATAATATAAATAAAAATTCTAAAACACGTACATTTTTGCATTATACTACTCCCTAATCCCATTTTGATCATCTCCTAATATTTTCAAGATCTTCCAAAAATGATCAACATCTTATAAGTGTTATAAGTGTTTTTCGTTTATTTGTGAAAAAGTAAATATGTATAATTGAATGTGTTGCATGCAACCAACAAGTTTAATTTCAATTGGTGCAATGACATGTAATATTTAAAACATGAGCAATTCACTTGACACCAAGTGATGGAACACCTTAATCGATAAACATTAATTTAAGAATGATGAATATTTTGGCATCTTTGGTTTTGGTGTTTTTTGCTTGGTGTTTTTTCGATGATCAAATTGGAATGGAGAGAGTAATAAATAATAAGTAGATGGGAACAGTACTAATAATAAATGATAATACGTAAGAACGGCTGCTATACTCAGCCATCACCTAAAATAACAGTTATCGATCGAGCTCCGTCCACGTGCACGATTCCTGCTTAATTATTAGCTCTAACCAATACTATATTCGATCTGTTACCTTTCAAAACAAAAAATATTAACTCGGGACTCTGATTGCTTTCTTCCTGACTCTAGCTAGCTTGTTCGTTCGTGGTGCAAGTGGGATCAGATTTATAAACCAAATGTTGACTTCCAGGGATTAACTTTACTTTTCTGACTACTGGGCAACTAGTACTAGAAGGAACCAAACATTTGACAGGTTAGCCAATCAACCATGCCATGTCATGCCGTCTTCCGCCTGTCGTGGGCACATATATTTGTACTGTGGATTCTTCTCCGTCTGGGATTGGTCAATGTTGTTTTGATTTGGGGTGTGAATCCTCTACTATAATATCATTATTATTATCATTATTGACGTGTGGGTTCATCCTCCTATTACCCCATACGTCTCCTATTACCCTATACGTCAGTAATTGTAATGGTACTATTATTATGATAGATGATGTGAACCCTTTGATTTAATATTAACTTAAATTTTGGATCCACCCTAGAACCCGATTGAGTTAGAGTACTCATCCTCGTTTAAAAAAAGTTTGACTAGTCATCGGATTATTCCCGTGAAGAATCTTGATTATATGAAAATTAAATATTTTTAGAAATAAGCTTGACAAATAAGTTTAGAATAAGTGATATAAAGCAGGCAACAATTTTTTTTAAAGTTCATTGGGGTGAAATATTTCATTGCAATAGATAGGAGTGGTGTTATCTATAGATCTTTGGTGATCACAGAGTTACAAGTTGGAGATAGAGAGAGAAGCATCCTCTACACACACGGTCACCACCACCACACGGTCTCTACTACTCAAACGTTCTGCCCAAAGGGTGGCATCCTCTACGCACCTGCATAGTATTTTCAATGTAGACGGCACTTCACCTCGAAGTACAATATTGTGGCGATAGTTCAAGAGTCTCAAGAAGCAGAGCAAGTAGAAAGCTCGAAATTCCAGCACGGGGATGATGGCTGGTGGCTGCAGCTGTCCCAAAAGTCCCACTGTTGTGACACTGAGCTGAATTTGAATAGTAATCTAGAAAGCCGTTGCGAAAGGACAATTGAAGAAGAGATGGTCTACATCTTCATCATGGATAACAAAGTTCGCATCTCGCTGTAGAGACCATTTTTTTCTTGAGCAAATTTCCGTTTGTTGGCAGTCCTAAACAAATTTCCAGTGGGGGCAGGTGTTGTAAACTGTTGAATTTGTTGTTCTTTTAGAAAACATATTTTTTTAAGGCATAAAGTAAACATTGATTTGTTTTATAACACATTTTGTAACAATATAGAGTTGTGATAATAGTAAAACTTTTCCAAGTAGTGACTATATCATTTGCTTTTTTGTGTATATGGTATTAGGTTTTTTTTTTCTCTGGTCTTCAATTAAGATGTATTTTAATATTAATAAATTAAGATCTATATGCATCATAATTAATACTATAAGAGTACATATACTCCCTCCATTTCTAAATAGATGATACTGTTGATTTTTAATACATGTTTTACCATTCATCTTATTCAAAATTAAGTGCAAATAGATAAGATATAAATTATTCTTAAAGTACTTTTAGTGATAAAACAACTCAAAACAAAATAAATGGTAATTACGTAATTTTTTTAGATAAAATGAATGATCAAACACATGTTCAAAAGTCAACAACGTCTTCTATTAAAAAACGGAGGTAATATGTTACTAGCTCTCAATATCTCTTTTAAGGATTGAAGTAAAAAAATCACACAGCTTTACACTTTCAAAATTTTGAAACGGTGTATTTAGATCTAGCTATTAAGTATGCATGTTCAGTTGGTGAGATGATTAGTTTGTTTGAGAAAATTACAAGCTCGAGATTGAGTTGCCTGAGAGATTTATTCTTACCAACTACTTCACCAATTATTTTCACAATTTATTTATTCCATGCCTCAAACAAATATATTTTCTCAAAAAACTTTCTTAGCTACTCCGTCCGGTTCTATAGTTCTTGCCATTTTGGATAAAGGTAAGATCTTAAAAAACAACTTTAACCACTATTTCTATTACACTATTTATAGAATATCGATAAATATATAATTTTATTGAAGTACATTTGAATATTAATGTATACATGCATATATTAGTATACATGTTTCTAAAGTAAATATTTTAAAACTTATACCTCAGCCTTTTCTTGAAAAAAGCGGCATGTATTATGGAACCAGGGGAATTTGTTAATTTTATTTGTTAAAAATATTTAGAGTAAATTGTGGGTACATTAACTTACGAGGTGGATGTAGTATATATACAGCACTCCCTCCATCCAAGAGTTTAGGGTGTATTTCTTTTGTCATCAAGAGCAAGGTAATATTAACTCATCCTACATTTACTAAAGATCAAGGACTATATACATGCATGCAATAATAAGTATTAAGATAGTTGTTTGGGCTCTGGTTAATAATTTAATCTAGCATTGCAAAATGAAAAGACGACATCTTTATTTAAGTCCTGGAATCATGGAAACTATAAATTCATATAGTGTGTATGGAACCAGGCCAAAATAGAACACCATGGCTAATTTGTTGGGATGGCGCTGATTAGAACACAATAAGCACACAGGCAAGGGCATTAGGCATTTTAAATTTGGAAATAACCCTATGTATTGTGTTTCTATTGTCTTCTCTTTATCTTGATATTTCTTTTATAAACATATTTATTTTCTTTGTACAGTTAGTGATGCTATGGATGGATGAACCTGTATATGTGTGTGTATATATATACGCGCGCACACACACATACATATACATGTGTCCTAATCAACATCTAAGTCAGCAAAATCTAAGTTTGTACAAAACGGCGAACATCTTTAAGGCTGTGTTCTTTGCATCCTCTTCCCAACTCCTCTCCCTCGTTTTTCGCGCGCACGCTTTTCAAACTACTAAACGGTGTGTATTTTGCAAAAAGTTTCTATACAAAAGTTGCTTAAAAAATCAAATTAATCCATTTTTAAAAAAATTTAGCAAAAACTTAATAAATCACGCACTAATGGATCGCTCTGTTTTCCGTAATCACTGTTCGCGCTGGGAAGCCTCTCCTGTGAACGCTGCCTAAGTAGTTCGTGTACTGGACTGTACCCATCTTTTAAGTTTGTGCACCACTAGTGCAATTTATTTAAATATCTAATATATTATTATAATTGTGTAGATAATTCACTATAATAATCCAGTCAATAATCTATTTCATATATGGGGTCTTAGAAGAAATTTGCTTGAGTCGCTTGACCAAGCATGTCTGAGTTTTACTGGTGCTTGTGCTTGCAGTGGAGAAACTAAAACCAGATTATAGCCTAATAGTTAGTATTTTTTTTCCGAAGAACAATAAGTCCGCAACAGATGGATACGAATTTGATCAACATGCATGGTAACCTCTAGCTAGCTTCACGTCCATAACATCTCAACTCTCAAGGGTTAATGAGTTGGCAAAATCCAGTGAGATGTGTACAGATGCCATGCATGAATATTTAAGAGAATAGATCGAACTGATCTTTCTTCGGTGACCGGAAATCACAAATTTCTCAGTCTTTAGTACCGGTTCGTAAATCAAACGGTTAATTATGATCTTTAGTACCGGTTGGTATTACTAACTGCTACTAAAGATCATCTTTCCTCCCGGTTCATATATTGTCAGAGGTTGTCAAACCCTCCCCGAGAGTTTTAGTTCCGGTTGGTGTAACCAACCGGTACTAGAGATAATATACTTTATATATGTTCGTCTTCCTCCACCAGTCCGAACCATTGCTGCAAAAATTAGCAAGGAGGAGGAGGGGAGGTGCTGCCAAAATTTTTGTTAGTAATATTTTTGTGATATTATACAAATCGAAGGGTTACAAAAGGTTAGTAACTTTATGCTCTATTGATGTATGGTTAACATATTATATTTCTACGTTATTATCTATTAAATAGGTATATGAAAAAAGAAGAGAGAGAAAATTGATGTAGGGTATAATATTAGAAACGTTTGGATAACAATGTTAAAAAAGTCAAAGCATGAGAATTGTAGATAATGAGAAGAAAAGAATAGAAAACTAAGTCCATTAAAAAATCATTAAAATAATTACAAATAAGTAGAATAAATTAAAAATATGTTTAGAACTTTAAACAACTTTTTTGAATATAGTTAAAATAAGATAAACCATATAATTAACCATGGAGAAACATATTACATTTTTTAAAAAATGATAGGGTTTTTATATAATTAACCATGACTCCGGTTAAGACCATTTAAAATTAAACTCGATAAAATGTTTAGAAATAAGAAAGAATCATTAAGAATGTATTAGTGTAACTATGATGTTTTAAATTATTATATGGTTATTTAATTAGTTTCACTTTTATGAACTTACTTTGTATTTGTTTATTACATGTGGATGGTTAGGCAATGGATGTACACCGCGGATCGATGGGCGAATGAGTTTATTGATGGCGTGCATCATTTTTTGAGAGTCGCCAATGCCAATAAGCATAAGGGTTCCATATGTTGTCCATGCAAAAAGTGTAAAAAACAGAAGGTGTATTCTACATCAAGAACTATTCATACCCACTTGTTTGAGTCGGGATTTATGCCTAGCTATAATTGTTGGAACTCGCACGGGGAGTTAGGGGTTGCAACGGAAGATGATGAAGAAGAAGACATGAACATTCCGGGCTGGGCTCAATACGGTGGATTTGAAGGAAATACAACAGGCGAAGCAGACGGGGCTGATGAAGATAATGATGGTGCGGATGATCTTGGTCAAATGTTGTGCGACGTAAAGAAAGACTGCGAAAGTGAAAAGGAGGTCTAAAATTTAGAGCGTATGTTAGTGGACCACAAAACGTCCTTGTATCCAGGTTGCGAACAAGGGCACAAAAAGTTGGATACCATGCTGGAATTCTTGCAATGGAAGACAAAAATTGTGTGAGTGACAAGGCATTTAACGAGTTATTGAAACTCGTAAAGAACATTCTTCCGGAGGGAAACAAATTGCTCGAAACAACATATGAAGCTAAGAAGGTAGTCTACCCTCTATGTTTGGAAGTACAAAAGATACACGCATCTCCGAACGATTGCATCATCTACCGTGATGAGAAGTACGAGAACCTAGAAGCATGCCCAGTTTGTAAGGCACTACAATACAAGATGACCCAGGTGATGTTGACGGACAACCTTCGAAGAAGAGAGTTCCTGCTAAGGTGATATGGTATTTCCTTATAATACCATGGCTGAGGTGTTTGTTCAAGAACAAAGCGCATGCAAGAATGATGCGCTGGCACGCAGAAGAATGTCAACAAGACGGTATGCTGGCTGAGACACCCCGCTGATGGGTCACAGTGGCGAAATATCGACAAAACATTTCAAGACTTCGGAGAGTATGCACGAAACGTAAGGTTTGGTTTAAGCATGGATGACATGAATCCATTTGGAGAGATGACCAGCGGTCATAGCACTTGGCATGTGGCCATGTGTATCTACAACCTCCTCCCTTAGTTATGCATGAAGCGAAAGTACATCATGATGCTGATTATTATTCAAAGCTCAAAGTAACCTAATAACGATATTAATGTGTACCTAAGACCATTGGTTGATGATCTAAAACTGCTGTGGAAGAAACAAGGTGTCCCCGTGTAGGATGAGGACAAACAAGAGCAATTTAACCTACAAGTGCTGCTGTTCATAACTATTAATGATTGGCCTGCTCTTAGAAACCTATCCGGACAATCAAACAAGGGGTATAAGGCTTGCACCCACTATATGGATGATACTGACAATATGTACTTGAAGCATTTTAGGAAGGTTGTGTACGTGGGCCATCGCCGATTTCTTGTTGCAAGACACCCTGTCCGGAAGAAAGGCAAACATTTCGAACAAAAGGCAGATCACCGTCTGAAGCCTAAACATCGTAATGAGAAAACCGTGTTTGCATTGGTGAAATATCTGAAAGTTGTATTAGGAAAGGGATATGGAAGCTAACCTATAGCGAGTGAAGATGGGCAAGTGACGATGTGGAAGAAGAAGTTTATTTTTTAGAAGTTACCCTATTGAGAAGTCTTAGACGTCCGCCACGCAATCGATGTGATGCACCTAACGAAGAACCTTTGCATCAACTTGCTAGGCTTCCTTGGTATATATGGGAAGTCGAAAGATACACTTGAAGCACGTAATACTGAAGGAGAAAGGAAACCATTACTTGAGTCCATCCAGCTACACCCTGAGCAAGTCAGAGAAGGAAAATAAGTTTGAATGCTTGGAAAGCATCGAGGTACCGTCTGGTTACTGGTCGAATATAAAAGGAATAATAAGCATGAAAGAGAAAAATTTTACATACCTAAAGTCTCATGACTACCACGTGTTGATGACACAACTTCTTCCTGTTATAATTCGAGATATCCTTCCTGACAATGTCCGGACAATAATACCAAAGCTATGTGCTTTTCTCAACGCAATTTCGCAGAAGATCATCGATCCAGACAGATTAATAGCCCTTCAAAATGATATGGTGCAATGTATTGTAAGCTGTGAGATGATATTTCCACCATCCTTCTTCAATATAATGACGCATCTATTATGTCACATTGTTAAAGAGATCGATATTCACGGTCCTGTGTACCTAGACAACATGTTTCCTTTCGAGAGGTACATGGGCGTTCTAAAGAAGTACGTCCGTAACCATTCTCGTCTGGAAGCAAGCATCGCCAAGGGGTATAGAACAGAGGAGGTCATTGAGTTTTGTGTAGAATTTATTGAAGACCTTTGTCCAATTGAGGTCCCCGAATCAAGCCATGAGGGGAGACTACAGGCAAAGGGGACTCTTGGAAGAAAAACAATAATGATTGTAGATAACAATTTATTCCATAAAGCACATTTCACGGTTTTGCAACAATCTTCGTTGGTGGCTGCTTACATCGAGGAGCACTTGATTGTTGTTCGCTCCCAAAACATTGCTAAGTCTGATGTTGGATAACACGCCATCACATTGATACTTTTCCTGCTTGGTTGACCAGCAACATCTCATGGGTAACGATACGATTGACCAACAACTAGCCTTTCTGGCGAGGGCACCATCTTGCTCGATCTCTACATTCCAAGAATATGAGATCAATGGGTATACATTTTACACAATAGCTCAAGACAGAAAGAGGACGAACCAGAACAATGCTATTCGTATTGATGCCATGAGATACGATGGGACAACTAGCACGTACTATGGTGCCATCGACGAGATATGGGAACTCAACTATGGACCTTTGATTGTCCCTCTGTTTCAGTGCCAATGGGTGAGGGTGACTGGTGGAGGCGTAACAGTTGATGACTGTGGGATCACAACGGGTGACCTTATCAACAATTTGTATCTATTATAACATGTGTTCTAATTATTTTTGTGATTTTATTTCATCTCAAATGTATTTTCTCAGTCCTGAGTAATTATGTATGATTTTTAGAATTAATTAACTATTTTTAAATATTATAAATGTGTTCTAATTATTTTTATGATTTTATGTCAACTTGGTTAACTAATTTTTAGTCCCGGTTGTTACCAAAACCCAGAACTAAAGATACATTTCGAAATAGCGGGAATAATATTTACTACCGGTTGGTGGCTACAACCGGGAGTACTCTTTACTCCCGGTTGTAACCACCAACCGGGAGTAAAGAGTTTTATATATACTCTACAGGAGGCGCGCCATCTTCCCCAACACTTAGGAGCTTTCACCACATCTCACCGCTGCGCGGGCTCCATCAAACCTAGGTTCACCGCCGACTTCGCCATCGCCGCCGCCTGCCATCTCGCCACCGCCATCATCACCGCCACCATCGTCAGCGCCCTCACCGCAAACGTCTCTTGAAGGTGAGGCGCCCAAATCCAGCTTCCCCACCATCGTGCCCTCGATATCTCTCTCCTCCGTTTCGGCACCCTCCACCTCCACCTCCACGTTGCCGCCGCACGCCGCCATCGCCCCCGCCGCGCCACCACCTTGCCGCCACCAGCCACGCCATGCGCTGCCATTGTCTACCGAGTCGGCCCCCACCGCTGCCATGGCCATTACCGCCTCCACCGCCATCATCGTCGCCGCCGCCACCGCTAACAGTGGTCGCCGCCACCACCGCCACCACCGCCTGCTACCGTCAAGCCACGAACGATGACTTAGTGAACGACGAGTTAGCGAGAACGAACGACGTCCGAACGAATGAGTAAACGAACGACGTAGCGAACGAACGACCTATTGGGAACGAACGATTTAGCGAATGACTTAGCGAACGAACGACTTAACGAACAAACGACATAGCGAACGAACAACTTAGCGAACGACTTAGTGAACGAATGACTTAGCGACGGTGGTCACCGGTTAGCCTTTGGTGGTCCCAAGGCCACCAACCAAATGTAAGGCAAAGTAATATTAAAAGTAATGGTATTATTTAAGGGAATTATTTAGTTGTTGATAATGTGGATTTGTATTATTTAATGGTATGAACAGATGGCGGATCGCGAGGACGAGCAGATCCTCCTGGACATGATCGCAGAGGGCAGTAGCCAATATTGGGCAGATGAGGAGGGTAACGAGGACACCAACCAATATTTGAACGTTGAGGGAACCGTAGAGGGGAACGAGGAAGGCCAGAGTGACAGTCAACTGAAGAAGAGGGTACGCGGACAACGAGGTGCCACGAGGAAGGTTGAGGGCAGACATATTCTAACCGAAGTGAGTCCAGACGACCAACTTGTAGCCCCTGCTGATGCTGCAAGAAAGTTCGTGTCAAACAACAGTTGGTGTGTGAGGGATCACATGCCCATCAGTATAGTTAACTGGCGCCAAACAAGATCACGTGGGGATGAGGAACAATCTTATCTCCCTAATTCAGAGAAAAACATGTTTTGGACCGCCATGCTCGAGACCTTCACGGTACCTGAGGCAAAATAGGCCAAAGTGAAGGAATGGACTCTAAAGAAGATGGCCGAACAATTCCAAAGCTACAAGAAAGAATTGTACAACAAATATGTAGAAGGGTCTGACACCGGACTTCGACAAATTTCCCAAACTAACGGATCATTGGGATGCGTTTGTCGCCTACAAGACAGGAGAGGCAGGGCAATCGAAAATAGCCAAGAGCAAAGTCAATGCCGCAAAGAAGAAATACTTTCACTGGCTAGGATCGGGCAGCTACAAGAAGGCAGTGCCCAAGTGGCAGAGAATGGAAGCAGCCTTAGAACAAAGAGGTATCGTTCCAGCAACAGCAAATTGGCCTGAACGTTCGAAAAATTAGTACTACGCTCATGGGGGAACACTGAATCCCAGCGATGGCTCCTTAGTCTTCAACGATGACATACCCCAAGCAGCATACCATCTCGTTGAGGCCCTAGACGCCTCTTCCAAGGGAACTTTCAAGCCAGATAGAGAAAAGGATGAGCTTACACTCGCACTAGAGAATCCGGGGCATCCAGGACGAACGCGCGGAAAAGGCGTGATTGCATGGAAGCATGGGTTTAAAGAGGACATCCACACTTACCGGAGTCGGATGAGAAGCAAGAGAGCTCAAGAGGCGAAGCTCACAGATCTCAAAATGAAGGTCGACACCTACCATGCACGGATGCAAGAGGAGGTCGAATGACGGGTAGATGAATGCCTAAGTCAGACACGACAACTTTCTGTTCCTCCTGTCATGGTGAGCCTCTTAGGGAAAGCAAGCAGCTGCGCTTCTACAGGGCAAGTAGGAGATCCTTAAAGCAAGGAAGCTGCAGAAGGGCATGATGTCAAGGAACCACCCTGCCCCGTGGATGAAATCACATAGAGGACATCATGTGAGCTGCATGTTCCTTTCAAGAATATATCAATCAATGTTTGTTCGTAGTTTTATGATATATTTCTCGTTACATTGCGAAAATTATTGCATATGTTAAGTACTAATAACCTCGATTCTCATGAATGTGATGGATGGTATGGCCATACCAGTGCAGCAGATGAGACACACCATTGTAGGCCGATTCCACCTCGGTATTCTAAGGTCGAAGTTGAGCGGGTGGTCCCCAGTTTCGAGGATCTCGAGTTAGACATCCCCGGAGGAGACGGGGAGGCAAAACTAGAAGACACAGCTCACGCCATTATACTATGGTGCAAGCGGTACATCGTATTTCCCAGGCGAGTAGCCACATCCGTTCTTGCTTCACCTCCGCCTGCACTGTATCCTCCGCCACCACCGTCACCACTACCACCACCGTCTCCTCCGACGTCAACACCGCAACCAATTGCCACTGGGTCCACGAAGTCTTGCCCACCTCATCCTTCGTCATCAAAGTCCATGCAACAGATGAAGAAGCCAAGACTTGGCGAGCCAATACTCGCCGTTCTCAAGAAAAGGGCGTATGATATGACTAACGAGGAGACTGACGAGATCGTCAGAAAAGAAGTGCAAGACCACTTCAAGCCGTGAGTCCACAGAAGAAGACTCCAATAGACCCGTCAACGAAGGAATTCTTTTTGAAGATGAGTGAACGGACCAAAAAGACTTTGTCATTTTACTACGAACGATCAATGATCAAATCTTTTAAGAATTCCAAAGGGACGAACAAAGAAGTCCCTCAACTCGGTCAACAATCAAAGAAAAATATTGAGCCGATGTGAACTGAGCCTGCAATTGATATTGAAGGATTTCTGAAAGATACAAATCTGACTAAGGAGCAACCGCTGGGCCTAAAGCCTATCCAGACAGCGATAGTGGCAGATCTCACATACAAACCTAAGTTGGGCGAACCACTTGTCAAGCATGAGCATGTGAACAACCTCTCTACACAGTTGCACCGCTTCCATCGATGGTACATGGAAAAACCAGCCAAAGCCAGAGAGATACTCGGTGTGAGGATAAAACACGCCGATTACTTCAATGGAGAAGAGACTATGTGGGTCAAGTTCGAGGACGCCTTCCCTATATACCACCTAGACTCCATGGACGTCGCTTTCATGAGCATATGGGTTTTGTAAGTGTCATTCGATTTTATTTCGATACTTAGCTCGTCGCGGGCTCTTTACAATTTTTACCGTGTTAGATTACTTGATGATATCTTTTTTTCCCTCTGTAGAATGGAGATTCAACGATGCCGTAGGTAGGGATCTTACAGGATTGGTTTCATGGACTCATACAGAATTAATGTCAAGCTACTGGAAAGTTTTGAAAAAGATACAGAGGACAATATCTTAAAAGTCTTGGTGCAACAACATTACAAGACCTATATACTATTGTCGTACAGCACAAGGTGAGTCTTTACCGCAAATAATACCAATTTGCTTTTCCTGTTCATACCATAACATGTAAATCATCTCGCGAAATTTGCAGCAACCACTAGGACCTTTTTGTCATAGATCTCCCAGCAAGCAAGATCCATGTCTATGACTCCATGAGGAAACCCAAGGAAACCTTTTCCCACCTTTTTTCCATGCTTAACAGGTATTTCCATCCATTCCATTGTCATTACGATTGCTGCTATCAATACTATATATGCGTACCTCGGATCATTAATCATACATTGCAACTATGTATAGGGCATGGGCACGGTTCCGTATAACCATCCGCGGGCCGTGGGCAGAAGAACTAAGTGTGAGGATGGACTTTCCGGTAAGTACTTAACCCAAAATTATATCTCTCATATCTTACCGAAGTAATATATAATTCTTAATTTTGTTTCTCCTTTAGTTTGCACAATAAGGATAGGGGAACAACTTGTGTGGCTATTATGTGTGTCAGTACATGCACACCTTAACGCACGACATCACTACTGACAAAGATCTAGATGTACGTAAACATCATTCAATAAATAATGTTTCTTATTAACTTCATATATTGATATCGAAATGTGTTTCCAAATGACAGATTGTTGGGATGACGGAGAACCTCTCCTACGCTGCCTTCTTAAAGGCCATTCAAGAACAATTGATGGGATTGGTCATGTACGAGATTGTTAGTCCCACGGGAGAATTCCTCGAAGATGGAAGGCCTCTTCGTCATCCCAACCCTAACTCATCGTCTTAACTTTTGTAACATATGATAGAACATTAGATATTAACAACGATTGTAATTAATATATATATACACCATCAATTGCATTTATTTAATTACTGAAATGTTTATTTATATTTAGTCCATTATATGCATGTATATGTGTAATTAAATAAAAATTTATATGTCTTCATATATGAAGACATATAAATTTTTAATTAATTACATACATATATACATATATCTATGTACTTATAAATATATATTTACAAATATAAACATGTATATATTATATACCTGCTTGTATATATATGTGTATGCTTGTATATAAAAAAACAACAATAAAAAGCATATGGAAAAAAGATAAAAAATATTTTTAGTAACACCAACTGGTACTAAAGATATTAGCATTTGCCACCTGGCACTACCTTCTTTAGTACCGATTGATATTACTAACCGATACTAAAGATATATTTTTAGTCCCGGTTATTTCAACCGGGACTAAAAATACCCATCTTTAGTTCCGGATTGTGCTTTACGGTTACACAACCGGAACAAAAGGGATTGCGAACCGGTACCTAAGACCGGTTCACTAGTACTGGATGTAACTACAAATTTTTGTGTGTACGTGTGTGTATATATGTGTATGTACTCCATCCATTGTAAAAATTGTTCAATGCTAAGAATGTATGTGACCATATACGTTATTCTGGTATATTTTTAGGATTAGAATTATTTTAGGATAGAGGAATATGTTGTAAGAGCCTAGTTAGAAAACGTTTTTTATATACCTCATGCTTGCTTCTAAGATTCTTGTAGGACGCGAAAGCTCATGATGCATGCTAGTAATACACTTTTTCCTCTAATGATAATAGAATCTCAGCAGAGAATAAATGAAATGCGGCAAATAGGAGTAGTAGTCAAGCCTACAGACAGTCAAAAGCCGGTGACTCCCCCAGCTGATGCACATGGCAGCAGGCATGCGTAAACTATTCTGTACTGTATGAAGTAGTACTAATTCTCTATTCGCCGGAAAACGAGAATTAATTATTGTGGCGTGAAACACGTGCTCCATCTGCTTTTTCCATTCTGAAGACTGGACCATGCCGGCCGGAATTTGCCATTTCTGGGAAGTTGCGAGAGTACTCCTACTACAACAACATATACACGACACCGGAACAAGTACTAGTAGCACTGTCTGTATCTGAAGTCCGCTAGATTTCCATGCTTACGTATTTGTCGAAGTCAAGAGTGCTAGTATTCCTGATCGCATTTTTTATCTTTGTTGTGTGGTCGATTAGACCCGTCGCGCCCGCTGTTTGGTCACTAATCTTAATCTAACCACTCTTTGGAACTGAAAAGTATATACTCAATTTAAATTTTGTACTAGTGCCCGTGTGCAAGTTGTTTCATGGGTGCAAAACTTGACCTGCGTCTAATAAAGCAAAGACTGATGAAAAAACTGTTTCCACCTCTCTACATGCAACACGATCACAGCGTTTTGATTGGTCGTACCGTAACTTTTCACTTTTCTGCTCGATATGTTCCTCACTTTCGTAAGGTGCTAAATTTTTTTTACGTACTGATGGATGTATATAATTAAGCTACAGGAGCAACCAAAGTCATGGTGACTATTTTAGGAGTCCCTTTGATTCAAAGGATTGAGAAAACGGATCGAAAGAATAAAAAGAACATAGCATTCCGAGAGAGATTCTACTAAAACATATGATTGTAAAATGTAGGGAAAATATAGAAATCATCATTTGATTGAACTATAGCAAAAATATAGGAATTAGAAAAGAGTGCCTAAACCCTTAAGGAATTCAATCGGTATTAAACATGTGGTGCATGAGTGGCTCAATGGTTGGATTTTAAATACTCCTATACATGACTATGTACTTTTCTACTAAGTAACTGAAAAGTTTGTGGGAAAAAGACACAGATTAGACAACTAGGAAATAATACATTGCTTTGCATGGTGCTGTGTAGTGGTGGTGCATATCGCAGGTGATTTGCATGAGATCGACGGAGCAAGCTAGATATATTGCACGTACGCTATCTTCCTGATAGGATCGTTTTCTGCGCGTTGTTGGAATACGGCGTACGTGTTATATGTATTATCGTATCTTGTGCAGGAAACGAAAAGTAGTAGTCTAGCATCCACACTATGCAACTGGCCGCCTACTTGCCTTCATCCCACTGCCTGCCTACTTGGCGCATGCTCAGGTGGATCGACGCCAGCCGAGCCAACCACTCACATCACGTGCCAGCAGAGCTGCCCACACCGAAACCCACACGCCCCCGTTTTTTTTTTTCTACCGTCTTTTGCAAGTTGCGCCCGCGCGAACCAACGTAGCAACAACGTGCGGCCGCTGCGTTTGCGTGCCGCTGACCGCTTGAGTAAAAGCCAGCCCACATGCACAGGCAGCAGCATGTTTGCTTTGACTACGCACACGTACACGACTTGTTCACTGCCATACGCCTCTCTCCCTGCCTGCCTATTCACCAAACGTGCGTGCGGCGCGTCGCTCTCAATCGGTTTTCTCTCGATCCCTAACTATATATGCCACCGCGTGCGTGCCTGGATAGCTCATCTATCGATCTCCTTGCAGCTACGTACTGTACTTGTTAGCAATCAATCCATCAAATTAAATCATCCGCCGCTTGCTGCCTGCTGCTACGTACTAAACACCTTTGTAAGCAATCAGCTTGATTGATTAGGTTTTACGACGGCGACAGGGACAGACATGGCGGCCGCCCTGCAAGCGCTGCTCGACCCGACGGCGCTGTCTCTCGGCCTGCCCACGCCGGCGATCAACAAGGAGGACTACCTCGCCATCTGCCTCGCCGCGCTCGCCGGCACGCGGGCGGGGAAGGCCCTGGTGGGAGACCAGCAGCAGGTGCAGGCCTTCAAGTGGTTGTGCCCAGCGCCTGCGCCTGAGCCTGAGGAGCTCCGCTTCCGGTGCACCGTCTGCGGGAAGGCCTTCGCCTCGTACCAGGCGCTCGGCGGCCACAAGTCCAGCCACCGCAAACCGCCGCCCGCGGGAGACCACTATGCTGCGGCGGCGGCGCAGCAGGTGTCCGCTGGTGGCTCGGAGGAGGACTCCGCGTCGTCGGCGGCCGGGAGCACCGGCCCGCACAGGTGCACCATCTGCAGGAGGAGCTTCGCGACGGGACAGGCGCTCGGCGGCCACAAGCGCTGTCACTACTGGGACGGCACGTCGGTGTCCGTCTCCGTCTCGGCGTCCGCGTCGGCCGCCTCGTCGGCCGTCAGGAACTTCGACCTCAACCTGATGCCGCTGCCGGAGAGCGCCGCCGCCGCCGGGATGAAGAGGTGGGCGGAGGAGGAGGAGGTGCAGAGCCCACTGCCGGTCAAGAAGCTCAGGATGTCCAACTAATTCATTATACGCCATTTCCATCTTCTGTAAAAAAAAAAAAAAAACAAGAGATCTGCCCATTGATCGACTCTATTGAACAGAGTCTATTCTTTGATTTGTTCAACTCATTAATTGTTTGGTTTCTGTCGTCGAGTATGAAACAAGCTAGTGACCATGGATCTTCCAAGATTGATTGTCGCCAAGGGACATATATATATGGCTCTAGGAGTGTTGATTCATTTCATTAATTGTTTATTTGTTCATTCTAAAAATTACTTTACTTAATCTGGTAATCTGGGGGAGTGGATTCTAATCCCTCGAGGGGATATCCCCTCGTATACCTTTTCTTTCAAATTCGAAATAAATAGTTGTGAAAAATTATAAAAAAATTTTTGACAATGTTGAGTATTGTGATATTTATCTTTCCACCAAAAATCAAGTTCAAATTCAACTTACACATTGAGAAACAAAAAAGATAAATTCAGATGTGAATAGTACGCTACTATTCATTTGTTAAATTTTTTTTTTATATCTCGACGTGTGAGTTGAGTTTGGATCTAAGATATTTATGGAGTTATATGTACATGGTATATGAGTGTTATCAATTTTTTTCAGAATTTTTCATAACCATTTAAATAGTTTTTAAGCAAACGAGAGGATATCCCTCAAGAGATAAAAAAAAGTTTCCCTCAATCTGGTCAATATATATACAGGCTATATCATTACGACTCCATCTGCTCTATTCATTTTCTTCATGTTATATTTTAATTTTCAAAAGTAAAATTTGATCATGATTTGTCAACCTAAGAGTATAATGTTTTATATATAGCTACCGCCAACGGTTTAAGTTTAATCTAGCTTAACGTCCTTTTCAAATAAAAATATATACACTGTCAGGACGATACTTAATTACTTGATGTTTTAGATAATAACACAGCATTTGGCGCATTTTTTCATCAATTTTGTTTACTATATATTCATAAAAAATAAAATTTAACTATATAAAAGTGATATTTTTTAAATATGAAATATAATATTTTCTAACTATTGAAAATTAAATATTTCGATGTCTGGCATCACACTAGAATTAAAGTCATATGAAGAACACACGCAACAGTCTAAATTTAGTTCCAGTAAGTGTATTTTCGTTCCTGCATTTTAAATCTCAAAATTAAAAGTCTAAACCAATTTAGTTTATCAGCTCCATAATTAGCTCCTCAGCTTATTAGCCGATGCCAAAAATTAAAGTTTTAGACATAATGTTAGAGTTTATTTTGATATTTATAGTAGTTTATTTTACAACTAAAAGTCGCTAATAACACATATATAAAGCTTTTTCACAAATTATTTTTTAGCATCACGGCTTATAATCAGCCATAGGTGTTACGACCATCCTAAGCCTGCCACAGACTTCCAAAAATACGTGGTAAGGATGTTTGACCTATCCAAAAGTTCATGCAAGCCCGAAGTTTTCAAATTTTACCCTAAATCATGTCCACTAGCTATTCACCCTCCTTAATGAATATAGTTGCCAACCCATTGCTTTTAAGGAGAGAAGAGCGTGGGCTAGAGGCTCAACGGGCGGATGAAAGGTCTGGCAGCTGGGATCAAAAGGGGAGGAGAAACTAGGTAGTGTGGTGTTGATGCAAAAAAACATACACTGGCCTGAGAGATTTGCTTTACTCTAGTGCAGGTTCATAATTAGGGTTTTAGGTTCTAGGGCGTGCCAGTTGATTTGATCCTGCAATCAACAAGAAAAATATGTAAAGAATATCAGTAAACGATAGACAATCGACCATAGGGCCGATTTCATATCGTATGTGACCTAGCCGATGCAATAAAGCATGAATCGGCTGTAAGGTATGAGTCAATGATAGAAGTAACCCTAAAACTAGTATATCGGCTGTAGATGTTAATGTTACATAATCAGTAGATCAATATTACTTTAGAAACAAGCAATTGGGATAGATCGAACTGAATCGAGGCAGTATAAATTGCTCAAATCTAAAGATAACATGAAATAACGATTATATAGATTAATGTCATAGCCGATATCTAGATTTAAGCATGTATCGGCTATAGCTCCGATACAACCTTATACTAGGATATTCTCTAGTAATAAATATATTCAACTATAACCAATTAAATTGGTATCAAGCTCAATATATTTATATTAGATTAGATCCTGATATAAGGGGCAAATATAGAACATTAAACAAAGCATAAAACAATGTAAAACATCTATATCAGGTAAGATCGGCTGAAACTCCGATACTATCCTTATTAACAACCACAAAGCAAATTAGATATCATGATTCTAAATACGACTTAATAGATTGGACTTAACCAATGCAGCATTAAGTATAAATAGAAGCATGAGATCTAAAGAATCAAGCCGATATTGACGAAACCAACAAAGTAATCTAGCCGATATTGACGAAACCCTAAAAAGGATCCAGCCGATGCAAATAGATTGCATTGTCAACTTAAATTATATAATGTATATGATAACTCGGAGATTCACAACATAGAACTAGAGTGTCATAAAGATGTAAACACTAGCCCCAATGATGCAAATCGCCATGACAAGATATACCTTTTTCATCGAAGATCAAATTGATGCAGCACGACTCGAGAGCACAAACTTGTCGATAAGTAGAAACAAAGGTGGCGATGCGCCGAGATTGATTGAACGTGTGTTGTTGTTATTACAAGACCTCGGGATTATATTTATACCTGAAAATACAAACATTGTCCATCACGGACACAACTCATATTAACCTAATACAAATCCAACTAACGAACAAGTCCCTTAGGCGGACTCTTACCGAGAATATCTATAAGGAAATTACATAAAATAACCTAACTAATAGATACAATTGCCTCCTCAGGACTCTATCCGTGCATGGCAATCCATATGAAACACGTTAACACAACCCGATGACGTGTACCGAGTCATATTACCGAAATCGGCTGAATCGGCTAACCTTGTCCGGCTCTGACTCTACCGATCCAGTCCACAGCCGACTCGGACTTCAGCCGATTCTTCCTCTGTTTCCGATACGATCTAATCTCTTCGATTCTCTTTGATTCTATCTTCATCTCCGATATTTGAATTACCAAATTTGGTCGTCAACATGTGGGTAGGGAGTGTAGGATTGGGAGGCAATGGGCGCAAAAAGGGAATTGTGGCATGAGAAGAAAGTTGAGAGGGGAAGTTAGGTATGGGATAGCGTTGCGGCAATGTTGAGTTAGGGGAAGGAGAGTGAAGAAGAATGGAGAGGGCTAATAGTTAGTACTCTTGATCATGTTTAGAAGCTATGTATAAATTTAAGCTAGAACATGAGTTTTGATCATGTTGTTCAAGATCGAGTGAATGATGTTGTAATAAAATTATCTGCAATAATAGTTTTACTGATAGGTACTGTACGATTTTAGAAGCTCATGCAGCAGCCTTAATCATGGATGGTGTTTCCACAACTATTCATGATTCACTTTTCTGAGACGTTATTGGGATGCGTATATGTAATGAGGCGTCCCATATGGTAAAATCTAATCCGCGCGCGCTTGTGAATTAGTCTTACGGCGAGATGTCTGCTATAACGTCCGATGATGTGAGTATCACGTAGTACATGTAGTATTTAAATTTTTCGATGGTCCATGTATTATTTTTAAGATCTGTTTTAACCATTGAAGTCCACGGTTGACGGTCGTTATAAACCAATTTCGACCGTCAATACTTCCAAAAATAATAGAGAACTACCAATGCATGCATGCATATTTATTTAGAAATAATCTAGTTCTACATGTACTTAGCAAAATATTTGAATACATGAGATTACCTTATAAATGAAGGAGAAATGGTGAAAAATACATATTCAACCAATCGGAGGTTGACACGTGGTGTACACATGGATGAAAGGACCAACAAACCGAATGAAACACCTGCAAATGGGCCCAATCACCATACCACTCGACCAAGGATCCACCAAGAAGAGCCCTAGAGGAAGGACTGAGCCAGGGGAGCCAACCACGGGTCATCCAACCCCTGGGTTCGGCTGACCTAGGATCGGCCCAACCCAGCCACAACCGCCTTTCGCAGTTACTACCGACCTTCCTATGGCGGTTGTGGCTGGTTCCCACGCTCCAACCGACTTCATGAATTAAGCTATAAAAGGCCTCCTCCTCCTTCATTTCAACACACCCCAAGAGGGAATAAAAAAGAAGAAGCTCTCCTTAGTGATTTATATTTTGTTCTAGTGCTAGTGGAGTTAGAAATAAAATAGCTCTTAAGTTCTTCAAGTCTTCCGGGAGAATCCGGTTGGTTCTAGTAGCTTATATCCCTCTTGTAAGACTTTATTCTGTAATAAAATATTATTTTTTATATAGTTTTGGTCCTTTACTTTATTCGCTCAATTATTTGAGTACCAACTTTAGTCTAGACTCATTTTGTATTAATTATATGGCTAGCTTACTGGAGATATGCTGTGGTATTGACTTAGTGTTCATTCGTATGATTGCTCTATATCATCTGCAGAGATGTAGAGTAATATTTAGTATTGTAAGCGTGGTGCTTAGATTATTGAATATCATTAAATGGTACTATATGCCACGGGACTGTAGAGATAGGCCGCTGGTGGTGACAACCCAGTACGGTTATTCCTCCACGTGCGTATATAGGGCTAAGAAAGATTTCTGTTGCGGGTACTCTTCCGTATCCATAACTGGTTGGATGGCCATAGCGGATTGTCGTAAGGAACTTAACAATCAGGGGTGGTTTGTCGATATATCAAAAGAATATAGTTAGGGGGTTATAGCTATATAGTTGTACATTAGCAAGTGTATATTAAAATGACTATATACTATAAGTATAGAAATGAGGCTTTTCTTTATTCTTCTCCACTTAGTCTAGATTTATTATTTAGATATAGTTTTCTTATAATGTTCCTTCTGTGTGTCAACCTACCCTTTTACCTTATGATTGATTAACCCTTGCATAGATTTTGATCTATATAAGTATGATATGAATTAGAAATATGGTATTTTCTTGACCATATCTTCCATTTGGGATTAAATAAATACGATACCTTGGAATACTTCCGGATGAAATACTACACTGGTATATCCGTGCGCTTACAGATTTATATATGTAATCGTGAGAACTACCGATTAATAACATTCGTAGCAATTTCGTTAAGAAATACCAAGATCCACTCAAAATATATAATAAAATGAGTATAATATTGAATATATTGAAATATTTAAGAGTAATTTAGTTAAGTGGAGAAGTAACTAAGCTCTGAAATGGAAATATCTTTTTATAACAATAGAAGTAGTTACTTATATGTATTAAAAAATATCTATAAATAGGTAAAGTGTGGATTCAAAAGTAAATACATGACTTTTTTATTCGATGTAAACCATAAGTGTGGATTCGAAGTAACGACACTGCTATAAAAGTAAATAATCTGAACATATTTAATATTAGACTCATTTTATCATATATTTTCAGTATATAACGATGGTTCAATCGAATCTTAAAAACAATATACGGTTTGAAGGACCGTATATTTTAGTCCCGGTTTTCCGGGCCGGGACTAAAGGGGAATTCTTTAGTCCCGGATAGCGGGTCCCGGTTGGGAAACCGGGATTGAAGAGGTTTCCCAACCGGGACTATATCCTGTTTCTCTATCAGTGAAAGATATAAGTCACCAAAATTTTAAGGTACCAGTGTAATCTGTGGGTTTCTATTTTGGATGGTCGCTCGTTAGTGCTAAAACGCTACTGCACGCCGCGTAGTCGCGTCCATCTCGTATACGGTGCTTTTCCTTTTTACAGTGAGTAAAAGATGGCAATAAGACGGAGCTTGGTGGTCAGACAATTATAACACGCCCATAGTTGATCTCAAATGAGTTTGGCTATGCGGGCCTAACAGTTTAGGCCGCTCCCGTAACCCCGTTCTAATCTACTTGAAAACTTCCTAGCAGCATCCGTCCTTGTTGACTGATGTCACTTTAGAGAACTCTTCGATCTATAAAAAGACACTATATATAAGTACAAAACGTGCCACTCCCAAATAGGAGCAAAATTAAAGCAACAGGTACCAGGCTGCTATATATAAAACGAGAAGAACGTTAACACTAGCTAAGCCGCCATGCATGATTTGTAACACGTTTTATGAATGCGTACAAATATGAAATATTATATTACAGTCGTCAGAAAAGTGCTCCGTATTTTTGTTAATTGGGAGTAATATGTATTGAAAGGAAAATATATGTGTCGCCACTAAATGTGCTAGCTAATTCCGGAATACATTTTGGTATATTTTTCATCATGCGGATTTGGGCAGTATTGATTAATTATTCATTGGATATGATTTGATCTACTCCCTCTATTTTATAATATAAGGTTGCTCAAATTTATAGAAAACATAGTAGTATTTTCAATAAAAATCATATTATTAAAATATATGATCCAAATTTAGATTTAATAAAACTAATATGATGCTTTAGATGGTAGTAAATGTTCTATAGATTTGATCAAACTTTAAAAAAATATTTAAAAGATAAAAATAACTTATAATATAAAATGAACAGAAAATATTATTGCAAGTTATTTTGGTTTTGACCTTTTGCGGATTGCTCAATTCCAATGATTTATGGATTAACCACGCAAATCTTCAAAGTACGGCAGAATGATTCCGAAGGCAAAAATGACTAATTTAATAGTAGCTCGTACATATGGCTGGTCATACATTTCCAATATCAATCTCTACTGGGAGTGGATTCTAATCCCTCGAGAATATCCCCTCGTATACTTTTTTTCTTCTAAATTTAATACAAATAGTTGTGAAAAATTATGAAAATAATTAACGATACTAAGTATTGTGATATCTATATGTCCACAAAAATTAAGTTCAAATTATAAATTCAGATATGAACAATACGCTACTATTCATACGCTGAATTTATCTTTTTTTATATCTCGAAGTGTGAGTTGAGTTTGGAACTAAGATTTTATGAAGTTGTATAAATATATTGTATGAGTGCTGTTAATTTTTTTCGGATGGTTTTTTAAGTAAACGAGTGGATATCCCCTCGAGATTAAAATAGTTTCTCATCTCTTCTAGTCAGTAATAAGACATCAACATTCAATTTAAATGGCACGTGCCAATTTAGTTGATTCGCGCCTTATGAAAATTATCAGAGGGAATAGACTTTTGCGTAAATTAGCATGCTATTCGTATGCTGGAAACATTTAGCATTGGAATTCAGGGCACAGAAAGCAGTACGTCGTCACTGAAGAATTGGAAGAATGACACGGCACTAGCTGCTCAGGATTGGAATGGTTAGGTTCATTTCATTTATCCGTTAATCTATCCATAAATTTTCTTTATAGATCGCTCCCTAGTGTAAATAGACCAAATCAAATCAAACCACTAAAACCATTCGATCCAAAATGACTCAAATGTATAAATGATTTAAATTGTACAAACTTGCTTCTCTATATAATAAATCATTCTACAAAATTCAATTGAATTTAGCAAGTTCTACAGTATGAATGCGGGTTTAAAAATTTTGGATCTAAGTTTTACGCACATGTAATATGAATTCTCAATCTATTAGTAATGCTTATGGTCCTGCACATATAAATGGCTCAAAATTTTTACAAAGTTATTTCATAGTATAACAAAAAATTTAACTGAATTTGATAAGTTTTTATAGTGTAAACGTGAGTTTAAAATTTTTTATTCCAAGTTTCGCACAAATGTAATATATATGATTTCATCAGTTTATTAATAATGCAACTCATCCATTTGAATAATCATGAATAAACTATCGATATAATTAACTCATGGTGGATTAAATATATAAAACCATGGATCAACAAACTCAATAGAATGGTTTAGGTTAGATCCATATCTTAACCATTCTGGACAAATTAAATGTCACCATCACTATATTAATTCATTGTCGGGCCGGACACAACAAGCTGCATTCATGGATGCATGCATGCATCTCTTTCAAGCTTCACGTCCGCCCTCGTGCTACTTTGACCCATGACTACTTCTCTCTCACGCCTTTCTTCCTCCATGCATCCAACCACTCCGCCACACAAATATATATATACAAACAAGCATTGCTGCATGTATTATATATGTTCGATCACTCCCACACAATTCTCCGAACCAAGAGCATATCGTATCCAGGGCAGGGCAGAGCAGCATATCGGTGTTAGAAATTACATTGGGTTCACGCGCATCATACAAGTATATGATGACCAACATGACCCACGATGACTACGTCTCGCTCTGCCTCATGGCGCTCGCCCAGGCCGGCGTCGGGGGTGAGTGGGCGCAGCAGCAGATCGACATGGCACCGCCGGCACCGGCATGCGAGCTTCGGTTCCGGTGCTCCGTCTGCGGCAAGGCCTTCCCGTCGCACCAAGCGCTCGGCGGGCACAAGGCCAGCCACCGCAAGCCGACGGCCGAGTTGCCCATGCACGTAATCGACGCGCCGACGCCGGCCGAGGACACAGCCTCGTCGACGACGACAACGTCGGGCGGCGGCAGGCACAGGTGCTCGGTTTGCAATCGGACCTTCGCGACGGGGCAGGCGCTCGGAGGGCACAAGAGGTGCCATTACTGGGACGGGCTGTCCGTAGCGTCGGTCACGGCTTCGGCGTCAGGTTCCGGGTCGTCGAGCGTGAGGAATTTTGACCTCAACCTGAAGCCGGTGCCGGACACGGTGGCCGCTGGCGTGAGAAGGTGGGGAGAAGAGGAGGAGGTGCAGAGCCCCTTGCCGTTCAAGAAGCGCCGGCTGTCAAGCCCATCATTGGGGCTTAATTTATAGTAGCATCTTAATTCATCCTAATTCAGTACTGTCCAGAAATACATTCATTCATTTTTTTCTTGTTAAAGCTATCCTTTGTGATTAATTATCTCTTCGATCGTCTTTATATTCGTGACCAAGTAAGTGTTGGTAATATACCCTATAAGCAATCATAGAGATGATTATATCACATACTATGTTTACATATTTATCCGATAAATAGATAACTCATTATTGGTTAATGAATGTGTAATTCATTCGTGAGACTCTTTATATTGTATGTTACTATTTCTAAAGATTCCTGATCCAATATCATATGTGGAACAAATATGATTAAATGATCAACACATGTATTGATTAATAATCATGTCTGATAGATCATACTAAGGAGATACCAAATTAATAATGTGGACATATGTTAGGAAACATGCTGTTGGATAGACCCATACTGCAAGAACTATATGTGATGTGTCATCAGTAGTCTCATTTAGTGTTGGTACAGAATCCTTAGACCAGAAATTATCATGGTTCAAAACATGTGTAGTAGCTTGCCTAAGGGTTGCTAAACGCTATTCTGTAACTGGGAAGTTATGAAAGCAGTTTTCGGGTATGCTGTGAAACATATAGTGGGATATTAATAATCAAGATGAGATTTACCCCTCCTATGGAGAGATATCTCTGGGCCCCTCGATATTATAGATTATGAAAGTGCATAGCCATGCCAAAAGTGATTGATGAGTCAATCGCAGGTTAAATAATCTATCACAGGTTCGAGTGAATGATTGAGCTATTAGAGGATGGTACATATCTAGCCATGAGCTTAATCGATGTCGTGAGGCAAAGGGGTTTATACAAGTATACACTAGAGGTTCAGCCGATGTGATCTTTATGTATGCCCAATGGGTCAATTGTTCTGCTAGGGGCCGCTGTTGACACATGGACCGAAAAGGAGTTTTCGGGTTGCAACTAAGTGTACATGAACCTACCGGGTCGCACGCTTAAAAGGGCTGGAATATGGGGATTAGATGGAGATCTAATATGAGCTTAATTCAGATAGAGATCCGAATAGGACTCCAATGGACCTCGGAGGCCCAGTCGCGAATCCTATATATTCATGATGGGGTGTGACCGGCGGATAAACACATCATGTAAGAAACCCTAGCCGCCACTCTCCTCCCCGAGCAAAACCCTAGCTACGCACGGGCGCTAGCACGTCTGCGCGTGGTGTTCCGTCCATATACATGTGGATACCGGTAGAGGCGTCGTTGGTTTGCGGTGCTGATCGGCGTGGGAGAACGGCGAGGAAGACACATGAGGAGGAGAAGGTCGAGCAGCTGGGATCGACTACTTCCTCTACATCGATGCGCGCTACGTTGTTGACATTCCTTCGACTTCTTAACACTTACTTCCGCTGCACAGCGCGTCGAGTGGTAACGATCCATTATCCTATACTTGCATGGTTCCTGGTTTAGACGGTAGAAAAATTTTGATTTATGCTTTCGTAGCCTACGCGTATCCTAACAGTAAGAAATAATTTGATTCATGAATGATCTCCATTCAAGAGTTTAGTTTTGGTTGATCAGTAACTCAAGCTTCAGTCCTGGTCCATAACCAGTATCATGCCATCAATGATGCCCCAAATTGATATTGTCAGCAGTATTACCATCTGTTCATTTCTCCAACCAGATGTAATAATCATTAATTTTGAGAAAAAAGATATTGTTAGGATAATAATAAGTCCTCCTAATGCATCAACAATAAGGGTGTGTTTGAGCCGTTCTTTTTTTTTTTTGAAAAATTGGCCTTATTCGAAAACTTATGATTGGCCTACATTTGGACATGTAGGAATGGCTAGGGTTAGACTTATGACTTTTTAAGGCAATTTGTAGTAATTTAAATGTGAAGTTGTACTATGATTCATATGTAGGTTTTATTCATGTGTAGTTTTTATTTTTCAAAACATTAGTACTATTTGCGGTAGGGTTAGTGATAAAAAAAATTTTGTACTGCTACTACGTTCTTAGGTCTACTAATATTGTCATTGGCCTGACATTTATCAATTTTCCTCCTATGTATTATTTAGAAATGCTCTCTTTTTATTTATCAGTTACATGTTGTAGATGGATATATTGGTACGACTTTATTTAGGTGGTTGTGTGATAGAAGAAAAGTACCATGGAAGCCAATTTGAGGAGATGACTATTAGACGGCTAGTGTTCCAAGCCAAACCCACATTTGAGAAGTGTTTTTCCACGTGTGGGCAGGATGTCGGAGGATGAAAGGAAGATGTTTGAGAAAATCAGTGGTTGCAATCTTGAAATCACTCAATTCAAGGATCTTTGAAATGTAGGTGGTCAGTTGCTAATGGGGATCCAGAATACGATGGAGCCATCGATGCAATGGGGAAGGAACCGAAGAAGGGGTTGGAATTTCAATCTATGGAAGACTTGAAAATATGGCTGTAGGGCTACTCTATCCAGGTGCACCGCCCATTCCATGTGAAGGAGTCCAATGCATATGTTAAGTACACGGTGGCATGACTCGGTCCCAACTGCAAATGGCAGGTTCGTGCAAGAAAGAGTAGAGCCGATAGGTGGAGAATAACCAGTGTAGGCGAAAATCACAAAGTGCTATAGTATCGAGGCATCGGGCAAGTACTTGCAGCTAACATCGAGATTTATTGGTAACAAGTTACAACCAATTGTCCGAGATGAACTGACCTTGTCTGCCGCAGCTATTGACAAAGCAATGGAGTTCATATGGCATTATCGGCCATCGTACGACAAAGCTTGGCGTGCTAAGAAAGTGCGAAGGTCATTTGGGGAGATTGAGATGAGTCATATGTTCGCTTGCCTACACTCCTAAATACCATAAAAGCAAAGAACCTGACCATGCATTTCCATGCTAAGGCTCAACCCGAAAAGTCAAGAATGCTAAATGGAGTCTCCAGGCGTGTATTTGGGCATGCTGCATTGATATCCAGCCAGTGTGGAGGCATTCAAGCACTTTAGGCTAGTTTTAGCTATTGATAGGACCTTCTTGACCGGAAAATTCAGGGGTACATTCCTTACAGAAATATGGATTCACGTCGGACTACATCTTGTCCCTTTGGTGCCCCTGAGCTCAGCATGGCCAAATCCAATGGGAAAACAGTGTCGCCAACGCACCGATGGTGGTCGAGGTTGGGACACTGGCCTCCTTTGTCCTGGATGACGCCGTGGAAATAGAGAGAGAAGTACAGTGTTGCCGTTGACCGCGTCAGGTTTCGTGACAAGATGCGCCACCTCCTGCTTACCATCACCAAAAACCTTGGCACCTAGCCGCTCACCATGGCAATCTGTTGAACAGAGAGAAGAGAGAAAATAAGGGGTTGGGAATGTGGATAGGATTGGATTCAGCTAGTGAGGAGAAAAAGGTAGGGGATAATTTCTTGGTGAGACTCAGTTGGTGAAGCATCCAATATTTCGTCCTGCATCGCGTGATCGATTAGAAGTATTTCAGGGTTCTTTTGCCCGTTTATATGCTAGGTTGAAGTGAAACTAGGAAGATAAAGTGAAACTACAAGCTACAACAATGGAACTCGACCAGACGGGTGGACGAAAGTGATACATCCCTTGTCTCGGATAGTATCATTTGGTATTTGCTTCTCTAGAGAGTAGAAGGATGTCCGATAATTAGAAATGGCCGGATGATATTCCATCACATGTAATGAAATGTTTCGCATGTTTCATCACTTGCTAAAATAATTTCAACAAGAATTATTTCAGCTATTTCATCACTCGGTGGAAACTATTTCATCACATAGTGTTGGCAATATGCCATGAGGCCCTTCGACCGAACCTGCCAAAACCAGCCAAGCAGTGAGGATCCGGACTCCAGGCGCCCAAGACCCCTCGAGGCGAAACCCCGTGGCGAAGACATCAGGGCGAAAGGGGCGAAGGGCGAAGGTTTGCACCGGGTCCCCGTCAGTCTGGGCGAAAGCTACATGGTGAAGGCGTACACCGAAGGAGGACGACTTCGCCAGGCCGGATCCGATCCAGGAGGGCCCAGTGGGCTAGCCCAATCGCCCCGGCCTATTGGCCACTGGGCCAATGGTCGCCAGGCGGCCCATTAAGGGCCCATATACCTTAATTACAGTGAGTACCCATGTAGGTGCCCCTTTGTAAGGGTGACCATGTAAATTCCCCTGTAACAGCACTAAACCCTAATAGGGGGATCTGTAATGGGATTATAAATAGCCACCTAGGGCCATGTAAAGGGGATCCCAAGAAAAATCCTAAATTTAATACACTTTACCTTCCCAACAACCGTTGAGTATCCACGACCTTCGACGTATACAGTTGTCGTTTCGACAACAGCTGGCGCCGACCGTGGGGACCTCCGAGCGAAACCACTGAGAGCAAATGCCACCGAAGAAGGTCTCAAAGGAGAGGGTTGCAAACCCAAAGGAAAATGTAGCAGAAGAGGCGACGGCCGCTGAAGAGGGGGCGGAACCTTCGGCGGCCACCGAAGCGGGGGCAGCACCATCAGCTTCGGCGCCCGCGCCGCAACCACAACCTTTGGCTCCGGCCACTTCGGCGGAGCAGGTGCCGGAGATTCCTTTGGCAACTGAGCTAACTTCGACCGTGCTTGCTGCTGTGCAAGCCGACCCCAACCTCGAGGCGCAAGCCGAAGCCGGCATGGTAGCCATGCGGCAGAACATGGCGCGACTCCAAGACATGCTCCGCCAGATGCAAGAGCAGCAGCAAGCATACGAAGCGGCACGGCAAGCCAAGGTTGCTTCGGCCCCCATCCTCCAGTACTCGGTCGGCTACATCCCGCCTCAAGCCTACCAGCAAGCGCCGGTACAAGCCCCTCCGTCACAAGCCGCACAAGGACCGGTGTACTTTCCCGGCCAACCTTCGGCCGCAGCAGCGCACCCACTTCCTGGCACACGGCCGCAGGTCCAACCGGCCGTGGTCCAAGTGCACCCTTCACTACCCGGTCAAATGTCACAAGCGATGGTGGAGGGGGCTTCAGCCCTGCAAGTGCAGCTTCAAGCTTTCCAGCAGCTCAATCAACCCCACAACATCTCAAGCACAACCCCTTCGACCCAACCGGAGTGGGGCATCGGCCAGGGCGCGCCAGGGTGGCGGCCATCGAACCAGCCCGGGCCGGGGGTGTCGCCTTGGGGCCAGGGGCAGCAGTTCGACTTCTACAACACCACTCAAGTGCCACTGTTCAGAACTGGGCCACCGAACGTCGCAGCCCAGCCGCACGCGTAGGCCATGACTTCGCCCTTCGCCACGCCATATCCGCAGCCGAGCGGGCCCTCGCTGTAGGGCGTCATGAGTAAGGCCGGGGGTGAAAAGGGGCTGCCACTGAGCGGGGGAATTAAAAACCGTCCAATCCCACCTCAGTTCAAATTCCCACCCGTTCCGCGGTACTCGGGCGAAACAGACCCAAAGGAGTTTCTCTCTATCTACGAGTTCGCGATCGAAGCCGCTCACGGCGACGAAAATACCAAGGCGAAGGTAATCCATCTTGCTCTAGACGGTATTGCCCGTTCTTGGTATTTCAATCTACCATCTAATAGCATTTACTCATGGGAGCAATTGCGCGATGTCTTTATCCTTAAATTTCGAGGCACCTATGAGGAGCCGAAGACGCAACAACATTTGCTTGGTATTTGCCAGAGGCCGGGCGAATCAATACGGGAGTACATGCGCCGCTTCTCGCAAGCCCGATGCCAAGTTCAAGATATAACGGAAGCATCCGTCATCAACGCCGCTTCGGCCGGGCTGCTTGAGGGCGAACTCACAAGGAAGATCGCCAACAAGGAACCGCAAACTCTCGAGCACCTGCTTCGCATCATCGACGGGTACGCAAGGGGCGAAGAGGACTCCAAGCGAAGGTAGGTGATTCAAGCTGAGTACGACAAAGCCTCCATCGCCGCTGCCCAGGCCCAGATGCAAGCGCAGGTCGCCGAACCGGCTCCCCCCGCCGTTCGCCAGCTGCAGCCAGCGAACTATGGGCAGCCGCCAAGACAAAACCAAGCTCCCATGACTTGGAGGAAATTCAGGACTGATCGTACAGGCAAGGCGGTGATGGCTGTCGAAGAAGTACAAGCCCTCCGGAAGGAGTTCGACGCCCAGCAAGGCGGCAACCATCAGCAGCCTGTTCGCAAGAAGGTCAGAAAGGACCTCTATTGCGCCTATCATGGGCGATCTTCGCACACCACCGAGCAGTGCCGAAACATTCGTCAACGAAGCAATACTCCTGAAACACCGCTTCTCTTAAGCGTTTCTATATTTAGAAAGAGTGGCACCCTATTCGCCAATATGTAAAAATGTACATACTATTATGTAGCTCTTTCGGCATCTGCCATTATGTACGCCTTCTGGCACAAAAATACAAAAATAGGGAGAAAATGAAAAAAGAAAAAAAACTGGACGTAGGGCTATTATCCACTCTGGAGGCCCGAACCAGTATAAAATCCCTATGTCTTTCGCCTTTGTTACTTGTGCATGATAATTCGTGGAAAAACCCCCAAGGCAAACGCCCGATCAGCGAAAACACCAGGGGGCGAAACGAATCGTCCGAAGCATCGCTCGCCGAACGTTGAAACCGCGACAGCTTGTTTCGGAAAATGACTAGACCGAACACCGTTATAGTCGATCTATACCGAGAATTCGCGCCACTGTTAACACGGAGTGCCAAAGATCGATAACGGAAGTCGAAAGCTGAAAAGTCAGCAGACCTATTTCGCCAAAATACGCAAAGGGGCCAATATATTCCGGCCCAACGAAAGCACGTGACGTGATAATGCACAAAATGGCGAAAAGGAACAAAAGCACACCTTTATTAACTTCGAAAAACAATCGACGGTACGTATATCGTACAACATGATATAGGCGAAAGGAATTACACCTTCGCTTACAAGTAAATTACATCTTCGCCCCCAAAACAACTACCAAAAGAATGATCTGGCGAACATGATTCGTCGTTACTACTAATGTTGTACACTAACCTAAGGGGAGAAGGGGGCGAAACTACAGAAAGGCTATAGCGGCGTTGGGCGATCGCCTCCTGCCGATCGGTCCGTCGGGAAACTGGGTGACATGGTCGCACCCGCATTGCTGCAGCAGACCCAGGGCGAAGGCCGCTAACACGCGTGCACAGCAATCGTCGTACGCCGTTGCACAGTCTGAAACTGCGCAGCCAGCCTGCTGGGTACACTCGCAGAACTCGAGTGCGGAGGCGTTTTCGCCCGGGACACCTCGCGCCTTCGTCCCCATGTCGTTGAGCGCGAGGTGAAGAGTGTGACAGGCAGTCTTGGCGGATTCGGTGGCCCTCGTCGCCTCCTGCACGAGGCGTTGTGCCTTCGCCTCCGCCCTGTCCACCTCCTGGCGAAGAGCCTCCATCTTCGGCTCCGTCATATTGTAGTAATCAGTGAGGGCAGCGGACATCCCTCGCTCTTTCGCCAGCTCGGCCTTAAGGCGACTGATTTCAGCCTTCGCCTCGCTGCCCGCGTCCAGTTCAGCCTGGAGACATTTGTTCGCCGCCTTCGCCTCTCGGAGGGACCGAGCGAGGCCCTCCATCTCCAGGCTCTTGCGGCCTAGCTCGTCATCCTTGGCCCGAATGCGGTTCTTCAGGCCGTCAAGGCGGGCCCGCATTGTTCGCTCCGTCGAACAATGGGCCGCAAGGATCTAACAAACAAGGGAAAGAGAGAGGGCGAACGATAAGTCAGGATGTTGAAAATAATGGCGAAAAAAGAAAACATGAAATAAAAAGCTAGCTTACCCGAACCGCCAAGCTCTTAACGGCGGAGCAGCCCTCGTCGAACTCATTAAGCTCGGCGAAGAGGCTAGGTCTGCCAGCTGGCGAGACAATATTGCTCACCCCCTCGATGAAGGGGATGAGCTTCGCCCGGGTCTCGAAGTCACCGGGGGCGAAGCGGGGCAGCGCCTGAGAGTAGTCAGAGCCGGATGTCTCGGCCATTTTCTTGCCCTTGTTGGGGGCAAGTGGCGAAACGATCGGCCGGTGAACCGGGCTGCCAAAAACTTGGGCGGCCGCCTTCACCACTCGTTCGGCTGAAGCCGAAGCTCCAGCCCCGCCCGTCGCCCCAAGGGGCATTGTCGGACCCTGGCTTCACCCCGCGGGCGAAGTAGGTGTCCCGTCGGACGACTCATCATCGCTAAATACATTCGCGATGGCGACGACCCCTTTCTTCCGCGGGGCCCTCTTAACTGGCTCCCCCTTTGCCGCCTAAGCCGCGGCGATCGCGACCAGGGCCTTCGCGCCTTCCACGTCTTTGCGGCGAAGAGGCGTGGAGGCCGACTCCGCCCCGGTTTCAACATGCTCCGGGCTAGGAGTTGGTCTGTAGCCGCGCGTCCCGGAGCGGCTATCGTCAGCCTCATCCGCGGCCCCATCGGCCGTGAACTCGGTCTCCCCCGCGTCCTCCTCTTCAGCACCGTCCTCATCTTCGACGTCAGAGTCGGCGGAGGCAGGGGCCTTTCGCTTGCGGGGGGCAAACTTCACATGCCCCCGCAGACGCTTCCGGGACGGGCCCGCTTCGCTATCAGCCTTGAATGGCTTCGCCCTTGGGGGGAGTTCACCGGTGTAGACCCGGTTCGCCCGGCCAACTGCTTGACGGGTTAACAGCTGGCTGTACTCGGTGACCAACACATCACCGATCATCCTGCGGGCTTCGATGTCGGCCTGGGCCAGGGACAACACTGAAAAAATGGCAGATCACTGTGCAAGGGAGCCGAACAAGAAAAATAGGGCGAAGAGCGAAACGAAAGGACAATGGAAACAAAAACTCACCATTAGCCCCGGCAGGCAGGATGAGTGTCGGCAGGCCGTTGACCTCTTCGCCTTGGTCAACTTCGACCCGCCACAACTGGGAGAGGAGGCATACACGAAGCATGCAAAACTCCTCAACCAAGTCGCGGCAACTCAGCCGGGAGCACACCTTGCGGAGCAGGGCGAACCGTGCCTCCAGAGCGCCACTAATGGCAACTCTTGGCTTCCGGATTGGCGAAATGGCACGACGCCGCCAATGAAGGGCTTTCGCCGCTTCGGATCCAGCCTCGAAGGGGATAGAGTGGTAAAACCACTTCGCCATCCAATGGCGATCCCACTTCGACATCGCGGCATTAACTGGCCACAAGTCGGAGCGCTCGGGGCGAACATTAAAGTTCACGCTCCCGAACGCTGTCTTCCTGGTTCCGGCAGGGGTGACCACCGTCTTCGAGTTGACGGCGGCCGAGAAGATGGCACCGAAGAGATCGGCGCTAGGCTCGAACCCAGCAGTCCGGCACGCCCAGTCAAAAATGGCGATGCGGACCAGAGCCGAAGGGCTCAGCTGGGGCAGCTCCACCTGAAAAAGGTGGAGAATTTCCGGTAATAATATGTTGCACGGAAACCGAAGGCTCACCTCGAAGAAAACGACGAACACAACCGTCTGGTGTTCGCCGGGATGCGGCACTTCGGCATCCCCGGGGGCGAACGCCCGCCACTCCGCCACCAGGTCCTCATCAACCATCCTCGCCAGCTCGTCTTCGTCGATGAGCGAAGTCCCCAGAAACGCCGTGGTGTCTTCGTCAATTCGGCCTGGGTCAGGACCTGTCGCGGAAATAAGATTCGGCTTGCGGGGAGCCATGGCGAAGCAAGTATGGATTGGCGAAAGGGGTCGGTTAGGCGAATGGGTTTGTTCGGAATTAGAGAGCCGTGAGCAAAAGACTGAGAAGAGAATGACTGCGGTGAAAATGAAGAGGGTAACGGCGGTGAAAAGGGTGAGGAAAGAATATATAGCCCACCAAGCGACGCTTCGCCTTCCTATCTAATCAGGAACGTCCACGTGTCGCGGGGTAGGCGAAACGGTAAAATCCCATGGACCAGGCCGTGCAGTGGCGGGCCCTCGAGAAAAGGCCTATCACTATTCGCTACGGCCCAATGGCCCATCACTGTTCACTACGGCCCAATGTAACAGTAAGGGCCACTTCACTATTCATAGAAGGCGAAGGCCCAACACTGTTCACATTGGGACCAGTCAAAGCAGTAAAAGATAACATCGCTACTCGCGGTGGGCGAAAGCCATACATAAAAATCCTTTTTCGCAAAAACGCATATCACACACATTCTTTGCAGGACCTAAAAAGACAGGTTTCGGCAGGAGCATCGATCGAAAGGGGGCGCCTCATACCATACTACATGGTTTGCACGGTCTCAGCCGAAGCTCCTATCTCACCCTTGCCCGTGAGGGGCTTGTTAGCAGTATGACATGAGGCCCTTCGACCGAACCTGCCGAAACCAGCCAAGCAGCGAGGATCCGGACTCCAGGCGCCCAAGACCCCTCGAGGCGAAGCCCCGTGGCGAAGACATCAGGGCGAAAGGGGCGAAGGGCGAAGGGTTGCACCGGGTCCCCGTCAGTCTAGGCAAAAGCTACATGGTGAAGGCGTACACCGAAGGAGGACGACTTCGCTAGGCCGGATCCGATCCAGGAGGGCCCAGTGGGCCAGCCCAATCGCCCCGGCCTGTTAACCACTGGGCCAATGGTCGCCAGGCGACCCATTAAGGGCCCATATACCTTAATTACAGTGAGTACCCATGTAGGTCACCCTTTGTAAGGGTGACCATGTAAATTCCCCTGTAACAGCTCTAAACCCTAATAGGGGATCTGTAATGGGATTATAAATAGCCACCTAGGGCCATGTAAAGGGGGATCCCAAGAAAAATACTAAATTTAATACACTTTACCTTCCCAACAACCGTTGAGTATCCACGTCCTTCGACGTATGCAGTTGTCGTTTCGACAACACATAGTAAAAAATATTTTAGTCGGATGCAAATGCAAGATATGATTGCAACACTAAAACATACTCTTCGCAGCATATATATTTTCTTAATCAGAATATAATCATGAGGAATCTTATTGTAAAGATTCAACTGTAACAAATACAAAGAACAAATACAAAGGTGTAATCAGATGGTAAGTAGATCAAACAAGTAATTTAGAAAAAAAATTGTTAAAAGCCCGAACATTATATGCATGTGAGAAACAGTTGGGAGGAGAGACCTGCATACCTGTGAGAAAAACTCTTAGTATACATACACTTTGTAGAGGAATAGATAAAATGTGCATATATAACACATAGAGAGAGAGCGGGAGTGAGCGCTTGATTTTTTAATTTTTTATTGAGCGTAGGACGTTCGAGCAAAAATGTTTTTGCACATCTGTTAAAAATATTTCAAAATTTAGTACCTCTTTATGATCATTCCATTCTACCATTCAACCAAATACGACAATATTCTTCAAACCTAAACGAGACCGCCCTGTCGACGACCTCATACACTCGTGATACTCGTCCAAACGGATGACTGCATTTGACATTCGAGAATGCGAACGCGCGAGCGGTCACGCTCCGCTCATACCCGCGATCAGTGGAATTTCCATTTTGGGCCCATAAACTTTTTCTGTTTTGGTATGGGCTTTTCAGTGTTGGATTTTTTCCAGTCGCATGCGCGCATGCGGGGCTACGAATGGGCCTTCCATCCTTTTTCTCTTGGCCCGTTTGCTTTTTTCAAGCGCTGTGCGTGTGTGATATAGACCCGAATTCTCCAATCAAATAACTAGTCAGTGGTCTCATGACCCTTTTCTCGTTTTCCCTTTAGTTTTTTTAATACGTATGAATTCATCTTTTAAAAAATAAACCTTTTTCACATAAATATTTTGTGAGATGAGATTTTTAGAATGCACCGTGAACATGTAGACAAGCGCATGGGCTTTTTTTTTCGACTCCGGTCGCTCTTCTCTGGTGCGAGCGATTACTCGTGCATCAGGAGCGCCCGTTGACATTGGCCCGTTGTGCCTTTCATCTGTCCATACTCCATACGACAAATGCAACAGACGAACAAACCGCATATATGTCAACAATATATCTATATCATTATAGTACTGACATAGAAAATATTGTAAAAAACACGAATATTAGGGAAGGACATAATATCAAATAAATAATATCAAATAAATAGAAGGGGTGAGGTTCCGAACTCAGACCGACTAGTCCACCACCTCGTAGAGCTAGACCCCTCGGTGTTTCTCACATATAAAAATATAATCCTGGCTAAGTTTGAGTAACTACAACTTTTTTGTAAAGTAACTACCACACATAGAAAATGTTGTAGTTACTAAAAAAATCCATGCTAAGTGCTAACCTACTCACGTCTGCAATCTAATCGATTTTTTTACCATAGATTTGTGCTCGACAAATGTGCAAAAATGAATCTTCTAGGTCAGTTCTCCGAACTAGGACATTCTTTTTTATCAACCTCGGATTATGTTCTGAGATGGGCCAGCATGCTAAAAGTCCTTATGTCTAAAGGCCACAACACATGACATGCTACACTAGTAGGAATAAGTTCACTTGCCATCTTCAACTTTACACCGAGTTTTTTATATCCCTTATCTCCAATACCAGAAATCTTCACCCCTAAACTATACAAAACCGTGTAATTTGAGTACCATAGCAATATGGATACCTGATTTCTGACATGGCAACCTAGTCAGCAAAATAAAAATAAATAATATGTGGATTCCACATATAACTGAAGTGAGAAGAAAAAATGTGGAGCTCACCGGTAAGCCCCATCATCTAAGACAAGGGGAGGCAGCCGACAGGAGAGGGGGCAGAGGAGGCCGGCGAGCCTAGGAGGGAGATGGGGAGAGAGGCAGCCAACCACGCCGGCGGGAGAGGGGGGAGGGGAGTCCGTCGAGTCTGGAAGGGAGAGGAGAGTCGCACCGATGGGAGAGGGGAGAGGAGGCCGGCGAGCCTAGGAGGGAGAGGGGGAGAGAGGTGGCCAGCCATGCTAGCGAGAGAGGGGGAGAGAGGCGGCCGGCCACGCCGATGGGAGAGGGGGGATAGGTGGCCGGCGAGCCTGGGAGCCATGTACGCCACCACTGCCGCACACGACGACGACGAAGACGATGACGTACACGCGCCACGGTGGCTCCCACCCTTCCACCACCAGCCCGTATGCCATTACTGCCAAGGAGATGAGCACCACTGAGTGCGGCTCCTTCCCGTCGAGCCACCACATGATGCGGTTGGCCTCCAAGCCCACGCCGATGTCGCCACCTGCCCCACCCTCCCAGGCTCGCCGACCGCCTCTCTCCCCTCTCCCGCCGACGGTTGCCCCTCCCTCCTAGGCGTGGCTGGCCGCCTCTACCCCCCTCTCCCTCCCAGGCTCGCCAGCTGCCTTTCTCCCCTCTCCCGCCGGCGTGGTTGTCCACCTCTCTCCCCCCTCTCCTTCCCAGGATCACCGGCCTCCTCTCCCCCCTCTCCCGCCAGCATCCTCTTGGCCCTCTCCAGCCGACCTTCCCCTCTCTAAGATGATGGGGCTGACAGGTGGGTCTATATTTTTTTTCTCACTTCACGTGGGATCTGCATATTATTTTATTTTTATTTTGCTAACTAGGATGCCACATAAGCAAAACCAAGCATACATACTGCTATTGGATCCAAATTGTACGGTTTTGTATAGTTCAGGGGTGAAGATTTCTGATATTGGAGATGAGAGATATCAAACAAACTCGATGTAAAGTAGAGGGACAGCAAGTGAACTTATTCAATACTAGCATGAGCTATTAACAGCCACTGTCATGTCTTTGGACTGGAGGCCATGACGAGTCTGGTTAGCAACGCCCCTGTGCTACGACCGGGGCTCTTCAATCTGGCCTCAACAAGAGTACGCTAGCTCGAATAGGGAATAACAAAGTTCACTTTACGTCCCTAAAAATAAACGTCCAATTTGATTCATATCTCTCAACCGCAATACCAGATATCTTAACCTTTCAACTATTAAAATTATGCAAAATGACTCTCTCGGTGGTTTTGTGGACGATTTTCACTGACGTGGCTCGTTGACCTGGGTCCAACCAACTGAGTCAGCACATGGGACCCGCATGTTAGTGACTCCTCTTTTTCCTTCTATTTCTTCTCTCTCTCTATCCTCCCTCTGATGTGGTGGAGCGGATAGTGGAGCAATCCGACCTCTACCCCTCTTCCCCGCCTTGTGTCCTCTTCTCCCCGAGCAGAGAACAGAGAGGAAAGGCGAGGAGCCGAGATCCTGATGGCCATGGAAGGCAGCAGTTAGAAGGGGCACCTCGATGGCCAAAGTGCTACAGATGCGGATGGAGCGACCACGTGGTGAATCACGAGCTACAATGCCACCTCTGGCACAGGAGAGCGTGGCGCAAAGAGACGTGGGTAGGACGCTGAGACCCAGGGGAAGTAGAGGAGCCGTCATGCCTCTCTTCCCACGATAGGCTACGGCCAACCTACAGCACGGCTCTAGGGGTGGCAGCGGCAGTGAGTCGAGGCCTAGAGCCTCACGAGTGTCGGGAGGTGCGGCGCGCTAAGGCAGACAACGCAGAGACCATGAACACATCTTGGCCTCTCTTGCCAGGTGCGTCTCGAGCTTCCTTGGAGCCAAATCCGAATAACAATGATGCGCAGATCCCTTCTCCCCGTCAGCCGCGACCGCCGCCGCCATGGCGTCGTCGGCGCTAGCCATGCTTCTCAGTCCGCATCTCGCTCTTGCCACGGGTGCCGTGCACATCAATGTCACGCCACGACGCGCTTTTGCTGCGGTGCCGACCTCCATATCCTCCAGCCCACATCACCCCGCATGTGTGTGCCTCGTCGCCCTACCGGCACGGCACTATCGGTGTTGGTTGTGCCACCCATCGCACGGGCACAGCACTACGTTGTTACCAGTGCAAACTTCTGCACTTGAGGTGCGGCGAAAGACCGATCAGGGAGATGGCACCACGGGGGAGAGCATGCATGGGTGCGTGCGTGCATGGGTGCAGGAGATGCCACCGCTGCTGCCCATCGTCATCCCGCCACCACTACCGCTGCCACTGTGGTGAAGCTGGTCGGAGAGGAAGGACTGAATAGGGAAGAGGAAGGAGACAGAAAGGAATGAGAAAGAAAGGAAGGAGAGAGAATGACATGTGAGCCCCACGAGCTGACTCAGCGGGATGGGTTAAGTCAATATACTACGTTAATGAAATCACCGTCAATATTATCGAGGGAATTAAATTGTAGCAATTTTAATAGTTAAGGGTCAAAATATTTGGTATTAAAATTAAAGGATACAAATCAGATTGAATCAATATTTGAGAGATTCAAAATGGTCTTATTGTGCTCGACTAGT
Organism: Oryza punctata; assembly: GCA_000573905.2. Classification (NCBI taxonomy): domain Eukaryota; kingdom Viridiplantae; phylum Streptophyta; class Magnoliopsida; order Poales; family Poaceae; genus Oryza; species Oryza punctata. The sequence goes on along the minus strand of CM002490.2, from coordinate 20,751,519 downwards.
CAAGGCTAACGCACGGGCACACAGGCTCGCGTATCAGCCCTTTTTTGTACGGAGTTGTGCTACGCATGGTATGGGAACGTAGACATCCTTCAGGCAGTAGCTAGCAGAGCATCATTGCAAGAGAACAAAAATGCCGGACAAACTTGTAATAATTCCTCCCTAGCTGAATTACAAGTTTGTATGTCCATCAAGATATCCCCTAACTGTGTGGCATTCCTAGTCACTGAAACAAATATAAATCGGGCCTCAATCGATGTTTCCACTTACCCAGCTTAATTGGGCGTCAGTTTAGTCACAGAAGCAAATCAACAGATGGATGGCGGCTAAGCAAACGTATCCTATACACAAGGATAAATGTATTCATCATTTACAACAATAACAAATATCATTTAAAATATTAAAAACCTACATGTATTTCTTATCTTACATTAAATTTCAAGTTCAGATTCGTCATTCATAAGAGCTGCCAAAAAAAAAACAGGAGAGAATTCTGACAAATTAATACGCTGAAACCATTGGATTTCTGCTTTTTGTTACCACTAAATCATTATGAATTTGAATTTGAAATTTTCATACAAGTCAAGTACAATAAAAACATATTACAATATTTGAGATCAGTCTTACGATGACACTTGTTAGCTTGTGTCCACCACAAATCCCCTGAATACACATTCTAGCCGGCCAAACAGAGCCGGGCATATAGTACATCTTTACCTTGCCATTCTAGGCTAGCCCGTTTATCACTGACAATTTATTAATGATGATTAATGACCTGAGAGTAAATTGAGGAATAGGAAGTCTACGATGCAGCAACATCGCAAATTACGTAATAAACAATCGATCAGTGGCTAGCTGCACGGCGGCAGCGGGCGGTCGCAGAGACACTTGTTCCCGGCGAAGTGCTTGGCCCCGAACCGGTGCGTGTACCGCCCCTGCGGTATGGGCCCGCACAGCTGGTTGTAGCTGACGTCGAACGCCAGCCACTTCCTCCCCGCCGCCGCCGCCGCCGCCGGGATGCTCCCGTACACCATGTTGTGGTCGATGACGAGGATGTCGAGCTCCTCGGGCAGCTCCACGCGGCCGAGGTCGAACGCGAACCTGTTGCGTGACAGCCGCAGCGCGTTCAGCTGCTTCTTGGCGCCGAACAGCATCGACGCGTCGCCGCTCAGCTGGTTGCCGGCGACGTCCACCTCCCCGAAGACGGCGGCGCCGAACGTGGACGGGAGCGTGCCGGTGAGGAGGTTGCCTTCGAGGAGGAGGTTGAAGACGGTGGCGGTGGGCGGGATGGCGCCGCTGAGGCGGTTGCCGTCGAGGCGGAGGAAGGTGAGGTCGGGGAGTGCGCGCGGGCCGAGGAACGACGGGATGGGCCCGTACAGCTGGTTGTAGGCGAGGTTGAGAGTCTGCAGCTTGGTGAGGTTGGCGATGGCGGCGGGTACGGGCGCCGAGATGTTGAGCGCGAAGACTGTGAGCTCGGTGACGCGGCCGGTGGTGGCGTTGCAGGAGACGCCGTCCCAGGAGCAGCACGGCGCGGAGGAGTTCCAGCCGGAGAGCGCCTGCGGGTTGCCGAGAGCCGACTTGACGGCAAGGAGAGCCGCCTTGTCGGACTTGACGCAGAGGCCGTCCGCCTTGGTTGTTGCTGCCGCTGCAACAACGAGGACGGCGAGCAGGATTGCCATGGGTTGGCGGAATGGATTGCTGAGCTCCATGGACGCCGAGGCTAGCTGAATTTGGATGAGGGAATTATGTAGGGAAGGAGCTAGCTGTATGTACAGTGTGGACTGTGGACTGTGGTCAGACTGGGTTGGCACAATTGGAATGGTGCTGGATGGGAGTGCCCCTAACTTGCAGAATTCAGACAAATCAGCCTTCGTGTTCCTGCCCGTGCTTCACGTTTCACTGCCAACCATATTCCGGTGAAACACAACTACGGACATATACTACCACAAAAGGTCGATAGTTCAGAGCAGTTGATTCGTTTTCCCTTAATGTGTGGGACACGGGACAGAGAGAGCTTTAGCTCGTGAGTATACAGGATACTGGCACAGCTTACACAACGAGTAACACGTTGTTTTCTGCTTTCATAAAAATTGGAGCCCACTCCGGTCCTACAAACGAGCTGCCGACAGATGGATATCAGATTTTTGTATCCTGAGTAAGGCTAATCCTCAAGTTTTCCATGAAATCACCTTAATAACGCAATGTCAAAAATTCAAAATGGTAATCCAGTTAAGACAATATTTCCGTCGGAGGCACGTCAGTTCAGAGAAACGTCCCCCGCTTTTGGTCGTGAAAAATGAATCACATAGAGACATTATCATCGTGAACTTCCTTGTGATTAGCCGGTCGACACCCATCTTTAAAGGACAGCGGTATATGGAGGCTCCGCGTTTCAGGCTTTTTGCTCAAACCAACCTTTTACCGGCAAGCCGAGACTAATTGAACTGGAATATAGGATATGTTTGGATAGTTTAAGATTCTGTTGATTGGTAGTCAGTTTTTGAGGATCTAGAAAAACTGGATTTCGCAGTTTCTGGCTTCTAGTTTATTTTCTAGATTCTACAACTTCAGATTCTAAGAATCTGGATCAAAACCTGGATTGATTGGAGCCTGGATCAAAAGCTGGACTGATTGGAGCAACTTCTGATTCTGAAAAAAGCTAGGGTAGGTAGAAACTCCCTTAAAAAGAGTTTATGTTTGGAGAGCTTAAGATTATGAGAAGCGGCTAGTGAGAAGCTAGTTGATGAGAATCTGTAAAAGATGGAAAACCCAGCTTATGGCTTCTATTCTATTTCTGAATTCTATAACTACAACTTTTTAGAATAATCTGAGTGAAAACCTGGATTATTTGAGGGAGCTTCTGGTAACCAAAGATTATAGAAAAAGTTGCAGTTACCAAAAAAAAAACTCCCGTAGACATGTCCATTGTGCTTCACCACATCGAGGATTTCATTGAACTGGAACATAGTGCTTGTTGCAAAATTATGTCTTAAAGCTTTCTCACAGGGAATACACGAGCATTTGCCACTTCGTAATATGGTTCTGAATGATTTGACACCACATATGTCTGTGCAACACATGTATGATTTTTTTGGCGTGCTTGAAAATACATGAATTTTAGATTGCAATGGGACAAAATCTTGCAAAATATTTGTTCGAATGAGTCCATAAGAAAATGAATTTCCATAGAAAACTATTGGTTTTAGGTTATATTCACTCTGTTTCATAATAAAATTTTTTTGCCCCTTCTAAGAGACTTTTGGCGTACTAGCTATCACATCAATCAACTCTATTTTAATTTTCTTCACATCCATCCTCCAACTACTCAACAACTCACAAACAGGTATTTTAGTCATTTCTCTTTATCCTTTATCCTTGATCTCTCTAAAAAGGGGATAATCTCTTATATTATGGGATGAAGGTATTAAGTACTCCTACGAAGGTCTATTTACTTAGTTAAAAAATGATCTCGCAAAATGAAAGTCTATACGCCTAAGGCATAAATGAAATTTTGTATAGACCATTGGTTGCACCTACTTAGTTTATTCCGTAAGGTCTTATTCTGTAAGACCCAAGGTTCAAGATAAAATCCGAATAGCTTAGTTACTTAGGCCGTCATACATGAGGTTACACACCTTGCACTTGTCATTTTCACATATCCCCAACTGCAGAAAGTAAGAGCATCTCACTATTTTTCCGTAGTCACCACAGCGTATGAGCGTCACTATTTTTCCGTAGTCGCCACAGCGTATGAGCGTGACTACACGGCGTAAACACTGACACGGGCAGGACCGTGTTCAGTTCAATGATGTCTCGTGGTTGTGATGATGACACGGCGCCTGGTGGTGACCAGGTTGCTTCGGTGTCAGCGGTGGAATGGAGAGAGCTGCGACTGTGTTAGTGTGTTGTCGGCTTGCTGCGGTCCGACGGTCCTAGCTAGGATTGTCAATGAGCCGAGCTCGATTGAGTTGGCCTATCTAAGCTCGAGATCGATCAGTACAGACTCGAGCTGAGCCTCCTAAGACTTCGACTTTAGAGTTGAGCTCGGGCTCGGCTCGTTTGAGCTTCGAGCCTCTTGTCGAGCTTGCCAAAAGAATGGCTACTTGTTGCTCCTGTTGTAGTTGACCTACTGGGCTGAATGGCTACTTGTTGCTGTTGATCTTGAGCCAGCTGCTCCTGCTGTAGTTCACCTACTAGGCTGAATGGCTACTTCTTGCTGTTGGCCTTGGGCTTGTTAGCTGGTCCAGCAGTTTCACTGGACCTTTCTATGTTGGGTCCGGGTGTGCAACGATGCAAACTAATATGTCAGTATAGAAATGAATAGGATCGATCTATTTATTCATTAAACCTATCCATAACTTTCTTTTAATGGACTTTTAGATCGCTCCAAAAATGTAAATGGACTAAACGGATCAAACCATTAGAATTAGAACCTAGGTCTAAAGTGTCAGTGTCAAGAATAAGGCATGCCTTCTATACATAGGTTTATGGAAGGTATACGAGAAGGTATCCTTCAATTAAGAAAATACGACGGATAAAGAAGAAAATTATCTTCCCGGACTAGAAAGTGTTAGAGTCCTAGTCAAGGAAGATAAGGTCTCCTTAGTCCATATCCTTTTGTATTTCTCTAAGTTCTACTTAGAGAGGAGGATGATATTCGCTATAAATACAAGACCCCTTACGAGGAGAGGGACACACCAAGTCAGAATATAAGCCAATATAAGTCTAGACAAACCAATGTAGGAGCCACAAAGATCGATATGAGGGATCTAGAGCTACCTCCAATCTCGCCGAGTTCATAGTCGAGAAAAAAGACTAGATTAGGTCATCCCAAATATTGTACTCATGTGATACTGATATATAAAAGCAACACCGGTTTCAGCTAATATGAGTAGGGCTATTTCCTGTCAGTTATGGGGTCCAAACCTGTATAAAAAACCATGTCTCCCATCTCTTTAACTGCAATCTCGTGTATACCATGGTTCCAACGATCCCCATACCCTCCAAATATCGTCTTCGGGTATAGTCCATTGACACTGGCGTGCTAGGTAGGGGACTTGGTACTTCAAGGTTCAATGAGATGGGTTCAGGAAGCGGATTTTCTGACAAAAAAATTCTTTGACGACTTCGGCTTTAGGAGATACGATCCGACCATAGTGCGGTGCGTTTTACTATGGATCGGGACCCTCGTTATCTCAATCTTCATCAAGATATTGCCCTATGGATTTTTCGATGAGGGATACTTCAACGACTTCAGCCGTGGGAGATCTAACCTGACCAAAGTGTGTTCCCCGACCAGATCAGAATCATCGCCGCCAACAATTCCATCTATCAAGAACAACCAAGCTTTAATATGTCATTGCCACTGCCACGGAGGACATCAACTCAATGTTGTCAGCCACAAGATCTCAATCCACGCCGACTACTTCCAAACTGATATTACTGCCACAATTCAACTGATCGACGGAACACACCGATCTACAAGCATATCGGGTTTGACGTTCTAATTATATACGAACAAATTATTTTTGTTTATTGTAGCCATCTAATCCGTAAATTGCTAATCAATGACTATTTTGTGGTTCCCTTTGCATGTGCTTACCTCATATTGACCGAGTTCTAGTTTGACTGCGTTGTTGGTATTTCTTACATTCATAGATAAATTCGCAAGCGCACGGATACCGATGTAACACTTCCCCTTAGAGTGACCCAAGGGTATCGTATTTATAATTTCGTAGGGAAGATGGTGGTATAAGATCTAGTTTATATCCCTTAAACCAATCATAATTAAATCACCATAGTCTAAACAGGGGTTAAGATAATATGATAATAAGGTAGTGGACACACAGAAGATTCAACTCTATAATAATACTTTGTAGGAAATGTACTAGAGAATCATGATACAACTGTTCTTCTAATCTATTATGTTTAGTATACACTTAACATATACATACTTATAACATATGACTTAGTTCCAAGCACCTAGGTACTACCGAGAGACACTTCCCGCTGTCTGCCAGCGGGGTTATGACATTTACGCAGTCTTACATCATACCCGAACATGGAGGAATAAAAACGACGGACAAGGCTATCACCACTTGCCCCTCTACCTTAGTTTCCATGGGGTACACCACATTCAATGATATTTATCTAGCTTAAACTCCATGCTTATGCTAGTCAATAATATCACTAACTCCCTCAGGACTCTCACCCAACAGATGAACAATTTGGAGCTAGAGCAACCTATAAAGGTCATTGGATCGCTAACATAGCATGGATCGACTAGCCTAGGATGAAGCAGATATACAAACTATATACTACTCATAGAATATATACTCAACAAATGAATACAGAGACTACGAGCATAAATAAATAAATATTACATTAATATAACTATAGTGTTACAAGAAGAGTAAAGTAGTAAAACATACCGGAAACTTCGAGAAGACTATAAGACCAAAACTCCTCTAGACTTTATTTCTACTAAACTATCAAGAATACAATATGGAAGATAGAATTGCTCCTTGAGGTGTGTGTTGTGAAATAAAATGAGCTCCTCTATTTATAGCATCACTGTGACGGTTGTACGGCGGTTACTGGTCTGCTAACCTCGCATAACCGCCATCAGGAGCATAGGAGGAAGTGATGCATGGAAGATCAGGCCGAGCTGCGCTAGCCAGGGTTCGACCAAACCCCTGGTTTGGCCGACCTAGCCCTACCACCTCTCTCCACCGACTTTGGTCGGTGGATGACAAGTGAGCCCTTTAGTCAGTTCCTGATGGTATGGCTCCACTTTAGGTCAGTTTGCATTGACTTGTGGGCCCATCAATCCTTGTGCTTGCACGTGTTTCGCCGGAAATGTGTTTCCTTACATGCCAGTCTCATTTCTCCTTCACTTTGATGTATAATTCCTGCATCTAGGTTAATTCTCCAATCTTATTACAACCACATTATTTAGTATTGGTATACGTGTAAGAAATACTAATTTTCCCTTTATTAATTGTGCTAGTTGGCGGTCAAAATCGGTACTTAACGATCGTCATATGACGATCGTCAACATATGTGCGTGGAGGCGATCCACCCACAAGCTCCGGTCTCTCAACTAGCCCCCTGTCCCACCACTTGTCATCATACTCGGGTGCAACAATGGGAGAGCAGCACACTACTAGAGGAATTACACGGAGAGCCAACACACATACTCGTCAAGTAGTCAGACAACACATGCACATGCAACCACAACCCTGCTCAAATCTGGACATATGCTCTGCATGCATTGCATGGATCAATTCCCAGCCGGCTAACACAAGTGCTCGTTAGCATGGCTCAACAAGGTAATTGGTAAGATTGATTTTTTAAATTAATCTACTAATTTCGTAAATATATCAAAGGTACGTAATAATTTATATGCAACTTACCATACCTACATCAATAATTTATTATATTTACCTGGAGCATGTTTTTTATACAATATCTATTGTGCGGGTGTTTCCTATATTAGGCCGACTACCGTCTAAAACCGGGGACTCGCTATATTTCTTCGGTATAAATCACGCTTGTCTACAGCAAATATAATATCCAATATCTAATCAAATATGCTCATTATATCCTGACAATACTAGAAGTTTCCTAGAGTACGTACTCAGTGTTATCTATATATATTGCCTTCTAGAAAAATATTTTCCATGAATAATCAAGCACTCTAGTAGGAACAGTCGAGTACGCCCCATTGTTCCCCATTGTTGAGAACATTCTCGAACAAATGCGGAGTTGTCGAATTAAACCTACCAGCAAAAACCGGCGGCATATCTCGCATCTAGTACCGGTCACAACCTGATCTATTTGTGAAAATGTTACTACATACAATCTCCCCGCGAACAATGTCGGCTTGATCACCCGACATGATCATGAACGGACATCCGATATGCTTATAAGTTGGGCATGTGAGTCATGCTGGCCACATGAGATGTACATGTAATAACCAACTCAATCGCCCTTATGAGTGGTTGACTACGACTACACATAATCAGGAAGCTGAAGTAAAAAAAATGGAGCGGAAGTCATGAAACTGTCGACGGGTGGTACCCATAGACCATATTCTAAGGGTATTGGGGTACGCTTGTACAGGGATCTACACGAGAACGTGTCAAGCAAGTAGAAGACAAGGACTATACTGGTTCAGACCCCTCAGAAGGTAATAGCCCTAAGCTAGCTTATATGAGATTACGACGAGAACCACAGAAATTACAATAGAGAACCTATCAGATAGTAGATCTCGTCGAGAACGGCCCGACGAGATCAATCGGCGAATTAGCTTCGAAGTCCTCTTGATTGCTTCCCGCTATGGCTTGTGGCTAGGCGATTATTGGATGTCCCCTACCCCCGGGGGGCCTTGTATTTATACCACACATATCTTGCTCACCAAGTAGAATTCAGGGATTCCTCTACCGCATACGAAACCATAAAGACCATATCTCCTCCGAATAGGATTATGACACCTATCCGGGGATATAACTTCCTTATGTTCCCGCTAAATTCCTAAATACCAAGGTTACCTTCCCGTATACTTGCGGAATGTCGTATCCATATACTTCACGACCCCAAGGATAGGAGATATTCCTTATCCGTAACCCTGACAGTAGCCCCGACTTCAAAACAAATGAGTCCATCTTGTCCTTGAGCCAAATCCCCAAGACAACTAATGTCATGCTCACCTTATCGTTCTCGATACTCGAGAATGTGTAGAGTATGCGACTAAGTTCCCTATCTTAGCTGATTCGAGAATAACTGTTAACTATGTATTTGGATTGAAGTCAAAAGAACAAAAAAAATCTACCATAAACAAACCGATAAAACTGTGGCGAGAATCTCTCTCTTCCTCGAAATTCAAATCGTCGGAAGTGACCTATAAAACCTGATTTTGGGATCCATTTGAGTTCCGTTTGCCAAAACAAACCACCACTCTCATTTCTTCCCAATCCCTCACAACCTCTGCCAGCCAAACACCCTAGACCTGCTCATCATCTTCAACCTCGAGTCAAACCCATGGATCTTGGCAAATCCAGCGTCAACACGGCAGTGCTAAAGAAATTAAAGATTGAAGGATCTTATCCTAGGAGGAAGTCGACGAAGCGCTCGGAAGGAGGTACAACCCCTCTCCCTGTATTAGAGAAGATTGTATCGAATCCTTCGTGCCTCCACCATCCGAATTCCTCCTTCTCCTTGACTTCTATGACATTCACTTTCTCCACCTGAACCCAAATTCCATAGCTTTCCTTCGCATCTTTAGTCATCTTTGTGAGGCGTACCTTGGGGTACCTCCCTTGTTAGATCTATTTAGATATTTTTACGAGTTAAGGTGGATGAAATCCCGTAGAATCTCTATGACTTGGTTCGAGTGGTCGAGGACCAGGTGTAGTCATCTCTCAACCACACAAAGGTAACTCTGATAGGTGGTGAGAGAATCGCTACAAAGCTTGTCGAGGACCAGTTGTTTAGTCGTACCTCGACCAATCGTAGAGGTGGTGGGATCGCTACCACGCTTGTACTCGGACCAGGTGTGTAGTCGTACCTCGACCACTCATAGAGAAATTGTAGAGGTGGTGGGATCGCTACAACACCTATACTCGAACAAGGTGTATAGTCGTACCTCGACTACTCGTAGAAAACTCGTAAAGGTGGCGGCCTCGCTACAATGCCTGTATTTGAACCAGGTGTGTAGTCATATCTCAACCATTTTTTGGGGGAGCTTGAGTTGATTTTTACATATGCATCTCATGTGACCAGCATGATCCACATACCCAACTTATAAGTATGTCGGATGTCGATTCAAAATCATGTCGGGTGATCAAGCTGAAAACGTTCGCGAGAAGATCGTATGTAGTAATCTTTTCACAAATAGACCAGGTCGTGACCGGTACTAGATGTAAGATACCTTGATGATCTTGGTCATTGTATTTTGAAATGGCTAGGTGATTCTAACAATGATGGATCTTTGGGCTACACAGTCGAGAACGCTAGTCTGATCATTTGCATTGAGGTCGGGGGCTACTGTTAGTGTGAAGGAAAACGCATACCTCCTATCCATGGGCTTATGTAATACGACAATATATACCTATAGTATATGAGAAGGTATCCTTTAATTTAGGAAATACGAAAAGAAGAAAATTTTCATGGAAAAGATGGTATGAGAGTCCTAGTCGGGGAAAATAAGTTCTCCTTAGTCCGTATCATGTTATATTTCTCTAAGTTCTACTTGGAGAGGAGGATGATCTTTGCCATAAATACAAGAACCCTTAGGAGGAGAAGGGATACACCAAGTCAGAATATAAGCTAATACAGGTCTAGACAAACCCAGTGTAGGAGCCACAAAGGCCGACATGAGGGATCTAGAGATACCTCCAATCTCGCCGAGTTCATATTCGAGGAAGAAGACTAGAATAGGTCATCCCAAATATTGTACTCATGTGATACTAATATATAAAGGCAATACCGAGTTCGGTCAACAGGAGTAAGGCTATTACCTGTTAGCCTCTATTACCTGTCTCTTTTACCACAATCTCGCATATATCCTAGTTCCAGCGATCCCCATACCCTCCAAATACTATCTTCAAGTATTGTTCGTTGACATAAAGGGCTCAATCCATAAATGGTTTCACATGTATAAATGTCTCAAAAATTTGTACATAGTTGCTTCTCTAAATAACGAATCATTCATACAAAATTCAACTAAATTTTAAAGATTTTTCATAGTGTGAATGCAAGTTCAAAAATTTTGGGTCCAAATTTTATACACATGTAACTAGAATTTATGGGTCTAATAGTAATGCATTGTTGGGCTCGTATGTCTAAATAGCTCAAATTTTGAAAAAAGTTGCTTCTCTGCATAATCAATCATTCATACAAAATTCGATTGAATTTGACAAGTTTTTATAATGTGAACGTGAGTTTAAGAAATTTAGGTCCAAATTTTTGTTGATGAAAAAATCCACGTCCGGCTAACGGTGCCAAATCTGTATTGATGCGAATTATATCGACAAACACACGAAGGCCCGGGAGATCTGCTTAGCTCCAGCGCAGGTCCTAAAATATTGATGAGATACAGGTGTGCTAATCAATTTGATACTGCAACTGACAAGATATATAAATTGATGATCAAAGAGTCGATCGGCTAACAAGCTGATGTAGCAATACTAGCCGATGTCAATAGGGTTTTGAACAATCAGCTATATGTCGGATATAGATTCTAACACTTGGATAGATAATGAAAGAACTTGAACAAACATTCCAATCAGCCGGTGATAATATAATGAAGTAATGAACCAATCGGCTTTGCTGCAATCAGCTAAAATCAACTTGTGAACTTGTATACAATCCTTATAAGCGGATGCAACACTTAAACAGATTACTCATCGACTGAAACCCCGATGCTACCCTTATTGGCAATCAAGGAGGAAGTTAGTTTTTATAATTCCAAGCATGACTTAGTTGGTCAAACCCAATTGATGCAGGATGAAGTATGAAAGGAAGCATAAAATCTAAACAATCAAGCTTTTGATTGTTTTTCAGGGTGGTGGATATCCTAACTAATCTAAATTCACAGGAATTATTTAGGCGATATCGACAAAACCCTAGAAAAGACCCGGCCAATAAAAAGTAAACAAAGCTATCAACTTAGATTAGCTAAGATATATGATAAATAGGCAAATATGTCAATCGAACTAGAGCGATCGAAGAGATCGAAGCGATGCAGCCTTGAACAACACCAATGTAGCTGATATGTTCGCTAGGGCCGACGGAACATAGGGTTACCCCTTCGTCGGAGATCGAAGTCGATGCAGCCCCATGTCAGGTGCCAAGTTCTGCTGATGAGAAATAAAAACCTCAGAAAAGAGGGTAGCGATGCGTCGAAAGTTGATGTATTGATATGTGGAGATAAATTACAAAGACCCTGGGTGTACATATTTATACCAATGGGTAGATACTAGTCCTTATTGGACAATACACAAACTTTCCAAAAGATAAAGTAAAATATACAAGTCCTGATCAAACTCTAAACAATCTTTCCTAAAAGTAAAAGGAAACTAATTGACTCCGCCTAATTAATAGATAAATTGTCATATCGCATTATCCTTGAACTCGACCTGTTCTGGATAAGCTTCCCTTAATTGATTAATTTCCTTAACTGAATCCATCAAGAATCCAACTACTGGGGACTGATAGTTTCCATCGGCCGATTCCAGGACTCTGAAGCCGATAGTGACTCTAGGTCGATGATGACTTGGGGGCTTACTAAATTTTGGCATTAACAGTTTTATACAGATATAATGAAAATTTCTTACTCTATTAGTATTGCATTATGGGCCCCACATATATAAATGACTCAAGATTTACATAAAAATGCTTCTGTGTGTGATAAATCATTCCTACAAAATCCAACTGAATTTGACATGTTTTTATAGTGTGCAAGTTTAAGAATTTTGGATCCAAGTTTTACACACATGTAATATGAATTTCTTGGTCTACCAGTATAGCTAATTCATTTGGACATCCATGAATAATCAATTGATATATTAAACTCGTGACAGATCGACCCCATTGAGCCATTGACCAACAAACTCCGTGAAAATGGTTTAGGTTCGGTCCATATCCTAACAATTCCCATCCTGACCCTGATGGCCTCATCGGTTGCTCTATGGCTTATAAATCACTGCTAAATTTGAATTTTAAAACTTGATTTTGAAAATAATTTTGACTCCTTTTTAATGTATTTTTTAGCATTAGATTTTAAGTCGCTAAAGACACATGTGAAAGTTTTACCCGTAAATTATTTTTCATCACTAATAAGCCGTAGGCAACCAATAGGACCTTGAAGAATCAGCAATTATATATCATAGAAAAAATACTACTATCTCCATAATGACATTTCTAAGTTGTTAGCAGATATTGTTATAATTGGATTAAATATCCTATTATTTCATGTGGTTTTACTAGCCGGATTCTCTCTCATGTCCTCTCCCGATATTGATTCTATAAGTCAGTTGAGTCAGATACTACTGTTCTGTGCCTTTATGTACCAGTGCTCTTAGTATTTAATCTATTGAGTTGTCTTTCCACTTTCGTATTCTATCATGGTATCAAAGTTTTAGGTTTTATCATGTCCTCAAGTTTCTTCATTGATGTTGCACCGTCATGGCCACCGAGCGTTCATCCATGTCCACGTCCACAGAAGCGGGTTGTTCTCTCTAAACCACCCTCGACGACCTCACCGATGTTGACGCCGAGAGTATTAGTGCTGCCTTCAAGCCATCGGCCTCCTTAGACATTGACCCAGCCACGGCAGTTGCCTTCGCTAAATCCGTGGTGTGCACGGCCTCCACCACTATGCACCAATGGCTATCGTCTCTGCTCGAGTTGTTGTGTCCTCCCGCATCTATACCGATGAATCGCGGGTTCGTGTCCCGATCTTTCGATGAGAGACGCAAGATAACTCGATTGGATGAAGATGACATTCAGGGCCCGACTACAACCGTCCAAGGACGATGCGCCTTAGCAACCGTTACACCGTCTCCAATGGTCGTCGCGAACTTGTGGTGCATGACAACCTGGCCACGAGGGCACTTGTCCTGCAAGCAATCAAAGAATAAGCAAGAACAAGTAGAACAAGCACTGAATTGCCAGATGAACATGAAAGCTTCACTAGCAAAATCACAATGTGGTGGGGTTCTGAATACAAGCAGACGGGCGGTTTCGCCAACACATGCGCTGCAAGCAAGTAGCAAGTTACTAACTCTAATCAACAATACCCGAGAAACCCTAAAGGAGTACCTAGCTATTTAAAGGGGTGGGAGGATAACCAAGGGGTCCCTAGGTTCGTGCTCAACCTGGTTGGGGCGCACCCCACAGGGGCCCCACTTGGGCCGGGGTCCCAAATGAAGTTACAAACCCATAGACCTATTATAGGTGATGCAGCACCTTGTTTCTGTAATTGTGGCCAACCGATATGGAATTTGGAGATGGGGCTAGATCCATTGGAAAGAGAACTCCGAGAGCTTTCCATCAAGTACTCACAGGCCGAAAACGGAGCTCGTATGTAGATTTGGCGGCCGTTTGAATTCAACACTGCTGTAGGTGGCCGAATTGGATTCCAGAACTTGGACTGTTTGATCTTGATATCTTCCAATTGAACTATGATGTGAGAAATGGTTGTATGCATGGTAGCCAAGGTCACATCAATACTATGTTTACATATTTATTATATGTTGTTCCTTGGAATTGATAACTTATTATTGGTTAATGAATATGTGATTCATTCATGAGACTCTTAATGTTGTGTGTTGCTATTTCTAAAGGATCCCTGATCAAATATTATATGTGAAACAAATATGGTCTAATGATCAGCACATGTATCCATTGATGATCATGTCCCATGGATCATGGTATGGAGATAGAAATTAATAATGTGGACACATGTTAGGGAACATGTTGTTGGATAGACCCAACGTGATACACTGCAAGAGCTATATGTGATGTGACATCAGTGATCTCATTTAGTGTTGGTGTAGAATCCTTATACCTGAGATTATTATGGTTCCCAACATATGTAGTAGATTACTTAGGGGCTGCCAAACGCTACTCCATGTTTAGATAGTTATAAAAGTAGTATTTGGATATGCTATGAAAGATGTAATGGGATATGAATAATCAAGATGGGAGTAGCTACTACATATGTCTAGAAGTAGCTATATGTGATGTGCCATAAGTGATCTCATTTAGTGTCTAGAATAATCAAGAACTATATCAACATTATTCATCTTTATGTTATGGAGAGATATCTTTGGGCCCCTGTTGGTATTTCTTAACGTTCACAGATAAAATCCGCAAGCGCACGGATATACCAGTATAGCACTTCACCCGGAAGTATTCCAAGGTATCGAATCTCAGGGAACGAAGGTGTTCAACTCTTCAACAAGCTCATCCAAGGACACAAGTTAATGTAGGTAAAGGGTAGAGAGGATTTTATAGTGAAGCACAGTATTTTTTAGAAAGCTTAATTTAATCCAATTGCGATACTTCAAGCACTGGCTTGCTCGCTGCTACCAGAATTCGCTCTACTCTACACCCAGACAGGGAGGACTTAAGTGATCTCAAGGACTGTCACCACCTCTACACCCACCTCTAACATACTGTGGGTACGTAGCAAATACTGGTATTTAACAATATAGACACCGCGTTTACACTAATGTTGATCAAACACCAAAGTAATCACTATTTCTAGTGAACAATATTCCAATACGCTTAATAGGAACTAACTAAGAAATATACTTCACAGATAAATCTCAATAACTTATAAAAGATAATATTGATTATATCAAACCAATTAATAAGGTAAAAAGAGAAATTGGAGGAAGACTACTGAAAACTCTGGAATTCCTCTGATCCTTCTACCCCTATTCAAAGTATACAATAAAGTGTGCAAAGAACCTCTTATAATTTAGCTCAAAACTTGGTATGTCTTGAATGGGAGAAAGTGAAGTCCTTTTATAGCCTCCAAATGATGGTTATGGCAGTTGGAATTATCTAAAACACCCCTCCACCATCATTGGGAAGCCATCCAGGACATCAACGTGGAAGGCTAGGATGCTTGGGCTTGATGGCGGTTCGACCGAACCATGGCTAGCCCATTTGGGCCTCTCCTTTCTCTTGGGCCTCCTCTTGTGGTTCCTTAGCCTAGTGGTATGGTGGTTGAGCCTATTTGTATGTATTTCATGAGGTTTTGTGGGTCCACAACTACATAGGCTTAGGTATGAGTCTGAATCTCCTCCTTCTTTATGTATATTTTCTATCAACTTTGTTGTTTTATCACCTGCATTCAAATATACAACAACGCTGTGGAAATTATTAGAATTAAACCCTACTACTATGTTGGATGTTTTATATGTTCAATTATATGCAGGTATTGATGGTGTATGATTTGTAGTTAATAGCCGTCAACAGCCCCTCAATGTTATAGATTATGGAAGTGCATGGTCATGACAAAAGTGATTGAGGAGTCAATCGTAGGTTAAATAATCTATGACCGAGTGAATGATTGAGCTATTAAAGCATGACAAATATCTTGCCTTGAGCTTAATCGATACCATGAGGCTAAGGGGTTCATACAAGTGTACACGAGAGGTTCAACTGATATGATCTTTATGTATACCCGATGGGTCAATATGTTCTACTAGGAGCCATTGTTGACACGTGGACCGAAAAGGAGTTTTCGGGTTGCAGCTGAGTGTACATGAACCTATGGGGTCACACACTTAACAGGCCGGAATAAGGGGCTTGGATGGAGATCCAATATGTGCTCAATTAGGATAGGGATCCGAGTAGGACTCCTATGGGCCTCGGAGGCCCAGTTATGAATGCTATATTTTCTTGAGGTGATATGACTGGTGACTAGCGTGAGAAACCCTAGTCATCACTCTCCTCCCAAGCCAGACCCTAGCAGCACGCGAGCGCTAACACATCCACACATTGCGTTCCGTCCCTGGATGTGTGGATACCGGTAGAGGCACCACTTGGTTTGCGGTGCTGATCAGCGTGGGAGCACGGCGAGGCGAACGCACGAGGAGAAGATTGGGCTGCTGCGATCGACTACTTCCTCTACATCGACGCGCGCTACATCACCGATGTTCCTTCGGCTTCTTAGCATCCACTTCCGTTGCACAACGCGTCAAGTGGTAACGATTCATGATCTTATACTTGCATGGTTCCTGATTTACGTGGTAGAAAAAATTTGATTTATGCTATCGTAGCCTATGCTATCCAACAGTCCGAGCCGCCCACGGCCACCTCTATCGCAGGGACCGCATCTGTGATTACAGCGCCGCATGTGCCGGTCATGGAGCCCAACCATGTGCCGATCGTGGTTCTTTACGTCACCATGATAGCCGACCCACCAATGTCGTCTGAATTGGAGGCCATCTATGTTGTAGCACACTACTACGCTAGTCCTACTGTCATGCCCATGTCTGCACCGTCTCTCCTTCCCCAGGGTGGCAATCCTTCTACAGCGACAGTGACACTCCCTTGGTGCCTCAAATACATGCCTGACACCCTGCTGGTCCTTCCACCAGCTGCCAACGATGATGCCACCATGTCCTTCCATGCACAGGTTCGTCACTGTCCTGAACGTGAAGGCTCTTGTACCCGCATTCTTGACCTCAACGTTCTTGTCCATAGTACCCATGTAACTAGGATGATCAGCGTCATTAGGGTTTCTTCGGTGTGTTTGGCGTTGCTAGGATCGCCCGCCACTAATCTTCCATCATTTCACAATCGGTCCAATTTGCTGGGTAGAGTTGTACATGGACCCAATTGCATACTAGTTCTCAAATTCTTCACGAGATTCAGCAATTGGCTAGGAGATGGAGAGCAGATTCATTAATCATTCTGCACAGTGGGCATATTTGTTGATTTTGCCATCCTCTCATTTGTAGTATATCAATTGTCCACTTCCATTTTTTTCGAAGAGCCAGGCTATTGCCGACATTTTATGTAAGAAGAAGGTGTCCCAAGCAGAAATAGAACCAAACCTTACAATGCACAATTAATTAGGGAAAACTGGGCAAAAACCACAACTACAACAACACTTCAACTGACCTAAGTTACCATGATGGCGAAAACAGGACAGCCAAGCCCAACACTCAACAAACGCAATTCACATGAACAAGCAACACACCAGAAGAAAACAAGACCCCTACACACTAGCAAAGACGCGATGTTATCATCATCACACCATCGCCCACGTGATCGGGCGACTCCGACTTCACCAGGAAACACCATGTTCAAGATAGCAACCTAGCCCGCGCCAAAGCACAACTCAACGAGGCTCATGTCATCGTTACCACTCGTCGCGTGATGAGGACACAACTAGTTCGGAAATAACCATGACTACCTTATGTATTCATCAACCAAAGGTGCATATGTTCTATTTTAGATTTACATGCTATATATTTAAACAAACAATACTACACCATGAGTTCTGTGTGTTTTCATTTGCAGAGGTACTTGCTTGTGTGAAGGGAAAGAGACCGAGCGCAAGGAATGCATGGATGATCAAAGAAGTTGGTTGGGGACCCAACAAGACCTTATCCAAGTCTACTCCTACCTCATAACGTCACTTTTAATCCATAGAAGGCAAGAGATAAAGTTCGGAACCTTTTGGATTTTGATTCGGGCCTCCTGACCACATCAGCTTCAAACAGACCTAACCGCTGATCTAGAAGAAATTTAGGGGTACATGAGTACTTGATAGAAAGATAAGTCTAATTCCCGATGGTTTTAGTCTCACGTAAAAATTCCAATCAAGTTGTTAGGAACATGTAAAATAAGTCATGTACCTCATCCAGTCCGAGTCTGATTTGAGCCTTGGGCCTTGTAATTGTGTCGTGGGCTAAACCCAAAGAGATATGCGCCCTAGGGCAACCCTAGGACGTCCCTAATCATATTTATTCAGTAGCCATCATCGTTTAGAGTCAGGTTTTGCTTAGATTATTTCTGCCATTGCAGTTTCGCCGATAGTTCAGTTTGTGGAACTCCAAATTCAAGTGCTTAATCATTCATATGCAATTGAGTTGCTATGTACCTTGTTCTTGCTTGTTTTCTTCGATTCGCATGCAAGGACTAGCCTTCTCGGTGAGGTCAACCGGGTAGTGAACGGTTGATAACTAGAGGAGACATGGTGCTGTGATTGCAGGGTTCGAATCGTGTTGATCGGAAGCCGATCGTGTGTGTCAAGTTTCCGCCAAATTGAGAGTTATCAATACCTATCGAAAGATCGGGACCTCGTTACTCATCAGTTGGTATCAGAGCGCCAGATTGCCTGTTAGGTATAGCTTGTATCTTTTCTATATAATTTTTTTTATATATCTATAACCAGAAAATTGCCATACAAAAATATTGCATCCATTACCTAGACAATTTGAGCCATTGCATTATCCTATTAGATTTTGCTTCATTGAATATTAGGTTTCATCATTGTGTCAAGTGCTAGTTTAGTTTTAAAGTTAATTTTTAGTTTTGAGTATTGCATCTGTTCATAACTTTGGCTATAGGGTTCATCATAGTGTGAGTTGTACGTCAGTTTTGGGGGCAGTTTTGCACCTCGTCGGTTACTTCCAGGACCTTGAAAAATCGAATCTAATCATTGTCGGGTCTCCGTTTTTGTGGTTTGGAGAAGTTTTCATTGAGCGGTTTTGGAGTTGCTCAATTGTTAGGGTTTCGGTTGGTTTTGCCTTATAGTGAATGTTGGCGTGAGAAGAAGATATTGATTTTGGAGATAATAGATTGGTCTATAGTTGTTGTTGTGTGGGGCTATCCTTTGGTTAGACCGATCTGTAGTTATCCCTATCAAAAAAAAGAGACAGACAGAGGCCGACTCATTTCTCCTCTTTGCCGTGACTGAGTCCCACCACTGTCGTCCCTAGTTTCCCTCTATCAAGTATTGGAATTGTTAAGTTGTAGGTCTGAGATATTTTGGAAAAAATGGAACCTACGTGATGTGAGAATGATCCAATTTTAGTTTTGCACCTTGCATTTGTATTCATATTTACTTTGAGTCCCTGTTCGAGGTCATTGGTTGGTTCATGTTGAAAAAAAAGCAAAAAAGAAAAAGAAAGAAAGAAAAGGTGATGAGTCCGGCCCAGGTGGGGTTGGACGAAAGCCCGACACACCGATCCGGATTCCCCGAATCCCGCAATCTTAGCACCATACGCCCGAAGCACGACACACTGATCCAGATTTTTCCAAACCCCGCAATCTTAGCACCGCAACTCCGACGCACCCACTCGGAGAAAGGCCCAATCACCCTAAAAGACTAGTCTGATAGGGGAAGGGTGGCTCTCCCTTTTAAGGTGGCTTCCTCCTCCCAAGCTAAGCAAGGTGGGATTATTCAGAGACTCACACGGTCGCCGCCCGACTACAACAGGGCCACTTGGCCCATCTTATTGCGTCTTTGCCAGCGGGTAATAATGGAGGATGTCCTCATCATTCTCCCCTTCTTAACAAGGGCCCAGCTCTGATACCAAATGATGAGTCCAGCCCAGGTGGGGTTGGACAAAAGCCCGACACACCGATCCGGATTCCTCGAATCCCGTAATCTTAGCACCATACACCCGAAGCACGACACACTGATCCGGATTTTTCCAAACTCCGCAATCTTAGCACCGCAACTCCGACGCATCCACTCGGAGAAAGGCCCAATCACCCTAAAAGACGAGTCTGATAGGGGAAGGGTGGCTCTCCCTTTTAAGGTGGCTTCCTCCTCCCAAGCTAAGCAAGGTGGGATTATTCAGAGGCTCACACGGTCGCTGCCCGACTACAACTGGGCCACTCGGCCCATCTTGTTGCGTCTTTACCAGCGGGTAATAATGGAGGATGTCCTCATCAAAAGGTAGAAAGGTGCTTAAAAAAGAAAAAAATCGCACCAAAAAAGAGAAAAGAAAAATAAAAGAAAGAAAGAAAAAAGAAAATCACTTATTTTTTTTAGTATGTTTTGAGAGTGGAGAGTTGTGGATTGAGTTATATCTAGTCCTAATTGTTGTCGAGTGCTTGCTTGAGCTAGAGTTGAGTCTAGGCTAGACCAGCACATTGACTAGTACTTTGAACTATCTTTCAACTTTGCATTTTTTGATTAGCACAATTACGTTCCTTTGCTACTATATATTGTGCCTCCCAAGCTCCACATACATACTTCTGGTCAACATATTTTTGACCCTTGCTATCACCAGATCATGCCCTCAAGGTATCACAAACCAGCAACCGGTTGGTCCTTACCATTGCTGGTAAGACACTTGTAAGACCTTGGTAAGATGCTTAAATTTTCTAGCCTCTACTATAATCCTTGTTCTGTAGTTACTAGGGATAATATTCTTTTGTTGTTCCTGTTTTCTACTAACAATGGCAGGTTATACCACTCGTGGGAATAAGATAAAGAATTTGGATGAGAGACAAACCAAGAGTCTTGCAGAAATTTTCAAAGACGGTCTTGAGAGGATGAAGAGTGGAATCAATGAGATTTTTAGAAATATCTGGAATGATACTAATATTGCGATGACTTCAACTAAGACTGAGTTATTACAAAACGAAAGCATTGTTATACCTCTTGCTTTGGATACTAATATTTTGCAGGTACCTGAGAACAACCAAGGTAACGAGGAAACAAAGAAAGGCGTATAGAAACAAGACCTACCCATAGCTCCATGCATGCTTCAAGAATGTTTAATTGATCAAGTACCTATAATTTCTAAAGATGAGAACAAAGGTAATGATAATGGTGCTACATTTACTCAAGGTAGGCATAGTTATGATGTGCCAAATATGTCCACTACTTATGCTATATTAGAGCAACCCATAGTGGAAACAATTGTTGAAATACCTTTATCACAAGATAATTTGCTTGTTTTTTCTGGTGATAAAGAAGAGTTGTGTGATGCTTCACTTATATCTATGCCACAACTAGTGAATGAACATGTTAGTTCTATAGTTGAACCACCATGTGTTGAGTTTAAACATGTTATTCACATTGCTAGTGAGAATGAAGAGCTTAGATTGCTATCTTCTTTAAATACTTGGGGCTATATTCAATTTGATGATCTTTGTCCACTCAACTGTTTAGAGAATAAATTATTTGCTAGATTGGAATTATCATGTCCTTCTCATGTAGTTTTTCATGTCATTGGCAATTATGATAATAAATGAGAGTATAATGTTTATAGGGTATATATTTTTTCAAATTTGAATATACCTCCTTTTCATGATGAGATGTATTGTATAGAGGACCGCATTCGTATAAGTAATTCTCTATCTAGTTCTTCTAGTTGTTTAAATGAGTTACAGGTTGGTTTGCAAGAAGGGGAGTGTCGTGGTTTTCCGAATATAAAAATTTTAGAATCCAACCATATGGCTATTAAGAAGTCTACCTCATCTGATATTGTGATAGATAAAGATAAGTTCAATACGCTCAATGACAAGGTGAAACCGAGAATGGTTTCTAATCAAGAAGGGGAGGATTGATATGAGGACACAACTAGTTCGGATATGACCATAACTACCTTATGTATTTCACAACCAAAGGTTCATATGTTCTATGTTAGATTTACATGTTATATATTTAAACAAATGATACTATACCATGAGTTTTGTGTGTTTTTGTTTGCAGAGGTACTTACTTGGTTGAAGGAAAAGAGACCAAGCGCAAGAAATGCATGGATGATCAATGAAGTTGATTGGGGTCTAAACAAGACCTTCTCCAAGTCTACTCATACCTCACCACGTCACTTTTGTCCATAGAAGGTAAGAGATAAAGTTCGGAACGTTTTGGATTCGGATTCGGGCCTCCTGACAGCATCAACTTCAAATGGACCTAGCCGCTGATCTAGAAGGAATTTCAGGATCCATGAGTACTTGATGGAAAGCTTATGTAGTCTACTTTCAGATGGTTTTGCCTGGAACCAAGCAAAGCTTTGAGTCATCCTTGCCAAGCTCGTCAAACCCTCGACACAACAGCTTCGACTTCCTAAAGGCCCTTCTTAGGTGTTAAACAGGAGCAAAACTAGACAATGCCACGGATTTCCTCAATGATGCCTTCAATAAGAATGTGATGCTTATGTCTCCATCATCTGCTCAAGAATGGGATAGATTTTCACCCGGATAATACAAACACGATGGAACAGGGAGGCACAACAAGACGTCTCCAAGGAGGTAACAACACCCTCAGGCATAGCCATCCATACTTTTGCTGAAAGTTCAAGTGCCATTATTTTAGTTTTGGTGATTAATGACAAATCCAATTATATGAGACTAATGTTTTTATAAGCATTTCTTTACCTAGTCTCATGTTAATATGAAAGTGAAATTTGTGAGAGGTGGTTCCCGGACTTCATATGAGTTGAGATAGAAACGTTTATTGATGGTGGACCTAAATCACAAGGATGAAATGCATGGAGATCAAGCAATATTCTCTTCACATTGAGAACATGGAGATGATGAAGGTATGCTTCTATCTTAATGACTACGTATGATCAATACCTTCTATTCTTGTATAAGGTAAGCTCCCAATGTTTTATCTCTAGTTATGCATACTTTTGCTTCACACAAAATATTTTGTATGCATACATTTAGGGGGAGCAAATCCTATACCTTAGTTACGCATGTACTTGATCCAAGTTATTCACTTTCATTTAATTGGGATCTTTACATTTGAGCATATATTTGAGTATAGGACACTTGTGGTGTTGATTAATACTCATCACTTATTCATATCATTTTATATATGCGATCGGTTGGTCAACATGTGGAGGTTGACAACCGGATCATTGGGACTAATAATTTCATTGAGTTGAATGAGATAAATAGGTCCTAAGGATTGCAAAGGTATTGATGCTCAAGTGATATCATTACACCTAAAGATACCAAGGATGACAAAGTGGAGATATTGAAGATGTGAGATACGAATTGGCTACTATGGCAAGACGGTGAAGGGCAAACGATGCTCGGTCGTGATGGACCATGCGGCGGTGAAGGGCAAGCAAGGGGCTTGGCACCGAAGAACCAAATCCGGTGGTGAAGGGCAAGTGACGGCTTTGTCATGATGGACCATGCGAGACCATTTGAAGCTACAAGTAACCGCATCAATCATTTGAAGAATATATTGTGAAACGGTTTTGATGTTGGCGTCCCTTAAAGACAAAGAAAGAAAGATGGAAACAACGCATTCCTATTGGTATAATTATCTTCCTATTTACTTTTGAGTATAGGAATGTTGTACTATTAATGGGATGCAACGTCGATATGTTTGTGTATCTCTCGGTGCTCAAAGTGACCCATCCTAGTGCTACCTTGAGAGAAATCCAAGCTTTAATCTATCCTTGAGTGGTTTTAAACCTTGATTTTGGTTGAGTTGGGTAGCCTTTTGAGTGAGCTTTCCATAGAGTCCAAGATCATAAAAAAGGGACCCCCGAGCGAAAAGTTATGGTCGTTTTACTCTGTGATTTTCAAAAATTCCAAAAAATTCATGGAAAGTTCGAAAATTTTTCGGAAATTCCGAAAATGGCTGCGAAACTAAGATTGCTCTCTGTGGATTTTCAGACTTGTCCGAAAATGCATTTCGGAAATTTCGAAAATCGCAGTCTTGGCCTCCAACGGCTAGTTTTTAGAGGCTCGGGTATATAAACTCCGCCACCCCTCCTTTGAGTGGCGGCTGTTCTTGGGCATTATTAGACACATCCAAAGCCAAATAGCCTCCCTCATTCCCCTACCTTTGTGGTGCCTCTTTGTAGAGGAATTTGAGAAGGGAAGAGAGTTAGATTGAGAGATTGAGAAGTTGAGAGCTAGTGAGCTTCACTCCATACTTTGAGCACTCGAGTTCATAGCAAGCAAATCTTCGTTTGCGTTTGTTACTCTTGGGGACTAAGGTCTCCTAGACGGCTAGGCGTCGCCTGTGAGCACCCAAGGTTGTGGTGTGCCACGGAAAGTTTGTAAAGGCTTCGATTTTGCCTCCACAAGGGAAGAAATCAAGACTGAAACCGAGGAGTGCATTTGTGTAACCTCGTGAGGAAAGGATTGAAATTAACCCGGCCTTTATGGCCCCTCAACGGAGACGTACGATCCGCGGATCCGAACTTCGGGAACAAATCAACGTGTTTCCTCTCTTGGTTTGCTCGTTCTTGCCATATCCCATATTGTGCTTGAGCTTGTTTTAACCCGATCTACTTGTATGCTTACTTGATATAGTTGGTGACATTATATTTTGCTTAAATACCTTGTGAAAGGGTCTCTTGAGCCTAGAGGGGGGTGAATAGGCTACTTAAAATTAAACAACAGAAGCTAAAAACAAAAAACTAGGTTGGATAGTCTGATCCACAGTCGGACTATCCGATGTGATCAGATAGTCCGAGGTTGGATCAGACTGTCTGACTCAAGAGAGATGCAAGTAACCTCAGATCTGCTACACAAGCAAGAGTATACGCACAGGCAAAACTTAGGCTATAGAGTCACAACAAGGCAAGTAGTAGAGGAGAGGAAATAGCGAATATTACCGAAATTTCTTGCTGAAGTAATTCCCGGAGTTCAAATCCTTGAGGGGATTCTACTCTCCGTTGAGGAGCTCACAAAGAGCAGGGTCCTTGCTAACCCTTTCCTCGAGAGGATGCAAAAAGCACTCCTTCCACTAGAGGTATCTATTTCCTTTCGGAGGCGAGATCCGGCTTTCACAAACTTCTCTTGGCTCACCACAAGTAGATCGGTGGCTCAAGAGCGATGCCTATCCGTCTAGGAGTCCTCAACCTACAAGAGTAACACACACCACACAACTCTTGGAACAACCCTAGTGCTCAAGATAGAGTGAAACGCACACTAGGCCCTCAACCAAAAAATCCAAAACCACCAAGATCCACCACACAAAGAACGAGGAGGGATTTGAGAGAGGGAGAAAGAGCTCAAAGATCCAAAGAACTTAAGCACCAAGCTCAACCCAAAATGAATGAGAATGAATGAGTTGGGTAACCCTAGAAAAGGGTTAGGTCGGGGTATTTATAGATCCCCCAAAATGTGGCCGTTGGGAGAGAATATTTTCATCCCACCTCGGATAGTCTGAGATGACATCGGATAGTCCGATGTTTTTGACCTCCAAGCAAGCCAGAGACAGAGAACAAAGTTCGGAAGAATTTCGGATTGTCTGATCGATCGGATAGTCCGAAGTCATGTTGGATAGTCCGATATTTTTGAACCAAGAACTTCATCCTCTCACAGAGACTCAAGTTCCATTGAACTTTGGAGTTTCTGGTTCATCGGATAGTCTGATCACATCGGATAGTCCGATAGGTACTTAGAAAAATTCACTCAAGAAGAATAAAAATCAATTCAAGACAGAGAGTGAAGTTCTGTGAAATCTCGGATAGTCCGACATCACATCGGATAGTCCGATGTTTTTAAGTCAGTATTCAGTACAAAGACAGAGAGCAAAGTTCTGTGAAATTTCGGATAGTCTGAGCATCGGATAGTCCGAAGTGATCGGATAGTCTGATAGGAAAATTTCAGCAACACTTAAAGAAAAAGATTTTGAGCACTAGTGTTCTACCAATTATATGCATGTGGTATCCCTCTTAATAGTATGGCATCTTAAACACAAGCACACAAGAAATACAAGGTTCACAACATGATTACCGCAAATGTGACGCTGCTAAGCTCTTAATCAATGTTCCACTCCTTTTTATCCTTGCATCCACTTCAACAAAACATTAGTGTACCTCTATTTGTGTTGTCATTAACACCAAAACAAATTAGGGGACCTAGATGCACTTTCAATCTTCCCCTTTTTGGTGATTGATGACAACACAAGTAGAAACAACAATATAGGCTAGAACTCCCCCTAAAGATATGCTTGATATGCATAGGAGAGCTCCCCCTTAATCTCTGCAACATATCAAAAGATCACAATATAACCATATACACATGCACATGACAGGTTATACCACATATTTAAGCAAGGATAATGGATAAGTGCACATTACATCATCCAAGCATATAAGGTTCAACATGATATAAAAATGCATAAACTTAAGGCATGAGACTTAAAGGACTAAAGCTACCCAAGATTTTGCCCACAAGTTCAACTAGCCATCAATAAAGATAGATGAGATAGTTCTCCCCCTTTTGGCAGCAAGACACCAAAAAGGGGAAGAGAAGAGATCACTCATCCTCATCATAATCCTCATCCTCCTCACCGGACTCCTCGTCGTCTTCCTCTTCCTCTTTCGCCATAGGAGCCTTGCCACGATCACCACAAGAGGAGCTCGCCTCAGCTGCAAAAGGATCCTCAAAAACCTCCTCCTCACTCTCTTCTACCTCAGAGCTATCGGGAGAACAAGGCAAGTTTGAGCTACGAAGTAGAAGCTTGACCCGCCGAGTGTCCTTCTTGTTCGCCTTGCGTTCCTTGGCTTGGCGGACGGAGATGGTCTTGCACAAGTTGAAGATGGACTCGAGGAACCGCAAAGATGAGGTTGAGTCTGTCTTGGTGACACTAGAGGAAGGACCGGCACTAGTTGAGGCATGAGTGCTCCGCCTAGCTGCCACATGAGCATCCTTAATGAGGTGGACTTGGTAACCGGTGTGGGCCACCTCCTTGTGAAACTTCTTCTTGGATACAATCTCAATCATCTTCATAATGTATGGTCCATAGCCAAGGCCCCACTTAGGCGTCATGGAGATAAGCCGGATTTCTTCAAAAATGAAGTCAAAAGCATCAAACAATTGTGGCCTTGCCTTCATCTTTTGTAGGATGTTCCGTGTATAAGCAAGGAGATTGCTATCATCGCCTTCCTTAGGATTTAGAGACTTGCGCAAAAGCTTGTTCAAATAGGCATAGAAGGGAAGGAGCCCTTTGATGGTGCCTAACTCATAGTCCACATCTCGGTACAGGAAATGAAGGGAATTAGTATCCAACGGCTTCTCATCATGGATCTTGACACGGTTTATGCGAGAACGAGCCGGGAGCCCCAAGATGGCCGCAAACTTGGCATATGTCACTGAATACTTCACTCCATTTGTCAACCAATGAATGGTCTTGTCTTTGTTGGGTTCAAAGTAGACCGTTGCATAAAACTGAGTGATGATTTCCTTGCACCACGGGTATTGCAACTCCATTAATTCTTTCAAGTTCTGCCAATAGCACACTTCAATCACTTCATCAATGATGGGATCTTTCAATTCCTCCATGTACTTCTAGTCGATCCACTGTATAAGAATAGCTCCCTTCTTTGGTGCAATCACGGTCTCATAGTAATCTTGTTGAAAGAAGTTCCAAAACCGGGGATCCATTGAGAGCTGTTGAAACTTGTAGGGATCCTTCTTGCGTTCTTTCTCCACCTCTGTCCACTTGCGATTCCACCTAATCACTCTCCTGGGATAGGTGGGATCTCTCAAGGGAGTAGAAACAAAGAAGGGGCCTTCGTCCTCCGCGGCCTGCTGAGCGGCCATGTCCTCTTCTAATTGTATTTCTTCATCAAAAGAGCGACCGGGATCACCACTGCCTCCCTTTGCAAACTTTGCTAGCCAGTGCACTGGAGCCTTCTCCACTTACTCGGCTCCGGCGAGGGGGAAGAGGAGCGCCTTGCTCAACATTGGCCACTTGTGCCACTTCTTCCTCTGTGGACTGCCCTTGAAGAGCATTTCTGCGAGATTGGGGCATTCGCCGTAAGGCATGACGAGCTTTGGAGGTAGGGGACCGCCCTCGATCCATCGATCCTTTGCGAGAGTAAACTTGATTCTTGAATTTGCCCTTGATCATGAGGATACACTGATTTAGAAGGAGTTGGAAGGAGAGGAACCTCCCTAAAGCAATGCAGTCTCGATCGGAGTCTCCGAAGTGAAGATTTGAGGTGGCCTAGAACTAGGGTTGGAGTGGAGAGGAGAGGAGAGAGAAAACGAAAGAAGCAAACGAGTGAATGGGTAAGAAAAATTTACCCCTGGGGAGGTTAAGTCCCCTTGCCCTTGGGCCCACGTCGGATAGTCTGATGTGAGATCAAACTATACGATGTGGTCGGAGTGTCTGACTTTAAGTCAGACAGTCTGACATCCTCTATGGCAGAGAGAAAGGATGGCACAAATAGAATTTTTGTAAAGAGAAGGTGTTGTCAAAACGACAACTGCATACGTCGAAGGACAAGGATACTCAATGGTTGTTGGGAAAGTAAAGTGTATGAAATTCAGGATTTTCTTGGGATCCCCCCCTTTACATGGCCCTAGGGGGCTATTTATAACCCCATTATAGGTCCCCCTATTAGGGTTTAGGCCTTTTACCGGGGAATTTACATGGTCACCCTTATGAATGGGACACCCATATGGGTATTCAACGTAATTAAGATACATGGGCCTTTCATGGGCCATCTGGTAACCGCTGGCCCACCGACCAGTAGGCCAGGGTGATTGGGCTGGCCCACTGGGCCTTCTTGGATCGGGCCCAGCCTGGCGAAGTCATCCTCCTTCGGCGCACGCCTTCGCCCAGACTGGCAGGGACCTCGTGCGACTCTTCGCCCTTTGCCCCCTTCGCCCCGTAGTCTTCGCCATGGGGCTTCGCCCCGACGGGTCTTGAGTGCCTTGAGTCTGAATCCTCGCTGCTTGGTTAGTTTCAGCAGGTCCGGTAGAAAGGTCTCATGGCATACTGCCAACAAGCCCCTCACGGGCAAGGGTGAGATAGGAGCTTCGGCCGAGACCGTGCAAACCATGTAGTATGGTATGAGGTGCCCCCTTTCGACCGATGCTCCTGCCGAAACCTGACTTGTGCCCCTGCCAAGAATGAACAATGATGAACATATAGATTTCGCCTTTTTTCGCATATGACGAAGCTATTTTTACTGTTTTTCTGGGCCCAAATGAACAGTGATGGGTCTTCTCCTTCGGTAAATAGCTAAGCTATCCCGTGCTGTCCCACTGGGTCGGGGTGAACAGTGATGGGCTTTTTCCCCCCGAGGGCCTGGTCCATGGGATTTTACCGTTTCGCCTACCCAGCGACACGTGGCAGTTCTCGATTGGCCGGGAAGGCGAAACGTCGCCTAGTAGGCTAAATATTCTTACCTCCCCCTTTTCACCGCCACTACCCTCGTCATTTTCACCGTAGGCGCTCTCTTCTCAACTTTTTACTCCCGGCGTACAGACTCAAACGAACCCTTTCGCCAGCTAACCCCCTTCGCTAGCACACGCTCGCTTCGCCATGGCCCCACGCAAGCCGAACCCCGTTTCCACGACAGGTCCTGACCCCGGCCAAATTGACGAAGATACCACCGCGTTTCTAGGGGTATCGCTCATAGACGAGGATGAGCTGGCGAGGATGGTTGATTCGGGCCTGGTGGCGGAGGGGCGGGCGTTCGCCCCCGGGGATGCCGAAGTGCCGAAGCCAAGCGAGCACCAGACGGTTGTGTTCGCCGTGTTCTTCGAGGCTGATCTTCGGTTTCCGTGCAACATATTGTTGCTGGAAATTCTTCGCCTCTTTCAGGTGGAGCTGCCCCAGCTGAGCCCTTCGGCTCTGGTCCGCATCGCCATCTTTGATTGGGCGTGCCGGACCGCTGGGTTCGAGCCCAGCGCCGAGCTCTTCGGCGCCATCTTCTCGGCCACCGTAAACTCGAAGACGGTGGTCACTCCTGTTGGGACCAGGAAGACAGTGTTCGGGAGTGTGAACTTTAATGTTCGCCCCGAGCGCTTCGACTTGTGGCCGGTCAACGCCGCAATGTCGAAGTGGGATCGCCATTGGATGGCGAAGTGGTTTTACCACTCTATCCCCTTCGAGGCTGGGTCCGAAGCGGCGAAAGCCCTTCGCTGGCGGCGCCGGGCGATCTCGCTAGTCCGCAAACCGAGAGTCGCCATCAACGGCGCTCTGGAAGCACGGTTCGCCCTGCTCCGCAAGGTTTGTTCCTGGCTGAGCTGCTGTGACTTAGTTAAGGAGTTTTGCATGCTTCGCGTATGCCCCCTCTCCCAATCGTGGCAGGTCGAGGTTGACCGAGACAAAGAGGTCGACCGCCTGCAGAAACTTGTCCTACCCTCCGGGGCGAATGGTAAGTTTGTACTCTCTTCTTTATGTTTCGTTCTTTGTTTCTTTCGTTTGTTCGACCTCTTACTTAACAGCCTGCCCCTTTTTCTTAGTGTTGACCCTTGCCCAGGCTAACACCGAAGCCCGCAAGCTGATCGGCGATGTGTCGGTCGCTGAGTACAGCCAGCTGTTAACTCGACAAGCAGCTGGCCGGGCGAACCAGGTTTACGTCGGCGAGCTCCCCGCTAGGGCGAAGCCATTCAAAGCTGATGGCGAAGCGGGCCCATCCCGGAAATGTCTACGGGGGCAAGTGAAGTTCGCCCCCCGCAAGCGAAAGGCCCCTGCCTCCCCCGACTCCGACATCGATGATGAGGACGGCGTTAAAGAGCAGGAGGACGCGGGGGAGACCGAGTTCGCGGCCGAAGTGGTCGCGAATGAGGCTGGCGACAGCCGCTCCGGGACGCGTAGCTATACTCCAACTCCCAGCCCGGAGCGTGTCGAGACCGGGGCAGAGTCGGTCTCTTCCCCCTTCGCCGCAAAGACGTGGAGGGGGCGAAAGCCTTGGTTGCGATCGCTGCGACTAAGGCGGCGAAGGGGGAGTCTGCTAAGGGGGCCCCCCGGAAAAAAGGGGTTGTCGCCATCGCTAATGTCTTTAGCGATGATGAGTCCTCCGACGGGACACCTACTTCGCCCGCCGGGCGAAGCCGGGGTCTGACGACCGCCCTTGGAGCAGCGGGCGGGGCTGGAGCTTCGGCTTCAGCCGAACAAGTAGTGAAGGCGGCCGGCCGGGTTTTCAATAGCCCCGTTCGTCGGCCGATCGTTTCACCCCTTGCCCTTGACAAGGGTAAGAAGGCGGCCGAGATGTCCGGCTCGGATTATTTACAGGCACCGCCCCGCTTCGCCCCCGGCGACTTCGAGACCCGGGCGGAGCTCATCCCTTTTATTGAGGGGTGGGCAATATCGTCGCCCCGACCGATGGCCCTAGCCTTTTCGCTGAGCTCAACGAGTTCGACGAGGGCTGCTCCGCCGTCAAGAGCCTGGCGGTTCGGGTGAGTTGGTTTTTTTTTCGTGTCGTTGTTTTCGACATCCTAGCTTATCATTTGCCCCTTTTCTTTTTGTTGTTTTGCCAAATCCTTGCGGCCCACTGTTCGACGGAGCGAACAATGCGGGCTCGCCTTGATGGCCTGAAGAATCGTCTTCGGGCCAAGGACGACGAGCTGGGCCGCTAGAGCCTAGAGATGGAGGGCCTTGCTCGGTCCCTCCGGGAGGCAAAGGTCGAAAACAAACGCCTCCAGGCCGAACTGGATAAAGGCAGCGAGGCGAAGGCGGAAATCGATCGCCTCAAGGCCGAGCTGGAGAAGGAGCGAGGGCACTCCGCCGCCCTTACCGATTATTACAACCTGATGGAGCCGAAGATGAACGATCTTCGTCAGGAGGCGAACAGGGTGGAGGCGAAGTCCCAATGCCTTGCGCGGGAGGTGGCGAGGGCCACTGAATCCGCCAAGACCGCCTGCCGCACCCTTCGCCTCGCTCTGACCGACATGGGGGCGAAGGCGCGGGGTGTTCCGGGCGAAAACGCCTCCGCACTCGAGTTCTGCGAGTGGATTTAGCAGGCTGGCTGCGCAGTTTCGGACTGTGCGATGGCGTATGGCGATTGCTGTGCGCGTGTGTCAGCGGCTTTCGCCTTGGGCCTGCTGCAGCAATCTGGGTGCGAGCATATCGCCCAGTTCCCCGACTTCGAGAAGGGGGATTGGGAGGTGAGCGCCCAGGACATTTCGCCAGCGCTTCGCGCCTGGCGTAAGCAGTTTTGGTAGAAGGATGGGCGATCTGCCGCCAAGGCCCATCTGCTCGAGCAGCTGGCAAAGACGGAGGCGGCGGACGAAGGTGCAGAGCCGGCGGAAGAGGGTGGAGGCGATGCCCAAGATCACCCAGAGGTGTGAGGCCCTCCGCCCATTTTTGTAAATTTTAATAGTTTTTACTTTTTATGTTTGCCGTATAGGGCGAACAATGTAAATATGGCTGATGGCCCACCTTATTGTAGAATGTCTTAATATTTGGAATGTATGACGATTTTCACCAACTGTGTTCAATGTTTTTCGTACTCGTGCTTGCTTCGCAAAGCCTTTTCGCCCGGTTTATGTGTTCCGGCCTCGGCTTCTATGCTTTCGCCACATGACTTCCCACTGTTCGCAGGGTCTACACCGAAAACTATGCGTTCGACCCCCTTTTGGGGATTGGCGACGCAGGAACGAGAAGTTTGTTGCGGTAAAGAATTTGCCGAAGGTCCGGTACCCGCTTCGACCTTTTTACCGCGAGATGACGATCAATGGCAATAGTTACAAAGTTGTGCATGTTGCTAACTGGATGCGAACACACCCCGGGCGAACACTGGAGGACTACGATCGTGTCCACGCAGCGTGCTTGGAGGGCATGGCTCGCTTCTGGCGAAATCATCGAAGGACTGACCGGTAGGAGGCGATCACCCAACGCCGTTATAGTCATTCCCTTATTTCGCCCCCTTCTCCCCTTGGTGTAATTTACAATATTAGTAGTGATGACGAACCTAGTTCGCTAGATCACCCCTTTGAAGGTGGTAGTTGTTTTGGGGGCGAAGATGTAATTTACTTGTAAGCTAAGCTGTAGAGCCTGTTGTATTCCTTTCGCTTTTGCCATGCTTGTACGACATGTACTCTTCGATTATTTTTCCGAAGTTAATAAAGATGTGCTTTTATTTCCTTTTCGCTATTTTTGCATTGTCACTTTTCGTGATTTCGTTAGGTCGGAATACATTGGCCCCTTTGCGTGTATTAGCGAAATAGGTCTGCTGACTTTTCAGCTTTCGTCTTCCGTTATCGGTCTTTGGTACTTCGCACTGGGAGCGGCACACGTTTTTGGTGTAGGTCGATTACAACGGTGTTTGGTTTTTTATTTTCCGAAACAAGCTGTCGCGGTTTCAACGTTCGGCGAGTGATGCTTCGGCCGATTCGTTTCGCCCCCTAGCGTTTTCGCTGATCAGGCGTTTGCCTTGGGGTTTTTCCACGAATTATCATGTACGCAAGTAAAAAAGGCGAAAGACACAAAGATTTTATACTGGTTCGGGCCTCCAGAGTGGATAATAACCCTACGCCTAGTTTTTTTTGTATTTTTGTGCCGGAAGGCTTACATAATGGCAGATGCCGAAAGAGCTATATAACAGTATGTACATTTTTACACTTTGGCGAACAGGGTGCCACCCTTTCTAAACATAGAAACGCTTAAGAGAAGCGGCGTTCCAGGAGTGGTTGAACTCTTCGCCCTCTAGTGTTGCTAGGCGAAAAGAGCCCGTCCTTGACCTGTGCTTGATGAGATATGGCCCATCCCATTTTGACTCAAGCTTCCCGACCGCTACTGGGTTCGCCTTTTTCCTCAGGACGAGATGGCCAGGTAATAGCTCTGTTGGGCGAACCTTTTTGTTGTAGGTTGCCGAAGTGCTTGTGGCGTACTTGCGCATGTGTTCTAGTGCTTCGAATCCTACCCCTTCAAGGAGTTCGAGCGACACTTCGCGCCCCTCCTCGCCCCCAGAGAACATCACCCTTGGTGAGTTAGCCCCTAGCTCTGTTGGGGTCATCGCCTCATCTCCGTAGAGGAGCATGAACGGGCTAAACTTGGTTGGCCTTGTGGGAGTTGTTCGGAGGGCCCAAAGAACAGACAGCATTTCATCTAGCCATCTGCCCTTCGCTGCCCCCTCAAGCTTTTTCTTGAGCGCCTCCAAGATCTTGCCATTTGTGCGTTCGGCTGTCCCATTCGACTGTGGGTGCGCAACCGACGCGAACCTAATTTCCAGGTTTAGTCCGTCGCACATTTCTCTGAACCTGTCAGAGTCGAACTGTTTGCCATCATCCGTGATGAACTCCTTCGGCACTCCGAAACGGCAAACAATGTTTTTCCAGACAAACCTCTGTACTGCCACCGAAGTGATCGCGCCGAGTGGTTCGGCCTCGATCCAACGCGAGAAGTATTCAATGGCTACGATTGCAAACTTGTATCCATTTCGCGCCACAGGGAATGGGCCAATGATGTCTAGCCCCCACCTAGCGAAGGGCCAGACTGGTGCGATAGGCTGCAGCTCATATTGTGGTGCGGTCTGGCTTCGGCCGTGTCGCTAGCAGCTTTCGAACTTTTTGGCCTGCTCAACGCAAACTTTCAGCACAGTGGGCCAATACACTCCCTAGCGAAATACCTTGGAGGCGACTGTTCTTGCAGCTTGGTGTGCACCGTATAGCCCCTGGTGTATTTCCTTCACTGTTTCCCTACCCTGGGCGAAGGAGATGCATCTGAGCAGAGGTTGGAGCACTCCAGAGCGATATAGCTGGCCCAAAACCAGCCTGTACTGCCTGGCTCTGATTTGTAAGCGCTTCGCTTCTGCCTCATCCTCTGGGAGCCAACCATCCTTGAGGTACTTTACGAACAGAGTTCGCCAGTCCTCTGGGTCTTCGCCCTGATCTGTCTGGTCAATGACCATGATATCCAGAGTTTCTGCGGGCACGCTTGGTGCATACAGGATCTCGAAAAAGATGCCTGGTGAATGCGGTCCCCGCAGGCGGCGGATTTCACCAGGGTGTCAGCTTCCTCATTCTGGCCTCTAGGTAAGTGTTCGACCGTTATCCCGGCGAAGCACTTGTCACACCCTAAAAATCTCTAAATTATAAATTGTTGTTTAAATGGAATTAGAAGAAATGATTTTAAAAGCCTAGAAGAAAAGATCTAATTTTAGTTAATAAATTCAAATATAAAAGTGGGCTAGATAAAATTTTAATAAATACTTCTCTTGTTTCAATTGTTCCTAGATTTTTCTGGGATTTATTTGAGCCAAGAAAGTTTTTTTTTTAATCAATGAAATTACATTTCATGCAACACATAAAAAGAAAAATAGTTAAAACCTCTCTCTTTTGGTTTTGGGCCAAAAGCCCATTTTTCTTTCCTTCCCCCCCTCCTCTCTTCGGCCTAGGCTACAGCCCACCAGCCGCCGCCCCCTCCCTCTCTCTCTCTAGCGCCTGCAGGTGGGCCCCCCTTGTAAGTCGTCTTCTTCCTCCCGCCGCAGCAGCCGCCTACAGCCGCCGAGACAGAGCGCCATTGATGCCGCCACCCCCTTCCAAATTCCTTCGATTCTTGCCTGATTTGATTAAATTGGTAGAGGGGAAATAATCCCCTTGATCTCCTCTATCTCTTCTCTATAGAAAGTTTCATCTAATTTGTTTGGAAATCACCGGATTTCGAGATTGATTCGGACTCGTTTTTCCTTCCTAACCCTAGAATTTCCATCCCCGATTCCGGTTGATTTGAGCCGAGCCGCCGCCCCTGCCCCTATAAAATGGAACCCCCTGGACCTCCTCTATCCGGCACTGCCTTCGCCCCAGCCCCTCGTCGACCGTGGAGCCCTAGCCGCTGCTGCTCGCTGTCTGTTCGTCGCCGGTTTTTTTTAGGTGAAATTTTGGTTAAACTTCGAAAATTCATAACTAAATCATCGTAACTCGGATTTAAGTGGTTCAAGTTGCTAAATTCATCTAAAATCGAGATCTACATGTTAAAAATATCCACATGTACTGTTTATGCCTATTTTTGTACTGTTTTATTGATTTTGTTCATTCGCTTTAGTTTCCGATGTTCCGGAGGAAAGCGTTTACGTGGAGGAAGGTTCCGAAGTGTTTCACGAAGCTCAAGGCAAGTCACCCAGATCCTAAATACCCTTTGAGCATGTTGATCCCATTTAAATCTATTTTTTTATTCAACTACTGCATTTATTTTTGAATGTCATCGGGTGGGAACAACCCATTGCCTTTGCTAAAGCCCCTTTGTATTGATTACCTTTACTTTGTCACTTGGTTAATAATTGGATTAGCTAGAACATTATATGGTTTTAGCTAAATTAATTAGGATGCTTAGTCATGCTTAGAGACACTAGCTCACATGAATGGGATAATTAATGCTTCACTATTATTTGATGATGGATTAATGGTAGATTATGATGGTTAATCATGATAGGGTGATTAATAAATATGCCAACTAAAACTTGATAATGGTGGGTTGTGAGCACATGGTTTGGATGGTCGTGCTCATGACAGTTAAGGACCGGTTCACGAGTTTCGGTTGTGAAACATTAACCGTGCCAACCACAAGCCAGCGTGGGCAACGGCTTTACCCTTTGTGTAGTAAGGTTCATTGTGGGGCATCGGGTTGAGAAGTGGCGGAGATAAGCCCACGGGGGTCGCTGGGGAGTCCATGCCTTATTTTATCAAGGGGTGATTATGATCCAGGAATGGTGCACTGCTTTGAATTGCGTTATGCATAGGGTAATGTCACAATCTCTATTCGGGTACTTGCTAAGTATCGCGACGCATGGTTGACATGATGTTGAGGTTGTGTCTTGTGGGTACAGTGGTACGCCTCTGGCCAGAGTAGAACTATTCGAATAGCCGTGCCCGCGGTTATGGGCGAGTCTAACAATGTCTTTCGTGATTAGTCTCACACATCTCACCATAATAAGTGATTTTGTAATTGGTAATAATTTGATTAGCTCCTGGTTTGGAATGGCATATTCCTGGTTTGGAGATAGGTCTGTATAGCCGGGAATGGTTGTTCAGAATGGTTGGGCCTGTGCAACGGGTGTGTTGCATAGCGTTGGATTAATATTGTTCAATTAAATACTTTACTGTTTTGCTAAATTCTGTAGTATTTATTAAATGCCATTTACGCAAATGAGACTATATTATGCCGTCCTTTGTTATCCATTGCACTTGCATATTTGCTGCGTGGCTTGCTGAGTATACCATATAATCACCTTGCAATCATTCATCAGAGAAGGAGTTCTACAGTGATGCTGAAGGTGTGGAGGATTAGGCGTAGCCCTGATCAAGATGCTTGTGGATTGGAGTCACCCGCGTTATTTATTTTATATTCCACTGCTTGGATCTTTATTGTTTGAGAGGAACTATCTACCTCTGTAATAACTTTATATTCGTCGATTAATTACATATATATTGCACTCTATTATCAATTTGTTATTGTGTGCCTCGGCTGATTCCTGGACGAGGGTTTACACACATGTAAGCGTTTGGAGTTTTGGATAGAAATTCCGAGCGTGACAGCACTTTTCCATAGATCGAACAGCCTCCAAATATCTTTTCATCCCTTCGTATTTTGCTTCAAAAGACTTATCAACATGACACGCCACAAGCTTGGAGTCTGTTCGGATGAGCAAGCGCCGAACCCCAAATGCTTTCGTTTTCTTAGCCCCAACAGCACCGCTTCGTACTCTGCCGTGTTGTTGGTTATGTCGAACTGCAGCCTTGCGGCATACCGAATCGGCACGCCCCCTGGCGAAGTGAGTACGGCCGCGGCGCCCGCCCCCCTGTGCGACCACGAGTCATCGGAGTGCATTATCCATGGTTGTTCGACGGGCTGAGGTTCAGGGGCGGACGCCGGTGTCCATTCGGCCACGAAATCGGCTAGGACTTGGGATTTGATAGCGGTACGAGCAACGAAATGCAGGTCGAAGGGGGATAACTCTGCTGCCCACTTGCTGAGCCTACCGGAAATTTCCTTGCCCCGGAGCACTTCGCCCAAAGGATACTGTGATGGCACAGTGATTTTGTGGGCCTGAAAGTAATGCTTGAGTTTGCGCGAAGCCATCACTTGGGCGTAAGCAAGCTTCTCCATCTCAATGTACCTTGTTTTCGCCCCTTACAAGGCTTCAGAGACGAAGTATACTGGTTTCTGTCCTGACTCTGTCTCTTGGACAAGGACTGCACTGACTGCCACTGGCGAAGCCGCTAGATATAGCAGCATTTCGCTCCCCGGGGTTGGGCTGACCAGGGCAGGTGGGCTTTGCAGATACTACTTTAGCTCGTTGAATGCGGCTGGCATTCGGGGGTCCAGCTGAACTTTCCCGCGCCCCGGAGGGTCTTGAAAAATGGCAAGCCTCTTTCGGCTGCTTTTGAGAGAAAACGACTAAGTGCAGCAATTCGGCCTGCGAGCTTTTGTACTTTGCGTACGCTCGATGGTGGCTCCATTTGCTGGATGGCGTCAATTTTCTCGGGGTTCACCTTGATACCCCTTTCAGAAACAAGAAAACCCAACAACTTGCCCGCGCGAACTCCAAAAACACACTTCTCAGGGTTTAGCTTCATACCCGCTGCGCGTAAGTTCTCGAAGGTCTCTTGTAAGTCAGACGCATGGTCGAAAACCTTACGGCTTTTTATGACGATGTCGTCGACATAGGCCTCCATGTTTCGCCCCAGCTGCTTGCAAAGCACCTTGTACACCAGCCTGGTGAACATTGCCCCGGCGTTTCTTAGGCCGAAAGGCATCCTGAGGTGGCAGAAAGTGCCAAACGGAGTGAAGGCTATCTTGGGGATGTCATCTGGATTCATGTGGATCTGGTGGTAACCGGAGTATGCATCCAAGAAACTCATGAGCTCGCAACCAACTGTTGAGTCAACCAGCTGGTCGATCCGTGGCAAGGGGAAGTCATCTTTCGGGCATGCCTTGTTGAGGTCGGTGAAATCGACGCACATGCGCCACTTGCCGTTCGACTTCCTCACCAAAACCGGGTTCGCCAGCCACTGCGGGTGGTCGATCTCCCTGATCACCCTAGCCTTGAGCAGCTTCTGTACTTCGGCCTTTGCTGCCTCCTGGCGATCAGGGGACATCTTGCGCAGCTTCTACTTTCTTGCCTTCGCGTCTGGCTTGACCGCCAGATGATGCATGATGAGTTCCGTCGAAACACCCCCCACTTCGCTGGGGCTCCAGGCGAAGATGTCGATGTTCTTCTTGAGTACTTCTAGGATTTTCCTAGCTTCCTCTTCGCCCAGATCACCCCCCATCTGGATGAACATTGCCGGGTCAGCGTCGCTGACTTGCACCTTGATCATCTTGCCATGAGGGGCCGGCTTCGGCACGCGCTTGACATGCGGTTCGGCCTCCACATTGTGCACTGCCCTGTTACTCACGGCCAAGTCTCCTTTTGACATAGCTGGAGGTTGAAACCCCTTAACGACGATTACCCCTACCGGACCGGGCATCTTGAGCTTGAGATAGTTGTGGTGGGAGATGGCTTCGAACTTGTTCAAGGTTGCACGGCCGAAGCTGGCGTTGTAGCTGTATGGAATGTCGACCACGTTGAACAGTATCCGCTCTTCGCGCCTGTATTCGCCTGTGCCGAAAGCAACCATTAACTGTGCCTGACCGAGAACTTGAACTGCCTCACCGCCGAAGCCGCGAAGCGAGGCCGGTGCTTAGGTGAGGGCCAGGGTTGGCAGCCCCATCTTGGTGTATGCCTCGGTGAAGATGACATCAGCTGAGCTACCTCCATCGACCAGAATTCGCCGAACTTCAAAGCCGGCTACCCCGGTCGAGATTACCAGGGGGTCTTGATGCGGGAACAACACTCCTTCGGCATCTTCTGGCCCAAAAGAAATTTGCTGGTTCAAGTACTTCGGGACCCCTTCGCCTGCGGCAGTGATGTTATGCACCATTCGCAGCTGCAACTTCTTTTGCTGCTTTGACGATTGAACTGGTGGATCGCTCCTTGTAATCACCTGGATGATTCTGCGCTGCATGTCTTGGCGCTGTTCGGTTGGGGGTGACTGCTCTCGGGCCGCCTCGCGAGGCGCTTCGACAGCGGCGCCTTGATGCGGCCTTGGTTCTTGAGCGTTGTTTCGTTGACAAATGTTTCGGCACTGCTCAGTGGTGTGCGAAGATCGCTCATGATAGGCACAATAGAGGTCTTTCCTGACCTTCTTGCGAACAGGCTGCTGGTGGCTACCACCCTGCTGGGCGTCGAACTCCTTGCGGAGGGATTGTACTTCTTCGACAGCCATCACAGCCTTGCCCGTGCGGTCAGTTCTGAATTTTCTCCAAGTCATGGGAGCTTGGCTTGGTCTTGGCGGCTGTCCTTGGTTCGCCGGCTGGGGTTGGCGAACGGCAAGGGGAGCTGGTTCGGTGACTTGTGCTTGCATCTAGGCTTGTGCAGCGGCGATGGAGGCTTTATCGTACTCAACCTGAATTGCTTGCCTTCGCTTGGAGTCCTCTTCGCCCCTTGCATACCCGTCGATGATGCGAAGCAGGTGCTCGAGAGTTTGCGGTTCCTTGTTGGCGATTTTCCTTGTGAGTTCGCCTTCGAGGCAGTCCGGCTGAAGCGGTGTTGATGACAGATGCTTCAGTTATATCCTAAACTTGGCATCGGGCTTGCGAGAAGCGACGCATGTACTCCCGTATTGATTCGCCCGGCCTCTGGCGAATGCCGAGCAAATGTTGCTGCGTCTTCGGCTCCTCGTAAGTGCCTTGAAAATTAAGGATAAAGACATCGCGCAATTGCTCCCATGAGTAAATGCTATTAGATGGCAAATTGAAATACCAAGAACGGGCGATGCCGTCTAGAGCGAGATGGATTACCTTCGCCTTGGTATTTTCGTCGCCATGAGTTGCTTCGATCGCGGACTCGTAGATTGAGAGAAACTCTTTTGGGTCAGTTTCGCCCGAGTACCGCGGAACGGGTGGGAACTTGAACTGGGGTGGGATTGGACGAGTTTTAATTCCCTCGCTCAGTGGCAGCCCCTTTTCGCCCCCTGCCTTGCTTATGATGCCCTGCAGCGAGGGCCCGCTTGGCTGTGGTTACGGCGTAGCAAAGGGCAAAGTCATAGCTTGTGCATGTGGCTGTGCCATGGCGTTCGTCGGCCCGGTTCCAAATGGTGGCGCTTGGGCGATGTTGTAGAAGTCGAACTGTGGTCCCTGGCCGCAGGGCGAAACCCCGGACCAGGTTGGTTCGATGGCAACCAACTGGGTGCGCCCTAGCCGGTGCTCCCCTCCGGCTGGACCGACGGGGTTGCACTTGAGATGTTGTGGGGTTGATTGAGTTGCTGAAGGAAAGCTTGAAGCTGTGCTTGCAAGGCCGAAGCCCCCTCCGCCATCACTTGCAACATTTGATCGGGTGGTGAGGGGTGCACCTGCGACCGCACGCCAGGAAGCGAGTGCGCTGCTGCGGCCGAAGGTTGCCCGGGGAAGTACATCGGTCCTTGCGCGGCTTGCAACGGAGGGGCTTGGACCGGTGCTTGCTGGTAGGCTTGAGGCGGAATGTAGCCTACCGAGTACTGGAGGACTGGGGCCGAAGCAACCTTGGCTTGCCGTGCTGCTTCCTATGCTTGCTGTTGCTCTTGCATCTAGTGAAGCATGTCTTGAAGTCGCGTCATGTTCTGCCGCATGGCTTCCATGCTGGCTTCGGCTTGCGCCTCAAGGTTGGGGTCAGCTTGCACAGCAGCGAGTGTGGTCGAAGTCAGCTGACTTGCCTAAGGGATCTCCGGCACCTGCTCCGCCGAAGTGGCCGGGGCCGAAGGCGGTGGTTGCGGCGCAGGCACCGAAGCCGACGGCGCTGCCCCAGCTTCGGCGGTGGGCACCGAAGGTTCTGCCCCTTCTTCGGCGGCCATCGCCTCTTCTACTACACTTTCCTTTGGGTTAGCAACCCTCTCCTTTGAGACCTTCTTTGGTGGCATTCGCTCTCAGTGGTTTCGCTCGGAGGTCCCCACGGTCGGCGCCAGCTGTTGTCGAAATGACAACTGCATACATCGAAGGACGCGGATACTCAACGGTTGTTGGGAAAGTAAAATGTATTAAATTCAGGATTTTCTTGGGATCCCCCCTTTACATGGCCCTAGGGGGCTATTTATAACCCCATTACAGGTCCCCCTATTAGGGTTTAGGCCTTTTACCGGGGAATTTACATGGTCACCCTTATGAATGGGACACCCATACGGGTATTCAACGTAATTAAGATACATGGGCCTTCCATGGGCCGTCTGGTAACCGCTGGCCCACCGGCCAGTAGGCCAGGGCGATTGGGCTGGCCCACTGGGCCTTCTTGGATCGGGCCCAGCCTGGTGAAGTCATCCTCCTTCGGCGTACGCCTTCGCCATGCAGCCTTCGCCCAGACTGGTAGGGACCTGGTGCGACTCTTCGCCCTTTACCCCCTTCGCCCCGTAGTCTTCGCCATGGGGCTTCGCCCTGACGGGTCTTGGGCACCTTGAGTCCGAATTCTCGCTGCTTGGTTAGTTTTGGCAGGTCCGGTCGAAAGGTCTCATGGCATACTGCCAACAGAAGGTGACAAGGTGAACTTGATGGCTAGACAAACACTTTGGCAATTACTTCACATATGATTTGTAAGCAACCAAACAATCGAACTAAAACCATAAGTGAAGCAATTAGATCCGAAGATCAAAAAGAGTGGATTACCAAGAGACAAGGTAATTCACCCTCCAGAGAGGGAATGTTTGAACCTATTTCAAGTTGTGCAAGAACCAACATTCATTGAAAAATGAGATCCCCATTCACATAGATTCAGTTAATTCACACAACGGTGACTAGTGTTCATTCATTAATTGAATGTCCAATTTGTCACAAAGTGATAAGCACCCTAAGCTAATATGCAAGAAATAATGCAGTAAATCAAGCCACATTCCGAGAATCCAAGATATTTAGCTCACTTCTCAACTCACAAAACCTAGCTTCATCTAGAGGTTTGGTAAAAATATCCGCCAATTGTTTGTCGGTTCTCAGATGTTGAATGTCTATGTCGCCACTTGTGGAATAATCTCTCATGAAGTGATGGCGAATATCAATGTGTTTAGTTTGGGAATGTTGGACGTTGTTGTTGGCTATCTTGATGGCACTCTCATTGTCACATAGGAGTGGAATTTTGCTCACATTTAGGCCATAGTCTCTCAAGGTTTGTTTCATCCAAAGAAGTTGAGCACAACAACTCCCCGCCAAAACGTATTCCGCTTCGGCGATGGATAGGGCGACGGAGTTTTGCTTCTTATAAGA
Source organism: Oryza punctata (assembly GCA_000573905.2). Taxonomy (NCBI): domain Eukaryota; kingdom Viridiplantae; phylum Streptophyta; class Magnoliopsida; order Poales; family Poaceae; genus Oryza; species Oryza punctata. The sequence continues at coordinate 20,708,105 of CM002490.2, read as the reverse complement.
CCAAGAAACAAGGGACCTACCCACGAATTGGCAAGTACCCGATGTGCTTTTCCTATCCACCTTGCACCCGACATAATCCGCATCGGCATAGCCAATGAGGTTGAACCTCGCTCCCTTAGGATACCAAAGACCAAGGTTAGGTGTGTGCACTAAATATCGAAGGATTCTCTTCACGGCCACAAGATGACACTCCTCCGGAGCGGCTTGAAATCTTGCACACATGCACACACTAAGCATGATATCGGGCCTAGATGCACAAAGGTAAAGCAATGAGCCAATGATGGAACGGTATACCTTTTGGTCGACGTCTTTACCTTGTTCGTTGAGGTCTAGGTGCCCATATGACGGCATAGGAGTGTGAATTGGCTTTGCACTCTCCATCCCGAATTTCTTGAGCATGTTCTTCAAATACTTCGTTTGGCAAATGAACGTTCCTTCCTTAAGTTGCTTGATTTGAAAACCGAGGAAGAACTTCAATTCACCCATCATGGACATCTCAAAATGCTTGGTCATCATTCTACTAAATTCTTCATTAAAAGACTTGTTAGTAGAGCTAAATATAATGTCGTCGATATATATTTGGCACACAAAGATATCACAATCATATCTTTTAGTAAAGAGAGTAGAATCGGCCTTGCCAATCTCAAAGCCTTTTTAACAAGAAAATCACGAAGGCATTCATACCATGCTCTAGGAGCTTGCTTAAGCCCATGGAGCACCTTGTGAAGCTTATACACGTGATTAGGATACTTTGGATTTTCGAACCCCGGCGGTTGCTTCACATATACCAACTCATTGATTGGACCGTTGAGGAAGGTGCTCTTCACGTCCATTTGATAGAGCTTGAAATTAAGGTTAGTAGCAAAGGCTAATAAAATGTGAATTGACTCAAGCCTAGCTACCGGCGCAAAGGTTTCACCAAAATCCAATCCTTCGATTTGGGTGAACCCTTGAGCCACTAACCTTGCCTTGTTTCTTACCACCACGCCGTTCTCATCTTGTTTGTTCCGGAAGATCCACTTGGTACCTATCACGTTTTGCCTCGGTATCTCCACCAATGTCCACACTTCATTCCGCGTGAAGTTCTTCAACTCTTCTTGCATTGCCATCACCCAATCCGGATCACCGAGTGCTTCTTCTACCCTTAATGGCTCAATGGAAGACACAAAAGAGTAATGTTCACAAAAATTTGCAAGTCAAGATCTAGTGGATACTCCCTTGTTGATATCACCTAGAATGTTGTCGGTGGGGTGATCTCGTTGAATGCTTTGGTGAATCCTTGGGCGTGCAAGGTTGATTGGTGAAGATTGCACGTACTCGTCTCCTTCACCATGATCCATGTGTGAAGGTGAGGAATCGTTGGCCTGGGTTGATGTAGATGGCTCCACTTGTGTTGAGGAAGAGGCCCCTTGTTGTGGCTCCCTAGGACGAAAATCCCCTAGAGCCAACCTCTTGATAGCTTCGCTTGGGTCCTCCTCTTCACCTAACACATGTGAGTCGACTTGCTCTACTTGAGAGTCATTAGTTTCGTCAAATGTGACATCACACGCGATCTCAACAATATCGGAGGTTTTGTTGAAAGTGCGCACTCATTTGACCCATACCCAAGCAAGAACCCCTCATCCACTTTAGGAGCAAACTTTGAGGATCTCGCCTTCTTGTTTAGAATGTAGCACTTACTACCGAAAACACGAAAGTAGGAGACCTTGGGTTTGTTACCGATAGGAAGCTCATAGGGAGTCTTCTTAAGAAGGCGGTGAAGATAGAGGCGGTTGATGGCGTGGCATGCGGTGTTGAGAGCTTCGGCCCAAAACGGTCCGATGTCTTGTATTCATCCAACATGGTCCTCGCCATCTCGATGAGAATCCTATTCTTCCTCTCGGCTACTCCATTTGTTGAGGTGAATATGGAGCCAAGAACTCATGCTTGATGCCTTCTTCATCAAGGAAGCTCTCCACGCACGTGTTCTTGAACTCTTTGCCGTTGTCGCTTCGGATGTTCTTGATCTTGAGCTCGAACTCATTTTGTGTTCTTCTTGCAAACTTCTTGAAGATAGCTTGAGTCTTACTCTTGTCGTGCAAAAAGAAAACCCACGTGAAGCGTGAAAAGTCATCAACAATAACAAGACCATATTTGTTACCTCCAATGCTTAGATAAGCAATGGGTCCGAAGAGGTCCATGTGAAGGAGCTCCAATGGTCTTGTAGTAGTCATGAGATTCTTGACCGGGTGGTGAGCTCCAACTTGTTTCCCGGCTTGACATGCGCTACACACCCTATCTTTCTCAAATTGCACATTTGTTAGTCCAAGAATGTGATCGCCTTTTAGAAGCTTGTGAAGATTCCTCATACCAACATGGGCTAGCCTCCGATACCAAAGCAACCTTGTGTTGGCCACTAAGCATGTCTCAAGTTTAGATTTATTTGAGGTGAAATCTACAAGATAAAGCTTTCCCTTGAGAACACCCTTAAAGACTATGGAGGAATCATTCCTTCCATAAACAGTCACATCAACATCGGTAAAAAGACAATTGTAACCCAAAGAGCATAGTTGCGAGACAGACAAAAGGTTGTAGTTGAGAGATTTTACCAAGAGGACATCGGAAATGGAAAGGTCATTTGAGATTACAATTTTACCTAAGCCCATTACCTTTCCCTTTCCATCATCCCCGAAGACTATGTTGTCTTGTGAGGTGCCATTTGGATCAAGGGAAGAAAACATTGATTCTTCTCCGATCATGTGATTTGTGCATCCTCTATCAATCACCCAACTTCTCCCACCGAAGATATATTCCTACAAGAGATCAATTTCTAATTTTAGGTACCCATACTTGCTTGGGTCCTCTCATGTTAGTAACAAGTGCCTTAGGCACCCAAAGCACTCTCTTGATGGAAATGTTCTTGCCCCTTGGGCCAACATACTTAGCTACAACACGACCATTAGCATCCTTCTTAAGAACATAAGAGGCATCAAATGAATTTTGTGAAGCACAATCATTAGGAAGAATACTTTTGGCCTTGATAAAGTTGTTGAGACATTGAGGCATCTTGAGCATTACACTTTTATCCACCATCCCTTTCGGTGGAGGAACATACCCAAGGCCTTCACAGTTGAAGTTATCCCTTTGGTAGCCTAGGTACTCCTTTAGGGCCTTACTACCCATGTGGCACTTTAGAAGGCCATTGTGAAGGAGTCCCATAAGCTTCTCATTTTGCTTTTGCAAAGCACTTAAAGATATAGAATTAGTAGTACAAGCATTAATATCAATGTCCTTACACTTAGCACATGGTTCATTGCTTGGGGCGATCTTAGAGAAAGATGCCTCACTAGGGAGAGAGACACTATTATTTAAGGTTTTGAACTTCTCTTCAAGAGAGAGGTAAGTTTTGTCCAAGCCATCCACTCTCTCTTGAAGTTGAGCATTCATCACCTCAAGATTAGCATGAGATTCTTTGGTTTGCTTGTAAAGCCGTACAAAGCCTCATTTTTCTCTCTCCTTAGCAAGCTCAACCTTGAGTTCATGAGTTCGCTCCTTCTCACGAATGAGCAAAGCCTCTTGCCTCTCGAGGGTTGCATATTGATCCTCGATTCTCCCAAGCAACTCACTCAAGTGCGGTATTGATTCCTTAGTTATGGACTTCAACAAGTCCTCATCCATAACCTCATCAACCTCATCCTCCTCATCACTAACAAGATCAACATTTATGGACTTGAGAGAGGAAGGTACCTTAGGCTCCTTTGCCATGAGGCAAATGGGAGCATCGTCATCACTTGAGTAGTTGAAGAGCCTAGGTGTAGGAGGTGATGTAGGCTTGACGGCGAAGGTGGCCACTCCCTCATCATCACTTGAGCTTGACTCGGAATCGGAACCGAAGATCATACCAAGGTGAGCTTGGCCATGTCGCTCGCGCTTGCTATGTTTGTGCTTCTCCCTCTTGTCGCTCTTCTTCTTCTCTTCCTTGAGGTTGGGGAAATCGGCCATGAAATGTCCGGGTTCATGACACTCATAGCATTTCCTTGTGGAGTGCCTCCTACTTGACTTGTCGATGTAGCGCTTGGAAGAACTCCCCTTGAAGAAGCTGCTTCGCCTCATGAACTTCCCAAACTTCTTGACGAAAAGAGTCATCTCTTCATCATCGATCGCCGCCTTGCTCTTGCTCTTGTGGCTTTCTTCTTCTTCTTCTTCCTTCGCCTTCAACGCCAAGTCTTCCTTCTTGATGCTAGCGGTTGAGTTTTGGTTGATGTATTGGATGACCTCCTTGGATTCTTACTCAAGCATGTCATGGGCAAGAATGTGTCCGAGCAAATCATGAGGTGTGAGAGTCTTGTAGTTCGGACGCTCACAAATGATGGTCACCAAGGTAGAGTTCCTTGGAGTGATTGCTCGAACTATCTTCTTGACCACAACCTCATCGGTCATGTCCTTGGAGCCAATCCCCTTGATCTTATTGACAATATTGCTCAAACGATCATATATGTCGCTTGGGCTCTCACCATCCAACATCACAAATCGCTCAAATTGCCCCTTAAGGATCTCCACATTGGACTCGCGAACACTGTCTGTGCCTTCATGCAAATTCCGAAGCGTATCCCAAATCACTTTGGCACTCTCAATGCCGTCCACACGGTTGAACTCACTTCCACTCAAGGCACTAAGTATCGCATTAGCGTCTTGAGCGTTCTTGTGCTCGTTCTCATCGTCCTCCTTGGTGGGATCCTCGGGTCTCTACAAAACATAGCCATTTTCGACTATTCTCCAAATAGATGGGTTAATAGACTTCAAATGCATCTTCATCTTATGTTTCCAAGCGGCAAGTCCGTACCATTGAATTACGGAGCTTTACCACTATAGGTGCTCACATAAGATGTAGATGTAGATGTAGAGGAGTAGTCATCAGGAACTTTCGCTCCCTTATCACCCTCCTTGCCATCCCCTGTTTGACCCGATATGATCTCTCCAAGCGGTTAAGCCTAATAAGAAGATTAGGCTCTGATACCAATTGAAAGGGTCACTTGAGCCTAGAGGGGGTGAATAGGCTACTTAAAATTAAACAACGGAAGCTAAAAACAAAAAACTAGGTCGGATAGTCTGATCCACAGTCGGACCATCCGATGTGATCAGATAGTCCGAGGTTGGATTAGACTGTCTGACTCAAGAGTGATGCAAGTAACCTCAGATCTGCTACACAAGCAAGAGTATACGCACAGGCAAAACTTAGGCTATAGAGTCACAACAAGGCAAGTAGTAGAGGAGAGGGAATAGCGAATATCACCGAGATTTCTTGCCGAAGTAATTCCCGGAGTTCAAATCCTTGAGGGGATTCTACTCTCCGTTGAGGAGCTCACAAAGAGCCGGGTCTTTGCTAACCCTTTCCTCAAGAGGTTGCACAAAGCACTCCTCCTTCCACTAGAGGTATCTCTTTCCTCTCGGAGGCGAGATCCGGTCTTCACAAACTTCTCTTGGCTCACCACAAGTAGATCGGTGGCTCAAGAGCGATGCCTATCCGTCTAGGAGTCCTCAACCTCCAAGAGTAACACACACCACACAACTCTTGGAACAACCCTTGTGCTCAAGATCGAGTGAAACGCACACTAGGCCCTCAAACACCAAATCCACAACCACCAAGATCCACCACACAAAGAACGAGGAGGGATTTAAGAGAGGGAGAAAGAGCTCAAAGATCCAAAGCACTTAAGCACCAAGCTCAACCCAAAGTGAATGAGAATGAATGAGTTGGGTAACCCTAGAAAAGGGTTAGGTGGGGGGTATTTATAGGTCCCCAAAATGTGGCCGATGGGAGAGAATCTTTTCATCCCACCTCGGATAGTCCGAGATGGCATCAGATAGTCCGATGTTTTTGACCCCCAAGCAAGCCAGAGACAGAGAACAAAGTTCTAAAGAATTTCGAATTGTCTGATCGATTGGATAGTCCGAAGTCATGTCGGATAGTCCGATATTTTTGAGCCAAGAATTTCATCCTCTCACAGAGACTCAAGTTCCATTGAACTTCAGAGTTTCTGGTTCATCGGATAGTCCGATAGGTACTTAGAAAAATTCACTCAAGAAGAATAAAAATCAATTCAAGACAGAGAGTGAAGTTCTGTGAAATCTCGGATAGTCCGACATCACATCGGATAGTCCAATGTTTTTAAGTCAGTACTCAGTACAAAGACAGAGAGCAAAGTTCTGTGAAATTTCTGATAGTCTGAGCATCGGATAGTCCGAAGTGATTGGATAGTCTGACAGGAAAATTTCAGCAACACTTAAAGAAAAGGATTTTGAGCACTAGTGTTCTACCAATTATATGCATGTGGTATCCCTCTTAATAGTACGGCATCTTAAACACAAGAACACAAGAAATACAAGGTTCACAATATGATGACCGCAAATGTGACGCTGCTAAGCTCTTAATCAATGTTCCACTCCTTTTCATCCTTGCATCCACTTCAACAAAACATTAGTGTACCTCTATTTGTGTTGTCATTAACACCAAAACAAATTAGGGGACCTAGATGCACTTTCACCTTGTTTATCACCTTTTGATTCATATACATTTTGTTTGTTCAAGCTACAAGTTCATAGCTAGTGTTTTATTCCGTTATCCACCAAACTTTTTGGTTGAGACCGGACTTCCAATCCTATACCGGAAGTTCCAATTTGAACCGAAAGTTCTCATCATTCTAATATGCTATGAAGTTGTGATAATTTTTAGGAACGCCTATTCACCCCCCTCTAGGTGACATCAAGATCCTTTCATTTACCTTGGCCTCCGCCGACCTATCAATGTGAGGGCAATCCCACTGTCAAAGTTCTGCCCTCTTACAAGGTCCTACACCAAAACCGCTATTAACCTCCTGGAACTAGAGTCATCATCACCATCAACCGAGCCAACAAGCGGTCAGACCTAGGCATCGAAGCTCAGATCTAGCAGGCTTGCCAACCACGGTGCTACCTCCATCGCCGACCAGCAAGGTAGGGCAAAATGTCGGTGGTGCAGCCTATAGGATGGGGAGGAGCTCGCCCATCTAGGTAGGGATTGTCCTCGTCACTGTTGCTACCCTGCTGCCACCTCTGCGACGCCAGCTAGCCTTCCTAGGAAGTTACCTCGCCAGCCACCGACTGATGACCGCATGGAGCAAGAGCCATCGGTCGGCCTCCTCCAGGCTCACTCCCATCACCAATGATTGCAGATATGAGAAACCCCTAACTGGATATGGAGAAAGGAGACAGAGGGGGAGGGAAAAAAGAAGAAGAGTTATGGGAGGGAAGATATGGGGGATGGGTGCTGCCACCGCCGGCGGTGGTGAAGTGGTCGGTAAGGGAGGCGGCTCGAGGGCTTGTGGTATTACCTCTCATGTTGCCCTGAGCATAGCGACACAGGAGTCACGGGGCTCCCACACTCTTCTATTGTTTCGAATGATAAGACAAGAAAGCTTGTATCGTGGTGGTGCCTAGGTGGTCCAAAGGAGTTGTCGTGTTTTGTGTTGAGCGAGCCAACAAATTGTATCCGATTCACTGAGTATTAATCTCGTGAGTGCTTGTGATCACTTGTCTGGTGTAGATTAAAAAAAAGGACGCTTAGACGCCTCCCCATCTGCATGTGCATGTCCTTCTCTCCCTCTTTCTTATCCTCTTTCCTGAGCATCTACTCCCTCCGAGTTTATAATACTTACCATTTTGGACAATACTATTATCAAAGTGTAAAAACATTGACTAAACAACATCTGAAATATTTGTCTTGGAAATATGGTGACCATATATATAGATTGGTCTTAAGATATGGTCCAATAAAATCATATATTTATTGATATTCTATACAAATATTATAATAATAAATAGTGGTCCAAGTTATTTTTTTAGACTGTATCCTTATCCAAAACAATAAGTATTATCAGCATGGAGGGAGTATAAACTATGATGCATGCAATGTATTAGCTAAAATTTGTGCATGCATGAGACTATATACGCAAGTTTTAAATATTTTTTTCCTCAAAACTATTTATTTATCCGATTGTATCTTTGTATTTGTTGTAATTAAATCTTTACAATACGATCTCAGTCGATTATATTCCAAAAAAAATATGTATGTTTCAACTTGTGAAAATTGAATGTTTCATATGTGAGAAATACATGTTTCAATTAAAATTTGACTATGTTGCACCTTTAAGTTTTGTGTTGCAAATGGTTATCTTTTTAAGTGTTTGCACATGGAGTTATTTGGGTGTTGTAATAAATATTTTCTGATGTTTCACTAGTCTATCTGTAATATTGCATGTGGTGTTAGTTGTATGTTTTAGTAAGTATTATATGATGTTTCACTAATTTATTTACATTCGTTGCATGTGGTGTTATTTGGATTTCAGTAAGTATTTTATGACGTTTTATCAATTACAACTTGTTGTTTCATATATACTATTAAAATGTTTCAATAATGAGTATAGTATAATCACGTGAGATCTTGTTGTAAGGATTGAATTGTAACGAATATAATAATGAAACTGAATCGCAAATAGGATAAGCAATTTAGAACGAAAAATAGTTTAACTTTTGTTAAAAATATTGTTAAGGAAGAGAGATTGTATGTAGGCATAGAGCATAACAGTCCATAGACATGTAGCCTATCAGAGAGGAGAGAGAGAGAGGACTTAGACTTTTTTATTGTGTGTGTGACGCATACGCCATGTAACCAGGATATGCATGTCTGATATTTCACCAAATATCGGATGTAGCACTTCCCTATTAATCTTGTAAATTTGAGAGCCCCGATGAGATATGTAAAGTGAAATTGCAAAGCCGATCTTAGAAAGGAAACAAAACAAACGTTTACAAGGAAAAGAAAAAAGAAACGAAATCTACGGGAATCACATGCCGTTTTGTTTCTGCTACAGATTAGCCAAAATTTTGACAATCTAACCCCTTTTAAAAACTTATTTGAAAAGTGAACCATATCAAAAACTTATTTTAAAAATAAGTTGTGACCTCAACGCCATCGGGATTGGCGCTGAGGTCTAACGGCTCAGTGCCAACCATCATGGCTCTAAGCCATCGGGATTGGCGCTGAGGTCTAACGGCTCAGCGCCAACCATCATGGCTCTAACTGATGCCACGCTGGCAGGACCGTGTGTAAAGTTGGTAGAGGTTAGCGCTAGGGTATATAACGCTGACCCTATGTCACGCCCGGAAAATAGAACACTATATTCCGTTTGTGAGTGCATAAATCCTTGTCCCATGAGACAAGGTACACATTACAAAGTTGGTAAATAACAGAGTATATAAGCGGAAGCGTAAATAGAATACTCTTATTACATGGGTGACTAAAGACCCAACACTGAAAGATAAATGATAAAAAAAACCGGGGCTACGTCGGGCCACCACAGGCGCTTGACGGCAGGCACGAGCTAGACATCAAATCCATCATCTCCAAAGTACTCCTCAGCTGGAAGGGGAAAAAGGAGCAAGGCTGAGTACAACCACCGTACTCAGCAAGCCAGGCCGGAAAAATGCAAATATAATGCAAGGAGTACAAAGAATTCATTATAAGGCTATTTTGCATAAAACTAGCATTTCAAAGCATTTAAATTTTTAAAGGCATTTAAATAAAACACAAGCCTATCTCTAAGCAAATTATTAACAAGTCACGCACCAACGCGATCTTGCCTTATCCCAGGCCCACATATCCTAACTCCAGTTATTCCAGTTTTAGCAGAGTTAAACTCTAACTTGGGTACATTGCTCGGCTTGCCCATAACCGAGGGCGCGGCTATTGGAATAGATTATACTATGATCAAAGGTGTACATCGTTACCTACCAGACACGTCTCCCTCAAGCGTTACCACGTGCCACATGCCACCACGGCATACGGACAGAAGTCATGACATAACCCATCGCTTAGTACTGCCCTAAACAAAGAAGACCGACATAGACTTCCCCCGCTAGGTGCCCTGGGTCGAGCAGACAGTCTATGTCCCCAGGCGTACTGCCAGAGACGTCAACCCCAGCAAGGGCTTCATCCATCCCTATCCGTGTCTTCCTTGTTCATGACCGTACTATACGATGCGTTAAGCCTTACCCATTAGATAGGTGGTTGTACGGTATATGCTTTTCAACAGAGGCCCGAAGACCGGTCCTTATGACGGCCGAGCTGCGACTAGTGAAACCAAGCACCCCGAGCCCAGCCAAAAATCGTGTTTGGGGAATTTTGAAGGGGAAACATTGTGTCATGGTTAAACAGCCACTAAGCCAAAATTACCATTATTTACAAGTTATGCCCAAGTCTAATTATTGGAAAACATCTAATTGTTTCTATTTAAGCAAGGCTAAGCATATTCCTAAATTTACTAGTAAGCATCACATATATAAAGTTCTCACTATTTTTACTTTTCCTATAGTTAACAAGGATCATAATAGTACAAATAATAAGGCTATAACAAGGAGAATCGGTAGGGCTAAATAAAACAGTGATAAGCGCAGGAATTTAATAAAGCGAAATGCAATAATTTAAATAAACATAATTTTGTAAATTGGGATAACAATATGATCAAAATGGCATGATTTGCCTTGCTCTCTACCAAAATCTTCAAGATCAACCTCAAGGTAGAGCGGGTCTTCCAGATCTGCAGCGTCTACAAGACATACGCAAAGAAAAAGGCTAAAAGATAAATAAAAACCATATAAGATGCAGAAACAAAACATAAAAATGGGTTCACCACTGTTTAAGGAAAAATTAGCAATTTGAACGGGTCGATTCCGAGTTCAAACGGTCAAGATATGGCCATTTGAATGTAGATGATGTTTGAATGGCATTTTACAAATTTGCGAATTATTTTTCTAAAGAAAACATGTGTACAGGGAGAGAGGGGTGAAACAGAAAAAAAAAACAGTGGGGAGGGAGAAAGATGGCAGCCATGGCAGCCGATCTCAACCGGTGACCATGGTGCAGCGGCGGTGTGTCGAATTGCGGAAAGGGAAAAATGGAAAGAGGAGGAGGTTGTGGTTCTCACCATGCGAACGCGACTGCGGGAGGTCAACGGAGATGCCGGCGGTGAGGGAGAAACGGCAGGGAGCTTCGGGTCGTCGGCGTCGGTGTCGTTCCGGTGGTCCTCGCGCTCGAAGGAGTGGACGGGGAAGAGGAGGAAGCGGCAAAGCGGATGATGGTGATGCCGGGCTCCGAGGAGGTCTCTACTGCCGGCGAAGGGCGGCCAGAGTTGCACGATGGCGGCGGTACGAGAAGAAAGCGGCGCAGCGGCCAAGGAGAGAGGAAGGGGAGCACGGAGGTGTGTGGGGAGAGAGCAGGGGGTCGGAGCTCCCTTTTATAGGCCGGAGGGGAGGGAGAGGGTCGCCAGGGATGGAGATCGACGCCGGCCATGGTGGAGCTTACCATTGATGAATGCCATCAAAATCCTCCGCGAATAATGTGGGATGGAGTGGGAGATTATGGGGAAATTGATGAGGAGGAGTAGAGAAACCGATTTTTGTAGTTAATTTGGAGGGAAATCCACCGAGGAGAGAGATCGAGATGGGCGGCGGCACGTGAGTTCACGGGAGAGAGAGAGACGGTGCGGCTGGAGGTAGAAGACGCCTCCGACAGGCGGGCCCCACGGTGGCACGCCCATGTGGCGCACGTGCGGCGTGGGCTGCCTTGCGGGCTGCGGGAGCAGCGGCTCGGCTGGGCCGGGAAGGAGGGAGCGCGGCCCATGGCAGAAGAAGGAGGGAGAGGGAGAGCAGGCTAGATTGGTCCGGAGGGAGAGAGAGAGGAAGAGATGGGTCGAAAATAGCCCAAGGAAATGGAGGGAATTATTTTAGTTTTTTTCTTTAATAAAAACTAAGAAAGGTTATTGTTGCATTAAAATTATTTATTTTTCTCTGAAAATTCAAGTAAAAATTGTTTAAATATTTTGAAGTACGAGGAATTCAACAAAAATCCCCACACGCTGGTTTGATTTGAATGTTGGCGATTTTTAATTGTTGAAGGTTATTTTTGGCTTTTACAATTTCTATAAATAATTTAGACTATAAATAATTTAGACGATACAATTTTAGAGTGATTTCAGGGCGTGACACCTTATATATGTTAAGTGGGAGTATATGTTCATATCATACATTAACCATCTTGTATCGCAGTGGGAGCTAGTGACCTAGGTTCGACTTTTTTTGGTTCCCATGTTTTTTTATTTTCTAATTTCTTGTGAGTAACGAATAATAAAGGCAAAAAATAGCATGGAGGGAGAGATTCGAACCTAGGACTTGATGACATTTCACTAAGCAAGTAGCAAGTGAACCACTCCAACATATGCAAGGAAATGCTGAAATTTAGCACAAGCAATAATTATCTGTATACGGGATCAGCACCAACACATACGACATTGACCCTTTGGTCACCTAACACATGACCACGCAGCATGATAGCGGTTAGCGACATGAAAGCGGGCGCTGAGCCATTGGACCTTAACACTAACCCCGATGGTACTGAGGTGATGGCTCAATTTTTTAAATACGTCAACGACACGATTCACTCTTCAGTTTTGTAAAAGGGTTGGATCGTCCAAATTTCGGGCAGATTGGACGTCGATTGATTGGGATGAGAGAGGAATACGACCACACAACCGACCCGATCGCGGCGGAAGAAGCACGTGGAGGCGGATACGAGCTGCAACAACGGTGCACCGGCTGAACCCGCACATATCCAATTCCAAAGCCAGCCGGGCCAACACGACACGACACGCATTACCAGCTCAGCTCAGCTCCTCAACGTCGAGTCGAGTCCCCAACAACAAACAACTCTGGGCTGGGCTTTCTCCCGATCGATCCCCCGTCCGTCGTCTCTCCTCTTTCCCAACCGCCGATCCGTCCGAGCTTCAGCTTGTACGCCATGAGCTGGTGGTGGGCGGGCGCCATAGGCGCCGTCAAGAAGCGGCAGGAAGAGAACGCGGCGGCCACAGAGCCCTCCTTCCAGAGCGTCGCCCTCGTCGTCGGTTCCACGGGCATCGTCGGCACCTCCCTCCTCGACATCCTCCCGCTCCAGGACACCCCGGGCGGGCCGTGGAAGGTCTACGCCGTCTCCCGCCGCCCGCTCCCTCCCTGGTCCCCGCCGGCCTCCCCCGCGGTCACCCACCTCCACCTCGACCTCGCAGACTCCGCCGCCGTCGCCGAGGCCCTCACGCCCCTCACCGACATCACCCACGTCTTCTACGTCGCCTGGTCCGCCCACCCGACGGAGGCCCAGAACCGCGAGGTCAACTCCGCCATGCTCCGCAACGTCCTCTCCGTCGTCGTCCCCAACTCCCCCGCGCTCGTCCACGTCTGCCTCCAGACCGGCCGCAAGCACTACATCGGCCCATTCGAGGCCATCGACAAGATCCCCGTCCCGGACCCTCCCTTCACCGAGGACATGCCCCGCCTCGATTGCCCCAACTTCTACTACGACCAGGAGGACGTCCTCTTCGACGAGGTCTCCCGCCGCGACGGCGCCGTCAGCTGGTCCGTGCACCGCCCCACCGTCGTCTTCGGATTCTCTCCCCGAAGCGCCATGAATGTCGTCGGCAGCCTCTGCGTCTATGCCGCCATCTGCCGCAAGGAGGGGGCTGTGCTGCGATGGCCTGGATCCCGGGTCGCTTGGGAGGGATTCAGTGACGCGTCCGATGCGGATCTCATCGCCGAACACGAGATCTGGGCCGCCGTTGAGCCATTCGCCAAGAATGAGGCCTTTAATTGCAGCAATGGGGATCTCTACAAGTGGAAGCTTCTCTGGCCGATGCTGGCAGACCAATTCGGCGTGGATTGGTCTGGCTACCAGGGAGAAGAGAGCAGCTTCAAGCTTGCAGATGCCATGTCGGGGAAGGAGGCAGTGTGGGCAGAGATTGTCAAAGAGAATGGGCTCATGGACACCGAGCTTGAGGAGATCACCAATTGGTGGTTTGTTGATGCTGTGCTCGGTGTCCACAGCGAGCATTTGGATAGCATGAACAAGAGCAAGGAACATGGATTCCTTGGCTTCCGCAACACGGTGAATTCCTTCAACACATGGATAGAAAAGATGAAGGTTTTCAAGATTGTCCCATGATGCATTCAATTGTCTTCTATATAATTGCACATCTTGTTTTCTTTGCCATCCATCAAATTGCTCTCGAATTTAGTTCCATTATAAACATTGCTGTCAAGGTTACATGTTGTAAAATGTTGTATTCTACAATAAACTAGAACCAAATAAAATTAATCAAGTGGAGAATGAATTTTATAGATCATTATTTGTTCGTTTGAATGATTAGAATAGAACCATTAAAATTAATCAAGTTGAGAATGAATTCTAGAACATTATTTGTTCGTTTAAATTATTTGATCATTGGATCTAATTGATTTATGTCCCTTATGGGCATTGCTTGATCTATGAATTGGTAGTTCTTTTGTTTGGTATTGTTGATCTGTAAATTTTGTCAGTATATGTTATGCTTGAGATCAGCATCTATCATCACATAGCTTGTAATCTCACATATGTTGATTAGTAGTGTAAATTGGAGAAAACATACCTTACACGGTTTCTGTCAAACATCAGTTACAGCAAGTTGATCTCCAGAAGCAATCGTACTAAAAGATCAACATAGTTTCCAAATTTCTACATTTCCATTGCGCTTTTCTCGAGACTAAAAGGGGGAAAGCCATGTAGCATCCTCAGGACAGCTAATCTTCTTAGGAAGATTTATGGCATCAAATACTTTGAAGTAAGTTCGTGAATTCGCAGTTTACCTGTGCTTAGTTCACAGCTTTTTTGAGAAGTTGAATCCTTTGATCTTTAAATCAAATTGAGAGTTTTGCTTATGGGTGCTACTCGACCTTTGAATTGGCTGTTGCCATCAGCTACCCCCATTCGTGCATTATTCTGAAGTCGGAATGGTAGTTCGTGCGTTTGGTATTGTTAATCTGTACCTTCTTTGTCCATAATTGCCATGGTACTATTCTAGAGATAGTTCTGTTCATTATGAAGAGCATTTATCAGCACATAACTTTGTAATCTTGCCTGTGTTGATTGGTCTTGCAAAAGATTTCAGCAAGTCCCTTTCTGCCAACGTCTGTTCCAGCTGGTTGATCTCCAGAAACAACTGGTACTAAATGATCAACATAGCTTGCAATTTTGTACATTTTCATGTGGTTTTTGTTGAGACTGCTAGGGGGAAACATTGAACTTCCAAGGAAGAACTTGTTTTACATCAGTTACTTTAAAATAAGTTGATGAATTGGTAGTTTAGGTCATGTCTAGTGTAGAGAAGCTAAGTTTGTTACATCATATATGTGCCACTCTGTACGTCCTAAAAGGAGTAGCACCTAGGAGCTTTTTGAGTAGATCTTCTATCTTCCTCTCTAGTGTGCTAGCATTGGTTCCAGTGTTAAAGTGGGACTGAATATATTTTCCTATAGTGGTTGGAAATAATACTCCCAACGTCCCTATTATAAGTGGTTTTGATTGAATTTGACATATCCTAATAATATGAATTATATGAATTTTGATTCGATATGACATATCTTGATACTATGAATCTGAATAGGTAATACTATAATATGTCTTATGCAACCAAAATCTCTTATATTTTTGATATTTTGGAACAGAAAGAATATATTCTATAGGTAGCAGTTAAAACAAATTTATACTTAGCATCTTTTTTTTTTTAGACGATAGATTCTCCTCCTCCTTACTAGCATCCTCTCTGCTATTGCGGAATCAATGCTAACACTTCAAATGTCGTTGCCTGATGCCTGGGCTTAATTTACAACTTCTCGGAGTAGTTCTATTCATTAAGCTTACACTTCAGGATAAAAAAGCAAGCACATTTGTGCGGTTGTTCTCAATGATTGCTTGTCGTTAGCTTCTGTTGACAATTCCCACTGATTGGCTCTTGAAATCATTTTATTGTGGTCGAGTTCTGAGTCTGGAAGCAGAGAGAAACACGGAACAGCTCAGCTAGCTAGCACGTCATCAATTATGGATGTCGGTATGATTATCTTGAATTATCCTGCAAAAGGAAATCTCTCGTGGAGCAATTCTTTTTTTCTTTTGGACACTGAAACGAGACATCCTGAGAATTCCTGTTCTAGTTTAATAAACTTTAAATGCTTCCGAAGTTTTGTTCGCCCAATAGAAGTTCTGTGCAGTAACCGCCTTGTCACGGCAAAGTGTGGTTGAGTTGTGTTCAGGGTGGGTTTCACGACGGAAAGCAATGGGCAGTTATTTGAGCTGCAGCACGAATATGGGCTGGATCAACCTTTTCTACCTGCTCGTGATCCATAACAAGTTCATTGTTAGATCATTTCATTTCATCCAAATAAGTTCAATTTTAGAGTTATCATTATATCAGATTTGTAAAATTAAGTAATAATTGTATTGGGAGCAGATAAAGTGATAAATAATTGCATTAAGATTTGATAAAGTAGGGGTATTCTACTCTTTTTTTATTGCATATGTGTAGGATGGTGAAAAATGTACTTATTTTAGGACGGAGCTAGTATATACCACTAATAATTCGGATGACCCACATCACTATAAATTAGAAGAGCCATTGGATTAGATCCCAACAGTTCGGTGCGCAGTCCTTCTATGTCATCCCGTTGAGCACAACAGCCCACGGTAAAGCCCAATTTAAAACCTGATATATTTCATCCAACCATATATTGGTCCAGGCTACGTGTACAGGCCGAACAAAACAATTGTAACGTAGTCATGTGCGCAAAGAGGATGGCTAGTTGTTTTGCGGATATGGATCCCAACCTTTCCAATAGTTCGTGGTGGCACACGTTAGAGAAGTCAAAGGTATAATACTTGTGGAGTTGTGGTGCTCGACCGACAACATCGGCAAGCTGTTCTCCCTGTCGATCGATCCGCGGTGCAAATTCTCGATTCTTGCCTCTGAGGCTTACAACACAACATGCAGAATCAGGAGGCAGTAGACATTGGCAAGCTGCTCTGCATCAGCAATGACAAACCTTCTCGCATTCCTGCACGTAGGAGGTTCGTTGAAACTGCAGTTACTAGGGGCTTGGTCAACGATGTCAATGCTGTGATCATATACTAGGGGCTTGACGTTGAATGGAGAGACTCAACTCACATTCAAGCAATAGTTAGCTGCACACAACAAAATGGTTGTAAATGGTGTGGCATGCAAAATTTTAGGAGCTTGATCTGTTTTGCTTGGATTCAATCATTCGATTATTTTATTCATAGAACCATTCGTTCTATGAACTATTTTTTAATAACGTGGATTATTACTCACCTCATACTCTATTGCCTTTATAAAGTTAGCTGGCATGGTTTGCTTCTCTGATATTTTCATTGATTCAATACACATATTTTAAGATAGCCTTTAATATTTCTGTGAGTTGTTTTAGGTTTGTTAAGGTGCTTAGTTTTCATCCTAGTAAGACTCTTGTCAAATAAGACACATTTTTATTTCAATTTGACTGTGTTATTTTTTAGATAATAGAAACTTCATTGAACTCAGTCAATTACACTAAGGTAATACAAATATCAGAGTACACTCCCAATCTTTACATAACTACGATGTACACGACAAAACACATACTCACACACTAGGTTTATTCAAAACAAAAGAAAGTATAGGAAATGCTACGGACCAATATTCCAAAGACTAGATCATCATCCATGCTCGTGTAACCATCCGCTCCAACCACTAACATGACACCATATTGAAATCCCGTAAACTTAGCTTATGAAGAATAGCCATGTACGGAGCTAATGAATAATAAGGGAAACAACCTGCAAAGAAGATGTCCTTTTCTCGTCAAAAGCCATATCATTCATGCATAACCATAGGAAAATCATGTAGTTACCACTCCTAAAAGGACATTAGGTCTAGTATGTTTAAAAACTCTAAAAAGTCAATCCCAAAAATACGTGAGACACTACGTGGTGGGTCTAAAAAGCTATTTAGATAATAGACAACGGCGAATGAGCTAGGCGGCAATGAAAGGTTATCTCTCTAATTGTGTCATCTCTGTTAGCACGGTCTATTAGCACGTGATTAATTAAGTATTAACTAATTTTTTAAAAAAATGGATCAATATGATTTTTTAAAACGACTTTCGTATACATTTTTTTTCAAAAGACGCACCGTTTAGTAGTTTGAAAAGTGTACACGCAGAAAACGAAATAGGTGAGTTAGAAATATGAAGTGCTGAACTCAGCCTTAGTTTCTAAAGTCGTTTGTTTAAATTAGGGGCACCACTATGGACAAGACACATATATATTGAGTTTTCACTGAGAACACCCTATTCGCGGTGAGGCTCCAGTGAAATTCATAAATATTGATTCACAGTAACAACTTATTCCACTCCACTAATTTGGATCCAATCAGACCCCTTCTCCGTGAAAAATTAAGTGGGGATGTCTAGAAGACTTCGAAATTGATTCTTGTTTGTGCCTAACAATGTTATATAGGCAGGGATACTGGGTACATCACCCAAACCCAACCATATCTATATTTGCAAAATCTAATTTGAGAGCCATCCTTAGTTATGAAGGACCCATAAAAAAAAGTTCCGTTTGAACTCCATATACCACGAAAACATAAGCAAGATAGTTATATCACAGCTGAAAGGATTTAACTGTTTACACTGAAGATAGTGAAATCAAAGCTGAAATTACAGCCTCGGGGGAAGAAAAACTAGGCATTTTCAGTTTGTCGATTTAACTGTTAATCTGAACTAATATACAACCAAAAATATCGAGTCATTTATCCGTCCTCAGATAGTTATACACTGAGGTCTGCAGGATTCAGAACTCAGAAGTACAAAAACACTAGGACAAACAACAATCTGGCAATGCTAGAATTACTTACCCAAGAACTAATCGTACTACAATGTTATCCCAATTTAATACAAAACACTGGCGTGCGTAAACAGAAGGATGGGAAGAACTTGTTGAGGTTGAAAGGCAGGGAGTAGAACTCCTCGCCGCACGGGTCTGTCCTGTACGACCTGAATCTGTCCCAGAAATGGCGCCCCCGGTCCTTCCTGGCAGTGCTGTCATGCCTGTAGAGGGTATTGTCCAACAAATATGCTACATCGCCTCCGACGAATTGACGAGAATAACACATTGATCATATCATTCAACTGGACAGGAGCAAATAGAACCATCAATTGTTAGGTTCATTATGTAGGAAGGGGATATTCAGGAAATGAGTAGTAACATTTGAGTATTACTGGATCTTACCCATCTTGCGTGAGTGTGCACTGGACCATAGCCTGCGACAGAAGTGTACTCATTGAAATACTGTGGAACCGACAAACACATAAACACGGAGAATCCCACGACGAATTTTGTTCGGAAGCTGTTCAGGTTGCAAAACTGAAGGAACCGTACTCCTGCCATACCTGTTGACAGAAACCAAATATATTGTATGTGTTCATAACTCAAATATGATAGAAAGAAAGCTAGATGTATCATTTAAGAGATTCTCTTCATTGTACATACCGACATATGCAAAGACAAGACAGTATATAGCTGCAATTATTGGACCTGAAATTGAAGCAAATACCGCTCCAAACTTCCCTAGGAACACAGCAACAAAATCAATACAGCCAGTACAATAACTAGTTATCAGAATTGCAGGAGCATAATAAGGATGCTTTAAAGTTGTACTATGACAAGATGATAAGCTTAAATAAGTAAAAGAAATGATGAAAGTCTGAGAGAACATAACAATAGTATAACTTTATGCAGTATCATGACTTAAGTTTAACTTCACTTAGATCTGAGTGTTAACCTTGCCCAATAATATTTCCTGTAATGTTGGTTTAGGCTTCTGGCTAACTGCTGCTCCTAGAGAAACTATTGACGAACTGATTTTAAGCTTATAGCTATTTATCTACATATCAGTCGTAAGGAAACATTGACAAACTCCCTCTGGAACATTACAGGAAGAATTCCTTTATGGTACACCACACTAGAGATACTTGTTCAGATCATGGATAGCAGCCTGGATATAGAACTTCACCTTTTCCGCTCTTCCAAACACATCTTTACTTAATAGAAGAGTATGATCAAAACCATTTCAATATATAATTACACCAAAGCATTAGTCTTATCAAGAATAGAGAAGAAAATCATAAACCCAGCGGAAATCTGTACCACACGTCTGCTGCCAACACGTTTCAAACCTAGCAAGCCAGCATTTTCGCTGTTCCAGAACAGTACAAAATATCTCAGACCAACATCAAATACTAGTATTAAGATAAAACCATATAAACGCCATAATACAGGCAACAGTAATCTAGAATCTGCTTACACAGATACAGATGATCCATTAGCTGTTCCAAATGAACCATCCAGCAAAATACCAACCCCCTAGGCAACACACAAATAAATAAACTAGGTAAGATGCTTGCATGTTATTTGAATTGTCAAGAACTCGGACAAAATATTTGCAGATTAAGAAGTCTAGATGGTACCTGCCAACCAATGCCACGAGTCATAACAGGAGGGCATGGTGTTGCACTGCGTATCGTGAGACAGCAATGAATGCACCAGTAGACTGCATTAGACAGTAAGGAATAT
The DNA here is from genome assembly GCA_000573905.2 of Oryza punctata. Classification (NCBI taxonomy): domain Eukaryota; kingdom Viridiplantae; phylum Streptophyta; class Magnoliopsida; order Poales; family Poaceae; genus Oryza; species Oryza punctata. The sequence continues at coordinate 20,687,548 of CM002490.2, read as the reverse complement.
TATCTGGTTGATGCATAATGCCCTCTAACATAGCAATACTGGCACTGCACCTCTCCCTAAAAACCATACATATATCCACAGTACCTCCACAAGAGCAACAAAAGAAGATGCTATCATTGCAAAAGCTTCACCAGCATCAAACGTTGGTGCTCCCCACTGGAATGGGTACGGTACACTTATCCTGTAAAATGCAGATGAAAACTATTTATAATAGCTAATCTTTCCTTTAGTACCAAACTGCCGATTGCAGGATATAAATGCAAACAAATGTAACGCATTTCATTAGGATGGCATGGAAAAAGATACATGGTATTACCATGGAGCACCCCCTACAAGCCGAGATCGATCAGTTCGGCAGTGAAATTGTGTCTTTGGAGCAGCATTCTTGTACTCCCCACCAACAGTCAGGAAGAAGGCGTAAAGCCAGACAAGGGCCACAGACATTATGATGGTGAAATGCTCAACGTAGTCCCCAACAAGGCACCAGGTTAGGTATGTAATGCACAAAGATTTATGCAACATTCATAAGAATTCATCCACCGTTAGAATTCACAGAATAACTAACCATCTTGACGTATACATGGGAAAGAGCCACCAGCAGTATGATCTGTGGAAGGCCAATCTCCACACATTTGGAAACCTGGCATGGTTTTAAATCTCCGGCTATATCTGCCGCTATCTCCGGCTATAACTGTTTAAGAAAGGTTTAGCTATTTGATCTCATGTACAAATTAACCGCTATAGCTCCATTTAACCCACTATAGCTACCGCTATAGCTATTTTAGAAGATCACCGCTAAATGTCTTAACCCGCTATTTAAAACCATGAAACCTGCACAGCAAATTCATTGTGTCATACCACTGTTGCAAAATACATCAAGACAACGTATGTCAAACAGCACGCCACATTGTCAGTGTCAGTACAGCAAGGAGTCAAACAGAAGAGAGCAATGCGTGGGTGGGGAGTAAAATGGCGACCTCGTGGGGATCGGCATTTCCGTTGTAGCGGCCGGCGAGGATGATGGAGATGGAGGGCGGGCTGGTGAGGCAGTGGCGCCGGCGCCGCCATTGCCTATCACTATTCACTACCACTGCTGTGAGTAGTGGGAGTGAGGCGGAGCAGCCGAGCCGGGTTGGCCTCCTCCTTTTCGAGATGCGCGAGTTGAAGCGGTCATACGATGGCACGAGAAACCAAGGTCACTCGCGCCCGCACACACCAACCCCACCTTCTTTCGTGGAGACAAGCCACCAACCTCGCGGTTTTCTCAGTCAAACCACATTGTCAAATACTATCATTAGTACTAGCTAATCACTGTGATTATTCCAGAATATAAGAATCTAGAATCTAGTACTCGACGGGGCACATCCTTCCAAATGTTGTTGCCTGAAAGGCGAACTAATGTTGCAGGAACATTGTTGTTGCCAAAATTGAAAGAACTAGCTGATGATAACCATCCACAAATATTTACGGATTATATTCACAAAACTTCATCTGATTATTTACAGGCAATGCTGAATGCTCATGCTGAAAAAAATGCTGGCTGTAGCTCATAAACCAGCAGAGCGTGCCAGCTATGCCCAAAAAGATTACAAGACTGCCAAACTCGTATGTACATGATTTCCTTTTCTCCACTTATATGTATTTCACAGTTTAACTAAACAACCACAGGGGTAAACATGTGAACGAAAACGTTATTTCCCATGTTTATTTCTTTTCAGAGCAACAATCTTCTTGGTGTAGAATATCCATCCTATAACATAAGACAATGTCCTCCATCCTCTATACGCCTTGGGCTTAGATATCGTTGCAATGAAGCCTTTCAATGCAGCTCCAAGGTCTTGTGTGTCAAAGGATACAGATGGATCTGAACAACGATAGTAATCTTCACTGAATGAGGGGTGACTGGTGCAATCCTCATAAACCAAAGAATTGGAGAACTTGTCCACTGTCTGTGATACTTGGGGTGGTCCATGGCCATCAAGTGGGGGTAACTCTGACTGATATTGATTTTCATTGTTTTCAGCAGTTTCCAATTGACAAGGATCCAATGCACTCGAGGGATCAATTGAGAAAATGTCAGATGATGGTATGCTTGACTGGCTCAAACCAAAACCATCGGCAGAAACTTGTGTAGGAAACTGGTCATAGTCATTTTCAAGCAATGATGGAGTTCTCACATCAAGGAGCTGTGAAGGATTTGCCAGAAGTGTTTCATTGTCACAGGTGAAAACATTCTTCCAATTTTCATACGCTTGCTTCACAGCTGCATATGCTTCAGCCTATAAAGAGCAAAAGTTGAGGTAAAAAAAAGATGGTCCAGATCCTAACTGGTGAAGGGAAATACACAAGAATCTTCTATAACTAAGTTGAATAAAAAAATTTATGAATACCTTCTCCTTTTCCGTAAGATCATCAGCACAAACAAACTTCTCAGATATTAATCCTCTAATTTCTCCAACAACATTGAACACGACAGCTGTTTTGCTTAGGCTGTCTGGATAGTACAAATGTACCTTGTCAGTGAGAATACAGGTTTTTGAATGCTCAACTGTGACCTCCCACATCTTTGTTGACATGCCACTGCCCAATATCTGCATAATTTGAGCATAAGAGGGTCATATATCCACACATTTTACTGAACCACCACTATCATCTACAAATTCAGGCAAAATGATAGAAATATGACATATGCTTACTGAGGAAAAAACTTTGAGCTCAGATTAGCATAACCATGTTTACCATAGAAAAACAATTGACTCACTTAAATGTAAGAAATATACAGTTTCATGGTTATACATTTCTCAACATAACAAAATAATGCTGATAACATATTTGATGTACATCAGTAAATTATATGTAAATCTTCGATAGAAAGAATTGCAACAATAGGCAGATTGTGTAAACTCAAAAAAAGAATGTAAAATACAAACATAGAAAGACTCTTTGATCTTTGAAGGAACGGAGAAGTGCATTCAAAGATCAGTGTAGTATAGTACCTTTCGAAGCCTAGGAGCATCAAGATGTAGTAAAGTGAGGAAATCTTTTACAGTAACAATTTTCTCCCTATTCAAACGCTTGTGAAATGCTCCCTCCTTGCCAATCTTCTCCAGGCGCCAAACCTCATCATCAAGAACAGGGGGATGGTGCTTCTTGTATACTGGGAAAAATGAATAAAATAATTCCAAATGATGAGTTGAAATTTGACCGCCTTTTTACATTTATGACAATGAAAAATAAAAATGGAACAGGCCAATCATTTCAAATAGCAATAAAAGAGATTGGTCTGTTTATGATAAATATTGTGGCAAAAGAAGCAAGGAATTTCCATATTGATAAGTGTCTCAATTATAAAATAAAGGGACACCTCTGCCAAATGGATCGGGAAACTAGCACAAGTCAGGAAACTAAAAGAATAATTGAAATTTGATAAGCAAACTCACATTCTCCACGATGATCCTTCACCACAAATGATTCAGACTTTGCTTCACGCACCCTTACTCCGTTATAAGAACCATCCTCAGTTTTTGCACCTAGCCTGAACTTACGGCTGCGTGTCCAACTGGAATTATCTGTGAATGATAGTTCCCCCACTGCACCGATGCCTTTAGTAAGGCCCACAAAAACGTCTCCAGAAAGCAAGGGTCGTTTACCTTCCCTTGCTCTAATAATGTTATTGTTAAACTCCTGAGCTGTCCAGTCATCGCCTTCTCCACCTTCAAAATCCCCCTCTAAAACTACTATTTCAACTTTCATCAGGGACTCATCACCTGATGCTACAACTTCTCTGGTTACAGTGTCAACTAGAGCAATAGTTATACTTAAGGAGCTCTCTCCTTCAATCTTGGAGCCAGTGAAAATTGGAAGTGAAAGCTTAGTCATGAACTGTAGCTGGAAATTTTTCGATGTAGATGGAACAACATCCATGACAGTTCTAATGGGAAAAATAAAAAATCAAGTTGTTAAACTAAAGAAAGCTGCATTAACTTTATGAATCTATACAGTGACTGGTACTTGTCAAATTGGTAGTTAAGACAGTGTTACAATGTCGTACCTTGCCATCATAGTGGCATGATTTGCAAACGCTGACTCGATTTCTTCTTTCACCTAGAAATTATAATTGGATAGAACATCAAGACCATCATTGGACAGCCAAAGAAGATCCTACCTAGATAAACTTTCAACGGCTTTTGAGTGAAAATACTATCTCCTAGATAGAAACAAATGAGTCCAAAAAATAGAGGTCAGGAATTAACGCTTTGTCTTCAAGGGCTTAAATGCTTGTTAGGTTTCAATTTATGGATATACAGTGTTCCTCACGTTAAGTTGGGAACTACAAGTAGGGTTTGTGTAATTCACAAGTTGAAAACAGATCTAATCATGGCAGCTGCACCAAATACAAGATGAAACTTGCAATAGAATTATGAATGATCAATATAAAAGACATGTTAGCAACAAAAGATAACCCTAATCCCAACAGAATGAAAGGGGATACAGATCAAACATGTACTCATATACCAGAAAGGCATAACTTCCATGAATTCATGACACATGAGTGAGAAATGGAAAAAATAAGTAGGTTCCATAGACTGCCTCACCACTCTTCGGATGAGGGGCTCGATAGCCATGAACAACTTTTCGATGCTGCTCTTCCGCATCACCTCCGTGATCACCCTGCGCGGAGACAAAGCCACCACTGACACCAAATCAGATAACCAGCCACACAAACACAACCATGGGGGTTCCAATCGAGCTCTCAAGAGAGCGGAGGGGGACATACTCGCGGAGGGCGGGGACCCTCTGCCGCTTGGGCTCCCCGCGGCGGTGGGGCGGCGAGGAGCTCCCAGCCCCGGATTCGGCCGGGCCGGGGGCTCCCATGCCTCCGCCTCCGCCGCCGCTGCTCTCCTCCGGCTGCCGCTTCTGCGACATCTCCGGCCGCCGCGCGCCTCGCCTCCGTCCTTGTCGTCGCTGGCCGCAAGCGCCTGGTGGGTAAAAGTTCGGGTTTTTCCCTTCGTTCGCGTATTGTGCGTCCGTGCGTCTGTCCGCAGTGCGGTGAAATCCTGGATCGAGCAAGAAATCTCAAGAGCTGGCCCACATGCAGTGACTAGACGGCTAGGCCCACATGCCAGTATGCATAATTCAGTTAGGACTAATGTTTATAAACATTGCAAAACTAGGTACGTGTTAAATGGTAATAGTAGGTTGGAAAGACACACAACATATATAAGGACGGCAGTGGACCGGGTTGGATTCGGGTGGAGCAAGAACATACCCGACCCAAGATCCAAAACTCCTCATCCACTCATTCCCTGTTTCCCACTACTTTGATCGGGTGTAAAATAAAACTTAAAACCCGTGTCCATACCAGTCGAATATCATGTATCTATGGTTTTTTAACAACACACTATAGTATATCAATTGATACATATAAACGATCATATTTAGACATCTATATTTAGCTAATAAATATGAAACTACAAGCAATCAATACTACAAGTTATAATTATTCACAAAGTGTTAAATACGGATAAAACCCATAAATTCTATATGACTTTGTTGCACTTGCACACTCATGTTTTAGTTAGTGTTGACACACAATCTTCTAAAAAATCATGTATGAAAATAAATATTTAGGTACCCATGGATTACCCATGGGCATAAAATAAAACCCATGCTGCACTTGTTAATACCTCATGTTTGGATCGGGTATACCCATAGGTATAAAACCTAACCCACACCCATGCCCATCGCATCCACGAGTAAAATTGTTATCCCTAAATTTACACATACGTAGAGTGGGTAACTAAAAAGTTCTTCAAATATAAATTATGCTACAATTAAAAAATAGATGAAATCCACCCACTACTGGAGAAGGGGTTTTTAATCCCTGTTCATAACCACTTGTAGTCCTGGTTATACAACCGGGACCACGAATCCGGGACTAAACATACCTATCTTTAGTCCCTGGTAAAATAACCGGACTAAAGATGGAAGAGATCCATTTTTAATTCCGGTTGGTACTAATTTTTTTTCTTTTTCTTTCATTGTTTTGTGTTGCATGCATCTATTGATTTTCACCCTCAAATCCTCACAAATCATCCACAACAAAATCATACACACTCCACAAATCATACACGAAATTATCCCCAAATCTACAAATCATTCACAAAATCGTTCACAAAAACTAAAAAAAGCCACAGCCGGCAGATGGGGAGAGGAGGAGGGCTCCGACCGCCCACTGACGATGCTGCCCCGACCATCGCCGCTCGACCGCCGCCTCCCCTCCCGCTAGATCTGGCGGAGGGGAGGCCGCTGCCCGGCCGCTGCCCCGATCGCCGTCGCTCAACTGCCGCCTCCCCTCCCGTCGGATCTGGCGGAGGGGAGGTCGCCGCCTGCCGCCGCCCGCCCGCTGGCCCGGCCACCACCGCTCGGCCGCTGCCGCTTCCACCGGCTGCCGCTGCTTGGGCACCGCCTCTTTGTGCTACCTCCCACCGGAGAGGGGAGGGGAGAAGGGGAGGAGAGGGAAGAGGATAAGGGAGGGAGGGAGGCGTGCAGATGGATAAGGGGAGAGGAGGAGGAGGCGTGGAGGAAGTAAGACTGTGAGGACGATTTCTTTTGTCCCGGTTGGTATAAACAATCAGGACTAAATATCCATCTTTAATCCCGGTTGGTATTACCAACCAGGACTAAAGATAGTGGGGGCCTAACTCGGCCTGATGACTTTTTGAACCGGGACTAAAAATAATCTTTAGTCCCGATTGGTGTTACCAACGGGACTAAAAATCAAAAAGTACCGCTGGGTTTTTGTACCAAGACTAAAAATGATCTTTAGTCCCGGTTTCTACTCGAACCTTAACTAATGTAGATTTTGCATCATCCATCAAAGATCAGTTCTCTAGTAGTGACCATAATGTGCTAATAGTTGCCAATAGCTTGATAGTAAGCTTATGCCCTCATTTGTTTACCACCTCCATGATGTATCATATCTGATAATAAATATGCATTTAATGTTTATTACCTGCTATTTCACCACATTGTGGATATCGTTACAGAGCTGGAGAACTTGATTAGTTGATTAGGAGTAGTTGGTATTATACGTGCTTGCTCGTAACCTTCTCTACTGATATGTTCTAATTAATATCATTTGCACAAAATATAGCTACGTGAAAGTATTTTGCTCGACTATGCACCAGCTCTATTAATATCATTTTGACAGAAAACCTTAATATTTTAGATCTCACTGCATATTTATTTGAAAATGGGACAGTATATATCTTTCAGTAAACACCAGCATCATACACACGAATAATTTTCAGAAGCAAAAGCCTTTGAGAACGGGACAGTATAACATCTTTCAGCAAACAACATGTGGATATTATGGGTACCATATACCCACAAGTAAGTATAGATTATCCGACTTGTTGTTGGGGGATACGTAATGTATGTAGAATATGTATAATACTAGGACTCGGGTATAATATTGACTTGGTTATCAAGTTAAGGTTGTAGTCCTAGTTTGTTAAGATTGAAAATTAGTTGTATAAGATTTGAACCGTAAGAGGATAAATCTTATCTTGTAAACCTTGGTTTTCCGTGTATATAAGGAGGACAGGGTGCCCCTTGCGGGTATAAGCTCGATTACATCGTCAGATCAATAGACAATCCGGCAGATATAATCCCCAAACAGGAGTAGGGTATTACTTCTTCGTGAAGGCCTGAACCTGTCTAAATCCTTTGTCTCATAACCCATCTACTTTTCCATCTTGATTGCTACCCCTTTTCATATTGCCGAAATCTAGTTTCGACAGTTAGCGTGCTAGGTAGGGGAGCGTCAAGTTCATCACCGATCAAGTAAAATGGGATCATCGTCAGGCATCGACAACTACGCTTTCCCCCAGGGCAGGCGTATCGCTTTGGCAGCCTCGACTTCATCACCGATAACTTCGGCAAGATCACTCTTCTGGACTTGGCGTCAAGCCAATTGGGAGGAGATAGTATCTCTTGGCCGCTCGGTTTACCGAACATGGCCAGGACCAGCGCCAGAATGCTTTCCCATAAGAAGGCTCCAAGTCACTCGGGAAAGGCATCTACACCAACTTCACTTCCTACATCAAGCCTACCTCGAGACAACCAAATCTACCCGACGATCGACATGGAGTTACCAACAGATCTGCTCACGATTTCTGGTTCAAGGTCTTCGTCCCTTCGTGGGATGAGATCTGATCCAATTGATCGGATCTGGCTTCAGGAGGTCGGCGTTGTGCTACCCAAACTCAGATCCTGCTCCACCACCGAGCTTGCCACCTATGCCAGCTCTTCGGAGGAGAGCGTTCATGGCAACCCACCCGACGCTGAGGCTGCAGATGACACCGACTTCGACGACGACTACACGCTGGTCTTCAACGGCGTCTTCATGGCGAACAATGAGATTGACGCCGAAGTAGCCGCAAGGCTTCAGGCAGAAGAGGCAGCTCGAGCCGGAGTTGAGCAAGAGAGGATCCGACTGTAACAAGAACGTGCCAGACTGGATGAAGATAGAGCCAGACTTGAACAAGAGCGGCAAGCCCAAGCAGAACAAGAACGCCAACGCAGGGAAGCTGAGGATGCAAGACGTAGAGAAGATGAAGAGCGCAGAAACAAAGACCTAGCTACGGCAGGGCGAAGGGCAAGAAACGCGATCGGGCAGACCATCGTCGACAACACAAACGTATTCCTTACGCCACAACAAAACGCTGTCAGGGCAGTCACCATCCTTGACGCGTTACTCGGTGCAGCTCCAGCCCATGTTACACCGTTAATCAATCAAGTCAAGACTCTTGTTGCGGCAACTATTCCGAATGCCGAAGCAAGCCGACGACCCAGCGAGTCAACATCAAGAGCACCTGGCGGCAGTCGCACACCTCCATCAAGAGTAAGGGACAGCAAGAGCAGGACCAACTCGCGTGCCGACCACCACAGCGGAGCACGCCGAGATCAGTCGGCCCAGTCGCCCGCAGGCCACTTCGCCCGGCTGTCACACCACACCAGAGATTGTAGAAACCAATCTGAATATCATAGTCCACCCAGGGCTTCAATCGACCTGAGAGACACCCTCAACCAAAGACGAAGGGAAAGAGGCATCGTAATTCAAGACGACGAGGACTGCAATGGGGTTCTAGCTTTCACCAATGACCTGCATCGAGTGAATTGGCCAACTGGCTTTAAGCCAACTGGTATCGAGAAGTATGACGGAAAAACCGACCCTGAGTCGTGGTTAACCGTCTACACGCTCGCAATTCACGCAGCAGGGGGAGACAGCAAGGTTATGGCAAACTATTTGCCGGTGGCACTGACTGACTCGGCCAGAAACTGGCTCGCTGGGTTACCGTGAGGCACAATTAGTTCCTGGAGCGAACTCCGCGATCACTTCATCGCCAATTTCCAAGGCACTTTCGAGCGCCCCGGGACACACTTTGAGCTGTACAATATCGTCCAGAAGCCAGATGAAACCCTCAATGAGTACATACGGTGTTTCTCCGAGAAACGCAACAAGATTTCTGACATCACCGATGACAACATCATCGCCGCATTTACATGAGGACTCCGCAATGATCTGTTGATCGGGAAATTTAGCCGCAAACCTCCAAAGACAGTCAAGCAGATGTTCGAGAAGGCAAATGAGTACGCTAAATCATATTACGCAGTCAAGGCATCAAAGCAGTCAGCGGGAAACTGGAAGAAAAAGGACAATGACACCATGGCAGGGCCCAGTGGAAGCAACACAAAGCACAAAGATCGCAAGCGTAAGCATGAAGATCTAGTCGCCACAACTTCAAATCACCAAGGCCAACGCCCCCGAGTCAATTCCTACGACAGAATCGCATGCACCATCCTAACAAGGGACACGCGGCCAAGGATTGTTTCATCTACAAGCAGTTTGCAGAAAAATACGCTGCCCAAATCAGGAAACCAGCCGACGGAGAAGGAACTTCTACTCAGAAGAAGAACGATGACGAGCCAAGCCAAGGAGTGTATCAAGATCCCAGAAGCGAGCTCAATCACATCTTCGGCAGTCCGCTTGCTTATGAGTCCAAGAGGAAATAGAAAATCTCCGACAGGGAAGTCAACACGGTGCAACCTGCAGTTCCTCAATATCTGCGATGGTCGGAGATCCCCATCAGGTTCGACCGCTCGGATCATCCTGACTGAGTGGTCCACCCAGGGCGGTACCCCCTGGTACTAGACCCAGTCATCCAGAACGTCAAGCTGAAGCGCACCCTCATTGACGGTGGCAGCGCGCTTAACATCCTTTTCGCCAAGACCTTGGATGAGATGCAAATCCCTCGATCCGAGATGAAGTCGAGTAACGCCCCTTTACATGGAGTCATCCCAGGGCTATCTTCAACCCCACTCGGCCATATCACTCTCCCGGTGACCTTCGGGACAAAGGAGAATTTCCGGATGGAGAATATTAGCTTCGTGGTAGCCGACTTCGAGACGGCTTACCACGCCATCCTCGGTCACCCGGCGTTAGCCAAGTTCATGGCGATACCCCACTACACCTACATGATGATGAAGATGCCTGGACCACGCGGAGTCATCTCCTTGCGCAGCGACGTCAAGCAGGCCCTCACTTGCGACAAGGAGAGCTGCGAGTTGGCCCAATCTCGTGAGAGATCAGTCGGCCAAAAGGAAGTCCGACTTGCTGTATCAACATCACAAGAAGGCGAGATCCCAGCCCAAAAGACGGCCAAGACTGGAGAAGGCGACGCCAAGACCAAAAAGATTCCTTTAGATCCTTCTGATCCCTCTAAAACTGCTGTAATAGGCGCTGAGTTAGATAGCAAATAGGAAAGCGCGCTCATCACCTTTCTTCAAGCTAATAAAGATATATTTGCGTGGAAACCATCTGATATGCCTGGTATTCCCAGAGAGGTGATTGAGCACTCTTTGAATGTTAGAGAAGATGCTAAACCTATCAAACAACGACTTCGCCGATTTGCACAGGACAGAAGAGACGCCATCAAGGAGGAACTAACTAATCTGCTCGCAGCTAGATTCATCAAGGAGGTATATCATCCCGACTGGCTCGCCAACCCGGTTCTGGTTCGCAAGAAGATTGGCCAATGGCGCATGTGCGTCGATTACACATATTTGAACAAGGCTTGCCCAAAAGATCCTTTCGGCCTACCTCGGATAGACCAAGTGGTAGATTCAACAGCCGGATGTGAGCTACTCAGTTTTCTTGACTGCTACTCGGGTTACCACCAGATCAGCCTAAAGAAGTCCAACTGCTTGAAGACTTCATTCATCACCCCGTTCGGAGCATACTGCTACATCACCATGCCCTTTGGGCTGAAGAATGCGGGGGCTACCTACCAACGCATGATCCAACGATGCCTTGCAACCCAACTCGGACGGAATGTGTAGGCCTACGTCGACGACGTCGTCATCAAGACCAAGTAGAAGGACAACCTAATACAAGATCTGGTGGAGACATTTGCAGACATACGCGCTTTCAGGATGAAATTGAATCCTGATAAATGCACCTTCGGAGTACCGTCAGGGAAACTACTCGGCTTCATGGTGTATCACAGGGGCATCGAGGCCAACCCGAAAAAAATCAACGCAATACTAAAAATGAAGCCCCCGAGTTCTCAGAAGGATGTCCAGAAGCTTACCGGGTGCATGGCTGCTCTTAGTAGGTTTGTTTCAAGGCTTGGAGAGCGCGGGATGCCTTTCTTCAAGTTACTGAAAAAGAATGACGATTTCCAATGGACACCGGAAGCCCAAAAGGCATTTGAAGATTTCAAGACCTTTCTGACAAATCAGCCGGCACTAGCTTCGCCACTCCCACAGGAGCCGTTGCTTCTCTATGTATCGGCGACCTCAAAGGTGGTGAGTACAGTCCTGGTCGTTGAGCGCGAGAAAGACGATCGTATCCAGAAAGTTCAGCGACCGGTTTATTTTGTAAGCGAAGTCCTTGCCGACTCCAAAACTCGGTACCCCCAAGTGCAGAAGCTGTTATATGGAGTCCTAATCACCGTCAGGAAGCTGGCCCACTACTTCCAGAGTCACCCAGTCACGGTGGCCACATCGTTTCCACTCGGCGAGATCCTCCGTAACAGAGAAGTCACAGGCCGCATCGCCAGATGGGCCCTAGAGCTAATGCCTTTGGACATCACCTTCAAGCCCCGAGTTTCTGTCAAGTCACAGGTGCTAGCTGACTTTGTCGCTGAGTGGACCGAGTGCCAGGAAGACGTACCCACAGAGAAGATGGAGTACTGGACGATGCACTTCGACGGGTCAAAGAGGATTTCAGGGTGCGGAGCTGGAGTCGTTTTGATTTCCCCGACTGGAGAACACTTGAGCTACGTCCTTTGGATTCACTTCCCCGCATCCCACAAGGTGGCCGAGTATGAAGCGCTTCTACACGGATTACGGCTCGCCATATCCTTAGGGATTCGCAGGCTAATAGTTCGAGGAGACTCCCAACTTGTGGTCAACCAAGTAATGAAGGACTGGACATACCTCGATGACAACATGGCGGCCTACCGATAGGAAGTGCGCAAATTAGAAGATAAATTCGATGGTTTGGAATTAACCCATGTCCTCCAGCACAACAATGAGGTGGCCAACCGATTGGCCAATTTCGGGTCAAAAAGAGAAGCCGCCCCATCAGATGTTTTAGTCGAGGACCTTTACAAACCCACTGTTTCAAGCAACTTGACTACCGAAAAGGAAGCTACAGAACAAGTATTACTGCTTGACACCGACTGGAGGACACCATTCATTAAATATCTAAAACATCAAGAGCTGCCCCCCAACAAAAACGAAGCTGAACGAGTTCACCGCCGCTCCAAGACTTACGCTCTCGTAGAAGAAGAACTATACAAGAAAAGCCCATCTGGAATACTACAAAGATGCATCTCTCTCGAGGAAGGCACACAGCTCTTAAACGATATTCACTCGGGAGTATGCGGAAATCACGCGGCAGCACGAACTTTAGTCGGGAAGGCATACCGACAAGGCTTTTTCTGGCCTACAGCAGTGAGCGATGCAGACAAAATAGTGCGCACATGTGAAGGTTGTCAGTTCTTTGCCAAACAGACCCACCTGCCAGACCTGGAATTACAGACTATTCCCCTTTCTTGGCCTTTCGCGGTCTGGGGACTAGATATGGTAGGCCCTTTCAAAAGGGCTCAAGGCGGATACACACATCTATTTGTTGCAGTAGATAAATTCTCCAAGTGGATCGAGGAAAGACCTGTGGCCACCATCACCATGGACAAAGCACGCGACTTCTTCATCAACATTGTGCATCACTTCGGTGTGCCAAATTGAATTATCACCGACAATGGAACTCAGTTCACTGGTGGCTTTTTCAAGGACTTTGGTAAGGACTTCGGTATCAAAATCTGCTATGCTTCCGTAGCTCACCCAATGAGTAATGGATAAGTTGAGCGTGCAAACGGCATGGTACTCCAAGGAATCAAGACTTGTGTTTTTGACAGACTGCGCCCGTACGCCGGCCAATGGACGGAAGAGTTGCCCTCAGTACTATGGTCACTGCGTACTACCCCGAGTCGAGTTACGGGCCAGTCACCCTTCTTTTTGGTATACGGCGCAGAAGCTATGTTGCCGAGCGAAATGGAGTTCGAGTCCCTACGAGTTCACAACTTTAATGAAGAACGCCACAAATCCGATAGGATTGACGATTTGACCCGATTGGAAGAAGCTAGGGAAGCAGCACTCATCCAATCGGCCAGGTACCTGCAAGGTCTACGACGCTATCACAATCGCAACGTCAAGTCATGCGCCTTTATAGTCGGCGACATGGTTCTGGCACAAATTTTCCCCCCTGTGGGAAGGGTCGTTTATAATAGCGGAAGTCACTCGCTCGGGAGCCTACCGACTGAAATGTGAAGATGGAACTATTGTAGACAACTCATGGAACATAGAGCATCTTCGGTGGTTTTATGCTTAAGAGCTTTTTTGTAATCTTTTCCCTTAGACTGCCCACTCACCTGTCTCAGCCGAGTGGCCAGTCGGGGGCTATCAATAATAGCGAAGTACGATATCAGTTTTATTTGACTTGTCATTGACCCTGTTTAAGTCTAGATCTAGCAGATAAGGACTAAAAATTTTTCGATGGCCGTAACAAGCTTTGAGCTTGAAGCAGTCGGAAAAAATATTTAAGAAATTTGAAACTAAATTTACGATTTACTGAATGGCATAAATGAGTCATTATACAACAATAAGAGTACTTTACATCTTGAATTACACTCGGAAACAACAACCTACAACTGGAGGTTCTCTAAGACATCTGATGCAATCTTTTCAGTTGAGTCCTGAGCTTGATTGATCAACTCTAAGGCTTGTTCGTCAGTCGTCCCGTCTGCAAACCCATCTCCGACAGCATCGATTTCTACTCGGGGATACAGGGACTTTATTATCGCCAAAGCTTGGCTTGCACCCATCGTAGCTACGTCTTTAATATTGCTGAAGTATCTTGCTGGAGCGGGACGGAGCCCTTCAAATATCTGAACCGTGTCCTCCTGACTGGTTCCGAGCCTGTTCTGAAATATCGCGTTCAGCACTGGAGCAGCAACATTGGCAATGTCGTCCCGGACACTTTCCACCTTTTTCACCCTCGCGGCAAAGACTTCAAATTGTGCTTTGGTCTTCACCTTATGCTCTGCATCTTTGCAAGTTAGAGACAACACCCGACTACACAGCATGATTTCACATACAAAGAGAGACGGACTAGTACCTTCGAGGGCATCTTCAGCTTGAACCTTGCCGGCCGCCAGTCGGGCATTAGCCTCTTCAAGTTTCTTCACTTGGGTGGTCAAGGATTCAATCCTTGTAGTTTGAGCTGCAAAAAAGACAGATAAGTCAGTCGGACAGGTTGGACAAGCGACGAGTTTATAGTGAAGTAATTCTTACCTCCAATTGTGCCCCGATGATTGAAGCTGGCGTCCATGAGCTGGTTGATCTGGTCTTTCAGTTTCCTCTCCCTGCTTTGGGCATCCTCCCGAGTCTGTGTTAGCTCAGCTCTGACTCGTTCGAGGGTCTCAAGATGAGGCACGAGTTTCTCTAATGCACTCGTTTTGGCCTCATTCCTAAGATGAATACTCTGAATAATGCACCGGGTCAGCGGGACAGCTAGAGCAGATTATTGAATGCAGAAAGAAAAATACTTACATTCATCAGCCGGGTGGACTCGGTCAAGTTTTTCTTCAGCATTTCGAGTTCCCCGTCTTCCTTTTGGCGGTTTATTACTATTCCCTGCAAAATACCGTCCCGATCCCTCCATTGGAGTTTGGTCGGAGGGAAGGAGTCCTCGACCGATTTTATCCTCGGGATCTCTTCTTCGGTGTCATCAACCAAAGGACCTAGTTCGCAAAGTTTCAGATGGTTGAAACATAACATAAAGGGAAAGTTGGAATACAGCAAGAACACGTACCAGATATAATTTTGGAGCGTTTGTTAGGAGTCTTTTTCGATGGGTTGACCGGCAGACTGGTGGTACCCGGCTCTCCAGAAGTTGGTGGAGGAGCCCCAGGTGTTCTCTCCTCATTCTCTCCCTCGAGGTTTCTGGGAGCCGGCCCTGGGTCAGTTTTTTCGAGGTCACCCTTGTCTGGCTAGGTTTGCGCTTCAGTTGTGCCAGTCGGAGCAGCTGTTGTTTTCTCCGACTGATCTTCAGTCGGGGGCCTGACTTCGGGAGCGGCAGTATTCTTCTCCGGCTGGTCCTCAGTCGGGGGCTCGACTTGGCAGTGGCGGTAGTCTTTCCCGATTGATTCTTAGTCGGGGGCTCAGGACCCGACTCGCATGGAGCAGTAACAGGTGGAGTATTATCCTTGCTGCCTAGATTGATATCTTGAGGTTTCCTGTACCCGACATGTTGGATTCCAATATTATCGCTTTCATAGAAATAAAAGAGTACAAGAATGAGAGGTTTGAATATAAATGGCACCTTGTGGATCTTCGAATCTTGGGAGCTGGCCGACTGGCGGGAGACTTAGTCGGAGCCGGTTTGGTGCTAGCTTGCAGCTCAGTCGCTTCATCCTCACAATCACTCATGATCAATTTCCTCTTCTTCAATTTTTGTTTGGGGTCGCTTTCTTCGGCGACTCGTTTGCTCTTTCCGGCTGGGTTGATTTTTGGTCCACCAGTTGGTTGAGGTTTTCTCGGAGCAGTTTCCTTATGAGCTGGCACAGGTGGCCTTGAAAAGAAGCGTTTGTTGTCCTAGCCAAGGAATTTTCCGCATGAGTCCATATAACAATTAAATGGATGACAGTAGGATAAAAGGCTGACAGATGTTTACCTCTGGAGGTTGCCGCACCAGACCGAAAGGAATGACTGGAAGCTTGTGGTTGTAGTCGATTGCGATCCCCGAGGAGAAGACCTTGTACATCCGGTTGCACATGACTTTGAAGTCAATGGAATCTGGGTCCTCTCGGTTAGGATCCGACTGTCCTTCATACTCGTACGCTAGTTTACTTCTCTCTTTGATTGGAGCCAGTCGGCACTTGACAAAGTGCCGAGTGACTTGCTCTCCTTGGAGGCCTTGCTGCTTGATTTCCATCAGTCGGAGCAGCAGCTCATTAGCCTGGGCGAGTTCGTCGCCGTCTGGGAAATTTCTCCAGTTTTCGTGGGGAATAGGAGGGAGACCGATAAACTCGGGAAGACTCGGTGATGGATTGGAAATATAAAATCAGTTTGAGTGCCATCCCTTATTGGAAGTCTTGAATGGAAGAGAAAAGTATTTTTGGGCAAGTGTTCCTCGCAATTGAAACCCGGACCCGCCGACGACACATGGGTTGTTTTTGTCAGGCTGGGGTTTGAGGTAGAAAATACGGCGGAACAACACAAAATGAGGATGGATGCCGAGGAAAGCCTCGCAGAGGTGGATGAAGTTGGCTATGTGTAGAATCGAGTTGGGATTCAAGTGGTATACCTGGATTTTGTAAAAAGCCAGAAGGCCGCGGAAAAAAGAAGAGGCTGGAAGAGCAAAGCCGGAATAGAAAAAGGAAGTGAATACCACGATTTCGTCGGTGTCGGGGGTCGGAAATCCTCGCCATAGGCGGGGCACCATCCGATGATTTCCTTGGGCGAAAGGACGCCATCCTTCACCATCTCTAGTAGATTTGATTCTTTCACATCGGATTTTTCCCATTGCTCGAAAGGAATTTCTCTCTCTTCAGCCATGGATGCGGAATGGATTTAAGCGAAATGGCTAGGTTTTGGTGGGAGAGATGGAGGCAAGATTTGGGTGGAGACGAACCGCTGTGAAGCTTGATGTGTGGAATCGAAGATTGGAGGCTGTGGGTGTGAGGATTTGGAACCCTAGATTGCAGTTACTGTGCGCGGTTTGGGGATTTTTGACGAGGAAGACGAAGCGGCGAATGTTTTAACGGTTGGGTTTAGTTCTTGTGCGATAAATGGGCCGGGAACTGTAGCTTGACTGTAGCTTATGAGGCTTTAAAAGTATGATATATGTCCTTAGGGGCTTAAGCCTTTTTCTGATGAGCAGAAAGGAATATTGCTGTGGTTTAACTCTTTGGAGTGCACGCAGTGAGAATTTTTGCCACGTCAATGAGCATATTAAATTGATTAAGTATTATTGCTTTGGTTATTAAATACTTTGGTTATTTTTGGCGGTTGGTATATCTTATATGAGATAAATGCTACATATGCCTTGTTTTTTCCAAATATGGTGAAGCTATGGATCCTTAGGGGCTAATAACACATTTGTTTTGACAGTGTGTACATGGCATAAGCTAAATATTTTGGAAAAATTTTTATTCATAATATATGTGCTTTTTAATAGCTAATTTTGGTATGGAAATTTTTGATGCAAACAATCTTAGGATTGTTTATTATTTTGCTACTTAGGTGGCTAATAAACCACTCGGCTGGTTGATTTTCTTGATTCTGAATATATGTTTAGTTTGTTCAACTAAGCACATAGTTGGGGGCTATATCTAATTAGGTGCATCTAGTCGATGCACCTCAGTATATTTTTTGTGATATTTTTGAAAGATTTTTGAGCCCTTCACAGTCTTGAGATTTGGATAATGCACTTGGGAGATTATGGTAGAGATAATTGAAGTACTTGAAATTGAAGATTTTAATTTGAGAAGATTATCTCGTCAACTGTAAAGGTCTCAGGGGCTACTGTGGATATTATGGGTACCATATACCCACAAGTATAGATTATCCGACTTGTTGTTGGGGGATACGTAATGTATGTAGAATATATATAATACTAGGACTCGAGTATAATGTTGACTTGGTTATCAAGTTCAGGTTGTAGTCCTAGTTTGTTAAGATTGTAAATTAGTTGTATAAGATTTGAACAGTAAGGAGATAAATCTTATCTTGTAAACCTTGGTCTTCCGTGTATATAAGGAGGACAGGGTGCCCCTTGCGGGCATAAGCTCGATTACATCGTTAGATCAATAGACAATCCGGCGAATATAATCCCTAAACAGGAGTAGGGTATTACTTCTTCATGAAGCCCTGAACATGTCTAAATTATTTGTCTCATAACCCATCTACTTTTCCATCTTGATTGCTACCCCTTTTCATATTGCCGAAATCTAGTTTTGACGCAACAGCATCATACACAAGAATAATTTTCAGAAGGCAGCTTGCATGAAAATGATCTAGCACAGGGATACATCATATGTAGGAACCATACAGTGATAGTGTGATACTAACTTCTGACATCATTTCCATCAGAAAACATATCGATGGCTGATGTGTTTTACTGACTCATCAGCATGAAGAGATTATGGTGTTTTACTTGCAATCATGTGGATCAACAAGGTTCGTTCTTGCCGAATGGGGCAGGCACCGAGGCACGAGATGTCTACAGAACAATCTAGCAACTAACAACATGCATATCTGATTCTCCCTACTAAGTGCAGATAAAACAATTTAGCAACTAAAAATATGCATTCGTTAGAGTTCTAAATTACATGATCTTATTTTACTTTATCCTATAAACAATCACCTTTACTCGAATTACAAATTAATCTACTGATCTGCAATAGCAGCCATTGATCTTCAGGTTTTTCTTCTTTCCTTTTTCTTCTTCCTCCTTCAGCTTTGCTTTTCTTCTTCTCGCTAGATCACGGCGGTGACTAAGATAGCGTTACGAACCCCTTCCAGTGCAATTGTTGTTCGGTGGCTACTAGGGTTTAGGGTTTTGTGAGAGATTAGAGCGTCCCATTCCTCTCTGCAGTTCTTCTATTTATAGCACTGGTGGGGCTCGGGAGCTTATCTCCTATTAGGACTCAAAATTAGTTTTAACTGATCACAAAAACTAATATCTCTCTTATCTCTTTAGATCGGACCCATAGGCTCATCCGATAAAATAAACCAACATTCTCCCCTTGATTTTGAGACTTACTAACGAGTCCACTAAGTAGCATAGCTCCCCCAAAGCAATGTGTCACAATAACATTAAGCGTCATTAAGACAAGAAGACTTATAGTTCATTATAATACTTAAATAAACTCAAATTTACTTAGTGGGTGTTAATTGATACTTATGCTCCCCATTTCCAAGATTTAATTCAAAGACAATGACTTAATCTCATGCCGGCTATATGTTCTTTAAATAATTTGGGAGGTAAGCTTTTAGTTAGTGGATCCGCGAGCATTAATTTTGTAGTACTAATGTACTCAACTTTAATTGTTTGATCCTGTACTCTATCTTTCACAACATGAAACTTAATGTTAATGTGTTTGGCAGCTTCACTTGACTTTTGTTACTCGTATAAAATATTGTAGTCTCATTATCGCAATATATTTTTAGTGGTTTGGCTATGCTATCAACCAGTCTTAATTTTGGGATAAAATTCTTAAGCCATACGGCCTACTCCATTGCATGATAGCATGCCACAAATTATGCCTGCATTGTTGACGATGCAGTAAGCATCTGTTTGGAGCTTTTCCATGAAATAGCTCCCCCGCTAGGGTGAAGGTGTAACCCGAAGTGGATTTGTTAGTGTCTAAGCACCCTGTGAAGTCAGCGTCTGAATAGCCTAAGACCTCAAACTTATCAGACTTTTATGTGCGAGCATGTAATGCATAGTTCCGTGCAAATAACGGAAGACTTTCTTAACTCCTTTCTAGTGGTCCAATCCTGGATTAGATAAAAATCGGCTAAGCATCCCAATAACGAATGCCAAATATGATCGTGCATAGACTTATGCATACATTAAGCTTCCGACAGCTGAAGCATATAGTATCATCTTCATTTCTTTAGTTTCTAAGTCATTTCTTGGGCTTTGGAATGAACCAAATTTATCCCCTTTTATTATTAGAGCAGGTGTTGTAGAGCATTTGCTCATATTGTATCTTTCCAACACTCCGGAAATATATGCTTCTTGAGATAATCCTAGTACTCCTTTGGACCAATCTCGGCGAATTTTAATGCCCAAGACATAAGATGCCTCACCGAGATCTTTCATCTCAAATTTTGATGACATAAATTCTTTACTTTCTCACAGCAAATTCTTATCGTTGCTTGCTAATAGAATGTCATCAACATAGAGTACTAGTATGATGAATTTCCCACCTTTATTCTCCATATAAATGCCATTGTCCACCTCATTTTCCTTAATCCAAAATTTTTAGTTACTTTATTGAATTTAAGGTACCATTGTTTGGATTCCTGCTTAAGTCCATAGATGGATTTCTTTAGTTTTCCTTCCACAACAAAACCTTCCGGTTGTGCCATGTAGACATTCTCATTTAAATCACAATTTAGAAATGTAGTCTTCACATCCATCTGATGGAGTTCTAAGTCATAGTGAGCCACTAAAGCCATGACAATTCTAAATGAGTCTTTCTTAGAGATAGGAGAAAATGTATCTTTATAATCAATTCTTTATCACTGCGAAAAACCCTTAGCCACAAGCCTTTCTTTGAATCGTTCAATGTTCCCTTTAGAGTCTAGCTTGGCTTTGTAGACCCATTTACAGCCTACTGTTTTGACTCCTTTAGGAACTTCTACTAGATCCCACACTTTGTTTTGGCTCATTGATTTTAGTTCGTCTTCCAAGGCTTGAAGCTACTTGGATGAGTTCTTACTGCTTATGACTTCTTTAAATGAGGTGGGGTCATCTACCTTCCCAATATCTTCGTTCATATAAACTTGATAATAATCGGGAATGTCAGATTTCCTTGCCCATTGTGATCTTCTTAATTGATGACTTTCATTATTGTTCACATGCGGTTGAGCATCTTCTTGTGGAGATTCTTCTTCATTTTGTGTCGCAGAATGCTGTTGAGGCTCATTATTTTCATCATTATTACCATCAACACTTTCTTCAACATTAGCTGTAGAGCCAAAGGGTCCAGAATTACCCATTGTTGGTGGCACTACATTCTATGGCACAGTTTGAATAATTGGAATATTAGTCTCTTGGATTTCTGGTGTTGGAACATTAGCCCGAATTTTCTCAAGATTAATCTCCTTATCTAGTGAGCTCCCCACTTCATTACTTTCTAAGAACACAACGTGTCTAGTCTCCACAAATTTAGTGAGACGGTCTGGACAATAAATCAGTATCCCTTAAATCTTTCTGGATATCCGATGAAATGATAGCTCACGGTCTGAGGGTCTAGTTTCTTCAATTATGGGTTGAATATTCTGGCTTCTGCACGATAGCCCCAAACGCGTAAATAATTTAATGTTGGCTTTCTTCCGGTCCATACTTCATAAGGAGTCTTAGGCACCAACTTGGTTGGAATTCTGTTTATTATATGGGCAGTTGTCTTTAATGCTTCAATCCACAATTATTTTACAGAGTAGAATGACTTAGCATACTGCGCACCATATCCATCAGTGTGCGATTGCATCATTCTACAACTCCGTTCTGCTAAGGTTCTCCAGGCATGGAATATTGGGCAACAATCTCATGTTGCTGGAGATATAAGGCAAATGGACCAGGAATTTGCCCAAATGGGGCATGCTTCCGTAGTATTCACCAGCACGATCTGATCTCATGACTTTTATTTTAGAATTATGCTGATTTTTCACTTCGGCTTTAAATATCTTAAATTTCTCAAGAGATTCATAATGATCATTAATGGGTAAATATAGCCAAAACAGGAATAATCATTTGTGAATATAATAAACGAGTCAAAGTCATCCACAGATGTCACTGGGAATAGTCCACAAATATCAATTCGAATTATTTCAAGTGGACTTGTACTCCGAGTGACCCGTTTCTTAATTGTCTTAGTGAATTTTCCCTTAATGCAATCTACGCAATGATTCGCGTCAGAAAAATCTAAAAGGAGGAGTATTTCTTCTTTAATGAGACGTTGAATTCTCCCCCTAGAAATTTGGCCCAAACGATAATGCCATAATTTCGATGATATCTCAACTTTATCATTACAGGTATTTGTAACATTCATCACAGAGTCATCCAAAGAGAGCAAATAGAGTTTGTCTAGCACGAAGGCAAGACCCACAACTTTATTATCAAACTTAATATAACATGTTCTCTTTGTAAAATGACGGTCATAACTTGTCTCTACTAAGACCCTAACTGAAATAAGATTTCTCTTAATCGAGGGAGCAATAAAACATTATTTAAAATTAAATTGCAGTTGCTAGGAGTCTAAGTGTGTGGTCTCCAACAGCCCTTACTTCAATCTCCGATCCATCAGCTACTCTTAGACTCTGCTCCCCTTTTGCTACCTTCTGGATGGTACTGAATCCCTATAATGAGTTAGAAACATGCACAGTGGCACCTGAGTCAACCCACCAAGTATTAAGGGAAATTTAAGTAGAAAGATATTCATTAACATTAGATATCTCAGTTAATTCGTTAGTACCTTTCTTAGCTAGTAGGGATGGCAACGGGGCTGGGTTGGGCTGGAACGCCCCCGACCTCGACCCCCGACTTCACCCCCCGCCCCCGGCCCCGACCGTGGATGCGGGTTGAAAACATCACCCGTCCCCGACCCCTACGGGGCCCCGCAACCCGACCGGGGCCCCACATTGGGTAGCATCTCCATCTACTCAGCTCAAAAAATACAACACAATCATCATTTCAGCAAAAAGAAATATTGTACATAATTAACACACCATCAAAAATAGCATGAATACTTAAATATCATCATAAAAATTCAGCTAGGGTTTAGTCATTTTTTGATGGGTTGGGCGTTTTGGACTTCCAATGGGCTATATTTTGAGGGTTTATATACCCTCCCCGGGGCCCCGCGGGTGAACTATACCCCCGTCCCCTCCCCGGCCAAATGCGGGGCCCCGACCCCGGCACACCCACGGGTGGAAAATCCCACCCGCCCCGCCCCCGTAGGGGCGGGTCCCCGCAGGGGACCCGGCCCTGCGGGGGAATTGCCATCCCTATTAGCTAGCCACGCTTTGAAGCGTGGGCAATTTCTTTGCCAATGTCCATTAGCCTCGTAGAAAGGACAATATGGACTCTTAGAAGGATCTGCTGAAGTTTGAGTTTTTTAGCAGTAGTGGTCCTTATTCTTCTTGCTGTTGGAACATTCTCCTTGATACATCTTTCTTTTTCCTCTGTTATTGGCATTAGAGAGGTTGAGTTGTTCTTTAAGCTTTTGTTTCTCAGCTCTCTGACGCTCTTCCTCTTCCATTGAATGTGAAATTAGCTGATGCATGGTCCACTTTTCTTTCTGAGTATTATAATTAATCTTAAAAGGACCAAAGTTAGGACCAAGAGAGCTCATGATGAAGTGCACTAAGAAACCTTCAGTGACATCCATATCCATGGACTTAAGTTGATGTGCCATATTAGTCATCTCAAGGATGATGTGCTTTCTAACGCTTCCTTTGCCATTATAGCTGCTAGATCATCTTGCTAATGATTGTACTAGCATAAGTCTTACAAGAGGATTTGAATTTTTCTTCAATATTGGCTAAGTATGTTTTTGCTTTGTCGGAATCAATGATTCCTCTAATAATGTCTTTAGCGACATCAAGCACATCCTGTTGGACTTCTCCCAAGCAGCTAATTTATCTTTGTAAGTCCACTCGACATTTTCATAATCTTCATCATTCATGTCGAGTTGCTCAGCTGTTAGAGGTTCCTCACGAATATCCTCTCTTAAGGCCAAGTCATAATCCAACATAGCTAAGTTTAAAAGCACAACATTCTTCCAATCAGTTTAGTTAGATCCATCTAGGAGAACAACAGTCTCAAGTTGTCCCAATGTTGAAAATAAATATTTAAAATATTAATAATGCACATAATCGATTTGCGTTGGCTTAATCAATCACATGCAAATAGACTTTACAATTTTCATAGTCAATCACAATTGGGAAGAAATAACCATGAAATAATTAAATTAATTCTTTAATTACATCACCGTTGGGTAGAAATAATCTTAATAAATTTGACATGAAATAATAACCTTAATAAATTTTACATGAAATTATAATAACGTTGGTAAAAAAATAATTCCATATCATCACTTCGTCATTCATCTGGGTTCTTGGGATATCTTGATTCTCTTTATGATGATGTAAGTGTCGGCAACAATGAATAAGGAATAGATCAGAAGTTCGCGCCAATTGATCTTCTGTAGGAGTAGGAGGTAGCGCGAATCCCCTCTTTCTTCGTTTAGAAGAGTGCTGGACCTCCACAACGTCAAACCATAGAACACAGCTCCTTTCGGTCGAGCCCTAGGAAAGACGACTTTAACTTTTTCGTAGATAGTCTGTACGCTTTTCGCCTGCCTTCTCGACCACGAATAGGCTACTGGGCTTTGCACTTCTCTGGCCAAACTTCCGGTTGGTTCCATTTAACTAGAAATAATTTCATTTGGAGTCTAAAATAATTTTTTCGACAACTTTATTTAGCTAAGAAGGCTTATAAATTATAAGCATTAAGATTGGCGGGATTTAATTAAAATGGCTTTCGGCCTAAGTCTTCCGAAGCCAGCCCAAACTTGGGTCGACCTGTCTTCGTGCAAGTGTGCTGTGCGGCAGCGACCCGTTGATTCGATGGCCCGCAAGCCGAGTAGCCGAACGCGGCCCACATACGCGGCAACAGCCCGATGCACTTCTGCGGCCCAGTGGGTTGCGTAATCAACGGCGGCGGTGACCCGACGCAGGGTGAATCTGAGCCATCCGATCCGATGGATGGCTCCAATCGTCCCCGAGCCAGATGAAGCGCCGACGTGGAGAGAGGGGGAAACTCTAGCCCATTCTCATTTCTTCCCCGATCCCCTTTCTCTCCAGTGAAAAATTCGACATCGAAGGAGAGTTATAGGTGATGCCATGGAGATATGATGGAGCGACTTGTGTGTGGTGGCTCTTTCGCCGTGCCGGTGGTGGTGGCTGTCGTGCATCCACGAGGAGGAGGATGGTAGCATCGAGGCGCGCATGGGTGAAGATGAGGCCCATGTGGTGACAGCTACCGTGCCACTTCCTGGCGGTTCGCCGATGGCCTTTAGGGTTTCAAGACGGTGCACACGGTTATGTCGGCGAGGAGGAGGAGGCTAGCACGGCCCCGAGGTACGCGCGGGCAAAATGAAGCCCGAACGGTGACGATGGCATTGATGCCGCTTCCCGACGATTCGCGGTGACTTAGGGCTTCCAAACTGGTAAGCCTCTTAAGTGCAAAAAAGTTTGATTTGAAATTTGGGAACTTAGAGTTTCACCCGAATTAGAGTTCATCAATTTTAGGAATTTGGGGAAATTTCAATCTTGTTTATTCCCTCTTCCTGTGTTTGGGAAGTTTCAATCTCGTTTATCCCCCCTTAATTTCGAGATTTTAATCTTGTTTATCCTTGTCGGTGTCATGGGCCCAGGGGTATGTAGATTTAGGGCTTGAGACACCCCCCTGCGCCCACGTGGCCCTCCCCGAGGGGGGATCGGGCCCGAGGGTGAGGTGGCGGTTCCCAGCTCCCCTAGCGCGCTATTGTAGCAGGGGTCGGGCTGCCCCTCCCCCCTCCCCCCCACCCGTGCTTCTGCCACGTGTGCGGGGTTAGGTGAGCGTTCCCAACGATCACCTAACCCCATTAATGACGGAAGAGACGAGTGCGTTTGAGCTGCGCGCCACGTCGTATTTAATGTTGTTAGGCGCGCGCGTGACTTGTTTGACGCCGGTCACTCCAGCTGACCGTTCTGTGATCGGTCAGAATGACCGATGGGACGGCGGTACAGTGTCAGTGCACCGGTTGCACGTTGGTTGGCGCACTGCACGCCCCGTCAGGTCTCGTCGGAATCATGAGAGTCGTTTTGCCTCTTATCCAACCGGAGTTGGCGAGTCAACTCCGGTCATGTGGCGCCCGTCACCCGATACGGACGGAGCACGCAAGTCTCTGCCTATTTAATGAGGATGACGCGGGTGTCGCACATGATCGGATAGCTGGCCTGGCGGGAGTCACGTCGCAGCCACTATGCATGCGACATCTGCGCCAAGCAACAAGGCTGTTCTTAAATGTAAAAGTATATTTTTCCTTTCTCTACAAAATAGCCTGTTCGCCCATGTGGTGTCCCCTTAAGAGTATAAAAGGAGGTCCAGACCTAGAGAGAAGGGGGTCGATCCCTGAAGAAATCATCTCTAGTCAACCACACACAGGAGTAAGGTATTACGCCTCGCCGGCGGCCTGAACCTTTATAACTCCCTGCGTCGCCTTTTCTCTCGGCACTATTCTCTTGATCCCTCTCGCATCGGAATACCGATTCACGCCTTGCATCCCCGGCCGAACTCACAAAGGGGGGCCCTCGCTGTCCCCCGTTGAGGAGCTCACACTCCGTCAATCCCTTTTTTCAATTTTAGGGAACTTCAATCTAGTTTATCCCCTTCTTGTTTGCTGAGTGCTAGCTGAAACCTTATCTTAGGTCTAGGGATTCTGAGTGTAGGGTTTGGGAATTTCAATATGGGTTACCCAATCCCCAATCTAAATTTGAATTGCAACAAGTGGGATAAAATTCAGGAATTTAAAATAAGGGCATAAATGGCTTAAGCAGGGATAATGAGATTAGAAGGGATTGATTAGGCTAATGATCGGTTATGATACCACAATATTGGAGTTCTAAATTACATGATTCCTTTAGCCTATATACAATCAACTTTAATTCTTCCTACACTAGAAGCCATTGATCTTCTGGTTTTTCTTCTTCTTCCTTGGACTTTGCTTCCCTTCTTCTCGCTATATCACGGCGGTAGCTGAGATAGTGTCACGAACACCTTCCAATACAATTGGATCAGTGGCTATTAGCCTGTAAACAATCAACCGATAAAAAAACTAATTTCTCTCAAACCTCTTTAGATCAGACCCGTAGACTCATCCGATAAAATCAACCGACAGTATTCTCTAATTCTTCCTACTAAGTGTTCCATCCTGAAACGCAACCGGAACTCCGGCATTGTCTATCAAGTCAGCGCAAATCCAGAGTACTTGTGGAGCAGTGAGTGAGGTTGACCGCGCCATCCTCGTCGTCAGCCCAGCTGTGGCTGCAACCTTCTCTTCCTCCTCTACCGCGAGGTCCAGGCCACCACCCACCGGAGGCCGGAGGTGATGGCGCCGCACGAGATGGAGACGGAGTCTACGGCGGCGAAGCAGGCGAAGGAGTCGCTGGAGCTTGCGTTCCAGATGTCCCAGATCCTGGACACCGGCCTCGACCGCCACACGCTGTCGCTGCTCATGTCGCTCTGCGACCGCGGCGCCAACCCCGAGGCCCTCGCCGCCCTCGTCCGCGAGCTCTCCTCGGCGGCTCCTCCGACCGCCGCAACCACTCCCGCGTCCAACGCCACCGCCACCGTCGTGCCGTCAACAAAATCCGCGTCGCTTTTCCCCTCCGGTCTTCGCCAACCCTAGGGTTCGTGCCCCCTTGACAAGATCACTATCACTTGATCCTACATTACAATGTAAAATTAGCGTATGGTCTGTTCTGTAGGTTCGTTTTTAGCTGCAACACGTTCCTGGCTTGTTTCTTTAAGAGGGATTAAGCACTATGACATGGATCCGTCTGGAGATATGGGGATATTGGTATGACATGAATATTTGTTTGCGCAGACAGTTGACATTAGGATTGTAAACACATCTTTATTTGGGTCACTATTGATAATTCTGAATTCAATTTCCATGACATGGAATGGCATAAAGAACTGTTGTTTCTGTCGATGAGGATATTACAACGACTGCCAATCTGCCATCTTGATGTTCCATTGTGCTAGGGAGATCCTGTTAGCTATTCCTTCTCTGTCAGTTTACCATTGCGCTGTAGTCATTTGGCAACAACTTCTAATTTCATCAGTTGTTGTAGGATGGCTGAGTTTTGAGCCCACCTATGTTTTCTTTGCCACTCTGGGTTAATAATTTTCATTCCGTGGTTAAATCCTCATCAAGTTGGTTCATTCTCCTTTAATAACGGATTAGATAAAAAGGCCATTCTTGAGAACTGTAGGTTGTTTGGGGTTTGGTCATGCCTTGGACCAAACAAGGTACTGAAAAGGCATCCTATGCAGCTATGCTCCCCACCAGTGATGTATTTGGGTTGGCTTTGCTGATGTACCAAGTAGTAACGATGGATTCAACTGAGTTCCTGTTTATAGTCTGATAAATGTTAATTATATAGACTTTTGATGTTTATACTGCTCACCGCTGTGACATCCCGGCCTACAGTTGCAACTTCTTTTCCGGAAGCCGATCTCCAAAAAACTATGAGGTTAAGCGTGCTTGGCCTGAAGCAATTTGGGATCAACTTCTGCAATTTTCCTAGGAAATATCAACAAGTTGCAATTAGGAAAGAGCTTAATAGGGTTCAACTTCTTTTCCCGAAGCCGATCTCCAAAGAACTATGAGCTTAAGCGTGCTTGGCCTGGAATCTTTTCCGGAAGCCGATCTCCAAAGAACTATGAGCTTAAGCGTGCTTGGCCTGGAGCAGCTGGGCTCAACTGGATTTCATTCCAACTGTTTTTCTTGGTATAGTTGCCGTGTATTAACTGTTAACTGTATGCTTAAGCAGGTACTGAAAACCGGGTGGAACCAATGTGCTTGATCGGTAGAGCAGACTCGAGATTTGATTGCTGGAAGAAAGGTATTGGCGAACTTAAGGAAGATGCTAAATCTTGCTGTAGAATGCTTTTCTGATGTTGAGGTGGCCTGTTTCCCCAAGGAAGGTGTGGTTCATGGAACGCTTTGCTTGAGTTGTGGAAGATAAGAGTTTAGTAATCGTGGGAATGTTGTCTTTCCTATTTCCAATAGCCAATTGTATGTATCAGTCAGACATATGGTCTGTTATTAATTATACTGTCTTGACCTTGAAGTCCTTTGCTTTGTCATGTGCTTATCCAAGAAGGGATCTGTCATCACCATTGGTCGAACTCTCATTTTCAGATAACAATTGAAAGCAATGACTGATATCTCTGTTCTACCTGGTTCAAGTTCAAGTGCACCGCAGCTTTTCTTTTCTTTTTTTCTTGAACTGACACTGCAGCTTTTCGTTGCTGTTCCATTTGGCCTTTTTTGCCAAATTCTACTCTCGATTTTATCCTGTCCAAACAAAAATGATAACATTTCAATTCAGTTTTTTGCCTTTTTAGGGGAAAAACTTATCAAGCCAAGTCACTGAAACCAGGTCTTATTTTTTAAAAAAAGATGATACGGTCAGGATTGGTGGCTGAATCTTTATCAAAAAGTTGAAAACAACGTAATTGAATCGAACACTCATAGATATATATAAAAAATAAAAATAATTGTTTAGGCCGGCCTGGGCCGATCCGGCCTGCCTTAGACTAGGTCGGTCTGTGTATTTGTGCGACCTAGTGGGCCGGTTCGTACACGCAGTCATTGTTAAGGAGAAAAAAAGAATAATTTCCAATCAAACCAAGCGTCGTACAGTACCCGCACCCATCCATTCGGCTCAACGTTAGGTTGCGGCCAACCCCGAGGCCCTCGATGCCCTCGTCCGCGAGCTCTCCTCGGCGGCTGCTCCGACAGCCACCGCCGCCGCCGCAACCACCGCCGCGTCCAAAGCCACCGCCACGCCGTCCGCAAAATCCGCGTCGTTGTTCCCCTCCGGCCTTCGCTAACCCTAGGGTTCGTGTCCCCTTTTCTCAGACGAGATCACCATCACTTGATACATTAGATTGTCTTAGAATGTAAATTAGTGTATCGTTCTGCTCTGTAATTCTTATTTGCTACAACACGTTCCTGGCTTGTATCGTTCAGAGGGATTAAGCACAAAAATTTAGTCCTGTCAATTTAGTTTGATGATTGCTACGAATTGCAGTAAGACTAATGCTCTTCCTGCCAAAAGGTGTTCGACAAAATGCTTTCCTAGACAATGTTCTACCTCAGGAGTTGATTTCTCTCTGTGAGTGAGTTTTTATGCAATTTCCATTTTCCTTGAATGTTAGCTTACTTGCTATAATTTATACTGATGCAATAAAATGCCCAACTACTGTATTTAGAATTCAGAGCTGTCAATCTCAGCGAAAGCAGTGGGTTTCTTCAGTTCCAATCCCTGAAGATGTTGTCATATATAAAGCCGGAAATCATTAATGACCTGCAGCATAATTGTGTTTTTTTTCTCATATCTTCTATAGGCACGGGGCTAGCTTTGATGCAGGGTAATATACTATTGATTTTGGTCAGAATTTCGTCATAACAATTTGGAAAAACTATGTTGGAAAATCTCTGGTGGTGGCGCAGATCCAGCCCTAACATTGGCGTCGTCTCATTGAAGAGTCCGGCGAGGCGGTGACTGTGTCTGCCTGTCTGTGTCCACATTGGCTCAATCTCAAGATAATTGTATTTTTCTTCTTCTAAGCTCTTGTATAAACATTATGTCCTCCACCCTATCTCTACAAGACACCAATGCTTGCTTTGATTCAGCTGTTAGATTACCAGAGCATAAATGAGTGCCCTTTTCATTTCAGGGCATAGTAGTGTGCTTCTAATATTTGATTGTGTTTATGTCAGAATTAGGCTGTTTATTCTCTTAAAGGTACCACACCCTTTCTTCCTCATATATTCATAAATGAAAACAGTTCATTTTACTCCCTCAAACTTTTTCAGCGCAGCACTTAACTCCCAGATAATTTTTTGACTCATTTTACACCCCCGAACTATTGAAAATAGTTCACCTTACTCCCTAACAATATTTGTCTTTTTCGTTTCATATTTTTGCAACGAAATTTGGTGAAAAATGATATATACACTATAATTGTTGGAAGCATTGAGATTAATTTAAACAGAGGATTTAAATTTGAAGCTACTAGTCATGAAATTTTTGAAAGTATTTTATAACTTTGATTATATTGTCATCTGTGGCTCTACAAAATTTAAGCTTAAAATACGACTTGTATAAAGAGTTGCTACCAGACGCTACCGTAATAAATTAGCAACTTAATTTTAATGTTATCAATTACTATTAATTCAGTACTTTGATGGCCTTATTTTTCTAATAACATCTCAGTATCATAATTATTTTTTAGGTTTGCGAGCTTTACTTCTAAAATAAGATTCCCCCCCCATATAATAGTTTTATCCCTTCGTCCCATAATAGCCTCGTAAAAAATATTTTACAACTTTCGTACCTATTAATTTTAATTTTTCTATTTCTTTAAGTTCTTAATTTTTCAAAGTAGATTACCATAATTCTAGATGTTCAGCTGTAATAAGATTAAATATCACATTTAATAAATTATTCGGATTATTACCTCGTGCTTTTGAGGTGTATGATATATTATCATCATATGCTATGAATCTAATTTCTTGCTCATGGTTTTGCGAATATGTATATATGTAAACAGTTGATTTATTATCGTCAATTGTGTGTTTCATGACATTTTATAAAGTACTCCCTCCGATTCATATTGTAAGTAGTTTTGATATTTTTTCTAGTCAAACTTTTTTAAATTTGATCAAGTTTATAGAAAAATTTAGCAACGTCTACAACACCAAATTAAATTGGTTCACTCATGTACTTAGTTCAATTGGAAACAGTACAAATGATACAAATGGATTCCAGTAATGAAATACCTGAGTGTGTTACACAAGTATTGCAGCAATTTCAGGAGGT
Organism: Oryza punctata; assembly: GCA_000573905.2. Taxonomy (NCBI): domain Eukaryota; kingdom Viridiplantae; phylum Streptophyta; class Magnoliopsida; order Poales; family Poaceae; genus Oryza; species Oryza punctata. Next base: position 20,655,517 of record CM002490.2, on the reverse strand, counting down.
TTTTGAGGAACCAAAGGGGTTGCCACCAAAAAGAATATGTGATCATAGTATTCCCCTTATCCCTGGGTCCAAGCCTGTGAGCCTCAGACCATACAGATTCAATCTTGCCTTGAAGGATGAAATAGCAGCTAAAGTTTCTGAAATGCTACAGTTTTGGGTTATACATTCAAGCCAAATCGCTTTCTCATCACCCACCATCCGTACACATGGCAAACCATATGTTTCCCGGGTCCTCTCCAAATTCTAGGTGAATTCTATCGATTGTCCTCCACTGCACTGAATTTGCTTAGTATGTGTTTGGTTTGGGGATGAGGTAGGATGGGTTGGAATCATCCTTATTTTTAGGATGAGATCGTCCTCACTATCCGTTTGGCATGAGGTATGGGATGATCCTAGTTATTAGGGATGGCCCACACATCAGTGAGATAAAAAAGTGGGATGGATTGGTCCGCTAGTTTTTGAGGGACCAATCCAACCTGGATCTTAGGAGAATATTCCCTTCCCAACTATCCTCAAACCAAACACCTTGAAAAATGGGTTCAACCCAACCAACCCACTTCATCCCTTGAACCAAACACACAATGTATTAGCTTACCATCAACCTTCCGCTCTTCAGCATGCCAATGTACTAGCTTAGCTTACTTAAGATTCACACACATTCTCTTCATGCGCCGATAATTGGGAGGTACCACACCACCTTTGTAGGGCCACCCCTCTATGATTTATGACCTTGATCTTCACTAATATCTCGCTTGTATCTAGAAGCTACACAAACAGGACAAGCATGTGACCTCTATGATTTACTCTTTGTAATACAATGTGAAGTCATTTTGATAGGCATGAATTCTTCTAACCTCTAGACCTAATTGGCATAACACTTACTTTGCTTCATTTGTCGCTTTCATGATTTTGTTGCCCTCTGGCAATAAGTCCTTTAACAACTCAAGAAGTTCCGTGAAATTCTTGTTTAGACAACCATTACTTGCTTTAACCTTTAGGAATTCGACGATCTCATCCCTATACTCTTGGCTCCAACAATCAATACCATGCATCCAACTTCGGTCCATTTGCGATCGCTAAGATAGCAAGCATAAAACAAGTACATAATAGGTTATCAGACAATTCTCACATATTTTTTTACCTCCACTTTCAAGGAAAAAATCTTCCCCTTGCCCTCCCACTCGGAATGTGTACAGTGCAAATGGTTGGAATGAAAAACAGTTGGAGGTTGGGGGTATATAAAGGATTTCTGACACCTCTTACAGGTTAGAGTTTAAACTTTAAACCTATCAAAGATGAGTGCAACTCATCTCTGATGAGTAGCAACATTGCCATACATCCATGTTTTGTGGTTAGAATTAAAAAAACATATATAATATAACCCTTCTTCCTATATAGTTGGTACCCACTATAAGTATTAACTCTTATAAAGAAGCCACCAAGTTAAGCCACATCATCTACATATTGGAGCCGTCGGATCAAAGACCATCTTTTTTCGAATGACCCATTGATCATCCTTCGTGAGGGCTCCCTTTGTTCGATGCTTGCACGGTTGCACCAATTCGGCACCGATTCAAGAATGGAAGCCGAGCAGTTTACAACCGATATATGCAACAAATACGCATAACATCTGAAGAAGTCTGGCGTGGATGAAAGAACCTGGGCAGCTTCATAGCCTTCATCAGAAATTCAGCATCGATTCATCACAATAGCGTGGTTTCAAGTCCCGTGCCTCTGCAGCTACTACGACAACGATGGGCATAAACACGCCCACACAATTTTTTTTCTGATCTATTTTGGGTTCTGATGTGAAGAAAGATGTTGATTGTGTACCAATCTCTACAAGAGGACAAGAGGAGATAATTGGAGAGGCCATCCAATCCATATGATCCTCTAATTTCCTAAGTAATCTTTGGTGTACACCAATCTCCAAGTTAGTGTAAGCATGGGGTGCGCTATTCATCATTGAGGTTTGGTTCTATTTGCTTCCATATTCATCTGCTGGCGAGATTTTTTACAGCCTCTGTAGCTAAGTTGGAGGCAAGAAGAATTCGTTGCACCTGTAATTATATCAACAAGTAAAGGTTATTGGCTGAGAATCAGAGATGATTTATTTCTCTTCCTTTCAACATTGTATATGCAGTTCCACGAGAATGAATTGTTCTCTCTTCGAGCATTTTGGTTATTGCAAGAATCTGTCTGAGGTATGATCCAAGAATCTCAGTCCGTTTTTCCTTGATTATATATGTTCAACGGTATGTAGTAAAAAAAATGAAACGTCAAAAGAATATTTTGGTTTTTTAGAATGATTTTATTTTGTTCATTCATTAGGTATCAAATAGGAGATTTTTTTTTAAGACAGTGAACTCAAAGAAACACATTCACACTGCCTCTCTTCTAAATTGATAAATATAATACTAATAAACTACCCTGTTTCGTGATAGCAATATAGTTCCAGTGTATTCAAATTCAATATTTTTCTAATAATTTTTATACTACTTCAGTTTACCAAATGCAACTACCAATCTCAACAAAATATCCCGCTACAACGCGTGGGGTTTCAACTAGTATAATATAATATGGCTCATGGCAAATAAACACTCATCTAAAGGTTTCATAGAATCCTAACTTTAGTAAATGTCGATTAATTTAATCATATCGAAAACAATATTATTGAATGAGCGAAGGGTCGAACCTGTAAATACCTTATTAAAAAAAATCAACAATTCAAATTTGCAACAACTTGTGAAACATGTGCAAGTGGTCATTCAGTGAAATGTCCCGATGAAGTTATCTCTCTAAGTGAAAAGTAAATCTCAGAAAGAAACCAGGATATGCCACATCATCCGACAAATATTAACCGTCGGATGCACTTAAAACAAAATAACAAAATAAGTCAAATCAATCTTTACCGTTGGATGAAACTTAAGAGTAGTTGTAAAAAACGTAGGAATGTTCTAGAGTACCCTAGAGAACCTCCCCTGACTCTAGGAATAGCTACAAGCCCAAACTCCATCTTCTTTTCTCCATGCACCTGAGGCAAGTTTAGAATAAAAAAACCCTTTACTAACAAATGTGAGACTTATATTTAGATAACTCTTTTTTCAAATTGAAATGCATTTCCTCGGCCTTTTTCATCGGCGGGGTCAGTGCTTCGATTCATGGCCACCACTTACACCTCCATTGCTATTTCAATTTATTCATAAATTCAATTTATAACCATGAATAAATATAGTGAAATCAAATCAATATAAAGTGAAAACATTAAACATAAAAAGTGATTCTCGATATATCTTTACATAGCCGCGGAGTAACCCAATAAACATACCGAATAACATGTGTTCTATGGATTTTATGTCAATACAATTACAATAAATCCTACACGCACAATTAAACAATGCAATGGTCTAGAATTATCGGATGTGCTGGTCATAGAAACTATCCCGAATAAATAAGTAAGATAAAAAAATATCCACCACTTACAGAAATATCCGTAACTAACAAATAGAAAAACAAACTGATAGGTATAATCCAGAACTATATCTCAACCTAATTGCTCGGACATTGAACCAAATACTCTCCAAAGTTCAATCCTTAACAAAATTGAATAATAGAATTCAAATATGCAAATAGACCAATTAAATTTTAACGTACAAAATTGTTAGAAATAATGTATTATCATACTCGGAAATAAAAGATAGGTTATGGTTGCGCGAAGGCGTGACTTAGATAGCTTGTTATATCTAAAAACAGAAAAAAAGCGATTAGAACTTATTTTGAGACAGAGGGATTACTATATCTATCTATATGCAGCATAAGTGCATGGCCACACCAAGGGGCTTTGCTTTAAGCATATATTCGATCAGACAATCTAGACTAGTCGAAGATTTGGGTGTGTATGGATGGAGCGAAAAGAGGTACTAAGAGGATAAGATCGGGGACCAAACCTCAGGTACATACATGGTATCCACTTGCCATGTCTTGAGCTAGCATCGCATTACTGCATGGAGCCATCCACCTGTATGACATATCCCTGCGAGACTACCATGAGAGTATTTTTTTTGTTAGGTGTGTAAAAACGAAATGAGTATTGCTGCCAATACCCTAATATCTTGTCCTACTCGACGCGTAAACAAGGTACAGGGATTCAAGTTGTTCGTGGAACATGTCTCGAAGGTACAAGTGTCATGGGGATCGCGGACATAAACAAATCGAGTCTATATAATTTTCTCGTTTAAATGTTTACGCATACATGTTAACGCCAAAATTTGGTAAGTCCTGAAGTCATCATCGGCCTAGAGTCAGTATCGATTTCAGAGTCCTAGAATCGGCCGATGGGCACTATCAGTCACCAGTAGTCAGATTCTCAATTAAAGGAAGTTTATCCAAAAGAGTCCAAGTTCAAGGAGGACGCGGCATGGAAGTTTATCTATTAATTAAGAAGAGTTTGTTGTTTCCTTTTATCTTTAGGAAAGTGTGTTTAGTATCCGATAAGGGCTTTATGTTTTTCCTTTTATCTTTAGGAAAGTTTGTATCGTGTCCAACAAGGACTAGTATCTACCTATGGGTATAAATATGTACACCCGGGGTCATTGTAAACTATCTCTCGATCAATATAACTACTCTTGGCGCATCGCCACCCTCTTTTCCGAGGTTTTAACTTATCAACCGACGGAACTTGGCACCTGACGCGGGGCTGCATTGGCTTTCGTTCTCCGGCGAAGAGGTAAGTCCTACATTCCACCGGCCCTGGCAATTGTATCGGCTACATTAGTGTTGTTCAAGGCTGCATCGCTTCGACCTCTTGGATCGCTCTGATTCGGTTGTTATATTTGTCTACCTATTTATCATATATCTTAGTTAATCTAAGTCGATTATTCAATTTACTTGTATCGGCTAAATTGTTTTGTCGATATATATTAGCTAAGGTATCCACCACCCTGAAAATTAGTCAAAGACTTGATTCTTTAGACTTTCTGCTTCTTTGCATACTTTGTGATGCATCATCCCTTGTTGCGCATAGAATCATAAAGGCTAACCTGTTATTGATTATAATAAGGGTTTCATCGTGGTTTCAGCCGATAAGTTATATAGACGTTGCATCGGCTTATAAGGATTACATACAAGTTAGATTTAATCGATCGTAATAAATGTTTCACTGTTTATCTAATCATTTGGATTTGATGACATCGGGACACTAGCCGATTTGTGCTTAACCTTCGGATCAAGCAATTATTCTATTATATTACTATTAGCCGATTGGTTTCTATTTATTATTGTTTCATTACATTATCATCAGCCGATTCATTATCTACATTGGATATATAGTTGATTGTTCAAAACCCTATCGACATCAGCTGGTATCGCTCTATCGGCTCGTTAGCCGATCGGCTCTTTGGTGATCAAAATATTTATCTATCTTGTCAGTTACAGGACCAAACTGACTGGCACGCCTGCATTTCATCAATATTTTGGACCTGCACTGGAGCTAAGCAGAACTCCCAGGCCGTTGTGTTTGTTGACTTAGTAAGCACTAACATAGATCTGTTACCATCGGCCGGGCTCGGATTTTTCGTCAACACAAATTTGCACGCCAGGTGACACATGAATTTTATACCTACATGATTAAAGAAGTCTACAACAATATCTTGGTTGCAATGGAGGATTTGATGAAGGAACAGAGGCAAAGAGATGGTGAAATTTAAGGCAGATTTTCAAAAATGATATCTTCAATTTTTCTCATGACATTGCAAGGGCAAATTCAGAAGACTCAACTTCCTGAGTGTTGATGATGAAATTTGGCAAGCATATGAATTGGAAACAGGATCCAATTCGAAGCGGACTTGAAGATGTGCAGGATTTTCGGAAACAAAATGCGCATCGGCTGGAGGACCGTATTGGCTGAAACCGAGTCTGATATGGATAGCAGCAATAGTTCTCTTAACCTTAGAATAATTATGGGAGTTATGGAATAAGATAGACTATAGTTTAGCGATGCCCTTTTTTCTTTCTAGCCTTTCTGAATCTCGGGATGAGATTCTTTGTAAGGGGGTAGATTTGTCACATCCTGATTTTCGTTTTAGAGATTTATAAATTATTTAATAAATTATTCCTAGAATTTATATTAAATGTTCATTAATTTACAAGTGAAGTTAAATGTGGGAAATGAAATTTCCTAAATAAAACATGGTTGGATTTAATTTTTATTAAATTCTCCATGGTTAATTCTACTCTCGGGAATTTTCTCGGATTTTTCAGAGCTCAATTACTAATTGTATTCATACAAAGAACATTTCAGTAATTATGTAAATAATAAACTAATCATTTAATGGTCTGGTTATTATTTTTCCTTGAATTATTTGAACATTAGAAGTTGTTGACGATGAAATTTGGAAATGGGAAACGGGATCCAATTCGAAGCGGACTTGAAGATGTGCGGGATTCTCGGAAACAGAGTGTGCATCGGCTGGGAGACTGTATCAGCCAATACTGAGTCTGATATGAATAGCCAATACAACCGATATTGGTTACATGATCAATGTGAGGTTTGAAAGAGGGATTGCAATGATGTTGCCAGACAAGGATAGAGTCCAAGATTAGCAATTGTATCTAGTAATTAGGATTTTATGTAATTTCCTTATAGATATTCTCGGTAAGAGTCCGCCTTAGGGACCTGTTTGCTAGTTAAAGTTGTAAAAGGACAGAATGAGTCGTGTCCATAACGGACAGGTTTGTATTTTCGGGTATAAATATAAGCCCGAGATCTTGTAAATAATGACAACACCAGTTCAATCAATCTCGGTGCATTGCCACCCTTTTACCTTTACTTTCGACGAGTTCTTGCTTTCGAGTTGAGCTGCATCGGTTTCGATCTTCGGTGAGGAGTTAAAGCTTGTTATGGAGGTTTACATTATCGGAATTAGTGCTTACATCTTTATGACACTCTAATTCTATCTTGTGAATATCCGAGTTATCATATAATCTAGATTGACAATGCTATCTACCTACATTGGCCGATCTCTATCTAGGGTTTTGTCCATAACGGCTAGATTGACTTGTTGGTTTAAATTATATAATATATCCACCATCCTGAAAAGACAACTATTGTCTTGATTGTCTAGATATTGTGCTTCTTCTCATACTTAATGCTGCATCAGTTGAGTTTGATCTATTAAGTCGTGCTTAGAATCATGATCTCTAGCCTGCTTTATGGTTGTTAATAAGGATAGTATCGCGGTTTCAACCGATCTTATATGGTATAGTTATTTTACATGGTTTCATACTTTGTTTAATATGCTATATCTGCCCCTTATATCAGGATCTAATCTAGTACAAATATATTTGACTTATTACCAATCTGATTGGTGATGGTTAGATATATTTGTTGCAAGCGAATATCCTAGTATAGGTTTGTATCGGAGCTATAGCTGATACAGGCTTAAATCTGGACATCGGCTATGACGTGAGTACATATAATCATTATTTTATGTTATTTTAGACTTGGGCAATTTATACTGTCTCGGTTAAGTCCAATCTATCCCACTTGTTGATTTCTAAAGTAATATTGATGTATAGTTTACGTGATACTGATATTTTCAGCCGATGGATCAAGTTTAGGGTTAGTATGTCATTGAATATGCCCTACAGCCGATTCATGACATACTGCATCGGCTAGGTTACATCACAATATGACATCGGCTTCATGGCCGATCGATTATCATTTACTAATAAACTTGCATGTTTTATCTTATTTATTGCAGGATCAAATCAACTGGCACGCCTTGAACCCGAAAGCAAGTTTTGCACCTGCACTGGAGTTAAGCAGATCTCCTAGGCCAGTGTGTGTTTTTTCCATCAACACCGAGCCGATAGTTGAAACACTTCGAGATAAAGTTGATGAAACAGTTCATTGTGTCTTGTTTAATCAATCTGAAGTTTTGGAAACATATTGCAAAATTATGTTTACAAAATTTGATCAAGACAGAAGTTGATGAGTTAATTTTCAAAAAGGCCAACTTGGGAGGCAAGCACATCAGTATCAACATGATGATTCATATCAATATCGGCCAGAATAACTTTATCAATATGGCATAGTGAAGAATATAAATATAACAATGGTTTGGCCGATAGAATTGCAAAGGTAATAGAGGAGAAGTTTGGACTTAAGCCCAAGGAAGAAACTTCTATGTATCGGCTGCCATATCATAAATGGTTTGATATGGTTCCATTGCCACACCGATACAAAGTTCCATATTTCTCCAAGTTTTCAGGGTAAGACGATATATCTACAATGGAACATATCAGTCGATTCTTAGTGCAATGTGGAGAAGCATCAGCTGAAGAGGCTCTGAAAGTTAAGTTTTTTCCATTATTTTTTACTGGATCGGCTTTCACATGGTTTTCATCATTACCATCAAATTCTATCAGAGGATGGGACGATCTTGAGAAGCAATTTTATGAATATTTCTTTGCTGGAATCGATGAGATGAAACTTTCAGACTTAATATCAGTTGAGCAGCAAGAAAATGAATCGGCCATGGAATATATTCAAAAATTTTATAATGTTCGCAGCCGATACTATAGTTTAAACTTAAGTGATGAGCAGTTGGCAGATATTGCATTTCAAGGGCAATCAACACCTATCAAGAACAAATTCTTTTGCCACGAGTTCGATAACCTAGCTCATCTGATGCAGACAATATCGGCTCGATTGCGAAATACAAAAGGAGATTAATTTTGGAGTTATCAAAACCAGAAAGAAGATAATTTTAAAGCATGAGTTCTCATACTCTAAAATTAGGGGGTATGTGTTAACGCCAAAATTTGGTAAGCCCCGAATTCATCATTGGCCTAGAGTCAGTATTGGCTTCAGAGTCTTGGAATTGGCCGATGGGCACTATCAGTCGCCGGTAGTCGGATTCTTGATGGGTTCGGTTAAGGAAATTAATCAATTAAAGGAAGTTTAACCAGAATAGACCGAGTTCAAGGAGGATGCGACATGGCAGTTTATCTATTAATTTGGAAGAGTTTGTTAGTTTCCTTTTATCTTTAGGAAAGTGTGTTTAGTGTCCGATAAGGGCTTTATGTTTTTCCTTTTATCTTTGGAAAAGTTTGTATCGTATCCAATAAGAACTAGTATCTACCTATGGGTATAAATATGTACACCCGGGGTCATTGTAAATTATCTCCCAATCGATACAACTACACTCGGTGCATCGCCACCCTCTTTTCCGAGGTTTTCACTTATCAATCGATGGAACTTGGCACCTGACGGAGGGTTGCATTGGCTTTCGATCTCCGGTGAAGGGGTAAGTCCTACCTTCCGCCGGCCCTAGCAATTGTATCAGCTACATTGGTGTTGTTCAAGGCTGCATCGCTTCGACCTCTTGGATCGCTTTGGTTCAGTTAGCATATTTGCCTACCTATTTATCATATATCTTAGTTAATCTAAGTCGATTAATCAATTTACTTGTATCGGTCATATCTTTTCTAGGGTTTTGTCGGTATCGGCTAAATTGTTTTGTCGATCTAAATTAGCTAAGGTATCCACCACCCTGAAAATTAGTCAAAGACTTGATTGTTTAAACTTTATGCTTCTTTGCATACTTTGCGAGGCATCATCCCTAGCCGTGCTTAGAATCATAATGGCTAACCTATCTTTGATTATAATAAGGGTTTCATCGGGGTTTCCACCGATGAGTTATATAGACGTTGCATCGGCTTATAAGAATTACATACAAGTTGGATTTAGTCGATCGTAATAAAGGTTTCATTGTTTATCTAATCATTTGGATTTGATGACATTGGGACACTAGCCGATGTGTGCTTAACCTTCGGATCAAGCAATTATTCTATCATATTACTATTAGCCGATTGGTTTCTATTTGATTATATTATTGTTTCATTATATTATCATTAGCCGATTGTAATCTACATTGGATATATAGCTGATTGTTCAAAACCCTATCGACATTGGTTGGCATCAACATCGGCTGGTATCACTCTATTGACTTGTTAGCCGATCAGCTCTTTGGTGATCAAAATATTTATCTATCTTGTCAGTTGCAGGATCAAACTGACTGGAACGCCTGCATTTCATCAATATTTTGGACCTGCACTGGAGCTAAGCAGAACTCCTAGGCCGTTCTGTTCATCGACTTAGTTCGCGCCAACACAGAGCTGAGCACAGATTTTTCTTCAACGGTACACTGTCGTGGTTCGCGAGGCGTGCATGAGGCTATGAATAGTGTACGCTTATGTTTAGTCGTGGATAGGAAACGTCGAATGGGTTGGGTCAAAGTCATGTACGACGGGGAAGTACAATCACATATGACTGCCAAGGATGAAGCTACCTTTAAAGGCTTTAACGCAAGTCAAGAACCACTATACGCTTTGCGTTCACGGTGTATGTGGATGGTTTAGCATACAATGGGATTGGGCACATAAACAGGCACGTTGAACGTATAATACAGACCCAAAGATGCGTAGAATCGATGTATTTACGTCCGCAATCCGAGGAAGGTGGTGGCCCGAGGGTAAGACCTTGACAAAATTATATATCAAATTTTCAATATTTTGGATAAAATAAGGGGCTAACAATAAAATCGATGTTGTGTTTGGCTCATAATAGTGGAAACATAAAAGATTATTATATAAAACAGTTATTGCCAACATGGGCTTCATAATGGACTGACGTTGCAATTTACTCCTATCGTTATTCAGTACACGATTGAGAGGCTTACCTGCTAAATGTAGGTGGGTCTGGCCCACTGTTAAACTTTTTTCTTTCTCACGGCATAAACCAGAGGAGTGCTATCGAGCTAATGTTGCTATCTACTTTGTATTTTGTATTTGTAAACCAACGTAAATAGGATGTAACCAATAATTAGTGAGCGCTTGCTTTTAGCTAGGATCTTCTACATCTGATTATTTGTACCACTATTTACGTGTGTCGATGCAATACCAGCGTAACCAGAAAGATATCTATAGTAAACGATATTGTAGGATATTTTGTAGCACGTACCTAAATGGCTTTTTTCTTTTTTTAAACTCAAATGGCTTTCTTTAAATGTGATCTAAAGTAGCGGTGCAATATAGAGTAAAGCTCGTAATTCAACTTTCCCCTCACCTCTTAGCTTTCCGGTGACCGAAATGCCATTCCATGGCGTGCATATCACCTCACGGAGAGTCTGCACGTAATGTATCGATATTTAAATTATGATGTAAATAGTGTGGAATCGTGCATAAACCTAACTTATGCACCGGCGAGGCTCTCTTTGTCTTTTCCGGCGAACACTAACACCGCCTGCGTTCCTCCAGTGTGGAATCACGATTAGTGTAAACTAACGATTAGAGTAAACCAACTTTAGGCCGGTGTCCTAATGACCTTAATACCTCTCGGGTGATTTAAGCACATTGTTTACTCAGCTGCTAGGTGATGCTCCCTGATTGGTCGCGCTTATCTTTATACCAGTTTATGTTGACTGCACCTAAGAAATACTCTTTTTTTAAACAGATAGAACGTGTATTTTGTTTGAATATAAACATGAAGTTTGTTTTGCATTTGTGCATTAATTTTTTATGAAGAGTAAAAAACGTGAGGAGAACTTGTATTTTTATAGCATCAGAATTTGAGTTATGACCATATATAGCACAACTTATTTATCTGGAATAGCAAATAGTTAGTATACCGATGCTAATTGATTCACTATTTTTTTGCAAACTTTTATTCCGTTTTTGAGATATAAAATTAAAAAAACATAGAAGAAACAAATTATATAAAAGTTTTCAAAAAATTTTAGAAAAACTTACAAATAGATAAGGAAATATTAGACAACTATGCAAAGTTATAAGGATAAAATGAATTTTATTTGTGAGATATAAAATTAAGAAACTTAGATGAAAAAGACAAGAACAGGAATAGTGTTATTTGTTAAGTTTATATCTCATTAACGAAGTTAAGTTTGTCCATGCAATTTTGTAGGATTGTTAATTTACATATTTCCTACATGTGTGAGTTTTCTTAGAATTTTGAGAACTTCTATAAAAAAGTTTTCAAATTTTCACCTAAGATGTGATTACCATATATTTTCTACGAATGAGCTGTCTCACTATTATAATGACTCCAAGTGGTGCATATATGTTCTCCCAGCATCACATGGCACTAAAAACAGTCTTGCTAAGTTAGTCAGGCAAGGTTGCAAAGGCATGATCCAAACTTGCATAGTATAAAAGATCACAACTTTAGTAATGCACCTTTTCATTCGCTTTGTTTTTCATTTGTTGGATTAACATATGCTTGTATGTTTACAGAGATCTCAGTTTTTTTTTTCATATTGGCAAGGATCCACACAAAAGTGTAACTTTCTAATTTTAGGTTCTAACATTCTTGATTCACAAAAAAATGTGTTATGTTGGTCTAGAGGTTAAGGTTAAAAAAGGTGAAAGATACGAAAAAGTCAGTCCTTTAATTGCCAAATATAGATGCCTCTAAAATATTCAAAGGAAGATGCTGAATGTTTTATTTAGTGTGCATTTAGGCTATGTCTAAATATATAGATGCCCCAAAAGGAAGCTAGATAACTAATATTTATTATTTATGAAAGGGCATGTGATCTGAGTAGCACCCTGAGATTCTGGGTTTAAATCTTCATATAAACGAATTTCAGATTAGGTTGTTTGAGTGGTTAAGTTTTCAGTTAAAAAAAATTGTATATATGTGGTTGGATGTAAAGTAAGTAAAAAATATCCTACCCTAATAAAAAGATGACTAATATTTTATTGTGCATTAGGTAAATTCTTAATCAGAGACATATGCTCCTGTATTCTACTGCATTCATTATTCGTATGCTAATAATTTAATTTCGAACGTAACTTATTACTGCTAGTAGAACATGCTTTCTTGTTTCGCACATCGATCAGAGCACCCAAGCTGACGAGTGACGAAAACTGAACTCTTCACAGCCTAGTGTAGTTTGTTCTCACTTTGCTGGACATCCAGCTATATTTGTAGCCCTTGAGAGGTACAAGCCTACCAGTGACAGCTCGTCAACCTTGTCGTCCCTACAAAGTGGACGACAAACAATCACAAAACTATCATCTACTCCAATAAACTTAGGTACAGAGCTCAAGGTCGTATCAGGGACAAAGACAAAAAGAAAGCTAGGCAAGGCACATCAGCAAACAAACTAGCTAGATCTTGATCAGTGGAATAATTATAGCCAGATGTGTTCAGATCTCTAGAGAAAACGAGCATAATTAAGACATGTCCTGTTGCTCGTTGATGTATGGCTCCTCTCTCAATCTCTCATACATAACGTAACGGGAAATTTAATTAGATCTAAGAATACATTTTCGTAGTACAGGAAACAATTGAATGTCATTTAAGCTGACATAATTAGCTGTATTATCCCCGTTTTCAGTCCATCGCCGAGAAATTACATCCCTTGTTTCCTGTGCTAATTGTACCTGCGCTATTTTGCTCCAAAGGCTAAATAATTGCTGACATTTCAACCTTCATGCGTATTCTCTTGATTGGTCTGAGCTGAATCATTCTATTCTTTCTCTAGCCAAGTTACATAAATAGGGAAACTATTTTGATCTCTTGAAAGGAGTACAGCTGTATTCTTCGACAGTGGATTGATTAACCATGCATCTTGGTTTTTAAAATTTTTGTAACCTTTTTATTTCCAACCGAGACAAGGATAAACAGGCAACTGAGTTCATGAGAGTAGCACGCCTACTATTGAGTGTAACTTTCATTCCAGCCTGTTACTTACGTAGTGCTGAATTTACTGTATCAATTAAGTACATCAACCTCCCCTAATCTTTGTGTATCCGTGTATATAGGTAAACCTAGATATATGCATGGGAAGGTTTTTTTAGCTGTCTTTGTAAACAATTCAATTATGTCACAGCTCGATATTTTTACACCTGAAAGCGAAAACAAGGAAAAGATCAGGTTGGCAGTTCCACAGTCTATACTGAAAGCAAAACATTTCCTTAGAGTAATGAGACATCCATCCGGGTTGTTTAGGGAGTGGACACAACATGATGAGAAAAAGCAGCTGGTACTAGCAAGCATTTTTTTAGTGCTAATGTCATTTTTCATGCCGATATTATGGGGGTGTTTAGATGGGGCTAAAACTTTTTAGCTCATGTCACATTGGATGTTTGGACGCTAATTTGGAGTATTAAATATAGACTAATAAAAAAATTATTTCATAAATGAGAGCTAATCTGCGAGACGAATTTTTTAAACCTAATTAATTCATAATTATGAAAAGTTTACTTTAGCATAACATTGTTAAATCATGACGTAATTAGACTCAAAAGATTTATCTCGCGAATTAATCCAAGATTATGGAATGGGTTTTGTAATTAGTGTATATTTAATACTTCAAATTAGTGTTCAAACATCCGATGTGACAGGGACTTAGAAAATTCCTGTTTCCTAAACAGGCCCTATATCGATCTGGTGACTATTTCACCCCAAATTCGGCTCCTGCCTTTCGGGGGGAAAAAATACTTAGCCGGTGTCTCTCTTCTACAGTTGTACAGTTTTTTATTTAAGACTTAGTCATATCGATTCATACATATGCATGGAGGAAACAAAGAAGTGGTCTTAAAAAGAGGATGGTTCGACGAGAAACAGCAGTCGTTGACGAAAGGGTCATGATATCGCCATGGAAAAGAATCCATGAGTGACCTCTTGGGCGGGCAATTTGGCCTCAATCAGCAACATGGCTAGCTCTATCTACTTATCTAAATTAAGGGCAAGCACACGCATCACCTCGTTTTCATGGACCGGCCGGAAGCATTAGCAATAACCTAAATTTAAAGTGGATTTGGAGGTTGATTCATCAAAGTTTATTTTTTAGTTTTTATTTTTAAATCGTTAAGAACACGTATATAAATTTTTTATTCACAAATTATTTTTCATTTATAAATCTGTCATTTGGTTTATTTCACGAATAAGCTAAATTATGGAGCCGTCCGTTGTTGTTTGTGGAAAGGGACAAGGATATGATATATAGAGCCTAGCTAGAGGGCTTGCTGCTGGTTGCATTGCATCCAAACGGAAACGATGAGGGCGAAGTTTTTGCTAAAGCCGACCTTGTCTTAGCTGAGTTAGCTCTGTCGACAGGAGTCAAGGAGAGCTAAGCTTGGCTGCTTACAGGAGTAATTATTGCCTCTCACGTAAATTGACCGACACCCTTATCTCTGATTCTAAGAAGACAGCCAAAATATGAAAAGCATCACCGCAAAAAAGCTTTTATGAAGGGATCGTCGTCGTTTGTATGCCGATATCGTCCAAATTGGCTGAAAGTTAGTACTAGATCATTTTCATCCAAAAATAATTATAAAACAACACTTTCAACAAGAAAACGACAAACCAACGTTGATGTTGCTGAATTTAGATGAACCATCACACATAAGTAGTAGGGTAACATATTTGCAGCACTCTCTCAATCCTACTGTTGGATCATTGCTACCCAACCTACCATGCCATTCTTCCTCCTCTTTGCACATAGTTCTTGCATTTTGTAATGCCTGCCCTCCATACAATTCTATAGCTCATGACCCTACCTCCTAACAACCCGGCCTTCTAGTTTTCACCATTACAAACCCACTCACCAGTGTTAGCACTAATCCTTACTTGCATATGTATTTAGTCTTGCATGAGTTGCTGGTAGATAGGAACATGATATGTTCACGTGTACATGTGTGTCATGTAGGTGGTGGATAGTCAAGTATTGCATGGTCTATTAGTGATCGGCAACTGCATGTGTTGCAGCCTAACTAACAAATCAGTAAGTCTGAAAAATAAGAGTAGAAGTAGCAAGTTAGTTAGCTGCATGTATGCTTAGTTAGTGGATCACGTTGTGGCGTGATTCGAGGTCAGCTTGGAGGAGCTATTCTCACGCATGAGGCAGATGTGGAAATCATGGTCGTATGTGCGATCCGAGCAACCGGGCTGTTAGTTAACTGCATACACGCAGGGCTAGTAGGCTATATAAGCAGTTGTAATCATCGTTTATTGATTGAATAAGAAGCAAGGGTGTTCGTCGCCACAGCTTTTGTGTGTCCACTGAAGTATTTGCTTCCCTTGTGTATTCCTCGTGCGTGTGTAACCTCGAGTGTGTTTGTTGATCTGTGAGTCTACTTTTGTGTTCATCCAGCTAGCTACCGCGTGTGTGTGATCCTTGGCCAAAGCTAACATTTGGTATCAGAGCCATGGCTCGTGAGAAGTCGCCGGTGGGAACGCCAAGCAGTGGCGTGAGTGGTGCTGGCGATCATGGTGGTGCCGTGGTGGTGTCACGACCAGCCGGCAAGGTTGTCTCCATGCATTACCCAATGCTGAGCGACACGAACTACGGCGTGTGGGCCGTAAAGATGAAGATCATCCTACGCCATCTTGGCGTATGGGCAGCGGTTGTGGGTGAAGGTTCATCGGCCGGAGAAGAGAAGGACATTGAAGCTCTTGCCGCCATCTCTCAAGCTGTGCCGGATACCGTGATGATGGCCATCGCGGACAAGGATACGGCGAAGGAGGCTTGGGAGGCCATAGAGAAGATGAATGTCGGCGAGGATCGAGTCAAGAAGGCGCGACTACAAGCATTGAAGAGGCGATTTGATCGCCTGTACATGGAGGATTCCGAAACTATTGCGGAATTCTCACCGAAGCTCACCGTACTTGTGGGGGAGATGTGTTCTCTCGAAGGCAAGGTAAAAGATAGTGTTGTTGTGGAGAAATTGTTTAGTGCTGTTCCCGATAAATTTCTTCACATTGTTGGCACCATCGAGCAATGGGGTGATGTCTCCAAGATGTCCGTGGCGGAGGCAATCGGACGCTTGAGGGCGTTCGAGGAATCCCTTAAGGGTCGGCGCCGTGAAAATGAAGGTGAGCATTTGTTGCTCACACGTGCACAGTGGGAGAGTCTCTCACTCAAGGAGAAGAAGAACCACAAGGCTGGTGGTGGTCAAAGTGGCGTTCGTGGCCACGATGACAATGACGACGAAGATGCAAATGACGACTCCGACACAATGAGCGAGGCGGACAGGAAGAAAGGAAAATGCTACAACTGTGGCATACGTGGGTATCTCGTCAAGGATTGCCGCAAGCCAAGGAAGGAACAGGCACTCCTCGCGACAGCCGACGATGAGCCGTGTCTTCTATGATGAAGTGTACGTGCATGATGCAAGTCATGATTAGGGGAGGCATTGTTAGCACTAATCCTTACTTGCATATGTATTTAGTCTTGCATGAGTTGCTGGTAGATAGGAACGTGATATGTTCACGTGTACATGTGTGTTATGTAGGTGGTGGATAGTCAAGTATTGCATGGTCTATTAGTGATCGGCAACTGCATGTGTTGCAGCCTAACTAACAAATCAGTAAGTCTGAAAAATAAGAGTAGAAGTAGCAAGTTAGTTAGCTGCATGTATGCTTAGTTAGTGGATCACGTTGTGGCGTGATTCGAGGTCAGCTTGGAGGAGCTATTCTCACGCATGAGGCAGATGTGGAAATCGTGGTCGTATGTGCGATCCGAGCAACTGGGCTGTTAGTTAACTGCATACACGCAGGGCTAGTAGGCTATATAAGCAGTTGTAATCATCGTTTATTGATTGAATAAGAAGCAAGGGTGTTCGTCGCCACAGCTTTTGTGTGTCCACTGAAGTATTTGCTTCCCTTGTGTATTCCTCGTGCGTGTGTAACCTCGAGTGTGTTTGTTGATCTGTGAGTCTACTTTTGTGTTCATCCAGCTAGCTACCGCGTGTGTGTGATCCTTGGCCAAAGCCCCCCCCCCCCCCACCACACACACACAAACTCTCCTATTTCAAGAGCCTGATACCCAAAAACTAATCTAGTATGGTTGCCCTCGCTACCCTGGAAAAGTGGCCAAGCTCAAGCCCACTGTCCTAGATTACGAAAATGCATTAATGCATTTTCAGAGCCAGGTCGTCCATATCGCTCCTACTTGAACAACTGTAGAAGGAGATTGAGGATTAGCGCTTAGTGCGAGGGGAGAAGAGGCCGAGGTGTGGAGGAGAAGAGGAGATCAAGGCTGAGCTGTTGAAGGATGTTGTGGTGGTGAGGTGGAGCACGACGGAGCAGTGGAGCTTGACAACAATGGTGGCTTGTTGACTCCGAGCAGTGGCGGAGGAGGCTGGTTGGGAGAGGGAGCTGAGGAGAAAATGGGGAGAGAGGTAGGAGATTTGAGAGGGAGGAGAGGTTTTTTACTGGTGATGCCTCTCGGTACTCATTAGTGTCAACACTTACGATTTTTACTGGTCGGGTGATGCCTATCGATCGGCCATCCTTTTTATTATGGTCACACAATTTCACAGATGGACCTCTTAGGTGTCCATGTCTGCATGTGAAAATCACAATTGTTACATGCAAACATTTAACAAGATCACCTGTGAAAATATGGGTTATTTCCACAGACGAATCATCTATTTTTACAAATGGATTTAGATCACATGACCTCCTTTCTATTATTACAAGCGAATTTTTTAATAAACCCCTTGTATAAATAAAACCCAGACATCTTAGTTCTACTCATATATTTGGTGTGTGTTATACAATTTTCAAAAGTATAATTCAATCATTTGACAAATATATCTCCATTGCTTGCTTGTTACATAGTTGTACACTAAGGGAAATACATTTTACCTCGGGATGTACATCCGTCCTTTTCATGTTGTATAATGGTTATAAAAAATAAAATAAAGATAATTGTGTGATATATCACTCCAATAACATATAAAGTTTAAAATTCAACCTCTACAAAATAACAAATATAACTATGCGTGTACTTTCAACTACTCAGAATTTAATTTTTATTTTTTGTCACCCTGTTGATTGAATTTGGAATTGATTTTTTTTAGATAATAGATGACTCATTTATCACTATTATTAATTTTCTTAAAAGATTTCTTATTACAATTCCATTGATTTTCAGAGTCAGAAACAAACAAGGGGATATAGCCAAGTAAAAAAAAAATCGTTCCGCACAGTAACTAAATTTTGGCCGAACGTGCCGAACACTAGACAGGCAGGATTTTTCATCTCCAGACAAGATAGGAAGGCACGATTTAATTTAAGAGGAGAGCACCATTCAACGTCCTGTTCGGTTCGAAAAATGAGATAATGGAGTATTAACTAGTTGATCCTAATACTATCTCGTAGTATTGGATTGGAGAAATAGAATGGATTGTATTTATCCATCATCTTGTTATCCCTAAAAAAATATATTCAAAGTGGAAAAAAAAAAAGCGGACCGAATTTATGGAACGATTCCATGATGTATCAACCGTCGAGACGATCACTTCGATTCTCTCCAAGATGTCAACAGCGAAGGCAACGTAGATAAGTAAACAGAGCTACGTAACAAAACCTCGAAGCTAGGCGCTACATGGGAGCAGGAAGAGAAGCCACAGGTGAAGTTGTCTATATCTCATCGCGCTCAAGAAATGTACACTTGATCTATCCCGATCGGCGAAACACACACAAGTAGTGCTACTCCTATATATTTACACAAGACCGGCCCGCAACCTCGGCTGCCGCAGCAACCCGATCAACACCTCTGCCTGCCAAAAAATAAAAAAAGAAATCCATGAAAAACGAACGAGGCAACAACACAGTGTGAGCAGCAGCTGCGTACCTTGGCTCTGAGCTTTGGTCGCGCGGAGGATGACTGGGAGAGCGCGACGAGCGGCGGGATGGCGCCCTCGCGCGCGACCATGGTGCGGTAGGCTGCGCTGTCCTCGCACACGTGGAGGAGGCACAGCGTCGCCATCTCCCTCTGCCGGGGGGTGCCGGCCTCCACCATCTCCACCAGCACGGGGACGCCGCCCTCCGCCACGGCCGCCGCGCGCCCCTCCGCGGTGCCCACCAGCGCGTGCAGCACGTACGCCGCCTTGTCCACCATCCCGCGCTCCGGTTCGGCCATCAGGTCCAGCAGCGCGCGCACGGCCCCGGCCTCCACCGCGCGGGACCGGTTCTCCCGGGCCCCGCTGCACAGCGCGTACAGCGCCGTCGCCGCGTCCTTCTTGCCCCGCGCCCCGCCGGACTCCAGGAGCGACACCAGCACCGGCACGGCGCCGGCGCGCCCGATGGCCGCCGCCGCCGAGCCGTCCAGCTGCGCCAGGCGGAGCAGCGCGCACGCCGCGTTCTCGCGCGCCGCCGGGGACGCGGCCGACTTGAGCGCGCGCACCAGCGGGCCGACCGCGCCGGCGTCCACGACGGCGCCCCTGTTCTCCTCGCAGAGCGACAGGTTGAGCAGCGCGGTGACGCCGTGCTCCTGGAGCAGCGGGTCCGGTCGGGACAGCAGCGCCACGAGCGGCGGCAGGGCCCCCGCGGCCACGATGCGGAGGCGGTTGTCCGGGTTGTGCTTGGCCAGCAGACGGAGCTCCATGGCGGCGCAGCGCAGGTCGTCCAGCGACGACGCGGGCGACTCGAGCTCCTCCACCAGGGCCGCCATGGCGCCATCGATATCGGTGGCGCAGGACAGCAGCAGGTGGTGTATCCCGCCGTCGGACTCCATCTCCGCCGTCCGATCAGAGATCAACGGTGATGTTATGTTTTGGCCTTTTTGGGGAAGCAATCGACTCCGCTCTCTACAGCACTGGGCTCTGCTCCGCTTCGGGTTGCTCTGCTCGGGAGGAGCTCGAGTGGAAGTATATAAGTACTACAGGTTCGTTCAAGTGACACGTGCGGTGGGGCCCAGCGCGTACGGGCGCACGTGAGGGGGGTGCGTGGGCGCGCGACACGTGCGGCGGGTGCCCAACTGGCGCCTGGTTGGATTCCGTACGTGGAGGCAACATAGCAGACGGCATGGACTCGGTCCGTGCGGTGCGCGGTGGGCATTTGCCATTTGGGGAGATAGCCGTGTTGTTCGCTGTGCAGTGCACCTGGTGACCTGGAGGAGGACGTTGGCACGTTGCCACGATTGTGTTACCTCGTCACATCCGATAAACAAGCCTGCACGCATGCGCATACACAAAAAAAAAAAACCCACATCTGTCGCTACGTACGTACAAGCGTGTCACGCCCTACTTGACGAACCTCACTATTTATTTAGGTGAGTTGGTAACTGAAAACGGAACGACTCATCAGTGTATTATTAATTAAGTATGTATATTTTTTAAAAATAGATAAATATGATTTTTTAAAATAACTTTTATATAGAAACTTTTTTAAAAGATCGCACCGTTTAGCAATTTAAAATACATACGCGTGAAACACGAGGAATGAGAGTTGGGAACTCCTTGTACCTAACACATCTTAAGAGCAAGTTTAATAGTATAGCTAACTAGTTTATACTAAAACTAACCTGTATAATAGATTGGTTTTACTTTTTATCTCCTCTCTCTCCCACATTAAATTAATTTAATGTCAATATCTTATTAATATAGTGCGACTCACTCCGATTTATCTCTCTCCTATATAGTCTTGCCTAAAGACGAAAGACGACCAGGCTCACTGCCTGAACCTAATTTTTTTATGAGGGTCACCCATCGCCGAAAATTTCAGTATAGTTTTGGCAAGGACGACCGAAAATACAGATATTAAGCCTTTGCATGAGCGATACAAAATACTCAACTGAACCGTGTTATGTTTAGTCTAGATATTGCGTTGCATTATTTCATATATACTGTGTACATTAAGAGTTTTTAGATATGATGTTGTGTGCCTCAAAGAACACGCAATCACTATCAGATATGTTCTACTTCCTCCGTTTTATATTATAAGATACTTTGATTTTTTTTCTTAGTCATACTTCTTTAAGTTTTCATAAGTTTGTAGAAAACATAGCAACATTTTCAATATCAAATAAATGTAATATCAAAATATATCCAATGTTATTTTTAATGAAACTAATTTAGTGTTGTAAGAATTGCTACATTTCTATGTAAACTTAGTAAAACTTTTAAAATTTTGATTCAAAAAAGTCAAAATAACTTACAATATGAATGGATGGACTACTATCACTACTGGAGAAGTGATTTTTAGTTCCGATATGTATCCCCCTTAGTACCGGTTATAACAACCCTGACTACATTTTCGGGACTAAAAATTTCGATTTTAGTACCGGTACTGATAAACCCTGAGCTCCACTCGATGCGCTCAAGGCTATGATTGGCCCGATCTTTCAGTGAGTTGATGATAACTATGATTTGGGAGAAACATTGACGACCGGACTACAACCGTACGAGAAGTTGTTGTGTTGCACCTTAGCGATCGATACACCTCTCCGTGGGTTGTCGATCTTGCCGGTGCAGATCAACCTTATTCCTGGAAGCAAATCGAAGAAACAAGCAAGAACAAGATAAAACCAATCTGAATTGCAAATAGAAATTGAATACTAATAATAAGTTGGGGTTCCGTAACGAGCAAACCGTCGATCTAACCGATCACGGAATTACACGGTAAAGTAGCAAAACTAAATTTTAATCTAAACAAAACCCAAGAAACCCTAAGGGGTACCTAACTATTTAAGGAGGTGAGAGGATGACCAAGGGAGCCCTAGGGTCATGCTCCACCTAATTGGGGCGCACCCCACATGGGCCCCACATGGGTGTCGGTCCTGATTTTATAGCACAGGAAACCATATGTGTTTACAAATACCAACTCCCTGGATCGATAAGTTGGTATACACACATTACAAATCTGGTACACACAGTCTGCATCACATAGTCTTACAATACCAAATAGTACATGGGAACCTGAGTAGGTTCTAATAGGCCGTGTCTGACCGGATACAATACCAAATAACATAGAATAAGATAGGATAGCGGAAGCGAGGCTGCGGCGGTCCACCTATACTCCACAGGCATCGACTGGGGATTAGTCCCTATGGTTCCTCTGTACCATCCCCCTCCTCGGGGACCAGTTCGACTGGCATGTCCTCATCATCAAAAGCTAAAAGGGTAGAAATATGCAAGGGTGAGTACCAACCGTACTCAGAAAGTCACCACTATAGAAATGCAACAAATGCATATAGGGATCCAAGGCAGGTTTCGGTTTATTTGCGTGAAGCCAGTTTTCGCAAATTATTTCACAAGCCTATGACCTAGCATATTTAACTATGGCAAAATATCACTAGCAATTCAACCTTCCGCACATGGGGCAAGGTTACACATGTTTTATTTATCCCAACCTATTCTGATAATTTAAAAGAATGTGAGTCTAGTCAAGAGTAATACAAGTCCCGGCGCTCATTAACCGCAAGCACGGCTATTCGAATAGTTTAATTTACTCTCACTGCAGTGGATGTACGCTTTTAATCCCACACTCCGTGACGCACCCAACACATGAGACTTGTCAGGGCCCGGTTTTTTAGTTACCCTCGCATGGCGACACCCGCTCCAAGGACTATGAATCCCCATTGCACCCCCGGCACCACATTCCTACCTCGAGCCGGTTGTGAGAGGAGTCCTGGTGCTCCCGAGATTAAAGGTTACATCATACATATATAAAGCTTTGACGTCATTAAACCACACACTTCCACATTTCCAACCGATATTCAGAACCTACCATGTCTGGGGTGCCACCCCACGAGAATAACCTAGTCCACCGGGTCTAACCCTACTCAAGAAGTGTGTCGTACTCGGTTCGTTTCCTGTTTAGCTTCTTGACTCGGTCCTTAACTGACTAGGGTCGGCGGCTTACCATTCCCAGAACCACCCATATTCTATTCGTGCTGCCCCAGTTGAAATCATTTTTGTTCAATTAAGTTTTTGGGTTTTCACAAAGGTTTTCGTGCTGTGGGTGGCGCTTATATCTCCACCCAATTTCCAACAACCACTCCCATCGAGTGACTAGTATTCCCACATTCACAAGTCCCATATACGGAATGTACAACATCTATATAAGCAGGGCTAAGTAGTAGATAAATAATCACGCATGGATTGATATACACAGGAAAGAAAGGAATGTAAATACATAAGGATAGAAAATTTCAAAGGTAAGGCTTAAACAAATGTAGTTACGCGTTTTCAATATTACCATGCAATTTTATTTATAACCAATACATTTATAAAAGTAGGATCAACGTGTTCAAGAGAGGTGCGTAGTGACTTGCCTTTCTCAATCGGGGGTTCGTCCTCAACTAGCTCGGTTTCCTCCTCGCAAATGTACCCTATCCGGTTGCATAATAAAGTCACAAACTATTCGCCAACACATAAAAGAGCCAAAAATTCAAAAAGAATTGAAAAATAATCAAACCAGTGCCATTGCGTAAATCTTGATTTTAGAAAGATTTAGACGAAAGTTTCGTTCAAATCCGACTTAAAACGAGGGAGATACGGAATTCGAAAGATTGGAAAAGTTTTAAATCAAAGAAAAGGAAAAAGGTCTTACGGGTGGGACTGCCCTTATCTCCTCATGTGTAGCTTCTGTTTTGTTTTTTAAATGGATGTGGGACCCGTGTGTAAGCCTCTCTCTCCTTCCTCTCTTCTTCTCTGTCTCGTTTTTCTCTCTCTCTCACACACACACAGAGGCGACAGGAGGAGGAGGAGGGCATGGTGGTGGTGGCCGGCCGGGGTAGTGGCCGGGCGCGGCGGCTAGTTGACGCGCGCCAGCGGTCGGTGGCTGGGGCGGCGCCTGTCGGGACGACGCGCATGGTGGCGGCCGGGTGCGGCGGCGCGACGCGCGGCCGGCATGGCCGACGGAGGTGGCGCGCTGCTGGCGCGGCTTGCATGGCCGGTGGCTGCACGCGGTGGCGACTAGTGCGGAGGCAGCTAGACTGGTGGCGCGGCGAGGCTGCGCGCACGGTGGCCCAAGCCTCCGGCGACGGGCCTCCGCTTCGCTCCGTCCGAAGTTGGCCTATATATGAATTTGGAACACAACTCAACATGGCGCGCGGCGACGTCGTCGCCAAAAATAGTACTAGGGAGGAGGATTGGACTTTATCCATTATTGCTAACCCAACAGGAATGAGTGTCTTGGTGAGGCAACATAGACTTTTCTAGGGAGAAAGGCTTGCAGCAAGAAGGCCACGGTAGAGGGAGTTTAAGCGGACTTTTTGGAGCAAAACTAATTTCGGTTAGGGAGAAAATCTTGGGACAAAAATCAAAAAAATCAGAGGAGTAGAAAAATTAGAAATTTTCAATAAATGTTTGGCACTTGCATAAAACAAATAAATAAATTGTCGGCATGTCGCAAAATTATAAAAATAAATCAGAGATGATTTTTGGTCGGTGTATTTTTATTTAGGAATTTTCTCAGGGTGTTACAAACCTACCCCCCTAAAATAATCTCGTCCTCGAGATTGCTTACCTGTTCTAGGAGAATAGGTCGGGGTATCTACCCTTGAGGTATTCCTCTCGTTCCCAGGTGGCTTCGTCTTCCGAGTGATTGCTCCACTGGACTTTGTACAATTTAATGGTTTTAGAGCGGGTTCTCCTTTCCGCTTCTTCTAAGATTTTGATTGATTTCTCCGGATATGTGAGGTCGGGGCTTATTTCTTGGGTTTCCACTGAGGTGTGCTCTTCTGGTACGCGGAGGCATTTTTTTAGTTGAGACGTGGAACACGGGGTGGACATCGGATAAGGTTTCTGGTAGTTTTAACTCATAGGTGACTTGGCCATGCCGGCTTATTATTGGATATGGTCCCACATAACACAGAACTAGCTTGCCTTTTACCTTAAAACGCTTGGTCCCTCGCAGGGGTGATACCTTGAGATACACGTAATCCCCAACCTTAAAAGTTAATTCCCGTCGCCTAGTGTCCGCATAACTCTTCTGCCTGGCTTGGGCGGCTTGAAGGCGGTCCATTATTAATCGCACCTTTTCTTCAGCTTCTCGCACGACGTCGGGTCCGAAGACAAAGGCCTCCCCAACTTCTGACCACATCAATGGGGTACGGCATTTCCGACCGTACAATGCCTCGTTGGGGGACATTTTCAAGCTTGCTTGGTAGCTATTGTTATATGAAAATTCCGCATAGGGCAGACATTTCTCCCAATCCATTATGAAATCGATAGTGCAAGCACGCAACATATCCTCTAGAATTTGGTTGGTTCTCTTCGTCTGGCCGTCGGTCTGTGGGTGGTAGGCTGTGCTAAAGTCAAGGTGACTGCCCAAAGCTTCATGGAACTGATCCCAAAAGTGAGAGGTAAACTGCATGCCTCGGTCTGAACTAATCCGCTTCGGAACACCATGGAGGCACACTATTTTGGCTATAAACAACTCAGCTAATCGAGCCGTGCTGTAGGTTGTCCTAACTGGTATAAAACGGGCTACCTTCATCGGGCGGTCTATGATTACCCAGATGGAATCGCAACCTGAAACTGTCTTGGGTAGACCCACTATGAAATCCATACCGATTTCGTCAAACTTCCATTCCGGGATTTTTAATGGCTGCAACAACCCAGCAGGGCGCTGGTGTTCAGCCTTGACCCTTTGGCAGACGTCGCATACGGCGACGTATTCTGCAATGTCCCGTTTCATCCCTGGCCACCAATATTCTTGCTTTATATCTTGGTACATTTTTGTGCTTCCGGGGTGGATGGAGTAGGCCGAATCGTGGGCTTCCGTGAGGATGGTCTTTCGGAAATTCTTCCCAGCGGGCACGAACAACCGATGTTTATACCAAAGGATTCCTTGATCATCCAACCTGAATTCTTTGGCCTTTCCTCCCTTCATCTAATCCTTAATCTTTTCTACCTCCTTGCTTTGATTTTGGCTGTCTTTGATTTGGGCAGGGAGTTGTGGCTGAATCTCCAGGTTTGTTACACCCCCTTGCTTCACCACGGTTAGGTTGAGGCGGGCGAACTCAGCTTCCAAGGTGGGCGGTAGGTTTTGGGCCCTTAGCATGTTACATGCGGGTTTCCTGCTTAAGGCGTCAGCTACCACATTAGCCTTGCCTGGATGGTAGTGGATGCCCAAGTAATAATCCTTAATTAACTCTAGCCATCTTCTTCGGCGTAGGTTGAGGTCAGCCTGAGTAAAGATGTACTTGAGGCTTTTGTGATCGGTGAAGATATTACAGCGGTTACCGATCAGATAGTGCCTCCAAATCTTGAGGGCATGAACTACGGATGCCCGTTCCAAATCGTGGGTGGGGTAGTTCTCTTCATGAGGTCTTAACTGGCGTGACGCATAGGTGACTACCTTGCCGTCCTGCATTAGTACACCTCCCAATCCGTGACGAGAAGCATCACAGTAAACTTCGAAGTCTTTCCCGATGTCAGGCAAGACAAGGATGGGGGCCAAAGTTAATTTGGCTTTTAGCTGGTCAAAGCTACTTTGACATTTCTCGGTCCAGTCATACTTTTTCCCCTTTTTGAGCAGTTGTGTCATAGGGCGGGCGATTTGAGAAAATCCTTTGATGAATCTGCGGTAATACCCAGCTAGACCAAGGAAGTTCCGTACCTCGGTTACACTTCCAAGTGCTGGCCACTTAGTAATTGCGTCCACTTTGGTTGGGTCTACCGCTACCCCTCCGGCTGAAATTATGTGGCCTAGAAAACTCACCTCCTTAATCCAAAACTCGCACTTACTGTACTTGGCATACAGCCGGTGTTCCCTTAATTTTTCCAACACTATTCGTAGGTGGGCCGCGTGTTCTTTCTCGGTTTTGGAGTAGATTAGTATATCATCTATGAACACCACGATGAACTTGTCAAGGTATTCCATGAATACTTTATCATAAGGTTCATGAAATAAGTGGGGGCGTTGGTCAGTCCAAACGCCATTACCAAGAACTCATAGAGCCCGTAGCGAGTGGAGAAGGCGGTTTTGGGTACATCTTCCGGGCGTACCTTGAGTTCGTGATAGCCGGAACGGAGGTCGATTTTTGAGAATACACTTGCCCCTTGAAGTTGGTCGAATAGGTCATCGATTCTAGGGAGGGGGTGTTTATTTTTGACCGTGACTTCGTTCAGTGAGCGATAGTCCACGCACATCCTTTGGCTACCATCTTTCTTTTTAACGAACAACACCGGGGCACCCCATGGAGAAGAACTAGGGCGGATAAATCCCTTGTCCTGGAGTTCCTGAATTTGTTTCTTAAGTTCCTCTAAATCGTTGGCAGGCATCCCGTAGGGTCGCTTGGCTATTGGTGCAGTACCGGGCATTAAGTTTATGATGAATTCTATATCTCTGTCAGGGGGCATTCCTAGCAGTTCCTTTGGAAAAACGTCTCGGTATTCCCGAACCACGGGGGTTTCTTCTAAGGTAAGGGACGCTAGAACAGCCTTTTGGTCTCCAGACACCGGTTTGAGGGGTCCGATCTCGATTCTTATAGGGTTGGCGCCTTGGGTGGCTAATGAGATGGTTCTTCGGGCACAGTCAAGGGTTCCTCGGTATTTGGATAGCCAATCCATGCCCAAAATAATGTCAAGGTGCTGAGAGGGGAGGACTATTAAAGTGGTTGGGATCACCGTCCCTTGCAAAAGGAGCGGCACATTTTTGCAAACCCGGGTTACCATCAAATCCCCCCTGGTGAGTGTATGACCATAGGTTTATTTAACTCAGAAAGCCCAAGCTGATGACATCGAATGACTTTTGGAGAGATGAAAGAATGAGATGCACCAGAGTCAAAAAGAACCAAAACCGGGACAGAGTTTATAGAGAATGTACCGAGAAGAACGCCCTGATCTTCCTGGGCCTCCTCCGCGTGCATGTGGTTTACGCGGCCATGAGCAACAGATGACGCGGACCGGGCCTAAACTGGGGTCTGCAGGGCTGCCCGGGGCGCAGAGGGTGTAAGAGTACCGCGGACGGGGACGGTATTTGTCTGAAATTGGGAGGGAATTTTTCTAGGCATGGGGCATTCTCTGGAGAAGTGGCCTGCTCTACCGCAGTTGAAGCAGTTCATGTTTGTAGTGCCAGAGCCGGGGATGGTGGAAGTAGGAGTGCGGAGTATTGCAGCGGGGCGGACGGTAGGTATGGTGGGGGTAGATGCAGGGCGGAAAGAGCCAGAGTATACCGGCTTCCACACTTGCCCGGTATTAGTTTTGAACTTTTGCCCTTGCTGCTGCTGCTTGCTCTTGAGAACTGCAAATTTGCGCTTCCTGTTGGCATTCACTATCTTGTTATCAGCTTCTTTTCGGAGTGCCTTGTTGATCAGTCCTTGGAAAGTGTCATGGTCCTGCGTAATCAGCTGACTACGCAGTTCGTCGTTCAACCCGTTCAGGAATTTATCGACCTTTTCGTCTGCGTCCGGGAGGTCCTGTGGTGCATAGCGGGCTAGTTGTATGAACTTGTTAAGGTAGTCCTGCACGCTCAGGTCCCCCTGGGTCAAGGCCCTAAACTCATCTCTTTTTAGTTTAATAAGGGCCGCCGGGATGTACGCTCCTCGGAAGGCTTCAGTAAATTCCTTCCAGTCTGGCTCATCCGCGTCTGCTGTGCGAGATTTCTTGTAAGTCTCCCACCAATCACTAGTGGTTCCTTCGAGCAGACTAGTGGCATACCGAACCTTATCTTCTTCGTCGGCTCGCACTAGTTCCAACTTCTTTACCACAGTGCACAGCCAATCTTCCGCTTCTAGTGGTTCTGCGGCCTCTGAGAAAGTTGGCGGCCTAGTCCTTATGAACTCTCCATAGCTGGGCGCGTGCCGCCTGGCCCCAGCCGTTGCTCCAGCGGACCCGGATTGGGCCGTATGGTTCCCGGACCCTCCATTGTTGAGCATGTCGAGCATGCCTCGCATCAGCACGTTCTAAGTTGGAAATTTTCAATAAAAGTTTGGCACTGGCATAAAACAAATAAAGAAATTGTCGGCATGTCGCAAAATTATAAAAATAAATCAGAGATGATTTTTGGTCGGTGTATTTTTATTTAGGAATTTTCTCAGGGTGTTACAATGGGCCGGGGTCCCAGATGAAGTTACAAGCCCATAGGCCCATTATAGGTGACGCAACACCTTGTTTCTGTATTGCAACCAACTGATATAGAATTTGGAGATGAGGCTAGATCCATTGGAAAGAGGACTCCGAGAGCTTTTCATCAAGTACTCACGGGTCAAAAACGGAGCTCGTATGAATATTTGGCGACCGTTTGAAGTCAACGCTGCTGTAGGTGGCTGAATTGGATTCCAGTACTTGGAGGACTTGATCTTGCTGTCTTCTTGTTGATCCATGATGTGAACAGTGGTTGTATCCATAGTAGCCATCGTCACATCATCCTCCCCTTCTTCACGGAAAACCATCCTCGGTTTTTCCATACGGTGCTCTTCACGTAGTCCATTTAAAACAACCTGTTTCACCAAATCAAAACAAGACAGACTCGAGATAACATGATTAGTCATTACAGTACTCTCTAGCCTGCTATTGCCTTGCATAACTATAGGAGGTTCCAAATCTGAACGTATATAAACTCTATGCACTATATATATTCCTCTATCAGTATATCCACCAAAGATATGAAAAATAGCATTAATTGGACATCTCAAATCAGACTTAACAAATAATTTTTGCTTCAAATTGTCAAGCTCACAAAAATCATCAAACTAAATATAGCCCAAAGTATTTAAAGAAGATATCAATTCATGTTCATCTACTTCATTAGCAATGTGAACAACATGCTTAAAATCATCACAAAAAGAACTAACACTAGAAATAGCATGTTCACTCACTAGTTGTGGCATGGATATAAGTGAAGCATTATCACACAACTCTTCTTTATCACAAGGAACAACAAACAAATCAACTTGTGATAAAGGAATATCACCAATTGGTTTCACTAATGGTTGCTCTACTATAGCATGAAAAGTGGACATGTATAGCTCAGATTGAGAATACTCACCTTCATTTACTTCATCACGATTTAATTTACCTTGCGAACTTTGTTCAGACATCGCAAGTGCTTCATGGTTCTCTTCTTTCTCTCAAGAATACCATTCTCCTCCTTTTGACAATTGTTTACTTCCAGTAAATTATTAGTAATAGGAGGCATGGGCACAACTTGTTGCTTATTCACATCCTCAATTTGTTTTTCCGCATTGTAAGCAAGTTGTAATAAATGAGAAAGAGATCTTTATCTTGGATAAGCAAGCATGTCCTGAATATCTTTGTTAAGCCCACGTAAAAACATCAATTATGTAGCTTCTTCGCATTCATCTAAACCACAACGTAATAAATAAGCACGCATATCATGATATTAACAGTTCTAATATCTTATTTTAAACATTGTAGTTTGTTAAGCAGCATACCAACATAATACATAGGAACATAAACATCTCTCAAATATCTTTTCAGATCTTTCTAAGATTGAGGTATTTTGTTATGCCTACAAAGATGTTTCCAATCATAAGAAGCATTTTCATCTAGAACACTAGAGGCACACATTACCATATGTTTCTCAGACAAGTCATGTTTTTTAAATTCTCTATCAACCACTAGCTCCCGTTTAATGTAAGCATGAGGATCGTAATTTCCTTCAAAATAAGGTAGTGCAGATTTGATGTTAGCTAGAATAACATCACTTCCCTCATAATGGTCATGTTGATCACTCTTCATGTCTCGACGAAGATGTCGATGTTGAGCATCACTATCTCGTATTCCCTTGATTAATCATGCCATGGTTAGTTGAAAACAAGAAACATACCCAAGAATATGCACGCTCCTATCAACTACTAGGGCAATGACAGCTCAAATATCACACACACTGAATCTTTTAACCGAGCTCTTACAAGTTCTTACCAATGCAAATGGAATGGTGATATACACCGACTCAACCAAGCACCCCAATGGAGGTTGGATGTATCGATGCCTTGGCAAACACTATCTGTGGAGCTCTGGGTAGGCTTAAATATGTAGCAAAGGAGTAGCAAATGCTCAAATTAGAGAATGCAAAGTTGAATAGTTGTTCAAAGTCAGTACCTTGCTGGTCCTAGGCTAGAACGTACTAGAGACGCGAGCTAGACACAAACGATACCAAAAGATAACACTAGGAACAACTCAAGCACAACTCTGATATACAAAAGCAAACTCAACCGTGACCAGAACTTCAAATTCTAAACGAACTAGATGCTAAGACCAGCAACACGACTCGACGATGCAACGCAAAACTCAACAAAGCAAAAACTAAAAAGAACAATGCAGTGGCACAAAGATGGCTAGGTAAAGGATGCAATTTTTTCTTTGTATGGCTATTTTCTGGTTATATGTAGATAAAAACTCACCGAGCAATGAAAGCTCTGATATCACTTGATAAACCCTGAACTGCACTCGATATGCTCAGGGATCTGTTTCTCCCAAATCGTAGTTATCATCAACTTACCGAAAGATCGGGACAACCAGATCCCTGAGCATATCGAGTGCAGTTCAGGGTTTATCAGGTACTAAGATGCATAAACAATCAAAAAATATGCGAGCTGCAAGATTTGCACTCAAGATCTCTCACCCCAGCCTCACGCATGTTACCATCTCACGTACCACACACATCTGAGATAGATATGCTTTCTTTTTAGCTAAGCCCTGGAGGCATCTTTAGTCCTGGTTGGTGTTACCAACCGGTACTAAAAATAATATTGTCTTGTGGTGTAGTAGTTCCTGAGAAGTGGTGACGTGGGAGCCATCTCCGCCTCCGCCGGCGTTGGCTGCGGAGGCATTGGGGCAGCAGAGGATCGTGCCGACGCCGTTCCTAACCAAGACAGTCGATGACATCATCTTGTGGAACGACGATGGCTCCACCTTCATCGTCTGGCGCCCCGATGAGTTCGCCTGCGACCTCCTCCCTACGTACTTCAAGCACAACTTCTCGACTGAATTTTGCCTCGGCCTCCCTGGAAATGTTGCTCGATGGATTGGATATAAAGGGATTTAGGAAGATTGTCCTGGACATGTGGGAGTTTGCCAATGCCTGCTTCCGTCGAGTGGAAGAGCGGCTATCTACGAGATACACCGTCGGAAGGTGACGCCGCCGACGCTAGCGACCACGACGACGGGGGAGGACACGGTCGCGGCCGCGATCCCGATGGCACCGCTGGTGATGATGTGGGATGGCTCCCCGGTGTTTTCCGGCAAGGAGCAGGTCATACCTCCAGCTCCTCCCCCGAGCCTCCGCTCATTCTGCCCCAGGCGCCGTCCGGGTCCGGCTTCGGCGGCATCGCGTCTGGTGACATGGGCGAGAAGAACGAGTGGTTGTGGCGTAAGGAAGAAGACGGAAAAGGAAGATGGATGGATAAAAACATGATGGCAGTGGCACGGCTACGAATAGACGAATTGTAATGATATTTTTCTGAATAGGTAAATTTACAATGGTATGGATCCAATTAACCCTATTATTTATTGGCATATTCACAATTTCATGGTAATATGTAATGGGTCCAATTCACCAGCCCTTTTTAAATAGGGTTAATTAGATCCACGCCATTATAAATTTTAAGGTTTTGAAATATGCCATCACTATTCACCTCTTTAAAAATGCCATTACAATTTCATACATATTCGAGAGATGCCACTATTTACCCCTTTATGCATTTTCTCAATTTTTTGGACCAAACCGTCCCTTTCTTCCTCCTTTCCTCTCACCCTCCCTCCTGTTCATATTCTCACAGCTAGATCTGTCCGGCCACACACAACGGTGCGCTCCCAATCGATGCCATTTCCATCCTCCTCATTCCAGTGTGACCCTAGTACCCACACCTTTGGTCCTCCCGGTTACAAAGGCTTATGAAGAATTCTTCAGTTCTTTTCCTTTTCGTACATGGATTCAGTGACGATGGTCTCGATGAACCGTATGGGCAAGCGCGGGGAGGTGCGGAGCTTGCCGCCGCCGGCCGCCAGTGGCGGCTACAGCTGCCCGCTTCATCAGTCACCAGCGAGTGGAAGGAGACTGCCGCCTCCTAGAGCAAGTGAGCGAGTGAGGGTGAGGTTGTTCAGCTGCTGGACTTGCTTCCCTTCCGGGTTAGTCAGTTAAGTATAGTTAACAGTGATGCACTTGCTTTGGTTAGCTAAGAGTATCACGGTCATCGGCATCAACTTGCTGAATCTGCACATGCTGAAGCTTCTCGTCGTCGAGCTACCGGTCTCGTGCGCCGTCCCCTACTGCATGATGGAGATGAACATCAGAGAGAAAGGAGGGGAAGGAAGAAGAGAGGGACATCTTCATCGGAAAAATTTAGAAAATGCATGAAAGGGGTAAATAGTGACATCTCTCAAATATGTATGAAATGTAATGGTATGTTTTTAAATAGGTAAATAGTGATGGCATATTTCAAAACCTTAAATTTTATAATGGCATGAATCTAATTAACCCTTTTAAATAACAGGCCCAAGAACAAACTGAGAGAAGTTGCCCTGTCGGAAATGAAAAGTGAGAAGCTTCAGTAGCCGCTTTCTGAAAACGCCGCCGCGCGCTTTCTGAAAAACTCAGTCCTGTATGACTTCTTCGTAACCTATGCCCAAACTCCAAAGGCACATATGTAAGCTAAACTACAGTACTGTACGACTTTTTCGTAACAAATGTCCGAAGGCACATATGCAACCTAAACTTGTCAAGGTGCACGTACAACCTACGTCACTAACATGTCTGATGGCAGAAAATAACAGTAAAAGATACTATATTACAGAAAAAGTCTCAAATAAAAAGATGAAGGCCATTTCTGATTTAGTATCTACAAAGTTATTACATCAATCAATAAGGGAATACTATAGTCTGGCAAATTCTACAATTGTCCACATTTGAATCATTGTACTTCACTGCAAGTGTGTACAACCAAACGAAACATGGTTAATTATGAGGTGTGAACTACCATGTACCATCAAAGGTCCTGGTTAATTAACCACCATAGGGGCTCCCTGCCCTTTCGAAGGATTCCCTAAAAGAAACTAAGTTGGTTGGAGGACTTCAGAAATTTCCCCAGATTTCTGTCGTGTTCTAAAAATTCTGGAAAAATTCATGAGTGCTCCTTAGTAACTCCTAAGCCAATGAAAGTTTCATAATTTTAAACTTGTGTAGCAACCTGTAGAAATTCGCAGAGGACCCTGTGTTGAAAAATAGTCGAGCTTACCTTCTTGCCTTCTGCTGGGCAGAACATTGGCCACGGCAAACCCATGTCAGCCAAAACCCCTACTCATGAGTCCGGTCTAGATGGGGTTGAACGAAAGCCCGACACACCGATCCGGATTCCTTGAATCCCGCAATCGTAGCACCATACGCCCGAAGCACGACACACCAATCCGGATTCCCTGAATCCCGCAATCTTAGCACCGCAACTCCGACGCATCCAC
The DNA here is from genome assembly GCA_000573905.2 of Oryza punctata. Lineage (NCBI taxonomy): Eukaryota > Viridiplantae > Streptophyta > Magnoliopsida > Poales > Poaceae > Oryza > Oryza punctata. The sequence goes on along the minus strand of CM002490.2, from coordinate 20,620,330 downwards.
TCGGGGAAAGGCTCAATCACCCTAAAAGACTAGTCTGATAGGGGAAGGGTGGCTCTCCCTTTTAAGGTGGTTTCCTCCTCCCAAGCTAAGCAAGGTGGGATTATTCAGAGACTCACACGGTCGCCGCCCGACTACAACTGGGCCACTCAGCCCATCTTGTTGCGTCTTTGCCAGCGGGTAATAATGGAGAATGTCCTCATCATTCTCCCCTTCTTAACAAGGGCCCAGCTCTGATACCAAATGATGAGTCCGGCTCAGGTGGGGTTGGACAAAAGCCCGACACACCGATCCAGATTCCCTGAATCCCGTAATCTTAGCACCGCAACTCCGACGCACCCACTCGGGGAAAGGCCCAATCACCCTAAAAGACTAGTCTGATAGGGGAAGGGTGGCTCTCCCTTTTAAGGTGGCTTCCTCCTCCCAAGCTAAGCAAGGTGGGATTATTCAGAGGCTCACACGGTCGCCGTCCGACTACAACTGGGCCACTCGGCCCATCTTGTTGCGTCTTTACCAACGGGTAATAATGGAGGATGTCCTCATCATTCTTGATAAACCCTGAGCTCCACTCGATACGCTCACGGCTGATGTTTGGCCCGATCTTTCGGTGAGTTTGTGATAATTACGATTTGAGAGAAACGTTGTGTTGCGCCTTAGCGATCGATACACCTCTCCGTGGGTTGTTGATCTTATCGATGCAGATCAACCTTATTCCTGCAAGCAAATCGAAGAAACTAGCAAGAACAAGATAAAAGCAATCTGAATTGCAAATAGAAATTCAATACAAATGATAAGTTCAAGTTCCGAAGAACAAGCAGACGGACGGTCTAGCCGACACGCGCGCTGCAAGCAAGTAGCAATGGCTAAACTTTAATCTAACAAAACCCGAGAAACCCTAAAGGGGTACCTAGCTATTTAAGGAGGTGGGAGGACGACCTAGGAGTCCCTAGGGTCGTGCTCCACCAGATTGGGGCGCACCCCACATGGGCCCCACATGGGTCGGGGTTCCAGATGAAGTTACAAGCCCATAGGCTCATGATAGGTGACGCAACACCTTATTTATGTAATTACGGTTGACTGGGATGGAATTTGAGGATGAGGTTGGATCCATTGGAAAGAGAACTCCGAGAGCTTTCCATCAAGTACTCATAGGCCGAAAACGGAGCTCGTATGAAGATTTGGCGACCGTTTGAAGTCAACGCTGATGCAGGTGGCCGAATTGGATTCCAGCACCTGGAGGACTTCATCTTGCTGTCTTCTTGTTGATCCATGATGTGAACAACGGTTGTATCCATGGTAGCCATGGTCACATCACCTGCACTGCACAGCAACTCACTGCTCCACTCCAGGCCATCCTGACCGGCTCACCCTTTCCCTCCCACTGCCAGTCCGGTCCCACCTGCAGAGGTCGTCCTCCACCTAAATCAGACACGTGCTGGCTACAGCTTCAGAAGATTGGCAACCAAGGATTCTTATTAGTGGAAAAAATGCAGGAAATTTTTATTTGCAGTTCTTTTATTGATTTAACTATGAAAAGTCCCTACGAGAAACCGGAGACATGAGCAATTTAAAGTGAAGCCTGAAATGTCCTCACCATGATTCTGCAGATATGCTTGGAAGCAGCTATATCACGTCCTAGATTTTGTTACCCACCTGTTCAGATTTGATGATTCCAGGTTTAGAAATCTCTGTCAAAATATGTAACTCCACTGGTGCAGTGAAGTAATTTGAGATATTTAACAAATTTGCGTATGAAGTTTACATACTGAAGTTCAAAATGTACCTTTTTCTTAATATGTCCATCTGCTAGGAAGAAAGAATCCACCAGATATTAATGATGGAATAAGTGTTGTGGCTGATTAGTCTAGTATTTGCATTCCTTTTTTACTTTTTCCAGCTTTTAGAATACCCTAGCTTTTCAGCTTTTAGGATGCTCTAGCTTTTCAGCTTTTACGCGGTTTTAGAGGATGACATCTTCACTTTCGGTTTTAGATGACAGCATCTTCACTTTCTGTTTTAGATGACAGCATCTTGACAGGATGCCCTAGACTAGCTGCAGCCAATTAGCTACTACCATAGATATGTATCCCACCCTTCCCCGGGATGGTATGACTTTCATATGAGAAATAGCCAAAAAATTGCCCCAACTCTCCTAACGCCATCCTCTCAATGAGAGTAAAGATTTCGCTACTAACAATTAAACTCATGTTACACAGTACCATTATCTAGTTGAACAAGTTCATATTTATCTCCTGCATGTACTGATAAAAAAAAGTGATTATGGTTTTCGTAAGTAGTATAACAAACTTATCTAAATGTGTTTCTTGCCTTCATTAACAGAAACAAAAAATCTGGCAAATGAATGGAAAAATATAACAAACCAAAGGTGCAGTGTGGTTTGAACAGGGTATGTTAGTTCTATAAATGATGCACACAAAACGGAAACCTTTTTCACAAATGGCTATAAACATCAATTATATCTAAATACATGTGTTGGTCAAGAAGTAAATCAACTGGAATTGTGTTCGGCATATGAGCGACCAGGTATCAGCAATAGTCTGCATGGCAGGTCAAACTGAGTTATGACAAACCTGGGTTGTCAATTTTGTCAGGGCAAATCACCATCAGCATTAGGGAAAGTATATTATGATCTATGGGCTCATTGCCTCAAAATCCTTGATCAAAATGACACGCTGCTACACAAATGAAGTGTAATGAAATTTCACTGAATTGGAGCTGCAATATGATTTTATTGAACTACCTGTCGTCCTCAATGATTATTGACCTGGAAGGCCCATATCTTGTGTTGTTCATCAACTACTGAATGTCTGTCACCCATGGTGAGTGTGAGTTTAGCGGATAGCCGGATAGGGGGTCATGGCAGCAGAGTAGTCACCACGGGTGACCAAGTGAAAAGGCGAAGCAATGCTCGATGAAGGCTGCACCATCAAATGCACTTCTGCGTTACAAGTGCAACAAAAGAAAATTGTTCAGATGGCCAGAAAAAGAGTCCATGGCATGTAACCGCAGATTGGCGATGACTGATTCGATGAGGAACAGATTCTAGTTGCTACTCAGTGATACAAGTCAATAAAGATGAATTGACTATATCGATCGAAGATGAACATGAAATCCTGAAGAAACTGAAAGGGATAAAGAGACATGTATCACCCGGACCGGATGGCCTCAACACAGTTCTACAGATCAGCTTGGCCCTGGATAAACAAAGATGTAGTTTTTCTTTTCTTTTTTGGCAGCACTTCTAATTATACATAACATACAGAACACTCTAAACTCGACTTTCCATTCCTATGAAAAAGAACCCTTGCAGCTTTGGTATTAGTTATATATGTGTTCCTTTATTTAACCAGTTCTATATGCAGACACATATCCATGAAATTCTGCAATTGCCAGGTTTTTAAATAATGGATATTAATCCAGCCTCTACATCCAAAGATGCATCCAGTATGCGATTGCCAACTAAACCTTCCTTTTCATGATATTCTTCTTGCACTTTGTTATTAGTTCCGGCGTAGTGTTCAGACTTAAGAATTCAGATTAAATGGAACATTATGGGCGCATGTGCATTGACATGCAGAACAAGTTAGCAACTGAATTAAACAAGAGTTTTTCCAATTTAAAGTTTTCATGTGTGGTTGGAGATGCAACAACAAATATTAGAGTTTACACATACAAAAGGTTTCTAGGGTCTGCAAAATGCATACTGCCCCGAGCTCTAACCAACTGGTAGCAACAATGTTTGGCTAATATGAACAGCTAAAATTAAGTAGTAATCTGGTATACAGCCCTATAATATCTCTCATGAGAGCTGGATGCTCAGAAAACAGAAAGATGTGTTCTACAAAAAGAAGTCCTCCAGACATGCATCTAGGACCAGCTTTATGCAATTTGGTTCCTGTGCATTGCATCCTACAGGGTGTTTCGACAACTGAGGCTACAAGATATAATTTGAGTAAGAAGGCAAATATCATCCCTAAAAAAAAAAGAAAGAAGTAAACTGTACATAGCATGGGCTTTGAACACAGCCTTGGGGGATGGAGGACGATGTTACCTGCCAGAGAGGAAGGAGACCGATTTAATGTCACATATGTGTGAGATAATCAGATATATGGGAAAACTAACATTTCTGCATGTGGTTTATGTTTGGCTCATCCAGGGACAACAGTTTTCCTGTTCAGCTGTTGTAAAGAGATGCTTTGTGGTTGGAAAACAACTCCAACAAAAATACAGAAGCCAAATATTCCAGTTTTCCACAAATCAACTGATTGAGCAATAATTTCTAAGAGTCAATCCAACTGTAACCAGGATTCTTTGTAATTCTTCTCTCATACATCATACTCCTTATTTCTGCTGATTTAGTCCAATCCCCTAGAGCAGCAAGCCCACTGGACAGTTGCACATACAAGCTGGGATGTGACGATTCCATCTCCATCAGCTTCTTCGCCACCTTCCGCATCATGGCCTCATTGCCCTGAGCTTTGCACCCACCAATAACAGTTGTCCAGCTCACTGCATCAGCTTTAAAGGGCATATTTTCAATGAATTCAACTGCTTCCTCTAGCCGACCCGCGCGGACTAAGAGGTCAGTCACACAAGCGTAATGCTCAGCTGATGGACTCACACTGAAGTCTGCTTGCATCCGGTGAAACCATGTCAGTCCCTCTTTCACAAGTCCAGAGTGGCAGCATGCAGAAAGGACAGCAATAAATGTTCGTTCACTTGATTTTATACCCTTAGTTTTCATCAACTCCAAGAGTTCCAATGCTTCATGTCCATACCCATTGGAAGCATAACCAATCAGCATTGAGTTCCATAAGACCTCGTCTGGCTTATTGATTTCTTCAAAGATCCTGCACCCATTTGCTAGGCTTCCACATTTGCAATACAGATCAATGAGTGAAGACGCAACAACATGATCAGATTGCAAACCAAGAACAGTGGCTAGAGAAAAGATCTGCTCTCCAAAACTGATAGAGCAAATGCTGCTCGATGCACTCAGAGCACTGGCTATAGCAACCTTGTTAAGCCGCAAACCAAGCCGATGCATCTCACAGAATAGCCCAAGTGCATCATTAGCATGCCCATTCTGGCTCAACCCAACCACCATAGAATTCCATGAGATCACACTCTTATCAGTGATCATATCAAAAATTCTTCGCGCCTCTTCTATCTGCCCACAGTTTGAGTAAACAGTAATCATTGAGTTGAGCACTATGGTATCATGAAATCTAAGTTCTCTAAAAGCTATGCAAGCATCCTCCCAGAGGCCACATTTTGAGTAGAAATCAATGAGTGCACTTGCTACTATTATGTCATTGACTGCTCCACTTTTTAGACCACACCCATGAATCTGCTGCCCAGGATTCACCATGACTGAAAAACCACATACATTCAAAATGCTGGCATAAGTTGAAGAATCAGGTGACACATCTGACCGCATCATCCTTGCGAAAAGAGCAAATGCATCATTTCCACAACAGGCAAATGCACAGCCACTGATAAGAGAATTCCATAGAGCAATGCTGGGTTTCTCCTTTTTGTCAAAAAGTTGTATCGCCTCATGCAAATGTCCACAAGAAGCATAGCCATATATGAGTGCAGAAAGTGAGAACTCATCAACCTGAGTTAAACCATTAAGGACATAGTGAGCAGAATCCAAGTCCCCACATTTGCAATACATGTTAACTAATGCACAACTCAATACCAAATCCTGTTCAATCTTGGAAACCACCATCCGAGCATGAGCCTGCCTCCCAAAATCATACTTCATTTGATCAGCACAAGCACCAACAACTGTCGCAAGCACAAAAGGGTCATTCCATGGAGAAGAGGCCTCTGCACCATTGCATTGCAGACCAACCGTCCTGAGCAATGCAAACGCCTCATCCGCCCGGCCACGGCGGACATACCTATGCAAAACAGCATTGCAAGCCACAGCATCCTTGACGGGCATTTCAATCAGTAGGGAACGGGCCATGTCAAGATTGCCTGTTGACACAATGCCGGTTATGATTGTATTCCATGAGAAGGTGTTCCTCTCGGGCATGGATCGGAAGATATTAAGCGCAGCATGGTGGTCTCCGGAATTGAGGTGGGTGGTGATAACAGAGTTGTAAGAGAAGCAGTTCTTGACGGGCATTTCGTCGAACAGGCGGTGGGCGTCGTGCTGGTGGAGTGGGGAGCAGCGCGCATACATGAGGAGCAAGGAGTTAGAGGGCGGCAACGATGATGGGACATGACCAGACTTGAGAAGGAGCTGGTGCAGCTGCTGGCCGGCCACGGCACTGCAGGAGCGGAGGAGTTGGATGCAGTTGCGGACATCGATTGTGACGGCCATGGAGAAACTGAACAGGACAGGAGGCCCTGGCAACAAGCTGTTGTTCTGCCTTCACTGAATCACCGTATCCTTAGCCACTCGCCACCACCTTGTCGAGAACATAGCTGTCGTGGTGGACCTTGGACAAAACATTACTTATGACAGAGTCTCGCAGTTGGGAAGTGCACTAATGTATAATCCCTCGCTCTCTGACCCCTCTCGCCAACAGTCCCTACATACAGAAAAAAAAAGGAAAGCAATTGCCTTATGTCCACAAATTATATATCAAAACCACAGTAAGAAAGTAAACACATAGCTTTGATTAGTGTTCAAGGTCACAATATTAACTTCCCAAATGCCAAGCTTAATGTCCATAGTTGATCTGAATATCTGAGAATCGATAATGGTTAGGAGAATACATACAGCCCGAAGGAGCAGTGGCGTGGCCAAGGAATTTTTGGTTGCGTAGTCCTACTTCACATGACATGCCAAAATTTTCAAACACTGCAAATCCCATATACGAGAATAAATTTAGTTAAAAATTGATACAAATATAGCAATAACATCTTATAAAATTAATAATCGACTAATTTGACAAGCAAGATCAAAATGTGCAAAGATTAAAATATACATAGTTCAATAGCAATATCCCCATTCCTCAAACTACAATGGTAGCAAGCCAACAGGACATTCACTAACCAAAAATTGGCAAATAGTAAAGGCAAGTGGCAGAAAGTTCAAACACAATAACTCAATGAGAATAATGAAGCTATGAGCTAGACTGCTAGAGGTATAACCTGCAGGAGCCGGGTAGTCGTCTTCCCGAGAGGACAGGACTTGACAGTCACAGCCTCACAGAAACCGGGAGCCACAGCATGAAGAAAAAAACCTCTCAAGGCAGGGATAAAACACAGTACCTTGGGATAAAAGTTTCACCAAAACCAAAAAAGGATGGATTGATAACTAACACCATAATTGTTCAATAAAAAAACAAACCTCAACATTACAGAACTACATAACTCAACTTCATAACTACTATGGCTTAGTAACCAGCATCAAAACTGAAGCCACACCCAGAGTTTAAAATCATTCCAGCTTCTGTTCCCAGAAACGCAGCCATGTGCCATGTTAAATTTAGGTTAAGATCAACTTAAAAAAAATAGATTCAGATTTGAGGGTATGGTGAGAAAAGTAGTTTTGATTTGTACAAAAACATTTTATTTACTAAATCTCTCTCTCTCTCTCTCTCTATCTTAGCCGCCATAAAGTTAGAATAATATTTATCAACCTAAATTTAGATTGGTGAAAATAAGAGATGATCTCAATAAAAATGTAGGTTTTTCATCCATATACCTCATGGAGAATAATCACAGAACAACTGATGATGACAAGCTGATGTCTCCTTGTTATTGGGCTCTTCTTGTGATATAAATTCAAAACAGCAAGGAGCATATCTGTGTTCCATCATGTCCCAAAACAACAGATCTAACACTGCATATGTAGCCTCTTTACCATGATGCAATATTTGTTCAGAAGTAAACACATGGATTCGATTCTTGGTACAGATCCAACTACATTCCTGAACTTCCTTTGCTCCCTGATCTTCCATTGACCTCCACATCCTGGCCATGCTTTCCCACTTACATCTGGCACCATATGATTGAGCCAGAACAACATACGGTAGTGAGGATCGAGCCTTCAATTTCATCAGCTTTTCTGCAATCAATTCTGCCATGCCAAAGTCCCTTTTGATCAATGAGGCCTCAAGAACATTGGATAAAGCAGCAACAATACATTTTTGAAACTTGCTCTCTACAAAATCTACTGCCTCTCCAAGCATTCCTGCACGGCTTAACATGTCAACAACACATGTACAGTGCTCCACACCAGGAACAATATGGTATTTGTCTTCAAATAGGGAAACCATTTTTATTCCTTCATTTACAAGACCTTCAAAGCTACAAGCAGATAAAACACCAGAAAGTGTAATCCTGTCTGGTTGGATATTACACTTCAACATCTGCCAAAACACTTGAAGAGCTTCTTTACCTCTCCCATTGTGTGAAAGACCAATGATCATTGTATTCCACAATACCAAATCCTTGACACTAACCCTGCTGAAGATTTTCTTGGCATGTTTCAAGGAAGCTAATTTGCAGTACATGTCAACAAGCGCAGTAGCAATGATTAAATCATCTTCAAGGCCAAGTTTAAAAATCAGGGCATGAATTTGAGTGCCTTGTTCCACCAAACCAAAACATGAACTCCATCTCAGCACACTCGCAAAAGTAAACCCAGTTGGAAGAATACCATTTTGCAGTGCCATTGTGAAAAGACCCAGAGCTTGCTCCATTAATCCACTCCTAGCATAGCCTGATATCATTGCATTACAAGTTTCAGAGTCCCATGTTGCCATTCCTTTGAAAAGATAAACAGCATCAGCAAGTCTGTCAGATGCACATAATAGGCCAATAACAACACTACAAATGAGAGAATTTCTAAGGAGCCCCATTTTGACACAGTGGGTCAACAACTGGTCACCCTTAGACGAATCCTCAGCATCTATGCATGCACTGAGCACTATGGACAAACTGCACTCGTCAAAAAATAATCCATGGCTCCTAATCATCCGGAAACACTCAAACACCCAACGTCTCTGGCCATCATCCCTGTACACTGACATGACGGAATTCCAAGAAACAATATCATGTCCATTCATACTCCAAAACACCTGCACTGCATATTCCAAGAGGCCGACACGCCGATACATATTGATGAGTGCATTGCCGACTACAGAATTCTGATGTGCAAAACAGTGGCGGACAGCAGCTGCGTGGACCTGCACCCCATGACGAGCAACCCGGACAGCTGACAAAATAATGGAGAAGGTGAAGCCGCTAGGCCTGACGCCTGCCTCCAACATCGTCCAAACGAGGCTTAACGCCTCATTGTTGCGCCCACCGTGAATGTAGCCTGACATCATGGAGTTGTAGGCGATGGCATCCCTGTTAGGCATTTCGTCGAACAGCCTGCGCGCGGACAGGAGATCATGGGACTTGAGCATGGCGCCGAGGAGGATATTGCGGGAGAATATGTTGGGTTCTGGGGCGTGGCGGAGCACGGCAACCACGGACGGCGCAGCACCGAGGCGGGAGTAGGCAGCTGCGAGGCAGTTGGCAAGGAAGATGGGCCGGAAGAGGCGGGAGGATTTGAGGAGGTGGGCGTGGAGTGCGGCGGCAGTGCTGAGGGAGGCGCAGCCAGCAAGTAGCGCGGAGAGGGAGGAGACGGTGGGAACGGGTGGTGGGGGCATGGTGGTTGAGCGGCTCGCGCTGCCATTGCCAGCTCGGCAATGCTGGCCCTCCAATGGGTTTTGCACCTCTGCCGTGGCCGCCGTTCCTCTACGCCGCCCCTCCAATCCTGCGCCGCCGAGCGCGTCGCGGGTGCTCGGGCAGTAGTACGTGGGCTCTTGCTACTCTCCGCCGTCTGGCCTCCCTCTCTCCCGCCCTGCCCTGGCCGCCGCCACCGCCTTCGCCTTCTGCTCGAGCGCGTGAGGATGAGGCGCTACTTTTGCTCTCTTTTCCGCGACTATCAATCTGTGGGATTGAGGGGAAGCTCAAAGTTAGGCCAGATAGGTGGATGAGCCACAAGGCCCACAAGTGGAGTACTTAGGTTTTCGAAATGTCAAATTTAACTCCCTCAGGTTGTGTGGAACCCTCACATCCCGACACGAAAAACGGAACGATAGATTAGCGCATGGTAAATTAAGTATTAGCTAAAAGCTTAAAAAATGGGATAATATTATTTTTTAAAACCACTTTTCTATAGAAATTCTTTGCAAAAAGTACACTGTTTAATAGTTTGGGAAGCGTGCACGTGAAAAAAAGAGGAGTTGGGAACACGAATAAACGAACTCGGACTCAATATAGGTGAGATCTCATTCGTAGTTTCCTATACCCCAACCATAAAACAAAGTATATCTACCCTTCCAATTTTTAAAACTGATACAAAATAACTCTCTCGATCTTATTGACATTTGTTTCCACTAATGTGGTGTCTAGTGTCTACGTGTTGCATTATATTGACCCAATCTTCATCTGACCTAGCATTACAATAAAAAATGGATCTTCAGTCATCTCCTCCCTCCTGATAAACTTGCCAACCTGGAAAATGTTGAAGAAGCGTAGCACGTCGAAAAATTAATGGTTTATCTCCTGGCAGAAGAGCAGATAAACTAAGACAGCACTGAGCTTGATAACTGACAGATTCAAATCATTGGTTTCTGATACAGAACACTAATAGATGAACGCATAGAGAGGGGCTGGAGTGTTCCAACGTCAGCGGGAGGACTCCCGATCCACACGCGACACCGGCGGGAGGACGCGCGATCGACAAGCGACCAACACATTTTCCTTTTTGCTTTTCCGATGGATGAGCGATGCAAGGGACCATGGGCTCGATGACGGAGACTACAAACCTACAGACTAACCGAGACGGTAAAAAAAGAAACTAAAAAGTTACCTTAATCTATATTAGTACATTACTAATTTGCCCCTAAAAATAAACGGTTGAAATTATTTCTATTGGTAGTATAATACTACCAGTAGAAAGCACCAGAGCATCGCCCTTAAGTTTATCATCGCGGTCCAAAACCTGTTTGACCGGGTTAACCTGCCTACGTGGTTGTCCAGCGTGGTCCCAACAATGCACTTAGCCCTCTCCGCGCCCAGTCGATCAACTTAGAGATCAACTTTTCGACGTATATTTTGAAAATAAGTGATGATGTCCTTATCCTTAACTTGCAAGAATAATTCCCTTTCAGTGAATGTAACTAAACAATCATTCAAATATTGCCCCACATTGCTTCTCAACTTGTTTTTGATGTAGTTCATCAACACCAGCAGTTACAACAGGGAGAATTAGAACCAATTTGAGAAGTCTATAAACAAGTTCATACACTATGATAAAAGCACAAATTTAGCGTAATCACAGAAATATGTTTGCTAAGTCGCTAGTAATCTCAATTAAAAAAAAGGTTGTTAACCCATTACTACTTCATCCAACAGCGGGAACACACGGATGCTACACATGGAAAATCACGTGAAACTGAAATCAAACCTAAGTTCCGAGGGGATTCACATGAGACGTGAGCTAGGGATTAAACCAAACCAGGAGGAGGGATCGCCGGGGGGTGCGTTCGTTACCTTGGGACTTGAGTTCATCGCGCTGGTCCTCGAGGCGGCGGAGCTTGTCGTCCACGGCCGCGCGCCGCGTCGCTGCCTCGCGAGTCGCCGGCCGCCGCCGCCCCGCGCACTAGCGCCAAGCCGCGTGGCCCACCGCCCGCGTCGACGAATCCACGGCCACGCGCCCGCACCGGCACGCCGCGCCGCGCTGCCACCTCGCGATTCGCCGGCCGCCTCCACAGCAACTAGGGTTAGGGGAGGAGAGTGGGCTGAGAGTGAGTCAGTGAAAGTACGGGCTGAGGAAGAGGGGAGGGGAGGGGAGGGGAGGCGAGTGGGAAATCTGGGCCAAATAACTTGGGCCATAGAGGAGGGAGGATGAAGCAGGCCCAAGAAGAGTATGTTTGATTACTTATTAGGCGGTTTAAAACTTCTTTTTTATATTTTTTTTAATACATATACAAAATACAGAGTATACATACTTATTTTTTAAAAAAAATCTCATGTATCCATCTGAATACCTTGAATCACTAGTGGGCCCGCCTCTGCTTCTTCCCCAAACATCCTATCTTCCTCACTAGGAGGGGGGAGGGGTTTCGTGTTGCAGTGGGAGCAGTGGCCGTGGGTAGAGGGGGCTAAGTGCAGAGTTACGATCACGCTGGACAACCACGTGTTAGTGATATGCCCTAGAGGCAATCATAGAGATAATTGTATCACATACTATGTTTACATATTTGTCTGATATTGTTCCTTGAAATAGATAACTCTTTATTGACTAATGAATATGTGATTCATTTATGAGACTCTTTATGTTATATGTTGCTATTTCTAAAGGACCCCTGATCAAATATCATATGTGGAATAAATATGGTTAAATGATCAGCACATATATTGATTAATGATCATATCTCATGGATCATGGTATGGAGATACCAAATTGATAATGTGGACACATGTTGGGGAACATGTTGTTGGATAGACCCGACATGAGACACTGCAAGAACTATTTGTGTAGTGCCATCAGTGGTCTCGATTAGTGTTGGTACAGAATTTTTAGACCTGAGATTATCATGGTTTCCAACATGTGTACTGACTTACTTAGGGACTGCTAAACGCTATTCCGTAACTGGGTAGTTATAAAAGTAGTCTTCGTGTGTGTTATGAAACATGTAGTGGGATATGAATAATCAAGATGGGATCTGTTCCTCCTATGGAGAGATAGCTCTGGGCCACTCGATGTTATAGATTATGGAAGTGCATGGCCATGCCAAAAGTGATTGAGAAGTCAATCGCAGGTTATATAATCTATCACAGCATCGAGTGAATGATTGAGCTATTAAAGGATGGCACATATCTAGCCTTGAGCTTAATCAATATCGTGAGGCAAAGGGATTCATACAAGTAACACTAAAAGTTCAGCCGATATGATCTTTCTGTATGCTCGGTGGGTCAATACGTTCTGCTAGGGGCCGCTGTCGACACGTGGACCGAAAAGGAGTTTTCGGGTTGCACCCGAGTGTGCATGAACCTACAGGATCGCACGCTTAAGGGGCCGGAATAAAGGGATTGGATGGAGATCCAATATGCACTCAATTCGGATAGGGATCCGAGTAGGACTCCTATGGGCCTTGGAGGCCCGGACGTGGTTCCTACATATTCGTGAGGGGGTGTGGCCGACGGGATTAACAGATCACGCCACGTGAAACCCTACCCGTCACTTCCCTCCACGAGCAAACCCTAGCCACGCGCGGGTGCTAGCACATCTGCGCGTGGTGTTCCTTCCCTGGACCTGTGGATACCGGTGGAGGCACCGCTGTCTTGCGGTGCTGATCGGCGTGGGAGCACGGCGAGGAGAACGCACGAGGAGGAGAAGGTCAAGCCGCTGCGATCGACTACTTCCTCTATATCGGCGCACGCTACATCGCGAGGATTCCTTCGGCTCCTTAGCGCACACTTCCGCTGCACAGCGCGTCAAGTGGTAACGATCTATGATCTCATACTTGCATGGTTTCTGGTTTATGCGGTAGAAAAATTTTGTTTTATGCTATCGTAGCTTACGCGTATCCCAACACCACGTAGGCAGGTCAATTCGGTCAGACGGGCTTTGGACCATGATGATTCATTTAAACAAGATAATAGATATCGATGTTGATTTTGCAAGATCGTGGACCTAAGTGATACCACGCTTCAGCTTTAAGGACCGACCGTGTATGTAGTAATACCCAATTTTATCATTCTTATCTCACGTAAATAATATATATTCTTCTCGTGGCTCTTGGCTATATCATTGGTGTTTGTTTTGTAACGTGAGCTCTGCCAAAATTACCGTAATTTACTTACTGGAATCGATTTTAGATAAATATATGTATTATCGTTCATGTCAGCGGTGCAGCTATAGTTTTATCAAGAGACCACAAGTCTGATCAATTTTGAACAGCTGAGGATAGATGATGCTATAATTTTATAAATTAGTGAAGAGAAGACCTGAAAACTGTGGTAAAGAGCACGTCCGAATATGGATGTCCTTCAACATAATTGTCAAGTACCATCTGAATATGATTCAGATGATGAAAAGCATTTTTATAGGTAACAAATATTCAGATGATTCGGTAATCATCTGAAATTTGCATATTAGGCCAGTTTTTATTTAATGGTTTTTATATGGATAATGGAACCACAATCGCAAAGATTTTAAGAACTTCAGAGTGAATACATCAAGCTACATATCTTTGTCTTGGTAGTTTGCTGCACACGGTGTAATTGCCCTTCACCACATATAGCTTTTCTTTAAAATAAGTTACTGATGTCACATTTACATGTAATTTTTTTAAGGAGCTCTGCAAAGCATTTCAATTGCGCCTCCATGATTGCTTCATAGGTTACCATGGACAAATCTATTGAGCAGTGTTCATTCTTAATTCTTTGGTATCCATATATTGAGAGACAAATATTTTTATTTGCACAAATGTTAGTTGTTCAAGAGCCAGTCTTATTAATTGGCACCACTATGGACTTATTTATTTCATGTCTGTCCCACTGTTATCCAAAAAATCGCTATTTTCGCATACAGATGCTTATGTGGATCACATGCAAAAAAAAATCACAAAATCCGCTCGCCTGCCCGCCGCCCACCGCCAGCGCTTGCGGACAGGAGATCGTGGGACTTGACCATGGCGCCGAGGAGGATATTGCGGGAGAATATGTTGGGTTATGGGGCGTGGCGGAGCACGGCGATCGCGGACGGGGCAGCACCGAGACGTGAGTAGGCAGCTGCGAGGCAGTTGGCAAGGAAGACGGGCCGGAAGAGGCGGGAGGATTTGAGGAGGTGGGTGTGGAGTGCGGCGGCAGCGCTGAGGGAGGCGCATCCGGCGAGTAGCACGAAGAGGGAGGAGACGGTGGGAACGGATGGTGGGGGCATGGTGGTGGAGCGGCTCGCGCTGCCATTGCCGGCTCGGCAACGCTGGCCCTCCGATGGGTTTTGCACCTCTACCGCAACCGCCGTTCCTCTACGCCGCCCCTCCAATCCTACGCCGCCAAGCGCGTCGCGGGTGCTCTGACAGTAGTACGTGGGCTCTTGCTACTCTCCGCCGTCTAGCCTCCCTCTCTCCCGCCCTGCCCTGGCCACCGCCGCCTTCGCCTTCTGCTCAAGCGTGTGAGGGTGAGGTGCGCTGGAATTTTTTATTTTTATATATTTTTTAATATTTACAGAAATATTATAGCATTGAAAATATTTGCAGAAATAGACCCGGCCGTCCTCCACTTGAGCGGCAAGGTGACGTGGCACACGCGCACGGGACGGTCGTTTAGGGTACCGTGAATTTTGCATGCGGCCCCCTTGTTGCCATGGTAGAGGGCGGTAAAGGTGTCCGTGCAAAATTCACAGCTCCTCGCCCGGGGGGCCTATCATTTTGCAAGCGGCCCCTTACCGCCCTCTGCTAGGGCGGCAGGCCCTAGCGCCTATAAAAGATCTGTCGTCCTGCAATTCCTCCTCATTCGCTGCTCTCTTCGTTCCTCCTCTCACCTGCACAGTAAAAGAAAGTGAGAAGGGGAGGAGAAGAGAAGAAGAGGTGAAGCCCTGCCGGTTTGAAACTCTGATTTCAGGTAATATTTCTAGATCATATACGTGGTTAAATGTATGATGTTAACTAGGGTTTTAGTTGTATTTTCGTAGAACTTTATTTGAATAAATGCACTATATGAATTAGGGTTTTAGTTGGGGTTTGTATTGATAGATGTAGGTAACTTAGTAGATCTGTAGTATTTATAGTTATTAGGTTTGTAGTTTTAAATATTGTTGAGTAGCATTACAACAGCATACATAAATATTGTGGTACGTTGCAAACAAGATATTACGTTGTAGTCGTTTATTATGTAAAATAGTGACCTTGTGATTTACTTTACAGATATGTCTACTAAACTTATATTTCAACTATACCATGGTCAAGGAAACGTCGTCCGTTACGGGCCGACTGGGGTAGATCTGTCAGAATTTATTGTAACAGCAAGGGGAATTGATAGATCAGCTGAGAAGAGTGTACCTTCTATAAAAAAAAAGTTGATGAGGGGCTTGGGAGTTGATCCACAGACAATTGACATTACAATCTATGTTGTAGTAAGTCGGGCAACTGAGGGTTTTTTATTGGGAACTAATGTTAGTTCAAAACTCTCGTATGTGAAGATGGTATGTGGAGAATGCATTGCAACGCGGGTGGCCTCTAGCTATGCTTCCGTATGTTCATCCGAAGGATTCAAATGTGGAGATGAACATGGATGATGGCGAGGGGCCAAGTGCTGAAGTGAATGAGACTAGAGTGGAACAGGTCAACGCACTAGAGGAAAATAGCGTAATAGTTCCAGTAGGCATGCAACCTGGTGGAGTGGCTGACGAGGGGGAGACTATCGGTGCCATTGTGGACGAAATGGAAAGAGAGGATTTTCACAATGAGCGTATAGAGGAAGATGATTCGTCAGATGATGACGAGAACAATATTAATCCAGCTGAATGGGCTAGTGATGATTTTTCTGGTCTGGTCATCTCTGAAGGGGAAAATGTGAGATGGGAGTACAAAGAGAATGAGGTTATTCAGGGAGCGAAGTATGGTAATGGAAAAGACATGAAGGAGGCGCGAAATATTTTGCAGTGTCACTTCATAGAGAGTTTTGGGTTGCCAAGTCTAACCGGTCACAATATGAAGTTATGTATGTTAAAGGAAAAAGATGGGTGTCCCTGGAGAGTGCACGCTTATAAGAGAAAAATGGAAGGATTACTGGACAATGTCAGTCATTATCAAGCATACATGTTATCTACCTGGCGTTCAGAAATACCACAGGAATATTACATGTGCATTTGTTGCATCTGAGATGTATGCGCACGTCGTGGACAATCTGACATATGAACCAAAGTCAATAATTTGACATATCGAAGAGAAATTCAAGTATACTATTAGCTATACCAGGGCGTGGAGGGCAAAACAGAAAATAATAGAGATGAGATTTGGAACTTGTGAAGCCTCGTATGACAATTTTGCCACGTCTGCTATCTGTTATCCAACAAAGAAACCCTAGGAGCTCTTATGCAATCAAGACATTCCCCTCAATTGAACATCCTAGCAAGACTGTGCCACAAAGAGTATTCTTAGCTCTACATGCATGCAAGATGGCATTCGTGCACTGTTCCAGTTCTTTGCATTAATGGGACATTCTTGACCAGGAAGTACCGGGACCAGATACTAACAGCAATTGGGGTAGACGGGAACAATCAGGTATTCCCCTTGGTATTTGCTTTTGTCGAGAGTGAGAACTCCAACAGCTGGTACTAGTTCCTCCATCTGGTTAAAAAAGAAGTTGTTGCTATGAGGCCCAATGTGTGCCTAATACATGACAGGCACGCCGGTATGCTTCGAGCGATAGGAGAGTTAAAATTTGGGAGTATGGATAGAGGATACCCTGGTGAGTGGAAAGATGTACAGAGTATGTGGTGCATGCATCATATGGGAGCTAATTTCTTCAAGCAATTCAAGAACAAGGAGCTGATGAACATGTTCAAGAGGCTATGCAATCAGAACCAGGAGAAAAAAATTCAATGAGCTTTGGAAGAGGTTAGACGAGTTGACAACCAAATGCAGTGATCAGCGTGCAGCGAGACCAGCGAGTGCCGTTCCTGACCCTCCTCAAGCACTCGGAGCTCTCCCAATAGATAGTCCAACATTAGTTAGAAGAACTGGAGAGTAGATTCGGAAATTTTCTCAGTGGATTGAGAATGAGCCAAAAGAGAAATGGACCAAGACTTATGACACAGGTGGTGCTAGATATGGTATAATGACAACAAATTTGACAGAAGTTTACAATTGAGTGATGCGCGGTGTCCGTGGACTCCCACTAGTTGGTATAGTGGAGTTCATTTTACATGGGACATATAGGTATTTTAGGGAGCGGTCCCAAGCAGTTCTTCCCTCCATGCCGAACAACAACATTTTTTTGGATCTTTCATGGAGAAAAAGCTAGCAGAGTGGCGTACAAAGGCCATGAAACATCAAGCTCTAGTGCAAGGTACCCAACAACACAGATTTGAGGTACTCTACCAAGATAAGCAAGCAGGGGTATCTACCGCAAAAGAGTAAAGCAAGAGTGTGTTCTCGAAGCTGACGGCACATGTCATTGCTCATGTAGAACACCGAAGCTGCTCCATAGGCCATGCACCCATGTCATTGCTGCGGCATCGGAGTGTGGCATCCAAGATGGAGTATATGTGTCACAATACTTCTGTAAGCAAGCAATATATCACACATGGAGTGGCGAGATTTATGGCTTCGGTATAGTTGGGGAGTTCGCACATATTAACGATCCGACAATCAATACTCCTGATCCATCGAAACTCCGAGACAAGGCTGGAAGGGGAAAGACTCGTCGCATTTGCAACGATATGGACGAGTTGAAGGCAGGCAAGGTGAAGCGGTGCAGCAAATGCGATGAACGTGACCACACCTACAAGTACTGTCCTAAAGATAAGGAAAAACCAAGTGTGGCGGAGACAGGACTATCAGGATCAGCAGCAGATGGATCTCGCCCTACAAGTGAAGGCACTACTTCAAGTCGACCCCATCCTAGATGTCCTCATGGAACGTCTGGCTACGTGGTGTAGTTCGTGTGTTCTATGTTGGCAAAATGTTTTGCTTGTAATTTTGTTCGTAGTTATCGATGTTATGGCATTGTGTTGTGTTGTGAACCACTTGTTAGACTTCGGCATATAATGTCTTTATGTTTCGTGGCTTGTAATTTTGTTGTCTGTTTTTTCATTCTCGTTATGTGCCCCCTTCTTATGTAAGTTATGTTATAAATAACCTGTACTTTACGATGTTTCTATAAGTATTCTTCCATTTTAGATAACTTGTTTTTACGATTATATTATTACATTCTTACTTGCCCAAGTTGGGGTCTTTTGTCGATGACTGGTTGCTCGCAACTGAGGAGGTCGTGGACCACGCGGGAGAGCTACACATGGAGGAGGGGTACCAGGTGTACCTACGCTGGTACCAGCCACGCACTCGTACTAGGGTCACCTTCGCTCCCATGGAGCAACAGGTCCATGCCGCGAGCGCCAAAGACCTCTACGCTAGGCACCGCGACCAGGACTTCGCTCGTGCTGTGAGTACTCTGCATTGCACCATCACCTCCTAAGCCTTTCTGTTGGTCAAATGTTACGAATATTTACGTACAAATATACCGTGCAGGTCGTTGATTGCAACAGGGTTGTCATTGATGCTTCAACGGCGATCCAACGGTTAGGCGCATGGATTGAGGTGGGCACAGACGAGCACCTGTTGACATACATGTGGATACGGAACTCGATGCGCTTGATTCTCTGTGTGCTCACCTGTTGTGCTGCCGACATTGCTCAGGCAGACGCAGCACCACAGGTTCGACCCCGACCGATTGCTCCTCGTCCAGCTGCGCACGTTCCTAGGCCGACACCCCCTCGCTTCGGAGGTACATATATTCAAGGTTTATTTGTACATGCCCCCACAGGTATTAAAAAACAATACTATATCGACAATCAATTGATATGCAATTTATGTGTAGGCTTTGCTCAGTTCGGGACGACGCAGGCCGCCCACTTCTGGCAGGCTACAGGGTCATCGTCCCAGGCAGGTGCATCGACCTTGCTATCTGCGCCGTTATGGCAGGACACCGTGACTTCGTCACAGGCGGCCAGCACGTCATGGTAGGGTCCTGCTGGGACATCGTCGGAGCATGGGTGGGCTTCCGCCACGCGCTTCGACCTCAGCGACTTTGACTTATCGGAGTCGACAGAGGACGTCCTCGATCCCTCATAGCTGGAAGCGCACCGCCGGTGCATACGCAGGAGCAGTCGCCCTCCACTCCGCTCCGAGACCCTCGTGCTACCCGTGTTGTCCCACCGGATTGCTTCACGTACTCCCAGAACCACGTGCGAGCACAGGCCTGGAGGACCAAGTGGGGTCGCGGCGCGGGGCTGGGCTAGTAG
Source organism: Oryza punctata (assembly GCA_000573905.2). Lineage (NCBI taxonomy): Eukaryota > Viridiplantae > Streptophyta > Magnoliopsida > Poales > Poaceae > Oryza > Oryza punctata. The sequence goes on along the minus strand of CM002490.2, from coordinate 20,600,316 downwards.
AGTAGACTTATGGTTTTTTATTTTCTTGACATGCTAGTACTATATGCTTGTAGACTGAATACGTCGTTCATATTCGGGGTTCGATTTCCTAAACTTCGCTGTTACTTTTTACAAAAGCACGATCCCTTTCGGTGCATGCACGAGTACTTTCGGCCGCACCGATGCAGCCTCCTTTATTCGCATGCAATACGACTGCGGAATGGCTACTCACGCCCTTACACTTTCACAAACATCAAATCTTCCACTTCACATCGGCATACATCCAATCTTACTTTCGGCGCCATGTCGCCGTCTAAAAGGGCGGATGGCCTTATTACGCCCATATCTAGGGTGACAGGGTATACATCCGCATACGTCCACTCTTACTTCCGACGGCAATCAGGCCGACCCACCGTGCCCCCTGATGTAGACATGTCATGGTTATCACTGCGATTTTGGTGCCTACATAACGAGCGATACGGCATAAAATTTCTTCATCTATGTCCTCAACAAGCGCTAGCACAACCCTTCATCCCACCAGCTTTCGGCAATGGCTGGATACCGGGGCGTTGAGGATCCCAACTGGCGTAGCGATCCTTGTGCATACCTATTCCCAGCTTGGTGCCAGCAGCCTCTCTGCCTTTGCGGTGATCGATGCTAACTAATGGCTTCGCTGAATCCAGAAATTCGAGGAAGGCACTTTTTGAGGTGCCCTAACTATGACCGTGAGGTATTTCATTCTCGTGCACTATGCTTATTCAGTTTTCATGAGCGATTATTTATTCTTCATCCTACTCTATTCGTCAGACCCGCGCTACAGCTTGTGGATACATCGAGTGGGTCGATACAGAAAATCCCGTTCTCGACCTAACAACTTATTTACAAGAACGACGCTGGTATTTATCATCAGAAAGTACTGAGCAATACTTGCAGAGAAAGGCAGCTTACGAATGCCAATGTCGTGAACAACAGTGCGACTGGTGGGTGGTAACGGGCGCACTACCTCCATGGGAAGCCCGTCCAAAATGCAGATGCGGTGATTGTTGTCAGGTTCTCCGTTCCACAAAGCCTAGTACTTTGGGTCAGAGGTTCTTTGTTTGCCCAAATATTCTAGATGATGATTTCATGTAAAAATATTTTGATTATCATGAATCATTATTTTATCACAAGATTCACTAACTTTGTTCGCTTCACATCTATTCGTTTCTCCCAGGAGCCACCAAGAAGATGTTAATATAGACAATGGATAGACACCAAAAAGGTTCTAAATGATGCAACTTCCCGTGTGGTGCAGCTTGAATTGCCAGAGCAATACAGGTTTACTAAAGCGCAATTTGAGAGGGGAGAAGGATTCTGACGTAGGGGTTAGCTATTATCGAACAACATACCTTACTCAAATATGTAATGTCATGTTTCGTTGTCCCATTACTATATCGTCATCGTGTTCAACTCTTGCACTACCTTCCTTCTAGTTCGAATCTATTCTCATCTATGTAACCACAATAAAACCAGATGTATCATGTTCAAATTATACTAGTACTTATTTACGTGGGATAATTCTACTTGTTTCAGTGCATATAATGTTTCTGCGACCGAGACTACGATAGGATAATATCAATTTCGTATACTAATACCACAAATAAGTTACAACATCAACTCTTACTTAAAATATGAAATTACAAAACAACCGACTTTAATAGAATTTTTAAAATATTATCAACAAGCTTTATCAACAAAGAACTCTTTAAGTGTTATCAACAAAGTTTACCTCATTGTAAAAAAAAATAGGTAAGACCTGCCAGTAAGGGGTCTACTGCATATTAGCCACCTTGCCGCCCTCTGCACTTTGTCACCCTTGCAGAGGGCGGCAAGGGACCTCAATTAAATATCGCTGCACTAAGGCCTATCAGCAAGGGGCTAAATGTAAAATAGCCACCTTATCGTCCTTGCAGAGGGCGACAAGGGATGTAAAGGCAAAAATACGCACACGGCGCCGTGTGCCACGTCACCTTGCCGTCCAAGTGGAGGGCGGCAAGGTTTATTTCTGTAAATATTTTCAGCGCTATAATATTTCTGTAAATATTAAAAAATATATATATAAATAAAAAAATTTCAGGCGCGCTGCTTCTGCTCTCTTTTCCGCGACTATCAATCTGTGGGATTGAGGGGAAGCTCAAAGTTAGGCCAAATAGGTGGATGGGCCACAAGGCCCACAAGTGGTGGAGTCCTTAGGTTTTTGAAATGTCCAATTTAACTCCCTCAGGCTGTGTGGAACCCTCACATCCTGATATCAGAAAACGGAACGATGGATTAGCGCATGGTAAATTAAGTATTAGCTAAAAGCTTAAAAATGGATAATATTATTTTTTAAAACCACTTTTCGATAGAAAATCTTTGCAAAAAATAAACCGTTGAATGGTTTGGGAAGCGTGCGCGAAGAAAAAGTAGTTGGAAACACGAATAAACAAACTCAGACTGAATATAGGTGAGATCTCATTCATAGTTTCGTATACCCCAACCATAAAATAAAGTATATCGACCCCTTCAATTTTTAAAACTAATACAAAATAACTCTCTCGATCTTATTGACATTGGTTTCCACTAATGTGGTATCTAGTGTCTACGTGTAGTATTAGATTGACCCAATCTTCATTTGATCTGGTATTATAATAAAAAATGATAAAATAAAAATAATGTGAAAGATGCACAAGTTAGTTAGTGACTACTTTTTTCTCCTCTTTGCTCTCCTCTCTCCTCTCGTCCTCATCTCTCTCCACCTCTCCGCTCTCGGCGATGACCTGGTGGCCCCACGCGGCAGAATCAGCCAAAGCTGTGAATTTGTACAATAAAGAAAACGAGGTTTAGAATTATCGATTAGTCTTGATTTAATGATCTAGAAACCATACATTAAACAACCGGTGCATGCACCTCCTACTTGTAACCTGGCTCGTAATGCTATGGGCTGAAGGCCTGAAGCTTGCACTATTTGCACAGTACAATCCAAGCAGGTGTGTTATCTCACCATGTCTCTTTACAAGTGTTACTTGTAGTGGATCAATAATCACCGCATTTGCCTTGCTCATCATCTCCTATAGGTAGAAGAAGAATAGTCCCAACCTTGCTCGTGAGCCAGAAGAGCTCCCTACACGGACGAGGAACAATGCCCACCCTCTCTAGTTAATTAAACACCAACCTCTGCAGCTCCAACCTGGAGACTTCAATCCAATGACACCCCTTAACTCCCCCTTGGCTGCCTCGATTGACGATGGCGAGGCGCCGTCACGGGAAAGAGCTTGCGGCATGACACTATTGACCCTAGAGACAATACAAATAGTTACCAGTGTCCTGATTCCAGAATATGGAAGCCCTGGGTCTTGAACTGTTCTATGTTCTTCCCATGCTCTAGGTGATCAACTGTTGCATAGATGGGAAATTTAAGGGCATCATGTGTTTACACGGGGTACCTAAAAAGATCGTGTCTAATCGAGTAAGTCAGTTTACCTTAAAATTTTAGCAGAAGTTACAAGAAAAGTTTGGAACCCGTTTGAAGTTTAGTACAACTTATCATCCACAAACTAATGATCAGACCGAGCGAGTTAACCAGATATTGGAAGACATGTTGAGAGCTTGACGCACTTGATTTTGGCAGAGCCTGAGATAAAAGCTTGTCGTACGCCGAGTTCTCTTACAACAATAGTTACCAGGCTAGTGTGTAGATGGCACCGTTTGAAGCACTGTACGATCGGAAGTGCCGCACCCCACTCTTTTGGGACCAAACCGGGGAGCGTCAGTTGTTTGGAACTGAAGTCTTGAGTGAAGCAGAGGAGAAAGTCAGAACAGTCAGGGGAATACTGAGAATCGCGTAGTCTCGACAGAAGAGATACGCAGACAACCGCCGAAGAGAGCTCACTTTTGAAGTTGGGGACTATGTGTATCTTCGTGTCACCCCACTTCGAGGAGTACACCGTTTCCAAACCAAGGGAATATTGGCACCATGCTTTGTGGGACCATACAAAATTTTGGAGCGCAAAGGTGAAGTTGCCTACCAGCTCGAACTTCCCTCCAACATGCTGGCATTCATGATGTTTTCCACATCTCTGAGTTAAAGAAATGTTTGAGAGTACCTAAGGAGTAGACAAGTCCTGACCAGATTGAAATTCAAGAGGACTTTACTTATGTGAAAAAGACGACCCGTATCCTCGAGACCAGCAAGAGAAGAACAAGAAACAAAGCCACTAGATTCTAGCGAGTTCAATGGAGCCCCCTCTCTCGGACACCGACCGGTGGGCCCCACCTATCGGGTCCGTCTCCCTTCTCCCGTCGGTGGAAGCGGAGGAGAAGCAACCACCCGGCACGGCCTACACTGCGCCAGCCACCCACCTCCCCCATTCGCCGTGCCAACCGCCTACCCCGCCCCACTCCGTGCGCCCACGCCGCACTCGCGGAGAGCGCGTGATTCGGTTCCCGAATCCCGGCCGCCTCTCTCGCTCTCCTCTCCCACTCCGCCGAAAAATCCGGCCACCTCCGCCTCTCCCGAGCCCCTACAAAGCTTCCCCACGTCCTCCTCTCCCTTTTTCCTTTTTCCACCATCCTCTCCCGTGCTCTCTACCGCCCGCTGCACCGTCTCTCCTGTGCGCCGCCGCTTCCCGCCACCGTCGGCATCGCAAGGCCGAGATCCACCCCCTCCGCCTCCTCCCAAAGACCGGATCCCGCCGCCGCCGTCGTCTTCCCCGTCGCTGGCCGCTTCTCCGGTGATGACTCCCCTCCTTTCCTCTTCTCCCGCGCATGCCGCTCATGCCGCCGCCTCCGATCGCCGCTGCTGCACCGCCCGCCGCCTCGGCACGGCCAGTTGGGCCGGCCCCGTGCCATGCCGTGGCTCTGCAGCCGCCGCGCCTCGCCACCCGCGTAATATCATGGTTTCATAAGGTTTCAAAGACATATCTCAATGGAGTAGTATTTTCTGCTCGAAGTCTCTTTGTAACGTACGTTGAACCAGTGTTCAAAATGATTTTCTTTCTTAAAAAAAAGATATATGTTTGTATGACTTGGTAGTAACTAATTCACTATTCTTCACTAATGCTTGTTTGCAAGTTGCAACAGCTGGAGAACGATTAGTTCAGACATCAATCTCAACCATTTGTCATCCTTGCTAAGACAAGCATGCATGCAAAAGCTGGCCGGCAAGCTAGCTAGCTAGATCAACAGCTGGTACATGGATGCATGAACAACGACAACTTAAAAAAGTCGTCGATGGTACGACTTAAAAGTGGGTTGCTGTCGCAAGATCCAAAACTGTACCTGTGGCTTGTAGTTCTAGAAACTAATCATACTACGGCATATACAACTATAGAAGCATGTTAAACTTGCTATTGCATTGTCCAACTCACGAACCATTGCGATGGCACATCGGGCATATTTGCTCTTCAACTAATTTTGTTATTATGAATAATGATAATTGTTCAGCTAGTTTAGTAAAAATGAGTTCTTCGAAATAAATAAAATGAATTTGACATTTTTCGTGTTTATTTAAAACCCATGTAGAAAAAATATAATTTCGTATAGGTTGGGCGCCCCCAACAAATAGTATAGGTACCAAAAAGTATGCCATGATATATTCTAGTAGTATGGTCAAGGGAAATTGTAAAAACATCCAGTTTGACAAATCTAGATTTTATTTGGAAGACTGAGTCCATTCCAAACGGTGAAATGCTGGGAAAAATATTGTTCATTTTGCAAAATTAATAATTTGTTCAGGTCAGTGGATCGGATCGAAGACGTGTTTGCATTAGGGATACATATTAAATTCCTCAACTACCGGGTTTATCCAAGAATAAAACAGCCATTGAATTCAAAACGGGACTATAAAAAACGGCGAAAGTATTCCTAAATACAATACAACCCGATTTTAATAATGATATTAATATTTTTACATAAAAATATGTGTTTTTTCTACTTGCATTTAACTCCCTGCTTGCTACGCTCCAACAACTCTTTTTACCATCCACTGATAATTGATCTTAAACGATTAATAATATCAATCTGGCCATATGTACTTTTTACGTGAGAGAAAGTGTAATATCTACTTAGACCCAATCTCCACAATTTAATTTTTTAAGTGGTCTATTACCTAAACCCTATAATATTCATCACGTAGGAATGTGAGGAGGACAATGTTATCTAGAGATGACAATGGGTGCCCGAAACCCGGAACCCGATAGGTTTTTACTCTATTAGGGTACGGGTGTGGGTCAAACTCTGAACCCATGGGTTTGTTAATGGGTCAAAAACTGAACCCAACGGGTTTGCGGGCGTGGGTCTGGGAACATAGAACCCAAACCCACAAACCCATGGGTTTCATAGACCTAGTCCAACAAGCGAATTGGCCCATATATAGCCCAACTAGCCTGGCCCAATAACTCCAGTATATGAGGGGAAATTAGGAAAACCCTAACCTACCTCAGTTGAACACTACGTTTGTGCCATGGAAGTTCTGAATTATGAATTGTTATTATTGTTGTGTGTTTCTGTAATCCTGTTATTTTACTGAAGTATTGAGCTATGTGTTGTGCTGTACATATACCTAATTGTTGTTTGTTTGCTGCTTCTTTGTCGGGCACAGGTGACCCGTGGGTGCCCGTTAACCCAACGGGCATGGGTCTGGGCACGAAATTGAACCCGTGACGGGTCATGGGTTTCTTAGCGGGTAGATTTTTTGTTCGCGGATATGGGTTTGGAACGTCTAAATCCAACGGGTTTGCGCCCGTTGTCATTCCTAATGTTATCATGCCCACAGGAGGGGTGTTCTCTTAATTAAGGGATGACCATGCTGGACTTCAAGAATCCTGTTCCTCACAGATGTGCCATCTTTGCTGCTGGCGCATGCTGTCGGCCCATTAGGCCGATCCAGGAGGTCGGCCCGAATACGTGATGCCGCGTGTAGCGCACGTCGCTCTCCCCGTATACGCTTTTTGCATATTGATTAGGCGTTCTGCGTTCGTTCAAAAAAAATAAGATGAATTCTTGAGTCAACTTGCATTTGGAAAACAAAATCAAAACTTTATACAGGAATTTAAAATTTTTGAAATCAAAATTCAGAAAGTTTCATCCAAATTTTAAAGCATTCTTCTCAAATTTTAAAACTTTCACCTCAAATTTAAAAAAGAGTTAACTCAAAATTGAAAGGTTACATATCAAAATTGAAAACTTTCAACTCAAAATTCAGAAACTTTTAGTCGGAATTGAAAACTTACAACTTAAAATTCAAAAACTTTCAACTCAAAATTTAAAAACTTTCAACTCAAATTTTGAAATCTTTCAACAACTAATTTAAAATTTCAACTATTCTTTTAAAACTTCTAACTAAATTATTCATTTTTTAAATAATAATGCTAATTACTATTATTAGCATGTATAATTATTGCTATTAGCACTAGCATGGGTGCTTTACGTGGGCATCATGAGTTACACAACCAGCGCGCGTGAATTAGGGATTCCCGTTGGATTTTGAATCTATTTGGGAGCTTAAAATTATGAGAAATAGTTAGTGAGAAGCTAACTGGTGAGAATTTGGAGAAACAGCGAGGAAATCTAGTTTCTGACTTGTAGGTCATTATTTAGATTCTATAACTACATATATATTCTTAAAATCTGGGTAAAAATATGAACCGTTTAGGAGAGTTTCTCGAGATTTTAGGAGAAGCTGTAACTGCTAGAAGATCTCCTAAGGAGACCCTTTTATGTCTAAACTAGCTATTGCATATGACCCAGTCACTCAGGTACGGTCTTACTTCTATTCACATGAAGTAAAGTAACATGCATATCAAATTTTCGTCTATGTGCAAGAAAGGAGTATGGGAGTGCTAGCTTCTAGGGTTTGGTGAGTGCATGCATGTATTTTTCAAGTAAAATATTGATGATTAAGTATTGTTTTTGGAGCGAGTAAGTATTAACTATCCATTCTAACTAATTTAGTTAATTTTGTTTTGAAGACTAAGTATATCATCATTCGTATATATTTAGTTACATTCATATATATGCTGACATGGATTAATTGATGGTTCGTGCATGCATGTCTATAAGTATGCTTTTGGAACTGGCTATCGTTCAAACCGGAAATTAAAGGTGAGCTGAGCTAGCCCGGCATTTAGACACATGATGTCACCTCCTCCTTCTGGCACGCACCGGCACCGTTTGTCTTCCCCATTCCTGGTCCTCCTGTTCCTTGCAGTGGCCAACGCCCAACTGTCCGGCACCTACTACGATGCCTCCTGCCCGGCCGCGCTGCTCACCATCAGGACCGTCGTGTCGGCGGCGGTGCTGCTCGACCCCCGCATGGGCGCCTCCCTCCTCCGCCTTCACTTCCACGACTGCTTCGTCCAGGCAAGCTATCCCTTCTCCTTCCCCTCCGGCCAGTTTGATCGATCTCGATCGATTGGCAATACATCTTAGCATGCCTATATATGTAATGTACTAGAATATGTATATGTTACAGGGCTGCGACGCGTCGGTGCTTCTGGACGACACGGGCAGCTTCACCGGCGAGAAGGGCGCCGGGCCGAACGCCGGGTCGCTGCGCGGGTTCGAGGTGGTCGACAACGCCAAGACGCTGCTGGAGACGGTGTGCCCACAGACCGTCTCGTGCGCCGACATCCTCGCCGTCGCCGCCCGCGACGCCGTCGTTCATGTACGTACCTAATTAACTTAGGGATTGAGATCCTCTGCTTTCGAAGGTATGATACCTTTATCACTACTGATATGTAAGTTTAGGATTTATCAGGCTCATTAGTGATAAAGTTACATGACTTAATTTGAAGGTATAGGATCCTGATCCAGCTTAGCTAGCTCTAGCCGACGATCTCATCAATCAATACGGGAGTGAATTCTAATCCCTCGAGAGGATATTCCCTCGTATACCTTTTCTTTCAAATTCGATACAAATAGTTGTGAAAAATTATGAAAAAAATGATAATGTTGAGTTTTGTGATATTTATCTCTCCACCAAAAATCAAGTTCAAATTCAACTTACACATCAAGAAACAAAAAAGATAAATTCAGATGTAAACAATACGCTACTATTCATTTGTTAAATTTATCTTTTTTATATCTCGACGTGGGAGTTGAGTTTGGACCTAAGATTTTATGAAGTTATATAGATATGGTATATGAGTGTTGTCATTTTTTTCCGGAATTTTTCATAACCATTTGAATGGTTTTTAAGCAAACGAGAGAACATTCTCTCGAGAGATCAAAATAGTTTCCTAATCAATACTATTAGTATACATGGAGAAGAAATATGCATGTTAAGACACAAACCTTTGAGCATTATTAATTGTTTGGTTTCGTGGTGTGCATGCGTGCAGCTCGGGGGCCCGTCATGGACGATTCTCCTGGGGAGGAGGGACTCCACCACGGCGAGCGCGTCGCTGGCCAACAGCGACCTCCCCTCGCCGTCCTCCACCCTCGCCGCTCTCCTCACCGCTTTCTCCAACAAGGGACTCACCGCCACCGACATGGTTGCCCTCTCAGGTACAGTACACGCTTATGCTAATTAATGATCGATCTCTTTGTCTAAACTAATCCAACACTGTTCTAGAAATTAATCAGCACCGTCTAGACGAAAATTAAAAAAAAATAAATTAATTTCTACGTTAATGGAAGAAGAATTTGACTATCAATATTATCGATCCGAACGAAAATCGTCTTTCTACATAGCTCCATCTTTGCCTAAGAGGATAGCAAATTCGGTAGGATATATACGGGATTTCTAATTAATTCTACCTTGTATATTATATATATAATTCAAATATGCCTGCATCTGCATGGTCTTGGCTTTGACTCTGCAGCTCTAGTGCACATGGCATGTTGCAAAATTGAAGGGTCCCAAACTCATATATCTGAATGGCTGAATATGCATTACAGTATATTAATGATGCACCGATCAACCACATAACTAGTGATGCATGAATCATACAAATTTCCATATCAAAAACAACAAGCGTGAGTCACATAGAGTAGTTAGATTTTGAACTTATGCGTGCGTGACAGACATATAAGTACGTACTCCATGCATATGCATGCATGCTTGTCTGTTCCATACTTCCATTAGTTTTTCTGACTGTTGTGAGCGCGATCTCAGAAGCGTCCTAATGAGAGTTCATGCATATGCATCCACACAAATCATGGATCATACACACCCATGGCTAGTAGCAAGCTAGTCAAGGGTATGCATGAATGCATGATGCGTCGGCTTAATTGTCTGCATTCGCCTTAATTCAATGCACAGTGATCTCAGTGATAATCGACGACGACTGTCACCTTCGCTTTAGTTTGCAACCTGACAACACGTAACATGCCTCAAGCCCTCAACTACCTGCACAACGATGTATCACTCAAGTGACCACCTACCTACCGACCTCAAGAGTCTCAGTCGTTCACTACCGTGCATGGAACCACATGCATGCATGCATGCATGTCAAATCATGCTGCCGATCGCGATCGATCGATCACGAGAAATTAGCAAAACACAAAGATAGATGTCTCGTAGATCAATCAGGGAGATTTTCCTTTTTCTCCACTCTGTTGTGACCGCACCTCCACTTTTCTCCTGTCACACTATTCCGTGCTCATTTCTTTTATGACATTATTATTATTGGTGCACGTACGTCAAATCACCATATGCTATAGTTGGAGTACCAATTATAAGAAATTCTGGAAACCAAGGAACATATAATTTATCTTTTTAATTAGTTCTTCGATGTTGTATAAAAACAAAATGTCATGAAAATTTTCAATTAGATTGAAAAGTTTCTATAGGTTGATTTAAAATGACATTAGTTATAGAAAATATTAATTGTATATCCACTTAAGTATTAATTGAATATCTTCCTTTACTCCCCAATAAATTGTGAAAAGCCTTGCACATAATTACCTATTATAAATTATTCCATGAAATATTTAATAACCAAATCATGCATTCCCATGGAGCTTTTTTAAAAAATATAATAGTTAAAAAATATGCTAAAAATGGTTTTTCTGTATGAAACCCCCTTTAGATTGTAGGCGGACCGTAAGTGACGGTGTCTGCAAAAATAGAAATCCATTTTCGAATGCGACTCTTTAAAAGATTCGCATGAAAAAAAGATTTTCGCAGACGGATCTCTTAAGGATCCGTCTAGAAGTCTATCTTATCTCCTCTTTTCCCTCTCAATGGTTCAAAATTTTTCATTCTCATCCTCTCTCCATTTCTTTCACATCCTCTCCTCCTCTCTCTCACCAGCAAAAATTTTTCATTCTCATCCTCTCTCCATCTCTTTGACATCCTCTCCTCTCCACTATCTCACCTCCTCTCTCTCTCACTAGCAGCGGCTCAGCGGCCGGCGGTCAGTGACAGTGCGTGCGTGGCAGAGGGCGCGGGGTGGTGGGCAGCGCACGGTGCCAAGCGGTGGTCCTGCGACGGCTGGATCTGCCGCCGCTAGGCCCGCGATAGCCGGATCCGCGGGTGCTGGCAGGTGGCGGGCGGATCTAGCGTAGGCGGTGGATCTGGCGTGGGTGACGGCGGGAGCAGCTGCGGCGGGCTCGGCCTCCGACGGCCGGCGCCGGCGAAGGAGCGGGGGACGGTGGGGCTAGGGTTTTGGTTTTCGATTTTTTGGAATTTTATTTTTCTTTCGTGATTTTTTGTTTTCACATGCGATCGACACATAAGCAGTCGCATTTGAAAACCCGATTTTCACTTGCAGCTGCACCACCCGTATGGAAAAATCGTTATTTTCACAACCCTTTTGGTGCAGACGGCTGGCCCAACCGATGGAAAAATTGGTTTTGGCCGTATGGAAAAATCATCGTTTAGTAGTGATTCTGAAAATTTAAACCTTTGAAGTGGCTACAATTTGTTTTTTGATATTTTATGGTATTTGTTTTAAAAAATCCAAGTGTTGTACTGTTTTGGAACATCCAAAAGGGTATAATGGTTATCTGGGGAAAAGCTTATTAACAGTCAACTTGTTGACTTGACGACGGTGGCAAAAGAAATGCACACGATAAAAAAAGAGAGGAGTGCATTTTTTTTCTATGTTTGAAGAAAGAGAGAATACGGTTGCAAGGTGATTAAAAAAATCATGTCCATAGATCGTCAATGACATCTTTCTACTGTTACTAAAACCGCCACATGTGAATATTGATTGGAGCGATGCTCCGGTGGTTTTTACTGTATAATACTACTAATAGTATTAAGGGTAAATCAGTAATTTACTAATACGGTGATTAGGATAACTTTATTATTTATTATTTATGTTTTTTCCAGCTAAATCAATATGTGGTCATCCATCGCGTTTGACATCACTCATATTCTATCGAAAAAGCAAAAAAGAAGGGAAATTGGTTTAATGATTTTATCACTCAGCACCTATTTCTTTTGATAATAATGCTCCTCCACGTTTTTACTACTGCTAAGCAGGGGCGGAGCTAGCCAAAAATGGCGATGGGGTCACTATAGAATCCTTAGTCTTAACACAAACATATATGCTGCAATAAATTAACAATGTATATATAATATAATGATAAATGTTGACAACAAGGTATGACAAAATAAATTATCTTTTCAGAAGTGTGATTACCTCTCATACTTTCCCTTTACGATCTTTCATTTTCTGGAAAGGAGCAATCACTTCATCAACTAGAATTGTAGCTAGAAAGTCTTTCTCAACAAAGCACACAATACAATCATTCATAAATTGGTCGCCGATACGATTACGTGATGCTGTCTTAACAATTTTCATAGCTGAAAAGCACCTCTCCACTGATGCAGTGGCAATGGGTAGGACAAGTACTAACTTGAGGAGGTGATAGACCAAAGGAAAAGCAAGATGTTTTTTTGTCTCCACCATCAGCTTAGCAAGTTCAGAAATAGTGTTTACATTGCCAAATCTTTCATCTGCTCGCATATTATCAATGTAAATATGAAGCTCATGAGCAAGATCCTTCAGCTGCAATGAAGTAAAATCATCCGGATAGGACTTAGCCAACTCGATTAAACTATCAAATCTGAATGCCTCAAAAGAATCTTTGGGACTAAAAGCAGCCATCTGGGTGAGCAGATTAGAATTTACTTCATCAAAACGGTCATTGAATTCTGTAAGTTGTAAGTCAATAACAGGATTCAAGCAATCATATCTATAGTGCTGATAATTAGTGCGGTTGGTTTTTCTTCTTGGTTTGTGCCTGTCAATGTACTCTTCTTCCATGTCCAACTTAGGGATACCATGCTCTTCACAAAAGGAATATGTTGTCTCCAATAGGGATTCCCAACCTTCATCTCTAATTTTCTGAAAATTCTGCTTGGTTAGCTTCACCTCAGACATGGCCTCCAAGATGTCTTGATCTTTCCTTTGTAAAGATAGTGACAATGCATTTGCATGTCCTAAGATAAGCAGCATCAAGTGCAAATTAAACACAAAGTCAAAATCTGTCAGATAGTCTAGGAGACCACGGGCTTGGCGCTTCTTTCCATCATTTGGACCCTCCTTTTCAACGTACTTTAGCACGTCAATAATAGATGGGAACAAATTGTTCAGGCTCTTAAGAGTTTTATAATGAGAACACCAACGAGTATCCCCAGCTCTTTGAAGAGATTGCTCCTGATTCAATCCTGTTCCACTACTAAGTTGCCCATTACTTATGGCTTTTCTTACCCTCTCCTGTTGGCTTTCACGAATCATATCTTTTCGTTTGCAAGAAGCTCCCGCAACATTAATCAAAAGAGAAATCATGTCAAAGAAGTCACTAATATCATCATTCTTTTTAGCTACTGCCACGATAACTAGTTGTAATTGGTGAGCAAAGCAGTGAACATAATATGCTGAGCTGTTCTCTCTCAAGACCAAAGCTCTCAAACCATTAAACTCACCTCTCATGTTGCTTGCTCCATCATAACCTTGACCTCTAACTTTCTTTATGCTTAATCCATACTTCTTAAATATATAATCAATGTTAGATTTCAAGCAAGTAGCTGACGTCTCTTTGACATGAACAACACTGATAAGTCTTTCTTTTATTACTCCCAAGTTGTCAACATACCGCAGAACCACAGCCATTTGTTCCTTATCAGAAATATCAGCGGACTCATCAACCATTAAGCAAAACACACCATCCCCAATTTCTGCAACGATTGATTTTACTATGATCTGTATAAAGAAAGAAAGAGCAATTATTTCTAAAGGACATTGAGAGAACCTGAGAATGACATGTGACAAAATTCGTAAAACAAAAATATTACCTCAGCAAAACAGCTAGCAATTTCCTTTTGAATCTCTGGAGCCACCATTTTATTATTCCGAGGAGCATTTGCTAGAACAACCTTTTTTACTTTTTCATTTTGCTCTGCCAAAACCTTTACCAGTTCTAGAAAATTTCCTCTATTTGTAGAGTCTTCTGATTCATCATGGCCACGGAATGCTAATCCTTGATGCAACAAATATCGAACAGCAGTAATAGTAGTTTTCAATCGAATTCTTTGCTCTTCTTTGGTTGCATCACTCTGCCTTCTAAGACCACTAACAATTGATTGGTCTTCTTTCAGCAAATTGTTGCATCTTTTCACTGCGGTGTTATGAAAACTGTTACATCCACCAACATGATCTCGAAGCCTGTCTGATTTGTTCCAACAAGAAAAACCATCTATTGTGAATGCATCATTCCCACCTTGGCCTGGAATACAGTCTCTGAACAAGTAGCAATATAAACAAAAACACTTATCCACTTTCTCACTATACTCTAGCCAGTCATATGTAGTGAACCATTCATGATTAAAACGACGTGGCTTCCCTGCTATGATCTTTTGTGGATACTTAAAACCAGCCTGTGGCCTACAAGGACCTCTAATCAAATATTTTCTCCTTATCTCATCTTGTAACTTGTGGCCTATATAGTCTGCTATTCTCCTCCTATCAGCAGGATCATAAGGGAGTTCATCCAAATTTATCTCCTCTCGTGATACACGAGCAGTACCTGCATTTCTTTTTGAAGTCCTTCCATCAACATCGGTACCACTACCACCACCAGCATCTCGTGAACCTGAAGCCCTTGTCGTTTCATCAGTATTGCCATCAGCAGCAGTGATAGGCAATAATTTCCTTTTCAAGTAACGCTCCATCTTTACTTGAAATCGTGCTGAAAAGAACACATCTTAGAATTTGCATCTAGCTACTTTATGCAGAATAGAAGAAGGTGGTGCGGTATAGGCATTAGGCGTACAGCGGTAGGTGGTAACTAAGACGAAGAAAAGAACTTACTGTCTTGAACATCCAGGCTGCAGCAGGCATCAGCATCAGGTGCTTGATCTAGCCATGTTGGCTCACCAACACCAAGTCGACATCATCGGAAGCAAATCCCAAATTTGGACTGGGAATTGGGGATTTAGGTTTAGGAGGGATTGGGAACGATTGTTTTTGGCTTTCACGCGTACTGGCGGCGAGAAAAGAAGTTGAAGAGATGTGCAGAGGATATGTGAGCAAGAGAAAAAAAGATCAACAAATAGGAAGGCCAACAGTCATATAGCCCAATGATTCCGAGGTGGGCTATTGGCTTGTGGGCCTTTTGCACTTCACGTTGTGGCAATGGGCTTGCAAATCAACCACTAATCACATAGAACTTAATTAGTGCTGCACTAATACCACATGGCCACATGGGCTGGGGTCAAACCAACAAAATTACCGGGGTCACAGTCATGTAAATCATAGGTATCAAGTGGATTTTAGCTTAGGATCATCGGTGTCCCTGGACCCCGGTCAAATAACGGTAGCTCCGCCCCTGCTGCTAAGTAAGGTGATATAGTAAAAATAGATCTGAACCCTTCGATCAAATGAGATTAACTGCTATGATCATTTTCTATACCAGTAGAGATCGGGCACCGTAGTGGGACTGATTAATATCATTTCACATATGGAGTAGTTTTTACCATTAATCGTCTCTTCAAATGGAGTGACGGGTTATTGTTTGGCAGGAGCCCACACCATCGGGCGGGCGCAGTGCGCCAACTTCCGGGACAGGATCTACAACGACACCGACATCGACGCATCGTTCGCGGCGTCGCTGCGTGCCGGCTGCCCCCAGTCCGGCGACGGCAGCGGCCTCGCGCCGCTGGATGAGTCGTCGCCGGACGGCTTCGACAACGGCTACTTCGGCGGCCTCCTCTCCCAGCGGGGGCTGCTCCACTCCGACCAGGCGTTGTTCGGCGGCGGCGGGGGCTCCACGGACGGCCTGGTCAGGAGCTACGCATCCAACAATGACCAGTTCGCCAGCGACTTCGCGTCTGCGATGGTGAAGATGAGCAGCATTAGCCCGCTGACGGGGACGGCCGGCGAGATCAGGGTCGACTGCCGGGCGGTGAATTAATTCATGACGCGCGCACGGGAGGCAATCATCTTGTAGAGTTTATATACAAGGAAATGAAATGACATCGAACTATATATATATATATATATATACATACATACCATATTTATTTATTATTTTATTAATTATTAGTTGCCGACATATATGTGTGAATATATAGCAGAAATATGATTGGTTCCATTATTGTTATCTGGAAGGTGAAAATTAAAGAGGAAATTAATACATATCGTGTGCAGAAATTTTCATATATTGCCGCAAATTAAGATGGAGTCTTCATAGATATGGTCACATGGGAAAGATAAAAAAAAACACGCAAATTTGATTTGTCATTTCGCTAATTTCATATATATTATATATGGTGAAATTTTGTTTAGATAATGGGAAATTAAAACTTCAATATGAATTACACCCGGCCTCGACATCCACCTGCGATCGATGCACATAGCCTGAAAAAAAAAACTAAGATATACATGGCATATCATATTGTCTTTAATCAACTCGCTCAAATATAACCAAGACAAGAATATAAACTACTTGACATCTACTCCAAAACAACGTCCACTACGCCAGATCCTCACACTTCTAACGAGATACCAGTAAAGCAAATGGTCACTGATGACCGTCACCTTTGACGGGTCATACGGGATGCCATCATCGGTGAGGCACGTGACCGCGGCCCGTCACAGGTATCACCTCACCTGTGACGGGCCGCAAGACTAAGCCGTCATAGGTGAGTCAGTGACGGGTTATACTCCCAACCCGTCATTGGTATGACCCCACCTGTGACGGGTCCCTTTCACTACAACCCGTCACAGGTGATTGGTGTCACCTGTGACGGGTTTTTCTCCCGGCCCGTCACAGGTATCGATCTACCTGTGACGGGCAACTCAGTTGAGGCCCGTCAAAGGTATGATCAATACCTTTGACGGTCCTTTTTTACCTAACCCGTTTGAGGTGTGTTGGGTCTATAAATACCCCCCAAACCGCCAACTACTTTCCATCCCGATCATTTACTGTTCAGAAATCAGTTGGGAGGGCTAGGGGGGGTGATTTTTTGCTAAAATTTAAGGTAAAATACACATTATTCTTGCCTTTATTCTCAATACATATCGATCATCATATATTTTTCTTCCTATGTTGTTGATTTCAGATGGATCGTAGTTGGATGTATCATGTTCATCGTTCATCCACAGAATATAGACAAGGGGTCACTGAATTTATCACATTTGCGGAGAATGACAGAAAAAGTAGGATGAGCATGTACATATTGTGTCCATGTAGGGACTGTAAAAATGAAAAGATGATCCGTGATAGCTCAGAAGTGCATTCTCATTTGATAACGAATGGATTCACGAAGAAATATACCTGCTGGACCAAGCATGGAGAGCAAGAGGCGCCTGATGTCGCAGCAGAAGAAGTGTTGGAACAGGATGTAGAGAACACCGCCGCAGCTCGAGAAGGCATGTTCGTACCTTCACCGTTAGGTGGAGAGACCATAGATTTGGATACTCAATGTCTATCTACAATGTTGCATGATATTGAAGACGCAGAGGACAACGACAGAGATTTTGAGAAGTTTAGTAAGTTGGTGGAAGATTGTCGGATGCCCTTGTATGATGGATGCAAGTCGAAGCATAGCAAGTTGTCATGCGTGTTGGAACTCATGAAGCTTAAGGCTAGTAATGGCTGGTCGGACAAGAGTTTTACTGAACTTCTTGAGATGTTAAAGGACCTGTTGCCAGAGGGGAACAATTTACCGCAGACGACATATGAAGCGAAGCAAGTATTATGTCCGTTGGGCCTGGAGGTCAGAAGAATTCATGCTTGTCCGAACGACTGTATTTTGTATTACAAGGAATACGGTGACTTGGATGTCTGCCCTATCTGTGGGGTATCTAGATACAAACGAGCAAAGAGTGAAGGTGAAGGAAGGACGTCAAAGAGGGGAGGCCCTGCAAAGGTGGTGTGGTATCTCCAATTGCGGAGCGCATGAAGAGAATGTTTGCGAATAATGAACAAGCTAAGCTAGTGCGCTGGCATGCCGAAGAACGGAAAGTCGATAGTATGCTGAGGCACCTAGCAGATTCAGTACAGTGGAGGACAATCGATAGGATTTACCAGGTCTCAAAGGACCCAAGAGACATGCGTTTCGCCATGTGTACGGACGGCATTAATCCATTTGGTGATTTGAGCAGTCGTCACAGTACATGGCCAGTTCTGCTTGTTAACTATAACCTTTCTCCATGGTTGTGCTTCAAAAGAAAGTATATTATGCTTGCCATGCTCATTCAAGGACCGAGACAACCTGGCAACGATATCGATGTGTTCCTTAAACCGATAATCGATGACTTCGAAAGGCTATGGAATGAGGGCACACGAACATGGGACGCATATGCACAAGAGTATTTCAACCTTCATGCGATGCTGTTTTGTACCATCAACGATTATCCGGCCCTTGGCAACCTTTCTGGCCAAACTGTGAAAGGGAAATGGGCGTGTTCACACCCCGAGGGGAGTATCATCGAGAGTTACACCACCGAAGAGGTCATCGATTTTTGTGTGGACTACATGTCAGAAACATCTTCAATTGGATTACCACGATCTCATCATGAAGGCAGGCTTGATGGTGTTGGTACTGTTGGAAGGAAGATTGTTAGGTTGGATCGGAAGGTGTATGATAAAGCTCATTTCACGGTACTACAGCATATGACTGAGGTGGTGCCGTACGTTGACGAACACCATGCAGTTCTCCGACAGGAGAACCCAGGCCGATCTGAGAGTTGGGTCAGAAACAAGCACATGTCTTCTTTCAACGAGTGGCTGAAGAACCAAATTGCCAGGTTGCAGAACTTGTCTAGTGAAACACTTCAGTGGTTGTCACAGGGTCCTGAATGGAGTGCCACCACCTGGCAAGGGTATGACATAAATGGATACACCTTTCACACGGTAAAGCAAGACAACAAATGCACAGTGCAGAACAGTGGGTTACGCATCGAGGCTGCTAGTGACGGTGGTCGGCGTGATCAATACTATGGCAGAGTTGAGCAAATATTGGAGCTAGATTACTTGAAGTTCAAAGTCCCGTTGTTTCGTTGTCGATGGGTCGATCTTCGCAATGTAAAAGTTGACAATGAAGGTTTCACCACTGTCAACTTGGCTAACAACGCATACAAGGATGAACCGTTCGTTCTCGCCAAACAAGTTGTTCAAGTCTTCTACGTAGTTGACCCGTGTAACAAGAAACTACATGTTGTTCGTGAAGGGAAAAGGAGAATTGTTGGATTGGACAATATTGCAGACGAGGATGATTACAACCAGCACGTCCACGGCATAGGTCAAGAAATACCTCTAGACGAGGAGAAAGAAGAAGATGACGTTCAGTACGCACGCATCGACCATGAGTAAGGATTATTTTTGTAATTTATGTACGTACGTTATGTCTACATGTCTGTTATATATCTGTATGAGTATAATATATATGTTCACAACGATGAATAGTATATTGCTTATGAAATAGTCAAATAAAATAATTAAGTGAAGCACCCACTAGTAAAATAATAAAGTGCAATTACTACTGTTAGTGAAATAAAATAATTAAGTAAGAAAATATGTACTGTATGTAGAAATATGTTGAGGAAATTAAAAGAACTAAGTGGAATAAAATAAAAATGAAATAAAATAAAAGAACTAAGGAAAATAATGAACTAAGTCGAACTAAGTCAGAGGTGACCACACCTGTGACGGACCCACAGTTTGAGCCCGTCAGAGGTGACCTTACCTGTGACGGACCCACAGTTGGAGCCCGTCAGAGGTGAGTTCACCTGTGACGGACCCACAGTTGGAGCCCGTTAGAGGTGAACTCACCTCTGACGGGCTCGCAGTTGGCGCCCGTCACAGGTGAGTTCACCTGTGACGGACCCACAGTTGGAGCCCGTCAGAGGTGTACTCACCTGTGACGGGCTCGCAGTTGGCGCCCGTCACAGGTGAGTTTGACTAGGGCTGACCTAGGTTTGGACCTCTTCTAGATCCAGATCCGGTCACTCAAATCACTCACTCACTCACTCACTCAAACCACCGCCGCCGCCTCGTGTGCTCGCCGCTCGCCATCTCCGCCCTCTCCGCCGTCCGTCCTCGCCGGCCATTGACTTCTCCGAGGCCCACGCTGCCGCCCTCATCGCCGTTGTGAACCACATCGACCGCTGCGCCCTTTGCTGCACCGTGTCCACGCCGGTCTCCACCTCCTCCCCCTCGGCGCCTTGGGCCTCCTCCCGCCACCGACCAAGACTGACGCCGCCGGCCTCCCCAAGCCGCCGATCGCCACCGGCCTCCTCCTCCCCGCCGTCACGCCCACCTCCACCGAGCCCACGCCGGTCTCCACCTACTCCCCCTCGGCGCCTTGGGCCTCCTCTCGCCGCCGACCAAGTCCGACGCCGCCGACCGCCACCGACCTCCTCCTCCACCGAGCCCACGCCGGTAAGTGATATGTTGATTTAGGGTTATTTTTGGTGTTGAGATGAGATGTAAGATTTTAGGATAATTTAGGTAATTTGTGATGTTGAGATTAGATGTGAGATTTTAGGGTAATTTGTGATGTTGGGATGTGATGTGAGGTTTTAGGGTAATTTGTGGTAATACTATGAACACTAGACATGTACATATGCTATGTAATTAGGATGAATTTAGGAGGAATTTAGGATGAATTTTGCTATTAGAGAAATTAAGATGATTTTAGGATGAATTTTGGTATTAGATGATTTTAGGATGAATTTTGGATATATGATTTTAGGATGAATTTTGGTATTTGATGATTTTAGGATGAATTTTGGATATATGTATATGTTGGAGATGTGAAATATATGCCCCTGTTGCCCCCTTCCTCATTTTTTCCTATGTTTAGATGATTTTAGGAGGAATTTAGGATGAATTTTGCTATTAGAGAAATTAAGATGAATTTAGGATGAGTTTAGGATGATACATAGATGTGAAATAGATGTGACATTAGATGATTTTGGATATATGATTTTAGGATGAATTTTGGTATTAGATGATTTTAGGATGAATTTTGGATATATGTATATGTTGGAGATGTGAGATATATGCCCCTGCTGCCCCTATGCCCCTTGTTCAGTGATGGATTATTGCTAAATGGCCAGTGATGAATGCTCCATAATATTTGCGCATAAGAACAGATTATCTACACTTGTTCTTTTTTTTTCATAAGAACAAATTATCTACACTTGTTCTAATTTTTTTGCATAAGAACAGGTTATCTACACTTGTTCTTATTTTTGTGCATACGAACAGATTATCTACACTTGTTCTTTTTTTTTGCATAAGAATAGATTATCTACACTTGTTCTTATTTTTGTGCATAAGAACAGATTATCAACACTTGTTCTTTTTTTACGCTGACTTTGGATTGCTTTTTCCTCCTAGTAGCTGATTTCCTCTTTTTTTCCATTCATGCAAATGATAGTAATTGATGCCTAATTTTTGAGCAAAACTGAGGCCATATCTTTCATAGTATACCCAGTATTACATGTATGTAGTGCTAATTAGTATAATGATAGGAAATTTATAAGCTTTTTCGAAAAAAATAGACCATGACAATGCCCGACGCAAAACCATCTTCCCCGACACCTGCGAGGATACAGGAAGAAGCAAACCCAGCCACGGAGAAAGTTGACGAAGGTCATCCCTCCACAACGGCGGTCCAACAACCTGCAATTCATGGTAATTTTTAGGATTAATTTTCACTACATGAGATGGTGAATTATAGCTAGCTGCCCCTTAGCATATGTTGTCTTCTGTGTGTGCTGCAGAATCGCCCCAGCAAGAACATGCGTCGATGTCGGGCGGGACAAGTGCGAGTAGGTCGAGTAGGAACCCCCGGACACAAAATATATGGCCGACCACAGTCCAGGTTATAAGAGAGGTTGACGCTAGTGGTAGGCCCACGGTGCCGAGGACTGTCATTGGAAGATGGTCTAACTGCTGTGGGCTGGCGGCACGTGAGAATTTCGGGATCCTGCATAAAGATATCGGCAAGGTCCCAGAAGCCGAGAAGGAGCGAGCTTGGGCGGCGATGGAGAAATGGTTCACATTTCCGGCAGAAGCAAAGGATAGGCTCAAGCGGAAGGCATTCCAGAAGATGGGCAAAGCTTGGAAGAATTGGAAGTCGAAGCTCTTCACCGAGTTTGTCAACCCGCCCGGCAATCATACGCCATTCGATGAATACCCTCAAATAACCGAAGCGGTGTGGGAGGAATTCTGCTTGCTGAAGAACACCCAAGAGTTTAGGGAATCAAGCGAGGCACATCGCCTACTGCAACAGCGGAATGAGCACCCGCATCGGCTGGGCACCGCAGGGTACATCGGCAAAGAAGCAATATGGGCCCAAGAGGATGCAGCCGCTGCAGCAGTGAATGTCCCTGCCCCGTTTTCGGACATCCCTGAGCAACGAGCTCGCAACTGGGCGCGTGCAAGGGGTAAGGCCAACCCCGACGGCTCTATCACATTTGAGAACAAAAGTAATGCCGCCGTCTATCAGGAACTGGTGAGTTCACTACTTGACCTTACTAATTACCGTTCGTATGAAGTAGAAGTTTACATAAACGACTCTTGTTTTTTATAGTTGGGGTTGGTTGCTGAACAAGCTTCACAAAGCGAGGTGGAGTCCGCGCCGAAGAGGCGCGAAGATGACATCCTCACAAAGGTGCTCGGAACCAGAGAACATCCGGGCCGGACTCGAGGAATTGGCAGTGATGTGCCTTGGAAGCATGGACTGCCGCAGTATAGCTCCCAATACAGGAAACGAAAAGTCTCCAAGGAAGAGAGGGATGCTCGTTTGAAGGCCGAGCTAAAGATGGAGGTCATTCAAGAACTAGAGGCTAACATGGATGCTAGGGTGGAAGAAAGGGTTAACAAGGTCCTCGCCGACATGAATATACCCCGAGGCACAACACATGTTGTGCATCCAACTCCTCGTGCACAACACGACGCGAGTCCGTCACAGCATAGGAGTAGTTGTGCATCCGCAGATGTGCCGGCCCCTGGTCTCCCGGTCGCACCACTAGCTGCAGTGGACCACATAGAGGTAATTGATGTTGTCCGATCCATATCTAATCAAAAACCTTTACACGTTGCAATACTAAATTCAAACTTTTACATATGCAGGGCGTAGCACAGTGTGTCCTACTGGCGAGGGTCCACCCAACCTTCGCTCCCGAAGTTGCTGAGGGTATGGCTTTCAAACCCTCGGTTACGGATAAGGTCCACGGTGCAGACCTGCTAGCTGGGTATGCCAAGGTGTCCATCGATAGAGTAAAGGACACCTGGTCAGGCTATCCGCTGCCCGTGCCCCCCAATGACGAAATCATGACTTTGGGCGATGCGCGCAAGACGTTCATACAATGGCCCAAAGAAGACATAGTTGTGAAGATAACTCCTCGTCCAAGTCGACCGATGGAGCTAACACCTCCCAAATGTAAGCTATCAATTGAGGCTCCCCGTGGACCGGCATTGTCAGTACCATGTTCTCCTGATGGAGCTGATATGGACTTGGCAGATATAGCTCAAAGCTTGGCTCCAATAAAGACCACAAGAAAGGCCGATAGCTCCCCACCAGTTGTCAAGGGCCAGAAGCATGAACGGGGCAAGGGGAAGGCCCTAGAGTTGGCCCCCATGCCAAAAAGGGGCAAGGCTGCGACGTCGATTGACCCAAGAAAAGCGGGGAAGGTCGTGAGGGCGCCAGCCCAATTTGAGCTAGGCATGCCATTGGTGGAGGACAATGTTTTAGCCGTGATGGGTATTGCTTGCCGAGAGCTACATAAGCAATACATGGAGCTAAGCAATGCCAAGCGGAAAATGAGGGAGTCATCCATAGTTGGATATCACGACCACCAGTCGTTCCTATCGTCGCTTGCCTATGTAACGATAGGCTTTGATGACCTCTTTGACCTTTTCAGGATCCGGAAGTTGGACACAAGACTTCTAAAATGCTACTCCTTGTAAGTGCAGACCTTCTATACTTGTGATATGATTGGACTATATCTCCTAATTAAATTAGTTCTAATACGTAAATTTTTTAAGGTTGTGTTGGGTCGAGAGTCGTCGCCTTGGTAATCAGGTTGGGTTCCTTGATCCATCCATGGTGAACGAGGTTAGTTTACGACAGAGCTTCACTGATGTGGTTGATTATGTCAACCGGTGTTTATGGGCCCACCAAGATAAGGAGTACATCATGTGCGCACACAACCAGGAGTAAGAGGACAATACCCTTCGTGCATATTGTTTTTTAAGTTAAGGTTTTTATTACTAACGCTACGTAACCACCGCGCAGGCAACATTGGATTCTCTTAGTCGTCGTACCAAAGTGGAGTAGGGTTTACTACCTTAACTCCAATAAGACGAAAGATTATGATTTCACTGAAATCACCAAGGCCTTAAATGAAGCTTGGGGCTCATATGTAGAAAAGGGTGGTAGGCATAAGGAGGGCAAGGATGAACTCTATCATGACACCAAGTTCGCATGCGCACAACAGATCGGAGACCAATGTGGTTTCCACGTGTGCCACAACATGTCAACACTTCTAAGAGAGGTGAAAGATTTCGACCCTGAGGTTGTTACTAATGGTGAATAAGCTCATTTCAATTCCAACATTGCTATTCTAAACGTGCTAACCTCTGATATATTAAACAGAAAGGTAGAGCTGGCTTCAAGATCTCACCCATCAACCCCCCCGCTATCAGAGGCGAAGTGCGCGCCTTCACTTGCAGAAATAATGAACAAAAAAGGACGTTTTCACGTCAACTAGACTCATGAACTTGGTTAGATAATTTATTGTGATGTAAAAAAAGGTTGTTTTTTTATTATGGAGTGCAATGTAATTTACTTTCATATGTGCAAATTTGTGGCTTGAAGCAAAATTATGGCATTTCAACTGCATATGTGAATGATGTCAATTTTTGAGATGGATCTGTGATGTTGGGGATCATATCTGTGATGTTTGAGATGGAACTGTGATGTAGTATTATGTGAATATATCTGTGATGTTTCTATTTTTCAGAGGGCATGGCTAGCAAATCCTGAGGCTAGCCAATATTTAGGATTTATTTTTTTTCTGGAATTAACTCATCACTGACGGGTCAGAACCAAAATCCGTCACAGGTAACCTCACCTGTGACGTACTCGCAAATAAAGGCCCGTCAGAGGTGACCTACCTGTGACGGGCCTTTACTTTTGGAGCCGTCAGAGGTAGATCACCTGTGACAGCTTCTATCTACGGATACCATCACCTCTGACGGCCTTTATTTAAAGGGCCGTCAGAGGTGAGTCACCTGTGACGGGTCCCAACTGACCCTAGGCTAGCGGTGACCAACACCTCTGACGGCCTTCTATTAACGTGCCCGTCAGAGGTGGATGTCACCTGTGACGGCCGTCCACCCGTCAAAGGTGACTGGACTCACCAGTGACCACTAATCACTGACCCTGCTCAAAGCCGTCAAAGGTGAGGGTTTGGGCTCGTCACAGGTGACCTTGGCCAGTGTAGTGGTCATTAAGAAGGGCTTGACGCGTGTTTGCCACTGTACTCGAAAAACAAGGCTACATTTTCATCCAAAGCCTACGATACTAGTTTCAACAAAGAAATGACAAGCGAGCTTCGACGTTGCCAAATCTGGTTAAACAGGATTAGGGTTTTGACCTCACAATCACCACTAGTACTCTATGGCCTATGGCACCTTCTGGACGAAATGAACATGATCCGCTCACAACTGGTCATAGCCGCTGAACCAACTCACTACAACAGATTTGGCCAAGTGCAACTATGCGACCACATAGGCCCTCGGAGCTATACTTAGTGCATTGTAATGTGTCGGTAAGAAACTTAACAAATTATGTTTGCATCGCTTGTTATCAAACCCTTACCTTTTAAAATCTAGTAGTACCACATGTTTACACCTATATTTAGAAGCAAGAGAAGTACAATGATGTTGAGCCCACTGCAATCGACCTGTCCAATGAGTGCCACAATAACAGAAAAAATAGTTTTCAGTGAACTTGTCAATGATGCTATTGTAAGTCACTATATCATTTTGTTACTGATGTACAGTTGAAAACAACTTCTGAGTTGTCCTAGTCAGCCATGGGGGCAATACTTGCTAAACCAATATTTGGTGGACAAGAAGCACCAAGAGATGCTTAGGCTCTATGTGAGGTGCTACCTTCTGACCTCTTCCTCCGTAAACGCAGATTTGATCGAGTCAGTCTCCAGGAAGAAGAAAACACCCCAGTCGTCTCTATGTGAGGTTCGAGTCCAAGAGCTGGAGGCTCAACTTGAGAAGGAGAGAGAAGGAGTGGTACAATTTCACGATCACATCGCTACCCAGAATGAGAAGGTGTGGGCCTTAGAGTTGAAAGCAGAAGAATCTAAAACGGCGAAGGGAACAACAAGCGGAAACAGATCGTCGGCTTGTAGAAGCAAACACAAGAAACTCATGGTTCTTTTCTTCAGTGGCTCTGCAACCGACCAGGTCAATGCAACTTCTGCTTCCATAGTTACATTCACAAACTCTTCTATTAACTCCTGGCCATTTCAATGCGGCTGTCAATTTTGGGAACATGTGAACATTTTGGTTTGGTTTGTAACACTACTACCTTGCTGCCTTGGAGCAGTTGTCAACATGCTTCAATGAGATATTTATGTACGTATGACAATTTTTGTCTGGTGAACTTCATTTAGTAACAATCGGATCATCAGGTGATAACACAAGTAGTTTTGTCGTGCATTAGTCCGGCAATATAAATTCTAAACAAGCGGAACGTTCGGTGCTAATGTTGTCGATATCCGAAAGTTTATCCAGTGATTTCTCCAATGAATAACAGAACAATTCAGCTGATTGTCAGGTCTGCGAAATCGACTAGGCTAGGCCCAATATGTTTTGGGCCTAAAATTTGGCCTCTAGCAGTTTGTGGCAACACAAATACTAAAAATGTTCCGTAAAATGGTCCTCCAGTACAGGAGCACCTGCCATGTCACAACGTTATACCACGTAGGATTTACGTCGTCACAAAGGAGTTGCGATGTCAGCACCTGCCACAACACAACGTTCTGCCACGCAGGATCCATTTCATCACACCGTACATGCAGCGGCACGTCAGAACCTAGTTTTTACGACGATTTGTATCATCACAAATTCTACGATGATGCCAATTACTGATTAGGTCTTCACCACGGAATATTCCGGGGTGGCATAAAATGTTTCTTTCTTTATACCTTGCTTTGTCTAACGAAATTTATACTAACCAAAAATCGGGGGTAAGATCAGATAAAATATATGTTAGTTTTAGCTTACAAATGACACATTCACATTCACACATAGTCTAACCTATCTAGTTCTTGGAGTTTCGGAGGACACTATGAGGTAAATTTAAAAACATAAAACAGACTTGAGCTAATCTTGGCACAGCTAGTATTACTGAGCTAACATGGATGACTTCAAAGGACACACCCGACACTAGTGCAGATCCTCTCATCTGTGACGGGCTGCAACATAACTGGATTTTACGGGCCGTCACGAAGAATACATCTCAAACGGGCCTTAAAAGTGGCCGATTGAGATAGGGTCGGAGAGACATGTTAAATGTGCGTAGAACTAAAGCCCGTCACGGATGACACATATCTGTGACGGGCTCCAACAAGGGCCCGATTGAGATAACCTTAAATATCTCAATCGGGCTCCAAGCAGGGGCCCGTCACGGATGATAGTCATCTGTGACGGGTTCCTACTTGTGGCCCGTTTGAGATTTTAAGGTTATCTCACTCGGGCCCTAGTTGGAGCCCGTCACAGATATGTGTCATCCGTGACGGGCTCTAGCTTGAGGCCCGTTTGAGATAACAAATAAAGCCCGTCACAGATTGCACACTCTGTGACGGGCATTTTTTTAGGCCCGATAAAGATAACTGGTATGCCCGATTGAGATAACAATTTTATGGACCGTTACAGATAGTTATTGACACTATAAATAGCCGTAACTGCCGGTGTAACTGTATCCCACTGTTCACAATCTTGGTGGGAGGTTGGAGGGGGCGAAATTTTAATTTTTATTTCCAAAAAAACAGTAAATTCATAAAGGTACTTAAATAGTAATCGGTACTTTAGACAATTCATCAATTGTCATTAATTCAGAGTATTTATCTTCTAAGATGTTTCTTTGATTATTTTTTCATTTCTGCAGCGATGGATCGAAGTTGGATGTATGCGAAATCCGTGAAACGTCATAGTCAGGAGTATAGAAATGGGGTATTAAATTTTATAAACACCGCGGAGGAGAATAGGAAAAGAAGAAACAGCGATTACATTTGCTGTCCATGTGCAGATTGCAAGAATGAGAATATGTTTGGTAGTCGAGTGGATGTACACGCTCATCTGATACAACGAGGATTCATGGAAGGCTACACATGTTGGGTCAAACATGGAGAGCAAGAATCCGGAGATGTTGCAGCTGCAGATAGTACTGGTGCGCAAAATCAGGAAGATGAAGATGAGCATGACATGTTTGTACCTTCTCCACTGGGCGGTGAAATGGTTGATGTTGATCACGATCTGCTGCAAGACATGTTACGTGACGTTGAGGATCCAACCTACAACGAGAGAGATTCCATAAAGTTCAGCAGGTTGGTCAGTGACGCGCAGACGCCTCTGTACATCGGATGCAAAGCAAAGCACACCAAATTATCAGCTACCTTGGACCTAATGAAGCTGAAGGCAAGTAGTGGATGGACAGGCAAGAGTTTCACGGAGCTTTTGGGAATTTTGAAGTCCTTGCTGCCTGATGGGAACACTTTGCCCGAGACGACATACGAAGCAAAGCAGGTTTTGTGTCCGCTGGGGTTAGAGGTCCGTAGAATTCACGCTTGTCCAAACGACTGTATATTGTACCACAAGCAGTATGCGGACTTAGATGCTTGTCCTGTCTGCAAGGCATCTCGATACAAGCGAAAGAAAAGTCCTGACGAAGGGAAAAGATCAAAGCGGGGTGGTCCCGCGAAGGTTTTGTGGTACCTACCAATCATTGATCGTTTCAAAAGATTATTTGCAAACCCCAAGGAGGCGAAGTTAGTGCGTTGGCATGCCACTGAGAGAAGGAACGATGGTATGCTAAGACACCCAGCGGATTCAATTCAATGGAGAAATATCGATCGAAAACACAGTGACTTTGCTGCCGACCCTAGAAATATGAGGATATGTCTTTGTACAGATGGCATGAATCCTTTCGGAGACTTGAGTAGTACTCACAGCACCTGGCCAGTTCTTATTTCAAACTTTAACCTACCGCCATGGTTGTGCTTTAAAAGGAAATATATTATGCTATGCTTGCTAATCCAAGGACCGAAACAACCGGGCAATGATATCGACGTGTTCTTGGAGCCTGTTATGGATGATCTTGAGATGCTATGGAAAGAAGGTGTGGAAACTTGGGATGCGTGTGGTCAGGAGAATTTCAAGTTACGAGTTCTACTGTTCTGCACCATTAATGACTATCCCGCCCTCGGTAATCTTTCTAGCCAAACCGTGAAAGGAAAGAAGGCTTGCTCCGACTGCATGGAACATACACGCAGCCGATGGTTGAAGAAATCACGAAAGATGGTTTATATGGGTCATAGGAGGTGGCTCCCGCTACGTCACGCATTCCGAAGGAAGAAGAATGTTTTCAACGGTAAGAGAGAACTTCAGCAGGCTCCCAAGGATTTGTCCGGGGATGAGGTGTACAACTTGGTCAAAGATATAACCAACGAGTTTGGGAAGAAAAGAAAACGTAGTCAGGCAAAGGACAAGGGTATGTGGAAGAAGAAGTCCATATTTTGGCGATTACCTTACTGGAAAGATCTTGAGGTTCGTCATTGCATTGACCTCATGCATGTAGAAAAGAATGTGTGTGAGAGTTTGGTTGGCCTGCTGCTGAATATTCCCGGCAAAACAAGGGATGGGTTGAACGCGCGCCTTGATCTAAAGGACATGAACATTCGCAGTGAACTCCAGCCCGTAACAGATGCACAGACAGGTAGAGTGTACCTCCCTCCAGCTTGCCACACACTGTCGAAGAATGAGAAGATCGCAATGTTGTCTTGCCTGAGAGATATCAAAGTTCCATCGGGCTATTCAGCGAGGATCGGTAAGTACGTCAAATCGGAAGACCTAAAACTGGTTGGAATGAAGTCTCACGATTGCCACGTGCTAATCACACAAATCTTGCTAGTTGCTATCAGAGGCATTCTTCCCCCCAAGGTCCGACATACGATCCAACGTCTGTGCGCCTTTTTCAATGCAATCGGTCAGAAAATTATAGATCCCGAAGATCTAGATGGGTTGCAGACCGATATTGTTAATACCCTATGCCACATGGAGATGTTTTTTCCGCTGTCTTTCTTTGATATCATGGTTCATCTCCCTGTTCATCTTGTGAAGCAAACAAAACTATGTGGCCCAGCTTTTCTAAGAGAAATGTACCCGTTCGAGAGGTACATGGGAGTTCTGAAGGCATACGTTCGGAACAGAGCAAAACCGGAGGGGAGCATCATTGAAGGATACACGACTGAGGAGGTCATTGAGTTCTGCGTGGATTACATGTCCGAGGCCGAACCTATAGGAGTTCCACCGTCTCGACATGAAGGAAGGTTGTCAGGTGCTGGCACAATAGGTAGGAAAAGAATTAGACCCGATCAAGCTTCGTACGCGCAAGCTCATTTTGCTGTGCTCCAACACATGGCAGAAGTTGGCCCTTACTTTGAGGAGCACTTAGCGAAAATCCGGCAGGAGAACTTGGGTCGATCTGAGACGTGGATTAACAGGGAACATAACTCTCGGTTCAACGCTTGGTTCAAGAATCGTGTCACAACGTCGACGGATATCCCAAATGAGACAGTACAGTTGTTGGGGATGGGACCGTGCTGGGCCATAGACACATGGCAAGGATATGATATTAATGGATACACATTTTACACCGTCCAGCAAGATGACAAAAGCACAGTGCAAAACAGCGGGGTCCGTATAGATGCCTTCCAGGATCAAGTTGAGTCTAACACATACTACGGCCGCATTGAGCAGATCTGGGAGCTGAACTACGTGAAGTTCAAGGTTCCTTTGTTTCGATGCCGTTGGGTGAATATACGCACTGGTGTTAAAGTCGATAAGGAAGGTTTCACTTTAGTAGATCTATCCAAGGTTGGATATGCCGACGAACCATTCGTACTTGCGAAACAGGTCCAGCAGATTTTCTACATTAAAGACCCAGCAAACAAGAAGATGCACATCGTGAGGGATGGCAAGCGCCGAATTGTTGGCGTTGACAACGTCGTCGACGAAGAAGAGTACAACCAGAATCTTCATGTACGGCCCCAAATCGACCTTGACGATGATCCACAGGAGCATGTAGGGTATACTCGCTCAGATCATACGGAAGGCATAACCTTGTGATTTTAGCTGTGCTTAATTGTTATATTGGCTTCGGATACTAGTGAAGTAAAATGGAAAGGAAGTATTTTTTATTAGTAATTGCTAGCTTGGTGCAGCTTGTAATATATTTTTATGATGAATGTACTAAATTTTAGTGATTTATTGTGCTTCACTAAATTATTTTGTATTGTACAATTAATTATTGTGATTTTAGTGAAATCAGCACATGTTAAATGTGTATTGTATATTTTATTATCAGTTCAGGGAAACATGAACAGGAGTCAAATGTCATGTGTGACGGGCCTTAAGGCTGGCCCGATACAGATGACGACATATCTATCGGGCCCAAACTATAGCCCGTCACAGATGTTGTCATCCGTGACGGGCCAAGGTGCGGTGCCCGATAGAGATGACATCATCTCTATCGGGCGATGAAATGGAGCCCGTCACGGATGTTGTCATCCGTGACGGGCCTTTGTTTTTTGCCCGATAGAGATGATGTCATCTCTATCGGGCTTCTAAGTGGAGCCCGTCACGGATGACATCATCCGTGACGGGCCTTGGTACGGTGCCCGATAGAGATGATGTCATCTCTATCGGGCGTGGAAGTGGAGCCCGTCACGGATGTTGACATCCGTGACGGGCTCTTGTTCAGGCCCGATTGAGATGTTAAAAACCGTACTAAGAATAAAATAAGCGCCCTGGATCTGGATCTGGATTCGAAATTTTCTAAGTCCCTAACCACCGCCGCCGACGACCACGAACAACGCCGACGCCGACGCCGCCAACCGGTCTCCAACCCGCAGCCGGTCGTCACTCCTCCAACCCCCCGCCGGTCGCCACCTCTCCAAGCCGGTGACCTCACCAAGCCACCGCTTCACCAAGCCGCCGCCGGTCGCCACTCCTCCAACCCGCCTCCGGCCGCCTCTCCTCCAACCCGCCGCCGGTCGCCACATCTCCAACCCGGTGAGTGTGTTTAGGTTAGGGTTACTTTATTAGGGATTTGTAGTTAGTGTGTTTTTTAGGTTTTTAACTTAGGTAATTTTAGTGATTTTAGTGATGTTAATACTGAGATTTTTAGTGATAGTGTAAATTAGGTTTAGATAAAAATTAGGTTTAGTGAAATATAGATATATTGATTTTTAGGTTTAGTGATTTTTAGGTTAACTGATTTTTAGGTTTAGTGAGCTTTTGATTTAGTGATTATCAGTTTAGTGAAATTTAGATTTAGAGATTATTAGGTTTAGTGATTCCATTGATTTTAGTTTTAGTTAGGTTATTTTAGTACATTTTAGTGATGTGTTGACGAATGGAAGATATATGAGTTAACTTTAATTATTGTGTTAAATTTAGTGAAATGTAGGTTATTTTAGTGAGTGATGTTACGGTTACTTAGGTTTTTTTAAGTTCAGCTCAGTACATTTTATGAAATATATATACATTACTTTATTATTTCATCTTTAGGGATTATAGGTGAATTGTAGTTTACTTTTTGAACTAGACTAATATTAGTGCATAGTTAAAATGTTAGAAAATGTATGTTACCAAATTATCGCAGAATCCGAGGTGCATAGGGTCTGACGGTGGTTTGATCGTGTTATGTGTAATTCACAAAAGCGATTAAGACACCTTCAGATCCCATTGCACCTCGGTTTCTGTTATTTTTTCGTAATTACTGGACTCTAATATTAAAGTTGGTTCAGGAAAATATTATCGAAACGTCGCAGAATCCGGGGTGTCTAGGGTCAGAAGTTAGTCCGGTCGAGTTAGTGCACTCGCAACACCATCTCAGAGGTGTTCCGGGTGTCAAGTTGGTTTGGTTGGGTCAGTACATGTACGGAACCTTCCAAGACACCTTGACATCCAGCACATTTCGTAATTTGTCATTTTTGGATAATTGAGAAACGTGTATAAGGGACCGAGGAGGATCCATTTTGCTTGTCGAGTAGAGTAGTCCAGGTGGAGCGAGTAAGGGTAGCTATGGTACTACTTAGTATTTTTGGGACTTACCGAATTAACCGAGTTACGTCCATTTAGTGATTTCTATACAACATTATTAACTTTGTTATTTAAAAGCACAGTTATTTAGACGATGTCTCAAGGGCAAGGTGAACCGATGTCGACGACAACTAGTGGGTCGTCAAGGGCAAGGGGTCGTAGGACAGGGAACAGAATCCCTAAGGAACGGTTCACCATCTCAGAGGTGAACCAGGTTGGACTGCCGACGCGGCCTCGCAATGTCCTAGCGAAATTCAGGACCCTCTGCGGTGTCGTAGCGAGGGAGAACTTCACAATCCTCGCGGATGACATCAAGGGCGTGCCCGAGGCGGAGAAGAACGCTGCTTGGCTGAAGTTCAAGGAGAGCTTCGAATATCCTGAAGCCGACGAGGAGAGGCTCAAGCAGGCCGCGTTCAAGGTGATGGGCAATTGCTGGAAGAATTTCAAGAGCAGACTGGTCATGGAGTTTGTCCTAAATCCGATGACCCCTGATCCAAAAGACCAATGGCCCTTCATAACGGAAGAGGTATGGGAGCAATTCTACGAGAAGAAATCGGCCCCTGAATCCCGGGCTAGAAGCGAAGCCTATAGAGCACTGCAGTCCAGGAACGTGCACCCGCACCGCCTAGGCACCGCAGGATACGTCGGGAAGCTGGAGGAATGGCAGCAGGAGGATGAAGCGGCAGCGGCAGCGAACACACCTCCGGTGTTTGCCGACATCCCACACCCACGGGCAAGGAACTGGGCCCGCGCGAGGTACCAGAAGAATCAGGATGGGTCGGTTTCCCTTCCAAATCCCCAAGATCAACAAGTCTACGATAATATAGTAAGTGTCCTATCTCAATATTAGTTCGCATTGTCCCCACCCAACTTTTCGTTTAATCCGAACTCATTTGTACCACAGAAGGAGTTGGTTGCCTCCCAAGAGGCCTCGCAAGAGGGAAGCTCCCAAAGACGCGAGGACGACATCCTTAGTAAAGCGTTGGGCAACAAGAAGCACCGTGGACGCACTAGGGGACTTGGCGCCAACGTACCGTGGAAAGTTGGATTCCCGGACTACGCGTGGCAGTACAGGAAGCGGACAGTAATGAAGGCGCAAAAAGATGCCCGCCTTGCCGCCCAGATCTGTGAACAGGTCAGAGCCGAGTTGAGCTCTGAATTCGATGAGAAGCTCGAATCGATGAGGGCCCGTATCAGGCAGGATATTCGAGAAGAACAGAATATCCCGGAGGCTGCCGCTGCTGGTGTGCAACAGGATCTAGCAAGTCCGACGCAGAGGCACAGCAGCTGTGCATCAACTGAGGCGGGGGAAAATCCCCCTTCGGTTCCCGCCGCCGTCGACCAAATTACGGTAAATCTCTCGTCCGCAACGCACATAATTCTTAACGAATATAATTCATAACGAAATCATAGGGTAAGTACTGCTCTAAAAATTGTTATTAACATATCGCAGGAGCCAACTAGCTGCACCCTGACAGTAAGGGTGATGCCGTCCTTCACGGTTCCTGCAGCTGAAGGCCTAGCTTTCCAGCCGACCCCGGAAACTAGAGTGCATGGGGCGCAACTACGGGCTGACTGTGCGAAGGTCCAAGTCGACTCGGTGAAGCCAGAATTCGATCATTTCCCCCTCAGGCATCCACCGAACGACGAGGTCCTAACCCTTGGAAATGCACGTGGAACATTCATCCAATGGCCCAAGGATCTCATCGAGATAAGGGTGATCCCGAGGCCAACCACTGCACCAAGCGGTCGCCTGCCGATACAACCTGCCCCTACTCCTTCAGCACCACCAGCTCCGGCTCGTCACGACGATACAGATGATCTCGAGTTGTAGTACGACACGGACCTCGGTGACGAGCCTATGGAGGTCGACAGCGGGGCGATCATCAAACCCCCACCAATGAAGAAGAGCAGGAAGGCGCATTCTTCCCCCCAGAGAGTTGCTATCGAAAAACCTGCTGCAAGGGGGCGCGGAAAGGGAAAGCTGCAGGGCTCACTCCTTGCTCCAACAAAGCTAGATCTGAGCAAGGCGCTGGTAGTTCCTAAGAAGCCCGTACCTCCATCCTCCTTCCAACTAGGCATGCCGTTGGTTGGAGACGACATGCTAGCTTCGATGGGCACCGCTTGCAAGGAGCTACACATGTACTACATGGAAAAATCCAACGTGAGGAGGAAGAATAGAGAAACTGATATAATAGGCGAACACGGAAGAGCGCCATTCCTTGGGCCTCCTAATTTTATCGTCATAGACTTCAAGGATCTATTCGACCTCTACAGGCTCCGCTCGGTGGACACAACCCTCCTCAAGTGCTATTCCTTGTAAGAACTCTTGCTCATGAAAATTTTTCATCTCAATCCGTGTAACATACTTATAAGTTCGTTTGTCTTGCGTGTAGGTATAGTTGGAAGTGGTGTCTCAAAAATGCACCGGAAGTTGCCTTCCTTGATCCCCAGGTAGTGAATGTCACAAATCTTCAAGGGGACCGTCAAGGAATGGTAAACTACTTGTTTGACACCTTCTGGGCCCCACAAGACAAGGAGTACATTATGTGCGCCTATAATCAATAGTAAGTGTGCTCCCTAAATACATTGCATTACATGTCTAGCTTTGGTATTAACTTTAACTATTTTAATCCCGCAGTGGACATTGGATCCTACTGGTAATAACGCCTAAATGGAGTACGTGCCACTACTTAAACTCCAGGATTGACAAGAAAGCATACGATTGGACCCCGATTCAACTCGCGATAGATGAGGCGTGGGCCCAATATGTGCAAAAGGGAGGCCTTCGGAAGACAGGGCAGGATACACTTATCCATAAGAAGGACTTCCCAGTCAAACAACAAATAGGCGACCAGTGCGGATTCCATGTCTGCCACAACATGCGCCTACTTTGCAAAGAAAAGGTGAAGACTTTGGGTGAATTGGAGGTTTGTGGTCTCATTCGTGACATGTCCTAACTTAATTAATGTACATACATATATCTAAAGATCGTTTGACTAATTTAGAAATTTGTACATGTAGGACAAATTTTCAAAGGATCCGGGTAGCAGCTTTCAGGATATTCGTGAGGAGATTGCCGGGTTCATCCTCCATGAAATCATTCACCCTAAAGGAATGTTTAGGGTTAAGATTAAGTGAAAATCAATTTTTAACATTTGAATTGTCAAACACATGTTACTATGTAATATTATTGTTTATTACATTTATTATCTCTATGTAAATTCTTTCTAGATGAATATTGCAGCTTAATTATGATACTTACCACTTGACCAATATGCAACTGTCAATATGGATGTTATTTGTCTAAAATATATGTGAATGGTATTTGTGAATGGGGATGCAGCGATGTATATATGTGAATGGGGATGCTGGGATATATATATGTGATTGGCATATGTGTTTCTGTTATTTTTGCAGCGGGCATGGCTAGCACAGGCCTGAGGCTAGCCAAAAAATAATATTTATTTTTTTTGGGGTCATACTCATCGGTGACGGGCTATAAGTTAAAGCCCGATTGAGAATACAGTCATCCGTGACGGGCTGTAAGTTAAGGCCCGATTGAGATTAAGTAATCTGTGACGGGCTGTAGTTGGGGCCCGAGTGCGAATATAAGTCATCTGTGATGGGCTTCTGTTTAGGCCCGTTTGAGAGGATAGACATCCGTGACGGGCGCTAGTTGTAGCCCGATTGAGATAGGTCATCTGTGACGGGCTCTGTTTGACTGGTCGTCTGGGTCAACGCTATCGGTGACGGGCTTTAGTTAATGCCCGATTGAGATAACTCCATCCGTAACGGACTTATGCCCGTTTGAGATGATTCCTCACATCAGTGACCTCTACGCTGTGTCGGGCTCCATACCCGACACAGATGTGGGTTGGAGCCCGACACAGACAAGGGTTACCGTTGTAGTGCGAGGTTGTCACCACCCAACCGATGACATAGGTCTGTTTCTGTAGCGAACCTTCCCGATACTATATGGCACGCCCAGGCACCTCACCTTTGTTGTACACTAAAGTACTTCCCCTAATCATGAGAAAGTACCCCTGGAAAAAGCTAGCAAATCCCAAGCAAGAAAGCCATCAGATTCTAAACCATAGGCTGCTAATCTAATGCACACACAATCAACCAATCGATTAGATGATTAGAAAAATATTGTAAAATAAGTTGCGGAAAATAAATACTCAAAAAATTTAATGTAGATATTTAATAAATGAAATTTACAATTCGGAAAATAAACAAGAATTGTTATCGAACTCGAACTCAGAAGGCATGCCTCCGGACTTTTTTGGCCAATTCCTGACTCGACTCGACTCCCAACTTAACTCCTACTCCTCTACAAACTAGAGTTGATTATCTCCAACACTCTAGAGACTAAGCACTGAATGGAGAGTGCGAGCTGTAAAAATGCAAACTTCTTCTGTGTAGTGTAACGGTTGTTGGCGGGGTGGGGTGGAGGGGTATCCAAGTAGGCCAGCCAGAACACGTGTGCTAGTCGGATGCCTTGGCTAGGTCGGTACGTCCATCGCACGGTCCA
Organism: Oryza punctata; assembly: GCA_000573905.2. Classification (NCBI taxonomy): domain Eukaryota; kingdom Viridiplantae; phylum Streptophyta; class Magnoliopsida; order Poales; family Poaceae; genus Oryza; species Oryza punctata. The sequence goes on along the minus strand of CM002490.2, from coordinate 20,561,960 downwards.
AGCTCTTTCCCATAGTCGGTTTTGTCCCTTGGATACCTCCACATGCGTGACCGATAGGAAGTGGGAAGTGGGCTAGGCTGGTCAGCCTGCAGAAGTGGCCCCGCAAACCTACTTATAGGTTGGTCATCTCCTGGCTAGGTCGGTTAGCCTTCGGTTGAGCGGATGTGGCTGGCAGTGCAAGGGTCTCACCCTGGTAGGCTAGGTTCACTGGGTTGACCGAGCAAGTTTGGCTCACCGCTTGCCTGCCTCGGCTGTTTGGTGGTTGGTTGGATTGTCAAGCATAGCCGCTCATCCACTCCTTGACCAGTTGGCCAGACCTATGGCTTGGTCGGCACCAGCTCTATCCAAAAGTTGTGCATTTTCACCTTTATTTGAATGATATCTACAAGATAGCTAGACACGACAGAACTAGTGAAAATAGATTAGCTTAAACCGAATCTATGCATTGACCATTGTTTTACTAGTTTTATTACTGAAGGTTGGTGGTTGAAATGGGGTCTGACAACTGCCAACACCGACCAATCTTTCTTATCAAAACAGAAGTCACTACTCGCGTAGAAACCCATCCTGCTAAGAACACAGACCCAGCATTAACCATGTGCAGCCATCAAGGACTATATATGGGGGAATATCCGGTGAGAACCATCACATAAGTGAAAACCCATGAAAACCAAACTTAAAAGTATGTAAATTTATTTAAAAAAGGACTATAGATAGGTATATGCATGAACTATATTCCCACCAAATCTCAAGTCCAAACTCAACTACATTTGAGAGGAATGAAACAACCAAATTTTAGATAAATAGTGTCATGTTATTGTTCACCTGAAATTTGTCTATTTTTTCCTCCCAAATGAAGTTGACTTTGGACTTTAGATTTAGTGAGACTGTAGTGCGCTAATCTATGAGAAATTGGTAAAATTTCACTACTACAAAACTTTAGAATGAAAGATGTCCTAGAGGGGGTGAATAGGATTCGTAAGAAACTTGGCTCAATTTAAAGTTAAACTTCTGGAACAAAAGAATGACCTGTGTGCCTAGGTTTAACACAAGTGTGGCCCAGGTGTTGCACCCTACTTGAAGTTCTAACAATTCTAAAGCAATTTAAATATTGAAAGGAACAAGAATGCAAAGTAGAGAGAGGAAAACAATCAGAAATTCAATTGTAAGAAGTGACGAGTTTTTCCCAAGGTATTAGAGATTCCACAATCTCCACTAAAAATGCTTGTTGAATCACTCTACAGAAGAGTATAGCTCTCTCCCATAGTCATGAAGTCCATGGGCTCTCGTCATGGTGGTTCTTCTCCGCTTCGGAAGGTGAACCCTGAAACCTTAACAAAAGCACTAGGCCTTCCACAAACTTCTTGAGATATCACCAAATCACCTCCAAGACCGGCTAGGCAAGCCGAGATGCCAAGAGTAACATGAAGACTCTTGGATGGTGCACACTAAGCCACCCTCAACTACTAGCACTAAACTAATGAAGAAAATGGCCACAATTAGCTGGATGGTGCTCTTGGACTCTCCCTTGAATTGCTCAGCTCACTAGGATTCCAAAAGACATCACGGAGTCCAACAATGGGTATTTATAGCCCTAGAGTAGCTCACTAGCTGTTTGTTGCCATTGGAAAGAATCAACCAAAATTGTATAGGGTCGGACCCCTTTGTCCGCACGGAGCTGTACAATCCACCATGTTCAAAACCAACGACTAACAACGGTCGGATGAACAACTAGCCAAACTGTCTGATGTTGTGTCGGCTGTCCAATAGTTGCCAAATCAACCTGGAGTCAGACAATCCAAGAGTTGTCGGACAGTCCAACTAGGTCATTTCAACTGTTTGGACAACATGTGACCACAGTCGAGCAATGGACTAGCTGGAAAATCAGACACTGCATCAGATTGTTTGGTCATGTTGCTCTAGCAACATGGATAAGTACTAGCTCGGATTGTCCAGCATCACTCGGACTATCCGGCTAGTACAACTTGAGGATTGCACAATCAGTGGCGGAGCTTCATGGAGTCCAAACTTGGCCATGGCCCTCCCAGCTTTTAGAAAATTACATTGAGGTCCATTGGTTTTTATACTAAGTATCATACAAAATAGCATAATAGCCCCTACTTTAAACAGGTTAACAGAATACTTATTTATCCCATAGGAAAAACATGGAAAGAAAGATTTGGGAGATGACAATAACCTTGGGTTTTGTATAATCATGTTCAATTCAGTCATACCTGTTACTGCTTGCTAGAGTCGTGGGGGCATCAGGAACAGCTGAGCAGGTGAGGTGATGGCGTGCTAGGATATCCGGAGTGGGCGAAGTCCCAGCCTTCCGACAAGGGATGGCTCGGCCATTGAGCGAATGCTCACCGGCGATATATCTCGCAACTGTGCAACCACGGAACAGAGCAGGCAAGGTCATCGGTCGGAGGCACATTGGATGTAAGGCGTCTAACGCCTAGGCTGCATCTTGAGTGCTCCACAGCCCGCTCAACACGCCGTGCCTCGGTCAGCGCTACCGCCTCCTCCTCTCACCCTCCGCCACAACTTCAAGGGTGCGGTGGGATGGCAATGCTGGCCAAAGAGAGGACGGCAATGGCGGAAGAGTCAAAGGCCGGGGCGGCGGTGGACTGCGTTCATGTCATTCTACTTAAGGCTGCATTCTTCTAAGCTAATGTGGCTTAGCTACTCCTCGTTTTCCGTTATCACGTTTTTTAAACTGCTAATCGGTGCATTTTATGTGAAAACGTTTTATATATAAGTTGTTTTAAAAAATCTAATATAGTGTTGACGAAAAATCCATGCTCAGCTGATGGTGTCGGATCTGTGTTGGCACGAACAAGTCGACGAACACAACGGCCTAGGAGTTCTGCTTAACTCCAGTGCAGGTTCAAAATATTGATAAGATATGGGCGTACCAGTCAGTTTGATCCCGCAACTGACAAAATATATAATTTGAAGATTAAATAACCGATCGACTGATAAGTCGATGGAGTAATTCCAACCGATGCCGATATCGGTAGGGTTTTGAGCAATCGACTATATATCTGATATAAATTCCGATACTTGGATAAATGATCATATATAAATATGATGGAAGAACTTGAGCAATAAATCCAATCAGCTGATGATAATGTGATGAGGTAAATGTCCAATGAACCAATCGGCTAGCATTCCGATAAAATATTAGCATAAACCTATCGGTTTAATAAGATTTATATTATCAACAACAATCTAGCAGGTCGAACCTAACTGATGCAGTACGAGATTATATATGATAATCTAATACTCGATGAGCCGATAGATTTATCTAATGTGATGGATATAACAAACCTATTTAAAACAACATTGTATTTGTAGAGATATATTGGCTAAGACAGAAGATCAGACTTAACCGAGATAGTCCCAACTAAACCGATGCGTCTCTAAACACAATGCAATTAAAGTGGAATTGAAATATCAAGTAGGCAAATATATCAACCGAACCAGAGAGATCCAAGAGTTCCAAGCGATGCAGCCGTCAACAACACCAACGTAGCCTATATATTCACCGGGGCTGGCGGAACGTAGGACTTACCCCTTCGTCGGAGATCAAAGCTAATGCAGCCCCGCGTTAGGTGCTAAGTTCCACCGGTTGATAAGTAAAACCTTGGAAAAGAGGGTGATGATGCGCCGGGAGTAGTTATATTGATCGAGAGATAATTTACAATGAACCCGGGTGTACATATTTATACCCATGGGTATATACTAGTCCTTATTGGACACGATACAAACTTTCCGAAAGGTAAAAGGAAAAACATGAAGTTCTTATCGGACACTAAACAAATTTCCTAAAAGTAAAAAGGAACTAACATACTCTTCCTAATTAATAGATAAACTGCCACTAATAGAGAAGCGATTTTTACTCCCGGCCTATTATTACTGGTTATAGCTACCGAGACAAATTTTGGGGACTAAAGATCGTGATTTTTAGTATCGGTTAAAATAACCGGTACAAAAGATGCATACTCAACCAAAAAATATACTGTCGGAGGATGAACCCCGCAACGGGAGACTGTGGAGGTCCCCCTTTTGAGTTTGGCCCAGGGTGCAAAAGAGAGGCACTCCCAGCACCGATTCCGGTGCACTGGTGAGATGGAGAAGTAGAGAAAAAGTTTCGCACAAGAGAGGGCAGTGACACGCGAGAAATTATACAGGTTCGGGCCGCCGGCGAGGCGTAACACCCTACTCCTGTGAGATGGACTATCTGTGTGTTCTTGTTCTCAAGAATCGAACCCCCTTCCCTCTAGGCCTGGGCCTCCTTTTATATTCCCAAGAGGACACCACATGGGCCGGACAGGCTACATTCTAGAGAAAAGGGCAAAAGCTCTTTTACAATTAAGGGCCACACTGTGGCTTGCGGCAGAAGTCCACCGTCCTGTAGCACCGGCACGACTCCTGTCAGACCGCCCATCTTCGTGCGTGACACCGCACGTCATTCTTCATTAAACGGCCGGGGACTTGCTTATCCCGCCGTATGCGGCGACGTGCGCCAGGTGATTAGACCTGGCGCACCAACTCCGGTGAAGTGAGTGAGCCAATCCGGCTCACATGACTCTGATGTGACCTAATGGAGCGTACAGCATACCTATCGGGCGTGTGACGGTACGCCAGGTACTATGCTTCGTCCCATCGGTCATTCGGACCGGTCAGCCGACTGTCACCGGTGTCAGCTGCGTGCGTGCGCCTCCGGCTGCGCCGCCATTAATGGGCGTAGGTGAGCGCTGGGAGCGCCCACCTACTCTAGCACACGTGGCGGCGGCCTGAGGGGGTCGGGGGAGCCCGACCCCTAATCTTGCAGCCCCCGAGGGGCACCGGGACTTAGAGTGGGCGACTGCCACGTCACCCTCGGGCCCGATCCCCCTCGGAGGATGGCCACGTGGGCGGATGGGGCCGTCTCAAACCCTAAGTCAGCGTACCCCTGGGCCCATGACACCGGCAGTAGCCCCCAGCATAAAGCCTGTGGGGGGCCCACTATGGGACGACCAGGCTTTGCGCCACCTCATCGATCCGGTGTGATGTGGGCCCAGGTTATTAGAAGAGATGGACAGTCACCGGTTTCACGCGAATGAAGGACGCCTCTCAGCGATAATGGGCCATTACCCCATAACGGCCTCATTATCCGGGGCGACGTGCAAAACACCTCTCAGCGATAATGGGCCATTACCCTGTAACAACCTCATTATCCGGGGCGGCGCTCATAACGGAGCACGTTCGTCCATATGCCCGGAGTTGCGATGATAGCGTATCTCTCGGCAACCGCACGCGCCATAAATGCGGAAGCGATCTGTCCCTCCATCACCGTGACGGTTGCGGGATTTCGCACGCACGCCGGAGTCGGAGTGGTGGGGATAATGGAGGAAGTGCGCACGATAATCGAGGGGGTGAGATAGTGGGCGCAGGAAACGAGGAGCCGGGTGCGGCAGCGGCCAGGGTATAAAGGGCGTTGAGGAGGGGGTTTTCCCCTTTCTTCGCCACTTTCGCCCAACACAGCTTCCTTGCGCCCTAGCTCTGTTCGTCTCCTAGTGCCCTTCTCCGCCATTCACACTCTTTTCTCGCGTCCTTCTTCCTCTGGTGCGATGGCCCGCGGATCTTCGCCGGTCGAGGGCAGCGTACTACCGCCATCACGCATCAACAATGACCGCATGGCCAGCTTACCGCACAAATTTATGCCGGTGGTGCCCTACCGGGAAGCGGTAATGCTGGGCGAGGCGCGCCCGGTGCCGCAGTTCCCTCAACGGTCGGCCTTCTTCCTCCCCTTCGCCATGGCAGGGCTCATCCGGCCATTTTCCCGCTTCTTCTTGGACGTCTTGAACTACTACGACCTCCAGATGGCACACCTCACCCCCAACACCGTAATGACGTTGGCCATCTTCGCACATCTGTGCGAGATGTTTGTGGGGGTGAGGCCCACCCTCCGGCTGTTTCGGTGGTTCTACAACGTGCAATCCGTGTCGCCGGCGATGGAGGTCAGCGGCTGCTATTTCCAGCCACGCGCCCAGTCGGCGCAGCAGTACATCCCCTGCGTCCTGCGGAAGAAGTGGGACGACTGGAAGAGCGACTGGTTCTACACCAGCCTGTCCGACGAGCATCGTCTCCGACTCCCGACCCGTCCACCGACGCAGAGGCCAACATGGCGGTCGACCGTCACCCTAGGGGACGCGTACGATGCCGTCTTGGACCGCCTGGTCGGCCTGCGCGCCTAGGGCCTCACCGGCGCCATGGTCTTCGGGGACTACCTCCGTCACCGCATCGCCCCGCTCCAGCGACGCTCCCGGGGCGCATGGGCGTATAGCGGCTCCGAGGACGCCGGCCGGTCGCATCCGGGCCGCGACTGGGATTGGAGCCCGGAGGATCTCCGGGTCTTGATCCGACGCGTGCTGAATCTCAACACGGTGGAGCCGTCCCTGATCCCCGCAGGGGTGCTCCCCCTGTGCAGCGACCCCGACTGCGATAGCATCCGGGCCATCATGGATGCTGTTGGTGCCTCGGGGGACAGGGACCACGACGGCGCTGGTGGCAGCAGCAGCGGAGGAGGAGAGCGGCCCTCCTCCGGCGAGGGTCACTCGTCGGCTCCCGACGGTGGTAGCTCCGGGGGCAACCGCCCTAGCAACGCTAAGGGGAAATGCAAGCACGAGGAGAGCCCCCCATCTCCACCTCGAGGGGGTGGAGCCGAGAGTACCCCGGGAAAGCAATCGGCGGGCGGCGCGCCATCGCCTTCGCCCGGGGGAGAGAAGAAGACGAAGCGGCTCCGCAAGTTGGGGGAGACCGCACCCTGCCAGGGGACAGAGCCCAACAAGGGGGGCATCATCAAGCCCCCGAAGTGGACGTTCAAGCGTCCAGCCAGCAGGAACGGTATCGCTCCCAATAGGGGCTGCTCCCTCTTCCCCTTTCACTCTATTTATGTGTGTTTTGTTTTTTGCTTTTCTTGTTCAGTGATATCCCGCCTCGGGAAGCCCCCCGCCAGTCTAAGACCGGCCGGCCAGCAGGGGCCAAGGCCGAGGGGCGATCAGCCGAAGAGGCAGCCTGACAGGCAGCCGACCTGCGAGCGGCCGAGGCACGCCTGCGGGAGGCTGAAGAAGCCGCCCGCGAGGCGGCCCGTGCCCGGCAGGTCGAGGCGGCCGCATGAAAAGCCGAGGAGTCCCGTGTCCGGGAGGAGGCCGAGGTGATTTGGCTCCGGCAGCTGGTGTTGGCCAGCAGGGATGCGAGTGGTGGCCCGGGGCCCAAGGCCGACCAAGCCCCTGAGGCCGGCCAAGCCCCCGAGGCTGAGCCCGAGTCCCCCGCTGGGGCTAGGTCACCGGACCTCTTTCTCCACCACCACCCCACTAGGCGCGGAGCCCCTGCTCCAGGCCATGGCGACGGCCAACTCCGCCGTGGTGGACGGGCTGAAGGCCCAGTTGCAGGCCCTGGCGGGGGAGCGGGCCGAATTGGCCACAGAGTGGGAGTGGCTGGCCGAGGGGCGCCGCTCCTTGGAGGCCATGGTGGAGGTGGGCCGGAAGGCACACGCCACCCACCTCGTGTCGATCGATGCACGCACCGACGCCCTGGCGGAGATCACCAGGGAGGTGGAGGAGGAGAGGGGCGCGGCGCTCGCCGCGACCGTGGCCATGGAGGGGAGCGTGCTGGACCTCCGCCGCCAGTATGAGGCCCTGGCCACTGACCTTTCACGCTGGCGCGACATCGCGCGGGGGTTCTTGGACGCCACCATAGCCCGGGAGCAAAAGGCGGCCGAGGCCGAGGTCGCCATCCAACGCCGCGAGGAGGGCCTGGCAGCACGCAACAGGACGTTGCACGTCTGCGTCGACAAGCTCAAGGCGCGGGAGGAGACATTGGCGACTCACGAGCCCGCCACCGCAGAGATGGAGGTCGCGCTCCAACTTCACGAGGCCGCCCTCATTGAGGAGGCCGAGCCCTCCCGGAGTCCGAGGCTGCGAACTGGCAGCTTTCTGAGAGTCTACGCGTCCGAGAGGAACGCGCAGCCCGGGTTGCTGGGCGCGAGTCAGAGGTCTCCAAACGTGAGGAGGCCGTGATGGCGCGCGAACTCGCGCATATGGAGAGCTCCCACACCGAGAGGGCCACCGTGGATAAGCGTGCCGCCGAGGTCGAGGCGCGGGCCAAGGCGGTCGAGGAGATGGTGTGGGGCGTCGGGGCGCCCAAGGCCCAGAGCGACCTCGCCGCCCGCCTCGCTGCGACCGAGGAGACCGCCCGCCGCGCTGTAGGAACTCCTGACGGCTCGAAACGGGGAGCTCGAGACCCTCAAGCTGGCCAAGGATATGGGCCCCAGCATGCTCCGAGACGTCGTCACGAAGCTGGAGCGCGCCGGGTGCAAGGTGGTCGTCTGGTAGGGCCGCATCTACAGCTTCGATGACACCCCTGCCGGGGTCGCCCACCGCCTCGCCGACATGCCCGAGGACCTTGGGAGGCCCCCGAAGGAGATCGAGGAGACCATAAAGGCCTCCTCGAAGGGCCTCGCCGAGGGGTCGGTGGAGCTGGTGCTGGCCAGCTGCTAGGCTCGCAACCCTGACTTCTCCCCGTGGGCCGTCTTCGACGACTTCCTGCCAGGAACCGAAGCAGCGGCCCGCTCCCGAGTCCGATATGCCGCCCAGGAGATCGTCCACTCCTTTGAGGGGACGGCCCCCCGGTTCGCCCCTCCACCAGCCTCCGACGACGACGATGACGCCGGCGAGGCGTGACCCACAAGCCGAGGCCTGCGGCTGCCAGCTCCCTCCACCTTTCTTTTTTGCTATGTTTGTATATTTGGCCTTCGTGCCGATCGTGTAATAATCGACACTTCCTTTATGTTTGCTCCTATTTCCTGCAATGAATATCCCATAAGTTCGTGTTAATTTGTTGCTTTGTCTTATGATCCGACTGGATCTTTCTTGTTGATCAGCTCGGTGTTTTAACCCAAGCGGGATTTGGGTTCGGGTTGTTATCCCAAGTGGTAGGGACCGGAGCTAGTGCACTTGGGGAGTTCCACATGTCGAGACTTCCCAGGCCGTGAGCACGATGACCGGGGTAAGTGCGGACCCGATTGTGGGCCATTGACGAGTTCCCCCGGAGTTCAACGTGTCTCGGGGCATGGCTCGCTCTGGGCCCCGTCGGCGTCTAGGCGGTCCAAATCACCGGGAGCAACACGAACATAAGCGTCCCGAGCTAAGACAAAACACCCAACAGATCACGCGAAGAAGAAATCACAGTTGGATCCAACGTATATATAAGAAAGAACTCTGCTATTTGGAAAATAAATGCGAAAGGAGAATATATTGATAGTGGGAGCCCCCGGCCAACTTCGGCGTGCCCGAGGGGGCGCGTGGGGTTGGCCCGACCTCGAGGTAGAACACAGTGACTCCTTTATGGGTAGAAGCGACGAAGGTGTTTGATGTTCCACGGGTTAGGCAGCTCGGTGCCATCGTCCGTGGCCAGCCTGACCGAGCCCGGCCAGGGGGATGCCGATCACTCGAAACGGCCCCTCCCACATTGGTGAGAGTTTGCTCAGTCCAGCACGCGTTTGGACGCGGCGTAGGACGAGATCATTTATGCTGAGTGATCGAGCTCGGACATGGAGCTGATGGTAGCGCCTTAGGCTCTGCTGGTAACACGCGGCCCGAAGGGCGGCGTGCCGCCTTCTTTCTTCAAGGTAGTCGAGGTCTACCCATCGGAGGTTCTCTTGATCTACCTCGTTGTACAGGGCGGCTCGTGGAGATCCCAGGGTGAGCTCGGATGGGAGGACCGCCTTCGCGCCGTAAACCAGGAAAAACGCTGTTTCCCCTGTGGCACGGCTCGGGGTAGTCCGGTTGGCCCACAGCACCGCTGGTAGCTCATCGATCCATGAGTTTCCGTGTTTCTAGAGGACGTTGTATATCTTGGTCTTGAGGCCTTCGAGGGTTTCCGCGTTGGCGTGCTCCACTTGACCATTGCTCTTGGGGTGGGCGGGGGAGGCGAAACAGAGCTTGATGCCCATGTCGTTGCAGTAGTCGCTAAACAGTTCACTTGTGAACTGAGTGCCGTTGTCCGTAATGATACGGTTGGGCACCCCGAGCCGGGCAGTGATGTCCTTGATGAACTTGAGGGCCGAGTGCTTGTCGATCTTGATGACTGGGTAGGCCTCGGGCCATTTGGTGAACTTGTCGATGGCGACGTAGAGGTACTCATACCCGTCCAGGGCCTTCTCGAAGGGACCCAAGATGTCCAGCCCCCAAACCACGAAGGGCCACGAGAGCGGAATGGTCTGCAGGGCCTGGGCCGGCAGATGCGTTTGCTTGGCGTGGAATTGACACGCCCTGCATCGCCTGACCAGATCGACCGCATCTTGGAGCGCTGTCGGCCAGTAGAAACACTGTCGGAAGGCCTTGCCGACCAAGGTGCGCGAGGTAGAATGAGCGCCATACTCGCCTTCATGGACATCGGCGAGAAGCTTGATGCCATGGTTCCGAGAGATGCATTTGAGGAGGACTCCATTGGCGTCGCATCGGTAGAGGTCCCCCTCTACCAACACGTACCTCTTGGAGATGTGGATGACTCGCTCGCTCCCCTCGCGATCCTCGGGGAGAGTCTCATCTTTGAGGAATGCCTAGATCTCAGTCATCCAGGCGATTTGTTGTGGGTGGTCGGGCTCGACCCCCTCGGGCCTCGGGGCCTGGACTCCATCGGGCCCCGAGGGTGGCATGACAGTGTCTGAGTCCCCCGAGAGATCAAGACGCGCCGACGGCTAGGTGAGCCTTTCTTCAAAGGCACCCGGTGGGGTTGGGGCGTGTGACGAGGCGAGTCTTGACAGCTGGTCATCGAGCGAATTGTCTCGCCTGGGCACGTGCTGTAGTTCTAACCCGTCAAAATGGCGTTCCATACGCCGCACCTCGCGGACGTAGGCTTCCATTTGCGGGTCGGAGCAGCGGTACTCCTTGGAGACCTGGTTCACGACTAGCTGAGAGTCGCCAAGAACCAAGAGGCGGCGGATCCCCATTCCAGCCACCGCTCTAAGACCCGCAAGTAGCCCCTCGTACTCCGCCATATTGTTGGTCTTATACAGCTGCGATGGGGTACTTGCGGGTCTTAGAGCCAACAATATGGGCGTAGGTGAGCGCTGGGAGTGCCCACTTACTCTAGCACACGTGGCGGCGGCCTGAGGGGGTCGGGGGAGCCCGACCCCTAACCTGGCAGCCCCGAGGGGCGCCGGGACTTAGAGTGGGCGACTGCCACGTCACCCTCGGGCCCGACCCCCCTCGGGGGATGGCCACGTGGGCGGACGGGGCCGCTCAAGCCCTAAGTCAGCATACCCCTGGGCCCATGACACCAACATATACAGCTGCGGGATTCGAACTCAAGATCTCTCACTTCAGCCTCACGCGCATTATCATCTCACCTACCACACATATCTAATCCATAAAGAGATGCTTTCTTTTTTAACTAGGCCCTGGAGGCATCTTTACTCCCCTTTGGTGTTACCAACCGGTACTAAAAATATCTTTAGTCTCGGTTGGTAACACCAATCCGGAATAAAGATCCATCCATCTTAAGTCCGGGTTGATGTTATCAACTCGGACTAAAGATGCATCTGCATCTTTAATCTCGGTTGGTATTACCAATTGGACTAAAGATATTTTTGGGACTTGGACTTTTAGAACTGGTACTAAAAACATATTTAGTACCGATTCATAAGATAACCGAGAAATTTGTGATTTTAACCCACGAAAAAAGATTAGTTCTTTAGTAGTGTGCTATACCGCATCCTCCTTGAACTCGAACTCTTCCGGATATACTTTATTTAATTGATCAATTTCCCTAAGCGAATCCTATCAAGAATAGGACTACTGGCATGACAACTGATAGTTTCCACCGACCGATTCTAGGACTGAGAAACTCTAGACCGATGGTGACTTCGGGCTTACCAAATTCTAGCGTTAACATATATGTATTCATCAACTTTTTATATACTAATATTTAATTAATTATATGCTAATAACGTTTCTCGTTTTACATCCGGCTAATTAGCCGTTTAGCACATCTAAAAAGAATGCAGCCTTAATCAAACTGGGACAAGAGTCGGTTTTGTTTTTTTTTCTAGTTAAACCGACTGGTTTGGCTTTTTCCGACTATTCCATAACGAATCTTGAATAACATTTTAGGAATAGGTCTTATTGGAACCGCAGGTCCAATCAAAACCACAACCTATATGTATCCTACTAGTCAGATAGTCCAAAAATGCCAGTGGCGAAGCCAAGATTTAGACTTGAGGGAGGCCAACTTAAGCTATGTACCGAGTGAAAATGACCATAAAAAAGTTGGATCATAATACACGCAAAATCGAAATATTTTACATGGATAATAAAAAAGTTTTGACCATACAAAAGGATTCTTTTTGCCTATTATTTAATCATTGGATACATACATTCTTTTTTTAAGATTTTAGTATTTGAAATTAAAGTGAAGAGTTTAATCAAGTATCAGGGCTTACAAAGAAATGCATATTAGGAGTAAACACTATATGGAGACATTGAACAACCGAGCTATCCAAACGTCGTTGGGTTCCTTCATGTTAGCTTGCGTTGTTAGCTAGGTCTGCTTAGCCTAGGAAGCAGTAGTCACCATGTAAAATGATATATTGATATGCTCTCTAAATAACTTGTTTGCCTACAATCCTAGCTGGCTAGCGTTGGAAGCCTGAATGTGGTCTAATGCACCAAAGTACATGACATAATCACATATTAGAGGATTAATTAGCCGGTACTTAAGAAAACCAATTCGTCGTTCGGGGAGGCCTGGCCTCCCTCCGCCCCTCCCTGGCTCCGCCCCTGCAAAAGGCTAGCTAGTCTCTTAAAAAACTAATGTTTCGACATTTTTTTGTTTGCAAACAAGTTTTGAAATTTACGAAGTTACGTTTACATGACACGTACTCCAGTGATTACAAGCATTAAGTACTGAATCAGGCTCAAAGTTTCATACTTCAGACCAAAGGTGCCAAAATTATTCGTTGATATGGTTATTGTTCAATAATCAGAAGTAATTTCTAGACTAGAATGGTCCCAACCATGATAGTAACAGCTTCTCCGCAAATTCGAACCCTCTGGGCTGCCTCATCCCATTGCAGATAAAGCGTTCCACTCCTTGGGGAAGCCTGAAAAAACATAAACACAAAGAAATATATGCAACATGACAATAGGCTACAATTTCCATCATAAGAACGTCTCAAATTTTTAGCAGGGATTGTCTACGTCTAAAAACTTCTTACCATGAAGGCTGTCATGCATTGTTTACCTAGCTTCTTGCCCCAGTAAGGAGCCAAGGCACAGTGAACACTACCACATACAGGATCCTGATAACCAGCAAAGAAAGAGAATGAGGGGAAGTCCACTTTAGAAAAAGTTTTACATTATGATCTGTTCCGAATATGTGATTCCTAAGCCAAAAGGATACAGGACGATGTTTTTGAGATCGACAATATCGGACATAAATTCTTCACTCAATTTTGGGTTGCACATGCATGCAGAAGAAAATAGGGGCTAAAGCAGGATTCACTGGCATTGCGCAATATCATCTTTTATTCGATGGCACTATCACATTCTACTGTTGTCATGATGAGCCAGCTGAAAAATAAAGTTTCTGGGAGCTCCCAAAACAGCTATCATATTATTCTACAATGGATTTGAATTACCTCATTCAATCCATATTTTGGGCAGAAGAAACGACTGAAAAAATCATAGCTAGATCCAACAGGAGCTGGCCCTGTAACGGCAACCCCTCTTCCAGCACACTGGACTAATTCAGCAATGTTAGGTCGGACATTAACAACTTCCTCACCTGAGTTGAGCTCCACCTGAAAAATTAAGCCATGTTATTTGCTCCAAATCCTCCATGCTACTATGGTTGGCAGATTGCTTCAGAAGGTTACAAGATAGGAAGAAAATAAGATGCTGATTATTGAGACAATCTATTAAAATAATTCAATAGTAAAACAAAATGCAATATTCAAACATTGATCTTTGACTCCTAAATATTCTTTCGGGAAATACTGAATCATACCCCTGCCATATTTTAAGCTTTATTGTGTTTAGCATACTATAAAGCTCACACAGTTAATTTTCAATGTAACAGGTTGCATTTCTACGGAAAGTATATGTGAGAGAAATTACAATGAGATCGGCAGCAGAATCAGAAACAGTTTTCAGCACGTCACTGACGGATGCACCATTTAAAGTTTCAGGAATAGATGGCATCTCCAAAGATGAGCATTTTACTACTGGAATGAGGGGGAAATCCAATTCAATTGAGAATTTCGTGCAAGCTTCTTGCGGTGGAGAAATCGAGGTGCTGGACTGCTTCAGGCCAATGACTTTCTTGGCTGTTAGAAATCCAGATTTTGCCAAGAAATCTATCGCATTACACCTCACAAGGCCAGATGAAATCAGGTAGTGCGCAGCAGCTAATGTTCCATGGCCGCAAAGTTCACTCTGCACAACACAAAACGTTTAAATTTGAGCTATATGAACAAAATAACAAGAAAACGATAGGATAATATTTTGTCAAACAGAACTTCATGAAGGGTTTTTATAAATAAAAAGTTTGCTGCAGTGTTTACTTTTAAAATTTCAGAAAAAGTTTAAAGTAAATAAGTTATAAATTTGTTGCTAAATCAATACTACGTACCTCACGAACAGGAGTGAACCAACGGATATGAAACTGGGGATTTGCAGCATCAGCATCAGCACCAGCACAAACCAAGAACACGGTAATGGAGGTATTGAACTCCGCGGCAACGGACTGCATCCACTGCTCACCCAACTGTTCTTCCCAGCTGTCCTCGAGGAGGCAGATGGCAGCCGTGTTCCCCTTGAATGGCTCGTCTGTGAAAGCATCAACCTGCAGGGCAGCACAACAGATCATAGATGGAACAACCGATGGTAATTAAACAGCTTTGCTAGCCAGCAGCACAGTTAGCACCGGTGACTGACCACGGCGTATGCGATGGCCCTCTTCGGCATTTCGTCGAACAGGTAGAGGGCAGGGAGCAAATGGGTAGTAGGAGACTATGAGCTGAGACAGCGACCGGCGGGCCAGAGGCTTGTGACGCTTACTCTGCGAGTGATAATGCTGCTTCCCCAAAGTAAACCGAGCTTTGGTGAAGACTCTGATTATGCTTGTATTTAACTATTGTTTCAGCCGCCAAGCGTGACTGACTTCTTCGGATGAGGGCATGAAGCGCTAGTGAGCTCAGAAAAGTTCACGGAAGGGAAAGTGAGAGGGTACCAGCTACGACATTGATTTCAGTGGCGAACCCAGGACAAAAAAGACCCGGGGTCCTATGCATATCATAGCTCTAAACAACAAGTAATATTAATAACCAATATGACACAGAGTAATATAAATTAAGTGCCGCATAGAGTTATAAAGGCACTTACTGAAATATCGATCCACCATTACAAAATGAGCAAGAAAGAATAAAAACCTCCAAAATGATATATTGTCTTGCCTAGAAAAGAGAAGAGATCACTTAGTAAAAACATCATATAAATATGTATCGAGAATAACTGAAAAAGAATGTGAAAAATTACATTTTAAGATGGTTGTCTGCGTGCCTTTAAGGTCTCAAATCGGCGAATTACTGCACTGTTGGTAACTTTCATCAATTCTTGTTTCTCAACATAGCAAATAACACAATCACTCAAGTGTTCATCACTAAGGCGATTGCGCAAATATGTCTTCACAATTTTCATAGCTGAAAAACATCTTTCAACTGTAGCAGTGGCAACAGGCAAAACCAATGCTAGCTTTAAAAGCCGGTAAACCAACGGATAACAAATATGTTTCCCTGTTTCCACCATTTTTAGGGAAAGCTGACATATAGTTTCAATGTTAGCAAATCTATCATCTCCACGCACATCAGTGATATAAAGGGAAAGATGATGTCTAAGATCCATTAGTTCCCCATCATCAAAATCCTTTGGATAAAGTTTTGCTAAACTCATCAAATGCTCTAAATTGAAATCATGAAATGATTGCCTTGGACTTAAGGCAGCCGCACATATGAGTAATTGAGATGTTTTCTCGTTAAAGCGATTGTCCAATTCTTGAAGCAACCAATCAACAATTTCGTTAAAACAATCAACTTCAAAATGATGCTTGTTTGTAATCCCAGTTTTTTGGCGTGGCCTCTTTGGATTTATGTATGCATCTTCCATCTCCAATTCTGAAATATCATACTTCTCACAAAAGTTATGCACATCAACTAAAATAGATTTCCAACCATTCCTCCTAAACTCATCCAAGCGATTTCTAGTTGATTTTACACAATTAATAGCATTGATAATATCTTGATCCTTTCTTTGTAAAGTTACGGACAAGGTGTTTGTGATTGCCAAGATATTCAACATAAGATGCAAAAAAAACACAAACTGAAATGACTGAAAATAAACAAGGAGGCCAGCTGCTTGCCTACTATTTTTGTCATCCCTGTCCTTCTCTTCCACATACTCTAGAACTTTAACAATTGTAGGGAACAATTAAACCAGACTCTTTAGTGTCTTATAGTGAGAGCTCCAACGTGTATCTCTAGGCCTTTAAAGGGATATTTCCTGATTCAATCCTGAACCAGTTTTAAGTAACCCACATTCTAAAGCATCATGCACATGTCTGCATTTATGTCTCGAATCATATCCCTTCTCTTGGAAGATCCACCAACCACATTTAATAAAAGAGAAATCATATCAAAAAAGTTCCCGATTCCTTTATGTTTCTTTACAATGGCCACAACGACTAGCTGAAGCTGGTGTGCAAAGCAATGAACATAATACACCGAGCTATTTTCTCTCATAATTAGTGATTGCAAACCATTGAACTCACCTCTCATGTTGCTAGCACCATCGTATCCTTGTCCTCTCACTTGTTTCAAACTTAGCTTATGCTCCGCAAATAAATCATCAATAGCAGACTTAAGGTACATAGATGTCGTCTCTTTAACATGAACAAGGCCAACTAGTCTCTCTTTAACACTGCCACATTTACCAACATAACGCAAGACCACTGCCATTTGTTCCTTGTAAGCCACATCCCTTGACTCATCAACCAGCAAACAGAAAACATCATTCCCAACTTCTTCAAGAATAGAACGTAGTACCTCTTTTGCAAAACAATGTATGATGTCATTTTGAATCTTTGAAGATGTATACTGACTATTACCAGGAGCATTTTTACTTGCAACCTTTTGTAGAGCTGGATTTTGCTCTGCAGTATATGCATGAAATTCCTTGAAATTTCCTTTATTGAGAGACTCTTCACTCTCATCATGGCCCCGAAAAGGCATACCTTGCTTCAGTAAGATTCTAGTAACATCAATTGAGCCATTTAATCGAGTATAATAAGCAATTCTCTCAGCATTACTTTGGTTGTTCAAAGAAACATAAATGTGCTGCTCTTTTTTCAGTAAAGCATCACAATCCCTCATTGCTTGGTTATGAACACTATCAATATCACCAACATGTTCCTTCAATCTATATTTTTTGTTCCAACTAGACCACCCACTTGTAACAAATGCATCATACCCTGCTGATTTCTTGTTAGGATCTCTGAACAAAAAACAATAAAAGCAATAAGCTTTATCTTTGGACTCACTATACTCAAGCCAACTGCCAAACTCATCATACCACTCAGGATTAAATTTTCTATCTCTACCACCAATATTTGTAACTGGGAGATCATCAGGACGAGGTTGACAAGGACCATTGTCCAAGTATTTTCTTCTTACCAACTCCTTTTGATTGGGATGATAATCCTCAATTCTTTTCCTTTTGCCAGGATCAAATTGAATCTCCTCTTTCCAATTGACATCTTCAGGAACATCTCTTCTATTGGATGCAGCAGCATTATGTCTATGTGATGGCTGCGATGGGGCAACATCTTCTCCATGTGATGGAGATTTTCTCTTGTAATATTTTTCCATAAATTTTCCTGTCAATCAGTTTTACAGAGCAACTATCTGTTAGTTAGCTAGCCACTAGTGCAAGCAGTAAGCAGCGATGCAGCATGTGGCACAACAAAAAATGATTGAATAAATTAAAATGTTTGATGCTCCTACTCTGACAGTGACAGCACTAGAGAATATTGAATGAACTTATGAACTAATGGCCTAATCCAATAATCTGGATTATGGACTAATGGCAGGAAACAAACCTTGCAAGTTTCGAGCGTGAATGCGTGATGTTGCCGCTCGCCGTGGCCTACACGCAGCCTGCGGCCTGCCGTAATTTATTTGTGAACTCATTTACCATGGGTTCAAGTGTAGGATCGTCCACGTTTCCCAAGTATAGCCCCGATCCATCACCGGCTATACGCACGTGACCTCAAACAACACCTGCATATAAAGTCATGAATAACCAAGAAACACCTATACTTGTGGCATTTGAAACAATTAAAGAGCAATTTGAGAAATAACAATCCAACAATCTTAGAGCTTACATATAAGTATTAGTCATCCAAACTAAGCACTAACTTCAATATTGCATATTTTCTTAATTCAAGTAAAATAATTAGTGTTATGCAACATCTCACTTAAAAACAATATCTAAGCTTCATATAAATACTAAAATAAATACAAGCTAACATAGCAACAAGAAGAACTCAATTATTTTGCTAGTATGCACAAGAATATACTAAATGTATAAATCAAAGCTCTTCTTTTTCTCATTTTTATTTATTTTCATATTTAGAATAAAAATAAACATGAATGCATAGTGAAAAACATTAACTCCCTCTCAAATAAACCTCCAATTCTATCGGAAGAAAAATCAAGAAGAGATCAAATATTTTGAAAATGATATCTAATTGTCAATGATAGCACTAAGGTTCTCAAGAATTGGCATGTATCCACTTATATTAACCAAAAATACTACCTCACACAATAGCATATGAAAAGCTAATAAATGAGAAAGTAAAATAAAATTATGTCAATTCAAAATTACATTGATGTTACCTTAAAAAGCAATCATATCATCCCACGTTGAACGCATATGGGGAGTATGCCGCAAAAATACCTATGAACGAGAAGATGTTGAGGCCTCCATGTTGGGGTTAGAAATAAGAACCAGACTTACCTGAAAACTTATCTTGCCGCTTCACAAAAGTCTGATTTGAATTTCACACAAATTCACCCCGAGGTTGGTCTGCCCGCTGATGTCTAACCGGTCTAACCAAGCCCGGCTGCCGGTCTGACCGCCAGTTCACCTATAGTTTGATCGCCACCCGATCTAAACGACTGGTCAGTGTCAGTTTGACCGAGCTCCTCAAACCAAAACCTGATTTTTGTCACCTTCGTTTCGCAAAAGCAATTGCTCTTTCCTTTTTCTGTTTACGAGCAAATCTAAAATAAAAACCAACCAAATGTCCATATTTTCGATAAAAACAAGTGTACTTCTCACGACAAGATTTTGTAGTAGATGGTTTTGAAATTGATGGTTTTGTAATAAAAGACTTTGTTTGTTGAATATTGAAGAAAGAGAGGTAAAATTCTAGCAGATTTAAAAACCGTTTTCTTTTGTTCGGGTTTTATCAAAACTTTACTTTTTTCAGTTTTGCTCAAAATAGCAGTTTGGTGACTTGTAAAATTGGCATTAGTACCAAAACTTATACCACGATTGTAAGTACTCACTTTTGATTAATCCAACATCATGCTAAGTTTCTTTTTACCGTCAGAAAATCTTCCCAAAGAACTTTTAAAATAAGAAAGTTCTTTTGACAAATTTGCACAATTTTCATAATAAACCAAAACACCTTTGTTCTTGCGACACTTATAACAAGAAAGCACATCATCAGATTTCACAAGATTCTCCATATACTCAACACGTCCTAAAGCATCTTTCAATTTTATCTCATTCAAAAAGCACTTTGAGCAATTTTGAGAAACCAAAAAATTGTGTTGATTAATCCTTTTTGCACTCAAAACATTGAACAAAGAACTCACACAAGAAACAACTTTATATTTTTTCAAAACGTTCTTCATCAAAGTCAACTCATTAACAATATGAGCATGCAAAGCAAATCCAAGAACAAAAGAAGACTCAAGCTTTTTATATTTTTTAACCTCGGACTCCAATCTTAATTAGCATAATTGACATCTCGCAAAACAGTAATTTTAGACAAAAAAGTTTAACAAGATTTGCAATAATCATCATTACGGACCTTAGATTTCAATCAAACAACTTTAGCTTTTAGAATCTCAATAGTGTGATCATTCTCATTAAGAAAATTGAACATGTTTTATGTTTCTTAGAAAATTTAAAAGCATAATGTAATTGATCATAACTAAGTTTTTCTTCACTATTAGATTCATCAACATCACAGTCTGCATTGCGAGCAATAAAAGCTAAATCAACAACTTACTTACCTTTGCCACTGCGCTCATCTTCAGATTCTGATTCACTGCTCTTAAAAGCTTTTGTGAGTTCTCGGATTAGCCTCTTCTTCTTCTTCTTCTTGTCAACTTCCTCCTCCTTGCTTGCGGTTAGAACAATTGAAATTGATGTGATTTAACTCGCCACACTCAAAGCATCGAACATGTCCATCTCGCTTTCTGTTCTTTAATTTTTCAAAAGCTCGAGAACGTTTGTTAGTAACCAAAACCAATTCCTTCTCAAATTGCTCGAGTTATTCATCGGACATGGCATTAAGAACATTCAAAACCGATGAAGTAGAAGCATCAATGGAAGAACTCAAAGAAAAACCAAAACTCTAGATTCCTGAATATTCAACACATGAGATTTCAGTTTGGTGTAAAAAGAGTTCAAAGTCAAAATAGATATGTTAACAGATTCTTGAATTGAAGTCACTTTCGTCTCCCATATTGACATATCAAGACCATTCAACAAGTGTCGAGAAATCAAAGATTGAGTATAAGTTGTATTGTAAGAGTCATTTTTAACCGATCTAATATTACTGAAAATTTTATTAAAGCATGCAAGATAATCATCCAAACCTTGTTCGATTTCATCTCAAATTTCATATAATCCTTTTTTAAAAACATCTTTACGCAATAGCTTCATATTGGAAGTCTCTTGGTGAAAATCAGATAAAATCTTCCAAATCTCATATGCAGTTTAAAGATGAGAAACACGATCAAGATTGGAACGAGGAATTCCATTGAGAAAAATATTACGAGCTTTGCAATTGTTTTCAAAATCAGCCTTCAAAACAATAGTATTAATCTGAGCATGAATTTCATAAGGATTTGTAACTTTTAACCAAATATCATAACTCTCAGACATAATACAAAATTGCATCTTTTGGTACCAATAAGGAAAATCAACTCCATAAAAACATATAGCTTGGTCCAAAACTTATTAGCTATGGCAAAAACTCAAGATAGTAAAGATCAAAATGAGTAAACGTGGCTCTAATAACACTTATAGGATCGAATACCAGAACTAAGCCAACCAGAGAGGGTTGAATAGTTGGAACACTAAAAAACAAAACTTTTAGCGAAAATAAAAGTTACCCTTAAACTTGACGAAGTTGCACCGGTTAGATTACTGTGTCGCTGCTAGTGAGACCGCTGCTCTGCCGCCGGTCAGACCGCCACCTAGCCATCAGTTGGACTGCCTGCTTGCCTCCGATCAATCATATCCATTGGGATCCAGAAAAAACACGTATTGACGAAACTCTTGAAACTGATCAATTTTATTACATTAATACGTATTTACAAAGTGCATCTAAAGCACTCCTCTCTCAACTCACAAAATAGGATTGAAACCTTGAATCAAACCCTAACTTTTCTCTCCCAAAAAGTTGATCTCTTCTAGCCTCAACCGTGATCTATTTATAACCACAACGTGGCTATCCTAGCCACAAATCCATCTAGAATTAGGGCTCCTAAGCTTAGTCCCGATCCATCATCGGTTATACTCCCCTGGCCTGAAGCAACACTTACACACGAATAACAAAGAAACTTCATGTCCGAGTACATGTTAGCACCAACTTGACTCATATCAGCACATAATAATATCACATATGGATAAAAACTATCTAGAAGACATAAACATGAAGCAATCTCGAAAACAACTCGAAACCATCTCTCCCGGAGTCTGTCGGTCTGATCGTCAGGATACCTGGTCAGACCGCTCCAACACCACCGGTCTGACCGGTCTTGCAGAGCTAACACACCGTTCACATTCCGAAAGCACTGTTCACCGTATTTTTATAAACACCCACCTTTGATGATTGTTGATTACATGATTCTACACCAAGTATACTACTTTGTCCCTTTACTGCCAGTGGCTTTACCGCTTGTTTGGCCCACTTTGCACCATGGTATGTTGCATTCGATCATTTTGCCTCATTCCTGTTAGTGATCTTAGTGGTTTGTTGGACCAGTTTACGATATGGCATATTAATTGTTATGGCCAATTATTTTCTCCCATTAATATCGGTAGCCTTAGCGGTTTAGCTTAGTTTGCGGCATGATATGTTGCCGTCGATCCACCTAATCCTTCTCAATTTGGCATGCCGGCTTTTTTTCGTTTCTTTATTTCCTATGGTAACAACTAACTTCTACATTTATCTATGAATCTACCTTGCCACGTGTATCAATAGGCTGACGAGAGATCCACCTGCATTAGATATCTGAATACCCATGCTGTCACTTCTTATCTTGCATTGTTCCTTCCCTCCTTAATCCGGCCTTTCTTATACATATTTTGAATTATGTCCTCCTTTATTCAACCACTATTGGCCAGGCCTCCTTTTCCAATACCATTAGGGACGGGGTCAGGATTATGCCAATAGTAGAAGTTGAATCACTAAAGTATAAACTTCTTGAACAAATTTTAACAACAAATTAGCAAATCCCTTTGCGTTTTTTCCTGTCACGTCTGGTCTCAAGCCAAAGTTGCCCCAACATGTGGCTCCAGTGGCGGAGCTTGAACCCCTCCACTGCGAGAGTCATTAGCATGTAAAGAGCAATTAGACAAGTTGGAGTGGGCGTTTAATAGAAAAGATCACAAAACACAGCAGCAAACCATGAGTTATATAGCAGATGAGCAAATACTAGAGGTGCCATGACCCATATTGGTCTTAATGAAGCTCCGTCACTGTGTGGCTCCCTGAATACCATCATCTACTCGTCCAGATACTTCGCCATATGCAACTTGCCGCTGTGACCGAGTAGACTCCTCACTGCCATCGCCAAGAAATATGCCGCGCGCTGGCCTCGTGCAACAAAGACCCTAGCATAAGCTTCTCCAAACAATGTAGATTCTCATTATAGATTTTGAGTTCCAATATCTACATAATAAGAAAACAAACTATTAGTCTGAAGCTAGGTAACCCTAACTTCTTCGATTCTCACTATCTGGATGTTTTTAACAACTGCTTCTTAGCCTGAGTTCAGAAAGAGCTCCCCTCCAACATGCAAAATGGAGCGTGGATTAGGATATGATTAATTAAGTACTAGTTTAAAAAAATTGAAAATTAGATTAATGTTATTTTTAAAGCAATTAATTTTTAAAAAAAACGTATAATTTAGTAGTTCGAGAAACGTGCACGTGAAAAACAAGAGAGTAAAAGTTGGGAAGATTGTGTAAAGAACACAACCTATCTTCTGTTCGTCTAGACAGAGCAAAAATCTTTCAGAATATTTAGCCCTAATACGGATATCTCCTCGACAGTTCCAAGCACGGAAGTTCCGTTGATTCAACTCGCTTCTCAACTCTGGTACAGCATAACAGCAAGCCACCGCAGAGTTGCTGTCACCAGATTCTTCGAAGCTGAGCTGGCGCAAATCAAGCCTACACTTCTGTATATTTCGTGAATTAGCCAAATGTTTGTGTATTTTAATTTGTTTTACGAAGGTGAAAACTTGTTGAATACAGGAATCAAGGGCTCACCAGCAGAGCCTCGAAATCTGCTGATTTTACATCTCAACTTTCACGGACTGTTCCGAAATTGATCCTGAATTATGCATAATGTTCGGGTTCAAGAAAAGGTCAATCGGAATTGAGAAGTATCACTGACGATGCCATGAGATATCGGCTAAGAACGTTCGTGAACATATCTTGATGTATCCGGATTCGGATCCTCTGCAGTAGAGCATAAACTGCAGATAAGCTTCAGTACAATTGCATTAGGACCATCTCTACACCATTAGATGAAATTCAAACGGTCAGGAACAGTTTCTACATTAAAATGTGCTACAGTACACTGCCTGTCCTGCTACAAACCTGCCATACACAATGTTACTGTTTCTACAGTTCACTACTGCATGCAAAATATTGTGGTTGAAGACTCAAAGGCGCTGTTGTAACAGAGACAGCAGAGGATCTGCACCCGAATTGTGTTTTCTTCAAGAAACACACAAAATCGGATCGTGTGGACAAACAGGAAAGGGAGTTTGTAATCATTTTTGGCCAACTGTGCATATTCAGTTCCGCACCATTCTCATTAAGCAGTTGAACTGTGAACACCTGGAGTAATGTGTGAAAGAGTGATGAAACTCTAATCATTCATTAAGGAATGTTTTTTTTCATATAGTTTAAAAAGTCATCAAAAATTTGGAAACAAATATTAACATAGATCAATATGTGATATATCACTCCACAAACATGCATATTCAAATTTAACTTATATAAGTATAAATAAAAATAACAAATTTAACGTATAATTCACGGTCAAATTTATCTTTTTTCAAATTATATAAGTTGAAATTTTAACTTGTATGTTTGTGAAATACATCTTAGCAAATTTTATGATGATATTTTAAACGTAATGCACAGAACAAGGGCATGTCTCCTCGAAATCCATCTCCGAATGAGTGATGTGGTACTGCATTTAAGTTTGTCGTCTGCCTAATATATGTCATTTAGAGCATATGTTTCCGTATTAAATCTGTTAAGATAACACACGCCACCCAAATTTCAAATAGAAATATATGTTGTCGACGGCGACGACGACGAGACAGGCTACGCCGGCTCAGCCGCTCAGGACGAGTATCTGCCTAACCGTATGTGTCTTCTACGGTGGACCATCCTTGTTGAAAGCACGGTTCAAATTCTTAGAGACCTCTCCGAGGTCTTGGAGTAATGAATATTTCGGACAAATTCGAATTTCTTCGTACTCTGTTAAAATTATTCAAATGCAGTTAATATGCATTAACAATTTGAATTCTTTTGATAAATTTCTGCCCTCGTAAGCTTTCTCCTCGAGGAAAGAAAATGAACCCTGACTGAAAGGTCGAAATGACAAAACACCAAAAATTTGAACCCTCTAGTCTAGCAACCATTACAAAAGATGCGTTAGGTTGATAATATTGTTGGAGTTTAATCCACTTAATTAAATTGAGTCTTAAGCTAAACATGATCCCCTTCTGCTTATGTGGAAATTAATTAATGTACTGACCTGAGAATGAAGCCATTGAAATCAACCTTTGATTTTCTTGTTCTTCCTATGCTTTTCTCCTTCTATCCTCCTTTCTTTTGTCTCTGTTTCTCTTCTTCTTGCGCTATAGGGGAAAATAAAGTTTCTAGAGATACCTCAGAACCTCTTCCAGTGTCTAGATTGATTGGGCGATTGGTCTTAGGGTTTTGGGAATAGAGAGAGTTTGGTCATCACATTCTGCTTCTCCTCCTCTTTTCTTTTATAGCAACACTGGTGGGGCTCGGGGGTTAATCTCATGTTAGTTTGGAATTATGTTTTTCACCGATCAGACAAAACAAAATCTTATCTCTTATTTTTCTTTCTTGATAAGGAAGACAACAGTGGTTTTATCACTTCTCTATTTTTATCGGCAACGAACCGATAAATCAACCAACATTCTCCCCTTGATTTTGAGACTAACTTACGAGTCTAATAAGTAAAATAGCTTCCCAAGGCAATGTGTCGCAACAATATTAAATGTCATTGAGACGATAAGATCTATAGTTCACTATAGTACTTAATAAAACTCAAACTTAACTTAGTGGGTGTTGATTGATAAATTTAAATCCCCCTCATTCAAGATCTTAGTCAAGGCTCTAATTTACACATGCACTGACCATAACATATCTTAATTAAACTTAACTATGAGCCTTTAGAGTGTGGATCCATGAGCAGATGCTCAGTTTAATAATTCGATCCTGGGACATATCTTTCGTAACCATATCAATGTGTTAGGTAGAAAACACACAACATGTTGTTACTAGAATATAAAATTGTATTTTATTAGTGCACAGTTTATAACGCAGTATAATTATGAGTGGTTTATGAGCGCTATTTACCACTCTTCGTTCTGGGAAATATTCTTAAACATTTAATCATAACATGCTTCAAAATCTAACTGCATTGTCGACTATGCATTAAGAGATTATTTTGGAGCTTTGCCATGGTTATTGCTCCCCTATGTGTGGATATAGCTTAGTCTGAATTAATTTAATGATCTTAATAAATATCCACACATCTCAAAAAATAAGTGTCTAAATGACTCTAAACTTAAAGTTGCCTTGCAAACAATACAAAGACTTCTTAATACCAGTGGTCTAGTCTGGATTTAATTAAATACTGCCAAGATTCCTAGTAAATGATGTATGCCAAATCTGTATGCATCCAGATTTGAGCTAATATCAAACTTCTCTCAGCTGAATCATAAATGATTATCTGACTGATTTTAACTACATTATTTTAAATTATTTCTTTGATTTATGTCAATATATGACTTACTAATATAAGCCCAGTACTCCTTCAGACCAAAATTTGATTACAAGATTTTCTTTAGTTTCTAACAGCAATATGTGTTGCTTGCTAATAAAATGTCATCAACACAGAGTACCG
Organism: Oryza punctata; assembly: GCA_000573905.2. Lineage (NCBI taxonomy): Eukaryota > Viridiplantae > Streptophyta > Magnoliopsida > Poales > Poaceae > Oryza > Oryza punctata. The sequence continues at coordinate 20,535,143 of CM002490.2, read as the reverse complement.
GTGAATGAATTTTTCCACCATTGATGCAATTGTCCACCTCACTTGAATTGTTCGAAATTTCCATTAGAGTCTGGCTTAAATTTTATTGACCCATTTAAATGGCCTCCTTAGTTGACTCGTTTAGAAATTTCTACTAAATTATTTATTTTACTTATCAATTTCAATTAATCTTACATGGTTTGAAAACCACTTAGATGAATGCTTAGTTCATAGCTTACGAGGTGAGCAAGCTTAGTGTTTACCACCACAGTCCGATCTCACAACTTCATTTAAGTTTTAGTATTAATATCTTAAATTTCTTAAAGGAAATCGCAGGTCGCTTATGGGTAAACATAACCATAAGTAATCACTTGTTGGCTAAATTCTTAGCTTAGTGAATTCTCACTTAAAATTAAATAACATCATTAAAATCAAAGGGAAAGAATATCTCTATCTTATGAGATGTTCCAATCTCCCCTAGTAATGTGTCATAAATGATAATGACACAATGTTCAATAAAGTCTTACTTCCATCATTACAGTATAATCACCTCGTTCTTATTTAAGCTTAGTTCATTAATAACGCAGCGGAAATCTTAAAACATCATCGATGAAACCTTAAATCCACAAATGGATTTCTTAAGTGTGCACCCCATATGTGACTTGTCTTTCCACAACAAAACCCTCAGGCTATGCTATGTATTTTTAATTATGCAAGTCACCAATTAAGAGATGCAAAATTATTTCAGATTCCTCATAATGGAGCTATGAGTGACAAATGAGGTAGAATAATCCTTCTTGTTGGATCTATTGATGAGCTCCCACTAATTTATTATTTATGCAATGGAAGCATAATATCTGATTTTCAGTGAGCTTGAATCACAAAATTTTAATTTAATCTTACTTAGTGAATTATCACTAAGCAATGATCGATGTCAGAAATTTCTTAGGGTGAAGTGTCTCTAATTTAATGAAACATATATTCTCCCCTAGAAATGTGGAATAAGTGATAATGCTATAATTTCGACAACGTCTCATAATGATTCAACCCAACAAATAATGCCATTAATTTTCTAACTACTTTCTCAAACCAGGACATTAAGCATGTCCCTATTTCTTGCAATAACTTACATAAGAAAATTTCAAGAGTAGTATACGTAAGATATAGAGGCAATTTTATTTCCCTTGTGAGGAATATGGGCTTTCTTAAATTTAGAGTCGCTACACTCCCCTTAGTAAAGCTTCATCTCTGCCATCAAATGACAAGATTTACAAGATCTTACTCAGTTTGCCTCTTAGTCTTCTACATTTCTTATTGATTTGTGAGATGATGAACCGAGTCAATTATGGTCGACTTTGTCTTACTGAATATTTCAATTCTGAAAAATGAGTCTAATGGGAGAAAAGTCATGTGAAATGGACAAGTGGAGCATATGAAATGTGTGATGTCCATCCCACCAAGTTTGCACGCCATGTAATTTATTTATTGTGCTAACTTTTAGAGTATGGCGGCAAATGTGCGTAGGCACTAAAATTGTACTTAGCATTAGTTTTTGGCAAACTCCAAAAGGTTCATCTCAACACTTGCTAGATACTGTTTCGCATTGTCATGCTCAAAATTCTCCCCTATTCTGATAGGGATGATAATCTTAGTGTATATTAGTGACAAGCAAAACATACCATTATATTGACCTTCTCCCAGGCTAAAAATACCTCTTGAGTTTAGGAAAAATTAGTGACATTAGCTGTGAGAGCCACAAGGGGTCCTTTGTTAATGCTAAGCCATACTAAAATAGGTCTTAGGCTCAGTTAAGTCAATGAGAAAAAAATAATTCAATAGACTTTAACTGATAATCAACAACATTATTTATTGCTGAAATATTAAGTGGCAATATTATTGTGGTTGCTCGTGCAAATAATGTACATTAGTACAATCACTTACACAATAATAATGATAACTTAATCTTTATTTCACTTTGCATCACCATTGGGCAGAGATAAAATGAAGGAATCATTAAATGAAATTAATTATTATTCAAAATCAAGTCAATGTTGGGCATAAATGATTTCGGAATAAACATTAATGTCTTAAATCACATCACCGTTGGGCAGAAGTGACAAGAAAAATATTATAAATTACTGAAATTAAAATCCTAAATCAAATCACCATAAGTAGTTAGACATTAAATAGGAAATAATACAGTAAGTTGAGTTTAAAAAACCTGAATCAAATCACCGTAAGGTAGAAATGGTATAGGAAATAATGCATTAGTAATGACATAAAATTAAAATCCTTAGCCACATCACTGTTGGGCAGAAATGGTAAAGGAATTAAAGCTTACTAACAGATTAAAATCCTAATCACATCACCATAAGGTAGAAGTGATAAAGAAAATAATTATGCACCAATGGAATGAACTAAAATCCTAAGTCATATTACCGTTAAGGCCAAATGACAGAGGAAATAATAATGACATTTAAATTTTCCTCAATTATATCACCGTTGGGTAGAAAATAACCAAGGGATAAGAATCTTAAAAAATTTGACATGAAATTATAATAACATAGGTTAAAAATAACTTCACATCTTAATGCTTTCTAATTGAATTTCTCGTTGGTTCAATTCAACTAGAAATAATTTAAATCATCATAACCAAGTTTGACATGAAATCATATTAACGTTGGTCAAATATAATATCACATCGTTAATTCCTTTCTAGATAAGCTTCCCGTTAGTTCCATTTAACTAGAAATATTATTATGAGTGATCAAATAATTGATCATAATTTTCCAGCAATTTTAAATGGCTCAAAATAATGCCAAAGAAAATTCTGTAAATGGCTAAATTAATTAAATCGGTGGGAATTAAATAAAATCTTATTTTGGCCCATTACTTCCAAAACCAACCCAAACTCGGGCTGGCTCGTTTTACGTGCATGCGCACGTCAAGCGACGACGACCTTTAGTGTGACCCATTTAAAGCCCAAATGGCTCAAGTGGCTTCCGCGGCTAAGCGGGGCACGTGGGCACGATGCAGCGGCGGATGCGGCGCAGGTGGCGTGGCCCATTAATGGGGACGGCCCGACGGCCCGACGCGGGGATGATCTGAGCCGTCCGATCTGATGGATGGCTCGGATTCATCCCGCACCGATGAAATCGCCAACCGGGGGTAGGGTGAAAACCCTAACTCTAATATCTCTTTCCAGTCTTCTCCTCGATCCCCTTTCTCTCCATCAACGACGAGTGAGCGAGCGAGGTGGTGGCGGTCCGGCGAAGTGGGTGGCACGTGTGGTAGAATCCGCTGTGCGGCTCCATCGTTTCGTCGACTGCTGAGGGAGGGGCTAAACCCTAGTCCTAATACCCTTTCTCTCTCTTCTCTCCCCTGACATAAGGGCCTGGAGAGCGAGCGAGCGAATCGGTGGTGATGGCGGCGACGGCGGTCCAACGAGGTGGAGCACGCACGCGGCGGCGAGCTGCTCTGGCTTTGCTAGCTGGGGGGCTGCGCAAGCCAAGCCACGGCGCCGACGGTCCGGCAAAGCGGGCGCACAAGCGGCGACTGGTGCCGGTGAATTCGGTGGTGAAGCGGCTTGTTCTGTAAATTCCATTGGCTCATAGTCATATCAGGGTGGTGATGACAACGACATGGCTAGGTTACCCGCGCCCGCTGGGCAACGACAAAGTTCGAGCGACATCGAACAACAGTAGCAATACTCTGGCGATGGCATGTGTAGCCAGAGGACACCGTAATAGAGCCATAAGCCACCGCCGGGGGAGTAGAGCAGCGAGGTGGGGGCGTACGGTGGCGAGCTCGGAGAGTAACACGACGACGACGATGGAACATGAAGATAAGAGCCACTACAACAGGAAGGCTCAGAGGTACCGGTTTGAAAGGTCACATAGGTGCCAGTTTCAGGGCTACTATTGGTTGGCACTAATAACCCAAGTCATTGGTGCCAGTTCGAATCGGCACCTATGTGACACTATTTAGAACCAGCACCTATAGGGTATACCTGTTTTAAATTTTTGTAGGTGCTAAATAACCCAAAAAAATATTTGGTATTTTATTTAGCACTTATACGGCCACACTTTACTTCCCACAAGTCCCACGATTTTTTCAACCCATATTCATAATTATGCCACAAGAAAGATTCAAACTCGAAATCTCTGTCCATCCAAATTCTCCTTACCATCTTACCTACAAACACTCGCTTTGGAAAAAATGCTATTCATTTGAGACTATTGTTATCCGAACTTATAATCCATATTTAACACCATAGATGAGCCCAAATGAAATTTTGTCAACTACAAAAATTGTAGATATCATCTAGATCTACAACTTATGTATATGTTTTGTCTCCATCCGAGATCGTTTAGAAAATTTAAATATTCACTTATGCAAATAGATCTGAGACATTATAATACATTTTCGGATATCCAAACAATCTTAAATCAAAAGGTTATCAACTACAAAGTTGTAGATCTTGTCAAACTCTAAAAATTTGATATAAGGTTTATATTCATCCGACTTTGAATAAAAAAGTGATATGAAAAGCTGGTAGAAGTGGAAGTAGTATATATGGTGGGAATATAGGTGCTAGTTCATAACAAGAACCGGCACCTATTTGTCTCCTGTGACAGCACATCCACCACATAGGTGCCGATTCATAATAAGAACCGGTACCTATGTTATAGGTCCTGGTTTTTAATCAAAAGCCGACACCAATAGAGTCCGGAGGACCGTTGGTGAGGGGTCTTTGGTGATGGTTTTTAAGTAAAACCGGCACCAATACGGCAATACTCTTCTCTCAAAGAACCGGCAACTATTTGATCTCATATGTGACAGTTTTTAATTTGGTGGGCGGGAAACATCTTATAGGTACCGGTTTTTATCAAACCGGCACCTATGTGACTGGTCCCTATGTATGTTTTTGTAGTAGTGCACGGTGGTGAGCCACCGCAAAAGGGAATCCCCCGCGAGCTTGGAGAATACACCGTTGATGACCTCGATGACGATGGTGAGTGTAGATAGTCGAGCGGTGAGGTTGGAGAGTAGCCGTACAGCAACAACTCCAACTCCGATGAATAGTATGGCTCAGGTCATAAGTCGGCTACGATTGAGGCTGCGCAGAGTTATAGGACGGAGATTGTGGGGAGTACGGTGGCGGTGGCGGCGGCAACGGCGGCGCCATGGAATTGGAGGATCTATTCGATGGATGGTGGATTCATGGTGGCGGTTGAATCGAGTTATATACAAGATCGTAATCGAGTGAGCCAGGGGAAAACGTACTACATCACGGTGTCAACGTGTACAAACATGTTTCAACTTTCAAGGCATGGCCATCATGGTCTAGACTACCAGTCGAGCGCTATCTTTCCCGTCAGTAGCAATCGCTACGGGATCCTGCGGCCACCTCCGTTAAGTGATCTCTCCCCCTTTCGTTGCCGGTGGATCCCCCAGGTGAAGCGGCGTCTCCTCGAGTTCCTCTCCTCCGCTCTTCTCTCACCACCCTGCCCCACGTCCTCCTTTGGCTGTCGCAGTGAGTTCTTCCTCTCCTCCCCCCTCTCTCTCTGTGTAGAATTTTTCTCGATTTCGCTCAACAACCGTAAAACGCGTCCTTGGCATTGTGTGTAGGGACAATGGTGGAGGGGCGAGAAGAGGTAAGGAACGTTGGCAGCACTGGCGTTGAATGTGGGGTGAGTTTGGGGCATAGGGTCAGCGACGGCATGGGATCAGCAAGAGGCGCGCGACGCCGAGCCTGAACCAAACTTGCTGTGTGCTGGATTTGATTTGGTGACACATGGACGACATGTGAGGGAGCCGAACGACGGACGAAACCTGGATATGAAGAATGGAAAATACGTACTCGCACACAATGATGTAGACAAGGGGAAGGGGGATGGCCAGTGGTATGGCCCCCTCCAAATTTGTTCACACAAAATCATCTAGCTAATTAGCCAATTAACCTAAGTAACACTATATTAGGCCCCCTCCAAAATTCTTAGGCCTCTCCCATGTGTAAATACTAGTTTCTCCACTGCTCGTCTCACACCGACATCGTATCGGAATAGGGAGATGTACCAAAATTTTGGGTAGAAACATCTTCAATTTTATAATAGTAGAGATAGAGATTATTAATTTTAAAATTTATATGTATTGTGTTTATTTCTATGAATAAAGTTTTACTTACAAAGTTTCTATGTTTATTTGTAAAAAAATTCCATACATAAAATTTCTATACCTATTTATGTATAAATATTTTCATTATAAAGTTTAGATGGGTCAAATGCTAAACGTGCCTAACATGCAGTTATGGGCCGAATGACGAAAAAGAGAGAATGTGGGTTGATTTCTGACTTTGACTTGTACTGGCCCAACACGTTCCAAACGTGCTCGCCAATGGTCGCGCATCAAGGGCCCTTGTTGGGGCAGTTAGTTGGTGCACCTGCGCCGGCTAGGTAGGTTGCGCACACTGTACAAGCTTGTGTTGCGGGGAAGTGCAGTTCTTGGAGTTGCGGTTTAGTCGTGGGAGGTGCGATTTTTCCGCGTGATTTAAACTTTCAATCATATTGCAATATTTTTGATATAAAATTTGAAACTTTTCAACTATGAATCACAAAATTTTGAAACTTTTAAAAATTTTTACCTATAGACTTAAACATTCAACTTGAACGTCAATACTACCAATCAAAAATCTGAAACTTCAAGCAAAAATGTAAAAAACTTATGACCAAAAAACACAAAACTTTCAAATTCAAAATTTGATAACTTTCAATTCAAATTGCAAAATATTCGATTCAAAATTTAAAATTTTCAGCTAAAATCTCAAAAACTTCATATCCATATCCCTGAACTTTCATGTCTTTTCAACTCAAAAATTCAAAATGTTTAACTATAATCAGTGAAAAGTTTCTAGCCTTGGGCTCGTCGACAAGGCAAAGGCAAAGACGATGTCTTGGCAAGGAAGAGGAGCATTATTGCAGAGGAGGAAGAAAGGAGGAAGAGGAAGCCCATGTCCTAAGCTCACCGGCAACTCACCTTCGGGGCATGGAGGAGAAAAGAGGGGGAGGCCCGTATCCCGTGCACATTGTGTCCCACAGTAGGCTATGGGAGGAAGGGATGGTGATTTCTTGAGCTCGTCGGCATCTCACCGGGGTGGAGAGGAAGCCCGGTAGGTGGAGTAGCATGCTGCATGCCAGGGACACTAGTAGAAAAATAATTTGTGATTTTAAGATTGTGGCTACATGTATCTATTTCCACAATAGCAATGATGTCACCATTTTTTTATTTAGTCATGGTAATAAATAGAGTAGTAATAGATTATTGCAATGATTTTTATTTAGTGGTAATAAATTTCAATATAGCCACAAAATGGATGTAGCGAAAAAATCATATTGCAATACTTCACATCGCTGCAATAAATAATTATTGCCACCACTCCATGTGTGGCATTAGTTCTTCGTAACAAATTAAAAGTTTAAATATTAATCTAGCATCCTACCTTTTTATATCTTTTTATGGCTAGGATTCGAACCCAAGACCTCTACTTCACGTGTCACATCAGGCGTCCTCTCATGAATAATTCCAAACTTTTCGCATAATGAGTAAACTCATTAGAAAAATACTCTACACCTATATCAGACCTTAACCGTTTGGTTTTCCTTTCAAGTTGGTTTTCTACCTCAGCTTTATAGATCTTAAAGTAATGCAATGCTTAATCTTTTGTTTTCAATAAGTACACAAAGCAAAATCTAGTGCAATCGTCTATGAGTGTCATGAAGTATCTCTTTCCTCCTTTAGTCAATACGTTGTTCATTTCGCACAGATCGGAATGAACAAGTTCTAGAGGTGTCATATTTCTCACCTCTGATGCCTTGTGAAGCTTGCGAGGTTGTTTCGATTGAACACAAGTATGGCACTTAAAACCTTTGACTAAAGTGAATTTTGGGATTAATCTCATGTTAGCTAAGCGTGTCATACAACCAAAATTCACATGACATAGTCGCGAGTGCCACACATTGGACTCATCATCATTGCTTACATGGTTCACAACTTTATTACACATATCATCCAAAGAAAAGCGGAACAGGCCTCAGCTGTCATAACCTTTTCCGATAAAAGCTCCATATTTAGAAACAACACATTTATTGGATTCAAACACAAGTTTAAAACCATCTCTACACAGTAGAGAGCCGCTAACTAGATTCTTCTTTATTGAAGGGACATGCTGCACGTTCTTTAGTAGCACGGTCTTTCTCGAAGTAAACTTCAGATCGACCGTACCAACACCATGAACAGCTGCAAGCGATCCGTTTCCCATCAGCAAGGAGGAACCTCTCCTAACCTGATAAGAAAAAACAAGGAAATATCAACACATACATGAATATTAGCACCATTATCAACCCACCAATCAGGTGAGTGAAAACATAGAGAACTGTAGGTAAAATTTTACTGTACCCCGATGTTCCTTCGCCATCGCTAATGACCATGTTTGTAGACTTTTTGTCCTTGCGATCAGGACAATCCCTAGCTCAATGCCTAAGCTTACCGCACACAAAGCAGTTGCCCTTCGCCTTTCCCTTGTCTTTCTTCTTAAAATTGGTTGTTGCCTTGGGTTTGACATCAGGTTTGACTTTCTTGTTGTTGTGGTGGTGTGCATGAGGGTTCTTCTTTTGCACCAAGTTGGCGTTAGAACCTCCCTCGACCTTTTTCTCGCTGTTGTCCTTTGCCCTCACCTTCTCCTCAACACCCAAAGAGCCAGTGAGATCAGTAACACTGAACTCTTGTCTCTTGTGTTTCAGAGAAGTGGCAAAGCCCGACCAAGAAGGTGGCAAATTGGCAATAATGCCCCCCACCACAAACTTGCCCGACAACTCACAGTTATTGTACTCAAGTTCCTTTACCAGCACCTGAATCTCATGAGCTTGCTTTACCACAGAACAATCATCGACCATCTTGTAGTTATAGAACTATTCCATGATATACAGGTCACTGCCAGCATCGGAAACTCCAAACTTGGCCTGAAGTGCATCCCACATATCCTTCCCTGAAGGCATGTGCATGTACATGTCCACTATGTTGTCAGCTAGTACACTGATCAATGCTCCATGGAACAAGCAATCTGCGGACTCGAACTTAGCCTCCTCCTCAGGAGAGAGAGGTTGTTCGGTCGTCTTGCCCCGTGAAACAAAGAAGCACTGCATGGTTGTCAACCATAATAGTGCACGTGCCTTCCATCTCTTATAGTTAGAACCATCAAAAGGATGTGGTTTAAGTGATGCAGCAAAACCAACTACCGAGAATGACCTATCAGGTTTTTGGATTGTTGGAAATATGGTCATAATTCGGCATATTTTAATCCAGAAAAATAAGATAATAAACATAACATGTGAAAAATGAAATGATCCAGTTCTAGTGCTAAACATGGACATGCTAGTAACAGTAATAGCATCATCTAGTAACATGTTTAATACTAAAGTGATTAGGGTAATATACCCAGAGGACACTACTGAGGATAAGGCAATGTTGTCGTTGTTGCCTCCATTGGTGTTGTCGTTCTCGCTTCCTCTAGTACCGCTACCGACATGTTCACCGTTGACGCCTCCATCAGTCGACATGTTGATGAAGATGAAGTAGACGTTGACGAATAGTAAGTAGTTGCGCTTTCCGCTCCCGAAAACCTGATCGCCCACCCATCCGTGCAAACATCGCAGCGAGCGTGGTTTCAGAGGCCTAGTCTCCCAATGCGTGTGCACACACTCGTTTAGATGGGATCACCGTAGCAGCAACAACAGTGGAAGTGGATGAAAAGTGTGTATCACATCTTCTGCGGGAGATTATATCCATTCTCATTTTATAGGAGAAATGAAAGATAAAGAGTAAGAGAGTCATGTAATAGGAAGAGGAATAGAGTAATTAATTATCATCAACTAGCCATCAACCATCCTCCACTATACAACCATTAACCAGCCATCAATTAGAAGTAATTGATATTGGTTACCAATTCATTAATCAAATGAGCCTTGGAATTTATTTGATTTAGTTGATTTAAATGGATCAATTACCCAATTAAATATTACATACGTTACCTATCACTGAAAGAAAAATGGTCATAAATACGATTACCCATATCAAATTTAGGATTTAAATCCGAGTGGGCTAGTTTCATCCCAAGAAACCCGAACCGGGTGGGCTGTCCTTTTGTACTAGCTATTGTCTTCCTCGGTGAATATCACGTCTGAGACACTCTTTGGGTGTCTTTCTTAAAGAAAAATTATTGACTATAGGCAATGCGATAATCTTTGTAGTCGGCAACTTGCTCTACTATTGAACTTGGTGAGTGCGCGCGCATGCCATGCATGCAGGCACAGCTTCGGCGCGCAGCAATCGAATCCCGCGGGGGGTGCCGCGTTGGTGGCGGTGATGATGACGGCCGCTGGATCGTGCGTGTGGGTGTGCAGCTCCAGGGGAGGGAGCACCGATAAACGGGCGGTGGTCACCCGCGAGGCGCGCGTGCTCTCCTAAAGCTTTTGCCCCCCCTACTGGCTTCTCCGGTCTGTATATATATACTCGATCATTCTCCTCTTCGTTTCCATCTTGGAGTAATAACTAATATCTCCACCGCTGCGGGTTGCCTGCTTGATTGCTTTCTTTTTTTGCTTTGCTTTTTTCTCAGGAATCTCTCGCCGCGACTGCGTGCATGCATGCAAGGTGCGAGGCGGAGAAGAATCCCACTGACGAACCTGCTTCGACGGCCAGTCCTATGTTAGCTAGAATAGTTACAATCCACTAAGATCATATTCAGTTAATTATCAAGAGGAGCGGTTAATTGAAACAGATGTATTTCATATCTGTGAAATTATTCTTTCTCAATTCCCTCCAATCTCTTCTAAACCGAACAAAGCTTAACTTAGCTAAGTACATAGTACTATCTCCGTTCCATAATAATTATGTATTTAGGATTCAAATTTATCCCAAAATAATTATCACAATAGAGCACATTAATTACCCCCATCAATCACTTCTCATTAAAAGAATTTCGTATTCTACCTCAACCACCATCTTATTTTTACCTCAATCACCATAGTCTTTCTTCTCAAATCTTAATATATGCCGAACAAAGTTTAACATGTATTACGAAAAAATGCTATCTGGCAGATGGTTGCGTGCTCCCCCTCCCATGTGGCGCAGTCATGTGGCACGCGTGGAGAAGGAGAGGCTCACGCGGAGAGGGAGCCTAGCGCGGTTTTGTCGCTTTTCCTTTCTTTTCTTTTTTTTTTCTTCAGTTTCTTTTCCCAGTTTTTTCTATATGTTGTATATACATACTGTTTTTTCGGTTTTGTTGTATTTTTGGGTTTTTTTGCATACATACGTGCAATATATATTTTTTATACATTAAAATTGTATATGTATAAAAAGTTATATATGTGTATATGTATAGAAAGTTATATATGTTGTATATGTATGTGTATTGTATGTATATACTTTATATACATAAGTACAAATACGTATGCAAAGTTTATTTGTATGTATAACATATTTTTATACGTGCGTATTTTTTTATATATAAAAATATATGTGTATACATAAAATTTATATATATACATATATACTTTACATACGTACTATAAACTTTATATACATATATATATATATATATAAATTTTATATGTGTGGATATAAAGTATATGTATATACGAAGTATCAGAGAGCCACGCGGCTATCCGCCAATCAGGCAACCCCCCATGTATTAACCTATATTGTCTGTAAAACAATAGATCACTTCCATACTTGAATACATCCATTAATATATTATACTCTGTTAAGGCATTCAAGGGTTCAAAATTTATCCACAATTATGACGGATCCAATTTATCCACAAAGTAGTACTTTTCTCTCACCCAACTGCAGCTTAACTTTTGTTTTAGGGATAATTGCTTATTTGACTCTGTTTTGAAGTCCAACTACCAATTTGACCCTACTTTTTTTACTTTGCTTATTTGACCCTACTTTTTAAAAACGAACTTCCCGTCTGATCCTATTCCGTTAAGGTGAGTTAACGGTGTTAAGTAAGGAGTAAATAGTCCATTTTGCCCTTGCTTATTTGACCCTATTTTATATTGCTTATTTGACTCTATTATATCATACCATGTATACATGTTCGAATATTTTTGACATATTTATAATAATTTTTACATTTGTTTCACACTGAAGACAAGTTTGATAAAGTTTGATAGATTTTCCATAAATTTGATAATTTTGATTCATTTTGACAAATTTAACTTCAATTTGATACAATTTTGACAAAGTGAATTGAATAAAATTTGACACAATTATGGTGGATTTTGTACAAAATTTCGACAGCATAACATCTTATTTTTTCGATCCCAAATTGCATTCAATGAAGCATAAACAACGATATAGACAAATCCAACATGTTCAACAGCATGTGACAACATATATCAATCCAACATAAGCACATGAATAGAGCCAACAAAAGCAAACAACCAAGTCCAACAAAAGTGCACCATCAAGTCCAATATCACACATACAGGCACACCATCAGGTCCAACATCACACAAACATGCACAAAATAGTAGGCACCTATTACATGATCAACCAAAAAACACACAATCAGCCAAACAAAGCAGCTAGCCTCCCTCTAGCACTTCCCCTGCCACCTCCAGCTCTTCCCCTACCCCTGCAACCTCCAGATCTTCCCCTACCCCTACCACCTCCACCTCCACCATCACCATCACCATCACCACCACCACCACTTGAGCCAAACCATGAACTTGCCCTCCCTCCACTTACATCGTGACCTGGAGCTTGGTCTTCACCTTCAGCCCCACCTCCACCTCCACTTGCACTGCATATGGTTGAATAAGAAAGTTAGTTGGTGCAAAAGGTATTGCTGAACTAAAGTAAGAAGAAATTCACTTACTTAGATGCATGTGCATCACTGCTTCGATGTCATAGGGTTGAAAAACCCCGTATAGGCTTTCCTGAACCTCTCAATGGAGAAGCATTCATCCACAAAATCACCCATATGTACTTCTCTACTAAGCTTTGCAATGAAAGCTAAAGCATGGCTACATGGCTTTCCACTTATTTGCCAAGCCCTACAACTACAAGTTTTCTCATTCAAGTTTACTGCATGTGTAATGGTGGATACAATTACCTCTGCGGTGCCATCTCCATATCTGAGAACTTTATGGTCCTTGACAGCCTTACTCTGAGCATTAAGATCTTTGGTAATGGCTAAAATTATTCCGCCCTCCATATTTCTAGCAATCTTGCCTCTCAAGTCAAACTTTGCAACAATCATTTGTCTAATTTTCTCATGCATCTCCACAATCTGCAAGTCCTTAGTTTTTGACACCCAACTATTGAATGATTCAGAAAGATTATTATTGATGTAGTCTACCTTGCAAAGATCAGAAAGTTTGCTCCTACTCCAAATATAGGGATGATTCTCATCCAACCATTGTATTGCATCTGGGCACTTCTCCTTTATCTTGTCCATGTGGTAGTCATACCTCTCAAGTGTACAACTCTTGGCAACTCCCCACATGTTCTGAGAAAACAACATGCCATGCTACTTCTTCTTCATGTTCTTCCACAAGTGCCTCATGCACTCTCGGTGTTCCACTCCTGGAAAGACATCATCTATAGCAGCCTCTATCCCTTTTCCTGTTACAACAAAATGATATGGAATGAGAAAATTACAAAGAATGCAATGAATACAAAGATTGCAACAAAATGACACATGTTAATATACCTGCATCGGTGCTGATTACCAATCCTATAGGAGTATCTATGGCTTGCTTCAAGTTCTGAATAAACCATGTCCAACTTTCCTTGGACTCGGTTTCAATCACCCTATAGGCTACTGGATATAGCTAATTGTTGCCATCGATTGCGACAGCAGCTGCCAATTGACCTCTGGATCTTCCTGTCAAGTGAGTTGAATCCATGGCAATGTAAGGACGACAACCTTGCATGAAACCATCAATGCATGGTTTCAGAGTTACAAAGAATCTCCTGAAGCAAACATCCCCATTATGCTCTTCGGTGTCCAACTCAACGACACTACCAGGGATTGTCTTCAGAAGTGCCTCTTTATAACTAGGCAATAGCTCGTAGCTATCATCCCACTTCCCATATATCATGTCCATAGCCTTCTCTTTGCCCCTAAAAACCCTGAAATATGGGACATCTATCTTATACTTCTGTTTAATCTTCTCTTGCAACTCCTTTGGTCCCAATGTGGGTTTGTCGCTTAACCAGTCCACCACTCTATCAGCTATCCATCCCTTAGAAGCCATTGTGTCACCACACTTATTGACTGAAATACAAGTGTGGGCTAGCCCATTAAGCTTAACCTGCATCAAATAAGCAATTTGACCTTAGTATCCACTAGTTAAAATTCATGATTGAAAGCATGGAAAAAAATCGGCACACTACATACCTTGCAGCCAACATATTTGGACTTGCTGGTGGATGCAAAAAACTTCCACTTGCAACCCTTGTCTGCTCGCCTACACTTTGCCCTAAACATGTCCTTGCTTTTCTTAACAGTTTGGAAAGCATAATCATTCAAGATTGCACGGTGGGTTACTGCTGATTTGCACTGACCAACATCTGGGAACAACACATCTACATCAATGCATGGATCATTAACATCATATGAAAAATTAGGAATGTCATCACAATTATCATTAGCAGCAATTTTATCATCAGGTTCATAGCTATTTTCGGAATCAGAGCATTCATAATCATAGCAATCAGAATCAGATGATGCAGCCAAGTCAGTGTCATAGCTACTATCACTTAGTGCCACAAATGATTCAGTTTCGGAATATGAGCCCTCCTCATCAACTCTGACTGTCTCACCACTGGCCCTTTTCCTTGCGGCTCTTTTGGTACGCTTAGCCTTTAATATAGGTGGCTCTACCAAATCTTCTGTGGGTTGGGTTAGATCAGTAGGAGGACACAAAGAAATAAGTGGAGTACTTGGGCTTTGCAGCTGGACACTCTTTCTGAAATTTAGATGGATCCTTCTTTTTGTGGGGGAGCATTGCAATGGACCTGTAAAATCATCAACTTGGGCTTCGATATGCACTACTTCGTTAGCTATGTCCAGCGATAACCACTCATGCAATTGCCCATCAGTTCTAATCTCAACAAATGCATCATCAATAGCATGCCAGAAAGAAATGTATTGTCTAGAACCCCACACAATTTTAGAACCGATGAAATCAACTAACTGCAGCAATGTGAAGCTAGCTATGTCCACATCTGTTGTAAAATATCTACTTGTGAAATAAGTCTTTGGCCCCCCATCCGGCAAACTGAAATGCGACCTTACTCTAACATCGACGGTCAGATTACATGAATCAGACCTACAAACAGGAGCAACATAAGATATACTGCAATTTGCAACATAAAGCTACAGATTCATCACCTAAAGTTTCTACCGAATGAACTCCAATCAAACTCTAAGTTGCAACGTAAAGCGATAGATTCATCACCTAAAGAAGAGAATAGAGGGGGAATACCTTTCCACGGTGGGAATCCCTTCCATGCTAGCAGCTCGGGGTGTGAGAGCAAATGGTCAAGGTCGATGGACCAGCCCCAGCCCTCCCACCGCCGTCCCGCGCACCAGCCGCCGCCGCTGCCCTCGACGGCACGCGCAGCTCCACCGCACGCCGCTGCTGCTGCCGTAGGGGAACCGTGGCCGCCGTCGAAGAGGCTTGGTGCCGCCGCTGCCACCCCCTTCCTCCGCAAGCCAGCACCGGCGCGGATCCCTCTGTCCGCTTCCCTCTACCGCCGCTCCTTCCCTTCACCAGCGCGCACCGGCGCAGAACCCCTCCGCGCGCATCCCGTCGCCGCCGCCCCTGACCTCCACGAGCGGGCGCCGGCGCGGATCCCCTCCGCACGCTTCCCGCTACCGCCGCCACCCCCTACCTCCACGAGCCGCCGCTGCCGCAGCTCCACCACGCACCGCCGCCGCCGACACCGAGCGCCACCGTCGGCACGAGAGAGAGAGAGAGACAGACAGAGATGTGTGGATAGGGTTAGGGATGGATAGGGTTTTCTGGGGGGTAGTTTGGGTATTACAATTTTTAGTTTTATTTCTTTGTTTTTTTTAAATCAAACCTTAACGGCATAATGGAAACAGGGTCAGACGGGAAGTTCGTTTTTGAAAAGTAGGGTCAAATAAGCAAAGTAAAAAAAAGTAGGGTCAAATTGGTAGTTAGACTTCAAAACGGGGTCAAATAAGCAATTATCCCTTTGTTTTAATATTATGAAACTCATTCTGGCCTTTACTTTCAAGGAAGCTATAACCAATTATTATTCCATTGGACCTAAAATATAAGTATTAATAGAGAAAAACTAAAAAAGGAATAATCACTTAAGAATCATATTACTAGATTTTTACTAAACAAAATATCATTTATATGCTACCCCTATTATTTAAAACAACTTATTGTTATAAATATTATTGCTCAAAATTGCATCTGGAAGACCGTGTCAAACTCCCCAACTCTTATATTTTATGACGGAGGGAGTGTAGCTTAACATGTAACAAACAGTTTAGGGACAATTGCTTTATTTGACCATATTCTAAAGCGTAACTATAATTCAGACCCTATTTTTAAAGTTTACTCCACCGTCACGGCTTCTTTTAGTAAAAAGAAAAAATGTATTTACTATCATGGAACAAAATACCCCTGATTCCATGTAACCCTATGCCCAACCTTATCCAGTCGCCGACCCCGATATTGGTATTTCTCACGATCACAAATAGACCTGCGACTGCACCAAAACCGATGTAGCACTTCACCCATAAGAATTCCCAAGAGTATCGTATTTATATTCTGCAGGGAAGGCGGAAGTGTAAATATATGAATTATACATCATGAATCAATCTATAATTAATCCACCATAGTCTAAACAGGGGTGAAGATAATATGATTAAGGTAGTTGACACACATGAGATTCACCTCTATATTAATATTTAGTAGAAGAGATTATAAGACCGAAGATGCTAACATATTTGTCACGCCCCGATTTTCTATCGGAAATAAAATCATTAAATAATTCATTTCTAGAATTAATAATAAAATGAAAACCAAATTAATCAAGTGAAATTAATGAGGGAACTAAAATTTTCCTTTAAAAATCATGGATGGAAATATTTTTGTAATATTTTCCATACCTTAATGTACTTTCTAAAATTTCATGTGAATTTTTAGAGAGCTCAAGAAGTAATTTCAATAAAACAAACTTCATTTAATCAATTAAATTCAATGAAAAACAAATAAAATATCCCCTGCTTGACTTTGGGCCGCTTCCGGCCTAAAATCTCCTTCTCCTCCTAGGCTCCGGTCGTCCTTTCTCCCCCCTTCAACCCAGTCTGCTCGGCTCAGCCCGCTTACCTCCTTCTCCCAAAAGTCCACGTTATCTCCCCTACTAGTTTCCTCTCTCCCTCTCTCCGACAGGTGGGACCGGCGGCCCCACCTAACATCCCTAACCTCCGGCCGCCGCTCCCGGCCATGACCCGCTGCACGTCGCTGCCGGTCCAGCGCGCCACCCTACCCACGTCCCGCAGTTCCAGCGCGCCACCCCACGGTATCCTCCACCTCGCGCCTGCTCCCGTGCCCACCTCCCCTCTCCTCCCTACAAAATCTAGCCACCGCTCCCCACGATGCCACCCTTATCTCTCTTTCTGCCCTCCCGCACGTCGTCGGCATCCCCGCCTCTCCCGGCCACACCCGAGCTCACCCCGGCCCTATAAATGCCGCACTCGAGCTCCTCTCTCTTTCCCCAACTCGCCAAGCTCGTCGTGCCCTCAAACCACCTCTCCACCATGCTCTCTCTCTCCACCGCTCGCCGCCGCACTCCGACCGTGCGCCGTCACCGCCGTAGCCATCGCCGCCAATCTGCTGCCACCGTCGGCATCGCTGCACCGAGCTCCACCCCGGCCCCCACACCTTTTCCCTCTACCGCCACCGGAGTACCTCCCTCCACCGCAAACCCGAGGCGGCTGCCACAAGTTCCTCCTTCCGGCCGCTCCTTGCCACCGGTTGGGGCTGCCTCTCGCCGCGCCACCGCATCCTTCATCTTCGTAGCCGTGCAAGGTAGCCCGGCCACCATTCATCATACCCAAATCGCCACCGAAACCACCTCCTGGCCACACCACCCTAACAACGGCCTCTTCCACCGCCTCCGGGTGCCATTTTCCATCGCCACGGCTGTCGCCACATCGCGCCGCTCGCCTCATCGTCTTCGCCACATCTCCTAACTCCTTGGTCGTCCCTCCTTCCTCCCCAATCATCGCCGGAGCGCCATTTCCCTCATCGTCCGGGAGCCCACCGCCGCAAGGTCCTCGCCGCCGGTCTCCTCCCGCACCGCCCACCTCGCCCGCGCGCACAGTGAGCTCCTCCTCCACCCTCCTCTCTTTTTCCCCCTTCCCGGTCGCATTCCCGCTTGCCACTGGTGGCATCTTGGGCTCGGCCGCCACTTCTGCCGCCTGCCAGCGGGCCACCTTGCGTGTGCGCCTACCTGGTCGTGCCACTGGCCGTCCGATCGGCCTTGGCCGATCTGGGCCGTCGGGTGCGCGCTCGTGTGGCCCGTCGCCACCAAGGACTCAGTCCACGGTGGACCGACTCCCATTTGTGCCACTGACGTGTGGGGCCTACCTTTGGTGGACTCGGTCCGTGCCCCGCCCATACCCTGGCATTATAATTTCTTGTTTTCCTTTAAGAAAATAATTAATAATTGCGCAATAAATCGAATATAATTCCAAAAATTGATTTAAATGGCTCAAAACTTCTAAAATTCATAACTAATTCGTAGGAACTCCAAATTGAGCCGTTCAACTTGAAAAATTCATCTAAAACTAAGCTCTACTTTTCGTGTACTATTTATTTGGTTTTTATTAGGCTTTTCTTCATTTTGCGTGCCAACGTGTAGTTTTCATTGTTTCAGAAGATCGCAGTCTCGAGGAAAAGAGTTCGGAAGATTTGTTTGGAGAAGAAAGACAAGTCGGACATTCCCCTTAGCATATTGAGCCCACTTTATAAATGCTTTACTGTTTATAAATAAACTGCATGTTTTGCTAATTACATGTGATTATGGAATTACCTATATGTTTGGTTATGCCTTATGTACTTGTTATCCATTATTTGTCAACTTGGGTGATAATTTGGCTAGCTTGTGTTACTATTGTGTCCTAGCTAGAATTATGTATGCTTAGCCATGCTTAATTCCAGTAGTTCATATTATGGATAATCACACTATATACATCTAGTATCTTGATGAGCTGGGAGCTCGGGACATCTGGCCATGCTTTATTCGTCGTAATTATCCAACTAAAATATAGCATAATGGTGGGATGTGGGTGCATGGTTTTGCTAGCCGCACCCATGGCAATTAAAGACCGGTTCGAAGGAAACCCTGGAAGACTTATAGTGCTTATCATGAGCAAGAATGGGCAACAGCTGGACTTGTAGTATAGCTTTCCCCTTTCTGATGTACCGAGGCAAGGATGAGCATGATGGAGTTTGAATGGGCCCTGCAACAGTGTTTGCGGCTTTTGGATTCACCTGGGCAGGTGATGAGGACATCAACACCATCGATACATCCACGTCCCCACAAGTACAGCTTCATGGTCCTATCACCCGCGCTCGTGCACGTCAACTCAACTATCAGGTGAGTTCATTCTTGAGTTCATATTCCTCTTCTTTATACCCCGGAGATGCGTGCACTCTTGTTTTACTCAGGAACGATGGAGAGGATCCAAAGGGGAGAGGATTCGCGTGGGGTGAATTCGGACTGCAGGACAGCACCAACTTCTGACGGCCGCCACGACTTCATGCGAGCTCCGATTTGGGCGTGCAAGTACTTCATGGAAAGCTAGTCAAGTCTACTTTCAAATGCATCCAACCTCATGTCCATATCTGTTCTGAAGCGGCCGCAATTGTCGTTTTACTACTGAGTGTTTTCTGTCCACGGTGTTGCGTCACCTCTTTTTGGGCCCAATGGGCTGTGTATCAAGTTGGGCCCATTAGGGGCGCGTCCTAGGGTTAGGGCACGACCTGTGGTCGTTCTCCTCCTCTTTTTATACCTTTAGCTGCCGCCAAGAACACTCGGGTTTTGATGATTAGAGTTAGCTACTTGCTACCTGCTCGCAGCGCGCGTGTTGGCTAAACCGCCCGTCTGCTTGTAATCGGAACCCCACCGTATTGTGTTTTTCATAGTGAAGCTTTCATCTTCATCTAGCAATTCAGTGCTTGTTCTACTTGTTCTTGCTTATTCTTCGATTGCCTGCAGGACGAGTGCCCTCGTGGCCGGGTGTCGCGCATCACAAGTTCGCGACAACCATTGGAGACGGTGTATCGGTTGCTAAGGCGCAGTGTCCTTGGACAGTTGTAGTCGGGCCATGAACGTCGTCTTCATCCAATCGAGTTATCACCTCTCATCGAAAGATCGGGACACAAACCCTAGCAGGTTCACATCAGCAGGAGGGGGCTGCCTACCTTGGTTTAAAGGTAGGGGTGAAACCTGAGTTGGATACGATTGGTTAGGAGGAGTTATGGGTAGGGTCTTGTCACAATCACCCAGAAGTGTGGTGCTTCTGAGCTGAAGACGAAGTTAAAGTATCAAGGCTTATACCCCAGTTGAGTTTTGCGTGTGGAGTGGAGCTGAAGCCCCCGCTAGGATCGTCCCTTTTTCCGCAACTGCTGTTTTCTTAGGGTGTGAGGACTAAGTGCCTCTGCAGTAAGTATTTACGCTTCATTTATGTTCGGATCTGTATATTAATTTGACGTTTTGTGTACCCTGGCTGATGCCTGGACAGGGATTTTGTAAACAAAATAGTCTGAAAATTTGGGCTAAATTTCTAGACATGACAATATTCCTACTAGAACTATAAAGAATACAATAGATAAAGAGATTTGCTCCTTAAGGTGTGTGTTGCAAGTGAGGAGAGTGAGCTCTATTTATAGCCTTGTAATGACGGTTGTATGGCGGTTACTGGTCCAGGAAACCAACATAACCATCATTGGAAGAGGCTGAGGAGTTGACACGTGAAAGTGGAGTGTCAAGGCAGCCAAGTCTGGTTTGGCCAAACCAGAGTAACCGCCTTTAGCCTGAGGATGACAGGTGGGCCCTTAGTGGTTGAGGGTGATTTGGCCCCACTTTGAGTAGGTTTTAGCTGACTTGTGGGCCTCTCAATCCGTCTACATGCACGTGATTCGCCATAGGTGTGTTTCTTTGCATGCCAACTTCATTTCTCCTTTAGTTTCACTTTAGTGTATAATCTCTACATCCATGTTATCTCTCCACGTCTAGTATAACTACATTATTTATTATTGATATACGTATAAGAAATATTAGTTCTCCCTTTATTTATTATGATAGTTGTCGGTCGAAATTGGTACTTAACGACTATCAACACCCGGCCCAAGTCAGTTCGGTGGCATAGCTAGGCTGACGCTAGGTTTTCACTGGGGCGAAGGAAGTTACGGTGCTCCAAGGGAAGGAAGGAGGTTAAATACTGTAGCGCCCCAAACCTCGCAGGTCCAGAGACCACGATATTGTACCTGTGTAACATGTACCAGTCCCAGGATACACAAGCTAGTACACACAGAACATCGTTGATCTAAAGCAGTCTAACATTATTACATTATCGGGATAGTCCTTACATAAGTTGCCATCGTGGATAGACCCAGATGGACAACAACACAATACAGAAGACAACAACGGAAAACGATGACAACAGAGCGGAAGCTAATGACGGAAAGCGACTAAAGACTAAGCGCTAGGCTAAGTACCCAAGCGATTAACTTATTCCACAGGCACGGTTTGGGAACTAGGCCCGAAACCGTAGAAGTCCTCGTAGTCTACCTGCTCCTGATGATACTCCTCGGCGATGGATCATCTCCTTCTTCTTCGTCTTCAAAGCCTAATACAATTGAATAGAGCAAGGGCGAGTATTTTCGTACTCAGCAAGCCATAGGAAAGATGACATGTGCGGCTACCAAATAGGCTCACGCCTCAATTCATTCCACAAGTTGCTTTGCAACAACTTGTCACAAAATTAGTTAATATGTACACTTGTACATTCATCTTAGTTTTGCTCACTTTCTCAAACTCCTGTAGTTATCTCTACTTCACATCTCAGCAAGCCATCTTAGCTCAAAGTACATCTTTACGAACATTCCAGCTCCTACAAAACTATGATGCCACTAGACATCCAAGATCACATAGATTTGTTCCCAACCACTCAGGTTTTCCTTCTGCAACACAGGCTAACTCTAGAAATGATTATTATCCCACAAATCGATTTCACAAAACATTCACAAACAACGCTACTCTAAGAGAATCACCTCACATCGATCCTTGACCGTGGGCATGGCTGTTCGAACAGTTTAAACTCTGCAGAGGTTGTACGCTTTACCCAGACAATACGAAACTAACACCGGTCACCCATTATCACCGGAAGTTCATGGCAAGACTTTTCCAAAGCTAGTTCATGAAAATCCCATGCCACGTAGTTGGTCGACTCACACGAAAAGCATCAGGCATCACTTGTCATTGTCTACTCAGGGTACAACGAGGATGCTCCTACACCTATGTTGACATCGATTTTGGTTCGTATCAATATAGTGCATAAAAATATAATGATAAATACGAATATTATTGGTGATAAACAATAGAGATAGTTGGATGAATTAATTTAAAATAGTGGCCACAAAATAGGTGGCCATGAAATAAAATAACATTCACTTGTGTCGGAGTAAAATAATTTCGGCGCAAAATAGAAGTGCGTACGCGAGCGCCATATAAAATAAATAAATATCGAGGAAACATGTAAGAAGAAATTAAATAGCGTGAACAAATATTTTCACGTGCTTTTCACCAAACCGGCGAACGCGAATACTTAGCCACCTCATGGTGTTCACATATGAAATTCATGCTATAATTAAAGGATCATATAAATATATTGGGACTACGGTCATCCTCTTAGTAAAAGCCCGGCCCAAAACATATAGCGGTGAAATGAGATTATCATGCTGATGCAAAATAATCGGGCACCGTATAAGATATATTTAAACTACGGTCATCCGATAAATTAAAGTGTAAGCCAAAATATATTCATCAGGCTAATCGGGAATAATTTCGTGACATGTAATAAAAATATCCGTTGCATACCACTATAATAGCGTGGATATATATACACAGAGGCACCAAATAAAAAGAGGGTCACCTGTGGCATGATCCCATATTTTTATCTTCGTGCTTAAACATCGGCACGAGGAAGTCACCATGCTATGATAAGTACATCAGAACGTAATAAAAAGATACACATCATATAAAATGTATTTAGGACGATGATAGTCCGCTCTAGAAAAGAGGAAGCAGAAATATATACGTGTGCTTCTCTTTAAAAGAAACTCAGAAACATAATAAAATATAATTGTGTGTATAAAAAAATAAATAATAAATGAATAAATTGAGGTGTCCAATTAAATAGGGACATAGGCAATCAAAAATAAATATTTTCTACGGACTTATAAAATAGTCCATGCACGAAGTGGAAGAATATTTACTACTTTGAAACACAGTTTAATTGAGAGAGAGCCACGTGTCGGAGAGGAGAGGCATGCGCTCTCTCTCTCATTAACCAGCCAATTAAACAGCTAATCAAATATTAAAATAAAAAAAAGGAAGCAACGACCAGATCCATAGCCAGGTCTGCCCACATTCACCCCACTAATTGCATGCACGTTGCCACGTTCATCCATTCAAAATGAGAGGGCCCATAGGTCAGCCGGAGAAGGGTGCATGCAGGCAAGCCACTTCCCATGATCCCATGGTCTTTGTGCGTGCGAGAATCCATGCAAATTACAGAGAATTAACTCCTCTACTCTATAAATAGAGGGCAAGGGGCAGACAGAAAAGATGGTTCGAGGGGATTAGTGGAGAGGTTAAGTGTTGTGCACAGCAAAGTTGGTAGAGGAGAGGCTGTTCCGCTGCCATGTCGTCTTGCCATCCTCTGCTTCCTCACTCTTTTGCTCTGAACAAGGAATCGCCGGTAATCTGCCTCCGGCGACGAGGTAGTGAGCACGTGCTGCAAGGTGGGAGTCATGCCCCCTCCTTCGTTCTTAGGCTCGGCCATTGCATACGAGTCAAAGAATCTTTCAATTCTCCTTTCTCTGTTCATTTTTATGTATTCTTTTACCATGTACTTTGGTTCGGCCAATGAGTACGAATCAAAGAGTTATTTTCTTGCCATGTTTCTAGGCTTGACCATCATGAGTACAAGCCAAAGGAAATTTTCCTCTTTTGTTGTGTCCCTCGTCTCAGCCAATGCGTATAAGATAAGGAAATTTTCTTCATTTGATGGCTTTTAGCATGATTTCGCACTTTTTCCTATGGTCCTGCTAGATAAGTACGGGCCTAGGAGTTACTTCTATGCATATTTTCCATACCATGCTACCATGTCTTCTGATTCGGTCCCGTTAGTGGATATAAGCCTAGACGAAATTCTCGTTCTCAGGTTCAGTCCTCTACAAGCGGATACAAATCACGGACTCATAAATGAATTTTGCATAAGTCATCATAAATTAAACAAACACTTGTTTTGGTCACGCTTCATGGTGCTACTCCGTGTTAGTAGTAATAAGCAAAATTAATTGAGCACATTAATTAGCACGCATATTTGCTAATCTTTGACATATGTTCAGCCATATTTATCTAACAAGAATTAAAATAAAGTGCCATCCATTTTCTTTCCATGGTCAGAAATAGAAAATAGATGTACCCACGCATATATTTTCTCCTTCCATCTGCTCATCTACAAAGCGATGGACAAATCATGAACTACTTCGAGTCATGACGGCCGACCATAAAATTAACCAACACTCGCTTCATGGCTTCGAGCTACGCTAGTAGTAATACAAGTGGAATGAAAATCATAATCTCAAAATCCTCCACATACATATATCTGCTTAAAACAGTGAATACTCGCTGCGTCATACATAAAGTGCAGTATAAAAAAACATGATATTCGAACATGTATGCATCCATATACTCTTGCCCTGCATTTGCTATCAAGTATGGTTTCTTTCCAATAGCAAATTAATCCTTGTATGCATAGCAAGCGGCAGCATCGTGATAATTGACCATAAATCAAACAAATGCCTACTTTGGTTACGCTTCATGGTACAGTGCCATGCTAGTAGTAATACAGGTGTGGTGGAAATTAAAATAGGCAATGCAAATTCGCCGCACCAAAATCCCATTCCACGTCGACAATATTGGCGCTAAAATAAATACTCGTTTGGCTATGCCCCGCGAGTGCTCAAGAAAATTCATCAATTTATATATGTGCGCTACATATACAAGAAAATAGCATCACAATGCCAAAAAAACAAAGCTATATACAAATCTGCTACCATACACGCAGTGATATAAAAAACCAACAAATTAATGGGCATCTAAAATATTTGGACACCCGAAATGAAATAAAAGTATGGAGGAAAAGCAACGAACAATACTACGGCCGTGACATCAGGAGTTTTAGGATAGATTTTCCTTTTTAGCTTTATAGCAGTCATGTAATTTTATTTTCTTTATGTTGGAATTCCTAATCAGGGGTTTTCTCTATGGAGATGTAATTAACAGAATTTCTATGTAAATGTACGAATTCTGGAAGTAATAAACTCGCAATTTCTGATGTTTATTTATTTATTCATTAAAATTAAATTGTCTCTTAACGATTTGCGGATAACGGACCTAGTATCACGATTGTCCTGGTTTTTCCCGTCGTCAACCTATAGGTACCACAAAAGCCACAATAGAGGCGAAGGTCACGAAGGGCTAAAATCTCAAAGCACAAACTTCGCCTCCTCATCCCCGTTGTCCCACAACCACTGGCACACAAGATAACCATGGACCAATTAACTAAGTACTCTACTAGGGGTATCCCATAATACCCATGTGGTCGCATTGTAAGATTTTTGATTGGGATTCCCAAAGGAATCGGTCCTTAACGATAATACATAGCCTACCACACAGGCTCAGCCTACATATCGTTAGGGTTCGCAGTCTAGCATTATTTTGCAAACACATCGACATGGAACATCGGGTTTTGTATATATGATTGGAAACCATATTTCCCACACAACAATACAATCGTAGCAAGGCTAAGCAAAACTACCTCGACATTCATACCTGTAGGGTAAGTCACCAGCGTATTATCCGTGGAGCTGTCAAGGACATGTTATTTCAATATCCTACAAAATATAAGTGTGACTAATAGGTAGGTCCATTGGATGCGTTCGCAACCCGATACCAAGCAGTTTAATGTGTAACCTAAGCATGCATATTTACAAACAATATATTTTTCACATATAGGAGGCAACATGGTCAAAGGTGGCTTGCCTTGGTCCTACGGTGGTTCTTCCTCATCAAGACCAGCTTTCAGATCATCCTCAGGCTTGGTAGCTACACGTGGAAAGGACTAAATCAATACAAAAGCTACTAAAATAGCTAGAATAGAGAAAAATAGAGGTGCGATTAGGTAGATCCCATTTCTAGGAAAATTATGAAAGTTGAACGGAGTCAAACGGAGTTACGGTTTTGCAAGATATGAATTTTCAAAGTTTAAATGAATTTATGTGCAAAGGAAAAATAGTTTCTTTTATTGGAAAGGAATGCAGGGCCCACTGTCAGTGGCGCACGGTATACTGGGTCTACCAAGCGTGCGGTGCTGTGACGTGGTAGAATGGTCCCACGGTCGACGGTCTATTGGTGCTTATAAAGGCATTAAACTCTTTTAGCCTAAATTCATTTTGATATATGTTTTGTATTGGCTATGAATGTATGTACCAACTACTGATCCAGGGATTGGTATAGGAAAACACATGAGGTTTTTAGTGTTCAAAATCAGGGGCCGACATCATGGGGTCACTATGTGTGGCCATGTGTGTCATGTCGTGCTGGTTCTGACCTAGTGCATCGCATAAGAGATCTAAGGTGGTGGGGTCGGGTGCACGACGCGATAGAAAATGGCAGTGGTGAGGTACAGTGCTAGGGCGGACACTAATAACCAGGACGGTAGCGGGGTAGCTTGGATTTCAGCGCCTTTGCAGCGACGATCAAACGGCGGCGACCGGCTCCATTGAGGCGAAAGGGATTGAGCCATAGCCAATGACTGGCTCGGCTCGGCAACTTGCGAGGCTAGCTTGGCAGGCTGGGCCAAGGTGGGGAGGTGGGGGGTCAGGGCGGCTTAGCCTAGCTAGGTGGCTAGGGATGCGGGAAGGCCGACTGGGCCTGATAGGAGAGTTGGGTTAGATTAGGAGTGGTAATGGACCTAACTTTTTTAGCCTACAAAATGTGAGGGCTGGACCCAAAATGTGTTAGTCTGAAATTTAGGACCTTTTTGTGCTAAAAATATTTAAGGCCTGAGGTGGGTTGTAAAATGGCCCATAAGCCATGACTCATTACCACCCCTAGGTTATATTTGAGTGTTATGGAGTATTATCTCCAGGGGAGATAAATTCCTTTCTTTTGGACCAATCCGAACTGGATAGAGAGAAGATTTATCTTCTCCGAAGACTCCTATATATAGAGGGGCAGTATAACACATCAATGGTTTCTTGTATTCGAGATTAGATATGTAATGAAGAGAGCTCCACCTTACTTCTGTGTCAATTGTCTACTTCTGCAATGTTCTTAAGGGCAAAGGGAAGGGTGTGAGTATTCTACATCTTCTCACGCCTCTACTGCTGCTGGAGGGATAGGGAATGAATACGGTGATCCGCTTATAGGTGCTTTAGTTTACAACATTGAGAAAGGTAAGGGTTTGGACTATGTTGGCTGGCCTAGGCCCACAAGGATTTGGATTTTGAAAATAATTTTCTTTCATTTGTAAAATATTTTCTTAATGGTTATTAATTCATAATCATGGTTCTTTAATAACTATTAATTGAGTTTCATATTTGAACATAGAATTTGGATTTAATTTCTTTTTAATTAACCTCTAAATGGATTATCTTAATTTTTGGCACTGTCACAATGGGGAAAAGAAAATGGAAACCCAACAAATATCAACATGGTGAAAATTTGAAAAAGGTTTTTGATTACTCAAAATTTTTGTTTATGTATTTCAGATTCAAAATTTTCAAGGTGTTACAATTGACACAGGTGGTTATCCTAAGCATCTCACTGTTTTTATATATGATATAATTAAGAAATTATAGTCTTATGTACACATTATTATCCAGAATTAATCAGAAAAATATATTGATTCATCTAAAAAATGATACCATTCTCTCATGACACATATCAAACATAACTATCTACATCGCAATCCAATTACAACATTATTGTTCAATCAATGCCATAACTATCTACATCGCAATCCAATTACAACATTATTGTTCAACATACAATCAAAACAATATGTTTTCGAATGAATAACATAAGTAGTTGAGGCGTTCATAGTTGTAGACTACGCAACCTCCCTATTACAACATGATTGATGGTGGCATCATCAGTCTCGGGATCATTAGTAGTTACCCCTAGTGTTGTAGATCTCACGATGGATGAACCGGCACATATTAGCTTGCACGCATGGCAACAATCTCTACAACACTTATTAGGGTGCCACCGGCTCTTCCCATGGGCCGTTGCAACAAAATAACAACAAAAAGACCTAGAACATTAAGATCAACAAAGTCAACGTTGGTATTTATTATGAACACAAAATAATCTGCAAACGCATAGATAACATTGTAGCCTTCACTCAAGAGTATTCCAGGCTATTATATCCACAGGGAACGTGTGTGTACTAGTCCTCTAGTTAGATTGCCCAAGGACACAAGATATATGGTAGGCGAGGGTAGAGAGAATTCCTATGGGTTACTTATCTTAGTTTAAGTTAAGGTAGAACTCTATCAATTGCTTCGGGCACCGGTTTACACCTGGTCTGCCAAGGGGAGACTCCAACCTACAGCTCTATGATGTACCGAAACGTGAAGGATTACGAAGGATGGACATGGCTATCATCACCTGCTGCTTACCACTACAACCCATGGAGCACACAACAAACAGAGATGTCTACTATTAATTACTACCCTAATCTCGGTACCACGCTTATAGAAGATCAAGGTACTCGCAAAGATGAAAACATATCTTACTTAAATAAGAAGAGTAAATACCATAAAGTAGTCACAAACACTTACTATTATGAATGCAAGCATCCGTCGAGGTCCAAGCTTGGGGAAGAGTGCCGATAGACTCGGCACTTCCATAGACTTCCCCTCACTCTCTTTCTACTCTAAGCACTAGCTAAGTAGAGCTTCACCTTTGGAATACAACTTATAATCTTCTATCTTGGTGTGTGTTGAGAGTGAGGAGTATGAAGCCTATAGTGTGGAGGTGACTTGAGAGAGTGGAGATGCCAAGAGAATATTCGCCCTCCAACTTCTCTCAAGCCTCTACCTATCCTCAAACTGTCATTGGATGGCAGTTTCCTGCTGTGGGCCTTGAGCCACCAACTTCAGGAGGGCGATGAGTGGCGCCACGTGGAGGCTGAGCGTGAGGGGAGCCACCCCTAGTGGGTTTAGCCGAACCTGGGCGAGCCTCCTCGTGCCGGCTTTCATCTAGGTTGCTGCCTAGTGGACCCTCAAGGTGGTTTGGGGTGTTTGCGGCAATTTGAGGTGGTTCTTCTCCTGGTGTGGGCCATTTGATCCATGTACTGTCCTCTCGTTGGTTGGAGTTGTGCTTTCTTAATTGTGTTTTCTCTTGATTTGCGATTTGCACAAGTAATCACCTGCATACGAATATTCACCAACACTTGTGGAACTGGTTAGTAATAAACCCCTACCACTATGTTTGGTGGTAAACATTGATAAATTTTATGCATGAATTGACGGTTAAATTTTTGTAGTTAAGGACCATCAACAATCAATAGCTGTTGACACTAGCTATAAGCAATTTTTACTCACCTTGTCTTGGTTCATTTCATACTTCCCCTCCATCCTCAGACAAACGTAATACCCACAAAGATTGATAGAAGCAAGTTACTTCTGGCACTCCATGTAGCAATGCAAGCAATATGTAATAATGTAGTTGTTTCATTGTTTGTATCATCATAAATATTAAGGTAGAAGATTTGGAAACGTTGTCTTACCCAAGGGTGTACGTTGTCTTGGGATCATGTTGCCCATTCCTTTGTTGGACGCACCACTGGCAAGCCCTGGTATTGAAATATCAAGAATCATTATAAAACCATGTAAAGAAGCACAATGATTATTTTTATAGTTGGAGGCAATATCCTCACCCATTGACGATGTAGATAAATTCCTTCTACGATTTTTCATCAGAATTGACGGAGTTAATTAATGACTATTATTCTGCTCTCCTTAGGAGAGAGTACTAATAATAAAATAAAATGTAGTGCTCAATATGAGTCTATAACGCAAACTTATGTTAGTTTCTAGGTTGTCGGATTTAGTAGTAGGTGCAAAATAATTTGTATGACTAGCTATTTGAATTAATGGAATTATCTAAAGTGGTAGGGAGCAAATATTTTGTCCTTTTCTATCACTGCACGTCTGCACCCATTAAGCTTCCTATGTACACCCCGATCTCCTTTCCTTTTTTTTTCCCTGACCACATTCTTGAGAAATGATTTTCTTTCCTTACTTATTGCCTTCATCCGATGAATGGTCTCAAGTTGATCCTCTAGCAAATACGTTGAGTGGAAGGAAGCCGACTTTGTATCCCCTCGTCTCTGCAGGATCATGCTGCATTCTATAAACACTGAAATTAAAAAAAAAGACAAAATTGGTCACAATGAATAAAACTGATACATGAAATGGTAGTTTTATTAACTTATAGGCACCGATAGATATGAAATGTAGAGAGTACTGTTAAGGTAAGATGGAGATCAACCGAAAGAGGTTGTGTCTCAATTGTAAAAACGGATTTGCTAGAAAACTGTCGCAAGTTTTTTACCCCAAAACTTTTAGATTTGTGATCATCGGGATTACCTCAAGATTTATGCACGAAGAGAAAAAAATTGCTATAAAGAAATTTTCACACGTATCATGCGTAAGATCTCAGTACTATCTAATCAAAACATTGTTAAATACAAATTTAAATAAGTTATATTGTAGTTACAGTGTAATTACGGTGCAGTTATAGTGTAGTTATAGTGCAGTTATAGTGTAATTACAGTGCAGTTATAGTATAGTTACGGTGCAGCTACAATGCAGCTACAATGTAATTACATTTTAATCATACAATAAAAGTTACGATAGTTTTTAGATACTCCCTAATAAAAATATTACTTAAGGCATAGGCAGATAGCGACAAGGAAGAATCTTCAAATGCTTCTAGTCGTCTGTATACGTATTAGTGCCGGCTTGTATATGTCCGTGTGTGCGTCTGTCGTGCACAATCCTACTGTCACCACTTTATCCCTTTACCAAAGCTGAAGAGCCAAAGCCACGATAAGAGGAGATCGCTACCCGCAAAGAAGGGAAGAGTGCCCCCCTCTTTCTCTCTCGCACGCACCCAGTAAAAGCGCTTGCTAGAAAATCCCCCAATAACAACAGCACTCTTCACTCCTCGGTCCCACAAAAAAAGCAGAGACAGATAGAGGTTGAGAGAGGCAGTGGGATAAAAAGAATAATAGATGGGGCCAGCAGGCTCAGAATTGACCAAGCTGTGCTCCTACCATTTCACATTACAAGTAGCAAGCCGTGTAGATCCTTGGTTTTTTGCTTCCCTTTGCATGTTATAACCCCATGTCGCCACCATTTCACCCATTTGCATGCATGGCACACAACTAGCAAGTTAGATCCCCTTTGCATCCATCGATGATCAGTTGTTGCAGGACAGTGAAGTGAGGTGAGAAAGATCGCCATATTGTTGTAGCTGCTGCACTGTGCTGTATGGTGGTAGCCAGTGAGTAGCAGTTGCACCCCCGGCCATATGTTGGCTGCTACTACTACTGCTGCAGGTGGCTTAGGTCTAGATGGATACCCTCTTCAGGTTGGTTAGTCTCCACCACCACCACCACCAGCACGCGGCCTCATCGTCGCCGCCGGACCAGCCGCACAAGTCGTACCCCTCCTCCCACCACACCCACACCCACAACCACTCCTACTACCACCACTCCCACTCCCACTCCCACTACAACAATAATAGCCGCAACAGCAACGGTGGCGGCGGCGGCGGCGGGTACTACTACGCGGAGGAGCAGCCGGCGGCGTACCTAGAAGAATGCAGCAACGACCACCGCTTTTACATGGATGAAGACTTCTCCTCCTCGTCTTCCTCCCGCCAGTTCCCCTCGGGAACCGGTGCGCCGTCGTCGGAGCCGGCGCCTCCTCCTCCTTCGTCCGCGGGCGGGCACGGGCTGTTCGAGGCGGCGGACTTCTCGTTCCCGCAGGTTGATATCAGCCTCGACTTCGGCGGCTCTCCCGTCTCGTCGTCGTCCGGTGCTGGCGCCGGGACAGCGCCGTCGTCGTCTTCGTCCTCGTCGGGGAGGTGGGCGGCGCAGCTGCTGATGGAGTGCGCGCGCGCGGTGGCGGCGCGCGACAGCCAGCGAGTGCAGCAGCTCATGTGGATGCTCAACGAGCTGGCCTCGCCGTACGGCGACGTCGACCAGAAGCTGGCCTCCTACTTCCTGCAGGGGCTCTTCGCGCGGCTCACAACCTCCGGCCCGCGCACGCTGCGGACGCTCGCCGCCGCGTCCGACCGGAACGCGTCGTTCGACTCCACGCGCCGCACGGCGCTCAAGTTCCAGGAGCTCAGCCCGTGGACGCCTTTCGGGCACGTCGCCGCCAACGGCGCCATACTCGAGTCGTTCCTGGAGGCCGCGGCGGCGGGCGCCGCCGCCTCCTCGTCGTCGTCTTCATCGTCGACGCAGCCGACGCGCCTGCACATCCTCGACCTGAGCAACACGTTCTGCACGCAGTGGCCGACCCTGCTGGAGGCGCTAGCCACGCGGTCCTCGGACGACACGCCGCACCTGTCCATCACCACCGTCGTGCCCACGGCGGCGCCGTCGGCGGCAGCGCAGCGCGTGATGCGGGAGATCGGGCAGCGTCTCGAGAAGTTCGCGCGGCTGATGGGAGTCCCGTTCCGCTTCCGCGCCGTGCACCACGCGGGGGACCTGGCCGACCTCGACCTCGCCGCTCTGGACCTCCGCGAGGGCGGCGCCACCACCGCGCTCGCCGTCAACTGCGTAAACGCGCTCCGCGGGGTCGCGCGAGGGCGCGACGCGTTCTTGGCGTCGCTCCGGCGCCTAGATCCGCGCGTGGTCACCGTCGTGGAGGAGGAGGCCGACCTGGCGGCTTCGGAGGCGGACGCGTCGTCGGAGGCCGACACCGACGCCACGTTCATGAAGGTGTTCGGCGAGGGCCTCCGCTTCTTCTCGGCGTACATGAACTCGCTGGAGGAGAGCTTCCCCAAGACAAGCAACGAGAAGCTGTCACTGGAGAGGGCGGTCGGCCGTGCCATCGTCGACCTCGTGTCCTGCCCAGCCTCCGAGTCCACCGAGCGGCGGGAGGCCGGCGCGTCGTGGGCACGGCGCATGCGGTCGGCGGGGTTCTCGCCGGCGGCATTCAGCGAGGACGTCGCCGACGACGTGAGGTCGCTTCTCCGGCGGTACAAGGAGGGTTGGTCGATGCGGGACGCCGGCGGCGCCACGGACGACGCCGCCGCTGCCGGAGCGTTCCTTGCGTGGAAGGAGCAGGCTGTCGTGTGGGCAAGCGCGTGGAAGCCATGAGATCGATCGATCCAACAAGTCCAAATCCGCCATTGCTACGAATCATCGAGCCTGCGAGAGCGAGAGATGCAGCCTGCATGCAATACACAATATGGATCATGCATATCGCACGTGCGAATTGAATGGGAAGAGGAAGCAGCATGCGTGTACGTACTTAGGGTTTTTCAGCCAGCAGCGTAAGTATGTAGTAGTAGGGAGGAGGTAGCAAAACACATCAGATGGATTAAGTTAATTAATCACCAGTTATTACTAGAAAATTAATTTGGAGGAATTAATTGGCATTTATTGTTCTTGCATTACATGTTTATTAGATGCTTCCTCTGGTTATTAATTTTGTGAATTCAGGTATCTTGAATTTAATTTTTAGCTAGGAGAGTAGATATCGATCCTCAGTTGATTCATTTGTAGATCTCAATATTCCATTGACTTGTATAGGAGCTAGTGATAGTTTATTTGTTTTACCGGTTAACACTGAATCTGACGTACTTGATGCATGGTTCGATATGTGTAGCTAGCTTGCTTGCATGTCGTTGGTTTGGACTTATGCGTGCAACTCGTAGCAGATAGCTCGTTAGCTGTAGAGATCTGTCGCTTCATCTGATATGTTTGGCTCATCAGATGACGCTTACTGAGTCATGACAAAACCGATCTGCAAAGGTATTGATCGAAATCGACGACTTTTGCACGTCGATCGTCCGATCCTACTCTATATTATTACTGCTTTCAAATTAATTAACAACATATACCGCGTGTGTATGTACAGCAGAAATTAATTGAGGGTCGACGATTAATTTAACAACCGGCCCTTCTGCAGAAGTAAAGCGGCACATGCAAGTCAAAAGATAAAACAAGAAACGGAGAACAGCAGTACAAATCAGGTTTGCTAGAGCCTAGAAGATGGTTTTATATTCTTGATCAATATACCGATCGACACACAATGGAATTCAAAATTTAATGAGTTTTTTCAAAATTTAATCAGGTTTGTTAGAAGGAAACACAAATTAGCGTATATGTGATCTGTTTGCTTCCAGCTGCCATAAAATTAATAATCGATCGATCAACTTGTTGCATGACAAATGGCACCATGTATTCTTAATCAATTGCTTCCATAAACTAACAAATACATATACCTTTGAAAGCAGATAGTGAACCATTGCCTGTTTAATTTTTGTTTCATTCACTGGAAGTTTGGAACATGTGTACGCGTACGTATTTGTTCTGGCATATGTCGAGGATCTTTGAATAAATTGGAAAGGATATACCGGAAGCCAACTAATTAAATATTGCTCCGATCGAGAGGATTTGTTCACTAATCGTACTTAAATTTCTGTAGTGTT
Source organism: Oryza punctata (assembly GCA_000573905.2). Taxonomy (NCBI): domain Eukaryota; kingdom Viridiplantae; phylum Streptophyta; class Magnoliopsida; order Poales; family Poaceae; genus Oryza; species Oryza punctata. The sequence continues at coordinate 20,500,010 of CM002490.2, read as the reverse complement.
TTGAAGAACCATATACAACTGATCAGTCGCTTGCAACTTGCAGTTAACTTATTTTAAGTAGGGAAGGACGCAAATCACACTAGTTCAGAAACATTATAGGACACTATAGGAGTATATATGTTTCGAAGAATAAGAAGAAACATGGCGAAGGGAATGCAGCTCGTATCTATAGGATATTAGGATTAGGTGATGCAATGAGATGTGACAATTAATGGAGTTCTGTATACATGCATCCTACAAGTTGCATAATATAATATTTAGGACTTCCTATACAATACAGGTCTATATTTATATATTTCTTTGTACCAATTAAAAACTCTCCTAGAAGGAATCACATTAATTTTATGAAAACAAAAAGCTAAAAAAACGCATTAATCATAAAAAGCTAGAAATATCGACACTAATTAAAAAATTAAAAATCTTAAGCATCCATTTATGACATCTACATTGAGACTGGATTTAATAGAATATATGTACAGATAAACAAATAGAATAGCTCTCTTGACAACCCCGGGAGAGAATATAGATGAATGCTTTAAGCAAGGGCGTACGTGAACACTGTTTTGTCATGCCACGACACATTGGTGAAACCAGAGAGAGCTGAAGATAAGAGAAAGCCCAGAGGCATTGATAAAGAAATAATAATAGTATTTTGTAACACGTACATTTAGGCTAGGGTTGAGGGGGCAGCCCGTGTGCTAATTGGGCTTCGAGGTTGGCTATACGTAAAAAAAGCTCGCTTTCTACTGAGCAGTTCTAAACTGTTCCAGAATGATATTTATTTCATTGGAAGATTCCAAAGCACATTGCGATGCCGAAAGAATCTTCGGAACCGGTGGGGTTGTGATTGAAGGTTGTCTTATTCTTATTGTGCGACTTGTGAGTACGTTTGGATCCGCGAAAGCAATCGCTCGGATCTTCCCCTAACCGAACCTAGCAACAGACCAGAGGGAACCGCAGCATGAGGAATGTCCACGTCTCATCGCAAGGCTCATTTTTAGTTTTGGGTCATTGGCAGGCACTAGTTCTTGTTTTGAAAGCTAAAACGCTTTTTCCTATAATTGGATTAGCAACTGCATTTAACCTTACCTATCTTTGGGTTTTGACTATGGTGGCTCCTCCTTTGACTCTAACTTCTACCTACCTATAGTTTCACTCTAGTCACTTCTTCAAACATCCACTACTATTGTTTTTCATAGGAGCTCCTCGAAAGAACCGACAGATGCCAGTCATGTCCTCCACTACCACAGCGCATCTTCTCGCCTCCCACATAGGACAATGGGGGTTTTCTCACTTCACTCTCCGTCTACACAATTTCCCACCTTTCTCCACTCTCTCCGGCCATGGTGGTCTCACCGTGACAGCCGCAGTACACCATCACTAGTGAGTAGGAGGAGCAAAACAACGGCAGGACAACTTCGATGGGGACACCGTCTCCTCCTTGCCATCGCTCCCACCATTGCCAGGCGTAATGCCTAATGATGAAGTGGACAACGACCATGATAGTTGGTACAGTGGGTCCCAGTTGAAGAACACTTATGAAGGTTAACAGTCGAAAAAGGAGGAGGCAGAGGAATAGGTGCCTGAGGAGGGTGCAGAGGTGGAGGACGAAGAGGAGGCCTTGGTCATCGTGGCTGTGGCAGAGACAGTGGCTTGCGCATATGAGGTGCCGGAGACGACCCTAGCTTGGCCCCGGTGATGGAGGAGTCCCAACGCAAGCGAGGCATAGGAGACAGGTGCCAGCACAGCCGTGGCACATGAAGTGGGAGATGTGACCATGCCTACTACGGATACAATCATTGCTCATATTATATGTCAACAAGGAGACGTCAAGATCAAGCCGGATAACTACTAGAATCCAAAGTGGTCAACGGCAACAATGCTTAATTTAAATGGTTGCTAAATGTGCAAACAATATCTGTTTTGGGGTCGTGGCCACTGGCCAGATGTGAGGAGCCGCCAGTGGAAGCAGGTGTGGAGGAGAAATCATGGCCACGGCCCCAAGTGCCTGCTCTAGGATGGAGCTAGCCATCAGCACCACACTGCGGCCAACAGAGCGTGCTCCGGCATGGAGCTGACTGTCACAGCTTGCTCCACGATGGCAGCAAAGCCGATGGGAAAGCATCCCTGCTGCAACTAATTAGTTAAATTAGTTTTTTACTTTAGGCCCAAAGTATGACTAAGGGTCCAAGTAATATTGAATTCAGGGAGAAACTTTCGCTTTGTAATATATCACCATGTTTTCTATGTTAAATCTTTTTTTACAAATTAAAATATATAATAAATTTATTTTCAAATTTAATATATTTTAAAATTAAATCATCGCAATTGACAAGTGGACAGGTACAAATGTGGCTTCTCACTGATGTGGTTCCAATTTTTTTGGGGCTGCTTACATAAGGCCAATTGAGATTAACAAAATTTTAGAGTAATCCTTGCTACACTTCAGTTTGGTTAGGTCAATGGCTCCTTCAACTACTAAATTTAGTATGGATTCTCACAAATGTCATGATACCACAAGAACCTTAGTCAAATGGTATGCAAGCTAACAATAGTAAGTGACCCTTATAATGCAAGCATTTTAACGATGAAGATACATAACCAAACTGAAGCACATGGAGTAAGGATCACATAGATGAGTTGTTTACCTCTATCGCCTATGAAATTTTCACAGGCAGCTTGCTAGGTTGTCTGCTTGTATAATTATTTCAATCTATTCATGAATATGCCGAGGCCCACCAATTTACACAGGCGGCACTATAACGTATCTACCTCTGGATAGTGTTTCCACTTGCCATTGCTAAAGTCATCCACCTATGAAAACCAATTTCACAGGTGGATGGCTGAAGACACTTCGTTTAGACAGTCTGACGACAAGCTCTAAGTCAAGGGGTAGTATAGTGTCCAAAATCACCATCGCCGTTGCAGTTGCCAGCTAGATCCACCAACGCTACCACTGTTGCCCACTAGGTCTGCGGTCCTACTCTTCCCCTACGCCTCATCAGCCTGCACTGTGGCAAAGGGGATGTGTCAACATTCAGGTGAGCATTATCCCGTCAGATCTCGCACCATAGCTACAAAACATCCATGTACGCCATCTTGACAATACCGTCGTTGGAGCTTCAAGCTTTCTTGTATATATGATAGTTGCTTGCTTTGTTGCTTATTTGCTCACAGCCTAAGCCCTAAGGTTTGGGTTTCAGTTGGCGGTATATTGGGTGGCAAAAGATTTACTCAGTTTCTTGCCTCTCTACTTGTTTATATTAACTGCATGGAAGTTATAAGGAAATTATGGAGGAAACAACCAATGAAAAAAATTTAGAGCAAAAAGTGTACTCAAAATATTAGGGTGTCAGTACGCCAATGTTGCATTTGTTTTAGCAATGTCAATTTTAGTGTCTTGTATATAATGTTAGTTGATTATTTTGTCCACTTATCACTAATGGTGTTTGTTTCAACATCATCCCAGCATGGTTTGGACAGATTAGTGCATATACTAACTGATTAAAATGCCTTTAAGATGTCATTGACATGGAATTGTGCTATTCTTTTTACAATTTAAAACATGATACATGATAAATTTGCTCGTTATCTTTTTTTGTTTTTACTTGCTTCACTGAATGGCTCTATACAAGCCACTAACCCAGTCTCTTACTTCATGAGTACCGGCATTGACCACCACCTTAGCCACAAAACACACAATAGTAAGTATCATATTATGAAGGAAAAAGTCCAAATACCCCCATAAACTTTGGATGGAAGTCCATCTAGCTCCCTAAATTTTAAAACCGGACACTTAACCCTCTGAACTTTGCAATACTGTTCATATTACCCACCAATGTGGTTTGTCTGGTGGTTTTGCATATTTTGGAAGATTAAACTGACAACTTTGAAGAACTAAATAACATATTTGCATATCGTCAGTTATTAGTCATCAATTTGTATTTATACAGTGATACCATACTATTATTATGTTGCTACTTGTTTGTAAATGAGAGCTAACAAGGGGTAAAAAGAAATATTTAGGTGGAGATTTTAATATATATGTCCAATGCGTATGTCACGTGAGCAAACCCATCCAACTTATATACAAATTAGATAAAAACAAGTATGCAAAACCACCTTAGGGGTTATATAAATGGTATTGTAAAGTTTAAGGGGTTGAATGTCTAGTTTCAAAGTTCAGGGTATTAAACGGACTTCTATCCAAAGTTTAGGGGGGGCATTTAGACTTTTTCCTATTATGAATCAATGATCATGATTTCATTGTATTAGGAATTATGTTTTTTTTGCATGGTTTTGTATTAGGCTAATTGAGACATGCATGCATGCAAGAAAGTATATAATAGTGTCCCTTTGTCACGGACAAATATTATTGATGACGGTGTAAACAAGGTGTATATTATCATTGATCAATATCGAGATGGTAATACCCCAATTATTGTGTGAGCCATGGGCTGAGTATGGCCATCGAATTATGTATTCTTGAGTAGATGTTATCAAGGAAGTAACCAATAATAAGCTTGAGGAGAAGAATAGTCCATATCTTTGAACCACTAAAATCCAAGTATCAATCATGTACGAGACCCAAAGTAATCTTCTCTTTGTTGACTTTAGTTGTTTCAAACAAAAAGGGCTTGAAGATAATGATTATGTGGCAACTATGCCTCTCAGCCTTTTTAATGCCCATTCGATTGAAGTGAACCTCGTAATTTTTCAATTAAATTATTTCCAATTGTATTGATACTAGTGGTTATTTGTAATTATTCTTTGTTTAGAGTGATGCTTCTAAGGTGCTAACGAAGCTAGCTTGCAATATATCTCACTTGATGTGATGAATTAGCTTGAATACACATTCATTCCATCTAAGCTCTATTTGGTTGATGACTTCCAGCATTAGTCTTTCATCTATTTTTGTTCGGAGCAAAATGATTTCATAATCTTTGGATATCTAACGGATCGGTATGTTGATTTTAAACTATGTGCTTACATATATGAGTTAATCAATGTTGAGCAAATGTTCAGATTAGACACCTTTGATAAAAATTATACTATATATATCACGCAAGCCAGTGGTGCAGATTGAATTTGTATGACTTAAAACTATGTATGTCAATATGTTATTTTACATCCAAGTGTGGATGTGGACAATGTGTATGATCAACTTAATAAGCACTATCTATGGAAATGTTCAGTCAATGTGAATATGGCTGTGAATTTATAATATGATTGTTGTGCATGAATGTATGATGATAAGAAATCTGCCATTATTTTCTATAGGCGTACAGTGCTGTACAGCAGCTAGATTTTATTTCTTTTACCGTAATCTAGCAGCACAGGTGGTTTTTTTTAAAGAACCACATGTGAAAATTGTTTTCATGGGTGGCTACCTTAAGAAATCTAACTATTTAAACGTATTTTGCAGGCTGAAACTTAAGATATCCAACTGTACAAATGTATTTTCATGGGTGGTTCTTTTGTGCGCCTGCAAAAATACATGATCTCTACATGCACTCTACTGAAGGCAGGTAAAAAAACGCCTATAAAAATAGGTTATTAATTGCCTGAAAAAAATGTTTTCTATATCAATGGATAATATGTGGTCAACTTTTTAGTTTAGAACATTAAAAATACTATGCCTAGAATTTCCAACGAAATGATCATCACAATATCATAAACTTTTTGTAACCTATTCTAATATAAAATTGATGGTTAAAATTAGCTTCACCAAGGGGAGGTTCGCATGTGGCAACTGGTGGTGGCAGGGACGCCGACCATCGCAGGACCTCGTTAGATTGTCATGATAGGCAGTCGGACAGGCTGCAAGTGAAACAGGCGACATGACCATCCTCATTCGTTGCAATAGAAGGGAGTAACTGCTTTGTGCTATGCCAGCCTCTAGGCTTGGCGAGTTGATGCTGGTGACGGCCGATACCTCGTTGGCGTGCCATGCCGGCAGAGCTGTTTTCATTCCTACAATCTATCGATGGTGACCTTCTTATCATCCCACGGATGCCTCTAGCATGTACGTCTCGCAACGACGTTTCATTTATCATAAGGTAGGGACGTCCAAATCTGCCTCTAGACCAACATCAACTTGGTTTCGATTAAAGGTATCGCTTACATCGACATCTCATCCATCTTTAGATCAACCCTATGGATTTTGGCTGTGTCCCTTTTGACTTTTCGAGACATTATCTTCGTAGGGATCGTGCATACAGAAGGTTATTGTTGCAGGAAGTGATGTTTGTGGCCAATGCGATTATGCTAGGTTTGGAAGGTATTGCGGCACTATCTCGGAATGATGGGGGCAACAATACTTGGGGGCTTCGTTTATGTGGTGCTTGTTGCTAATTCCTTGACTCTGGGGTTTAATCCTTAGGTGTGACTTTATAAGTTGCTTTTACTTGATAATGGCGGTTCGCTTACAACTTGAAGGCATTGTCTACAGTTTATAGAATTTCCATGGATGAAAATATATGGTCTGATCTCATTTGATTGGAGCAAGACAATGGTGGCGCGTGCACGTGTCGTTCTCTTTTTTTTTTTTGTATTGTTAAGGGGAGACTTTATGGTTAGTTCAAACCATCCCACCAACTCCACCCATCTGACATAGATAGGAATGCTTTCCTTTTAAGCTAACCCTGAAGGGATCTTTAGTCCCGATTGGTAGCACCAATCGGTACTAAAAACATCTTTAGTCACAGTTGGTAACACTAACCGGGACTAAAAATCCTCAATCTTCAGTCTCGATTGATGTTACCAATCGGTACTAAATATGCATTTTTAGTAAAAATGTTTTTGGGACTTGAACTTTTAGAACTGATACTAAAAATATTTTTAGTACCTGTTTTAAATCTAACCGATACTAAAAAATTTTAGGTATCACGATAAAATATCAGTTTTCCAAAATATACAGAGGCTGAGTTGTTTTAGAGTGATTTTGTTCCCTTTGATGTAATTATCTAATATCAATAAAGCTTTGCTTTATCTTTAAAAAAAGTTTTACTAAAATCTTGTTCTAAATATTAAAGTTGTGTACTCCTGGTCAAGTCGAATCACTTTTCTGCGCTCACGAGATGTCTCGGTGCTGACAAGGGCCGCGGTACTAGATATGAAAGGCCACTTGGTGCCTGGTGGAGTGGAAATTGTGGAATTGCTTATCCTCTCACGCTAATTAACAAGATCATATCGAGGATTAGTTCGTGTCAAAAGGGAGTCTAAAAGGATATGCTGACATAGAATCACTAACCAAAGGCTGCTCCTGGTTCGAATATTGGGGGCGTTGGGCCCAACCACGGCATGTCCAACATATGCAAAAGTTCACCTTTTGATAGCAACAGGTTATGTAGGTACACACAGCAGCAGCTAGCCAAGTTGGCTTCAAATTTTGGTCTGCAAATTAAATGAATCTAGAGCTACGTACTAACCAATGGTGATGCAACTTTGATTACTTTGTTTACTCATTACTGTCCTAATTAGTTGTACAGATATAAAGTTGCATGTCTGCCCTTTGATTAAATTACTTGGCCCTGGAATATATCATTTTTAGAAAGGTATTTAATTTGTATCTTGAACCATGCATGTGATTTCTTCTTATTTGACGATTTTACATTGTACATCATCTATGTTAGAAAAACCGACTTCTGAATGTGAATCATCATATATCTAAACTCGTAGCCAGAAGATGGTTTTCTTTAAGATGGGTATATTATTTTATCTGTTCCTTGATTATGTACCACTAAATTAAGTTTATCAACTGTTTCTACCGTATACCATTGCAGCAGATTTTTTTTTCCAAAAATGTAGAAAATCTCTTCTTATAGACATGGAGGGACAGAACTAATTGATGACCCCAATTTATGTTCCTAAAAACTAAGGAAAAAAATCTTCCTAGCCACCTGGCAGAGCATACAAACTAACATGTAAGTCTCAGAATTTCTGCCAAATTAAAAAAAATTGTACAAGAAATGATTCCTCTTTGATATGATGCACAATTGATTTTTTTTCTTTTTTGGATGTTGTTAATTTGCTCTTGCGAAAGCCATTCCTCTTTCGTAATGCTCAAGTGCAAGGGGCCTGGGGGATTCCTTCTCCCACTAGATAGCAAAAGCAATACATGCGATGGTTGGCTGGTTGCATTGGTGCCCAGGTGGGCTAGCTAAGCTTGCATATGCATGCTGGACCAGCACAAGAGATCTAGTGGGAGCTCCTTTTTAGGTCAGAGCCATACGTATATGCATGTTGCATCCATCCATCTATTCGTTGTGCCAGCTTAAATTAATTTGCTTATGACATGCATATATAGGGTCCTCTTCCATCCTCTTTTTTCACCCACCAACGTAGTCCTACATTCGCCTTTGCACAGGCCATGCCTACCATGTAATTCCCTCTCATTATGGATTACTTCCTCGTAGACTATAGGGTTAATTTGATCCATACCACTCTAAATATGCAAATTCAATAAAATACCACTACTATTCATTATATCGGTTGCGTGTCACTGGAATTTAAAAAAAATTGGAACCGTGCCACTCCGTCATGAAATTTATCAAAAATTTCCGTTAACCCCAACTGCACGTGGGACCTAACTGTCAGATCTATCTTCTTCACCTCCCTCCCCTCTCTGCACGTTGAGCTCGGTGTCACCGACACCCAGCTCCTCCCCCGTCGGCCATCATCCACGCCCACCGCGCCGGCCTGTCGTGCCTAGCCCGTCGGTCGCCGCCCGTGGAGAGGGGAGGAGAGAGAGGAGGGAGGCCGCCGATGCCCAGCTCCTCCCCCGCCAGCCATCATCCGCGCCCACCGGGCCGGCCTATTGCCCCTAGCCCACCGGTCGCTGCCCATGGAGCGGGGAGGAGAGAGGAGGAAGGTGAAGAAGATAGATTTGACAGCTAGGTCCTACGTGCAGTTGGGGTTAACGGAGATGTTTGACAGATTTTGTGACGGAGTGGCACGGTTTCAATTTTCTCAAATTCCAGTGACACGCAAGCGTGGCACGCAACCGATAAGGTGATTAGTAGGTATTTTTTTTAATTGGTATATTTAGAGTGGTATGGATCAAATTAACACTAGACTATAACGGTTTCAGTCTTGAAAAGATATTTTCGTCAAGAATTAGCAAAATTCTCGTGCTCTTTGACGACTTTGTGATAAAATGGCACCGTCACAGAAGCTCCGTCTGACTTATATGATGACCTTGCAACGAAATTCGTCATAGATATTTCCCATTTCATTATAGGGAATCCGTCGAAGAAGCCCAGAACTAATTGTAGTGACAATGCATCAGCTGATTGATCTGCATTTCCATGTGGTGGTCATCCAAATAATTAATGAGGCCTTGAGATATGCCTCTTGATTTGTAAATTAACAGTCATGGTGGCGTTTCTAGCCACAATGTTCTTGCATTGACTGAGCACTACTCTCTGTTTTCATGAATAGACGGTGTCCTAGAGTGCATTTAGTTAATTTTCAAATCTTAAATCATTAATAGACATAAAAAAATCAGAAGAAAAGATATACAGTGAAATTATATAGTATAGATTTATCATGAAAACTCTTTCAAACATATAGTTATACAGTTAGAAAAGTAAAGCGGAAGGAGTTTTCATGATAAATCTACTAATATAGTTTTACATATATTAAAAAATATATCAGTAATTGTTTTGGCAGGTTGAATACTCTCTTCGTCCCACAAAACCAAAGAAAATCAACATAGTATCGGATACTGACACATCCTACTATGAATCTGGATAGAGATTTGTTCAGATTTATAATGCTAGTATGTGTCAACATCCCGTATAAGTTTTTTTTTTTACGGAGGGAATATATCATAATCATTTGCTATATTGTCCCTTTCGTAAATCAGTTTATACTGTCCTGTTTCTCGAACAATCAATAATAACCGGATTACAATGAATCTCGATTGAGCAAAACGTTGGGAATGGATGGAACAATATAAAGTTAAACTAGGTGGAGTAGCGACTAGCGCCGGAGGCGCGCGTGCTAAAAAAATCAAATCACGCATGCCCTGCAGGCGCTCCGATCGATCCACACAACCATTGGACATGATGACAAGATGCCCTACTACTGCTGCTGCCACATTCTCTTTTCCAGCCTTCATTCGATAGTGAGTGGGGAATTCGAGATCTATTCCCATTCAAATCAAATCAAATCAAATCAAATCGGTCCCTTCAATACATTCCACCTTTATTGTCTACTCCCTTCGTAAGAAAACCCAACCTAGATACTTTCCTAGTAGAAATCTGGACCCTCCCAGTACGACGAACTAGGAGACGACCTAGGTTGAGCTTTTTTTTTAACGGAGGGAGTACACCTACCTGCTTGGTTTACCAATGAAATGCCAGATCAGGTGCAGCTAGCAAAATCCCATGCGTGCTTAATATATTACATACTCCCTCCGTTCCCCAGAAAAACTCAACCTAGGAATGGATGTGACCTCTCCTAAGAAAATGAATCTGGATAAATGGTAGTCCAGATTCATTAGGTTGAGTTTTTTTTGAGACGGAGGGAGTATGTAATATGAGCTAGCTTCGTAACCAGAAATCAACTTATTGGGAATCGAGAAATCTAGTGAAGGACAGATTATCCGCCCTATAAACAGTCCGATCGAGCAATACGTTGGTCTAGACCATGTTATGTACCCCTCTATCCCAGAATATAGTAACCTTATCGAATGAGATGTATCATATTACTAAGAATCTGAACATGCCTCCGGTCTAAAATCATAATACTAGGATATATTTGATCCAGTCTTAGCTATATTGCTATATTTGGGATGGAAGCAGTACAAAGATAGGACAGGCTCAATTGGACCATATGGTTTCTTATGCTCCGTTTTAAACTTCAACTTTAAACTTTAACTTTCTCTTTTTTCTTAGCACTTCCCAAACTGTTAAACGGTGTATGTTAAAAAAAGTTTATTTTACATAAAAGTTCCTTTAAAAAATCAAATGAACCCATTTTTTAAGTTTATGATAATTAATAATTAATTAATCATGTGTTAATTGCTTGCTCCAATTTCCTTGCCGCTTAAAATTTTAGTTCTAATGCAGGAACAAACGAAGTCTTAGGTTGTGTTCTTTTATTAGGATTAGGGTTAGAAACCCTTACCCTTGACACGGAGTAACAGATTAACGTATGATTAATTAAGTACACCCTGCGTCCTAGAATAAGTCTTTTTCCCTCTTGTTTGTCCAAATAAGTTCTTTTCTGAGTAATCATTTATTAGAGTTTGTGAAAGTAGAAAATAAATAATTGGGAGAGATTAAGTGAAGAACAATTGAATAGAGATTTGATAAACTGAGGGTATTCTAGTCTTTTTGGTTTTGTATTGGTATGCGTGGAATGAATAAAAAATAAAATTATCTTAGGACGGAGGAAGTATTAGCTGAAGACTTAAAAAATAGATTAATATAATTTTTTAAAACAACTTTCCTATAATTGTTTTAAGAAAATGTATCGTGTGGCAGTTAGTAAAGCGTGCATGTGGAAAACGTGAGAGTAGAAGTTAGGAAAGTGCAGTAGCTTGATCCCATTTGAGGTGTGTCTCATATCTGATGAGTGGTGTATGCATCTATGATGAGTACTAATTATCACTCGTCAGTGGGTCTCATATCACTTACGGATCTTAACCCGTTAGAGATGAGATGGAGTCATACTAATCTCGTCTCTAACGAGGGTCCTACCCGTCAGGTATAATGGTGTAATTTAGGATCGTCAGTGGTGACCTGGACTGCCGTAGGATCTCCTGTAACTGTAAGAGATTCTGGGAGACCGAAACAAAGTGTAAGGAGTTTGGACGCTCACTTATCCAAAGCGAAGATAAACTACGTACCATTTTACCGTAGACGCATGCGAACTACCATTTCTATAGAAATTGTAGAATTTCCATTACCTCAAAAGAAAAGGTCGTTGTGCTTCATTTGCAACCTCGGTCTCTTTACGCTCCCTGTAACTATTTACTAATTTCAAATTACTTTACTGGAGTTTCCATGCTAGACCTGCTTCTACTAGTTAACATTGGACATAGTAAATTAGCATTTCATATCTACAATTAGGATTTTATTGTTGGGCCTAAGTTTTTAGAAACTTTATTCATCTTGCTCTAGGGTATCTTTGATCATTCAACGCGTGGTCCGTTCGATCTCGATCTTGGGTCGATCTGATTGTTGGGACCTTAACTGGTGTTTACAAACCCTATTCGCACTTATGATTAATCGTTCATTGTGATCTACTACTATCACTACTACTACTATATATATATTTTTCAGAAATTAATGATCAAAGTTAGAAATTTTATCACTACTATACTTCCTCTGTTTCATATTATGTTATTTTAACTTTTTTTCAAACTTTTTTAAGTTTAACTAAATTTATAAAAAATAGCTATATTTTCTATAAAAACAAACATATTATCAAAATATATTAAATGTTAGATTTAATTAAACTAACTTCATGTTTTAGATGTTTACTTTCTCTATAAACTTGATCAAACTTAAAAAATAATTAGAAAAAAGTTAAAACGAATTATAACATGAAGGAGTACTACTTAGGATAGAGCTAAAACGGTAATTAATTTGAAACGGTAGGAATATTATTATTAATAACATCTATAAATGGCTACCTAATGAGAGTTTAGTTTTCTGTTTTTAACTGTTGGTAGTTCTGCACCATAATTTGTACTATGCGGATGGAAGAACCTTCAATTCACTATACAACCTGTGTTTAGCCGGCGTGCAATTAACCGGATGGAAAGATCGAAAATGTGCCTCATGCTCTAGCTGTAGCGAAGACCCAAGAAGAAAACGTACAGCACTTGAAACAATGGAGACCGGGCCCGGAAACAGCAGTTATGCATGAAAGAGTGGGCAGGATCGGGTGGCCGGGTTTCGCTATGATTTCCTGCAAAGAACCCGGTGATCTTGGCTGCCTATATATATATAGTAGGTGCAGGGTGTGTGCATTGACATGTCACCTTTCCGAATCAATCACCTTTCCTTCTCTTTCTGGCCTGCAATTATGAATCTTCTCCACACTTGACAACGTACCAGCGGCCATGTCTGCCGGCTGGCCGTGTTCAACACCAAGCAAGCACTAATATCCGGACTCTGGTCGGGTGATCAGATCCTCCTGGTGACGCTAAGTTGACACAAGATAACATCAATGATGCATCGTGCAGCCCAATCTGGGCGGCTGGGATGAGATGGCTTCATGGCGACAACTACTGTGGTCACGAATAATTGCCCACTAGCTGCAACCCAACAACTCAGCCAGCCTTGGATGGGAGATTATATATTACTATGATACTATTAACCCTTCACTCACTGGCCCATACGGACATCAAGCAACGGTCTGCAGATCACCTGCAAGGAGCCATTTGACACTGCCATCATCATTCAAAACATTGACCTAAAACTGATTCCAGTCAGGAACCATGATAACTGATTCCAGTCAGGAACCATGATAACGTGGTCGCATCACAAATGCACATGCAAGAGCCAACACAGGTCAGGTCAGCTTTACCTAGGATTTTTACAGAGGCTGCAGGATATGTACAATAATATGTCAAACGGAGAGGAGAGCCCTTGTGATTTTACAGGCCTAATATAGCAATGGCTGAGAGGTACATTTAAGGAGGTTCATCTCCTGAATAGTATCAGCGATGATCAATACCTTTAACATAGAGAGGTTTGACAGATTGCATTTGCACAAGCGCAAAAAAAAGGTAGGCTTGGTGACAAATATAGCATAAAGAATCGGTTTAAACTCGCATCACCTATCAAGATTCCTCTGGTCACCTTTTTCTTGACCTTTCTTATCCTTCGGTGATGAAGCAGCCTCAACTGTGTCTTGCTCAGTTTCAGAAAGTGACAGATGAGGATTCATGCCATCATCAATTGGTAATGTCCTCTTGGATCCATCAAGAGCTAAACCCAGAACAATGTTGTCCTCAAAGACGGGTCTCGATTCTTTCTTTGAATTAGCAACAGAGACAGCGCCATCTCCTTCTCGTTCTGTGGCCTCAGTTCCTTGAGTTTTTCCTTTACCAGCTTTGGAAGTTGATGCAACAGGATCCATATTTTCTGACCATGGAGAAGACGGCAGTGTTGTTGTCGCATGATCATTCTTACTATTCTTCATGCGACCATCTTCTGGTACTGATTTTTTCTGTTCCTGCTTCTCGGAGTTGCTTATACTAGCGTTATCAGGTGAAGCTGACTTAACCTCTGCAGAAGTGACTGTCTTGACTTTATGATCTTCACGCGATGCTGGACGAGGCTTAGACTTGTCATCGCTAATCCTTGCAGAGGTATCAATCAGAAGTGGGCGACCACGTACACGACTATACATCTCCTCTCCGAAAGGAATGTTATCGATGTCTGCATTGCCATAAGATTTCTGAACTGTTCGAATCTGGGTAGCAAGCCTTGCCCTATGATGGCCAACTATTCTAAGAAGATCCAACATAACAGCTTCCTGTTGTAATATTGAACAAAAATTACTCAGTTGTTTTGTAGCACCACAGACAGAACACTACCATCAATTGTTTCAAGTGCTATCTAAAAATCCTACTGGAATATTGCATGCAAAGATGGCTTTCTAGGCTAGGTTTCTCCAATGTAATTTGAAATAAAAGCTATTATAATGCTTTCCATACAAGGTGGAACTGTGGAAGGAAAAGTCTCAGTAAAGATGAATGCACCAGGTTGACAGTGAGTAGATCAGTAGTTCGTTGGCCCTTTAGAGTAATCATCAATGGCATGTATGGAGTTCATGGAAGCTCTTACGTCTATTTATAATTCCAGGCTGAAGTGTCAAATACTAAGATATGACAATATACTATTTGCTCCAATTAGTGCGGCCACACTCTTTATGCCCATTTCATTTATTGCTGTCGGATGGCAACCATGCAAAAAAGAACTATAATGGAGACTATGCTTCATACATTGGTGACTGTCAGTTCTGACAAAGTTACACTAAAGGGTCAAATAACCATAATAATTCCAATAAAACTGGTCCTACCTAGCTTGGGAGATTATTATTAATAATACAGCCTAGAAAGTAGTACTCTTGACAGAGCATATCATTTCAGCACATACCAAACGTGTCTTTATTGTAAACAGATATGTAGATACAGACACATTACCTGGACATTGAGATACTCCTCAAAATGAGATGTCTTCACAAAGCATGATATGTAAATCTACAGGAAAACAAAACAAAATGATATAAAGTTTTAGACACATGCGAGCTTGGGACCAGAGACAAATTGATACAAGGGCAATGAAACTGAAACCTTAACAGTTTGAGCTCAGAAGGTAAAAATAGAATGACAATTAGTTTGAACACAAAAGTAAAAAGAAAACAAATGATATCTTGATGGTGATAGGAAAATCAACAACTACCAACCAGTAAATGGTTTTGACAGAAAGACTTTTGTAAAACCAGCAACTTACGATCTTAAGAGCAAACATATTTACGTGCTAAGATTTTAGTGGTGTAAAATGAATTCAGCTGCATTCTAGATTTCTTTTGCATATAAATAATTGTTGAAAAAAATTGGAGAAGAGGTAAACAAAATAAAAATCAGTCATTATCACAGGGCATTGGTTAGTTCTTAGTGAGGTTGACTAAAAATGGCTCAGGTTCGACAAGCTATACAAGGTCTGCCCAAACTGCCTTGCAGGGCAAGCTGAAGCCCTTCAGCACCTAAGCTAAAACTTTGTCAATTCCAACTCTTTGAATACACATCTAAAAGTGACTTACAGGTTGAATAAACATGAGTTGGAAGTCCAAAATATACCTGTATACACATTTGCATTGTTATCGAGCCAAGCTCCAAGCTCAAACACCCAACAGGCTACTTAGCTTGAGCATGTACTAAGCTAGAGCCAAACCTACCTAGTCCCCTTGATGCCCCTAGTTACTAGTTGACAGCTGTCCCAAAATTTACTAACATTATCACCTTACGACATACCAGCTACTGGCAGGAAACAAGAATCAAGCTCAACAGCACGTAAAGAAAGTAAACGATACCCAAAAGAGAAAAAAAGAAAAAAGCAGGCTCAGGGACAGGCAGACCTGGAAGATTCTAGCTAACCAAAACATCCAGACTGACCATTGGTAAGGACCGACTCCACTAGTATTCAGATCAAAAGAGGGAATTACTCAATATAAGAAATTAGAATTTACCATAAGAGCTTGGGTTTTTGGATCAATTTTCTCAAAAAATACTCTCCTATGCAGCCTCTGTTGCTCTATATGTGGATTTTTTGCCAACACTTTTCTCATGTCCGCAACAATTATCTACAATGGAACACAGAAAGAAACAATAATAAGGATTCAATACTCTGGGAGAAAAGGATTAAGATGTGAATGTGAGTAATTAATTTAAAATGGTGCTTACACCAATTTTCGCAGCATCCATGTGGCTTAAAGCCAGGTAGGTCTTAATACGCCAATGGGTCCTCTGAGTGTTATTTCTCAATATAGAAACTGTGAACTTATGGTTAGGAATGTATATAGCTTCTCTATCATCACCTCTAATGATTGTAGGGGACCACCACCCGACATGCTGAAAATCAAAACAGTTAATGCAAGTATCAGGATAAAATGAAAATTCAACAAAATCATATGCAGGGGTAACAGTATATCCAAATAAAATTCCATACTATAATGGAAAGATGCCATACTAGATGTTTACGTAGTGATGTAGCCCATAAGATGGAGCAAACCAAATAGCATAATGCATTTGTGACAGATAAACGAAGAGAATGTAAACAAAGCATGCAAAGTACTTACCTCAACAATACCCGAGACTTCAACACCATCTATCTTTGTATTGATCCATTCATTCACCACGAATGGACGTGTGGCATTGATCATAACACTCGAGAGGAAGTTTGTAAAGATCTGCATGTTTATAATACCTATTAGTACTATGCCACAAAAATAATACTTCACTACCATAGAAGGTTTAGTAGTACCTCACGACCAGCAAGTGTAAGCAATACTGTCCCAAAACCTCCAGCAGTAATCCACTTTTGGGTATTGAAACCCAGCAACTCCATAAAGAGAGATATAGCAGCAATCCAAATACCAGTGTAAACAGCTTTCACTGTGAAGTCAAATCCCATCTGTGTGAAAGAAACTTGTATTAGTGATTCAAGAACATGGAAAGATTGAAGAATAAGTACTAAGCGACAAGTACAAGCAGAATCAAAATTTGGAATAAATCCTAATTTCTCGCTTTTAATGCTAGTTTTCATTCTAAAATTAACTAGCAAATCAGTTCATGTATCTAATAAAAATAATGTGAATAAGAAAGTTTAAATCAACCTAAAGTTAGAACATTTTGTAACCATTAAATAATTGGAGAAAATTCAAGACATATCTACGCCAACAAACTACAGTATTTTCAATTAAAAAACCGCATATTCTTATTTTTTATCAATCCCTAAGTAATCTGCATCATGTCTTATAGCCACAATAAGAATACATTTTTATGACAGAACACAACAATACACTGGCCTGTAACTAATCATAAGGAAATAAATAGCAGGCCCCACATATTTTATTTCGCTCACTTGTTTTAAATGACTTAATTTGGCCTGGTCTCTCTGAAAAATGTATTTCAAAATTAAAACCCACACCATGATTTATAATAGAAGAACAGAAATATTCTTATAATTCCTTTGCTCAACTACAATGACAGGAAACCCACACACATTCCATATAGATAGGTATTTTTCTGCTAGGATCAGTCTGCATCACATACTCTAGTATAGTCTGGACTTTGGGGCCTAAAGGCAGAAGCTACATGGCAAGGCAGTGGAAAGAGTTAGGCACACGCATACTCCAGAACTGAAGCCTCCAAGTGGAACAAGAGACAGCAGCAGTTTGGCAATTAAGTCTCAGTTGTATGGGTTAAGAGTTCAGTCATGAATTGAGTTTCACCAGTTACATGACATCCATATTCTTTAGGTGAATGTTTCCCCCACTTACTTGGTTAAGTTAGCAGATAAGATAAAATTGCATGATTTGAATGTCTTGTTCCACTCTGGTGTTTCTGTTTTTCTTTTTTCCCATTCTCTTAACTGGGGCAATGCACACATAAGAGGGGCAGCTTACAGCCAATGGGGAAGTGCCAATAACTGGCTACCAGCCAGCGGGGCCAAAGGTCAAGTGATGCATGCAGATGATGGGGTTGACCGGGAGCACACATCTGCTGGCAAAGCCATGCCCCAATGTCCTTGTGCTACCTCCCTCCCTCTCTTAGGGGAGTTGGCTTGGTAATTAAACTAAGCAAGGGCAAAATCGTCTGATGGAACACCGTTAACCCAACTGTGAGAACCATGGTATATTTCGAAGGAAACTGAGGGAGCTGCGGCACTAGTCGAAAGCTAAAAGAATCTTGTGGTAATTTTTTTGACATCTGAAGGTTAACTCTGCTCATGAAATAAAAGTGCAGCCTTGTTCTCTCTCCTCTTTCCTCCACATCCCCCAAAATCTTGTGCGTCAGACAGTACAGACAGCTGCATCACCTTACTATACATGCCCTTAGGGGTAAAGCTTTGGCAGACACCATGAGGCACATCAGTGATTGGCTAGCTGATCAAGGGCACATGCCCTAAACAGGGTTCTCAGACCCATACCCAACCCATGCCATCACAGTTACCAAACACAATAGAAGTAAATGCAGATACAAAATCCAGCAGAATCAGAATGAACCAAGGTAGGTACTTAGATAATCACGTGTTCTTTTATTTTTTGAACTGAATCATGCATTTTTTTTACGTAGAAGAAACAGTCTTACATTTCTTGAATCATTGGGGTTACGCATGTCCACTAGAAATTTCTGTAGCTGCTGAATTAAGCTACAAAAATGATAAATTATGTCAGTATAAGAAGAAAAGGAGGAAAAAATGAATACAAATGAAACCAACTGAACAATGATAAACAAGGAAAATATCAGCAAAATATAGCAAAGGTAAAAGTCTACTTTACATCCATAAACTCTTGACTTGGTCCACTTTTCATCCCTCAACTCCAATACCGGATAAAACATGTCCCTAAACTATCAAGGACACTGCAGGTCTGAAGCTGATTCAAGGCAATTTTGGCCCCAGGTCTGGTGGGGAATTTTGGGAAGGTGCAAGAGAAAGGGAGCAGGAGAGGTAAAGGTGACATGGCTCTTAGCTCACCCTGTACTTGTCATTTGTTATGCAAGTCGACTAGCCAAGTAGTCCACATGGGCAAAAACCACTCTAAACTAGAAGATGAGGGACATGCTTTGTCCAGTTTTGGAGTTGAGAGATGAAACGTAGACTAAGAAGAGTAGGGACAAAAAGTTACCAAGACATAACTTGTTATTTCCAAGCCAAAATGCACCAGAATGTAAGTAAAAGCTCTTCACAATAACATTTCCCTTTCTTAGGGTAAATAGGAACCATTGTCAATCTGCCAAACAAATATTATCCTTCAAGTCTGCAAATTGTGCCCATTTCATTTACTGACTTAATTTTCAACTTGCACATTAATGGTATCTAGCATTCTAGTCATCAGAAAAGTCTATGATTTCCCACTTTCACATGGTGTTGAGAATACTCAAGTTGAGCTAGATTAAGAAGAGAATGCCAATGTCCTGAATTTCAGGCTCCAGGAAGTGCTCTGTTTTTTACTTTATCAGTAAGTAAACATGACAACGTCAAATAACTGAGTATGTCGAACTAGCCATAATTAACTTGCATAATTAGAACAATAGTTATAACTTGAAAGGCATCTCTGAATTTTTTTTTTTGTTGAGAACATATAATGTGCACCTCGTCAGAATATAGGCAATGGCCAGGACAGTTGATAATGATCTCACAAAAGTTACAAGGCGTGTTTTAACAGCTTGGCTTGCTGCTGAAGGCAACACAACTGGATCCAAAGCCCTGAACAATGTTGCAGAACAAAAACAAATAACAAAAGAAATAAGCAAAAGATGGCACTCAAAGGATGCATTATCAATAAGATAGGATTGATAGGTTATGATAATTTTAGCCAGTCAAAACATAAAAAGCAGAAATAAGGCCATGTTATATACTCCGCTATGGCTACTGTACCTGCAGATAAGTGTTGCTCCTGTCCATAGAAGCAATGGTTGAAGGTACGAGGTCGAAATTAAGTATGTAGGACTTTTCTTCCAGTTGCCTCCATGCTGTAAGGTACATTTTGATAGGTTATGATATTTTTAGCCAGTCAAAACATAAAAAGCAGAAATAAGGCCATGTAACAGAACAATACATCGAAACGGTTTCTAATGTCCCTCACTAAAGGCAAGAATCCCCATAGAGCAAAGACAATAATTCCAATTGCAGGAACCACAAGTGCAGTAGCAGGATTTGCAAGTAAAGTGTCACATGACCTGTCAAGAGAAAAGAAGGAATCGGTAAAAAGAATTCCAGGCATGAAATAAATAAAATTTTATAGTGATACGGCAATTACAATAAGAAGCAAATTCTAATAAAAAATTTTAAGAAAAATGTCTCAGTATAGTTCTATCCTATCTCAAAGCATCCAATAAGCTAACATTCTAGGTAATTTACTATCACGTTATCCAAATAATTGAAGACCATGGGACTCAGTCAAGATAAGTAGATCACAAACCTACTAAATGTTCCCTAGTACCCTAAGATACTGGAAGATATCAACTTGCTCACCAGTCTGATACGTGCTGTTCAAATGTACTATAAGATACCACTAAAAAACACTTACAATCATATACCATTTTACAGTCAGCAAGAAATCAAATTGTGCAGATTTATGTATGATGACAAGCATGATCATCAGTGCAAATTTTTCAGGAAACTTCACAAGTAACAGTTTACTGATGGGACAAGCATGATCATCAGTGCAGATTTATGTATGGTACTATGGTTACAAGCATGATGGGACAAACGAAACTACCTAGTCAGTGCTACTGATGTGCTCTTGACCAAAGGGATTTCCTGCAAAGAAACAGGCAAGGCAAAAGATCTAACACCCAAGGCTCTATATTTAGAAGGCACATATAGCATAGGCCTGTAGTTCCTCTCCAATATGTTATGACCCCAGCAATCGTGTCCCTGCAAAGAAATGGAGGATTTCTCTAAGGTTTACTACAATAGAACAAAAACTGCGTTAAACAAAATGGAGTCAAATAACCTACTATATACTGTTGGATAACAAAGAACAAATGACAAATACAAACTGTAGTGAATGAAGCAAAAGAAAAAAAAGGAAATACAGTACAACTATTAATTATTATATTATTCATGTACCAAATATAGGTTCTTCCCTATGTAGTAATAAAAGAAATGCTTTGTGTCCCTATGAGCACAACACTACTCAGCAAGATGTGCATAATACAGATTCCCCATTTCTCGGTCTATCAACAGATGGTACACACTTACAAGTTAAAAGCATATTAGAAAACATATGTTCTCCCCTCTACCTTAGAATTAAATTTTTTAGATTATCTTTTTACCTCTCCACCTAAGAGGAGAAAATATGGTTTTTTATTTTATTTATGTATATATGACTGGCATGTGGGTCACACTAACACATAGGTGCCACCGTGGCATGACACATCAGCACATGGAGCGGGTTAGAATCCGTTTAACCTATATGACACCTAAGACAAGTTCAGGGACCCAAAATTGCATTTTGAGAGTTTAGGGACCTAGGTGAAACACATGTACAACTTTAGAGATCGTCCATGCACTTCACTCTAAATATTATTAGAATTTCAAACTAAGTTTCGAATAGCAAGATATCTGGATAGTCTAAAGCTATCCAATACATCTGTGAAAGAGAAATAGACAGCAAAATAATTCTCTGCCATACATATGTACAGACTCCTATTCTAAAATAATTATTTGCTTCTGCTACATGAACAACTACTAACTTTTTTTCTCAAAAAAAATATCTACTAACTTGCATGATTTCAAGTAGGAACAAATATTTGGTGCAGAAAAAGGTAAAACATATGTAGACTTCTAGTAAAACATAACAAAAGAAACATCACTACACCTCTATAAACAGTGACTGAAAAATAATATTATCTTAACAGTAATGAAAGGAAGAAACCATACATTAGGGATCGAAGATAATGAAGTTGATGTGAGAGAATTTCGGATATCTGGGTTCTAGGAAAAATAAACATTCAGGAGTCAGGACACAGAAAATAAAAACAGATTAGTAATTAGAGATTAGGAGTGAACAATCTGCACCCTGAATTTGTTGGTCTGGCAGAAACGGTTGGTAGCAGTCACTCCTTGGAATAGCTGGGATGTCACTCCAACAGCCATCTTAGGCAGGACTCAAATGAAACGTAAAATAATCACATCCACTGAATTAGCTTCTATCAATGCTGCCTGAATTATATGTGCAACTTCACTTCTCTGACAAAAAAAAAGTATGTAAGAAGTGTGGTTTGCAACGGGCTTAAGATTAATTTGAAATATTTTTTTAGAACATCAAGTTTCCTGTTTCTTAATTAAGTATGAAGGAGTCCATATTAGTATTACCCCCCACCCCCACCCCCGGCGAGAAATGTTCTGCCATCGTGGTTATTGATGTGGCTGCTAACATTTGCATTCACTCAGAATTTGCTACATGAAATTTTCTTCCTCATATGTTCAGGGTACTAATATTGCCAAAATATTGAGTTGTAGCATGACAACATGGTGTCCAAATCAAATGAATCAAGGTAATGAAGGTACTTTTATGCATGACCAGACACTAGAGGCTCCACATACCCTTGGAGCACTATATTAATTAAAATATGGTGCAGTTAATTAAAATGTTTTTATCAACATCATAGTATGACCTAACCTAAGTCCTACCAACTCGTATCACTGTCCAAGAGTAACCGGAAATCAAACTAGTCATTCCCAGCCCTAGGCATGCCAATTACAGCTAAAAACACCACAGTTCCAATTACACCTGCAAGCTACTCCAAATCGCCTACTAACGTTCAAGAATGGATATTGGAATTTCAGTTGCATCAAGACCGTACCACTGCCCACTGGTATTCATGGTCAAGTTGGTAGAAATGGAGGCCCTAGGGAACATAGCACTATAAATCACGCGCAAAGATATCATCACAGTTAAGTAGACCATCCCATGCCGTACCCTCGAATTGAACCAATTCAAACCCCCCAAGCTCCCGAATCCCCCATTTCTAGGAAATTATTATCAACTTAGCAGACGGCAACATAGTAACAACAGCTAGTAATACCATACGAACAACAGGTATTAACCCTATCCTAATCCATTTGCAAGAAAACCGAAATCCAATTAACCCCAATGATTCATCCATTCCTCATCCTATTCCTTCATATAGGCCATGCATAGCGATTCTCGATCTGCCTAACAAAACCGGAAGACGAGGAGTTGCGTACGCGACATGGCACCGAGGCGCGCCGCCCGCCAATAACCAACAGGTGCAGGTGCCCTTACCTGGGCGCGGTCGCGCTCGGACGGAAGGCCACGCTGGCTCGGGGATTTTCAGCGGCAACTCTCCTGCTCCGGCTCCGTCTCCGGCGCCGGCGGCGCGTGAGGGGCGGCGTTGGGCCCGCCCGGGCGCTGAACCCGAGGGGGTGAAGGAGGCGGCGGGCGAGGAGGAGAGGGGGACGATGGGTGGGGAGATTGGGAGAAGGGAAGGGAGGAGGAGGAAGAAGGAAAAGGAGGAGGAAGGCGAAGGCGATAACGCCGTCTGCGTCCGCGCGCGGCGTGGCGAGGCGACACACGCGACGCCGCGAGAGCGACGTGGGAAGCGACGGAACCACGCACGTGTAGCCTTATCGCCCTCGCCTTGTGCCTGTGCGCCGTGCCTGATTGACCAGCTGCTTTTCTTTTTTATTATTATATATTTCTTTTTATTATTTTATATTTCTTCTTTTGTTTTATTATTATAAAGTATCTGCGATGATTGACTCGTGAGATTTTTTTCTTTTCCCTCGCCTCTTTCTCCTTTTTTTTAATATAGTAAAACTTGAGGGGAAATTGCAATATAACTTGTATCGATTGTTTTTAACCATTGGATTCACTCGAATTTGTGCACCCCAGTTGAGAGAAAATTGTTGGCCATTGGATCCATTGCGAGATTCGTGCACACCAGACGAAGAAAATAGTAGAAAATCGCACGGAAGGCCTTCTAATCACCGAGCTAGGCCCGGTTTTAATGCTTGATATAAATGTATGATCTACTTACACGGTAACTATATGTTATACCCCCTATTTTTACCAAATTTCTCGAATAATCCTTGTTGTATTTGTCTTTTTTAAAAACACAGTATAAACGCAAGCGTCCACAACACACTCACCCCTATAAACGCACATATGCACACCCTACCCCTATGAGCACCTCCGAAAGACTGGACCGGCATATGTCGAGATTGACGAAGTCACCACGCGCGCCTCCTATCGACTGGTACCTCGCTTGCCACTAAAAGAATAATTAGCCGCAAATACGAACATCCATATCAAATCTAGAATTTGAACCCGGGTGGACTGGTTTCACCACAAGGAACCAAACAAGTTGAGCTACACTCACTTCGCAATCCTTGTTGTATTTGTTGTTGTATTCTGTTGCGAGTCTATGACCATCGGTGTTGGATCTTGTTGGAGAAATGGGAACTGGGGTCCCCTGACCCCTTTCCCCGGGGTTCCAAGGCAATGTTACCCTCTACGTGGCGCTATGGAGAAAATTATTATTAACTTACCAACACTATTGATAGCTGGCACGAGGTGGGATTGGGGCCTAGCCTGCCTTGGGGCGTCTACAAGATAACCGGGTAGAGAGTTCGTGCCCATCTGCGCCCCGAGAGAAAATCACTCTTGGTAAATTAGCCCCTAGCTCACTTGGAGTCTTGGCATCATTGCCGTAAAGAGCATGAACAGACTAAATTTAGTAGGTCTTGTAGGAGTTGTCCGAAGGGCCCAGAGAACTGGAAGCATTTCGTCTAGAAATTTACCCTTCGGCACCCATTCAAGCCTCTTTTTCGAAGCTTCTAAGATTTTACCATTTGCTCTTTCGGCTACCTCGTTTGCCTACAGGTGTGCTACCGAAGCAAATTTGATCTCAAGTTTTAGCCCCTCGCACATTTCTTTAAATTTTTCAGAGGCAAATTGTTTGCCATTATCAGTAATGAACTCTTTTGACACACCAAATCGGCAAACAATGTTTTTCCAAACAAATTTCTACACCGCTGCCGAAATGATTGCCCCCAAGTGGTTCGGCTTCGATCCATGTAGAGAAATACTCTATTGTCACAATGGCAAAGCGATATCCATTTCGGGCTGTAGGGAACGAGCCAATTATGTCTAACCCGCATCTGGTGAAAGGCCAAACTGGAGCTATTGGCTGCAACTCATACTATGGTGAGGCCTGACTTCAGCCATGCTGTTGACAGCCTTCTCATCTCTTGATTTGCTCAACATAGACGCGCAAAACAGTTGGCCAGTATACGCCTTGTCGAAAGACTTTAGACGCAACGGTCCTTGTTGCCTGATGTGCATCGCACAAACCTTGGTGAACTTCGTTCGCCACTTCTTCTCCTTCGGCCAAAGAGACGAATCGGAGCATAGGCTATAGCACTCCCGATCTGTACAACTATCCGGAGACCATCTTGTACTTAGTGGCTCGAAGTTGCAATCGCCTTGCTTCGGCTTCATCATCTAGTGGCCAGCCAGTTTTTAGATACTTGACGAACGGTGTTCGCCAATCCTCTGGGTCTTTGCCCAAAACTTCATGGTCAATAGCCATTATCTCTTCTGTGGAGCTTGGCACACTTGATACATAGATGACTTCAAAGAAAACCCCAGATGAATGTGGGCCCCCCGAAACTATTGCTTTTGCTAGGGCGTCTACCTCCTCATTCTTTCCCCTTGGTAAATGTTCAACTTCGGCGAAACATTTTTCCATTGACCGAACTACCTCCAGGTATTTTTTCATGTTCTCCTCCTTCGCCTCAGAATACTTGTCCACCTGACTTGCTATAAGCTTGTAGTCTGTGCAGATCAACAACCACCGAACACCCAAGGCTTTTGCCTTTCTCAAACCCATCAGCACCGGCACATACTCAGTAGTGTTGTTTGTTGTGTCAAACTGAAGTCTGGCAGCATAGCGGATCAGCAAGCCCCCTAGCGAAATGAGGATCATTGCAGCTCCCACCCCTTTGTGAGACCATGACCCATCTGAAACATGGTCCATGGTTACTCAATCGACTCAAGCTCTGGGGCGAAAGCTGGTGTCCATTCAGCTAAAAAGTCAGCTAGAATCTAATACTTGATAACAGTTCGAGCTACGAAATGCAGGTCGAAAGGGGACAATTCTACTGCCCACTTGCTCAATCGTCCAGTAATTTCTTTGCTTCTGAGCACTTTGCCAATGGGATATTGCGAAAGCACAATGATTTTGTGGGCTTGAAAATAGTGCTTCAATTTCCTTGAGGCCATCACCAAGGCATACGCCAATTTTTCCATCTCCATGTATCTTGTCTTCGCTCCTTGCAGAGCTTCTAAGACAAAGTACACTGGTTTCTGGCCAAACTCTGTTTCTTGCACTAAGGCCGCACTGAAAGCGACGGGCGAGGCTGCTAGATATAGTAACAGCTTGCATCCTACCGCTGGCTGACCAGCGCTGGTGGACTTTGAAGATACTGCTTGAGTTCTTTGAAGGTGTCTTGGCATTCGGGTGTCCAACTAAACTTGCCCTTCCCTCGCAAGGTTTTGAAAAATGGCAAACCTCTTTCAGCTGCTCTTGAGAAGAATCGGCTGAGAGCTGCAATTCACCTCGTGAGCTTTTGTACTTCGCGTACGTTCTTTGGTGGCTGGATTTGGTGTATAGCATCAATTTTTCTAGGTTGGCTTCTATGCCTCTTTCGGAGACTAAGAACCCCAAAAGTTTGCCAGCCCGAACACCAAAAACACACTTCTCCGGATTCAGCTTGATACCTGCCAAACGCAAGTTACCGAAAGTTTCTTAAAAGTCAGACGCATGGTCAAAAGCCTTTCGGATTTTGACGACGATATCATCGACATAAGCTTTGACATTCCTCCCGAGCTCGTCTCCCGAATCGTTTGACGATTCGGAGCAAAGAACCTTGCAGATCAGTCTGGCGAAGGTTGCTCCCGTATTTCTTAGGCCGAAAGGCATCCTGAGGTGGTAGAAGGTGCCGAAAAGAGTTATGAATGTGGTGTTGGCCTTGTCCTCCGGATTCATAAAGATCTGGTGATACCCAGAATACGCATCCAGGAAACTCATGAGTTCGCAATCGGCTGTCGAATCAACCAGCTGGTCGATCCTTGGAAGTGGAAATCATCCTTGGGGCATGCCTTGTTCAGGTTGGTGAAGTCGATGCACATTCGCCACTTGCCATTCGACTTCTTGACGAGTACGGGTTTCGCTAGCCATTCTGGGTGATCAATTTCTTCAATCACACCGGTCTTAAGCAGCTTGTGTACTTCGGCCTTGGTGGCTTCTTGGCGACCGACTGACATCTTGCGGATCTTCTGCTTTCTTGGCCTTGCACCCAAGATGACAACCCAAAGCAAAAACTGAAGTGCAGGAAACTAGTCTGCAGCGGCTCCGAGGATGATGAACCAAGCAGGCAACAAACTAGCGCCACAACTGCACCAGCCAAATCCCCTGCTACTCGGCCTGTTCCCAAATTGCGCAAGTCTTCAAGGTACTATTCATTCTCTGAATTTTTCGTACTTTAACCATTTCATCGACAGCTAAAGAAGCTACCACCTCCTGGAGTGTTAATCCTTTATATGATCTTTTTCTTCAACCTTTGGACGCAGGAAACCTCAAAACATTGACCCAACTGGCAAAACCGAAGCTCCACCCATAGGTATTTCAGCTGAATCCGGGTCGGAGCCCCCGACTGGAATCCAGTTGGAAACCACTAAGCCAGCTCCTGAAGCAGAACCCCCGACTAAAAACCAGCAGGGTGAAGAAAATCCCAATACAACTCATCAAGGTCCATCACCAGGGGCCCAACAAGAGAATAATGAAGGACGACCAGCCAGCTCTCCACCACAAAATAACGAAGAGACATATTTCATCAACAAACCGTCTGATCATACACAAGGCCCTTCTTCAGGACACTCTAAAATCATCACAGGTAAGTATCTTGCTGTATTTCAAATTCATCTTTACATTCCATATCAATAGTCTTTAATTTTGCAAATCAGGACCTTTAATCAGCGAAGAAGAAGAAATCCTTAGGATCAAATCATTCGAAGAATCTCTCCCTTCAGTTAAATTTTAGTGGAGAGACAGAGATGGTACCCTCTAAAGCGTCGTAATCAATAAACAAAAAGAGGTTGAAGAACGCCATATGCTAATCAAAAGCTAAAATGAATCCACCCGGCTAGTCAATGTGAGTCTTTCTCCCTTTATCTTCATCATCTATTTTAATTCCTTACTGAATCAAATTATTTCTCAAAGAATCCATCTTCGAAACGAGGCTAAGACTAACGCATTGGAAAAACTTGTTCCACACCTTGAGACTCTCGAAAAAGTGAAGGCCGAGTTAAAGCAAACTCAAGAAGATGCACAATCCAAGGAGAGAGAATTAAATAATCAAATGAATCAACTCATGGATATCAGCTTTGACCACCGGGGAACCATTGGAGGTGATTCACATCTCTTATTTTCTTTATGCATATAGCAAGCCCAGCAAATTCATTTGACTTCTTTCAGCACAAGCAACAAAAATCGAATCCCTTACTGCCCAGTTGAAGAAACTCAATACCCAACTGGCAATTGACAAAACCAAAGCCGAGGAAGATCTTAGAGGTAAAAACTCGATCTTTCTTGCTTGTAAGTATCCTTATTGTGTTTACTCGAGTATTC
Source organism: Oryza punctata (assembly GCA_000573905.2). Classification (NCBI taxonomy): domain Eukaryota; kingdom Viridiplantae; phylum Streptophyta; class Magnoliopsida; order Poales; family Poaceae; genus Oryza; species Oryza punctata. Next base: position 20,471,095 of record CM002490.2, on the reverse strand, counting down.
GTTCCAATTTACCACAACACAGACCATCAACTAAAGTCCAAGGCCCAATTTGATGTTTTTGCTGAGCGAGTAAAGAGAGCCGAAAACGTTTGAGATGAAATAGCCAACGCTGTTGCCCCAATCCTAAACGCCATATATCAAAACGGTCTTGGCTCCAGCTATGAAGATGCCGTGGAAATTTTTGGAAGACTCCGTACTACTCTAGCAAGATACTTCAACAATATTAAGGATACTGCTACCATGAGTGCAAGCCAAGCATTAGCAACAGTCAAATCCTTGTATCCCCGAGTTGATATAGAAGCTGCTGGAGATGGGTTTGCTGATGGTACCTGTTGACGTAAAAATACGATGGCCTAGGAGATCTGCTTAGCTCCAGTACAGGTCCAAAATAATGATGAGATGCGGGCGTGCTAGTTAGTTTGATCCTGCAACTGACAAGATATATAAATTGAATATCAAACAGCCGATCAGCTGACAAGCCAATATAGTAATTCTAGCCGATGCCGATACCAGCCGATATCCAGTATAGATCTTGATACTTGAGTAAATAATGATATAAAGATAATCGGCTGATGGTAATGTAATAAAACAATAATATAATCCAGTAGAAACCAATCGGCTAGAAATGATAGATTGAATAAGCACTGATCCGAATGTTAAAGCATATATCGGGTGCAGATCCGATATCATTAAATCCAAACGATTAGATGAACAGTGAAATCTTTGTTGTCATCGGCTAAAACCAACTTGTAAGTAATCCTTGTAAGCCGATGCAATATCCAGATAACTCATCGGCTGAAACCCCAATGAAACCCTTATGGGCAATCAAGAAGCAGGCTAGAAATTATGGTTCTAAGCACGACTTAGTAGATCAAACTTAACTGATGCAGCACTAAGTATGAAAAGAAACATAATATCTAGACAATCAAGCCTTTGACTGATTTTCAAGGTGGTGGATACATTAGATAATCTAAACCAATAAAGTAATCTAGCCGATATCGACAAAACCCTGGATGGAGATCGGCCGATGCAAGTAGAAAACATTGTCAATCTAGATTATATAACGTATATGATAACTGGACGACTTACATGAACAAGATTAGAGTATCGAAGCAATGGAAGCACTAATTCTGATAACGCAAGCTGCCATAACAAGCCTTACCCCTCGTTGGAGATCGAAGCCGATGCAGCCCAACTTGAAACAAGAACTCGTCAAAAGTAAAAGGGTAAAAGGTGGTGATCACCGAAGTTGTATTGATCGAGAGATAATTTAAATGGACCCCAGGTGTACCTATTTATACCCATGGGTAGATACTAGTCCATATCGGACATGACTCAAAACTTCCTAAAGATAAAAGGAAAAACATAAAGTCCTTATCGGATACTAAATACACTTTCCTAAAGATAAAAGGAAACTAACATACTCTTCCTAATTAATAGATAAACTGCCATGCCGCATCGTCCTTGAACTCGGTCTCTTTTGGATAAGCTTCCTTTAATAGATTAATTTCCTTAACCGAATTTGGTAAGAATCCGACTATTGGCGATTGATAGCTTCCATTGGCCGATTCCAGAACTCTAAAGCTGATACTAACTTTAGGCCGATGATGACTTCGAGGCTTACCAAATTTCATCATCAACAGTACCACATATGAAGAAGCTCTTGAGCTAATCAACCAAGCCTAAGAACCTGCCAACAAAATTGCTTCTGATGTCTTGGATAACTTTCAAATATAAACTCTTGTTCCTATATATAGGTTGACCATGGAGCTTCAATTTATTGTATGATGACTTATTTATGCCATGTTTTAAGTTGTAAATCCAGCTTTAAATTTCTTAAAACTTCTCTCTGACTTCGTCCAAGCCTAAAACTTGTCGAAGTCATTGAAGAATTTTTAGTCGTTATCCACTAGATCTAAACTTAATCAGGGTCAATGACAAATCACATAAACAAATTGATATCATACTCCATTATTATTAATAGCCCCCGACTGGCAAGTCAAGAAAATTCATGAGTCGACAGTCGCAAGGAGAAGATTACAAAGAAATGTCTAAGTGTAAAAACGACGAAGATGTTCTATGTTCCATGAATTATCCACAACCGTTCCATCTTCACGCTTTAGTCCGTAGGCTCCCGACCGAGTAACTTCCGCAATTATAAAAGGCCCTTCCTATAAAGGTGATAATTTGTGTCTATACTTGGTTGTTTGAATCTTCTGAAGAACCATATCTCCGACTATGAAAGCATGTGATCTGACATTACGATTATGATAACACCGAAGGCCTTGCAAATATCTAGCCGACTGAATGAGTGCTGCCTCTCGGGCTTCCTCTAATCGGTTCAAATCATCTGCCCTATCATGCTCCTGATGCTCATCATTAAAGTTGTGCACACGCAAGGATTCAAACTCCATTTCACTCAGCAACATAGCTTCAGCCCCATATACCAAAAAGAAAAGTGACTGACCCGTAGCTCGACTCGGAGTGGTACGTAATGACCATAAAACTGAAGGCAATTCTTCTATCCACCAACCAGCATAAGGACGCAATCTGTCAAAAACTCGGGCTTTAATTCCTTGGAGAACCATCCCATTTACGCGCTCAACTTGACCATTACTCATAGGATGCGCCACAGAAGCATAACAAATCTTAATCCCAAAATCTTCGCAAAAGTCTTTAAACACACCTCCTGTAAACTGAGTAGCATTATCGGTAATGATTCGATTAGGCACACCAAAACGATGTACAATATTGATGAAAAAAATCTCGCGCTTTATCTGCTGTGATCGTTGCGACTGGTTTTGCCTCAATCCACTTGGAGAACTTCTCCACAGCAACAAAGAGATGTGTACATCCGCCTTGTGCCCTTTTGAAAGGACCTATCATATCCAAACCCCAGACTGTAAAAGGGCAAGAGAGTGGGATGGTCTGTAATTCCTGAGCTGGCAAGTGAATCTGTCTAGCAAAAAATTGACAACCTTCACAAGTGCGAACAATCTTATCAGCATCACTAACCGCTGTAGGCCAAAAGAAACCCTGTCGGTATGCTTTTCCAACTAAAGTACGTGCTGCCGCATGGTTACCACACACTCCCGAGTGGATATCCTTCAAAAGTTGTAAGGCTTCCTCGAGAGAGACACATCTTTGCAACACACCGGATGGACTTCTTGTTACGTCCTGATTTTTTCGCTTTCCGTTCTTTTCGTCTGATTGCAAAAATTCACATTTGGTTTAACTATCTAAAATAGCTTAATGAAAATTTCGTTAAATAAAAAGATTTTAATGTATTTAATTAATTAATTACATCGTTGGCTTTGTCGTATTTTAATTGGAGTTTATTTGGATTTAATTGGAGTTCGGAAGTGGAGCTCAATTCTTTAATTAAATTTCCGCCAAATTCAAATTCCTATTCAATTCCTAATATCCTAAATCCTCCAAAAATTCTAAATACTTTACATTTGGAAATTTTCCAGAAAAGTCCATATCCATTTCTCTTTTTCCTTCCTCTCTATTTCCTATTCTGTTTCTTTTGCAGTTAGGCCCCTCCCTTTCTTTCTTTTTCTAATTGCAACTTGAATTATTCGCTGAACTAGATTATTCATTTGAATAATTAATCCTTAGCGGGGTACTTAGCCGATTATTTAGATTTTCGTTCATTAAGCTTTACTAACCTATTCAAACATGTTTAGCGAAGAATTTATTTGCCGGTTATCCCTAAAACTTCCAAATTAGTCGTTGCCATTTAAATACCTATTAAATATTCATTTAAAAGCTATTTAGTTGATTTTTACTCGTTGATTAGGTTATCCGCCTAATTAACCGCTGCGACTATTTAGTCTATTATTAATCCCCTAATATAAAGTATTATTAGCGGGATCTAATTTATTCGAGACGTGTAAATTAAATCGGATTAATATTCTAAATTGGCTAGCACTAACATTTTAGGACAACGGTATTAAAAATCGAAATAGAATTACTTCATAAATAAAATGGAATCGATGTCGACGTTCAACGCTCGCGCTCGATCTTTTCTTTAATTGGATTTTGTTGGATCTTAATTGAATTCTAAATGAATTCAATTTCTTTCGCACGCAATTCTAGACACCGAGGGAGTTGTGAGTCCAACCGAAGATCAAGACCCGCAGGACTTCGAGCAAGGCAAGTCATCACTATTCCTTGAACATATTGATCCCAATTGCGAAATTATTTTGTTTACGAATAAAGTTGCATGCAATAATGGATATCCTACTTGTTATTATGCCATACCATGATTATTGTTTATCCCATATCCCCTTGTAACTATGCTTACGTATGAGTCCCTAGTCAATTATGACAAATGCTTAGTGATGCCATTCTAGAATCATGCACACTCATATTTATCAAATGCTTTATGCTTGGGCAATTGCCTTGGGGAAGGTAATTGAGATGCGGCATGTAGAGACATGAGCGCCACATTGCCATGATATAATGACATGATTTGTGAAAGAAGAAATAAAACTAAACAAGTGTCTTCGACTGGGGCGGATGGTGGATTTGGGTGGTATCCGGAAAAGGCTAGTACCGTCCCCGATCAGTTAAGGACCGAGCCATGAACTTAAGCATGAAACGACCCTCGTACAACCGTACTTCTCGGATGGGTATAGACCTAGCGGACTAGATAGCCGAGCAGAGGCAGTATCCTTGCATAGATGGTTCACCCCAGTGTGTGAGGCAGGTTTGCTACGACGGGGCAGCCGTTGAGGTGGGGACGCGATGCGTACTCTACATCGGTGTCGCCGTTGGTAGGACTGCCACGTGTGTGAGAGTGAGAATCTAAGCTTAAATTATAAACTTTGCGCGTGTGTGAGACTTCTCTTCCCGGGAGCGCCAGAACTCCTCTCACTGCTAGAAACAGATACGCCTAGAGTGCACGAGGATGATAGTTCATGGAGCGGGTACTGCCAATGCAAGGTTATCGAAAGGCTTTGCCGTGACGCGTCTCATGTGTTGGGACGAGGCTCATGTGTTGGGCAGTCGCGGAGTACGGGTAAAGTGTACATCCACTGCAGTGTGAGTAAAACAATCTATTCGAATAGCCGTGCTCGCGGATATTGAGCACCGGGACATGCATTACACTTGGCTAGACTCTCAATTCTTAACCTGTGTGGGATGGGATAATGCATGATGATTTTATGCTGACGGAGCCACTTCCTGAGAGGAGGGAAGGGGGATGTCCACAGAAAACCATGACGAACCAATGAAGGGAAACTATCCTTGGGATCACAATGGATGGTGGGCAGAACCGTCGTTGTTTAAATTGAACTCTGGTATTAAAACTTGATCAGTTATGCTAGGTCTTAGGTTTGTGAAAATGATTGCAAAACTAGCTTTATGCAACAGAGCCTATGCCTTGCCTTGGATGAAACCTTTCATATGCATTGTTGCCGTGGTGACTTGCTGAGTACGGTTGGTACTCACCCTTGCAATTATAAACTTCATTAGAAGCCGAAGATGATACTGCGGAGGATCCTTACGCCTACTACGAGGAGGATGCGGAAGAGGAGGGTGCCCATTAGGTCTAGACACGGTCGTTGCCTGTGGCAATGGCGATGCTGCTGCCTTCGATCCGCTGCTTATCTACATTCTGCTTTTGGACTGTATCCTGGACCGTTTGGTCCTTTGTTCTAAGGCAATGCCTTCGGGCCTATGATGTAATGATTCGTACTTGACGCATATGTATGCGCTTTTGGTAATTGAACTATGTATCGTGTGTGCCACACTACTTGATCCAGGGAAATGGCACAGAATGCACGAGTGATTCCTGTTGCAAAACGGGGGTCCTTACAGGAGACTTGCGTGCTTCGCCCGTACGCAGCGACGTGCGTCAGGCGATTAGACTTGGCTTACCAACTCCGGCTGAATGAGTGGGCCAAATCGGCTCACATGATTTTGATGTGACTCATCGGGGCGTGCAACGTACGTAACAGCTTGCGGACGGCACGCCCAGTACTGTGCCTCGTCCCATCAATCATTCGCGCTAGTCACAGACCGGTCAGTCGGCTGTGACCGGCGCCAGCCGCGCGCGTGCGTGTCTACTCGCATTTAATGCGGCACGCGCGCGCGCAGGCGCACTCCGCCTGCGCCGTCATTAATGGGGGTAGGTGGGCGCTGGGAGCGCCCACCTACTCCAACACACGTGGCGGCGGCCCGAGGGTGTCGGGGGAACCCGACCCTGCCACAGTGGCGAGCGGCGCGATATGAGAAGTAGAGAGGGCGGCCGCCACGTCACCCTCGGGGCCGATCCCCCTCCCCCGGGGGATGGCCACATGGGCATAACGGGCCGCCTCAAGCCCTGAGTCAGCATACCCCTGGGCCCATGACACCGACACCAGGAGTTGTGCCACCTACAGTAGCGGCTTCTCATGGTAGTGCTCCTCCTAGAGGTAAGTTCCATAATGTCTTATTTGGTCTCGGTAACATTACCACGTCATAACAAAATACATGCCTCACAGGTCCCCGCCTGCCTTCAGCCACCTTTGCTGGAGCGAGCACTTCCGCACACCGAGCATCCATCGCTCGTTCAAACATGCAACTGGGAGTCCCTCTAGGCGAATATCATGATTGGTTACCTAGGTTAATTGTACTCGTTGTTATAAGTACTATTTACCTCGATGAACCTTACGTTCTTTCTCCAACAGGGTTTCAGGTAGGGATCTTTGGTGCAGGAGCCTCTTCCTCATGGTGCACACACGCGGCGACGCTGATCCTAGTGACCATTTCTACGACGACGACATGGAGGATGGGCTAGACCAGGAGATACTTGGTGCCTCACAGCTTATAGGAGCTCCACCAGCTCAGACCCAGGAGTAGCTAGCAACCACACTGGTACTAGAGGGACGGGCAGGCCACGTCATACCACCGGACCATCTGACATACTCCTAGGGACACGTTAGAGCGCAAGGTAGGAGGGAGAGGGGTAAGAGGCCTCGACAGTAGTGGTCCACCTCTTCGAATTTACGCGCATTATTCTTTTGGTTGATATATCTATGCAGCAGTACTACTTTTGCAATGAATTTTACAGTACCAATATCTTTACTCAATGATATGTCGTTCATGTCGTTGGTACACTATAAAAACCTTTCGGCGCATGAGGATTGGGTCCATTAGGTTGCACAGTAAACCACAGAACACGGACATAGTGTTAGCTCGACTATCATGATCAACTTCCGGTGCTACATTGTCAGGTACAGTAAAGCCTGCTCGCGCGTGCTACAATCGACACTGGCCACGGTCAGTTCTAGCAATAGTTGCTCCACTATAAAACAAACAAGTCGGATACAAGCCCTCCATATTTTCTTTCGCATTCCCACAGATCTAGAGAGAATGGAAGCTCCATTTCTTGAGCATCTTAATTGGCGAAGCGATCCTTTTGCCGGATTGTTTCCACCATGATGTGACCGCCCATTGTACACTTGCCGTGATCGATGAATACTCCATACATCCCTCACGATGGAAATTCAGGATAGGAGATTCTTCCAATGCCCAAACATCGATCAAGTATGATTCATTTGTTCCAAGTTCAATTAACTAAATACATAAAATGCTAACTGGTTTCTGCACAATCATAACATCTTTCGCAGACATATCGTACGGTGTGCAACCTCTTTGAGTGGGTAGATACGGGAACCCACATAACAACGGGACACACCGATATTCACGTAGTGAAACAAGATTGGACTACCTTAGGTGGAAGGATGAGCACGAATAACGAATTGCTGCAGAAGCATTAGAATGGCAAGTAAATCCACTGGGACTCCCCACATCGCGGGAGCATCCAGAGTGTCGTTGTGGTGATCGTTATCTGGTGATAAGGTCCGTAAGACAATAAAATCTAGGACAAAGATGCTTTGTGTGCCCTAACATTGTCGACGACGATTTTGTCGTAAGTATCATTCTTTTTCCACTTCTTTCATGCACTTACCTATGCCATCTCTCCTAATAAAATTGTATAAACAGGAGGATGTATGGAAATGTCAATTCGTAAAGTGGACCGATATGGTGAGAGTAACTTTCATCGGTCAAAGGATAACACAACCTGAGATGACATTACAATTCATTTAGGTATGGATGGAGTACGAACGATGGGTACAAATTGCTACCTTAGACTGGAGGAACAATCCATTAGGTCTACCTGAATGGTCGAAGCGTCCAAAATGTGGTTGTCGAGATCGCTGCCAGGTGGCTACCTTCTTTGCAGAAGAAACATTTGGAAAGAGATAATTTGTCTACCCCAACATAGAAAACAACTTTGTTGTACTTCGAACCTTACATTTTTCCGATTTCGCTAATAATTGCATAATGTTACTACCCTAACCGACTAACTACATTTATTTCACAGGCCAATCCAAGGAGGTGAGGATTCACTTTGTGGATCAACAAGGTCAATCCAACATATCATGGTGGAAAAATAACTTGAGTCTGAAACACAAGTAGAGTGCTAGCGATTAAAGGAGCATGAAAATGCAATACGCGTTGAACGGCGTAGAAGGGGTCGGTAGATAAGCTCAGGCTTGATATGTCGGGATGAAGAAATTTGTATCATTTATCCATGGAACTTCTTAACTATCTTATCATAATAACATAAATTCTAATGGTGTGCTGGTGTATGCGTCACGGATCAAAATATAATGGCATTGTATCGTTTCAATTTATAAAGTACCTTTGTCGTCCCACTGCGCTGTCTTCCTTGTAAATTAAATATAAAATTAAAAATTCTATCTTGAACGATGTACATAATTCAACCTACGTGGAATTGTACACTGATTCAAATGTTTCTCTAACATAAATTCAAATGATTCTATATGGATTATCGTGAGCACGTTTTCGGAGCTACTAAATGACACCATTTTTCTACAAACTTTTCCCTTCGGTGTTTTTAGAAACCCTTAAAAATCAACTTTCTAATATTTAATTTATTTATTTGCTCAGTTTCAATATTTTCTGTTGCTGCTTGCCTTTGTTATAAAGCTAAATTGATCTTTAGTCTAAAAAACATGGATCACAATTCACAATATCATGTGTTATTCTGACTCATGGATAAATGATTAATCTTTTTTGTGATCGTAATTAATTGATTCAGCACCAATTTAATTTTTTTTTTGACATCTGAGGCAAAGTCTCCCTCTAGGGGGCGACAAAGGACCACTTGCAAGAAAGCTACCCCTCGCTGCCCTTTTGCAGGTGGCCCCCCGAGAAGGATAGAATGCCCTCTAGGAGGAAGGCAAGGGGGTCACCTGAAAAAATGTCAGGCCGTCATCCTAACCCTTATGCAGGCAGCCCCCTAGCAGCAAAAATCGCCCTTTGGGAGGACGACAAGGGGGCCGCCTGCAAAATTCCAACCCCCGACAGGCGGCCGTTAAGGAGATCCAACGGGCGTCTACCACATTAGAAAAATCGCCCTCTTAGAGAGCGATTTTTAAAAAAGCTCTCCCAGAGGGCGAGAGGTCACTAGTTTTATAAAGTTTTAAAAAAACAATTTTGTAATTATTTTAATAAATCAAATTTAAAATAAAAAATAAAAATCATAGTTTCTGTTTGCAAGAGCTCGGTGTAGGTCGCGTGTGCAAAGAAGAATCACTATACATAGCTTCCACATCAATAATTTGCCACTGTACGGGAAAGGGAGCACTCTCCCCTTCTCAGTGCATGGCATTAAACGGCTGCGTCTCCCCCTTTTGATCTCTTTTGGGTTCAAATCATACAACTTTTGAGATTCGATCCCAATTTTTCGAGAGTAAGTAGGCCGGACCACCTGACTAGCCTATTCCAAAGCATGCAGCAGGCGGACAACCAAGCCCTAGACATACGTCCAACAATCTAGAGGAGGATAGAGGCTGGACCGCTGGAGTCCTTGGGCAGCTGAGCTACTGCGCCTTACCACCAAGGTAATCAGTATCAAGATACTAGGCATGATTATTTTCCAATTTATAATATCATAGTATCGGAATAGTAGCATAGGATCAGGATAATATCAGATTTTAGGAAAGTACATTTTTTGGGAAAACACTGTAGGGGAAGCCCCCAAAGTTAAATAAATTAAGAAACAGAAAAAAGTACAACAGGTTTATCCAATGTGCTAGAGTATCTCTCTCATGTACATTAAGCCTAAAAACTAAGAGGGAGAGAACACTCTTAGCTCTTAGAGAGTACTCTCCATGAAGAAACAGAAGGGGATACGTTACCAAAAATTAGATCATTCCTTTGTTTCCAACAAAATGTGAGATCTGTAGGAGCTTTTGGCCTAACGAAGCATTTCATCAAAAGCAAGAGATAAGTCACAAACAATACCAAACTATGCCCAACATTCAGAGCTGAAAGGACATTGGAAGAATTGATGCAAAGATATCTCTCTTATCCCTGCTAAGCGTAACACACATGTTAAAGCAATATTCTATGGAGAACAGTGCCTTCTATCCAACAAATCATGGGTATTTAGTTGATCAATTAAAAGGAGCCAACCAAAAACCTCGACCTTCATAGGGCATTTACTCTTCCTAATCCAATTTAGATACCCAGGCACTTGAATATGCATAAAATTAATGGCATAGATTTTCTGAGAAGAAAAGATACCATTTCCCTAAGCAAAGGTACGTCCAAAGATTCCTATCAGCAGTTGACATAGACACATTTTCTTCGAAAGCTTGCTTATTGTGAGAGATCTTTTATAGAGGCTCTATTAACTGAGTCCTTTAAATTCCTAGCATATGAATAAATCCTGGGGTACATAGCTGATCTAACCTTATTATTCCACAAGTCATCCCAGAACAAGCATGATTTTCCATCACCCACTCTGCAGGTTGAAAGACCTCTAAAAATGTCTACAAATTGCAAGACATCTCTCCACCAGAAGGAACCTTTAGGAGAAACAGCATGTGGAACCTTACCAGAATATAGGAATTCAAAATCAATTTAACCCAAGGTACATAATACCTATTATAAAATTTATGCAAGTTCTTCATTAGCAGAGCATTATTTTGAAGTGTGAGGTCTATTACTCCCAAGCCACCTATTTTCTTTTGGTTGACAAACCATGTCCCAAAGGACCAAACATTGCTAGAATTTATGTCAGATCCTCTCCATAGACAGTGACTTCTAGCTCTATCTATACTTTCAATTGCTGACTTTGGAAGGGATAAAGAGCACATATAATAGGTTGGCAAAGAGGAAAGAACTGAATTTATAATTCTTAATCTATCACTATAAGATAGGAGGGTAGAAGTTGCTGATAACCTTCTTTCAACTCTATCAACAAGTGGAGCAAAATCAATAACCTTAGATCTTGTAGTTCCCAAGGGAAGACCTAAATAAGTGAAAGACAAAGTGCCAACAGAGCAGCCAAACAGTTTAGAGAGATGCTCAACTTTTTCAAGATCCACAATCAGGGGTATCTGTTAATGATATGCCCTAGAGGCAATCATAGAGATGATTGTGTCGAAACTAGATTTCGGCAATATAAAAAGGGGTAGCTATCAAGATGGAAAAGTAGATGGGTTGTGAGACAAAGGATTTAGACAGGTTAAGGCCTTCACGTAGAAGTAATACCCTACTCCTGTTTCGAGGTTTTGCCTCCGAGTTGTGTATTGATCTTACGAAAAGCTTATGTCCCCAAGGGGTCCCCTATCCTCCTTATATACCCGGAAGATAGAGGTTTACAAGATAAGATCTAGTCCGACACGGTCTAGATCTTTCCCAATTGATATACAATCTTACCATACTAGGTATCCGGGTCATACCTTAACAAAGAAGGCAATACCATACCTGAATCCTAGTACTTCTCATATTCTATTTACATAATATACCCCTATTATCCAGTCGGATATTCTACGAGACCTTTACAGTCGACGAGATAATCTTCACTTAAATAATAAATCATCAACTTCAAGTACTTCAATTATCCCTACCATGATCTCCTGGGCGCCAAATCCAAATCACGCGACTGTGAAGGGCTGAAAATTTCGAAGAATATCTCCAGGTGCATCAACTAGATGCACCTAATTAGGTGTAGCCCCGGACTATGTGCTTAGTTGGAAAAACTAAACATATAGTCAGAATTAATAAAAACATACCACCGAATGGTTTATTAGCCACCTAAACAGAAAAAATGATAAACAATCCTTTATCTGAAAAATATAAGGCATATGTGGTATATAATCCGAGTAAATAAAACTCAAAAAGAATTTACCAACCGCCTGGAAAATGACCAAATTATATCATCAGCCTAAGCCACAATATTGGTCAATAAAAACATTCACTTACGTGTCAAATTGTACACTTACGTGCACATTTATTTAAAGAAAATAAGGCATATGTGGTAGACATATTTTACAAGATTCTCCAATCGCCTATTAATCAAAAACGATTAAAAAACCAAAGCAATAACACTTGGTTAATTTAATATGCTCACTGACGTGGCAATGTCTGCACTATTTGTTCTCCGAAGAGATTAAATCGCAACAGTGCTAATGTCATTGATATATTCTTCCCTGTTCATCACATGGAAAGATTAAACCCTGAAGGACATATACCAGACTTTCCAAATCTCGTGGCTACAGTTAAGCCACAATCCACGGCCCAGTCAGCGCTCAAAACACTATCTGACCGTTATAGAAACCACCGCTTCATCTTCTTCGTCTTCTTCGTCCAAAATCCCCAAATCACGCACAGTACTGGCGAGTTAGGGTTCTCAATCCACACGCGCACAAGCTCCAATCCTCGATCCCACGCATCAAAATTTCCTGCGACTCACCTCCAGCACAAACTCTCCTCCATTGCACCCACAAAATCCCTAACATTCTGCCCAGATCCAAACCATACTCATGGCCGAAGAGAGAGAAATCCCCTTTGAGCAGTGGGCAAGGTCCGATGTGAAGGAATCAACCTTGCTGGAAATGGTGAAAGATGGAGTCCTGCCCGCAAAAGAGATCATTGGATGGCGCCCGGCATACGGCGAGGAGTTTCCAACCCCCGACACCAGCGAAATCGTGGTATTTACTTCATTCTTCTATTCTGGCTTTGCTCTTCCAACATCCTCTTTCTTCCGTGGTCTTCTCGCATTTTACAAAATCCAAATCTACCACTTGAATCCCAATTCCATACTCCATATCGCCAATTTTATCCACCTTTGCGAAGCCTTTCTAGGTATTCAACCTCATTTTGCTTTATTCCACCGCATCTTCTACCTCAAACCCCAGCCCGACAAAAACAATCCTTGCGTAGTCGGCGGATCTGGGTTCCAATTGCGAGGAACTCTGACACAAAAATATTTTTCTCTTCCCTTCAAAACCTCCAACAAAGGGTGGCACTCAAACTGGTTTTACATTTCAAATCCTTCTCCGAGTCTTCCCGAGTTTGTTGGTCTTCCTCCCACTCCCCAAGAAAACTGGAAAAATTTCCCGGACGGCGCCAAGTTGGCCCAAGCCAACGAATTGCTTCTCCAACTGGTAGAGATCAAACAACAAGGCTTACAAGGGGTACAGATCACTCGACACTTCATCAAGTGCCGACTGGCCCCGATCAACGAGAGGAGCAAACCGGCCTATGAGTACGAGGGGCAGTCGGATCCCAACCGTGAGGACCCGAACTCCATCGACTACAAAGTCATGTGCAACCGGATGTACAAGATGTTCTCATCTGGGATCTCCGTAGACTACAGCCATAAACTGCCCGTGACTCCATATGGCCTGGTGCGGCCCCCTCCTGAGGTAAAATCCGCCACTCTGTTATTTATCTACTTCCAATCTATCTGCTATTTTATATTCACTGATTCATCCCATTGAATAGGACAACAAACGGTTCTCCTCAAACCCTCCAGCTCCTGTCCATGAAGAATCTGCTCCAAAAAAGCCTCTCCCGACTGGTGGCCCAAAGATCAACCCAGCCGGGAAGAGTAAGCGAGCTGTCGAAGAAAACATCCCCAAGCAAAAGCTGAAGAAGAGGAAAATTGTCTGCAGCGACTCTGAAGATGAACAAACTGAGCTGCAGACGAGCGACAAGCCAACTCAAGCCAAATCTCCAGCTGGTCGACCCGCGCCCAAAATCCGAAGATCAACAAGGTAACACTCTTGCCGCAATTTCGTCATTGCTAACTTCTTGGAAAATATATATATTCATAGATGTTGAAATCTGTCAATCTTCAGAAAACCCCAAGATGTCGATCTGGGTAAGAAAGGTGATGTGCCGCCTGTCACAACGCCAAGCGAGCCACGTCCTGAACCCCGAGTTTACAGTCAGTCGGGGAAAACGATGAATGCTGCCGAAGTCGAGCCCCCGACTGAAAACCAACCGGAGCAGGATACTTGTATCCCTGGAGCCGATTCCTCAACGGCAAATCAAGAAGGGAAAAATGACATCCCGACTGGTGCACCGACGATGCCTGCCGAGCCAACCGGAGCAGACCCCAACAATCCTGACCAAGGTCCAGCTACTGCAGAGATAAATACGCCAACTGATCCAGTCGGGAAGCCAGAAGAAGCTCCAAAGAAGAGTTCCAAGATAATCTCTGGTATATCATTCAACTAAACTTAAATTTGATTCATCTGTTATATCTCTGTTTTCTGACAATCTGTAACTAGGCCGATTGATCGATGATAAAGAAGAAGAAATCCCTAGAATGAAAGCAGTCGAGGATTCTTTTCCTCCTACTAAACTTCAGTGGAGGGATCGAGACGGCGCTCTTCAAGGTATCATTATCAATCGTCAGGGCGAGAACGAGGAGCTCGAGTTGTTGAAGAAACATCTGACCGAGTCCACCCGTCTCATGAATGTAAGTTTAACTTGTACCCAACTGTCTCATTTCGACTGTATTGCTTATATGATGTATTATTCGGAGAATCCACATGAGGAATGAGGCCAAAACAAGCGCCTTAGAAAAACTTGTGCCTCACCTCGAGAGCCTTGAACAAGTTCAAGCTGAGCTGGCCAAGACTCGTGAAGATGCCCAAATCAAGGAACGGAAACTAAAAGACCAAATCAATCAGCTCATGGAAGCCAGCTTCAACTATAGGGGTACAATTGGAGGTACAAATCCTTCTGTCGTAATTTTGCTGTTAATCCATTTTGTGAAGCTTGATCAAACCGTCTCTTGTTTATCAGCTCAAGCTACAAAGATAGAGTCCCTGGCTGCCCGAGTGAAAGAACTCGAAAAAATCAATGCTCAGTCGGCAGCTGACAAACTTGAAGCTGAGAATGCCCTCGAAGGTATGATATTATCTTTAGAGATTGGTATAAAATAATGCCATATTACTTAGCAACTGTTCTGCCTTGCATGAATGTAGAACACAAGGTCAAGACCAAGGCCCAATTTGAAGTGTTTGCCGAGAAAGTCAAGAAGGCTGAGAGCGTTCGGGACGACATCGCCAATGCTACTGCTCCAGTATTAAACGCAATTTTCCAGAATGGACTCGGGAGCAGCCAGAAGGATGCGGTCCAGATTTTTGAAGGGCTCCGTACTGCTTCAGCAAAATACTTCAATAACATCAAGGATGCTGCAATGATGGGCGTCAGTCAAGCTATGGCGATAATGAAGTCCTTGTATCCCCGGATAGAAGTTGATGCAGTCGGGGACGGCTTCGCAGACGGGATATCTGACGAGCAAGCAATGGATTTAATCAACCAAGCTCAAGATTCAGCCGAGAAGCTTACCGCAGATGTCTTAGAAAATTTCCAGTCTTTAACTTTGTAAATATTCTGTATGAAACAATGTACAGTATTCTTTAAGTAATGTATTATGACTCATTTATGCCAAGCAGTAAACCAAAGATCCAGTTTCAAGTTTCTTAAAATTTTTGTCCGACTGCTTCAAGCCTAGAACTTGTTACAATCATTGAAAAATTTTTAGTCCTTATCCGCTGGACCTAGATTTAAACAGGGTCAATGACAAGTCATAAACAGGACAAAAGAAATACTATATTATTATTAGTAGCCCCCGACTAACCACTCGGCTGAGACAGGTGAGTGGGTAGTCTAAGGGAGAGATGTACAAGATAGCTTTTAAGCATAAAATCTTCGAAGATGCTCTATATTCCATGAGTTATCCACCATGGATCCGTCTTCACGCTTGAGTCGGTAGGCTCCTGGACGAGTGACTTCTGCTATTATAAACGGCCCTTCCCACAAGGGAGACAATTTGTGTCTATCCTTAGTCGTTTGAATCTTCCGTAGAACCATGTCGCCGACTATAAATGCGCGTGATTTGACATTGTGATTGTGATAACGTCGTAGACCTTGAAGATATCTGGCTGACTGAATTAGTGTTGTTTCCCTTGCTTCTTCCAGTCGGGTAAGATCATCAATCCTGTCAGATTCGTGACGTTCTTCATTGAAATTGCGGACTCGCAAGGACTCGAACTCCATCTCACTCGGCAACATGGCTTCTACACCATACACCAAGAAGAAAGGTGACTGGCCCGTAGCTCGACTCGGGGTTGTACGTAGTGACCACAAAACTGAAGGTAACTCTTCTGTCCACCGGCTAGCATACGGACATAGTCTGTCAAAAACTCGAGCCTCGATTCCTTGAAGCACCATGCCGTTTGCACGCTCAACTTGACCGTTGCTCATTGGGTGAGCGACTGAAGCATAGCAAATTTTGATACCAAAGTCTTCGCAAAAATCTTTGAAAACGCCACCAGGGAACTGAGTTCCATTGTCTGTAATAATCCGGTTCGGTACGCCAAAGCGGTGAACAATATTTATGAAGAAGTCGCGCGCTTTATCCGTAGTGATGGTCGCCACTGGTTTTGCCTCAATCCATTTGGAGAATTTATCCACTGCAACAAGCAGATGGGTGTATCCACCTTGCGCCCTTTTGAACGGGCCCACCATGTCCAATCCCCAAACCGCGAAGGGCCAAGAGAGGGGAATAATTTGTAACTCCTGGGCTGGCAAGTGGGTTTGTTTCGCGAAGAATTGACAACCTTCACATGTGCGAACAATTTTGTCGGCGTCGCTGACTGCTATAGGCTAGAAAAAGCCTTGTCGATATGCCTTCCCGACTAAGGTTTTTGCTGCCGCGTGATTCCCGCATACTCCCGAGTGAATGTCGTTTAGAAGTTGTATGCCGTCTTCTATGGAGATACATCTCTGCAATATTACAGATGGGCTTTTCTTGTATAATTCCTCTTCCACGAGGGCATAAGTCTTGGAACGGCGATGAATTCATTCGGCTTCGTTCTTGTCGGGGGGCAACTCTTGATTTTTGAGGTACTTGATGAAAGGTGCCCTCCAGTCGGCGTCAAGCATTAAAACTTGTTCTCCAGCTTCCTCCTTGGCGGTTGAGTTATTTGAAACCGTGGGTTGGTGGAGATGCTCGACAAAAACATCCGATGCGGCTGCTTCTCTTTTTGATCCAAAATTAGCCAGTCGGTCGGCTGATTCGTTTTTGTGTCGGAGAACATAGGTTAGCTCAAAACCATCAAATTTATCTTCAAGCTTGTGCACTTCCTATCGGTAGGCCGCCATGTTGTCGTCGAGGTATGTCCAGTCTTTCATCACTTGGTTAACCACAAGTTGAGAATCTCCTCGAACTATCAACCTGCGAATCCCTAGGGATATGGCGATCCGTAATCCATGCAGAGTGCTTCATATTCTGCCACGTTGTGAGATGCTGGAAAATGAATCCATAAAACATAGCTGAGGCGTTCTCCAGTCGGGGAGATCAGAACGACCCCTGCTCCACACCCTGAAATTCTTTTTGATCCGTCAAAATGCACTGTCCAGTATTCAATTTTTTCTGCAGGGACGTCTTCTTAGCACTCGGTCCACTCAGCAACGAAGTCGGCTAGCACCTGGGATTTAATAGAAACTCAAGGCTTGAAAATTATGTCCAGAGGCATTAACTCTAAGGCCCACTTGGCGATGCGACCAGTGACTTCTTTGTTGCGGAGGATTTCGCCGAGTGGAAAAGATGTAACCACTGTGACTGGATGACTTTGGAAATAATGAGCCAACTTCCTGACTGTGATTAAAACTCCATATAACAGCTTTTGCACTTGAGGATATCGGGTTTTTGAATCAACAAGAACTTCGCTAACGAAGTAGATTAGTCGCTGAACTTTCTGAGTGCGGTCATCCTCTTCACGCTCAACGACTAAAATTGTGCTCACCACCTTCGTAGTTGCAGATACATAAAGCAGTAGTGGTTCTTACGGCATTGGTGAGGCTAACGCCGGCTGAGTTGTCAAAAAGATCTTGAAGTCGTCAAACGCCTTTTGCGCTTCTGGTGTCCATTGAAAGTCGTCGGTCTTCTTGAGCAACTTGAAAAAGGGCATTCCACGCTCTCCAAGTCTTGAAACAAATCTGCTAAGAGCAGCCATACATCCGGTAAGCTTCTGGACATCCTTCTGAGAACTCGGCGGCTTCATATTTAATATGGCATTGATTTTCTCTAGGTTGGCTTCAATTCCTCTGCAAGACACCATGAATCCGAGTAGTTTTCCTGACGGTACTCCAAAGGTGCACTTCTCAAGGTTCAACTTCATCCTGAAGGCGCGTATGTTGGCAAATGTCTCCTCCAGATCTTGAATCAAGTCGTCCTTCTGCTTGGTCTTGATGATGACATCGTTGACGTATGCTTCCACGTTCCGTCCGAGTTGTGTTGCAAGGCATCGCTGAATCATGCGTTGATATGTAGCCCCTCCATTCTTCAGCCTAAAAGGCATGGTAATGTAGCAGTAGGCGCCGAACGGGGTGATAAATGAAGTCTTCAAGCAGTCGGACTCTTTAAGGCTGATCTGGTGGTAACCCGAATAACAGTCAAGAAAACTGAGTAGTTCGCAGCCGGCTGTTGAATCCACCATTTGATCTATCCTGGGTAAACCGAAGGGATCTTTGGGGCAGGCCTTGTTTAAATCAGTGTAGTCGACGCACATGCGCCATTGACCAGTCTTCTTGCGGACCAATACCGGTTTGGCGAGCCAGTCGGGATGATATACCTCCTTGATAAACCCTGCTGCTAACAGCTTGGTCAGTTCCTCTTTGATAGCTTCTCTTCTGTCCTGTGCGAATCGGTGGAGTCATTGCTTGATAGGTTTAGTTGTCCTTGTCGCATGTGAGGGCTTGCTTGACGTTGCTCCGTAAGGATATGACTCCACGTGGCCCTGGCATCTTCATCATCATGTAGGTGTAGTGGGGAACCGCCATGAACTTGGCTAACACCGGGCGACCGAGGATGGCGTGGTAGGCTGTCTCGAAGTCGGCCACCTCGAAGCTGATGTTCTCTGTCCGGAAATTCTCCTTGGTCCCGAAGGTCACTGGGAGAGTGATTTGGCCGAGTGGTGTTGAAGATAGCCCCGGGATGACTCCGTGAAAGGGGGCGTTACTCGGCTTCATTTCGGATCGAGGAATCTGCATCTCATCCAGGGTCTTGGTGAAGAGAATATTGAGAGCGCTGCCACCGTCGATGAGGGTGCGCTTGAGCTTGATGTTGCGAACAACTGGGTCTAGTACCAGGGGATACCGCCCCGGGTGGACCACTCGGTCGGGATGATCCGAGCGGTCAAACTTGAATGAAACTTCCGACCATCGCAGATACTGGGGGACTGCAGGTTGCACCGCGTTGACCTCTCTGTCGGTGATCTTCTGCTTCCTCTTGGACTCGTAGGCGAGTGGGCCACCGAAAATGTGGTTGAGCTCGCTTCTGGGGTCTTGATACGCTCCTTGACTCGGCTCCTCATCGTCTTTCTTCTTCTGAGTTGAAGTGTCTTCTCCTTCGGTTGGTTTCTTGACTTGGGCGGCATATTTCTCCGCAAATTGTTTGTAGATGAAGCAATCCTTGGCCGCGTGTCCCTTGCCGGGGTGATGCGTGCATGGACCGTTCATTATCTTGTCGTAGGAGTTGACTCTAGGGCGCTGGCTCTGGTAGTTTTGATTTGAAGTTGCAGCGACTAGATCCTCAGGCTTGCGCTTGCGTTCTCTGTGCTTTGTATTGCTCCCACTAGGCCCTGGTGTGGTGTCGTGATCCTTCTTCTTCCAGGTGCCCGCCGACTGCTTTGAAGCTTTCACTGCGTCGTCGGACTTGGCGTACTCGGTTGCCTTCTCGAACATCTGTTTGACTGTCTTCGGAGGTTTGCGGCTGAATTTTCCAATTAGGAGATCATTGCGTAGCCCCCGTGTGAATGCGGCGATGATATTGTCGTCGGTGATGTCGGAGATCTTGTTGCGCCTCTCGGAGAAACGCTGTATGTACTCATTGAGGGTTTCGTCCGGCTTCTGGACGATATTGTACAGCTCAAAGTGGGTCCCAGGACGTTCGAAAGTGCCCTGGAAGTTGGCGACGAAGTGATCGCGAAGTTCGCTCCAGGAGTCGATTGTGCCTCTTGGGAGTCCAGCGAGCCAATTTCTGGCTGAGTCGGTCAGTGCAACTGGTAAGTAGTTTGCCATGACTTTGCTGTCTCCTCCTGCTGCGCAAATTGCGAGCGTGTAGACGGTTAACCATGACTCTGGATCAGTTTTACCATCATACTTCTCGATGTCGGTCGGCTTGAAACCAGTCGGCCAATTCACTCGACGCAGATCTCTGGTGAAAGCTGGAACTCCATTGCAAACGTCGTCGTCTTGAATTACAATACCCCTCTCTCGTCGTCTTTGATTGAGGGTGTCCCTCAGGTCGATTGAAGCCCTGGGAGGACTTTGGTAGTCGGATGGAATCCGCCGATCTCTGGCGTGGTGTGGCGGTCGGGTTAGGTTGGCTGCAGGCGAGTGGACCGACTGGTCTCGGCGTGCTCCGCTGTAGTAGTCGGTGCGTGAGTTGGTCTTGCTTCTGCTATCTCTGACTCTTGACGGAGGGGTGCGATTGCCACTCGGCACCTTTGAAGTTGATTGACTGGGTCGCCGACTGGACTCGGCATGTGGCACTGTTGCTGCAACCAGGGTCTTGACTTGAATTATCAATGGAGTAATATGAGGTGGTGCTGCGGTGGCCAACGTGTCAAGGAGGGTAACTACGCCGACTGCGTTCTGTTGCGGTGTAAGGAAGATGTTGGTGTTGTCGACCACTGTTTCCCCAATTGTGTCCCTTGCCCTGCGACCTGCCACAGCCAGATCTCGGTTTCTTCGCTCTTCGTCTTCTCTGTGTCTTGCGTCCTCAGCTTCCCTGCGTTGTTCCTCTTGGTCTGCCTGGGCTTGGCGCTCTTGTTCGAGTCTTGCTCTGTCTTCTTGAAGTCGGGCGCGTTCTTGCTCCAGTAAAATCCTCTGTTGCTCGATCCCAACTCGGGCTGCTTCTTCTGCTTATAACCTTGCTGCAACCTCAGCATCGGTTTCGTTGTTAGCCATGAAAACGTCGTTGAAAGCCGGTGTGTAGTTGTCGTCGGAGTTAGCGTCGTCAGCAGCCTCGGCGTCGGGTGGGTTGCCATGTACACTTTCTTCGGAAGAGCTAGCGTAGGTGGCGAGTTCGGTGGAGGAACATGATCCAAGCTTTGGTAGAACAACATTAACGTCCCTGAAGCCAGACCCGATGACTGGATCTGTCGGTAACTCCATGGTGATGGTGGGGTAGATCTGAACGTCTTGAGGTGTGCTTGGCGGAGAAAACGATGTCGATGTAGTCGTACTTCCGAAGCGGATTGACGTCGTGCAGCGGGAAAAGATCTTGATACTAATCTCAGCCATGTTCGGTAACCCGAGCGGCAGAGAGATGCGATCTACTTCCGACTGCATCTTGGTGCTAATCTTAGCCATATTCGGTAACCCGAGTAGCCAAGACATGCGATTTATTCCTGACTGGTTTGAAACCGAGTCGGAGAGAGATATGTTGCCGAAATTGTTGGTGATGAAGTCGAGGCTGCCGAAGCGGTACGCCTGCCCGGGAGGAAAGGCGAAGTCGTCGATGCCTGATGAAGATCCCATCTTACTTGATCGGCGATGAACTTGACGCACCCCTACCTAGCGCGCCAACTGTCGAAACTAGATTTCGGCAATATCAAAGGGGTAGCTATCAAGATGGAAAAGTAGATGGGTTATGAGACAAAGGATTTAGACAGGTTCAGGCCTTCACGAAGAAGTAATACCCAACTCCTGTTTCGAGGTTTTGCCTCCGAGTTGTGTATTGATCTTACAAAAAGCTTATGTCCCCAAGGGGTCCCCTATCCTCCTTATATACCCGGAAGATAGAGGTTTACAAGATAAGATCTAGTCCGACACGGTCTAGATCTTTCCAATTGATATACAATCTTACCATACTAGGTATCCGGGTCATACCTTAACAAAGAAGGCAATACCATACCCGAATCCTAGTACTTCTCATATTCTATTTACATAATATACCCCTATTATCCAGTTGGATATTCTATGTCTGTGGGTATATGGTTACCATAATATCCAGATTGTATCACATACTATGTTTACATATTTATCTGATATTGTTCCTTGAAATAGATAACTCATTATTGGCTAATGAATATGTGATTCATTTATGAGACTCTTTATGTTATATGTTGCTATTTCTAAAGAATCCCTGATCAAATATCATGTGTGGAACAAATATGGTTAAATGATTAGCACATGTATTGATTGATGATGATGTCTCATGGATCATGGTATGGAGATACCAAATTGATAATGTGGACACATGTTGGGGAACATGTTGTTGGATAGACCCGACATGAGACACTGCAAGAACTATTTGTGTAGTGCCATCAGTGGTCTCGATTAGTGTTGGTATAGAATTCTTAGACCTGAGATTATCTTGGTTCCCAACATGTGTACTGACTTACTTAGGGACTGCTAAACGCTATTCCGTAACTGGGTAGTTATAAAAAGTAGTCTTCGGGTGTGTTATGAAACATGTAATGGGATATGAATAATCAAGATGGGATTTGTCCCTCCTATGGAGAGATATCTCTGGGCCCCTCGATGTTATAGATTATGGAAGTGCATGGCCGTGCCAAAAGTGATTGAGGAGTCAATCGCAGGTTATATAATCTATCACAGGATCGAGTGAATGATTGAGCTATTAGAGGATGGCACATATCTAGCCTTGAGCTTAATCGATATCGTGAGGCAAAGGGGTTCATACAAGTAAACACTAAAGGTTCAGCCAATATGATCTTTATGTATGCTCGGTGGGTCAATACGTTCTGCTAGGGGCTGCTGTTGACACGTGGACCGAAAAGGAGTTTTCGGGTTGCAACCGAGTGTGCATAAACCTACAAGGTCGCACGCTTAAAGGGCCGGAATAAAGGGATTGGATGGAGATCCAATATGCACTCAATTCGAATAGGGATCCGAGTAGGACTCCTATGGGCCTTGGAGGCCCGGACGTGGTTCCTATATATACGTGAGGGGGTGTGGCCGGCGGTACTAACATATCACGCCACGTGAAACCCTAGCCGCCACCCCCCTCCACGAGCAAACCCTAGCCGCACACGGGTGCTAGCACATCTGCGCGTGGTGTTCCTTCCCTGGACGTGTGGATACCGGTGGAGGCGCCGCTGTCTTGCGGTGCTGATCAGCGTGGGAGCACGGCGAGAAGAACACACGAGGAGGAGAAGGTCGAGCCGCTGCGATCGACTACTTCCTCTACATCGGCGCGCGCTACATCGCGAGGATTCCTTCGGCTCCTTAGCGCATACTTTCGCTGCGCAGCACGTTGAGTGGTAACGATCTATGATCTCATACTTGCATGGTTCCTGGTTTACGCGGTAGAAAAATTTTGTTTTATGCTATCATAGCCTACGCATATTCTTACAGTGGTATCAGAGACATCTTGTATAGTTTGTGATCTGGATCCATGCATATAGTTGATATACGGGTGTAGTAGATGAGATCTATTACATAGTAGATGAGTTCTTACTTGATTGGAACATGAGATGGACCGATAGGCACATGAGTTGATGACATCAATTGGTATAGATGGGCGAAATTGTGTTCATCAGATGGTCCGATGTCCGCTGGAACCGTGCGCCATTGAGAAAACGAGCTAATGAGATTGACTCAGTTTCGGCATAATTTGATTACACCGTTAACGTTTTCACATGGCGAACCGCAGATGAGATCTGTGTACCCCGTGACCCCGTGTGTGTCACACCTTATATTTCGTTTGGGGTTTTATATCAATGAATAGAATTTGATTCTATGTCAAATATGTACCAAGTGAGTTACCTGAGGATAGAGATCACCATCACCCCTTGGATTATAGTGCAACACAGTTTAATGTACTAGCATATGATGTTTATCTATCTTACATTATTGCCGTTGTATATTTGTTATGATGACATAGTATGATAGATCCCCTCAGAAAAATTAAGTGTAATATGCTCTTTCAATAATTGTACCTATCACGATTGTGATCATAAGTGATGGGTCTGCCAAAGTAGAGTGTCACTTTTCATCATAATAAGATAGGATAAATGTCGGACATCTATATGCGGAGATTGTTGGTTTACTTGACAAGGTTATCAAAACGGTTTTGGACCTTGGAGTATAGGTTGGGTTAGTACATGGAGAAGTCACCTGACAGTACAAGAGTCACATAGGATGTGATTAGCAAGGTGTTGCTTACCTATTTCATTAGGTTTCTAGCCGTGATGCCAAAGCTCACTAGATACTATTAAAATGAGGATCTCGACTCACTATGTTAGAGAGAATTTTGTTGCACAATACATAGTGGGAGCATCTTTTGTTAAATTGTTTAATGAAAGATTAAATGTAAACATAGTGCTGATTTTGCATATATATTTCTATTGTAGATCATGGATTTTGCATATATATTTCTATTGTAGATCATGGCGGTTCCTGCACCATCCAGTTTTAACCCTCGGTCTATTCTTGAGAAAGAGAAGTTGAATGGAACAAACTTTATGGATTGGTATCGCAACCTAAGAATTGTTCTCAGACAGGAGCACAAAGAG
Organism: Oryza punctata; assembly: GCA_000573905.2. Lineage (NCBI taxonomy): Eukaryota > Viridiplantae > Streptophyta > Magnoliopsida > Poales > Poaceae > Oryza > Oryza punctata. The sequence goes on along the minus strand of CM002490.2, from coordinate 20,446,214 downwards.
TTTGTGCTTGAAGAGCTTTTTCCAGCTGATTTACCTACCAATGCCACTGCTGCTCAACGCAGGGATCATGAAAGGCGGCGGAATGACTATCTGGATGTGAGCTGTCTCATGCTTGCTACTATGTCCCCTGAACTTCAAAGGCAATATGAGGCATTGGATGCCCATAGCATAATCACGGGACTGCGTAACATGTTTGAGGACCAAGCAAGGGCCGAGAGGTTTAATACCTCAAAGTCTTTGTTTGCGTGCAGGCTTGCAGAAGGTAATCCAGTTAGTCCACATGTGATCAAAATGATTGGTTACATCGAGAGTCTAGAAAAGCTTGGTTTTCCCCTTAGCCAAGAGTTGGCTACTGATCTGATTCTCCAGTCGCTCCCTCCCAGCTTTGAGCCGTTCATATTGAACTTCAACATGAACAACATGAGCAAGACCTTGGCCGAACTGCATGGGATGCTAAAGGGTGCCGAGGAAACCATTAAGAAAACTCCAACCATGTGATGGTAATGCATAAGCGTAAGCCCAATAACAAGAAAGGTGGTCAAAAGAGAAAGCAGACTTGGGTCGAGCCGCGCGTCTCCACGAGCAAACCCTAGCCGCGCGTGGGTGCTAGCACATCTGCGCGTGGTGTTCCTTCCCTGGACGTGTGGATACCGGTGGACGCGCCGCTGTCTTGCGGTGCTGATCGGCGTGGGAGCACGATGAGGAGAACGCACGAGGAGGAGAAGGTCGAGCCGCTGCGATCGACTACTTCCTCTACATCGGCGCGCGCTACATCGCGAGGATTCCTTCGGCTCCTTAGCGCATACTTCCGCTGCGCAGCGCGTCGAGTGGTAACGATCTATGATCTCATACTTGCATGGTTCCTGGTTTACGCGGTAAAAAAATTTTGTTTTATGCTATTGTAGCCTACACGTATCCTTACAGTATGATGCAAGATTTACTGTAATTAATCTTTAGACCTGTTGAGGATGCATAAGTATTCAGAATAGCTTTCAGGCAAAATAGTTCATTTGAAGAAGTTGTTAGGAAAAGCAAAGTATGATCAGCATATTGGACAATTGGGAAATCATTGTCCGGTGTTGATATTGGCATAGAGAGTATCCCTTGAGAGCAAGCTTTATTAATCACATATTGCAGTAAATCAGCTCCAACCACAAACAACAATGGTGACAAGGGATCCCCCTGCCTTACACCCCTTCTGCAATAGAAAGACTTTTCAGGAACACCATTTAGAAGAACAGAAGATGATGCTGATGAAAAAATCTGAGTAATCCAATGAAGCTATTTGGAATCAAAGCCCTATTGCCTCATTATGTCCAGGATGACAGAATGCTCTATAGCATCTGTTGATGCAAAACACGGCGGCCTGAGAGATTTGCTTTACTCTAGTGTAGGTCAAAAGCTTACTTTCGGGTTCTAGGGCGTGCCAGTTGATTTGATCCTGCGATCAACAAAATTAAACATGCAAATATCATTAGTAAATGATAGCCGATCGGCTAGAAAGTTGATGTCGTATCGTAATGTTACCTAGCCGATGCAATTCATGATGGATCAGATGTAAGGCATATTTATAATAATAAATAAACCCTAAACTTGGTGCATCGATGTTGACAATGGAATTTGGTAAGCATATGAATCAGAATCGAGATCTATAATCCGAAGTGGATTTGAAGATATCTGGAAATCTCGAAAACAGAGTACGATCTTGGAAACAGAGTACGCATCGGCTGGGAGTCCATATCGGCCGATACCGAATTCAATATGGTTAGCCAATGCAGCTGATGGTAGCAAATTCAGTTATGTGATCAATATTAGATTCGACAGGAGGACTGCAATAACATTGCCAGGTAAGGATAGAGTCCAAGATAGGTAATTGTATCTATTAATTAGGATTTTATGTATCTTCCTTGTAGATATTTTCGGTAAGAGTAACTTGTTCGTCGATTGGAGTTGTATTAGGAAAGTATGAGTCGTGTCCGTTATGGACATGTTTGTATGTTCGGGTATAAATATAAGCCCGAGGTCTTGTAAATAATTAACATCAGTTCAATCCAATTTCGGCAAATCGCCACCTTTTTCATTACTTTGTTTCGATGAGTTCTTGCTTTCGAGTCGGGCTGCATCAATTTCGATCTTCGACAGAGAGGTAAAGCTTGTTATGGTGGTTTGCATTATGGGGATTAGTGCTTACATCTTTATGACACTCTAATCCTGCTTCTGTAAATCACCGAGTTATCATATATATCGTATAATCTAGATTGATAATGCTTTCTACTTGCATCGGCTGACCTCTATCTAGGGTTTTACCAGTAATGGCTAGATTGATTTATTGGTTTAGATTGTATAATATATCCACCATCCCGAAAAGATAACAATCATCTTGATTGTTTAGATATTATGCTTCTTTTCATACTTAGTGTTGCATCAGTTAAGTTTGATCTACTAAGTCATGTTTAGAATTATAATCTCTAGCCTGTTTTATGATTGTTAATAAGGATAGTATCGGGATTTCAGCCGATCTTATCTGATATAGTTGTTTTATATAGTCTTATGTCTTGTTTAATATACTATATCTACCCCTTATATCAGGATATCAACTAATATAAATATATTGAACTTTTCAATCTAATTGACTATAGTTTAATATATTTGCTACAACATGATATCCTAGTATAAGATAGTATCGGAGCTATAGCTGATACATACTTCAATTTGGACATCGGCTATGATATAAACATATATAATCATTATTCGTGTTATTTTAGATCCAAGCAATTTATACTGTCTCGGTTAAGTCCGATCTATCTCAATTGCTGATTTTGCTTATTTCTAAAGTAATATTGAGTTATAGATTATATAATGTTGATATTTATAGCCGATGGATCAAATTTAGGGTTTATTTATTGATTAAACAAACCTTACAGCCAATTCGCCTCACAATACATCGGCTAGGTTACACTATGATATGACATCGTCTTTTGGGCCGATCAATTATCGTTTACTAATAATATTTCCATGTTATTTCCATGTTTTATCTTGTTGATTGCAGGATCAAATCAACTGGTACACCCTTGAACCCGAAAGTAAATTTTGGACCTGCACTAGAGTAAAGCAAATCTCTCAGGCCAATGTGTGTTTTTCACATCAACAATCGGCTATAAATATCAACATTACATAATCTATAAATCAATATTACTTTAGAAATCAGTAATTTGGATAGATCAGACTTAACCGAGATAGTATAAATTGCCTAGATCCAAAGTAACATGAAATAACGATTATAGGTGTTCATGTCATAGCCGATGTCCAAATTTAAGAATGTATCGGCTATAGCTCCGATACTACCTTATACAAGGATACCATCTGATAGTAAATATATTAAACTAGTATCAATTAAATTGATGACAAGCTTAATATATTTAAATAATTGAGATCCTGATATAAAGGGCAGATACAGTATATTAAACAAGATATAAATCAAGGCAAAATAACTATATCAGGTAAGATCGGCTGAAACCCCGATACTATTCTTATTAACAACCATGAAGCAGGTTAGAGATTATGATTCTAAACACGACTTAGTAGATCAAACTTAACTGATGCAGCACTAAGTATGAAGAGAAACATAATATCTAAACAATCAAGCCGATGGTTATCTTTTCGAGATGGTGGATACGTTAGATAATCTGAACCAACAAGATGATTTAACCATTATCGGCAAAATCCTGAATAGAGATGAGTCGATACGAGCAAAACACATTGTCGATCTAGATTATAAAACATATAAGATAACTCGGTGATTCGCAAGAACAAGATTAGAGTGTCATAAAGATGTAAGAACTAATTCCGATAATGCAAACTGCCATAACAAGCTTTACCTCTCGTCAAAGATCGAAACTGATGCAGCCCGACTCGAAAGCAAGAACTCGTCGAAATAAAGTAACGAAAAGGTTGCTGATGTGCCGAGATTGTATTGAACTGATGTTTTTATCTTTACAAGACCTCGGGCTTACATTTATACCTGAACATACAAACTTGTCCATAACGGACACAACTCATACTTTCTAATACAACTCTAACCGACAAACAAGTCCCTCAGGTGGACTCTTACCGAAAATATCTATAAGGAAAGTACATAATATCCTAATTAATAGATACAATTGCCTATCTTGGACTCTATCCTTATCTGGCAACATCATTAAAGTCTTTCTTTCGAATCCGACATTGATCATATAACACATCTCACCAATATCGGCTGTATCGGCCAGCCGTATTAAACTCAGTATCGGCCGATACAGATCTCTAGCCGATGCGCACTTTGTTTCCGAGATTCCCATATATCTTCAATTCCATTTCGGATTGGATCTTGATTCCGATTCATATACTTATCAAATTTCATCGTCAACAGTATGAAAAGCTTTCTCAAAGTCTAGCTTTAAGAGAATTATCTCTCTTTGATTGTTGGCACTGATGCAAGTACTCAAGAAACCATGCCAGACAATCTTGAATAGTCCTAGCCTTAATAAAATCATATTGATTCTGGTGAATTAAATCAGTAATAATTGATTGCAATCTGTCAGCAAGAACTTAGAAAGTACATATTTTTATATAAAATATATAATATGTTGTACAAATTAAAATATATAATATTGATTCTGATAAATTTAATTGGTTTTTTATGTAAACTTGAGTATGTTTATGCACAAAATTTTCAATCCACCTTATTTTAAATAATACTTGGTAGTATCGTAGGGATCGTAGTATCGGGATACTATCTAAGGTTTCATAGGATCGTGTGGAAATGAATAGTAGGATCGAGATACTAAAAAAATTAGGATACTATGTGGGATCAGTATCGTTTAGGCTTCGTAGGATCATAGTATCGTAGGATACTAAGATACGAATCATGATACTAACAACATTGTTGACCACCTGAGGGCATGGGTGGGGAGTGCCACGCACATCGGGGTGTCGACGACTCCCGAGTCAGCGGCCGGCGCACTAGAGCGAGTAGTAGGGAGAGGTGGCTACTATTGAGAAGGTTGGAGTAGGATTTGGAGCCTGTTTGGTAGGGCTCCAACTCCCAAATCTTAGCTCCAAACTCCAATTCCAGTGAGAGCTAGCTCCTACAGGAGTCAGAGGTGATCTTGAAAGTGTTTGGCTAGCTCAATCAGCTCCAGAAATCCTAAAAGAGAGGAGAGGGGGAAGATGTACAATACTACCTTTGGTTTTTTTTCTGTTTTCATGATATACTATTAATAATCATTGATTATATGGCTTGAATATACGTTAGAAATTTATAACCAATATACCAATGTTGGTTTCCATTAAGAACTTCAACACTACAAGTATGTAAGGTAAAAAAAATTGTGACAGAAGTCACAGAACTGTAGTAGTGTACATTCATCATTTGAATTGAGTACACGATCAATGATGTACATTCAACGTACTGAAATGCTTACAATAAATTGTACAGATCAATGGCAAAATGGATGCAAACTTGAGCATCATTGAATTATGCAATAAAACATCAGGGCAAAAGCCAGCGTAAACCGAATTTTTACATCAACCCCCATAAAGTCACCACCAATTACTAGTGATGTTTGCTCGCAGATAGAAGGAAATTATCCATAGCACTAGTTTGTATACAATTCCAACCAATTTGCTAAGGACTAGGCCAGAAGTTGAAGCCATCCAAAGCATGCTGTAATGAAGTAAACCAATCATCCACAAAGCTAGCCATGACAGACAATGATCTAGAGTATATGGCTGTAGGATTTCCATGATGCGATGGCCTAGCTGCAAAAAAAATATTTATCAGCTACAAACTGAAACAGTTGTAATGAAGTAAAACGAAGAACAAGTGGCCTTCCTAGCCATCCAAGATAACAAACAAAGAGTTTTAGCCCTAAATTACATAGAATAGATTTTCTAAGTTTCTCTGATAGCTCTTGTATAATCAGTGTGCGGAACAATATTTCTCTCCTACCTGAATATAAAATCAGAACAAGCCTCGTACCAAATCATTCCCACTGATTAGTACAATATTTCTGCAAATCAATCACAAAATGGGTGCAAAATTGAATGGAGAGAGTGGGGGTACAACAGTTTCTGCAAATCAATCACTAAACAGGTGCAAAATTGGAGGGAGTGAGGAGAAGTTTTAGTGTTGGAAAAAAAACTGTCTTTGATGGGGATTCGACCGAAGCAAGTTCCTGCCGCCGTCAGCCTATCACCAAGATAATTTTTTGCCACTTCAAAGATGTAGCAATTAAGAATTTATCACTCACTGTCTATGACACGTGGATCTTGATATGTCTATGACATGTGAATCCAGTGGTAAATTCTTTATCACCACCTGTAAGAGTGATAAATAGTTAATTATTCACGCTAACAACTGCGATGTTGAGGATGAAGGGGTATGATCTAGTGGCATTGGCGGGTAATTACGGTGCAACTCTGACGGGTAATTTTGTAAATATGCCGAAGCTGGAGCTGCGGAGTGACTTGGAGGCTGCTCCACCCCGTTAGTTTCTCGAGCAATCCGGCCGACTCCGCTCCAATTTTTGATGGAACTGGACCATTTGGTTGGACTCCAGGAGAGAAGAATCTTGGAACCGAGTCCTGCCAAACCGGCCCTATATATTGGGTCTTGGGTTTCGAAAATTGACATAGTATATAGTACATAGGGAATAAGTTCATTCGAGATCTTAACTTGTCAACGAATCCAATTTTCATCCTTCAACCAAAAAACCAGATACAATGGGTCCCTCAACTGTGAAAACCAGTGCAATATAGATCCCATGACGGTTTGGATGGCGGTTTTAGCTTACGTGACGCCTACGTGGCTAAATTGACCAAGTATTCATCTAACGTGACATGGCATTGACATGGTAATTTGATTTGAAAATGAATAAAAACAGTGACCCCACATATCAGTTACACCAAAAGAACTAATTAAAAATGGTGGGACCCAACGTGGGCCCCACATGTCATTCTCACCCCTCCTCTTCTTCCTTCTCACTCCCCATCTCCCCTCTCTTCATCTCTCTCCCCTCTCCTCTCTCCAGGTGACATGGTGGCGGCGGTGGCGACGCAAGAGAAGGGGAGGGCATCGGTGGGGGAGCGCTGGGCGGGTGGGGGGAGTCAGCAGGCCGCAGGAGGAGCGGCGGGGCGGAGCAGAGGGGCGGGCGGAGCGGCAGCGGCTGCAGGACGCGGGCCGCGGAGGTGGTCAGAGGAGGCCGATGCAATGGGCAAGCTCGAGGGTGGAGTGGCCGGTCCGAGCGTGCAGAGAGGGAGGAGGCGGGTGCCGCTCCTCTCCTCTCCTCCACCGCCACGCCGCCCGCCGCTCTTCTCCCTCGCCACCCCGCTGCGTGGCGCTTCTCTCCCCGCGCATCGGTCATCTCCGCCACCGAGCACGCCGGCCTGGGGCGCCGCTCCTCTCCTCTCTTCCGCCGCCGCGCCGCGCGGCGGCTCCTCTCCTCGCCTCCGCCGCCGTGCCACGCAGCCGCTCCTCTCCCCCGCCATCGCTCCACGCGGCGCTCCTCTCCCCGTGTTGCGGTTATCTCCATCACCGAGCACACCGGCCTGTGGTGCCGCTCTCTCCTCTCCTCCACCGCCGCACTGCGCGGCCACTCCTTTCCCCCACGCGGCGATCATCTCCGCCGCCGAGCACGGCGGCCTGGGGTGCCTCTCCTCCGCCACCGCGCGGAGATCATCTCAGCCCCCGAGCACGCCGTCCTCGGGTGTCGCTTCTCTCCTCTCCTCCGCCACCGCGCCGCGCGGCCGCTCCTCTCCCCCGCGAGGCGGTCATATCGGCTGCCGAGCACGCTGGCCTGGGGTGCCACTCCTCTCCTCTCCTCCCCCGCCGCGTCGCGTGGCCGCTCCTCTACCCCATCATCGTGCCGCGCGGCGCTCCTCTCCCCCGTGCGGTGGTCATCTCAACCGTTGAGCACGCCGGCCTGGGGCGTCGCTCCTCTCCTCTCCTTCGCCACCGCGTCGCGCATCATGTCCTCCGCAGCGGCAGCGGTGGTAGCAGCTGTAGCGGCGGCGGTGGCGGCGGCTACCGCCGCATGGTGTGGAAAGGAGGAGGAGCAGAGGCGGCGCAGGGGGAGGAGGATGGAGGCGGTGGGCCGACGAGGGAGGAGGCTGGAAGTGAGGTAACAGCGGTGGCGAGGGCGGGAGGAGGAGGAGAGAGGAAGGCGGCGGCTCATATATGCAGTGCGGCGGTGGTGTGCGAGGTCGCTGCCCGCTGCCCACCTCGCTCGCCTGTGGGAGGAGAAGATGAGGAGATGGGAGACGGAAGAAGAGAGGAGTGAGGATGAGGAAGAAGAGTAAGAGGGGAGAGGGTAGAAGGAAGGTGAGGCTGATATGTGGGTCCCACCATTTTTAATTATTTTTTGTGTGCATATGACATGCATATGACATGTGGGCAATGGTTTTTATTATTTTCCCGGGATCAAATTGCCACATATGCACCACATCAAATGCCATTTGGGACGAATACCAAGTCAAACCAGCCACGTTGGCGCGATGTCAGTCAAAACCACCTTCCAAACCGCCGAGGGACCTTATTTGCACCGGTTTTGATAGTTTAGGGGCTAGTTGTATCTAGTTTTTAGGTTCAATGACGGAAAATCGGATTTGGTGTAAAGTTAAGGGAGCTCAAATGAACTTATTCCTAGTATATAGCTAGTTGGGCCTTAATTTGCTTTGTTTGCATCTCGATGGAGAATTCAAAGTAGGCTGCTTCGTTTGTATGCGTGGACCAAACGAGAAACCTATCCAAGCTTGGTCTCGCCAGGCTAGTGAATAGAGCCGAGCTCGAACCGAGTCTGAAACAAGAGACTCGTGCTTTTTTTTTTTTTTGACCACCCTAGCTGTACTCCATCCGTACTAATCGATCCCTCGCGACGTACGCTTCTCTTTTGCTCTGCCCATTAACCATTATATGTCATCTTTAGGTTTCATACAACCAGTGATGGAAGGACTAGAGCTAAACTAGAGCTCAACAAATGCAGTGTTGATATTCAAAAAATTTACACGGTAATTTAACAAAATTTAAACGAGATTTGAGAGGTAAGGATATAGCTCAATCCCCAACTGCCATAGACCTGCTTCCGCCCGTGCAAGCAACAATCAACTTTTAGCTTACAGGAGGGAGACACTCAGGCGGTCATTTTTTAAAAAATTCATTATATTATAAGTAAAATTTACTACATGACACTCAAGAATGTGTAGTTAGCTATGGGACACTGTAAATACGTGAATTTGTTCGAGGGTAAATATAATATCCACTCAATTGATGAGAGAGAAAGCACGTAAAATAACAGTTTTGCCCTTATCTTATTTTTCATTCTTCCTTTCATCTTCCGATGCTTCTCTTCCAGGCGCTGCTCCACCAGGGGTACAACTGGCCGCCGTTGATGACCGCGGCTGCGCCGCCGGTGCCACTCAAGCTCGCGCCACCGTCGCAGCGATGCCTCCGGCCAGACGACCACGTGAGGGTCGCCAAGCCGAAGCTTGCCATCTTCATCCGGAAGTAGAACCGCGTCCTCCTCAACCTGCCAATGCACCGGTCGGGTTCGCGCCGCACGCCAGACGCCACTTCCCGTCATCCACGCCGCGCACTCCTACGCTGACGCCATGGTCGCCGTGCTCTCCCACTTCCTCTTCATGCGGCCCAGGTCGGTGCTCCTCCAGATCGTGCCCGTCAGCCTCAATTGGGACGTCGACGATTCTCCTACAGCAAGTCGACACAACAGCTCGGCCTCGAGTACAAGGTGGCACCCGAGGAGAGCTCGCTCGCCGCCGAGTACGGCGTCAACCAATTAATCACAGCTGTTAATTTTCCCGTGTTTTTTCTCCGTTTATTTTCTTCCTTTTCCTTTTTCTGCCTGTTTTTGGTTGGGTTTGGGAGGAGTAATTAAGAAGGGTAACGAAAGGGAGATCCTAATAGAATTGGATTTATTGGTAGGGATGGCTTCCGTGCACAGAGTGCATTCGTTTTAGTTCGTGCGCACTTTATCGATTCAGTTCGACCTAGCCTGGGCACGCGGTGCGCCGACCTGCTCCTCCAGGACGACAAGATGACGGTCGCATACGCCCTGCGGTGGGGCACCGTGGATGGTGACGTGGTCGCCACGGCAGCAGTAAGGACTCCGTGACAGCGGGCGTGGCCTGTGGTCTCACTCACAGCAGGAGGCGAGCACGAGAGGAGCGTCCGAAGCCTGGGAGAAGGGAGAGGAAGATAAGGGTAAAACTATCATTGTTTTATATAGTTTCTCTCTTCTCTTATTAATTAGATGAATATTATATTTTATTACATCCAGTGTCCTATAACAAAACTATTATTTTATATAGTTTCTCTCTCATCAATTAGGTGAATATTATATTTTATTGCATCCAATGTTCTGTAGCAAATTACTACAATTTTGATGTATCCTCGGATAAATTCACATTTTTACGGTGTCCCACAGCTAATTACACATTTTTGAGTATTTTGTAGCAACTTTTGTCTATATTATATTATAGACCAAAGACAAGAGGTTAAGAGGATATGAAATCCTTGATACAACGCCTAATATCAAAGATTATACATAATAAAACCATCCCTTTAGAAGAAAGTAAGGGTGGTAGAACTAATAAAACAATTATGCAAATGAAATCATATAGCAGTAATGGATGAGGTCAACAAGGAACTGCGGTATTACCGTGACAACAACATCCACATCCCTCTATTACTGATATACACGCCGCTTGATAGACCGATAACCCCTTCAGCTGTCTCCACGGGAATGGCACTGTTCGAGGTTTGTTATTGTGTTCGAGGTTTGTTATTGAGTCGTAGATTTTGTGTACGCTTCACTGGACTCAACAAAGGTTTGCCATGGATTCCTCCGTCAAATCTGAGGAGCGCTAACTGCAATCGTCGCATAGGTGGTCGGCGTTCAACCCGAACAAATAACTCTATATAGTTATTGCTGCAAGGAACATATGCAAAATTTGTCTTCGAAATTCGACCATCCTTAAACATGATAGGATTAGGATGGTGACAATAAAACCGCTGTCTTGCTAGATCAAACCGGAGAACGCAGAGGAGGATGAGGAGAAGTTGACCTGTGGGAATCTCAATCCATGGATTTCCAGATCCAGAAAGCTAATTTCACTGCATCCTGCTGGTCAGATCGGCTATAACTTAGAACCTATGAATATTCATTCTTTTGTGAACCTATGTTGTTGTGTTTGAGGTGTTGCTGTGTTGGAGGCATTTGGAGGTGTTTCTGTGAACCTGTGAATTTTCCTCCTCTTTTGGCTATTTGGAGGTGTTGCTGTGTTTTCTATGTGTTGGTGTAACCTGTGAAATGCATTGTGAAGTTTGATATATATTCTAGTATACGATATATTATGTGACTCTTGATTATATATGTTGTTGGATGGATGGATTATATATGTGAAACCATTGATGCATCTGAATGTGCTTTGTGAAGCTGTGGAAATTATGTGAAACACGGAATGCTAGATTTATTTATAGGCTACTACACTTTCTCCCACGAACTATTAGTTGGTGAAAATGAAATGTTTTGGCAAAGGCTCTATCATTTCAGGATATTATATTTATCGATAAAAGTCTATCTATTGAGTGTCACCCATCGTGCTCATGCAAGGTTAGGCGGTAGGCAATGTAACAGCCTTGTTATAACCTCTAGACCGCATTCAACATGTAGAGTGTGGTAGTGCTTTGGCTAGCACAAGACAAACTAGAGGATTTATATCACGTGGTTTTGTACAAACTCTGCAGAGTCTAAAATTAATCGATTAGCCGTGCTCACGGTCATGAGCAACATAGTGAAGGGCCATGAGTATAGACTTGTGTTTTAAATGTGCTTATGAAAATGGGTTGTGAAAATGATGATTTATGATGATTTTCATGATTATGATGTTGGATATGTGACTTGTTGTCGAGGAGGGTAGCAAGGATGTATTTATGATATTACTATGACAATTATTGTGATCTACTTATATTCATGTTTAAAATTGCTTTGTAAAATTCCTTTTCAAATGCTTGTGAAATAAAACTTGCTATTATGCTAAATTGAGCTACAAATAGCCTCTTTGATTACAAGCTTTACATGTAGTATGTTAGGATTGATTTGTACTTGCCAGTATATTAATTTGATTAATGTACTGACTCTTGCTATATATATGTTAAATTTTATTTTGCAGGTATAGACTTAGTTAGATTGAGTGCTCGGGACCATTGTTTTACTTATGGCTTGATTCTAAAAGGGGTCTACCTCTAGTCGGTTTGCTAGTGGATTGAGTAGCCAAGCTTCCGTGAATCGATATTTATCTGGCCGGTCGGTCGTACATAAGTAATCTAATTAATTCTCTATTTATATCTAAGTGATCTCTTGTGTACTTTAGTTTGATAACATGGCTTAGATGAAAGTGCAAAGCTAGCAACTTCCTGGGGCTAGCTAAGCATGAGTAAGAATTTTAAGCAATTGAGATGTTGTAGAGCTTAAGTAATTTGAGTCAAGTCTCCCGAGATGGGTAACACATTTGGTCGCTGCCTTCGTGTGGTTTGAAGGGCACATCTCAGGCTGAAGTTGACTGGTACGTTGAGTCCCAGCAATATCTCTTTTGCTCATTATTCGTTATTACGGGTTTATATTGAATGGTGTTAAGTTGTAACCATGGACACATTGAGATTTGAGTGGCTATTTATGTGTGTATGGATCCCACTCGTCCAAAATCATGTGGTGGTCACAAATAGCACCGGACGGTATAAATTCGGCGTGCTCACATTAACACTTGAGTTCAGTGCAGTACTTGGTCTGTTTCCTACCAGAAACTGAGAAAATATACCCATTTTTATTGAGTTCATGTAACCAGCAATATGCATATTGTCTCATTTAAATAATTGAGGCAACAAGCAGTGTTATAAAAGACAACCTCATCCGCTTAAACGGGAACAACCGGCTAATGGAAAATAAATTTAGGGATGCAGGTCTTCAGTATTATTTGCCTTCTGAGCTACAAGCAATTTCTTTTCATTGTGAACATGTACTAGGATTTCCAAATTATTACAGTTTTCAGAAGCGAGAACCCTCAGATTTGACCACATGGCCTTTTTATCCCGGTAGCCCACTCTATTAGTCATGTTAGATTAGAGGTAACCTTCATTACATCAGAATTCAACTTCCATTTTTGCTCCGCAGATGATTGGACTAACAGCCTGAATATAGTGCTCCACTTAACAGTAGATTCCTTAAAAGATAATTACCATAGAGGATAATGTTGTTTGCAGTTATTTAGTCATGTGATTCTTGTTTAAGCAAATGAATTGTCACATGGATAATGGCTAAGTTTTCACTAAATTATTTGTTATGCTTGCCACTTCTAAAAATACTACCAAGTCTTAGCGTGCACACGGAAAACGAAGGTGAATTTTCCTCTCCTTGTGCTGCTGCTGACTGCAACCTTAAAGTTGAAAACAAGCGACCCTAAAACATGCTTCGTCGCAGTAGAAAGATGTTTATTAACTTGGATATAGAACTGAAAAAAAAATCATATTGGTATTACTGCCTTTAGTCCTTTACAAGAGTGAACGATTTTTGATCTGATCTGTGAATGCTTTTCCATTAGGAAAGCTAAGAATAGAGCAGAGCATTCCTTCTGCTTCTATTATTTCACATTGGCATCAAAATTCTAAAGAGAAAAAGCTTCTATAATAGTTCTACAATCGAAGTTCTACAAAAAGCTTCTATAACACTTTATGCCGTACACTACAATCAGATTTCAGAACTTAACTATACTCACTGAAACAATCAGATGCTTATTTTCGCACCAGAACCAGATAATTCAATAGATAATCCAAAACCTAGACAAAAAGCTAAGAACTATAAAAAAAAATTGTATCAGGAAGAACATGGATTATGTGATCTGAGTATCTCACACAATTGTCTTGATGTGGTGCTTGCCCAAAAAAGCTTTAGTTTGTACACGTGGAGAATCAAGTAGCATAGGAATCGTGCATCAAGTCTGATGGTTTTACTCCTTTAGAGAAGTTTGTTTATTTCACTGTGAGCATACTCTTTTTTTCTCTGATTGCTTTCACTGTGGACATAATGGTATAGTATGAAATTATAATGGATTTACTCCTTTTTTTTTTCTAGGAGAAGTTCGTTGCATCCACTGTCAGCATCAACGGATACAGATTGTACATCCACATCTAAGCCATACTAGGGGTACTATGGCGAAATGGCTCAGATGGAGAATGCAGCATCAACATTTGAGTTCTTACCATTGCATATGATTGCTATATCGATATGATGTGCACTATGTATTAGGAGTGGATTTCTTTTGATTCCAAAATGGACACCAAGATGGTTGAGATGAATCCTGTGGGTGAGAATGCGGCTATAGGTTAACACATGATACTTAAGTATTATAACTATTTGAAATTATGGTTTGGCATGTATATTGACCTGAATGATCATATTTCCGATTTATGAGTCCCATGTGTATACATGTTTTTGAGAGTTTATTTTTTTTTGACTATAGCTAAATGAAACTAGAAACATCCAGTCAACAATATTTAACATGTGCTTGTGCTTCATGCTAAATTTATTTGAGCTAGTTTTCTGCGTGGTGTGTCGCCACCTATCTACTTCTAATATATATACACTCGATCACACCACTACACACTACCCATCTGCGAGTATACCCTTTTAACTCCAACGCATAATAGGAGATACGGAGCAGTGATAAATCCTTTATTTCATTAAATCCTTTAATAAAATCCTTTAATAAAGTGCACGCACCAAATAAAATATTATTATTATTATAATACGTTGTATCCATCTCCATTTTCTTTCACTTTTAAAACGCAGTGTACACACCCCTAAACACATATCATAGAGCAACTTCAAGATATTGGGACATACTCACTTTTTATCCAAAAGTCTAATAAATTATATTTCATCTTCTTTTTTTTCTAAATGAGATAGACATATTTATAATCTATATGTGGTAAATTAAATTGTTGATCGAGACCCAATGAACCATCCTAATACTTATTGGTTATATGCATGTATATACTTTATTACTTATTGGTTAGATTTTTAGATAGAGAAAGTATATATTAAGATTGATAAAGTCAACACAAGATTATCGATATATAGACACATCGTCTATTAGTTAAAATATTAAAATAAGAAAATAGTATGTGCCAAGTTTAATGCATTATAATATAGTAATTATGAAATTATCTCTACTGTCACTTTAATTATTGGATGTCCTGGATGTCCATCTAAATTGAATGATCCTTTAACTTTGTGACTTGCCATTGATGTTTTTTGTCAACATTAATTGAAAGCCATGCATAATCGTAGTCGAAAGTTGGACGGTGACACCGTCGATCAAAATGCTAGATCTGCCCCAGGTTTCGCAACAGCTTGCACACAGGATTTCCTATATAGGTTTTTTGCATCCTCTCCTCTCGTTCATCAATAATTAATCTACTGACACGACACAGCTAGTGTAAGATTAAACACACATTTGTAACTACTATATATAGTTACCGGTAGGTTCGTGCAAACCGTGCAGCGGCGGCGCCTCACCCGCGGGCGCGTTCGGCGCCGTACGCGACAGCGACAGTAACCGGGCGTTGGCCGGGACAGCGACGCGCCATATATGGTATAACCAGGCCACGCACGCGCCGCCAAGCTGGTAATAAGCGGTAAAATGAAACATATTCTTCTATTCTAAACCAAAGCAGACAGGCAGTAATTAATTAACCAGCGATGTTACATGTACCAGAGCGAGGCAATTTAATTAAAGAGTAAAAAGACAGTGTCACATACCCATTTGGTTACCTCGGAAGACAGTGACAGGATGATGATATACTTATATATATGACACGGACAGCAGGAAGCATCCGCGACTCAGTATAGCTGCAGCTGGTAACATCACCATCTTGGTTAATTAGTCCAATTAACAACAACCTAATTCAAAACTAAACAAACCCGACTTGTGTTAGGAAGATGGAGTTAAATAAATTTAACATCTTTTGATTGGCACGTCGCGGGCATGCGGCGGCCGGATGGATGGATAGATGCGTTGGTTGTGTGGTCGACGCCCACGTCACCCCCACCCCGCCTGATGACCGCATCCAGAGCTTATCCGTAGCGCGTGCATCAGCGGCGCGCGAGAGAGATCCAACTGCGCGAGCCGTGTCTCTCGTCGATAGCACCGCGCGCCGCTGGAGCGCCAAACCGCGGCTCTGCATGCCGGCCTCAGTACTACTAGTATTACCCTTCTTTTTATGATCTTATCCCAAACTTAATAATTGCTACGCTACACCGCTACTCGATCTATCCATGCACGCGCGTGCGAGTATTAGATGTTGAACAAACTCGATCGAGATTTAAATTCAAACTTCTAGGCAAGTGTAGGTGATGTACGTATTGATTATATTGTATCATGGTTGAGTTGATAATAACTTGATGCATTGCATTCTCGATAATCGAAATTAATGAGTGAAAAAATGCTGGTGTTTTTGAGGGGAAGGAAATATTTGTCCAATTAATGTGACCTAATATACGAGAATTCGGAGCAGTTGACTGTCAAGCAACAAGAGTGTGGCGGAGCCACGCTCAGCTTAGATGGTGCACAGGAACCCCCCTAAAGTCAAGATTTTCTTACTTTAAAACACTAGAATGCACAGTGTGATTGAAGTTTAGGGTTTCAATGTTAGTGCACCACCCTAATTTTGGTGCTAGCTCCGCCTCTGAGTGTAGGACAGTAGAATTAGTGCGACCTAACCAAGCTATTTTGCTGTGACGAGAGACAAATTAATGAGGTAATTAATATGTTTGAGTGCATGATCTAGTGATCTACCTAGCGAGAATAAGTACATAAAGAAACTAGAAGGAAAAAAAATTATCTACTGACTTATTATATGTGTCTTACATTAATGTTTGTGCGGGCCTGTTTAATTAGAATCCTTGTTTTCGTCTCAAGCTTAATACTTAAAATAAAAATCAAGACTTATATTAATGCTTAAAATAAAATCGAGACTATATAACCAACAGCTGTGCTTCAAATTAAGTTGAATAAACGAGTTAACGCATATACTTTTATTGAAATTATCTTTGATAGAGTAAGATTATAAGTTGTTTTTGGTTACACACGGAGGTGTACATGTAGCGCGAGGAATGGATTTTGGTTAAACAAATTAATACTCCTAATTCAGTACGGTGCTGTATGTATTTTTTTTTAATAATGGATACTTCCTTCTCCACATAGTACATATATAGTCCTCATCGATTTGTGATTCCAGTATTGTCTTAATTTGCACGTACGGTATGTGGCCGAGGCGCCCCATTTCCAGTCGCAGTTCTGGACCAAATAACAACAGGTATGAGTTAATACAATCTAACTTGAAATTAATGATCATAAACGAAGAACACATCTGGTTTAATACATATCCATCGGCAAGCAACCATTTCATAGAGTAATTGCCCAGCTTGATGAATTAATTCCAAGTGGAAAAAACCGATCGATTGGTACGTGAAAATGCATGTGTCTAGCTACATGCATGGATGAGAGAGAGAGAGAGAGCGAGCGAGCTGATCGAGCAAGGTATAGCGTCGTGGCAAGCAGTATTCCATCGATCGATCTCTTCACCTGCAAAATGTTCAGAAGTAGTAGCTAGTTAGTACCAGATTAACGGTTGAACTGAACAATTGAACACATGCATGCAGCGGTCTAGTGAGCAACTGAGCATAATAATGTACATGTATACCACTACCACTAGACACACAGGATACAGCTGCATGCTAATCTGCCGCATTATCGAGTCCACTCTACTACATGGACGATTGGACATGGATTAATTAGCTTTCACCATATATTGAACTAGCACCAGTGCTGTCAGCTGATGGTCGATCGAGATTAAGTAAGGGTTAATTTGGTTGGCGCGGCAGCGGTCGATGTCGCGGTGTCGTGCATGCAGAAATGCAGTCACATCCATCCATCGGATCCTAAGTGCGCCCCAAGTCACGCATCAGCCGCCTGCGGTCTCCTTCCTAGTACACAGATACTCCTGATCTGTAAAAAAAAAAAAAAGAAAATTAAAAAAAAATTAAATCGACTGGCAGGGCGGTCGGTTACTTGACGGCGTTGGCTGGCTGCTACCACCTACTCCTAGACTCATAGTGTAGTGTGTGTATATATACGTGCCACTGCCGCGTCGAGCGAGCTCGGAAAGCTTAGCTGAGAGTGCCAGTCAAGCTACAAAGGAAGGGTAGTTAAGAGAAGATCAGAGTGAACACAACATCATCATCAATGGCGCCGGCCGCTCATCGGGATGGCGCGGCGGAGACGGTGGGGCAGAGGGTGTTCCACTTCGGCAAGGGCCGGAGCGACGGCAACAAGACCATGAAAGACCTGGTGCGTATACTATATATTCATCATCATAATTTGTGTGAAGATGTATATGTATGTAAATAGCATGGATAAAATAAAATAAATAAAAATTGGATGATGTGCAGTTGGGAGGGAAGGGGGCGAACTTGGCGGAGATGGCGAGCATCGGGCTGTCGGTGCCGCCGGGGTTCACGGTGTCGACGGAGGCGTGCCAGCAGTACCAGGCGCAGAAGGCGATGCCGGCGGGGCTGTGGGACGAGATCCTGGCGGCGCTCACCTGGGTGGAGGGCAACATGGGCGCCGTCCTCGGCGACCCGCGCCGCCCGCTGCTGCTCTCCGTCCGCTCTGGCGCCGCCGTCTCCATGCCCGGCATGATGGACACCGTCCTCAACCTCGGCCTCAACGACCACGTCGTCGCCGGACTCGCCCACCGCAGCGGCGAGCGCTTCGCCTACGACTCCTACCGCCGCTTCCTCGACATGTTCGGCAACGTTGTACGTATTATTTTTGTTCTACAAATAACTGGTTTATTTATTTATTTATTTACTTATTACTTATTTTATTGGCATGCCATTCCCATTTTTTGCTGCATGTATTTACTCCATAGGATTTTGTTGTTTTCCTATGTATAGAAGTTTTCTTTTTCATTTCTAAACGGATAAGTATGAAAAAAAAATGTTTATAGAAGTTAGAGTACTTTGTTTTTAGAGGGAAAAAAGTTATTAAAAAAATGATACGCCCAGCATTTGTGGGCCGAAACTAGGTGATAGCAGGCTTAGCCCAACGTGGCCCATTATTTATTGCCTTCTCCAGTTCTCCTCCCTCCTCCAGTTATTCCTGTTCCCTTCTCCTTTAGGTCGGAAAATTTCCTTCTCTTTTCTCTTTGTATCCGATTTTTTCGCAACCTCTCGATTGCCACAACTCCGGCGAGCGAGCCAGCGGCCGCCTGGCGCGACCTCCTTGGCTGTGTCACCGGAGGAGCGATGTGTCGCTCTGGAGGAGGAGGAGCGGTCGCAGCAGCCCCTCGTCCATGGGGGTGGCATCCCCGGAGATGGCGAACCGCGTGCGCTGAACCGGCGTACGGCGGCGGCGCGACGCATTTTGGGCCACGCCCGAGGTCCTTCTGTTCTTTCTTTGCCAGATATTTCTTCTGTTGTAATTCTACATTTCTATTTTGCGGTTTGATTTAACTTTCATGTTGGAAAACTATGAAAAACTGGCATAAATCTAGTTTAATTTGTTTTCAGTAATGAAACATTTTGTACAATTTGTGAGTTATTACTACTTCGTATGGTCGGTAGTATAATTGTATAAATATCAATAAAATTTGTTTCGCAATTTTGTTTTGTACCAAATTCAATATTTTGATACTATGTTATCTTATCAGGTTATGGACATACCGCATTCACTATTTGAGGAGAAAATTGAAGCCATGAAAGCAGCTTTAGGTTTAAGGAATGACACTGAGTTGACTGCCAGGGATTTGAAAGAACTTGTTGCTCAATATAAGAATGTTTATGTGGAGGCCAAAGGTGAAGAATTTCCCTCAGGTACGTATGTTCATATATATACACATCCAAAGTTAAATTTTATCATCTGTTTTACTTGGTGATGCTGTATCTTGAAAGCAGATGTATCTGATTTTCTTTTTCTTCTAAATAAATGTAGATCCAAAGAAGCAGTTGCATTTATCTGTGTTGGCTGTTTTCAACTCATGGGACAGCGCGAGGGCAAAGAAGTACAGAAGCATTAACCAGATCACTGGGTTAAAGGGTACTGCTGTGAATGTTCAGTGCATGGTCTTTGGCAACATGGGTGACACTTCAGGCACTGGTGTTCTCTTTACTAGGAACCCTAGTACTGGAGAGAGAAAACTTTATGGTGAATTCCTTGTCAATGCTCAGGTACAAATATACAGGGTAACTGGTCCGACCCCTTCTCTGTTTTGCTTATTCCTTGACCCCTATTTCTGGCAAACATTCGGTTTCGATTTTTTTTTTTTTTTGGCAAACACTGAAGTAACAAGATGGGTTAATCAGCTATCACATGATCTTTTCATATTGTTTTATGTTGTTAATTTTAGTCTGATTCGTCATGGTTACTGTAAAATAGGGAGAACTTATTTTAGATTTTGTCCTTTGGAATCAAAGGTTGCAAAAGGCAAAATGTTTCGATTGAATCGTCTTGTGTATTTCTTGGGTCGATAGATAAATGGATTATGAGCAATTGACACAAATGATTTCTTTTGTAGGGTGAGGATGTGGTAGCTGGAATCAGAACTCCACAAGATCTTGATACCATGAAGGATTGCATGCCAGAGCCTTATGCAGAACTAGTTGAGAATTGCAAAATCTTGGAAAGCCACTACAAAGAAATGATGGTATAGTACACGAGAATACCTAATTCCTCTTCTTGGCCATCGTATCCTAGTGTCTTTTGTATGATTAGAGCAGAATCAAAATACCATCTTTTTAAAAGTTATGTATAATGATGGATAGATTTGATTACAAATAGTTTTTAAAATAAAAGTTTAGTTACAGGGAGTTGCCCGTTGTCAGAACTGTTTTCAAAATTACAACGAACTTATTGGCAATGTAACTAGGAAGACTACAAAATTACAACGAACTTATCAGAACTGTTTTCTGCGCTTTCCATGAAACAAGATTTGGTTGTCATGTGACTGATATTATAGACAAGCATTTTTATAATGAATTCACTGTTTGTCTTGTAACTGATTTTTGCTTGCGCTCAAATGAACTTATTTTCTCATGTCATGCAGGATATCGAGTTCACTGTTCAAGAAAATAGACTTTGGATGCTGCAATGCAGAACAGGGAAGCGCACAGGCAAAGGTGCTGTAAAGATTGCTGTAGACATGGTCAATGAGGGACTGATTGACCGGCGTTCAGCAATTAAGATGGTGGAACCACGACACTTGGACCAGCTTCTTCATCCCCAGGTACAATTAACTATGCAACACTTGTCTTATCTGTTGCATTGCATAATTTGTACACTACTATTTTCTTGAGGGCACTCCATTGCCATGCTTCATGTCCTCAACTAGAAACTTGACATAGCATGTGCTGCTATTTTTTTGTTTCACAAACATGAAGCATGTAGTGAGTGTACATTTATATGTTTTCCTCTAAACCAATATGAGCCTGAAGGTTAGCATAGTACTTTTGTTACGCTTCAGTAAGATTTGTAATGACAATCAAATTGATGGCTATCTAATCTGCACTCTTTCTCTGCCCTTGTTAACTAGTTTGAGAACCCATCGTCATATGGGGACAAAGTTATTGCTACAGGCTTGCCTGCATCACCAGGAGCTGCTGTAGGCCAGATTGTCTTCACAGCTGATGATGCTGAAGCATGGCATGCACAAGGAAAATCTGTCATTCTGGTACTCACCTTTGATATTGAATTTATCTCCAGTCTAACTCTCAAATATTCTCCTGACCATAATATAACATTCTTCTGTGTAAAAATTAAGGTGAGGACTGAAACAAGCCCAGAGGATGTTGGTGGCATGAATGCGGCTGCTGGAATTCTTACAGCCAGAGGTGGTATGACATCTCATGCAGCAGTCGTAGCCCGTGGATGGGGAAAATGTTGTGTGGCAGGATGCTCGGGTATCCGTGTAAATGATGCTGAGAAGGTGATTAACATTGGAACCATTTATTCTATTATGCTTTGCTGACTGTAATGGAAGCAGTTGCACTGCATTGGACAAGTCAGCAGGATATATATGAATGAAGCTTATTTGACCTTTTTAAATTGTTGGGGAGGAGTTTGTTTACATACATTTGTATAAATATTGTATATGCAGGTGGTACTGGTTGCCGACAAGGTGCTTTGTGAGGGTGAATGGTTGTCACTGAATGGTTCGACTGGAGAGGTCATTTTGGGCAAGCTGCCTCTATCCCCACCAGCACTTAGTGGTGATTTGGGAGAATTCATGTCTTGGGTGGATGAAGTTAAGAAACTCAAGGTAAAAATGTCCCAACAAATTATTCAAAAACAAGTTACATGGGCTAAGATTTTCATGCTTCCTAGCAGTTCAAATCTGACTAAAAGCATGTGGTTATTCATCCATTATACTGTTCTTGTTTTCATGTATGCCTGATGTTCCAGGTCAAGGCTAATGCTGATACTCCTGCGGATGCATTGACTGCAAGAAATAACGGTGCGGAAGGGATTGGGTTGTGCAGAACAGAACACATGGTTGGTAAACTGCTTTATCTTATGATTCAAGGCATCTGCGATGGATTAATTCTGACAGCTGTCTCTGCTACATTTGTTCTTTAGTTCTTTTCTTCTGATGAAAGGATAAAGGCCATGAGACAGATGATAATGGCGGAAACAATTGAACACAGGCAGTTAGCACTAGATCGCCTCTTGCCATATCAGAGACTTGACTTTGAAGGAATTTTCCGTGCAATGGATGGTATGTGATACCATTACATTTAGTCTTAAACCTCATCCAACTTTCCCAATATCATTACTGGCTTCATAGTTAAGATAATGTTTAGTGCTTAATGCATATGCTATAATCATATGATTTTTTACATTACTTTCACATTTATCATCTTTGTTAATATGAGTGCAAACCTGTAATATTTATAGTCTCTGATCATTAATTATTGCATCATGGCTTGTTTTTCAGGACTTCCTGTGACTATTCGACTCTTGGATCCTCCACTCCACGAATTCCTTCCAGAGGGTAACGTTGAGGATATGGTGCGTTTGTTGTCTTCTGGAAACGTATATACTCAGGAGGAAATTCTTACAAGAATAGAAAAACTTTCTGAAGTGAATCCAATGCTTGGTTTCCGTGGGTGCAGGTCAGCTCTTTGTGTTGTGCTTTTATCATGCATTTGTTTGATCTCAATTAATTATTAAAAAGGAGGTACCTTACCAGTGATTCTGATTTGCAATTTGTTTGACACTTTCAGGCTTGGGATATCATACCCAGAATTGACAGCAATGCAAGCCCGTGCTATCTTTGAAGCTGCTATTTCGATGACCGAACAAGGTGTTAAAGTTTTCCCAGAGATAATGGTGCCTCTCATTGGAACACCTCAGGTATACATGTATTTATTGTCTGGCATCACATAGCTATGATATGCTTCACCTGCTCTATGCCATCTATATTAGGAATTTGATAGTTGCTACAGTGCTACTTAGGAAGGTTTGCTTATTGAGAAGAAATTTTCAGTCGTCGCTTATTCCTGGTTCCATACTTTTTATAATTTTAGAGCTTGAACAACTAATATTATGTTACTTTTTTAGGAACTCGCCCAACAAGTAGATGTAATTCGTGAAGTTGCCGACAAGGTTTTCACAAATGCAGAAACAACCATTAGCTACAAAATTGGATCCATGATTGAGGTTCCCAGGGCTGCTCTTATAGCTGATGAGGTTAGTTGGTATCGACTTTGCTGTTTATTTAGCATGTATTTCTATCCTAATTTGTGAATACTGTTTTATGTTTCTCTGAACTTCAATAATGGATGACAGATAGCAGCACAAGCGGAATTCTTCTCGTTTGGGACGAACGACCTGACTCAGATGACATTTGGTTATAGCAGGGACGATGTTGGCAAGTTTCTGCCAACCTACTTGTCAAAGGGTATCCTCCAGAATGACCCATTCGAGGTAAATTTTACTCCTGAACAAGCTCTCAATCTCAAACTTCTCAGTTGGGCTACAAATACATGACAGCACACCTAAGACAGTTCCATATAATATTCTATATTTTTCTGTTGGTCAAAATTTTATCTGCTCTGAGATTATCTCATTTAACTAATCCGTGTCTGGATGAACGCATGTATTTGCAGGTGTTTGACCAGAAGGGAGTGGGGGAGCTTGTTAAGGTTGCCGTAGAGAGGGGCCGGAAGGCAAGGCCTGATCTAGAGGTATAATCAGCTCCTAAGGCATAAGGAATCGTGAAATAATTATGCATTACTGTTTATCTTTCGAACATATATATATATATATATATATATTGAAGGGCAAAACTTGTTTGATTATAAATCAAATTGATGTTTGTCATTGAAAATATATATTTTTTGTAATAGGTGGGCATTTGTGGTGAACATGGTGGTGAGCCTTCTTCCGTTGCATTTTTCGCGAAGGTTGGGCTGAACTACGTTTCTTGCTCCCCTTTCAGGTCAGCTGCCGCTTTCATATTTGATTAGTTAACAGAATCAACATATACTGATAAATATTGATCCCAATATTTTCAAACTGTGAAACTACTGCTGATTGATCTGGACTTGACATCCTTAACGATTTGGATTCAGGGTTCCAATTGCAAGGCTAGCAGCAGCACAGGTGATGCTGTGATGGGCGAGTACTAATGAAGCAACCGTTGGTGCATCTTGTAAATACGAAGAGTAAATAATGCTTAAATAATTTATGTTACGATGGACACTCGCAACATGCTTTGCTTGACGAAATGTATGATGACCTGCAAATGGAGGTTTGCATGTGTATAAATAATATTTTTTGTATGTGTGCCCACGGTAATTCCTGCCATAAACATCAAACAGCTATCAGAGGTTGCATGTTAAGGCACCTGAAATAATTGTAATTTATTTCGAGAATTACTCAAATGAAATGTCATGTTTTTTTGCAACTCTTTATTGAGGAAATGTTTTGCGCTTTGTTTGATCCTTGAGATCGTCCTAATAATTCTCGCTTGACACAATATCCAATTTCAACAGTTCTAAAAAAAAAGATCCAATTTCAACAAGATTTCTTCTCTCTTAGACAATAAATTAGCCTTTATTTTTCCTTTTTGTTAAACCAAGACTAAAAAAAGTCTCGTCTCTTTTACATATTGCTTGCATGCAACCTTATTGATTGCGGCAGACACCTTATAATATCCGAGATCAATTATTTCTTGGCTTCAGCCGAGTCCATGGGAAACAAAGATAACTGAACCAGTGACCCGTAGGACATATTGCTGCAGCTCCAGCCCAACCATTTCGAGCCTCCGATGTACTTCTTCCATTTCAAATTAATCAAAATATAAGAACTTATAACATTTAAATTTTATTTCAAAATATAAGAATTTTTAGCACGGTTTAGAGTACTATTTATCATATTAATCACCTTCTATTTAATTTTTTTTTCATCTTACTCCCACCCACCTCACCTATCTCAATATCTTTTTAAAGGATATTTCTATCTGATCCCATATTTTTTTAAGAGTCTCTCTACGGTACTCTATACTAGTAGTAGAACTAATCTTAACTATTGATTTTTTTCAATCTAAGAGATTAGATGTATTTATACTACCACCTCAATCAATGATAGTAGAAAAGTGAAAGAGTATAATAGTAGAAAAGCATGGAGGAACAATATCGTAATTTGAATCCTACGACGTTTGGGCCGTGGGGAGCCGAGCATTGAGGCAGTAGTTCGGTGCGGTTCCTGAAACGAGGAGCGATCGCTCTTCTTTACCTTGGGGTGCGCTCGGCGGCTACCGCCACCGGCACAGGCATGGCCAGAGCATCAACAACGCTTTGATTTTAATAGAGCAGAAAAAGAAACTGGTTTGAACCATGCAAAATTAGGTATAGAGATTGTCTTCTTTTCCTCGCTTGCAGCTTGATCGCATCAATCATGTTACGATTAGGAAAATACCGATGCAATTTTACCAATCGTAGAACAAGACTATCTCGACATCTCGTACGTAACAAAAAAAAAAGACCATCTTGTCGTCGACACCAACGGGACCTCGTCGTGGGCCAGCTCGCCGTCGTGGCAGAGCGAGATGTGTGAGTCCCTGTTGTTCATGTTCACGGGGGCGACGCAGTTGGCCGTCCAGACGATGGCACTGTCCTTGACAGCGGTGAACCGTACAGAAAAGGAGAAGACATTATTGCCGTCATCACCGGCCTGAGTGAAGCCACAGCCGTAGGATAAACGGCGAGGTGCCAACTACTTAGATGAAAAAATAAACTAAATGTCAAACCTACCCCTAATCACGAGTTAGTAAAGTACTAATATAGCCTTATAAACGGATGGTTCAGATTAGTTCTACTGATAGTATAATACTATCAGTAGAGAGCACCGGAACGTTACCCTTTTTTTTAAGGGATGTCTCTATCTGATGGAGCGGAAAATAAGAGGTCAAAGAGAGAGATCTACTAAGTAGGTAAAGCAAGTTATGCACGATGACCTACCGAAACGTTATTAACTGCTCTGTTCTCAAATGGAAGAACCAATCTCAGATGAGTTGTTGTATATACACATTGTTATTAGTCCTTCCGAAGTATTATATCTACCACTCCATCCGTTTTATACTATAGTCTATAAGACATCTTTTTTATAAGAACATGACAAAATTTTTAATACAAAATAACCTTAATATCAGCATATACTCAGTGTTAGATGTTGCTACACTTTTATACAAACTTTAATTTAGAAAAAAATAGAACTTCTTATGATATGAAATGGAGTACAAAACCGAACGTCCTCAACAGATTAGCCCTTCTAGAATCTAGACTTTCAGTTTCATGGAATGCTGTAGTCATCTCTTTTCACATATTCTCCGTCTACTGGCGATTTTATGGGCTGTCGTTTGCTGTGGTTGTCAAATTGTCAAAAGTCCCTTTCACAACGACCTTGCGTTAACCGGCAGATACATGCTTCCATCCAACCCATTAAAAGATGGTGTTTAATGACCTGCCGGTACTGTGCTGCTGCGTTGAATCAGACCGTCTGATCGTCGTCTGATCGGTGGAATGCACGGAAAGCCTGCTGGGCGCCGCCCGAGAAAGAATGACCGCGTACGCCAATACTGACGACGGTTGGAATTCTTTTTTTTCCCCGTCGTACTGTCAATTTATTAGTATCAGGATTTTAGGTAGTAGTATCAATTTTCTAAAGTAGATCATATGTGGTAGTACTGGGATACTATCATACTCATACTTTTTTAAGTTTAATTTAATGTTTATATTAATTATATATATAGCTATTCCGTAGAAATAGAAGAACAATAATATATAGCATAAAAAAGAGAGATTTGTTAAGAGAAAACCATCCACTAGTACTAAACGTTTTATTTAACATTGATTTTAAAGACACATGCATTCAAATAGTTTGATTTTTGAATTCAAATATTATGTAGTTTGAAACAGTTAGTATTCCGATCCTAGCACGATTTTAACGATCCTACGCTCGGTATCCCGATACTAAGTACGATACTATCCGAAAACGATCTTACACTACGCTAGAACTAAGAGCCCACCAGTCGAAGTGCTCGTCACGGATGGCCTCACCTTTGACGGATCCATCGGGAGACCGTAATAGGTGAGGCCACCGATCGCGACTAGGCTAGAATCGGCACCTGATAGAGGGATACCTCTATTGGATGCTAGTTTCGGCCCGTCATAGGTGACCTACTACCTGTGACGAGCCACGCAATCCCGGCCTGTTAGAGATGAGATTTACTTATCTCTAATGGGCTCTAGCCCTAACCCGTCCAAGAAATCTTGTGGCCTATAAATACCCCCAACTACTAACTATTTTCCATCCCAACCCTGTGCATTGTTCACATTTTGGATGGAAGACCAAGGGGGTGAATTTTTGCTGGAAATTGGAGGTACAAAAAACATGTGTTGATTATTATTTTATAACGTACATTACGTATCGTGGCTTATACTTGTTATCTTATTGATTGTAGATGGACTAATGTTGGATGTACGATATTAACCGTTCGACCACTTAGCATAGGGAAGGGTCGCTGAATTCGTAAAATTTGCAGATAATGATAGGAGAATTAGGATGGTTTTTCATTTTCTCTTAGAGAGAATGCTGTCCTTCTAAAGGGCGAATATATGTTATGTCCATGTGTGGATTGTAAAAATGAGAGGATGTTCGCTGAGAGTTCATCGGTGCATCCTCATCTGAGGATTCATGGAGCACTACAGTTGTTGGAGCAAGCATGGAGAGCAAGAGCCACCGGATGTTGTAGCTGATGAAGTGCCGAATGTAGTGAACGACCAGCGGCTCGAGATGGCATATTTGTCTCTTCTCCATTAGGTGGAGATACCATAGATTTTGTCCCTCAAACACTGTCTGAAATGTTGCGTGATGTTGAAGACAAAGGTCGCAATGAGAGGGATTTTGACAAGTTTAGTAAGTTGGTGGCGGATTCAGAGATGTCATTGTATCTCGGGTGTAAGCCAAAGCACACCAAGTTATCCTCTATGTTGGAACTCATGAAACTTAAGGTAAATAATATCTAGTCAGACAAGAGTTTCACAGAACCTTTTGAGTTGTTGAAGGAGTTGTTGCCATAGGAGAACCAAATTCCATAGACGACATAAGAAGTAAAAATAGTCTTATGCCCATTGGGTCTGGAAGTCAGAAGAATTCATGCTTATCGGAACGACTGCATATTGTATTACTAACTGTATTCCGACTTGGATGCTTACCCTGTTTGTGGGGCTTCTAGATATAAACAAGACATAAGTGAAGATGAAGTTCGTAAGTCAAAGAGGGGTGACCCCATAAAGGTGGTGTGGTATCTCCCAAATGCAGACCGCATGAAGAGAATGATTGTGAATCCTAAGCAAGCTAAGTTAGTACGCTGACATGCCGAAGAACGGAAGGTCGATGGTAAGCTAAGGCACCCAGCAGACTTGGTGCAGTAGAGGACAGTTGATAGAGTTTACCCTGAATTCGCAAAGGACCCAAGAAACATATGTTTCACCATGTGTACGGATGACATTAATCCATTTGGTAATCTGAGCAATCGTCATAGCACATGGTCAGTTCTTGTGAACTACAACCTTCCTCCCTAGTTGTGCTTCAATAGAAAGTACATTACGCTTGCCATGCTCGTTCAAGGACCGAGATAGCCTGGCAACAATATCGATGTGTTCATTGAACCGATAATCGATGACTTAGAAAGCCTATGGCACGAGGGCATGCGAACATGGGACGCATCTCGATGAGAGTACTTCAGCCTCCACGCATTGCTGTTTTCCACCATAAGCGATTATCCGGCCCTAATAACCTTTTCGGGCAAACTATCCAAGGGATGAAGGCTTGTCCAGAGTGTATCGATGAAACAAGAAGCCGATGGTAGAAGAATTCACGCAAAATGGTATACATGGGTCATAGGAGATGTCTCCCAATGTTTCACCCTTACAGTAATATGAGAAAGAATTCCAGTGGACACAGAGATCTAGCTAGTTCCCCGTCGAAGCTAACAGGGCCACACTTGCATGACTTAGTGAGGGGAATCACCAACAATTTTGGAAAGAGGAAGAAAGCTAGTAATAGAAAATAGAAGAGCATGTGGAAGAAGAAATTAATATTTTGGAGACTACCGTACTGGGAGCATTTGGAGGACCGCCATTGCGTACATTTGATACATGTCGAGAAGAATGTTTGTGAGAGTCTTATCGGGTTACTGCTTAACCCTTGTAGTACATTTTGAATAATCTTAGAAAACTTTTGAAATATTTAAGACAAATGAAATATTACCTTTGAAATAGTTAAAAAATTGTAATAGCAAATCTCTTGAAATAGTTAACAAAAAAAACAATACCTTTGAAATAAATAAAAAAGTAAAATTATATTATCTTTGAAATAGTTA
The DNA here is from genome assembly GCA_000573905.2 of Oryza punctata. Taxonomy (NCBI): domain Eukaryota; kingdom Viridiplantae; phylum Streptophyta; class Magnoliopsida; order Poales; family Poaceae; genus Oryza; species Oryza punctata. The sequence goes on along the minus strand of CM002490.2, from coordinate 20,416,159 downwards.
AAAAAATAGTAAGAGCAAATATGTTGAAATAGTTAACAAAAAACAATACCTTTGAAATAAATAAGAAATGTGAACTTGACTGATCAAACCCACCTGTGATAGGTGGGAGGGCTAACGCCGTCAAACTCGCCTGTCACGGGTTGAACTGGTTAGGATTGGACCAGCCACCCCTCTCTCTCTCTCATTCCTACTCAGATCCAGATCCACCTCCCCCTCTTACTCTCTCCTCGCTGCCTCCCCACCCTCCTCGATGCCGAATGCCACCTCCCCGCCCTATAGGACCGCCGGCCACCACCTCCCCATCATCCATGACCGCCGGCCACCGCATCCAGCATGTGCCTATAGGAATGTGTAGGAATTTGTAAGAATTTTTAGGAAATGCTTTTGGAATGTGTAGGAATTTTTACGAAATGCTTTAGGAATGTGTACGAATTTTTAGGAAATTATAGGGAATTCTTTACGAATGTTTTGGAAAATGTTTAGGAAATGCTATAGTAAATTTTAGGACATGCTATAGGAAATGATATGGGAAATTTTAGAAAATGTGTAGGAAATTTTAGTAGTTTCTTCGATGCAGAAATATATGAGCAACATGATACGTCCATGTCGAGCAGAACAAGTGGATCTACATCCAGTTGGAACCCTTGGACGCAGAACCACCTACCGACCACCCGACATGTTATCACCGAGGTGGATGAAAGTGGTAGGCCTAGAGCACCGAGTGTCATCTCCAAATGGTCGACTAGTTGCGCTCGTGTAGCCCGTGATCATTTAGGGGTTTAATAGAATATGTACTTAGTAAGTTATTTGTAGATAGTTCCCTGGTTATCAAATCATCACAGAATAGGAGGTGCTCAGGGTCCCAATTTGGTTTGGTCGGATTAGTGCAGTCACAAAACCAACTAAGACACCTTAGCACCTCGTATTATATCATTTTTCTGATAATTGAAGGTAGTTTATTAAATTATCACCAAACACAAAATTGATTAGTATGCCTTGCATCTACTCATCACTAACTACATTGTATCGTTCATTTGTTTTCTCCCTGTTTTGTAATGACAAATCATTGTTCTTCTTCAAAAGGCATAGGCTACAAGCAACTTGGGTAAGTTTGCTGCTTCATGTGCTCATAAGAAATTGGATAAGTTTATGGCTTCATAGGCTCAAAAGAAATGTGAGGTAGGCATGTGTATTGGGAATATCTGACTGTCAATGTAATTTTTGTGCGATTTTAGAATGCTTGTGTATGATATTAATTTTGTGATGTATCCATGTTGAATTGAGGAAAACTGTGATATTGGGGGCTGGTAAGGATATCTGTGATATATCTGTTTTTCAAAGGGTATGACTAGCAAATCCTGAGCCTAGCTAATATTTAAAAATATTTTCTTTGGAAAGTAACTCACCACTTAGGGTCATAAACAAACACCATCACAGATGACCTCATTTGTGATAGCTTTGGTATCTCAGTCCGTCAAAGGTGAATCACATGTGATGGGTGCGAAAGTAGATTCGTCAGAGATGGGGTCACCTCTGACGGGCCGTAAACTTTGCACCCATCACAAGTGTCTTATCTCTGACAGGTTGCAACCACACGTGGGCTTGTGGAGACCCTCACCGCCAGAAAATACGGGCCCTAGAGGTGACTGTCACCTCTAACAGGCCTCCGACCATTAAAGGTGAGTGGAGCCATCAGTGACCACTCATCTCTGACCAGAGCCGAACCCGTCAAAGGTGAGGGTTTGAGTCTATCATAGGTGATATGATCCAGCACAATGTTAGGACCAACACATATCTTTTTGCCTGAGTAGTATTGTAGTATCATACGTACTGTTATACATATCCTGATACAGACAACTCTGTGTACTACATTAGTTCACTATACAGACAACTCTGTGTACTACATTAGTTCACTGCTCTCTGCGTCCTAAAATAAGCCAACCTACAATAGGAAATAAGCCAACCTACAATAGGATAGGACATTATATGATACAACAAATTTGGATAGGTAATATTCCATTCTATTATAGGTTAGTTTATTTTAGGATGGAGGAACAGTGTTCATTAATTTATTTACGATATATATGCGGATATGTGGGTCCAAGCAAATTAGGTTGGTTAGTATTGAACATCTAAAACAACTAACAAACTGCCAGTTCCCCTTCAATAAATGTTTTTTCCCCGAGGGTCACAGCCTTAGAATTTGACAATTAAGTACCGACTAATCATTGCTGCTTATTCTAAATGAAGTGTAGCATATACTCTCTCCATCCATAAAAAAAAACAACATGATCTTTCTTTTTGCAAGTGGAAGTATAACTTCCTACAGGCTACAGTTACAGCTACAGTATGATGAGTAGTAGCTTCTAGTAGGATTTAATCTATTATTTAATATTATAAGTCGTTTGACTTTTTCCCCAATCAAACTTTATTAAGTTTGATCAAATTTATAGTAAAAAATAGTAACATCTAAAATATCAAATTAGTTTAATTTAATCTAACATTGAATATATTTTGATAATATGTTTGATTTGGGTTGAAAATACTAATATATTTTTCTATAAATTTGGTCAAAATTAGAGAAGTTTGATTAGAAAAAAAGTCAAACGACTTATAATATGAAACGGAGGGAGTAACGTGTTAGAATCGTACACCTTTAATCCTCCACATGTTAGTGAGATATAGGTAACATATATATATATATATATATATATATATATATATATATATATATTGAAGGTATTTGGATGAAAGCAAATATTGCCTATATATCTATCCAATACAACCTTTTTCCTTTTTTTTTTCCAGAGGAACAACCCTTTTCTTAGAACAAGTATTATGCACGAAAATCTTTCCCTCCCTCACTCCCTCACTAAGAAGGGGCGGAGCCACCTGGAAGGTAGCTTAGTCTTCAACCTCACACATGGCAGAAAATCACAATGAAAAAATCATTATTTTTTAGTTTGAAATTCTCAAAGAAGATTATACCTTATGGTTGAGCCCTAGGTTTAATGAAATCTTGCCTCCGCCTCTGTCCCTAAGGTTGTCTGATGTGGCCACACTCTCCGTGGTCCTCATGCAAATAATATGCCAACGGCTGAGGTGTACTCCTCTCTTGTACCACAGGCTCACAAAACACATTATATATCGCAACAATATCATGAGAAAGTATGCTATTATGTACATAATAACAATATGCTATCACTATCGTATATAATTAGTCTTAATAAATATCTGAATATAAGTTATTGTAGTTACAGTAGTATATATTATTATATGCGGTTTACGTGGTACAAAGTTAACTTTCATAAAAGATGGATTGCAGTTAGGGATGGATTCACCATCCAGTTACGCTTGTCATTTGTCCGGACTCATTCGTGAATGGGTAATGAGATTTTAGTATGTGTAGAGATTGAAAGTAGGAGCATTCTATATAATAAAATTGCTTTAGTTTAACCTGAGATTAAACATCGTTTTAGATTGGAGGTGTAGAATAGTTATATTATACGACGAGGGTATAGTAGAATAGATTTACCAAATAAACTTGAAAGAGTCTTACTAAAACCAATATCTCGACATCACATGTTAAAAAACATAGGTATTAGTTGTGTTCACTCTTATACAGATTCCAGGTTTTAATCCACTATAGAAAAAAAAAACTTAGATATAGATCGGCATACCGATCACAGTAAGCAACAACCATTAATTGTATTGCACAATTCTTCGATTGATTCTCTTCAGGGTAGCCACACATCGAAAGGGGCTGACTGATGTACATTACAAACCAAATTCAGAAGAAAGACCAAAAAAAAACATCACATTAACAAATCTGAAAAGGAAACAAAAGGTGACCTGAAAAAAAATTGAAGATCCCCTTTCTTCCAGCTACTCCAATTAAGATTCCACATAAACACGTTACTGCAACCAAGTCACTTCAAGTGCCCTTGTTCGTGTAGCCTCTCGGCGAGCTCCCAACCTTGTGCGTGCCGCGGCGGCCGACCAACTTCCTGGCGTTCGCCGGCGGCGGCGAGACCGTCCTCCTCTTCTCCATGGACTTACTTGGGGGGCGCGCGTCCTCGCCGGCGGCGGCGTTGCTCAGCAGGGTGGGCGCGATGTACCACCAGATGGAGGTGCAGCAGATGGCGAACACCCTCCCGAACACGGCGAGGCACACCAGCATCAGCACCATCACCGCCGGCCAGTACCACGCCGGCCGCCGCATCCGCCCCCACGAGAACGACGACGCCCTGCTCGCCGGCCCCGGTGGAGCCCTGCTCGCGAGCGCGGGCGCCGCGGCGGCGCCCTCCCTCGGGCTGGCCGGGCTCCCCTGCTGGGCGGCGGTCGACGGCCTGGGTTTCTTGGCGGCCTCATCCTTCGGCCGCTGCTCGTCGGGGAGCTTGACGATGATTGGCTCCAATGCGCCGTTGGACTGGACGAAGCGGACCATGACGAGGCCGCTGCCGGAGCCGACGCGGCGGAGGATCATGTTCCGGCGGGCCTCGAGCTCGGAGAGCACGGTGGAGAACTTGTCCAGCCCACGCTCTGCGTAGGGGTTGGCCTTACCGCCGCCGTGCTTCCTCCTCGGCTGCTTGGGCGACCCGCCGCCGGTGCCGCGCGCCGCCGGGTCGTCGTCGTCGTCGACGTGCTTGAAGCTGGCCGTGCCGCATAACATTTCTAACAAAACGAGCTGGTCGCATACGTCTCTCGAGTTGATGTGTTTCCATTAAAAGAGACGCTTTTAAGTACTCGACCCAGTGGTCAAAGTTTTTTTTTCTTCTGTAAGAAAAAAAATTAATACTCGCCGGGTCAAATAGAATCTTCTGTTCATGATGACGTACTGCAAATTTACAATGATGAGGGTATAATTTTCTCCGCATCCGTGCATCTTGGAAAAGTAAGTTTAGCCCGAATAAGTTTTAAACCGTGCATCTTGTTTGCGAAGAAGTCTTGTTTAACCCGAATAAATTTTAAACCCGAACAAGACTTCATTATATATTAGCTTTAATATAGATTTATACTCCTTCATCCCAAATCCAAATCCAAATTATAAGGTTTATATATTTTTACTCGGTCTTCGATTATATACTTCGACCATTAATTTATATATATATGTTATGCTCGCAACAAATATAAAACTATAAAATTAGCACTTTAAAATATAAATACAATAATATAATATAAATAATACTTAGCATATATATATATATAATTAGGATGATTATTAGTTAAAATTTATCGAGTTTGATTTCCTAAAAAAGAATACCCTATAATTTGGACGGAGGGAGTAGCTCGTAGTTAAACTTGCTCTAGTAGTTAAACTTGCTCTAGACATGGTTACGAGGTATACTACACACTTACTGACGCTGTTGCTCTAGATATAAGGTTTATTCATTCATCTTATAAAAAAAATTATTACAAACATGAGAAAATATAAGTACGATAAAACAAGTTGCAACAAAATGAAAGTACTTTGACGATGATTTTCTTCAATAAGACAAATGATCAAAATATCATGTCAAAAATTAATTACATCATCTTTGATTTATGCTAAAATGTGCCTTAGCAATATGTTCTGGTGGTTATAACTTTCGGGCAAGCTATTGTTTGGGCTAACAAGTATTAACTCTTCTAGAAGCACCTTCCGTTCTATAGTCACACTCACCAAACAGAGTTGCACATAAAACCTTTTTCAGAGTTCATATCAAGTTTTTGTTGGTGTGAATGCGGATTTAATTCGGTGTCAAATTTTAATATCAACAAAACCTATTACGTGTCAATCAAAACCACTGTCATAAACAGGTTACAAGATGTTATTTATCTAGCTTTACCGGCGATAATCAATATTCCATACGGTTCCAAATGTAGGGCATATTTGGTTTCGACAATGCTTTTACCAGTAGTTACTCCATTAGAATTTAATTTTTATGACACAAAATTAAATTTATTAGATTCATATTATATAAAAGATTTGCTTGTGATTATTCTTTTGTATTACATTAAAAATAAATAATATTTAATAGAACAATTGTTGGTTAAAGTCTTATTAAAAAATATATATTTATATTTAGAAACAGAGAGACGGAAAAGGACGGGGCGATGGATGATGGATCTATATGAGTTTATGACAATTATGCATAGATAAATGAGTTAAATATTAGAATATTGAAAAGTTTATTTCAAATGGGTTTCTAAAAAATACTGATGAAGAAAGTTTTCTTAAAAAAATCATACCTTTTAGAACCTTAAAAAAAAGTTTTCGGAAAGGGCCAGAATTTTTAAAAAAATCCAGTGCTAAACGGTTAGCTCACTAAGCCCTTCACAAGATGCTTGTGTCTTACACTATGGTTTCTACAGTAAATAAATATAGGGATGCGATATTACATGGACTCATGGAGAGGTAGGGCACGATAATCCGTATTTCATCAACTTTAGTAGTTCTATTATTACAGGACAGATGTGATTACTCCAATAAATTGACGTGTATATACCATTCGTTAATCCCTTTCGGGACTAAATTATTGATTGCACTTGACCTCAACACTCCTTTTGCAAATTTAGTTCATACGAGTTCGGACATTTGGAAACAATTTAATGGACATGCTTTTTCTGTATTCTAATGCTACATTATCCACATGAAAAGTATGACTGTAAACTCACTCCTTGCGCTTCCAGATACTCAGCTTGCCATCAATGTGCGTGCGGTACATCCTTCTCACCTAAACAAATACACCAACTATAGAGTTCTCCTTTTTGGCATCAAATTATATCCTTAGAATCTAAACAAAATGTAGCGATGTAAACGGTGTTCACACCTATTTGTTATTCAATATAAAGCTATCCTTGAGGATATCAGCAGCTAATATTAGTAGCTCCACCATTTCCATACCCGCAGAGCTGAGGGGGTCTTGTTTCTCTGACTTTGATGATTTAGGTGATTCAGATGGATCATAGAGAGAATCACTAGTAATAGCATCTGATGAATCCCCTAACCAGCTTACGGGGAGAGCTACACCAAGAGCTGTCTTCATAAGGTTTGCTTCGGTTATGAGACTGTTCAACGCTTCATACGTACTCTCTAAAGAGTGAGCCGATTTGACATCCTCGTAGGCCTGGAAAAAAAAGATTATTACAGTCTGCAGGTAAAGATTTTGCACCACATTATTGCTTAAGCTAGCAGTCTAGGACGGCAGCAGAAATAGTGTCTCATAAGCAAAATGAAATTCAAGTTCAGAAATCATAGGAAATCTTGCAACTGCAAAAATCCTCAACATTCGAGAATTAAAAGGATTGCATTTCAGAATTTCTGATCGAATGGAACCTTGTTTTCCTATCAAGCTTTTTTTATTCTTTTTGTTTTGTTTCATCGAAGATTTGAGATAAATCTACAATTTGAATCTAACAGCTTTGATTAATGATCCCATTGAATATGCAAATATTGTTTCAAAGGGAACAATTTACCCAAAGTTCATCCAAGTATCATGCATTGCCCATATTTCTTTCCAACATTTTGCATCTTTCTAGTAAGCTGCATCTATCAGGGAAAAGAGTTTACCTTCATAAGCACAATATGCAGTCTATGCACTGAAGAAGTGAGGTGTTCCATAGTGGTAACACTTTCCAAAAGAGCAGCATTTTCAGCTTTAACCCTGTAAGTAGCACCAAATAAAGCAAACAGCACAAGTCAATTGTTGAAGAGTGGCATACAAAAAAATAAACATTTCAGTCAATATTTCTCTCAAGTGATTCCTTACTTTGAGCGGACTTACATCTACCTACCATTTTACTACTTTTGGACAGCAGGAGCAAGGAAAAAATATTATCAAACATTATACCTCCAAGTAATTAATAAAAGATTATCCAATGATATTGTGCCTCCAAACATAATAGGAACAATGATGAAAATATAGAGCACAAACCTTGCAAGATCCACTGAGTGATGTTTTCTAACTGTTTGATCATTTTCATCAGAACACTCATGTCCAATATTAGTGCTTTCTTTTCTGATCCAATGTCTTAGAGATGTTCTATTCATGATAGTTTTAAACATCCCTTGGCGATCATGTGCAGGAATTATTTTCATATTATCACCAGCGCCATGCCCATCCTTTGGTGTTGAATTTCTGTATCAGCAAAAAGGATATCACAGTTATAAGAATGAAATGTACTATTATGGTCCATCATCATGGGGTTAAGTACCAGTGGCAAAAGAAGAACTGAAGCGGCTTACCCTTTCAACATCAGATATTCTTCTTTAAGTTTTGCTAATTCTACCAAGATTTTAACCTTTTCCTCTTTTACCTGTACACAACAGGTTAAAGTCATTATGACACATCTATATATGCATCCAACTCTAACAGACTTTATTATAAAATGCTAAACATAAGTTCCAGAGATGCTATCAAATAGAAGAATTTAAAATAGGACTGTCAAACATGAGCCTAAGAATCATAACCAAAATTGCAACTTGCCTAAGGAAATCTTGCCACAATGTCCATAAAAAGAAATCTAGCCACAACTCACATAACTTAAGTCAAACTCGTCCAAGGTAATTGTTGTACACTACGGCAAACTTTGCCTTCTAATCAAGCTACCCTAAATAGACCTCAATCCCCTTAAATCCAAGAAAACAATACAAGTTTGCAGGAATAATGAGGTGAATACATAAAGATTGTAAATTAGCTTTCCAAATAAGTTATCAAATAATGGCATAGAGAAAAATGAATCACTCTGTTAATCATGAAGGATCTCACCAACCAGCAGTATATTCAGTCTATTTGTATACATACTAATTTGGAGATTTTCAAAAAGATATGTCCCATAATAATATACAATCTATAATTCTTTTTGAGAAAAAAAGGAAGAATCAGAAGGTCCAAATTCACTTTTCCAACAAATAATGACTCAAGGAGTGAATAATATACTGGTATAACCATATGATACTGTCAAATAAAACTATCGCATATCATTGCAATTTGTCCCTCCATATTCAGATTTCATCATTTTGTAAAGATTGTAACTAAAAAGGTAAGGCCACATCAAAAGCATAGGGGTACTACTTGAGATAAGTTCTTCCGAAGTTCCTCGATAACAATTTGGTTTCTCTGTTTCTCCAATAGGTATCTTTCTTGTTCCTGTGAGAAGAGCATAAGTGCCTCCATCTGTACGTAATAGACATCAACATAACATAAGGTTATTCAATCCAAAGAACACTATAAGAACTTCAAAAAAAAATTTTTGACAAAAGTTAACACATTCCATTTCACAAGTGGGCACGGATCAAAGAAAAGGAAAGCAAAGGAAATGTACCTTCTCATGCAAAGCTTGCGCAAGCACATCTGATTCACCAAATGTTGCACAATCAGAAGTAATGTCCCCCTTCAACACAAGCAATCACATAAACAATAATTACATATGAAGAAAGTGTTTTCCTTAAGAAAAAGGTAAGGCACTGTAGAACTTATGCATCTGAACCCAAATATCTTAGGGATGAATATTGGGTATTACACAGATGTATTTTTCAAATATGTCAATTATAGAGAAAATTTTGCTACATGACATTGCGACTTTGTGGTTTTAGCTGTAGGACACCGTGCAAAGTGACTTTTGGGGGAAGACACTGTGTAAATGTGGTTATTTGCCACGAGATACTGCATCCATTAAATTAGTATTTTTGTGTTGACGAGGCGAGAAGGGGCCCACTTTTTGACACAGCGTGACCAAATTGCCCCTCTTCCTCTTCCTCTCTTCTCTTCTTCCTTACCCCCTCCGTCCCAAAAAATCTCAACCTAGGATTGGGATGAGATATAATCTAGTACAACGTATATGGACAGGAGCATGTCTAGATTCGTTGTATTAGATTATATCCCATCACAATCCTAGGTTTGGCTTTTTTGGAATGGAGGGATCTCTCTCTCTCTCCCTCCTTTCTCTCTTCTCTCTTCTCCGGCAAGGCACACGACCCGCGAGTGCCGACACGAGCAGCAGGCGGAGCGCGCGCGGTGAAGACGGAGGTGGCGCAGTGTGAGGACAAGGTCCACGGCAGAGGAGTGGGGGCGGCATCGTGCGTCTCCACCAGACAGCCCTCCCCAAGTCACCATTGCCTTGATCCACTTGCCTCGCTATCGATGATGCCGGTTGTGGCTGTGGCTGTGGCAAGTGACCTCGCGCGCGCCCGACCGGCTATGCCTCACCGCCGCACTACCCACCATCTCCGACGGAGAGGAGCAGGAAGAGCGCCCACTAGAGCCGCAGCGGCGCGGGGAACTGCTCCTCGTGGCGCCGCCCGAACGTGAACTGTAGGTACGCCGCGAGCAGCAGCCACGCCACTGCGCGCGCCACCGCGTCCGCCTCCACCACCGTGTCACGCGACCACCCGCCACCGCCGCCGCCCAGGTACCCCTAGTAGGCCGCGAGGATGACCACAAACCCACCGAGAACCCATGTCGCGGAAGCCGCAACCCAACGCCACCGAAACCCGCCACCTCCTCCCCCCATCTCCCCATCCTTGCCGCAGGGACCGTGGCACCACCAGCCGAACACCATCTGCCAGGCGACCGAGACCGCGACGACGAGGTGCTTTGCGGTGCCCACTGCGTGCAGAAAGAACAAGGGCATGCCGTCGTCTCGCCCACTCGCCGCCATCGCCGTGAGCGGCGACGGCCAAGGGCATGGGCGTTGGTCGCGACAAGTGAGGGCGAAGGGGGATCGCGGGGCTCCGATGTGGCGACGCTGGAAGGAGATAGAGAGAGAAGAGAGATAGGAGAGCTGACATGTGGGCCCAATGGTATTTTTGACATTTCACGCGATTTCTCTCTCCTCTTCAACCGGAAATTATTATTTTAATGAGCGCGGTGTCCACCAGCAAATATCCAACTTTTGAGTGTATTTCCCCAAAAGTCACTTCACGCGGTGTCCTACAGCTAAAACCGCGAAGTCGCGATATCCTGTAGCAAAATTTGCCATATATTAATGCTTCTACTTATTTGTCTTTATGTTATAAAAGCTACCATCGAGGATTTACTTTGACCTTACTCAAGTGAGAAATTTCACTCGGTTACTTCCTTTCCAGAAAGAAAACTTATTGTTCATATGAAAAAGCAAAGTACTTTCCCAACAGAGGAGGAATTCAGAAAGCAAATCTAAGTCTGTAAATTGAGTAGATGTTTTATTCAGCCAAAAGTGGTATAGCAAAGGAAAGCTCAAGCCTGGTGTCAAGCAAGTCAAAGAATCCAGTACAAAGCCTACTTCTAGTCTTATTGGTCTGAAAGCCTTGTCTGCCTCCTTTGTAATTCAGTACAGAATTGAATGAAGGACACCTGGGCTTGGCTCAGTCACTAGACCAAGCAGAAGGTCAAGGGTTAAACAGTTGGTTCACTGGTGTTTATGATTCCTAATTTTTTTGGAATTAGATTAATGTGCACTTGTAAATATAACACTATGTTGACCTATTAAATACTTCAAAGAGAAGTCATTTTCATCAGAAGTTTCAGCTTATCTAACATTTTTCTTCATCCTAAAGGAACAGTCCACCATGGTCCAAGCTAGCTTAATCATAGTTGGCCAACCATGGATACATTATAAAATGACTTTGAGTTAAACTAGAATTTACTGTACAATTGGATGGCTAGATACTAAAATATGTTTGCATCTAGAAAAAAAGAATTGCATGCTTGTGTTTGTTACTGAAAATACTTGTAATGCAGCAGATCTAATAAATATCTAATTAATCTATACCGTTGCAATCTAGGCCCACCATAGTAAATGGCATACATTTTTTCTCTTATTTTTCCATTACGGCAGTGATTTCTAGGTCTTGAGGTTGAACAGTGCCAACTTCTTTTAACCTTTTCCTTAATAGTAGTATAGTAGGTCAGTGGTGAATCCATGTGTTAGATATGGGATGATTTAATTTTACATGTAAAATATGGGGGAAAAATAATATAAATGGCCCCACTAACATATGGAATAGCGCTAATTGACCGAGTGTAAAATTTGACTCTTCCACTGTAATAGATTGATTGATTTCAAATAATATCTCACCAAAGCAAAGGAGGTCATATGGGTCTTTTGGCAATGTGTATACTTGACTGACGTCTTAGTTTGAAAAATGCACATCTTTAGCATCTGTTCTCCAGTTACAGCAATCATACTTATCCTTGGTAACATGAAGTATGCAGTTTGAGTACCTCACACAGCTACTGGACATCACAACATGCTAGTTATATCTAAATCGCATCCCACTAGTTATGTTAGCTCCCATCACATTATTTTCTTGAATTAAGAAAGTAATGAATTTGTTATAAACTAGATGGAGCAAAGCAATTTGGGATGAAAATAAAACAAGATGCACTTTTGAATCCCCATGGCAACAAGAACCTTGCTGAAAAGTTGAAAAAGAAAATTTAGACACATGAGCTATAAAACCTTGAAGAATACAGCAACCAGTTCAGGTTGAGCTGTTCAAATGCAAACAATTCTGGCAAAACATAACCCATCCTAACGTCAATCTTATTCATCGCAGGCCTAAATCAAAGTGTCCTCAGTCTAATTATGGATTTATGCACCAATGGAGAACCTACACAACCAAAAAAATCATGTTTCAATATGCTAATGTCATGGGTGCATCTTCAATCATCCATTTTAGTCTTATAGAAGTCACTACCATTCAGATGATGATGTGGCCATGAGCAGGCTGCAAAGGCTGTTAGAAAGTAACTGAAAGTAGGGGTGTAAGTGGGTAAGCCGCGAACCCACTTATAGGTCAAAATAAGCGGGTTCGCGGCTTATTTTGGCCTATAAGTGGGTTTCGCGGGTTAGCCACTTACACCCTTAACTGAAAGCCCAGGCAATGCAAAGGGTAATTCATATTTGGATGACTCCTAGAAAAGATAGAAACAAGAGGAAACCCATAGTTGGAAAGTCAATTGTCTTCTGGAAGTTATGGCTGGTAGTAGCTTGGTGACATCTCACTATCTCAGACAACTTATCTAGTTAATGAGGGAATTATAGAGAACCCAGAATTAGCTGTCCAATCTGCAGAAAAGTGGGGAACCAATGAACATCTATTCCAATGAAATAGTTTATGTTTATCAACCAAGGATATTGAACGGTGTGTTGTTTTCCAAAGACAAGCCAAGGCCATCCTCCATGGTTCAAGAGGAGTTTAAACTCGAGAAGGCATTAGAAAATTGGTGTTAATTTCAGAACTGCTATTGCTATAATGGTTTTATGCAAAGTATTTCATTTGTGTTCATTAGTAAATATATGTCAGCAAGATTTGTTTGGTATTATGTCAGTTTGAAGTACCAAGTTCTTATGTTATACCATAAGACATTATGCTAGTTAATGTATGCAGTGGAGTAAATTTCACAAAACTAAAGGTACTTTGATCAATCTATCACAAAACTACAAATTTAACATGATATTTTTCAAAAAAAAAGAACTACAGATTTAAGGTATTGTATCAGAAAACTACAGATGTAACAACAGTTTTATCACAAAATTACAACTTTTGTAACCTCAATAGTGTATGAATATAAATCTAAAATCTGTAGTTCTTTGATAACTTATCACTAATAAATCTGTAGTTTTGTGATACGATGTTTTAAATCTGTAGTTCTGCGACAAATTTGACACTAAATCTGCAGTTTTGTGATACACATCCTTAAATCTGTAGTTTTGCGATAGTTTGGTCAAAGTATCTGTAGTGTTATGAAATTTTTATCTTGTTATTTGATCATGCCCTGCTGTGAACTTGTTTCGCAGGGCATATGCACACATAGGAGAGGAGGGTGTAGAACACGCCAATCACCAACTCAATCATGTATGCTGGAAAGGTTGCGTCGTGACAAAATTATGGAGTAGTCTAGCTAATTACTAATTAGCAATATGAATTATGTGGAAGCTCTACCTATGTTATTCTACAGTGGATCAAACAACAAATCAACAACAGAAAAGCAAAGTTAGAAAAGGAAGGGGCCATCACATCAAAATCCAACAAAAAGTCCAAGTAAGTGGAGAAGACTTTTTGTTGATGTGCCTTGACCAGACAATTTTTTTTTCAAAAATCAGTTAATTTTAGGTAATTTGCCGATTTGCAGAGAGTATGCTGCAACATGTGAGCTTATATCCAGACCATGGAAGAAGCTTACTATAAATAGAGACTTGGGATTTTGTACTGAACAAACCTTAGGGCTGGTACCAGGGCTGACATCTGTAGTAACATGCACATCTTTACAACTGCTGTCACAGCATTGCATCTCTCCAACAGGGCCTTCAATGATTGCAGGGTTGACACGAATTTCACTTAACTTGTCTTGAATCTCATTAACAACAGTGCTCAACTGAGATGATTCTGCTTCCAATATTTTCATAATTTCATCCCTTTGTTGTATATACAACTTTTGAAGTGCTGACAAGCCATTTCTCATAAACTCATCATAGAGTGCCTGCGCTCCAAAGTGAACTACAAATATTAAAGATGTCATGACAAAGAAATATAATCTATGTTTTTATACCTGTCTTTTCTCTAATATTCGAGCATTTCTTTGCAAATGTTGTTCAATTTCAAGGCCCTAAACATCCAAAAACAAATATGTCAGCATAGCTAAAAGATTATGCTTCTCCTACCATTTTTTTTAAAAAAAAAAACTTTCTTACCATCCTTAGATTGTTTTGAAGCTTAGCTATTTTAGCTCTCAGTGAATCTTTCTCTTCTTCTAGAGATGCCTATGAAAAAGAGTAGTTACTTAGAGAAGGGGACATATTCTTACAAACTACTGCCTCTAATTCTGAATGTAAGTCATTTTAGGCTTTGCATCCTTTGTCAAAGAATAAAATGAAAACTGTAGCATAATTTAACTTAACCAAGTTGAATAGCAAAGTTATTTAACGCCAAAATCCAGACAATCATCAAGTATCCAAGTAGTATGTATACAAGGGGTTATATAAGAAAGCTAAATGCCTCTGAAAGATCTTTTTTTTTAGAGAGAGAGACACACACACACAGACGAGTGGCAATAAAGTATCAAAATGTCCCTCATTTGCACTATTTCCACCATAGAATTGGAGCGTACTTCAGGATAAATGTATCCAAAATAGTGGATATAGAATCGAACAATTCATAAATGTGTAAATAACTCAATTTGAATTGAATTATTGGAATGGATAAAGGACTTTAAGTTTACAATGTACTTCGAAGTTGAGGTTCCTCCATCTGAGCTGAAACTCCAATTATCAGCAGAATCGTCAAGAAGAACTGAACATTTTTCTTCAAAAGTAATGTTCACAGAGCATTCAGAGTCTCTACAACGAACCTCATAAAATTTTTGAATAACCTGAAACAGAATCTAGCATTAATTCCACATTATGTAGATTCATGTGTTACAAAGGAAAGGATAGATCACATATTATTACAGTATCGATTAAAATGGTAAGATTCATATTGCTCAATGGAGCACCCCAAATAAGGTTCACCAAACCATAAAAATCCATTCGAAAAGTAAAGAAAAATTATGGAACACATTTGATAGCATAGAGTACTTCCATTCACCAGCCCACAAAATTTCAAACGTAAATTGAATCTACACATTGAGAAACAAAATACAACAAATTCTGCTGAAAAGAAAATGCTAAATAAAACATAGAGTGCAGTGCACGAGCGGTACCTAAACTTGTACGGGTGTGTCATCTAGGTCCCTAAACTCTCAAAATGCATTTTCGAGTCTCCGAACTTGTATTGGGTGCCATATAGGTCCAAACGGGCTCTGATCCGCTGACATGGCATACCACGGTGATGCCTACGTGATAGTGGGACCCACATGCAAGTCACGTAGAAAAAAATAAAATTAAAAACCACGTTTTCTCCTCTCTATCATAGAATTATTTTTTTTAGTTTCTTTTTCGTCTCTACCTAAGAGGAGAAAATATGGTTTTTAATTTTATTTTTACATATATGGCTGTCATATGGGTCCCACTTGTACGTAGGCACCACCATGGCACGCCATATCAGTGTATAGAGCGGGTGAGAACCCGTTTGGATCTATACGACACCTAAGACAAGTTCGGGGATCCAAAAATGTATTTTGAGAGTTCAGGGACCTAGGTGACACACCTGCACCCGTCCATGCAATTCACTCTAAAACATAAATTTAGTCACATATCTATGTCTTTTTTTTCTCGATGAGCAGATCAAATTTTTATTTGAAATTTTGTGGAGTGGTCAATTAAACCATACTCCACGAAAGAAATTCTTTTGACAATTTTAATGCATATTTGCATTTGTTTTGGTTGGTCTGAAGCACCCTACTTAGGAAACCCCATAGAGTACCAGAAATGATCTCGAATTTTCAAGAGTATATGGAGTATATTGGAGGTGTGTAATAGTATAAAACAACCCCATAGACCAGAAAGAATATGCTGTGAACAATATTATCTTTTTTTTTTGTTTGAGAGGGAAAGAATCATATTTTATAATTCTCTACTCAGGAGTTGGTCATGATTATTTCATAGTATAATACTATAATAGTCCTGCTTAAATCAATTTACACTCTACAAGGTAGGAAGAAGAAAATGCAGGAATACTTAAATCCTGGATTTAAAATAAACGGTTGCGAAACACAATGTGAGGATGCTTGGATGGTGGAATGATGTTGAATCTGTATGTGATGGTTCGCCTGAATAGGTTGATGCTGGATAACATGGACCAGCTAGATTGTTTAGTCGGGTATATGGTGGCATAGCTTTCTGCTTGGTATTTAGGCTGGGCATATATCAGTTGTTCTCAAGGTTCTAAATACCAGTTTTGCCAGAAATCTCAGTACCCACGCCCTGGACTAGCAATCTTCTAGAACAAGTTGACTTTTAAAACCAAGATTACTGCCAAGATTTGGACATCAGTTGTTGTTACACAGATTTCCTGATATATGATATTGGCACTACTGGACAAAATTACGTACTTTCAAGGAAGATTGAGTCTGCTCTTTAAGCCTCATCAGCTCCATTTGCAATGCATCATTTAACTGTTTCTGATCATCAATTGAAGATTGATATTCTCTTGTCCTGCCAATAAGTAATAATTACAATACATTGCACTAGTCAGAAACTTGTGCAGGCAAGTTTAGCACAATGAGAATAGCTTTTAAAACATCAGGTTAGCATTATATTTCTCATTGATGAAATGTTTAAAGCCACAAAAATACAAAAAGAAATACACGAAATAATCCAAAATAAAATGAGCAACAAGTTTAGGGACTAAAAGAAGCAGAGCAAAAAAGGGATAGCACAAAGTGATAACCCATATGCATAAAAAAAGGCCATAGCAAAAATAGGGGAAGAATTAAACAGCAGCCCTATAGAACTCCATTTTCCCTACCAAAAATCTGAAGGTCTTGTACTCTCATTCTTCTTAATGAAATGACTAAGATACAGAACCATCCATACTTAAACAAGACTAGCCATATATACCTCTTCACATGCTTGAAATGCATTTCAGTCCTTTAGATTGCTGCAGTCATAGCTAGTAATATTTTATTACCAAAAACTGTTTCAGTACACTTGAAATTGTTTGAATATACCAGCCATCACTGATATATGTACAACTAATATACCCAAAAAGAAAAGAAACTAAAAAAATAGTAGTAGTTACTGGCGAGAGGTCATGATCTTAGAGCAAAATTGCTACCTATTAATTTCTCTACATTCTTCCTATGGATAATATAGCAGGAAAGTACAGAAAAACTTCGCCATCCTATCAATTCCCATCAGCCAGTATGAAAACCAAGCCTCTATAGAGCGTTCCAACGGAGAAATACAAATAAATATAGGGTACCTATCAAACAAATTGAATAGGAAATTATGGTACCTTTCCTCAAAGTCAGCAAACTTTTGTAAAATTGCTTCTTCTCGCTCCTTTGCTTTCTCACACTATCAATTTCAACAGAAAAAATATGCAATTTGTGGCAAAGAGCAAAAGTCACATATGCAGTAATCAACTCTCCTGGTGCATAATTAGATTTGGCAAGTAAACAATAAAAAAACCTTCATTAATGAATTGTCTCGTTCAGCAAATGCTTGAGCAACGCTGCTTTGGAAAAACCTTACTTGCTTCTCTAGTTCCTTGTTCTGCATTGTTGTTTCAGAAAAGAAATGTCACCTCAAAGATAAGCATGAATGCATATGAAAAGAACTTAGAAAATTAGTGTATTTCCTTAAGTAACGAAGACCAAGTAAGACCTTGGTCCTTGGATATGTAAAGACTGAATGCAGGCTTCAAGTTTAATTGCCTGCAGGTTTTGAAGTAGAGCTAACATTGGATTTGAAGGTATGTTATATGAAGAAAAGAGTCATCCTTATATTCCTCAGGTTATATGCAGGGTTCCATTGGGATTTATCTGATGATTTAGTCAGATTTAAGTTACTACTGGATGCATTAGCTGTGCCTTGTGACTAGAAAGAAAAAGTTCTCAGTTGCAGATAAAGTTCATGACTCTTCACCCATTAAAAATAACCAAATGATTATTCACTATAATGCTTACTTGTGGATAATAGAGGACAAGCACAAAATCACATGCCACTGGGAAATTTTCATTTATACCGAAAATCAACACATTCTAGAGAAAGCAGAAGATCCAGATGTATAAGTCAAAGTAAGATACCTTCGATAGCTCAGCCCCATGTAATTCGGCAAGCTGACTCTGAAATTTAAATTACAAAAGCATAAAAAGACAAAAAAAAAAAGAAAGGAAAAGGATAGTATAGAGAGAAAGGAGTGAAGGAATGGAACACACTTTAACTCTATAAGCCTCAGCAAGCTCCTCTTGCAAATTTTGGTTCTCTCTTAAGCATCCACCTAACTTCTTCTGAAGATTTTCAATATCCTGCTCCAAAGCAGCTGTCCTGAACAGTTAGAATAAACATATTGCTTATTTATGCTACTGTTACTGTAAACGGCAGTGGAATATTAACAGAAGATATGGAAAAACCTCTGAGAAAGCATTCGAGTTGCAACAGAAACATATCCAGGCCCAGCTTGTTGCATGCATAATTGCTCAATATCTTTCCTAAGTTCATCTCGTTCTGTCAAACTAAGTATATATTAATAATAAACCCGTAGTTCAATACCACAATAAAACAGAACGCAACAAAGTACTACTATTTAATAAATAAATCCACATGAGCAGCTTTCTGAAAACAGAGTTCAATGTTCCATTCACTCAACAAACAGTATGATATATGATAGAACAACCAATCATTTGTCACCAGAAATGCCACAAACCTCAAACTTTAAATATAAAAGTACTTGCGATAATCAAATTTAAGGTACTGTGTGCATAATTCACACAAGAAATGCTGCAAATATACACAAATAAACAATGCAGCCACACAAATAAACAATGCAGCCATTTACAAAATAGCGCTAAAAATTGCACATAACTACCATCCACTGAAGATCAAGAACAGTAGGACAAATCAGAACCACCATCAACTCCTAACTATAAGGAGTAAAGATAAGCTTCTCAAGGGTCAAGTTATCCACTCCCTAAACTCTAGATTTTGCCTTTCGCATGGCTAGCTATTTTAGATCTATCCTTCACCTAGCACTGTTTCTACTTCAAGTCCTCACCGGCCAACTTCGTTCAGACAGATGTTTATCCACACATTATGATCTACGACTGTGTTTGGTTGTAAAATTGTTAGCTGGATTCCCAGTAATCATGAGGTAATCCTAGTTTAGTCCTGTGTAATCACCCCAAATGTTAGTTAGGAATATATGATTCAGGGGTAGCTAAGATTGTAAGCTGTGGTATTAGGATTCTTTTTGAAACAGGTAGCTATCCTGGATTACTCTTCTCGCAGAATCTTTTCTCACGCGTGCATGCTGGGAACGTCACATTCCCTGTGATCAAATTCCCACGGTTAGGATATCAGGGAATGTTAAGATAATCATTAATCTCATTTTCCTATAATCAAACATGCCCCAAGGATCATCACACAAGGGCAAAAGTTTGAGCAGACTGCTATGCATATGTGTGGTTGAACCTAACTAAAAGACTAGGGTCAGTCACTAGGCATAGGTGGATTCTGGAAGATGGCGTGTTACAAAGGTTAAAATCATCTGAAGTGTATATGTATATAAACTTGGTAATAAATGTATTAAATGCAAACAATGTAGGGTAATATGGTTCGGTTGGCTACTGTCCTTAGACAAAGACATGAGCTAAAGCAGCAGCTCAAATAGCCTTTTGCACTTTGTTTACTTTCATTTTTGTTACCTGACATGTGTCAGGCACCTGGCAAGTGGCAAGCCAAAAGAGATGATGTAACTAGGTGCAGCTACACTCTCGTTCAGACGACTCACAGGGCAGAGGGTCAGGAACAGTGTTGGCCTTCATGTGCAGAGGGGAGTCACTTCACTGCTGCGCCATGGAGTGAGAGGCTCATATGGGATGGGGGTGAAGTGGAGAGAAGTGAATTTTTTCTAAGGGTGCCTGTAGAGTCTTACTCGCTAAAACCTAATATAAATTATATTAATGTGGTTTTTTTCTTTGGAACAAAATTACTCATCAGTTTCATATGACAAATCTATATGCCACATTCTTGCCAAAGTAAAAATAATATAACTTTATGATTCCAGGATAATATTTATTTTCTATTCTACAAATTAAAATCTGTGTTCTTCAAATATTTAACTACTGAAACCTAACAGAACATAAGCTAAAACAGTAACCACCGAGGGCACCCTTTGGTGTGTGGCAGGGGCTTCGAGGCTACATGAGCTTTCTGCTATGGCGATAGTGCTAGCTCCGTAGGGTGGTCGGCGCAGGTGGCTGCATGTGGGTGTTTTTTCAGTTTCTTTCTTTTGTGTGTTTGGTGTTGTAAGACCTTGGTGCAGGGCACCGTTTTTCTTCTCTTAATGAAATGATACACAGATCTCCTGCGTGTTCTAAAAAAAAGCTAAAACAGAATGCATGTAAAAAAGCAACCCAGCAGACCATCTGCCAGATTTCCTTCGTTTTCTTTTTAGTAGTTAATAGTTATGCTGCAAGTTAGGCCCTCTGAATGAACTACTTGAGCAGAGAAAGAACTATAGAGAGTTTATCTGATGAGAAGTTGAGAACTACATTAATCAGCATGGAAAAAAATAATTGATTAATGAATGAATCTTGTATGTTGTGAGTACCTCGCTGGAGTTCTTCAACTCGACGAGTTAATACTTCAACTAGGTCAGTCTTTTCATCCAATTCTGCAGAGGGAAAAAAAGAAGGGAGGGGGGAATAAGACCAATGTTCCTGAAATCCTGATTCAACAAATGCAACTGATATCCTAATTGTTCATAGATATTTAATACCATGTGTGTTAAGACTTGAGGGAGAAAAAGATCAAATAAGAAAGCCCATACTTAGACCTTTGCCCACTTTTGCAACCAGATTCAACAAGAGAACTGGTCAATCTGACATAACAATGCTCAGACGCATAGCATCGGCCAACAGTATCATAGGAGAGTGTTTTTTATGAGTAAATACAAATTGACTTGTCAGGATAAGATTCCATGATGAAGTGCAGTGCTAGAAGCGTGGTAGTTAGAAATTGTAGGTTCTGAGTCATGCATGACTCGAAAAAAATCAACATTGATAATATGATAACGATATTTAGAAAAACAATCAGATAAGCAGGATGGAGATAAAACGGTCACTAGCTCAGCACTAGGAACACTAGAACACCACAGGAAGGAACTGGAAACGAAGTTTTAGCTGGTTATAAATATAAAAATAGCAGTAAGAACATCTTTAAATCTTTCACCACTGTGTCGAAGGTAATCTAGATTTCAAGTTATACCAACAATCATTACAACAGAAGCACATTGATAAGTGTTGAATCACCTCAAAATCTTGCAGTAAAGGAAGCTTCATTTTGGTAGAACAGAGAATTCAAGTATATAAATGTCTAATAGGAAATTACCATATTGGAGCCCTTCAACCCGACGGATCAATACTTCCAAAGCATGCTGCTTTTCATCTCTTTCTGTTTAAGAAATATAAAGAAGTAAATTATATGCAAGCAATTGCATCAGAACATAACAAAACAATTACAGTGGGCAAGTCATAAAACAAAATACAAGCACTGCACATCAAATAAGTAGAAAGATGCTTAATTTGTATATTTATGTTTAGTTTTCACATTAACTCTTTACATGATTTTTTACATTCACTGGTGTAACAGGAACCTGAAGTTAGATGCTGGGAAGGCAGGGAAACATTGGAAAGGAAAGGGTGGAATATGAAGTGACAGAGAATTTGTGTTCTACATCACATAGTAGCTTTTTCTTTGTAAAAAGGTTACAATTGGAAACAGAACGCAAGACACTATTCATATACATAAATGGTTAGTAGCAATGTAGAGATAAGAAGCAATAGATTTTCTACAAATAATCCCCTATGTCCCCCAACCAGCTATGTCTTCTATCCTAGGATTTCATCACCGCATGTACACATCAGGCATGTTTGGCTGGTGATCAAAATAGCATGGGAATGTCCTAATATGAGGAATGTCTCGAGATTGACTCAGTTCAAACTTCACAATAGTTTTTTTTTGCTGAAAAGGCATGCACATTGAATTGCCTGGTCTGTTATGAGGAACAAGATAAAACTTTGAGATGTGCACAAGGCTAAGGAAAACAAACAGGACACCAACCAAAGATGCCATTCACAAATACTAATATAAGTGCCTCTCGAAAGGAAGCCTCAGTGTTGAAGCAAAAATATTACCTAGAATTTTCTTCGAAATTACCTATAATGTTTTAATCAAATTTATGAACTACTATATGCAAGAGACATGTCCAGATGATATATTTAATTATTCCTGCCATGAGTCGTGTTAGGCTCCATAGTTTTCATTGCTCACTGTATAGTTCAGTAGTTAACATATCTATCACCAGTACTCCATACACTATTAAGTAATATGGCACATGCTCTCCATAGTTTCTATTGCTCATTGCGTAGTTCGGTAGTTCAGATATCTACCACCAGTACTCTATACACTATTAAGTAACATATCTTCCGTCTTAATGAAATGAATGCAGCTATCCTGCGCTTTCAAGGGAAAAAAACTCCCTATTGTCTGCACCAACATTTGCAGCAGAACTCTTCAACTATAAGAAGCAAGGCTGCAATATAGTGCCCATGCAAGAACTCTCTGAGGGGTAACAATGAGCAACATGAACTTAACCATCCTCTCCAAATTAAAAGTCATCTACCCTGTTTCTGTTTTGAATTCCAATTCTCTCCCTGACTGACTATATCGATTACAGAATGACTACCAAATTCCTAATAAAGTACCAGCACATCGCATCATAGTCTCAACAAAATATTCCCCTTTGAAAAAACAAAATTGGATCCACCACATAAAGTTTCTGCAATGCATAGACAGCCATCAAGAAGAAAGCATGAAGGTACTGACACTGCCATATAAGCTGAGGAAAACAGCTTGAATAGTGAATGTGGCAACTAATACCATCAGGTAAGGAGATTACCACGTTGTAGATCTTCGACCCGACGGAGTCGTGAGGAATTATCCATGCCACTTGCCTCTTCATCCATTCGTTACTCCTCCTGAAGATGGCGGGTAATTAATTCTTCTTCCTGGATATCAACAATAATTAGGTCTGTTTAAGAGGGATGTAGAATTTCTAAGAAGCAGCTTTTCTAAGAATGATTTGAGAAGTTGCTTTTCAGAAACGTGATTGTTTTAGCTCGCTGTAAGGTTGTTCTAAGCTACGAACTGTCCAAAATAACCCTAAGGCAAATCATAGCTTGTGCAGAGAAGAACTGCAGATTAAATGCCACGGTTGCACGGTTCTACATACAATACAAGGTATCGTCACAAGTCACAACTCATTGTAAGATGAATCTGTATATCATCTGTTATTGAAGATTTGTTGGAAATCTCAAAATTCAGAAGCGCTATGCACAAATTACATTGGAGAGAGGTGACGACTGACTCCAAATGTTGCAGAAATGACCATTTCGTAGGATGAAATCAACAACCTAAGTAGAGACATGTACCGAATTTTCAGAAATTTTGTCAATACACATGAGCATAACCTCCCCCCGAAGTAATCCCGTAATACAAAATTGCTGCCAACCAAATCTCACCAATCAACAACTGAAAACAGTAAAATTAATAAGAAATAGAAATAAAGTCAGCAGATACACATGAATCAATCAGGTAATCAATTTCGAATCCAGAAGGTGGGAGTAGAACTAGTGCAGGGCCCTGACCTAAAATGATGCGGGGGACGCTGGGTGACGGCTACTGGGCCCGAGCAACGACGGAGGGTGGTACAGGCAGCTGTCGTCGGCGACGGGGCACGGCGTCGCGTCGGCGAAGAGGGGCGCCTGCGGAGGAGAAGACGGCCGCCGTCGGGTAGGCAGAGGGCAGAGAGGCTGCGCCTGCCGTGTCGCGTGGCGTGGGTCGCACCTCGGTTGGGGACTTGGGGTTGGGTTTGGGGATCGAATGGAGAGACGGTTACTAGGGTCACCAGACATGCCCACTTGCCACGTGGCCGTAGCTGCAACTGCAAGCCTGCGACATTGCGTGTGATCGTATCATGGGTCGGCCCATTTAGGCCACAGCCCCCGTATGCCATATGGGCTAGAATTTTTTTATTTTTAATTTTATTTATTAAAATATTTAAAAAATAATTTTCTATTTGAAAAATTTATATAACTAGTCGCCCATCGCTTGCCCTCTCAAAGGACGATTTTACCGACGTGGCAAATGGTTGTTGGCCCTCAACTAACACCCGGTCACCGATGGCATCGGAATTTTACAAGCGGCCCCCTTACCGCCCTTCCAGATGGCAGTTTTTGGCTCTAGGGGCTGCCTGCAAAAGGGCTGGGAGGGCGGTTTGGCATTTTGGCAGGCAGCCCCCTTGTCGCCCTCCTAGAGGGTTATTTTCTACTGTGCGGGGGTTGTCTGCTTAAAGGATGATAGGGGTGGTATTTTTGCATGTGGCCCCCTTGTCGTCCTCCCAGAGGGCGTTTTTCAACTGTGCGGGGGGCCACTGCAAAATACTAGCCGCCCTTTTGTAGGTGGCCCCTCGCACAGTGAAAAAACGCTCTCTAGGAGGGCGGTAAGGAGGTCGCTTGCAAAATACCCCTCCCTCAGTAGCTGACCGTTAGGTGAGAGCCAAAAGTCGTCTGCCACGTCGGCAAAATCACCCTCTGGGAGGGTGATTTTTAAAAATCACCGTTCTAGTGAGCGATGGATGACTAGTTTTGTAATTTTTTCAAATAGAAAATTATTTTTTAAAATATTTTAATAAATAAAATTAAAAATAAAAAAAATCTATGGGCTACACCACCCAAGAGTCACTCATTCGCACAATAAAAACAGTTCATTTTGCATCCCTCATCTAATGGTCGAGTTTGATTGATATCCCTCAACTACAAAATCTAATATAACACATTCCTCATGCTGCAAAACTAGCATCAAGGAGGTCTATTGGCTGTTTGGACGATTGTTTGGACGATATATAGTATTAAAGAATAGAAAAAAAATCCATGAGCCCCTAAATGTTCAGTAAAGGTAATTATTTCACTCCCTTCCTCTCTGAGCTTATTCTCACTGTGATAGGCATTGGACAATGATGCTAGCGGCCTCTTCGGTGTTAGTGGCGGAAGGGGGGACAAAGAGAGAGGAGACATAGAAGGGGACGAGGCCAAGGCTCGACGATGTGGTTCATCGGTGTGCACTACTCCATCGCCAGCACCAGACCCCTAGCTCGTCTCTCCCGTGCCCACACCAGTCTTAGCGCTGAACCCCTTTTCATCCTCCCGCTTCCAAGTGCTCATGGAGACCACGAAGAATGCGAAGCCATCTCGCTGAGGCTGAGCAGTAGTCGCCCCAGTGGCAAGAGGAGACTCTCCACCACTAATGACCTTTTGCTGTTGTAGGTCCAATCACTGTCGTTCTCGTCAAGGTGGCTCCTCTCGTCAATGCAAAGGGAGGAGACAGAGATAGAGATCTTCCTCCTAGATCCATGGGATAGTGGTGGTCTCTGCCGCGGTAGGAGGCCGAGGCTATAGCATGTGGCGGGAAAAGGAGGACGAGGACCTAGCGAACTTGGTCGAAAACAACAATAATGAGGTGACACCAAGGAGCTTCGGTCGGAACCTTGCAGCAATGTTGATCTTGTCCTTGTCAAGCGAGAGCTCCTGTAATCCTGCTTACTAGGCTGAGGTTCGGGCAGAGTGGCTTAGCAGCGACAAGGAAGACTGTGGGAGTCGAGCACCGGGGAATGGCGAGGGGATATGCTCACCACCTCACCCTCAAGTTGGAGCATAACTTCACCATCGCCGACACTAAGGCGCACGCGCCAATGTCGGCCACATCGAGAAGCACCACCTCCAACGTCGTTCTCTTTGTCCATCGCATGTGGATGCCACGTCAGTCAAAACTACTATCCAAACTACCTTAAGACTATATTTGCACTAGTCTTAAAAGATAAGGGATATGTTGTACCAGTTTTGCGCTTGAGGAACATGGTCGAAACTCGACCCTTAGATGAGGGACCTAAAGTGAACTTTTCCTTCGCACAATGGAGTACCCTTAGTTGGACCTTGGTCAAACTAAAGCCACATGGTGAAACTACTCTAGCCAACAATGCAAGTGGTTAGAGCGCAATAGCCACAATGGAGTAATTTCCAGCCCTACCCTATTTGAGCTCAACATCTCATCGACTTCTCCTCCACATATCCTCCACGTATGTATGCTTCGCCCCTAATCCATTAATAGTACTCAAGACTCCTCGGCTTCTCCTCTGCATTCACCATCTTGTCGTCCTCCCGATCAACTTCACCAGCAAGGGGGATGATCAATGAGCTCCAAGGCGGCTTTCTCACGCTTAAGAAGGAAGTCAAAGAAAGCGCATCGTCCAATAGATCGCAGTGATGGCGAAGTTGAAGGGGAAAGTGACATCAAGCTCGAAGGCTAGAGCTGAAAGCTCACCCGACTTCCCCTCCCCATTCCCCTTAGGCACCCAAGGTGGACCTGTTCACAGTGGCAACATCTAAAGGGCGGGACACGAGCGATATATTGGGAAGCATCGTCTCAGTCGCGATGGAGAGGTCTTCACCCACTTCGATGGACAACAAAGAACTCACTAGTGATCAAATACAATGTTCCAAGGTGACAACACATCCTTGTGTTGCTCGATAGGACACCATGGGACACCATCTTTGGCTCGTGCCCCAATGCCGGAGGGAATTCTTGTTCTGCATACACCGCCTCAGCTTATCATGATTCTAAATGTGAACTAATCAATTGGGATTGAATTTTAAAACTCAAAGTTATAGAGTATTTTTGTGTAATGTTTGCATATCTTTACTCTTTTTGCCATTAAGGTTATTGTCTATGGCAATGAAACATGCTAATGGACTGGTCAGTACCAGATCAATAGTGAATATAAGAATGAATCGAGTCACCAAGTTTGCTCAAGTGGTTGAGCGGAGAATAGAAGATGGAATTTGAAAATAACCCTGTTTTGTACATAATGCATAACATAAGTTAGGCCCATCAAGATTGTCCCAGCGATTCCTACACAATGGGTTCATCTTCCTACAAGATAAGGTTGCCCATAAAGTAAGGTAAACCCCTACTAATATTCAGAATAATTTTGCAATTCCTATGGTGAGGATGATGGATGTGCATTGCTTTTGGTGAGTTCTAGGGCAATAATAATTCCATATGAAACTAACGAGGTTTGCGTATGTACAGACTTGATGATGTGCATGAGGGTGTCCCGATCTTTTGATGAGAGGATAAGTCGTTTGGATGGAGCTACATTGGTGATCCGGCTACAACTATCTAGGGACATTGCGCCTTAGCAAGCATTACACCAACTCTAGAGGCAGCCGTGAATCTCGACGGATGCACGGTCAGCCTAACCATGAGGGTATTTGTTCCTGCAAGCAATCGAGAACTAGCAAGAACAAGATGAACAAGAAACTCAATTTGCGAAATAAAGATGTAGGATTGAATTCAATAAAGGTATCATAGGTGGGTTCCATAACGAGCAAACCGGCGATCTAACTGATCACGGGATTACACGGCAAAGTAGTGAAGCTAAACTTTGATCTAAACAAAACCCGAGTTGATCTATGGCGGCTAAGGGAAATTATAGGTGGGAGGACGAGTTGGGGTCATCCTCTAACCCTAATATGCGTCCCTAACAGAAGCTCATTGGGCCCAAATAAGATGATGCAATACCGTGAACGGAAAAAGGCCTATGTAGTAAAATGACGATTGCAGCCTCTCGAAAATAAATATGGATATGAGGCTGGATCCATTTGAAAGTAGACTTGATATGCTTTTCATGAAGTAATTGCACTCCCAAAATGGAGTCCGCATGAAGTCATGGTGGTCGTCACAAGTTGTTGGTGTTGCTCTGCAGTCAAAATCTAGCCCGCGTGAATCCTGTCTCCTTTTTCTCATCTTCATCATTCCTAAGTAAAATAGGAGTGCACACATCTCGAGAGAATAAATAGGATGAACATGAACTCAAGAAAGAACTCACGTAATAGTTGAGTTGACGCGCACGAGCGGGGTAGTAGGACCATGGAGTTGTACTGGTGTAGGTGTGGATGTATTAGTGGTATTGATGTCCTCATCACTCGCGAATTAGCCATATATATGATTATGAAATATAAAGGCATTCTTAATTTACTGTAGAGCTTAACCTTTATTTGCCATAAAACGTTTACTTGATGTGTTTTATATAGGTTGCGTATGCCTGTCATTAATGTGCTATGTAAAATTACAAGAAACATGTTAAAGCATCTGTAATCCTGCATTTCATGTGCGATTAGCAGTAGCGCCCGAAGCAATAGCACAAACAATAGTTATTTATATTATGAAAGTCTATTTGTCATATTAAGATTTTGCAATTTGGTACACCAGTAAGCTTCCAAGCCATTCCTTAATAATGGTTGTTTCTACCATGTTAGAAAGGGCTCGTAAGCTTGATGGTGTTAATTAAGAAAGTCCATCCTTGGATGGTTAGCTCTCTTTCCGAAAAAAAATGAGTACCTTTATGGAGTTTTTTTGGAAGTTATACTTTAGCTGATTAATTTGAAATTCATTGGACTATAAAATGTTTTATGAGCACATGGATTCACTTATTGGCTCTCCTTGGTAGCTCAGTCATAGTTTGATGTTGTTTAACTAATGTTTAATGCTAATGGCATGTTTTTGTGTTTGTTACCCATTGTTGAATACGTGGCATGGTGTACTTTCTTGAATACCAATAACCAAGGATAGTTTTGCTATTGACCAGTGCACTTACTGTCGATGGGTTATACCCGCGGACAGTATTTGTAGAGTATAAAGATCGTTGGAATCAGGGTATATGCGAGATCGGATCTAACATATAAGGAACATGGATTTACATATAGCGTAGATCATATTTCTCTATGAGTAGAACTCGGAGAGATAGAACAGGATACGGGCCTAAGAAGACCTTATCTTCCCCGATTAGGCTTCTGACACCTTCTATTCCGGAAAGATAATTTCCTTTTCCCCGATTAGGATTCTGACACCTTCTATTCGGGAAAGATAATTTCCTTTTTTGTCTACCGTATTCTTTAATTAAAAGATAACTTCTTGTATACTATCAGTTATATGGTATAGTCGTATTCCACGAACCCATGCATAGGAGGTATGTCTTATCTTTGATAGTACTAAATCTTCTAATGCAAAGTGAAACAAGGTACGCTTTACCCGGTGCAATATCATACTACGAAAACTATCTTTCGTGGCGACCATTTTGGGTCTTCGCTGGCGGCATTTGGTACCACCACAAAGCAAATGCCAGTGAAGATCAAGATTTTCGCTGGCGGTTGCGATCCCAGCGGACCCTTAAGAGGACCGCTTGTGAAAATCTATTTTCGCAGGTGGATCTTTAAGAGGACCGCCAGCGAAAAGATTTTTTTCAAAAAAAATAATAATCAACATCCAGAGCAGCTGCATTTTTTTTCAATCCAAATTCAAAATCAATTCAAATCCGTATCAGATCCACGCTCAAATCCACATACGGAGAACACTACATCAATTTCTCACCACATTTTCAACAAGCAAACATCAAAATATGCAGATGAAATTGCCAAAAACCACCGGCCATGAGTCGAGCCGCTGGCGGTGGCCGGATGTGCAGCCCATGCCTGGAGCCACCGCCGTGCCACCCACGACCTGAGCCGCCACTGAAACCCGCCTCCCGCGCCTCGAGCCGCAGGCATGTGGACGGATCCGCTGCCCGGGAGCCTCTCCGTTGCCGGATCTGTCGCCCGTGCGCCGCCGCCGAGCCACCCCTCCCCCACCACTTCGTGCCACGAATCGAGAGAGAGAGGGGAGGCCGGATCTGGAGCGGAGAGGAGGCGCCAGATCCGGCTCTCCTCACCATCACCGCTACCGAACGTGGTCGCTGCCACCGCACGGAGTCGCCGCCGGTGGGGAGGCAGGAGGAGGGGCCGGATCCGGCTCTCCCCACCATCACCGCCGCTGCACGGAGTCACCGCCGGTGGGGAGGTAGGGGGAGGCGCCGGATCCAGCTCTCCCCACCATCACCGCCGCTGAACGGGGTCACCACCGCTGGAGAAGAGCCGAGCCGTCGTCATCCCGCCGCCGCCAGTGAGGAGGGAGGGAGGCGGTGGGTGGAGAGGAGGAGATAGAGGAAAGAGGCAGCGGGTGGGTGGGTGAAGGAAATATCTCACGCGCTTGGTTTTAAATGCCGTCAAAAATTTTTAGTGTAGCTCTGCTTTTCGCTGGCGGATCTCTTTAGTAGCCGCCAGCGTTTCGCTGACTGACATTTAAGAGGTCCGCCTCGAAAAATATAGTATTTTTTATGGCGGACCTCTTAACGTGGCTGCCAGCGAAAGTCGGTTTTCGCTGGCGGTCCTATACCCCCACCCCTTCTTACGTTTTTGCTGGCGGTTTTAGTATATGACTACCAGTGAAAATTATTGACGCCATGAAAAATTGTTTTTCTAGTAGTGTATGTAATTTATTCTTTATTGAATTTACTTGATATTTGGATGGTATAGAACCATTTTAGCATTTTACTTTCTGTTTTACTTCATAGAGAGTTTCGGTGTGTTTTCGGTGAAATCTCTAGCACGAGACATCGAAGGGTTTATCATAGGGTTAATTGGATCCGCGCCATTATAAATTTGGAGGTTTGGAAAAATACCATTACTATTCACGAAATTGAAAACATGCCATTACAATTTCATAGGTCTTTGAGATGTGCCACTTCATCATGCTTTCTAATTTTTCCTGACCAAATTACCCTTATCTTCTTCCTCCTTCCTCCGTCCCATTTCTCTCTCTCCTCTCACCTCTCTTCTTTCTCGGCCGCGCCACCGCTCGCCGCGCCACCGCCGCCGCGCCCGCGCCGCCTGCACCCGTCGCCGCACCCGTGCCACCTCGCGCCCCGAGCCGTGCCACGCGCCGCATTCCCCTCTCGCCGGCGCTCTCTCTCTCGGCCACGCTCTCTCTCTCTCACCTCCTCTCCCCGGCCGCCGCCTCTCTTCGACCGCCGCCCCTCCTCTCGGCGCCACTGCCGCTGGCCGCGCCTCGCCGGAGCTGCTACCGCCTCCCCCTCCCCGCCGGCCGCCTCGCCGCCGCCCGTGCCGCCTCGCGCCCCGAGCCGCGCCACGCGCCGCATTCCCCTCTCGCCGACGCTCTCTCTCTCGGCCACGCTCTCTCTCTCACCTCCTCTCCCCGGCCGCCGCCGCTCTTCGGCCGCCGCCCCTCCTCTCGGCGCCACTGCCGCCGGCCGCGCCTCGCCGGAGCCGCCGCCGCCTCCCCCTCCCCGCCGGCCGCCTCGCCGCCGCGGCGCCCGCCGGCCCGAGCCAAGCTCGATGGCGAGAGGAAGGAGAAGGCGTCGAGCCACCGACAAGCGGGCCCCACGCCTCTCTCCTCTCTCTTGTCTGACAAGAATGGGTGGAAGGAAGAAGACAAGGGGGTATTTTGGTCTAAAAGTTCTGATAAATACAACGAAAGGGTAGTTAGTGACATATCTCAAAGAGCTATGAAATTATAATGGCATCGCTCCAATTAGTCAAATAGTAATGGTATTTTTCAAAACTAGAAAATTTTTAATGGTACAGATCCAATTAACCCTTTATCATATCAGCACATATCATTGTACGACTCTTCTGACCTAGTCACGCGCATAAACATGAGGATTATCGGGTTACGTAAAGACGTCAAATTCTTAATTTGTTTTACTCTGCTAGGTAGGGTGGCCATTGCGGCGTCAAATATATATGCTATCATGGATTACTTTATATCTTATTAGTTTACGAAGTTGTTTGAAGGACATATATATCATTGTTGGGTAGGTAATTTGACCTGGAGGTGCTTTCTTCGTATCCTCATTGACCGCATGATCCATGTGCTTGCGTGGACCAAATACTACTACTATTGTAATTGGTGCGGCTAGTTTCCTGGAAAGTCCAGCACTGAGAACATGTTCAGCAGTTGGCTGACCAAGTAAGACATGTGTTTAATCTGAGACGATGCGCTAAGACATGTTTGATCAATTAATCCTAACTAACATCAATTAAAATCTGGTAATATATATATACAAGGACATGTACAAGAGGCGTATGACATGCAACATTTATTATTCATCTCTACATCTTTATATGTATTCCATCGTTTTAAAAATATGACAACTACTGCCATTCAAAACTTATTACATATATATAACAAATTCTCCACTTATTCAATAGTCGCAATCAAGCATTATTATCTCTCATTTAATTTTTCTACATAATTTGTATTCCATTCAATCATAACGGTGCCTATTTAGTTTCACCTAATTACTTATAATCATCATATAAAATTAAAAAAAACCTTATAATTTAGGAGCCGGAGGGGTATGTCAACTGTCTCCTCGATGCTCCTCTCTCTCCGCATTATCCCTTTATCTTCCACGTCAGCAAAATAAGTACCACAAAACACCATTTTAATCGTGGTCGTGCGTGCTCAAATCTGTTAGTTTAAACAAAGGCCACATATATACGACATATTTGCATTCCGAGTAGCATATGAGCATATGTATAGCCGCCGCCGATGGCGGTTAAATTTTTTTAAGCCCCATCACATCGAATGTTTCTAAACTAATTAGAAGTATTAAACGTAGATTAAAAATAAAACCTAATTCGCGAGACGAATCTATTGAGTCTAATTAATCCATGATTAGTCTATGTGATGCTAAGTAAATATGCGCTAATTATGAATTAATTAGGTTTAAAAAAATTGTCTCGCGAATTAACTCTCATTTATACAATTAGCTTTATTATTAGTCTATATTTAATACTCTTAATTAGCACCCAAACATCCGATGTGACAGGGAATAAAATTTAGTCCCGGGATCCAAACACCCCCTTACAAGTTTTAGCGGGGAAAATATTTTAATGCCTCTAAGATCATACTTGACTGAGAAAAGGTCATATCTAGCCATACAAAAAAAATATACAGAAAACCATAAGAAGTAGTTGGATTGAGAAAGCAGTATTTGTTGATATATTTTAGATGCTAGAAATGTTCATATTTATGAACAGAGGAGTATGAGCCAATTTTTATGTGTAGATGATCCTGATCCACTACTCAACATGTCGTTATCACGCTTGCTCCTCCAATCCAATCATGCTGGTTCCTTTCACGCAAGAGAGAGGTTTTTCTTGTTTTGCAACTTGTAGTTGTAGGTCGTCGATAATCTCTGCACACTGTTCAGCTACATTAATTCCAAGATATCGAAAACGCATGTCCCTTTTTTTTCAATGACCAATTTGCAAAATTTAAGATTCGCTAGCTTAGATATAGCTCTTGTCATCATCCCTCCAATCAGTCTGACGTGGACGATTTTTCTTTCTTTTATAAAATTATTTATTTTGGCAAAAAGAAATGGACAAGAATCAAGATGGTACCCACCCACGCAGGAGGCACGATTGATCGAAGACAAGGAAGATCTGGCTTGGAATCTAATAAAGCAAAGCAGTGACGATCCCGTGAGCATCAGGCTTAGCAGGGATGGAGAGAGAGGTGTCACTCGTTTGCTTTACTCTATTTTAGATCAAGTTTAGATTAATATAAGTGTCTGAATTTGGATTGAGAAGGTACACATATAGTGAAAAATAGATGAACTGTAGCTTAAAAAAATTTCTTGACCGGGTTTCTGGGCACCCCTCTCCTACCTAGCTCCACCCCTGAGGCTTACTGTTCTACATAGAGGTCTTTGCCAGGTATGATGGCCAATTTGAGCTCAAGTGTGCGCTCTTCAGGCAGTCATGTCTCTGCTGGACATGATGACAATGGCGATAATGTTGGTAGAGATCAATGTCGAACAGGAACTAGGGATTTGATGTTTTCTTTTATCTTCTTGTTCTTTATGATGGGGGCAGGTCGATAGATTTATATTAGTACGATTTTCTCCCATTTTACGTGGATGGAGATGAAGGGAATCCTAATGAGTGTGTCGAACCAGGAGAGGTCGAACGAAATTTGCAGTTTTATTCTTATGATTTTTAATGGTTCTTATGGATGCTAAATTAAATGACCTAAAAAATTGTTATAACTGAATGGATAAGTCGTGCGTAAACTATCTGGACTTCACGTCACTCCAATGCAGCAGATAATCCAAGAAGTTCCAAAAACAAGCATGGACAGACCACTCAATGCACCAAAACAATTCTGGAGTTGAAGGTGGTGAGGGTGAGATAATGAGATAACGAGGGTGGCTTTAAAGGCTAGGTGGATGGCAAGACGCCGGAGTCACGGGGATGTAGGAGGCTTGTAGGGGAAAGACACCGGAGATGTTGAACAAAGGTGACGTGGTGACGTTGAAGGGCAATGAGGAGGAGTGGGGAAGATGGCTTTTAGGTCGTGGCTAAAGGGTTCATTAGAGTCGGAGCTGGTGCCGCTAGAGGAAAGAGGGCGGTGAGACTAGGGATAGGGGCGATTGCACGTCACGACAGTATGATCAGTGACGTTAACATTGGGTATGTAGGAGGAGATGAGGGAAGTTTGTACGAACGTTGAAGTGATTGAGCTGACAAAAAACAATGAATTGCAATTTGGGCCATATTTTATGAAGCACATTTCACTAAGGATCACCCTTAAACCAATATTTCACTTTATATCGGGTAAGTTTGTTATTATTGTAATTTGATCACCTAGAATAACTTTTTCAGTACACATCAACTGACTGTAGGCATATATGGGTAGAAAAAAGAGTTAGGTGGTGAAAATACAAAAGTAGCAAAATTACTCGCTCTGAAGTAAAAGAAGGCTGATTAAAGGGTGATCCTCGGTTTACATTTGCCAAAGATAACCAAAGTGCAATTCGCTATAGAATGGCACGAAGGCATGCACATAGAAGGAGTCTTAGGTTGCCATGTAGAATGTGATAACAAGTTCCCAATCTATATATTATATTATAGAATACAAGTTACTCTAGGGTGGATTTCATTTTTCAGTCAGCCCCTGAATTTTTTCACTTCAGTCCTTATATTTTTTCAATTTACAATGTAGTTCAACATTTTACAATGAGCACCCTAAAAATCAGAAACACATACAGAATTTCTCCACTGCTACCCTTTCCACACTCCCTCTTTGGCTCTCCACCATGTCGCTAGCGCCACTCTCCTCTCCTCTCTCCTCATCTGCGGTCTTTCCCATCTCCACCACCTGGCTCCTCTCCCTCTCCCCTTTGCGGCGTTGCTCTCTCCCCGAGATGGATGCGAGCAGCCGTCCGAAGCCTATGAGGTCCGGAAATGCCGTGAGCATCGTCGTCACATCCATGCCCACACCATATAATGGTTGGAGCATCCTGGTGAGCAGAGCGTCCACTGCTGCGAGGAAGACATGGGAGGCAGTGGCGGGAGGAGGGATTTGTCGTCCTCAGCTCCCCGCAACGACAACGGCGGTGGAGGCAAGATGGAGCTCGTCGGCACAAACTAGTAGGTGGGTCGACGAGCTCCTCGATGATGGTATGGAGCGGGGGGTTGTAGCTGTTGTCGAGCTCCTTCGCAACTGTCAATATGGCCTCATCCGCTCAGATCTGGTTGCTCCCTTCTCGTTCTCCTCCTCCTCGTCGCCGCCTCTTCAAATCAGGGTTTCAAAGCAGCGTCCTTGATGGCGGAGCGGCCCATGGTGGCAGTAACCCCGACGATGAAGTGACTATATGTGGTGAGATAGGTGGGGGCGGTAAGAGCTGCTTCCGAGGATCTGGGGAGTACACCAATACATTTTTTTAGCTTTTTCAGATAAAAATATATTATCTCACTGAAGACCTAAGTACCTCAGAGATACAAGGACTCACACTTTATCTCTACGCCACCACAGCCTGCGTGGTGTGGTTGCGTGGAGCAATGTAATCACTCGCCAGCTTGGTACAATGTGTATGGCCGAAGAGAGAGAGATTCAATGAAGGACCACGCATTCATCGAGCGTGAGGTCATCATAACACGAGAGATCACCTCAGGAAAAAAAAAGAAAGCATCCTACTAGGAGATATTCCCTGGGACGAGATCACCTCAGGAAAAAAAAGAGAACATCATACTAGGAGATATTCCCTGCGACCCAATCTTCATTGGTCCTCTCACTTGTTTTTGTGTACTACTCGTACGCCCGGGAACATACATAAACTGCAGCAGCCACCAGAGGCGCCAGGTGCCGTGGCGTGCGCCCTGTAGCTGTGGCGCCCTTCCACGTGCGCAGAGGCCGCCAGCCGTCGACCACTGGCACACCCACCACAACCAAGTGAACACCACCTACCGTGCGCGTCACCAACCCTGCCTCCCCTCCCCGTCACTGCACTGGCGCCTTCTCCCCGTTTCCCCGAACGATAATCCGGCGCAAAATTGAGTCATCGAAAAGGATCATTTCCTTTTTTCTTTTTTCGGAGTCATCAAAAGCAGGCGCACCGCACCGCAGCGCGGCACAGGCGCAGAGCGAACACCGGAAGAAAGAAAGAAACCGAGCGAAAAAGTCCAAACACCAAAAATCGGACACGACCGCACCCACGCAGACGCAGGCGTATATTTAAAACGGACGGCCCTCCTCCCCCCCACGACCCCCCGGAACCCCGTCGCTGCGCGCCAAATCGCCCGCCTCCCCCTCGCTTTCCCCGCTCCACTCCATTCTCTTCTCGCCGCGTACAGAGTCAGACTACTACACTACCACCACAGAGAGGTTTGCGGGTGGTGGCCTCGTGGAGGTCGAGCCCTTTGATGGCGGCGGCGTCGCTCGCCGCCGCGCGCTTCGCCGGCGAGGCGTCCCCGGCGCCAGCAGCGGCGGGGACGGGGCCGTGGGGGGCGCGGTCCGCCGGGAGGGTGGTGGCGATGCGGCGCCAGTGCGCCAGGGGCGCTGTCGTGCGGTGCGCGGGGCGGTCGTTCGGTGGTGGGGCCTCCTGCGGGAACGGGAACGGGGAGTGGGCTGCGGAGGAGGAGGAGGGGGCGAGGTTCGTGGGGTGGTTTCGGGAGGCCTGGCCCTATGTCCGGGGGCACCGGGGGAGCACCTTCGTCGTCGTCGTCTCCGGTGAGGTCGTCGCCGGGCCCCACCTCGACGGCATTCTCCAGGTATCGCCTAGCTCTGCTCTCTGCTATTAAAATCAACGATTTAAATGGTATGGATTTGTTCTTTGGTCGAATCCGATTCAGGGGCACTGGAACCGTCTTGGAGAAGGGGCGATTCGTGAAATTGATTAGGAAGCAGATTATTAGCATATGATTTGTGTCTACCGGTATATCCAAAATTGTTCACTTCTACCTTTTTCTTGTGAAATTTTATTTGTTTCATTTAAGTGGATGGAATGAATCGATCCATTTCATGCCCTGTAGCACGCTGTGTCGCTGCCTGATTTCTTTACATGAGAGATAAATTTAGACCATTTGGGTGGCGTGTCCCGTCATGGGTTTAAATCATCGTGTTTGCTTGACCGGGTATCACTGCCATCATTGTACTGTTTTTGTGCTTCCATGAGAGCAACATCGTTGGAAGATCTTAGGCGCTTATTCGATCTGTTAGGGCAAGATTGAGGTAATTAAAGTTAACAAATTCCGCCCTCTCCATTGAACTAGGCAAGAAAGATAAGATTATTAGTTGCACGTGTGTTACTTTCCCTTATTTTTTTCACCACCTATTTCAGTCCTTTTCATGTGAACGCCTCCGTTGAATATTACTTGTGGCAAAATCTTGAATAGGTTGACCAGCTCCACTTGCTTTGCTCACCGAGAAGAGCTTATTGAAAAAAAAGTCTTGTTGTTTTCATAAAGATTAAAATAAAAGAAGATATTTCTGGGTTATATATAACTAACTTACTGAAAATTTTCATCTTGTTGATATCACCTGCCTTTTTCGGATTTTATCATTTTTTCCTTGTAAGTAGAACTTACCGTTCTTGAGTTTGCCAGTCTTGTTGTTTTGTTAATTTAACTCAAAGCAAGTTCCATCCATTCTTCCTTTTTTTTTTGTACCAACTGGTGACATTTCGTTTAACTTGTCTGGTCCTATTTTGCAAGAAGTTGGTGTGATCAACCTTATACATGCTCTATGTGCGTGGTAGTTAAGTACTGAGTTCCATTTTTCAGGTCAAACTTTTTAGTGTGTAGTTGTTAAATGCCTATTTTCTACCGGCTACAGTTTTAGATAAAGACAGTGCTAATAAGTATGGTACATCTAATTGTTGCTTGAATTGGACAAATAATTTGTTTTGTCTTGTGTTTGTGGCCGTTATGATGTCAAATTCCCATGTTCAGTTGTTTGCCCTTCGTTTCCACTTTCCAGTCAATATTGTCCTGTTAAGACTGTTGTACCAGGGTTATATGAAAGGTCGTTTCACTAGGTAGAACAGTTTGCTACTTTATTTTATGAATTATGGAGATCTGCATTGTTATTTTTTTCCCTACTACCTGCTAAATTACATTTGTTTTAATTTACAGGATATTTCACTTCTTCATGGTCTTGGGATCAAATTTGTTCTTGTTCCTGGAACACATGTTCAGATTGATAAGCTCCTATCTGAGAGAGGTTAGCTGAGGCTTTGGATGTTTACACATGTATGCTTAAATGGATCAAACAACTGACATTGTTGTGTTTTACAGCTCACTAGCACTAAAACATTTTTAGCATACCCTAGTTTATTTTGCTTTCTATATTCATTTTTTGAATACTAGCTGAATGCTCAGTGCTTTGCTATGGATGAACGAAAATATATTATCATATTTTTTAAAATACAAAAAAAATATTTCCCATGATTATTTTTCTCTCTTTAGGGAATATTCACCTTAATTTGAATTTATATGTTGTTATCCATTTAGGT
Source organism: Oryza punctata (assembly GCA_000573905.2). Taxonomy (NCBI): domain Eukaryota; kingdom Viridiplantae; phylum Streptophyta; class Magnoliopsida; order Poales; family Poaceae; genus Oryza; species Oryza punctata. The sequence goes on along the minus strand of CM002490.2, from coordinate 20,376,777 downwards.
TTGACTGTTTTTTAATATTAAGAAGTTCAAGGGGGTGTTTGCAATGGGAGTAGGTGGGGTGGAAGATTCACTAACACCACCACTACCTTCTTTTCAAGGAGTATGGATATATATGTTATTTTTTGCATGTTGAAGGAAAACAATGGTACGGCTAGATTATGTTTTGTTTTGCGTGCGCAAAGCAAAAACATATAGCGAGTCTGACTCGATGATTTTATACATTCACTAGATTATGTTGCATATGCACGTACAAATCAAAATCATTTACCAAGTAGGCAACTAGATATTTGAATACATTAATTTGGAATAATAGAAGTACAGGTAGTGAATTCCACTCCTTATTACTATATCACTCATTCTTAGTTTTATAGTAATTTTTATCGTTTTGTGTTAATATACATAAAATCCAGGACTCCAACAGCTTCTGCTTGTATTAGAATTGCAGTTGATGCCTGCATCTGCAACCTCACATAAACATGCGACTGTTAATCGAAGTTAAATTTTAGGATAATGTATGATTTTCCCTGTATGATATGCTGCCATTCACATGGTAGTGATTACTGAATGCCCCTTTTTTGTTTTCTCAGGGAAGAAGGCCAAGTATGCGGGTCGTTACCGTATTACTGATTCTGATTCATTAGAGGCCGCAATGGAGGCAGCAGGCAGAATACGCTTAACCATAGAAGCAAAATTATCCCCTGGTCCCCCAATGTTGAATCTTCGTCGGCATGGTGTTAATGGTCGGTGGCATGAAATATGTGATAATGTTGCAAGTGGAAACTTTCTTGGCGCTAAGGTGAATATACATACTGAACCTTCCATCACTTCTAGGATAGTAGAACGAATTGAGTTGATTTATTTTCCCAGCAGTGTGCAATGAGGACAATGATAACTGTCAGATAATAGATGCATTGTTCAATAATACATGAGGTCTTACACAATTTAATAGCTATTGAATCCAAAAGTGGAATTAATGTTTGCACATCCATTCCCAATTGTGTAATATGAACATACTTAGGTGAGAATGTGAGACTCGAAATTGGCAATTAATAAGCCTCTCTAGCTAGCAAGTCGTATAAATCCCTTTATTTCAATTGTTTCAAAAGATAGTTTTTAGTCCTGAAATGGTGAATTGATTTACCTCTCTACTCTTTTGGCAGAGACGGGGGGTTGTTGGTGGCATTGATTATGGATTCACTGGTGAAGTTAAGAAAATAGATGTTTCACGGATAAAAGAAAGACTTGATAGAGATAGCATAGTTGTTGTGAGCAATATGGGATATTCCAGCTCTGGCGAGGTGTTGAATTGCAAGTATGTTTAATCTATTATTTGAAATTTTGTTGTGATTACTGTGAATGCTGTGTTCATAATTCTTAAGATATCTAAAATTCACTATCATCCATGTCATATACCTTATGGATAATTTCATAAGAAATAGAAGATGATTGCACCATTTTTCTATAGTAAGTACTGACATTACTATTATTTTGTTACTTTCAGCACATATGAAGTTGCTACAGCTTGCGCTTTAGCTATCGAGGCAGACAAGCTTATCTGCATTGTTGATGGTCAAATATTTGATGAGCATGGTCGAGTCAATCGTTTCATGTCTATTGAAGAAGCGGACATGTTGATCAGAACACGTGCTAAGCAGAGTGAGATTGCTGCAAATTATGTCAAGGTTGTAGGTGAGGAGGATATTAGTTATGCTCGCAATCTTCCTATCAAAGAGGAGAAAGAATTAGGATTGATTGGAAGGGACTTCGTTGATGGGTATACTGCATCTTTTCGGAATGGTGTGGGTTTCAATAACGGAAATGGTCTGTCTGGTGAGCAAGGGTTTGCAATTGGTGGGGAAGAGCGGCTGAGTAGGTCAAACGGTTACCTTTCAGAGTTGGCAGCAGCAGCATATGTATGCAATGTAAGTTTTGAGCTTCTTACAGAATCCTGTTCCTTAAAATTTGCAATTCTTTGCTATTGATTGAGAAAGCGTGAGGTTCTTTCAGCAATTAGGGAAAAGTTTAACCCTTCACTTTGCCACTCTATGATGGTCATATTTTCTAGTGGACTTTTTTACTCAGTGGTATGTGCCATTATGTTCCTATTCACATATTAGAATATTAGACCACCATTCTGCTGGATTATCTTTTATAACAGATCGATGTGCCATTTCCTTGTCTAATATTACTTGGATGCCCATTAACGTGTTGGAAGCGATATTTGCCGTGATCCTTGGATTATCATGTTTCCATGAGGCAACACTATGTGATGTATATGTGTGCCTTAGTTGCATCAGTAATGTGTTCATTTTCTTTTGTTACTCCTGACATCCTATTATCTAAATGTCAGGGTGGCGTTCAAAGGGTTCACATTATAGATGGCACTGTTGGCGGATCATTGTTGTTGGAATTATTCACAAGAGATGGTGTTGGAACGATGATAGCTAGGTCAGAAGTTTGGAACTTTCTCTATCCTAGATGTCAGTTTTAATGTACAAACCGGCAAACTTCATAACTGCATTATACCTATATATTTTTCCTGAACAAGTGATTTAATATATTTTCACAAAACAGTTGCCTCCCTGGTTTGTGCTAAAAGAAAGATGGCCTTCTATCCATTTTGTACTTGGCAATGTATTGATTCGATTATATAATATGTTTATCTTCTTACCGCTTTCTCCATTTTATAGTTCATGTTTCTTGGAGACAAAATGTTTTGGTTCTGTTTATTTGATATTTTGATTAGGAAAACAGGATCTTTTGTCCATGGAATTTTTTCTTGTGACTAGTAATTTCTTTTAGTATATTTCACGATCAACATGCAAGGAAATGATGTTTGTGTGCTTCTCTCGCAGAGACATGTATGAAGGAACAAGGATGGCTAGAGAAGAAGATCTTTCTGGTATTAGAAAGATCATCCGACCCCTAGAAGAATCTGGTGTCCTAGTGCGGCGAACAGATAAAGAGGTACAATTACTATCTCGTTTTGTGAACATTTAGCAATGGATATAAATCCATTACTGTTCAGTCCAAATTTAGACATTCCGTTTTATGCAACTGAACATATTTTTTGTTTTGTTATTAGCTTCTAGAAGCATTGAAGTCATTTATTGTCGTGGAAAGAGATGGTTCAATCATTGCATGTGCTGCCCTCTTTCCATTTCTTGAGGATAAATCTGGGGAAGTTGCTGCTATTGCTGTATCTGAAGAATGTCGAGGACAGGGTCAAGGGGATAAGTTACTTGGTACGATTTCTGCATTTTCATTTCTTTAGTCGATACCAGTTTGGCTATCAAGTGTTTGTACAACACGGGTTTGGAAAACCAGTGATAACTGACTGGTTGCAACATGATTTCACTAACTGGTCCTGCATCATTCGCCCTCTGTTTTGTGTTGTTTAATCCACTGTTTTTTTTTTAAAAAATATGTTGAGAAATTCCAAAACCGCTGCTTTCCTAGAAGGTCAGAACCAAGCAGGTTTCAGGATTTGCCCCAGCACCAAAAAAAAAAGAGACCCTACGTACATTAGTACAACTTGAATACTTTCATAATAAAATGAGAAAAAGAACACCTTGACATGTCTTCTACCTTGAGTGTTGACATTTTTTTCTTCATTTTACATAGATCATATAGCATCCATGAGCAATTAACATTTCTGTTGTGGTTGGTATATATCCTTTTGGATTTGCTAATGAACATGGTGTCAGTTTTTCAATAATAGTGTATCCTGACCTGTGGTTTCATTGCATTATTCATTCCCTTAATAAATATGCATAGGAAGACAAAGAAAACAAAATGAATATCCCTGCCTACAACAGTGGACAAAAATTGATCCAAGGACTTCTATTTCACAATCGACAAGTTTGGCATCCATGTTTCTGCTTGGTTGGGGTAGTTGCAAGACTGTCAAGTCTCAATATTAAAGTTAATGTTTCCCGGAATATTTTTGTTTGCTCTACAGTCAATCACTATGCATTATACTTACCCTGGTGATACGTCCTTTAGATTACATCGAGAAGAAGGCATTATCTCTTGGTCTTGAGAAAATATTCTTGCTCACCACACGAACAGCGGACTGGTATGTACTTATGCTGTAGCATGGTGCAAATTCTATTTATGTTCAAGTTCCTTTTAACGAATCCTGTCACATGGTAATATGCATTGCCATTAAGGTGCTTCCCAGTACTGTTTCGACATGAATTAGACTTAGTCAACCTAGTACTTGCTGTATTTGGTAACAATTTTGTGGTGCAATTTTTCTTTTCACAACAAAGTTCTGGATGTACTTCCAGTCATTGTTTGGACTCCGGATGACGCAGAGTGTCGCTCATTTATAATTACATTCCACAGGTTTGTTAGGCGTGGCTTCAAGGAGTGTTCGATTGAGTCCCTGCCTGCGCAGAGGAGAAAACGAATCGATCTTTCACGTGGATCAAAATATTACATCAAGCGGCTCCGGGCAGCAGAGATTGGGCAGATGGCTGTCAACAATTTTGCTGTCAGATGATACTGCACGCAATCCCGGTGAGGTGTCTCAAAAGCGATTGTACATTGTATAAATTGTGTATGGTATATATGTGAGTAGCCGATCACCAATGTGGTTGTGCTTCTTTAGTAGAAGCTGCATCAATGGGTGCAATGCGAGCAACGTTTTGGTTATATGGCAGCTTCGCGGCATGTGGGTTCTTGAGCAGTCATGTTGAAATGCCATGCGTGGACCTAACGTAGGGCGTGGGGGTATGACCCCCAAAATTCTTGGGAACAAAGTGTTATTAGGCCATTGCTAGTGCAGATTCCATAAGATTTATTCTCACTAAATGAGATACCGTAAAGGATAAGCTAACAGCATGTCAAAACATATCAAGATAAAACTTGGTTTATATGCGTGTACCAATGCCTTAAAAACGGAACGAAACCTTGCAGTGACTAAATCATTTCATCCAATTCTTTGGAAACGGAAATAAAATCCTATTGTGACCAAATAATTTTACAACACCATTCAATAATTAAATAATATGTGTAACATATGAAACAACTGTGCATTGTAGACCTTAGTTTCATTCATGAAGACACATTTCTTTAGATTATGTGACACTCACAAACCACAAAATGAAACTTTCACTCGGAATAGCTTCAGCTCCTATACTATATGGTTGATGCAAAGACTCAAATGTGTGCGGTTGTGGGTAGTCAGCAAACAATCAAGACTCACGATAAACATCATATTTAATGACTAAATACTCTCTCTATTTCAAATTACTTATTATTCTAGGATTGTCGTAAGCTAAACATATATATCTTTACCTATTATTTTCCAGAAATTCGTGTAACTTAACAACATATATAAAAGTATTTCTTATTTGAATATAAAAATATAAATCTTATGATATTAAACTATATAATTGATGGTTAAAGATTAAAATATTTAACTTAGGATAAACATAAAACGATCAATAAGTAATTCAAAATGGAGGGAATATATTTTGAGATGAAATCTTAGAGTTTAAAGTCTGGAAAAAAATGATCTGTCGACGTGAGGCTCGATTTATAGTCACTAACACGGGGAGAGAATGAGATATTACAGTAAACTAGATGAACTAATTCATTAATTTTATCAAATACAATGATTTCGTTAAGGGAGTATAAACTTATCATGTGAACAGGCAATACACACATAATTGTACGCTGTGATGGTAGGAAAATTCTACTAATCTTATGAAAGAAGGTAATCAACACGACATGCCAGTCCCAACAATTCCATATATTTCTTTTCAAAAGAACAATAATTCCACATCAATCCCAGGGTTGTGTCCGATCGAGACTGCTTGGTCACACGGACAGGCTTGATCAGAAGCAAGCCTCCAACAGGCAGCAGCAGCAAAGTGCAGCCAAGCTGTGCGAATCAGAAAAAGGCAGATTCAGTTAGGGCGCCAAAACAGAAGGGCAAAATTACAGCTATTACCCGTGCAAATCCCATACTAATTAACAAAACCCAGATGGACCAACAAGTTGTGTGTTCGCTACTCTTGGCAGTATCACCAACCACTACCGATCATATCCTTCCAGCTGTGCTTTACAGAGCGAGAGATGCCGGTTAGCTAGCTAGTGGTGGCGCATTGCTGTCGACGTTTCTAAATCGTGTGATTTGTTGTTGGTCCACTCGAACTGGCCCAATCGTCGTGTGAACCAACCGTGGAATTATAAAATTAACCAGTGAAAACATACCGCAAGTTGAAATAAAAAGACAAGAGAAAAGAAATACTTCTTCACCTAACGGTAATCGGTTCATTACAAATTTCAGGCAACTTGGTGAATATGGCAAAAAGAAAAAAATAAACACAATCTGTGTGTCGCTGTCAGACGATGCTCCCTCGAAATTTTACGGTTCTTTTTTGTGTGGACCTCGAAATTTCAGTCGTCAGTTAGAAGGTCACATTGGGAGCGAGCGAGTGGGCGCATGGACGGATAAGAAAAGGAGACGAAAAAGAAAGGTTAAAAGTTGGGAGAGAAGAGGCGTGGGGCCCACGTGTCAGTGAGCCGGGCACGGTCAGGTCACGAGCCGCCCGACTCGCCTGCCTAACCCATCGTCGTCGAGTCCCCCACCACCCACCCACCACTCCACCGCACAGAACAACCCAACCCACACCGCCGGCGAGCGTCACGACGGCGAGGAAATCTCCATTAGAAACCTGAAGGAGGAGGAGAACGTACCAACCCTCCATGAAGGAAGGCCCGCTGCTGTGGTGCTGTTGCTGCTGCGGCGGCGGGGGCTGCGCGTACGGCGGCGGGTAGCCCTGCTGTGGCGGGTACCCCTGCTGCGGCGGGTATCCCTGCGGAGGGTACCCCTGCGCCGGCGGTGGGTAGCCAGCCGGCGGGTACCCCGGCGGCGGGTACGCGTCCTTCCCTGGGTACCCTGCGAAATTCAGATCGAACAACCACGTCAAGAAGAGAATTCCACAGCGGGACGAGAATCAACCAACCACGAGACGAGGAGTGGGAGTGAGCGGATCTGGGGCCGAACCTTGCGGCGGCGGCGCGCCGACGGGCGGCTGCTGGCCGTAGTAACTCATCTCTCTCTAGTTTGGTTAGAGGATTACTTTTCCCCTTCTCTTGGCGTTCGTCAGTGCTGGGAGTGAGGGGATTGGCGGTTATATAGGCAGACAGGTAGGCAGTAGGCCACTTGGCATGGACTAGGGAGATATATAGGAGTATCGAAGAGGAAGGAGGCTGTTGAATTGGGGGAAAATATGCCAACGAACCGAGTGGGTCATGCACTCATGCTGCTGCACATGCAGGTGGATGGATATATAGCCGTTTGGTCATTTGGACGACCTGCACAAGTGCAAACTTTGGATGACAAATTTGGTTAGAATTCATTTTTTTTCCTCCAATGGAGACTATCCAACACCTTTGCTGTCGTCCAAATTTGATTAGAAAATTTGTTTTGTTGCAAGAAAAAGAAGATCGGATTTAGATGGATAATAACCATACTATATCATGAATAATATATTTCGGGACTGTCCACGTGGTTTTTTCACGGAAAAACTCCCTCAAAATCTAACAAATGTGGACCATTGGATCACTTTATGATTCATACAACATACCTAAATCCTACCTTTTCGCCTTACATCCTCAGTTCACCTGCTGCCACCGCTTTCACACGCTAGCGCACATGACATGACGTATGCTCCTTCACCTCCCGCGCTACTGCCACCAGGTCTCGCTGGTTGGCTGGAAGGGGTCAACAGGGTCGGCGAGGTCCCCTGGTCAGCCTCCTCCCCTTCCCCCTTTCCTCACCGCCCTTCTCTTCCACAAGGTGGCGGCACCGAGTGCCCCCGTCCCCGTCGTCATCCCCGTCTCCACCAGCTCCCTATCACCGGATTCATCACCACCAGTTGCTGCCTCCTAACCAGTCTCGTCGTTTTGCCCCACCGCCAATGCCGGGCCACCGCCAACTACCAACCCCACAGCTCCTGTGCCTTGCCGCCCGCCCGTGTCCACCACCCATCTTCGATCCTCCATCGCCTATGGCCATCCCTCTAAGCCCCGAGGAACCACCCCTCCCCCAACCCTCCCCTCCTGCCCTAAACCCTAACCCCCAAACTCTAATCCTCTTGTCCCCTGCAGGAGTTGGAGGTATCGCCGGTGCCGAAGAAGAGTGGGAGCTCACCGGAGTTGGAGGAGAATAAGCCCATGCATGAATCTTGGCGCAGATCCAATAGTCCAACCTGTAAGATTACACCCTCAAATTTCTATCAAATGCCATTTAGCAAATTCGATTTTTTTTCATCAAAGTGTCTCGATTTCAGGTGAGTAGAATTTTCAAAATTGTCAGTCCCTTTTTTTCATCCCGTAGATAACAATCCAATGATCCTCATTACTCTTTTTTTTTTTGTAAATTTGGTTAGAATTCATTTTTTGTTGTAGAGTTACTACAAAGACTATCAAATATTTCTGTTCTAGAGTTACTACATTTCTCTATAAATTTATTCAAACTTATAAAATTTTAACTTAAAAAAATCAAAACATCTTATAATATGGAAGGGAGAAAGTAGTGGAGATTTGAATTATATGAGATGGAACTGAATTCAAATCTCAGCCAAATGATTCGTTATAAATATTTTCTTCCGAATCTCTATATTCTCTTTTATTTTCTTTTTCCTAGCAAATGTTATCAAACCATTACTTGTTTACATCTTATGAAATTTCCATCTTTTTAATTAGTTTAATTAATCCCGTTACAATTTGACTTACAATTTCGCCAAAGCAAAAGAAGATCAATGAGAAATAAATCCAGCTTGATGCGATTTGGGGAGTGTCTAGAGAACAATCCAGTTGTTCTCGTTAGCCCTTCCTTTTTCCCTCATATCAAAGGTTGAACAATATATTTGAACATGCAAAATTACAAGAAATAAACATAATATTCATAAAATTTACAAAATTACATGCAATAAATATCCATACTTCGATAAAAATAAAGTAAAACCATTGATAACAAAAAAATTGTAATTAAAAATATGGTAGCTCTAACATTACATGTATACCATTGCAATGTTAGGCTTAGAAATATGTAATTTCAGGTGACTAACGTTTTAGGAATTTCTATAAAAATATTGCAATTTTTTAGTAAAGAATTTTGAAATGTAATAGTTGTAGTGTAATTACCTATAGTTACAATTACACTGTAACTATATTGTACTATCTATATATATATATATATATATGTATATATATATATATATATATATATATATATATATATATAAATATAAAACTTAGGTATAAAGCTACATGTTATAATATAATTATGGTGAAATTATATTATAACTATACATATTATGATTTGAAAGTTTTCCACCCAAAAAACTTGCGACAATTTTTCGATTGTTTCGAAGTTTTTCGGGGCGTCTTAAATCTAGCAATACAATTTGATAAAAGATTTTACGTGAATAGCCAATTTAGTCCTTCAAGTTTTTACAAAAGTTCAATTTGGACCTTGAAGTTGCATTTTGTCCATATAGGTACTCTTAAGTATTCGATTTGGCTCAAAGTCATCCGTGAGACCCACTTGATGTGCCACATGGCTAATCATAGTCAACATTTCTACTACAAAATGTCCTTTATACCCTTAGTTTGCATACACGGGTAAAAAAACGAAAAAAAAGAAATAGCATTGTACATGTACTTCTCATTAATTATTGCGAGCTGTGCTTACAAGGGTAGAGCTGCAATGGCTATGGACTACTCCCGGAAGTAATTACCATGTATTCCCTATGAGGAAGAATGCGTTGTACACAAATTTTGATAAAAAGAAGCTTGGATGTATATTTGATGGGAAATTGCATGGTATAGTTGAGTTTTGTCCAATAGGTAAATATTATAGCATATTTTTCCTTTTAAATCATTCTTATGTATGTGGGTATAAGGATCATTTATCACAAGAGATGCTGACTAGATTTAGCCATGTGGCTTCCCAAGTGGATGCAAGGACAGGTTTGAACTCAAATGAAAAACTGAAGGACTAATATGGATGGATTGTAACGTCGAGGACTTATGTGAAACTTAGAGGACCGATTTGATTATTCACCCAAAGATTTTCAACTCTTCGGATTGTTTTGTTCCTGTTTTATTGATCACGATTCTTAGGATCTTATATGTTTGATTTCCTTCTATAGTCAAGAATTTTTTTTCTGTACCATTAATTGGAGGATTTTATCGAAATTAATTATATTGTATGCCAGACACTGAACATTATTAATGGTTAAAATACCTGGAGGTGACCTTAAAACAAGAGAATCATGCCATTAACGTCCGCTAGCTTCGTAGGTACGGTGGGGAACGGCGACAATCGGACTGCGCACGACATGCTTCCCGGACACCCAACTCAAGCTTCCCTCCACCACCTCGCCGCCACCGCCGCTCACCGTCACGCTGAATCCCTTCTTCTCGCCCACACTGGAGAACACCAGCTTCTCCGGCGAGACACGCACCGTCAGCGACCTGGGTATCTCCAGCTTCACCGTGTAGGTCGACCTGGCCGGCCCGACGTTCGTCACCGTCCGGTTCACCGTGAACGGCCGCGCCGTCGACGATCGCGGCAGCGGCACCGTGATGGTCGGGTAGTTGAGCTGCGCCTCCGGTATCTTGGCCAGCTTCCCGCAGGTCAAGCTCTCGCGGCGCACGACCGTCTCCAGCCCGACGTCTCCGAGGAGCGCGCAGATGTAGCCGGCGTAATCGTCGACGGCGAGGTCGTACACTAGGCCTGGGTCGGCGGCTCTCGCGGGGTTGATGTGGCCTGCGCCGGTGAGGAACGCGGTCGCCCTCTCGTGGTGTTCGTCCAGGATTGGGTTGCCGGCGCTGTCGACGACATCGGACGTCGTCAGGATGGCTGACTTGATGGCGGCTGGCGACCAGTCCGGGTGGCGGCTCTTGACGAGCGCCGCCACGCCGCTCGCGTGCGGGGTCGCCATGGACGTCCCGGATATGACCTTGAAGAGCCCACCGCCGCCGCCGCTGCCGTCGCCGTGTATGAGGTGCGGCGGCCACGCGGCGAGGATGTTGAGCCCCGGCGCCAGGACGTCCGGCTTGAGCACGCCGGGGACGATCTTGCTCGGTCCCCTGGACGAGAAGGAGGCGACGGTGGGCGCCGGGTGGACGCCGAGCAACGTGTTGTCGAAAACGACGGTGGCGTTGGGTTTGCTGCCGCCGGCTGATGATGACCTCGCGTACTCCGTGATGTTGTGTCCACCGGCGACGGTGACCTGCACCATGCCCGGGCCGTAGTCCTCGAGGACGGTCGTGTAGCCTTCGCTCTCGGTGTTGATCAGCACCACGCCGCCGGCGCCGGTGGCCATCATGGCACTTACGATGGATTCGTCCTCGACCGGATCGGACTGGCAAACCACGAGGTGGCCGGCGACGTCATCTCCAACAATTCCGGCGAGCTCGTTACATTTCGGTTGTTTCTCCGAGAAGAGGAGTGGGTACGACGACCTGGATGAGCTCGAGGAGTTGGGCTGCTGAGCGAGAGCCTGGCCAGCGACGAGCTCGCCGTTTCCGAGCCGCACGGTGGTGGAGAAGCTCCGGTCGACCGAGCCTGCGGCGACCGTGAGCAGCCACGGCGCGTCGTTCGAGACCGTCGACGGCTCGGGGCCGCGATTGCCGGCCGCGCACACCACGGTGATGCCCCTCGCCACCGCGCTGAAGGCGGCAATGGCGATGGGGTCCTCATCGAACGGGGGACTCGACCACTTACCAAGCGAAACCGAGAGAACGTCGACTCCGTCCTTTATGGCCTCGTCGAACCCGGCTAGTATGGCGTCCTCGTCGCAGCCAGAGCCGTTGCACACCTTGTACATGGCGACGTGCGCGGCGGGCGCGATCCCGGCCGCTGTTCCCGCGCCCAGGCCACGGTCCGAGGCGCCGCCGGCGACGAAGTTCCCGGCGGCCGTGGCCGCGGTGTGTGTCCCGTGGCCGACGTCGTCGCCGTCGCCGTCGACGAAGGACTTGACGCCGACGAGCTTGTTGTTGCACCGCCGCGGGCGAGCCGTAGAGCCCGTGCAGGAGCCCTTCCACCTCGCCGGCGGTGGCGGGACGCCGTGGTCGTCGAAGGAAGGGTGCGTGGCGTGGACGCCGGTGTCCAGCAGCCCGACGACGACACCCTTCCCGTAGCCGGCGACGTCTCTCCAGAAGCCGGCGCCTCTCGTCAGACCGAGGAACTCCGGCGTGTGCGTCGTCATGAGGCGCAGCGTCTGGCCGGGGAACGCGCGCACGAACCCGGGCTTCTTGGACACCACGCCGTCGAGCTCGGCGGCGGTGAGCTTCGCGGCGAAGCCCTCGAACACCTCGGTGTAGGAGCGGATGATCCGTGCCTGATCGGCGTCCGTGCGCCGGCTCGGCAAGAAAGACTCGTGCCACCGGCGGTGCCCGTCGTCATCCGTGGCCTCGCCGTGCGGCGGCGGGTCGACGAGCACGATGTAAGTCCGGTACGCGGCGGCTGGCGGCGTGCCATTCGGAGGACGGTCGACGACGCTGCCTGCTGCACCTGGATGGATATAGCACAGTGCAGGTGCAGGAGAGAGCAAGGAGGCTAGAGCGAGTAACACAAGAATATTGATCATGAGATTTGTAGACGATGACATTGTTTCTACTCCACTAGTACCTAGTACAAGGAAGGTGATGGGAATGCAATTAAGCTAGCAAGCAGAGCTTCATCCTTTATATATACACCATGAAGGCAAAATGATTTTAAATCTAAACCTAGCACATCTTGGTACATACATTAATTAAACGCACTACGTATCTCAGCAGGATTAAGTGCATTCTTGTTTCTCTGAATAAATGTAGATGGGGTTTGCATTTATTTTTTTGTGATCAATTGAGCATAGGATGGTTTATGTATTAAAGGCTTGGATTAATTTGCTCCCTCCACATTTTTCCAAGACAAAAAAAATATTAATATGCAGTGAGGGATGCATATGTGTATCAGTATACGATTTGGTATAAATGTAGATATGAAAATCAAATCAAAACAAAGGGTATGTATTGTTAAAGATCTGAAAATTATAATTTTGCTATTTCTTTGTCGAGTGATTTTTTCTTGCGTATTTGATGTTTTTCTGTCTGTAGTATCCTGCGCCATGATTCGTGCTGGACAGGGGCGTTGGAGGCACGTGCTAGTCAACGTTACCCGGTCTCAGAGTCTGAAATTCTCGATTTTGGCACCCTTGTCTGTAGCCGTAGCATTTTATTTCCTTTTTTCGCTCTCCTCGCTGACACATTTTTCTTTCTCGCTCTCTCTCTCCTCCTTTCCTTTCTCTTCTCGTTCTCTCCGGTGAGTTCGAGAAGGAGAGAGATCTCGTCGGATAGATCTCTCTCCCGGCGGATTGAATCAGTGAGTTTAATCTGCGTTGGCATAGTTTGATCCCGTTAGGTTTAGGTTATGTTTGATTTGTTTTTCTTACGGATTTGGTAGAGATACTACTAGGAGCGCAACGTGTTCCTAGTATTCCGAGCACCAAACATACATCAGCCCAGGCCCACCTCACCTCATGTCCCATCATCTGCTCCCACCGTTATCGGAGTAAACAATTTACTTCGATAAAAACAATTTTCCTACTTCCGATCCCACACCACGTCCCATCATCTCGCTCCCACCATTATCGGAGTAAACGATTTACTTCGATAAAAACAACTTCCCTGCTTCCGGTATAAATTCTTTTTTTCCGTACCCAACTAACAACCAACCACTCTCGCCCCCACTTTATTTTTTCCATTTTTCCGGATCTGAATCGATCGATGACACACCATTGAGGAGGACAATGACACTGTGGCGGTTGACGGCGGTGGCCGGCGAGCGGTGGCTGGCGATGGTTGAGGTGAAGGCGCTGCTTCGAATCTCGTTGCTGACACCGTGCAACACCTTCACCAAAATGTTCGCCTGGGCCAAGAGCAACAACCGACGGCTGTTCCACATCGGCGACATTGACAGAACAAGCAACTAAGGAAATTACACTCCAATTTGCATCTGCATACTCTCCAATTATCAATGAAGCTGGTCCAAGTAATTATCAACCTGCAAGTCCAAATGGAAAGCAATGTGATAATCTTGTTTTGAATTATGGTAATTTCAATTACTTTATTCTGTTTTCATTTTATTTTTTATAATTATTTTTTGTCAATACACATTTATTTTTTCATGTTTATTATTCATTGACATCATATTATCAAGATGATCTTGGATCTTTTTCTAAAAATACGAGTGTAACCAGTGCTGAATTAATAAGTCTGTTTCAAGATCTGTTGGAAAGGATTGTGCATCACTTCAAATAATTGCTACCATATTTCATCATATATTTTGCTTTCAAATTAATTAAATTTGTGTTATATATTTTTAAATGATTTTTCTTGTTTTGTAGATTTTTATGATTCTAGTGCCAATGTTCTTGATGACAATATATCTTTGAACAATGTGTCGATACACAACAGTGATATTCCTGTAAGTGTTTCTTTTAAAAATTATTCTTTATTTGTTTTTATTTTATTATTTTTTCGTATATTTTCAATTCTTTAGTCAATTGATGTAAACCTGGATGTTTCCCATCCGAAAGAATGAAATGGTCTATTTCCTTCGATAAGCTATGGAAATGTATGTTTGCAACTTTTTGTACTTTTGATAATTTTCTATTTGTATTTTTTAATGTATGAACCTAGTACTTGTTCTTATATAGGTCATTATTGATGCTCCTGCTAATGCCAATGCTCCAAGTTGTGTTGACGGTAAATCATCCACACTAACTCATTATTAATGAATGTTGAATTCATTTTTAAAATTATATTTGTTGTTTATTAGGTTAACATTTTCTTAATCTAGATGTTGGATATCTAAGAAACAGGAATAATTTTGTGAATGAAGGTTTGTTTTTATTTTAATTTGCATTTTTAATTTTTTTATTATGGTTCCATTTTATTTATGAACCGATTACTGAATCTATTTTATTTCTATTACTAGGATCATCTGTTGCTGCTCTTAGTCTTGTCAAGACTATTGCAAAAAAGTTCAGACCAAGATTTGCAAAGTTTAATAGCAGTTGTGGTATCCTTGGAAAGATAGGCCATTATTTTGGTTGTGGGATTCTGATGATGATGCAATGATGAAGAAAATGAAGCACCTCGAAATGCTATTCCATCCTCTTCTCAGGTAGTAAATAATTTTTTAAAAATTTCTTTAATACTTGTCTAGTCGATCTTTAATTTATATTTGTAGCAATGTATCTCTTTTCATACTATTGAAGACACTCCTGATTATATGATTCCTGGGAATAGAAATGTTGGTTCTGATAAAAGAAGCTATTCTCAAAATGTCCAGTTCCTCGTCAAGAGTATATGTATTTATTTCTATTTTCAGTCATTCACAATATGTTCTTCTAATTTTAGTGTTCAATTTTAATCTAATTTCCTTAACTATTTTGTCAGCTGTGATTCTTGAGTTTATCTGATGAAATTCATTGAACTTTGGTCACCTAGGATTGTGTTACCCAATGTTCTTGGAAATGAAACCATTAACAACATTCGCATCCAATACGTGAATCAAATTTTCTTCCATCTAAAGAATAAAATGCTCCAAATAGAAATTGAAGATGCTGTTTTGAATTGGTTTGATGTAGTACGTTTTGTAACTTCTCTTTTTTTTATTATCTTGCTATAGTTATATGTTTCCTTCTTTTTACATTTCCAACTTTTTTTTAGGTTAAATTTCCTCGTACCCATCAACCTACTTTTACTTGAGAAGGAAGAATAGATATGTTCTTTGTGAATGTTAGACAACATATGATTTAGCTAAGATCAGATGAGACAATGCTTAAGTGTGTTGATTGCTACATAAAACAAATTACATGGACATCATTATTTCTCTTTAGTAGAAAATGTAATACATATGATTGTTGGTTCTGAACCAACAGTATAGCATATTACAGTTTCTTTGTAAAGGCAATAATTTTA
The DNA here is from genome assembly GCA_000573905.2 of Oryza punctata. Taxonomy (NCBI): domain Eukaryota; kingdom Viridiplantae; phylum Streptophyta; class Magnoliopsida; order Poales; family Poaceae; genus Oryza; species Oryza punctata. Next base: position 20,360,778 of record CM002490.2, on the reverse strand, counting down.
GTGTCGGGATAATGTATATCACTAATGCTTCATTTTTGTCTCCATCTTTTTTTTGCATTTATCTTCGTCAACTTGTTGTTGCCTGATCTTCACATCTTTCCCTTCTTCTCTGCAAAGGAATCAATGTTTACAAACTGTAAGATTTTGATAATGTAGTTATTTTCTTCTATTAAAATACCTATCATCTGTACCTGCCACATTGAAACTGATTTCAAAATCAACCTACTTGTCATTTTGTGTACTGTAAGCATTATTCAGTTTGTATTTGAAATAATTTTTACTTTTGCTTGAACTAATCTATTTTTGTTTTTGTTCCTGTGCATTCCTTGCCATAGGATTATGTTGTTTTTCAATTGACCCTATAAATGATAAAGCGATATGTTAGAACTTTTAAATTCATTAGTAATTGCACAACATTAATAACTTTTTAATAACATTTTTTCTTACTTGATTTTGTTGTTATTTTTTCAGTTTGCATAATGTATGCAACTTGTATCAATGGACAACTCTTTATTGGATGATTTGACCTCTCGCATCGTTTGCAGGGTCTCTTTGGTCTATCTTTAATATTTTCTACTATTGCTCTTGTTCTTGCTATTTTATTCCCTTTTGTGTTAGATAAATCAAGTTCCTCGATTTCTACTTCTTTATTGATTCTTTCTTCATTTGCTTTGTCCCCATTTCTTCCTTATTTTCTGTTCAACTCATCAAGTGTTGTAATGTGTTCTTCTCCCTCTTCAATCAACAAGTCCAACTTGCCATCCAAACTGTCCATTTGATCTAGCATATAAAGGTATGTATATTTCCTTTTTGATGCTTTTGAAGCCATGTTAGCCATTCTTCTAGACAACACATTGAATCTTAGCACTGAGTTGTTTTCATCACTAGTGGGCCTTTCAATTCTGCTTGTTATTTTTCTGTCTTTTTTCTCCATCTTTGAATTATGTATTTATCAGGAATCTTACTAATTTTTAGTTACAACATAACTTTTAGGACATGGCTGCAGAGGATTCCATCTTTTGGAAAACTTTGCACATATGCAAATGAAATTTTCTTGTGATAAGTCTACGATGACCATATATCGCCTTTTTCTGAATTCCTGTACTGTCAGAGATTTGGAGTTGTAAAAACCTCATATGTCTTTCCATGTTGTATAACTGCCATTTCTAAATTTAGTGTTTGCTTTAATTCATATTGAAAATTCCAGAGTTGTACATCTGTGATGCTTGCAATTAAATGTTGTAATTAGACAAAAATGTATTTGGCTTCTTCGTTCTTGACACATGATCTTTCAAATATTTAGTGTCGAATATAGTGTTATTGATTGTCTCAAATTTATTTAAGAAGGTCGTCACAATATGTGTTGGTCCTACACCCCTTTTAAACCTTACATTTGTCCCTTCACTTAGTGTTGTGCTATGAATAAATGGGCAGAAATGTGACTTGAAGTACACTGGTACATACCTTTTTCTTGTTCTCCACATTATTTGAAGATATTTGATATTTTGCAAGTTATGCTTCTCAATCATTTGAGGCCACAAAGTTTCAAATTCTGTTGTAGTTAGGCAGTTGTGAACTATATCATATAATTCGTTGTATAGATCATTTTTCTTCTTCCCTGAAAATGTATTTCCTGTTCTTTCTCTCCATTTCTTCATAATGTGGAATAAGCAATTCCTGTGCTTTGTATTTGTGAATACCTTTTCAATTGCTGATTTCATTGCTAAGTCTTGGTCTGTTAGAATTGTCTCTAGATGTTTCCCTCCCATAGCTGGAAAGAATGTCTCAAAAACCCATTTGAAAAAAACCCATTTGAAAGTTTCTGTAGTCTCATCTCCTAAAAATGCACTCCCAAAAAGGCATGTGGTTCCATGACCTTTAACTCCAACAAATCGAGCAAACAGTAGGTTGTATTTGTTAGTTTTGTAGGTTGTATCAAAACTAACAAATTCCCCATACTCTTCGTATAGTTGAGTTGGTTGCCCATCTGTCTAAAACATACTCTTGACCTTGTTGTTCTCATTTAGCAGCAACTTGTAGTAGAAACCTAGGTCATGTGCTTCTTTTTCTCTTAGATAGTCCATAACTTGCTTCATATCAGTGTTTCTTGTTTCTAAATTAATTGTTGTTGCCACATTGCTCACATCCTTTTTGTTGTATGGCAGTGCTGATAATTCTGCTCGCAGAAATGACAAAATGACAATCATTCTTCTTATAGGTATGTTACATTGTTTCAGATTCCTTATCAATCTTTTCTCCTCTACTGTCATATTTTTATGTGATATCAGGAATTTTGCGTCTCTATTTGGGCGTAGTGCATCATAGTGTTTCAAATCCAGTTTTAACATTTTCCAAATCTTCCCAACTTTGACTACCATCACACACTTGCAATCAGTTCTAACTATAAGATTTGTGTTCCTTTGTTGTTTTTTTCTTCCTCTTCTCACCATCATCATTTTTCCCATATATGTAGCACTGGTATGTATAGTTTGTGATCTCACCCTTCCTTTTCTTGCTTGTTGTTTTATAGTTTCACTATGGAAAACCCAGCTAGACACACATAAAAGTTGAAGTATCCTTGTTAATTTGTGCATTGATGTTGTCTTCATTAGCTAAGAAGTTGTCAATGTCTTCTTCAGTTATATGCTCTGTACTGTTTCTTTTGTTTGAAGTGCTGGCTTCGTTGCTATGTGTGATAGTTATTTGCTCTCCAATCTGTTGTACAACTTCTGCAGAATCTATCTCGTTTTGACCATCTTTGTCCTTCTCATTTATCTCTGTAGTGTTCATCTTTTAAAAAAAAGAAAATAGTATTAGTATGAAACTTGCAGTAATTTTAGATTCCGTATGAATGTCAATACAATATTAGAGGAAATATTGTATGTTCATGTAAAAGAATTGTTATATTGTACCTTTTCATTCTAATTTCCTAGATTCAATTGCACATTATTCTCATCTTCTGCAATGTATTGTTGCTCATCTATATCAATTGTCATGCTTGGTTCATTCATCTGCAAGTTTGCTAGTTGTTTAAAATTTATAATAAATTATCCCATGTTTGCTTATTTAAATTTCGATCAAATATTCCTGTCTTTTGTAATGGTTGTTTTTGGATTCATACAACTCTTCTATACTTATTCCTGATCCAGTCTGCAAAATTTATTTCAAAATGCTTAGCCATTAGTAATGAATAGTTTTACTAGGGGAGCATTGTTTATTTTCTGTTTTTTATAGTATTACCTCATTTGTAATTTTGTTGTTGTTGTTGTTGTTGTTGTATATTTGATCAAATTCCTCATAGCTCGAGTGTGTTGTTGTAATTCCTTCTCCATATAATTGATCATTCTTCTCTGCCTCTTGCGGAGAGAACCTGCTTGTTGTTAAAATCATTGAGAACATCGAACAATTAGTATGAAATTAAATACCTGTTTTGTAAATATGTTCAATAAGTAAAGTCCAACTGTTTGTTCTCACATCAAATGCAATAGGCGTTTGAAGCATATTGTATAGTTCTCTAGTTCTCCCTGCGGTGTTTGAAGTAGATTTGTATAGTTCTTTAGTCCTCCCTGTGGTGTTGGAAGCAGATTTGTATAGTTTTTTTGTCCTCCCTGCATTTTTGACAATAACAAACTAAATAATTTGAAAGTTATTGATAGTTAAGTTTACCTTAACCTTTACCAAAAAGAACAAAGGAAGTGAATTATAAGAGCCAAAAATGTTATAATACTATTGCTATTTTAATCAATACAACTTTTTTACATTTATAAAGGGCAACATAATTAACTACTACCTCCCTATTTAAATATGACGTTGTTGACTTTATGGGAGTCAACATTGCAATTTTAGTACAGACTGTGGTGGTTCAATTGGCTTCATTTTCAATTTGGGAATCACAACTATGATTTCAATTGAACAGACGAGGATCAATTCCAAGGAATATGTTTATGGATATTTATATATCCCTTGTTGGCTTATTGGATCATATGGAACAATCACAATGGTTTGTTTTGAGAATGTTCAACCTCGGGGCCTATTGGGATATAATGGGACATAAGGGATTGGGATTGGGACATAAGGGGTAGGATGAAATGAATTGGGAAGAATGGATGGATAGGTTGTAGGATTAAAAATTACCCCTCGATGAGCGGGAAATTATTTCCACTTCAAATTATCCAAATGAGGTCTCATTAGCAATGTGGGAAGACCTCTCAAACAAGATATTCCTCTGCATCTATACTGGGTAAATGGAGGCTGCAAGAAAGAATTAACACAATGGCCTTTGTTACATGATCTCTGATCCTTTGTATTTTTCTTCCATTTATTACTTTAAATTTTGACAATATGACCCTCCCTTGTTGTTCTTTGGTCAAAACAAATTGTTTTTCGATCCAATTTGTCTGTACCCCAATGTAGCAGGGTTCACAAAACGATTGGTTTTCGTGAAACCGCTAGGTATCAGTTCGTGAAAACCGATTGCTATTAGCCGGTTTCCATATGACACTGACCGAAGTCATTGGTTTTACCGGTTTTCGGTAAACCAGTGAGAGCGGTTTTCACTTCGAAATGAAAAAAACTCTGCAATGCGGTCATCACTTCTATTCATGTATCTACGAAGGCTCATCCATAACAGTTTGTTTTGTGGTGAAACTTTAGGTGAATAACTATATCTACCATAGTTTAAATCACGATATGCCTACATTTAAACACAAGTTGTGTTTTAGTGGGAACTATGCTAAACTAGTCAGTTTTAAGAAAATCATAAAATATTTTCATACTAACTGAAGATGGCCCTCATAGAAGTGCTTCGACAGAAATTTCAGGAAGCCAAAGGCTTGGAATTCACATATTAATCAGAAAAGCTAAAATTTCTCACATTAATAACAAAATTCCCAAATCAATAAAGAGCCAAAATGCTAATAAACTAAACAGTTTTGGTAAAAATATGGCACCACATTTTTTGTTAATTACAATCAATTTTTTCATCAGGTGATTGCAAACCAAAGTTTTGTCGTTGTCCTTTTTGCTTTTATGATAATGTGCACTAGTATTTTTTCAATGATTGAAGCAGATAATTAACAATATACTGAATAGAAGAAAAATTGCAGCGAAAGGTTTGAAATTTTACTGTGTAAATTTTGAAAACTATGCTATATATATGTATATATATATATAATTTACAATGTAATATAAGAAATTTATAGTGTAAATACATGTTGAAATATTTGACTTTTTTTTATAAATATGGCATCATAAATATAGCCAATTCCTAAAGTATATGCATGAAAACAAGGTTGGGCATTTAATACATATAGACTGTATGTCTTAATGGCAAAGATTTGCTGACATATAATTTTCGGATCTCCCTATCCATTTGTCGATAAATTTCTGGGGAGAAATCACGCAGATTTTTTAGCCCTTAGATCTAAATCGAATGAACAGGGAAAAAATTACTAGAAACAAACCTTTTTCGAACTGGGCCAAATAAAATCAGGAAAAACAATAACATGGGCCAAAATACAAGATGAAAAATGTAAAAACTTGTGAAAAAATTAAAAATTACAGCCAAAAAAATACTTGAAGAAGCCAGAAACCCAACAGAAAACCCTTTTGCAAGCCCAATAAACAACATAGCCCATTGCAACAGTAAAACATCATCTGGGCATCCAAGAAGACTACGCAAAGGGACAAAACGCTAGACAGACAGATCACGTGAACCACCAAAAAGAAAGGCAGATCGATGAGAGAAGAAACACCACGACATGCATAGCGAGGAGAAGGAAACAAAGAAGAACAAGCAGATTCTACCGAAGAAGATGGAGATCAAGTAGATGAAATCAACAAATACCAACCTCCCAGGTAATTATGAACCTACCACTCATCCATTTATGCCTTCCAACCTATATGCAATAACACCCAATCTTCAAAAATCACACCCAACCTTTAAAAATCAACCCAATCTTCAAAAAACAAAGAAAATTAAGTTAGATTTGTACATCTTGCTAAAAAATGAATAGAAGAGGAGATCACAAATGTATGGAACTACTAGGTCTATTTCTTTGGTTGCTAACACCTCCCAACCACAGTCCAGATTTGGTTGCAAATGATATCCCTTCACTACACTTAAAACTGAATTGTTTTCATTTCACAATATCAATTCAACAGAATTCAACAGAATTACAGATAAATTAACAAGAGAAACATCAGAAACAGGAAAAGCCAAAGAAAACTAACCAAGAATTACATATGATAAATACTAAAATTACAATTGTAACTAGGGTCTATTTCCACTGTAACTAACTTCACTAATGAGTTCTACTGTAAGTCTAAGTGTATTTAGTTATTTATCCTGATTTCACATTTTATAAAATCTAAAACTTTAAGTTAAATAGTCAGTTCACAAGACAAATACAGAATACCTAACACACCTCTGTGCAAAATAATTTAAATACCACACACACATATGTACTGATTGCTGCTAATTACTAAAAATCATGTACTGCCATCTCTGCTGCCATCAATCTTCAAATCAACAAAGATCAAATTGGAATTCTGAAAACCCAGAACAAAAAAAGTACATTGCAACTAGCACAACCATTTAAGCAATAAACTTATCAGGTAACTAGGCTCAAAACAACCATTTAAATGTACATCACATATGAAAAATAAAATTAAAAAAGAAGAAAATTTAAAAAGCTCAGCACAACCATTTAGGCTGGGCCACTACTATTTACATTATAACAGTATTAAAATTACAATTGTAACTTAGGTCTATTAGTACTGTGTAAGTGGTGATGAATTGTATTGTAAGTGTATTATAGTTAAAAACTTAGCTGATTACAATTTTTAAAATTGAACAGTAATTGAAAAAATTTGAGAAAAAACATATACATGTTTTCTTGATTAAAAAATGCACTACAATAGGTACATTGTTATGTAGCTGTTGACGTAAAAACACGACGGCCTGGGAGATCTGCTTAGCTCTAGTGCAGGTCCAAAATAATAATAAGATGCGGGCGTGCCAGTCAGTTTGATCCTGCAATCGACAAGATATATAAATTGAAGATCAAAAGATAGCCGATTGGCTGACAAGCCGATGGAGTGATTCCAGCCGATGCCGATACCAGCCGATATCCAGTATCGATTAGATAAACAGTGAAACTCCAGTATAGATCTTGATACTTGAGTAAATAATGACATTAAGATAATCGGCTGATGAAAATAAAATAATATAGTCCAGTAGAAGCCAATCGGCTAGTAATGATAGATTGAATAAGCACTGATTCGAAGGTTGAAGCATTCATCGGCCGGAGGTCCGATGTCATTAAATCCAAATGATTAGATAAACAGTGAAACCTTTGTTGTCATCGGCTAAAACCAACTTGTAAGTAATCCTTGTAAGCCGATGCAACGTCCAGATAACTCATCGGCTAGCACTCCGATAAAACATTAGCATGAACCTATCGGCTTAACAAGATTTATATTATCAACAACAATCTAGTAGGTCGAACCTAACCGATGCAGCACGAGATTGTATATGATAATCTAATACTTGATGAACCGATAGATCTGTCTAATGTGATGGATATAACAAATCTATTTAAAACAACATTGTGATTGTAGAGATATATCGGCTAAGACAAAAGATCAGACTTAACCGAGACAGTCCTAACTAAACTGATGCGTCTCTAAACACAATGCAATTAAGATAGAATTGAGATATCAGGTAAATATATCAACCAAACCAGAGCGATCAAGAGATCAAAGTGATGCAGCCTTGAACAACACCAATGTAGCCGATAGATTCACCAGGACCCGACGGAACGTAGGGCTTACCCCTTCGCCGGAGATCGAAAGCCGATGCAGCCCCGCGTCAGGTGCCAAATTCCGCCGGTTTGATAAGTAAAAACCTTAGAAAGAGGGTGGCGATGCACCGAAGTTGTATTGATTCAGAGATAATTTACATAGACCCCGGGTGTACATATTTATACCTATGGGTAGATACTAGTCCATATCGAACACGACTCAAACTTTCCTAAAGATAAAAGGAAAAAAACATAAAGTCCTTATCGGACACTAAACACACTTTCCTAAAGATAAAAGGAAACTAACAAACTATTCCTAATTAATAGATACAATTGTCTTTTTCGGACTCAATCCATACGTGGCAATCCTCATGAAGCACTTTAAACGAACCCGACAATGGTTCCAACATCCCCTTGTCGGAATCGGCTACATCGGCTTTCTTGTCCGATTCAATATCAGTCGATGCACACCGTAGCCGATGCAGTTCCGAAGCCGATTTATACTCTGTTTCTGTTACCGATTTCCTTCCAAATCCGCTTCGGTCTTAACTCCAAATTCGATGCATGATTTACCAAATTTTATCGTCAACAGTAGCCAGGCTGAGAACCAACATTTAAGGAAAGTTGATATATGGAATCTAAAAAATTGAATGGAAAATTCACTAAATTGAAAAGCAAAAAAAAAGTACATAGCCTAATATATATACATCTAACACCAAAATTCATCACACAGATATAACATGCATTATCCACCAACACTGCATTTAATAGATGAACTGACAGTGTAAAACAGAGATAGCAACATTACTTTGACATATATGCCTGAAACAATCAACTAAGCAAAAAAAACCTATTTTACAACAAAAAAAATACAATTTTAGCTAGCCCCATCAAATAAACTAGAAGAATAAAAGTGCCTCTAACCTAGGAAAATAAATAAGAAAATTATGTAAAATCAGAAAACTAACTTATGTTTACATTACATCAGAACTACGATTACAAGTGTAACTAAACCATATTTCAACTGCAAATACAATGTAATTGATGATGAATTGTACTGTAAATCTATATAAGTTTACAGTTATCCTAATTTTATACTACATGAAACCTACAAGAGCAAGTTAATAACCAAGTAAAGTAATTTTACAATGCAAAACACACATCAAAATTACAAATCTAGGCACAATTTGATATAATGAGCACAAACAACATGTCATGTGTACCTGCCATATTAAAACTGATTTCAAAATCAATAATACTGACATCTCCCTAATCCTAAAAATAAATTTAGGCATTAAACAGTCAAGAGACAATGTTCACATCATGGGAATAGCAATCAAAATACAGATATTAAGAATTTACAACTTTGCCAACAATAAATAATTACTTTAGAGCAGAGCTAAAATTACAAATGTAACTAAGATATTTTAGTACTGTAACTACACTGTAAATATAGATGAATTGTACTATAACATGTTTTAGTTAAGGATTCAGAAGATAACATTTTTACTAATGCTTTGAAATATAATTTGAAGGAATAAAGTGGAAAAAACAAATATATAATGAAATTAATGGTTTGCTCAAATTGAGACACTATACTGGATTGCAAAACCCTACCATGTCAAGCATGATAGGCTAAAGATAGAACAGAGCATACCATGTCAAACATGACATACTGAAGATAAAACAGAGCAAATGAACTACAATAAAACATGCATGTGTTTGAATTCTTGACTCATTTACAGTTTATGAGAACTAGAGTTACAAATGTAACTAAAGCATATTCACACTGTAACTACACTGTCAGTAGTGCAGAATTGTACTGTAAGTGGATAAAAAGTTACAATTCTTGACTCAATTTATCATGACTAAAATTACAAATGTAACTAAATCATATTCACACTGTAACTACAATATCAGTAGTGGAGAATTGTACTATAAATAGACTAAAGATGAAATTGGGTTGTAAATATAGTTAAATTTTGTGTATGATGCTTTTTAGTATACATGATTTCTAATAGTTTGAAACATATTTTGCAGGATTGATATCTGACATTGAAACTATGAAGAATAGCAAGTTGCAGAACCAGGAAAATATACAAAGAAAGATTAAGAAAGGACAATCAGGTATGGTCTATGCTTTGACAAAAATGTATCATGGCTTCGGTTGTTAAATACAAAAATGTATCATTGATTTATTATTGTTGCAGGTAAAGGAAAGAATAAAATGGAGGATGAAAGCATAAAGAAAAAAGAAGTAAAGATAAGAAAAATTGAAAATAATGAGAGATCAAGGGACCAATGCAAACAACAAATGTATGTTAGGTCAGAATTTTTTCAACAAGATAACTTAGATAGCAAGCATGTAGACTTAATGAAAAATTACCATAAGATACACTTATGTAAGCTCATGGTGGTTTTGTTTTTCAGTACCAGGGTCTCAGCAGCTGCAGATTTTTGAAAGAAGCAAGATTCAATAAGGAACAATATTGTCAGAAACAAGAAATAATGTTGCACAAACAATGTATGATCAGTACACATTGCTGAATGAAGATGGAAAACTCGTAAGTAAAAGATACAAGAAAGCTCAAAAAAGATGATGAATATATTTTTTATATGATCTAATAAACAACCAAAATAATAAACAGGTGTTGGTAGGACAGTTGAGCTACACTAGTCTAATTCAACAAATAATTCAAAGTCCACGCGTAAGCTTGCAAGCAAATGAGGTAAGCATATTGAAATATGAAAGTTTTTTTTCTGTGAAAAGAAAAAATGATAGATTACTCATTGATTTCTGTGAAAAGAAAACAATGCATATATTAGTCTCAAAATGTATTTTGATAAACTTAAATATTTTTTATATATTATAATGGAAAATCATAATCAAAGTATATTTTGAAGACCATATCGTTATCCGAACAATGGAAACGAAGGGAATATAGTATAGATTATTAGTTTATCAACAATCGGAGAGATTAATGTTGCAGAAAGAAATGCCTGTCAGATTTGTTAACCATCCGATACAAATCTGAGAAAAGCCTTCGAGTGGCTGTGTGAAAATAAATGCCAATGGAGGTTTTCTAGCAAGAGAACAGAGAGATGATGTTGGTGCCGTGATGAGAAATGATAGAGGAGTGTTCATGGTAACTGCGTCTCAGCATCATTCTTATATTAGTAATGCTATGACGGTTCTGTGCATTATTCTTATATTGGAAATGCTACGACAGAAGGTCATGGTTGAAATAGATTATATAGAGGTGGTAAAGATGGTGGGCGTGAAAGGAATTAACCGGCCATGGAAATCCATGATTTGAAATCTAGCTTGAGGTTTTTTGCAGGCTATGAAGTTAGTATGGGTTTTGTCGTTCGACGGGCATGGACACATGGTTGCACAAAGTGAAGTAAGGTCTTTATATTAGTTGTTTCACAACCTAGGTTTCGGTTACTCCAGGTTTTATTTTTAGAAAAATCCTCCCATATCCCTAAAATTTTAGCCGATCCCTTCTATGCCCCTGAATTTTCTTCAGTCACTTGTATACCTCTGAATTTCGATTTGGATCCCTTCCATATCTTGGCCGTCAATTGACCGTTAGTTGACCACTTAATAGGTGTAGAAAAATCAATTTTACTATTCAATATGTAAGGAATATGTAGAAATTTATGGACTATATTGTTGGAAGTATAGAAATTTGTGTTGTGACCATAATATTCATAAGTTTGTTGTGCATACAAATTTTAATATATATTAAAAAAGTATGTGTAGCATTTTTTTTAAATGATAAACATAGTGTTGAAAAACATTCCTATATAATTACATACAACAGGAAAGAAATATGTTGAACTACCATAAAAATGCTACATATACTTTTTTAATAAATAAATAAATATTAATTTTTATGTCATTATGTAAAAATAAACTTTGCCATGAATAATACCTTGTACAATGAAACCATGAATATAGTAGTCTTATATAACAAAATTATACAATTCCAACAATATAGGTAGTCTATAATTTTCATGTTTCCTTCATGTCTAAGGGCAAAATGGTTCTTTTCATAATTAAACAGTCAACCAACGGTCAACTAATGGAATGGTATAAGGTAAGTCTAATCACGGATCGATCGCCATGCGCGATCACGTTTCCATGCGAGTACGATCTTGCCGTCCCTCCCCTAACGCGCACGCTTCTCCCCCTTCTCCCCTTCCTACTGCACCATAAAATTAAAAAAACAAGTTAGAAAAAATATAAAAATATCTAATACTTTTAAAATATATTCATGTGCATAGACTTTTATATAAATATGTACCTTAAACTTCGTACGTATAAACTTCTATATAAAAAATATTTAAATATAAATTTAAATCGAATATATAAACTTTTGATCTATAAGTTTTAAGTGTGTAAATTTTAAATGCATAAACTTTAGGTGTATAAACTCTAGGTATCTAAACTTTATGTTCGAAAACTATATGGTAAAAAAAAGAAAGTGGTGAAAAGGAAAAATGATCACCCCAGGGGATCGATCACTAATTAGCGATCTCGATGGGTATAAAAAGAGATCAAAACCAAAATTCAGGGGTATACAAGGGAGTGGATAAAACTCGGAGACATGGAAGGGATTGGCTAAACTTTCAGGAACATAGAAGAAATTCTCTTTTATTTTACCTTATGTTACGAAGAATGTTGGCCGGTCATTATATGTGAATAAAGTGTTAGCATAGTTTAACATTTACTCGTATTATTTATCAAGCTACGCCTGTAGTCGTATTAGATGTAAGACAAACGGAACAAAATATACAGTTGAGTGATGTAACAATACACAGAAATACAACTTCGAACAACTTTCTGAGTTATAGCGCGTCGATTCAACCGACAAAATATGACTTTGGTTTGAGCTATGGCACGCTGATCTAGTGGATACATTCATGCCTCGGTACAACAGACCGACCATGAAGGTAAATACCATTTCAAAATCACTGGCAGTTCAAAATTCATAAGCATCAGCATGAGCCATAACTTCATCAAAGCTATTCCAAGTCAATTGCCACTATTAGCAACAAACAATCACATCATTTTAGTGACGGCCATCACCCCACATATGAACAAAATCGACACCATGGTGATGTCAGGTGATTCTTGAACTGCCGAAACTTAGTCTATTCCAAAACGATATCAGTCCAATCATTAGGGCCTCTGAATAATCAAAAGAGCATTAATTGTTTTTCAGGCTTCTCATCTAGTCATCTACTGGTTCATCGTTGGACAGGATCTTCAATCTTCAGATCACCGTTTGGACCTCCCTCGCTTTTTAGGCTTCCTTTCTTCTATTCCTTCATCATTGGGTTGGTCTTCCCCACTCTTCAGGTCACCTCTTCGGTTACCGTATTGCCTTTTTGGTTTAGTCACATCTACCACTTCATCCCTGTTCTTTGACCTGATCAATCACAGAAAACAGTAGCCCAAATACTTTAGCTAATGTTAAATCCACAAACTTCAAAAAAGCAAGAGCTGTCAGTCTTTCTTACCCTTCTGGTAAAGGATCCAAGAAATTTATGACTTCTTTAAGAGCATTGAGAGCAATCTTCTTAATCTACAATTTGTTAAAAAACACAATCAGCATAAGGGTAGTCATCAGACAACATCACGTACGAGCAAACCAGATAACTGAATACATGGCGCTCTAACCTCTAGTTTATCTTCTTTAGCCCTGTGATGAGATGGAAGACGTCTAAACTCTCCGGTCAGCTTAACACACTCACCGACATTTTCAGGGGAAACAAAATCTAGAGCAACCTTGATGCAAGACTGCACAAAGCACAATGGTCTTAGTTTTCTGGTTCTGAGCCCAGATGCTTGATGCCGCATTCAGAAAATATTTAACGGGAAAAGTGGTATCAATAAATACCACCTAAACTTTATATCCTCAACAAATAGGATGGGGGGGGAGAGAGGGAAGTATTCAGCTGCACCTTCAAATTTCTCACTTGGTGTGGACATCCAGCAGGAATGAAAACTGCTTCACCTAGCTTCTGCTCAAATGTCCATGGTTCAACACCTAAACTTATGCATGCGAACAAACAAGAAAAACAACATTACATCAGTGTTATAAACAGCGTTGGTAGAGAGATGACAGCTTCAAAATAGAATGTTATCTAACCGTGTTCTTCCTTGAGCTTTCTCTTATGCTCCGCAGTTAAATAGAAAGTCTGGTCATGAATTGGGTGAGAAACCTGCACATTGTACAGAGCTATTGCTCAGAATAAGAATAAAACATATAGGATTCCTACATAATGTGATTCGACAAAAAAGGTACATTTTTCACTGGATTGCAGTGTATGTGCCGAAATTCTGAGGCATGCTTCCAAAGATAATCTTGTAACTTCTCAGAATCTTCTCTTCGGAAAATATCCCACAAAGCACCACCAGTTTTCTGTTGGTCTGAACAGTCTGAATCTGTGCATTGGAATCCACTCCTGTCAATGTATCCTTGGTTGTCTGAAGTACAATGACCTCCAGCATGCATCTTGACAGAACTATTAACCTCATGATTGTGTTTTGAACATTGTGTTAATTCACTTTCTACCTCAGATTGACAAAATGATGGTTTATCCCCAATATCACTTCCAGAATCATCAGGTGGTAAAGCATTAATGTCCAAACCTGCATGACTCAGAAAAGAAATGAGTAAACCATAACCAGACAAACAATTCAATTTCTCGCCAGCTCTTGATTTTAACAAGTAAAGTTTTATTATTTACCCTTAGTACTTTGGTTAGAGGTATGTTTGTTTTCCATGCTACATGAGATTTTTGATGCTTCATCATCAGCTTTACCCTTGGTGCCTGATTCTGAAACCCCAAACAGTTCCTGAAGATCTTGTTCTCTCATTTGTTTTTTAGTTTTCGCTATCTTGTCAAGCTGTTCAGTGTCATAGGACACTTCAGCTGTGTGCATTAAGATATTTACCTGGTCAAACCAAACAAATTTTGTAATTAACCTTTATCATGAGAAGCCAGTAAAATCCAATCAAGATACAATAGGAGAGAACAAATAATTTATGGTAAGCGCCTGACAATGCAATTTTTACTCTGGGCAGGATGTAAAAGCTATAACAACAATCTGGGGAAAAAATATCACCATGCCAATTATAGAATAACATACCGCATCAGACATGTCGCAATGAAGCTTGGTCACAGAGTCACCCCTGCCTAACTCTTCATAATATCCATAAGCAATATAAGTTTTTGGCCCAAGATCAGGCTTCAGTACACCAGCAGGAAGCCTTACAGCAAGATTTAGCGGGCCATATCGTGGATCGGTATACTCGGGAAATGGCAATGCAGTGATAAACTCAGCACCATGACGAGGTAACCTCTGGTCAAACATACTAGATGGTGGCCAATCTTTTAGCTTAAGCATCTCAGGCCAAAAGGTCATCGGATGCCTTCTACCTCTCATATACCCCATAAAGAACATGTGTATGTTAATTTCCACCTGCAGTATCAAACAAAGCAAGGTCTTTCTAAATAAAAACAGGCACGGATATCATATTTTTAAAATTGAAGTTTCAAGTTAAATTCATTGATAAATTAACAAAGTTTCGATAAATAGAAACCAGATTTCAAGGCAAGAACTGCCAAATCTTATTTGTCTAAACCAACTGTAAACAATAAGGTTCGCAAGAATAGAACAGAGGGAATTTAGAAGACAAAGTGCTGCCAACACACGTAAAAACACAGGAAGGACCAACCACTTCTATGCCTAAGAAAAATAATACTAGTAAGGAAGGACCATCCACTTCTATGCCTAAGAAAAATATAGTAGTGTTATTTTAGGGATGATGTGATTCTAAAAGGATAATCAAAGTTGAACAGCCTATAAAATCAAGACTGAACACTCATGCAACAAGGAAATTAAGAGATTCAAACCTCATTCCAATCAAGGCAATCCACTGCCTTAACAGCAAAGTGCTCATCTTCAACATCACCATTGGTTTTCTTTTCTCGCAATGCCCGCCACATAACCAATGGCTCCCAACTCAGACCAGATGTTAACCGAAGAGCATCAGAAACAATAACCGGTTCACCTTTTGACCAATGCATCTGAAAGTGCAACAGGTCATCCTCCTGGATGTCATTGGCATCTGGACAATACAGGTAGTTATCACATGAACCATTTCTGTTTGCTGCTTTGCGAATAGCATTTGTTCTTATCTTGCTTGAGTGATAAAAGCAAGGGCACTGATCACTTGTTTTGTTTATTGCTTTATCAAATGCTTCTCTCTTAATAACTTTGTTAGCCCTGTGTTCTAACTCAGAAATCATAAGTTCTGGTAGTAAGCATCTGAGTTCCAAAGATGAAGCACCGCAACCCCCTATTTCCTTTGGTGGACAAGGTATACTGCCATCACTATTAGCTTTCCACAGTAACAAAGGGTTATTTGGGTCCCCAGCAACAGCCATGTCATTGCAAGATTCAGTATTTGGGGTCTCCATGTGCTTCTTTGAAGAGACCCTTTTATTCCGATCCTTGGGAATACCAAAGACATACTTCTGACCTCTATCTTCCCACTGCACACTCTTTGCCTCCTCTCCTCCCGGAATCTCACCTTTCCGAAGCTCCCAGCAGCATGCAAGGCACAAGTCATACGAACAAGCCTTGCAGCTTCTATGAAAATCAACTATCGAAGTTTTGCACCTATCACTACAATACAAGAATAAAAAGGCTGATCAGATGCTCAGTGCCACTATTTAAGGCAAAATGTAAAGAGGGAAAAGGTTGAACCAATAAACACGCTCATCCATATCACAATCGGCTTCCTCCAACTTTACTTCATCCATAGAAACACCTGCAAATAAAAAAATAAATCAGCAGTTAGAAAATCCTCCAATACCTGAATGCATCAAGGAGCACGAGAACAGCATACCTTGTAATTTACCCTCTAATTCCTTCTCCTTCATCTGCTCCTGTTGAAGTTCTTTCAACCAAGGAAGCAACAAGTCTACAATATGAAAAGCATAATGTCTTTGATTTTCCTCAGAAATCTTCTTTTCAGGGGGCTGATTCAATAGAACAGGACAAGTTATTAATGACAGACTATAAAGCAATCTTTTGTGCACAAACAGATATGTAGAAAATATGGAAACACTAGGAGGGATGCCAAGTACATACCTTTTTAACTCCTATCATTCTTAGGCATGCCTTGCAATTACAGTTCTTTCTACAATATGGGCATTTTGCAGCAAAATCAACTTCTGACAAATCTGGATACCTATTTATCAAAAAAAGTTTTAGTGTAGTGCAATGCACAAGATGAATGTATTACAGCCATAGATCAATGGCCAACAAAAAGGGAATAGGAACATCAAAACTGGAGTAGCAGTCATCAAAAGAAAATAATTGAAGTAAAACTACAGTAACATTTCTGAACAGTGCCATGATACATTGGATATGGGTAGTCCGATTAGTAGAAGATTGAGACAACTTGACATACCATCGTTTCATGCATGGTTCACAGAAGCGCTTATTCTTGCATGATTGACACCAAATCACCCTCCCTTTGTCATTTCTTTGACACTGGTGGCACATCAGAGCATTTTCCCCAGTGAGCAGCTTCTTCCCCTTCTATATGATCAAAACCACACAATAAATTTCAGTGTGCTCATGAGAAAACTGTGGAAATTCCATACATAACATATAATGAAATCTGTGCATTACCTTATTGTTTGCATCACACATTTCATCCTCAATGGATGTGGCCTTATTCTCTTCTTCCTCTTGTTTCTTTCCTGCACCTCTTTGCTTCAATTTTTTTGAGGGCTTCATCATTGTCGCTTCATCATTCTGTCAAGGAAAGAAATTGTAAGTAATGAAAAATATGGTTAAGATTTTTATTAGCAATACCTAGCGACCTACACTCACCAGAATTCACTAAATTTTGTATTGCTCTTAGCTAACGTATACACCTCCCAGAGGTTACATAATACTAGCATCCTATTAAAGGTTTTGCAAGCACCATGATAAAATGAAACAACACACATACCAATGATGTAAGGTTTACAGCACAGGACTCAGAATAGAAGCACAGTTACAATACCGGAAAAAAAATATTGGAGCTAAAATCATTTGCTTATCAAGGCAGGCAAGGCATCAGAGCACCAACGAGCCAACTAGTATTGAAGATCAAATAAATGGGGAAATGCTCACTTGATCAGCAAACCTACTCATTGGCAGAGTATTCTGCCTGGCAAATAAAGCAGGATTCAAAGTATTTTGCCCTTTCTCAGGTGCAGGAACTAATTCAGATTAATCAAAGACTGAATGTGTTCCGCCATGCAACAAGGAAGAGGAAATAAATAGATAAAGGAGAAATGGCCTGGCCCAGCCAACTAGGCCCATTTCTCCAATCTACTTACTTTCAAACCATAAACCCTAGAAACCTCCTTCCCCTCTCTAAAATAGTAGTGACAGCAGTGGACGTTACAACAAGCAACAATGGCAGTGACAACAGTGGATGTGACAATGACAGCAACAAGCAACAGCAAGGCAGCCCTGTGCCCAATTGGGACATCATGAGGCAGCAGCACTGTGTCTCCAAGTTTTGAGTGTTAGTTGATTTGAACTATTGCTAGTTGAATCTATAGATGTTCACCTCTATCCATGCACACGCCATCGAAGACATAATATCCATTGTAGTAGTGGCAAGTGCTCGGAGTTTTGCCTCTGCACTAGACTAAGATACAGCTGCCTACTTCTTGGACTTCGATGCAAGAGAAGAGTGGAATAACCAGGCTGAGTTCTAAACAGCTACTCGGATCGACTACTTCCTCATTTTGTCAGCACGCTTACAAACTGCTAAATAATGTGGACTAAATTTCTATGTACAAGTTTCTTGAAAAAAATCAAATAAATTCGTTTTCCAAATTTATAACAGGTAATACTTAATTAATCATGCACTAGTTACCCATCTCATTTTGCGTGCGGCATATTGGCCCAACTAAAAAGCTCTCCCGAACTGAACCTAAGTATGTCAGCACATGAAGCAAATGACCAGAATGGACTAAAGTAGTACTCATAAACTGACTTAAAATATGAACAGCATTAGCAATATCAGGTCTAGTGACAGTGAGAAAAACAAGACTACCCACAATGTGGTGATATCAAGAGGGATCCTCAATAGGTGTACCATCAGTAGAATGCAGCTACAAGAAGGGTTGAAACGGTTCAGAAAGTATCCAGTTTTTGAATGTGTTTTCAGAAACAAAAGGAGTCGGTCAGAATTTTTTCAGAAAGTTTTGGATTTGGAAACGAATTAGGAATTTTTTTTCTCAGCAACGGAAACGAATTCGGCAAGGCCACTATCCGTCGAAAACAGGAATCAGTAAGAAACATTCAGAAAATGAATTCGGACTTCTTTCATGAAATCGGAAACAAATTACTTTTCATATACAGCTGATTCGTTTGTCTTCTCTAATCTAGATATTCAGATTTGTACCGAGTATCGAGGTAATTAGTTGAATGGAGATATTTTTTCTAGTCTGCTGCTTTAGATCTATTTTTCCTTTGCCTAATGACTTTTTTTTGTTTTACTAGGCTAGGCCATACTACTTACATATAGATGAATATAGTTCTTAACTATTGTAATTCTCATGAAAAGTGAAGTGTACAATTAGCGGTGGCGCTAAAGCGCGCGCTGCGCACGGAATGTTAGTTCGAACGCCGCACAACGATCCCTCCTTCCAGTTTTCCTGTTTTCTACCACTCCACCTTTCCTCCGCATCCCACCTTTCCTCTATCCGTTCTTTTCGTTTTTTACCACTCCACCTTCCGTGTTTCTTTTTTCTCTTTTACATCTCATCCGTGCTTGATCAAATGGCCCGATAAAATATTAACCATCCAAATTTTCCTTTTTCGTTCCTTCTCTCCAGTTTTCTGTTTTCGCATTTTAGTAAAATATTTACTGTCTAGTTTTTCTTTTCCGAGTTCTCTGTTTTTCTAGTATCTCCCCACGTTTTAAAAGTAACGAATTTACTCCGCGGAGTTTTCCAATTACTCCCAACCTCCTATATTTGCTCATTCAAAAGTAATAAATTTACTCGCATGAATGCCATCTTCAAAAGTAACAAATTTACTTGCATGAATGCCCCCACATCATACGACATCGTTCCTGAATATCCGTAAAAGAATTACTACCTACTTACAACGCTAGTAATTCTTTTACCAGTGCAAAAAATATTTTTTAGACTTCATGGTCTACGAGTAAAACAATTACCACCTTCCTCTCGATATAGCCCATGATCTTGTAGCTACCATGTAATAATATGTTTACTGATGTATTCAATACACAGTGTAAGAATAAAAACTGATACTAAGAGTATTGTTAATTTGTATCACAAAATAGTCGTATGAATGAAAAAATGACAGGCTCAATCACACAATAGTGATAAAATTACTCATAGGTGAATCAAACTAGAAAAGAAAAAATTGATTCAACCAAAAATCCATCGTGAAGTTGGGATCCTGGTGGCTTTGCTGGATCTTGCTACAAGGATGGAGAGGTTGGTCTTTCTTGTGACTGGTAGTGGAGAGGGCAACCAGGTGGCGAGTGGTAGTCGATGATGGAATCATGGAAGGATGTAGCGGGGTGGTATAGAATGAGCTCGTCGTTACGCAGTAGTAGCCATCCATCATCTACCAACCACGAAAAAAATGCAAAAACATTCCCGCTCATGTCATAGAGACGACGAGCAAAAGAAAAATAGCAAACAACCTCCATGCGTTATTTGGAGCACGATGTGCAAATGTAGCACATGGAGCACGATGTGCAAATGTAGGACCTGTGCAGCCCATCAATTCAGATCAGATAATATTGCAGAATACACGTTAATTTGATGTGCAAAAAGAAACTAGGGCTTCATGCATGAAGGTGAAGAGTATGCAGATGCAAATTGGAGTATTATTTCCTTACTTGCTTGTTCTGTCAATGTCGCCGACGTGGAGCAGCCACCGGTTGTTGCTCTTGGCCCAGGTGAACACCTCCTTACTGGTGAAGGTGCTGCCCGATGTCCGGCAGCGAGGCCCGAAGTAGCGCCTTTGCCTCAACCGCCACCGGCCACCGCCATCAACCGCCTCGATGTTATCGTCCTCCTCCATGGTGCGTCACCGATCTGTGGACTAGGATGGTGGATCGATTCAGATCCGAAAAAAGAAGGAAAAAATAAAGTGGGGGCGAGAGTGGTTGGTTGGGTACGGGAAAAATAGAATATATACCGGAAGAAGGGAAGTTGTTTTCATCGAAGTAAATCGTTTACTCCAATAACGGTGGGAGCGGGATGACGGGACGTGGGGTGAGGTGGGCCTGGGCTGATGCATGTTTGGTGCTCGGAATACTAGGAGCGCAGCTCCTAGTAGTATCTCTAGTACAATTAGTTGTATTATTATTAATTGATAAAAAATAGAAATGTCGATTTACTGTTTTCAGAAATAATGAGCTACATCTCTTCATTGATATGAGAAGCTCATTTGGAGTTGTTTTCATATTCCTACAAATGTTCATTACCGTATTCGCTCCGATCGGTATTCACTCTGTTTTTGTATTCGATAATATTCAATTCGGTTTTCGTATCCAATATTTCCAATTTCAATTCCGATTTCAAAAAAAAAAAGAAAGTGGAAACGGTAGAGCCGGTCTCCGTCCGTTTCCAAGCTGTTTTCATCCCTAGCTGCAAGTGAAGATCCATAAGGGTCACAGCTGCAAGTGAAGATCCATAGGGGTGGTTGTTGTCCAATTATTAGTAATGCCAGACCGAGCAATAAGATGTTGTATTCATGTATGTATTTGGACTGTAGAGAATGCAAAACGTCAATTCCTAAGAAAGAATTAAGGCCCCAAATCAGTCATCTGAAATTGCTCAAGGTGCTTTTCCACATGAGAAATGTGGCCCACGCCATCCCCCATAATCAACATATCATGCACATATAGGAGAAGCAAAGTACGTAGAGCATGGGTTGCGCAACGGGGTCTCCAAGTGACATGCGCACGACGCGAATTGCTGTTGCGGCAGGTGGGCAAGGTCTTCGAACGGGAGTTTGGGGCGATTTTATGGCGTGGACCAACTTCTCTTCTCACCATGGTACAAAAAACAGAACCGGGTCGAAACGAAAAAAAATAGAAACCAGCACTCACTGGGTCAGTTTGCTTTGAGGACTGCCCATGCAATTTGACCAGCATTATCCACGTGAACCGGGCAGTTTTTGAGGAAAACTGCTGAACTAGGGTATTTTGAACCAGCGGTTCAACTAGCAGATGGGCCAACCTAGGAAAGCCCACCCCGCATGTTAAGGCCCAACTTGATTTATTAAAGAAAATGAGGAAAAAAGATGTTGTAGGGAGTCGAACATACGTTGGTAGGGTGGGAGCGCACGTACCTAACAATCTAGCCAAGCTGGCCACGTTGTTTAAAGGCATGTTGTATGCTAAATAGCTTTGGCCAGTTCAGCAATCAACCCGGTCAATGCAACCATGAGCCAGTGAACCGAAGCACGAGCAGTTCAATGGTCGGTTTCGGTTTCTTTACTATGCTTCTCGCAGGCAATGCAGGTTGTTTGGGGCCATCTATGGGAGGAGATAGGATCTCTTTTCCCTTAGTTGGGTCATCCAAATGGATCTCTTTTCAACAAGCTTCAAGACCAGGCTCTATTTCTTCCGTTTGGCATACTACGGCAAGCAGCCACATTTAAGGCTCTGGATATTGGATAGAGCTTACCTTTCTTTAAGGGCTTCAGGATAGGGTCCACCAACACCCATCCCTGGTACCGACACCCCCATCAGACCATAATCGGTTAATCCCCATAAGGGAGGGATTGGAAGGGGCTTATTCTACGCCTATTGTGGTGTGTAATTATCCATCCTCAATCCCCTCCAATACCCTTTAATCCCCACCAAATCGAACAAGGCCTTACAGTGGTGACATTGTCCGCAATAATCTTAGGTTTCTTTCACAATAATCTATATAACAAGTCGAGAGGTAAAAGGATTGAGTCTATCGTTCGAGTCTAGAAGGGCGTGCTGTAGCTAAGGACGAGCTACTCAAAGAGAAGGGAGTAATATGATGGACATTTAGCTGGGAGTCTTCGACCCAAACCCCTACACGACATTCGTAGGTCAATGGATAAAGTTTGTTAAGATGAGTTAGGTAGTTTTCCTCATCTATATAAGGAGAGACACTAGCCCGAGTTAGAAAGGCTTTATATTAAGAGTTATCTTAGTGCCCCACTGACCTGCCTTCTCGGCGTGACATGATCTTGCTCCGTCGCATCGTTGAGGTCCAGAGCCATTCCTGTTACTTCCTCCTACTGTAATCTAATCTATCCCCTTCCGTCCCAAAATATTCTTGCATGTGACACTGTGACCCATCAATATTGTTGGAATCATAAAAAACAGGAGCATTAGGACTAGGCAGGTGCTATGTGGGAGGTGTTGAACAATGAGTGTACAATTGTATGAAAGGTGTATGAGGGTGGTGGTGGAGCAGAAGTGGGTAGAGGGTGCTCAAAAGGAGTGGGTGTGATGGAAATAGAAGTACCATGATTAAGGGTTGTAGGGACATCATCACTAGATGAAAGAGGAAGACAATAAGACAGACTCTGTTAGGGTCTATGAGGTTTGAGTGGAGGGATGCTAAAAGAATGGATGTATCAGCAAGTATGCAACGAGAGGATACCCTAGAAAACACACTCAACTGATTGGAATGTCAACTTAGTCCGCTCACATGGTGCAAGTAGAACAAACATGTGCATCTAAAACCCAAAGATATAACAAAATTGGATAGACAATTTGGAGGATGATTGTCTAATAATAAGATAAAATGTAATAGGACCAATGTCACCTAGAAATGAGAAGGAACAAAAGAGGAAATCCGGAGCGTTTGAGCAATCTCCATGAGATGATGGCATTCCGCTACACCATTTTCAACATGAGCACCAAGGGTTGGACAAAAAAAACTCTAAAAGAGTAGTAAACTCTAGGAAAGTATAGCGAGAATTTTCATTGATAGAAATGACATAATATTTATGACCACCCTTTGTAGGAAGGTACAGGACCCATACATTGAATGGATAAAATTAGGTCTAATAAAACATGAAACACTAGATGGATATATGGAAGTTGTATAGTGTTTTTCAAGTTTGCTAGACTCGATAGATGTTGGGCCTGAACAACAGTGTAGATGCAAATGAGCAACTACATACACGGACCCACAGGTGACAACAATCTTGATGAGCACCAGGTGCACGATAGCCACAATAAACGGCGAGCGGAACACAGAAGGCGACGGGCCACGGCTAAATGATGAATGAAGACATCAGCAAATCATGACAGGCAACAGCCATGACGAAGAAGCAATGGACATCCACGACGAAGAGGCCACGACCATCTGTGACAAACGGCGGCCACGACGAGGGCAACGGACTCCAGCCGCAGTGGGGCAAGCCCCGACCCAACCAACCAGCACGATGGCCGACGGACGTGCAACAAAGTTAGATCGAGGATTTGAGAAAAATCCATGTAACAATATAGCTACTTTAACTACAACTTATACGAGAGATTTGAGAAAATAATCATTAAATTTGTGACATAGTCCCTTTGTCCCAAAATATAACATACTAAGTAGACCCTTATTAGCAAAGAGCTAATGGGCCTTGAATATGCTGGTTGATATGCTTAAACAACAATTATTATTCATAAGCAGAATAATACATAAAGAGCTTATAGTTTCATCTATTCATGCCACTGTGCAACCACCGATTGTCAACATGGCCACACTTCTTGGGTCCGGGGCCATCTAATATATGCATTTCACATAACCATATGATAAGACTCAAAAATAGAATGGGCATCTTATAAAAAAGGTCCTCCTTTCGAAACAACCAAAGTGGATACACATGACGAAATACGGCAACAAAATTTCACCACAGCAAAACATACTCCCTGCAATCCCAAATAGCAAAATATCGAAAGCTTAACTCGCTAAAATATACTCACTTCGTTCTCGAATAGATGACGCTTTAGAATGTGTGGTCAAACGTCAAAATCTTAAGTCACCAGCATATCAAAAGATATACTTTTATTGAGAAAAAAATGATATTTCAAGTGTAAAAATGGCATTAGTATATTCATCTTTCATATAGTTATATTTTTAAAAAATATATGGTATAAAAGCAACTATAGAACTTGTGCATCAAAGGCTAGCAATGCACAAAAGGGCAAAGAAAAGAACAAAGAGAGTAAATATGTGAAAATGACATCAATAGTTGTCATGAAAAATATATAATTAGAAAAGGTAATGATCAAACATTTGCATGGAGATTGTTGATTCCTAATAGGTAAAAAGAACACCATAGAGGTATTGTAACTACTGACAATCAAATCATCATACAAGCAAGTGTAGGAAATCACAAGGGTATGTTTTTTAACTAGGAGGTGAAAATCAATAGAACAAAACCATTGTCTAAATAGAAGGGTGGCAATATGATCAAGATTATTAATTGTTCCAAACAGAAATGGCAGTGGTCGAACAAACCAAAATCTCACTTGTTTACCGTTCATCCCAGTGCGGTCAAAAGCAATCACAGAGTAGCAAAGGCGAAGCGAATCACACTAGAGCACCTAGAGTAGCTTAAAGCATGGCATCCGCTTTCACGCCTATGTATGTATAATATAGCAACCTAAGACTACTTATTGCAGTTTGCTATTCTCATATTAAGACATTATATATTTCTTAACTACGACTTTGTTGTTTTTCAACTTCAATAGCTGCAAGAATAAGGTTTGTATAATCCTACTTAAGGGTAAACATTTATGCTTTTATATTGCACTTCATGTGTCTAAGGCACACACTTTTTTTGTGCTTCGTGCCTAAGGGTATACCATATACGATGCCATTGCACCTTGAGTGCACTTCTCACTTTAACTCAACTGATCCATCAAAAAGTTTACCATTTATGAATTCCAAATAGAATCACAACACATGGGCCATGGTCTTAGCCCAACCTGAGCAATGGGCTTTGTAAGTCCAAATTTCTCCTTTCCACCAAGAAAAAGGCCCAGAGTATCCAAATAAAGGTCAAAAAAAAGGTGCAAATAATGAGAATCGATCCTTGGTTGCTAGCTTCAAATTTCAAAGCTACCTTCAGTGACCATCTAGATTGGTGGGAAATTGTGCATAGTAGGAACGTTAGGCATACATGTGTAACATGTTGCATATAGTAATGTGTAGTTTCCCCCCACTATGCTGCTGTTCCCTACGAACACATCAATCCACATTCTACAATACTATGCTTCGGTGTTTCCAACATGAATTATTTGTTTCCTATCAATACCTTCATGTTTCCTCACCTATAGTTCCCCTTCTGATATTCTGATAGTTCCAATAACATTTTAATTTCTGCTCTACAGCTTCTGGTTCTATTTGGAGAAAAAAAAACATGGTTTGTGCTGTTTCCTGAAAGTTTTCACCCCTAATGTTGACTAATCACTAAAGTGAAAAACATTGATAACGCTGCACCTTCACTAGTCACCGATGAAAATTAGATTTCCAAAAAAGGAATCAGAATTGCTAAATGTTGTGTTGTTTCGACTCTGTTGGCGTCATGACTATAACTGGTGACAATGTATCTCAATATTTATCGTCAATAGCTAATACAGGACTAAAAATTTGTATCGGGCATTGTCCAGTACATGGCTCAAAATCACTCAAAGAACACTGTGAAGGCTGAGTAATTACCCCATTGTTTTTGCCAAGGTGTTTCCCGTTGGAGAAATGGTTACTGTCTTCCTGCTCTGCTTTCACTTTCTTTGGTCTTCCCCGCTTCTTCCCTGCATTACTTCTGTTGGGTTCATTAAGAGAATCCACAACTTGATTATCTGATTTTTCAGCACCATCATCATTCTGCTCGTCGTGCTATTAGCAAAATAGCAATCAATCAGTTGAAGTTTCAAGCCAACCCAAAAAAGACGCACTAGACATCGGTACAGCGTAAAAGAATCACTGGTACAGCGATGGAAACAACGACGAATTCGGGATGAAATTAAAAGATTTCAGATCTCGCAACTATTGGAGTGCAACAAAAATACGTGGAGAAATTGCACGAATTTAGCTGTCTGCGCTCGCCAAGCCATTAATTAAATTTGTCACAAAAACCGTAACTTTCCTAATTATCTTGGTACATAATTCATCAAATCAACAGAAAATCTTATGAGTATATACCCGAGCGCCGAAGAGTGTACCCAACTTTATGGGCTCCTGCTGCTTTCCCCAAAATTAAAAAAAAAAAAGCGGCGGATGCCAAAAGGGGAAGAAAAAACGAGAGCGGGATAAGAGTAGAGGAGCATACAGAGATCTAACTTTATGCGCGATGACTCAAGTTGGTACAACAAATTCACACGATACAGTTCAATCGCAAAAAAAAAGAAAGAACAGAATGCAGAGAACGGAAAGAGAAATAGATTAAAAAGAAACAAACAAACGGAGAGAGGAACCAGGTAAAGAGCCAAAGAAACGAAAAGGGGATTCCCCACCTCATCGTCGCCGCCGCCGTCGTCGTCATTATCAGCTTCGCGCTCGCGGTAGGCACCAGGCGCCGGTCTCCTCTCCCTCAGCGCCCTTCCCCCCGCCGCGACCCCGCGCCGCCCTTCTTCTCCTGGCCCGGTCGCCGGCGACGCGAAAGGGCGGCCGCCGAGCCGGCTGCCCCTCCCCCTGCCTCGTCCTCTCGGCCTGCCCCTCCCACGCTTCGCCTGCTTGCCGTCTACCGCCTCCACCATCTCCATGGGGGTGGGGCGGGGGGGGGGGGGGGGGGGGGGGGGGGTGGGAGGGATTGCGGCGCGAGAGCCCGTGCACGCAGGCAGCACGCTAGGGCGGAAGCTGTCGAGTCGTGGTGGGAGAGGGGAGGGGATTTTTTTTGGATTTTGATTTTGAATAGAGGACCTCAGCCGGATCGAATGCAAAGGCGCCCAATTTAATGAGGCGTCGGCGGTGGGTCCAGTCAGCGCGGAAGTCGAACCGGTCGTCTGAAGGTAGGGTTAATTGATTTATGTCAGGGTTAATCTGGTAGTTTAGAAAAATATACTACATACTATTGATATTCAATAAATCTGAAACATCCCATTACAAACCATGTGTCACCAACCATACCACTCTATACCGCCCAACCGTTAGATCGTATTTGACTATGGTTTGGTTGTTTGGACAAAGTTACCCATAGTTGAATCAGTATATCGACTGAATCAGCTTGAGCAGCTGTAGCCGAACCACCATTCTTTACCTCTCCCTCGAGCCCTCAAACCCTAAAAGCAGCGGCGGTGACGATGACAGGGGTAGCAAGGGGGTGCAACGACGAAGGCTACTGCAAATGTTGGGATAGGAAGGAGGCACTCATCGGTAATGGAGGGCAAGGGCAGTTGATTCCACCGATGGAGGTCGGATCTAGTGGAAGCCAAGTGAGCAAATCTAATCCGTTGCAATGTCGTCCAATTTGCTTTTTTTTTTGGCTGATTTGGGAGGTGAATTTAGCTTATTCTGATAGGATTAACTTGATTTGATACCTATGTCAGTACACATCTTTTCTCGCTAGAGTTAAAGGACAAAGCTTTCGCTACGATAGATTCGTATGGTAGGCAGAGGTATACTGAGGGTTGTATGCTGAAATGGATATCGAGTACGGTAGCTTCGGTTCGGACTTGTTGATGTTGAGCTTAAGCATAACGGTGAAACAGGGCAAGAAGCAGACTGCCACAATATGGTTCTTGGATAAGAGATATAACGAGGATGTTAGAATTGTCCAGAAGCTGAGTTGATTACTATGTTTGAAATGCACACGGACCAGATGCATGCAGACCTAATAGTTACTGTGGTTGAGAGTGAACTAGCACATGCTAATCCTAATGCTTTAGAGCCATTGTGTGTTGTTGCACCTACTCGGAGTGCACAAGGATTATTTGCATCTTGTTGGTATTTCTTAGGATCACTGATAAATCCACGAGCACACGGATATCAAAGTAGCACTTCCCCTTAGAGTGATCCAAGGGTATCGAACACGAAAAACGTGTGTACAATCTACAACCAGGATTCTACCCAAGGACAATAAAGTTTTTGGCTAGAGAGGACTTCTAAGCATTTAATTAGATTATTTAGGTTTAAGGTAAAACTCTATCAAATATCCTAGGCACCGGTCCTCCCCTGTCTGCTAGGCTAAGTCCAGCTTTCAGCTCTATGATATACCCGAACATGGAGGAATACGGAAGACAGACAGGATTGTCACCACCTACCGCCTACCTCTCTTTCTGTGGAGCACACAACAAACGAAGGTAATTTCTGATCTAAGCATCACACATAAGTTATTAATTACTACTCTAGCCTTGCGCTCTACCCTTCGTCCCTCCCCTCCCTCCGGTTGCATGCAGTTGCGACCACGCGCCCCTCTCCCTCTCCCTCCTATCTCCACGCAGTGGTGGATGGGCGGTGTAGCAGGCAGCATGAGGGCACCGTGCGGGTGCAGCGAGCAAGCGAGCGACGAGCAGGCGATGCACGCGAGTCTCCTGCCACGCGCCCCTCTACCTCCTCTCTTTACACGGCGGCACGCGGGCGACAGGCGGCAAGCGAGCGGTGCACGCGAGCCTCCTGCCTCCGCCACCTTCGAGTGTGGGGCCCCAGAGGGGCTGGGGCCAAGGGTTGATTTGGCCCCGCAACTCCACCCTACACCTTACTCTCTAATCAAGCCAACATACTAAGGTGGAGTTAAATATCTAAAAGTGAGTTTGTTAATAGCAAAATCTGGTAAGGAGATTCGGAGTTGGAGATAAAACCGAAGCTATTTGAAGGAGATAGATTATTGCTAGAAACAGAGTGCGCATTGACTAAAGATTGTGTCGGCCAATACAGAATCCGATATGGTTAGCCGATAAAGTTACTGTCGAATTCAAATTAAAGCTTCAGAGATACTACCAAGCGGGAATAGATTCCGGGATAGGCAATTGTATATATTAATTAGGATAATAAGTAGTTTCATTTATAATATTCGTGGCAAGAGTCCGCCTATGGACTTCTTCGTCTATTATTGCAATTTAGGGAAGTTTGAATCGTGTCCGATATGGGCAAGTTTGTTTGTTCTAGGTATAAATAGACGTCCAAGGTCATGTAAGAACTTTAACACCAGTTCAATATACTCTCGCGCATCGCCAAAGATTTTGTTTTTCTTGACGAGTTCTTGTTTCGAGTCGGGCTGCATCGGTTTCAATCGTCGGCAAGAGGTAAGACTTGTCTGTTATCATATACTTTAAATAATCTATGTTGATGACTTTGTTTACTACAATCGGTTAGAACTTTCCAAAGGTTTTTATTGACAAAAGATAAACATTATTCGTTATTTTAGATTAATTAAGGTATCTATCACCCTAAAAATTAATCATCGACTCGATTGTTTAGATTTTATTCTTCTTTTCATACTTAGTGTTGCATCAATTGTCTTTGACCTACTAAGTCGTGCTTAGAATCATAAGATCTAACTTGCTTTATGATTGCCAATACGGGTAGTATCGGGGTTTCAGCCGATCTTATCTGATATATCTGTTTTGCTTTGTTTAAACTTGCTTAACATGCTATATCTTCCCCTTATATTAGAATATCATCTATTTAAATATATTAAGCTTGTAATCAATCATGATTAGATTTATTATATCTGAGATTGAAGTTTGTTTAATATATTTACCTTAGATTGATATTCTAGCATAAGGTTGTATTGGAGATATAGCCAATACACCACCTAAATTACATCATCGGCTAAAAAATAAACACTTGTAATGTCTAGTTCATATACTTTTGGATATAAGCAATTTATATTATCTCGATTTAGTTCGATCTATCCCAGTTGCTTGTGCTCAGAGGAATATCAAATTCTAGATTATATATTGCTTATCCCTATGGCCGATGGAGTAAATTTAGGGTTTCTTTACATTGATTACAGACTATACCTTGCAGTCGATTTACCCTAGTTGCATCGGCTAGGTCATAAGCGATATGTCATCGGCTTCCAGTCAATCGGCTATCGTACCTCTAACTTGATTTTATTGTTAAACTTGTTGGTTGTAGGATCAAATCAACTGGCACGCTCAGTACCCGAAAGCAAGAATGGACCTGCACTAGAGTCAAGCAAATCTCCCAGGGCGCCGTGTTTTTCCATCAACAGAGTTGTACTCTACTTTTTTGTGCAAGTTGAAGTGTGTGAAGCCTCCTCCTTTTATAGCCTCCATATGGCGGTTGTGATAGTTGTCCAGGGCGACAACTGGGCATAACCGCCATTGGGGAGCAATCTAGGACCTACATGTGGAAGGCCAGGATGAGAGGAGCTGATGGCGGTTCAGCCGACCCCAGAGCCCCACCTCCTGGCCTCTCCTTTGGCCAGGAGATTGGCTGGTGGGCCCTTATGGCGGTTAGGATGGTTTGGACCCACTTTAGGTTGGTTTCGTCTGTCAGGTGGGCCCTCCAATCCTTGTACTCACGCATAATTGGTCGGAGGTTCATTTTAGTTGCATGGCGGGTGTATTTTCTCCTTAAATGACCTGCATATATATATATATTTATATATATATATTTACCAAAACTAGTGAAAGGTGGTGACGGAGCGTGAGCTCCTCAACGGGGGACAGTGAGGACCCCCTTGTGTGAGTTCGGCCAGGGACGCAGGGCGAAATCCGCACTCCGATGTGAGAGGGATCGAGAAGAGATGCCTCGAGAGAACATGATGCAAGGAGTTATACAGGTTCAGGCCGCCGGCGAGGCGTAATACCCTACTCCTGTGTGTGGTTGATCAGAGTTGATTTTTTCAGGGATCCCCCTTTCTCTAGGCCTGGGCCTCCTTTTATACTTTAAGGGGCTACCACGTGGGCCAACAGGCTATTTTTTAGAGAAAGGAAAATATTCTTTTACATTTAAGAGTGGTCTTGTCACTTGCCACAGAAGTCGCACGCATAGTAGCCGTGGTGTGACTCCTGTCTGATCAGCCGTCTGACCCGGGTGATGCCCGTGTCATTCCTTATTAAATGGGCGGAGACTTGTGTGCTCCGTCCGTACCGGGCAACGAGCGTCATATGATCAGAGCTAACCCACCAACTCCGGTTGGGTTAATAGGCAAAAAAGTTCTCATTATTTTGATGGGACCTGACAGCGCGTGCCGCGCTCCGACTGACGTGCAGCCAGTGCACTGGCGCCATGCCGCCATCCCATCGGTCATTCTGACCGGTCACAGATGGGTCAGTCGGCGTGACCAGTGTCAGACCGGTCACGCGTGCTCCACGCCGCATTAAATGCGGCGAGGCGTGCGGTGAGACGTGCTCGTCTGAGTCCGTCATTAATGCAGTTAGGTGAGCCTTGGTGCCGCTCACCTAACCCCGCACACGTGGCGGAAGCGCGGAGGGGTCGGGGCGGCCTGACCCTGCAACAGTAGAGTGCGAGGGGAGCAGAAATTAGAGAGGGCAGCTGCCACATCACCCTCGGACCCGACCCCCCCTCGGGGGAGGGCCACGTGGGCACAGGGGGCCGCCTCAAGCTCTTAGTCTCTATACCCCTGGGCCCGCATCACCGACAGGTGGTTAGTAGTAAACTCCTACCACTAAGTTTTTATAGTATATTTGATATCTTTTATACAGGAGTTGACGGTAAAAGTTTGCACTTAACGACCGTCAACAACGTCAACAACACCCCCACACTTATCCTTCACTCGTCCCTGAGTAAAGCTCATGAGTCTACTAGAATAATGACTTCTTGCTTCATGATATGACATACAAGTTATTCCAAGACATACTTGTGTTTGTGAATCTTGATGTGTCCACCATGTTGTCTTGGATGATGGAGGAACGGAACGATCCTCGAGTCAAATCACTTTACTCCTTTTGAAGCTTGGCGTTTTTCTTTGATGCTCAAAAACATAGCTTTTATTATGCTTCTCAATTTATTCTCTCGAGTCACTCAAAGTGTTTCATTTCTCACCAAGGCATTGATGTTTCCTTTCCTTATCCTACCTTTCTAATAAGGCTTATATGGTGCTCAGGATAGGGAATAATGATATGGCATACTTGCATAAAATATTTTGTAAAGTCAAATAGAGGATCCATGAAAACACAAATCATATAACCATGACCAAGCTTGTGCACCTATATATGGATAGTATGGAAAATGGATGCTGACTCATTTTTGTATGATCCTCCTCCTATACTTTATTTGGAGACCATGGTTATTTTCTATTCTTTTTTTCCTAGAATATGAAAAGAATCTAACAAGGGTCACAACCATTTAACAAAACACAAAATGATAACAAGCAAGATATGTATAAGGTTTATCATTTAAAATCGACATATGACTTTGGTAGGAATGGAACATCGATGAGGAGTATGAAAAGTTATTTTATTTTTCCTTTATAAAATTCCCAAAGTTTCATCATCAGGAGCAAGGTTCATATCATCGGGCTATCTCTCATTCATAAATAACTTAGATAACATGTGATCCTAACAATATGATTCACAAACAACAGAGCAATGTTCCAGGAATAACAAGTATGTGAGTCATTTTGGCAAGCAAGTCATATAGTCTAGTTGATCATGTCAATACTCATTTTAATTCTTGAGTTAATTTTATATATGGCAAATTAATTCCAACTCAAGAATTAAGGAGATAAGGGATAATGTGCAAACCGTTGCCTCAAATATGAGTGCAATGACGAGCAACCTTGTGTGCAATGGTTGCTACATCCCATCTCGTGAATGTGCAGCGCTGCGGTGTAGCACGGACATTGGTGATCTTGTATGTGAATGCATCCTGTGAACACAAGATCACCCACAAACTTGTTTTCGTACCTGGGGTGCTTCAAAAGACACAAGAAAAAGAAAGAAAGTGAAAGCAAAGGACTCACCCGATGAAGCCCTGTGAGTCATTTATATATTCATCTTTATTAATAGTCACAATTAAATAATGAAATAAATAAAAGGAAATAAAGAAAACTGAAATTAAAACCTAACGCGTCTATCTAGGTCCTAGGGATACATGGGAAGGTCGAAGAGCTAGAAGCATGATAGAGGTGTTCCTTCCCAATGGTCTTGTACAAGCGTAGAAGCTTGGCACAAAGACCACAGCGGAGGGTCACAAGATCAGTCTTAAGCTCCTCGAGCTCGACCTGGCCCTCTGCCACAACATTTTTTAACCGTTTGTTTTCAGCTCAAAGCTACGTAACAGAGACGTTCAAGAGAGTTGCCGGAGATTTCTCTCCGTCGCTCTCATAGTCCCCCACCAACCACTTGATAGGAGGTTCAGAGATGTGTCATCTAATCGGTGGGGAGCTATGAGAGGCCTCCGCCTTCCTCCTCTCAAAAGGAGCTTTGGCGAGCTTCAGCACCTTTCCATACCCGGTAGGTGTTCGCACACATAGGACACAGAAGCGATGCTGCGACCGTGGGTTTTATGAGGACCATGATGAGGTGTCTTTGCTATACCGGTAGAAACACACGTCCTTAGACTTGGTGATCACCGTTTCAACATGGTGTTCGCCGGGTTTAAGCGATAACTTTGGTACATCATCCCCATGGAACAAGCGAGTGCAAATTGGCTTTTTAGGGCCGATTTTGCCCGTTGTACGTCTTTGGTAGGGGCTGGATAACCGAGCCTGGGATTTTTGGATCCTCCTGGGCAAAGGTGAGCGCGCAGTCGAACGGGGGCCGAGGGCCGAGGGGGCCAAACCCTCCTGGCTACCGACCAGCCCTTTGTCACGGCTGGGTGGTGGCAGGACTACTAAGGGTTCCAGAACCCTGGGTTCGCCATCTTCGAGCGCCGGAAACACCATGTTGGCGGGATGAATCTCCCCCTCGAGATGAAAACTGGAATTGGAACCGGAGAGGGAGATCAAATCCCTCCCAACCATGGATTGGTGGAGAATTTTGGCATGAATTGGCTAGGGTTCAATGGTGGATGAGGCGGGAAGGAAGAAAGGAAAACGGCAACCGAAAGAATTTTGAAAAGGAGATCGCGATCACCATCTTCTTTTTCTTCGCGAAACCACCATGACTTGCACGTGGGGCCCACTAGCAGGCCATCGGGCGAAGGCCGACGATTGCAGATCTAGCGCTGGTTCGGCCGAACCAGCCTGGGCACCAGGTTAGCCCATGTCAGGCAGGGAGCTGGGCTGGGTCAAGCCCAACCCAGTAGACATGGGTTGGCTACTAGGATACGCTGAAAGTCTACCAACTCAATAAAGTCTAAATCCTACCCCAACCCCTCTATTGGTTCTAGGAAAACTTTTAAACGATGACCATTTACCTTAAAGATGTTACCTTCGTCGTCCTGCTGTGTGATCGCTCCATGAGGCGAGGTGTCGATGAAGGTATTCGGTCCTAGCCATTTGCTCCGAAGTTTTCCATGACTGAAGAGTTTCACCCTGGAGTTGAACAACAAAATCTTGTTGTCTTGCTCGAACTCCTTGACCTTGATTCGCTTATCATGCCATCTTTTGGTTCTCTCCTTGTAAATCCTGCTATTTTGATAGGATTTATCTCTCCATTCCTCTAACTCCGACAACTGCAATTGTCAATGGCATTCGGCTTGTCCTAGATCCATATTCCAAGTCCGGATAGCCTAGTTCGCCTTGTGCTTCAGCTCAACCGGTAGGTGGTAGGTTTTTCCATATACGAGCTGGTATGGTGGCATACCAATGGGCGTCTTGTATGTGGTCCTATATGCCCAAAAAGCATGGGGTAGCTTGTGCTTCCATGCTTTCCCCATCTCATCCAAGGTCTTCTGCAGAATATTCTTGATTTGTTTCTTCGATGTTTCTGCCTGACCACTTGTCTGGGGATGGTATGGAGTTGCAATATTGTGTTGTGCCCCAAGCTCTTGTAAAAAGTTAAAAAAGGTCTTATCGATGAAATGAGACCCTCCATCACTGATTACCATCCGCGGTGTTCCGAAGCGAGGAAATGTGACCTTGTGGAACATTTTTCGAGTGTGCATGGCGTCGGTGGCACGACACGGCATTGCTTCCACCCACTTGGACACATAGTCGATGGCCACCAGGATATACTCGCAGTCATGAGACTTAGGGAAAGGCCCCATGCAGTCGACACCCCATACATCAAAAAGTTCCACTTGAAGATTGTATGTTAGGGGCATCGCATCGCGAGCAGTGATACCTCCATGCTTTTGGCACCTTGTGCATCGTCGAATGAACTCTTTTGTGTCTTCAAACATTGTAGGCCAAAAGAATTGTAACACCCTGAGAAAATTCCTAAATAAAAATACACTGACCCAAAATCATCTCTGATTTATTTTTGTAATTTTACGACATGCTGACAATTTCTTTATTTGTTTTATGCCAGTGCCAAACTTTAATTGAAAATTTCCAATTTTTCTACTCCTCTGATTTTTTTGATTTTTGTCCCAAGATTTTCTCCCAGACCGAAATTAGTTTTGCCCCGAAAAGTCCACTTAAACTCCCTCTACCGTGGCCTTCTTGCTGCAAGCCTTTTTCCCTAGAAAAGTCCATGTTGCCTCCCCAAACCACTCATTCCTGTTGGATTAGTAATAAAGGATAAAGTCCAATCCTCCTCCCTAGTACTGTTTTCGGCGACGACGTCGCCGCGCGCCGCACCGCTACGACCAGGCCGCTGTGACATCGCCAGCTGCTACCCTTCTTTCCCATCACGCTGGCGACCTCGCCGTGCACTTCCGCGCCCTTGCCTGACCTCACCGGTGAAGCAGGCGTGCACGTCGCTAGCTAGCTGTATATGGGTGCAACGCATGTGCATGCATGCAGCCAGCTAGCAGAAGCTTGCATGCAGCTAGCTTAGCTTGTGCTTGCATGCGACTAGCCGCATGCATGCTGCATGCAGCAAGCTAGCAAGCACGCACGCGTATGCAGGCCCCCGATACATCGTCATCGTCTACACCTTCCTCCCCTCGCAGCAGCCAGAGCCGTTCACCAACCTTAGCCGCACGCCCGGGCGAAGCATTGAAAACACTTCAATGGCTGGCTCCCACACTCGGAGGCTATAAAAGCCGATCGTGTTCGAACACGCCACACCGCCTCACCTCATTCTCTTCCTCTATCCCTCTGCAACCAGCCCCTTCACCCCCTCCCCATGATGCGCATAGCCGCCGCCTTGCCATGAGCTAGGGTTAGGTTGGGCAAGTGGAAAGGCAGGCAGCCACGCCGGACGAGGTAGGGAAGTGTGTAGGTCGGTCGAACGAACGAACGGTTGAAACGATTGGAACGCTAGAACGAAAACCTTTGACGTAATCACTAAAACTTGAGCTAAAAACCTGAAAACCAAACCCGGCGGACCTCGGACGAACAATGGGAGCTCGAGGACAATCCGCGCGCCTAAGCCGTACCTCGACGACCGGAGCTCACTCGGTGTGTCGCTACCCGGCTGCCGCAAGGTGAGCATCTACCTCCTCTGTTTTCTTTTGCTTGCCTTCTTCCTTGCCGTCTTTCCTTGTTTTGTTGTGTTTCCGCGGCGTCTCCACTGTGCGCGCAGCCTCGCTGCACCGCCGCGCCCGGCCGCGAGCTGCGCCATCGCACCCGGTCGCCACCATGCGCGTCATCCCGACAGGCGCCGTCCCAGCCACCGGCCGCTGTCGTGCGCCAACTAGCCACCGCACCCGGCCACTGCCCGGCTCGGCCACCGCCTCCACTCGCCGCCCTGCCACCCGACCGAGCCACGCCACCGGCGGCCTTCACCACCGCCCCAGCCGCCGCACCGTCGCCTAGCCCCACCAGCGCCGCCTGCTTCCACCGCCACCACCCACCGCCCCCGCAGCCCCCTCCACCGCCGGCGCCGCCGTCGCCAAGCCATCGCCCTGCCACCCGGCTGACAGCCGTCGCCAAGCCATCGCCTTGCCACCCGGCTGACAGCCGTCGCCGCCGGCCTTCACCACCGCCCCAGCCGCCGCGCCGTCGCCCAGCCCCACCAACGCCGCCTGCTTCCACCGCCGCCACCCACCGCCCTCGCCGCCCCTCCCCAGCCGGCTGCCGCCGCCATGCCCTCCTCCTCCTCCTCCTACCGCCTGTGTGTGTGAGAGAGAGAAACGAGACGGAGAAGAAGAGAAGAAGGAGAGAGAGAATGCGGGTCCCACATCCATTTAAAAATAGAACCTGCACGTGAGTAGTTAAGGGCGGTCCCACCCGTCAGACCTTTTTCCTTTTCTTTGATTTAAAACTTTTCCAATCTTTCGAATTCCATATCTCCCTCGTTTTAAGTCGGATTTGAACGAAACTTTCATCAAAATCTTTCTAAAATCAAGACCTACGCAATGGCACTGGTTTGGTTATTTTTTGATTTTTCTGGAATTTTTGGCTCTTTTATGTGTTGGCGAATAGTGTGTGACTTTATTACGCAACCGGATAGGGTACATTTGCGAGGAGGAAACCGAGCTAGTTGAGGACGAACCCCCAATTGAGCAAGGCAAGTCACTACGCCCCCTTCCTCGAACATGTTGATCCTATTTTTATAAAAATGTGTTGATCCTATTACATGCTAACTATAAAACGCGTACCTACATTTGTTTAAGCCTCCCCTTTGATATTGTTTACCTTTATGTACTTATACACCTTTGTTACCTGAGTCTATTATTTATGCGCGGTTAATTATCTATACTGCTTAGCGTTGCATATGTGTAGACGTTGGTACACTCCATACTTATGATATATGGCTATGGATGTGGATGTGGCGATCACTCAGTGGGAGTGATTGTCGGAGATGGGTAGAGACATAAGCGCCACCCGCAACATTAAAACCTTTGCCAAAACTAAAAACTTAATAAAACAAAACTATTTCGACTGGGGCGGCATGAATAGAATATGGGTGGTTCTGGGAACGGTAAGCCGCCGACCCTGGTCAATTAAGGACCGAGTCAAGAAGCTATGCGAGATACGAACCGAGTGCGACCACACTTCTTGAGTGGGGTTAGACCCGGTGGACTAGGTTATTCTCGTGGGGTGGCACCCCAGACATGGTAGGTTCTGGAGGTCGGTATGGAAATGTGGAAGTGTGTGGTTTAATGACGTCAAAGCTTTATATATGTATAATATAACCTTTAATCTTGGGAGCGCCAGGACTCCCCTCACAACCGGCTCGAGGTAGGAATGTGGCGCCGGGGGTGCAATGGGGATTCATAGTCCTTGGAGCGGGTGCCGCCATGCGAGGGTAACTGAAAAACCAGGCCGTGACAAGTCTCATGTGTTGGGTGCGTCACGGAGTGTGGGATTAAAAGCGTACATCCACTGCAGTGTGAGTAAATTAAACTATTCGAATAGCTGTGCTCGCGGTTAATGAGCGCCGGGACTTGTATTACTCTTGACTAGCCTCATCAATTTTTAATATTGCTTAAAAGATGATTGGAATGAAAGGTGTGACCTTGCCCGAAGTGCGGGAAGGTCGTGATGGTGAAAACTGTGGAAAATTTGGATGCAAGGGTAAACCGGACCAAGCGAGGCTTGGGGAAGGTGGATGAACCCTCACGGGTTAAATGACAACTTCAACCTAACGATTGTTTTCAGTAAAACTGCTAGGTCATAGGCTTGTGAAATAACTCGCGAAAACTGGCTTACGCAAATAAACCGAAACCTGCCTTGGATCCCTATACGCATTTGTTGCATTTCGACAGTGGTGACTTGCTGAGTACGGTTGGTACTCACCCTTACATATTTCGTACTGATCCCCGAGGAGGGGGATGGTACGGAGGAAACATAAGGACTAATCCCCAGTCGATGCCTGTGGAGTGTAGGTGGACCGCCGCAGCCTCGCTTCCGCTATCCTATCTTATCCTATGTTATTTGGTATTGTATTCAGCCAGACACGGCCTATTAAAACCTACTCGGGTTCCCATGTACTATTTGGTATTGTAAAACTATGTGATGCAGACTGTGTACCAGATTTGTATTGTGTGTATACCAACCTACCGATCCAGGGAGTTGGTATTGTAAACACGTAAGGTTTCGTGAGCTATAAAATCAGGGGCCGACAAACCAGGTATCAGAGCCTGCGACTGTAGGGTTAGGCCCCTTGGCGCCCACCATCCGAGACTTTGTTTTGGTGTAGCCTCACATAAGTGCACCCCGCCTTACCAAAACAATATTAATTGCAAAACTCTACTTCATTACCCCGCTGCTCGTGATTTATTAAAACTTTAATTAAGTTATTGACTTCTTGCTTAATTTTTGTAGATGATCTTCACTTTCCACGGCCAGTACGCCCTTCAGCAGCTTCGAAACCAGCGCCTCTTCCTGGTCAGTTAGTACGGTGAGAACCTCGCTGAGGTTGACTACCTCCACTACCTACTTCGCGAGGCTGACTCCGTCATCTCGAACCTCCGGGGGAGGTACGAGCTGCTCGGTGAGCGGTGCGACAGCCAGGAGCACCAGATTTCTGAGGTGGAGCACGCACTCGCCACACTCCGCCAGCAGACCGCACCAGTCCACTCAGCACCGGATCCACCCCCGACTATCACTCTGCTGCGACCCTTCCCGGCGTCTACCTCGACCTTCACGCCACTATGTAGTTGTACCTCCTTCCCTTACTCTAGCAGGGGGAGTAGGATGTACTTAGGCTTGGCAC
This sequence comes from Oryza punctata, assembly GCA_000573905.2. Taxonomy (NCBI): domain Eukaryota; kingdom Viridiplantae; phylum Streptophyta; class Magnoliopsida; order Poales; family Poaceae; genus Oryza; species Oryza punctata. Next base: position 20,320,325 of record CM002490.2, on the reverse strand, counting down.
CAGTGCTTCTGGTTATATTAGTATGAGTTATGCTATGTTTATGAAAGTGTTTGTCTCACAACAGATATCACAACCTAAACAACATTCAAGCTGCTATACCATAAACAACCCTACCCCCTTACGCTAACATTGCCTAGGCTACCCTGCTCTCAGATGGTGAACCCAAGGACCACGGGATCGGGCTCCGGATCAGCCCATACGCGCGATGCGCCGCCACCACCACCTCCACCCCCCGACATCGCTGAGTTGATGGCAACTCAGAACGTGCTGATGCGAGGCATGCTCGACATGCTCAACAATGGAGGGTCCGGGAACCATATGGCCCAATCCGGGTCCACCGGAGCAATGGCTGGGGCCGGGTGGCACTCGCCCAGCTATGGAAAGTTCATAAGGACCAGGCCGCCAACTTTCTCAGAGGCCGCAGAACCACTAGAAGCGAAAGATTGGCTGTGCACTGTGGTAAAGAAGTTGGAACTAGTGCGAGCTGACGAAGAAGATAAGGTTCGGTACGCCACTAGTCTGCTCGAAGGAACAGCTAGTGATTGGTGGGAGACTTACAAGAAATCTCGCACAGCAAACACGGACGAGCCAGACTGAAAGGAATTTACTGAAGCCTTCCGAGGAGCGTACATCCCGGCAGCCCTTATTAAACTGAAAAGAGATGAGTTTAGGGCCTTGACCCAGGGGGACCTGAGCGGGCAGGACTACCTGAACAAGTTCATACAACTGGCCCGCTATGCACCACAGGATCTCCCGGACGAAGATGAAAAGGTCGATAAATTCCTGAACGGAATGAACGACGAACTGCGTAGTCAGCTGATTACGTAGGACCATGACACTTTCCAAGGACTGATCAACAAGGCGCTCCGAAAGGAAGCTGATAACAAGATAGTGAATGCCAACAGGAAGCGCAAGTTCGCAGTCCTCAAGAGCAAGCAGCAGCAGCAAGGGCAAAAGTTCAAAACTAATACCGGGCAAGTGTGGAAGCCGGTATACTCTGGCTCTTTTCGCCCCACACCCACCCCCACCATACGCACCGTCCGCCCCGCTGCAATACTCCACACTGCTACTTCCACCATCCCCGGCTCTGGCACTACAAACATGAACTGCTTCAACTGCGGTAGAGCAGGCCACTTCTCCAGAGAATGCCCCATGCCCAGAAAAATTCCCTCCAAATTCCATACAAATCCCGCCCCCGTCCGCGGTACTTTTATACCCTCTGCGCCCCGGGCAGCCCCGCAGACCCCAGTTCAAGCCCGGTCCGCGTCATCTATTGCTCATGGCCGCGTGAACCACGTGCACGCGGAGGAGGCCCAGGAAGATCAGGGCATTCTTCTCGGTACGTTTTCTATAAACTCTATCCCGGTTTTGGTTCTTTTCGACTCTGGTGCATCTCATTCTTTCATCTCTCCAAAAGTCGTTCGATGTCATCAACTTGGGCTTTCTGAGTTAAATAAACCTATGGTCATACACTCACCAGTAGGGGATTTGATGGTAACCCGGGTTTGCAAAAATGTGCCGCTCCTTTTGCAAGGGACGGTGATCCCCACCACTTTAATAGTCCTCCCCTCTCAGCACCTTGACATTATTTTGGGCATGGATTGGCTATCCAAATACCGAGGAACCCTTGACTGTGCCCAAAGAACCATCTCACTAGCCACCCAAGGCGGCAACCCTGTAAGAATTGAGATCGGACCTCTCAAACCGGTGTCTGGAGACCAAAAGGCCATTCTAGCCTCCCTTACCTTGGAAGAAACCCCCGTGGTTTGGGAATACAGACACGTTTTTCCAGAGGAACTGCCAGGAATGCCCCCTGACAGAGATATAGAATTCATCATAAACTTAATGCCCGGTACTGCACCAATTGCCAAGCGACCCTATAGGATGCCTGCCAACGATTCAGAGGAACTTAAGAAACAAATTCAGGAACTCCACGACAAGGGATTTATCCACCCTAGTTCTTCTCCATGGGGTGCCCCGGTGCTATTCGTTAAAAAGAAAGATGGTAGCCAAAGGATGTGCGTGGACAATCGCTCACTGAACGAAGTCACGGTCAAAAATAAATACCCCCTCCCTAGAATCGATGATCTATTCGACCAACTTCAAGGGGCAAGTGTATTCTCAAAAATCGACCTCCATTCCGGCTATCACCAACTCAAGGTACGCCCGGAAGATGTACCCAAAACCGCCTTCTCCACTTGCTACCGGCTCTATGAGTTCTTGGTCATGGCGTTTGGACTGACCAACACCCCCGCTTATTTCATGAACCTTATGAATAAAGTATTCATGGAATACCTGGACAAGTTCGTCGTGGTGTTCATAGATGATATACTAATCTATTCCAAAACCGAGAAAGAACACGCGGCCCACCTACGAATAGTGTTGAAAAAATTAAGGGAACACCGGCTGTATGCCAAGTATTTTAGCTTAAGGAGGTGAGTTTTCTAGGCCACATAATTTCAGCCGGAGGAGTAGCGGTAGACCCAACCAAAGTGGACGCAGTTACTAAGTGGCCAGCACCTCGAAGTGTAACTGAGGTACGGAGCTTCCTTGGTCTAGCTGGATATTACCGCAGATTCATCGAAGGATTTTCTCAAATCGCCCGCCCTATGACGCAACTGCTCAAAAAGGAGAAAAAGTATGACTGGACCGAGTAATGTCAAAGTAGCTTTGACCAGCTAAAAGCCAAATTAACTTCGGCCCCCATCCTTGTCTTTCCCAACATCGGGAAAGACTTTGAAGTTTACTGTGATGCTTCTCGTCACGGATTGGGAGGTGTACTAGTGTAGGATGGCAAGGTAGTCGCCTATGTGTCACGCCAATTAAGACCTCATGAAGAGAACTACCCCACCCACGATTTGGAACTAGCATCCGTAGTTCATGCCCTCAAGATTTGGAGGCACTATCTGATCGGTAACCGCTCTAATATCTTCACCGATCACAAAAGCCTCAAGTACATCTTTACTCAGGCTGACCTCAACCTACGCCAAAGAAGATGGCTAAAGTTAATTAAGGATTATGACTTGGGCATCCACTACCATCCAGGCAAGGCTAATGTGGTAGCTGACGCCTTAAGCAGGAAACCCGCATGTAACATGCTAAGAGCCCAAAACCTACCGCCCACCTTGTAACCGCTCTAATATCTTCACCGATCACAAAAGCCTCAAGTACATCTTTACTCAGGTTGACCTCAACCTACGCCAAAGAAGATGGCTAAAGTTAATTAGGGATTATGACTTGGGCATCCACTACCATCCAGGCAAGGCTAATGTGGTAGCTGACGCCTTAAGCAGGAAACCCGCATTTAACATGCTAAGAGCCCAAAACCTACCGCCCACCTTGGAAGCTGAGTTCGCCCGCCTCAACCTAACCGTGGTGAAGCAAGGGAGTATGACAAACCTGGAGATTCAGTCACAACTCCCTGCCCAAATCAAAGACAGCCAAAATCAAAGCAAGGAGGTAGAAAAGATTAAGGATCAGATGAAGGGAGGAAAGGCCAAAGAATTCAGGTTGAATGAGCAAGGAATACTTTGGTATAAACATCGGTTGTTCGTGCCCGCCGGGAAGAATTTCCGAAAGACCATCCTCATGGAAGCCCACGATTCGGCCTACTCCATCCACCCCGGAAGCACAAAAATGTACCAAGATATAAAGCAAGTATATTGGTGGCCAGGGATGAAACGGGACATTGCGGAATACGTCGTCGTATGCGACGTCTGCCAAAGGGTCAAGGCTGAACACCAGCGCCCTGCTGGGTTGTTGCAACCATTAAAATTCCCGGAATGGAAGTTTGACGAAATTGGTATGGATTTCATAGTGGGTCTACCCAAGACCGTTTCAGGTTGCGATTCCATCAGGGTAATCATAGACCGCTTGACGAAGGTAGCCCGTTTTATACCAGTTAGGACAACCTACAGCGCGACTCGATTAGCCGAGTTGTTTATAGCCAAAATAGTATGCCTCCATGGTGTCCTGAAGCGGATTATTTTAGACCGAGGCACGCAGTTTACCTCTCACTTTTGGGATCGGTTCCATGAAGCTCTGGGCAGTCACCTTGCCTTTAGCACAGCCTACCACCCCCAGACCGACGGCCAGACGGAGAGAACCAACCAAATTCTAGAGGATATGTTGCGTGCTTGCGCTATTGATTTCACAACGGACTGGGAGAAATGTCTGCCCTATGCGGAATTTTCATATAACAATAGCTACCAAGCAAGCTTGAAAATGTCCCCCAACGAGGCCTTGTACAGTCGGAAATGCCGTACCCCATTGATGTGGTCAGAAGTTGGAGAGGCCTCTGTCTTCGGACCCGACATCGTGCGAGAAGCTGAAGAAAAGGTGCGATTAATAAAGGACCGCCTTCAAGCCGCCCAAGCCAGGTAGAAGAGTTATGCGGACACTAGGCGACGGGAATTAACTTTTGAGGTTGGGGATTATGTGTATCTCAAGGTTACACCCCTACGAGGGACCAAGCGTTTTAAAGTAAAAGGCAAGCTGGCTCCACGTTATGTGGGACCATATCCAATAATAAGTCGGCGTGGCCAAGTCGCCTATGAGTTAAAACTACCAGAAACCTTATCCGACGTCCACCCCGTGTTCCACGTCTCTCAACTGAAAAAATGCCTCCGCGTACCAGAAAAGCACACCTCAGTGGAAACGCAAGAAGTAAGCCCCGAGCTCACATATCCGGAGAAACCAATCAAAATCTTAGAAGAAGCGGAAAGGAGAACCCGCTCTAAAACCATTAAATTGTACAAAGTCCACTGGAGCAATCACTCGGAAGACGAAGCCACCTGGGAATGAGAGGAATACCTCAAGGGTAGATACCCCGACCTCTTCTCCTAGAACAGGTAAGCAATCTCGAGGATGAGATTATTTTTAGGGGGTAGGTTTGTAACACCCTGAGAAAATTCCTAAATAAAAATACACCGACCAAAAATCATCTCTGATTTATTTTTGTAACTTTGCGACATGCCGACAATTTCTTTATTTGTTTTATGCCAGTGCCAAACTTTTATTGAAAATTTCCAATTTTTCTACTCCTTTGATTTTTTTTGATTTTTGTCCCAAGATTTTCTCCCTGACCGAAATTAGTTTTGCTTCGAAAAGTCTGCTTAAACTCCCTCTACCATGGCTTCTTGCTGCAAGCCTTTTTCCCTAGAAAAGTCCAAGTTGCCTCCCCAAGCCACTCATTCCTGTTGGGTTAGTAATAAAGGATAAAGTCCAATCCTCCTCCCTAGTACTGTTTTCGGCGACGACGTCGCCGCGCGCACTACCAGGCCGCTGCGACATCACCAGCTGCTGCCCTTCTTTCCCATCGCGCCAGCGACCTCACCGTGCGCTTCCGCGCCCTTGCCTGACCTCACCGGCGAAGCAGGCATGCACATCACTAGCTAGCTGTATGTGGGTGCAACGCATGTGCATGCATGCAGCAAGCTAGCAGAAGCTTGCATGCAGCTAGCTTAGCTTGTGCTTGCTTGTGACTAGTCGCATGCATGCTGCATGCAGCAAGCTAGCAAGCATGCGCGCGTATGCAGGCCGCCGATACATCGTCGTCTACACCTTCCTCCCCTCGCAGCAGCCAGAGCCGTTCACCAACCTTAGCCGCACGCCCGGGCGAAGCATTGAAAACACTTCAATGGCTGGCTCCCACACTCGGAGGCTATAAAAGCCGATCGTGTTCGAACACGCCACACCGCCTCACCTCATTCTCTTCCTCTATCCCTCTCCAACCAGCCCCTTCACCCCTTCCCACGATGCGCATAGCCGCTGCCTTGCCATGAGCTAGGCTTAGGTTGGGCAAGTGGAAAGGCAGGCAGCCGCGCAGGGCGAGGTAGGGAAGTGTGTAGCTCGGTCGAACGAACGAATGGTTGAAACGATTGGAACGTTAGAACGAAAACCTTCGACGTAATCGCTAAAACTTGAGCTAAAAACCTGAAAACCAAACCCGGCGGACCTCGGACGAACACCGGGAGCTCGAGGACGATCCGCGTGCCTAAGCCGTACCTCGACGACCGGAGCTCACTCGGTGTGCCGCTACCTGGCTGCCACAAGGTGAGTGTCTATCTCCTCTGTTTTCTTTTGCTTGCCTTCTTCCTTGCCGTCTTTCCGTGTTTTGTTGTGTTTCCGCGGCGTCGGCACCGTGCGCGCAGCCTCCCCGTGCCGCCGCACCCAGCCGCCACCATGCGCGTCGTCCCGGCAGGCGCCGTCCCAGCCACCGACCGCTGTCGCGCACCGACTAGCCGCTGCACCCGGCCACTGCCCAGCCCGGCCACCGCCTCCACTCGCCGCCCTGCCACCCGGCCGAGCCACGCCGCCGCCGGCCTTCACCACTGCCCCAGCCGCCGCGCCGTCGCCCAGCCCCACCAGCGCCGCGTGTTTCCACCGTCGCCACCCACCGCCCCCGCAGCCCCCTCCACCGCCGGTGCCGCCGTCGCCAAGCCGTCGCCCTACCACCCGGCCGACAGCCGTCACCGCCAGCCTTCACCATCGCCCCAGCCACCGCGCTGTCGCCCAGCCCCACCAGCGCCACCTGCTTCCATCGCCGCCGCCCACCGCCCTCGCCGCCCCCTCCCCGGCTGGCCGCCGCCGCCATGCCCTCCTCCTCCTCCTGCCGCCTCTGTGTGTGTGAGAGAGAGAAACGAGACAGAGAAGAAGGAGAGAGAGGCTTACATGCGGATCCCACATCCATTTAAAAACAGAACCTGCACGTGAGTAGTTAAGGGCGATCCCACCCGTCAGACCTTTTTCCTTTTCTTTGATTTAAATCTTTTTCAATCTTTCGAATTCCGTATCTCCCTCGTTTTAAGTCGGATTTGAACGAAACTTTCGTCAAAATCTTTCTAAAATCAAGACCTACGCAATGGCACTGGTTTGGTTATTTTTTGATTTTTCTGGATTTTTTGGCTCTTTTATGTGTTGGCGAATAGTGTGTGACTTTATTATGCAACCGGATAGGGTACATTTGCGAGGAGGAAACCGAGCTAGTTGAGGACGAACCCCCCGATTGAGCAAGGCAAGTCACTACGCCCCCTTCCTCGAACATGTTGATCCTATTTTTATAAAAATCACTACAACAGGAATCCCCCTCTCGCAATGCATGCTTGGCAACGCATTAAGCATGCGTTGCCAAAATACGAACCTAGCAACGCTTATTAGTAGGTGAACCCAATTTGCAATAGATAATATGTATTGTGGAACATGTGTTGCAGAGATTGAGTATTTTGCAACGCCTGAGTTTACTTTGCAACAGATAATGTGCGTTGCAATGGTCTTGATGCCTTGTAAAAACTTTTGGACTAAGTGAGCTATTTTTTAATTTTAAAAAATAATCGAGCAAGCTATTTTTTTTTACATTTTAGACTGAGCGAGCTGTTTGTTTTTAAAAAATATCAAGTGAGTTGCTTTTTTTCCTTGTAAAAACTTTTGGACTAAACAAGCTTTTTTAAGAAAAATAATAATCGAGCGAGCTGTTTTTTTACATTGTGTACTGGGCGAGCCACTGTTTTTGTTTTTAAAAAATTATCAAGCATGTTATTTTTTTTAAAAAAATATGAATATACCAGTGTTAATCGAAACTGAGACGCAACATTCGTGTAAAAGTGCTCTCCACGCCGTCACCTAACCATCTGGTAATGTGATGCTTAGTGTTTATACGCAGCATAACTACTGTACTATATTACTTTAATTAATTACAACCAACAGAACACAAGGTTTTCAATACGTGAACTAAATATGAGCCCAGTGGGCTCAACCAGGACCTCCATATTTTCGACTAAACGAATAGGCTCATGCTTAGAGTGAACAATTCCTATTTAATTAAAATATCTGGAGAAAAGTTAAAAGACCACCAAAACTAATACGTCTCCGTCATTTGCAGCAGAGCGCTGCGTCACCGTGTCGAGAAAACGAGAAGCGATGGGCAAAGGGGCAGTACTGGTCCGCTCGCTGCTATAGGCCCATTGGCCGTTGGCTTAATTTTTTTTAAGTCTGGTGTTGATTTGTTGACTAGTGAACCCTATCTTAAAATTTTCTATCAGCCATCTCCAAATCTCCATCGATTCCCCATCTATCCAGCCATCTGACGAGTGACGACGGCGCGGGAGGTGGCAATAGCAAGCAGCCAGGAGGAGCCGTGAAGGCCGCCGGCGAGCAGCTGCAGCAGCCTGCAAGGGCTCTGGTGGGCTGCGGCTGCAGGCTGCAGCTAGGCGACGCATCCACGCCAAAGCGGACGCGTGGCAGTGAGCCATCAGGGGCAGCAGGCGTGACGCGCTTGGCACGGCAAGCAAGCAGCGCAGCGCAGAAACAACAAAAGAGTAGTGCAGCAGACAGCAAACGCGTTTACTCCAAATTAGAAGTAGCATGTCATTTTTATTTAATTATTCAGGTTTGCTGCATCATGAGTCTATCATGAGTCTATCTGATTGATTTTAATAACACCTGTATGTTTTTCTGGTTCATTCGAACAGATATTTGGAATATAGGTTTTAAACACATGTGCTTCTGGATTGTCATCATCTGTAGATTAACTGGAGGTAATTTATAGTGAATTAACTTGGAGATGACAGCTTTGACAATAGATTGCTGGATATATTTTTCTCTGTAAATTGATTTAGCTCTTCTTATTTTTTGCAGAGTAAAAGATTTTGTTACTGTGTATAAAGAAGGTCTCTTAAGTTGTGACAAAATTAGTTGGCACTGATTTTACACTGATACTTTTCTAATTGCCCTGTTTTTACCACATCCTGATCATAAGAGACAATTCCTTATCATTGTTTTATCTACAAGAATCTTAAGTATCAATTTTTTCATGTAGGTTGAAATGGATTTAAAAACCATCAAGATTCTTTTGCGCTACCCTAGAGGTTCTGTTGAGTACTTAGCTGGAGTAGATGGATTTCTTCAATTTGCATATAAAGATAAGTTAGAGGATACAAAGATTTATTGTCCATGTGAAACATGCGTACATACTATGCTACTTTCAAGAAATGATGTATATGATCATTTGGTGTGCAATGGAATGCTTCAGAGTTATGACCAATGGGATTTTCATGGTGAGTCTTCAGAGGAGCAAATTAGGAATCAGCAACCACAGCCTCACAATGAAGACATGCGTGCCAACATGCACGAATTAATTAATGATACACTTAGGACTGTGTATGACGACATGCCTATGAGTGATTCTGCAGATTCGCCATGTTCACACACTGATGGGCCAAATTTAGAACCTCAAGCATTTTATAAGCTGGTGAAAGCTTCAGAGAAGCCTTTGTGGGATGGATGTGAACTATCACACCTATCCCTGCTAGTGCTTTTGTTCAATATGAAATCCATGAACAAATGGAGTGATAAATCATTTGGAGATCTACTTGATATTCTTCACATGGCAATTCCAAATGGAAAAGAATTGCCAAAAAACTTTTATGAAACTTTTATGAGGCTAAGAAGGTGGTTTCAAAATTTGGTTTAGATTATCAACACATTCATGCATGTCCCAATAACTGTCAGTTGTTTTGGAAAGACAAGGTTAATTATGATTTTTGTTCAACTTGTAAGGCTTCTAGATGGAAAGATAAAAAACCGGAAACCAAGTTAACGAAGAAAGAAAGAAAGAAAGCAATGCCAAGCAAAGTTTTACGATATTTTCCAATAAAGGAGAGGCTGAAAAGATTGTTCATGTGCAGAGAAACAGCATCGCTCCCACGTTGGCATGATGAAGAGCGCTTAAAGGATGGTGCGCTTCGACATCCAGCTGATTCTCCGGCATGGAAGAACTTTGATGAAAGGTTCCAACAATTTGCATCTGATTCTCGTAATATACGGTTTGGGTTAGCTACTGATGGGTTTAACCCATATGGTATGTTGAGATCTACATATAGTTGTTGGCCGGTTGTTTTAGTAATATATAATCTTCCACCATGGCTCTGCATGAAGGAACCTAATCTTCTACTGCCATTAATAATTCCCGGGCCCAAAAGTCCTGGAGATAACATTCATGTTTTCCTCCAGCCACTTCTAGAAGATTTAAGAGACATATTTATCAATGGCATTTCCACATATGATGCATCTAGAAATGAAATTTTTAATTTGAGGGCAGCTGTACTATGGACTATAAATGACTTGCCAGCTTTAGGAATGCTTGCTTCACATATGGTGCATGGAGAATTTGCATGCCCACCTTGTGGTCCAAATGTATGGTCCAAATGTTTGGCACATGGGAAGAAATCTTGTTTTATGGGTCATCGTCGATTTTTGCCACCTAATCATGAATTTTGATTTGATAGAAATTCTTTTGATGGAACCACAGAGATTAGTACAGAGCCTATAACTTACTATGGGCGCCCAGTATTGGGTGAAATAAATGCTATTAGTGATTTTAAGAAGTCAAAAACTTATAAGGCAGTAAGTAGTCTATTCACATTACCTTACTGGGATGGCAATCTTCTTCGGCATAATCTTGATGTGATGCACATAGAAAAAAATGTGTGCGACAATATTTATGGTACACTTCTAAATTTAGAAGGAAAGTCAAAGGATAATCTCCAAGCTCGTCTTGATCTCAAAGAAATGAACATTAGAGGGGAGCTCCATCCACAACAAAGAACTTCAAGTAAGTTTTACTTACCACCTGCTAGCTTTACTATGTCCAAAAGCGAGAAGCAATTGTTCTGTAAAGTTCTTCGGGATATAAAAGTTCCTGATGGCTATTCTGCAAACATATCTAGATGCGTGAACTCTGTCGAAGGAAAATTTCATGGGCTCAAAACGCATGATTGCCATGTTCTAATGCAACAATTGATGCCAATTGCTTTGAGGGGTATTCTTCCAGATGATGTCACGTCAATCTTGTTTGACTTATCCGCTTACTTTCGAGGAATATGTTCAAAAGTTCTCTATGTCAATGAGCTTGACCGTTTGGAAGAAACAATTAAAATCACATTGTGCAGAATGGAAATGATATTTCCTCCTGGATTCTTCACGGTTATGGTTCACTTGGTCGTCCATTTAGCTACTGAATGTAAGATTGCTGGGCCAGTTTGCTATCGGTGGATGTACTTTATTGAAAGGTGCTAACAATATATTACTATACAATTTATAATATTTGACATATATCATATGATACAACTTACTATCTTTGTGTCTTGTATATATATTACAGGTACCTGGGTAAATTGAAGTCGTATGTTTGCAACAAAGCGCGTCCAGAAGGTTCAATTGCTGAATCATATTTGGCAGATGAGTGTATGGCATTCTGTTCACGATACTTGAAAGGTTTTCCCACCAAGCATAACCTGCCATCAAGGAATAATGACAAACCAGATCAGTTTGAGACTCCCATGGGTAGGCAAGAATCCACTTTGTTTCCTCCGATAGGAAAACCATTGGGAAAACCATCAGCGTACTCCTTAATTGATAGAGAGAAATTGCAAGCCCATAGATATGTGTTGTACAACTGTGAAGCAGTAGTACCATATCTCAAGTATGTATTGTCCTGACATAGAAATATTTGTTACCTTTCTCTGTAGAACAACAAACCTGACAACGAGGATAACTATATGATGAATGCACACAAAGTTACCGGTACAGGCAAGGTTGTTTTTTCATCACTTTTAGTCACCATGTCTACAAATATCTAATCTTCGGAACTATAACACACATGATTTACTAGTTATAATGATTGTATTGCGGAACAAACAGAACCTTACCCGCAACCACGTTAGACCAAGCCTAAACAAGTATAGTATTGCTCCTAAGGATAGTCTAATTGCTATTTGTATTTATTGAACACTACGCAACAACTAAAATAGCGCACACAACATGTAAATTCTCTCTATTTTATTAGAAACGGCAATGCAACACAATTGACTTTTTAACTGAGAATTCAACAGAGGTAAGCCTTGTTAACATTTTAGTCTAAATAGTTTAATAAAATCTGGTCTAAATGTCCTTTTATTTTCCAATGTGATAGAATGGGCATGGTGACGGTCCCTTGCAAGAATTTTGTCATGTTGAGCAGGAAAACATTATGATGGTAATATACAGAAATTGCACTGTTTTATACATGGGATAGTTGCACTATTTTGTAACTGGGAATATATGCTCTCTTTGACATCAGAATTCACAAAGCCATGTTCAAGATGAGGATTTGCAGCCACCAACCAAGCATGCTACTGCAGACAAGGTCCTTATCTTCCAATTTATATTTTTATTCTGAACTCACCATGGTTGCATCCTATTATATGGTTATCATGGATACATAGCATTATATTATTTGGTACTGTTTGTAAGTAACTATAAATGTTTACTATAGTTCATGGCAATGTGATGTATTTTTTTATTCTAGAACAAACGAACTTTGGGCCAAAATGACCATGGGAAACAAATGAAGATTATTTGTGGCAAGGTCAGTTTTCACTTTTTATCGAGTTCAAAGTTATTTGATATAAAAGTTTGAAAGTATATTTTCTGAATATATATAATTTTAGCACTGATTTGTTGCCCTCCCGTGTAGAACAAGAAACCTGACAATCAGGATAGCCATATGGTACATGCGCATAAAGTTGGTGGTGCATACAAGGTTGTTTTTTTATTCACCATGTTTACAAATATTAGTCCATTCAAACTATAACATGCATGATTCACTAGTTATAATGATTGAATTGGAGAATAAATAACTGGCTGTGTTTGGTCTTTCTATCTTGTGGTTACATTGCAAAACCATGATCCAAATATCTTTTTTTGGAAACAACAGTGCAGCAAAATGGACTTTATCACTGACAATTCAATGGAGGTATTTTGCTGTGAAATTATTTATGATACTTGAATTTCTTGAGGTACTTTGATAATATTGATGGATGTATTTATGCACTTCAGGTTGGAACTAAAGTATTCTTAAAAAGTTGGAAAAATCAGAATACAAATGTGGCTCTTGCCACTATTGTAAGCTGTGATCCAACACGTAAAGTTGGAGGTGTTGAGCTAGGAAATGAATTTTTAATGGTTCATGTCGATCTTGCATTAGCAAAATCTGAAGATTTGATTAGGCCATACAAAGGCTACAAAATTGTTGGTCATGTTGTAGGACTTGAAATTGCGTGGCCTGCAATTTTCGTATGTTCCTATCTCTTCTTACTTCAGAGATGTGCTTTTCATCTTCCTAATGGTACATTAATGCTTATATATTTTTTTCGCTATTATAGGTTGACAAGATAAATGGATGATGATGTGGGGAAAATTTTGTGACTGCAAGTATGCAACTAGGTCAGCTGTACATGTCAAGCAATGATGATGGCTGCAAGTTGGAGAATGGTGGCAACAAGATATGTTCTATGTATATACTTTAGATTCTATTTTCTGCATTAATGTTCTGAACAAGGTTTAACGACATGAATTATATTGATGATTGTCTATGTAATACAAAATACTATCTATAATATATAATCAAAATTATCATGATTGATTGGGCTATTGTCACTTGAGCATGCTTTGAGTTCATGGGTCTCTTGCTCAACAAAATAATTGGTCAAAGGCCACCTGTAGTGAATAGCTCAAATTACACTATTTGCAAGCGTTGGAGCAACTTGATTATATCCATTGCTAAGATTATATAAAACTATTCATCTCTCATAGGAACAACATATATAAGTATTGCAGAAACCTATTAAAATTGTTGCTAACTAGCAACGCTTAATCTCACTTGTTATCAACGGTTGTGTATGTGTTGTAATTGATCCTAGCAACGACAGCATAGGCAACGCATATTAAATGTATTGCTGCAGACCCTAGCAATACGTATATAGACTTTTAGCAATACATATATGTATTGCTAAAGGGGGGTTTCTCTTGTAGTGAATGTGTTGATTACAAATAAAATTCCATGCTAATTATAAAACGCGTACCTACATTTGTTTAAGCCTCTCCTTTGATATTGTTTACCTTCATGTACTTATACACCTTTGTTACCTGAGTCTATTATTTATGCGCGGTTAATTATCTATACTGCTTAATGTTGCATATGTGTAGACGTTTGTACACTCCATACTTATGATATATGGCTATGGATGTGGATGTGGTGATCACTCAGTGGGAGTGATTGTCGGAGATGGGTGGAGACATAAGCGCCACCCGCAATATTAAAACCTTTGCCAAAACTAAAAACTTAATAAAACAAAACTATTTCGACTGGGGCGGCATGAATAGAATATGGGTGGTTCTGGGAACGGTAAGCCGCCGACCCTGGTCAATTAAGGACCGAGTCAAGAAGCTATGCGAGATACGAACCGAGTGCGACCACACTTCTTGAGTGGGGTTAGACCCGGTGGACTAGGTTATTCTCGTGGGGTGGCACCCCAGACATGGTAGGTTCTGGAGGTCGGTATGGAAATGTGGAAGTGTGTGGTTTAATGACGTCAAAGCTTTATATATATATAATATAACCTTTAATCTTGGGAGCACCAGGACTCCCCTCACAACCGGCTCGAGGTAGGAATGTGGCGCCGGGGGTGCAATGGGGATTCATAGTCCTTGGAGCGGGTGCCGCCATGCGAGGGTAACTGAAAAACCAGGCCGTGACAAGTCTCATGTGTTGGGTGCGTCACGGAGTGTGGGATTAAAAGCGTACATCCACTGCAGTGTGAGTAAATTAAACTATTCGAATAGCCGTGCTCGCGGTTAATGAGCGCCGGGACTTGTATTACTCTTGACTAGCCTCATCAATTTTTAATATTGCTTAAAAGATGATTGGAATGAAAGGTGTGACCTTGCCCGAAGTGCGGGAAGGTCGTGATGGTGAAAACTGTGGAAAATTTGGATGCAAGGGTAAACCGGACCAAGCGAGGCTTGGGGAAGGTGGATGAACCCTCGCAGGTCAAATGTCAAGTTCAACCTAACGATTGTTTTCAGTAAAACTGCTAGGTCATAGGCTTGTGAAATAACTCATGAAAACTGGCTTACGCAAATAAACCGAAACCTGCCTTGGATCCCTATACGCATTTGTTGCATTTCTACAGTGGTGACTTGCTGAGTACGGTTGGTACTCACCCTTACATATTTATACCCTTTTAGCTTTTGATGATGAGGACATGTCAGTCGAACTGATCCCCGAGGAGGGGGATGGTACGGAGGAACCATAGAGACTAATCCCCAGTCGATGCCTGTGGAGTATAGGTGGACCGCCGCCGCCTCGCTTCCGCTATCCTATCTTATCCTATGTTATTTGGTATTGTATTCAGCAGACACGGCCTATTAGAACCTACTCGGGTTCCCATGTACTATTTGGTATTGTAAGACTATGTGATGCAGACTGTGTGTACCAGATTTGTAATGTGTGTATACCAACCTACCGATCCAGGGAGTTGGTATTTGTAAACACATAAGGTTTCCTGAGCTATAAAATCAGGGGCCGACAAGAATCCATTTTGCCAGATCTTTGCCTGGGTGCAAAATGCACCGTAGTGACCTCCATATGGGGTCGCATGGCACTTCTGAATGATTTGGGTGCCTTCAGTTGTTGGTGCACATCTCTTGAGCAGTCCGTCGGAGCACTTGGTATGGATACAGCTCATCACATAAGTGCCTAGGCAACCATAAATGACTCTTGTTTTATTCTCCCCTGGTGGAACATATCCAACAACCATAACGTTGATGATGTTCGCATACCATGGGTTCGAGTCTGTCACCTTCAGCAGCATGTCGTCTCGTAGAAAATCATTTATTGGTAGCTCCTGCATGTTAGTGATTTGCATATGCGAAAAATGGTATGCTACAGAATTTTCTACTCCCTTTTTGTCTTTAATTTCAAGATCAAACTCTTGGAGTAGAAGAACCCATCTTATTAATTGATGTTTTGCATCCTTCTTAGTGAGCAAGTATTTTAGAGCAGTATGATCAGTGTAAACTATTACCTTTGCTCCAACTAAGTAAGATCTGAATTTATCAATTGCGAAAACCTTGACCAGGAGCTTTTTTTCAGTTGTGGCATAATTGAGCTGAGCTCCTGTCAACATTTTACTAGCATATGCGATAGCATGGTGTTTCTTATATTTAGTTTGGCCGAGAACAGCCCCTACAACATAGTCACTAGCATCGCACATGAGTTCAAATGGCAGCAACCAATCAGGGGGTTGAATGATTGGTGTCGAAATGAGTGCTTCTTTTAGGTAGTTAAAAGATTTTAAGCACTCATCATCAAAGTTAAATGTAGCATCCTTAGCTAGCAAGCTAGTGAGAGGTCTAGCTACTAAAGAGAAATGTTTAATAAACTGACGATTGAACCCCACATGACCAAGTAAACTACGAACCCCTTTAACATTGGTAGGAGGTGGAAGCTGTTGAATTACCTCAATTTTTTCTTGGTCCACCTCTACTCCCCTTTCGGAGACTCGATGTCCAAGGGCTATTCCTTCACGAACCATGAAGTGAAACTTTTCCCATTTAAGCACCAAGTCCTTTTCATGACACCGTTTCAAGACTTTGTCCAGGTTCTCCAAGCATTGATCAAACGTTTTTGCATAGATAGAGAAGTCATCCATGAAAACTCCCATGATTTCCTCGATCATGTCGAAGAAGATGGACATCATACAATGTTGGAATGATGCGAGCACATTACACAACCCGAATGACATCGGCCAATACGCATACGTTTCGCAAGGACACGTAAACGTTGTCTTGCTTTGATCATCTGGATGGATAGGAATTTGATGATATCCAGAATAGCCGTCAAGGAAACAGAAGAACTTGTGATTTGCCAACTGCTCTAACACCTCATCAATGAAGGGCAACGAGAAATGATCCTTATTCGTAGCCTTGTTTGGATTTCTTTAATCAACGAACCTCCTTCGTCGTTGTGGGATTAACTCGTTCTTCGAGTTTTCAATGACTGTCATGCCTCCCTTCTTAGGCACGATCTGCATCGGGCTGACCCAATCACTTTACGGCACATGATAGATTATCCGAGCGTGTAGGAGTTTCAAGACCTCTTTTTTCACGACTTCTCTCATCGCATTGTTTAGCCTCCATTGCGACTCTCGAGAGGGCACACAAGAAGGATCTAAAGGGATACGATGTGTGCAGTGAGCTGGACTAATCCCCTTGAGATCTTGAAGTGAGTAGCTGAGAACAGATGATGCTTTTCTAGCATGACTGTGAGTCATCATCAGTCAGCTTATCGCTTATCATGACAGGTGATTCCATACCACCATGTAGAAAAGTATAGCAGAGGCCTGAAGGAAGAGGTTTGAGCTCAACTGGAGGTCGTGAAGCCGGATAGGTTTTGGGTAACTCGATCACCTCTTCCAAATCATCCTCTTCCTCGACAAATGCAGTGGCATCATCTTCGAGGAGGGATTCAGAGGATTCAAAGGGAGAGATAGCCAACACTTCCTCAATTGGCTCGGGCTTAGGAATGAGTTCCGTCAAGGGTTTTTTATCGTGAGATCAAGACAGAAAAACACCACTTTCCTAAGTTTGATATCGAGGACTCCTGTGCGAGGCATGTGAAAGAAAACCTTTTCAATAGGATGGCCTATGAGGAGATCAAAGTCGTAGACTTCGAACACGTAAAAGTCCAGGACGACCTCGACATCATTGTGCCATTATGGCACTCTGCGCATAACCACATAACTTTCCATAACAGGACCAGACAGATCCCAAAAAGTTTTGTCTGTTGGTGCCAACGATTCGTCTCCAAGGCACGAGGGTGCAAAGGGGGCAGAGATGATATTTGCACCAACAATGGGATTATAAGGAGTTTTCACCATAGCATCTCTCATGAGACAAGGAATGGTTAAGGACGGGGAGCTAATACGAATTGCTTCAGATGAGAGCTCCACCTCCCTTAACCACTCTTCACTCATGATGGTATTTAGTTCATGAACTGTCTCTTTGAGAAATTCTTCCTCGAGAGGCTCATTCCAACTACGAGGGACACGTCGTCTCTTTTGTGCAAAATAATTTGAGGTGTTTCCATAATTTTCAAAAAGATTACCCTCAATCTGGAATGGGAATTCCAAAAGTTGAATTGCTTCTTTTGGTTCCCGTGGTTTGGTTGATGGTTGATGGTTACAGACTCCGATTCAACAGTTGATGGTTCCTCAGGTGTGTACTCGATTTCCAGGACGATTTCGCAACGAACGGAAGAGGTGTTCTCCAGGATACGATTCAGGAGTTCCCTACCTTCCAACGTCGTTTGGTGTGCGAACGAACCGCCTGCGGAAATATCGAGATATATTGCAGACTCCTTGTCTAAACCCGAACAGAAGTGTTGTAACAACACATGATCAGGTAGAGACAAGTCTGGGCCGCCTTGAATTAACAAGGAAAACCGCGTCCAGGCTGCACCGATGGACTCCTTCTCATCTTGCTATAAGTTGAGAACCTCCTTATGAAGAGAGAGACTACATGGGTTAACGGGAAGGCAGAACCTCCTTACGAAGAAAGCAAGGCAGAACCTGCTTTTTAACTCCTCCCATTCACCATATAGTTTACTCACCGTAAGGGTGTACCAATGCTTCACCCCTTCTATAAGATAAAAGGGAAACAACTTGCATCGCAAGGTGTCTTGTGTCATGCTAGTCTTGACGGTTGTTATAGGCCAATTTCGACTATCAATATTCCCAACAATAAAAGAGAACTAGCAATGCTCAATTAATTGTATGGCTAGCTTATTAGAGAGATGCAATGGTATTGGTTTAATGCTCAATCAGTTGATTGCTCTATGTCAGCTATAGCGATATAGAGTAGTATTTATTAATATAAGCGATGTGCTTAGATTATTATATACCATTAAATGGTGTTATATGCCACGGAACTATAGAGGTGGACCGCAGATGGTGATAGCTTAGTACGGGTATTCCTCCACGTGTGTATATACGGCGAAGAACTGTTCTTGGTGAGGATACTCCTCCGTATCCATAGCCGGTTGTATAGCTATGACAGATTATCGTAAGGAACTCGGCAATCAGGGGTGGTTTCTCGATATACCAGGAGAGCATTGTTAGGGGGTTGTGGCCATATGATTTTACATTAGCAAGTGTATACTACAAGGGATATATATTAGAAGTATAGAAATAGACTTTTCTTATCTCTTCTCCACTTAGTCTAGATATTTATTTAGAGAGAGTTAGCTTGATTGATTCTTCTGTGTGTCAACCTACCCGTATTCAGCATTGATTAACCCCTGCATTAGACTTTGATTAACATAAGTGTGATGAGCATTAATAACACAATACTCTCTTACCATATCTTCCATTGAGATTAAATGAATACGGTACCTTGAAAATACTTCCTGGTGAAATGCTACACTGGTATATCCGTGCGCTTGTGGATTATATCTGTGATCGTAAGAAAATACCGACTAATATTTCTGGCGCCATTGCCTGAGATCTAATTCCTAGTAATGTCATTAAGAAATATTAACAGCTAACGATTGACAAGCATGAGCACAATTTCTCAAATTCCCGCAGATAGGTATAGGGGTTTTTGCTTTCGCGACCCGAGAAGGAAAGTCCCCAAACCATGGCTATAAAGCCAGGGCTGAGTTCATAGCCAAATGAACGAACTGGTTTTGAAGAAGGGGTGGCTCACAGAACTCAGGTCCTTGGAGCATAAAGGTTTTGAATAGAAAGCTGCTCCATGGTTGGTAAGAAGAGAAAGGAAAGAATGAAAGGAAAGGAACGAAAAGATATAAGGGTGTACCAAGTTCGTAGATGATACAACAACCGTTCCCCGGCAACGGCACCATAAATGTTTATTGGTATTTCTTACGATCATAGATAAATCCGCAAGCGCACGGTTACCAAAGTAGCACTTGCCCTTAGAGTGACCCAAGGGTATTGAACATGAGGAACGTGTGTACAATTTACAACTAGGATTCTACCCAAGGATAACAATTGATGAAGGTTTTGGCTAGAGAGGACTTCTAAGCATTTAATTTGATTATTTAAGTTAAGGATAAAACTCTATTGAATGCCTCGCCAGCTCTCCCATGGTCTATCAGGCTAAGTCCGTCCTTAAGCTCTACGATGTACCCGAACATGAAGGGATACGAAGGACGGATAGGGCAGTCACCACCTGCCACCTACCTCACTTTCCGTGTAGCACACAACAAACAAAGGTAATTTCTAACCTAAGCACCACACCTAAGTTATTAACTACTACTCTAGCCTTACGTAGAAACTTCCATCTTTATCTAGAGTCCTAGCACTAGAGCACTTTATTGCGTACTAAGCGACAAACCAACACCGATGAGAATATATCTCACTTAAATAACTTAATTAAATACTCACTCCATCCCAAATTATAGGGCGCCCCCTTTTCTAGGAAAATCAAACTCGGTAACTTTTGACTAATGATCATAAAACCATATCTATGCTAAGTATTATGCATGTTATATCAGTAGATTCATATTTTGAATTACTTCCATGTGATGCTAATTTCATATTTACTTGAAACATAACATGAAATAAATCAATGGTCAAAGTATGTCATTGAAAACCGGGTAAAAAAATATAGGCCTTATAATTTGGGATGGAGGGAGTAACATAAGAAGACTCGAATGCTTACTTTATAAAAGAAACATTAGCCGAGGTACAACGAGAGAAGAAGGCTATCACGCCAAGAAATTCACGAAACAGAATTCCAAGCAAAATGTGCATTAAAACCCTGTCTAGGACCGGCTAGGGTACACAAACCCCTATCTAGACCGGAGCATCGGAATTACCGGAATCTAAACGACACAAAACACACAAGCAAACAGGCTATAAGTCTACTGAAATAGGAAACAAAACCATTTTTAGTGGATTCTAGGCACTTTTATGAATTAATTTCAATTTGAATGGACTTAAATGAAGCTTGAATGAATTAGTTATGAATTTCAGAAGTTTAACTGTGTTTTTACCACAAAGAGAAAAACCTTAGCGATTTATTGCGCAATTAAACCCCAGGGCTGACGCCACAAGGGGAGGGGTCGGCGCCAGCAAGCGGGACCCTCCCATCAGTGACACAAGGGTGCTGGTCTACCATGGACCTGGACCACGGGTGGTCCACCGTCGGTCCATAGGGCCAACGGTCCAGATCGGCCTAAAGGCCAATCGGACGGAGACAGGGAGCGGCCACTGGGCTCGAGCACCGCACAAAACCGGCCCGACCAGCGATGGCGATGGAGCGGCGCGCGGCCACCGGTGGCGCAAGGGAAGCGGCAACTGGCGGCGCGCACAAAAGGCGGCCCAAATTAGAGAAAGAAAAATGAAAAGAAGGGGAGTTGGCGGAGTCTAGCAACAGACATAGTTGGTGGAATGGGGCGACATTAGCTTCGTATGGTGTGAGGGCGGAGGAGCGAGCGGGGATTGGCGGTGGTTGTGAAAAGATAGGGAGGAGCGCGAGGGCGGCCTTTATGTGGGCGGAGGCTGCTGGCCTGGCCGGTAGGGGCGCCAAATATGCCGGCGTCGTGGGGGAAGAGAGAGAGGTGGCGGGATTCGAAAACCAAATCCCGGCCTCCTCGTGGGTGCGGCGTGGGCGTGACGCATGTGCGGAGTTGAGTGTGGAGTGGGCGTGGAGGGCGCACGTGAGGCACGGACGACGGTTGCAGGCGTCTGCTCCTCCGGCTGGAGGTAGGGGATGGGCCCGATAGGTGGGTCCCACTTATCGGTGACCCTGAGGAGAGAGAAGGAGAGGCGCGACAGCTACTGGGTCGTGGCCACGGGTCGGCCTAGCAAGCGGGAGGCACGCGGCGGTGGAGGCGGACTGGGCCGATGGCCCAAGAAAAAGGAAAAGGAGGAAAGAAAAAAAGGGAAAAAGGAAAAAAGGGATTTCCTTGGATTTATTTGTTGCTAAGACTTCATTTTAATTGGTTTAAAACTATTTCCAAGGCTCTGAAAATTCCACTAAAAACCCTGTTAATGTATTGAAGCATGGGGTACTCAAGAAAAATCCCACCGTGCCATTTCCAGTTATTAATTAGGGTTTAGCTCTAAGTTGAATTAAACAATTTGTTCAGGAGATTTATTAGAGGGATTTAAACATAGAGAGGGGAACTTCGGGGCATGACAAAAGCTGACAATCCCGACGCTTCTCTGGAACTCTGATGGAAGAATGGCGACAACCTCGGCACTCCTTTGTAAAAGCTTCGGAGAAAACTCCGATATTCAGGATACTCCTTCCAGAACTTCCTCTCACTCTCTAATCAAGCCCACATACTAAAGTGGAGCTAAATGTCTAAAACTGAGTTGAAATGTACTTTGTTGTGTATTTTCCAAGTGTGAAGGAGTCCTCCTATTATAGCCTCCATATGACGGTTGGAATAACGATTGTTGAGGTTGGTGCACCCACAACCATCATTGGGGAGCAACCAGGAGCCACCACGTGGCAGGCCAGGATGAGGGGAGCCAATGGTAGCTCAGCCGAATTGTGGGCCGTACCTCCTGGCCTCTCCTTTGGCTAGGAGGATGACTGGTGGGCCCTTATGGCGGTTATAATGGTTTGGCCTCTTTTAAGTCGGTTTCGACTATTAGGTGGACCTTTCAATCCTTGTGCTTGCACGTGATTGGTCAGAGGTTCAATTTCGTATGGCAGGTGTATTTTCTCCTTAAATGATATGCACATATATATTTACCAAAACTAGTGGAGGTGGCTAGTAGTAAATTCCTACCACTAAGTTTCGATAGCATATTTGATATCTTTTATGCAGGAGTTGACGGTAAAAATTTACACTTAATGACCATCAACATCATAACAAACTGATAAATATAATAATATTATACAAAAAATTTCTATACTCCAGTAATATCCTCCATAAATATATATGTATATATATAAATATATATGTTTCCTCATACCCAAGGGCAAAATAGACCTTTTGGTACAAATTTAATGGTCAAGGTCAACTAATAAAAATGGTATGGAAGAGATCCAAACTTAAATTTAAGGGTCCATAAGAGAATGAGCAAAACTTGAAGGCATGGAAAGGATTGGGTAATATTTCAAAGATAAGTAGGGGATTTTCTCATAGAACTTAAAGCTTCAAATCCACCAGCTTATAAACCAGGTAAGCCAAAAAGTCCGCTTAAAAGACTAAGCCAATAAGTTTGATCTCAAACAAAGAGGGCCGCACCACAACGACATCTCCTCGATGGATAATTGACGATGATCTTGTGCAATCTCCACTTGATGTATTATTTCCTTTTAGTAAAAATATATGACCAGTGCTGAAAGTTGCAGGGTTTATGAACTTGTAGAATACACATTTAGGTCTAATATATCGTAGCAGGTCTAAACATCGGTTCAACAGGTATAACTGGTGACGTGGCGCTCCACGCTGGCGAGGATTCACAACACACCGTGGCAGAAAGAAAATTGCATTTACACCCCTTTTTGCGCTACAGTATACTTTTTTTTCCTTCTCTTTTTCTCTTTTTTCCCTTTCTTTTCTTTCTCGTTTTGTCCTCTGTCTTGTTCCGCTGCAAAGCCTGCAACAGCCGTCGTCGACGTCGTAGTGGCCGCCGCCATGCGCTAGTCGCAAGCGTGTGGCATCGCCGAGAGGAAAGGGACGATGACGAGTGGCTTGGACCTCCGCCACAAGAGAGGAATCATGCTCGGCGTCGCCATTGGCGTGGACGCCCGCTGCCTGCTTCACCCAACGCTAGCGCTAGCTTCGACCCCATTCTACCACCTCTGACACGCGTCATGCTCCATTTCGCCGCCTCCACACTTCCTTCTCGAAGTCCAGCCGGCGGCACGCTTTCGTGGAGCCGCGGGACGAGCCGGCGACGGGTAAAGGCGAGAGAAGCGGTGTGGTGCACATAAGATGATCGATAAAATACCCAAAAGAACTCGAGCAACCGCGGCAGGACACCTCTATCGACAGCGTGGTTAGTGATGAATTTGGGAAAATAAAAGGAAGAGGAAGAGGAGAAAAAATGGGGAGAAAAAAAAAAGAACGCAGGATATACAGTTAGCGATGTGAAATAAATACAGAGAAATACAACTTCGAGCAACTTTGAGTTATGGCGCGTTGATTCAAGTGGCAAATGTGATTTTTAAGGTTTGGGGCATATGGCACGTAGTTGCTACATTCATCTCTCGGTGCAACAGACCGACCATAGAAGATCTATGTACCATTTCAAAATTACCGGTAGTTTCAACATTAGTATCAGCTTGTGCCATAACTCAAGGAACATGCTTAAGATTCTGACTGCATCCAAAGTAGGAATGCCGCTGATTGAAAGTACCATGGTGAACTTCTTTATCAAAGCTATTCCCAGTCAATTGCCCAACATCAGCAGCAAACGATTTACATCATTTTAGTGACGGCAATCACCACGTATGAACAAAATCGACACCATGAAGATGTCTGAGGTGATGCTTGGAATAAACTTAGACCTTTCCTACAGCGATATGAACAAAAAACACCTGTTTAGGCTTCTCAGCTAGTCACCTACAGTTTCATTGTTCGACAGGATATTCAATCTTCAGATCACTGATCCGATCAACTTTTGGATGGTCTTCCCCGCCTTTTTTTGAGGCTTCCTCTCTTCTATTGCTTCATCATTGGTTTTAGATTTATTCACATCAACCACTCCAATGTTCGGCTAGTCATCCCTGCTCTTTGATCTGACCAATCACAGAAAAAAGTAGCCCAAAGCCAAATACTTTAGTTAATGCTACATCCTTAAGCCTTCAAAAACCAAGAGCAGTCTTTCTTACCCTTCTGACAAAGGATCCAAGAAATTTACGACTTCTTTAAGAGCATTAAGAGCAATCATCTTAATCTGAATTTTTCCCAAAAAAAGAACCACAACAACTTAAGGGCAATCATCATATAGAACATCACATCATACGAGCAAATCAGATAATTGAATACATGGTGCTCTAACCTCTAGTATATCTTCTTTAGCCCTGTGATCAGATCGGAGACGTCTAAACTCTGATGCCATTCAGCGACATTTTCAGGGGAAACAAAGTTTAGCGCAACTTTGATGCAAGACTGCATGAATCAGAATGATCTTAGTTTTCTGGTTTAGAGCACAGATGTTTGAAGCTGAATTCAGAAATATTTAAAGAGAAAATTGCATCTATACGAGCAAGATTTGGGTGGTACCAATAGATACCATCAAAACTTTATAACTTCAACAAATACCACAATAGAGAGAGGGGGTATGTCCAGATGCACCTTTAAATTTCTCACTTGGTGTGGACATCCAGCAGGAATGAAAACCGCATCCCTTAGCTTCTGCTCAAATGTCCAGGGTTCAACACCTAAAATTATGCATGCCAACAGACAAGAAAAACAACATTATATCAGTGTATAAACAGTGTTGGAAGAGAGATGACAGCTTCAAAATAGAACGTAAACTAACCATGTTCTTTCTTGAGCTTTCTCTTGTGCTCCGCTGTTAAATAGAAAACCTGGTCGTGAATTGGGTGAGAAAACTGCACATTGTACAGAGCTACTGCTCAGGATAAGAAAATGAAACATAAGGATTCCTATGTAATGTGATTGAAAAGAAATATATTTTTCACTGGATTGCAGTGTATGTGCCGAAACTCTGAGGCATGTTTCCGAAGATAATCCTGTAACTTTTCAGAATCTTCTCTTCGGAAAATATCCCACAATGCATAACCATGATTGTGTTTTGAACATTGTGCTAATTCACTATGGACTTCAGATTGATAAAACGATGGTCTATCCCCAACATCACTTCCAGAATCATCAGGTGGTAAAGCATTCGTGTCCAAACCTGCGCAAGACCCAGAAAAGAATTGGTGTAAACAAGTTTTATTGTTCACCCTTAGTACTTTGTTTAGAGGTATGTTTATTTTCCATGTTACACGAGATTTAAGGTGCTTCATCAACAGCTTTACCCTTGGATTCAATCGGAGATGATAGCATGTGCACGGTGCCTGATTCAAAAACCCCACACAGTTCCTGAAGATCTTGTTCTCGCATTTTCTTTTTAGTTTTTGTTATCTTGTCAAGCTGTTCAGCTTCGTAGGACACTTCAGCTGTGTGCATCAATATATTTACCTGGTCAAACCAAACACTTTTTGTAATTAACCTTGCCATGAGAAGCCAGTGAAACCCAATGAAGTGATAATGGGAAAGAACAAACAATTTATAGCAAGCAGGTCTGGCAGGGCAATTTTTATTCACAGGACGTAAAAGCTACAACAACAATCCGGGAAAAAATATCATCATGCCAATTTATTTATTTATTATATTATCAAAATAGCTTTGAAAGGAGACACCACGTTCGCTGTGGAGGCTAGAAATTCCCACATTAATCAGAGAAAAAGAAAAGAAGAGTCCATGTAGTAATACAATTTAAAAATAACTGAAATTTCGGGATTAAAAATAAACAATATTAGAAAAAAAGTACATATAAGAACCCAATACAAGATTAATTAATATTCGGAATAAAAATAAAATAAATTCTGAAATTAGGAAAAGAAAAATAAGAGTTCATGCAGGAATACAATTTTAAAGTATACTGAAATTCGGAATTAGAAATAAGCAATATTAGAAAAAAAGAGTTAATATAAGAACCCAATACGGGATTAATTAAAATTCGGAATTAAAATAAAATAAATTCAAAAATTAGGAAAATAAAATAAGAGTTCAAGTAATAATACAATTTTGAAATAACTAAAATTCTAAATAAAAAAATAAATATTGAAAAAAAGTAATTAATCCATCTAGAATACAACACGAGATTAATTAGAATTCGAAATAAAAATAAAATAAATTCAGAAATTAGAAAAATAAAAATAAGAGTTCAACTATAAATACAATTTATAAATAACTAAAATTTGTAATAAAAAATAAAAACTGTTGAAAGAATAAACCATCTAGAACATATAACAAGATTAATTAAAATTAGTAATAACAAATAAAATAAATTTCAAAAATAGAAAAGTAATTATAGAGTTCAAGTACGAATACAATTTACAAATAAAAAATATTAAAATGAAAAATATGGATTTTTCGAAAAGAATAGTTAATTTAGAACACAATGATATCAAATAACAAAAAAGAGGAGAGAAACAGTAGGTTGAGAGAAACAATAGGTCCGTAAAAGAGTAAAGTGGTGACAATTGATGAGATATATAAAAACTATAAACGTATAAACAAAACCTCAAATAGAATATCAATGATGATTAAGAGGAGAGATGATGGGCAACCAATTAAGCAACATGATCACGACGGTTGGTGGGATTCTAGAAACTAAAAAATACACCCAACGATAATCATGTTTAATTTTTAAAATCTAAATGGTAATAAAAAGGGGAGGCAGCGGGCCGGATGTAGAGGATTGCCGCTGATGGTTTAGGGGGGCTTCAGTACACCAGCAGGAAGCCCGACAGCAAGATTAAGCGGGCCATTTCGTGGATCGGTATACTCAGGAAAAGGCAATGCAGTGTTAAACCCAGCACCATGGCGAGGTAATCTCTGGTCAAATGAAAAAGATGGTGGACAATCCTTTAGCTTAAGCGTCTCAGGCCAATGGACCGTCGGATGCATTCTACCTCTCGTATACCGCATAAAGAATGCGTGTATGTTAATTTCCACCTGCAGTATCAAATAAGGCATAGTCTGTCTGAATAAAAACAGGCATGAAAGTCATATTTTTAATATTGATGTTTTGAGTTAAATCCCTTGATAAATTAACAAAGTATTTTTGGAATCAGTACTGTGTGTATTGTTTCCTTAAATAGAAACCAGATTCCAAGGCAGGAGCTGTCAAATCTTATTTATTCAAACCAAGTGTAAACAATAAGTTTTGCAAGAAGAATAGAGCAGACGGATTTTTAGACACAGTACTGCCAATTCGCATAAAAAACAGGAAGGTCTATCCACTTCTGCGCCTAAGAAAAACAATAGAGTTCTTTCAGGGATGTGATTCTAAAAGGATAATCAAAGTTTTTCGGCTTATAAAAATCAAAGATTTAACACTTATGCATTAAGGAAAGTAGAGTTCCAAACCTCAGACCAATCAAGGCAATCCACTGCCTTAACAGTCAAGTGCTCATCTTTTTCTCGCAATGCCCGCCACATAACCAATGGTTCCCAACTAAGACCAGATGTTAACCGAAGTACGTCAGAAACAATAACTGGTTCACAGTATAGGTAGTTGTCACTTGAAAGTGCAACAATTGGTTATGCCCGCCACATAACCAATGCATCTGAAAGTGCAACAGGTCATCCTCCTGGATGTCATTGGCATCGCATCCGGACAGTATAGGTAGTTGTCACTTGAGCCCTTCCTGTTTGCTGCTTGTCGAGTAGCCTTTGTTCTTATCTTACTTGAATGATCAAAGCAAGGGCACCGATCACTTGTTTTGTTTATTGTGTTTGCAAATGGTTCTCTCTTAATAACTTTGTTAGCTCTGTGTTCCAACTCAGAAAGCATATTTTCTGGGAGAAAGCATTGGAGTTCCAAAGATGAAGCACCGCAGCCTCCTATTTCCTTTGGTGGACAAGGTATGCGGCCATCATTACTATCTTTCCACAGTAGCAGAGGATTATTTGGGTCCCCAGCAACAGCCATGTCATTGCAAGATTTAGTATTTGGGGTCTTTAGTATTTGGGGTCTCCATGTGCCTCCTCGAAAAGACAATGTTACCAAAAACATACTTTTTACCTCTATCTTCCCAATGTGAAAGGGCATATAGCCTAGTAGTTTCAGTGATCTGCGTAGCACCCAAGGTCCTGAGTCCAAATCTCCATAGAAGCGAATTTCAGATTAGATTATTTGAGGACTAAGTTCTCTGTTTAAAAAGACTGCATATATCCGATTAGATATAGAGGCCGGGTAAATTACCCTTCTCTAAAAAAATTAAAAAAAAAAATCTTCCCACTGCACACTCTTTGCCTCCTCTCCTCCAGGAACCTCACCTTTGCGAAGCTCCCAGCAGCATGAAAGGCAAAGTCAAAAGAACACGCTTTGCAGCTTCAATGAAAACCAACTATCGAAGTTCTGCACCTAGCACTGCAATACAAGAATAAAAAAGCCGATCAGATGTGCAGTGTCACAATATTTATGGCACAATGTAAACAGGGAAAAGGTTCAACCAATAAGCACGTTCATGTATATATCATAATCAGCTTGTTCCAACTTTACTTCGTCCTAGAAACACCTGCAAACAGAAAAATAAATCAGTATTTAGAAAATCCTCCGATACCTGAATGCATCAAGGAACACCAGAACAGCATACCTTGTAATTTACCCTCTAATTCCTTCTCCTTCATCTGCTCCTGTTGCAGTTCTTTCAACCAAGGAAGCAACAAGTCTACAATACGAAAAGCATAACGTCTTTGATTTTCCTCAGAAATCTTCTTTTCAGGGGGCTGATTCAAGAAAACAGGACAAGTTATTAATGACAGACTATAAAGCAATCTTTTAAGCACAAACAAATCTGTAGAAAATATGGAAACACTAAGAGGGATGCCAAGTACATACTTTTTCAACTCCTATCGTTCTGAGGCATGCCTTTCAATTACAGTTCTTTCTACAATATGGGCATTTGGCAGCAAAGTCAACTTCTGACAAACCCGGATACCTATTTATCAAAAACAGTTTGAGTGTAGTGCAATGCGCAAGACCAATGTAATATGTAACACATCCATAGATCAATTGCCAACAAAAAGAGTAATAAAAGGAACATCAAAACTAGTGTAGCAGTCATCAAAAGAAAATAATTGAAGAAACAAAAAAAAATGGCAGGCATCTAAAAAATTGTGATTGATTCCACTAAGTGTATAACTGTATAACTTTTCTGAACAGTGCCATGATACAAAAGACAAGGGTAGTCCAATTAGTAGAAGAAAAGATTCAGACAACTTGACAAACCATCGTTTTATGCATGGCTGACAGAAGCGCTTATTCTTGCATGATTTACACCAAATCACCCTCCCTTTGTCATTTCTCTGGCACTGGTGGCACATCAGAGCATTTTCCCTAGTGAGCATCTTCTTCCCTTTCTATATGATCAAAACCACACAAAATTCAGTGTACTCATCACAAAAAGTACTTGCGGAAATTCCAGAAAGAACATATAACACACATCTCTGCATTACCTTATTCTTTGCATCGCACATTTTATCCTCAAGGGATGTGGCCTTATTCTCTTCTTCCTCTTGTTTCTTCAATATTTTTTTTTGTCAAACTTCTTCCCTGCACCTCTTCGCTTCAATTCTTTTGAAGTATTCAAAACTTCATCATGTCTTAACCTCTTCTTAATCCTCATTCTGCCTTCATCATCCTGTCAAGGAAAGAAAATGCTAAGTGCTGAAAAATATTGTTAGGAATCAGAAGGTAGATTTTTATTAGCTAACAGCCTACACTCACCGAATTCCCTAAATGTTTATTGCTCTTAGCTAAATTAAAACACCTTCCAAAGGCTACATAATCCTAGCATCCTATTAAAGCTTTACAAGCACCATGATAAATGGAAATAACACATATTGCACATACGAATCATGTAAGGTCTATAGCACAGGACTCAGATTAGAAGCACGGTTACCACACGGACAAAACATATCAGAACTAAAACCATGGTTATCAAGACCAGGAAAGGCATCAGAGCACCGCCATACTAACTAAAAATATGTTTTCTCAATAAACTTTCTTCTACTACGTTGTTTAGACCACTTGTTTTAAGTTGTTTGTTAAGTTTATTTCTTAAAATTTTTAATTTATCCCTATAAGCAAGTGGATAATCAGCAGCAATAATCAGCCAACAATCTAAATCAAACAGGTTTACTTTAATTTCAATTTGCTAATTTCATATTAAGACATTTATATATTTCTTAACTATTACTTTGTTTTTTTCATCTTCAATAGCTGCAAGAATCAGGTTTGGAGGATCCTGCTTAGGGGTATTTATGCTTTTATATTGCACTTCATGTGTCTAAGGCACACACTTTTTTTGTGCTTCGCGCCTACGGAGATACGAGGTCATTGCGCCTTGAGCGTGCTTTTTTGCTTTAACTGTATTGATTCATCAAGAAATCTACCGTTTCTGAATTCCAAATGCCACCAGCCTTAGCCCAACCTGAGCATTGTAAGGCCCATGTCCTTTCCACCAAGAAAAATGCCTACACTATCCAAATAAATGTTTGTCGACAGTAGCTAACACAGCACTAAAATTTTGTATCAGGCATGGTCCTAATACATGGCTCAAAACCACTCAAAGAACACCATTGGCAATGAAGGCTGAGTAATAAATTACCCCATTGTTTTCATCAAGGCTTTTCCTGTTGGAGAATTGGTTACTGTCCTCCTGCTCTGCTTCCATTTTCTTTGGTCTTCCCCTCTTCTTCCCTGCATTACTTCTCTTGGGTTCATTAAGATACTCCACAACTTGATTATTTGATTTTTCAGCACCATTGCCATTCTGCTCATCGTGCTATTATCAAAATAGCAATTAGTCAGTTGAAGCTCACCTCAACAAAAATGAAGACGCACTAGACACTGATGCAGTGATAGTAACTCAGTAGCTTCCACAGGACGTACACGGGATATTACATGTCATAGGTGCTATGGTATTGGACACATTGCACGAGATTATCGAAATCAGCGAGCTCTATTTATGAATGATGATGGTCCGTATACTTCTGCTAGTGATTGTGATGATGAATATACTTTAGCTGCCACTAACCATGCAGGAGGACAAGATAACGATAACATCGAAGAAGTACATTTGCATGTAGAGTCGCTAGATCAGTATCCTAGCCTGATTGTAAAGCTGTGAAGATTAAAACCTATAACATACCCAAACTCTAGGGTTTAAGTATTTCTTATCAAAATACTTGAAAGCCAACCTTTCCACTTTTGTGAACCTAAAATTTTCATTTTTAATCTAGGTAAGGTCAATCCAACCTTTGCATGAACAAAATTTAGGACAAAACTAATTTTTTTTCCTTTCCAACCCAAAGCAATTTTTGCAACAAAGTGTAAGCATGCATATGCATATAGAGCATGGTCAGGTTTGGAGTCCTTGTGTGCATGTTGGGTATGAATCTAAACTTGAACAACATCACCTCAAGTCAAGAAGTATTTAAATATAAATTTTATAAATACTCAAATGCATTTCTATAAATGAAACACATATAAAGGATAAACTAGATGAAATTCTAAAAATCTTTAGCACAAACTTAAATTTTGAAAAAAATCACATAAATACTATCCTATTTATATAACTCACTGTAATTTTTGTTAGATTTTATCATTCAGTTTGTTACCTCAAATAAATCAGTCAAACCAGTCAAATAGTAGATTAATTTAAAACCTTAAATGGCTAAAACCATACTTCACCAAAATATACATTAAACTGTATAGAAGTCCATATGTAAAATAATTTATTAAAATAATAGGTTAATTATAAATAATAAATATAATTTTTCCAGAATTTATTATCTTGGTTTGGACCCTCTAAAAATTCAAACAAAGTTCTACCTAACCTCTTTTTCTTTATTTTTCTGAGAACAAACTACACATAATTTTTTTTACGTAACCAAAGAAAATGGAATCTATAGTTTCATCTACCTCAAAAAAATCTATTATAATTTATCATACCTAAAAATTGAACAATTGAATTAACAAAGAGGGAGAGATATAATCCTGAAAATCGCCAAATCGTGTTCACTAAATTTCTTACCCACCTCTCTCACTCTAGCCTTGTTTTCATCAACTGGGCCCCACTTGACAGCCTCCTTAGCTTACCCTCTACCTGTCCACCTTCCCTAGCCGACCAGAACAGGAGAGAGGGAGAGAGAACGGGCGCCGCCGACCGTGCTCTGAATGCAGCCGACACGTGTGAGCGACGTGTCGACGACCTCAACGCTCGTCATCTCGCCCTCTATCTTCCCAGACCGTGTCGTCTCTTCTCCCACTCCACCCTTGCACCGACGAAACACAGAGAAAGGGTTCTAGCTCTCCTCTTCCATCTTTTTCTCATCCTCGTCCACCGGGAAGAACAACCGCGTCGATCGCCGTGAAGCTTCTCCACCCCTATATCTTCCACGTTCCATACTCTCCTCACCATGACGAAGGTTTTACATATTTACTTCATCTTCTCTCGTGCAGCGGATCGACGGGAACGCCGCCATGCCATTCTCGGCCTTGGTGTGCTCCAGAGCGTGCACCGGGTGCCACCGCATCTCCATCGTCACGCCAGCCACCGTGGACCAAATCCGGTCAGGTTTTCACGCCAGCATCTTCGCAATCCTCCTCTCCATAGAGAAAAGTATTTTAACCAATCAGACTAGAGTCATTTCACAAAATCGGACTAGAGTCAAGTTCAACAGGGTCTTCTTTCCCCGCTGATTCTGCCAAGCCCATTCCTTTGGCTGTAGTTTCGCTGGATAGTAGACAGGGATAGTTGGCTGTGATTTCGCTGGATAGTAGACAGGGACAGGAGAATCTCATTAATCCATTCATGCGCGTCACTAATTAGCCGTCGTCTTCCCCATCTCCGGCCGGTGAGCTCCAAACGAATTCCTTGCATGTGGAGCATCCTTCGGACCTCTTTAACACGAGAGACATGCATTCATGTCAGATCGTTGAGGGAGGCAACCGTCGTCGCACAACATGCAGTAGCGGCCCTTGCGCAGCCGCCGCTTCCACCACCGCCACCATCGATTCCGGGAACCAAATCTCGCAAGAAGACCACCAATAGCTTCGCCTTGAACCCATGTACATTTCTTATTTTGGTCTCAATTCCAACCGAGCCATGGCTCGCCGCCGGCAACACTGAACATGGGCGTCGGCCATTGCCGTCCTGTTCTGTCCAGGTCACAGGGACCTCGTTTTGAGAAGAATCGAAAGTTGAGGTATCACTTTGTAAAATTTCCAGACTGACAAATAGGACTTACACTTAATCGTAATAACTATGAACTTAAATCTCTCTTTCAGAAGTATGTTCCTCTCAGTAAAGAGACCGCGGGTTGAATCCTAGAAACGTTAGGGTCCTTTTCGCACATTGTCCTGAGACTGACCAGTGGACCCCATGAGCTTAAAATCTGAAAATATAAAAGATAATGGTTTATACAATATGTTTACAACAGAAAAACCTCCAAACTTGTAAAATTCATAATAAATAAAATATAACTCATTTTGAGATGAAACCAATCTCTGTGGATTCACTGAAACATGCACTTTAATATTATGACATAAAAAGTGATACTTACAATACAAAATATATTTCACTTTTATGTAAATACAAATGGTCATGATTAATATGAGAACTTCCAAAATTCATAGGAAATTGGTTCTAACTCCAATTAGGTGATTCTAGTTTTATTAGATTCATAATTCCATGTTCTTAGTTAATGTACATTAAAATATAGCATGTAATGTAATGAAAATGCTTCTAAAATTTTGTATAGCAAACAAAAACCGCAATGTGACACATAGCAAATAAACACACACTGGTCTGAGAGATCTGCTTAACTCTAGGGCAGGTCTAAAGCTTGCTTTCGGATTCAAGGACGTGCTAGTTGATTTGATCCTGCAATCAACAAGATGAAATATGCAACTATTGTTAGTAAAGATAATCGATTGGCTAGAAAGCCGATGTTATATCGTATGATAATCGATTGGCTAGAAAGCCGATGTTATATCGTATTGTAACCTAGCCGATACAATGTGAGGTGAATCAGCTGTAAGGTATATCTATAAGAATAAATCAATCCTAAACCTGGTCCATCGGCTGTAGAGATTGATATTATATAATCTATAAATCGATACTACATTAGAAGTCAGCAATTGGGATAGATCGGACTTAACTGGTACAATATAAATTGCTTAGATCCAAAATAACATGAAATAACGATTATATACATTTATATCATAGCCGATGTCCAAATTTAAGCATGTATCGGCTATAACTCCGATACTACCTTATATTGGATATCATCTTAAAATAAATATATTAAACTATCATCAATTAGATTAATAATAAGTTCAATATATTTATATCAGTTGAGATCCCAATATAAGGGGCAGATACAATATATTAACAAGACATGGATCTATGTAAAACAACTATATCAGGTAAGATCGGCTGAAACCCTGATACTATCCTTATTAACAACCATAAAGCGAGCTAGGGATTATGACTCTAAACACGACTTAGTACATCAAACTTAACTGATACAACACTAAGTATGAAAAGAAGCATAATATCTAAACAATCAAGCCGATGGTCATCTTTTCAGGATGGTGGATATATTATATAATTTAAATTAACAAGTCAATCTAGTCGTTATCGATAAAATCCTAGACAGAGATTAGCCGATGCAAGCAGAAAGCATTATCAATCTAGATTATATAATATATATGATAACTTGGTGATTCCAAAAACAAGATTAGAATGTCATAAAGATATAAGCACTAATCCTGAAGATGCAAAACACCATAACAAGTTTTACCTCTTTGTCGAAGATCGAAACCGATGCAGCCCGACTCATTACCTCTTTGTCGAAGATCGAAACCGATGCAGCCCGACTCGAAAGCAGGAACTTGTCGAAACAAATTAACGAAAAAGGTTGGTGATGCACCGAGATTGGATTGAACTGATGTATATTATTTACAAGACCTCGCGCTTATATGTATACCAGAATATACAAACTTGTCCATAACGGACACGACTCATACTTTCCGAATACAATTCTAACCGACGAACAAGTCCCTTAGGCAGACTCTTACCAAAAATATCTATAAGGAAATTACATACAATTGCCTATCTTGGACTCTATCCTTGCCTGACAATGTCATTGAGTCCTCCTTTTGAATCCGACATTGATCACATAATCCATCTTATCACTATCGGCTGTATCGGCCAACCGTATTTAAACTCGGTATCGGCCGATACAGATCTCCAGCCGTTGCGTATTTTGTTTATGAGATTTCCGCATATCTTCAAATCCACTTCGGATTGGATCTCAATTCCGAACCATATGCTTACCAAATTCCATCGTTAACACATAAAATTCATATAAAAATCATGCTAGCTTTAAAAATTGTGAAACAAATCTTGTTGAACCAAGAAAACATATCATTGATATAACCTAAGACTTAGCAGAACCTGGATATAAATTGCATGTAAGGTTAATTAAAGCATAATTCACCTAGGTCTAGTATAGAATTTGTAAAATTCATATTTCCCAAAATAAAATATATAAAATAGAAATTCTTTCACCTAAATTCACTTTAAGTAAGTAACGACCCACTGTAAAGAATTTCTATTTCGGATTTCATGGCTCCAAGCCATTTCTCAGAGTCTGGTTCCACTATTGCTTCCTCATAGGTTGTAGGTTCATCATTATCAATATTTCATGTTGTCCTGTGGTTACCACGCATACCTTGCAGGTGTACACCGTATCCTTTTGAACCTTCGTGAAATCTGTGATTCTATAACTGGTTCAACAACTTGTTCAACCTGTTGAACAACATCTTGCTCAACTTGTTGTGTGGATGTTGAAGCATTTTCTGGTGGTTCCTGAATTTTTTCAAGTTGCACCGTGCTCGCACTATCCTTTCTTGAGAGGAACTCTTTCTCTAAGAAAACACCGTGTCGGGCGACAAACACTTTGCCTTCTTCCCGATTATAGAAATAATATCCTTTCGTTTCCTTAGGATACCCCACAAAGAAGCATTTATCTTATTTAGGCGCGAGTTTGTCTGATTGTAAACGTTTTACATAAGCCTCGCAGCCCCAAATCTTTAGGAAAGACAAACTGGGATGTTTCCCTGTCCATATCTCATATGGTATCTTATCCACTGATTTTGATGGAACCCTGTTTAGTGTGAACGCTGCTGTCTCTAGAGCGTAACCCCAAAAGCTTAACGGGAGATCAGTTTGGCTCATCATTGATCACACCATGTCCAACAATGTACGATTCCTCTGTTCGGACACCCCATTCCATTGAGGTGTTCCTGGCGGAGTGAGCTGTGGAACAATTCCACACTCCTTTAGATGATTGCCAAATTCAAGGCTTAAGTATTCTCCTCCACAATCCGATCGTAGATACTTGATTGTCTTGCCCAAATGATTTTGTACCTCATTCTGAAATTCCTTGAACTTTTCAAAGAATTCAGACTTATGCCTCATCAAGTAGACATAACCATATCTACTAAAGTCATCGGTGAAGGTAATGAAGTACCCAAAACCACCTCTAGCTGTTGAGCTCATTGGTCCACATACATCAGTATGTACCAGTGCCAATGGTTCACTTGCCCTCTCACTTTGACCCATGAAAGGTGCCTGTCATTTTGCCAAGTAAACAAGATTCACATATCTCAAATGATTCAAAATCAAACGAGTGTAGATGTCCATCTCTATGGAGCTTCTCCATGCGTTTCTCATTTATATGGCCCAAGCGACAATGCCAAATAAAAGTGGGATTCAAATCATTAGGACGTTGCCTTTTCGCATTAATGTTATAGACTGAACATCCATCAAGATTCACAGTGTACAAACCATTCATCATGGGTGCATGGAAATAGAAAATGTCATTATAATAGACTGAACAACCATTTTCCACAGATCTAAAACCATAACCCTCTGCTTGCAAACAGGAAGCAGAGATAACGTTTTTACACAAAGCTGGAATGCAATAACAATTATTTAATTCCAAAACTAATCCTGATGGTAAACATAATGGCATAGTGCCGACCGCAACAGCAGCAACTCTTGCTCCATTGCCCACGTGAATGTCCACTTCGCCTCTTGCCAAATTCCTACTTCTTTTCAGCCCCTGCAACGATTTGCATATGTGAGCAACTGACCCGGTATCAAATACCCAAGAATCAGTAGAGGAAGTAGCAAGATTAATTTCTATAACATTAATACTTGAGGTGGAACTCTTTCCATCCTGCTGCTTCTGCTGAGCTGCTCTAGGTATTTCTTACAGTTCCTCTTCCAATGACATGTCTCCTTGCAAAAGAAACACTCTGCATCCTTAGCGGGCCCAGTCTTTTGAACCTTGGTCTTAGAGTTGCTAGTACTCCCGATCTCATCAGAGTTTAGCTTTCTCTTTTGACCACATTTCTTGTTATTGGGCTTACGCTTATGCATTACCATCACATGGTTCGAGTTTTTCTTAATGCTTTCCTTCGCACCCTTTTGCATCCCATGCAGTTCGGCCAAGGTCTTGCTCATGTTGTTCATGTTGAAGTTCAATATGAACGGCTCAAAGCTGGAAGGGAGCGACTGGAGAATCAGATCAGTCGCCAACTCTTGGCTAAGGGGAAAACCAAGCTTTTCCAGACTCTCGATGTAACCAATCATTTTGATCACATGTGGACTAACTGGATTACCTTCTGCAAGCCTGCACGCAAACAAAAACTTTGAGGTATTAAACCTCTGGGCCCTTGCTTGGTACTCAAACATGTTACGCAGTCCCGTGATTATGCTATGGGCATCCAATGCCTCATATCGCCTCTGAAGTTCAGGGGACATAGTAGCAAGCATCAGACAGCTCACATCCAGATAGTCATTCCGCCGCCTTTCATGATCCCTGCGTTGAGCAGCAGTGGCATTGGCAGGTAAATCAGCTGGAAAAGGCTCTTCAAGCACAAACTCTTTGTGCTCCTGTCTGAGAACAATTCTCAGGTTGCGATACCAATCCATAAAGTTTGTTCCATTCAACTTCTCTTTCTCAAAAATAGACCGCAAGTTAAAACTGGATGGTGCAGGAACTGCCATGATCTACAATAGAAATATATATGCAAAATCAGCACTATGTTTACATTTAACAAAAGAT
Source organism: Oryza punctata (assembly GCA_000573905.2). NCBI lineage: Eukaryota > Viridiplantae > Streptophyta > Magnoliopsida > Poales > Poaceae > Oryza > Oryza punctata. Next base: position 20,281,567 of record CM002490.2, on the reverse strand, counting down.
GCTCCCACTATGTATTGTGCAGCAAAGTTCCCTCTAATAACATAGTGAGTTGAGATTCTCATTTTAATAGTATCTAGTGAGTTTTGGCATCACGACTAGACAACTAATAAAATAGGTAAGCAACACCTTGCTAATCACATCCTATGTGACTCGTACTGTCAGGTGACATCTCCATGTACTAACCCAACCTATACTCCAAGGTCCAAAACCGTTTTGATAACCTTGTCAAGTAAACCAACAATCTCCGCATATAGATGTCCGACATCTATCCTATCTTATTATGATGAAAAGTGACACTCTACTTTGGCAGACCCATCACTTATGATCACAATCGTGATAGGTACAATTATTGGAAGAGCATATTACACTTAATTTTTCTGAGGGGATCTATCATACTATGTCATCATATTAAATATACAACGGCAATAATGTAAGATAGATAAACATCATATGTTAGTACATTAAACTGTGTTGCACTATAATCCAAGAAGTGATGGTGATCTCTATCCTCATGTAACTCACTTGGTACATATTTGACATAGAATCAAATTCTATTCATTGATATAAAACCCCAAACGAAATATAAGGGGTGACGCATACGGCGGTCCCCCTGAAAAGGTCACGGGGTACACAGATCTCATCTGCGATTCGCCATGTGAAAACGTTAACGGCGTAATCAAATTATGCTGAAAGCGAGTCAATCTCATTGGCTCGTTTTCTCAATGGCGCGCGGTTCCAGCGGACATAGGACCATCCGATGAACACAATTTCTCCCATCTATACCGATTGATCTCATCAACCCATGTTCCTATCGGTCCATCTCATGTTCCAATCAACTAAGAACTCATCTACTATGTAATAGATCTCATCTACTACACCCGCATATCAACTATATGCATGGATCCAGATCACTAACTATACAAGATGGCTCTGATACCACTGTAGGGATACGCGTAGGCTACGATAGCATAAAACAAAATTTTTCTACCGCGTAAACCACGAAACATGCAAGTATGAGATCATAGATCGTTACCACTCGACGCGTTGCGTAGCGGAAGTATGCGCTAAAGAGCCGAAGGAATCCTCGCGATGTAGCACGCGCCGTGTAGATGAAGTAGTCGATCGCAGCGGCTCGACCTTCTCCTCCTCGTGCGTTCTCCTCGCCGTGCTCCCACGCCGATCAGCACCGCAAGACAGCGGCGCCTCCACCGGTATCCACACGTCCAGGGAAGGAACACCACGCGCAGATGTGCTATCACCCGCGCGCGGCTAGGGTTTGCTCGTGGAGGGAGTGGCGGCTAGGGTTTCACGTGGCGTGATGTGTTAATACCGCCGGCCACACCCCCTCACGTGTATATAGGAACCACGTCCGGGCCTCAAAGGCCCATAGGAGTCCTACTCGGATCCTTATCCGAATTGAGTGCATATTGGATCTCCATCCAATCCCTTTATTCCAGCCCTTTAAGCGTGCGACACTGTAGGTTCATGCACACTCGGGTGCAACCCGAAAACTCCTTTTCAGTCCACGTGTCAACAGCGGCCCCTAGCAGAACGTATTGACCCACCGAGCATACATAAAGATCATATCGGCTGAACCTTTAGTGTTGTATGAACCCCTTTGCCTCACGATATCGATTAAGCTCAAGGTTAGATATGTGTCATCCTCTAATAGCTCAATCATTCACTCGATCCTATGATAGATTATATAAACTGTGATTGACTCCTCAATCACTTTTGGCATGGCCATGCACTGCCATAATCTATAACATTGAGGGGCCTAGAGATATCTCTCCATAGGAGGGACAAATCCCATCTTGATTATTCACATCCCACTACATGTTTCATAACACACCCGAAGACTACTTTTATAACTACCCAGTTATGGAATAGCGTTTAGCAGTCCCTAAGTAAGTCACTACACATGTTGGAAACCATGATAATCTCAGGTCTAAGAATTCTATACCAACACTAATTGAGATCACTGATGGCACTACACAAATAGTTCTTGCAGTGTCTCATGTCGGGTCTATCCAACAACATGTTCCCCAACATGTGTCCACATTATCAATTTGGTATCTCCCTACCATGATCCATGAGACATGATCATCAATCAATACATGTGCTGATCATTTAACCATATTTGTTCCACATATGATATTTGATCAGGAAATAGCAACATATAACATAAAGAGTCTCATATATGAATCACATATTCATTAGCCAATAATGAGTTATCTATTTCAAGGAACAATATCAGATAAATATGTAAATATAGTATATGATACAATCATCTCTATGATTACCTCTAGGGCATATCACTAACAGGGTCGGGTCCCAGGAAGATCAGGTCATGGGTCCCTCATTGCCTACAATCTTTAATATGTAGATCTAATAGGTCTCCACACTCTTCTTTACGAAGAACGTAAGCCCTATAAGAATAGAGGGGGACCTAAGATCCCAGGCTAAGCTGGGATTCAGGTCTCTTTACGTTTGAAATCCTAATATGTGTATCCTTTACGTCTCAACGCTTCTCTCAAAGAGAAACGTGTGTCTTACAAGGGCAATGGGGCATCGGGTCCCGGGCAGATTAGGTCCTGGGTCCCCCATTGCCTACAAACTTTAGAATATAGATCTTATAGGTCTCTACACCATTCTCTGCGAAGAACGTAAGTCCTATAAGAATAGAGGGGGACCCACGATCCCGGGGTAAGCTGGGATTCAGGTCCCTTTATGTTTGCAATCCTAATATGTGGATCTTGTACGTCTCGACGCTTCTCTCAATGGGAAACGCGTGACTTACAAGGGCAATAGGGGATCGGGTCCTAGACAGGTTAGATCCCGGATCCCCCATTGCCTGCAAACTTTAGTATAAGGATCTCGTAGATCTGTACGCTCTTCTCCACGAAGAACGTAAGTCCTATAAAGATGGAGGGGGGACCCAGGATCCAGGCTAAGCTAGGACCCGGGTCCTACGGGCTCCCTTTAGTAGGCAGCGGCCCCGGGCTCCACCCTGGAAGCAGACCCCACACCTCTGTTCGTTTATACATGACTTAACTTAAGGATGAATCAACTAGGGTTTGATTCTTTGATTAATAGATTAGATGCATTAAGATCCCAAGGAAAGGGGTACCCCTGTTCCCATTTCACCGGCAGAGGCATATTATAATAAATTAAAATGATGATTACAACCATGTTATTACAAGAAATAAACATATAAGAGCTTCCACAACAAAATGAAGAGACTCCAGCAAGAACAATCACAACGCTAACAAACTCTAGCAAACATAAAAGTATATGAATGAGCATCGGCCATCATCTTTGTTCCTCTGGTAGATCCTAAAAGTGGTGTCATCATATAAATTGGTGATTCAGACCATAAAAACCACGTTGTCCATTAGACCATCGGCAACTCGACAGAAAAGACTATGCAGTCTTTGTTGATACCTTGCAAATGAATTAACCATAGACTAAGAGAAATAAGACAAAAGACTAACCAAATCCAACTTTAAAGACACCATAGACGACAAATCCTAGACTCTATAATATAAATACTGAAAACTTTAAGTGAAAGAAACCCTAAAATTTACTTGAGCTAGACTAGAAACGGGGTCCCCTTCCTCTCGTCAGAGTGGTAGCAGGGTGGAGGCTCTGCCCAAATAGTCCATTGCAAGTCACAATCCGTGAGAGGCGAAGCATGTATTATGTAATTGGTTGGATCGACTCACTGTATTATTCTCAATTTTTGCTCATAAATCTTGAAAAGGAAGAGACTTCTTGCAAAGTCTAAATGTTCATCGTTCTTGCATGTGTTGAAGTATTGACTTATGTGCAAAAGCCAAATTGAAGATTCAGAATGACTAGTTCATACCAAGGGGACTAAGTACAAAAGGCGCTTTACATAGGAATATCCCTTATATTGAGGGATTAAGTACAAATGACAACATTTTAAAGAAGAAAAGAATACTATAATACTTAAATCATAATGTGCACCCACATCAAGTCCACCTCATGATTTCTTCAATGTGCACCCGCATCACCAAATGGACTTCTTCCTTCACTCGAACATAAGTGTGTATAGTGTATACATGCAGGATGGGTTGTATAATTCTCCTAGGTAAGAACGGAATTGCTAAATGGCACAGATTATTAAGGCCACATTGTTGCAGATTTTTGACCTTGAGATTTGCTTCTCAATTCATGCTCCGGTGACACCAACTCTTCTCCTCCAGTTTTAGTGTCACCTTCTCCAGCTCCGGGGTTAAGGTTTGGGTCCCAGGTTAGGGTGGGGGGAGATCTCGTTGAGTTTAGAGGGATGATCATGAGAGGCGGAGGCCCAGCGGTGGGTGGTGGACACAGGCAGCGGCGGTGACGCCGAAGATGTGGGGATGGATGAGAGTGGTGGGCCGGTGTTGGTGATGGGGGCAAATCAAAAAGCTTGTGTTTAGGAGACAATGGGTGGTTGTGGCTTTAGGAGGAGGACAGCAGGGCAAGGGGGAGAGGGAAGAAGGTCGGTTGGGAAGGAGGGGGAGAGGGCTCACCGGAGCTGTTTGCGCCTTCTGGCCCACCGGCGAGGGCGGGTGATAGTGCGGTAGGCGACAGCGGAGCATGAAGCAAGGGAGCACTAATGGTGGTAAGGAGGGAGGGGGTTAGGATTAGGAGAGTGCACGAATCTTAAAGCAATTCAATGTCCAAAATTACAAGATTTAGAGGTTTTTTCTGTCAACAGTTAAATAGACCGTCCCTAAAAAGAAATTCTACTTTCAAAATTTTATCTAAAAATTTAAAAGAAAAGCCCATAGCTATCATCTTGAACTTATTGTGGTGTTCGTTTATAATCAAGTTAGGATACACAAAAACAAGAAAACTATTAGTGTATAATTAATTGAGTTTTAATTATTACAAACTCAAAATATTGATATATTTGATATTTTAAAGCAACTTCTATGTAGAAAGTTTTTGCACGAAACACATTATTTAGCAGTTTGAAAAACGCTAATGGAAAATAAGGCAAAATATGTAGCTTAATCAGAAATGAACACCATGAAAAACGCTAATGGAAAATAAGGCAAAATATGTAGCTTAATCAGAAATGAACACCATCGTAAACCAATCATGAGCTCATAATCTAGGCAACCCCGGAAAGAGACGTTTCTTCGTCCAAAATTAAGGATAATAACTCTTCCCTTTATATATCCCATTATTCAATTTCAGTTCCATATTCAACTTGGTGTTGGCTAAATTTATCGCAGCTCACATTGCCACAAGTGTGGGATACAGGCATACCACAGACCATACAACTGTTGGCCACAAGTACCGTACTTGTGACATGTAGACCCAAGAAAGGGTTTTCAATTTGGATTTCATCCAAAATTTCACTCATTTTTGTTCTATTTCGGGATTTTGGTACTTTTTGGACCGATTTTTTTTTTGAAATTTTAACATATTTTAACTAAAATTTTACCAAATTCGCATTTTTTAAAGAAAAAGCAAAAATTTCAGCCGAGATATTCACTTACCTGAGGATCCAAAATTTCAGAAATTTCCAAACTTTCGAACTGAAATTGCAATCCGTGCCAAGTACTTTAGTAAGGTATGGCATAGCACAAATGTGGTAACCAACCAAAGGTTAGACTAAAAATTGTATACCATATCAAAGGTTTGACGTGGCAAAACAGAACGGCCCTGTACTTCACAAAAAAATTGAATCATAGAAGTTCAACTACAACTATCGTTTTCCAGGGAGGCACGGGCAGCTGCCGTCCTCCGGTTTACATACTGAGTCTCAGCGATGAAATGCGGTTGTACAATTTAATCAACTTGAGACTCACCGTAGCACCTAAAAGTTAGTACTAAGATACTCCAGATGTTTCAACCCAACAAGCAACCTAACAGGATATCCTACAAAATTTGCTTCCACAAGAGCAAATACGACATCATTACAGCTACTATGCTACCACTCAATTCATATACATGGAACACCTACCGCTACAAGCACACTGAAGATATCAGGAAGATAAACTGATATACAACTCAAATCTGCTGATTGGCAATTGAAACCAGATACTAGATGGAAGATATCACAATAGCTTAAAACAGTCCGAATAAACGTTTCCGCTGCTGGCTCCTGCTATTTTGGGGTGTTCTTTGTGGAGTCACAGATATCCTGTCAACGTTTGCTAGTGCCCACCTGCTGAAATCAGGCGATGAGACCAGTTGTTTCATAGCTTTATTTGTTTCTTCTCTAGTGAATGCCGCATATTCCTCCTCCGAAAATTTTTTCCGCTCAGGGTTAGCGTGGAAGGTAGAATAGTAGCTATCCGTAGCAAGGCCTTGAGACAATGTCTTCCTTGACCCTGTAAAAGCAAAAGATTAGGTCATTCACCAAACAATAATACCAAACTGTGACATCATACAGGTAAAAGAATGACAAACCCGTATGAAGTGAATTTCTTTTTGGTGTACTCCTCGGGTATTCACCATGAAGCTTGCTAAATCCATCTTGGTGAGATCCATTCATGCTGGAGTACTCATCAAAACCTTCATAGTCGGTGGGAACAATGTTCGAAAATGCCCTGCCAAGCGATACAAGGTCATTGATGTGTCAACTATGTTATCAAAAAGTTTGGTGGTAACAAAATGAAATGCATTCCTAAGGCAAAGGGACCCATTTATTTGGAGAAACTATTATCCACATAGACAAACTATTATCCACAAACATTCAGCATCACCTCTACAAAACAAAAATAGTGTTATAAATGTAATCAAAAGGCTTTTGACAAAGTTGCATACACTCACCATCACATCTACGAGACAATACATTTAGATAGATACAAGGACTAAGACATGAATTATTTCCCAGCATACCCAATTCCTGTCAGTGTTCCACTTTCTATTCACATCTAAAGTAATTACTCTGATGTTGCACAACATACTACACACATAGGAGAAAACATCTATTGGACTTAGCTGTGTGTGCACTGGCCAAAAATAATCAACAGATTATAACAGAGTGCACTTGCTAAATCTATAAAAATTAGGAACCCAACCATAAACAATAGAATATGAGGAACCCTACTCTTACATAGTTACAATCAAGTCAAATTCTCCTTGATGACAATTGACAAGGATTATGATCAATGCGGAAGTATGAGGTGACTTCCCTGATAATAAGATAAACGAACATAACATCTTACCTTGATAGGCACCGTAGAACTCTTGACTTTCCATCAATCCTTGAAACTGCTTTGACGGCTGTGCAAAATAATAATGCTGAAAATGCAAAGAGATAGTCCAAAGAACTCTACATGGAAAAAAAGAACAAGCAAATGCTTGTATGTCAGTTAACAGATAAGCAAATTATTAGGATTGTCAGTAAATAACAGGTCACTATAACAACTTACCTGCAGGATCATAACTGCAGAAATAATCAAGATAGCCCACTCAACAAAATAAGCCACACCAGCATCAACAGATCCTTCTTCTGTTAGCACAAGCTTACGGACACCCCAGTAACCAAACCAGGCTCCAGCTAATATCACACTTACGAGAAGAAATACACCTAGCTGCAATAACATATATTGGATGTTGGTATGTCACAGGGAAAATAGAAAATGGACCTTGAATGAATGATACTTTAGAAAGCACTAGCGATATATTTATGGGATAATTTGACAGCAGCGTATAAACTTGAAGGGAATAATAATGAAAAATCATGGACTATCTCTTTATGGGACTATTATAACCAGACTATTTATCAACAAGAACTGACAGAGACAAGCATAAGTAAATATTTGAAGAGAATATGAGATATTATACAATTTATACGTCACAGTAACCTATGAAACAAACTTACAAAACACAAGCAGCAAACTGCTAGCTTGAAAATATCATACACTTGTACCTCCTAAAAGGTAAAGCTCTTTCTTCCATATGGCACATGTAATTGAAGATGGAAACAGAAGTAGCAAATGAACCATAAATAACCTACAAGGAGAACTTACATACAGGATTATGCATGTCTTCGGCAATCCCAATTTCCACAAGCATAGAACGTAAAAGTCCCGACAAATAGTGCAAAAAATATGTGGTCATGCCAACCTGTTTTGAGAAAACGTCATGAATTAGTGTCCCAAGGATATGGCATTGAAACCAAAGCAGAAACAAGTTAAATTGTATGAATACTCACAAATGAAGAGTACACAAAAATTGCAAGAGAACTCTTTCTACCAGTGGGTAAAAGCTTCATTCCCTGAAAAAGAAGATAAAAATAGAAAAAATCAGACAGTAAGCTAAGGAAAGAACTAAAAAAACACTTCTAAGGTGACTGGTTGTCACATAAATTATTTGCAGGGACAACAGACAATTGTACCTCAGTTTAAGCATTTGGTACTGAAAATTCAATAAGCTAGACAGATTGGTTCGTAAGAATCAACTTATGCTCATTGATAAAAGAAGAAGAATAAGTCATCAATAAAAAACTGTCAAATGCAAACAATATGAGGTTATTTGCCTCGATCATATTCTTTCTTATGATGTTAGTGTTTTGCTCATTTCTTTGTTTACATCCCATTACTCTTCCTTTCCATGGTAAATCTTAGGATCACCAAAGTAAATTTGGAAAAGAAGGGTTCAAATATTGCAGGATACTTTCTCGCCTAACAGAACACGAGGGAAAAAAAATGGAAACACACATTTTGTTATAAGCATATCAGGAAAGGAGGGAGAGCGTCCATTAAGCTGAACCACTGAATGAAATGGCATGTTTTACATACAATATAATTGCCAGCAAAACATAACAAACACCTAAATTCTAAATTCTCGATTCCTTTTTACAGAATATGACTTGCTAAGCATGATAACAGGTATCTAATCAGTTAGAGCTTTATTAATTACTAAATGCAGTGTTGGTAACTGGAAACAATGTAACAGAATAATATCTTTAAATTATACACCAGAAAAGAAAACGTGGGAATGTAGATTAAGCTCCAGCAATGTTTTTCACAAGTGCAACAAAAATTGCAAGCAAGACAGAATTAATCAACTAAATTCTTGGTTCTCACTTACACTTTATAGAATATACTTTGATAAACATGATGAGAGGAAATTGGGGTAGTGGAATGTCGTTGCGTGGAGTTTTGTCAATACCAAAACGTGATATTACTAATTGAAACAAAGGTAACAGAGAAAACCCTCTAGTAAAGAAAGTTTACAGTTTAAATTATGTTGTCCAGATGAGAAAATAAGTTTGGTAATTCCATATATGCTACCTGCCTATGCCAACAATTCTTCCAACTGTCAATGCAAAGCATGATGTAAATATAACTTCCCAAGCTATTACAACAACGGCAACACCCGCCATAGAAAACTTCAAACAATATCAATTGCCATATATACAGAACTTAGTGAACATGGGTAAACTCACCTGGAAGAGTATAATCAGAATCACAAGGAAAATTCCAATCGTCATTGCTCCGCCATAGTAGAATACCACAGACTCGCTAAGCGTGTGCGCCACCGCCATCAGCACCATTCCCAGCAACAAGAATACCACCCTGTGAAGCAAGAACTCTGCATAAACAACCACACAAGCCCCCAAAGCACTCTCCCATCAATATCCATGCAAACAGATATACCACCAAACAAAAAAGAATCACTGAAATAAGGAGAAAGAAAACAGTACCTTCCTCCGTGGACACTATGATAGACCTCGAAGGGTCCGATGGCATCCGGAAATCGAGGACCCGGGTGTCGTATGGGGAGATGGCTTGAACCCAGAGGCCGCTCTTGGGCATCTTATGACACTGTGACGCCGCACACTTGCATGGACCCACTGTGGCATTCCTACAAACACCAGCCGGGCCAACCAAACAAAAATCAGGCCAAACATGCAGCCATAGCAAGAAAGCGCTAGGGTTTATGTCGCCATTCCCACTTACCGGTGGAAGCAGAGCTCAAGGCCGCCGGGGCGGGTGGCGTTGGCGCGGACCCTGAGGGCGTGGAAGAAGCGCGAGGGGTCGCGGAGGCGGGACGGGCGACCGCGGATATGCACGCGTGTGCAGAAGGGGCCGCCCCCGCCGCCGCCGCCCTCCCCGCCGCCGGCGAAGGGCGCTGCGGGCGGGAGACGGAGGGGGGACAGAGGGTGCGACGCGACTGCGAGGAGAAGGATGTTAAACAGTTAGGGTTAGGGTTTGGGAGGTCTGGGAGGGGAGAAAGTAATACTTACCCGTGAGCTCGGCGGTGGTGGAGATGAAGGCGGCGGCGGCGAGGATGAGGAAGTAGAGAACGAGACGGCGTTGGTGGAGTGGTGGCATCGCGGCGGCGGCTGCGCGATTGAAGGATTGGGGATTTGTTTCGGGGCGGTGGTAGGAGAAGACGGGGAGGGAGGAGAGGAGGGAGGGAAAGCGTGTTTAGCTTTGAAACAATGCCGTGGTAATGCAAGGATGGCGGTACGGCAAGTCGGCAACATTAGGCCACGTACAATGCACCACCGTGGACACCAGGATATTAGTCTTAGCTCTCCACGTCAGATCCGAGCACCCATGATAGTGGGGTCATGATTCCATTAACCCTTGTTATACCAGTAGAGCAGCGCGCTTCAGCTTGGAAGATGCGAAACCACTGCTCAGGACCACACGTTGGGGAGAACCGTAGCCTCGTGACGTGCTGGGGAAAAGGAGAGGTCGAGGAGAATTTGTCGTGGTGGTCATCACAGCTCACTGTCGCCATCGAGGTCACGTTGCCGCTCCATGTCACCGATGAGGTCGCTTCGCCGCTCCAAGCCGCCACCACCAAGGTCGCCACAGTCGCCCAAAGAGAAGGAGAGGGGGAGAGCAGCATGGCGGCGGATGGGGAGAGGAGGAGAGGGCGGATGGGGAGGAGGAGAATGGCGGTGGAAAGGGAGGACGCGGCACCGGTGGATGGGGAGGAGGGAGAGAGACGGCGTAGCGGAGGGGAGAGGCAGCGTGCCGATTTGGTAGCGAAAGAGGAGGCGGCAACGGCGAGGAGTCAGGAAACTGGGTTTGGTGGTTGGTGGGGAAATGGGGTAGAAGGAGAGTGGGGTAGGTGAGAAAAAAGAAAAGGTGGAGAGGCTGACGGTGGGTCCATGTGTAGTTTAGGGGTATTTATCTATTTCTTTTTGTTGTTATAAGGTCCAAAATATAAAATTTCGAATTGATACAATAACTAGGGGCTGACACATAAATAACCAGGGGCTGAAAAGAAAAATATACAACAGTGGTCTCTATTGTAGATTGTGTGGCTTTCATGTGGTCTTATCCTATTTGGCATGTTGAAACCACTGATAGTATCAGTGGCCTCCATTGTACATGTCCTTAGGTACCTTTCTCACCAAGGATTTCGCGACTATGAACCGTGGTATTTGATGAATAGACAATGTTTTCTTTTATTTCTTAATAGATTTTGAAATATCAGCAAATACTATGTACTATTTCAATAAATGTGTATTGACATTATCGTGATATCAACATGGTACCTATTCCCTCTATCCCAAACTGTGTCTAGTTTCATCCATAGAATTTGAGTCTTTTGGGGGCAAAGATAGTAGTTTATTTGTGTGTGGTACTGCGTCGTACCGAGAAAATTGCTATTGTGCCATATTCAAACACGGGGTTCACCAAAATGCTATCATACATTTTGGCTTCGCTAAATTGCTACTTTCAAACAGATGTTACACACTAGAATGCCATTTTCCATATGAATGGATTGAAATGTCCCTCTTTCTCTCTTTCTCTTTCAACTCCGATGGCCTAACCTCACCGGCTTGGATTGTTGTTGTTGTGTGCTACTGACGAAGGCCACAACGACCTATGGGCCACTGAATAGGGACACGGATAGGGAGATCACGGGACGATGATGGATGTATGGCGGCAGTGGCTTTGATTAGGCGACACGGCTAGGGTTTGGTGGGAGAGGAAAGCGGCGGTGGTTTGAGTTGGTGGCAGTGGAGCGTAGGCTAGTGTTGGTTAGTCGGGATACTAGGTATGGTGTTTGGTGGCCGCCTGTTGATGTAAAAACACGATGGTCTGGGATATCTACTTAGCTCCAGTACAAGTCCAAGATAATGATGAGATACGGACGTGCCGGTCAATTTGATCCTGCAACTGACAAGATATGTAAACAACAGATAAAACAGTCGATTGGTCGACAAACCGACGGAGTGATTCCAGCCAATGCCTATACCAGCCGATATCTAGTATAGATCTTGATACTTGAGTAAATAATGATATAAAGACAATCGGATAATAGTAATATGATATAATAAGTGTTGTCCAAAGGTTAAAGCATTCATCGGCTGGAGGTTCGATGTTAATAAATCCAAATAATTAGATAAACAGTGAAACCTTTGTTGTGATCGGCTAAATTCAATTTATATGTAACCAATGCAACATCCGGATAACTCATCGACTGAAACCCCAATAAAACCCTTATTGGCAATAAGAAGCAAGCTAGAGATTATGGTTCTAAGCACGATTTAGTAGATCAAACTTAACCGATGCAGCACTAAGTATGAAAAGAAACATAATATCTAGATAATCAAATCTTTGACTGATTTTCAGGGTGGTGGATACATTATATAATTTAAGCCAACAAAGTAATCTAGCCGATATCGACAAAATCCTAACCGGAGATCGACCGATGCAAGTGGAAAACATTGACAATCTAGATTATATAACGTATATGATAACTCATCGGCTAGCACTCCGATAAAACATTAGCATGAATCTATCGGTTTAACAAGATTTACATTATCAACAACAATCTAGTAGGTCGAACCTAACTGATGCAACACGAAATTGTATACGATAATCTAATACTTGAAGAACCAATAGATCTGTCTAATATGATAGATATAACAAATCTACTTAAAACAACATTGAGATTGTAGAGGTATATCGGCTAAGACAGAAGATCGTACCTAACCGAGACAGTCTCAACTGAACCGATGCGTCTCTAAACACAATGCAATTAAAATAGAATTGAGATATCAGGTAGGTAAATATATCAACCGAACCAGAGCGATCCAAGAGATCAAAACGATGCAGCCTTGAACAACACCAATGTAGCCGATATATTCCACAAGGCCCAGTGGAACATAGGGCTTACCCCTTCGTCGGAGATCGAAAGCCGATGCAGCCCCGTGTCAGGTGTCAAATTCTACCGGTTGATAAGTAAAAACCTTAGAAAGAGGGTGGTGATGTACCGAGAATAGTTGTATTGATCGAGAGAATTTATAGAGGCCCTATGTGTACATATTTATACCCATAGGTAGATACTAGTCCATATCGAACATGATACAAACTTTCCTAAAAATAAAAGGAAAAACATGAAGTCTTTATCGGACAATAAACACGCATTCCTAAAGATAAAAGGAAACTAACAAACTTTTCCTAATTAATAGATAAAGTGCCATACCGCATCATCCTTGAACTCGGATTCTTTTGGATAAACTTCTTTTAATTGATTAATTCCCTTAACCGAATCCATCAAGAATATAGCTATTGGCGATTGATAATACCAATCGGCTGATTCCAGGACTCTGAAACCGATACTAACTCCAGGCCGATGATGACTTTGAGGCTTACTAAATTTCATCGTTAACACCGTCGGCAAACACCTCAAGTGTACTGGAGGGAGAAAGAAGAGAAGTCCAAGGGCATTTTAGTCTGTGATGGTACTCTAGAGTATGGACATCGTTTGAAAGTGGTAATTTAACGAAGCTAAAATGTAGGATGGTATTCTAGCGAAACCCGTGTTTGAGGATGGCATAATAGCAATTTTCTCTCTAGCACCTATGGTACCGTTCTTACGTAAGCCTGGTATTTAGAGAATTAAATTTGAAAATATACTCTTCATTCATTTGTTTTCTCATAAATATTCAGGATGCATTTTTTTGGCACAAATATTCTGTCGTCGCTGATTGGAAGTGCGAAAGTGAAACGATATCGCTGAGTTGTTCAGCGAAAGTGATGACGGCGTGACGACAAGTATGGATAAAAACGGAGCGGATAGATTCCATCCGCTCAAGAGAAAAACGAATATGTATACCTTTCGAAGCAGATAATTCTCGGATAGTTCGGATACTAATACAGATATTTTCTCCCAGATACGGATATGAATATGGCATCGGGGTTTCCGTCGGATACGGATAATAATACGGATATCCGGTGAACGGTGCTTTTCGGATATCCGTAGAAACCATGAAATATACTCTATTTCTTTATAACTCTACTACCTTCAATATATCCTTCAATATATCTTTTTAAATTTTAATAGTAGTCCATCGCTTACACTAGTCCACACTGTTAATATTATTTTAACCTTTTAATAAGTTATAAAATATATTTTATATAAATGAGCTAATTATATACTATGATTTTTTATTAGAAGTTGAGTTGGTTTTCGTGTTCCGAGAAACAAATATTTCGTATTCTTGTCCAATCATATTCAATTCTTATTCGTATTCAATTATTCGTATTCAAGATAATTTTCCGTATTCAAGTTATTCGTATCCGTTTCCGGTAAAAAATTTTAAAACAAATATGATAGAAGCATTTCCCTATCCGCTGCGTTTTTATAGCTAACGACAGTCTCGCAGGATGCTGGAGCGATACCGCACGGTCTCGCAAGACCAGGACGCGAGACCCGCGTGACAGCAAGACAAGGAAGCGGTCTCGCTTGAGCAGCATGCGAGATGGCCTGACATGACTCATGATTAGCGATTAGTTAATTACTAATGATGTTAATTAAAGAAATAATAATAATAATTAACTGCTAATGATACTAATTAATTTATTACTCGCGCGAATACGGTGGTTAGGGAAGCGAAAGCGCGGTCTCGCTTGATCTCGCACTTCCATTCCATGATAGTGGTATATTTGTGCAAATTCTTTATAAACGTGTATATTTATTTAAAACCAATGAAAAAGAGGTATATTTTTAATTTTTTTGTATTTCGATACTAGAGTCAGATACCAACGGGTATCGTCTCTGCTACCCCTAATAATAAGACTAAATTTGATATCAAGGTACTGTGTTTATGTTAGCATGATGTTATCACTTAAATTGTTATGTTGGATCAACGGTACACCGTTGTTTAGTCCTCTTAAAATGATTGTGAGATAAGCGAATCGTGGGATGACCTTATATTCTTGGATAAATTTGAATCTCCATAAAACTTCAAATAATTCATGACAAAGATCACCCTTCATTGCAAGAACACACATGAACGTTTTCATTCAACTGAGAAGGAATGCCTCGAAAACAAACTTGTTGATGTCAAACAAATGAACGTTGGGAATAGCTATATTTATATTTATAGTGTCGTATTATTTAAAAGATTAGTCAAATTGTTTTTACACGATTAATTACCTACATTTATACATTATAATTACACTGTTGATACATTATAACTTCCAATATTTAGACTGTAGTTTTTCTAATACACAATATATAAGAGAATTAGGATTAATAGTAATTTATTATCTACTTGGAAGAGGAGATAAGAGAGATGGAAGCATATTTTTAGCAATCATCTATAGGAAAAAAGTATAAGAGAATCATATATAGGAGAGAGAGAGCAATCATACAGAGAAAATGATTGAAATTAAGTGAAAATGTGGCGTCATATTTTTAGCAAACCCGATCTTATAATCTTCCATTTGTCATCAATATTATTTGTTATTAATTATAATAGTTTATAGCCAACATGTCATATTTTCTGGCCAATCTTTCGGAGTACATATACTCCCTCCGTGGCTCCGTTCCAAAATATAAGAATCTAGAATCTAGGTGTGTTTGAGAGGAGAGAAAATAAGAAAATTGAGAAGATAAAAAAACAAGGTGAGACATTAGTTTATGATTAATTGAGTATTAATTATTTTAAACTTAAAAAATAAATTAATATAAAATTTTAAAACAACTTTCCTATTGAAAATTTTTACAAAATACGTATCGTTTAGTAGTTCGGGAATCGCACTTACGGAGAACGAGGAATTTCTTCTCTCAATCAACTGCAAACGAACACAACTTAATACTGTTTAGACACATGTTCAGATTGGAGTAGTATGTTCTTATATTTTCATATTTTTGGATAGAGGAAATACTATATAAGTTACAATAATCTACAGTTGACAAGATAAGTCATTTTGGGTTATAGCAATCTACGGTTGACGAGATAAGTCATTTTGGGCCATTTGAATTGATGCCAAAATATGCCTACCAAATATTTGGCAACTTAAATAGTAGTTTTAGTGTGATTGATTTGGATTAAAGCTAAAGCATTGGTAATGTCCATACGAAATTTGGCAACACTTCAGACCTTTTTTCACTATAGCAGTTATAGCAGTTATGTTGGTAGCAAACCAAACATTATATGATACGAACTTTACCCTACCAATAATTGGTTGGTTTATCTAGAAAATTTATCTAGAGTACCGATGAATTGGTAGGGTACTAAAATCAAACAACCCTTATGTTTTCCAATCTAAGAGCACCAGATTCACTTAAAGATCTTGTTCGCTTAATCCCCATAATCTTGTTCGCTTAATCCCCATAAGTAAGAGACTGAAGAGATTTATCCACACCTACTATAATATAAAATTATTCCCCCTCAATCTCCTCTAAACCGAACAGCTAATGGGTAAAACAACCCATACGCTAACTCATATAGCGTTATCTTTATAGCACCATGGTTTGATATAACTAAGTCCATAATGCCTTCAGATAGCACTTCACGCTAGAAGTTTCTTACATGAATTAAGAAGAGAATTTAAATTAGGAAATAAGTAGAGAATTTAAATTAGGAAATAAGTAGAGAATTTAAATAAGATATAGTTATAATTGATTGAAACAATGGAGTAGCCGAGTAGGTTGAGAAGTTGTTATATTTCAATATAAATTTTAAACACAGGGAGTAGTCAGCAAGTGGGAACACGTTATTGGGCTGAGCCCTGCACTTCTATTCCAGTACCCAGCTAGGCAGAGTCGTTGTCAACATCGGTTTTATTTCTAGTGTTTTTCTTTTCCTTTCGAGGGGTAAAATGGAAAAGGTAACTTTGTATCTCCTAAACTGGCGCCTATATTTATGTTTACACAGTAGATTGGGACTGTACAAATATACGTACGACAAGCATAAACCTTTAATGCCCCTTGTACTTTGGCAGTGGCCACTATACACTAAGCTTGGGACGGTAATATATGCTAGCAAATTTCTTTGTGATGGAATCCACGCATGCCATTCTTATCCTTTCCGGTGTTGCTGGGCTGTCGAGTGGGAACCACTCCAAGTGACCCTCCTCAGCTCTTGCGGCAGATATCGCATCCTTTATGGCAAACAAGACGGCCGAACCGAGGAAAAACGGTGGCTCTCCTACAGCCTTGGATGAGTGAATGACCTTTGGATTTGAAGCGCCCTGCAACAACAAAAAAAAAAAAGAACAGCTGTTAATCGAGATGTAGGATAAATACACGTCATTGAAACAATTCAGGAACATTTCTGGTAAATTAATTTTTAAATGACGCTCCATTTTTTTATTCAAGCAATTGAGGAAATTCCATAGTGAGGTTTTCATGTATAATAAGTATTTAGATGTACTTGTCATTCATATATATTTTTTTGACGAGTACTTGCCATTTATAGCTCTTCATTTCAAAATCATGTAACAACTGTGGAGAACATCTATACAAAATTGCTTCTTTAACTTTCGCAAAAAAAAAAAGAGCTTATTTAACAAACATTGTTTGTTCCTTTCTGGTGCTATTTACATGTTACACTGATATCGTTCTCCAGCATGTTTCAGTGGAAAACTATTTCTGAATTCTGAGCAGACAGGAGCCAAGTGGAATGACCAAACAGTGGAATGGTATAACTTAACAAGTTAACAGAATTTTTTAAAAAAATGTATGAATTGGGGATGGACAATATAGTTTAATCCAAAATGGGATTTCTGCGGTAGTTCACTGGGAAAGTTATACTACCTGCAGCTGAACTTTTTCTGAAACTTGCACCGCTGATGTTCTAGAATTACTAATACAAGATTGCATACCTTATTTAACTACCTTTGTAACCTTGCAGAGAAACTCAAATATAATGTAAAAAAATCATAGAAATCAAAACATTTTACTAATCTGAATTAAATTCAAGAAAGTCCTGTTTTCCAAGTAAAAATGAAGTTTACCTTCAAAAGTGAGACCTTGAACTTTAGAGGTATATCATTTACAGAGGGTATTTTATAAGAGCCAGGCCCACAGGTGAAAAGATGTCCAGGTCGAATCCACTTGTGGTTATCATCCCCCCATTTTAGTTCTTCCAGGGCCGCCCAACCTAAGCCTTGGATAAAACCTCCTTCAATCTGAAACAAGCCATTGAAGTTAGAGAAGACAGGAAAAAGAAAATAAATGGGAGAAACTGGTCCATCTTATTCTGGGCAGCCAAACATTTCCATCGTAATTTGTAAACATACCTGGCCAATATCTATAGCCGGATTAATTGAACAGCCAAGATCCATAACAATATCCACTGTCCTTGTGTGGAAATCCCCAGTTAGGGTGTCAATTTCAACTTCTGCAAATGCTGCTCCGTATGTGAAATAGTAGAATGGAGTTCCCTTGCCAGACACCCAGTCAAACCCAACATCAGGGGTGATATAAAATCCATGAGCAGAGAGATCTATCCTTTCCATGTAGCATGCTAGAACCAACTGTCAAAATAAGCCACACCAAAATTAAATTAACAGCTGATTTCTTTTTCTTTAATTGTATGCAATATAGTGGGAAATACATATTGTCATTTAGATATGAAGAACAGGAAATGTTATCAGGCCATCTATAGCAATTAAGTCAGCAGATGCAATCGAAAATATACTATTTATGTGGCATTACCAATTAGAACATACTGGACAGAGGAAAGATGGGAGACCAAGACTGAGGCATTTGTAAGTTGTCAAGTATCAATAAAGAGGAAAAATGAATCAATGCCATTTTCCCAGATGGAGTAATCGAGTACTGGAATATAGATGTATTCTACACTGATTTCTTTTGATTGCCTATCTAGTGAACATGAGGAAATAGTTGGTGACACTTTACCTTTTAGTTCCTTTTCTTTTGTCCACTTTGCACAGCATTTCCTTTCTCATGTTTTAAATTGACATTTGAAATAAATGACTGCTATTTGTTGTAACTTAACAACCAACAACAACAATGTTGAGGTAGCTAGAGATGAAACCCAACTCAAACCACATGAAACCAAAAGGAAATAATTACTGCAAATGAGTAGGAATATAGTTAAAGGAATGCACTTTTTAGCTCATGTTTTAGAACATGGACAGTTACTCCTATCCAAAGCCAAATCTTTGCATACATTCCATGCTTTCAAATCTCTTTTAACTGCTTCTTCCCATGTCAGTTTTGGTTGGACCATGCCACTCCTTGTACCTTCGCCAAGAGTTAGGATGCCACACAGTTGTGCTTCAACAGGCCTCCATCGGATAGTACCCAAATCACCTCAAGCCATGTCAAAGTTAAACAAGCTTCTCCTTAACCAATGTCACCCAATCCTATCCATATACCATCATTTTGGATCCAATCGTTCCTTGTATGTCCACAGATCCACCACAGCATAGTCATTTCTGCTACACCCGACTTATGGATGTGTTAACCAAAATGTTATATAAGTTTCATAATGTATTTATTATATTAGAAGTGCAATATTTTTTCGACAAGGTTTAAGTTTAGAACTTGCAGGTCTATCAGAGTGACAATTTCAATGCCGTATCACCCATTTGTAAAGGAGTGAACATGCTCACTGTTATAAAACCGGTCCCTAAAACACATCGGAAACCAAACGCAGAAGAAACACCATATGAGACCCAAACACGATAATGACACCGAGGCATGATATTTGGTAACGGAGTTCAACCGTAGCCTACATCTCCGGAGCACTGATTACAGGCGCTCCTCCCCAATCCATCATACTACAACGTATAAGAGTTACAACGACTCACGGCCGGACGCCACCGGCAACAGCCCCCTCTCGCTATGCTAAGTCGCCATATCGGTTATAACAGGTCTGCCCCTCTATTTAAGAGAGATCCTAGGATAGAGTCCATCTCTTACTCTATTCCTATAACTATTACAATTCCAAGTCCTAAGCTGTAACCAACTACATACACATATTCGATAAAAACTCTAACAAACTCCCACCTTGACGAATATGCCACACCAACCTGAATTTGTCCCATGCGCGAACCTCCGTGTACCCGGGCTTGAGTTAGTTCCTTTTCCGCCGCTCATGTCGAGCTGCCCCGTCAAGCCTTCTCCAGGCTCACCGTAACAAGACTCTGCTATCCTGGTAACTTCTTCCTTTTGACTCCACCTGCAACAGTGTTCATCAGTGCCTGGAATGTCACGGGTGCGTTCTCAGGCCGAAGGGCATGACGAGGAACTCAAAGTGCCCTTGATGCGTGCGGAACGCTATTTTGTGGATGTCGTCGGCGTGCATCCGGACCTGGTGGTACCCCGAATGCAGGTCAAGCTTGGAGAAGCAGGCACCGCGGGAGTTCATCGAGAAGTTCGTCAACAATGGGGATCGGGAACTTGTCCTTGGCAGTCACCATGTTGAGAGCGCGGTAATCGACGCAAAATCACCAGGACCCGTCATACTTGCGGACCAGCAAAACTGGCGAGGAGAACGGAGAAGTGCTAGGACGGATGATGCCCTGTGCGAGCATCTCGGAGCATTGCTTCTCAAATCCGTCCTTCTGGAGCTGTGGGTAGCGGTACGGTCATACAACCACGGGGTTACGCTAGGCTTGAGGTGGATGCGGTGGTCAACGTTCCGGGCTGGGGAGTCCTGTCGGAGGCATGAAGAGGTCGTCGAATTCCGCCAGCAGAGGTTGGAGATCGTTGTTGTGGGGCGGCACAGTGTGGGGCAGGGCGACCGTCGATGATGCCATATATGGTGACCTCCCGACAGTCACGCCATATCGCCATGCGCATGTTGACGAAATCCCAGAGAATTGGCCCCAAAGGTGCGAAGCCATTGCATGCCCAGGATGAGATGTCAATGCAGCTAAGGTCGAGGGCAAAGCAATCGACGTTGAACACCTCATCAGCAACTTGCAGGCGCAGCCCGTGGGTGACGCCGGCGCTCGTGAGGTAAATCCCCGTTAGCGACCACCACGCGAAGACCTTGGTGAACCGACTAGAGAGACATGCCGATGCGCTGGGCAAGTTGCGCATTGATGAAGTTGAGTGGAGCCGGAGTCTACGAGGGACACCACCTGTTCGTTCGCGAGTCGTGCCATGAGGCGCATCATGCTGGCGCCATCGACGCCCGAAATGGCATTGAGGGAGATGCGCGGCCCGTCGGTGTTGTTAGGCTCTTCCCAGTAACCGGTGTCGACCGCCATGTCATCGCATTCGATGTAAAACCACCGTGCGCACTTGTGACCACGGACAAACTTCTTGTTACAGTTGTAACATAGGCCTTGTTTGCGGCGTTCCTCCAGCTCGGTAGGCGAGAGGCGCCGGAATTGGTGCATTGGTGGTTCCACGGGAGCGCCCAGAGCAGCGGGTGCAGTTGGTTGCGGTGTCAGGTGGGGAACGGGAGTGCGAGCCCCGTGGCGACGTGATGGCCGGGCGACGCCTTGAAGACGCATCGTCTTCCGCTCATAGGCCCGTGCAAGGGCCATGGCCTCCTAGAGGTCGTCGGGCTGTTGGAGCTCGACGTTGATGCAGATGTCATCTTGAAGTCCCACCGTTAACATCTGCACTTGTTGTCGATCGGTGAGATCCATCGTGCGGCTAGCCAATGCCGGGAAACGCTGCTGGTACGACACCACCGTGCCCACCTAGGAGAGGCGCTTGAGTTCACCTAGGGAATTGTTCTGGATTGGAGGCCCAATTGACCATGGCACAATTCCTTGAAGTTATCCCAATCCGGAGGCCTGTGATGCTCATAATGGATGTACCATCCAGACACGATCAGAGTCCTACGTTGGCCACGGAAGAATTGCTCGCAATGGTTAAACCAATTGAGCGGATCTTCGACGCCATCATACTTGGGGAACTCCAACTTGTGGAAGTGGGGAACGACGCCATCCGCACTTGGCTCCTCCGCGGAGCCAGTGCTGCAGGACAAATAGTGAGGATGCGGCGAGGAAGACAGCAAAATGCCGCTACCACCGAGCCGTGGTGCCGACGATGGCGTGTAACTCTGCTTGAGCACCATGATGCGCGACGTGGCGACAGCGACAGCGGATAAGATCAGCAAGATCACTCAGCTAACAACGAGATGTCGTTGAGCACATCCACCATTATTCCTTGAAGTTTCGCCAACACGTCAGTTGGTTCAAGCAATGGCTGCTTGTTTGAGGATGTTTCCTCAAGAGCCATGGTCTCTGATACCAAGTTGTTATGCGCGCCAGTGAGGGAATGAAATCGGGTATGAGTGGGACACCAGTGGTCGAGGCTTGGGGAGCATCTTCGACAGTCGTCCCATATTGTCGAACGAGAACAGAGGATGGGGAGAAAGAGAACAGAGATGAGATAGATTGAATCTGGCTTGCTTTATTCATAAATTCGTGGCTGCTAAATAGCCTTACAAATCAACTGAAAAAACTATTAAAAAGGGATAACAATTATTAACAACTTGAACTAATTGCAAGCGCTTGAGATACTGTCCCTAATCTGGCACGGCTTCATCCATCCGCAGCACGAACGACTGCAGCATCCTCGTCGGCTTTGTCACGCCGCCTGGAGTAGACGATGCCGACCATAACAGATATCACCATGGTCGTCTTGTCAAGCAAAATTGAATTCCTTCCTAGTTGGCACATGATAGGACTCCCCAAAGACCATGTTCACCTTCATCTTTCATTCTAAATGACGATCTAATCCATGGTCAGATAACACTGTCATCGCCAAATTGATAAATCAAACACCAGACATGAAGAGAATCCAACATCCAACAAAATCCAACAAATCCAACATCCTCACTTTCCCGCATCCGTAGACTGAACCCATGATACTTTGAGAAAATTCACCACTGCCTTGAATCATTCAACGAAATTACCACCATAATGCTTGCTCTTCATCTTCAGTGACGCAAATTCCATATATCCCCATCATGCAAACCCCGCAAATCCTAGAAATACCCTGTACTGCCCACTGCCAAGCAGCCCGTTGATGCCCTCAACAATTTTCACACGTTGCCCATGACAATAGATTACCCTGTCCGGAAAAACTTGCCTAGCCAATTGAACAGTAACTTGTTCAGGTGAACAGTACAATCAAACGTGAATACCGAGGTCCACCAACCGATCCAAAAAATTGATACCGTTTCCTATCCGGTGAACCAAGTCCACGTTTGATTCTTATTTCCCTGTTCGAACCAAAAAAAAAACCAGCTGAACAGTACTTCGACATGAAGTGTCCGACCCAACCAGGGCCTTGCACAACCATCAATCTAGCCGCTTCTGCTCACATCGCTTGACCGCCTAGCGCTTCCTCGCGCACGCGCGCGAGGCTTGCCCGAGACGCTGAGCATGCTGCCGACCATCACCGCCTCGCACTGATTCCTATGCATCTCATGAGGATTTCCTGTTGCCAGCTGAAACCGCCGCTTGATCTCGACACAGCCGCCCATCCAGAATCTGACGCTGCCTGGGATTCAATCTCCCAATGCGTCCGCCTCCTGGACCTCGTCAGTGAAGATGCCACCACTGGCCCGGTACCCGCTGCTTCCCTTCGCCGGAAACAACCAGCGTAAAACCCGTCAGCACCTGCAATGACGACTACACCAAGCCGTGCTCGTACCATCCGAAGTTCGTTGCCAACAGATTCGTTCTGACCTCCGATTGACCACCTGCCAATCTAGCCGCGAGCTGAAGCTGGCAAATAGCCATGTCGTCTTCACAGTCGCCAAACGACCTGAGCACTACGTCTAGCCGTCTCCCTGTCGAACGCAGCTCACCCCGCTTGGAGTGTTCGATTCCACCAATCGAGAACGCCAACTGCCTCCAGTTTCAATCAACCCCGAGCGTGAGGCCTCACGTCTCCCTGTTGAAAGTAGCTCACCGGAAAGTTCAGGTCACTCGCCCGAAGTGTCCGACCCACCGATTGGATCGCCAATCGGTTATCTCCCTGTTGGAAGCAACCATTGAATGGTTCAGACCGCCGGCTGAAGCATCCGATTCCACCGATCGAATTCCGATGATCACCGCCGTGCTCCACCATGTCCGTCCCTGGACATCCTATGTAGTCATCGCGGCGTGGAGCACGTCCCTCGTACCTCTCCCATCGATCTCTCGCAGGCTCTGATACCACTTTTTATAAAACAACCCCGAAAACACATCGGAAACCAAATGTGGAAGAAACGCAATAGGATATTCAAACACGATAATGACACCGAGGCACGATATTTGGTAACGGAGTTCAATTGTAGCCATCTCTGGAGCACTGATTACGGGCGCTCCTCCCCGATCCAGCATATTACAGTATATCAGAGTTACAACGATTCACGGTCGGACGCCACCGGCAGCTGCTCCCTCTCGCTATGTTGCCATATCGGTTATAATAGGTCCACCCCTCTATTTAAGAGAGATCCTAAGATAGAGTCCGACTTTTATTCTATTCCTATACCTATTACAACTCCAAGTCCTAAACTGTAACCGACTACGTACACATATTCGACACAAACTCTTAACACACATTTAAAAGAAGGGGTGTGCTTACTTGTTTCAAAGAAGTGAATGTGTTCACATATTTCAGTAAGGGCATTCTATATAACCCTTTTCACTTCGGAGGTGGCAATAGTGTAGCAAGTTGTTTATTAAAAAGAAGGAAAAAGTTGAAGTACACAAGGAACCGTACAGTTTTCTCCAGGACTGACCATACCTTGAAATATGGCCGGTTTTCGGGTTGTGGGTTTCATGTATGGATGATCTGAAGTGAATTGATGTAGTAGAATATAGTTTGCATATAAAGCAGATTATGTAACAGCCCTTTGCTGGACCTGCTGACACTAAGACCATTATCACAAGTGGTATACTGCAGAAGCTGATCATTTGGCACTTGTTGGGTATCTCTAATTTGGCAGCTCCAAAGAACTTCATGTAAAAGTTTTACATGCTTGGCTGCTACAATATGTATTTACAATCAAGGGGTGATTGGATTTATGGATGGATTGAGTGGGATTGGAATTGAGATATAAACGGATGGTTAGGATGGGCAGTGGAGGGGAATGAATGAAGATAGAGGATAAAGATTTGGCCAAATCACATCCCATCATATCACAACTCCTTATGCCTAAATTGAAACAAGCCCTCAGTTATACTAACTCGACAATTCATGAACCCAATTGCTAGTTCTAATACCTTTACTGGTACCTCCATCTTTGGTCTTAATGTGTCTATAACTCAACCACTGCTAATGGAAATAAATTGTACAATAAGGTGACCAGTCACTAAAGACTGTAGGATATTGATGCTTCACAACAGAATTATAAGGTTATCCAATTACTCAAGATAGGATATTGATGACATTACCTCAGCAAAGGACTTGTGGTTTCCTCTTGAAGCAACAGGTTCCATCCGAGCCATAATTTGCTGACAAGCATCCAAAACTGCAGCACCATATAAATCTGAACTAGCAGAGGCTGCTGTTGGTGTTGCATTTGGTACCTAAGTATTTGAGATGAGCACATGTGTGATTACCGGTTAACCCATCATTGGAAATAAAGTAGTAACATATAAGAATAATATCTTCATTGAATACATTGATAGACCATGCAAATCAAATGTAGCAAGTCAATATGCCAAAACTCACCTTATCAGTGCTTGTTTCTGAGATAAATACAGAGCTAAGAGGGATATTGAATGATGAAGCCGCAACTTGGGCTACCTTTGTGTGTAAACCCTGTCCCATTTCAACCCCACCATGTGTTACAAGGACAGTTCCATCAGTGTAAACTTGCACTAAAGCACCAGCCTGCAATTTTTCATCCATCAGAACTTCCATTAGACTGAATAACAATGCAACTGTAGAAAAACATAATAGCACCAGTCTTTTTGTTTGTGGCACATTTGTTTTTAGTTTCCCAGGGTATGTGCCTGGGGTGTGTTTGGGGTTTGGAAAGGTGTTTTTAACCCCTAACCCTTCCCTTCGTATATATTCTTCTTAATGGAATGACATGCAGCTCTGTGCGTTCAAGAGAAACATAATAATAATGCAACTGAAGCAGAACATAATAACACAGTAATCCAAGACATGGCCAACCTTTTCTTTTGGCGGGGAACCATGGCTGACTTACTACCTGTTTGATACTAATATTTAGTGGAACTTCTATTGTTCCAATAAGGATACAGAGTATTTTCATGGTATATGGGTGCATATTCTGGCAGAAATAGCAGAGAACACAACATATTCATGAAATTCATGTATTGTGAAATTCACACCTAACAAAGCAAAAAAAGCCAACACATTTTTCCCATACACTGATGCAAGATAGTACAACTATCAAATATAGCACACTGGGTGTTCTGGCAGTACAGCCAAACATTCATCACAAAAATATCATGCATAGATACATTCCAATAGAGCTAAGCGGTAGGTTATGAGAAACATTGCAAATATGTTTTTTTAGCAGTAGCCATTATATGCACATAGCACTTGAAGTTGCAACTGGAAAACAACGTGGAACTGTAATTTATCAAACGTTGAATAACTATGTATATATCACTTGCAACTGAAAAACAAACTATGTGGAATAGTTGAATAACTATGTATATCACACTTGCAAATGAAAAAAAAAAAGTCATTATAACATGTTGAATAACTAGTACCATGGAGATTATATCATTCAAGAACAAGAAATATCCAGAACTATAACAAATTCCCTTGTCTGGCAAACTCCAGTGAGTCTTAAACTATCAGAACTTTCTGGATAGAGTTTGGGACCCTATTCACCTGATTCATGAATTTTGTCGTGAAGGATATCCCAAACTTGGTGGGAACCATAGCAATTCCACGCTTTCTCCAACGGTTATTGTTGTTAAAATCAATTACAGCTTTGCGAGCTTCCATAAAATTACAAGAAACCTTTAGTTCATCCCATACTGAATGTATTGTACAATTCTGAAGCAACTGGCCATAATGAAGCACAGATCCCTCACTTTGAAAATTAAGTTCCTGAAAATAATCAATCAATTAACCCCTCAATAGTATAAGCATAACAGGACCACCACAAAAATTGGTTATACTTACTTTTATCTCTTCAGGACTTCGCTTGAGTTCTGTAGCCATGTGCTGAATCCAATTCTCTGCAATCAGCATGGCTTGTGGACCACCGAAACCTCTGAAAGCAGTATTGCTTGGGAAATTTGTAAAACATACTTGCCCACTGACTCTGACATTTGGTATATCATAGACATTGTCTGAATGAAACATAGCACGCTCCAGGACTGGAAGGGACAAATCATGTGAATGACCACCATTGTTATAAACATCAAGGTCTAAGGCCAATATCTTCCCATCATTGGTAAATCCCACCTGAAAGTTTAATAGCAAACCAGGTAAAGTTTAATGGCCAGAGAAAGTTTAGTGTTATTTATTATCCACGTTACATGACAGTTGTGCAAAATATTGACCAGTTAGCACATAGCATTCAAATTTATCTTTAACACCGCATGGCTGTTGCAAGTACAGGCCTTTCAGCTGTCCAGAACAAATCAACTTATTTGCACTGAGCTAATCAAACTCCAGTCATCACTCATCAGAGACAATTGTCAAAATAGACTGAAAAACGGATGTCAAAGCAGCGAGATCGAAAAAGCATACTCTTTGAAACCCCATACCTTATACTTCCCTAGGAAACTGTGCCTCTGTCCAGTAGTCATCATGTCAATATCCCTGTCCAAAACAAGCTTTACAGGCTGCCTTAAACAATAAGCAGCTACAGATGCTGCAGCAGCAAATATTGCTGATCTGGTTTCTTTTCCACCAAATCCACCACCAATACGCTTAGTCTTGCAAACAACTCTTGATTGTGGAAGACCAAGAACATTAGCAACATACTTTTGGTGCTTCTGGGGAGCCTTGAGACAAATAACATTTGGTCAAATAACACTGTTGCACATTTAGTGCCAGAAAACAAACATGGACAAAAGTGACTGGTAGCAAGACACCCCACAGAATAAAAAATGGTAAACAGAAATGCTTCACTTCAATTTGATTAGTATTATATAGTTATTCTGGTTCCTTAAATTCATCATATTAAATAACGTGGCTCTCATGTTTTGTATTTATATATTCCATGCTCACGTAAATAGATACTGCAACTCAAAGTTCTTCCTTAAGACTGAAATTTAGAAGAAAACTAACAAATTTTCAAAAATACCCAATCTTGGAGATTTTGCAAAATTTACTCCATCAACTAAAGACAGGACAAAACTTCCACATAACCTTAGAGTGGTCGACTCTGAACATCACCATGTGACAGTTTCAAGATCCAATGACAGCAACACGCAGCATGGAAGGAGGTGGGTCTAATTATGGTAGAACATCAAGTTGGCTCTTCAAGGTCTGATATTCCATATGAGTTATACCTCTATTTTATTAAAGAAAGTGATGGAAGTTATAGAGACATTAAGCTTGCAACTATTGGGACTGTGCAGACCATCCGTTGATTAGAGACAATGAATATAAAAATCAAATAAGTGAAATCTAGCATGAAAATGAACCACACCAAGTTCAGAACCACAGCTGCCACAAAGACTAACCCCATGGTCACACCACCTGTGGCAGTTGTACCATTGTATTAGGATGTTAATACAATATCTTGAGGTAGGGGATTTTGGCATTCTTTTCTCCTACTCCCTCCGTCCCAAAATATAACAACTTTTACCACTCAGGATTTATCCTAAAATATAACAATTTCTCCACCAACGTTCTCTTCTCAACCAATCATAACTTTCCACCATTCACTTTTCCCACTTACCTCCAATTCTCAACCAATCACAAACTCTTCCTATTTAATTCTACCTACTTTCTTAATAACTGTGTCTAACTCTAAAACTTCTTATATTCTGGGATGGAGGGAGTAGATTATATTAAAACATCACTATTTTGGGGCATGCTTCTGATAAAATCGTTACTATGTACCTTCTATAAAAAAAGGGCAAGCTTGTGATATATTGCATACAAAAATGCATGTTCAGCTTTGTTTTTTTGTAGAGGTCCATGATACTAACGGATATTTCCACCAAACTTTGTGGATCTTCCTAATAAATTGAAGAACCCTCTTTCATACAGTTATGGGTTAGGGTTCATAGGGGGTAAACACCACCGGGAGGATAGCCGGGCAGAGGCGGCTGCTAGGGATGAGAGGGGACTTAGGATGGGGAAAACTGATTCTGATTCATTGCTTAATTAGAATGACGATACAATCCATCCTTATATAGATGGATAGCCTCAATCCCTCGGCCCCCTAGGGCCTCCACCTTTTGGCCCACTACCTATGACACATTCTCATAATACATAGTCTCACATCTAACATACCACTTAAGCAAACCAATCATACCATATCAACTCTAGTATAATGTAATATTATTTGCAAAACACTCCCCTGCCATTTGACATGGAAACTTTACTGTAAGCCCTTTGTTTCTTCTATATACCATTATCCTATTTAAAGTAGTTTATCCGATAATTGCTTATGTATAATTTCTAATCAATCTTGAAGTAAATATTTGTTACATAATATGTCTACCATATAAATAGTCCAAGGCTCCATGCAAATGCAACAACTAGAAGACTTAAAAATCTAAAGAATAGCATACCTGGGTAGATGAAATCATATGAATTTCATTTCCAGAATCAACTGGCCATACAAGAGTGCTCTGAGGCTCCATGTAGAAGTGCTCCTGACCTCCAACTCGTACTTCTCCTTCTATAGTTCTATCGCATGCACCCGACAGAAAACATTGTTCAACATTACCTTTTACTAGGCATCTTTTGCTGTTTGGATGAAAGCTACCAGCTTTCACAGCTTCCTCTATGGATAAAATTGCTGGAAGTTCAGAATACTCAATATTGACTTTATTTGCAGCAGCTTTTGCATTATCATGGGTATCGGCCACAACAAGTCCAACAATCTGCCAAAGGGATGAAAAGGAAGTGACAAACAGACTAACAAAATCAACTTCACCGACCCCTAGTGTCAAATTGAAGCCTGTGTATCTAGGATACCAGAACAAGCAGATACCTGGCCAACACATGTAACAACATCAGATGCAAAAACCTCCTCATCATGGATAACAGGCCCAGTATGGTTAGCGCCAGGCACGTCTTTTGAAAGGAAGAGACCCGCAAATCCAGGGGAAGATTTGGCAAGTGAAGCATCAATAGATAATATGCGTGCGTGAGCTTTCGTACTCAGCACCAGAGCAGCATGCAAGGTATTGGGGGGTGTTGGTGTGTCATCCGTATATTCAGCTTCACCAGTAACCTAGCATATCGGAAGTTATTGCAAGGATATAGCCCACATAACATGGGAATTATCACTTCATTAAAGAAGGAATGTAATTGCTTCATGAAAAACAAAATATGAAGAGAACTTAGACCAGCCATGGTTTACAAACAAAGGCTGGTTTTGGCCTTCTCAGTTTTCAGTTCTCAAAACATGGGCCCAGAATCATACAAAAAAGAAATATATATATATATATAGATGGCCAGCTCTTACGAAACTGGAAGCATCAAAAAGTTGGTATCTGCTAAGCACAAAAAAACTAATCAAGGAAAAATTTAAATTTGCTCCTATACCTAAAGCCAAAAGATCTCAGTAGAGTAAGAAATATCCACGAAGAGACTGATGAGCCACATGAATCCGATATTAAATGCATACCAAACTTTCAAGAGAATTATTACAGAAAATAAAGTTATATTTCTTGATTGATAGTTCACCAAATGATTAGTAGATAGACAAAATTCTCAATCAGTGTGTTTGTCCATAACATTCGGAATAGCACAGGAAATAAAATAGCATCGAATAAGGGCGAAGAGCAAAATATGAAGGCGCACCAAAATATAAAACAGAGTTTTTTGGTACTTCACGGTTAGATTAATTTGATCTTGAAGTTTAGCTAGTATGCCCTAAATCTGTATCGATGAACTGTGACGTGTTGTCTTGCAACAAAGAATATATATTATCCTGGTACTTTTCTTAAAAGGGGAGTTTGGCTGGGCTCCAGCTCCCAGATTCTTATCTGGAAGAGCCAGAATCACAAAATGTAACATATTATTAAGGAAACAATACCTGAAGCATAGCTGATGTGTGAACCACAGGTTGGCCCACTGCAGTTCCTTGTCTAACCAATTCATAACATTGAGTTCCAACACCGACAGGTCTAGTGAAAGATTGTATGGCTGAAAGATTGGTTGCATGTAATCCATCCTTCCAAAATCCTTTTATATTCATTTCATGAGTAACATGAAGGAAAAATTTGAAAAAGAAACTCAAAGTAAGTGAACTGCGAAATTCAACCATTCCACCAGGTGCATTTTCAGCCAGAACTATGTCTTCTTTCAACAGATCAAAGGTCTTATCCAACAATCCATAGTCCCATTTTTTTCCAGTGAGAAAGGTTTCAGTTTTTGAAGCACTGCGTGGAACAGCAGCTACCCCTCCATAGATAACTGAAACATCCGAAACTATCCAATCACCTTCAGCTTTTCTTATATAGACACGCATTCCAGCATTCACCAACGCAATGTCATCCTCCCTTCTATGTGCCTGCTTGAATTCTTTGACAAATTCAAACGGCCTTGTCCATGGCAGTATAACAGAGAGCAATATCTCATCAGGTTTTAGGTCAACTTTACGATAACCCAGAAAAAAATCTTTTGCAGGAATGGTCCTAATATTATTGTTCACATCAATTATCTCAAATGTTGCACCTGTAGCCATCCAAAGTGGATTTAGATCTGATATTGGACTAGCAGTACAAATGTTACCTCCAACAGAAGCAACATTCCTGATTTGTGTCCCAGCAAACCATTTTAATTGCCGCAGTATTGCCTCACAGGATGAAATTTCATGTGAATCACGCTCTAAAATAACCTTTCTGAGGAAATTTTGGAGCTGCGCAAGCCTTACAGAAGAACCAATATGTATACCATCCTCTTTCACTTTAAGGGTATGAAGCTCTGGAACATGAGCAACTGAGATCAAGACCTTATATTGGGCATTCTTGAACTTTGTTTCAACTCCTACTTCAGAGTTACCAATGATCAGTTTCGCATTTGGGTAGCATGCTTTCAAATGCAATACTTGCTTTAGTTTAAGAGGTCTATACCACCGAATCCCATTAAACCCATTCAATTTAAGTGATGTAACTTTTCTCAACTGAAGTTCTGGGGGGAAAATGAGTTCTTTCTCACTGTACGCATTTCCATCAATCTCATTGTATGAACAAGGTGAGTAGCTTTTCGTAGGTGGCAATAATGAATATTCACTAGCATTGATGTCTTTCTGATCTCCGCAGGAACATGGTTTTCCTGTTGAAGGGCAGATAGGTCGGCCATCTGCATTTTTCAGGGATGAATTGTTGTACAAAAAATCATCTCTTTTCGAAAAAACACGGAAGGCATCTATTATTGGTCTGTAGCCAGTACAGCGACATAAATTTCCTGCAAGGCTATCTTCAATCTGCTCTTCAGTAGGAGGCTGTTCGCTTGATCTCAGCAATGCATACATCGACATCACAAAACCAGGGGTGCAAAATCCACATTGTGAACCATGGGCCATGGCTAAACGTTCCTGTAAAGAAAGCAGACCATCTGAACATCATGATCAAGGGCAAACCCTATTGGTAGGAAAGGATGAAGGTGAAAAGACAGGAGTCAGAAACTGATGACATCTTGCTCGTCAACATTTAAGTTGTTCTAGCCACCACAAAGTAGTAGTGCACTGTCAAAAATATACAGCCACAACAGGCATGAGATGCATTTCACATATCTGAGCTTTTCAAAACAATGAGACAGCATGATGCCAATAGGGTTGGGTTTTGATTGGCCTACATGACAACTTGTGAAACCCATTTACTATTCATATCATGTCAGTTATGGTTGCTTTAGCTGTGCTAAGCGAGCTATGTTGTTTTTGCCTGTCATATTGTGTTGACCTGTTTTCTAAACTTATATTTAATCCTTTTTCAACACCTTTTTGTCTTACTGTCCAGCTCAATGAGTCCAAATCAGAACAGACCTAAATAACCCACCGGATCTAATGGAGTAGGTACTTGATCCATGCTCAACTTTACTGCTTAGGAATCTCTTTACCTTTCTCAAGGTCTTTAACCAACAAGTAACTACCTCATCACATCAATGGTTCCACACAGCTTCAATATTTTCACAAACACCATTGATAAAAAAGAAAAAAGATAATGATGTCTAGTTTAGTGCATCACCTGGATTGGGTGCAAACCTCGCTGACGATTCCCAATTCCTTCTACTGTGATTATGTGCATTCCTTCCACAGAATAAAGCGGAGCCAAGCATGCATTGATTGCAAAATGCCTGATGAAGTTTTTTTAACCAAAGTAAAGCTCAAATCCTAAAATCAGACCATTACATATCAGGTACGTAATACAAGTATACAACCACAAATGTTATGTTCAATATTAAGGATCTTACGTTCAAATCTAAGAATAGAATCACTAGCACAAAACACTAGTTCAACATGGAAGGTTAAGAAATGCAAGAAAGCTGCAGTATGCAAATGTATCTCGCTTTACAGCTACTGCAAGATAGTTTCAAACAAGGTATAAGAAAACACCTGTTCAATGTGGAAGGTCAAGAAATGCAAGCAAGCTGCAGCTTGCAAATGTATCTCGCATTACTGCTAGTTCAAGATAGTTTCAAACAAGGTATAAGAAAAACCGAATAAGGGTGAGGGTGGTGCAATGTTCTTCCTAATAATACAACATACAGTGATTTCATTGTAGTTGGATAAAATTTGCATAACATGGTTTGTTGAAGGGATGCAGTTCTCACTGTGTCTTCTTTGTAGTTTGATCATAGCATGAGACCATCACAGTGCAGGCTCCACAGCCACCTTCACCACATCCAAGCTTTGTTCCTGGAAGACCGATGTCTACAATATAGATCTAGAGAAAAGTTAGAAATGAAATTCCAAAGAGCCAAATATGAATGATGCAAATATAACATGGTTATAAACTTATATATAATATCTATATGTTGAAGCTGGCAAATACAGCCCTTTGTTCTGAACAGATTGGAATAGTAAAAGAAACTGGAATACAATATTAAATGCAGTTAACATGTAATGACCTTGGATCATAGGTATAAAAGAGTTGAGGATAAGAAGAGAAGATCTCAGAAAGGCTGTTGAATTCAAAACTCAGAGAAAAGCAAGAGCGAACTATCATGAGCATTTTAACTATCATAAGCATTCAACCGTTATTGCCGAAGTGCAGGTAACCTCTGAAGATGACAGATTGCTCTATGTTTAGATTTATGCTATCCAATCCTCTCACTGAACTTAGAAAATCATGGAGAGACCTCCAATGGCATTTAATTGGAATGCATAGAAATATTCTGTGCCATGAATGCAAAAGGACAGACTGATTACAAGGAACTTACAGAGAAGGATTCTCACTTCAAAGACTACTACTGCGAGTTAATATCTATGTGATGGAAATCATCAAGAAACACTCTACCACCTACTTGTATGAAGATTTCATGATCTGCTTGGGACTCACTATGCGCTAATTATAGTATATTCACTCTTCAACCTTGGGGTTTCATCTAACAAGTATATGTCTTTACTCTTTAGTTCGTGTTAGATCTTTCTATAGGGAATTTTCTGCTTATTTTCCTTTGGCCTTTAGCCCCTTATAGATGTAACATGTTGGTTTTTTAAATCTTTTGAATTGAGAAGTATCCAATACTAGCAAGGGTCTACAAGAAGAAACTGTCAATGGTGTCTCGACCCATGAAATTAATTATTGTCGATCCCTGGGTTCAGAGTGCTGCGCTAAGCTAGTGCATCAAATATTCTTATTCTGTCCCCGCAAAAAAAAAAAAAGAAGAGTATTCTTATTCTGATGTAATAGTCAAAGTTAAGCACAGTGCCGTCACGCGCAGCAAATCCTATGGGAGAAAACGCTGTCATAGATGAATACTGTGGAAAAGCACCACCGCCTCAAGCCCTCAACGTGCATCATCAATCAATCAATCCCCCAAACATCCATCGCCGAAGCTCCGAAAGGACGATACTAAAAATGCAGGGAACTCCATCGGATTTGCGTGGCAATCCCGGCGCATGCAAAACAAACGCGCAGAGAGAGAGAGGGACCTCTGAGGTATTGGAGCAGGGTGAGGTGGGCGAGGCCGTCGGGGAGCACGCGGCGGACGCCGTTGACGTAGACGACCGCCTCGTCGGACCACTCCTCGGCCGCCGCCGTCTCCTCCTCCTCCGCCCTGGTGAGCGACCCCATGGCGCCGCGAGCGAGCGAGCTAGCGGGCGGGCCGGCGATCAACTCGAGGCGCAAGGGCTCCGCCGATGGATGGATGAGGACGTCTCTCTCTCTCTCCGAGATTGGGATCGGGGAGAGAGTGAAGTAGTAGTATGCTGCGGCCGCGGGACTCTGGGAGTATTTGGAAGCGGGGTGGGGGTGGGGTGACGTGCGGTGCAGAAGGAGCGATTTTTTTATTTTCTTATTTTCGCAGGATGAGGCAGAGGCAGCCTCCCATGTGATGTGCGAGGTGGGTTGGTGTGAGTTTGGGAGGGAGGGACGACACGACACGGATGACGGATCAGGAGGAATCCTCCTGGGGGCGTTCTTTCTCGGTCGGTAGCTTCTAGATCAGCATCATTTGAATACTCCCACCGTATTAGTATATAACAACTTTCAGCATTTAAAATTTATTCTAAAATATAATAATTTTTTTACCGATCTTCTCTTCTCAATCAATCACAACTCTCCACCATTTAATTTTTTTCACCTACCTCCAGTTCTCAACCAATCATAATCTTCTCTTATTTAATTTTATCTACTTTGTTAGTACCTGTGTCCAACCCTAAAAATCCGATGGGGGAGTAGATAAAATTGGTTCTATGATAGCACCAATAGTCTCTGTTTTCAATTACAGAAAGCAAAAGGAGGAGAAAAAAAGGGTTGGGCATACCCAAATTTAGTCAATTGATTTGGCATATATACCACGGTTCAATTTTAATTTTAAAAAACTAAAGTTTAGAGTTAATTTTAAGGTTTTGTCGTGGTTTTTTATATAAAAAAACAGTTTTCTTTGTTAAATCTTGGAAATAAACTATAGCTAATAAGACCATATCCGATGATTTTTTGGGTGAAAATAAAAATAAACAGTCCAAACATCGTTGATATATAGCACCTAGCTAATTAAAAGTAGGGAAAAGGAATTACCCTTGCGTATTGTAACATCTCTTAAATTGAGAACTATATGACGTTGAGTTCATCACTTTTTTTTTTGACTGTGTTCTCTCTTTTGTTTTTTTAGAGTGCACCCAAAATC
Organism: Oryza punctata; assembly: GCA_000573905.2. Taxonomy (NCBI): domain Eukaryota; kingdom Viridiplantae; phylum Streptophyta; class Magnoliopsida; order Poales; family Poaceae; genus Oryza; species Oryza punctata. Next base: position 20,244,982 of record CM002490.2, on the reverse strand, counting down.
CTAATCTTTTGAGAATCCCCCAAACTTGTCTCCATGAAGGAACTCACAATCATCAGGGTGAGTTAGAACAGGCTGTTCTAACTTTTATTTTCCTTCATAAGCCAATCATGCACTTGCAAGCCCAATCAACTTGCCAATCTTGCTCGGCCCTGTTATTGCAAACGCTTCTTGTTATCACTGCAGCCAATTATCGTACCTAGTTTTTTTTTCCTATCTTAGTAAACAATATTTCATGATGCATCTTAATTAGCCACACCCAATCAACAATATCTTTACAATCAAACCATGCCAACTTCTACTCAATATGGTCAGCCATGCCCTTATTCATCCAACACGATATACCTCCTAAAGTTCAGCTGTACTCCACGTTAGAACAAGGCTATATCATCGCCCCACAAATAACATGGACATGTACACTATAAAAAAACCCTAATAGGGGATGACTCGTAGTGTCGGCTAATTTAAAACCGATATCTTTTGACCGTTTCCCACCTCCACGGAGTGAAAGTTAAAACCAAAATATTTAAGAACCTATAGGTGTGTCAGTTTTAGATAAAAACCAAAAACTAATACCCTTATTATTAGTACTTCTATTAAAAAATGACACATATAATAAAAAAAACAGAGCCGACTGAGCAAACCGGGGGTCCTTATCTACTCGCGTCCACTTGTCCCCCATTCTCGCCCCATTCCCCCTCCCCCTCCCCCTCCTTCGCCCCTCTCCCTTCTTCCTCCTCTTCATCTGTGGTCCCTTCTTCTTCCTCCTCCTCCGCCTCTTCTCCATCCACTCTTTTCCTCCTCCACCCCAATTGCCATCAGCAAGACCGATGCTACCTCCATCTTCGGATTCTTCATCTACCTCTCATCTGCCACTGCCGCTTTAGATCGCCGGCCTCCATGAGCTCGGCGGACGCTCATGGTGGCCGCATTCGTCGCCACAAGCACGGGGGCGGCGGATCTGTCATCGTGCCCTCGTGGGTAGCTGGATTCGCCGCCGTGACCATGGGGGCGGCCCACTCGACGACGACAATAGCAACAACGGTGTCGTCCTCTATGTGTTCTTCTATGATTTTGTTGATTTTCATCCTCTCTGTGTGTACTCTAGGGATGGCGTCGGATGTTGATTTAGGTTTTCAAGGTTGATTGTGTGATTGTGTTCTTGGGTGATGGAGATGATGGTGATCTCAGTGGTGATGGGGAGATGCTCGATGCATCGAGCAGGGTTGTTTTTTCATTCCTAGAACCTAAAAGGTGTCGGTTCCTAAACCGACACCTTTGAGTCCTCAAAGGTGCCGTCTGCGGGGTATCGATTAGGAAATTCGGTATCTATGATCGGTTCCCAACTGACACCAATCACTTTTTCTGTAGTAGTGGTACAAGCCATACCCACTTAACCAGTATCAATTATCATCGTTGTTATTCAACGTTCCTGACTATGTTATTGAATGGGGCCTATGTTATTGACTTAGTCAATGGGTTATACCAGACATCGATGTCGACTCAACAAAGAAGAGGAGACTGATGTCAACATGCCCTTTTCTATATAGCTAGAACCTCCCTTTAAATCCCTGTTATCAGAACTATGTGTTGCGATAGTTCTCTTGCAGTGCAACCCCTCACTCTCATGTAAGACACATCTTCGACTCGACTAATTGACCAAGCCAATCATATATCTAGCTATACACACTTTGTCGATTCTAGAAATCGACAATACAAAAAGGGGTAGGGCACAAAATCTAAAGTGGATGGGTGATGAGACAAAGGTTTATACAGGTTTAGGCCTTATCGACGAGAAGTAATACTCTACTTCTGTTTTAGGGATTGTATCCGCCGAGTGTTTTATTGATCTGATGATCGAGTTGTGATAAGCCCTCAGGGGGCGTTTTACCCTCCTTATATAGATTAAGAGGACAGGGCAAGATAGAAACTTAATCGAATACGGTATAAATTTCTTATATCTACTCTACAATCTTACCAAACTAGGACTATAGGTCGTTCCTTGATATACGAGAAAACGTAATACCGAGTCCTGATCCATCACATATTCCATATACGTAATTTATCCCCTATAATCAGTTGGATAGTACAACCGTGTGGATATATGGTACCTATAATCTCCATAGTAGTCTTTGAGACCTTCACGGTCAACAAGATAATATTCTCTTAAGCCAAATTCGTGCAAAGTTGATTGCATCAATCATCTCTGCATAGTCTCCCGAGTGCTTTTATCGAACCAAAAGGCTGTGAAGGACTGAAAAATTTCAAATAATAAGAAAAATATACCTAGGTGCATCGACTAGATGCACCTAATTAGGTGTAGCCCCTGACTTTGTGTTTGGTTGAACAAACTAAGCATATGGTCAAGGATTAAATAATTCGACCATCCGAGTGGTTTCAAATTTATAATGCGCATAGTCTAAGCTAAATGCGTCTTGAAAAAATTGCATAGCAAATAATTTTGATAACAAAGTATGTTGCATAATGAATATAAGGCATTGGTTTCATATTGTGCGCATATTGCCAAAACAAATATGCCTCCCTATGAGACACACAATTCCACCATTCCTAAAAATATATGGCTTTGTGGTATAAAATCTAAGTAAAATAATACTCATAAATTGATTTACCAACCGCCTGTAAATGACCAATCATATAATCTACCTAAGCCATGATATTGGCTCTATAAAAAATGTAGATATATGTGGCAAAAAGAAATGATATAATATAAAATCATTTGCTTTATTTAACCCAAATAGTGTCCTCAACTTATAAAAAATTCAATAGAGCAACTATATAAAACTTCACTGCTTGCCACCTTCTAAATTGCATTATACCAACTCCTACAAAGTTGTGTAACAACTATATAAAAGGATTTTAAGGTATTGGGTACTTAAGCACGTGCACATTTCCAAAACAAATATGCTTAAGTCCCTAGGAACACATAACATGCCACACCAAAGATATGGGATGCAAACACTTTGTGGGCCTCGGTCCAACCGAAGATATTTACTGATACCCTTAGAATTTTCGCTGAACCGCTCGTCGTCATGAACGCCGCTTCGTCTTACAAAATTCCCCCATTCATGCTCCTGTTCATCTCCACCGCCGTCGGAGCTAGGGTTTCGATTCCTCTCACTTCCAGCCACCAAAGCGCCAAAACCTCCACTGAAATCCATTGCACGCAACCTCCTTTCAACCTTCCTCCCAAAACTTTGAGCCAAAAAAACCCTAATATGAGCCTCCCCGCATCCCATCCATGGTGAAAGAGAGAGAAATCACCTTCGACCAATGGATGGCTTGAGATGTGAAGGAGACAACCATGAAGGATATGGTGAAGGAAGGCATTCTCCCAGCCAAAGAAATCACTGAGTGGCGTTCGGCATTCGGTGAGGAATTACTGACCCCAAATACTGGAGAAATCGTAGTCTTCACTCCTTTCTTCTACTCTGGCTTTGCTCTTCCCACTTCCGATTTCTTTCGTGGTCTTCAGGATATTTACGGGATTAAGATTTACCATCTGAAAACCCAAACTCCATCTTGCACATTGCCATTTTTCATCCATGTCTGCGAAGCCTTCCATGGAATTCGTCCACACTTTAATTTATTTCTCCACATGTTTTATCTCAAAGCCCACCCAACAAAAGAAAACCCTTGTGTAGTGGGAGGCTCTAGATTTCAACTACGCAAAACTCTCCACCGAGATTATTTTTCTCTTCCTCTAAAATCCTCGAACAAAGGCTAGCATTCAAACTAGTTTTATATCTCCAACCTAGCCCCTAGTCTTCCCGGTTTCATTGGTCTCCCGCCTGTCCACCAGGCCCATTGGAACTCCCAACCTGCAGGCCAAAAACTAATCAAAGCCAGTGTTCTATTATCAAAAACTCTTGAATTAAAGGGCAGGCCTGTTAGGGGAACAAGCCACTCGATATTTCATCAAGTGTCAACTGGTTCCCATCAAAGAAAGATCCAAACCGACCTTTGAATACGAAGGGCAAACCGATCCAAACCACGAAGACCCCGAGTCATTAGATTTCCAAATCATGTGCTCGCGGATGTACAAAATATTCTCTTCCGGGATCGTAGTCGATTATGGCCACAAATTGCCAATCACTCCATTCAGTCTGCACCGTCCTCCACCTCCGGTAGGCCAGCTCCAAACTTCAGCCAATTTATCTTTTCTTGCTTTTCACTTGATAACAATATGCCATTAAACTGTGCTTTGCAGGAAAACGCTCTGCTTGTCTACAAACCTCCAGCTCCCATATGCTGATCTCCTCGCAAGATCCCAACCTGCAGCAACCAACCGACTAGAGGGCCTACGATCAACCCTCAGAAGAACAAAAGGGCTGCAACCGACGAGGAAAACCCTCGGTCTAGTAAACAGAGGAAATTCGTTGTTGATTCTTCAGACGAAGACGACGACGACAACACCCAGGAACCAAGTGTCAAAACTGCCTGGGCAAACCCTCAACCAACTAGATCAATTCCGAAAATCAGAAAATCCACAAGGTAGTCAACAACCCATTCATCCATCAATCTAAATCTCTTGATCAAACTCCGAATGAATTGAATGTTTACATGTGCCTTCTATGCTATGACGAAAACAATATCTCTTTTAACCTTGCAGAAAACCTCTAGACATCGACCCAACTGGTCGGTCTGATGCACCTCCTTCCTACTCAAGACCACAGATGAAGAGACCACCAACCCTGATACTGAAAATGTAGCTAGGAACCGGCCAGGTGTAGGAGATCCATCTGCCGAGCAAGAACCCCCGACTAGAAATCAGTAGGACACTGCAGACCCAACTACTAAGCAGGAGCCCTCGACTAGAAGCCAGTTGGGTCAAGAAGAACAAGTCACCAGTAATCAAGGACCTACAGCTGAAGACCAGTACATGGGCAATGAAAACAATATGAACGAAGATCAATCAACTGGAGACATTGCTGGCCATTGACAGGAGAAAAAGAACGAAGCTGATCCTGGCATAGCCGACAAGGTCCAAGGACCTCCACGCAAACTTCCAGATAAAATCACAGGTAAGTCCTTTACAACTTAATCCTTTAAATACTTCTCTCGTCTTGAATATCGCCAATCTCACTTGCATAACCGATAATTGGAGAAGACAAAGAAATCCTTCGCATTAAGTCGACATAAGATTCGCTCCCTCCCGTGAAGATCCAATGGCATGATTCCGAGGGCCGTGCCCACGGGATTATCTTGAACAAGCAGAACGAAGCCGAAGAACGCGATCTTCTAGTGGCCCAACTATCAAAGTCCACTGAACTATTAAATGTAAGCAACAAACATATCCCTCGACTACTTTATAACATTACTTCATCTGACTGTTTTCCATATGCAGAGAATATGCCATCAATCTCAAGACAAATCTAAGAATTTAGAGAAACTGGTGCCTCATCTAAACATCCTGGAAGCAGTTCAACGTGAACTTAAAAAAGCCAAAGAAGCTGCTAAATCCAGGGAAAAAGAATTAAGGACATAAATCAGCCTGCTCCGTGATACCAACTTGGAGTACCACGGATCAATAGGAGGTGAGTAAAATTCATTGAAATAATGCATAGCTTGAATCAATCCTTTGCTACTGATTTTGCAATATTATATTCCAGCCCATCTGTCAGAGATCAAATCCCTAAAGGCCCAACTGAAGTAGGCAGAAAATAACATCCAGCTGGATGTTGACGGTCGTTATAGACCAAATTCGACCATCAATATTACCAACAATAAAAGAGAACTAGCAATGCTTCCACACATATTTTATTTAGAAATAATCTAGTTCCACTTGTACTTGGAAAAAGTATTTGATTGCAAAAGATGACTAAATAATAAAAGAGAAATGATGGAGAAATATATCGAAAGCAGATATGTGGTGAACATATGGATGGATGGACCCATAAACCCAATTAAACATCTGCAAATGGACCAAGCTACCATACCACAAGTCTAAGGATACACAAGAGGAGGCTCAGGAGGAAGTGGAGGCCCAACGGACCGAACCGACCTTGGCGCTGATGAGGATCTCCTTCCACGTGGACGTCCCATATGCCTTCCTAATGATGATTGAAGGGTGATTCTGACATTTCCAACTGTCAAAACCATCATTGGGAGGCTATAAAAGGACTCCTCATTCTCCCTTTCAATACACACCAAGAGGAATCAAGAAAAGCTCTCCTTAGTAGTTTACTTTGTTCTAGTACTAGTGGAGATAGAATTAGAATAATTTTAGAGTTCTTTAAGTATTCCGGAGAATCTCGGTATGGTTCTAGTAACTGTATCCTCTCTTGTAAGGCTTTATTCAAAATGAAATATTCTTATTTACATAGTTTTGGTCCTTTACTATACTCGCATAATTATACTCATACAAACCTTGAGTTATACTTGTTTTGTATTAATTAAATGGCTAGCTTACCAGAGAGATGCAACGGTATTGGTTTAATGTTCATTCAGTTGATTGCTCTTTGTCATCTGCAGCGATATAGAGTAGTATTTAGTAATGTAAGCGAGGTGCTTAGATTATTAAATACCATTAAGGTGCTATAGGCCACAGAACTGTAGAGGTGGGCCGCTGATGGTGACAACTCAGTACGAGTATTCCTCCACGTGTGTATATAGGGCTAAGAACTGTTCCTGGTGAGAGTACATTGTGTGACGCTGGAAAATGAATTTGAAGAACATACTACAACCTTTCTCCAGTCAGGGAGATAAGAACAACCCCAACCCCTGTACAAGTAACCCTCTTAGATCCATCAAAATACATGGTTTATCTTCTTGGCACTCGGTCCACTCGGCAACAAAATCAGCCAAAACATGAGACTTGATTGAAGTTCAAGCTTCGAAAGTAATGTCCAACACCATCAACTCCAACGCCCACTTAGCAATACATCATGTGACCGAGTGTCTTTGAAAATAATGAGCCAATATCCTGACGGTTATTAAAACTCCATATAACAAGTTTTGTACCTATGGGTAGCTTATCTTAGAATCTGCCAGCACCTCACTAACGAAGTAAATAGGCCTTTGAACCATTTGGATGTGTCCTTCTTCCCCGCGCTCGACAACCCAAACCATGCTGACCACCTGAAAAGTTGTTGACACAAAAAGCAACAAAGGCTCTTGTGGATGCGGCGAAGCTAACACGGGCGCTGTCGTGAGGAAATTCTTGAAATTTTTGAAGGCTTTCTGGGCTTCGTAGGTCCACTTGAAATAGTCATTCTTCTTGAGCAACTTGAAGAAGAGCATTCATCATTCTCCAATCCTAGAAACAAATTGATTGAGGGCCACCATGCTCCCGGTAAGTTTTTGAACATCATTCTGGGTACTCGGTGGTTTCATGTTGTGTGTAGCTTTGATTTTCTCCGGGTTGTCTTCAATGCGCGATGAGACACCATAAAATCAAAAAGCTTTCCTGACGGTACTCCGAAGGTGCATTTATCCGGGTTCAACTTCATCCTAAAGGGCCGAATATTTTGAAAGGTTTCCTCCAAATCAACGATCGGATTATCCCTTTGCTTGGTCTTGATAACAACTTCATTGACATAGGCCTCCACATTCCGTCTGAGTTGCTACTGCAAAAATCTCTGAATCATACGTTAATATGTAGCTCCTGCGTTCTTCAAGCCAAAAGGCATAATGATGTATCAGTAGGCTCTGAATAGGGTGATAAACGAGGTCTTCAAGCAGTCAAGAAAACTAAGAAGTTCGCACCTAGCTGTTGAGTCAACAACCGGGTCAATGCGAGGCAGACCAAAAGGGTCCTTGGGGCAGGATTTGTTGAGATCCGTGTAGTCGATAGACAATGCGTTATTGACCGGTCGTCTTCCGAACTAGGACTAGGTTGGCCAGCCAGTCGGGATGATGAACTTCCTTGATGAATCTAACTACCAGGAGCTTGGTCAGCTCTTCCTTGATAGCATCCCTTTGATCCTTTGCGAAGTGGCGGAGTCGTTGTTTGATAGATTCTGCTTCTTCTTTGACATTCAATGAGTGCTCAATCACCTCTCTAGGAATACTAGACATATCAGAAGGTTTCCACGCAAATGTATCTTTGTTAGCTTGAAGAAAGGTGATGAGCGTGCTTTCCTATTTACAATCTAACTCAGCGCCAATTACACCGATCTTAGAGGGGTCCGTAGGATCGAGTGGAATCTTCTTGGTCTTGGCGTTGCCTTCTCCCGACTTGAGGAGCTTCTTGGTAGGGACTTCTCCTTCTTTAGACGTAGATGTAGCCAGTCGGATCTCCTATCGGCCGAGTGATCTCTCACGAGATTGGGCCATGTTGCAGCTCTCTTTTCTGTAGGTGAAAACTTGCTTGACGTCGTTGTGTAGGGAAATAAGTCCTCGTGAACCTGACATCATCATCAGGTAGGTGTAGTGAGGGATATCCATGAATTTAGCAAGAGCCAGCCATCCTAAGATAGCGTGGTAGGCTACCTCGAAGTTAGCAACATCAAAGCAGATGTTGAAACCACTCGGCTAATTCACTCTACGTAGGTCTCGGGTAAAAGAATCTACTCCCTCATCCCCGATGTCGGGAGAGTGTCTATGTCTTTCGCAATTTGCATGGTTCTCCCATTCACGGTAGCGTTGATTGAGTGCATTCCTTAAATCGCTAGGAGCAGGAACCTGGGAGTTGCTCTAGTAGTCGGAATCGCCAGGATGGATCCTGTTGTGAGGGGGAGGCTGATTACAATGTCGAGTCTAGGAATCAGCCGACTGGTCTTGACACCTTCTATCTTCCTGGCGATGATGTGCATTAGATTTGGTATGTCTTGCTGCGCTCAGGCTCCCGGTAATCTTTGAAACATAGTGGTGGTACGTGACTGCCAGCGGGCGTCTCCATAGTAGATTCATCAACTTGCTAGCTGCCTCCGGTGCCTTGTGGTACGGTGGTCGCGACCAAGGTCTTCACTTTATTTAACATGGGTGTCACATTGGCCGGAGCAGCGTCGATGAGCGTGTCGAGCAGGGTGACTGCAGCAACCGCGTTTTGTTCAAGCGTGAGAAAAACATTAGTATTGTCGACGCGTTTCTAGAGTATGGCTTCACGGGCACTACACCCGGCGGCGGCCAAATCTCGCTTTCTCCGGTCTTCCTCCTCCTTGTGTTTGCGCTCATCTTCTCTATGTTTGAGTTCCTCTTCTTTGCGTTTGAGTTCGTCTTCTTTGCACTTGCATTACTCTTCTTTTCGCTTGCATTCTTCTATAAACTTGATATGTTCTTCTTCAGAAACTCTCCGGACGACCTGCTCGTCGGTTTCTCCAACGTCTGCCATGAAGATGTCGAAGAAGAGTGGTGTATAGTCGTCGTCGAACTCAGAGCTACCGATGGTCTCGATGCTGACATCATCATAGTCTTTGGAAGAGCTGACGTAGTCGGCGATCTCGGTAGATGAGCAGGACCCAAACGGATGGAGCATGATGCCGACCTCCCTGAAGCCTAATCTGACCATAGCCAAGGCTGGATCAGATCGGGACCTACGGGGGGATACAAGTCTAGATCCAAACGTCACAGCGAGTAGCGGAGGGAGTTGCATGATGATTGCTGGATACGTCGGCATCTTGCTGGGGAGGCCGCATAAAGGAGTTGATGTTGAAGATCCCTCCAAGTGGTTAGAAGTTATCTTGAGGGAAGAAACTTTGCGGTAGGTCTCGGCGGTGTTTGGTAAGCCAAACGAAGCCGAGTGGTTGTTATCCCTCCCCGACTGGTTCAAATCCGAGTCGAGGAAAGATATATTGCCGAAGTCGTCCGTGACGAAGTCGAGGCTACGGAAGAAGGATGCCTACCCTAGAAGGAAGGCGAAGTCATTGATGCTTGAACTAGATCAGCGCACTTGTCAGCGAAAAAGTTTGACGCACCCCCTACCCGGCGCGCCAACTGTCGATTCTAGAAATCGGTAATACGAAAATGGGGTAGCGCACAAGATCTAAAGTGGATGGGTGATGAGAAAAAGGTTTATACAGGTTCAAGCCTTCTCGATGAGAAGTAATACCTTACTCCTGTTTCGGGGATTGTATCCGCCAAGTGTTGTATTGATCTGATGATCGAGTTGTGATTATGCCCTCAGGGGGCATCCTGCCCTCCTTATATAGATTAAGAGGACAGGATTACAAGATAGAAACTTAACCTAATACGGTATAAGTTTCATATATCTACTGTACAATCTTACCGAACTAGGACTATAGGTCGTTTCTTCGTACACAAGGAAACATAATACCCGAGTCCTGATCCATTACATATTCCATATACATAATCTATCTCCTATAAGCAGTCGGATAGCCCAATCATGTGGGTATGTGGTGCAACGCCATGAAAATCACCCTAAATTTAACTCGTGCTTTAATGCATTTCTAGAAATTTTAAAAGCCTAAAAGAGCCTCCAACAATTAAAACTCACCAAGATTTGTATCAAACTGGCTTGTGGGTATTTTTAATAAATTCCCCATGCTTCAAAATACTTAACCAATTTTTACTTGAATTTTCAGAGCATTCTAAATAGTTTTAAGGCAACAAAAACAATTAAAGGAGTTTTATAAAAAGAAAAGTTAAAATAAATCCCCTCCTCCTCTTGGGCCACTTTCGGCCCATTCCTTCTCAACCCTCCCTCTCAGCCCGAGGATAAAGTCCTCTTTTAGTCCCCTCCCTCTATCCTTCCCTCTCTCTCTCCTTGGGCCAGCCTAACTCACCTCCCTCTCTCTCGGAAAAGAAGTCTAATTTCTGTCCTCCGCGCATCCCAGCCAGGCAGCCAGCTCTCTCCCGATGACAGGTGGGCTCCACCCGTCATCCCTAACCTCAAACCGCCCTCTCTCTCTCCAGCCGAATCCCTAGCGCCGGCCACCTCCGGTTCGCCTCCTCCACTCACCATTCCACCAAAATTGATTGAGGGGAATTAATCCCTACCTCATCATCTCCAATTCCCCCATAATTTCCCACTCCATCCCGCATTATTCGCGGTGGATTTTGATGGCATTCATCAATGGTAAGCTCCACCATGGCCGGTGTCGATCTCCATCCCCGGCGACCCTCTCCCTCCCCTCTCGCCTATAAAAGGGAGCCCCGACCCCTTGCTCTCTCCCCACACACTGCCGTCATCCCCGGCGCCGCTTTCTTCTCGTGCCGCCGCCGTCGTGCAACTCCGGCCGCCCCTCGCCAGCAGTTGAGACCTCCTCGGAGCCCGACGTCACCACCATCCACTTCGCCGCTTCCTCCTCTTTCCCATCCACCCCTCCTTCGAGCGCGAGGACCACCGGAACGATGCCGACGCTGACGACCCGAAGCTTCCTGCCGTTTCTCCCTCACCGCCGGCATCTTCGTTGACCTCCCGCCGTCACGTTTGCACGGTGAGAACCGCAACCTCCTCCTCTTTCCGTTTTTCCCTTTCCGCACTTCGTCGCACCGCCGCTGCGCCGTCGGCCGCCGGGCTCACGTGCCGCTCCTGCCCGGCCGTGACCGTGCCTGTGCACTGGTGCGCCGTGAGCCGCCCTCGTGCACTTGAAGTCTTGACTCATGGTGGACCGAGCAGTTGGCAAGTGGGACCCACTCGTGGACCCGGTCCACGCGCATCCTCTCTCCTCGCTGATGAAGTAATTTGTTTTCTTTAGAAAAATAATTCACAAATTCGTAAAATACCATTCAAACAACATCTAAATTCAAATGGCCATAACTTGACTGTTTGAACTCGGAATCAACCCGTTCAAATTGCTAATTTTTCCTTAAACAGTGATGAACCCATTTATATGCTTTGTTTCTACATCTTATATGGTTTTCATTTATCTTTTGGCCATTTTCTTTGCGTATGTCTTGTAGACGCTGCAGATCTGGAAGACCCGCTCTACCTTGAGGTTGACCTTGAAAATTGTGGTAGCGAGCAAGGCAAGTCATGCCATTTTGATCATATTGTTATCCCAATTTACAAAAATATGTTTATTTAAATTATTGTATTTCGCTTTATTAAATTCATGCGCTTATCACTGTTTTATTTAGCCTTACCGATTCTCCTTATTATAGTCTTATTATTTGTATTATCATGATCCTTGTTAACTCTAGGAAAAGTAAAACTAGTGAGAACTTTATATATGTGGTGCTTACTAGTAAATATAGGAATATGCTTAGCCCTGCTTAAATAGAAAACAATTAGATGTTTTTCAACAATTAGACTTGGGCATAACTTGTAAATAATGGTTATTTTGGTTCTGTGGCTGTTTAGCCATGCCACGATGTTTCCCCTTCAAAATTCCCCAAACATGATTTTTGGCAGGGCTCGGGGTGCTTGGTTTCGCTAGTTGCACCTTGACCATCATAAGGACCGGTCTTTGGGCCTCTGTTGCAAAGCATATTCCGTACAACCACCTGTCTAATGGGTAAGGCTTAACGCATCCTATAGTACGGTCATGAACAAGGAAGACACGGATAGGGATGGATGAAGCCCTTGCTGGGGTTGACGTCTCTGGCAGTACGCCCAGGAACATAGACTGTCTGCTCGACCCAGGGCACCTGGCGGGGGAAGTCTATGTTAGTCTTCTTTGTTTAGGACAGTACTAAGCGATGGGTTATGTCATGGCTTCTGTCTGTATGCTGTGGTGGCATGTGGCACGTGGCAACACGTGAGGGAGACGTGTCTGGTGGGTAACGATGTACACCTCTGATCAGAATATAATCTATTCGAATAGCCGCGTCCTCTATTCGAATAGCCGCGTCCTCTGTTATGGGCAAGTCGAGCAATGTACCTAAGTTAAAGTTTAGTTCTGCTAAAACTGGGATAACTGGAGTTAGGATCTGTGGGCCTGGGACAAGGCAAGATTGCGTTGGTGCGTGACTTGTTAATAATTTGATTAGAGATAGGCTCGTGTTTTATTTAAATGCCTTTAAAATTTAAATGCTTTGAAATGCTAGTTTTCTTTGCAAAATAGCTAATTTAATCCCCTCGAGGTTCACCGAAGGCTTAATTTGGTCCTTCAGGTTTCATTTTATCCACATAGATCCTCTAAGTATTTGTTTTGGCTTAAAATCATCCTTGGCCCACTTAATATGCCATATGGCTATTTCTAGTCAACATTTCCGTTAGAAAATGTCCCTTTTGCTCTTAATTTGTATACAACTATACAATATAAATGACAAAAACCAGATGAATAAATAGCATTGCGGATGTACATCCCATTATTTCAAAAGGTGCATATGAAGATTGAACATAATGGCTATCGTATATACTTGGAAGTACATAATTATTTTCATTTTACATAAATTACTATCCATTATCTGTAAAATAAATCATTGCACACAAATTTGCAAAGAAAAAAAAGCCATATATGTATGTTTGATAAGAAGTCGTCATATAGTTTCATTGCCTAAATTGTAAGGAATTTATTCTATTTTTCTCTTATATATGTGAATGAGGGGGTATATGTGTCATTCATTGAGAGAGTTGTTGGTTATGTTTAGCCATGTTGCTTCTAAGTGGGTCCAAGGACAAGTTTGAACTGAAATGAAAATTTGAAGAACTAATAGAGATAGATTGACGTCAAGAAGATAAATCGAGTATTTTAAGTAGGGATAAAATTATTTATGGAAACTCACGACCAAATAAGCATTATTTCTATATAAGTGATACCATTTTGGCCGTTTCCGATTTTGGCCACACATCTATTTCTTTAGGACCATATTACAGCCTACACTAAATAGTTAATTTGGTAAATATATATAAAAAGGTCCATCTTACTCCGAACTATTTTGACGGAGCAGTTAACCCCCCAAATCATTTTTCAGTTTATTTTACACTACCAAATTATTAAAGTGGATCACCTTACTCCCTAACAATATTTCTTAATTTGTTTATCTACCTATGTAAGTCGTATTTGCTCTGAAATTTCGTAGGATTGGTATATCTATTATAACCTACCTCTTAACATCTTGTTAAGAAAATTTTGTCGCTGTTTACATACATTGGGAGCACTAACTGTGAAAATATTTTAGAACTTTGATAATGGTGTTATTTATGGCTTAATTGTTTTCTTAAATTACAACTACTATAAAGCCAGTAAATCGAACAATTTTTAATATTTTAGTGGTAAAATGAGAAAAAAATACTTTAGATGAAGTGATCCAATGAAATATTCTGAGGAGTAAAATAGACTTTTCAAAATATGAAAAAAAATGTCAGTCATTTTTAAATTAACAGTTTTGGGTTCGACCATTTTCATCCCTAATTCTAGACATTCTAGACATGAGGCATCCATTGTCATCTCATCTTCATGACCATGCTCAATGCCTCACCTATCTGAAGTTGGCGTTTGTTCGACTATTAATCTTCGTTGTTAACTTGCTTGATGTTCTTGTTGCGCCACCATGCTGGTGCCATAAGCCAGCGACTATGATTTATGATTTGTATGTATTGTGCCATCATCCAATTAGGGCTAGCACCTTTCAGATATTGCTCCATCTATATTCTAAAGCCTACTTAGGCTTCGTTCGTTACCTCCGGTTCCCAACCCCCTCCCTCGTTTTTCACGCGCACGTTTTTCAAACTGCTAAACGGTATGTTTTTTAAAAAAGTTTCTATACGAAAGTTGCTTAAAAAATCATATTAATCTATTTTTTAAAAAAAAATGAGCAAATACCTAATTAATCAGGTGCTAATTATTGTTCCGTTTTCCGTGCCAAGGAGTCCCAAACACAGCCTTAACGACTCCAAGAAGTCGCACTGTCCTCAGCTGCCTCAATCGCCGCCCGCCGGAGCAAAAGAAGTCGAAATCCTAGTTCAATCTGCCGGCTTCAGTTCCTCAAATACGTCGCCTTCGCTCGCCATCTTCTCCAATCGAAGGCACCGTCAATCTTTCGCTGCAAAACTCAACAAAAGCGCCGTCCTTTCCCTGCAAGATCGCCACCGGAGCTCGCTGGTCTGACCCCCATCCACCGCTCTTCTCGTGCGCTGCTTCGGTGCTGTGCCACCCCTCCCGGCTGCCTTAAGCCTCGCTACCACCATATTCAGCCCCGCCGCACCTCTCTGGTGCTCGCAGACCCATTTTCCCGCCCTGCCACCGGACCACCGCTGCCATGGTCGAATTATCTAAGCAACCGCAGCCATGGGCGGACCCTCGGCCTCGGCGGTGGCGAGCGGGACACAGCAAACCCCATTTTTAGTGCCTCCGTCGAGCGAGGCACAGGCGCGCAGCACCCGGGGGTGCCCCTTTTTTACCCTTCGCCGCTTCGCTACTCGCGAGCGAACTAGATAGCGGCTGATTCGGGGGATCCTGATACGCGAGTGATCGCGGAGCGGATGCATGCGCGATCAGGAAACGGCAAAATAGAAAAAGACCCACGCACGCGATCACTCCGCTTACCCCCAATCACTATGTGTCTCCCCTACTGTGTGGTGGGCGCTTCACGTGGACTCATCGATAAAATTACAAACTAAAATAGATCGCTACCCGTCTCCGCTGCTACGTGGTTGTCGCTCCATGTGGACCGACCGATATATTACAAACTAAATCGAACAATAAGTTAAAAAATACTAACTAAATAAAAAAATCTACTAGACTCACAAATATTTTCGTGTATAAATTTTAGTGTGTAAGATTTATATACATGGTAATTTTGTACACATAAAATATTTATCTGTCAAACATTTGAGTCAAAATCTATAATCTAAATCGGACATATAAACTTTCAGCGTATAAACTTTAAGTGTATATACTTTCTGTGTACAAACTTTAGGTATATAAACTTTAGATGTATAAACTTTAGGTGTATAAATTTACTAAAACAGGAAAAGCAATGTAGTAAAAAAAAAGAAAGCAACATGGCGAGGGGACCTGATCGATGCGCGTGACCGATCGTACTGTAGCTTTTTCGACGACTTGGGTACTCCTAGTACGCGACTAATCGCTATTCCGCAGTCCGCGCGATCGCTGATGCTTGCGTGCCAAACATTCAGCAAGCCTAGTTGGGCGTTGCTAATGGGCAGGTGATCACCGTGAGCGATCACCCATCCTTCCGCAGGTGATCGCCGTGAGCGATCACCTATCCTTCCCCCACGTATCCTCCCCTTCTTCTCTACTTTCTTTACCATATCTTTTTTTAAAAACAAGTTAGAAAAAAATAAAAAAATAGAAAATAAATCTAATATCCATATTCATGTGTATAAAATTTATACTTATATATATATTACGCAGTAAACTTCCAACGTATAAACTTTATGTATAGTAATATTCTATGAAAAAATATTTGAATCCGAATATGAATTTAAATTGAGTATATAAACTTTTGACTTATAAGCTTTGGAACTATATAAACTTTAGGTGTATAAACTTTAGATGTATAAACTTTAGATGTGTAAACTTGAGGTGTATAAACATTAGATGTATAAATTTACTAAAATAGGAAAAATAATGCGGTGCCAAAAAAAGAAAAGTGGGGAAGGGGGACAGATCGCTAGTTAGGATTTTCGAGTCTAGTCTCCGAGCGGGCCATACGTATAATTTTTTGTTAGCTCGCATGTGATTAGAACAGAAGTAGCAGCGCATATAGATTAGCATATTATATAATTAGTTTAGAATTTCTTCTTGGAAATATTTTACATGAAAAAAATCACTGATTACATAATTAGAAAAATCTACTCGATAATATTCGTAAAAATTTCCATCTAGAAACTAATTTGTACATAATTAAAAAATATAGTTAAATACTTTGTACATATAAATTAACTTTCTGTATAGAAACTTTACACATAAACTTTACGTATAAAAACTTTATAAAAAAACGTTACATGCAAACATTTTGACATATGAACTTTTTATACACATTTTTTTATATTGAACTTTCTGTTAATGAATATGAAATTCAAGTTAAATAAATAAATATTCAAGTGATATTATTGGGCTTAAAATCAGAGTACGAGCCATGGCTATAGCAAGGGGCGCTCATGCACATCCGTTCGCCCACGTCCGGGTAAGAGCTGCTTGATAACAGAAAAGGAGCATCATTAGCGCTGATTCTTCTGATTACGAAAACTAAGATGCGCAATATTCAAAATCAGAGAAGTGATCGCGTAGGGGTACGCCTCGCAAGCGATTGCTCATTAGGAATTTCGGCTGCAACCGCCACCGAGGACCGCATTGGGCCGTGCCTTGGCATCTATTTATTGGACTTGGGCCAAGCGCTCTATAGGAAAATTGATCATAAGGTCTAGGACAATTGAATTGCCTGATCAACTATTAAAATTGTTCCTGCGCTGATTTTATAGTAACACCATATTCAAAGCCTAAGACGCATGAGACTATCCTCATTTACACACGAATCCATCTTTTCTTTTCAATAATAGAAACAGTTTAAATCTCCAGCTAAAAAAATTTATAAGATTACGGGACAAAACCCAACATCCGCCGGATGATATCCAGCTAAAATACTGATTAGAAAACATATAAAAACTACTATCTCCATTCCAAAATGTAGCAATCTAAAAACGGATTGGATATTTTACGGTACTATCAATCTAGACATGCATCTTACCTAGATTCATAGTGCATCTTATCCAGATTCATAGTACTTAATCCGATCCTATGTTACTATATATTTTGTGATGGAGTACTTAATCCGATCATATGTTGCTATATTTTGTGATGGAGTGTGAGATATTTTATAAGAACTACACCATTTAAAATATAATGAAACACATATGGCTCCCGATTTAAAAAATGTGGCTCTACCTTGTATAGTGGCCTGCTTTTCGTGTGAAAACATCAACGGTCAAGGATGGATATGAAGATAACTTGTATGTATTGGGTTAGACAATTTTATGTTATTGAAACTATAACATTGAGGCAACGCCAGATTGACCAACGTAAGGACTAGCTCCAAACAGAAGCATTTTTTTTAATATGAATATCATCTTATTTAAGATAAACCTTATTATATCTCATTCCACACAAATTCTCGTCGAATTAGTAGCAGATCGTATCCCCAATGCTACGGTAGTAGCGACAATGCATTTTGTTCAGTGTCACGGATAAGATAAGGTATATCTTCTATACTTGAATTGTAGCTATAATAAATACCACATACATTGTTGGTACTTGATACAATCATAGATAAATTCGCAAGCGCACGGATACCGCTATTGTACTTCACCTTAGAGTATTCCAAAGGTATCGAATCGCAGAGAACGTATGTGTATATGTAGGAACAAGATTCAACCAAGGACAATATCTAATGGTAGGCTAAGGCTAAAAAGGATTCCTATGGGTTAATTTACTAAGACTTAAGTTAAAGGTAAAATTCTATCGATTGCTTCACGCACCGGCTCTCCCCTGGTCTGCTAAGCTGAGTCCAGCCTACGGCTCTATAATGTACCCGAACATGTAGGGATACAATATAGGGCTATCACCACCTGCTGACTACCTCACTTTCCGTGCAGTACACAACAAACGAAGGTAACCACTAACCTAGACACCACGCCACCACGCCTAAATTATTGATTACTACTCTAGCCTCGCGCATGAACTTCCTTCTTTATCCATAGTTCTAATACTAGAGCACTTAATAATTTAACTAAGCGATGAACCCGCAACGATGGGAATATATCTCACTCAAGTAAATAAACTAAATACCATAAACAAGTCTCGAATACTTACTTAATTAAAAGAAGCATCCACCGACGTACAAGCGAGATAAGAAGGCTGACAATTCCGGCGCTTGTCCGGAACTCCAGTGGAAGAATGTGACAAACCCGACACTCCTCCCGAAACTTCCCAGAGCGAACTCTGATATTTGGGGCACTCCTTTCGGAACCTTCCCTCACCCTCTACCTGATTCCACATACTAAAGTGGTGCCTAAAATATAAAAGTGAGTTGTACTCCACTTTGTTGTGCAAGTTGGATGTGTGTTGAGCTCATCCTTTTATAGTGTGCTAATGACAGTTTGAATGGTAGTTGTAGAGGTCGGTTCACCCACAACCGTCATTAGGGACCAATGTGGAGCTACCACGTGGAAGCTGGTGGCTGGGGGCGCCGAACCTGGTTCAGCCAAACCACCTCCACCGCCTTTGGCCACCGACTTTGCCCACTAACTGACAGGTGGGCCCCTATGGCGGTTAGTGGGTGTGTTTTCTCCTAGAAATGACCCGCATACTAATATTTACGAACACTAGTGTAAATGGTTAGTATAATAAACCCCTACCACTAAGTTTGATATTATATTTTGTATTCTTTTATGCAGGAGTTGACAGTGAAAGTTTGCACTTAACGATCATCAACAACCACACGAAAAGGTATATTCAAATATGGTACATAAGCAAACGAGAACGGAAACTCCTTCCACGAGAATAGGGTTGTCGGAGTTCGACCTGAGAAGGCAAGGTCTATTATGCCTGTATTGTACAAGGGCTCTCCGAGTTTCACTTGAAAAGGAAGTTGCCTACCCGTATAAATACAATATCCACAGGAGGGGAGGGCATCGAATCCATAGCAATAAGCCACATTGCAGATCCGCCTAGAGGAAGTCAATAACTAGCTGCCGCTACAAGTCATCGGACAGTTCCCGGTGAGTATAAGTTGGTAGGCTAGATTAGTTAGCTTACTCTATCATTGTAATATGTAAGAGACATACCATAGCTATATATATAAACTAAACTAGGGCTATTATCCATCTCAGGGGCCTGAACCATTAAAAAGTCCCTTTTCTTCTGTCTTCTTTACTGCAACCTCGCATATACCTGTGTACCAATGATCCTCATACTTTACAAATACCGTAGACAAGTATAGCCCGTCGACACATTTTCATTTACCTTTTACTACTCTCTCCATTTCAAATTACTTCACGTTCTAGGTTTGTCCTAAGTCAGATTAATTTATCTTTGACTATTAATTTTATTAATTTTTAGAAATCTGTGTAGTTCAATATGTGAATTATATATTATGAAAGTATTTTCCATTGTGAATCTAAAAATATAAATCTTATGACATCAAACTATATGAGTTCATAAAATATGCTGATCCAAGATTAAAATGTTTGATTTAGTATAAATATAAAACGATAAGTAATTCGAAAACGGAATGAGTAGTACTAGTTTAGTCTTAGCACTGTAAATTCGTTTCACAATTTTCCTTTATTCTAAAATGTGTGTAAATAGACAAATATACAAGAGATGTTTAAAGTACTTTCGAGAATAAATCTAGGGTACTTTTTTCATTTTAGTTAACTACGTAATAATTGAATAAATAGTATTGGTAAAAAACCAAAGATTAAGTATTGGTCAAAATTTTATGAAAGAAGTCAGTGGTGTAGTTTACGAGTATCTAAAATCGGAGGGAGTAATTCTGTCCCATCACACCATAAACTACAAGTATTGGTCAAAATTTATGACAAAATTCTTATCCTTTTTTCTATGTACCCGTGATGACAATCTGGTCAAGCCATTTCTATGTACCCGTGATGACACGGCAAGCTGTTTACCGAGTCAATGTATATATCTTTGCACTTTTGCAGTGGTCAGCGACCGGTGGTTCACACTCGCTGTAAGGACAAGGAGCGCGAAATAGAGTCTCCGACCCACTAGTTAAGCACACGGCTCGCTGAAATTTTGACACGGCTCGCGCAGTCTTTTCTCTCAAGGGGTCTAGAGATAGGTCCTCCTTGCATCTTCTTGAGGCTCTTTTCTTATTTTCATATCTTCACATCCAAAATAATACATTTTTTAATAAATATGTTATTTAAAAAAGGGAACACTCCCGTTCCCATCGTGGCGGTATAAAACCGTGCCACCACCCACCATCCAAAATCATCATGACTGTATAAAACCGTGCCACCCGGCGGCAGCGGATCCACCCTCTCGAGGTCCACGAGCACCGGATCCGCTCCTCACCACCCCTCTCTTGCGCCGCTGCCACCGAGAGCTGTCGTTGCCTCCTTCCCCACACCACTGCCGCCGCCTCCTTCACCGCGCAGCCGTCCTCTCCGTCGTTGTCATCGTGCTCGGCTCGCTCCGGCTAGCCGGATCCTCCAGTGGGGAGGCTGGGGTCGCCAGATCCGGAGGCCTTGGCCTCCCCGTTGGCCGATGCAGCGGCAGTATTGGGCAGCAGTGGAGGTGATTGTAGCTGGCGCGTGCTGGTGGAGGCAATAGCATTCGGCGTTGGTGGAGAAGGGAGGCAGGAAGGAGGTAGAAGGTTAGCCGGAGGGAGAAGGGAGAGAGGCGGAGAGACCGAGGGAGAAGAGAGATGGAGGGAGTTTGGTGGGCATGGGTGGTGGGCGGTGGGGATGGATTTTAATCGTCTCAAAAAATTTTTTGTAGCGTGCTCTTTACCTACTGCCGGCGAAAACCAAATGCGATTTTTACCGGCGGACACATAAGAGGTCCATTAGAGTTGTTTTTATGGTGGATATCTAAGTGTGTCAGTGAAAATCGGTTTTCACTTGCTGTTCGTGACTGAGAATACTCCAGTATATTTTTACAAGCATCCCAACAAAAATAACAAAAATAAAAGAATGACACCACGAAAAATCATTTTTTTTAAGTAGTGCATGATTCTTGAGTTGGAGCAGGTTGACGACGAGATTCATGTCACCTTCTGCGTGCTCCACTGAGTCAGATCTTCCCCCATTCGTGTTGTGGCACTGCTTCTTCTCCTGCTCCAGCATCCCCCCAACACTCCACTCCAGGCATGGTACCAATCGGTATCGGCTGGTACTAACAGATATCAACCTGCTGTCGATGAGGTATCAGCTCTTACTGACAGGTATCAACTTGGTAGCAATGAGGTATTGTCACGTTTGGAAATTTAGCCCAAGTTTCCAGACTATGTATAAATCTTTCTTCTAAAATCAAGCCAGGGTACACAAAACAATAAATAAATTGATATACAGATCCAAACGTAAATAAAGCATAAATACTTACATAAAGGCACTTAGTCCTCACACCGAAAGAAATCAACAACAGCGGAAAAAGGCGACGATCCTAACGGGGCTTCAGCTCCACTCCACAGGCAAGAACTCAACTAGAGTATAAGAAGCACTACACTTCTGAAAAGGAGTAAAAATAGCAAGACTGAGTACAACTACCGTACTCAGCAAACCACACCAATTATGCAGACGTGCAAGGAGAGACAAGGGAAGTTTGTGGCTATTTGCATAAAGACGGTTGTAAACATTTATATTTGAAAGCAATAAAATAGTTAATTAATTAAGACGAGATTAAACGTCCACTGAACAACGCTAAACCACGTTGAACAGGCCCAATCATTCCACCTGAACATCATTCCACCTGAACTACACCTGTTGATTACGTCAAGTTCATTAAGGTGTGAGGCTAATCATAGTGAAGCTGGTTGATCACCCATAACCGCGGGCACGGTTATTCGAATCGTTTTACTATAACCAGAGGTGCACAACTGTACCCACAATCCACTGACATGTCACCATGTCAAGCCTGACACATCACCATATCGAGTGATTATGACAAGACCCTTCGCATAACTCCCCTAACCAATCATACCCACCTCACGTTTCGCCCCACTCCTAAACAGGCAGTGGGTAGCCCCCCTCATGCCTAGGTGAATCCAGAAGCTGCATAGGCCGTCGCAGGGCCCATCCAAACTCCATCACGCCCACCCTTGCCTCGGTACGTCAGAAAGGGGAAAGACATACTACAAGTCTAATAGTTGCCTATTCTTGCTTGTGGTAAGCGCGCTAGGTCTTCCAAGATTTCCCGCGAACCAATCCTTAATCGCCATAGGTGCGATAGCAAAACCATGCACCCATAGCCCACCATTAAGTCATATTTTAGTTGGATAATTACGACCAATGAAACAAGGCCAGGTGTTACAAGCTTGCAGCTCATCCAGATACTAAAAGTGAAATAATGTAATTATCCATTCTATCAAGATCAACATAAGTGACACAAGCTAGTCAAATTATCACCCAAGTATAACAAAGGATAAGTAACAAGTAAACAAGACACAAGCGAGCAGGTAGGCAAACCCTATTCCCATGTAATTAGCAAAACATGAAATTTATTTGCAAACAAGAAAACATTTGTAAATTAGGTTCAATATGCTTAAGGGGAATACGTGACTTTCCTTGCTTCATCAATATAATCTTTCGAACAAATTTCCTTGCGATCGCGCTCTTCCGAAACGACACAATCTACACGCTGGCACGCAAAATGAGGAAAAACCCTAATAAAAACCAAGTAAACAGTACATAAAAAGTAAACAAATAGGTAAATAACAATTTTAGATGAATTCTGCAAGTTGAATGGCTCAATTTGTAGTTCGTACAAATTAGTTATGAGTTTTAGAAGTTTTGAGCCATTTAAATCAATTTCTGGAATTAAATATAATTTATTGCGTAATAAATAATTATTTTTCGGAAGGAAAAAGTGGCGCTGATGTCATCAAAAGGGACCGGCGCCGACCGGCGAGAGGGAGAGGGGGAGACGAGTTGGGTTGGCAAGCTGGGCGGCAGAGAAGGCAAGCGGCCCACCAAAATGGAGGGATGGAGAGCAGACTTCAAAATAAAGAGAAGACAAGTGGATCGAGCGGATTGTGCCGACGAAGAGAGAGGGGAGGGAGTCGATCCGAGAGGGGAAATGGAAACGGGTTGAAGCCAAGGGAGAAAGGATAGACTTTGATCGGAAACGGCCCAAAGCTGAAAGGGAATTTTAATTGGATTTTCAATTTAAATAGTTTATGAAATGTACTTTGTGCTATTAAAATTAGCTATTGAGCTATGAGAATTCAAGAAAAAATCCAAAGAATATTTTATGGCATCGCGAATATTAAAAAATATCCCAGCCATGATTTTTAAAGGGAAATAGAAATGAATTATTAAATGATTTTTAAACCCCCCATGAAAATTGGGGCGTGACGGTCTCCCTCGCTTCATTCATGCTAATACTGTTGCAAACGAGAACACAAGACTCGTGGTATAGTGATGTTTATATATATATATATATATATATATATATATATATATATATATCATAGATCGATCTTTAATTGATGAATACGTAAAGTAGCCATGATAATATCCGAGTTACTGATTTCCTCGTTACTAGACATTTATATTATTTTATTAATAAGATAAATGGTAAAAAAAAACTTAACTGCATTATCTTATTGTCAAAAAAAAAACATAACGGTGTTATCTTTAAAACGGAGGGAGGTAAGAGCTTAGAACCAATGTTATTAGCGCAAAGACGTTGTAGGTCAGCGTCTTTGGGTTAAAGCTGAGCTAAGAATCTATTTCTCTAATTAGTTCTCTTAGGGGCCTGTTTATATGAAATAAGTTTTATAGGAGAGAGGTCAAAATTCCAACTATACGGCCAAGGGCCAAGCAGAGACGCAAAGATTTCCGCATCAGTCCAAACAAAGATACACAAAGATAGTGGTCATTTGGTCAATACTCAGCAACCTGCATCGACTGGAGCATGAGCTAGTGTATGCATGATTTCTCGTACTGATATTTGCAAGTGTCTATAACGCAACTAATTGCCCAGGTTCCACGTATTTAGCAATTTTGTTACGTTTCTACCCTGATTGTTTTCTATGTTTTGGGATTGCAAATGAAACAAGGACGGTATATTTGAATCCGCTGATAGATAATATGACTATGCATATGGATATGTATAGAATTACCAACACAAAAGAGTACTAATACCAGCTAGAAAACAACAATTTGCTTAGGGGGCATTCTAACCAGCTTACGAGGATACGGATTATTTCAAAAGTATATATGGTTTCCAAAAGAACTTCTAATTCCGCATTTCATTAATCCTGGGGCCAATCTGTCCAATTTACTGCATAAGTAGATGTCTGGGCGTTGGGCTGTTGCCCAATTTACTGCATAAGTATTTATCAATAGGTTAATTAACGAGATGTCACAACGTCATCGCTGTTAATGAAATGTAAGATAAGCACAAGTATATCTTGACAAAATAGCATAAATGGAAAGTTAGATATCCTGTATTCCTCTCCCTAATGAGGTATAGTTCGATTAATCCCTCCCAACAGGGGATCGAGGGGAATTTGAAGTAAATTTATACCACTCCTTTGTTATGTGGAATTATTTTTCATCAATCCTATTCAATCTCTCTTCTCTCTCATGGGATTAAACGGACAAGGCCTCACGGAAATGCAACTGCGGGAATTATTCCAATCCCACCATTTTATTCGCTAATCCATACAAGTCTGGACTCGCTGGTGTCTCACTGCAATATACTGCATGCAAGATTGAACCACACACACACCCCGAACACAACTAAGACCGAACACACCCAAAACAAACTCATTACATGTACTAGTAGTACTAGCTTGTGCTCATCATACATGAGAATTACATGAGATGTGTGATCAACAGAGAGATTAGGCAGGGAAAAATTAACAGCCTCGGGATCGGGCAGAAGACATGGATCTTGGAGGGATGGATCAGTGCGCCGCGGCGGGCTTGAAGGAGGTGAGCTGGCGGGTGTTGGTCCACGACTGCTCGTACACGACGGCGATGTAGGACGCGGTGGCACCCGCGGGGTCCGACGCGGAGACGACGAGGCGGTAGTTCATCCCGGAGACCACCTGCTGCTCGCCGCTCGTCACGCGGCGGAAGCGCAGCCCGTCGCTGGAGAGGGAGACGTGCCGCTCCACCGCCCACCCGCCGAGCTCCTGGATGTGGGGGTCGCCCACGTCCGTGATCGGGCTCCACCCGCCCACCAGCGGGCCATGGCCTCGTTTACCCCCGACCTGCGCCGCGCCGGCGGCGGAGACGGCGAGCAGGAGGAGGAGCAGCAGCGGGATTCTCGCCATGGCCGCCGTCGAGGGGAACGGATCGGGAAGTGGTGGTGGTGGTATTGGTGTTCGAGAGAGGCGGTTTCGGGCGCTTGGGATGAATTTGCTTTGGCGTGTGGGAGGGAGCAAGCAGATGCACGTGGAGGGTGGGGCGAGGGGGCATTTAAAAAGGAACCGGGCCTCTCTCTTAATACGGTGGGACGTGGCGACAGGAAGATAGGTACAAAGTAAATGGTCTGTTTTCGTAGAAAAACGGGCATATGTGCCAATTTGCTGTCTCCTGTTGTCCTGCACTTCCTCTCTATTTTTTTTTATGAAGTGATCCTTGAATGTACGCGGCTACTTTATTTATGTATATGAACTCTTAAAATATATTTTAGATCTCTGAGCTTATATAACGTGTCATCTAATATACAAATGAGCTTCAACCCGTCACGGGCTAATAACATAGAAAAATTAAAATTAAAATATAGTTTCTGTTCTTTATCTTAGAATTGTTTTTTTAATTTTATCTTTTTTCTCTATATATAATAGGAGAAAATATGGTTTTTAATTTTATTTTTATCTAAATGACTAACATATAGATGTCATCGTGGCATACCACGTCAGCGTATGGAGCGGGTTAAGAACTTATCAGGACCTATATAATATCCAAGACAAGCTTAGAGACAAAAATACATTTTGGAAATTTACAGAACCAGTGACACATCCACACAAGTCTAAAGATCATCCATATACTTTACTCTTTTTTTTTTAAAAAAAATAACCTGATCCTAACAACCATAATTGTTCGTAGCTAATATAAATAATATATTATTTTCTCTTTGAGAAAATGTCCTCGTCTTGCAAGACATCTATTTTTTTCAACAAGCACGTTGCACGCATACCATGAATGTACCACCTCTAACACACGCTAAAAGAGACGAAGTTCAATAACACATTCATAGCCCCACTAAAATCTTATGAAAAGCTCGTATGTGCATAATATTTGTAAACATCAAGATTTTAACCCTGGTGGTTATGCACCTATGACTCTACTACTAGTGCTTTCCATCTTTTATAACATCAAATAGTCATGATTTTTTTTCTAAAAAAGGTTTAAACGTAAATCAACATATATATATATATGTTTAAATTCGATTCTACAAAATGTAACAAAAATAGAAAAATAAACTCTTAAGTATTAAGTGTACTATTTATAATCATATTTGTTTTTAATAACTTATATAGTTTGAATTTAAACTTGTATTTGTGAGTGATAGATCACATATTAATCTATCTTATCAAGTTTGTTTAAAAGTTATAATAATATTTTGATGATGTACAAGAAACGATGGGACATCCTCTGAAGTGGAAAGAATTTTCCCATACAAATCCTTATATTTTAATATAAATGTAGCATCATATGAGATGATACCCTACGTATTGGCGTTTTATGTGTACAATGTGCTAACGTGTAATATGTATATTAAATCTCATTAATGAAGTGCTTGATCTAACAGTAAGAAAGCATATTCAAGTAGTATTGGCCAATAAAAGCATGTTCAAAGATAAATCCTAGAATGGGCTCTTAAAGACTTAGGGCGAGAGGGAAAAGGTGCTTATAATACGTGATCAACCGCACACAGTTGTGCTTCCTCACCACACACACACGGACATCTCTATGCAAGCCAGTAGACCCCTCCACCTCCCTGTAAAATTGTTTTAAAAAGAGGGCTGCTACAGGACAGGATACCATTCGAACGGAACACTTTATATAGGATAATATCATCCCACGTGCCTGCTTTCTCCCCGTAAGTCTAGAATTATTCCACCCCCACTCAACACGTTCATGCCCCGCGTCTTGAACCAACGCTTGTGGTGACGTAGACAGTGACGCTGGTTATGATAGTAGTAGGGGACAAAGATCGAGTCGAGGGGATGGGAGAAGAGGAGGCGTATGGTGCTTGATACTTATATCTCGCAGCCAGCCATGATACCTGATATCAGGTACTAGGTACCAGGTACCAGGTCTGATACCTATAGGTACTAGGTCTAATACCTATGGGTACCAGCATGATAACACATGTATTAAGCATGGTACCTACAGGTACCAGCCATGATATCACGGGTACTAAGCATGATACCTACGGGTACCGATTGCGGATAATACATCGCATGACATACCTGCACAAACTCCGGTGATGAGCATGACAATTCACCATCATGTCGTTGCCAATGAAAGCTCCAGATCCAGAAGCTTCATTGTTCGTGTCCATCCATTACCATCGACAATGTGCCTAGAAGAAGGAGGCCGAGAAGACCACACTGGTCAGCATCCTTCCCAATGGCCTCCCTCCTTCCTGGTTGCCCCCTTTCGTCATAGGAGCTAGATTCAGCGGGTGCTGCCATGTCTCAAAAACATGAGACGGAGGAGGAGGCCACAAGACCTTGTAGCTAATGTGCACTCAGGGTAGATCCAGCAGTGAGGAGGGCCTAGGTCTCTAGATTCATTTCAGGGGTTCTGCTTCACCATCTCCATGCTTGCATAGAGAAGCTCTCTGTAGCAAAGAGGAGGAGGGGGAGGGGAAAAAGGAGGGACGGAGGAGGAAGATGAAAGCTCGTAGAGAGAAGGGAAATGAGTAAGATCAAATCGTTATTCACTTACTGTGTTTTCACGGGATACTATTTAGTAAATTTTCTGTTTTAAAAAACAAATAAAATAAGATTAAAGAAGGAAAAAGTACTGATAAAGCGGAAAAAAAATTCTACTCAGACATATATGCATATATAAAGTTTATACATAAAAATATATACATGGTAACTTTATGTATAAATACTTTATTATAGCAATATTTTCTATGAAATATTTGAATCCAAAGTGGAATCCAAAACCGCATATAAAATTTTGGTATACAAAATTTTTAAACTTTAGGTGTGTAAATTTAAAAAAAAAGAAAAGCACGTGGTGTAATAAAAAGAAAAGGCGGTAAAACAAGGAGGGGGAGCTGATCGATCGTGTGGTGTGCGGGTGCCCGTGAAATAGCATTGTGGTATTTATCTCCTCTCTCTTCTTTCTTTAATGTCAATATAATAATCCTAACTAGGCTCTATCAATAACCATTATACATGTCCGAATATTTACATGGATATGTTTTAGATTGATCTGTTTGCATGACTTGTAATGATGGAAAAGGGGTAGTGTTTCAAAAGTCAAACTGGCGTACAAATTTACAATAGCTAGTCGGCCGTAAATGTTGAGCATGGTGAGGTTTGTTCATACACCATACTCACTCTATCAACATAACTATCATTAACACAAATGTAAAAATATATTATCACCTTATTATTTGAATCATCACAATAAATATAATGGATGTACCCAATAAAATTAGTTGTTAAGGGTGAAAGATAAAAAAACGAATTAAAGGAGAGGAGGATGTGCTACTTAATTGTATCCATTTACATACGTCTTATATTATGATCAACGATACATATAAAAAGAAGAAGAAGTGGTTGAATTTTAGGATGGAAGGAGTAATTCTTAGACTAAGGGGCTAGGCCCAATTTAATTCTACTAAATTTTATGGGCTAAGAATTACTGTTAAAGGATTAATATCACCTTGGAAATCAACCTGAAGGATCTCAACTTAAATAGGTTGTTATTAGAGAGCATCTCTTGGGCGGTTGAGATGATGGTGAGATTACCATGCACGCGCACCGAGTTGGCCGGGCCGAGGGCGAGGCGTGGTTGGTGGCTGCTGCTCCCTCTCTAATGTTTTGATGGACAACGTAACCGACGGAGGCGTTACTCCAGCAACGGACGGGAATTCAATCGATTGATTCTGCTGTTACTCCTGTAACAGATGGGCAATTCAATCCCGGATTGATTCCTCCCGGAACGAGGAGGCTGTTACTCCTGTAATGGATGAGGAATTCAATCCCGCATTGATTCCTTCCGGAACGTTTCTCTCTCACGCACTGTATAACTCCCACCTCCGGGATAGACAGAACACACGCTCAGTCCATCTCTCCCGCACGCTGATTCTCCTCGCAAAACTTTTGTTCTGTTCCTGTGCTACTATTGTGTCTCTGGTTCCGATCACCTACGTGCACAGGTCCTCGGGATAAGCAGGCCTTCGAAACTCCGTCTTCTTGTGTACCTGAACTGGTAAGAGGGCGATCAAGTTTTTGGAAGTGCATTCTTGCGCTACTGCTCTCTGCACTGCATCGTCTACTTCCTCTGCATCCTCTACTTCAACATTTCAACTGGCGATGACAATGGTGGAGGTGGTGGCAACAGCAATGACATTGGAGGAGGCAAGAACGACCACACCAACGGAGGTAACAACACCGATACTACCTCACCCATTACCGGAGCGTTCTCTGCGTATGTCAATTTCATTACTATAGCGTTAATGTTCTCCAGATATGTCAATTTCATTACTATAGTGTTAAATATATTAGTAGATGATGCTTATTTTATTATTAGCATGTTCATGTTTAGCTCAGTCACTAGAACTTTCTACTGTATATGTCATGATTAGTGTAATGCTTTTATAGATTAAAATATACCAAATCATGACTATATTTCCAACAGTAAATGGATTGTTGTAAACAATTTCCTTATTCTCTACTCGCCGGCCAACAAAAATCCTTTGTTCCAGATTACCTGCGTGCATTATATGCATTTTTGGTTTATTATTCACTAGCAGAGGGGCTCGTTGCAACAGGATTTGAACAAAATATGGTAACGGTTCCACCTTGTGATCAAATATATTTGAAACGAACCCTACATTACGTACAACGTTGTCATCCGATTGCTGTCTTACCGTGTTACGGTGTGGGCACAGCTAACAGGCACACGCCAAGATTCATCATGGTCTGAATCATCTATCATGTTTGAAGCTTTCATCATTGCTTTGGTCGTACACTGGAGTCGGACAACAACATTTTATGTATATTATTTTCGATTGGAAACTCATCATCTAAAGTAACAACTCGTACGTATGTATATTGTGCGGGTACTCATGGTGATGATGGCCAACCCTAGATGAAACCAAATATTAGATGACAAGCGGAAATGTAATTTAATCGACCTCTTCGTTGATATGCCAACGTATTTAATTGGTCCTTGGACAACGATGCTCGATGGAACCACGTACGCGGATAAAGTGGAGTAGCGGATGGACTCGCGACATACCAATCGGGCTAACCGGAAACAACATCAATCGTGTTGCTGCTGGTCAAAGTTTGGAGAAACCAATTATATACCGATGTATACCAACGCAAAAACCAATTCAAACACGGAAAACATAACAAACTAGTGAAAGAAACATTTTTAATTTCTATAATATATATAATAGTAGAGAAAGATAAAAATTAACATAAAAATTGGAAGAAAAAAAGCCATGATATAAATATGTCCAAAAGTATCACAAAGCATGCATTGAGCATGTTGTCACATATGCATCAACCATGGAAGCATATGGATCACGGATGGCACTCAACCCAATAGCATCTCTAATTGTTACTAATGTAATATATAAGTAGGGAAGAGACAAATCGATGAAAATTCTATGCTGCGCATATGCGCTGTTATAAAGCTTGCAGATTCTGAGAAGAAGAAGGCTTAAGCAATCAAGGGCTTATATACTGTGTTTTGTGCCTAGTTGGTTAATGGTGTCCATCAGCAGTTAACAATGTCCATAAGCGTTATACCATCAAGAGGTATCGACGCTGGCTGGGTACGCGCGACGTGCTCCGTGGATATATGTAAATCGTGAGGCCACATGAGGCACGACCGTGATAGTCCGTCCGGCAACGACGTTCGTGGAAGGTATTATGTGAGCGGCAGGGTGTCCGAGCATGACCGAGTCGAAGAAAGGTTTGGATAGACTACAACAAAAATTAGTATGCACGGTTGATGGGCCCCTTAGGGGCTACTCGGTCAGGCCTTCCCGAATCCCAACCTATTTGTCGACTGTGATATGTATGATAGGGCTAGCGTATACGCACGAAAGACGAATGATGTACCAACAACTTTAATTTTTATAATAAAGAGATGGGACAACCTATGTTACCCTGATACGGGGATACGGATACGCGATACGGGGATACATCATTTTTCATAAAACACAGATAGGGGGATACGTCTATATATCTTTATGTATATGTAAAACAGAAAATACAGAAATTTACATATTCTGGCAAGGAAATGAGCTAAATGATCTCAAGTTACTTCCTAGAATCTTAACCTTCTCAAACAGGACCTAAACCCAAATAATGAACAGGTGGACTACTAACTTGGCAGTAACTTGGAGCAAACCAATACATTCATGTTTTTACAACTAAAAGAGTAATGATTAGATCAATCACAAAGTTCATTAGATCTAAAAGTACGTTGAGTACTTGTGGTAAAAATAAAAAATAAAAAATAGTTTCGTTCAGAAAAAAAAGGGGGGGGGGGGGGGGGGGGGGGGGGGACGTTAGTCGCAGACACAAGTATGGAGAGGTCAATAACTCGATGTGCCAACGAACTTTCTTCACTGAGGAACGAAGGAAGCTAGTGTCTAGCGACGACGGCGTTGTGCCCTGTATGGGATCGGCGTTGTGCCGGCGCTGGTGGAGATGGTGGAACACCTTCATTAGCAGCGCAAAATTTTCAAGTGCTGTGCCCAATTTTGACACAGGCCAGCCACTTTCCGTTAAGATCAAATTTTGACTACTATATAGGAGTATATATTGAATGCTCCTTTCAAGAAAAAAACTGGTCAAGATAGTGTGCCTACGTCGGTCTATCAGTCTATGGGGCCGCAGAATATATGCCCTAGGCTTGCACACTGTCGGCAGAAGAACCGTGGGTAGTATCCAACCATTTGATACTTCCAAACAAACAACAAGTCGGCCGGATTGCGACTAGGGAAAGTGAATGGTACTGGGCCGTAAAGGATGGGCCAAGTAGTCTTCGTCAAATTCAATAAATTCCATTCCTATACTACTTTAATACGAGTATGTAGGAGTAATTCCAGCTGGAGTAGGTTACGGTCAACTAGGATTAGGATAGTAGTACTAATATCTCTCGTTTTATGTCAAATCAAAGATATCCAACGTAGCACGTTGTTTACGCTAGAATCGGGAAAAATATACGGTAAAAATCAGATATACACTGGAAACTTCAAAACTATAGTAGATAAAAAATGGTTATTTAAAATTTATCTATACCACTATAAGTAAAATTTTTACTTTAGTTTTTCACTACATATTTTTCCTAGAATTGTGCATTCTCGTACCTTGAAACAATATCTAGTTTGGGATAATTTTTATAATCATCTCCGTCTTACAAACAAAAGGTGGGTACGCATATATTGATGGCTAAAGAGCAAATGATTGCACTGAAAAATTTATCTGTAATTTATTAAATGGATTTTTTGCTTAACAAATAGAAAAAAATTGGTCAAATGAGTAGCTCAATTGATTAGTTTGACTTTACCCGGATTTAAATTGTAAGTTTGACACATGCTTAAATTTATGGTATAATTATTTTTTCAGTGGTAGACGATATATCTCTTGACAGGAAAACAACATGCTTATCCACTCGTTTGTTGTGCATTTTAAACAATTAGATGCAAGTGATGAGATCCCACTGATGCATCTTTGCTATAATGGTAAAGATTTCGGGTGAGTTCAAGTCTACCCTTTCACATCTTCTACTCTTTCATTTTTCCACGTACACGCTTTCCGAACTACTGAAAGTTATATTTTTATAAAACAAATTTTATAAGAAAGTTGGTTTAAAAAATTATATTAATCCATTTTAAAAGTTTTTTAGCTAATATTTAATTAATCATGTCTTAATTAGTTACCACGTTTTCCGTGAGGGAGGAAATGTCTCAAACCTTTTCTTTGTCGAACACACCCTAGTTTGGGGGGCTGTTCAGTTAGTGGCATGTGTGAGTTAGTTGATAGGCACCCTGTGAACCCTAACATTCTTTTGTTGCATGTGCTCTATTTAAATTTGGTTCGTCATCCTATGTAAATTATTTAGCCATCTTAATGTATTTTACTTAAAATTATGATTTCAAATGCTTATAAGATAGTGCATGAGTTGACCACTTGTTGATAGCCAAATTTGCCACTAGCTCAAAGTATAGCAAAGTTTGGGTAAATTTAGGAACAAGCCTGAACCTTCCATACAAGGCTGGACTGACATTAGTTATATGGTTAGATCGTCCCAAAAGCTGGACCGACCTTAGGTATAGGGTCAGACCGACCTTAGATATCGGATCTACCGACAGACTTTAGAGTCCGAGTTTAATTTAGATATTTCTTGTGTTTCCTTATTTGAGACCAGAATTTTTCGAATCCTAGTTGGTTTCTAGGACTAATTGAAGGCCGTATAGATGCAAGACCACCCATCCTATAAATATAGGGGACCAAGGCCAATTGAAAGAACCACCAATCAATCATCAAAATCAATCTATTACCTTTACCCTCTATATTCTATATCTCCCTCCTTTTACCTGTACCCCAAGTCTTTTCACCCTCCAATCCGCTAATTGTTTGTCTTCTCTCATCTTTATGGTGTTTGAGTATGTCCTAACTGGTCTGGTCTGCTGAGTTTAAGATAAACCGACACGCGTTCACCCTAACGGGGTTCCTCTCCCTTGACAATACTATTATCAAAGCATGATGCAAAATAAATATAATAATAATGTTTTTAATTGACAAAATAGAATAATTAATACATGAACTATCATTGTTCAAAATATGATAAGAAGATCAACATTTTCATTATTTAAAATAGGGAAGTAAGTCAATTTAGACGTGAAATATAGAGACATGCACTACTGGAAAAATGATTTTTGCAGGTGACACCCATTTCACTTTGCAGGTGGACCAAATTTTCGTACCCAAAACACCGCCTGCATTATCATGGATGGGGGATACTGATCTGACCATGGCTACTATGGATAGAACCGTTGTTCAAATCATGGATCAACAAGAAGACATCAAGATCAAGTCCTCCAAGTGCTGGATTCCAATTCGGCCACCTGCAGCAGCGTTGACTTCAAACAGCCACCAAATCTGCAAACGAGCTCCGTTTTCGGCCCGTGAGTACTTGATGGAAAGCTCTCGGAATTCTCTTTCCAATGGATCCAGCCTCATATCCAAATTCCATCTCATTTGGCCACAATAACAGAAACAAGGTGCTGCATCACTTATAATGGGCCTATGGGCTTGTAACTTCATTTGGGACCCTGGCCCATGTGGGGCCCATGTGGGGTGCGCCCCAATTAGGTGGAGCACGACCCTAGGGATCCCTTGGTCGTCCTCCCACCTACTTAAATAGCTAGGTACCCCTTTAGAATTTCTTGGGTTTTGTTAGATTAAAGTAGCCATTGCTACTTGCTTGCAGTCAGCGTGTTGGCTAGACCGTCCGTCTGCTTGTTCTTCGGAACCCCAACTTATCATTTGTATTCAATTCCTATTTGCAATTCAGATTGCTTTTATCTTATTCTTGCTTGTTTCTTCGATTTGCTTGCAGGAATAAGGTTGATCCGCATTGATAAGATCAACAACCCACGGAGAGGTGTATCGATCGCTAAGGCGCAACACAACAACGTCTTGTACGGTTGTAGTCGGATCGCCAACGTTTCTCTCAAATCGTAGTTATCTTCAACTCACCGAAAGATCGGGCCAATCATTGCCTTGAGTGCATCGAGTGGAGATCAGGGTTTATCAGATACGGTGGTCGTCCACCTGCGAAAATACATCTTCACTGGCGGACGACTTAAGCCGCCCGCCTGCGAAAATATACATATTCACAGGTGGACCTCATAAGACAACGACTGCAAAAATTGATTTTTGCAGATGGACCTCTTAAGGCTAAGCCCGCAAAAAAAGATTTTTGCAGGTGTAGCCTTAGGAGGTCCACCTGTGAAAATCGGCTCACAATATTAAAAGTCGGTCAGCACACGTCGCCTCAGATCCGGCCTCCCCCACTCAGATTTCCTCTCCTCCTCCCCCTCCTCCTGGAAGCGGATCGTCTGACATTACGCAGACAACATCAGAGGGACGTTGGGCGTCATTCCATCGTCCGTTCGGCATCTCACAGCGATGCTGCTTCCTCGTTCGTTCGGCATCATCATCATAGCGAGGACGACCCATTCATCCCATTTACGAGCAACCGCGGGGAAAAAAACGAACGAGACGCTGCTCGTCAATCCGTCATTGCAAAAAAAAAAAGAAAAACCAATCGCCAGCACGGCTGCCCGCCACTCCGCTGCGGCTCGCCGCCTTCCTCGGCGCGGGCGTGGGAGGAGTGGACTACTGAGGAAGACTCCTTCGACATCGCCCTCCTCTCCATCCCTTGGCCCAGTGTCCTCCCCCGCGCGAGAGCTTCCATTGCGGTGGCATCCTCGACGATGGCTTCCACGGCGGCAGCGACGGTGGCGCCAAGCTCTTCACCATCACCCACATCGGAGGAATGCCAATAGCCGCATAGAAACGGGAGAAAGGGCGACTGTTGCTGCCAAGATCGGACAGGCATGGGAGGGAGGCGACCACCACCACCATAGCTTTCTGAAGAGGGTGACAACATCTGTTTGAGAGATTGGGATTGCAATTGTACATATATGAATTGAGATTGAAAATTGATGTGAATTGAGACTGTGATTCAGTACTGAATGTGATAATAATGTCAATTTGATACTCTGATTTCTGTGAGCATTTGAGAATGTGAAGAAGTTAATTGGGTCATTTTATTTGTGACAAAATCAGAGAGAGTTTCAGATAGCAATGGTAGAAAGTTGATAGACTTGGACAGCGAACACTGAACATTAAAATGTGATACTTGTTGTTGCATTGGACATCTGATGCTTGAATATATTTTGTCCCTGAAGTTTTGCTTTCAAGATAGCAAAAGAAAGCTAGACATATATACATCATTGATTGCTACCAATTTAAGAGTAGGACTTCGACAGGATGGCCCCAAAACAGAAGTGCTTCACCAAGACTAGCCAAAACAAAATTAACCATAGACACAAAAGTTCTCATGACTTTTTTTCCCTAGCTCCATCATACTTGTACTATCACAGTATTGCAACCAAACTTGGGTTATTCTCCAGAACATGACTTCATTACTAAAATACATCGTCGACTAAAAGATCATCATTTATTAGCCCCTGCAAAGTAAAAGATTAATCATTGGTTATTTTTTATATATTTTCATAGCTATTTAGGTGCATGTATTACCGTCAAAAGCTGAGTGAAGCTATTCAGGTGCATGTATTCTCTAGGCTCCTCCTTGTCCATAGCAAAACTATCTTGTGCCACTTGTGTTGTTGCACCAACATGGAGTGCATTTTCCCTAGTCTTTTGTTTCTTCGAACAAAATAATGTAAAAGGATGAAGTGAACACATGACTGAATAGTAACATGGTATTGCAATATCTTTTTAGAACATACCTTCCGACTTTTACCTTTTTTAGTTTGTTGTCTTTGTCCAGTGTTTCATTTTTTATCAAGCCAATTTCTTTTTCACTTTGAACTTCTAACACGAACCTCCTTTTTCTTTAGGCATGCATTACTCAAATTATTTGGGGGCATAACCTTCGTGTGGGTTGCACTTTGATCCAAAGTACTAGCACATCCATTGAGGTGCTCTTGAATTTGCTTGCTAAGAATGTCAGGTGTATTATTTACTAACAATGTGCACTCAGGATAGCTAGCAGCTTGTTGGGTCAAAGCGAAAAATCTGTGGGATAGAAATTTATAGCGTAGGGAAGCTTCCATCATTGGGTTCTTGATTATATTTCTTCCCTTGCTGTCCGTTACTATTCCACTCCTTGCTTCTCGTGTCCATCGCTTTAATATATATTGTGCTGGAAGTGACTTGATGTTCATCAAATCAAGAACCTTTAGAACATGCACACACAATATTCCAATCCTATTAAATTGCCCATAGCTGCAAACAGATGTATGCTCCAAAGGATCACCAACAACTCTGTACTCCTCCTCAAATGTTAGATCTCCCCCAAAACTCCCAATTGATACTAGAAATTCATTATCGCCATCCAATGCCTTGGTGCATGCTATCATTGATCTCTCATATTCACCTTGAAAAGCTTCAAATATAATAGGGGTGTACACCTTGCTAGCTTGCAGCAACAAAGGTGTCCTGATTTTGATTCTAGGCATTTTTTTACTTGAATCAAATTCTGAAGCTAGTTCCGCATTTCTTTTTCCTTAAACCACTCTTTCAAAATGCTTAAAAAAAGAATGATATCAAAATCAGATTTGAAATGACTTTTCAGGTCATTGTTTAAACTCTCACTCAATTTTGTACTTCTCATTCCCAATGTGAAAACATTCCTCATATAAGATTCAACCAATTTTTCTTTCAACTTGTATATACTATCTAGCCAAGTTTGCTTGCTCACGTTTTCACTCATGATGTTAAATTCATATTCAAATTTTGTCACATCGTCATACTCATACATGCATGCACTAAAATCTGAGAGAGTACTTGATTCTTCATTATTCCCTTGAGATAGATGTTTTGCAGCATTTTGTGAAATATGGAAGGTGCACAATCCATGCCATGCTTAAGGAAATACTTCCTCAATGGCTTTTCCCATTACAAAATCTTGATCTGTATATATTGTTTTAGGATGCTTCTCATTACGTGCTTTTAGAAAGGTCTCAAAGAGCCATTTGAAGGAGTCGAATGTTTCATCATACATAAGAGCAGCACCGAAAACTAATGTTTCTCTAAAATGATTGAATCCAACAAAGACACCAGAAGGCCTGCTCTCATTGTTTGTTCCAAAAGTAGTATCAAAACTAAAAACATCCCCAAAATGTGCATAGTCACTTATCATCTTAGCATCACCCCAGAAAATATTTGCTATATGTTCATCACTATCCATTTGCAATGCATATTGGAATGATGGGTTCTCAACAATTTTGTCTTGGAAATACATAAGCATGCTACCTGCCTTATGCCATCTCTCTTTGTCGCTTGCTCTGCAAATAATTCTTGTGATCATGAAGGTTGTAGCTAAGACTATGTGATCCACCAACTTGGCGACTAGCCAACTCATGTGGTGCCTTTTGGTCCAATTCCTGCATCATCAATTGTTTCAATTTCAAAAGCTTGTAAATCTGAAATTTTCCTTTGTGAAACCATCAAGTGCAAGGTTTCAGGCAAGTGCAAGGGATGATTGTGTTCCAAAACCAGGTCAGTCACTTTATACTTTTCCATCTTTTTGTCCAATACTACACCCATGCGGACTAGACAATCAGTTCGGGTTTTAGCTCGAGGAAACTTTGTTAGATGATCCCTCTTGTCTTGTCCTCGATGACCCTCATTTCCACAAACATATCTAAATGATGTACCTCTGTCATCTGATTGAATTTTGTTTGTGTACCTTTTCCTGACCTTAAAGCCTTTTTGACCTCCATACCTCCATACCTCCATACCGATGTCAAAACATCCAAGCCTCATCTGAACTTTTGAATTCCATTCCAATGTGAGGTACAGAATATGATACTAGCATTTCTCTATAAAAAATAAGAATATGAGACTAGTGCATACAGATGACAAAAAAAATGAATACACGGGCATGAAGTTGTATTACAAACCTATCTCCTTCCATCTCACGAGTTTAGATGGCAGAGCTTGATTTGTATCTTCAGTCAGATGTTTCTTTGATGGCAAGGTGGGCAACCTAATGAGGGGAGTTTGATGAATACTAGGAAGCTATTCATGAGGGATATGGAAGAAGAGAGGTAACTAGTACAGACTTACAATCAAGTGCAGAAAAGCTTCTGGTTGTTCATCGACCATCTTCATCGCCGTAAGAACAGCAGCCGAAAGGTCTTTTTTCCCTCCATCCGACTATAAAATGGCGCCCTTTTTTCCCTCCGAAAACTGAGCAGCGAACGGCGGCGCACGACAATGAAGATGTTTGTGGGCCATTTTCACTGCCATGGGCCGACTGCGAGCCTGTTTGACCGCCTTACTCGTTGCGCTCGTGCGATGTGGAACAAAGGAAGCAGCATCACCGTGAGATGCCGAACGGACGATGGAGCGATGCCTGATGTCCCTCTGACGTTGCCCGTGTAACATCAGACGATCTGCTTCCCCTCCTACCCCACTCAGTCTCTCCACCCTCTCCCTCCCTATCCTCAGACCAGCCCGCAGGGG
Organism: Oryza punctata; assembly: GCA_000573905.2. Taxonomy (NCBI): domain Eukaryota; kingdom Viridiplantae; phylum Streptophyta; class Magnoliopsida; order Poales; family Poaceae; genus Oryza; species Oryza punctata. Next base: position 20,205,013 of record CM002490.2, on the reverse strand, counting down.
GAGGCCGGCGGCGACCACAATAGCTGACATGCGCAGCCCTCCCCTCCCTCCCTCTCTTCCTCCCTCCCAGATCCGACCGGAGGGGGAGGGCAGCGGTGGTGGAAGAAGCAGGGTCCGGCGGCACGGTTCACCCTCCCTCTCCCTCTCCCTCTCCATTCCAGATCCACGTGGAGGAGGCGATATGGCCATAGGCGACGGAGGAGGAGGAGGTGGCACAGCCGCTCCCCTTCCTCTCTCCCTCCCAGATCCCGTGGAGGGGCGACGACGATGGCGCCGGCCACAGCAGGCGACGGCGGTGGTGCCGACCATAGCAGGCGATGTCGGTGGCTCAACTGGATGGAGGATGGCGGAGGCGGTTGGGGGGTGTGTGTGGGGGGGGGGGGATCCCAGGCGGGTTGTTTTAGGTACTGCGAAAATTGAGATATCACTTGTGAAAATGATTTTCGTAGGCGGGGCCAATGGCCACCTATAAAAATCTTGTATTTTTGCAGGTCTAAGTGCAGGAGGGGTGGATGGCCGTCTGGAAATATCTATTTTGCCTGTCTACGAAAATGGTTTCTAGTAGTGGTGCTGGGCATCTATTTTGGTGGACACATTTTTATTTCTGATTCGACTCGTAGTCAAGTGAAGGAAACCCCTCTGTAAAACAGAGGCTACATAAAACCAATAACTTGTGGATTTTTCTATACAATTATTCTATGCTAACTTATGCGCCATCTGATTTGCTGTTCGATGAATCCAGCATTCTTTTATTTTCTGAAAAGAGAAGAACTCATCTCTTTGATGTGTTGTGCTAAGGTTCCAAAACTGACCTGTCAAAACTACTATCCTGAAGAAATTTTGCTACTCCTGCACTATTTATCTCTAGAATCAGTATCGATACACCAACTAATATTTATGTGATTCGTTTGCTACATCCCACAAACGTAAAGTGGATATGTTTCCGAACTATCGGATTGACTTGATCGAACGAACCAGATCATTCCTACGATCCGTCACGTGTACAAAGGACTTGTTTGGTTAAGTGCCATTTTAAACCCTAGTATCAAAATTTTGTGGTAGTGGCAAGATTTTGCCTTGTCAAAATTTTGGCAAGGTAGTGTTGCTTAGTTTAGTGCCAATTTTTTCTAAGTGCTTGAGCTCTTGTTTATTTTTTAAAGAAAAACTGTGTAAAAGATCTTACGCTGTACATATTAATATATAATTGCAATATTTACAGATATTCATACAGTTTATTTTTCTTTCCAAAAGTTTGACAATGATAATTTATTGGAAATGCTTTTCACCGGTATCCCATCTAACCATTCGGAACGGGATACACTCAACCCACACCCCACATGACACCATTTGTTCGAATAAAACCCACGCGAGGGAGGAAGAGCGAGCAGCGTCGCTGCCGCACCTTCACGCGGCCACACGCTCCCCCTCCCCTTTCCCTTTCCCTTCACCTTCCCCTTCCTCCACAATCTCGTCCAACGCTGCCTCGACACCCATGATGAGGGAGAGGAGGCGGTACTGCGTGTCTGCACCATTTGCAACAACGATAGCTTGGAAACCGAGCCTGGAAGGTCAGTGAAGGCATGGAGTTTGTTTGTAAATCTAACCACAAACTTTTTTTTCTCTTTATTATTCTTCGCTTTCTCAAAGCAGGAGGAAGGGGATAAATTTGGGGAGGAATTATTTGGGGTGAAGAGAATAGGATGAATTGGACGAGAGAAAGGGAGAAGTAGAGACATGGTTTTCCATAATATCTAAAAATCAGCCTAATACTGACATATCAGATTTGATACTGGTTGCGGATATTAGTTGATAGCTGTGTGGTTTCATCTGATATCACGAAGTATCACCTGATACCCTATCCTGTATGTATTATCACCTAGTGCCTTATAGGTATCACTTGATACAGATAAGCATCTGATATGATAAGTATCATAATCTGACACCAAACCGTATCAACTTGTTTACTGTCAAAAATAAAAAAGTATCAACCTGCTCGGACAACCAGCATCAACCTATTCGGACGGGATTATAGTAGTCCCCTAATTTATTGGTAGCAAACCAAGTGCAATTCAATTCTATTGGCATTGGTAATATTTGGATGGCCCATTTCTGCATCCAACTAAACAAGCCCTAAATTAGGTGTTGCACCGTTGCCACTAGCAATGCCGTATTGCCGCAGTTCATCATCTTATCAGTCTCCAGAATCCCATAGCTATCATATTCTTGTGATTTCGTCTGTATACCAAAATTTCAGCAAGATACTGTTGATCTTGGATGGCTGAAATGCGTGCTGAAAATCAAGTACATTTTCTGTTGGAAAAAAGAAAGCGGTGACCCAAGATAAAATAAATCCTGTACGAACTGTTGCTGACACAATATTTGTGTCGCAGTTGGTGCTGTGGACTTCGGCGATGCGACTAGCTACGAGCCTCATCTCCACCGTTATATTTACAAGGATCGGTTCACATCAACTTGCTAGTACAACATACGTGAACTGAACTGTGGTCTGGAAACAGTATTCATTGCTGCCGTAAAATCTTGCTACTGCATACATGAAGAAAGGTGATTTGGAAACCTTTACTCATTGCTGCCGTAAAATCTTAGAACTGTAAACTGTTTCCACAATGCATTGCTACAGCTATAGCGTGTGATTCAAATTACCGTCCACACAGTGATTCTCTGCAGGCTGCAGCGTTGCAGACGATCCAGATCTCCCTTCAGTCTAGTAACTATAACTCCAAATCCGCCCAGCTAGCTTCCTTCAATTGTTGCCTCCTTGCCAGAAAGACATCTTCATATACAAGAATGGAGTGGCTTCTTTCATAGTTGCAGTTATTCCTCACCTTTGCAAATAGATTGCTGTTCCAATCAAAACAATCCATAAAGTAACAATCACCCACGCGCTCCTTGTCCATTCCGTTGGAGGTCGCAAGAAAGATAAGTCACCAAAGATATTTGGCGAAGGTTCAACTTGGTTGCTGGCAGCCACCATTTTCCTTTTCTTGTCCTCCTGGTCCTTGATTTTGTCACTCCATGTTCCAGCGTACCTAATTCACATGATAGTATACATCAAGTTACATTTCTATGAGCATAGAACGATGTACAGCATGGTGTTGCCAGCAAGTCGTGAAACAAATAGGCTTTGTTTTTACTTCAATGTGAAGGCAAGATTTTCTCAATACTTTAACAGAAGACTTTAATGTCTAACAGAAGACATGGCCCAACTAAATACGCCCACATACAAAGATCGAAATTTCCAGTTGAAGTGTTAAGATAGATAACTAACCAATCCCAACTAGATCCAATTTGTGGTATTGTGACCACCTCGTCATTGGAGATCTTCAGCTTGGGTGCCTCAGAAATGTACCGGAGTTCAGCTGCCTGCCGCCTAATGCTGATCATTGGATGTGTACTCTCCAACTCTTTGTACAGTGCAATGCAATCCTTGTGCCTCCTATTGGCCTCATACGCCATTGCAAGCCAAATTTGGATCTGTAAGTGAGAGAAGACATTACATATCACCATAATTCTACAAGCATGATCAATTATAGTCATCAAAACCAGGAACACTGGTGCAGGCAACATGGTTATATAATATATTTGAATGTATCATTATAAAGTATGAGGCTCACTTGGTCAAATAAGTGTACACTAATTCCATCACGCCGCTTGCTATGAAGTAAACATTTCAATTCACATTTTGAACAGCCAGTCTATTGATAGGTTAGGACAAAAATAAGACTGTTGTGACTGTCTGACAGACCACAGATAAATGTTTTTAAGGCCAATTACAACATACTTAGCCATGGGACATTTCAAAATCCCAGTAAACTAGATCTAACAGTCGTGTGTTGTCAACATCCACATCTGCCCAAATTTAATAGCTCCCAACTAGCGATTCCTACTGTACAGATATTTTCAGTTCTTACAAAGTAACTATTTTATATGTTCCAAGTTCAATTTTTAGCTATTTCAATATACCGTACAAAACATATTAATCTATATATTTAGACATTACAAAGTAACTGGTGGGAGATTTTGAGGTATCAGCGCTTTCCTTTCAACTGTTTTTGTAGCAATCATGTATTTAATGGTTTGTAAGACTTCTTAATCTTGGGATATTAGATACATTGTGAACCTTAGGTCAGTCCTGCATATTTGAAAAACATCATTTCAGTCTATCTTGGATTCCAGCTCTCAATTAATCTCTTATCGTTGGTAATGGTTGCATTCTGCCACAAGTCACTACACACACATTTTATCATATAGCTAAGGTTGTATAATAAGCTACTCCAGCAAACAACTAAGGTTCTCTAGAAAGCTAAACACTCAGGGACATCTAATACAGCTACGCTGTGAAGAACATGCAACATGCGGCAATGGTGGAGTAAGTAACTTAGCAATGTATTCCTGTTTCTTTATAGCTCAAATATATCCGAACATTAATTTTATAGACACACTGATGAGCCAACTACATAAAAGAACCTGAAATGAACAGAATTACTAATCACATAGGTGAGTGATATGCTACCTCCCCACCAAGGAGCGATGAAGGGCGAATGATTGTGAGTGCAGCCTCCAAGAATTCAATAGAGCGGCCATACATTCCTCTTCCGTAGGCCCTTTGCCCCAAATCAAACATTTGCTTCGCCGTCGCACGCCTTTCTGCTTGCTCCTTTGCCACCTGCAAACTCCCATACCAAAAGGCAAAACATACATGTTGGGATCCAGCTAGACTAGAGCAATGCATGCAATGCAATGTGAGGCAAGATATCGATAGTTCGATACAGTGACAAAACATGTTAAAGTGGTAAACTGGAAGTGGGCATAACAGCAATGACGTAGTTAACAATTTGGTAATGGCATCCTTCATGTTTGGTGGTGCAGGGTAGTACATCATGAAGAGGGTGTTTAATTGTGGAGATAATAAGTTAAGTAAAAGAGAGTGGTGGCATCTGGACCTTCTGGAGCTCGCGGCGGACGCGCTCGCGCTTCTCCTCCTCGGATTCGTCGGGGGCCTCGGCGGCGGCCTGGCTCTGCAGCTCCTCGGCCGTGCGCTCCAGCTCCTCCATCTCCTCGGCCTCCTTGAGCCGCCGCGCCATCTCCGCCTCCCACTCCCTCTGCGCCTCGTCCTCCGACGGCTCCCCGGCCTCCTCGCCGCCGGACCCCGAAGCGGAGGCCGCGAACCTGGCCACATGGCCATGGCCACGGCGGCGAGCGCGTGTGCGAGCACGTGCACGGGAGAGGAGACAACAGGAGGCCGCGCCCGCGCCGAGGGGCCGCCACCGAGGCCTTGGGGCCCAGTTGCAGAGGCGGAGCTGGGGCCCGCGTACGGTGAGGTCGCCCCGCAGCGCGGTGGCGTCGCCGAGGAGGAGGCCGGCGGCCATCGCCGGCGCGCGGGGGAGGAGAACCACCACCACCAGTCAAGAAGCACAAGGGAGCAAGCGGCAAAGGGCTTTCCTTTCTCTGGTCAGTAACCAAAAAGAGGAATTTGGTCACGGCACTGCAGTCAATGATACGTGGGCCCAACCGCCGCAGATATTTTTCCCTGGCTGCAAGCGAAGGAACAAGAAAGAAATGGTGCGGAGGCGAACAGAACGGGTGGTGTGATGGAGCACAGGAGAGACCAGAGGATGAGGAGACTACGGTATAAGTAGCAGGGACTGTCTATACACATTTATCGGGTGATTTGTAATAAAAATTTATCCAGATTTTTTCTAACCTTAAATTTATATCCAACAGACTATAAAAGAAAATAACAAATACATATTTACTTACACAATATTTTTATCAAAATTACAGTGCACTTACATATTATTTCAACTAAATTTACTAATGTAATTTTAATTATAAAGGACTGCAATTTTATATTTTATAGATGTAAATTTAGTTATATGTAATTTTATATTTTAAAGAAAAAACAAATACATATTCACTTACACAATATTTTTATCAAAATTACAGTGCACTTACATGTTATATCAACTGAATTTACAAATGTAATTTTAGTTATATAAGACCATAATTTTATATTTTAAAGAAAATATAAAATAACTAAATATGAATTTGATTATTTGTGTGGAGCCCACCGGTTCAGTGCCTTCCGTAGATGTGTGTGTTTGAATTCATCTAATCATATACAACAAAGGATTAATCTTAACGGTACAAAATTTGTGTGATTTCAACGAAAAAATCAGTTGACAAATCTATAGCAAATACCTAAGTACCATTACCTTAGTATACTGTACTCTTTACTCCATACCATTATCACGGTATACGTACCGTACTACTTCATCCGGTTTTATAATTCTTAATGTTTTGGATAATAATACGATCTTCAAAATATTTTTCTATTATAATATTTACAATAAATAAATATTATTTAGCTTTTATTGTAGCTCTTTGTAAGACAAATATATATATATATATATGTTATTTTAATATCTTGAAAACTAAACTTTTTATAAAAGTTATTGATAATCAAAGTCATAAAACTTTAGCTTTAATCTTATTTAACGTTAAAACGTTAAGAATTATGGAACCGGAGGGATAATACCGTAGTATTTTCTTCATTTTGATATATATATTGCAGCCATATATATTTTCCAAACGGTAAGTAGGACTTGTTTGGTAAGTTTCTGATAGCTATAACTTTAGAATCTTTAGGTACTAGAAATTAATCTAGATTTTCACTCAGATTCTGAGAAGCTGTATAGCAGAATCTAGAAAAGCTAGTTCATTAATTGCTTCTCACAAGCTAGTTTGCGATGATGGCTGTTCTCCTCGTCACCTCCTTAATCTGCTTCAAGCGCGAAAACATCGAGCAACCAAATATGTGGAGAAGGACCGGCGGTGTGAAATCGCCTGCTGCACGGAGATGCGAGGTTGTTGCTGGCTAGAGCGGAGCCGGCAAGTGGAGGGCCGATGGCATCACTACGCACACGCAGAAGAGATGAGAGAGAAATAGAGCATTAGAGCCCACGTTAATAAGAAGTCCTCAAACACAAGAAAATGGTATACTTAATAATGTTAATACTGTTGATGTCATCCTAACCTGCACCTCCCAGTGTCACATGCACGACATTTGTCAAGCACACGGTGACATGCCTTCCTCATGCGTGATGTTTATATCGAGCAAGCCTGGAGTACCCCAGTAGCATTTAATGCAGATATGCAACACATAGTATAGGTAATTTACTTTTCAGCCTTCTCTACCTCTACACTATTATATTGCATGATATGATGTATCACTGGTACACATAGAGTTTGATAAAAAAAAGGGTACAACCTAGATGTTTTCTTCAACCTAAAGTACTTCTAGGTTCGTGGTCAAGTCTTTCTATTGTAGTGATACCGTGAGAAAGACAAACAAGACAGCACAAACCTAAGTGACGGTGCAATGCAACACCTCCTCCTCTAATAGCTGTGTGAGAGACAAGAAAACAAGATCGGCCTAAGTGGTAATAGTGCAATACTGTACAGGATAGGTAGAAGTACTACACATAGCAGTACAAGATAGGTAGAAGTACTACACATACCAAGTATGTCAAAGTACTTTCTCGAGGATTGTGAGTAAAACAAGCTACCAATCTAATCTCGTAATATACAAGGTGTGTGTTGATGGTGCATAAATACCAATTAAAATAGAACATCAAACATAGTGGTAGGATTTATTACTAACCATTTTTTACAAGTATTGGTGAAATATTTGTATGCAGGGATTTTATTTGGCCATGCGAAGAAACACATCTCCCACTAGGGTTGAAAATGGTCAGAATCGGTAGCATCTCTTCGAAAATGATGCTCGATCGACTGGTTTTTAACCATATTTATCATTCAAACTACTCATTGTCTACATTAATACGATATATAAAGAAATTAGAAAAACAAAATTTATAAATAGCCAAAAACAGTACAGTCGAAAATGGTACCCCTTATACGGAAACAACGCTCGATCGATCGGGAATTTCCGCGACCATTTTCACCCCAATCTTCGGCCAATCAGGTGCGAGTACACGGATTGGAGGGCCCACAACTTGACCAAATCACCTAAAAATAGGCCAACCACTATGCACCATCATAAGAAGGGCCACTGGACAGTGATCCGACCGAAGAAGAGGGAGAATGACGGTGACAGGGGGTCGGCCGAATCACCTTTGTAGCCACTCATCCGCACCTTCCATGTGGAGGATGGAGATTGGTTCCCTATGGCGATTATGGGTGAACCGACCACATAACTGCCATAGTATCTGTCATTGCTGCCCATAAAAGGAACTCTCAAACAACACAATAAAGTGGAGTACAACTCAATTTCATACTTAGACATTTCTCTAGTTAGAATATAGGAAGAGAGTGAGGAGAAGCTCCGCAAGGAGTGATCCAAATATCGCAATTCTCTCTAGGGGAGTTCCGTTGGTATGCCGGAGATGTCAGCACTCTCTCCATGGTGAGGTCCAGAGAAGTGTCAGAGATGTCGACACTCTTCCGATTTTATACCTCGATAGATGCTTCTTCTACATAAGTAAGTATTTGTGATTTCCTTTGGTATTTACTTTTCTTATTTAAGTAAGATAGATTCTCTTCGTTGTGGGTTCGTCGCTTAGTATTTATACTGAGTGCTCTAGGACTAAGACTCTTGATAAAGAAGAAAGTTCCTGGCCGGGGCTTAAGTAGTAATCGATAACGTAGACATGATGTATAGGTTAGAGGTTACCTTCGTTTGTTGTGTGCTCCATGGAAAGCAGAAGCAAGCAACAGGTGGTGACAGCCCTGTCCGTCCTTCGTATTCTTCCACGTTCGGGTATATCATAGATCTATAGGCTGAACTCAGCTTGGCAGACCAGGGGAGAGCCAGTGCCGGAAGTAATTGATAGAGTTTTACTTAACTTAATTAAATTATTAACCCATAGGAATCCTCTCTATTCTAAGCCTACCATTTAGTTGTTGTCCTTAGATGAATCATGTTCTTAGATTATAAACACACGTTCCCTGTGATTCGATATCCTTAAAATACTCTAAGGTGAAGTGCTACATCGGTATCCATGCGTTTGAGGATTTATCTGTAACCATAACAAATACCAATAGTGTTATACGTGATACCTGGTACCCATTAGTATCAGGTTATACCTAGGTATTGAGTATGGTACCAGTAGGTATCGAGTATGGTACATGTAGATATCAGACTACCATCTCTAATAGCTAAGAGTATCAGGTTAATACCTAATATTACCAAAAATGACACGTATATAGTACCATGTTTGATACCTCGACGTATAACTAGATATTTGAGGTCTCTCTTAACAACCAGGCATGATACTTAGTGTCATACATGATACATGTAGGTACTACGGCCGATATCGATACCAAATCTAATACTAAATCTGATATCGGTAGGTTCCTCGTAGTTTAATTAGGATAAAACAACCACATATCTAGGCTAACACATGAGGCCTAGCTAGAGAGTCCAGAAAAGCTAGCTTGCCTAGAAAAGGGATCTTCTTGGTGCATGAGAGGACATGCCTCTCATGTGGGGCCACCTAGCACACATATGGGATGGGCTTGCATACGAGCAACTCTAAGGATGTAGTGCGCTAGGGGCATACAATGCAGTGCACTAATAAAATCTATGCACGAGTGTGGGGTGTCGGTTAATTTACTCACCCAGTTCATAAACTCTACTGTCCCTACGATGGGACACCATTCAATAATTTTTCTCAAAAAAAGTGATTGGTGTTGAAATTATTATGTGGTCTTTAGCTCATATGGAGAATAATTCCTATGAAAATCGTAAAGGCGCGCCTCATGAGAAGGGATGCATGTGAATCTTTAGTACCACCTTTTTTTTCAGTAGAGGAAGACCTCCTTAAAAAGGACAGTGCTCTTGTGTGGTCCACTGAACTAGAGAAACACAAGAGTGCTTGCTCACCTAGTTGGGCCAGGCCGCGCAACATAGGTGTGAAGGCTTCCTTTTTCAGTTTTGTTTTGCTGCAAAAATTAGTGTTTGTTTTCTAAAAATTTGTTTTTGGAAACACATCGGGTTATCTGGTGTTTGGAGTGACGTGGAGTTCGGATAGGTTACGCATGACTTATCTGGTTTGGTTTCGTGTTATGGAGATCGTCCAGTCCTTCTGATCACATGTCCTGATAACTTTATATAGAACGAGCCACCAACTCAACACAACACATGTGAAAACATTTGAGGGTTAAACTCTTTCTCTGTACCGTGTCATCGCTCATAGCCTACTTCATCCCCACCCGCTAGCGTAAACCAGTCGGAAGAGCGGGTCTCCAAACTTTTGCCTTCGATGTCTTGCATAGGGAGAAGGCGCCACTAAGGTTTTTGGGAAGGGTTCCACACGACTGCTTGCTGGTCTTTCACAATGGCTTGTCTTTCTCTATGTTTGGGCCTTGCATGTCGACGCCAACACCTGGTACCACACGTTGTACGTGCAGTGTGTGTTGCTCCCATTTGAGCTGATCCTCTTCCTCAACAGAACCAGAACCGTCAGTACGTCTCAATTATGTTTCACACGGTTGATCTGTTCATGCGTAGCTGTATAGTATACATGACTAGATCAATTGAGATGATTCTATTAGCTTGCTTGTTTAATGTTATGATTTGTTAATTGAATAAATTAAATTTATATATACTTATATTTCTAGCCGATATGGACTATGGTACAGAGACTAGGTATTGGGGATAGACAGGATTTATGGGTCCTCCTATTTTTTGGCTCTAGTAAGGGGAGCATCTCTCCGAGTGCCCTAAACTTTTGGATTTAAGTTAGAAACTAAACACGTTTTTTAACGGTCACGAGGATGACGGCGAGGGAGGGAGGGTGCGTGAAGTGCCCAGCTAAATATATGAATCAAATGGTACTTACACATGGAAAAGCTTTGGCTGCGCAAGTGCGGGGGAGGGGGGGGCGCTAGAGGATAAGAAAGAAAATACATGGGAATACACGTAAGAGAAACACAAAGAGTAACACAACTAGGGGTGGACGAAAAGCTCATGGCTCGTTAGTGTTGACGGTCGTTATAGACTAATTTTGACCGTCAATATTCCCGAAAATAATGGAGAACTAGCAATATTTGCATGCATATTTTATTAGAAATAATCTAGTTCCACTTATATTTGGCAATGTATCTGCTTACAGGAGACAACTATATAAATAAAGGAGAAATGGTGGAAAAATATATCGAAGGTCGACACATGAAGTACGCATGGATAGATGGGCCCATAAACCCAATGAAATACCTGCAAATAGGCCCAACCACCATACCACAAGTTTGAGGACCCACAGAAGAAGACCCAGGAGGAAGAAGAGGCTTAGGGGAGCTAACCAGGGTTCGGCAGAACCGACATTGGCGCCAATCGCCATCTCTTCCACGTGGACGCTCCAGATGCTTTCCAATGACGGTGAAGGGGTGATTACGACAATTCCAACTGTCACAACCTTCATTAGGAGGCTATAAAAGAAGAATGACTCACACACTTCAAAACACACCAAGAGGAATCAAGAAGAAGCTCCCCTAGTTATTGACTTTGTTCTAGCACTAGTGGAGTTAGAATTAGAATAGTTCTAGAGTTCTTTAAGTGTTCAGGAGAATTCGGGTATGGTTCTAGTAGCTATTTCCTCTCTTGTAAAATTTTATTCAATAATGAAATATTCTTATTTATATAGTTTTGGTCCTTAACTTTACTTGCATAATTATACGAGTAACAACTTTGGTTTTATACTTGTATTGTATTAATTATATGGTTAGCTTACCAGAGAGATGCAATGGTATTTGTTTAATGTTCATTTAGTTGATTGCTCTATGTCATCTGCAGAGATATAGAGTAGTATTTAGTAACGTAAGTGCGGTGCTTGGATTATTAAAATACCATTAAGTGGTGCTATATGACAGCTCAATACGGGTATTCCTCCACGTGCGTATATAGGGCTAAGAACTATTTCTCGCGAGGGTACTCCGTATCCATAACCGGTTGTATAGTCATGACGGATTATCGTGATTAACTCGGTAATCAAGGGTGGTTTCTCGATATACAGGAGAGTATTGTTAGGGGTTTTGGCCATATAATTGTACATTAGCAAGTGTATACTAAAATGACTATATACTAGAAGTATAAAAATAGGCTTTTTTTATCTAGATTATTATTTAAGGAGAGTTAGCTTGATTGATCCTTCTTAGTGTCAACCTACCCATAGTCTACAATTGTTTAACCCCTGCATTAGACTTTTTATCTACTTATGTGTGATGTAGATTAATAACATATTACTCTCTTACCATATCTTCCCTTTAAGATTAAATAAATACGATACCTTGGAAATACTTCCGGGTGAAATGCTACAGCGGTATATACGTGCGCTTGCGGATTATATCTGTAATCGTAAGAAAATACTAACTAATATTTCTAGCGTCATTGTTTGGAATCTAATTCCTAGTAATATTGTTAAGACATATCAACAGTTAGCTCGCTCGACTCGTGGTTGGCTCGGCTTGTTGCGTTTTTGTAACGAGCTGAGCTAACGTTTTAGCTCATTAGAGGTAACGAGCTATCTCGAGCTAGCTCGTGAGCCGCTCACGAGCCGAACGAGCCAATGATAGCCCAGCTCACAAGCCTAAGCTTACCACTTCCCAACAGGAATAAGGTTGTGTTCTTCCTCCCCTTTTCCCAACTCATATCTCTCGTTTTCCGCGCGCACACTTTTCAAACTGCTAAACGGTGTGTTTTTTGCAAAAAAATTTCTATACAAAAGTTGTTTAAAGAATCAAATTAATCCATTTTTGAAAAAAATAGCTAATACTTAATTATCACGCGCTAATGAATCGCTCCGTTTGGTTTACTGTGCGTGTGGGGAACGCAGAACAACCAACGCAGCCTAAAAAGGCCAACAAAATGCCCAGTTCAAAGAGGCCCATGAAAATACCAAACCCTAACTCCTAGCCTTTCTTCCCTTGCTCCAGCAAACAGGCGCCAGCTACACGGGTCTCAGGAGTAGCACATCCCAGCGTCGTCGCACGCGGGAGCAAGCGCCATAGCCGCTCGCCCACCACTGCCCAGCACCGGCATCTCGCGCCCCTAGTCCCTAGCGCCGCCACTTGGAAGCATCTCACGTCCGTCGGCGACCATGAGCGCTTCCCGTTGGTGAACCTGCGGACGAGCTTGAGCTTCTCCCCTGGCACTGTATCCCGCGGCACCGTCGACCGTCCAAGCTCCCCTTGTGGGCTCACTTCGCGCCCCTGCTGCGTTCCCTCCTCCCTTCTCGTCTGTAGCACCATCAATCTGCCAATCTGCCATGTTGATTTGGTTGGTGATTTGTTTGCTTGATCTTTTGGTTCGTTGATTGAGAGAATTAACTAGGTTTCCAAATCTGGTAAAATCTTGGGTAGTCGGTTGTGTTAATGGATTCAATATCCCATATTTCAAACTGATGTGCACAAAAAAATTCGTGCCAATAATTTTATTTGCCAGCTGCTTGATTTTTATTCAGTTGCAAAATTCATTTATGGCAGCTATCGTAATCTCTGATGTAATTTTTTAGACTTTGATGTTATCTTTGAAGTGAAGACTAGTAAAGGGTGTGCTGGCTCGCGAGCCAAACGAGCTAGCTCGAGCCGAGCTGGAGTTTTAGCTTATTAGGATAACGAGCCGAGCGGAGCTAGCTCGTTATCATAGCGAGCTAGACCGAGCTGAGCCGAGTCGAGCCAGCTCGATATCCACCCCTAAACACATCCTCCCCAAGGGTATTTGAGATATTTAAAGGAGTAAGAGAAAGAGAAGGTGGTTGATGTTTTCCACCAACAAGATCATAGAACCAACTCCAAATCAGAACTAGAGCTAGCTCCTTAACCTGAAAACATCTACTTCCATGCAACCTTAAAGAACAAGGAGTCAAGAATGGCCAAAAGGCCTTCTGCCAGGCTTCCAGAGATCTGTCTCCTTTCTCGCTCCTGCAACGCAACAGCCATCGATGGACGGGTCCCACCTATCGGACCAGTCTTCCTCCTCCAGCGACTGCGCCACAAAGAACACCTAGTGCTGCCGCTTTCTCTCGAGTTAATCCCAAATTAGTTGGGAGGAATTAATCCCCATTTCCTCATCTTTATTGCCCCTTAAGATCCCACTTTAATTCGTTTTCAACATCCCTATTAAAGCCTTCCATTCACTTCCTCCATTGATGGTTGCTGACGAGCTTCCCGACCATTCTTCTCATCCTCCACGACCCATAAAATGGCGGTCTCCTCCTCCTCTTCCCCCCCTTCACCAACGCTCGAGCACGCCAAGCCTCTCCCCGCTATCGTGCCACTAGCCGTCCAAGCGCTGTTGTCGTCGCTATGCTTCGGTCGCCCCTCACCAGCGATGAAGGGTCTGTGTTGACCCAATGATGCCACCGTTTTCTTTCTCGTTTCATTACACACCTCAACATCCCCTCTTACAATCCCAACAACAACCTGAGAGTCGTTCACGTTACTCTCTATTGACGGCTATTAAACACCAAATTTACACTGTTAATACCTACATAAACCTGAAAAGATAAAACATCCAACATAGTGGTAGAGTTTAATTCTAATAATTTTCACGAGTGTTGGTGTATATTTGGATGCAGGTGACAAACTACCAAAGTTGAGATGAAATATACATAAAAAAGGGGAAGAAATATACATAAAAGAAAATGCTCTTTTGATGCTTGGAATCTCCACTCTCTCCACCTCTATATATATATAAAGAGATCTCATCCTATCCTCCAACACATACCAAAATGTAGAGCTGAATTGTGAGAGACTGTTTGTATTCATTTGATGTATACTTAGAATAAGGGAGAGAGAATGAGGAAGAAAGAGTTGGAGTTGCGGAGTTGCCGGTAGCTCTCTTTATTTCTTTTGTACTTTAGCGATTACTTTGCTCTAGTTGAGAATATCTTATTAAGTAATTGAGATTTATCTTGTGTGGTATACTTCTTAGTTACTTGATATTTAGCTTGCGGGATCATTGTTCACTATTGCTCATTAATAGATAGTGATTGCTTTGGTGCGTTATAAACACTAAAGTGGTAATTAATTGCATAGACGTGGTGTCTAGGTAGTTAATTTACCAGTATTTGCTGCGTATCCCACAGTTTGTTAGAGGTTGGTGTAGAGGTGGTGACAGCTCTCGAGATCACCGTAGTCCTCCCTAACTGGGTATGGAGTAGAGCGAGTTTGTCACACCCTGATTTTCGTTTCAGGGATTTATAAATTATTTAATAAATTATTTCTAGAATTTATATGAAATGTTCATTAATTTACAAGTGAAGTTAATGTGGGAAATAAAATTTTCTAAATAAAACATGGCTGGATTTAATTTTTATTAAATTCTCCATGGTTAATTCTACTCTCTGGAATTTTCTCGGATTTTTCAAAGCTCAATTACTAATTTTAGACATACAAAGAACATTTCAGTAATTATTTAAATAATAAATTAATCATTAAATGGTCCGGTTATAGTTTTGTTAAATACTTTGGGTGTTCAAGTATTTGCAAGATTTTTCTTGGAATTATTTAAACATTAGAAGTATTTTTAACAATTCAAAGATCATTTGAGTGATTAATTTAATTAGAAAAGTAAACTAAAGTCATCTCTTCCGGTTTTGGGCCGAATCTGGAAAAGTCTGCTTTCTCTCCCTTTAGTTCTTCTCTGTTACCAGCCTGTTTCTTTCCTCTATTAAAAAGTCTGCCTTGCCTCCCTCTGTCTTCTTTCTTCTCTTCCTCTTGGGCTAGCCCTTTTCCCAAAAGTCTGCTTTACCTCCTTGCGCACTGTGCTTCTTCAACCTCAGAGCGCTCTCTCGCGTGCACAGAGCTCTCTCTCACGTGCACAGTACTGCCACCCAATCTCATGTCAAATCCGACCTCCCTGTTGCTCCCCTTCCAAAATTAGTTGCGGGAACGGATTCCCCTCAATCTCCTGTACCTTATCCCTAAGAAAACCCCATCAAATTCATGCTAAATCGCACGAATTTCGGTCTCGTTCTTATCCCGTGAACTCAGGATAAACCAAATTTGCCATCACCAAATCCTCTCGTTTTGGGCCCGGATTCTTCCTCCCGTGCCTATAAATAGAGACCCCTCCATCTCCTCTTTCGGCCGCCACCCCTCTCTCTCTCCACCGTGCCCTAGCTGCCTCTCACCGCGAGTTCCTTCTTTCTCCGTCGCCGGCCTCGCCTCCGGTCACCTTTTCCCATCTTCTCGGTCGACACCGTCTAGCGCCACCACCTCCCCCGGCTTCGCAAGGCCGAGCTCTACCCCGGCCACCCCGTCTCCTCACCGAAACCTGCCGGTTTCCGTTGTCACCGTGAAGGTCGAGTTCACCGTCGTTTTTTTTATCTCCGGCGAAGCCCTGTTGCTTCTCCCATCGCTGCCTTCGATCGCCGCCACCTCCCTTGGATTCGCAGCTGCGAGGATAACACCGTCCACCCCTCCGTTGCCGCCGAAGTTCGTCGAAACGTCGTTGTCACCGTCAACCCGACGTCATCTCCGCATCTACCTCACCGTCAGTCATCATCCATCATCGCGCCGCCCCTCGGTGAGCTCCTCTCATTGTGCTCTCTCTCCCGGTGTCCTCTTTTTGCATCACCGTGCCATGTTTCACCGGTGATGATGTCACCGATGATGTCATAATGTCTCTTTTCCTTCCTAAAATAAATCTTAATTGTTGTTTAATCTTAGAAAATTCATAACTAATTCACTGTAACTCGGAATGAGGCCGTTCAGGTCTCTAAATTCATCTAAAATCATGGTCTACATGTTTGTTTAGTTTTTATGTACTGTTTATTTGGAGTTTCTTAGTCTTTTTTCTTGTTATGTTTGTTAGCTTGTCGTTTCCATCGTTTCGAAGGTTCGTGTGAGCGTCAGAAGTGTTCTAGAAGACTAATTGAAGACAAATTATTGCAAGGCAAGTCACATAGATCCCGAACACCCCTTTGAGCATGATGTACCTATTTAAAGCTATTACTTCTATTCAACTATTGCATTATTTTTGAATGACACCGGGAAGGTTATCCTATATCCTCTGTTAAGCCCTTTTGATATTGATTACCTATCCTTTGTAAATGGGATAATAATATGATTAACTGGAACATCAGCTGTTTTAGTTAAAGTTGTTAGGATGCTTAGCCATGCTTAGAAACATTAGCTCACTAATGGGATAACTAATGCTCACTTACATCTCATTGATGTATACCTAATGGTAGCTCACGATGGTCAATCGTGTTGGGTTAATTAATTAATTTGCCAACTAAAACTTGATAATGGTGGGTTGTGAGCACATGGTTTTGATGGTCGTGCTCATGGAAATTGAGGACCGGTTCGCGAGCTACTGTTGTGAAACATTTACCGTACCAACCACAAGCCAGCGTGGGCAACGGCTTTACCTTTTGTATAGCGTGGTTCATTGCGGGGCACCAGACTGTGAATTGGTGGAGATAAGCCCACGGGGGTCGCTGGGGAGTCCATACCTTGGCTAAAAGGGGGCGACTATGATCCGGGAACGGTGCACTATGGTGAGTTGTGTTATGCGGAGGGTACTGTCACAGCTCCTTTCCGAAGTAAAGTGGTGGTATTGAGGTGAGTGGTGACATGTTGTGGGGCTGTGTCTTGTGGGTACAGTGGTATATCTCTGGCAAGAGTACAACTATTCGAATAGCCATGCCCGCAGTTATGGGCGGGTCTAACAATGTTTTTCGTGATTAGTCTCACACTACTCATTAATAATACAAGGTGATAAATGGTAATAATTGGTTTAGCTCCTGGTTTGAAATGGTTTATTCCTGGTTTGGAGATTAGAGCTGTGCAATCGGGCATGATTGTCCAATAATGGTTGGGCCTATACAACGGGAATGTTGTACAGTGTGGATTTAATACTGTTTAATATTAATTTACTGTTTTCTATAAATTCTGAAAGCTTTATTAAATGCTATTTGTGCAATTCAGCCTGTATTGTGCCTTCCTTTGTAATCCTGTGCACTTGCATATTTGCTGTGTGGCTTGTTGAGTATTCTATGTACTCGCCTTGCAATAATTATCATCATCAGAAGAAGAGTTCTACAGTGAAGGTGATGCTCTGGAGGATTAGGCTGTGGCCTGGTTAAGCTGCCTGTGGATTGGAGTCTCCTACGCTAGTTTTATTTATTTTCTTTCCGTTGCTTTAGAATTTTTAATGTTTGAGAGGAACTATCTACCTCTATAATAATTTTACTCACTCGTTTAATAATTAGATAATGACATGTACTCTTTTATCAATTTGTTATTGTGTGCCTCGGCTGATTCCTGGACGGGGATTTTACACACATGTAAGCGTTTGGAATTTTGGATAGAAATTTCCGAGCGTGACATGTTGGTATCAGAGCCATCTCGACTGTAGGATAAGCCAAATGGTCAAACCTTAAGGACAAATTTTCCGAAAACTGCATTTGTGAAAATTTTCCTTTCTTCCTTCCCTAGAATTCTTTGCAAATTGTTTTATCAATCTTCCCCTTCCTCCTTCAACCTTGATAGTTGCTAAATTTGCTGGAGAAACTCGAAGATGTCGATGTTGACTACTTCTGGAAGTCGAGTGGATCAAGAAACAAGAAGACGGTGGTCGATCTAGGTGTCAAGCTGTCAAGATGGATTGAGGTTTGAATCCTGCTTAGAACCTATACCACCAAAGTGACCTTGAAGAGGAGTTAGTAGGATATAACATTTGTTGCTTGCTTGTGTGTAGGTATGGTTGCATTCCCATCAGTGATGTAGTTCATTGATGAGTGTGAAACTGTATTAGATTGCTTGCTTAATCAATTTGAACTATATAGTAGTCTACACACATCAGAACAGTGGTAACATGGTTAAGGTCTTGTCTTTAGCGTAACCTCTCTCCTTCTATCTTCTCCAAACCTTCAACAGATGGTGAACACTCGTGCTAGTGGAAGTGGAAACAATAACAATGAAGAGAACCCAACCCTTGCCCAAGTTCTGGCTCAACAAACCCAATTGATCAACCTGTTAATGCAGCAAGTGCAGAACCAGCAAGGGAACAATAATGTTAATCCTCCACCGCCGCAGAACAAGCTAGCTAATTTTCTTCGTGTGAGGCCGCCTATCTTTTCTAGCACTACCAACCCAGTGGAAGCAGGAGACTGGTTGCATGCTATAGAGAAGAAGATGGAATTGCACCAATGCACGCATCAGGAGAAAGTTGTGTTTGCATCACATCAGTTGCAAGGACCTGCTTCAGAATGGTGGGATCATTTCTAGATGAACAGAGCAGTAGGTCAACCAATCACTTGGGTCGAGTTCACTGAAGCATTCAGGAAGACACACATACCTACAGGAGTTGTTGCTTTGAAGAAGCGTGAGTTCAGGACATTGAAGCAAAAGATCGTACTGTGACAGAGTATCTTCATGAGTTCAACCATCTGGCTCGCTATGCCCCGGAGGATGTGCGTACTGACGAATTAATGAGGTAATTTAAAATTTCTAGAATCTATGTTAAAAGTTAAAGCAATTTAATCAAGTGAATTAATGAGGGAATTTAAAATTTCCTTTAAAAATCATGGCCAAAAATATTTTTTTAATATTCTCCGTGCTCTAGAGTGCTCTCTAAAATTTCCCGTGAATTTTCGAAGCTCAAGAAGTAATTTTGATATTATAAAGTTCATTTAATTAACTAATTAAATATAACATAAAATAAAAATCCCCTCCTTCACTTTGGGCCACTTCCGGCCCAAAGTCTCCTTCCTCCCCTCTCTCTTGGGCCGGCCCCTCTTCTCTACCTCCGCCGGCCCCTCTTCTCTACCTCCGCCGGCCCATGCCTCCCTCGGCACGCTTGGCTCCCCTCTTCCCCAAAGTCCACCACCTCCCTCCTCTCTCCCTTTCACCGATAGGTGGGACCGTGGACCCTACCTGTCAGCTTCATCCCCTACCTCCGGCCAAGCCAAAACAGCCACTCCCCCCACGTCGCTGGCATCCCCGTGAGCCACCCCACCCAACTCCCTATCACACCGGGAGCTTTCCCCTTTTCCGTAGTTCATAATTGATATACAAATCATCTGAAGAAAGTACTCTGTTTAAACAGGAGAAAACCTTAATTCGGAATCGTCAGGGAGAATTTTTTTCGAATTCTCTTTGTTTCAAACCATTAACAGGACCTTTAGTTGAATATTCAGAACAGAGGAAATAACCCTGTAAAATTAAAATGCCAGGATTTAAATTAATCATTCTTTCCACTCCCTCCTTTGGTCGCGAACCGTTCCCGGTTCACTCCCCATCCGCGGTTCGTCATGTCCACCGACACCTTTGTCGTTCCGTTTCGCATTGTGTTGGCGAAACGAGTCCCTCTCAAAATCCTATTCCGTTTCCTTTTCCTTTCCCGAAACGGCACCGCTTGTTTCCCTATCCTTTCCTATTTGGGTTTCCCCCCTCCACACCCTTCCCTTTTCCCCCGCTCCGCGCGCCACCTCCCCTCCCCTCTGTCGTGCGCGCCTCGCGCTCCCCTGGGCCGGCCCCTCCTAAAACCCACCACCTCCTATATAAGTCCCAAACCCCTCTTTTTTCCTCCTATTTTTCTCTTTTTGCCGTCACCCTAGCCGCCACCTGTGCCCTAGCCACCGCGCTGCTTGCCACGTTGCCAATGCCACCATGCTGCACGCCGCCTCTCGCCGCCGTCGTCGTCATCGCGTCGCTGGTGAGCTCCCCTTTTTCCCCGCCGGCGTGGTCGCTGCCGTGATCATCGCTTTTTCTTATCTAATCTTTTCCGTCTAGCGTTTAACCCTAGCGTGGCCATCACCTCCTTATGCTGTGCCGCGCCGTCGCTGCCCTAACCGCGCCGCTGTCATGCCGTGCCGCCGCTGCTGCGCCACTGCGTGCGCCACCGTGTGCCGCTGCCCTACCCGGGCCGTTTCGTCGCCTAGCCACTGTTAGAAAACGATAGGCAAATAAACGATGAAGAACAATAGATCAATCACAAAAGACACAAGATTTAACGTGGAAAACCCTCCTAAGGTAGGAGAGAAAAAACCACGAGCGCCAGCTAGCAAAACTTCACTATATCAGATGAAGTTAGAAAACGCCGAACGACGGCTTACAAGAAGTATATATAAAGGCGAAACCCTAAAGGGCAACGATCATACCCGCTTCGCTCCGGCCCAAGCCTCCGGTGACGGGCATCTGCTTCGGTCCGTCTGAAGTTGGCCTTTTATATATATGTGTAAATGAATTTAGATCACAACTCAACAAACTCTACCTTGAAACAAATTCCTTCTTGTAGCATAAATCAAACCTTCATCTTGAACACAATAAAGAAAACACTTTCGGCGCCAAATAGCCTCTTGAGCTAAACCATTATACCAACTAAGCTTGAGCAAAGCTCAAACTTAGCAACA
The DNA here is from genome assembly GCA_000573905.2 of Oryza punctata. Lineage (NCBI taxonomy): Eukaryota > Viridiplantae > Streptophyta > Magnoliopsida > Poales > Poaceae > Oryza > Oryza punctata. The sequence continues at coordinate 20,183,612 of CM002490.2, read as the reverse complement.
GGAACTGACTTTGTCATCATATCAGCAGGATTATCATGAGTGCTTATCTTGCATACCTTTAACTTACCTTGTGCAACTACATCGCGAACATAATGGTAGTTGACATCAATGTGCTTTGTCTTCTCATGAAACATTTGATCTTTAGTGAGGTATATGGCACTTTAACTGTCACAAAACATATTAATGCAAGAATCAACTACACAAAGCTCAGCAAACAATCCTTTCAGCCAAACTGATTCCTTACATGCTTCATCAATAGCCATGTATTCTGCTTCAGTGGTAGACAGGGCAACAACAGGCTGCAAAGTTGCCTTCCAACTTACGGCACAACTACCAACAATAAACACATAACCTGTGAGTGACCTTCGCTTATTCAAATTAGCAGCAAAATCTGAATCGACATTGCCAATAAGTCCCTTGTCAGTCCTGCCAAATTTCAAACAAGCATCTGCTGCGCCTTGAAGGTGCCTGAAAATCCACTGAACAACCTTCTAGTGTTCTTTGCCAGGATTAGCTATGTATCTACTAACCAAACTCATAGCACGAGATAAATTCGGATGAGAGCAAACCATAGCATACATCAAAGAACCAACAACACTAGAATATGGAACCCTTGACATGTATTCAACCTCCTCATCAGTACTAGCACATTGTAAAGCTGATAATTTAAAATGAGGTGCAATGGGAGTACTAACAGGCTTTGCATCATGCATGTTGAAACGCTAAAGAACCTTCTTAATGTAACTTTGCTCACTAAGAAAGAACAAACCAGAAGTTCGGTCTCTAGTAATTTCCCTACCTAGAATTTTCTTAGCAGCACCAAGATCCTGCATGTCAAACACACTACTCAACAATTTCTTCAATGTAGTGATTTCTTCCTTGCTCTTGGCAGCAATCCGCTTCGCTCCGGCCCAAGCCTCCGGCGACAGGCCTCCACTTCGCTTCGTCCGAACTTGGCCTTTTGTATATGTGTAAATGAATTTGGATCACAACTCAACAGCCGTTGTGCCGCATCGCTGCTACCGCGCCTAGCCGCTGCCGTGCCTAGTCACCACCACTGCCATGTTGCTGGCTCAGTCGAGCCGTTGCCATCGCTCGGTACCCACCTTGCTGTGCCGCAGCCGTTCACCTAAGTCGCTATCGGCCTACCGTTTGCCGTACCTAGCCATCGCCGCTAGCCGTGCCTTAGCTGGCCGAGTACACCGGCCATGCCTTAGTTGCTAGCTAGCCGCTAACTGTTCACGTAGTATAGCTCGAAATCTTGGTCGTTCAGTCGTATCGAATCGTTCTTAATTTTAGAGCTGTGTAGAGCCGCCGGATTCGTTCACCGGTTCGGTTGACCGTTTGCGTGGTCCCGTGCCATGGTAGGTCAACTTGTCGAGTCGTTGACCCATGAGGCTCGCTAACCGGTGTTTGTTTTCCATTAATCTAGTCCGTTCGCGGGAGTTAAAACATATTAATTAATTAAGGACTTTCGGTTAATAGTAATTACACAATTTATATTCTAAAATTCATATGTTAATCATCCGAGCTCCGTTTTAACCCATTCAAGTCTCCGTGGATTCACTAAAATGTCTAGAATTCATTCAAATTGGTTTCTTTTGCTGTTTCAGTAGACATATTGCATGTATTTCTTGTGTGCTTTGTTTGTCGTATAGAATCCCGCAATTCTAATGCTTCGGTGTATTACGAAGTGGTCGCCGAAGTTCCGTCAGTTCAAGAGCATGGCAAGTCATACATACAACATTGATCATGTTGAACCGCTTTACGAAATCTCCGCTTTTCTATTAAATTGCATTGCTTTTATAATGTCATGTGGGATGGATGCCTGTTGTACTCAGCCCGTTGTTACCTTGTACCATTAATAACTTGGGTTATAAAATGACTAGATAATTGGTTTAGGAATGCTTAGGCATGCTTAGATCAATTAGCACACTATGGGATTCATTCTAATTTAGTCCTTAATTATATGATGATGTACTATCATGGTATTGATTTAATTAAACTAAAATATGTTTAAATGGAGGGTTGTGGGTGCATGGTTTTGACAGTCGTACCCATGACAATTAAGGACGAGTTCTCTGGAATCCCTTGAAGATATATTCGTACAAACCACAGGCCAGCATGGGCTCCAGGCTGAAGTTGGAGTGTAACTTAACCTAGCCAACGTACCACGGTAAGGGTGAGCGTGATGGAGTATGGATGGACCTTGCTTTTGTCTATGCTGCTTCTAGATTAACCTAGGCACGAGAGAGGGCTGTCCGCTATCTTTCTAAGGAGGGGGGGTGAAACCTGAGGTGGGTATGTTTGGTTAGGGATCGTGGTGACATGTCGGCGCATGGTAACGTGTTGTGAGGCTGTATCTTATGGGTACAGTTGTATACCTCTGATTAGAGTAAAACTATTCGAATAGCTGTGCCCGCGGTTATTGGGCGGTCAACTAGCTCACCGTGATTAGTCCCATTCTAATAATATGACTTAATGAACTAGTATAGTTCAGGTGGTATGGTTGGGCCTGTTGCAACGTGGTTTAGCGTTGGGCAGTGATGTTTAATATTGACTAATTTATATCAACTGTTTTACTAGATTCAAATTATGTTTTATAAATCCTGCTTTTATGCAAATACCCTATAGCCATTCCGTTGATATTGTCTTGCATCATACTTCTCTATTGGTATGACTTGTTTAGTACGGTGGGTGGTACTCAGTCTTGCTTAATTTTTCCAACTTCAGAGACAGAGAATTATTCAGATGATGAATATTTTGAAGATTAGGCTTGTTCCGGATGTTGAGGATGCCTGTGGTTATGGAGAATGCTATGCTTTAATGAAGATCTTAGTTTAGATTATTTGATAATTTATTTCCGCTGCGTATGTAAGAATTTTATATTTATTAATTTTGTAAGACATGGATCTGTATATCAATTTATCGTTTGTGTACTCTGGCTAGTCCTGGACAGAGATTTAATACACATTCTGCTTGAAATTCGGGTTAGCGAATTTTTGGGCGTGACACTCGCCCACTCCACGCGCTCGCTGCCCACCTCCTCCTCCCACTCCCTGCACCCGTTGCCCCATCATCCCCCAAAATCCGGCACGGATTTGCTGCCACTACACCCCACGCCACCTCCCACTCCCGCCGGTCGATCCCGCCACCTCGACCACGACCCCCATCCTCGAGCCCCTATAAAATCTATCCCCCGAGCTCCCTCTCCTATTTCTCCTCTTGTCGGAGCTCCCCGCACCCTTCTTCGCGTCCCCACGATGCTTGCCGCCTCCACCTCTCACCGTCGTTTTCTAGCCGCCCGTCACCGCCGCTAGGACTACTACCGCTTAGCGCCACCACCTCCACCACCTTCGCAAGGTCGAGTAGTCTCTCGGCCGTCACCTCCTGGCGCCCGGAACCCACTAGAGTCCACACTTCCTCGTCCCCGGTGAGTTCCGCCACGGTCTTCAACTCCGGCCGGCATTTCACATTGTGCCGCTACTTCCCCTCACCCCCCTAATTTCCCTATTGTTTATCTTGGCAGCGCTGCTCCCCATCCACCCCTTCCGGGCACCGCTCGCCACCGGAATCCCCCTCCTGCCTCAATCCCGAGAAGGCACCGCCGACATCTCCCCAACGCCTCGAGCTCCCGCGACGCCTCCCTCGCCAGTGGGCGCCCCACGGTGAGCAACCCTCTTCCTTCCCGCCTCCTCTTCCTCCTCCTGCGCCATTGCTGCTCGCCGGCGGCGACCTTTGGCCACACGCCGCCGCTGCCATGCCTGGCCGGATCGACTTAAGCCCCAGGCCCGTGCCCATGCGACTGACTCCCGCACCTCGGGTGAATCCAGGCGTCCACGTGGACTCAGGGTGCCATCCTACATCGGCGCCATGTCGGCGCCACCTCACCCGTATCGTGCTGCCGTGGCCGCCCCGTGGCTGCCACGTGGTGCGCCCGCACCCGAGCTACGGTGGACCGTGTCCACCATGGACCGACCATCCTTGAGTCATTGACAAGTGGGGCCCGCTTGTCTGAGCCACCCTCTCTGACGGGATGACATCATAAATCATATTAATTGCGCAATAAATCGATAATAATTCCAAAAATTCCTTTAAGCGGCTCAAAACTTATAAAATTCATAACTAATTAATATGAACTCCAAATTGAGCCATTCAACTTGAAAAATTCATATAAAATTGAGCTCTGCATGTTTGTTTACTATTCATGTACTGTTTATTTGGTTTTTATAATGTTTTTCCTCGTTTTGCATGCTAGCGCGTAGATTTCGTCATTTCGGAAGATCGCTTTTGCAAGGAAAGAGTTCGGAAGATCTTTTGAAGAGGCTAGGCAAGTCATACATTCCCCTAAGCATGTTCAACCCACTTTGTAAAATGTTTTACAGTTTATAAATAAATTGCATGTTTTGCTAATTACATGGGATTATGGAATTACCTATCTACTCGCTTGTGCCATATTTACTTGTTATCCGTCCTTTGTTAAACTTAGATGCTAATTTGACTAGCTTGTGTTACTATTGTGCCTAGCTAGAATTACATTTGCTTAGCCATGCTTAATTACCACTAGCTCACAATATGAGATAATCACACTAAACTTTTAGTATCTTAATGAGCTGCAAACTCGTGACATCTGGCCATGTTTTATTGGTCGTAATTATCCAACTAAAATATGGCTTAATGGTGGGCTGTGGGTGCATGTTTTTGTTAGTCGCACCCATGGCAATCAAGGACCGGTTCGTGGGAAACCTCTGGAAGACATACCGCGCTTACCACAAGTAAGAATGGGCAACTGTTGCACTTGTAGTATTTCTTTTCCCTTCCTGACGTACCGAGGCAAGGGTGGACGTGATAGAGTTTTGATGAACCGGGGTTTTACTGGTCCATGTGGCTGTCGTGTTCACTTAGGCACGAGGGGGGCTCCCTACCTTGGTTTTAAAGGTAGGGGTGAAACCTGAGGTGGGTATGATTTGTTAGGGGAAATTATGCGAAGGTCTTGTCACAATCACTCGGCACGGTGACGTGTCATGCATGGAACGGTGACATGATAGTGGATTGTGTCTTGTGGGTACAGTGGTGCACCTCTAGCTAGAGTAAAACTATTCGAATAGTCGTGCCCACGGTTATGGGTGATCGACTAGCTTCACCGTGATTAGTCTCACACCATTAATTAATTTGACTTAATGAACTGGTGTAGTTCAGGTGGTTTGGTTGGGCCTGTGCAATATGGTGTAGCGCTGTTCAGTGGATATATTTAATCTTGTCTTAATTAATCAAATGTTTTAGTGTTTTCAACTATAAATGTTTACAACCGCCTTTATCCAAATAGCCACAAACCTCCCTTGTCTCCTCTTGCACGTCTGCATCATTGATGTGGCTTGTTGAGTACGGTGGTTGTACTTAGCTTTGCTATTATTCCCCTTTTCAGAAGTGTAGTGCTTTTGAGCTGAAAACGAAGTTAGAGGACCAATGTTTATACCCTAGTTGAGTTTTGCCTGTAGAGTGGAACTGAAGCCCCGCTAGGATTGCCTTTTTCGCTGCTGCTGCTTTCTTTTCAATGTGAGTACTAAGTGCCTCTTCTGTAAGTATTTACACTTTATTTACGTTTGGATTTGTATATTAATTTGTCGTTTTGTGTACCCTAGCTTGTTTCCTGGACATGGATTTATACACAAAATAGTCTAGAAATTTGGGCTAAATTTCTAAGCATGACAAAACATTCCACAAATGAGCATGAAAGTTTCTATTTCAAAATTCCTCAGGATTCATGCTAGGGAATCCCCAGAGTCTTATCTAATTAGTGTTGCTTCCTTGTGCGAGGACAACCACCTTACAGTCCTCATTTCTAACATGTTTAGAAGGTTGGTTGTGGATGCTTATGCTTATCATAAATACTGCAAATCTTGTATTTGTTTGTGGCACTAATCTTTCAGTGTGATGTCTCCATGGTCGAGCTTGTGACTATAAACAAAGCACTGCCAGGAGATAGCCCGGATTATCATGGTAAGTTTCATTTCTAATAAAAGCAGGAACCAGTTTTAGGATAGTATGCATCTTCGGGTATTCTTGGTCTCTAATCATCACAGGTTTAAGAACGAGGGTCATCCGATGCCTAAGAACATGGGAGCGATATCAACTGTACACTTTGGTGATCCTTGCTGTTGGAACAGACTCAATAGGAGGCTCCAACATCACACACCTGGTTTTTGATGTGTTGGGACACAAAAGTCCAGGTGGGGGGAGGGGGGAGGTCGACGAGCTTGTCATGACGAGTTCCATCAACCAAGGTCATCTTGGTTTAAAATTGGTGTTAGTCCTACCTTGATAAAAGAAAAAAAAAGAAAAAAGAGAGATAGTAGAAAATGTGGCTACATCTAGATCAAAGACCGCATTATATGTGTGTCTTTAATATGTAATAGGTGCCAGTTTTTAATAAGAACTAGCACCTATTATCTTGGTAATGTGTCCCGACTCAAGATAATAGGTGTTGGTTCATAGTAATAGGTGTCGGTTCTCATTATGAACCGACACCTATTACCTTACGACGTGACTCAGATATGGTTATAGGTGCCGACTTTTCATATAACTTTTTCATACAAAGTCAAATGAATACAAACTATATAAAAATTGTAGAGCTCGACAAGATCTATAACTTTGTAGTTGATAACTTTTTGATTTAAGGTCGTATGGATGTTCGAAAATGTGTTATAATGACTCAGATCTATTTGCATAATTAAATAGTTAAAATTTGTAAAGCGTTCCCTGTTGGAGACAAAACATATACAAAAGTTGTAGATCTAGATGAGATCTACAATTTTGTAGTTGACAAAATTTTCATTTGAACTCATCTATGGTGTTAAATATGAATTATAAGTTAGGATAATAATAGTCTCAAAAGAATAGCATTTGTTTCCAAGATAATAAGCGTTTGTAGGTGAGATGGTAATGATGTTTTGGATGGAGAGAGAGAGATTTCGAGTTCGAATCTTGCTTCTTGAACCATAATTATGAAAATAACTTCAAAAAATCATAAGACTTGTGAGAAGTAAAGTGTGACCGTATATGTGCCAAATAAAATTTCAAATATATTTTTCGGTTTTTTAGCACCTACAAAAATTAAGAACGGGTGCACCTTATAGGTGCTGGTTCTAAATTTAGAACCAGTTATATATGTCGCATAGGTGCAGGTTCAAAATTAGAACCGACACTTATAGGTGTCGGTTCGAGAACCAGCACCGATAATTTTAGTTATTGGTGCTGATCAATAGGTGCATATGTGGTTGTATGTAAGTAGTGGTAGGATGACTCAGAATAGAGCCATCAACGGATGCACTTAAGTTCACCCAAGATCTCCCTTGTAATCCCATTCCTTCACCTATATAAAATGCAACAGTATTAGGATTATTATCCTCTAGCAGGTCTGAACCCGAGCAAAGATCCTTCCGCATTTGTGATGCGTTCGGTAGTAATCACAACCTTTAAACCCCATTCTGAACACTGAGTTCGCTAGAATCCTCTTTGTTGGGTACCGAACACGCGCCTCGTACAAGAAAACGATATTGATAGAATGGGAGTGGATTTTAATCTCTCGAGGGGATATTCTCTCGTATACATTTTGTTTCCAAATTCGATATAAATAGTTGTGAAAAATTATGAAAAAAATTGGTAATGTTGAGTATTGCGATATCTATATTTCCACCAAAAATTAAGTTCAAATTCAACTTAGACATCGAAAAACAAAAAAGACAAATTCAGATGTGAACAGTAGACTACTATACATACGCTGAATTTATTTTTTTTATATCTCGATATGTGAGTTGAATTTGAATCTAAGATTTTTTTGAGTTGTATAGATATGGTGTATATAAGTGTTGTTAATTTTTTTCGGAATTTTTCATAACCGTTTGGATGGTTTTTAAGCAAACAAGGGAACATCCTCTCGAGAGATAAAAATAGTTTTCCCGATAGAAGAGAACATCGGTCAAAATAGTCGAAGGAGAACCTCCCTAAGATGATGTGGCGTATACTTCAAAATTTTGTTTTTGGAAAAAAAAATAGGGCACTCTTGGAGTAGGAGGTGATTTTTTGGGTTTAAATTTTTTTAGCCCAATTGAAGATAATTGGGCGTTAAATTTTGGATCAAGACAATCTTGGAGATGCTCATTGAACCTTGATTTTTGGATTCAACCCCTAGAAACTGTCAACGGTCTGCTGGAGATGCTACGATAAACCAACGAAGAATTTGACAGTGTACATAATATTGACAATAGAATCAAGAAAACATTTAGGAAACAGATTATCAGCATCGTGTCACGATCCAGCAGCACAGGAATAAAGGAATAAGCGGTGGAAGGAAGTACAGCTTTGCTATTGCTAGCTAAGCTCCGTCAAAATGACGAACCATTACTCATCACCTAGTAATCGAACTGCTGGTAGGTGGAGAACGTCTGGCCGAACTGCCACCACGCCGGCGCCACGTCCTGGAACTGCAGATACTGCCCGCCGGTGGTGGTGACGGCGAAGCTCAGCGCCTGGCCGGCGAGCCCGGCGAGCGACTGCCAGTTAGCACCCCAATTCCGCGACATCTGTAGCCACCCAGTATTGGTCCCCTTGATCCACGCGCTGGCCACCGAGCCGCTGCCGGCGACGTTGGTGATGAGCACGAGCTCGAAGTAGTTGAGGCCGGCAACGGTGAACCGCACCCCACCCTGGCGCCAGCACTTGACCCGCTGGTACAGCACCGGCACGATCCCGGCCTGGTACACGCCGATCTGCTCCCACGCCGGCTGCGACATGTCGAAGTGCTGCCGCGGCGGGTTGCACCACCCGCCGTCGTTGCTCGGGAGCGCCCAGTTGGGCGGGCACAGGTTGGTCGCCGTGATGGTCACCGCCGTACCGGCCTTGCACCACTGCGGCGCCTTGCTCGTGTCGCACATGATCAGGTAGCACTGCCCGCATGACGCGCCGTCGTTGAACAGCGCCTGGCTCAGCGCCGCGTTGTTCACGCCGTACCCTTGGTCGTACAGGTTGCCATACCCGCACGCGCCGCCCATAGTCCCGGACCCGTCGCTTCCGCCGTAGAACGTCGCCGTCGCCTGGGACCAGTCCGCCACCGCGCCGCCCGCCGCGCACGCCGCGAGCACCACGAGGCCCAGAACCAGCCGCTGCGACACGCCCATGTCCGATCGAACGTTTTGCAAGTGTACTGTGTGTACGTTGCTCTGCTTTGGTGTTTCTGTGGCGAGTGATGATCGTAACAAAGCCGGTTGGCTAGTGTTTAAATAGGGATTAACTGCAGCGGAAGTTGGAACAGAAAGCTAATTAACAGTTGATCAGGGGAAGATTAGAGAGGAATAATGCATGGTGATTGATAGATTAATGTAATCAGGGTGCACTAACTACTCGAAGCACATGCATGTCGATGCAAATTAGCTACCTAGGCCTTGACTTGCACATTGTTGGCAATGATTATTTGGTTGCTAGAATTCCTTGGCAATCAACACAAACATTCCTTCCACACGTCGAGTCTCTCTCTCTCTCTCTCAGCTGCAATCCGACGCGTCATTTAGTTAGTGTCGAGGTTGAGCAAAGTCAATATCAATCCAATCAACGGTTTGAGCAACTGGTTGTCTGGTTACGTCTATAATTAATGGTTTCGATCAGCTAATATTAGGGTTTCATGCATAATGAGTGAGCCAGCTCCTATGATTGGAGAGATGTAACGGTCTAAACTTATAAATAAAGTGTGGGTCAGTCTTTAAACTTATCACGTTGTGTTATTTATCTCTCCGAGCTCTTAAAATTTACAAAATTATCATTACCCCATTGGAATTCTACGTGGCTGCCATAAAATTTCCCTTTTTTCTTCTTCACCGTACCTTTTAGCCTCTTCTTTTTCCCTTTTTCTTTATTTTATTTTATCCTCATCCTTCGCATGGTGGCAGAGCGTGGTGGACAGTGGACACCAGCTGCTCTTTCCCACTCTGTTCCCAACGGCGAGGTCCCCGAAGGCAGATCAGCGGTAGAGACGGGCAAGGTGAAACCCCCCGGACCGAGCTCTTTTTTCTCTTCTTCCTAGAGCTCGAGCTGCTGCCATCCAGCTCACCATGGCTGCCGCCGGCCGTCGCCGCTGCGCCTCATATCTTGCTCACCGCCTTGCGCCGCTGGCCACCGGATCCCACCCGCGTCAAACTCAGAGACCCCTTCTCTGTGCGGCTGCTCCTGCTCTAGCCCCTTTGAGAAAGGAGGTACGGGCGGACGTAAGGAGCCCACAACGGCAGCACCGGAGGGCGTGGCCGCCGCGGCTCGGGAGGCAGGCAGCTGCCTCGCAGGGCGGATAGGCTAGAGATGAGGTGTTGATGAGCCAGTGGAATGAGGGGCTTCCGCGCCGTGTTGGCCTGCGTGTCGACGAGGTTGCAGGCAGAGAGAGGGCTTTGGCTTGTTAGTCAGAGATCTTCAGGGGAATCGGGAGAGATTCCCCACTCCACCTAACGTGTTCTGATTGGGGGCACCGGCCAATCCATGATCGTGGGCCCCCTCTCATGTAGTGCAAAATAAAAGGGGGAGTTGCTGGGCACGCAAACTAACGTTTGCCTTGCAATCGGATTCCCCACAAAACCCTAGAACCCTCCGACCCGGGAAGGCGTTGAAGTGGGGAGAAATAGCTCACCGCCGCCGTCATCCACACCGTCGTCATGGCTACATCGAGCTCCAAGTCCAGGGAAGGTATGGGGCTCTATCTCTCTCTCTCTCCCGTTTCTTCTCCCGAAGAACACACTATCTATTTTCGATGAACTAGAGATCAACCCCTAGATTGGCTCCTAGCGTTCCTATAAATCTAACATTGGTATGAGAGCTAGACCTAGGAGTAGATCTAGGTGGGCTAGGAAGAAGAAACAGGAAGAGGGACCTCGGATCGCCGAAGAGAAGCTCAAGTTGAGAGAAAAAAAGGTGAAGACCCCTAACCTCTACCACCGCCGGTCGTCGCAAACGCCCGTGCAAGAAGCCCTTCACCGCCGCCGCCGGCCATCGCCGATGCACGCGGGTAGTCGACTGCCGCCACCGACCGTCGCCAACGCATGCGGGAAGGGGACTGCCAGTCCGCTGTGGGATGGAGACCGTCTGCCACCGCGGGAAGACCGGGGGGGAGAAGCCCGCGGCTCCGGGCATCGCCGCAAGGCCACTCGACGGCGGCGCACTCATCCTCGGGTGAGTGCGCGCACTAGTGACGGGGCGTGCGATGGCGCCGCCTCGCTCCGCCGTGCGTGCACGCTCCAGTGAAGGAAGAGAGGAAAGGGGCTAGGGTTTCGGCCGGCGGCCAGGAAGGACAGGGATTTTGATCCCCCGATCTCGGCGCTTGGCCATCCGATCGAGACCCTAAGATCGGATGGCCGGCGATGGCTAGGCCGAAACCGGCCCAAGAGGGGGCACGCAAGGCCGCTTTCCCAGCCCAGGCCCAGGTTGCGGCTTGTGGTGCACAGGAGCGCCCGCGCGTGTGCAAAAAGGCCGTGGTCCGACCGGCAAGGCTGGGAAGAAGTCTGATCCAGGTCCCTCGTAGCCGAAGAAAAAGAAGTTTAATTTAAGTCCCGTATTTTTTCTTTTCAGAACATTTGCAATTCATGGTTATTGAATGGATTTATTTCTAAGCAATTTAAACCAACGAGAAAATTGTTTAGTAAGTATATATGTGTACGAAATGCTTCTGAACATGTATGTTATTTTTTTCCGCTGCTGTAATGTATGTAGTGTTGTTATTAAGACCAACGTTGTCAATAGCAATATTAAAATATTGATTTCTTTGTTTTTCCTTGTATTGATTCTATTTCTGCCCAACGGTGATGTAGGATTAATGTAGTAGTATATTGTATGTTTTAATTTTGACCAAAGTTAAATTAAGATGTGCAATGTCTCTCAATTTCCTCTAATTTGCTTTCAGGAACCACTAACCCATTAGTTTACCTCTCGGCCGTTGAGCCCCTTAACGGGACCAACTATGGCTCATGGCGAGAGAAGATAGAGATAGCACTTGTGCAGTCTGACGTAGATGAAACTCTCACCGAGCCTCGCTCCACTGAGCCTGCTAATCCAGTGAGGGCAGACAGTGAGAGCGAAGAGGGCTTCAAAAATAGGGTGCTTGACCATGCACCAATAAGATTGAAGTACAATGTTGATCGTGCGAAGTGGGAGTGATCAAACTGCAAGTGCTTGATGGTAATTAAGAGCTCCATTGTGGAGGCAATAAGGGGAGCAATCCCAGTATGTACCACCGCCAGCGAGTACCTTCAGAAAGTGGAGAATCAGTTTATTGGTTCTTCAAAGGCCTATGCCAACACCCTTATTAAGAGCTTAGTAACCATGAAGTACACTGGCGGAGGGGTTAGAGAGCACATTTTGAAGATGAGTGGCATCACTTCAAAGCTCAAGAAGATGGACTTGGTGCTCCCTGATGAGTTCCTAGTTCACCTTATTTTTGTCTCCTTGCCCCAAGATTTTGAGGCTTTTGTTGTGAACTACAACTCACAGCTAGAAAATTGGGATATTGAGGAACTCATTGCCATGTCTGTGCAAGAAGAGAATAGACCCAAGGCTCGTGGTGATTCCGCCAACTATGTGAAGCACAACAAGAAGAGGAACAACTACAGCCAGAATACCGTCTCTCCTAAGGCACAAGGAAAGGCGCCACAAAGTGATCCACATCCACGACCAAGCAATGTAGAGCTGGTAGACAGAGACACTTGCAAGTGGTGCAAGAAGAAGGGGCACTATCAAAAGGACTGCCCCGATTTCCTGAAGCATCTCATGAAGAAAGGTGAGGATATTGTCACATTTGTAGATGAATCCCTATACGTAAGTTATGCAAAATCTACTTGGTGAATTGATTCAGGTGTGACTATTCATGTTGCAAATTCATTACAGGGATTCCATACGAGGAGGATGCTACAAAGAGGAGAAAGATGCATTAGAGTAACAAATGGAGTCGAGACTAAAGTTGAAGCAATTGGAGAACATCCATTAGAATTGAATAATGGCTTCACACTTCATTTGCAGAATGTTCTCTATGTACCCTCTTTGAGTAGAAATTTGATTTTTATTTCATGTTTAGCGGATGATGGATATAATTGCTATTTCGATCAAGAATTATGTTCAATTATATTCAATAATAAGTGTGTTGGTCTTGCCTTCCAACATGACAAGCTTTATATGTTGCCTAAACATGAGAATGTGAATGTTGTATGCAATGAAGAGAATGTTGCATGCAATAGCGTGTCTTCCCCGTCTACGAATGTAAGAAATAACCACAAACGATGCAACGATGAAACATCTGCGAAACTGTGGCACTATCGTTTAGGCCATATTTCGAAGGGGAGAATTGAACGGTTAATTAAAGAAGAGATTCTGCATCCTTTAGACTCTACGGATTTAGAATATTGCGTCGATTGTATTAAAGGAAAGTATGTTAAACAAATAAAGAAAGGAGCCATACGAAGTCCAGGAAAATTGGAAATCATACACACAGACATTTGTGGTCCTTTTCTAATTAAGACTGTGGATGGTTATGATTCATTTATAACATTCACAGATGATTATTCGCACTATGGCTATATTTATCAAATTAAAGAACGATCGGAAGCGTTGGATAAATTCAAGATATTCAAGGCTAAAGTAGAAAATCAGCATGATCTAAAGATTAAAGTAGTAAGATCCGACCGTGGAGGAGAGTACTATGGTCGGTATTCCCCTTATGGCCAAATACCTGGACCTTATGCAAGGTTTCTACAAAAATGGCATAGTAGCCCAGTATTCCACACTGGGCGAGCTTCAGCAGAATGGAGTAGCTGAAAGATGTAACCGTACTCTAATGGTTATGGTCCGAAGTATGTTAAGCCACTCCACTTTACCATTAAGTTTATGGATGGAGGCATAAAAACCGCTGCCCATATTCTTAATCGAGTACCAAGTAAGTCGGTGCCGAAAACACCATATGAGCTATGGATAGGAAAAAACCCACGCTAAATTATGTACGTGTGTGGGGCTGTCTAGCTGAGGCAAAAATATTTAACCAAAATATTGGGAAGCTAGATCCCAAGATAGTCAGTTGGCATTTTATTGGCAACCCTGAGAAATCAAAAGGTTTTCGTTTCTACTATTCTGACAGACACACCAAGTTCGTAGAAACGAGACACGCAATGTTTCTGGAGGATGAGATAGTCAGGGGGAGCATGGTACCCCGAGAAATTAGTCTTGAAGAGAAGCGGGTATGCGTACCTACTCCTATGATTCAGGAACTTTTTTTCTCGATACCTGATGCTGCTACACCGACAGCACAGAACACTGCGATGTTAGCACCTGCTGTTAGTTCCCCTGTAGCGACAATGAATGAACAGGAGGAACCTATGGAACATGATCCTACAGAACAAGTTGTTGCACAATAGGAAGAGCAACATCAGCCCCAAATAGAAGATGTCACACAACTCAGAAGATCTCAAAGAGAGGGAAAAGGCAGTTATTCCTAGTGACTATGAAGTCTATGCTAGTGAAGAAGTTCAAACAAAGGGTGACCCCACCTCGTTTGAGGAAGCGATGAGAAGTGTTCATTCATCGAAGTGGCTTGAAGCCATGGAAGATGAAATGAGATCAATGAGTACCAACAAAGTTTGGGACTTAGAAGAAATTCCTAAAGAAGCCAAAACAATAGGCTGCAAATGGGTATACAAAACAAAATGTGACTCCAAAGGGAATGTAGAAAGGTATAAAGCACGACTTGTGGCAAAAGGTTTTACTCAAAGAGAAGAAATAGATTATAATGAGACCTTTTCTCTGGTGTCATGCAAAGATTCCTTCAGAATCGTAATGGCACTAGTGGCACATTATGATCTAGAGTTACATCAAATGGATGTAAAGACGGCATGCCTTAATGGAGATTTATTTGAGAATGTCTACATGGCACAACCCAAGGGTTTTGTTGTGGAAGGAAAAGAACAAATGGGATATCATCTAAAGAAATCCATTTATGGATTAAAACAGGCCTCCAGACAGTGGTATTTGAAGTTTGATGAAACAATAAGAAGATTTGGGTTTAATGAAAATGAGGAGGACAATTGCGTTTACGCAAAGTTCAGAAATGGGAGATTCATTTTCCTTATCCTATATGTAGATGACATCCTACTCGCTAGTAGTGATGTTGATCTACTATTGGAGACGAAAAAGTTTTTGTCCTCGAATTTTGATATGAAAGATCTTGGTGAAGCTTCATTCGTCCTAGGAATAGAAATTTACCGAGATAAAAGAAAAGGGGTCTTAGGGCTATCGCAAAAGGCATACCTGAAAAAGATGCTAAAGAAATACAATATGCATGCGAGTAAGCCTACATCTGCTCCCATAGTTAAAGGCGATATATTTAGGAAATTTCAATGTCCCAGGAACCAATATGAGATCGATCAAGTGAAAGTGGTTCCATATGTTTCAGCTGTTAGAAGCTTGCAATATGCTCAAGTATGTACGCGCCCTGACTTAGGTTTTGTTATCGGGATACTTGACAGATATCAGGAAAATCCAGGAATGGATCACTGGGGAATGGCAAGGCACAAAAGGCCTCATGCTAACATATAGGAGATCTGATTCCCTAGAGATAGAAGGGTGCGAGAGACGTACACGATAGAAAGTCCATGTAAGGTTATATATTCACTCTCGCAAAAGGAGCCATTTCGTGAAAAAGCTCCAAGCAAACCGTTATAGCATCATCCACGATGTATGCCGAGTTTGTAGCTAGTTATGAGGCCACGGGGCAGGCAAAATGATTAAAGAAATTTGTATCCGGGTTGAAAGTGGTCAACAACATTCAAAGGCCACTCAAGATGTACTGCGATAATGAGCCAACAATGTTTTATGCTCACAATAGTAGGTCGAGTGGTGCTGCCAAACACATTGACATAAAGTTTTATGTTGTGAAAGAGAAAATCTAGGATCATACCATTAGTCTCGAGCATATAAGAACAAAGGAAATGTTAGCGGATCCGCTTACGAAAGGCTTACTGCCCAGTGTGTTAAGAGAACACTTAGCCGGCATAGGTTTACAGGAAAACCTATGATCCTTGGATTACAATAGGGCCTAGTGTTTATTTTGAAATGGAGAGGTGCATTGTAGTCGTTACGTCTTATGGTTCAGTGGTGACTGTCATGATGAAGCGTGCTCTATGCATCAATCTATTTAGAAATAAATATTAAGTAAGAGAATTAAATAAGGTGGAGATCAAAGGAGAGAATGTTAGTTAGAGATCTCGGGGGAATTGGTCTCCCGATTCCCCACTCCACCTAATGCGCACCGATCGGGGGCGCCAGCCAATCCATGGTCTTGGGCCCCCTCTCACGCAGTGCAAAATAAAAGGGGGAGTCGTTGGGCACGCAAACTAACGTTTGCTCTGCACTTGTACTCCTCACAAAACCCTAGAACCCTCCAATCCGGGAAGGCGCTGAAGTGGGGGAAATCGCTCACCGCCACCGCCACCATCCACAGCGTCGCCATGGTCGCGTCGAACTCCAAGTCCGGTGAAGGTATGGGGCTCTATTTCTCTCTCTCTCTCCCGTTTCTTCTCCCGAAGAACACACTATTTATTTTCAATGAACTAGAGATCAACCCCTAGATTGGCTCCTAACGTTCCTAGAAATCTAACATGGCTCTGTAGTCAGTGTGACACCGCCACCACCTGTCATATCTCACCGCTTCTTCCACAAAGTGCTGGTCCTGGTCCACCGTCGTTCGTCGTTGAGCTATTGCGTGGCCTAGTGTAGAGGGAGCCGTTTAGCCATGGACAATGAGTCGACGACATCAGTACCTTACCATCGTCGTTGTTGCTCGTCATGCTCCACATCCCCACCGACCCTGTCATTGTCGCCGCATCACCCCTGGTCACCTCACCATCTCCATTCCCATTGCAATCGTTCTCCAGTGCCGGTGATTAGGAGGAAGAGGTTGGGAGGACACATGGTGCGACGACACCACTTCCAGATCGACGCCTGCGGAAAGTGATTATTGGAGTAGTAGTGATCAGATCTAATTTTATTTAAATCATCTACAAATTAATTTAGAAATAACACATTGTTATCCAATGGATTGCATCTGCTTACACTACACCCAATACACTTGCTACCAATCCACTTCTCTCTTTCTCTCTCATTCCTTGAAATTTGTGTGGAGGTTGTCCCTTGCATAAGGGGTGGTTGCTCCTCTCTCTTCTCTTCTCTTCTTTTCTCCACATCATCATATGAATCTACATGGTATTTTGGGGTTAGTGATAAGAGACTTATAATACTTGCCCTTAAATACCAAAGTGTGGGAGTGAGCTCAGGTTCCCCGCAGCCTCGAGCCTAGCCATGGCTCATCCTCTTCCCTCATGCCACAAGTCATCCTCAAATGAAGAAGGGCTACTGTTGAGCTTGCCCCTAGCCACGGGCCCTCAAGTTCAGCTTGTCCCCGGCGATCACCCTTGAGGCCTCACCCGGGTTGCCATTATCCTTGAGCTTTCCAAAAAAAAGAGAAGAGTGAAATAAGGGATGTGATTTTCATCCCTAGAGAGATATCCCCTCGCTTGCATATCATCTAAATAGTTATCACAAAATTTTAAAAAAATAAATAATATAGATTAATATGAAATATATCACTTCACAAATATGTAAGGCTAAATTCGACTTCTACAAAGTTGCAACGAAAATAACAAATTAAATTGAAAATAGTTATCGTGCATTCGCAGTTACATTTGTTATTTTTGTTACGATTTGTAGAAGTTAAATTTTAACTTGTATATTTGTGGAGTGTCATATTAATCTATCTCGTAATTGTTTTCAAATATATTAAATATTGTTTAGATGATATGCACAAAATAAGGGGACATCCCCTCGAGGGATGAAAATACTTTTTTAAGAGAAGGAAGTGTGTGTGGGAGGGGATAGGTACTGTGGGGTGCAGGTGCATCGCTACGCCATGTAGGATTCCATAATGGGTGTGGTAATGTATCACCGGAATGATATATTTTAACAACTTCTTATATTTAAATATGCATTAGGAGAGTTCGATGATGCAGCGTGACATATTTAGGGACCGCTGGTGCCTTTTACTCCTTACAATATTTAGATATTTCAAAGTTTTCTCGAAAGATAACATTCATTTCCCTTAATCACAAAACAGTTTAAGACCAAGCAAATCAAGGTAAAAGATAGCAAACATCACAAAATTTTAGAGAGGCAGTAAATATATATATATTGATATATATTCTTGCTCATATGAGGCAGGTAAAATAATCATGAGACCACTTCTTCCTTTTGCCCATTCACGCCCAGCTAGCTGACCATGTAAGAGCCTGTCATCTTCTTCCACTTCCACCCCTGCACGTTGGCAGCTTCCCTTCCCATCCATCATCAAGGCCACAACCAATGCAGGAAAAAAAAAACCTTTTAATTTCCTCTATCTCCGATTCATCCTCTCATTGGTAATTGATGGCGCTGTTGAGGAAGCTCTTCGCTCGCAAGGCCATGGATGGATTGTCTTGCATCTCCGAACGGGTCTACGGTAAGTAGTGCCCGGACTGATCGATCAAGCAGAGAATGATCTTGTTCTGCAATTAATTCTTCTGAAGCAATTTGATCACCACTTGTTTCGATCGATTGCAGTGTTCAACTCGTGCTTATCAACGGAGCCACTCGTCGACAACGACGACGACGACGAGGAGGTGCGCAATGATCACCTGATCAGCACCGTGATCCAGCTCAAGAGCTGCCACCCGCACGACGCCTCCCTCATGCTCCTCAACCTGTTCGCCGCCGGCGAGACCTCCCTCCTCCCCGTTGACGCGCTCCTGCGGCACGGCGTCGCCGCAATCACCGAATACCCATGCCACCACCGGCACGCGCCGTCCCTCCCGCTCGCCACGACCCGCGCGCTCCTCGCCACCTGCGTCGACTGGCTGGTCACCGACGGCCAGCTCAACGTCCTGCTCATGCGCTGCGACCGCGGCGCGTGGCCGGCGCTCGCGCTCGCCATGGCCAGCCTGCTGGTGTACATGGAAGAGCCCGGGCCACCGGAGCGTGTGACGACGACGACTCTGGCGGCGATGTACGGCAGGGCACCGGTGGCGCTGCTCGCCGCCGGCTCGGCACTGGATCCACGGCCCTCTCACCTGAGGTACCTGCAGTATGTGACAAGGCTGAGGAGGATGACGAGGCATGAACCACCACCACCCCTCCTCATCTTGGATTGCCTCATCCTCAGACCTGTTCCAGATTTTGATGGTAATGGGGGATGCAGACCGGTTGTTCGAGTTCATGGTCGCCGCGGCGACGACGACGACGGCGATCAGGCCGATGATGCTTCACTCAAAATTCTGTTCAGCACACCGAGGATCAAGCAGCGCTTCAGGCAGTACAACCAGGTGATGATTCTTTTGTGAATTTTTTTTAGGTGCTCCAATGTATAACATTAGTCTTTACCTCAGTACCATTAGAGGTAATCCATTATTGAAAAACAATTGCTTCAAGCTACTATAGAAAGGTAATCCTGTTGGAATTAATATGTGCGCTAAGACCTATATGAATATTAATTTGTTGAAAAATTACAAAAACCTACCTCATGGAATAACATGTATGGAGATTTTTAGTACCACCTTACCTATTCTAGAAGAGTGAGATCTCCTTATAAGGGAGAGGATGCTCTCCTAACCACTTTAAGCATGTGTGATGGGTAGAATAAGAGAAACAATCCACTACTGGAAAACTCATTTTTACTACCGGTTTAGAATATAAGGGAGGATGCTCTTCTAACCACTTTAAGCATGTGTGGTAGAGAGAATAAGAGAAACAAACCACTACTGGAGAACTTATTTTTACTACCGGTTTAGAATCCCCATTTGTTTCGGTTAGATCTCTCACCAAATCCAAAAATATGTGGGATATGGAATTCGAATTCAAGATTTCTTACCTCAGCCGGTTTAGAATCCCCATTTGTTTTGGTTCGATCTCTCACCAAATCAAAAAATATATGGGATGTGGGATTCGAATTCAAGATATCTCACCTCAGCCCTTATACGTGTAACCATCTCACCAACTCCACCCTTCTGACATGGATAGAGATGCATTCTTTTTGAACTAACCCTGGAGATTTTTTAGTCCCGGTTGGTAATACCAACTGGTACTAAACATATTTAGTCGCTGTTGGTGTTACCAATGGTACTAAAAATACATTTTTAGTACCGATTGGTAACATCATCCGGGACTAAGATCTTTAGTTCCGGTTGGAGTTACCAACCGGTACTAAAAATGTATTTTTAGTACCGGTTGGTGTGTTACCAATCGGACCTAAAGATATTTTTGTTAGTACCGGTTGGTGTGTTACCAACCGGAACTAAAGATATTTTTGGGACTTGGATTTTTAGAATCGGTACTAAAAATATTTTTAGTATTAGTTCTAAATCTAACCGGCACTAACAAATTTTGGGTATCACGATAAAAGATCGGTTCTCCACTAGCGCGTGCTCGCTGCGTGTACACGACATGCGATTATACTAGTTTACATCTGCTATGTTATGATTTATTTAAGTCAATGTGTGCTTATATATTCAACAAATCCTTCTGTTTTCACTTTGAGTTTGTCTTAAATCAAACTTTTTCAAGTTTAATTAAATTTATAGAAAAATATACTAACATCTACAAAACCAAAATAATTTGATCAAATTCATCCGTAATTATATTTTTATAGGATATTTATTTTGTATTAAAATTTTAATTAAATTTATAGAAAAGTTTACTAACATATACAACACCAAATTAATTTTACCAAATCCATCCGTAAATATATTTTTATAGCATATTTATTTTGTGTTAAAAAGATTATTATGTTTTTTATAAACTTGATCAAATGAAAAAATGATTAAGGATAATTTTTTTAAGAAACAGTACAAAAACTATACTTAATTTCAAAATTCGAACTTCGCATATATACACATATGACATATTTAAAATCGAGGAAATTTCACAACAAACTATATATTTTTCTAATGTTTTCACATTGGACCAAGGCTATCCGTTTTTCTTTGCCAAGAGTTGCAATTTGGGCCAGGGTCAACGATCTTATCTGGGCTTATTCCTACGAGCAGTCATCTTGTTGTCCAACTCCTGCTGCTGTCTCTGGTCTGGTCAGGCATTCCGCGCAAGGGCAGACAATGGCAGGAAATGGGGGGTGATGAGCGAGGCAAGCACGCTGTTGCAAATCATGTTCCTACGCCACGCGCGCTGCCGAATCGGGACGAGATTACGACGAGGGAGAGCGTCCGTCCGTGTCCATGTTCATGTTCTTCAAGGACAAGCCGCGGTGGACACGTTCGTACCCAGTTCGTGCCACGATATATGTACGCCATCTCGCAGCCACCGTCAACTGCTGGCCTGCTGCGGGCCATCGTGCCGGGGGTCCTGGCCCACTCCCCACTGACACGTGAGCCACTGGTCCGAACTAAAAGTTTTTCCGAAAAATCTATACGTACTATCACTAAACTTTTCTTACTATCACTACACGAGTATATTGGATTATCTATAACTTTCATTTATTTAAATTAAATGGTTGAAATCATTATTCGTAAGAGTTTTGTAAAAAAAAAAGAGTTAGTACGGGTAGTGCTCAATTTTTTATACAAAATCCAGCCTAAAGTTAAAATACTATCTGTACAATGGTCAAAGATAAAACCTTGGTAAATTAGACCGGCTAATGCTCATTTTGATCTTTCAATTTTATGATCAAATCCCACAGCAAATTTGATATTGGACGTGAACATTCAGAATATAAAGAATTCAAGTGCATATGAAAAAAATCATATTTGTTTTTGAAAAAAACACATTATAAATGTAGATACTCACATACGTGCACATACTCACCTCTATGAATACACACGCACGACCTACCCTTATTAGCACATTCGAAAGATTGAGCAGTACGTATACCTTGAGATTAATAAAACTACCATAGATATCTCACTGTCAACGGGTATGTTACCTAAGAAATACTTCATTTTATTTGCAAGTCCTAAATTTGAGATTTTTAAAATACTAGCATAATGCCCGAGCACTGCAACGGATTGTTTTATAAAAATGGTTTATTGTATATATTTTTAAGAAAAAAGCCTAAATACCCCTCTAAACTTTGAATGGGATTCCGTCTAGCATCCTGGACTTTAAAATCGGACATCCAACGCTCTGAACTTTACAAATACCATCCATATTACCCTCTAAAATAGTTTTCGATGGTGGTTTTGCATATTTTGGAAGCTTAAATGAATTACTTTGAATAACTAATATAACATATTTGCATATCATCAGTTGTAAGTCATTAATTTATCCTTATGCAGTGACATCATACTATGTTATATTGGATACTTGTTTGTAAGTGAGAGCTAATAAGAGGAAAAAAATATTTGAGTGGAGATTTTAATATAGATATCCAATGTGTATGTCACACAATCAAACTCATCCAACTTATACATAAATTAGATAAAAACTACTATGCGAAACCACTGTAGGGGTTATATAAATGGTATTGTAATATAAACGGTATTGTAAAATTTAGAGGGTTGAATATCCGGTTTTGTAGTTTAGGGTATTAGATGGACTTCCATATAAAGTTTAGGGGGATTTGGACTTTTTCCTATTTTTAAAGCCTCTAAAAGAAGCTATCCCTATTTGTTTAGAGCGATGAAAAATCCATAATAAGGATATTAGATTATCATATTATTCTTGTGTGAGGTTTTGGCCTGTGCAGGCTGGGAAAAAGTCAAAGTCTTCTTACTTTTTGTGGGCCCCACGTGATAGCGGCATCACCACTATATTTTATAGTAATATAGATAAATTTGTTTTATCGCATTTGAATTTCATTCCACACTTTCACTTTCACTGAAATTTGGATCTTAAACTGCTACTGTAATTTCTTGCAGGATGCATGCTTATACTTAGAAAGGGTAATCATAGCCATAGGTGATTTCCTTCTATGCTGTGAACAATTAATTCAAAATTAAATATATATTTTTTACTCATAAAGCAAATGAAAATTCAATGATAGGATTTGTTGTTTGCTCTTACCACCCAATGAGTAACAAGGAGCACCTTAAAACAACTCTTGTTTTGCCAATTGATCAATTCAGTTCTCCTATCTGGCCTAATAGTTTCATGGTCACTAATTTTTTGACATGCTCTGACCATCATGGATGTTCATGGTCTTTCGTAGGCGAAAAGCGCGGTGGTAAAAGCTAACATTGAGTGTCAAGTGCGAGGAGATGTCGTCGTCGAGTGCGCCCATGTCGGCGAGAGCACAGATGAGGAGGAGGAGGCCATGTTCCGGATCATGTTCAACACCTGCTTCGTGGAGTCCAACATGATGGTGCTCACCCTGGATGACATTGATCTGCCATGGAACTGCCCAAGGGAGAGGTTCCAAGAGGACTTCAAGATCGAGGTATATATATACATGCATGCCCAGTAGTACTACTTTACGGTTGTATTTTCAGATAAAATTTAAAATTGACAAGTGTATGTCCTTGATGGTGAGCTACTAGGTGTTCTTCTCAGAGGTGGATGTATCGGACGTTGATAGTCATACAGCAGAGATGTTGGGAGATAGCCATGATGGGAATGCAGAGTTGTTCTATGATTTTGACGAGATCTCGATCGACTCGGGCTCGAACTCAAAGTATCATGAACAGCATGATGAGGATGGGGAGAGCAAATCGTCAGAGACAGTTGGTTGCAGTTCAGATGAGAAGGTAAGCAATGGCAGTCGCAATGAGGTCAGATTTATGCCTGAAGCTGACGTCACCAAAGACTGCTTAGGGGAAACAGGCAATCAACAAGAGGAAAGCAGGAATGCTGTCCAACCAACACTTGTCATGAGTAAAGACCCATATCCAGGTACAGCGTCAGACTTGCAAGAAAGCAGAATGGCAAAAAGCACTTCTCAAGAAGCCTGCATACAAGAAAGGGCTGATAGTAGTATCAGAACTGAAGTCGATCACAACAGAATGCCAGGTATTGGAGCCCTGAAACCCCAGCCTAAGAGGGGAAATTGGAAAAATCTCAGCAAACAATCTGCCATTCCGATCATTAAGAAGAAAGCAAAGAAACCAGAGATTGCATCGTCAGATGTAAGAAGCCTTCAAAGGGAAAAATGCTCCTCAAGCAAACCTTGCAAAAGGGAATCCTCATCGCAACTTCTAGTTGTAAGAGTAGTACGGCTCAAGCTAACACAGGCCCAGTTCCTCGCAAGAAACATGATAATGCAATCAAATCGAATAACGGAACAGCTCAAGCAACAAAAGCTCCAACTCTTTCTAAGCCGAATTTGGAGAATAGTTCACATCCAGAAAAAGGAGATACAGCGACCCAAAAAGATGATGCGATTGAAAACACCACAGAGACAAAACCAGCAACTTCGATCATTCAAACGCGTCCACCAAGCCCTCCAAGACAAGGGTTAAATCAAGAAGGCAGCAAAGATAGCCTTGGACCCATAGAAACAGCCATGAGATCACCTACTCCTGCATCTGGCAACTCAGCTACTGGAGGAGCAGCAAAACAAGAGGCGACAACGGCGTCAACCGAAGCACATTCTCCAAAAGTTGTTCTGAAGAAATCCCTGTCAACATCAGCTATCTCGCGATCACTGACAGCTACTTCTTCATCATCATCAACAACACCAAAGAGGAGCAAAATGACTTCACTCCATAGCATGAGGCCAAATCATCCAAGCTCAGTGCTGCTTCAGGCTGCATCTTCTTCCTCACCTCGAGCACGGGCATCTCCTCTGCCACCAGTTCTGCTTAAGGTTGCATCTTCTTCCTCGCCTCGAGCACGAGCATCTCCTTCGCCACCGAGAAAATTACCTTTGGCCAGCTCCAAAGTTAACAGAGCAGCATCAACCACTCGGCTAGCAATGCAGCCGGTCACATCGACGCAGACAAGGATGCCTCGCCGTGCATCGTTCGGTGAGTCAACCTCTTCCCTGTCCTCCATGAGTGGGCGCTCCCTGTCGCCGAGAAAGAACCATCTCATTGGCATGAAAGACAGCAGCAGCAGAAGCTTGTCACCTCTATCATCACCAAGGTTGGCAAGACCACGGCCATCACCACTAGAGACACATATGGCAGCTACCGCAGCACCAGCAAGGCCAACAAGATTGAGCTTTTAATTTTCCGGGCACGAGTGCATTTGTTGTCCTATGAACTTTCCTATTGCTAAGGCGATTCAGTATATATGTTACCTCTGTTCCCTGGCAAAGTGGCCATGCATGGCGATTTCTCGAACATGTAACTACTGATCTTGGAACCTTTTTAGCTGTGCTTCCTTTGTTCAATTTATAATGTCAGTTTGACTTATTTCTGATTCTTGAATTAAAAATAGTACGAGTATATTATAGGTGGACATTGGCCTTATGTTGTGTCCAGATTCACTAAAGTGATCCTGACATTGATAAGGTACACAAGGAAATGCAATGGTGAAAGTAGTGATGATGCACTGCATACTTGCAGTAACATGAAAGATTCAAGTGGCAACACAATATTTCACTGGATCACCACCCAGACAAGAACAAATGGCTAGAGCAACTTATTCTTCAGACAAAACAGAAATCAGAACGCGAGAAACACACCAGTAACTCGAAAGTGCGAGACCGAGAAAACGCTCATTTCGGACACTGGCCTTGAAGTTTGCGTGACCTGTTTTCTATACTTCAATTCGTTTAGGGCTTTGTTATGCATGCAACAGACTCCAACAAGTGGGGTGAATGATCCATACCAGGCCAGACTGAAAAACGAGGGTATAAGTTCACTTTGACTCCTTTAACTAGTGTCCGGATCCGATTCGTATACCTAAGTACCCAATACCGGATATCTCGACCCCAAGTATTAAAACCGGTGTAATTTGACTCATTTGGTGGTTTTGGAGGAGGTGTAATTTGACTCATTTGGTGGTTTTGGAGGAGGTTTCGCTGACATGGCGTCTATATGACGGTGTTGACATGGTATGTGGCGATAACGTGGTGCTAGGGATGAAAACGGAGCGGATACGGACGGATAATACTCATACCATATTCATTTTCATATTTTTTACCGGATACAGAAACGGATACGAATAACTCGAATATGGAAATAAATACGAATAAGAATGAAATATGATCGGACACAAATACGGAAACATTTTTTTCTCCAACACAAAAACCAACTCAATTTATCATAGTATATAATTAGCTCATTTTATATATACAGTATAATTTATAATTTTTTAAAAAGTTAAAATAATATTAATAGTGTGGACTAGTATTAAGAGATGGACTACTCTTAAAATCTAAAAAGATATATTGAAGATGGTAGAGTTATAAAGAAATGGGGTATGTCTCATGACTTCTGCGGATATCCGAATAACACTGTTCACCGGATATCCATATCCGGCGGAATCCCCGTGTAACACCCTGAAAATTTCCGATAATAAAATCACTAAAATTTCGAACTTTTTAAAATTTTTGCATCATGCTGGATGTTATGGTTGCTATTGTTTGCTAAATTATAAATTGTCATAACGATGAAATAAATTGAAGATAAACATTTAGGTAATAAATATAGTTTACAAGAATACATTATTTATTAATCCTATAAATATTTGTGCATACGATAACAAGCTAAATATAGAACAGGTTAATTATTGAGTTCATATAATATAAATTACAGATCCAGTACTAGATTATTGAGCCATGACGATAGCTCGATCTCACGGGGATGCTAGGGTTAAACACTAAGTACCTAGACGTAAACACACCACATGCAACGACGGTCATCTGGACTGTATCACATAAGATGATAATCCCTCGAGAATGTCTCATGAAATATAAATACACATGAAATGATAATCATTCAAATAAACTAAGCTCTATATATAAAATAGAATTATGGGAGTGTTTAATTCAATATGTAGATCAATACTGCACCAAGCTCCAAATTGCATTAAGAGATTATAATTAAATAGATTAAACCCCTCCATATAAAAGAAACTAGCCTATAAATAAATTGAAACAAATGTGCTATTATATTAACAAAGGCCACCCTAGAATATTTTAATTTGTTTTAGGAATATCAGAAGCCTCCAAAATTATCTATACTAATTTTGGGGCTAAACTCATTTAATTAATACAATAGAAATATATTTGCACCATCACAACTTTTAGAGCAAAATCCAAACTAATATAATACGAATTTATTTGTGGGTGAATGTAAATAAATTCCAAAACATAGGAGGTTTTAAGTGAAAAAACATGAAATAATCTATATAAATATTAAATAATGGACAATATTAAATTTTGGGCAAAATCACATTGGAATACTTAAAATTGTCACTCAAATGCTTAGGTGAAAGTACAAATTTAAATTGCATTTTTCCTCAATTTTTAAATCAACTAAAACCCTAAAAATCTATTAAATCCTAAAATTCACTATTCATTGCACACCACGTGCTCGATCTGTGCCTGCCATCACATCGCCGTCACTATCACCCGCTGCCGCGCGCCTCGAGCCGCGCGTGCGCCGCGCACACGTCGCATTGCCGCATCGCCGTCCACCTGCACGCGAGCCGCACCGCTGACCCGCACGCCTCGACCCGTGCGCGCGCCACACCGCGTCGCGTCGCCGCCGCTGCCGCCCGTGCACGTCACCACGCCGCCGCCGTACCCGGCCGCCTGCGCATGTCTCCGCCGTACCCGCGCCGCGCGCACGTCGCCGAAAGCCGCGCCGCGCGCCCGTCCCGTCGCCGCACGTGCGCCTCGAGTCTCACGCACCACACCATCCCGTCCGTCGCCCCGCGTCGACCACTGCCCCCCTTGCCCCCTATAAATCCCCCCCTCTCCTGTTCGTTGCCGACCGCCACGCCGCCGTGCACCCGCCGCCGCGCCGTTCGCCGCCGCACCGTTCGCCGCCACGCCGTTTGCCACCGCGCTGCCCCGCGCCGCCGCACCGGTAAGCCCGGCCGTGCCCATGTCACCGCCGCTCGGTTAGGAGAGAGAAGAGAGGAGCAGAGAGGAGAGGAGAAGCAAGCAGAGAGGAAGAGTGAGAGAAGAAAGAAGCAGGAAAAAGGAAGAAGAAGGAGAAAAAAAAGAAAGAAAAAGAAAAAGGAAGAGAGAGAGGGAGAGGAATCTAACGTGTGGGCCCCACTGAGGTTAGTGCACAGTGATATTTCGCAATTTTTGGATTTAATTCGAATTTGAATCTTTTAACGAGCGTAACTTATTCATTTTAGCTCCGATTCGAGTGAAACTTGAAACTAAATTTATCTAAATTCATGCTCTTTCTAATGATATATAATTCATATTTAATAAGATATATTTATATTTATAAAATAATTAATATCAAAGTAAGGAATAAATAGTTAACCTAAATAGTGTGCTAATAAATAAAAGTGGGTTTTGTGCAGTAAAATAATTATCGTGAACATGTTTTTATCACTGTAGCAATCACATAAATTAAATTATATCTAGTGTTTCGAATTAGTTGGAGTATAGGGAAATACTAGGACATTTATTAATCTATGTCCAAATATAATTAAACCCATGGCTTATAAATAATTAAAATAAAGTTTAGCCTTGTATGTTTCTAACTAAAGTATGAGCATGCCTAGATAAGTCCATAGCTTATGTATGTGGAATAATAACAGAGCCAGTATGATTAAGTCACCTAAATAAATTTTCTTAATACAAAATCATATGGAGTAGTATATATTAAGGTTGGTAAAGGACCCTTAGTTGACTATTGGTTACCAAGATATTGGACTCATATTATCACTGGTTCAGGATAACTTGTATTAAACCATGCATGACCAATGAATAATCAAGCCATAATGTATTTATGGGCACACCCTCATTGTACATCCGAATTATAGTAGAATGACAATTTGTGGTGTACCTCTAAACTAAATATTATATGATATGTGTAAAGGTTGGATAAATACTAAATTGAGAATCATATCAAGTAAACATTTAAGCCGCTAGGTGATGATAAGTTTGATAAGATAGGCGTAGAACTGATACAACCTACAACCTACAAAGCATGGATTTTTATCGACATTTGATTATACTTAGATAATTAAAATGCACACGTCATACATTCATTCAAAGAACCCTAACACTATTAGCAGAGTAATAATATGGATAGTGCACTACGACGATTTGGTTGATCCTAGGCCTATTCATCAGCAAAACCAAACTTAAGCCTGTAGGACCTGACCATTTTATTTTGATAGCAGATAATTTAGCCATCCTAATTGCACATGCGGTAAATCCGTGTTTACACATATGGTAACACAGTCACTTATGGTTGCACCTATCGAACTATAAATTATACGATAAAATATCTAAGATAGAGAAAATACTAGTTATAAATCTTGACCTCATATAATAGTAGCCCAATTGTGAATAGGGATTATCCATTATAGAATTATGTAATAAGATAATCTGCACATCTAATATTAACAACCTCACAAATCTAACATATAGAGCTGGGATAATTATTAACCTTTTATAATGATGAGTGAAATATGTCCATCATTTAATAATAACTCCACTAATAAAATAATAATATAGATGATTCACTGTTATTATCTGGTTAATCCTAAGTCTATCCAACCACAGAACCGTACCACAAATTTTAATTAGATAGAATAAAACCTCCTTTAGTGTATGATCGTTGTATTTAGATAGAAGCACGAGTAGCATGAGCAGCCCTAGGTATGACTCCGACATTTATAATTGTTTGCGCATGTTTGATTGTTGGTTGAATATTGGTTTTTCTCGCGCATTATAGTATTGGTGTATCGATTAGTCGTGAGGCAACGCGTGCAGCTTCCAGGAGGAGAAGGTTGATCCCAATTGCGAAATCATTTTGTTTACAAATAAAGATGCATGCAATGATGAACATCCTACTTGTTGTTATGCCATGCCTTGAATATTGTTTACCCCATATCCTCTTGTAACCATGTTTACGTATGAGTCCCTAGTCAATTATGACAAATGCTTAGTAATGCTATTCTAGAATTATGCATACTCATATTTATCAAAATGCTATATGCTTGGGCAATTACCTTTGGGGAAGGTAATTGAGATGCGGCATGTGGAGACATGAGTGCCACATTGCCATGATATGATGACATGATTTGTGAAAGGAGAAATAAAACTAAACAAGTGTTTTCGATTGGGGCGGATGGTGGATTTGGGTGGTATCTGGAAAAGGCTAGCACCGTCCCTGGTCAGTTAAGGACCGAGCCATGAAGATAAGCATGAAACAACCCTCGTACAACCGTACTTCTCGAATGGGTATAGACCTAGCGGACTAGATAGCCGAGCAGAGGCAGTATCCTTGCATAGATGGTTCACCCCCGTGTGAGAGGCAGGTGCGCTACGGTGGGGCAGCCATTGAGGTAGGGCCGCGATGCGTGCCCTACATCGGTATCACCATTGGTAGGACTGCCATGTGTGTGAGAGTGAGAATCTAAACTTAAACTATAAACTTTACGTGCGTGTGAGACTTCCCTTCCCGGGAGCGCTAGAACTCCTCTCACTGCTAGAAACAGATGCGCCTAGAGTGCATGAGGATGATAGTTCATCGAGCGGGTACTGCCAATGCAAGGTTATCAAAAGGCTTTGCCGTGACGCGTCTCATGTGTTGGGACGAGGCTCATGTGTTGGGCAGTTGCAGAGTACGGGTAAAGTGTACATCCACTGCAGTGCGAGTAAACCAAATCTATTCGAATAGCCGTGCTCACGGATATTGAGCACCGGGACATGTATTACACTTGGCTAGACTCTAAATTCTTAACTTGTGTGGGATGGGATGATGCATGATGATTTTTATGCTGATGGAGCCACTTCCTGAGAGGAGGGAAGGTGGACGTCCTCAGAAAACCATCACGACTCAATGACGGGAAGCTATCCTTGGGATGACAATGGATGGTGGACAGAACCGTCGTTGATTAATGAACTATGGTATTAAAATTTGATCAGTCTATGCTAGGTCTTAGGCTTGTGAAATAATTTACAAAATTTGCTTTACGCAAAAGAACCGGAAGCCATTTCTTGAGATACCCTCTATCATATGCATTCTTGTGTGGTGGCTTGTTGAGTACTTTTGTACTCATTGTTGTTCTATATATATCTTTCAGCAGAGTGCCTGAAGAGAAGCCCTTGTTAGTACGCTTGCGTACTCAACAAGATGATCGGAGTGCGGTCCCGTTCTAGGTCTCGTTCCCCAGTCGACTGCCTGTGGCATACCAACTGAGCCCTTGTACTGTTTTGTCTTCCGCTATTGTTCTGATAGTTGTTGGCCTGCCTGGCCCTAATATAAGTACTTAACCCTTTTAGTTTGAATTCATCCGTGATATGTTGTGATCCAGTTATGTATGTGTGTACCAACTACTGATCCAGGGATTGGTACGGATAAACACATAAGATCTCCGATTTCCAAAATCGGGGGTCGACACCCCGATACCATATTCGTGTCCGTATCCAAGTGAAAATATCCGTATTCGTATCCGTATCCGAACTATGCGAGAATTATATCTGCTCCGAAAGGTATCCGTATTCGTTTTTCTCCGGAGCGGATGAAAACTATCCACTCTGTTTTCATCCCTACGTGGCACCTTAGGTGGCATTAGAGTTAACAACACATATGTGGGAATCATTTATCATTCACAAAAAAATTGTGGGGCCCATATGTCATCCTCTCTCTCTCTTTCTTCTTCATCCCCCTCGATCTCCATTCTCTTTTTCTTTCTCTTTCTCTCTACTTCGGCCGTTCGTGGAGGGGCTGGAGCAGCGGCGGGGGCCAGAGTGGTGGAGGGCGGCGGGAGGGCGGGTGATGCTTCGGGCTAGAGCTGGCGCGGGTGGAGGCAGAGGAAGAGGAGAAGGCGGGGGTAGAGGATAGGGCTGTGCAAGCTCTGGAGCGGCGGCGGCGGTGATATGGTCCATGTGGAGAGGACGATGGGAGAAGGGATGGATGGAGGTGGGGGAGCCGCTCGACACCGTCGTGATGGAGCCCGCTCCGTTGGAAGTCGCTCGAACGCCACTGCGGTGGAGGTTGTTGCTGGCACCGCCCTGCTAGGCAAGCTTGAGGTTGCGGTCCCGGGCGGTAGATGGCTGGATCCCATAGGGGAGGGAGCCGCCGTGGATCTGGACTACGAAGTCACACCTCCTTGCAGCCCCTACGCTTGCTCCATGCCTCCCCGGTTGACGGTGGCCGATATTAAGTGGGCGGCCTAGGTGTGGGACGTTGGCTGTCCGGCAGAGAAGAAAGACATAAGCTCGTTGCTAGCTCCCTGCACCCTACACGCCTCGCTTTGACGGCGACCTCCATCACCATTGACGGCATTTGATGCAGAGCTGGAGATACCCTTGCCGCCACTCTTCCCGATACGAGGTTATCACCGCCTTGCCCCCACCTCTCCTGCGCGGGGTGCCAACGGCTACTCGCTCGAAGAGGAGTGGGAGGGTACCAATGTGGATAACCGCGGGAAGAGCCGAAGCGGAAGGGAAACCCTAGGTGAGGACTGGAGCGGCAGCGATGCAGATGGATGCACCCATTTGAGCGAATTTTTTGATTTTTTTTTCAACTATTTGTGAATTTGATCATAATTTGTTCAAATTAACGTTCGAAACATCCGACTTTTTTTTTGAAGTTTCCGAAATTTTGGAATTTCCGTACCCACCGAAATTTTCTTGCTTTCCGAAATGGAAAATGCTGGTTACAATTTACAATACATGTCTTCTCTTCAATCATAGCATGTCTTATGGATATATATCATTTCGTCGACTATCATGCATGCAAACCCTAATATAAGCCGATCGAAACCCTTAATTATAGACGCAACCATCTGCTAGCTGAACCGTTGATTGGATTGACTTTGCTCTCAATCAACCTCAAAACTAACTAAAGAAATTAAGCGCCGGATTGCAGCTTAATTAGCGACAGGACTCTACGTACGTGTGGAAGGAAAGTTTGTGTTGGTTGCCAAGGAATTCTAGCACCGATCGAATATTCGAACCCAATAATCATTGCATGCATGCATCAACGCGCAAGTCAAGGCCTAGGTAGCTAATTTGCATCGACATGCATGTGCTTCGAGTAGTTAGTGCACCCTGATTACATTAATCTATCAATCACCATGCATTATTCCTCTCTAATCTTCCCCTGATCAACTGTTAATTAGCTTTCTGTTCCAACTTCCGCTGCAGTTAATCCCTATTTAAACACTAGAAAACCGGCTTTGCTACGATCATCACTCGCCACACAGAAACACCAAAGCAGAGCAACGTACAAACAGTACACTTGCAAAACGTTCGATCGAAGTGGGGCACGCCGCTCGCCGGAATTGGGGTGCTAACTGGCAGTCGCTCGCCGGGCTCGCCGGCCAGGCGCTGAGCTTCGCCGTCACCACCACCGGCGGGCAGTATCTGCAGTTCCAGGACGTGGCGCCGGCGTGGTGGCAGTTCGGCCAGACGTTCTCCACCTACCAGCAGTTCGACTACTAGATGATGCGTAATGGTTCGTCATTTTGACGGAGCTTAGCTAGCAATAGCAAAGCTGTACTTCCTTCCCCCGCTTATTCCTTTATTCCTGTGCTGCTGGATCGTGACACGATGCTGATAATCTGTTTCCTAAATGTTTTCTTGATTCTATTGTCAATATTATGTACACTGTCAAATTCCTCGTTGGTTCATCGTAGCATCTCCAGCAGACCGTTTACAGTTTCTAGGGGTTGAATCCAATAATCAAGGCTCAATGAGCATCTCCAAAATTATCTTGATCCAAAATTTAACGCCCAATTATCTTCGATTCGGCTAAAAAAAATTAGACCCAAAAATCACCTCCTACTCCAAGAGTACCCTATTTTTTTCCAAAAACCAATTTTTGAAGTATATACCACATCATCTTAGAGAGGTTCTCCTTCGACTATTTTGATCGATGTTCTCTTCTATCGGGGAAACTATTTTTATCTCTTGAGAGGATGTTCCCTCGTTTACTTTAAAACCATTCAAACGGTTAATTCCGAAAAAAATGATAACACTCGTACACAATATCTATACAACTCCATAAAATTTTATGGTCCAAACAAATTCAGCGTATGAATAATAGCCTACTGTTTACATCTGAATTTGTCTTTTTTGTTTTTCGATGTGTAAATTAAATTTGAACTTAACTTTTGGTGGAAATATAGATATCACAATACTCAACATTACCAATTTTTTTCATAATTTTTCACAACTATTTATATTGAATTTGGAAGTAAAAATATACGAGGGGATATCCCCTCAAGGGATTAGAATTCACTCCCCTTGTATTGATATCATTTTCTTGTACCAGGCGCATGTTCGGTACCCAACAAAGAGGATTCTAGCGAACTAAGTGTTCAGAATGGGGTTTAAAGGTTGTGATTACTACTGAACGCATCACAAATGCAGAAGGATCTTTGCTCGGGTTCAGACCTGCTAGAGGATAATAATCGTAATACTGTTGCGTTTTATATAGGTGAAGGAATGGGATTACAATGGAGATCTTGGCTCTATTCTGAGTCCTCCTACCACTACTACATACAACCACATGAGTGCCGATTCAGAACATCCTATATAGGTACTGGTTTTAGGACTAGTACCTATTGGTCAGCACCGATAACTGAGATTATTGGTGCTGGTTCTCGAATCGACACTATAAGTGTCGATTCTAATTTTGAACCGGCACCTACGTGACACGTAAAACTGATACCTATAGTATAACATAAGTACCGGTTCTATATTTAGAACCAGCACCCGTTTTTAATTTTTGTAGGTGCTAAAAAAAAACCTACTAGATGAGTAATCCGTTTCTTCAATTCCAATGGCGAGGTCAGCCGATGGCTCGTGATTTTGACGGAGCCACCTAGCAAGCAAACTGTATTTCCTGCAATCGCTTATTCCTTCATTCCCGCGCTGCTGGATCGTGAATTCGTGACACGATAATGATAATCTGTTTCCTAATTATTTTTCTTGATTTTATTGTCAATCTATGTACACTATCAAATTCCTCGATGGTGTGTATGAGAGCATTGTTGGAATTCAGGTGGTTTTCCTTCTGATTATAATTGAATGAAAGTCAGAAATGATGTTTAATGTTTGTTCAGATTTTATCTCATTGGTTCAGTGAATTTTTAGTTTGGTTCACATAGATGTATCTGAACTTCTGTCTTATCTTCAGATTTCGGTTTTCAGTTTTGATCTTGTTGGTTTGAGCTGTATGTGGAAGATAAAGTTTGTATCGTTCCAGATATTCAGGCCGACGAAAATCAATATATTGATTGTTTGTTATCCGGCTTAGAGATGGGATTTTTTTGTTGCTATACAAGGCTATATAAGCCACCTACTGCTGCTGATATTAAAAAAAAGAAGTTTTTACTCCACATCCATCTGATTGTTTTGCATAGAGAGTTACATCCCACAAAAATCCGTTGGTTCATTCTTGGCCGAGTGCACGACTGAGGATACAAGATCATTGTATCTTGGAGGAGAGTCGCCGTCCTTCTCGTGCACCTCGACGAGGGCGTGAATCTCCTTGAGGACAGCACCGCCGACATGCCTTGATCAAGCTGAAGCTATTGTTCATCGTCCGGCAACGAGTAACATCTTCAGAACCTGCAAGTTGCTGTCTACGGCTCAGTCGAGCTCCTACAAGCATCTCAAGCAGACCCGACCCCTAAACAGTTTTTAGGGGTAGTCCAAAAATCCAAAAATCAAGGTCCAATGAGCCATCTCGAGGATTGATCAAGAATTTAGTTCCCAATAATCTTTGATCTGGGCCACCAAAGAAGTTGGACCCAAAAACCACCGCCTCTTGTTTTGTTGTGAAAACCTTTTTAAGTATGTAAGGACATCGTAGATGGGTCCTTCAACTATTTCTAGCTGATCTCTTCTATCGACATCGTTTTCTTGCAAGAGACTCTATCAGCAATTCAGTAGCCAATAAAGAGGATTATATGGAACTCAGTATTCGGAAACAGCATTTTAAGGTTGTGATTACTATACTAAACACATGTAGGGGTTGTAACGGGTCAGGGCCCATGGGCTCATATCCCACCCCAGCCCTTCAATATTTTTAGCTAAAAAATCAATTAAACCTTAGCCTAACTCTTCATTTAACCCAACCCTTACATATTTGTAGGCTAAAATGTTGGGTTATTACCACCCCTAAACACATGACAAATGCAGAAAGATTTTGAACAAGGTTTATGCCTCCTAGAGGATAACAACACTAACCCACTTGCATTTATGTAGGTAAAGGAATAGTATTACAAGGGAGTGGTCTAGTGAACTTATTCGTTGATAGCTCTATGTGTGTTATATTATGACTGCTCCCACTTTGTACTATCTTTTCTATCCCTTACATCTTCCTAGGCCTTCTCTCCAATGCAGGGGGATGGATCAGTGGTCGTTAAAGCTACCACCCTACTTGATGTGGCCCTGCTATGTCTTGTATTCTGTGCCTCACCAACTTGTCCGATCTTGACGGATCGGATATCCTACATGGTTGCTATGTTGGGCATGCTCAACATGACATCTGCTTTAGCCGTTGTCAATGTAGCGGGGTAACGAGAGAGAGATGGGTTGATCCATCGAATCATCAGCCTCAAACGTGTATGACTGCCCATGGACATGAGCATTGAATATGGCTTGATGACTTGAGCACATACATTAAATGAAGAATAATGGGAGTAGTAGACATGCTCCCTACCCTTATCATAACATATAGGCCTTTGGCACATTTGAGACCAGACTGAGCCAAACATCCGCCTCACTCTCCATCAAGCAGCCATGCACCCACTATGCTCGGGGTCCACCCTACCATATCATCGGGTGGTCATGGGCTTACCATGCTTGGGGCTCCATGTGCCACTACACCGGGTGGTCATGGCCCACCATGCACGGGTTTGCAAAACCACTCACCAGGTGGTCACTGGCTCACTGCTCTCAGGGTTTGCCACGCCACAACACCAGATGGTCATGGGCTCACCATGCTCGGGCCCATCACACAACCCACGATGCTCTGGCCCCTACTTATTGAATGGGCTAATATCTGTCTATCCAAAGGAGATATAGGTGACCAAGGGACCCCTGAACCATGACACTAATAGGCGTGATGGTGGGGATTGGAAGCATTGTGAGATGCCCGAAATTTGTCTCATTCAATCCCTAATTCCCTATGCTTGAACTGACATTGTCTATAGGGAAAAAGCTTAATTTGATCTCATGAATAAATATTTGTTAGTTCATCCAATTCACTATGAGTCATCCTCGCTCCTTATATAAACAGCTACTAGATGAATGATCATCCAACAATGTTGATGAACTCATTTTTGCCGTAGCACAAATCATGCATAGCCATTTGCACTCTGTCAATACACCAAAACATGGCAGGTCTTTCTTTGGACATGAAGTAGTTGATCGTGATAGAGAAGCACATCACTTGAGATTATACCAAAACTACTCCTCAGATAATCCAACCTACGGCCTAGTTTTATTCAGGGGCATGTTTGTATTAAGCCAAGCTTGTTTGATTTATCTTTGTTGTATCCATTTATAATTTAATATGTATGTCTCATTAGTAATGACTACGCATGAATAGAATGAGCTGGCCTCTATTCGTATGCATAAGGAATGCAGTAGAATACCATGACGACTATTTTGTGTAGAAGAGAAATGTAGCGGGTATATGTCATGCCTAGAAATTTATCCCAAATTTCCGGACTATTTTGCATATAAATCCATGTCCAGGAATCAAGACAGGGTACACAAAAGATAAATTAATATACAGATCCAAACGTAAATAAAGCGTAAATACTTATAAAAGAGACACTTAGTTCTCACACCGAAAAGAAAGCAGCAGCGAAAAAAGGCGACGATCCTAACGGGGCTTCAGCTCCACTCCATAGGCAAAACTCAACTAGAGTATAAGCCTTGGTCATCTAACTTCATCTTCAGCTCAGAAGCACTGCACTTCTGAAAAGGGGGAATAATAGCAAGGCTGAGTACAACCACCGTACTCAGCAAGCCACATCAACGATGCATTCGTGCAAGGGGATACAAGGAGGGTTTTTGTGACTATTTTCATAAAGGCGGTTGTAAACATTTATAGTTAAAAACAGTAAACCAGTTGATTAATTAAGGCAAGATTAAATATCTCCACTGAACAACGCTACACCACGTTGAACAGGCCCAACCATTCCATCTAAACTAAACCAGTTCATTAAGTCAATTTAATTAATGGAGTGGGACTAATCACGGAGAATCTGTTTGATCGCCCATAACCGCGGGCACGGCTATTCGAATAGTTTTACTCTGGCCAGAGGTGCGCAACTGTACCCACAAGACACGATTCCACACATGTCGCCATGCCCCGAAATACCACCATGGTACTGCAAAGGGAGAAATCGTGACAAGACCCTTCGAATAACTCCCCCTAACCAAGCGCACTACACCTCAGGTTTCGCCCCCACCTTTAAGCCAAGGTAGGTAGCTCCCTCTCGTGCCTAGGTGAATCCGGAAGCCGATCAACGGGTAAACCCCCACCGACCCAACCCCATCACACCCACCCTTGCCTGGATGCGTCAGCTAGGGAAAAGCTACACTACAAGTCCAACAGTTAACCATGCCTGCTTGTGGTAATCACTATTATTCTTCCAGGGTTTCCCGAGAACCGGTCCTTAATTGCCATGGGTGCGACTAGCAAAACCATACACCCACAGCCCACCATTAAGACATATTTTAGTTGGTTAATTACGACCAACGAAACATAGCTGACATGTCTCGAGCTCGTAGCTCAATAGTGAACTAGCAGTAGATAATGTAATTGTCCCATTATGTGAGCTAGTGGTAATTAAGCATGGCTAAGCATAATATAATTCTAGCTAGGTCAACATGCGACACAAGCTAGACAATTTATCATCCAAGTTTGACAAAGAAAGGACGTCAAGTAAATGGGGCACAAGCGAGCGAATAGGTAAACCCTATTCCCGTGTAATTAGCAAAACATGCAATTTATTTGCAAACGGTAAAATATTTTACAAATTAGGCTCAAAATGCTCAAGGGGAATGCGTGACTTGCCTTGCTTCTTCGATTGATCTTCCAAATTCTTTTCCTTGCGAACGCGATCGTCCGAAACGGTGGAATCTACACGTTGGCACGCAAAACGAGGAAAAACTCTAATAAAAACCAAGTAAACAATACATAAAAAGTAGGCTGCCCCCTCCTCTTCCCCGGCCTGCTCGCTCTTCCTTTCTCCCCCTCTCTCCTTGGGTCGGCCTCTTCTTTCCTCCTCGGCCCGGTTCTCTCTCTCCCTCAAGTCTGCATCAACTCCCTCTCT
The DNA here is from genome assembly GCA_000573905.2 of Oryza punctata. Taxonomy (NCBI): domain Eukaryota; kingdom Viridiplantae; phylum Streptophyta; class Magnoliopsida; order Poales; family Poaceae; genus Oryza; species Oryza punctata. The sequence continues at coordinate 20,144,177 of CM002490.2, read as the reverse complement.
CTCTCCCTCCTCCCGCTGACATGTGGGGTCAGGGCCCACATGTCAGTTTCGTCCCCTTTCTCCGGCCGGCAGAACTGGCCACCACTCCTCCCATGCCTTTCTTCCTCCCCCCGCGAGCGTCGGCCACCCCCCACGTCGCCGCTTCCCCCGCGCCCACCTCCCCTCTCCCCGCACCCATAAAACCCCGGCCACCGCTCGAGCTCAATTTTAGATGAATTTTGCAAGTTGAATGGTCCAATTTGGAGTTCGTATGAATTAGTTATGAATTTTAGAAGTTTTGAGCCATTTAAATGAATTTCTGGAATTAAATACGATTTACTGCGCAATTAATAATTATTTTCTTAAAAGAAAAATGCGCTGACCGGTAGGCTCCACGGGTCAAGGGGAGGGGCGCCGGTCCATGGTGGACTCGGTCCACTGCGGCCGAGACGGCGCCGTGGACCTAGTCCACCGGTCCACGGGCGACCGGTGGCCCGGACCGGCCCGGGACCGAGGTGGCGGAGACGCAGCGGCGAGCGGCGCGGGCGGCGGAGTGGCGGCGCGGCGGTGACTTGGCAGCGGCAGTAGCGCGGCGGGTGCGGGCAGCGGCGCTCACGGGTGGCACGGTGCGGGCGGCGTGGGGGTGGCGCAGGCGGCACGGGCGGCGACTTGGCGGCGGCAGCAGTGCGGCGGGTGCGGGCGGCGGCACGCAGGCGAGTGCGGGTGGCGGTGCTCGCGGGGTGGCGGCAGCGGGGCAGCGGCGCGGCGGGTGTGGGCGGCGGCAGCGGTGCAAGCGGCCGGCGACGCAGGTGGCGTGGTGGCACAGCGGCGAGGGCGGCGCTCGCGGGGTGGTGGCAGTGGGCGGCGCAGCGTGGCGTGGCGCTGCATAAACAGATGAATAAAATCATCTTATACGAGAACGTCATACACATTTTGTAAAACAGAACTACACATGAACAAACCTAATATACTCTAATATGATAAGAGTTAGAAGAAGAGTAGCAAGTATCACGTTCATGGTGCGTGGTAAGAGTCTAAGAGATGTCGACAAACGAAGACGAGACCGAGTGGACAAGCCTAAGCAATTTTGCGGAGAACATCCCAAAAGACCTAAATTGCCCTTTTTCCTGGTGTAGGATCTCAAAGACGATTGGTTTCATAGACTTGTTCTCATATGGCTGGTGCATGCAAGTGAGCAGGGTCAAAGAGTTTACATGCATAATCTCTGTCCAGACGAATAGATAAAACCCTAGCTCTTTTCGATATGTTTGTTGCACGGAAGTGATGGCTTTGGTATTTATAGAGAAATTAGGACGCGAGATCAGCATCTGGATAAATCTCATAACCAGTATTTGGATTAGTAGATTATAGTTGCACTTAAAGTGTCGTATATGGGATTGACACTACTACAAAAAATGGCTTCAGTGCCAGGTCATAACCTCTTATCGGTGTCGGAAATGTCATGGTGAAGATTCGAACCCAAAATCTCTTCCTCTCATGCACCTATCTTTACCAACTCACCTACACCTCAATTTTGTTAATAAATGGATATTTTTTTTCCTTTTGAGCCATCCTAATCGAGTTTTAAAATCATGCCTTTGAGTATTTAAAAAATTCAAATGAAAAAGTTGTCAACTAAAAAATCGTAGATCTCGTCGAGAGCTACAATTTCCATCTAAACATTTTTGCAATCCAAGTTCGTATGAAAAAGTTAAGTTCATATATCCGAAATAAGCACTAATATGGTTAAGGTCATCAGCACTTGATTGTAAGAATACCCGGCACTGATGTGAGTTGCATCAGTGTCGGGTATTCTAAAAACCCGGCACTGATGTTTTTTCCCGCCAAAAGTGTAGTCGTACCACTCGAACTGGCAAGACCCGGCACTGATGCATTACTTATCAGTGTCGGCTAGTGGTAAAACCTGACATTGATATGTTGCTAAACAATCAGTGTCGGTTGATTGTAAGACCCGATGTTGATATATCCTCATCAGTGTAGCGCAAGCTTGTTTTTTGGAATGAAAAATCATCATCAATATTAGGTTTTCTCGAACCGGCATCGACATGGGGGCATTGATGTGCTGTTTTATGGTAGTGTGAATTAGCGGTAGCCTTTGTAACCCAGCTAGCTAAACTGTGAATTAGAGGAGAAGCTTTCAGTAAAAAAAATTGAACAGGAGCCATAATTAAACAATGGTGATGATAATATGTATAGCACAAGCTTACGGGGGAGAATGGCAGTAATGTCATTAACCCATGGCAACTGATGTACTACAATTTTGATGATTGGTGAGAAGTGCTCGTAGGCAAAGCCCCCGAAAATATTGGCTAAGAGCGAACTCTGTTAGCGAAGGTCGTGTGTGTTTTTCATCATTTGGCATGTCTTGTATATCAATGGGTGACATGATTAGCAAGGGTGCTCGTTGTTTATGCTAACCTTGATAACATTATACATGCTTTGAATGCAACAAAGCAAAAGTGTAATTTCTACAACTCGCAACAAAACAAACCACGTCTGAGCTAAAGCACCATTCCAGTTCTCTCACTCACATAACCCTATGAAGAGGACACCACTTCATGTACGTTCCCTTCATATGGTGGGTCCTTCGACATTTTCTATAAATTTCTTCTCAGAACAATCGGCTCAGGAACGCAACTGCTGCTGCATTGTGCTGTGGGTTGTGGTGCTATATGCAGTTATGGGGAGGGAGATGCATGACAACACGCGGGGACTACTCAGCGGGCATTTCTCGCGACTGACGGTTGTGTTCTTCCCAGTTTTGTTAGCTAATTGTTGGGCTTAACTTCTACTACCTCTATCTCACAATAAATATAACCTAGAGTTAAAATTTTATCTCAGAAAGAGTGTACTTTTAGGCTACAACTTTTCGCTCTAATCACTTTTTATTTAAATTTCTCTCCATTTTACCTGCAACAACCTTTTTCTCCCAACCAACACTCATTTAATGAGGGGCAACAACACAATTTTCCTACTATTTTATGCTTTAAGTATTAGAAATGCATATATTTAGGGATGGAGGTAGTACCCTTCAGTTGATCATTTGTGACAGCGAAAAGAAACGCAAAATCTAAATCAAGAGGAGCCTCTCATTTTAGTGCTAATGAGATACCTCTTAGATTTTTGTCCGGATACCTTAACTATAGTACTAATCCATCAAGCAAGTAGAAAATATATTCCTACCACCTATGTTTCAAACAAAACTTTCTCTTATACTACTCATTCGATGTACGATCCGATTACACCGTTGTATTCGTAACAATTAAATCTTTATAACAAGATCTCACATGATTATATGTTAATAAAAATTACAAATTACTTTTATAATATATCTAAATTACTTTTAGATTTCACTAAATTACTTCTTAGACGTATAAAAGTAAATTCAATAAAGTCTAAAAGTAATTTACATATATTATAATATATAAGTAACTTAAAACAAAAGGAAAGTAACTTTGTCACGACATTAAATATAAATCCGTTATGGGAATAAAAATATGAGTCTATCTAGAAATTAGATTTAATCATCACAAATTATGGAATTGACTAAAAACGATAATAAAATAAACAACTCACAAAATTATGAATGTATAAGAAGTAATTTAATCAAATCTAAAAGTAATCTGTAAATATAGTAAAAGTAACTTACATATATAATAAAAGGATAGCTCATCTTCATTGAAGTGCTAGCAATCAGTTGTTGGAACATTTGGTGTAGAAGGAATGATCTTGTTTTCAACAATGTTCCGGTATGTTTTAGGAAGTGGAAAGATGACTTCAAGGCTGTTTTTGCACTGCATATACACACGACAAAGGAGATAGACAAACCACTTTGGCAATCATGGCTGAACAACTTTACTTAATTTGTCCCTTGTAAATACTTGTAATTTCTGTAACCTTTTCTTTTAATTTTATATAATATATATAGCATAGTAGGAGCCTCTCATGTTGTTTCTCGTAAAAAAAAGTAATTTACAACGTAGATATTTCTTTTTTCAAAATATAATCATGTAAAATTTTGTTGTAAATATTTAATTGCAACGAACACAATGGTATAATTGAATTATAGATAGGATAAGTATTTTAAAAGAAAAATCTATAAGAAGAAAAAAAAGACATGTACAGTTGGGTGTACTAGTAGGCAATTAGAGTAATATCTGGTTAAGACAATGCAGCCATATCTGTGTAGTCGCGTCCTAAAAGAAACTACACGAAAGTCATTTCTTTGGCTCGAAATGACAAATATTTTTATTGGGAGAGAGTACTTTAACTTCTACTATATTCCTACTATATGTACTTAGTCTACATTATATACTACACTTTTCTAACTTCTACTTTCTAGTTCTCCACGTGTATATTTTTTAAGTGCTAAACAGTGTGGTTTTTAAAAAGAATCTATAAAAAATTACTTTAAAAAAGTCATATTCATCCATTTTCTATTTTCTTAGATAATATTTAGTTAATCATGCGCTAATCTACCGCTTTATGTTACGTGCCGGGGGACAGTGCTCCCAGTCCTCCCAACGAACACCACCTTCATGCGGTGTAGGAATCTATGTTGCTTTCGATTTTCACATAACCCCTCTGCACCGTGATGCATTCTCTTTTGCTATGTGTTTAGCTAGTGACGCCTGAAATAATTGTTAGACTCCTCGCCATCTGATAGATTAATTCATATGTTTGCATTTATTTTATTTTTCTCTTTGAACCATTGACTGAGATAAGGATGATCGCCTTCAGAATTTTTTCACAATTACTCCCTCTATTTTATATTATTAGTCGCTTTGTCAAACTTTTATAAATTTAACCAAATTTATAGAAAAATTTAAAATCTATAACACTAAATTAGGTTCATTAAACTAAAATTTAATATATTTTGATTGTATATTTGTCTTGTGTAAAAAATGTTGCTATATTTTTCTATAATCTTATGATATGAAATGGAGATAGTAGGTTATTTTGAACTTGAATTTTCTAATATATGATTTTTAGTTACATGGAAGCGATCACTGAACGAGAGAGGCAGTGGCCAGATCTGCATAAGTTAAACTTTAGGTGCCAGTCGACACAGATGTCTGCGTTGGGTACTCGCAAAAAAAAAAAAAAAAAAAAAAAAAAAAAAAAAAAAAAAAAGGATGTCTGGGTTGGGTCAGTTTGCACTGCCACCCTCCCTCGGAATCGTGGGGGCACAAGGCCGGCTTACCAGGCGCATCTAGAATTTTTTTTATATTTTTTCCATTTTTTTCTATCTTTGGGTAAATTTGCTCCCCTTTATTGCAATTCTAATTTTTATCCAGGAACATTGAAACCTCTGGATGTGTAAATGTTTACTCTATACTTATTATTCAACCCCACTGGCCACATACGATGATACTCCTTGATGCCTCCCCAAAACACGCTATTAGGCTGCGTTCGCACCTCCTCTTTCCCAACTCCTCTCCCTCGTTTTCCGCACGCACGCTTTTCAAACTATTAAACGGTGAGTATTTTGTAAAAAGTTTCTATACAAAAGTTGCTTAAAAAAATCAAATTAATCCATTTTTGAAAAAAAATTTAGCAAAAACTTAATTAATCACGCGCTAATGGATCGCTCCGTTTTCCGCAAACACTGTTCCGGGTTCGTAAGCATGCACGCGAACGCAGCCTAAGGCTAAGCTGACGACTAAGAGAACGGGACAAATTAGTAGCGTAAAACATGCATTTATTAGAAAATAGATTTATTTGATGTTTTAAAAGAACTTTTATGTAAAATTTTTTATTTTCATAAAACACACTGTTTCAGTCTCTTTTAACAGTTTCGAAAGCGTGCAACCGAAGGTTGTTGTCCCAAAGCAAGTACTCATTGACATTCTCACGAAACATAGACGATACCTATGATATATACATAGACCGCCAATGATCTTCATTACCAATATTAGACATTAATGATACTCCGTGAAATGTGAACGATATATCAGTACCGTAAGATTCCTATTAGCTTGATGCACCTTAAGATTCAAACTACTACTACTTGTGTAACTTCGCTGCTACTGTAGCTGTCATCCTGGAAGCTGCAAGGTGTGTGCAGCAACAAGAACAGTTTTACGTTGTTTCAGCCATGGCTAGGTTCATCTGACTTGTCAACGGCCGTACTTACCATGAAGCCATTGATGAGTCTCACGAGTCGTTAAATGATCAAATGTTTAGACAAGACGACGAAGATGACGAAGTAACTCTTTGATGATGAAGACTAAATCTGCCGTATAATTAAATTCTCAACGGGCAGTTTACACCATTTACAAAGAATTTGAATATGCGAATGCAGGGGAAGCCAGCATCAGAACGATAAATATCATAGAGATCATCTGTCCCACAAAAAAAAAAAAGTTTTTCACTTCCCTTCCCTGCCCCCATCGGTTCAGTCAGCCATATCAACAGCACCATGAGGTTCCCCCATTTCTGAATCGGCAGCGGTTCGTTTTTTGGACCGTTGAGACCTGATGAACTCTTCGATGCGCGACTTGAGCTCCATATCCGGTATCAACATGTCTTGCGTGAGGTGAGAACGGTTGAACGGATCGGTCTGTAAAGGAATACATGTATATATATCAGACAAGTGTCAGCCCCCTAATATGGAAAGTTTGGATCAGCAGTTTTTCAGGATGTACAACTTACACTATCACTTAGCAAGTGCCTAACAATAACTGGTCGATCTATTGTGACCCGTGATGATGGTAGTATTACAGGATCCTTCATCAGAGTATACTGCAAGAGAAAGACCATACATCATATAACATTAGTAGCAAATATCTGATGCTACAGGTTAAATGCACAGAATATTTAATAGCCAAAATATACCATTATGAGTTGCAAGTTTCAGAATAGTTCAGTGCCCCACAAGATTGTTCATATAATGGCTCAAAATTTTCCTTTATTGGCTTATATTGATTGAGTGGGAATGTAATTGTTGCCTTCCCATGTTTTGCTAATTTTCACAAGATTTTATTACCAAATTTTTGTGCAATTCTTTTATCGTCAAATCACTGGTTCATTTGATTGCTAACAATTGCCCAATTCATGAGCAACCAATTTGATAACCAGATATTTGGTACAGCCAAGCCAACTCTTGGCGATGATTAAGTAGGACAATTTTGGATAGCTAAATACACTTATTCAGGAGCACATCAGCATGTAGGTCCCTTCATCCAGAAAGGACCTCTTGCACCTAATAAATTAGACTATGGAAAATATATTTCTGTTTCCAAATAAAAAGATTTTTCCATGCACTCGACAATGTCACTGCTTGATATCTGCATGGACTGACTTAGGTCCACTAAGAAAAAGGATGTCATAATGGAACCACTAAAATGGCGGGTGGGTCATCTATGATGATAACAGATCATACTGAAATCACAGTAAATACGTCGAGACTTGTAAAGAACAAAAGGGAGAACTATTCAAGACCTACTTCAAGTATTGCTGCCAGTGAGAATTCAGCTCAAACCAAAAAGAAATAAAAGGAGCAGCTTTTGAAAGCCATAGAGAGAATATCGATTAATCACCAAAACAAAACAATCAACTGCATCACTACCATTCTACCAGATATACCATCCTATTCCATTTTTCAATATAGGAAAACCTTTGATTGCATAGAAAAGAGTAAAGGTATTTTCCTCGTAATATAAGGTAAATAGTACCTGAATTGGATCAAGAAATTCATCTGGTATGTCACCAAGCATAGCCTCAGCATCCATTGCCTCAGAAGCAGCGGTTTTTGCCTTACTAGCAAGTTGCATAAACTCCTGTATTATTTGAGGGTCTCCCCCAATCTTCCACAAAATATTTGCTGCACTTGCAAACAACTGCAATAGACAGAAAATTATTAGAATACGAACATATAGACTAAAAGCTAATGGGAGAAAACAAGGCAGAACAGACCTGCTCATTGTATGATCTTCCATCTTTTGAGATGGCAGCTGGGAATATACCTTCTTTATCACCCCTTGTGATATGGACATAGATGGTGGCAATCTACCATGTAAAGACAGCAATGAAGATGAGAAAGAGCTGATAGTAACAGAAGAGCACTGAAGTACAGAAAAGTTAAATATCTCCATGAGACCTGTTTCAAGAGCTGCTTCGGCTTGAACTCATACTTCTCAGGATCTTTTACAGTCAATGATTTCCTCTGAGGACCAGCTAGTTGCAAGAGGAAGTAATTTAGCATGCTTGCCACCCTTTCAACCTGAATAGAGTAAGGACTATTTTATATTACAATGCTCAACACTATATGGAGGAGATAGTCTTAATAATTTGATTCCTTCAGATTTTACAAGTAATAATGTCTTAGGCATATAATACAGTAGACAAGTAAAATGTAATTAAGTCCATAGAGTTGAAGCTTTGTTAGCAAAAAAGTTGAACTTAGTTTTACATATTTATGTAAATTAAAGATATGGTTTATAATATTACCATTTCTGGAAGGAGGAAAGGTGCTGGAATCTGTTCTGACGTGAAAGCAAGCATCCCAACATCCTCATTTGCTAGCTTCATGTCAAATCGAACAATCTAAAAATATAAAGTAGATCAGTAACTACCACCCAACAAACTTCATTAAAAAATATCATGTGGCACAGGATAGGTAAATGCTGGTAAAGAAAACTAACATTCTCCCATTGATGAAATACACGCAATCTCTCTTCTCTTTCTTGAGGTGGCCTGCTTTCCCACTCTACAACATTAGCCATTTCAGCCTCGATTTCTTTCAGTTCGAGGATTTTGTTCAAACTCTCATCAAGAAGATAGATGCTATCATTGATAAGGAAATTCAAAAAATTTAAATATACGCCCTTCTCCTCTTCTTTAGCTATCTGTCATATGAAAAGGTGGGAAACATTTTCAGTAACAAGAGAGTACTGCACAAATGCGTATGTAGGATAAATTGCTTACTCGTCTCCATGCATTCCGATGACTGGGGACATCCCATAGATACTCTAGGAGCTCAGCAATATTATGTCGAATGTTAAACTTGTCAAAGAACTGTACAAAATGCAAGGTATGTCATAACACTAAACTTAGATGATTTCACTAAAAACTAAAACAGCGAAGTATTAACAGAAACAAGTCTTGACACTCACTTGTGTATGGGAGCCAGTGAATTCAATATCCACATAAAGCTTTAGTAGATTTTTGACTAGGTAATCGAGACATAGTTGGTGCCCCTCAAATAATGAGGCTGTAGAACTTAACCCACTGCACCAAAGACATCATAGAGCTTTCAATACAAAACCTTAACAGTCAGAAATAAGATACAGTTAAGAAGTTCAAAAACAATATGGACCTTCTTTGTGGCATCCAGCAATTCAAAACTTCAACCATCTTTGCTCTTAGGTAAGGATTTTTGATGTACGAAGTGCCCGCCATGAACATAATAATGAAGTTGAGAAAGTCATCCTGTCAGAAACAGGATGATTAGGAGCGAATTCATAAGTATGCAACTAAGCTCTGCCAATCAAAGAATCAAGCAACACTACTACTGTGGAATGGCTGGGAAGCATACTCACCAATGCAAAGCTTTCCAAAGCTTTTGGAATTCTAGAGGTTAGAACTAGTAAATCCATTGCATCATCGAGGAAATGCTCTGGAATGCAAGCAAATTCCTTTGGACATTGTGATGGCAAAGGCATCTTAAATCCACCAACAAGGTCGACTGACCATAGTATCATTAATCTGTAGAAAGATAGTGCACGTTGAAGAAATGCACCATCCTGGTTAAAGACAAACTGTTAGTGTTGATTTTTAAAGGAAGGCAGTAGTTAATGCCAACAAAGGAATTGGACGCATTTCATATTAACCAGAACATCCAGAACAGTACCCAAGACCTCTGATATGAAAGAAAAATTTAACCAAGATGGTATATGAAATGTGACTGGCAAACAACAGCCTTATCCTTAATGCGCAGGTGCACATTATGTGCTGCAGGGGGGAATAAATATGATACCCAAAAGAACAAAACAAAGCTTTTTTTTTCTTTACATAATTGCAAAATCGAAATATAAATGAGAATAATCAAATTTGTGATGATCATGCCGTTTGTGATCCACAGAGGTCCACAGCTAAATAATTAAAACAAAGCATACTATCTTGCAATAGTTCAAGAGACCTTATCATGCCCAACATCCATTTTATTGTAAAAACAATGGGTATTCTCACTAGAAGCTGGCCACACATCCTATATACTCACATTTTCTTCAATGAAGACTTGCACTAGTAATAAGGTGAATAATTTTCTTTTTCATTCTTTTGAAGGCAATAATAAGAAAAAAGTTGACAGGGAGCAAAAGGGGACAAATATAGAGCATACCCTTATTATCTGAGCTTCATAACAGAGTTTGTCCTGTGATAAAATCTCAACTATCTTCTCTAAGCGTTTTATATCTTGATCAAGCTGTGCTGAACCACCTCCTTGATCTCTCATTGCTCTGTTTGATTCCAAATCATCTTGGCACCTTGCAAGATCCTAAATGTTTGATAAAAACAACAGGTGCTCAGTGAAAAATTCATGAATACATGCTTGGATCTGAAAATATTGCTTTCATTTGGCCTGTATGTGCCCTAACAAAGCGGTCCTAGAGATTAACCATCAATATGCACATATTGTATCAAAATGCAATACTTGGAAACATAACACAAAGACGATAGCAAAGAATGTTTGAAATATCTCAAGACCTGAGCAATATGTTTGAAATCAGATAGAGCTTTCATCAGCCCCAGATTGAGCGCCCTTGCAGTCATGAAGAAGCATTCACAAATAAATGAGAAATTCTCTTTCTTTGAACAATTCACAAGTGACCCGCCTTTAGAAGGAAGAGAAACTGTGCTATTGCCAGAGCTTGTGGCTTCCTGTGATTCAACATAGCGAGCCTCTCCACTGGCACTATCTTCAGCATGCTCATAGCCCCTGTTCTCTATCCAAGATGAGACTTCCTCGGAAGAAGCATTTATTGCTGTCAAATTCCTGCAGTACAAAAAGTAACATATTACTTACTAAAGCAACTTAAAATATGCATTATGCTAACATTCCGCAGAACAATAATACCAAATTTCTTAGAGAAGAAACCCACTTGAAATCAATTCTATCATTGCAGAAGAGGTACTTAACATCAATCTTGTCCTTCTTAGACTCCATCCTATCCAGAAAAGGCTCACATAGACGTAGCATCACAGCACTGAGATTCACAAACATGCCTGAGCTGGCACTCTTTAAAGGGTCTACCTGTTGCGTGACACGACGTGAATTTAGTCAAGCACAGAATATCAGTAACAAGGATTTAGAAGATTTTATATTGTTTCAAGAGCAGTTGGTTACTGCGATACAAACTACTAGGCCATATAGATAGCATGCCAAGGATTGCACCCCTTTAAGGCAGTTACATGTTACAAAAGATTCAATACCAAAATATGTAAAGGTGTTGTTTTCTGAATTTTAAGTTGTAACAAAACTGTCATTAGGCAGTGTTTCATGTGTGTGATACATTTAAGACACTATTACATGCTCAGCACTCATCTGGTGTGCATTGGGAGGGAATACAGAGGTCTGTTGTTGTCAATGCTCAGGTTTCTTCTTGGCATGAAACAATTTGATACACTACTATTGAATGAATTTTGTAGATTGTAATCCATTTGTACCTACGAATGTGATCTAAAGAAACAATCTGATGCGAGGTATGGAAACCTATCTGATGAATTTTCCATTATGGTTGGCTATGCCCAGTAGAATTGCCAGTTACCTGCATACGAGATCTGCCTGCATTTTTATTTATCACTTCAGCAATAAACTCGAGAACCTTTTCTCGAGTATCCATATTTTTGAGCAGGGCGAGAAGAACATCCTTAAGGCCATCGTACAAGCTATTCATAACACTCTTGATTGTTGTAAAAGATGACATCAAATCAGCGGGTCGGCGAGAAGATGCCTCTGAGAAGCAATGTTGCCTGATCAAACATTAAATTAACAAGGTTAAGGGTATGCATAGAAAAATAAAACAATAAGCTTGAATTTATAATGCATAGCAATGCAGTAGATTCAAATTTTGTAAATGAACTAAACCATTCATTGGGACTCATTAAGAAATATTTGGGCTTATAGCACAGAAATTAAAATAAGCACAAATCTTTATGTTCCGAGGTTTTGATGATAACAAAGAGGACTCCAGAAAATGTTGAAAAAAGTTACTTCACAAGTTCAGCACACCTCCATTCGGATGCAATATTTATTTGTTCACATCTTCATAAAGAATTGAACTCCGAGTAGGTTTTGTTTGGAAAAGTCACTATTCAAAATTTAGCATTGGATCTAACAGGTAGGAAGCATCAATTATCAATTAAGGTGACAATAAAACTTTGAACTTTTTACATCCAACCATTCAAAAGAATATCAACCTGCTTGACTGACTCAACAGGCATATAAAGGACAGGTTTTTACAGTCACATAGTTAATATAAGCACAAACATTCATAATCAAAGCCAGAATAGCTCACAAAAACATCCTGCAAATGCAAGCTTTCGACATCTCAGCAAACTAGATAAGAACATACTTGCAGCAATCATTCAACAATAAACACTTACCCAATATCAGGCTTGCTTGCAAACTCGCGGTCAGGAATCGCACTGACATGGAAGAACGCCCCGAGCACACTGGAGATCTCCATGATTCTCCCTTCTCCAATGAGCATAATTTGATTCTTGGGTATCCACTTGGGGTGATTCACCAGAGCCTTTGCGCAGTTAGGGATTCCCACCAGCCGCCTCAGCACCCGCAGCGGCTTCTGGAAGTCGCCGAGCGCCGACACCTTCTCGACGCCCTGCCTGAGGCGCTCGTAGAGCTCACCCATGGCCGGCTCGACGGTCTCGTAGTCCGCGTTCGCGAAGAATTCGTCGAGGAACCCTGGCGGCGGCGGAGCACCAGGGGCGGGGGTAGGGTCGAGGGGGTCGGCGGCCTCGGCCAGGAGGAAGACGAGCAGCTCGGCTGCGGGGTGGGGCGCGTTCTGCGGCGAAGGGAAGGTGTCGGGGTTCCCGGCGACGATGCGGGCGTAGGAGAGGATGAGGGCGCGGAGGTGCGCGATGGAGGCGGCGAGGCGGGCACGGAGGGCGGCGTCGCGGATGGTGGAGATCTTGCGGGCCTCGTCGGCGGCGCGGCGGAAGGCGGAGACGAGGTAGGCGAAGGGGGAAGGGGAGGCGAGGGGCGGGTCCGGGAGGGAGAGGCGGTCGATGAGGAGGCGCTCGGAGGCGTCGCGGAGGGCGAGGAGCGGGCGCGACTCGGAGAGGAGCTCGGCGGCGGTGAGCTCGAGGTAGGCGACGGCCGGGTTTGGGGTGGAGGGAGGGGTGAGGGAGACGAGGAGGATCTTGCGCATGATGATGTCCTCCACCTCGTCGGGCGTCCGCTGCGGCCGCGCCGCCGGGGACGGGGACGCCATCGCCTTCGACTTCGGCTTCGGCTTCGACTTCGACTTTCTAGTTGGGTTTTCTCTCGGCTCCTCGCGTCTGCGGGAGGGATCAGGGGAATCGCGTGTCTCGGGGGAGTCGCTTCGCTGCGCTGGGGTTTGGGGAAGACGGCGATTCACGGACGGAGTTCGTTCCTATACTGATACACACACAACATAAATCAAATACAACATCGGCTTTCAACTATAATTCGTTGCTTTCTCCAGTTGTGAGTTGTTTTGGAAATTCAAAGAGTTTCTTTAATATATTAGTATTTTTGTTACTGCTTACTCCCCCCGTTTCATATCGTTTTTACCTTTTTCTCAACTCAAATCTTATTTTGATCAAGTTTATATATAGAAAAAATTACCAACTTTTACAACACCAAATTAGTTTTATTAAATTTAACATTGAATTTATTTTTTGATAATATGTTTGTTTTCTATTGAACTGTAAACTCAGTCAAACTTAAAAGAAGTACTATGAAAAAAATTAAATCATCTTATAATATTACTAAATAAAAATTATCACTCTCACTAACAAATTGGTCGTTCTATCGATCTATTTATAGAACTAATTTAGACCGCTTTCGAACCAAATGTTTGAACCTAACCTCTCCTAAAGGGAATGGGATGGTGTGTGACTAATTAAATGTTAGCTTAAAATATGATAAATGAATTAACATGATTTTTAAAGCATTTTTTAATAGAATTTTTTTTGAAAAAACATATCGTTTAGTTTTGTAAGTATGCTCACGGAAAATGAAAGAATAGATATAAAAATAGGTAGTTCCGAACATAGCTTTACAGTGCTTAATATAACACTCTGTCAACTATATCATAAGCTGATAATTTGTTGCCTCAACAATACGTATGTTGCCTTCACCTCCAAAAACAGTGGAAATGGGTTTCTTTTTCTCATAATATGTTTTACTACATCTGTAGGTGGCTAACCCACGAAAGATAAAAATAATTAGGGTGATTACTCACTTATTTTAACTTATAAATAGGTTCGCGGGTCAGCCAGTCAGAGCATTTACCAATAAAGATTGGCTTTCTTGATCCAAATCCAAGATTTTGGGGATAAATGACCAAATTCAACTCCAGTAGAATCCCTCCTACTATTTAGTTATCTTCCTTATCCGAATTTCAACATGTAATATATTCATATTAGTATCCAATTGATTAGATTAGTTTTCTAATATGACTTCTAGTCTTATCCTATTAGGACTCTATAATTTTCCCTGTATAAATCCCTTAGTAAGTCGTACATAAAGGGTAAGATAGCCTGATGTATCCTCTACATTTATACTCAACTCCTTTATACTGATCATTATTGGTCGGCGTTCGTGGTTTTTCCCGTAAGGATTTTCCACATAAAAATTGTGTCTCCGTTGTGCATCTATTTTCGTAATATCCTCGGGTTTGTCGCTTGTTGATGGTCATTAAGTGCAGACTTTAACCGTCAACTCCTGTATAAAAGAAATAGAATATACTATCAAAACTTAATGGTAGGAGTTTACTACTAACCATTTCCACTAGTTTTGGTAAATATATATATGCAGGTCATTTAAGGAGAAATTACACCCACCATGTGACGAAAATAAACCTCTGGCCAATCACGCACGAGTACAAGGATTGGAGGGTCTACCTGACAGTTGAAACCGACCTAAAGCGGGACCAAACCATCCTTAACTAACATAGGGGCCCACCTGTAAGCTGCTGAAGAAAGTCGGTGGAGAGAGGTGTGGCCCAGGGTCGGCCGAACAGGGGTTCGGCCGACTCCTGGCCCACCTCATCTCCACCTTCTACATGGACATCCCAGATGATTTCCCAATAACGGTTAGGGGCACACCGACCCCCACAACTGCTATTCCAACCATCATATAAAGGCCATAAAAGGAGGAACTCAACACACACTTCAATGCACAACCAAGTAGAGTAGAACTCACTTTTGGACTTTAGACTCTATTTTAGTATGTTGGCTTGAGTAGAGAGTGAGGGGAAGCTCCAGAAGGAGTACCACAAATATCGAAGTTTTCTCCGAAGCTTTTACGAAGTAGTGTCGGTACTCTTCTAGCGGAGTTCTGGGGAAGCATTGGGATTATCGGTCTTCTTCTCGCTTGTATCTCGACGGATGCTTCTTTCTATAAAGCAAGTATCTGAGTCTTCTTATGTTCTTTATTTAGTGTATTTAAGTGAGATAAATTCTCGTTGGTGCGGGTTCGTCGTTTTAATGCGCAACTCTAGTACTAGGACTCTAGATAAAGAAGAAAGTTCCTACGCAAGGCTAGAATAGTAATCAATAACTTAAGCGTGGTGTCTAGGTTAGAAATTACTTTCGTTTGTTATGTGCTCCACGGAAAGCGAGGTAGGCGGCAGGTGGTTATAGTTATATCCGTCCTTTGCATCCCTCCACGTTCGGGTACATCATTGAGCTCAAGGCCAGACTCAGCCTGACAGACCAAAGAAGGGTTTGGTACCCGAAGTATTTGATAGAGTCTTACCTTTAACTTAGATTAACTAGCTAAGTTCATAGGAGTCTTCTCTAGCTAAAATCCTTCATCAGTTTTTATCCTTGGGTCGAATCTTAATCGTAGATTATACACACACATTTCGGATGTGTTTGAATTGGGGACTCCTTGGGATAGGTTGGCACCACCCCTGTTTTTTGGAACAGGTCCATCCTAGTTGCATGTTTGGTTGAAGAGGGATGGGATGGTCCTAGTTTTTGTTTGGTTGGAAGGATTAGGTGGGATCAAGTCGAAGGGATTTCACCGAGCACATTGCGAGCGCCGAGCGTCGCACTATCGAGCTCCGTCGAGCTTCGCCGGGCGCCACCGTATGTCTACCAGTGGCGAGCTCCGCCCATGCGCCGCACACCGTCATGCTCCCGCAAGCTTTATCGTGTAGCCGCACATCCACGAGCCAGGAGCTCCGCCGCACTTCAGCGGGCTCGCGCTGTCAAGCTCCATTTCGCGCGTCACCGCCCATCTGCGAGCTAGGAGCTTCGCTGTGCACCGTCGAGCTCGGGCCCGCGCGTCACCGCACGTCCGCGAGCAACAAGCGTCGGCGCCCATCCACACGCCGTCGAGTTCTGGCCCATGCGTCGCTGCACGTCCACGAGCAACAAGCGTTGGCGCCCATCCACGCGCCGTCGAGCTCCGGCCTCATGTCCGCGAGCCACGAGTGTTAACGAGCATCGACGAGCAGCGAGCTCCGCTCCGCGCGCTGCCATGCTGCCCCGCGCACTGCCACCCATCCGCGAGCCGCGAGCGTTGATGAGCAACGAGCTCCGCCCCGCGCGCCGCGTGCTACCCAGCAAGCTCCACCCCATGCATCGCCTCCTGTCCGTGCGCTATCAAGCTCCATCACACGCTGCGCTCCACCGTGGGGAAGAACATGCAGGAGAGAACGCGAGGGAGAGAAACCCAGGTGGGTTCGATCGGTTCGGTAGATTTTGGCGGATGAGCGGAACACGGATACGAGAGAAATACTCCCATCTGGGTTCAACCCACTTCATTCATCCCTTCAACCAAACACCCTGAAAAATGGGTCCAACCCATCCTGATCCTGCAACCAAAATCATACTTCTCGTGTTCGATATTTTTGGAATACTATAAGGGAAGTACTACATCACTGTATTCGTGTCTGATTTATGTGTGATGTATCAAATACCATCTTGTTCTTGACTTGTAGCAGCGCGAGCGCTCCCAATCCCTCCCAATCTACTGCTTTCCGCTGCTCGTGACTCCTTCCCGCGGGGTGGCGAAAATGTTCTGTCCAGGAATTTCCTCGCGACCTTATCCGCGGTCGCGTTGAGCTGCTCCGCCGCCGGCAACATTTTCCCCAATCCGGACGGAAATCACAGGTGAGCTAGCAGGCAGCACTGGCATCTCGGCTCAGGTGGCGCATGCTGGCAGCAAGCAGGAGGAGCTCAGGTGCATACCCACCTGATCCCCATTTACAAACCAATCTAACCATAATACTTGAAGGCAGCTGCTGCTGATGATCATGGTCTATTGTTGTTGGTGTTCTTGTTTTCCGATGCAACTGAACTGGTGCTTATGCTGCTGCTTGCTAATGTTGATTGTTGATCCTGAATGCTGATTGCTAAGCTGATGGTGCTAATTGTACTACTGATTGCTGATTGTTTTTGCTGTTTACTACTGCTGAGTGCTGCTACGGCCAAGGGAGGGGAGGGGGATAGGAGTGAGAAGGGGGGAGCTGGCAGAGGATGGTGGTGGGAGGAGATCGGCGTCTGGTGAGGAGATCGGTGGCATGGGCATGGAGCGCATGGGGAGATTGGCGTCGGGGCTGGGGCACGAGGACTGTGGAGGAAAACGGGTTTGTGTTGAACAGAGCCCAATTTTTTTGTTATTGGGAATCAGTTTTGGGATTTCTCTTCGAGAGATGAGTATTTCCACTTTCTATCTTCAATTTAGTAAACCAAAAATAGAATTTTGGAGATGGATTATTGCCAATATCTCGGTGATCCTCTTACATCCTTATGTTTTACCTCTTCGAGATAGCGAAGTCCCTGAGCTTCCGTGTGTTGCTCTCCACTTCTCCGCCATTCTCTACACCCCTCCCCTTGTGCAGGCCATACTATTGGGCATGTCTGGTCACTGTTCCATGGCTAGTGCTAGCGCTTGATGATGTCCTCCACCTCGTCAGGCAAGCGCTATGGCTGCACCGGCGGGGATGGACCACCATCGCCGGTGGTTGCTCGCTTGGTGGGGGACCCGATGTGACAAGGGTTTTTCTTTGATTTCGACTTCTAGTTGGGTTCTCAAGTCTTGGGGGAGAGGGGGAAGAGGAAGAATCACACATCTCGGTTGGTCTCGGGGAGTTGTGTCAATTTCTAATATCGGCAATAAAACTTATCGGGTGCACTAGATCGAGGAGAGATGGTGACAGATGTTTATACTGGTTCAGGCTCTCAACATGAGGTAATACCCTAGTCCAGTTGTGAGTAGGTTGAATCTGTACCGGTGTCCGCAAGTCCACAATGGAGTAGACGACGTCGTGCGTGTGTGGGAGAGTCTATCTCTTTAGGTTTTCTACCGCGCCCCTTATATAGAGCTAGGTCTGCCGGTAGCTAGATGGTAAGGTAGCCCTTATAATCCGTGTACCTCCGCCATCTATTTACACGCCATCTATTTACAGAGGATAGGATTGATCCGCTTATCCAATATTTCTTTCTTAAGTTACAAGTATGCTGTATGGGCCTAGGACACTCGACCCACCCTTGCTACACGGCCCAAAGACCTACCCTTGGTACCCGGGTATTGTGTACCCCATAGTGGCCCCCGAGTACTAAGCTTGATGAAGGCTTCAGGGTTGATGACGCCAAACAACGAGACTAGCTAAGTACTCATCCAACAATTACCGGAGAAACATGTGACGCATTGCTGAGTCCAAACCCGACTGCTGACTGCGGTATTTACCAAACGGAGGAGGTTTTCCAAACTTACTCCGTAAAGAATCCTTTCCTGGGCCAGCCGTCGGAGACACCAAGGGTTATAAATATCTCGGGCAGGAGCGTCGTTGCCCTAGATTCCCAAAATCAAAATAGTAACCATCTGTTCATCTTCTTCCCGCGCACTCTAATTCCTCGTCCACCGTGATTTAGGGTTTTCTCCCCAGGGTAGATCGGATCGAATCCGGCGAGAACCACCCCAGGGCTACCTCTCTCGTCGAACCTCTTCGCTTTTTGCTGCCACCATGTCGCAATCCACGGCGGAATCTATCCCGATCCCAGACCAGGTCGTCTCCTGGATGCAGTCGACGGTGACGACGATGATGCTGGAAAAGGCCACAGAGGAGGGAATCCTCCCTTCTCGGGAGCTCATCGGCTAGCGGGAGGCCTCCGGGAGGAATTTCCGACCCCGAACACTGACGAAATTGTGGTGTTTCTCCCCTTCTTCAAGTTCGTTCTCGATTTACCCACCAACGATTTTCTTTGAGGTCTGCTTTATTTTTACGGTATCAACATCCATCATCTCAACCCCAACTCCATCATCCAAATTGCCATCTTTATTCATCTGTGTGAGGCATACTATGGTATACCCCCCACACTTCGCGTTCTTCTGTTACCTCTACCAACTCAAGCCACAACCGGGGAAGAAGAACCCCATGGTGGTTGGAGGGAGCGACGTCCAGATCCGGGCTGACCAGAAGCCAGAGATCTTTGATCTCCTGCTTAGGTCCAGCAACACTGGCTGGCGCTCCAAGTGGTTCTGTCGTTCCAACTTGCTGCCTGGTCTGCCTCCATACACCGGCCATGCCCCAGTTGTGAAGGATTGCTGATACACACTCCCTAACCATAACGAAATGGATCAAGTTAGAGGGCTGCTGAAGGGAATGGGTTCTCTAATCGATGTCACTTGACCGGTATTGGCGTGGCCTGCAATTTCATCCTCCGGAGGACTCAACTGCTGAAGAGCCGTGCTCACCCAGCTTAGGAATACTCGGGAAAGGATGACCCGACCCGGGAGAGCAAGGAGCTGGCTGATAGGGATCAGGCTCTCGAGAGGTTGAATCAGTTCTTCGAGCCCGAGATGCTGGTGTTAACGATGAAATTTGGTAAGCCTCGAAGTCATCATTGGCCTAGAGTTAGTATCGGCTTCAGTCTTGGAATCGATCGATGGGCTTTATCAATCGCTAGCAGTTGTATTCTTGATGAATTCTGTTAAGGAAATTAATCAATTAAAGAAGGTTTATTTAGAAGAGTCTGAGTTCAAAGAGGATGTAACATGACAGTTTATCTATTAATTAGGTAGAGTTGTTAGTTTCCTTTTATCTTTAGGTAAGTGTGTTTAGTGTCCGATAAGAACTTTCTGTTTTTCGTTTTATCTCTAGAAAACTTTGTGTCGTGTCCGATATGGACTAGTATCTACCCATGGGTAGAAATATGTACACCCGGTGTCCATGTAAATTTTCACTCGATCAATACAACTACTCTCGGCGCATCGCCACCCTCTTTTTCGAGGTTTTACTTATCAACCGGTGGAACTTGGCACCTAACGTGGGGCTGCATTGGCTTTCAATCTCCAGCGAAGGGATAAGTCCTACGTTCCGTCGGCCTTGGCGAATCTATCGGCTACATTGGTATTGTTCAAGGCTGCATCGCTTTAATCTCTTGGATCGCTCTAGTTCGGTTGATATATTTGCCTACCTAATATTTCAACTCTATTTTTATTACATTGTGTTTAGAGACACATCGGTTTAGTTGGGACTGTCTCGGTTAGGCCTGATCTTCTGTCTTAGCCGATATATCTCTATAATCACAATGTTGTTTTAAATAGATTTGTTATATCCATCACATTAGACAGATCTATCGACTCATCAAGTATTAGATTATCATATACAATCTCGTGCTACATCGGTTAGGTTGAACTTACTGGACTATTGTTCATAATATAAATCTTGTTAAGCCGATAGGTTCATGCTAATGTTTTATCAGAGTGCTAGCCGATGAGTTATCATATACGTTATATAATCCAGATTGACAATGTTTTCTGCTTGTATCGGTCGATCTCCATCTAGGGTTTTGTCCATATCGGCTAGATTACTTTGTTGGCTTATATTATATAATGTATCCACCACCCTGAAAATTAGTCAGAAGCTTGATTGTCTAGATATTATATTTCTTTTCATACTTAGTGCTGCATCAGTTAAGTTGGATCTACTAAGGCCCTGTTTGTTCAGCTTAGGATTATTATAATCTGGATTATTAGTAATAATCTGAAACAAACATGTAGATTATTATGATAGATTATTATAATCTATAAGCTAGATTAGTATAATCTGGTAATCTCCTCTAAACGTGCTTTTTTCAGATTATTGGGTGGCTACAGACTCACTACCCTTATTCTACCATAATCCAGAGAAACAAACAACTCATAATTTATTTTACTATAGCTTATTATAATCCAGCTTATAGTAATCTGACTCAATAATCTGGATTACAATAATCTTAAGTTGAAACAAACAGGGCCTAAGTCTTGCTTAGAACAATAATCTCTAGCCTTCTTCTTGATTGCCAATAAGGGTTTCATCGGGGTTTCAGCCGATTAGTTATCTAGACGTTGCATCGGCTTATAAGGATTACATATAAGTTGGATTAACCCGATCACAAGAAAGATTCCATTGTTTATCTAATTGTTTGGATTTGATGACATCGGGATACCAGCCGATGTATGCTTTAACCTTCGGATCACGCTTATTCTATCATATCACTTATCTGCACCGGCTGGAATCACTCTATCGGCTTGTCAGCCGATTGACTATTTGATCTATTGTTTACATATCTTGTCAGTTGCGGGATCAAACTGACTAGCACGCCCACATCTCATTAATATTTTGGACCTGCACTGGAGTTAAGCAGATCTCCCAGGCCATCGTGTTTTTACGTCAATAGTTGGTCACCACGGACGGGTGTCCCCAGCCTATCAATCACAACAAGAAACATCCGGAGGTATGCTTTACCCGAACTTGCTCCATATATATGTGCACAAATTGGCTTGTGATTTCCATGTCCATGCCCTTGCATGGAGCCACAACTTTTGTCTCCAACCCTCCACTGCCTAGGGCCTCGAGCAAGAAGCGTGTTGATGAACCTCCTTCGAGTGGCCACCCTTCCAACCGTGCGGCCTCCAAGCAGCCTAGGACGGACGTGCCCGGACGGCCGACTGGCGAGCCCAAGGTCAATGAAAACCACGTCACTCCGGAGACCGCCGAGATGCCCGAGAAGGGGAAGGACGTGGTGGTGACTCCCGACCCGGCTGCCAAGAAGAAGAAGCCCACGGGCTCACCGGGATCATCGCGAACTCCAGGGCGACGACGAGGGTGGTGGCGGCCGCCACTAAGGCCGCAAGGGCCGCAGTGAATGTGACGTCTCCCGATTCGACTAAGGGACCGAGGATCATGGTCCGCAAGGTTCGGTGATCCACCAGGTGAGTTGTGATGGTCTCCCTTTGTTCATTTGTTTGTAATGGAATTGTTGTAGGCTCGTGATGATTAAGCCGCGAGTGGATGTCGCAGGTCGTCGACGCAGGATGATCGAGCTAGTTCCAATCGGTTAAGGATGCTGGCGAAGCCTCCTCCCAGCCCGAGTCGAGCCAAGAGACCGTCGCCCAAGCTGAGCCAGGGGTCGCCTGGGGGAGCACCTCTGCGAGGCGGTCGGGCAGACCGCAGGGGGCTTGGGCGAGCCAAGTGGTGATGGGGGCGACGACAATAGGGGACGCAGCGGATCAGGGAGCTGACGGGGGATTCCGTGGCGGGGGTGAAGATGCCGCTACGAGCACGATGTCACCTGTGCACACGCTGCCTCACCTTTCTCCACCGCGGGCTTCTCCTTCGCGGTCTTCTCGTCCGAGAGCTTCTCCTCCGTGATCTTCTCCTCCACCGAGTTCCCAGACGCCTCCATACTATCGACCCGGGAAGGAGTCGGTCAGTAAGGATTAGGAAATCATGGAAGAAATTCCGTGTCTACAGCATGCGCTCCCGTTGACCCACTGTGTTTCGCCCCTCCAAGCCGCCTGGTTCTAGGGAGGCAAGAAGGAGAAGGATGCGATGAAGACAGGGTTTGACGACGCCGCTGACAAGGCCGACTCCATGGCCATGTATGAGGTGGGGCTGGTTCTGCTGGAGAAAATGCAGGTTAGTAGTAATATCCCCTAGCCCCCGACTTCAGGACATGATGCGAGTAGTCATTGTATCCTGAGGTGTAATGGAGAGTGGGTCTTATCTTTGTTTGCGTTTGGTCGGGTAGGCTCTCGACTGCGTGGCGTAGTGCTGGGTGGCGGTGCCCCTTGTCGTCAAGTGCAATTGCCTTGTTTTGGAGTCGGGTACACCCGACTTCATGTTGGGACGACTGTGGGAGTCGTGGCATGGAGTGGACTTGATTGTTGCGTTGGTTCTTCCAGAAAATCGTTGATCGCTCTCCTGCCAAGAGCGAGGTGTTGCGAAGCGTATTTGACAACATCACGGAGATCGAGCAGATCCCGCGGCAGAAGGAGGCGAAGTAGGGGCAACACCGGGAGAAGGAGCTTTGGGGGTGGATTTGTTAGCTAAGGAGGGAAGGTGAGTTGCTATGGCCGAGTAGTGTGGTCTTCATGCTAGCCTCTTTGATAGTTTTTTTGTCTGTAGTTGAGGATGAGCGGTAGAGGGGCAAGCACGAGGTGGCTGAGTGGAAGAAGCTGGTGGACCAGGCTGAGGCAACTAGCGGGCGGGCTTGGATCACTGAACTGGAGGTGCAATTGTAGGAAGCCCGGCAAGGTACGCAGGATCTGCAAGCCAAGCTGGATGGTGAGTCCAGTAAATCATGCTTGGTCTGCATATTTGCTCTGCTATTGCTGATGTCTTTTGTCTTGATAGCCGTGCAAGCTGCTACCGAGTTTGACTCTAATGAGAATGTGGCCCTGTTGGATGAGATGGTGTAGAAGGACACCACACTACGCAATCTCCAGGCGGAAGTTGAACTGCATGCGAAGAATGCTAAGACACACTCAGCATTTCCAACGGGAGTTGGACGCCACCAAGGGTCTTCATGAGGAGCTAGTGAAGTTGTTGGTGCCCACCCTGAAGTTGCTCTTCCCGTCCTGCTGTGAAGGCAAAGATCATGTGCAACTAACTGCCGAGTTGGTTCCAGAGGGGCCAAGTTTTGTTCATCGGTTGTCTGAATCAGTGTAAAACCTTAGTGCCAGCCACGCCATTGCAGTGGTGAAGTCGCACTATCCTCGTGTCGATCTTGACGCTGTTGAGAAGTGGTACGCGGCATTGCTCCGAGGAGGATGTGGATCGGCTCCTGGGTGAGGTTGCGCCATCAACTACTGCACTCTTGAAGGATTTGGACGTGATTTTTTATGTCTTTGCCTTGCATGGAACAATTAGTGAAACTTATAAGTGGAACTTTTGTTTTGTGGAAATGTATGGAGTTTTATGATACTCATATCTTGTGTTGCTTGATGATGTTTGTCAGTCGGGTCGTAGTGGTCCACCGTGCCACTGGGTGGTTTGTAAGCCCCCAGGCAGGTGGGTTTGTACTCCTGACTCAGCCGGTGATGGCATGACCAGGGCCAAGTGAGCTGCTGGGGGTTTCAGAGCCCCCGGGTGATGTGACCATGGTTACCATTGATATAACCATTGCTCACATCAAGATCAAGTTGTCCATGTGCGGGAATCCAATTCGGCCACCTGCTACCGTGCTAACTTCAAACGGCCGCCAAATATTGATACAAGCTCCGTTTTGGGTCCATGAGTACTTGGTCGAAAGCTCTCGGAATCCTCTTTCCAATGGATCCAGCCTCACCACCAAATTCCATCTCAGTCAGCCGCAATTGAAGAAAGAAGGTGCTGCATCACCTATAATGGGCCTATGGGCTTGTAACTTCATTTGGGACCCTGGCCCAAGTGGGGCCCAGGTGGGGTGCGCCCCAACCTGGTAGAGCACGACCCTAGGGACCCCTTGGTCGTTCTCCCACCACTTTAAATAGCTAGGTACACCTTTAGGGTTTCTCGGGTTTTGTTAGATTAAAGTTTAGCCATTACTACTTGCTTGCAGCATACGTGTCGGCTAGACCACCCGTCTACTTGTTCTTCGGAACCCCAACCTATCGTGTGTATTCAATTCCTATTTGCAATATCAGATTGCTTTTATCTTGTTCTTTCTTGTTTCTTCGATTTGCTTGCAGGAATAAGGTTGATCTACACCACAAGATCAACAACCCACGGAGAGGTGAATCGATTGCTAAGGTGCAACACAACGTCTCATACGGGTTTAGTCAGATCATCAACGTGTCTCCCAAATCGTAGTTATCTCAACTCACCGAAAGATCGTGCCAATCATAGCCTTGAGCGCATCGAGTGGAGTTCAGGGTTTATCACCGGGCGAGTGGCACCCAGACAACGAGGGAGGTCAAGCCTCGAGTCCGTAGTGTTCCGCTGTGCCGTTGGGTGGTTTGAGAGCCCCCGGGCAGATGGAACGGTACTCCTGACTTAGTCGGTTAGGACATGGCCAAGCCGAGTGAGCCGCTGGGGTTTTGAGAGTCCCTCGGGGCGAGTGGCACCTAGACAACGAGGGAGGTCAAGTCCTCGAGTCCGGTCATCCACTGTGCAGTTGGGTGGTTTGAGAGCCCCTTGTAGGTCGAACAATACTCTTGACTTGGCCGGTTAGGGCATGGCCACGGTCGAGTGAGCCATTGGGGGTTTGAGAACCCCCGGGAGAGTAGCACCTAGACAACGAGGGAGGTCAAGCCCCCGAGTCGGCCACTGTGCCGCTGGGTGGTTTGAGAGCCCTCGGGCAGGCAGAACGGTACTCCTGACTTGGCTGGTTAGGGCATGGCCAAGGCCGAGTGAGCCGCTGGGGTTTGAGAGCCCCCGGGCGAGTGGCACCTAGGCAACGAGGGGGAGGTCAAGCCACCGAGTCCGTAGTGATCAACTGTGCCGCTGGGTGTTTTGAGAGCCCCCGGGTAGGCGGAACGGTACTCCTGACTTAGCCGGTTAGGGCATGGCTAGGGCCAAGTGAGCCGCTTAGGGTTTGAGAGCCTCGGGGTGAGTGGCACCGAGACAACGAGAGAGGTCAAGCGCCCGAGTCCATAGCGATCGGCTGTGCCGCTGGGTGGTTTGAGAGCCCCCGGGCAGGCGGAACGGTACTCCTGACTTGGCGGTTAGGGCATGGCCAGGGCTGAGTGAGCCGCTGGGGATTTGAGAGCCCCTGGGTGAGTGGCACCCAAACAACGAGGGTGGTCAAGCCCTCGGGGTGATTCGCTGTGCCGCAAGTTTGTTTGAGAGCCCCGGGCAGGCGGATTAGTACTCCTGACTTAGCCGGTTAGGGCACGGCTAGGGCCGAGTGAGCCGCTGGGGGTTTGAGAGCCCCCGAGCGGCTTGGCGGAGTAGTCGTAGCTGAGTGGATGCAACGTTGTGTAGGACACTTGGTACTATTATTAGTTCACATGGTGAATGTTACACGTAGAATCGATGGATATGTTCGTTGTTCCAGGAGTTGGTGATCACTTCGCCTTGCATAGTGACTAGCCGGTGGAGCCTGGCTGGGTGACGGCGGTGACTGTGTAGGGGCCTTCCCACGCTAGAGATAGCTTGTGCTGGTCCTTAGTTGTTTGCACTCGGCGGAGGACGAGGCCCCCACGACGAAGGAGCGGTCGCGGATGTTACAGCTATGGTATCTGGTACATCGTTGATTCAATTGTGACCGCTTTGCGTTCTTCTTCTAGTCGGATGTTCTCTTCTTGTGCCGCACGCTTTGAGTTGTCTTCGTTGTTGGGTCGGACTCGGGGGGATCTGAGTGACAACTTCGTGGGGAGGAGTGCTTTGGCTCCGTAACACAGGAAGAAGGGAGTCTGTCATGTTGCGCGGCTTGGAGTGGTGCAGAGTGACCATAGCACCGATGGCAGCTCTTATACCCACTTGGCCGTGTAACGCTTTAGTCGGTAGAAGATGCGGGTCTTGATGCCGTGGAGCACCATGCCATTGGTGCGTTCCACCTTGCCATTGCCCATAGGATGGGGGACGGATGCATAGCAGATCTTGATGCTGAGCTTTTGTTGACGGCTGTTAAATACCAAATTTACGCTGTCAATATCTGCATAAATCTGAAAAGATAAAATATCCAACATAGTGGTAGGGTTTAATTATAACGATTTCCACTAGCGTTGGTGTATATTTGGATGCAGGTGATAAACCATGAGGGTTGAGACAAAATATACATAAATAAGGTGGTGAATTAAACTTCCATATTTAAGCCTATGGAGTTTTGGGCTCACAAACCTAACGAAACACAAGCAAATGGGGCCATTCACCACATATATGGACTGAGGAGTCCTCCACTAGAGCACAGGAAAAAGGCCAGGGCAAAAAGGGCCAGCAAGGGTTCGACCGAACCCAAGAAGTGGCCAGTCAGCCCCTTTTTCACAGGCAGTTACTTACCGACATTCTAAGACGGTTGGGACCGTTTCTACCGGTAGAAACCGCCATAGAGAGGACACATGGCAAGAGGAGAGTGAAGATGCCCTTTAGATGCTTAGCATCTCCACATTCCTAAGGCACCTCTCCACCTATAAATACCCCTCTTCCTCACTTGTAAACACACCAAGTTTGAGCTGAATTATAAGAGGCTCTATTTTATCTTTTATGTACATTAAAATAGGGAGAGAGAGTAAGGGAGAAAGATCGGAGGAATTCCGGAGTTGTTGGTAATTTCCTCTAAGTCTTTTTGTACCTTGTCGATTACTTTGATATAGTTGATATTATCATATACAAGTAATTGAGATTTTATCTGTGAAATATATTTCTTAGTTAGTTCCTATTTAGCATACTGGATGATTGTTCACTATTGTTCATTAATAAATAATGATTGTTTTGGAGAGTTATAAACACAAAAGTACTAATTAACTGCATAAACATGGTGTATAGGATTGTTAATTACCAGTGATTGTTGCGTACCCCACAGTACGTTAGAGGTGGATGTAGAGGTGGTGACAGACCTCGAGATCACTTAAGTCCTCCTTGTCCGGGTGCGTAGTAGAGAGAGTTCTGGTAGCAGCGAGCAAGCCAGTGCCTGAAGTATTGCGATATGATTAAATTAAGCTTTCAAAACGACCCTGTGCTTCACTAGAAAATCCTCTCTATCCTCTGCCTACATTAACTTGTGTCCTTGGATGAACCTGTTGAAGAGTTGAACACATTCGTTCCCTGTAATTCGATACCTTGGAATACTTCCGAGTGAAGTGCTACAACGGTATATCCGTGCTTTGCGGATTTTATCTGTGAACATTAAGAAATACCAACAGCTTTTCGTAGAATTCTTTGAAGACGGAACCAGTGATTTGCGTGCCGTTATCGGTGATGATGCGGTTGGGTATGCCGAAGAGGTAGACGACGCCCTTGATGAATTCTTAGGCATTGGCGGACGTGATCTTTTCGACTAGCTTCACTTCTATCCACTTGGTGAACTTGTCGACGCAGACGAAGAGGTGGGTGAAGCCTCCTGGAGCTTTCTTGAAGGGGCTCACCGTGCCGAGCCCCCAGACTGCGAAGGGCCATGATGTTGGTATCGTCTGGAGTTCATTGGCCGAGATGTGAGTGTTGCGGGCAAAGAATTGACAGCCCTCGTAGATGCAGACAATGTTTGCATCAGTGATGGTGGTAGGCCAGTAAAATCCTTATCTATAAGCTTTTCCCACGATGGTTTTTGAGGTGGCGTGGTTTCGGCACATGCTTGGGTGGATTTCGTTGAGCAGATCCTTGCCATCTTGTTGTGATATGCATTTCATCAGGATGCTGATTGCCCCTCGGTGGTATAACTCGTTGTGGATAATGCGGTATGACTTGCTCTTGCGGGAGATTTTCTTGACTTCAGATCTATCGGATGGCATGATGTCGTCTTTGATGTACTTCAGTAGGGGGTGCACCAGTCGTCCATGATGGTGAGGACTTGCTTTGAGTTGTTCTTTGCTTTGTCGATTGAAGGTTATGTGACGTCAGGTGGGAGCAACTCGCGCTTGGATCCTAAACAGACCAGGGAGTCGGCTACGATGTTGTCATCGCGGCTGATGTGGGTGAGTTCGAGGCTGTTGAACTTTTCTTCCAGCTTTTGTTCTTCTTAGCAATAAGACGCCATCTTGTCATCGGAACAATCCCAGTCATTCATTACATGGCAAACGTCGAGTTGGGAATCGCCTCTTGCGACCGCCCGACAGATACCGAGTGCAGTGGCTACTCGCAGGCTAGGTAGGAAGGCTTCATATTTGGTGCCGTTGTTGGATGCGGGAAAATGCAGCTAGAGGATGTAGCGGAGTTTCTCTCCCTTGGGAGATATGAGAAGGGCTCCTGCGCCAGCGCCGATCTTCATGAGGGAGTCGCCAAAGTAGAGTTGGCAATGTGCCAAGTCGGCTGGTGCGCCTGGATACTGTTACTTCTATCCACTCAATGATGAAGTCGGCTAGTGCTTGTGACTTGATGGCCACCTTCGGCTAGAATGATATGTCGAACGCCATCAATTTGAGTGCCCACTTGGCAATGCGCTCATTGGCTTCCTTGTTGAACATCACGTCTCGTAATGGGAAGGCAGTGACGACTGAAATTGAATGAGCTTGAAAGTAGTGGCTGAGCTTGCGAGCGATGATGAATATGGCGTAGAGCATCTTCTAGATCTGGGTGTATCTGATCTTCGAGTCAGTAAGGATTTTGGTGACGAAGTATACCGGGCGCTGGATTTTTGTTGATGTAAAAACACGACGGCCTGGGAGATCTGCTTAGCTCCAGTGCAGGTCCAAAATAAAGATGAGATGCGGGTGTGCTAATCAGTTTGATCCTGCAACTAACATGATATATAAATTGCATATCAAAGAGCCGATCGGCTGACAAGCCGATGGAGTGATTCCAGCCGATGCCGATACCAGCCGATATCCAGTATAGATCTTGATACTTGAGTAAATAATGACATAAAGATAATCGGCTGATAATAATGATATATAACAATAATATAATCCAGTAGCAACCAAGCGGCTAGTAATGATAGATTGAATAAGCACTGATCCGAAGGTAAAAACATACATCGGTTGGAGGTCTGGTATCGATAAATCCAAATGATTATATAAACAGTGAAACATTTGTTGTCATCGGCTTAATCCAACTTATATGTAATCCTTGTAAGCCGATGCAATGTCCAGATAACTCATCGGCTGAAACCCCGATGAAACCCTTATTGGCAATCAAGAAGCAGGCTAGAGAATATGGTTCTAAGCACGACTTAGTAGATCAAACTTAACTGATGCAGCACTAAGTATGAAAAGAAACACAATATCTAGACAATCAAGCTTTTGACTGATTTTCAGGGTGGTGGATACATTATATAATCTAAGCCAACAAAGTAATCTAGCCGATATCGACGAAACCCTAGATGGAGATCGGTCGATGCAAGTAGAAAACATTGTCAATCTAGATTATATTACGTATATGATAACTCGATGACTTACAAGAACAAGATTAGAGTGTCGAAGTAATTGAAGCACTAATCCCAATAACGCAAGCCACCATAACAAGCCTTACCCCTCGTCGGAGATCGAAGCTGATGCAACCCAACTTGAAACAAGAACTCGTCGAAAGTAAAAAAGGTAAAAAGTGGCGATGCGCCGAAGTTGAATTGATTGAGAGATAATTTACATAGACCCCGGGTGTACATATTTATACCCATGGGTAGATACTAGTCCACATCGGACACGACTCAAACTTTCCTGAAGATAAAAGGAAAAACATAAAATCCTTATTGGACACTAAACACACTTTCCTAAAGATAAAAGGAAACTAACAGATTATTCCTAATTAATAGATAAACTGTCATGCCGTATCCTCCTTGAACTCGGTCTCTTTTGGATAAGCTTCTTTTAATAGATTAATTTCCTTAACTGAATTTGGTAAGAATCAGACTATTGACGATTGATAGCTTCCATCGGCCGATTCTAGAACTCTGAAGCCGATACTAACTCTAGACCGATGATGACTTCGAGGCTTACCAAATGTCATCATCAACAATTTTCTACATAGATCCCTCTTCGTCTCGTTCAACCACTAGCACCATGCTGATGACATTTGTTGTGGCGGCAGTGTATAACAGGATGGGCTCTTCTAGGAGTGGCACTGTTAGGACGGGTGGACTGGTCACGTATCGCTTGAAATCGTCGAAGGCCGCCTGAGCTTCCTCATTCCAAGTGAAGTTGTTAGATTTTTTTAAGGAGCTTGAAGAATGGCATGCCTTGCTCGCCTAGCCGAGAGGTGAAGCGGCTGAGTGACTCCATGCATCCTATCAGCTTCTGTAGTTTGTTCAGGTCCGTTGTTGGCTCCATGGAATGGATTGCTGCTATCTTGCCGGGGTTAGCTTCAATGCTGTGTCTAGAGATCATGAAGCCGAGTAGCTTGCCTGATGGTACGCCGAAGGTACATTTGTCAGGGTTGAGTTTCATCTTGAGGGCGTGAAGACTATTGAAGGTTTCTTCCAGGTCAGCGATGAGGTCTTCCTTCACTCGGGTCTTGATGGTGATGTTGTCCACATAGGCCTCCACATTGTAGCCTAAATGGTTGTGTAGGCACCTCTGCATTGTTCGCTGATATGTCGCTCCGGCGTTCTTGAGCCCAAAGGGCATGGTGATGTAGCAGTAGGCGCCGGAAGGTGTGATGAAGGAGGTCTTGAGGCAATCATCTTCTTTAAGGGCAATCTGGTGGTAGCCCGAGTAGGCGTCGAGGAAGGAGAGGAGCTCATATGATAAACCCTGAACTCCACTCGATACGCTCAGGGATCTGGTTATCCCGATCTTTCGGTGAGTTGATAATAACTACGTTTTGGGAGAAACATTGACGACCCAACTACAACCATACGAGACGTTGTTGTGTTGTGCCTAGGGTCCCAAGGGTTGTGCTCCACCTGGTTGGGGCGCACCCCACATGGGCCCCGCATGGGCTGGGGTCCCAAATGAAGTTACAATCCCATAGGCCCATTATAGGTGATGCAGTACCTTGTTTCTGTAATTGTGGCCAACTGAGATAAAATTTGGAGATGAGACTGATCCATTGAAAAAAGGACTCTAAGAGCTTTCCACAAAGTACTCACGGGCCGAAAACGGAGCTCGTATGCAGATTTGGCGGTCGTTTGAAGTCAACGCTACTACAGTTGTCTGAATTGGATTCCAGAACTTGGACTGTTTGATCTTGATATCTTCCGGTCGAACTATAATGTGAGCAATGGTTATATCCATAGTAGCCATGGTCACATCATCCTCCCCTTCTTCACGGAAAACCATCCTCGGTTTTTCCATGTGGTGCTCTTCACGTAGTCCTTTTAAATCAACCCGTTTCTTTAAATCAAAACAAGACAACGTCGAGATAATATGGTTAGCAATAACATGTCTCTCTAGCTTGCATGTTTTATTCACATCTACAGGAGGTTCTAAATCCGAACAGATGTAAACTCTATGTCAAATATATTTCTCTATCATTATATTCACCAAAGATATAAAAAATAGTATTAGTTGGACATGGCAAATTAAACTTAGCAAATAATTTCTCCTTCAAATTATCGAGCTCACAAAAATTATCAAACCGAACATAGCCCAAAATATTTAAAGAATATATCAATTCATGTTCCTCTACTGTATTAGAAATGTGAACAACATGCTTAAAATTAGAACATAAAGAACTAACACTAGAAATAGCATGCTCATTCACTAGTTATGGCATGGATATAAGTGAAGCATTATCACACAACTCTTCTTTATCACAAGGAACAACAAACAAATCAACTTGTGACAAAGGAATATCAGTAAATGGTTGCTCTACTATAGCATGAAAAGTGGACATGTGTACCTCAGCTTGAGAATACTCAC
The DNA here is from genome assembly GCA_000573905.2 of Oryza punctata. Classification (NCBI taxonomy): domain Eukaryota; kingdom Viridiplantae; phylum Streptophyta; class Magnoliopsida; order Poales; family Poaceae; genus Oryza; species Oryza punctata. The sequence goes on along the minus strand of CM002490.2, from coordinate 20,111,317 downwards.
CTTCATTTACTTCATCACCATTTAATTTACCTTGCGAACTTTCTTCAGACATCGCAGGTGCTTCATGGTTCTCTTTTTCTTCTCAAGAACATCATTCTCCTTCCCTTGTTAAATGCTCTGAACTCCCTGTAAAAGGTTAGTAACAGGAGACACAAAAGATTGCTCCTCCCATGTTTGCACATCATCATTGCACAACGATATAGGAGATTCAAAAACAGGAGATAAATCACATTGTTCATGCTTTCTCGCATTTGATATGAAATCTTGTAAAATTTGACTCCCAATGCTACGAGCAAGCATGATAGATGTCCAATACGATTATATGTCACATTAGCAAGCATAACCTGAATTTCAGACTTAAATCCCTTGAAAAATCTACACATTGTGTTTTCATTGCGTTCTTTTAGACCATTGTAGATGATACAAACTTTAAATTCATAAATGTATTCTCTAACTGTTCGATCACCTTGTTTCAGATGTTCTAATTTCTCAAGAAGAGTACATTTGTAATAAGAACTCACAAAACGTTTTCTCATCATGGTTTTACATTTATCTCAAGTTTCAGGTTTATTACTAACATGACTCCACGTAAATAAAGCAGAAGAGGTAAACTTATTACTAGCAGCCTTAAACATTTGAGCATCCAAAAATTCATACTTATCAAATTCATTATCCACTGCTAGCTCCCAATCAATATAAGCAACAGAATCAATATAGGGTCGATCAATTTTCTAGAATGCGGTGAATATATTAATTTTAGGATTAGAATTTTCGTTTTGTGAGAATCCCACAGATTTGGTATGTTGTCCTTATAATTTATTAGACGTAGATGTTTTTAGGTGTCATCATGGTTCTTCATTGATATATGTGTTATCCCATATTTGGAATAGTTGGTAGAATCTAGATAATTGATCATTTGATATTTCTATCTCAACTGCTTTCCTGTGGTAAATTGATATCTCGGAATACTCCGAGATGAAGTGCTACAGTTGTAATTACGTGTGTTTGTGAATATACTTTGTGAGAGCATAAGAAATACTAGAGTTTAATAAAGAGCGAAGGAGCCCTAGCTGTATCTTTACAATGAACAGTTAATTAGATGTAACACAACATGGAGCTATTGTTGGTATTTCTTACCATCACAGATATATGCGTAAGCGCACGGAATACCATTGTAGCACTTCCCCTTAGAGTGACCCAAGGGTATCGAGCACGAGGAACGTGTGCGTATAATCTGTGATCAGGATTTGATCCAAGGACAAAAAATGATGGAGGTTTTGGTTAGAGAGGACTTCTAAGGACTTAACTAGTTGATCTAAGTTAAAGGTAAAACTCTATCGAATGCTTTGGGCACCGGCCCTCCCCTGGTCTGCCACGCTGACTCCGGCCATGAGGTGTTATACTCTACTTTGTTGTGCCTTTTCCATGTGTGATGAGCTCCTCCTTTTATAGTGTCCCAATGATGGTTGGAATGGTGGTTGTGGAGGTCGGTGCACCCATAACCGCCATTGTCATCCAATAGGGAGCTGCCACGTCGAAGGAGGGAGCTGGGGGCGCCACGGTTGGTTTAGCCGTACCAGGCCACCGCCTTCTGGTCACAGACTTTGATCAGTAGTGGGCCCTTATGGTGGTTAAGGACGGTTTGGCCCCACTTTAAGTCGGTTTCGACTGTCAGGTGGGCCCTCCAATCCTTGTACTTGTGCGTGATTGGCCGGAGGTTCATTTTCATCGCATGGTGGGTGTATTTTCTCCTTAAATGACCTGCACACATATATTTACCAAAACTAGTGGAAGTGGTTATTAGTAAACTCCTACCACTAAGTTTTAATAGTATATTTGATATCTTTTATGCAAGTGTTGACAATTAAAGTTTGTAATGAACGACCGTGAACAGCTATCAAGCTATCCATCTTTGCATCATACTAAATAGACTTGAGTTATTTGTATTTGTTCATCTTTCTTACTCATAGCTTCAAATTAACAAGAAACTATTCATTACTACAATATATGCATTTATGAAGGCATCAACTGATAATGTAATATATTACAAATGTTTAATTGATTTTAAGTCACAAATAACTATGTGTGTTACCTGTGCACAATTACTATTAATCATACAGTTAGAAAAAATAGTTTTCTCCTATGTGATAGTTTATGTTTGTTTTTCCAATATGTTTATGATACCATATATATGCAAATGATTGTGTCTCTTTCAATTCCTTAATTTGTTAATAACAAACTACTCAAGTCACATGGTTATGTATTAATAGTTAATTACAGAAATGGCACTTGGGTACTCATAATATTTAGAGAAATCCTAGGAAATGCCATTGAAAAGTGCCTCGTTCAAAGAGATGTCATCAACGACTTAAAGTTCCAAGAAATGCCATCTTACAAACGGCTTTATCCCAAAAATGCCACTGCAATCTGTTATTTGTCCGTCCTACCCCGTTAACTCCATCTCATTTGTTGAAATACCCAAATTACCCTATGCTCAATCTAAACAAACATACCCACTACACCTAAGCTTGGTACATATGTAGACCAGGCGATGGCTTGCACGGCTCTGTCCCAAGCTTCCGTCGTCAACCCTTGTCATTAGACCACCATTGTTGATGGTCCTTAAGTACCAAATCCGACCATCTATCCTGCATAAAATCAAATCAAAGAATATAAAATCGAATACCAAACTTAGAGGTAGTGGTTATTACTAATCATTTCCACAAGTCTTGGTGAATATTTGTATGCAGGTGAATTATGGACGAAAACCACCCACCATGCGAAGAAACACACCTCCGGGATAATCAGATGCGATTACACGGATTGGAGGCCCCACATGTCAATCAAAATCACCTAGAATTGAGCCCAACCAAAGTACAACATGTTGGGGGCCCACCGGGAAGTCTCCCAGCCGAAGGAGTGGCTGGGAGGTGGGCCAGAAGTTCAGTCGAACTAGTCCTGGTACCCCTCATGGCCAGCTTCCACGTGGCAACCATTATCTCCCTCCTAAAGGCATTAGCGCAGGTCCCAAGGCAAGAAACAACCATCTAATGGCGGTTGGATGACGTGTGGAGGCTTGAGAAGAGTTGTAGGAGAATATTCCCTTAAGCATCTCCACTCTCTCAAGTCATCTCACACTATAAATAGCTCCTACACTCCTCTCTTCCATTTGGCACCAACAAGTGGAGTATAACTCACTTATATACTTAGGCAATGCTCTAGTAGAGTAGGAAGAGAGTGAGGGGAAGCTCCCGAAGGAGTGCCCCCAAATGTAAGAGTTATCTCCGGGAGTTTCGGAGGAGTGCTAGAGTTGTCAGCATTTTTCTAGGGGAGTTTCGGAGGAGTGCCAGAGATGTCAGCACTCTCTCCGACCTTGGACCTCAATGGATGCTTCTTTTATAAGTATTTGTGATCTCCTTTGGTATTTACTTTTCATATTTAAGTAAGATATATTCTCAACATTGCGGGTTCATCGCTCTGCTTAGGTAGAGTACCTTAATCTTGAAGCGTGACGTCGGGATTAGGGTAGTAATTGATGGCATGTACATGGTGTCTAGGCTAGAGATTACCTTTGTTTATTGTGTGCTCCACGGATTGTAGAGGTAGGCAGCAGGTGGTGACATCTCTGTCCATCCTTTGTAACCCTCCACGTTCGGGTACATCATAGAGCTGTAGGCCGGAGTCTCCTTGGCAGACCAGGGGTAAGCCGGTGCCAAAGCAATCGATCGAGTTTTACCTTAACTTAAATAAGATAACTAACCCATGGGAATTCTCTCTATCCTCAGCCTACCATTTAGTTGTTGTCCTTGGAAGAATCCTATTATTAGATTATACACACACGTACCCTGTGGATACAATACCCTGGAATACTCTTGGGGTAAAAACTACAACGGTATATGTGCGCTTGCAAATTATTCTGTGTTCGTAATAAATACCAACAAACTATGCATGTCTTTTCCGCCTTGACTCTTAAAATCTTTTGCTTCTCGGGTGGTGGCAGATTCTCGTCGGATCCCCAGTAGTGAAGGCACCGACATGGCTAATCCAGGTGGAGGGATGGTGAATCAAGGCATCAACACAGCTTCTTCGTGCCGAGAAGGTGCGGCGGTGGCAGCTGTTGATGCAAAAAACACACACACTGACCTGAGAGATTTACTTTACTCTAGTGCAGGTCCAAAATTAAGCTTTTAGGTTTAAGGGCGTGCCAGTTGATTTGATCCTGCAATCAACAAGAAGAAACATGCAAAGAATATTAGTAAACGATAGACAATCGGCCAGACAGCCGATTTCATATCGTATGTGACCTAGCCGATGCAATAAAGCACGAATCGGCTGTAAGGTATAACCAAATATGAATATAACTTTTAAAAATAGTATACGGCTGTAGATATCAGTGTTATGTGATCAAAGAATCAATATTACTCTAGAAGAAAGCAATTGGTATAGATCGGACTGAATCGAGATAGTATAAATTGCTTAAGTCTATTGCAACATGAAATAATGATTACATAAAATTGATGTCATAGCCGATATCCAGATCTATGTGCATATCGGTCATAAATCCGATACAATCTTATGATAAAGCAATGAGATATAGATATAGAACATTAAACAAAGCATAAAACCATGTCAAATATTCTAATTAGATAAGCTCGGCTGAAACCCCGATACTATCCCTATCGACAACCTAAAGCAAGCTAGAGATCATGATTTTAAAACAACTTAATAGGTTGGACTTAACCAATGCAACATTAAGTATAAAAGAAGCACAACATCTAGAAAAACAAGCCAATAGTCATCAAATCAGGATGGTGGATATATCATATAACATGAATCAACAAAGTAAACTAGCCGATACCGACAAAACCCTAAAAATGATCTAGCCGATGTAAGAAGATAGCATTATTGATCTAAGCTATATGACATATATGATAACTCGGAAGTCTACAAGATAGAGTTAGAGTGTCATGAAGATGTAAGCACTAACTCCAATGATGCAAACCGCCATGACAAGATATACCTTCTTGTCGAAGATCAAATTGATGCAGCATGACTCGAAAGCACAAGCTTGTCGAAAAATAGAAAACAAAGGTGGGCGATGCGCCGAGATTGATTGAATGTCTGTTGTTATCATTTACAAAACCTCGGGATTATATTTATACCCGAAAATACAAACATTGTCCATCACGGACACGACTAATATTATCCTAATACAAATCCAACTAACGAACAAGTCCCTTAGGCGGACTCTTGCCGGGAATATCTATAAGGAAATTACATAAAATAACCTAATTAATAGATACAATTGCCTCCTAAGGACTCTATCTGTGCATGGCAATCCGTATGAAGCACCCTAACACAACCCGATGACGTGTACCGAATCACGTTACCAAAATCGACTCAATCGGCTAACCCTGACCGACTCTGATTCTGCCGATCCAGTCCGCAGCCGATTCGGACTACAACCGATTCTCACTCTGTTTCCGATACGATCTAATCTCTTCGATTCTCTTTGATTCTATCTTCATCTCCGATACTTGAATTACCAAATTTGGTCGTGCACACATGCCCCCCAAGTCCGGAATATTTGGTAATGTTTCGGATTTGCCAAATCTTATCTCCGAGAGAATATCGCACTTTCCGTTTTTGACCGTTACCGCACTGCTTTAAATACCTAACCGACGACCCCGAGAAACTTCACACCGTTATACTGTTCCACCGCTTTAGCGATTCTCATCTTCTCTCACTCCAGCGATCCCCGCGGCGCATGAAGGCAACCTCCTGCTCGTCCAACCTCCGCCAGCGAGAATGTCTTCCTCATCTGCTCCTTCCTCCGCACCATCGCCCGAGTATGCAGAGGTAAGTTCCATCGGCTAGATCTCTTTTCTACTCATCAGGTTTACTTTTCCACGATCTTAGTATGTTTTCTTTCTCCTCTGCTCCATTGTTATAGCATCTCGCAAACTTAGTTGCAGTTCCTAGCCTGGACCATGAGAACAACTACTATCTTGGACCAATCGGCAATCTGGACCCGGTCGAGTTTATTACTGCCGAAATCAACAGAATCCCATTTAGGCTAGCGAACCCAAATCTAGGGCATTAGAAGAATACCTTTAAGTCTTGGCCATCCCTAGAGAAAAGCTGGCCTGCATGGTACAAACATGTATCGGCTAGCAAGCAAAGCCATTGGGACGAAATAGGAATCGGCCAAGCACTAGCTCTAACAGTAGCAAATTCGGCTAAGGATGAGCCGCTGATGGCTTCTGCCACATACTTCTGGTCTAACACCATCAATGCTTTTATGTTCAATCAAGGACCAATGACCCCAAATTTGTTAGATATTACCATGCTGACTGGACTAGATATCACTTCATCGGCCAATCCCATGATCTTGAACTCCAAGAATAGATTCGACTTCAAAACCAAGAGCATAGGAGGATGGTCTGGATTTATCTCAGCTAACATGGGTCAAGGCTCAGTTACCCCAAGAGAACACACTGCCTTCTTGCTAATGTGGTTGGAAAAATACTTATTTTGTGGATCTAGCTGTGGCCCAACCTCCAACTGGCAGCACATAGCCGAAGCACTTGAAGAGAAAAGACAATTTCCTTTGGGAAAAATCTTGCTCGGCTATCTATACCAAACCCTGAGCAATGCATCGGCCAAGTTAGCCATCGGCTCTGTAGTTAGTGCAGGTGGCCCTTGGTGGCTACTTGCAATCTTGGTTGAACCTAGTGGCCGTGAAAGCTGTTAATAGGCTAGCTCTGACAGAGGCAGAATTCCCAAGGCTTGAGCCGATCACCGACGAAGATAGAGAAGAAATCACCCATCGAAGGTGTACATCATTTGGGGAATATGCATCTACACTGGCCGATGCTGGAGCAAAGCTATCGGCTGAGTTACTGAAGGACTGGTTCTTCAGTTTCTACGATGGCTTTCAAAAGAACACTAGAATTTGGTTCTTCTATGAGGATTCAACCAATTTTGAATTGCCATCGGACTTCAGATTTGAAGAGATTAACCACGAAAAATTTCAGAAGTCCAGAGAAGTGTTCACTACTGCCATCAGCCCATGCATCCTCCCTGTCGGCATTCATCAAGGCAGAAACATCAAAGTATCTTATGAATTCTATCATCCAATGAGCTCGGCTAGACAGTTTGGTATGGGTCAGTTGCCAATCGGCTTGTGGTTTGCCGATAAAATCCAATGCAGTGGAGAAATAACTTCAAGTCTGATGATGGATCGACTTCTCAACATCCTAGGACCTCCCCTCGGCAGCATCAACAACATTGAGTTAGCCATGTTCAGGAGTAGATCTTTTACTGCATGGTGGGTTGAATGGAAGCAACATCTCTTCCACCAATCGGCTACGGTCTACATGACAGATCTCTTCCCTGACATGATCCCTCAGGTAACTTACTTATTTCTTCTATCAAATCCTGTTTAGAATATATCAGCCGATTCTGCTTTTAACTTTTATATACTAATTTTAATTTTACAGACCATAGATTCATCTCCTCCTCGCACAAGCAAAAGTGGCAAAGATATCGAATATGGCACATGGTTGCTACCCAATGGATGTGGCCTAGCTCCTCCCAGCATCGGCTACCATGCCCCCAAGACATCAAGCTTACTTCAAGGGCAGATAAGAGAACCAGCCGATGCAGGCAAGAAAAGAAAAGCCAAAGCATCAACTGCTATGCCACCAGCTGCCAAGAAAAAATCCAAGAAACAACCTCCTCCACCAGCTGATGACATTGATGAAATCTTGGATGATGCAGCCATCGAGCAAGCCATAGATGAAGCTGCAGCTGAACTGAGTGATGCAGGGGAAAAAACTCCAACAGCTTCTCCAGCTCCAAAAAGGACTCCTACAACCCCTGCTGCTCCAGCAGTGTTTTCTCGGCAACCCAGAGTAAGATCATCTCCATCACTTAAAAATTTCTTCATTTATCACCAATCTCACTATCAAACTTTGCTCTTTGTAGAAGAAAAGACCAGCCGAGAAGAAAAAACCAGCACCAGTATCGGCTAAACCAACTCCTCAAATCCCTCTGGTAATTTTAATCCTCAAAATTTCAAATTTACTCATAGCCGATGCTAGTTAACATGTGTTGAAATCATTCAAAATTTGCCAATCTCCTTCTCCACCATCGCCTCCAGTACAGCCAATCTCAAGCGAACACACTGCATCGGCTGTAGGCAGCCATCATGTTGTGGAAGAAGAAACTGCTGCTCCTGCTATTCTTGTAAGTCTCATATCCTTAAAGATTTCAAATCAGCTATAAAAAATGTTTTGTTACTTATATCCTCTTCGTTTCTCTTTCTTGCAGGTCTTAGCCGATTTATTCTCCTTTGACATTAAAGATTACTTTGATGAAAAAGCAGAGGGAGAAACAACGAGCAGGGCCCTAGCTCCTCTAGCCGATGATGTGAAAAGAAATCTGGAGGACATCTCTCATCGGCTAGAAGCATCCCTTGATAGCTTGGTGGTTGACTGCAGTTCTCTTCGCGCAAGATTCCAAGAAATCCAAGCTCTGATCCCAGATGACCTATCCAATGCTATCACTCCAGCTGTATACCTCGAGCAACATCAATTCAAGCTGGAAAAAGCTAGACAAAGAATAGCAGATCTGCTAGAAAAGAAGAACATTCAAGCTACAATTCAAGCAAGTCGGCAGCTCGTACATGATGAGAAAACCAAGCTTGATCAACTAGCTGAAGAGCCGATCAAATCTGCTATAGATCAGTTGGAAGCCGAAAGGATCGATCTCCTAGCCAAGCTTGAGGAATGCAATGCTAAAATTGCAATAGAGAAGCAGAAACTAGTCGATCTCCCGAAGGCTGTTGGAGAACAAAAGGCAAAACTGAGATCGGCTATAAAAAATGTTGCCAATATGACCAAGTCCCTCAAGATCATTCCTGGAACCGATGCACAAGACGCCCAAGCAATTGCAGAAATTGAAGAAATTCGACAGAGTGTGATATCGGCTATCCAACGCTACCTCTCTCAATAATATCATGTAATAGGGACTTAGAAATATTTTGTATCCAACTCTGTAATCGGCTAGAAAAACTTCAGTTGTACCATACATAGTTTGATATCCTTTATGCCGATTAATATATTTTGCTTTGAAAATCCCAATTTTCGTCTGATATATGCCCCCTAATTTTGGCATGTTTGAGAAACAAAGGAAAAATTAATCATAACGAAAAACGATACAAGAAATATCGGCCAGCACACATCGGCAGCAAACAGCCGATTATGACAAAAAGAAAATTCTAAAGGCGATATGAACTATATCGGCCATGAATAAAAATCGGCAGAACTCAGCCGATCATGATCCAATCCAAACACTTGGATAATATTTCTTTAAGTATTTGCCATTAAGTGCTCTTCCAAATACTTCTCCATCAAGCTGTTTTAACATATAGGCCCCTTTAGAAACGCATTTGTGGATTTGAAACGGTCCTTCCCAATTCGGTGACCACTTGCCGAACTTATTATCTCTGGCCCCTATCGGCAGCACCAATTTCCAAACCAGCTCACCCTCTTCAAAAGATTTGGGCACAACCTTTTTGTTATAATGCCTGGCAACTCGCTCCTTATCTTTCCTAACTTTCTCAAGAGCTCGCAATCTAGCTTGAACCAAATCTTCCGACTCATCAACCATCAAATTATGATAATCATCGGCTATTAACTCATCTTGTAAAGAAATCCTTCTGGAGCCGATGTTGGTTTCCCATGGTAACACAGCTTCATGCCCATAAATCAATTGATAAGGAAGTACCTGAATTGCACCATGACAAGCCATCCGATAGGACCACAATGCCTCGGTTAAAATAGTATGCCACTTCTTGAGATATTCGGCTATTTTTCTCTTAACCAGCTTAATCAAGCTCTTGTTTGATGCTTCAGCTTGCCCATTTGCTTGTGCATAATATGGTGACGAATTCAACTACTTGATCCCCATGCTATCGGCAAACTGAACGAACTCATCAGACACAGATATAGAACTTTGATCAGTTGTGATTGTTTGTGGCAAGCCAAACCGGTATATAATGTGTTCCTTGACAAATTCAATAGCATCTTTGCTGTCAACCTTTTTCAAAGGAATTGCCTCAACCCACTTAGTAAAATAATCGGTTGCAACCAATATGAACTTATGCCCTTTACTTGATGGTGGATTGATCTGACCGATCATATCAATACCCCAATCTCTGAACGGCCATGGCTTGATAATAGGATTCATAGTCGATGCTGGTGCTCTCTGAATTGCTCCAAATTTCTGACAATCTTGACAACCTTTGTAATATCTGAAACAATCCTCCAGCATTGTCGGCCAAAAATATCCAACTCTTCGAATTAACCATCTCATCTTGTGGGCCGATTGATGTGTCCCACAAATACCCTCATGAACTTCGCGCATGACAACTTTTGCTTCTCCCATACTCAAGCATTTCAAAAGAACCCCATCAATCGTCCGATAGTATAATGTATCATCCAAAATAACATATTTGAGAGCTTTATATCGTAATTTCCTTGAAACCGATCTGGAAGGCTTCTTCAAATACTCAAAGACATCAAACCTCCAATCATCGGCTGGTATGCAAGCCACTTCTACTTCAATCCCTTGTAACATTGGCTTGTAGCCTGATGCACCTTGAGCTAAATCATTGGCCTCAACATTTTGCTCCCTAGGAATATGTTCTAAAGTAACTATCTTGAAATTCTTCATCAGCTCTTGACATTTCTCATTGTAGACCATCAAAATATCATTTTTGCATTCATATTCCCCGGATAACTGACTTATCACTAATAATGTATCTCCCATGATTTCAATAGCATTGGCTTCAACTTCTCTCAATAACTGCAATCCTTTGAGAACAGCTTCATATTCTGCTTGATTATTTGTAGAGTAAGGCTTGATAGTAAAAGCAAACTGAAAACTTGCCCCCCTAGGCGATATAATTACTAAGCCGATACCACAACCATGAGTGCAAACAGATCCATCAACGAACAAAGTCCATGGCATAATATCAACATTGTCAATACTGGTATCCCTGTGTTCAACTATGAAATCGGCTATCGCTTGCCCTTTAACTGCCTTAGCCGATTCATACCTGAGATCAAACTCCGACAAAGCAAAGATTCACTTCCCAATCCGCCCTTTCAAAACTGGAGCCGACAGCATGTATCGTACCACATCGGCTCTACATACTATGATGCACTCATTGGAAAGCAGATAATGTCTCAATTTTGTGCAAGAAAAATATAAACATAGGCATAACTTCTCCACAGCTGAATACCTTGTCTCTGCATCCAAAAGTCATCTATTGAGATAGAATATAACTCTTTCCTTCCCCTCAACATCTTGGATCAACATTGAGCCGATAGAGTTCTGATCGGCTGACAAATATAGTTTGAATGGAATCCCTTTCTATGGTGGTATAAGAACCGGAGGAGTACTCAGGTATTCCTTGATATTGTCCAATGCATGCTACTGCTTTTCTCCCAGACAAATTCTTGATCGGCTTTCAACCTTAGCAACGGGGTAAATGGTTCTATTCGGCCAGACAGGTTCGATATGAAACGCCGAATAAAATTTATTTTGCCGATCAATGATTGTAACTTTGTTTTATCTTATGGAGGTTTTATATCTTTGATTGCCTCAATACTCCTCTGAGGAATCTCGATCCCACGTTCATGTACTAAAAATCCAAGAAATTGGCCAGCCGATACATCAAAAGCACACTTAGTAGGATTCATCTTCAACCCATATTTCCTTGCTCTTTCCAAGACTTGTCTTAAATCGGCTATATGTTCATCAACTTCCTTAGATTTAACCACCACATCATCAATATATATTTCTACCAACATGCCGATGAGATCATGAAATATGTAGTTCATAGCCCTCTGATATGTAGCACCAGCACTTCTCAATGCAAAAGTCATAACCACCCACTCATACAAGCCGATTGCACCAGGACATCTGAAGGCAGTTTTATGAATATCTTCCTCAGCCATGAAAATTTGATTGTAACCAGCATTGCCATCCATAAAGCTGATGATTTTGTGTCCAGATGCTGCATCGACGAGTTGATCGGCTACTGGCATTGGGTATTCATCTTTCGGTGTAGCCTTGTTTAAATCTCTGAAGTCAATGTAAACTCTAAGCTTGCCATTTTTCTTGATGACTGGTACTATGTTAGATATCCACTCAGCATATCGGCATGGCCTAATAAAGTTGGCATCATTGAGTCTTGTGATTTCGGCTTTGATAGCACCATACATATCGGCTTTACAACGTCTTGGAGGCTGTTTATACGGCCGATAGCTTGGTTTGATAGGGAGTCGATGTTCGACTATCGATCGGCTAAGTTCTGGCATTTCATAATATTCCCAGGCAAAACAATCTCTATACTATTTTCAAGAGTGCTATTAATTTACATTTAAATTCTTTTGATAAACTCTTACTAATATATGTCAGCCTAGGCCTGTCACCTAGTCCAATGTCGATTTCTTCCAATTCATCGGCCGACATAAACCCTTGTCCTAACTTGCCATCGAGATCATCAACAGTGTCCTTTCTGTAGAAATTGGCACCCTCCACGGCGCCCTCAAAACAAGAATTGGGGCTCTCCATCTCCTGTTGGCTGTATGGCATAATCAAAAACTTTTAAGTAATCTCCTTGCCAAACTTTTCCAGATAAACAATCAATTGCTTCCATCTCCCAAACAGATAAATCGGCACTAGCTACGTTGACTGACCTGTCGGCTGGCACGATTTCAATTTGGTCTCCTTGCCACTGAATCAAACTTTGTTGCATCGTTGAGGGAATACAACAATTAGCATGGATCCAATCTCTTCCCAGCAACAGACTGTAGGAACCCTTCCTATCAATAACAAAGAACGTGGTAGGAATTGTTTTACTACCGATAGTCAGCTCCATATTCAAAACTCCTTTAGTTTCAGATGGATTCCCGCCAAAATCTTTTAGAACTATATTGGTCTTGATCAGATCCTCTGAATTCTTCCCAAGTTTCCTGAATGTTGTATATGGCATTAGATTCACAGCTGCTCCTCCATCAACTAGCATCTTTGACATCGGCTTGCCATTGACAAATCCCTTAACATACAGTGGCTTGAGGTGCCGATGATCAGTTCCTTCGGACTTCTTAAAAACAGCTTGCTGTGGAGATAGCATCAACTTGGCTGATGGCAGATTTTCTTCTTGTTCGACGACTTGTTCAACTGCATATTCGGCTGGAAACATAAAAACCATGTTTATGGCAGATGACATCACCTCTTTGCCCTTTTGTTGTTGATTCTTGTTACGATCGGCTTTAACTTCGTCGGTTGGCACCACTTTGCTCTTCACGCGCCAGATTTTCCTTGTTCTCGGCCTCAGCCGATGTTCAATTTCTCCTTCAACCTCCTGGAATTGCTCCCTGTTTCTCATCCTTTGAACTCTCCTCTTTTGATTCTTAGTGAAAATTCCAGAAGGGCACCATTGAGGTTGCATTTGCTTGGACTCTCCTGATGAATCATCTCCATCATCGTTCTGTTGTATCGGCCCAAGCCTTTCATGAACCGACAGTTTTGTCCGAATCGGCTGATGTACACTTGTACTCTGTCGGCTTGGTCTTTGGATGAATTGTGCATCAGAATCACTGCATCTAGGACAATCTTCAATAGATGGTAATCTCATACCCTCATTCCAGCAAAATCTAAAAAATTCACAGCCCCAATGGGGATCAAAATATCTTTCATTTTTATGAGAATATGACTCATCTTCCCTCTGGCGTCTTTTTTGGTACTTGTTGATGATACTAGCCGATCTGACGTTCTTGGCATAACTTTTACCTCCATCGGCTGTATTCCGATTATATCCAGAGTGCACCATGTTGACTGGGAAAGGATGTTCATCTATCTTCATCGGTCTCTTGGACTCATCTATTTTGATCTTGCCTTGCTCAATAGCCGACTGGATCTGTTGCCTAAAAATCTTGCAATCATTGGTGTTATGAGATCCTGTGTTATGCCACTTGTAATACTTCCTTCTCTTCAACTCCTCAGCCGATGGGATGACATGTCCTGCCGGCAGTTGAATCTGTTTTTCTTGAAGAAGAAGATCAAAAATTTTGTCGACCTTGGTAATGTCAAAATCAAATCTTTACTCTTTTCCTGAATTCTTGACCCATTGGCAGACCACCGTCTTCTTGTTTCTAGCCCACTCTGCTGCATTGATTTCTGGGTCATCATCTTCAGAATCAGAATCATAACCATAGACATTATTGACATTATTTGCCTTCTTGATGAATTTTCTAGCCTCCTGATATCTTGTCTCATGAGCCGACACCTTCTGAGCTAGATGAGCCAAACTCTAAAAGTCTTGAGCCGAAAATCTCTCCCTTATCAGCGCCAACAAACCATGGAAGGCCAAATCGACTAACTGAGAATCTGTTAAGGCTAAACTGTAGCATCTGTTCCTCACATCTCTGAATCGTTGAATGCAGTCTGGAACTGATTCATCAGATTTCTGCTTGATTGTTTTGAGATCTAACAGCTTCATCTCTTGAACACCACTGAAGAAGTATTTGTGAAACTGTTTCTCCAAATTGGCCCAACTTCTGATAGAGTTATAAGGCAGAGATGAAAACCAAGTGAATGCCGATCCAGATAAAGAGAGTGGAAACAATCTAACTCTGAGAGCCTCTGTAGCCGATGCTTCACCACATTGAGTTAGAAATCGGCTAACATGCTCATAAGTAGATACATTATCTTGCCCTGAAAACTTGGAGAAGTCTGGCACCTTGTATCGGTTTGGCAATTGTACCCGATCGAAGTACTCTGGGTATGGATGCCGATACATGTTTCCATTGTCCTTTGGTTTGAGTCCAAATTGTTCCCTCATGACGTTAGCGATCATATCGGCCCAGGGTTGATGTGGTGTTGCTCCACCAAATTGCTGCTGCAGTGAATCCATCTGGTCGTATTGGATCGGCTGAGGTCGTGGTGAGTGAGGTTGATAGACATAATTGAAGCCAGCCGATATGCCTTGAGGTGGTACGTATGGAAGTTGCTCTGTGCTGTATTACTGGCTTATCGGCTGAGTAATCCCAATCGGCTGTTGTGGAACCGAAGGAATTTGATAAGAGGTGTCGACAACTGGTGGTTTTGGGTTGAGAATACTCATTAGCTGCTCTGGTGTTAACTGAGTTGATGCTTGCCCCCAGTGATCGACTGTGACCTGGTTAAAATTGTTGGAATATTTGAGCTTGAGTAGGGAGCCGATGGAGCCTGGGTTTGAAGCAGTTGTTGACTGCTTTGATTCCCGCCAATATCTGTCTTTACGTTTCTGTATCCTGGGAACGTGCCGTCTGGTAAATATATAGGTCCCTTAGCCTTTTCCTCGGCTAACGATCCATCAACCACTGACTTGATCATATTTGTCAAAGTGTTCACGAGTGTTCCAGACTGGTTGACTAAAGCATGATGTACAGCCGAATCGATGCGGTCTTGTAGTGTATGGAGTTCTTCATCATTTGATTCGACCTTGGTTTGCATATCTTTTCTTCCCCTGACCTGGACGTACTTGGGTCTTGTTTCACGATCGTCGGCAGCTTGACTTTAGTTCTTTGAACAACCGTGCCTTGCTGAGTGACTGTGAATGAGTGCAGATATTGGTTTTGGAGTTGATTTAGCATCTGCTGCATCTCTTCTCTATGTTCTTCGCTCAGCTGTTCGACCGTGATCGGCAAGATATTTTCTTCTGAGACGACGGTGATGTTTGGAGACATGATGCACCCTAACATAACCCGATGACGTGTACCGAATCACGTTACCAAAATTAGCTCAATCGGCTAACCCTGTCCGACTCTGATTCTGCCGATCCAGTCCGTAGCCGATTCGGACTACAGCCGATTCTCACTCTGTTTCCGATACGATCTAATCTCTTTGATTCTCTTTGATTCTATCTTCATCTCCGATACTTGAATTATCAAATTTGGTCGTCAATAGCAGCGCAACGGCTCCAATCTACGATAGCGGCAAGGGGATGAAGGCAAGCGAGGATGACACTTTCTAGTGCCGAGATGGTGTTGGCACGACAGATCCATGTGCGTCATGGCTCTATCTACAATCGTGCATGGTGGACGCGCAACAAATACAAATGGTAGGGGTGTGGAACCTCTAAAACCTTATGTCACACCCTGGAGTTTCCCTTCTAGCTCTAAATTCATAAAATAAATTGCCTAAAAGAAATTGTTCATTTAACCAGGAGCAAACCCTAAATTAATAATGTGCGTAATAATCGAAATTGTCAGGGAGATGCTTCAAATTGTTAACAGGATTTTCAGCGGAATATTCAGACAGAGGAAGTAATAATGTTAATTTAAAATGTCGGGTTTTGAATTAATAATTCCTTCCTTCCCCTCCTTTGGTCGTGAACCGTTCTCAATTCACTTTCCCTATTCGCGGTTCATTGTATCCGCCGCCCCTTTTGCCGCAGCGGTTTCGTTCTGTATGACGAGCCAAGCCCTACTCCTATTCCGATTCAGTTTCTTCTTCCTTTCCCGAAAAGGCACCGCATTTCTTCCCCCACCTTTCCTTTTTAGGTTTCCCTTCCTCTCGTATTCTTTTTCCCCACCTCTGCCGAGCGCCACCCCCTCCCCTGGGCCAGCCCACCTAAAATCCAGCCCCTCCCCCTATTTAAGCCCCTTTACCCTCCTCTTTTCTTTTTGTTTTTCCCTAGCCCTAGCCCTAGCCGCCACCTACGCCCTAGCCGCCACTGCCCTCGTTCGCCGCCGCCGCTAGCCGCCATCCCTTGTCACCGTCGTCTTCTTCGGTGAGCTCTCCCCTTCCCCGTGACGTTCACCGGTATAGTTTACCCCTAGGGTTCCATCTAATCTTTCCGTTGTCATCGTCGTCTCTTTGTGCCGCCACTGCCCTACCACCTCGTTGCCGCGCCGCCGCTGCCGGGTGCTGCGCCGCTGCTGCCTAGTCACTGCTGCACACCGCCAACACCGCAGCCGTGCCGCCACTGTTGCCGCGTCGCTGCCGTGCCGCGCGCCACCACTGCCCTAGCCGCTGCTGCACCGCCGCCGCTGCTTTGTGCCGCACACCGCCGCCACTGCTGCCGTGCCACCGCCGCTACCGCGTCGCTGTCGTGCCGCCGTCGCCGTCACTGCCCTAGCCGCTGCCGTGTCGCTGCCACGCCGCCGCCGCTGCCGCGTCGCTACCGTGCCGTGCGCCGCCACTGCTGTAGCCGCTGCCGCGCCGCCGTCGCTGTTTTGCCACGTGCTGACGTTGCCGCGTTGTTGCCGTGTCGCGCGGTTGCTGCGTCGCCTCGCCGCCGCTAGCCTCCGCTGCCGTGCTGGCCCCACCGTGCCGTGCCGCTGCCCTAGGGCCGCACGCCATCGCTGCCCTGCCTGCCGGCTGCCGCGCTACTATTTTGCTACAGCCGTGCCGCTGCCGCCGCTTTGTCGCACACGGTAGCCGTGCTGCCGACCCGTTACCGTGTCGCTGCCGCTTCGCCGTGTCGCTTGCCGCGCCGTTAGCCGCCTAAAACCCTAGCTACCTAGCAGCCGCCTAGCCGTGTTGGTTTACCGACCTCGCTACCGTCGCACCTAGCCATAGCCGCAGTCGTGCCCTCGCCGTGGTACGTATGCATTCTCTAGCCGCTCGCTACTTACTCTCACGCGTAGTGTCATGTCGGTTTGGTCGTACCAAGTCGTTCTAAGCCATTCTCTAGTCGCTCGCTACTTACCATTCTGAGCCACCGGTTCTGTTCGCCGGTTCGGTTGACCGTTTGCGTGGTCCCGTGACACGGTAGGTTGACTCATTGAGTCGCTGAGCCGTGAGGCTCGTTAACCGGAGTTTGTTTTCCGTTAACCTTGTCCGTTTGCGGGCGTTAAAGCATAGCAATTGATTAAGGTTTTTATTAGAGTTTTTCCTCGTTTTGTGTGCCAGCGTGTAGACTCCGCCGTTTCGAACGATCGCGTTCGCGAGGAAAAGAGTTCGGAAGGTCAGTTGAAGAAGCAAGGCAAGTCACACATTCCCCTTGAGCATTTTGAGCCCAATTTGTAAAATATTTTTCCGTTTACAAATAAATTGCATGTTTTGCTAATTACATGGGAATAGGGTTTACCTATCTGCTCGCTTGAGCCATATTTACTTGATGTCCTTTCTTTGTCGAACTGGGTGATAATTTGACTAGCTTGTGCCTCATGTGGACCACTAGCTCACAATATGAAATAATCACAGTATCTACTTCTAGTACCTTGATGAGCCATGAGCTCGAGACAACTGACCATGTTTCGTTGGTCGTAATTATCCAACTAAAATATGGCTTAATGGTGGGCTGTGGGTGTATGGTTTTGCTAGTCGCACCCATGGCAATTAAGGACCGGTTCTCGGGAAACCCTGGAAGACTAACAGTGCTTACCCCAAGCAGGCATGGGTAACTGCTGGACTTGTAGTGTAGCTTTTCCCTAGTTGACGCATCCAAGCAAGGGTGGGCGTGATGGGGTTGGGTCGGTGGGGGTTTACCCATTGATCGGCTTCCGGATTCACCTAGGCACGAGAGGGGGCTGCCTACCCTTGCTTAAAGGTAGGGGCGAAACCTGAGATGTGGTGCGCTTGGTTAGGGGGAGTTATGCGAAGGGTCTTGTCACGATTTCCCCCTTTGCAGTACCATGGTGGTATTTCGGGGCATGGTGACATGTGTGGAATCGTGTCTTGTGGGTACAGTTGCGCACCTCTGGCCAGAGTAAAACTATTCAAATAGTTGTGTCTGCGGTTATGAGCGATCAACCAGATCCACCGTGATTAGTCCTACTTTATTAATTGTCATAACTTAATGAACTGGTTTAGCTCAGGTGGAATGGTTGGGCCTGTTCAATGTGATGTAGCGTTGTTTAGTAGAGATGTTTAATTTTGCCTTAATTAATCGACTGTTTTACTGTTTTCAACTATAAATGTTTACAACCGCCTTTATGCAAATAGCCACAAACCTTCCTTGTCTTCCCCTTGCACGATTGCATCGTTGGTGTGGCTTGCTGAGTACGGTGGTTGTACTCAGCCTTGCTATTTTCCCCCTTTTCAGAAGTGTAGTGCTTCTGAGCTGAAGATGAAGTTAGAAGACCAAGTCTTATACCCCAGTTGAGTTTTGCCTGTGGAGTGGAGCTGAAGCCCCGCTAGGATCGTCGCCTTTTTCCGCTGCTGTTTTCTTTTCGGTGTGAGGACTAAGTGCCTCTTCTGTAAGTATTTATGTTTTATTTACGTTTGGATCTGTATATTGATTTGTCGTTTTGTGTACCCTGGCTTGATTCCTGGACAGGGATTTATACACAAAATAGTCCGAAAATTTGGGATAAAGTGGTATCAGAGCCAACTCGACTGTAGGTTGAGCCAAATGGTCAAACCCTAAGGACAAGTTTTCCGAAAACCCTAATTGCGAAATTGTCTCGTCTCCCCATTCGGCATTTCTTTGCAAAATGGTTTATCAAACGTCTCTCTTTTTCCCTCCAACCCTCTAGCTGTTGAAACTGGAGGGCAAACCGATGGTTTCGCGCCTACTCTCGGAAGTCAAGTGAAGCCCTCAAGATTCAGGTTGGAAGGGGCGAGAAGGTTAGTTCAGAATCGTCATTTCGCGAAGATGAAGTGAAGGTTTTCCCGGAGCCTACTTGAACTCAATCCTTCCTGAAGAGTAGTATCGTTAGCTGCTAGTACGTGTGTTGTTTGCTTGTGTGTATGGGTATGGTTGGTATCAGTGGTGGGGATGCGACCATACTAGATTGTTTGCTTAAGCAACTTGAACAATAAAGGTCTACTTACAACAAATTAGTAATCAAGTGGTTTAAGGTCTTATCTTTAGCAACCCCTCTCTTCCTTCTCTCCTATCCCAGCAGCAGATGGTCAGTGTCAGAGAGGAGAAGAGCAACAACAACATCAGTATGTTAGAGTCACCGACCAATGTTCCTGTTGAAAGCAACAAGGAGATGCAAAGCTCGATGCAAGGCTAACTGTAGTAGAAGTGGCACCAGCAAAATCAGATGCAAGTTCAGATGTAAGCTTAGAGTCAGAATCAGAGCCGAAGCTAGTATACCGCCAAGTCCTCAGCAGACAAGTACATCCAAGCCACCACCAACCCATGAAGCAACCAGTCATGTGGGTGATGCGTCCAATGGTAACAGCAGCAGCAATCCTTTCGGTTTCCAACCAGCTCCAACTCCAGTGGAGACCAACAGTGGTTGTAGAAGCACCCTCAACAAGGTTCAATGGTCTCTCCTTACTCTTGTCCTAGTTGCAAGCGAGCCGACCTAGAAGAATGTACATCATGGTCGACCAAATCAGTATTGTTTCGGCTGCCTTGATCCAGGACCCCACTTCAGAGAAGGTTCACCTTGGAGACCAAAGAAGATAGTGTACCGTTGTTTCAATTGTAAGAAGGCATGTCACCTCTCAAAAGATTGTTCGATGTCACAGCGTTAGTATGATCAAGTCAATAGTTTTGGTCCCAACATCCCTACCCTTCAAGTTACATCAATTTCAACACAGAGTAGTCAGATCCAACCTAAAGACACCAGAAAGTCAGTGGATGCCGACCACCAGTTGCAATGCATAACCTCCATCGCAACGAATTGTCATTAAGGACACCGACAAAATCTCTATTGTTTCACTAGCAATCGCTTCAAGGCTACAGAATCAGCATGGCAGGGCAAGTAATGCTAGAGAACCTGTGATCTACTCTAACAGTAGTGAGACAGTTCAATTCTTCAGTATTGACCGCAGTAAAGGTCTCCAGCACCAGACCCCAAGATGGCCATCAACACCAGCCATGTACCTCGTGTTGCTTCAACTCTGATGCCTGGCAGCAATCACACGAGTGTGGCACCAACAACTAGAAGGTTTTGTTCATTTCAGCTACCAAGAAGATTGGAAAATAGATCCTTTTCTGAGGAATGTCAGAAGTTAGGATATTGTTCTTGTGATATCTCCAGCTAGTAATCAACGATGTAGCCAGATAACCATGGCAGAATCAAATGGTCAAAGTGTTACCTGATCAACAACTCTGTCAGCAAGGGTCATCGATCGTGCACGAGTCATTGGTGTTCAAGTACCTCCTCTGTGCAGAAAAGTTCCAGGGCAGTTAAGAAAAAGGGAAAGTTGGATAAAGTATGAGTCAGGCAATTTTTCTTCTCTTATGATTCATCTCGAGTATCCAAAAGCAAGTCAACTTGTGTATCTGTCAGTGTCGTGAGAAATCTAGAGTCTCTTCTCTAGCCCATCACAGCGTTGTGAGCTCCAAGACCTAATGGCCAGTCAATAAAGGAATGGTTGACCAATGAAATGAAAATGGTTAGACCACAGTAACATTCAACATGATGAGGTCCCACTAGAGGACAGTATCAGGGGTACCCCAGGATGATGAAAGGATGGAGGAAATATTTGAGTGTGATAGCATATAAAAATTAACGGAACTCTGTAACTTTGGAAGTTCTTCAGAATTTGGTAAATGGGGACAACACCCTAGTGGTGTGAACATCGATCAAGAGCAGTCGCTCTTGATTTAAGGCAACCATATAGCTTTCAGAAACCACCCAAATGTTTCTCGGAAGTCAACAAGAGAATTGCTCCACCACCTCTGTCTGAGTAATGGATACAAGAGTCAGGTCCAGAAAGGTGTAGACAGCACAGTAGAGTGTGTGACAGAGGATCCCTCTCGGTGAATCATCTCTACTCAAGGATCGAAAGTGAACCTGTTTGATTATTAAGCAGATATTCTTGGCAGCCTCAAGGGCAGTTTTCAGTAGTTGTACATGTTCCGATGCTGGTATGTAAGCAACAGCGAAGTTGGTTTCTATCAGATACAGAGGTGTCAGTCAGTGGCGCGAGAGCAAGTGAAATGGGAAGCAGATAGAACACTCTTGTGGGCATGATCTGGTAAGTGATCTATGCTTGTTTCAACAGACATCTAAATTGACCTGCTCAGGCAGTCGACACCGAAGTCATGACACCAACAGCACCGTCATTTTAGCACTCAGATCTAATGGGAGTGTTGATCAAGAGTTGGTAGATTCATGAGCTGAGTAAGAGTCGCTCTTACGTGGGACTTCATGTCATCAATTACTTGTTAGATTCCAAGTGTCCTGGAATAGAAGTGCACCATTAGTGTTTCATGGGGTTTAACTGATAACGCATCAAATGTTCAAAGTCAGGGCTACACGAAAAACCAAAGAAGTTTGGTATTCTCAAAGATAACAGTTTAAGTGTTCACAGTCAGTCGAAAGATCAACCACCTCGGTAAAGAAACCTTGGAGTTAAATTGGGTTTACCTCGTAACTGTTTGCTTGGAGGTCTAACCGGGCTATGCAAAATGGGGTCTAAATGAGGAAGTCAGTTGTGAAGCCTTAGCAGAGCTACTCCGACCCCAAGCCATCATAGTGAGTTCGTGTGTACACCCGAGTTGCCGTATCAACTGTTCTACCTACAAAAGCAGCGACCTACAGTCAAGCAGTCAAGCTTAGAGAAGCAGCGATCCAGAACCCCGTGATCCGAACGAAAGTCAGATCGGACAACTTCTTGGTATAATCATCGTTGAGATCGAGCAACTCCCTGGTAGGCTCATTGTGTTAGTTAGGGACAGTTCAAGGCCAATTCAGAGTTTGTGGGTTCATGAAGGTCAGTGCAAGATTTCGAGGAGGCACCACCAATCCCTTGTCTACGTGAGGAATCCTCAGGTTGTCAAAGATGACGGCACCAACAGTTCAGTTTAAGCAGATTATCAGGTGTGTCAGTGTTATCAACTCAGTCCATGAAAGTAAGATTTATGAGCACCTACAATCCAGATCTGTGCCAGAGTGCAGTTTTGGGGAAAACAACAGAGCGCTCAGTTTGAGGTCAGTCAGGTCAGTCGGCAGATTGGGTCAATTAGCCTGTGTGAGTCAGTTCGAAACCGCAGAAGTCAGTAAACCAGTCAAGCACCACCCCCGCACCCAGCTTTCTTTCTAGCCATCCCCGAATCTCGGAACGAGATTCCATTTAAAGGGGGTAGGTTTTTCACACCCTGGAGTTTCCCCTTCTAGCTCTAAATTCATAAAATAAATTGCCTAAAAGAAATTGTTCATTTAACCAGGAGCACACCCTAAATTAATAATGTGAGTAATAATCGGAAATGTCAGGGAGATGCTTCAAATTGTTAACAGGATTTTCAGCGGAATATTCAGACAGAGGAAGTAATAATGTTAATTTAAAATGTCGGGTTTTGAATTAATAATTCCTTCCTTCCCCTCCTTTGGTCGTGAACCGTTCTCAATTCACTCTCCCTGTTCGCGGTTCGTTGTATCCGCCGACCCCTTTTGCCGCAGTGGTTTCGTTCCGTATGACGAGCCAAGCCCTACTCCTATTCTGATTCAGTTTCTTCTTCCTTTCCCGAAAAGGCACCGTATTTGTTTCCCCCACCTTTCCTTTTTAGGTTTCCCTTCCTCTCATATTCTTTTTCCCGCCCTCTACCGAGCGCCACCTTCCCCCTCTCTCTGCCGTGCGCCACCCTCATTCTCCACGGCCTCAGTCGATCCAGTACGGCTAGTTTGACCCGATTCAACAGCAATATGGTGGAGCAACACCGCAGCAACCGTGGCCCGATATGATTGCTGATGTCATGAGGGAACAGTTTGGGCTTAAACCTAAGGATAATGGCAACATGTACCGGCATCCATAACCAGCATACTTCGATCGGGTACCACTGCCAAACCGATACAAGGTGCCAGACTTTTCCAAATTTTCAGGGCAAGATAATATATCAACTTACGAACATGTTAGCTGATTTTTAGCTCAGTGTGGTGAAGCATCGGCTACAGAAGCTCTCAGAGTCAGATTGTTTCCACTATCCCTACCTTCTGGATCGGCATTCACATGGTTTTCATTTTCATCTCTGCCTTACAATTCTATCAGAAGCTGGGCTGATCTGGAGAAACAATTTCACAAATACTTTTTTAGTGGCATTCAAGAGATGAAATTTTCAGACCTCACAGCTATCAGATAGAAATCAGATGAATCAGTTCCAGATTATATCCAGAGATTTGGAGATATGAGGAATAGATGTTATAGTTTGGCCTTGACAGATTCACAGTTAGCCGATCTGGCCTTCGAGGGGTTGTTGGCGCCGATAAGAGAAAGTTTTTTAGCTCAAGACTTCGAAAGTTTAGCTCATCTGGCTCAGAAGGTATCGGCTCATGAGACGAGGTTCTAGGAGGCTAGAAAATTCATCAAGAAGGCCAACAATGTCAATAATATATACAGTTATGATTCTTATTCTGAAGATGATGATCCAGAAGTCAATGCAGCCGAGTGCGCTAGGAATAAGAAGACAGTGGTTTATCAATGGGTCAAAAATTCGGGAAAGGAGGAAAGATTTGATTTTGACATCACCAAAGCTGACAAGATATTTGACCTTCTTCAAGAAAAACAAATTCAGTTACCAGTAGGGCATGTGATCCCATCGGCTGAAGAGTTGAAGAGGAGAAAATATTGTAAATGGCATAATACAGGATCTTACAGCACCAATGATTGTAAAATTTTCAGACAACAGATCCCATCGGCTATCGAGCAAGGCAAGATCAAGATTGACGAACCCAAGAGGCCGATGAAGATAGATGGACATCCTTTTCCAGTAAACATGGTTCACTCTGGATTTAACCGGAATCAAGCCGATGGAGGTAAAAATTACACCAGAAATATTAAATTGGCTGGTATGATCAACAAGTATCAAAAAAGGCGCCAGAGGAAAGATGAGTCATATCACCATGATGATGAGAGATATTTTGATCCCATTGGAGCTGTGAATTCTTCAGATTCTGTTGGAACGAAGGTATGAGGTTACCATCCATTGAGGATTGCCCTGGGTGTAGTGATTTTGATGCTCAATTCGTTCAAAGACCAAGCCGACAGAGTGCGGGTGTGCATCGGCCGATTCAGAAAAGACTATCAGTTCATGAAAGACTTGGGCCGATCCAGCAAGACAACGATGAAGATGACTCACAGAGAGAGCCCAAAAACGTACAACCACAATGGTGCCCTTCTGGAATTTTTACCAAGAATCAAAAGAGAAGAGTCCAAAGGATGAGGAATAGGGAACAATTCCAGGAGGTTGAAGGCGAAATCGAGCATCAGCTAAGGCAACGAACAAAGAAAGGTTGGCGCGTGAAGAGCAAGGTAGTGCCAGCCGATGAAGTCCAAGCCGATCAAAGCAAAAGTCTCCAGAACAAGGGCAAAGAGGTGATGTCATCTGCAATAAACATGGTTTTTAGTTACCAATGTCAAAAATGTTAGTCGATGGAGGAGCCGTTTACTCCATTATTAAGATTGAAGGCAGATCAAGAGTTTGTCTGGGGAGAAAAACAACAGCAAGCATTGGACAATATCAAGGAATATTTGAGTACTTCTCCAGTTCTTATACCACCACAGAAAGGGCTTCCCTTCAAATTATATCTGTCAGCTGATCAGAACTCTATCGGCTTGGTTTTGATCCAAGAGGTCAAAGGTAAAGAAAGAGTGATATTTTATCTCAGTAGAAGACTTTTGGATGCAGAAATAAGGTATTCACCTATGGAGAAATTATGCGTGTGTTTATATTTTTCTTGTACAAAATTGAGGCATTATTTGCTTTCCAATGAGTGCACAATAGTATGTAAAGCCGATGTAGTACGATACATGTTATCGGCTCCAGTTCTGAAGGGATGAATTGAGAAGTGGATTTTTGCTTTGTCAGCATTTGACTTAACATATGAATCGGCTAAGGCAGTCAAAGGGCAGGCGATAGCCGATTTTATAGTTGAACACAGGGATACTAGTATTGATAATGTTGACATCACGCCATGGACTTTGTTTTTTGATGTATCTATATGCACTCATGGTTGTGGTATCAGCTTGGTGATCATATCACCTAGGGGGGCAAGTTTTCAGTTTGCTTTTACTATCAATCCTTATTCTACAAATAACCAAGCCGAGTATGAAGCTGTCCTGAAAGGATTACAATTGTTGAGAGAGGTTGAAGCCGATGTTGTTGAAATCATGGGTGATTCATTATTGGTGATCAGTCAATTATCTGGGGAGTATGAGTGCAAGAATGATGTTTTCATGGTCTAGAATGAGAAATGTCAATAGCTGATGAAGATTTTCAAGATAGTTACTTTAAAGCATATCTCTAGGGAGCAAAATGTTAAAGCCAATGATTTAGCTCAAGGTGCATCAGGCTACAAGCCGATGTTGCAAGGAATTGAAGTAGAAGTTACCTGCCTACCAGCCGATGATTGGAGGTTCAAGATATTTGAATATTTGAAGAACCCTTCTAAATCAGTTTTCAGAAAATTAAGATACAAAACTCTCAAATATGTTTTGTTGGATGACACATTATACTATCGGACGATTGATGAAATTCTTTTGAGATGTTTGAGTTTGGAAGAAGCAAAGGTAGTTATGTGTGAAGTACATGAGGGCATATGTGGAACTCATCAATCGGCTCACAAGATGAAATGGCTGATTAGAATAGTTGGATATTTTTGGCCGACAATGCTGGAAGATTATTTCAGATATTACAAGGGATGTCAAGATTATCAGAAATTTAGAGCAATTCAGAGAGCACCAGCATCGGCTATGAATCCTATTATCAAGCCATGGCCGTTCAGGGGTTGGGGTATTGATATGATCGGCCAGATCAATCCACCATCGAGTAAAGGACATAAATTCATATTGGTTGCTACCGATTATTTTACCAAGTGGGTTGAGGCAATTCCTTTGAAGAAAGTTGGCAGCAAAGATGCTATTGAATTTGTTAAGGAACATATCATTTACCGGTTTGGTTTGCCACAGATGATTACAACTGATCAAGGTTCAATTTTCGTGTCCGATGAGTTTGTTCAATTTGCTGATAGCATGGGGATTAAATTATTGAATTCTTCACCTTATTATGCCCAAGCAAACGGTCAGGCTGAGGCATCTAATAAGAGCTTGATTAAGTTGGTCAAGAGGAAGATTGCAGAATATCCCAAAAGGTGGCATACTATATTGGTAGACGCTTTATGGTCCTATCGGATGGCTTGTCATGGTGTAATTCAAGTACCTCAATATCAACTGGTTTATGGGCATGAGGCTGTGTTACCATGGGAAACCAACATCGGCTCCAGAAGGATTTCTTTACAAGATGAGTTGACAGCCGATGATTATCATAATCTGATGGTTGACGAATCAGAAGATTTGGTTCAATCTCGATTGAGAGCTCTTGCAAAAGTTAGAAAGGACAAAGAAAGAGTTGCTAGACATTACAATAAAAAATTTGTGCCAAAGTCTTTTGAGGATGATGAACTTGTTTGGAAATTGGTGTTGCCGATAGGAGCAAGAGATAATAAATTCGGCAAGTGATCACCGAATTGGGAAGGACCATTTCGGATTCATAAATGTGTTTCTAAAGGGGCTTATATGTTAAAAGGACTTGATGGAGAAATTTTTGGTCGCGCACTTAATGGAAAATATCTGAAGAAATACTACCCAAGCGTTTGGAATGGTTCCTAATCGGCTAAGTTCTGCCGATGTATGGTTTACAGCCGATGTAATTACATCGTCTTTAGATAGCCGATATTTTTATTGCCCTTAGACATATAAGTTTGCAGCATTGTGTTCCCTACTACAAAGTTGGGGGCATAAAAGATAAAGTTGGAAATTTTTGAAACTTTTTGAGCAAAATTATACAAATCAAGATAGGGTCAGTCAATATATCTTATATCGGCTCGATGGCCGATAGCAGGAAAAACTTCAAATATTTGGCCAAGTATAAATCGGCTCGATGGCCGATACATATATAGAAATCATGGATTTTCAATGCAAGATATATTAATCGGCACAAAGGATCAGAGTATGTATTACACAAGCATTAAGGTTTTTCAGCTGATTACAAAAAAAAATTTTAAGTCCCTATTACATGCTATCATTGAGATAGATAGCGCTGGATAGCCGATATTGCCCTTTGCCTGATTTCTTCAACTTCAGCAATTGCTTGGGCATCTTGAATGTCGGTTCTAGGGATGATCTTGAGGGACTTAGTCATGTTGGCCACATTTTTTATAGCCGATTTCAATTTTGCCTTCTGTTCTTCAACAGCCTTCGGGAGATCGGCTAGTTTCTGCTTTTCCATTGCAATCTTGGCGTTGCATTCTTCAAGCTTAGCCAAGAGATCAATCCTTTCGGCTTCTAATTGATCTATGACAGATTTGATCGGTTCTTCAGCAAGTTGATCAAGCTTGGCTTTTTCAGTATGCACGAGCTGCCAATTGGCTTGGATCGTGGCTTCGATATTCTTCTTCTCCAGCCGATCGGCTATTCTCTGTCTAGCTTTTTCCAGCTTGAACTGATGCTGCTCAAGGTATACAGCTGGAGTGATGGTGTTTGATAGATCGTCCGGATGGAGCTGCAATCAACTACCAAGGCTTGGATTTCTTGGAATCTTGCCCGGATGGAGCTGCAATCAACTACCAAGCTATCTAAGGATGCTTCTAGCCGATGGGATATGTCCTCAAGATTTTTCTTCACGTCTTCGGCTACGGGAGCTAGGGCTTTGCTTGTTGTTTCTTCGTCTGTATCTTCATCAAAATAGTCCTTGATATCAAAAGAGAACAGATCGGCTAAGACCTGCAAAAGGAAGAATTAAAGAGAACTAAGTAATATAACATATTATACAGTTGATTTGAGTTTTTTGAAGATATAAGACTTACAGGAATAGTAGGAGCAGCAACCTATTCTTCTTCTATATGATGGCTACCCACAGCCGATGGGGTGTGTTCACTTGATATTGGTTGTGCTTGAGGTGATGGTGGAGGAGGAGGCTGACAAATTTTAAAAGTTTAACAAGTGTTAACTATTATCAGCTAAAGTAAGGTTAAGACTAAAAGAGTTGAGAGATTACCAGTGCAGTTGGAGAGTTGGTTTGGTTGGTGCTGGAGCCGGTTTCTTTTTCTCAACTGGTCTCTTCTTCTGCAAAGTACAAAGTTTAAATAAGGAGATCGACAATGAGGAAATTTTGTAATTAAAAGATTGTTTTACCCTGGGTTGCCGAGAGAATATGGCTGGGGCAGCAAGAGTTGGAGGTGTTTTCTTAGGAGCTGGAGAAGCCGATGGCGTTTTTTCCCCTACGTCACTAAGTTCAGCTGCAGCTTCGTCAATGGATTTTTCAATCTCTGCTTCATCAAAGGTTTCTTCAATATCTGGCAGATCGTCAGCTGGTTTGGATGGTTGTTTCTTGGACTTCTTCTTGGCAGCTGATGGATCAACAGTCGATGCTCTGGTTTTTCTCTTTTTACCAGTATCGACTGGTTCTCTTATTTGCCCTTGAAGTAGACCTGAGGTCTTGGGAGCATGATAGCCAATACTTGGGGGAGCTAGGCCACATCCATTTGGCAGGAGGCCTGCAGCATAATCTATATCTTTGCCGTTGTTGCTTTTGTGAGGAGGAGATGAGTCTGTTGTCTGCAAAACAAAGATAGAATATGAAGCTGGTACAGATCGGCTGGCAGATATTATACAAGAATTAATAGAAGAAGTAGAAGGGCTTACTTGAGGGATCATATCGAGAAAAAGATTTGTCATGTATATTGTAGCCGATTGATGGAAAAGATGTTTCTTCCATTCAGCCCACCATGCATTAAAGATCCTGCTCCTGAACATGGCTAACTCAATATTGTCAATGCTGCCGAGGGGAGGTCTTGGGATATTGAGCAGCCGATCCATCATCAAGGTTGAAGAGATTTCTCCTCTACATTGGATTTTATCGGCAAAGTACAAGCCGATTGGTAGCTGACACATACCAAATTGTCTGGCTGAGCTCATTAGGTGGTAGAATTCATAAGAGACTTTAATATTCCTGCCTTGATGGATGCTGACAGGAATGATGCAAGGACTAATGGCAGGAGCAAAAACCTCTCTAGACTTCTGGAATTTTTCATGATTGATTTCTTCGAATCTGAAGTCTGATGGCAGTTCAAAGTTAATTGAGTCTTCATAGAAAAACTAGATTCTGGCGTCTTTCTCGAAGCCATCATAGAAACTGAAGAACCAATCCTTCAGTAGTTCAGCCGATAGCTTTGCTCCGGTATCGACTGGTGTGGATGCATACTCCCCATAAGAGGTACACCTATGGTGGGTGAGTTCTTCTCCATCTTCATCTGTAATCGGCTCTAATCTTGGGAATTCAGCTTCTGTCAGAGCTGGCCGATTCACAGCTTTCATGGCCACTAAGTTTAGCCAAGACTATAATAGCCACCAAGGGCCACCTACGCTGACTACTAAGCCGATGGCTATCTTAGCCGATGCGTTGTTCAACATCTGATACAAGTAGCCGAGATGGGTTTTGCCTAAAGGGAATTGCCTTTTCTCTTCAAGGGCTTCGGCTATATGTTGCCAGTTTGAAGTGGGACCGCAGCTAGATCCACAGAAAAGAAACTTTTCAAGCCACATCAACAGAAAGGTTGTGTGCTCTCGAGGAGTAACAGATCCTTGGCCCATGTTTGCTGAGATAAACCCTGACCATCCTCCTATACTCTTGATTTTAAAATCAAATCTGTTCTTGGAGTTCAGATTCATGGGGTTGGCTGATGAGGTGATGTCTAGGCCAGTGAGCATGATGATGTCAAGTAGAGTTGGGGTCATTGGTCCTTGGCTGAATAGAAAAGCATTTATGGTATTGGACCAGAAATAAGCAGCAGAAGCCATCAATGGTTCATCTTTAGCCGAATTCACTATAGTGAGAGCTAAGGCCTGGCCGATTCCAAGTTCATCCCAGTGGCTCTGTTTGCTAGCCGATATGCGTTTGTACCATGCAGGCCAACTTTTCTCTAGAGATGGCTAGGATTTAAAGGTGTTTTTCCAGTGCCCTAGATTCGGGTTTGCTAGTCTGAATGGGATTCTATTGATCTCGGCGATGATAAATTCAGTGGGGTCAGGATTGCCGATCGGACCAAGGAAATAGTGATACTCATGGTTCAAACTAGGGATTGCAATCAAATTTGCAAGATGCTACAAAAGAAAAGCAAAAGGGAAAATAAAAAAGGTTTGAGATCACGAAAAACTGATCTATTGCATAAAAGAAGGGATCTAGCCGATGGATATTTACCTCTGCATACTCAACCGATGGAGCGGTGAATGGAGCAGTAGAAGACGACATTGCTGCAAGCGGAAGTTGGTTGCAGGAGAAGTCGCCTTGAGATCGCTTTTCCGCGTCGAGGGGATCCCCGGAGAAAGAGAAGACGAAGATTGCCAAAGCGGTGGAAATGGTGTAACGGTGTGAAATTTCTCGAAGGTGACGGTTAATATTTAAAGCGGTGCGGTAACGGTCGGAAAACAACAAGTGCGATATTCTCTCGGAGATAAAATATGGCAAATCCGAAACATTACCAAATATTCCGGACTTGGGGGGCATGTGTTGACGATCAAATTTGGTAATTCAAGTATCGGAGATAAGGATAAAATCGAAGAAGATCCAAGAGATTAGATCGTATCGGAAACGGAGCAAGAATCGGCTGAAGTCCGAATCGGCTGCGGATAGAATCGGCAGAGTTCGAGTCAGACAGGGGTTAGCCGATTGAGCCGATTTTGGCTATACGACTCGATACACGTCATCGGGTTAAGTTAAGGTGCTTCATACGGATTGCCACACACGGATAGAGTCCTGGAAGGGCAATTGTATCTATTAATTAGGATATTTTATGTAATTTCCTTATAGATAATCATGGTAAGAGTCCGCCTTAGGGACTTGTTCGTTAGTTGGATTTCTATTGGGTTAATATGAGTCGTGTCCGTGGTGGACATTGTTTGTATTTTCGGGTCTAAATATAGACCCGAGGTCTTGTAAATGACAACAACCAAGTTCAATCAATCTCAGCGCATCGCCAACCTTTGTTTCCTATTTTCGACAAGTTCGTGCTTTCGAGTCGTGCTGAATCAATTTGATCTTCGACGACAAGGTAGGTCTTGTTATGGCGGCTTGCATCATCGGAACTAGTGCTTACATCTTTATGACACTCTAGTTCTATTTTGGGAATCTCCGAGTTATCATATACATTGTATAATTTAGATCAACAATGCAATCTACTTGCATAAGCTGGATTCGCTTTAGGGTTTCGTCGATATCAGCTAGATTACTTCGTTGGTTTAGATTATATAATGTATCTACCATCCCGAAAAGACAACCATCGGCTTGATTTTCTGGATCTCATGCTTCTCTTTATACTTAATGCTGCATTGGTTAAGTCCAACCTATTAAGACGTATTTAGAATCATGATATCTAGCCTGCTTTATGGTTGTTAATAAGGATAGTATCGGGGTTTCAGCCGATCTTACCTGGTATAGATGTTTTACATTGTTTTATGCTTTGTTTAATGTTCTATATCTGCCCCTTATATCAGGATCTAATCTAATATAAATATATTAAGCTTGCTATCAATGTAATTGGTTATAGTTGAATATATTTATTGTTAGAGAATATCCTAGAATAGGATTGTATCGGAGCTATAGCCGTCACATGCTTAAATCTAGATATCAGCTATGATATGAGTCTATATAATCATTATTTCATGTTACATTAGACTTGGGCAATTTATACTGGCTCGGTTCAGTTCGATCTATCCCAATTGCTTATTTCTAAAGTAATATTGATATATTGATTACATAATACTAATCATTTTAGCCGATATACTAGTTTTAGGGTTAGTTCCATCATTGACTATACCTTACAGCCGATTCATGCTTTATTGCATCGGCTAGGTTACATACGATATGAAATCGGCTAGCTGGCCGATGGACTATCGTTTACTAATATATTTGCATATTTCTTCTTGTTGATTGCAGGATCAAATCAACTGGCACGCCCTCGAACCTAAAGAACTAATTTTGGACCTGCACTAGAGTAAAGCAAATCTCTTAGGCCAATGTGCGTTTTTTTCATCAACAGGAGGGGAGGAGTCACGTCAGGAGCCACCACTGCTGGGAGCCGCCACAGCCGGATCCGCCACCTCTGGGGGCAGTCAACGCCACTGTCCTCCCCCTTTAGCTGATCTGGGAGGGAGGGGAGGAGCCACGTCGTGAGCCGCCACCGCTGGGAGTCGCCACCGCCGGGAGCCGCGACTATCACCGCCCTCCCCCTCCTCCCTCCGACCGGATCTGGGAGGGAGAGGAGGGGAGGCTGCTCTAGGACAGGGAAGGAGAGGTGGGAGGGGAGAGGTGAGGAAGAGGGAAGGAGAGGTGGGGACTTGGGCTGTGTGAAATTTGGCTGGGTAGGTAGCGATTTTTATGATGCTTAACCATTTTCCAGGTGGACCTTTTAAGGTACCGTCTGCGAAAATCAATTTTTGCAGGAGGACCTCTTACATAAATACTTTTATTTTTGCAGGCTGACCTTTTAAGATGGCATTTCCTAAAACTTGGAGGTCAATGACAAAACGTGGACTTCGGGTGCTTGTCGATGGTATTTCTTAGTGTTTCTCTAATATTTAATATAGCTACTTAAAGGAACACAAATTTATTATTATTCTTCCAACCATCCACTATTACATAGCTGCAAAGTAACCAGCATGCAGTCTTTTATTGCTTACAATTTATTTGAAAACCATCCCAAGCAATCCAAGCCTATGATAGACATTTCTTGGTTAAGCACTCACGGACATATCTTGGTAGCTCCTGTAGGCATGACTAGGAGTGAACACACCTAACTCATCTCCCCTGTTGTGCTTGAGCCTCCTAGCTTCTTCTCTTGAAATACGATATGCATTTGCCACAACATCGTCAGGAAGTGCACGGAAGATGGAATTCTTTCCTGCCATGTGACTAACCATGGAGTTAGGGTTGGTTTTCAATGCAATATATGAGCATCCTTCTCTTTGTGCCTTTTTTATAACTACATGGTGTTGTGGTATAATTAGAAGCTGCCCACGACGAAGCTCTCCATCAAACACTGTCTTTCCATTGTTGTTGACAACTTGAACTCGGGCACGACCTTGAGTAATATACACGACACTATGAGCGTTGATGTTCCAAAAAGGTGAAAGGAGTGCGTTCTGCAATAGAGAGAACATTGTCAGCATAATTTTGGAAATACTTTCTTTCATGAGGATAATATATCATGTGATTTTACCTGGTATAAATTTACTTTAACGGCACTCATCTGTACAAGATTAAGAATGGGGAACTTTTGGCCATTTAGATATGTGATCCTTCCTGCTCTGGGGTTGTATGTATCCGCGAGGTTCGGGTTGTCAATATTTTGCCTTACCCTCATGGTACAAAAGGTCTCATCCAAACCATTAGAGCAACTACCTTGAAGTTGTTTTTGTTGATATTGTGTTTGGCCATAGTCTCTCGGTTGCATCTGTTCTTGTTGTTGCTCTTGCAACGATGCATATGGTTGGAGCAATGCAAGCCCATGCTCAACACGAACTATTTCTCCTCTTTGGTCATTTTGGCACTGGAGTTGTCTTGCTACTCCACTGCTTATGCCAAGAGCCTCGCTAAGTAGTTCAACACTAAATCCACCAAAGATGTTCTTAGAATTGTCCCTTGCCTCATATCTATACAATTGTTGACCTATCTTATTGTTGCCAGCTAAAAAGAAATCCTAACAATCCATAAACAAACAATCAGTATGTCAAAGGAAGTTGCCCAATAAATCAAATAAATGATTGGAATATTTTGGGTAATGACAATATATGATATATGAATAATTACCCTGTGTCTAGGATCAAGTTGGTTAGCACTGTTGTATATATCTGTGACATATATGGCAACAATTGGTGCATCACCATCATTGTAGCACCAATGAGCAACCCCAGCAGGCAATGCAACTATATCTCCCTGTCGGAAACGGTGGATCTTTTGATGTTCATCTCTAAATTTATGGCTTTGGCTTTGGCCCTCGAGTGGTTGGGCTTGCTCGGATTGCTGAAACTGTTGTTGATAGGTCTCAGGACATCCTGGGAAGGTTGGCCCTGTTATACCTCTACCTGCAAGTGCGGATTGCCTTGTTAATAAAATGATATAAGTACAATGATTAAATAATATATACTTAAATGGAGTCACAGACCTTGGATGATATATACCAAAGTTGCTCCATTGGAGTAGTGAGGTAACAGAAGACCTCTAGGTTCGATAACTCGACGGACAACAGATACTCCAGTACATTGAAACAACTCATTAGAGACATCAAAAAACTCAGTTGTACCAGCTTGGGACCTTACAGTGCGAATCGGCTCAAAAGCTTGCAACCGATCAAACCTGCACTGTCTTGGACTACCACGGCGAGAACTTTGCCATTGACTAGTACTTTGGCTAAAAAGTTGGGCTAATGAGCCATGACACAAGAGGAACAAGCAAACAGCGGAGAGAACTATAGGGAATTTGATGTTTGCCATGTTTCTGCGGGACTAAACTCAATGCTTTTGTGAGAAATAGTGATCAATGTTGGTCCTTTTATAGTGAAGTAAAGTAGTGATTGACTAGATGCTAAGATAGAGTTTGTTAATGTCCACATAAGAAGTGACTCACTAGATAGAAGTAAGGTACACGAAAGGTGGATAGATAAATAGACATACAAGTATCAATGGGATGCACAATGGTCTGTTTGATCTCCTTTTCTTTGGTTTTATTTTTGGTTGAGCCTTCTTGTCATCTTTCACAAAGAATTGTGTGTAAGGCGGACTATATGTTGTGTGTTGCTTTAGTGATTGCTTTTTGGGATGAAACTTTTACGGTGAGCACACCATTTTAAACAATCAGTTAGACCTACTATATTTTGGAGTCACAAAAAGTGATAAGTCATAACCACGTCATATATTATCTCTTGTATTGCTACATGACAAACAAAATGCAGTTTGTTTAGGACATATGTTCTTTTGGTTTTGGCTTCTTATGAGCAAATTTATTACTTTAATTATGCATATCTTTGTTGATGATCATGACATTAACCCATCCAGGGGTCTAAACCAGTATAAAAATCATTGCCTTTTGCTCTCTTATTCTGTGCTCGCATATACCTTGGTATTAGCCGTACAAAGGTCTCTCAAATACCATGGTCAGGTATAACCCATCAACACATTTCATTAGAAGCCAAGAGATAGGATATTCCCAAACATAATATCATGCAAGTTGGTAGTGACGATGATTTTTCCTTTCATCTGGAACAATACTATAGCATGTGCTTATCAAGATATAGTAAAGCACTAAGCTATAAGAAGCTACACTTACGTTGCACACTAACCTAAAACTCTTATACAGTTATACCGGTACATAGTTTAACCATATAAGCTTTGAAACTTATTTGTATCGAGCATTGCATTGATTATTATATAGCAATAGCTAGCACCATGGACTAACCATGTAACCTGAATGCTCTCCAAGTAGTTTCAGTCATTTATCTTTTTACACTTCTAGAATAATTTGTTTTCGTGTAGATTGCATGTCTTGGTTTTAGAAAGAACAGAAAATATGTAACAAATGGAATAGTTACAGCCAAGGAAAGCCTCTGTTGCAGGAGACATCGTCCCTCAAGGCCTTGACTACAATAAACTCAGGACCATATACCTTAGCAACAACCACTTCTCATAGCTTCTCTATACATACTCTGTGCTCCATCTAGATACGCTTCACTTCCATCTTGATGGATGCATTCTGGCAAACAGCCCGAAGGAACAGTGCAACATTCAAGAGGGTAGGCTGAACCTGAGCTCCTTTATGGTAGCCAAGCTCTGATCTAGCTAAGAGGGAAATTTTGTGCATGAGAGTATTGGAGTGCTTGCTGACTACTGACCAGCTTGACAATATAACAATCTCGTGAGGCCCCATGGTCACGGAAGAGGACTCCACAAACATCTCCATGGTTGAGATCAGTGAGTGGTGCTGGTGGTCATGTTAATGTTGGTGCCGAAAGAGGCTCGTGAGGAGGAGGTAGCTAGTTTGGGCGGGGTGTTCTTGAGACTATAGCAAAGCACATGGTAAGCGCTCGCGAGGATGATGCCGCAAATCTAGGAGTCACTGAGGCCGAGGTCATTGCGGATTAACGCAATTTTGGGAACGAGACTAGTGTTAAGATAGGAAACGGTGTGTGGCGGAGTAGGGGTTGCTGTCACCGGCAAATGAAAGGGCGGACAGGCTGGGAGGTGTTTCAAGAAATGCGTGAGAGGAGACGAGCCACGCAAAGGTATGGCAAAGCCCCTGTCTCTGACGTGAGGGCCTTGATGTGGTGGTGGTAGCAGCGCAGAAGCATTTGGGTGGTGGTAACAATGGCAAAAGTGAGGCTGCTAATAGCTCGCTTGAAGGTTTAGGCGGCGTGTGACACGTTCAAATTTTAGATGCACGATTTGCATCAGATCCTCCTGGTCCCGGGGTAAGTTGAGACTGTTTTATGCGTCGGGAAATTATATATCGGCCATACTTCAGCCCTTCATATTCCTGTAAGTAATTGAGAGGTAGGACTTATGATAGAATGATGTCCCATTTTTAGACGGTGGGATTTTTTCTCCTAAGTTATCAAAAAATTTAACCAAGTTTAACTTCATTTGGTTGAATGCCACTTTGAGATATGAGATTAGGTAAATGCATGAAAAAAGTGCATGTCTCATAAAACTTCATGGTCTGAGCATATAGGTTCCTCCAAAAGTGTTCTGATGAGGACATCAGTAGCTCGGATATGACCATGGCTACATTATCTATTCATCAACCAAAGGTGCATGTTTTGTACTACCCCGTCTCAAAATAATTGTAATTCTATCTTATTTAGCATATATTAATGTTTGAAAAGAAAGACTATAATGCTCCTCATTTAAAAAGTGTATAGGTAAAATTGGAAGGGTAGTTGAGGGTAAAATAGAGAGAAGTTTGAACGAGAAGTGATTAATGGGATCATTAGTACTCTATTGTGACAATTATTTTGGGAAAAATTTCAAATCCTAGAATTGCAATTATTATGGGACAGAGGTATTATGTAAGGTTTATGTATTATATATTTGATAAACCTGAGCTCCACTCAATACCACTATACTGGCCAAGGTCACTTATGACGGGCCCAAACCCTCATCTTTGACGGCTTCGCGCATGGTCAATGATCAGTGGTCACTGGTGAGTCCAGTCACCTTTGACGGGTGACCGGCCGTCACAGGTGACACCCACCTCTGACGGGCAAGTTACTAGAAGGCCGTCAGAGGTGTTGGTATCCGCTAGCCTAGGGTCAGTTGGGACCCGTCACAGGTGACTCATCTCTGACGACCCTTTAAATAAAAGCGTCAGAGGTGATGGTCTCCATAGATAGAAGCTGTCACAGGTGATCTACCTATGACAGCCCCGAAAGTAAAGGCCCGTCACAGATAGGTCACCTCTGATGGGCCTTTATTTGCGAGTCCGTCACAGGTGAGGTTACCTTTGACGGATTTTTGTTCCGACCCGTCACTGATGAGTTAATTCCAGAAAAAAATAAATGCAAAATATTGGCTAGCCTCAGGATTTGCTAGCCATGCCCTCTGAAACACAAAAACATCACAGATATATTCCAGTCACCCCCCTAATATAACATCACAGATCCATCTCAAACATCACAGATCCTCAACATCACAGATCCATCTCAAAAATTGACATCATTCACATATGCAGTTCAAATGCCACAATTTTGCACAGCAAATTCATACCCCTTGAATGCCACAATTTCGGTCGTTGCTCATAGAACCGCGTATATACTTACCAAATAGATTAAAGCCATAATGTCCTCGACCTCCACGACCTGTCAATTAGAAAAAAAAAAGGAGAAAACCAATGAATAGTACAATGTAAATCGTAGTTGATCAAATTTGATGACAATTTAGTAAACTACCATAAATATTGCACATATGAAAGTAATTACATTGCACTCCATGAAAACATCTTTTTTTACATCACAAAAAATTATAAAAACAACTTTTTTACATCACAATCAATTATCTAGACAAGTTCATGAGTCTATTTGACGTGAAAACGTCCTTTCTTGTTCATTATTTCTGCAAGAATGAAGGCGCACACTTCGCCTCTGATAGCGGGGGGGTTGATGGGTGAGATCTTGAAGCCAGCTCTACCTTTCTGTTTAATAAATCAGAGGTTAGCACGTTTTGAATAGCAATGTTGGTATTGAAATGAGCTTATTCGCCATTAGCAACAACCTCAGGGTCGAAATCTTTCACCTTTCTTAGAAGTGTTGACATGTTGTGGCACACGTGGAAACCACACTGGTCTCTGATCTGTTGTGCGCATGCGAACTTGGTGTCATGATAAAGTTCGTCCTTGCCCTCCTTGTGCCGATCTGGCGTAGTGTACGCTCAAGGCTCTAATTGGCTTGATCTTTCAGTGAGTTGAGATAACTACGATTTGGGAGAAACATTGATGGTCAGACTACAACCATACAAGATGTTGTTGTATTGTGTCTTAGCGATCGATACACCTCTCCGTGGGTTGTTGATCTTGCCGACGCAGATCAACCTTATTCCTGCAAGCAAATCGAAGAAACGAGCAAGAATAAGATAAAAGCAATCTGATAATACAAATAGGAATTGAATACACAAGACAAGGTGAGGTTCCGAAGACAAGTAATTAGGTGGTCTAGCCGACACACGTAACTATAAGGTAAAGTAGCAATGGCTAAAACTTTAATCTAACAAAACTCGAGAAACCCAGATAGAGTACCAAGTAATTTAAAGAAGTGGGAGGATGACCAAGAGGTCCCTGGCTCATGCTCCACCAGATTGGGGTGCACACCACATGGGCCCCACATGGGCCGGGATACCAAATGAAGTTACAAGCCCATAGGCCCATTATAGGTGACTGTCGGTGTCATGGGCCCAGGGGTATTGCCGACTTTGGGTCTGAGGCAGCCCCGTCTGCCCACGTGGCCATCCCCCGAGGGGGGGAGCGGGCTCGAGGGTGATGTGGCGGCCGCCCTCCCATGACACGCTACCCCCTCGGGGGATAGCTCAGCATGGGTTGGGCTCCCCCGACACCCTCGGACCGGTGCCACGTGGAACGAGGTAGGTGAGCGCTCCCAGCGCTCACCTACCTTCATTAATGACGGCGCGAGCGTAGTGCGCCTGCACCGCGCGCGCGTGTCGCAGTTAATGCGGAATGACGCGCACGCCTGTACCAGACATCGGTCGTAGACGCCTGACCGGCCTGCAACCGGTCCGACTGACCGATGGGACAGTGCACAGTGCCGGGCATACCGCCACACGCTCGGTAGGTACGTTGCGCTTCCCGTCGGGTCACATCAGGATTATGTGAGCCGTTCCGGCTCACATGTCTCGTCGGAGTTGGTGCGTCAAGTCTAATCATCAAGCACCTCGCACTGCCTACGGTCGAGCAGGCAAGTCTTCGGCCGTTTAATGAAGAATGACATGCGACATCATTCTTCGCAATAGGCGGCCTGACAGGAGCCATGCCGGCGCTACAGGAGCGGAAGACTTCGGTGAGAAGCCACAGTGTGGCTCTTAATTGTAAAGTAGCTTCCACCTTTTCTCTAGATTATAGCCTGTCCAGCCCATGTGGTGTCTCCTTGAGATATAAAAGGAGGCCCAGGCCTAGAGGTAAAGGGATTCGGCTCCCTGAGTTCTTCCCCCTGGCTTGCTTCTAGCTGAGTCCAACTCTTGGGAGTTAGAGTTCACACAGATAATCCACCCCACAGGAGTAGGGTATTACGCCTCATCGGTGGCCCGAACCTGTATACTTGCTCATGTGCCACTGCCCTCTCTCTCGCGATCTTCGATCCTCGCCGGCGCCACTGGGATCGGACCTAGAAAGGCCTCTTTTTCGCGCTCTGGGCCGAACTCAAAAAGGGGGTCTGCACAGTCCCCCGCTGCGGAGCTTGCCCTCCGACAGCTGGCGCGCCAGGTAGGGGCGTGTAGACGCTTCTTCAGGTTCCCACTCCTTGTGTGAGCGCCAAGCTTCACCGAGTCAGCCCTATGGCTGAAGAGGCGGTGCTCCACACACCCACACCGAGCGTCAGTGATGACGGCGGAGAACTGCATCCCCGTCGCCGAACGCGTGCTCCGTCGCCACCTCCCCGCTGGAGTCTCGAGCGGGAGAAGGCGCAAAAGGAACCGGAGGGCTCTGCCACCTCCCCGCGGCCAAGCGACGAGTGGCGGCATCACCCAAAGGTGCGCCGCCGTCTGGTCTATGGTGATGGCGGCACTCCTCAGAGTGCCCTCCAGGTGGCAGGAGCGCTCCTACGCCATCCGCCAATTGTCGCGGACCTGGAGGCCCCCGTCCAGCATTGGCTGGACGACGTGGCCAACCTGGTCAAGGCGGCACACCAATAGCTGGACACCGGCAGCCGCTCATCGGCGGCCGGGTCGTCAGGCACTGCGACTGCAGCCTCTTCGTCCGCAAGGTGAAGAGCACGACGAGCGGTGGCCCATGCCCGCCGCACGTCTTCACTTCCCTCGTCGACGTCCACGGCTACTCGCGGGCGTCACGAGAGCTTATACGATGAGCCGGATGCCCGGCTCAGCATCGAGCACCGACGCGATGAGCATCGCGCCACCCAAGCGGGAGAGGGCGCCGTGTCCACGGCCACCGCGCGCCCTAGCAGCCTTAAAGGTAGGCCCCCCGTTTCCCCCGTCGTTGGGGCTGGATGTTGTGCCTTTGTGGCGAGTCTTCGGAGTGTCCGATGGCCCCCAAAGTTCCGGCCCAGCATCCCGGAAAAGTACGACGGCAGCGTCAACCCCACTGAGTTCCTCCAGATCTATACGACTGGAATCAAGGCGGCGGGGGTGACGATAGGGTCATGGCGAACTATTTTCCCATGGCCCTAAAAGGCCAAGCGCGGGGTTGGCTCATGAACTTGCCACCCGCCTCGATCCACTCCTGGGAGGATTTGTGCCAACAGTTCACTACGAACTTTCAGGGCGCATATCCACGCCCAGGAGAGGAAGCCGACCTGCACGCAGTGCAGCGGAGGGACGGAGAGTCCCTCCGGTCATACATACAGCGGTTCTGCCAGGTCGGCAACACTATCCCATGTATCCCCGCGCACACGGTGATATATGCGTTTAGGGGAGGCGTGCGGCACAACCACATGCTAGAAAAGATCGCCTCCAAGGAGCCCCAGACTACTGCGCAGCTCTTCGAGCTCGCGGACCGCGTGGCCCACAAAAAGGAGGCGTGGACCTAGAACTCCTCCGGCTCCGGCGCGGTGGCCACGGCTACCCCCGAGTCCGCCGCCCGTTCTGGGCAGCAAGGGAAGAGGAGGAAGAAGAGGACCGCCCGCTCAGGCGATGAGGGGCACGTCCTCGCCGCCGAGGGTGCTTCGTGGCCCCCACGCAAGGGGAGGGCCGTGGAGGATAGCAGAAGGAGCACTACCGCCCCTGGCCAAGAGCGCCACGCCGGCAAGTGGTGCTTTGTGCACAACACCTCCCTCCATGACCTCACCGACTGCCGCGCGGTCAAGGGATTGGCTAAGCACGTCAAAAAGTGGGGGGAGGAGCGGGGTCAGCAACGCCGTGAGGGCTAGGGCCCCACGGCCCCTACCCGCGATCAGCGGGGCGAAGCCAAGAAAAAGGCCCCCGTCGACGATGATGGCGACGACGACTTAGGCTTCCAAGAGCCTGAGGCCACCGTGGCCACCATGGATGGGGGAGCATGTGCTCATGCTTCCCGCAGCAGCTTCAAGACCATGAAGCGCGAGCTTTTGGCTGCGGTCCCCACCCATGAGGCCTCACGGCGGGTTCGGTGGTCGGAGGTCCCGCTTACCTTCGACCAAACCGACCACCCCCGTGTGTGGCCCGGGGTGGACAAATTGCAATGGGGGTCTCCCCCACCGTTTGCAATGTTAAGTTGAGGCGCGTCCTGATAGACGGTGCCACCGCCCTCAACATCCTCTCCCCCACGGCCTATGACCTTATTAAGGTCCTGGGGATGAAGCTCCTGCCGTCCCTGCCGATCATCGGCGTGACGCCAGGACACACATGGCCTCGAGGTCACATTGACCTCCGGTCATGTTCGGTGGCCCCGACAACTTCCACACCGAGCGGATAGACTTTGATGTGGCGGATCTCAATCTGCCCTACAACGCGGTCCTGGGGAGACTCGCGTTGGTGAAGTTCATGGCGGCCACCCATTACGCCTATCTCCAGATGAAGATGCCGGGCCCTCGTGGCCCCATCACCATCAACGGCGATCTCAAGATCGCACTGGCTTGCACGGAGCAGCGCGCAAGCGACCTCGCCGTGGTCCCAAAGCCCGCGGGCGGCGACGAGAGGCCTGAGGCCTCCACGTCTCACGCCCCGAGGAAGCGAATGACCTCGGGCGATGAGGTCCCCGTCAAGGAGGTGGCGTTGGCCGGCGATCCGTCCAAGACCATCAAGATTGGCGGTCAGCTGGACGACAAATAGGGAGACGCGCTCATCTCCTTCCTGCATGGAAGCCGTCGGACATGCCCGGGGTCCCCAGGAAGGTGATCGAGCACCGTCTGGCTGTACGGCCGGGCGCAAGGCCCGTCCGGCAAAAAGTACGGCGACAGGCCCCAAAGCGCCAAGCCTTCATCCGTGAGGAGGTGGCGCACTTGCTGGAGGTCAGATTCATCCGGGAGGTTGTCCATCCGGAGTGGTTGGCGAACCCAGTCATCGTCCCCAAGGCGAATGGCAAGCTCCGGATGTGCATTGACTACACCGACCTCAACAAGGCATGTCCTAAGGACCCTTATCCCCTGCCACGCATAGATCAAATTGTCGACTCCACTGCAGGGTGCAACCTTTTGTGTTTCTTAGATGCATACTCAGGGTATCCTCAGATCCGCATGGCTAGGGAAGATAAGGAGAAAACTGCATTCATTACTCCTGTAGGCACATATTATTATACAACTATGCCTTTCGGTTTAAAGAATGCAGGCCCTACTTTTCAGCGTACTTCTCGTAGGACGTAACATTGAGGCGTATGTTGATGACCTGGTTGTGAAAACACGCAACCAGGAGACACTCCTCTCGGATCTAGCGGAGACCTTCGAGAGTCTCCGCTCCACCCGCATGAAGCTGAACCCCAAAAAGTGCGTGTTCGGCGTGCCTGCTGGCAAACTTCTCGGGTTCTTGGTCTCAGCCCGAGGCATAGAGGCCAACCCCGAGAAGATAAGCGCGATAAATAGGATGCGCCCCCCAGCAAGCTTAGGGACGTCCAACGCGTCACTGGATGCATGGCCGCCCTTAGCCGGTTCATATCGAGGCTAGGAGAGAAGGTGCTACCCCTATTTAAACTCAAGTGCTTTGGGCCGTTTAGGTGGACGGAGGAAGCCGAGCAAGCCCTCGAACAGCTAAAGGCATATCTCAGCTCCCCCCAATCCTAGTCGCCCCCGAGCTCGAGGAGCCGCTGCTGCTCAACT
Organism: Oryza punctata; assembly: GCA_000573905.2. Taxonomy (NCBI): domain Eukaryota; kingdom Viridiplantae; phylum Streptophyta; class Magnoliopsida; order Poales; family Poaceae; genus Oryza; species Oryza punctata. The sequence goes on along the minus strand of CM002490.2, from coordinate 20,066,897 downwards.
TGGCTGCGACCCCACAAGTAGTCAGCGCAGCGCTGGCGGTGGAGCGCGCCGAGGAATGTCCTCGACTCGCACCCCACCGACCCACAATGGTACGGCCCGGGCCAGAGGGTGATGGAGCAGCCAGTCAGTCAGGCGAGGGCCCTCGGGCCCCTCAGACTAGCAATGGCCCTCTGCCCCCTCGCCAGGCGTCGTCAGAAGCCCCCGGAACCCAGGAAGGCCCCGAGGCCACTGGGGGGAGGAGCGGCCCGACGACGTCTGACCCCGAGGCCGCTAGCGTGGAGGCGGAGTGGGCCCAGGGAGGCCCCTCCCAACATTCCCGTGCGGGATTTGATGCCCGTGACGAGGAAACCAGGCCTCACCGAAAGGTGCAACGGCCGGTTTATTTCGTTAGTGAGGTGTTGCGGGATGCTAAGACTCGGTATCCTCAGGCCCAGAAATTGCTCTACGCAGTTCTGGTGGCCTCGAGGAAATTGTGCCATTATTTCCAAGTGCACCGGGTCACCGTGGTAACGTCCTATCCCCTGGGGCAAATTCTTCGAAACCGAGAGGGGATGGGACGGGTGGTCAAGTGAGCCATCGAGCTCTCTAAGTTTCTCCACTTTGAATCACGCCACGCGATTAAGAGTCAGGCCCTCACCGATTTCATGGCAGAGTAGAGCCCGACCCCCGAACCTGACCTCGGATCCCCCGACCCCGAGGCTAGAGCCGATCCCGCACAACAGGCAGCCAGCCCTCATTGGGTAATGCAGTTCGATGGCTCGCTCGCCCTCCAAGGGGCTGGCACCGGGGTCACTTTGACCTCACCCAATGGGGATATCCTCAAATACTTGGTTTGCCTCGATTTTCGGGCAACCAACAATATGGCGGAGTATGAGGGACTACTTGCGGGACTCAGAGCGGCGGCTGGAATGGGGATCCGCTGCCTCTTGGTTCCAGGTGACTCTCAGTTGGTCGTGAACCAGGTCTTCAAGGAATACCGCTGCTCCGACCCGCAAATGGAGGCCTACGTCCTCGAAGTGCAGAGTATGGAGCGTCACTTTGACGGGTTAGAACTACGGCACGTCCCAAGCGAGACAATGCGCTCGCCGACGAGCTGTCACGGCTCGCCTCGTCACACGCCCCAACCCCACCGAGTGCCTTTGAAGAAAGGCTTACCCAGCCGTCGGCGCGTCTTGATCCCCTGGGGGACTCAGACGCTGCCACGACATCCTTGGGGCCCGAGGGAGTCCAAGCCCCGAGGCCCAAGGGGATCGAACCCGACCCCCAAGACAAATTGCCTGGATGACTGAGATCCAGGCATTCCTCAAAGATGAGACTCTCCCCGAGGATCGCGAAGGGAGCGAGCGCATCATTCGTGTCTCCAAGAGATACGTGTTGGTAGAGGGGGCCCTCTACCGGCGTGGTGCCAATGGAGTCCTCCTCAAATGCATCCCTCGGGACCACGGCATCGAGCTCCTCGCCGATGTCCATGAAGCCGAGTGCGGCACCCACTCCGCCTTGCGCACCTTGGTCGGCAAGGCCTTTCGGCAGGGTTTCTACTGGCCGACAGCGCTCCAGGACGCGGCCGATCTGGTCAGGCGATGCCGAGCGTGCCAATTCCACGCCAAGCAAACGCATCTGCCGGCCCAGGCCCTCCAGACCATCCCGCTCTCATGGCCCTTTGCAGTCTGGGGGCTGGATATCTTGGGACCGTTCAAGAAGGCGTTGGGAGGTTATGAGTACCTCTACGTCGCCATCGATAAGTTCACCAAATAGCCCGAGGCATACCCGGTCATCAAGATTGACAAGCACTCGGCGCTCAAATTCATCAAGGGCATCACTGCCCGGTTCGGGGTGCCCAACCGTATCATTACGGACAACGGCACCCAGTTCACAAGTGAAGTGTTCGGCGACTACTGCGAGGACATGGGCATCAAGCTCTACTTCGCCTCACCCGCCCACCCCAAGAGCAATGGTCAAGTGGAGCACGCCAACGTGAAAATCCTAAAAGGCCTCAAGACCAAGACATACAACGTCCTCAAGAAACACGGTGACTCATAGATCGATGAGTTACCAGCGGTGCTATGGGCCAACCGGACGACCCCGAGCCGCGCCACAGGGGAAACACCATTTTTCATGGTTTACGGCACAGAGGCGGTCCTCCCATCCGAGCTCACCCTGGGATCTCCACGAGCAACCTTGTACAATAAGGCAAATCAAGAGCTCCTCCGACGGGACAACCTCGACTATCTCGAAGAACGAAGGTCGCGCGCTACCATCAGCGCCATGTCCGAGCCCGATCACTCCACATAAACGATCTCGTCCTACGCCGCGTCCAAACGCGCGTTGGACTGAGCAAACTCTCACCCATGTGGGAGGGGCCGTTTAGAGTGATTGGTGTCCCCCGGCCGGGCTCGGTCAGGCTAGCCATGGAAGATGGCACAGAGCTGCCTAACCCATGGAACATCGAACACCTTCGCCGCTTCTATCCATAGAGGAGTCGCTGTGTTGTACCGTGGGCTCGGGCCAACCCCGCGTGCCCCCTCGGGCAGGACAAAGTTGGCCGGGGGCTCCCACTATCAATATTCATATCCTTTTTTCGCATCCATTTTATACATAACAGTTTTCCTTCTTGCATATTCGATCCAATTGTGGTTTTCCATTTACGGGTTTCATTGGGTGTTTTGTCTTAACTCAGGACGCTTCCGTTCGTACCACTCCTAAGTGATTCGCACCACCTAGACGCTGACGGGGCCCAGAGCGAGCCGTGCCCCGAGACATGTTGAACTCCGGGGGAACTCGCCAATGGCCCACAATCGGGTCCGCACTTACCCCAGTCATCATGCTCTCGGCCTGGCCAGTCTCAACATGCGGAACTCCCCTAGTGCTCTAGTCCTGGTTTCTATCACTTAGGGTTGCGGCCCGAACTCGAGCCCCCACTTAAGGCAAAACACCGAACAACTCGATAAGGGAAAAACACTTGGATCACATAGACAAAATAACGAACCAACGTAAAACTATGATATATTCATTGCAGGAAGTTAAAGCACAAGCATAAGGCAAGATGTCATTTATTACAAGACTGGCCCGAGGGCCGGATATATACAAGCACAATAAAAGAAAAAGGTGGAGGGGCCGCTGGCCGCAGGCCTTAGCTTGGGGAGTCACGCCTCGCCACCGTCCTCGCTGTCGTCGTCAGCCTCGTCGTCATCGTCGGCGTTGTCATCGGAGGCTGGTGGCATAGCAAACCGAGGGGCCGTCCCCTCGAAGGCATGGACGACCTCCCGGACTTGGGCGCGGGCCGCCGCCTCGATCCCCGACGGGAAGTCGTCGAAGACCGCCCACGGGTTGAAGTCTGGATCGCGGGCCTGGTAGCTGGCCAGCACCAGCTCTACGGCCCCCTCGGCGAGGCCCTTTGAGGAGGCCTTTATGGTCTCCTCGATCTTCGCCGGGAACTGCCCGAGGCTTTCCGCCATGGCGGCAATGCGGTGGGTGACCTCGGCCGGCGTGTTGCCGAAGGCTTAAATCTGTCCCATCCAGACCCCCGCCTCGTGCGCGGCGCACTTAATCTTTTTGACGGTGTCCTGGAGCATGCCGAGGGCCATGTCCTGCGCCATCTTGAGCGCCTCGACTTCCCCATTGCGGGCCGTCAGCAACTCCTGGAGGGCGGCGGCGTGCTCCTCGGCCGTAGCGAACCGAGCGGCGAGGTCGCTCTGCCCCTCGGTCGTCCCGGTGCCCCGAGCTGGCTACGCAGCCTCCTTCGCACGCGCCTCGAGCTCGGCGACGCGATCATCGAGGGTGGTGGCGCGCTTGTCGAGGGTGCCCCGCTCGGCGCGGGCACTCTCCATCTGTGCGATCTCCCGCGCCATCACAGCCTCCTCGCGGTGGGAGACCTCCGCTTCGAGACCAAGGACGTGAGCTGCGCGCTCCTCGCGGATACACAGCTCCTCGGACAGCCGCCGGTTGGCATCCTCGAACTCCACGAGGGCTCGGAGCTGCTCTGTGAAGGCGATATCATGGAGACAGAACACGGCCTCCGCCTCCGCGGCGGCGGCTTCGTGCGTCGCCAACGTCTCCTCCCGCGCATTGAGCTCCTCAGCGCGAATGCGGTTGTTCTTGGCGCGCGCCGCTATGCTGTCTTCACGTCGTTGGAAGGCGGCCTCTGCCTCAGCCGCCCTCTGCTCCTGGGCTAGGGCGGCGTCGTGCCGGCGCGTCAGGTCGGTGGTGAGCGCCTCGAACCGCTAGCGCAGGTCCAGAGTGTTCATGTCCATCGCCTAGGTCGCGACGAGCGCCGCGACCCTCTCCTCCTCCACCTCCCTAGTGATCTCCGCCAGGGCTTCGGTGCGCGCGTCGATAGACGCGAGCTGGGTGGCGTAGACCTTCCGGCCCGACTCTACCATGCTCTCCAGGGAGTGGCACCCCTCGGCCAGCCGCTCCCACTCGGTGGCCAGCTCAGCTCACTCCCCCGCTAGGGATTGCAGCTGGGCATTGAGCCCATCCATCACGGCGGAGCTCGCCATCGCCATGGCCTGGAGCAGGGGCTCTGTACCCAGCGGCGTAGCGGTGGAGGAGGACCTCTGGCGGCCCGACCCCAACGGAGTCTCGGGCTCGGCCTCAGGGACCTGCCCGGGCTCGGGGGCTCGCCCGGCCTCGAGGGCCCACCCGCAGGTCCGCCGCCTGGCAGGCCACTTCTTTAGTCAACCACCCCACGGCCTCGGCCCCAGCTGGCCGGCCGGTCTTGGGTTGGCGGGGGGCTCCCCGAGGCGGGAGGTCACTGAGTAAGGGAGGCCAAGAATAGGGCAAAATATAAGAAGATGGGGGCAAAAAGAAGAGAGAAAGAGGCCCCTGTGAGAGATGACATCGTACCTGGCTGATGGGTGCTTGAATGTCCATTTGGGGGGCTCTATAAAACCCCCCTTGCTGGGCTCTATAAAACCCCCCTTGCAGCTACCCCCAGCGCCGTCGTGGCCCCGATCCCCCGAGGACCCGATCGCGGCCATTATGGCCCAGATGCTCTCGCGGTCCGGGTCACTGCACAGAGGTAGCACACCATCGGGAATCAGGGATGGCTCCACGGTGCTGAGGTTCAGCACGCGTTCAACCACCACCCGAAGATCTTCCGGGCTCTAGTCCCAGTCGCGGCCCGGGTGCGGTCGGACGAGATCCTCGGAGCCTGTGTACGCCCAGGCGCCCCGCCTGCACTCCTGGAGTGGGGCGATGCGGCGGCGGGTGTAATCTCCGAACACCATCGCACCCGTGAGGCCCTGGGCGCGTAGACCGATCAAGCGATCGAAGACGGCATCGTACCCCTCCCCGAGGGTGACGACCGACCGCCATGTCGGCGTCTGCTTTGGTGGGCAGGTTGGGAGTCGAAGGCGGCGCTCGTCTTGGAGGCTGGTGTAGAACCAGTCACTCTTCCAATCGTCCCACTTCTTCCGCAGGACGCAGGGAATGTATTGGTGCGACGCCTGCGCCCGCGGCTGGAAATAACAACCGCTGATTTCCGTCGGCGGTGACACCGACTGGACGGTGTAGAACCACCGGAACAGTCGGAGTGTGGGCCTCACTCCCACGAACATCTCGCACAGGTGTGCGAAGATGGCCAATGTCATTACGGCGTTGTGGGTGAGGTGACCCATCTGGAGGTTGTAGTAATTCAGCACCTCCACGAAGAAGCCGGAGAACTGCGGGACGAGCCCCGCCATGGCGAAGGGGAGGAAGAAGATGGCCCGCTCCGGGAACTGCGGCGTCGGGTGCGCCTCGCCCCGCACCACTGCTTCCCGGTCGACCACCGTCGGCATGAACTTGCGTGGCAGGCTAGCCATGCGGTCGTTGGTGATGCACGATGGCGGCAGCACGCTGTCCTCGACCAGAGAGGATCCCCGCGCCATCACTCCAAGGGATGTGGGATGCGGGAAGCGAAAGTGTGCGGCGAGAAGGTCGCTAGGGAGCAAGGAAAGCAAGGGCGCAGGAGAGCTGAGTTGGGCAAAAGTGGCGAAGGAAGGGGAAGGCCCTCTTCTCGACGCCCTTTTATAGCCCGGCCGCTACCACGCCCGGCTCCTCGTTTCCCGCGCCCACCATCTCGCCCCTCAATTCTCGCGCGCACTTCCCCATTATCCCCACTACTCCGTTTCCGGTGCGCGCGCGAAACGCCGCAGTCGTCACGGAGATAGAGGGACGGATCCTGTCCGTCTTAAAGGCGTGCACGGTTCCCAAGGGGCACGCCATTATCCCCACTACGGGCATGGAGACAGACGTGCCCCGTTTTACGCGCCGCCCCCGGTAATAGGGCCATTACGCGATAATGGCCCGTTACTGTTGTGATGCGTTTTAGATTACGCCCCGGATGATGAGGCCGTTACGGGCTAGCGGCCCATCATCGCTAGGAGGCTCCCTCTCCGCGCGCAGAACCAGCGGTTGCGTGTTTCCTCTGAGAACCTGGGCCCACTTCATGCTGGGACGATGAGGTGGCGTAAAGCCTGGTCGTCCTACAGTGGGCCCCCCGCAGGCTTTACGCCGGGGGCTACTGTCGGTGTCATGGGCCCAGGGGTATGCCGACTTTGGGTCTGAGGCGGCCCCGTCTGCCCACGTGGCCATCCCCCGAGAGGGGAGCAGGCCCGAGGGTGACGTGGCGGCCGCCCTCCCATGACACGCTACCCCCTCGGGGGATAGCTCAGCAAGGGTCGGGCTCCCCCGACCCTCTCGGGCCGCTGCCACATGGAATGAGGTAGGTGAGCGCTCACCTACCTTCATTAATGACGACGCGGGCGTAGTGCGCCTGCACCGCGCACGCGTGCCGCAGTTAATGCGGAATGACGCGCACGCCTGCACCTGACATCGGTCGTAGTCGCCCGACCGGCCTGCGATCGGTCCGAATGACCGATGGGACGGCGCACAGTGCCGGGCATGCCGCCGCACGCCCGGTAGGTACGCTGCACGTCCCGTCGGGTCACATCAGGATTATGTGAGCCGTTTCGGCTCACATGTCTCGCCGGAGTTGGTGCGTCAAGTCTAATCATCAGGCACATTGCATTGCCTACGGTCGAGCAGGCATGTCTTCGGTCGTTTAATGAAGAATGACATGTGACGTCATTCTTCGCAATAGGCGGCCTGACAGGAGCCATGCCGGCGCTACAGGAGCAGGAGACTTCGGTGAGAAGCCACAGTGTGGCTCTTAATTGTAAAGTAGTTTCCACCTTTTCTCTAGATTATAGCCTGTCCGGCCCATGTGGTGTCCCTTTGAGATATAAAAGGAGGCCTAGGCCTAGAGGTAAAGGGATTCGGCTCCCTGAGTTCTTCCCCCTGGCTCCAACTCTTGGGAGTTAGAGTTCACACAGATAATCCACCCCACAGGAGTAGGGTATTACGCCTCATCGGTGGCCCGAACCTGTATACTTGCTCATGTGCCACTGCCCTCTCTCTCGCGATCTTCGATCCTCACCGGCGCCACCGGGATCGGACCTGGAAAGTCCTCTTTTCCGCGCCCTGGGCCGAACTCAAAAAGGGGGTCTGCACAGTCCCCCGCTGCGGAGCTTGCCCTCCGACAGTGACACAACACCTTGTTTCTATAATTACGGTCGATTGAGATGGAATTTGAAGATGAGACTAGATCCATTGGAAAGAGAACTCCAAGGCTTCCCATCAAGTACTTATGGACCGAAAACGGAGCTCGTATGATAATTTAGCGGCCGTTTGAAGTTAATGTTGTTGCAGGTGGCTGAATTGCATTCCAAAACTTCTGCGACTTGATCTCGATGTCTTCCAGTTGACCTATGAAGGGAATAATGGTTGTATCTATGGTAGTCATGGTCACATCAATATTTGAACAGACATTGTTGCACCATGAGTTCTGTTTTTTCTCGTTTGTAGAATTATTTTTTGGGTGAAGTGAAAAAGACCGAGCGCAAGGAATACATGGATGATCAAACTAAGGTCTTCCTCAAGTCTACACCACATCATATATAGTCCATAGAACATAAGAGAGATTAAGTTGAGTATGTTTTGGATTCGGATTCGAGCCTCTTGACATCATTAACTTCAACTTGGGGGCCATGAGTAATTCTTGGAAAGTTTATAGAGTATACTTTCATGGTTTTGGTCCCAGTCAAAATTCATCCTAAGTTGTCAGGAATCTATAAACAAGCCACATACATCATCTTGTCGAGTCTGATTTTTGTCTTGGGCCATGTAATTGTGTCGTGAGCTAAACCCAAGGGGTGGACGCCCTAGGACGTCTCTAATCATATTTATTCAGTAGACATCACCGTTTAAAGTCAGGTTTTGCTTAGATTATTCTGCCAAATACACTTTCGCCTCTAGTTCGGTTTGTAGGCCCCAACTCCGAGTGCTTAATTATTTATTTGTAAATTGATTTGCAACCTACCTTCTTTTTCTTATGTTTTTCGATTCGCATACAGGGATTAGCCTTTTCGGCAAGGTCAATCGGGTTTTGGCACGGTTAGTAACCAGAGGAGACGTAATGCTACGATTATAGGGTTCGGATCGTGTTGATCGGGAATCGAATCGTGTGTATCAACTTTTCATCAAATCGAGAGTTATCAATACCTAATATAGTTATTAGTTCCTTGTCATGTTGTTTTAAGCTTTTTGGTACATATAGTTATTGGTGACACACTTCGCCTTGCTAATATCAAATCTAGGTGATTTTTAAATAAGATGATTAGGTAAAATGCATTCGTTCCGTAAAATACAAGGGCTTGAAGGGCTTCTATAAGTGTTGTCACTGTGCATTTCAAGTCCATCATATATTGTACTATTCACTAGATATGATTGATCAATGTAATACACCCCCCCCCCCCCCTAAAAAAAGAAAAAAAAGTTAAACCTCCCTGATTACACACCAAGAAAACATAGTTGCTGAACCAGTGAAAAGAATATGGTTAATAGTTTTCCTACCCAAACAAGTTTATATTGCTATGTATCCCCTTTCCAGTTTCTCTTAATCAGCGGCATTGCATAAGGAATCTTGTTCTAACAGCCATATAAAGAAATGTTATATTTTGAAAGATATCTTGTTGTCAAATTTTTGAGAATTTTTCATAATTATTAAAATTTTAATAGTTTTTAAACAAATGAGAAAATATATTGAAGGATTTCCTTCTATATTTTGTACCCATCTCTTTCGATCACTCCCTCAACCTTCATGTACATTGACTTGGTAGTACATTTCTTTATGTCGTGTTTTTACATCTTTACATCTACCTTTTCACCTTCGACAAGCCTGCTGATAAATACATTCGGCAGAACTTTAAAAAATTGATTGGACTATATTAAGCTAATGGTCTTTTTCAATGGTAAGAATGGAAAAAAAAAAGGAAAGAATAGAAAAAACATAGGACATGAATGCGAGTGTAAGATAGGATTGCAAAACGCTGAAAAACACATGAATGATAGTTTAATTGGATCGCAAAAAAAACGCAGAAATTTGATGAGAGATAAACTCAAAAGAAACTTTCCATAAGGTTTTTCCCCATATTAATATTTCCTCCAAAACTGGTATGGAACAAGGCATTCTATCGAAATTTCATATAATTCATTCGTTTGAAGTGGCCATAGAGAAAAACAAATCCTCCAAAATAGTTATGATTTTCCATTGTATCAAAGGTACCTTAGGCTGAGTTCCTAGCATACAAAACAAATGCAAAACGAAGTGAAGTGATGATTAGCGTATGATTAATTAAGCATTAGTTATTTTTTAAAAAAATAGATTAATATATTTTTTAAAATAACTTTTCTATAGAAAATTTTTGTAAAAAATATACCGTTTATTAATTTGAAAAGTGTGCGCGTGTAGAAAGGAAAAAGAAGTGGAAAAAGAGAGTTTTGGAGGATGGGTGAGTTGTGCCGGTCCCGGTGCCGGTGGTTAGTCGATCCACGATTTCCAGATTCCAGACCAGGGCTCCGCCATCTGACTGACTCGTAGCGTCGTGTTGTCCCCTCGCCCGCCGCCTGCGCCTATCTCCGCCGCGCGAGCCAGCGTTGCGTCCTGCTGCTTCCACCGCGTCCTCGCCTGCCTGCCGGGCTGCCGGTGAGCAACCCCCGTAACTATGCACGTCCTCTCTCTCTCTCTCATCTCCCCTTCCCTACATCTATCTTTCTTTTTTTCTTCTTGAATTGGATTGGCGTTAACCCTAGCTTCTCTTCTAGATCCCGGATTCAGCGCGAATAGCCTGGTCCACCTCGCGAGGCAATTTTCCAGTTTAGTATTTACCTGTTTGTTCCATGATATTTCTCACAATAATCCTCGACTTTTAGAAGGATCAGGTAGCTTAGCTAGCTCCTTCGGGTTTGCTTTTGGGTAAAACCCGGTTCCTGAATGAGTTGCGCAACCTTGCCATCTTTGCTTATTCAGCGTTAATACCCTAACCATCTTATGCCCTTGCGTAGAGGGTGCTTCAAATAAAATTGGCCAGTCAAATCGATTTTATCATGCTTTTGGGGATACAAGAAATGGTTAGTTGTTGGCTTCACTCCAGTGCTTTAGGTTTGGGGAAAGTTTGTGGTTCAATGAACGATTTTGATAATTTAGCGTTGTGTTGGTCATTTCTGGCTTTTTCTTGATTCATTGTAATTGCAAATGCCTAGTTCCTCGCATTTAGTTTTATTGGCTCAGCGTAGTATTGCTTGTGTAAACACAGAAATTTATTACCCCAGTACACACATGCCTGATATGAGGAAATCATGTGGCTATTTAACACGTCATATGATATTATGAGTGCTCCCAAAAATTATATTGTGCTTGTATTTCACTGTTTCTTCGTGCTAACAGAGCAAATGGGATATAAGCGAGAATTCAAACTGGACATATTTGGCCCTTTTGATACTTGAGGAACCTAAGTGATTCATTTGGAGAACTTGGGGGACTCACTTGGTCAGTAAACCTTTTGTCCTGTGTGCTCATTGACTAGTGCATATGCGCAATCTCTTTGAATGGGTCTATCAGTGTATAGTCCATTTATATTTCCTATTTAGTTTTATGGCATGAGCTGAGAATATGCTTGTGCTGATAAAGATTTTATTTTCTTTTAGTTGTGTCACTTGCATACTTTTGGTAAAACTCTAACGTTTCCGATGAGCCAATTACCACATTTTGTGTTGTGGTGCTCTTAACTATGAAATACATATATGATCGTATACTTGATATCTGCTTTAGCCTTCCATTCACTTTCTTGCTTGCAGGTTCCTATCTTTTATTATCTTGCTGCAAATGCTAATGTCAGCCTAATTTGTGTTGTCTTACGTTCTGGGTTCTCTTAACAGTATCAGTGTCCTTATGCATGGTTTTCTTGGTTATTTCAGATCCCACAAGTAGAATTTTGATGTTGGCAAAATCAGGGTCTTTGAGATAGCTTACCCTTCTGGGCTAGAGAATGTGGAATTTCGCGTCCAGTGCTTGGGGATCTGGTTTAGGGAAGAAGAGCACTCCCAACTGCACCCCATCCAATGGTGATTGCTCTGATGATGAGGCATCTTCGTGTACAAGCAGGGAAGAAGGCCTCGAATGCCCCATATGTTGGGAGTCCTTCAACATAGTGGAAAATGTGCCATATGTACTGTGGTGTGGCCACACCATGTGCAAGAACTGCATCCTAGGACTTCAATGGGCTGTCATCAAAGTTCCGACGGTGCCAATCCAGCTACCATTCTTTGTCTCCTGTCCCTGGTGCAACCTCCTATCGCTCCGCATTATTTACAAAGGGAATCTCGCATTTCCACGCAAAAACTACTTCCTCCTTTGGATGGTTGAGGGGATGAATGGTGAGCGAGCCAGATCGCGCTCTGCTATTCACAGTGAGCAACAAACTACATGGCTCTCAAGTGGCAGTAGGGCGAGTGGAAATGAAGGTTATTCGAATCTCATCAGACGTCCACTCCCACCACCGGTTGAAACACCATCCCGCAGTGTGAGCCATGCCAACCATGGGGTCCCCATCTTGAATGCAGAGAGGGTACAGGCGTCGCTGCGCAAGTCGCTGTCCTTCTTGGTTCACCTGACCGCCAAGTTTCCCCTGGTGTTCATTTTCCTCCTCATAGTGCTCTATGCAATCCCTGCTAGTGCAGCTGTCTTGTTATTGTACATCCTTATCACCATGTTATTTGCTCTGCCCTCCTTCTTGATACTGTATTTTGCTTACCCTAGCTTAGATTGGCTTGTTAGAGAAATATTTGCTTGAGATTTCCTTTACAAAACACTGTCTGGCAAAATCTCCACGGTGTTGTTGGATCTGTGTATCTGAACTGAATTCTTTCTGTTCTTTCATGTCTGTGTACGTGTAAATGTTGCTGAAGCTTGGTTTTAACTGAAAGCCATGTTTTCTACTCTAATATCCAAGGAAAACTTGTTGAGAAAACATGAGTATTGCCCTTGTTAGTTTTTTTTCTTTTTTTGTTGTGTATGTGTATGTGTGTTACAGTTGTATGTTTGGAAGCTGAAGCTCAAAGTGTATTTGGAAACAGTAAAATGGCAATGTCTGGCCTCTGCAGACATGATCACACATCTACTTGTACAGCCTAATCTGGAACGAACCAAATGCTACAACTCCAAAAGGAATATGTGGGAGGTGCACAGCATGAGATAATGGCAAGCTATCACCACATAAAACTTTATCAATTTTTTCTGTTTATATTCCCTTCGTTTCCTTTCACCTGCACTACCGGTGTGATTTTTATCCTTGACTAGTAAAAGCTTTAAAATTACGATGTTTTGATGAACACAAGTAGTATAGTGATATTTAGCATGCAAAGTATTTTGATAATATAATATCCTTCTAAACATTTATAAGTTTTTAAATAAAAAAGACGAAAAAACAGAATTGGTACATAAATATTATCTGGTGACAAGTAAAAAAAAACGAGGGAGTAATGTTTAGCGTAAATTTGACAATTACTTTGTACTATTCATGAGCAAACATTTTAACTGGCAAAAAGACCTTAAAACATTATCATCACCATAAGGGTCAGCCGCACGCGTGCACACATGTACTCCTTTGTCCCATAAAAAGCCAATCAGAATGGGAGATAATGGGAGATAATATATTTATCCAAATTTATTATATTAGAAAATATCTCATCATATTCTAGGTTGATTTTTTACGGGATAAAGGGAGCAGGGAGGATAGCTCCCCGTACAGCCATACAGATCCAAGTTGTGAATGGAAGCAAAAAACTATTTTATAGCACAAGCGTTTTCTGTGACATGATCACATACTACTCACACGTACGCGTCCAACTTGGCAAGATGCAAATCCCAAGTGGGCGGGCCGTTTGGCTGTCTTGGCTGGGACGGGATTAGGCGAGGTGATACTTACATGACAGCAGCAACTTGGCCAGCATGGGTATCTTCCAAAATATTCTCTCTCTCCTCTATCAATCCGGAGCCCAACTAGCAAAGAAGGTATCCCCGTCGAACGATGCAAGAGTGCGCCACTTGCTGATCTCGACGCACAGGCACAGTACACGCGCGGCTAGCAATTAGTGCAGCAAAGATCGACTAAACCCATGTTCAGTTAACGGGTCAGTTGCCTGTTTGATATAACAGCTTTTTTAAAAAAAAATAAGATAACACCGTCCACTTTTTACACGATATTTAATCATTTGTTCTATTAAAAAAATATATAAATATTATTTAATTTGCTGTGATATGTTTTACTATTAAAGAAACTTTTAGTAACACTTATATATTGGCATATTTATAATATTTTTTTAATAAAATGAATAGTTAAACGTTATTTCAAAGTTAAAAGTACTGTATATTGAAAAAATAAAGGTGTTGTTGCTAGTTATCAGACTGGGGATTTTTTTTCTAATTATATAGTAGTAAGTGGCACTACGAAGGTTCTTACTTGTTAGTCTTCAATGTGGTATTTGTTTAGTTCCTAAGTAACATAATTATCTCACTCTTTCTCAATTATACAAGGGGCTAGTTTTTTTTCTATTGACTAGGCAAAATATATATTCATCTCCTAGTTGGGCATTTGCATATGTTTATATGATATAGATCAAGTGGCATTCATGCAGTCCATCTGGTTCCCATAAATCCTTATTTTAGGGCCATTGCTCAAGTAGCTATTCAATGGTGCCCATCAGTTGTGTGAAGTAAAACGGTGAGCCACTTTTTCGGGCTTTCTTCTGGTTAATGGCGAAGAGTTGAGTCCTCAGTCCTCACTCATTACGTGTTAGGCGTTTTTGGGGAAAAAATACATATTATATGGACTGATATTTCTTTTGATTGTTTAAATGGACCTTGAAGATAAAGTTAGTTATTGCTAATCAACTAATGTTAATAGGAGCTAAATTTACTCTTTATGTATTTTATGTAGTATTGCATCTGTTACTACTCGACTTTTCTTCCTAGTTGTTGGACATATATATAAGAGTATCTAGCATAAACTTGTCGTTGTTGCTACAAACAATAATTTCTTTAATAAAAACATATAATCCCGTTGTTTCTAAATAACATACGCCACAAGATTACCGTTGTATGCCTAAATTTACGTAAATTTCTAAATACTTAAAAGCATATCGTACAGCTAACTGTAATAAATCTAAAGTAATAAATCTAACATTGTAACTTGGGTTTATAGTTATTAATAGTTGATGTTCCAGTAAAATGTAAACTAGTACAGCTAACTGTTATCTCTAAAAATTAACACATCATCTACTATCACTAATAGATAATCCATATAATAGTTTTATATAAACATATATTGCATTATTAATATATACTTAGTTCACATCTCCTACACACAATATCTTGGAGTCCGTACTGCCGTTAACTATAAATATGTAGCCCGTTTTTCTTCTCTCTCCATTCTCTTTCCTCCATATGTGCTTATAGTTAACCTATAGCCTGTTATTGTACTTGCTCTCTGTTTTTTACCATGTCTTCTTAACTTCTACTCACTCGTTTTCCTTCCGCACGCTTCTTAAACTGCTAAACGGTGTATTTTTTTAAAATAATTTATATAGAAAAGTTGATTTAAAATTGTATTAATCCATTTCAAGTTTATTTTAGCTAATGTTTAATCATGCGCTAATGGATCGTTCTGTTTTACGTGCAGGGAGGTGAAGTTCCTAACCTCAAACTCCGAACGCAGCCTTAGCTGGTTAGGATTGAACCGACCCACCCAGCTCGAGTCCTATGACGACTTGGCAGTTGGCTTGTGCTTGTATTTTCTATCAGGGCATTGAATATATGTTACTTATGCATGCTACTCTCTCCGTGCTATAATAAGTTTATTTTTGGTTCCTTTTATTTATCCCAAAATAAGTTTATTTTCAGAATAATCATTGCATCAGAATTTGTGAGAGTAGTGAATAATTGTATTGAGAATAGATAAAGTGGGTAAAAGTTGTATTGCGATTTGATAAAGTATAGGTATTCTAGTAATTTTGTTTTGTATTGGTATGTGTACGTAGATTGGGTAAAAAATGAATTTATTTTGGGATGAAGGGGTAGTATCTTTTGTGCATCAAACGATTTTCAAGTGTGTGGAAGTATTCAAACTTTTTCAAATTCGTACAGGTATGCCCGCTAATATCTTCGGTGCATCAACAAGTTTCAAGTGTATATGCGAGGGAGAAACTACCAAACATAATGAAATAGAGTAAATGGTGCATGAGGATATAATAGCAGTTACAATCCATTATGTTTATACCAATGCCTATATCTCTTAGTTGTTTATACGTACAACCGTATAAACAATATTGACAATGCAAAGTATCCATAAGTGGGTCCAAAATTAAATATCCTCTCACATTTTTCTCTTTCCTCACAATTGTCCAGCTTATTGAATTTTTTTCGAAGATATTTTTTCCACCATGCATTAGTCGGTGCATGACGCACTGCTTGCTTTCTCCTCATTAGCTTTTTTGGGAGTTAGCATACGTGAGATGCCTCGTCGCGTAGCAAGCTCTTTTGATAACAGACAAACCGATTACATCTAGCCATCGTGGCATTGTTGTCTCACCGAGTCTTGAAGACTCTGACCAAGCCATGCGACAATGGTTAATTCGATGAAACCAAGGACACCATCATGTGAAGCTAAGCCACCAAGGCGAATCGTGATCCTTGGGTTTTCGTTTTTCACTCTTCCAGGTGATCGCCGTGACAAAACGCTGATCACACGTCCACACCATCCGTTGAGCCTCCGGTGAGTTCTCCCAGATATATTAGTCCCATGACCGGCTTCCTAATCGTTAAATCATTGATTTGTCTTTGATAGGAAACGGTTTTTATACTTATGCATAACATATAAACTTCCATGTGTTTTTAACTAAATACAAGGAAGTTACTCTTTAAATATAATAACTCTCGCTACTCTCTTTCGTCCTAAAATGTTTTAATCTCATCCTAGTACAACGAATCTTGATAAAAGTTCTCTCCAAATTTACTGTATTAAGATGATCTAATTATATCATCTGTTTATTTTACAGGATGTAAGAAGTACACGATGAACATTACCCAATTATATAACAGTAAACAAATTTTATATGGGTAAACCAGTAGTGACTGTGGGAAAAAAAATGCAGTGAGGAGCAATTGAGCTGCCGGGCACCCCCTCTCTCTCTCATATGATATCTCACACACAGAGGGGACACGCTCGGCCGGCTCATCCTCCACCTCTCCCTTCCCTTCCGCCTCCACCTCACCTGCGCGCGTCTCCGTCACCACCTCGCCGGCTTCCCCCACCGCCTCCGCCCCCTCAACCGGCGGCCGCGCTCCTCCTCCCCATCCCTGGGTGGGTCGGCGTCGGGGCGAGGGAACTAACCGGAGATCCGCCCGGACCTGGAGGGGATCCCTTTGGAGGTAACTCGCCTTGTGGATTCCTCTTCTTTTTCCTCGAGGAGTCAAGCGCAAATCATCCCACCCCTCTCCCCGTGCTCTCGCGGACGGATTTGTTTTGCTTTACTTGCTTGCTTGATGCGTGCTACTATATGTCCTTAGTAAATAGTAATCCTCCGATTAAATTCCATCTACTCATGTTATGATGTTTCAAGCACGCATGAAATGTTTTGGTGGTTGATTGATGCTAGGCTAACCCGTTAATTTTCGATAGATTATATTTTGGACTTTCATGGATGACAGACAGTTAACTGAGCACGCGCGAAACCGTGGAACTTTGACTAATGCAGGGGTTTCAGGGTGGTGGCGCGGAGGCCAGCCATCTTGAGTGTGAGTGGCGCTCGGGGTGAGCTGAGATGGTGCTGGTGGTGAAGCAGTACCGCTGCACGCACTCCGCCAGCTGCCTCTGCCTCAAGGGGCACATCAGCGAGGATGCGCTATTCCTCGTCTTCCGCCACATGAACTGGAACCCGAGGATGATCGCACTCTTCTCCTGCGTCTCCAAGTGGTTCGATGACATCGCCAAGCGCGTGCTGTGGAAGGAGTTCTGCCACGCCAGGGCGCCCAGGATGATGCAGGACCTGCACTCCGGCGGCAGCCACATCGTCGACGGCAACTGGAAGGCGCTCGGGAAGCTCCTTATCCATTGCGCGGGGTGCACCAAGGGGGGCCTGTTTGGTAACATACATGTTCCGGGGCACTTTGTTTTCAGGACCCGCTTCTCAAGGACCTGCGGAAAGAGCATCTTGCCTCCACAGTGTAGGACGGACGTGTTGTATGTCTCGGATCCTTGTGAGCATCTTGATCAGGGTGAGGAAGGTGATTTGGGGTTTTTCCGTGGCATCTTCAAGTCCTTTGCTTCTTCAAAGGTCAAGAAGATGCTGATTGAGAAGCAAGCAAAGTTCCATCCAAAGGAGGTGTGTCCTTATTGTAAAGCCAAGCTATGGAACTTGCTGCAGGCAAATATGATACCCAGAAGTGCTTCCATAAGGTTGGATGCTTATGATGATTCTGTTGAGTACTATATATGCCTTAACGGACACATCCTTGGTTTATGCACTCTGATGCCTGTCTCTGATTCCGAGGATGCAAAGGAGTGATTATCAAGACTTGAGTCAGGTACCTTTTTTTTCTCCCTTTTGTACACATGTAGTCTACTTTTTACCTATGTAAAATAAAAGTTACTCCTACTGTGTATTTAACTTGTTCCTTTATGATGTAATGATGTACTTTCTTATAGAATCACTAAGCGTTACTTGATTATGAAAACAGATCAACATCCTTTTCGAGAGCAACTAAAAGCATTTTATGGAAACAGATAACTTCCTTTTCGAGGAAAACTAGAAACACCCAATCCTAACCGTGTGTTCATGATGAAAATGTTGTACTTGGGACTAGACGACTAGGTGACTAGTATTCAATATCACCCATCCTTCCTTTACGAGACTAGTGTTATTGTGTTGGTCAAGCTGTCCTTAGAAGACAAATTGTACTGCAGTTTTGCTACAATCGTGCTCTTGCTTGTGAGAACCTACCATTTATTGACAGGGACGTTTGGTAGCTATAACTAAAAGAGGATTCAATAGTAGGTACTTGTGGTTGGGTGGTTTGATCCTAATTGATTTTTGAACTATGCAGGAGATAAGTTTTGGTAGACAACCTTTTGTTCTTTGGACAATATGATGAAAGACTAAAAGTAGTAGACTGAACTATTCGCAGGAAAGTCCACACCATATGGGTGCTAAGATGGTCAGGATCAAGATACTAATTTTGGCTGAACTATTGGAATCACTACTGCTGTATAGTAAAAGAGTGATAGTAGTAGATAATAAACACCTTTTGATTACAAAGATAAATAAGCTTGCTATGCTAATTAGATGAATTGCCCAATTGTAATGAGTTACATTGAATTGGCATTGAAGTGTTATTTAATCTGATTGCAGTGTTCAATTTATGGTGCAGCAAATAGCTTAAAACTTTTCCATATTGTGAATTCATTAAGTTAAAGAATATCTGGGCACTTGAGAATACCTTGTGATGGTTGCTTACATGTGTATAGGCTGTTAGAATATATACAGCATTTTGTTTTGTGAACGCCCATGCTTCAAGATTTTAAATTATGTTCCCGTCAAGAACAAAGCCGAAAAAAAAAGCATGTCTGTAAAACTTATATATAAACATGAGAAAATTGGTTGCATGCATATATCTTTGTAGATCATACATGCATTTTTTGTAACTTTAATTTATCAAGATTTATTGAAAATGAAATTTGAGAGGGGATGCCTGTCCTTATATATATGTTAATTAAGGAATTAATGAAATGGAGATTTCGAACTGCACCAGTCTAAGTCAGGATGGGGACTTACGGCTTACATTGATTTTGTTTTTACTGTTTGACTAAAACACTTTCATTTTGTTCTTTTATGGCATATGATGTTACATGGGAAACTCAACTTATATATATGTTTGATTTATCTCTTGGAAATGTTTGTTTGGGATATACTGCCTCTTATGTTAGCATCATGAGGTTCCACAGACTAAGTTTGGTTACGCGCTAAACCGAAACGGGCCAAACCTGATTTACACCTTTTATCTTTCACCATGTATTTACAAAGTAACTTGATATACAAGATAATGACACATAATACACTGACCGATTTAAATGGTAGTCTTTTTTACAATATTCCCACAGGAGGATAAACTATAGCTTCCTTCTCGTATATATTTTGGCACTCACTATCAACTATAACGTACCAATGATGTTATGCTAGGATATTACAGAAGTGGTTCATATGGTTCCTGCAGGTTTTTTTCTTGTGAGATGATTGTCATAATTCTACCGAGTAAAAGCTTAAGAAGTTCCAAGAGAAACCAAATAGTAGATGAATTCTGTCTCATGGTAAATATAAGGAAAAAAAAACAGTTTTTGCCCACAGAGAATTCTCTCTCTATATACATTTTTTTTACAAGAAAAGTTTATTCCACCTGTTCCGTTTGGCCTAGAATTCCTATATGGCATTGGGGATCGTCTATCCTTTTTTTTTTTCATTGGAACAATTTCCCAACTTCCAAGTTGAATTGATGTCCTGACAAAAAAAAATTAAAGGACTAACAGGACAATACCTAAAAAAAAAACCTTAAGCTTTTTTGCATGTGTTTTAGAGAACTGTACTGCTGTTCTTCTCAGTGTAATTTGATAGTTCCATGGCATTGTTATCGTTGGATGTTAAAGTGTTGGCAGGAAGCAAACGTTATTGATTACAAATGCATTAACTCTGAAGAAAAAAAATATACTGTAGAGAATAGTCCAATGAACACTTATTGGATGCAGCGAAACTGTAAATAGTCCAAGGAACACTAGACATTTTCTTAGTTTTCATGTTTCTGTAGAATGAAAAGCTTATGTAATATGTTTCTAATGTGTTCTGGTCTTTCTTGCTGACAGGTGGCCTTATTGATGACTGGTCTGTGAATCTTGTACAATGTTGGATCTTGCTTTCTACTAAGAATCAGTAGCTCGATAAGAAAATGTTGTTTTTATTGGTGCATGTACAATGTGGGATCTTACTTTCAACAAATAGCTAGCAGCGTAACAAGTACCGTTGCCGTTGTATTTATCTGCCTTGTTCTTTGTACCAATAGAATATTAGAAGGCTCTATGCATCACCACTTCCTTTTTTATCGGTAGGTACCTCATTACAGGTATCTTCTATTGTATGTACATGTTTACATTATCTGACATGGCATGTAGCATTAAGGGACTTTCGAGCTGTACAAATTTTGCTTATGTGCAACACAGCTTCTCTGATATTTTCACATCGATGTCGATACTCGATATCATTGCCTTTGCCATTTTCATGTTGTCCATAAGACCATAACCATGGTTGTGCATACCATTGTTCGATGGATGTAACCAGACTCTCGTGAGCCTCTTTTTACTTTTGATATCATCTGTTTGGTGGTGTCATATTTTATTGATTAGCCAACTCTTAAGATCAGAATCACTGAAGAATTATGGACAAACTATCGTTTCGTACTTCCTTTCGTCGAATGATGGGCAGACTATCCTTTTGTAGATCCTTTTGTAGCGATGAGAACAAAAGGCAGATTTTATTTATCATCATGTTTATAGCTTGGAAATAATTTTCAAAACAGAGTGAAATAACTTCCCATTCTAAATTTGAGCAATTCGCTTTTAAAACGAATATGAGTGTAACCTAAGCGAGTATTTTCCTTTTGCGACTCCCAACTGACGAACACGGCTAATAGAAGGCAAGGAAGAAATACGAGGGGTTACGCAGCCATGACAAACGCGAATGCTTATCCTCGCGCAGAGGCGATGTGAAGAGGCAACTTCTCTGGAAATATGAGACAAAAAACCATTTCTCAGCACAGACTTTGTGCTTATGTAATGTTGAACTAGCAATGGAAAATTGTATCTGTATACTATGCTATTCACTCAAGTTTGCTAATCTTCTATCTACATTTTATTCCTCATCTGCTAAAATTTAGGCCAATCAAACAGCCGGCAAGAACTTCTCGTCTTCAGCTGCTGGTACTGATTCTTCACTCATTTTGCGGAAAACGAGCTTTTGCTGAGGAAGCTGACCATTGGATGGCACAGTGACCTGGGTGTCTACCAGGATGCTGTCCTCGTCCTTGAAATCACCTCTCAGGATACCCTTCGCCAGCTCGTTCTCCACATACTGCTGAATCACTCGCTTCACTGGTCTGGCACCGTAATTCGGATCATAACCAAGGCTTCCCAGGAATTCGACTGCTCCAGGCGACACTTCGAGTTTGATCTTGCGGTCGGCAATTCTTTTTTGTACCCTTGCAAGCTGTATAACAGGAAAAGCAAAAGAAATTCAATTAGGATATGAAAGGTACCATGGAGTTTGTACATCGTTGTATATCCGTGATTCACATAATAATCATTGGTGTCTTGCGAACGTGAAATTGACCTCAGCAAGAAGCTTTACCTGTAATTTGACAATGCTGTTGATCTGTTCCCTCTCAAGTGGCTTGAAGACAATGTACTCATCAATCCGATTCATGAACTCCGGACGGAAAACAGATCTTGCAGCATCCATCACCCTCTTCTTTATATTCTCATAGGCTGAATCAGTTGAGCCACCTTCCTCGTCCATGTTTAGTATGTACTGCGAACCGACATTGGATGTCATGATAATGATACTGTTGGTGAAGCTCACTTTCCTGCCCTGCGAGTCAGTAACCCTTCCGTCATCCAATATTTGAAGGAAAACATTGAATACATCTCCATGGGCTTTCTCAATCTCATCAAACAAGATTACGGAATATGGCCTCCGACGAACAGCTTCCGTAAGCTGACCACCCTCTTCGTACCCAACATAGCCTGGTGGTGCACCAATCAGTCTTGAGACAGAATGCTTCTCCATGTATTCACTCATGTCAATCCTAACAACAGCTTCCTCAGTGTTGAACATAAAAGCAGCAAGGGCTTTTGCTAATTCTGTTTTGCCAACTCCTGTAGGGCCCATGAACATGAAACTGGCAATGGGGCGATTTGGGTCAGACAAACCAGCCCTGGATCTCTGAATAGCCTCAGAAACTGCTTTGACTGCAGGATCCTGCCCAACAACACGCTTGTGAAGTTCTTCCTCTAGATACAGCAACTTCTCCCTATCAGATTGCTTTAGTTTAGATACTGGAATACCAGTCCACCTGCTCACTATTTCTGCAATATCATCTTGGGTGACCTCTTCCCTTAGCATGGATTTTCCAGAACTTTGATATTCATCTAGCTCTTTCTCTGTTGTTTGAAGCTGGCGCTGCAATGCATTCAGACTGCCATACTTCAGTTCAGCAGCACGATTGAGATCATACTCACGTTCGGCCTGCTGGATCTCCACATTAACCCTATCAATCTGTTGCAACAGTTAAAAGCAAATGAGATGATTGACAAAAGCAATTATGCTGTTATATAATAATAGAAGCTGCTAGATGAAAGTTATACTTTACCTCTTCTTTAATAGATTGAATCTTAGTCATCACTGACTTCTCACGCTCCCACTGCTCAGTCAGGTCCTTCTGCTTTTCTTTCAAGAGTGATAATTCTGCTTCAAGTCGAGATAGTCTGTCCCTTGATGCTTTGTCTGTATCATTTGTTAGTGAGAGACGCTCCATTTCAAGCTTTATTACAGCGCGATCAATCTCATCTAGAGCAGTTGGCTTCGAAGTTATCTCCATTTTCAATTTGGCAGCTGACTCATCAACCAAATCAATTGCTGTAAAAAAAATACATCTATTGGTTAGGAAGAGCCATAGAATTTCTTGATAAATAGTTATCCTTCATCATTGAGCAGCTTATTAGCTTCTAGGGAAAATAACTGGAGGGGAAAAAGGCACCTTTGTCAGGCAGAAATCGTCCACTAATGTAACGGTCTGACAGAAGAGCTGCTGCCACAAGTGCACTGTCTGATATGCGTACCCCATGGTGCAATTCATATCTCTCGCGTAATCCACGAAGTATCGAGATTGTATCTTCAACTGAAGGTTGGTCAACATAAACTTGTTGGAAGCGACGCTCCAATGCAGGATCCTTCTCAATATATTTGCGGTACTCATCAAGGGTTGTGGCACCGATACAACGTAGCTCTCCTCTACCAAGCATCGGTTTTAGAAGATTACCAGCGTCCATCGCACCATTTGTTGCACCTGTAACGAGATGAATGCTTATAAATTTCTGAACAGTGGAGTCAGGGAAGCAACTGACATTCTTGAGTAGTAAATTTATAGAAAGAACTAACATTAAATGGCTCCTAAGAGCCAAACCTTGGTATCTTATGCAAATTTCAGTGAATTAGAATAGAATTAAAACCCAGCGGCTACTCAACTTCATGTCATTCAAAGTTGTGACCAAAATAAAATGGACATGACCATGGCCAAAGAAATTACTGTTATTGCATTCCATCTCAGACAAACCAATTGTTTATGGATAGCTTTGCCAGCATATGGTAGTAGGGGGTGCTCAAGATACATTTATGTATTTAATTTTTCAAAACTTTTAGAAAATATTGTGAGAACAGCAATTGTGGTGTACAGTTTGATCATATGGGAGTAAATTTAAGTAGTCCTATCGTTCAGGTATATAAAACTTTTGGACAGGAGATCTCATGGCTCATAGCTATACATATTTTTTTCTTCCATAAGAACTGATATATTTAAAATTATTGTTTCACACCCAAGACGAGTTAAATCTTAAAAAAATATGTAGAACAAATGCCATAAAAAGTGGCATTGGCAAATAGATCACCTTATGCCATATCAGGCAGTAATAAACCAAAGCCAGCTAAACCATTTTGTGATGTTGGTGGTTGGTCTATTAACTGTATTCATTCTTTCAATAATGCATGTCATCTTTCAAAAATTTTAAACGAAATTCAGATGAAATAATCCGTATACAGGAAAAAATGTTCCAGTACGTGAAACAAATAACTGAGCATTCTACATCTAATTACCTGCTCCAACAACAGTGTGAATCTCATCAATGAAAAGAATGGTTTGTCCATCAGAATCTGTGACTTCCTTGAGTACAGCCTTCAGCCTGTCCTCAAATTCCCCACGATATTTTGCCCCAGCAATCAAAGCACCCATGTCAAGTGCAATTAGCTGCTCAAAAGAAAATGAGAAGTTAGGGGAAGCAAAATTAATATTTGGGTCTCCATAGGGCAGAATAGAAATATGGATTATGTATAATGCTCTTGTTATTTAGCTGCTTTCAGAACATAGGAACTTCCCTACATTAGCAACTAAGCTGAGAATTCATAATTAAGGAACTAATGCATCCAAAATTATACATGAATACATCCAAACAAATTCACAAAACTATAGAATACTAAGAAATTATGACCATTTTAGAGGCTACTCAACACAAAAAACTTCAATAAACCAGGGAAATTTACAGAATAAGCATCACAGAAATATAAAAACCAGTTATGGCATATACACTTTTTTACCAGGCTATGATATACTAGTAAAAGTTTATAGGAGTGGAAGTCTATTCTACAAAGAAACTTTAATAAAATAGGTAAATTTACAGAATAACAATCATAGCAATATATAGAAAAACCAGTTAGGATATGGAACTTTTTACCAGGCTATGACAAAAAACACTTAAACAGCAAGTAAGGAATAAGCGATAACAAGATTAAGTATATATCAAGCACATCAAAAGCATAACACAAATGCATGAATATGTAAACTTACCCGGCGATTTGTTAGAGCTTGCGGAACATCTCCTTGCACAATCCTCTGAGCAAGCCTAAGAAAATTTAAAATCAAGTTAGAGCTTGATAGACTGCAGTTTGAACAACTGTGTGAAATGAACTGTTTTAATACCCTTCAGCTATAGCAGTTTTCCCCACACCAGGTTCACCAATCAAAACTGGATTGTTCTTTGTTCTCCTAGATAGAATTTGAATGCATCTACGGATTTCATCATCTCTTCCTATAACCGGGTCAAGTTTCCCCTGACGTGCCATGGCTGTGAGGTCCTTGCCATACTTGTCCAAAGCTTCATATTTTCCCTCAGGATCTGTGAGATCATTATTTTAGATGTCATTGCATATGGAGAATCAGAAAAGAAAATATGGCATATTTATACTACCATGAAAAAGAGAATCATCCAACACTCAATGCCTACTTTAAGCACTTGCATTCTTGGTAAGAACATCTCGACTCTTCACACTTGCATTCTGTTGATCTCTTGTATAAAAAATACTGCAGTATTTTGTCCACAAAAGAGAACAGAGCTCCTTCTCTTACCCTTCTATTAATCAACAATCACGCTGTTGTAAAAGTGATCTGCTAGAGTCCAAAAAGAACCACTTAAGAGGTTCCTTTCAACATGCTTACATAATGAATGGATAACAGATCAAACAGATCAAATTACCGATGAATTTTCTGGCTTTATCTTGTATGATATTCATTAAGTATATTTTTCTAACAATCATCAGCACTTCCTTTCTTTTGTTGCAAATTGCATCTCTCTAATTAACAACTTCACGCATACTCCTATATTACCCATACTACTACACTACCCTTATTTACAAGACAACAAACACACAACCTCCTTACAGCACAAATGCTGATTTACCACATGAGCATTTAAACACTGCAGGTTTCTTACGGCTTCTTTTACATTAAAGAAACCTAGTAGTATACTGAAGAAAAGAGCAAGCTGTTATCCATTGTATTTGTGTCTTCCAGTGTTTGCAACAGACAAGAAGCATAACAAACTCAAGAGTGGAAATGGACATGAAAGAAACATTTTGTCCCTTCAAATGCAAGTAGAGTATATATAGTAAATTTCACAAAACTACACATACTGCGATCAAACTATTACAAAACTACAGATTTAAGACATTTTATCATAAAATTACAGATTTAGAGACAAATGTATCGCAAAACTACAAATTTAAGACCAAGTATTATAAAACTACATAGTTAATATTAAAGTTATCACAAAACTGCGGATTTTAGAGTTTAAACCCTTAGCATTGTTGTTATGTAAAAGTTATAAATGTTGTAGTTTTGTAATCAAATTGATGCTAAAACTGTAGTTTTGTGATAATTTTCTTACTAAATTTGTAGTTTTGTGATACTTTATATTATATCTGTAGTTCTTTAATATATTTGATGTTAAATCTGTAGATTTGTAATAAATTGAAGATGAGGATATGACAATCAAGGCATGCTTACAGAGCTATATAGCACATAACAAATCAATTTATGTCATTTGGATGCAATAGAATCCCCATACCTTGATCAATTACATTTTGTTTCCCTCTTATCGATTCAATGGCAGTTTTCAAGGACTGTACGGTAATCTGGAAGTCCTTGAACAGCTGTCTTCCAAATCGCTTATCCTCCGCAAAACCAAGGACCAGATGCTCAACTGAAACAAATGAATCACCGTACTCTTTTTTAAAGTCTCGTGCTCTTTGTATCAGAGCTTCCAAGTCACGTCCCAACATGGAACCAGGATCTTCACCCAACACCTGAACCATTGAAAAGAGCATGAGATAACCGCCTTGAAAAAATTGATCATAAAACAATTTTTCTGTAGAGTACCGGAAGAATGTTAGGCTATTCAATGTTTTCTAAGAGAACAAAAAAAAAACATGGATGACTGTGTTTAGGACAAACTACCTTAGGCTGCCGCTGGATGAACTTCTCTGTGGCATCAAGAAGCCTTGTATTATCAACTCCAGCTTTAGAAAAGATTCGACGGGCAAGCCCATTCCTTTGCTCCAGCAATGATTTCATCAAATGTTCAGTCTCCACAATCTGGTGTTTACTCTCTTTCGCTACTTCAGGTGAGGAAACAATCGATTGCCATGCCATCTCAGTGAACTCTTGTTGTGTAATCTATCAACCAAAGGAATTATAATAAGATACAGAAAGCAGTGCAGTCAACACCATATTCCCGTTGCAGGTAAATTGGATAGAATGGGAAACTCTACTGGGTGGTGCGCTTGATCTACCGAGAACAATGTGGACTGTATAATAAAAAATATGGATCCAAGCTAAACATATTTAATTGTCACTAATATTGGAGTATTTCTCTAGCGTAAGGATGGATCAGCGCCGACCAAAGGACTAATTTTGCATCAACCCGTAAAAATAATTTAAAACAAAATGCAGACAGAAAGAGGATCTTACCCTCCCATTGCTGGCGGCGCACCTGAAGGAGAGCGTCCGCGGCGGCCTCCTACTCCCCACCACGGAAGGAGCCACCCACCCAGCCCGCCCTCCTCCTCTCGACAACCGAAGCGCCCTACACCGAGCCGACGACGACAAGGCCGCCCCCCTCCTAGCGCCGCCCCACGCCGCGGCGACGACCGGCGTCATTGCCGCCATCATGGCGGAGGGGGGCCGGAGTCCCGCGGCGAGCGGCGGCGCTGCGGCCATGGCAGGCTTGATCTACTATATAATAATAAATAACAATATACCGTAGTGAATCTGGCGGCGGCCGGAGACACACAACAACCGGTGGCTACCTCTGAATTATCTGAGATACTAGTAGATTGTTCAGTGTTCTGCGGCGGCGGCGGATCGGAGTTTGGGGATTGGGGCGGAGGCGAGCGCGACGACGGAATGAAATGGTGAGGTGGGAAGCCGTGAATAAATAGGTGGCGTCGCGGCGGCGGGAGAAGGAGAAGGGAGGAGCTTCTGGGAGGTTCAGGGGGGAACGAGGAGTGCGTGGATGGAACGGAGGAAGATAGGCTCCCCACTCCCCAAAGACAGCCTGCGTCTGCGTGCGTGTTACTTGTGTGCTTTGGGGACGATGGGGATTCTGGGCCGTTGGATCTCAGGGTGGACGGCCGGATGTTCGTGAGCCTCTTTTTCTGCTGCCTTGGGGATTTTTTTTGTTCTTGTGCGTGCCGTGCTGGTGGTCCCTGTGGAAAGGGAGTGATGAAGATCTCTTGTTTTGTGTTTCTGAGGTCTGGAATTTTTTTTTACATTTTAGTTCTTTTTGGAAATTTATTTTACGAATATATTTCTAAAAAAACTTATTTTAGTAATAGGTATTTTTTTCTCGACACCGAGGTTCAATGTCTCGACACCCTTACCCCACATGATAGATAAGCCACTAATGTGAAGGGATCGACTCCAAATAGATTGGTGACGATGACTTATTTATGAAATATTTTTTCCTTACAAATAGGTCCTCAGCGCTAGTCTCTTTGGTGTCGACCCCTCTACATCTCAGGCTCTCCGCTTTTAGAGGGGCAAGGGAGTTGGCGCCAAGACGTTGAACATGGGCGGCAGGGTTGTTGGCGCTAAAAAAAGATCCATTCATGAAATAAGTTTGTCTTGAAATTTATTTGTAAAATAAGTTTTTAAAAGGGTTAAAATGTAAAATATCTAAGTTCCTGGGTAGTAGTTTCCATGTTTTCTCAAAAAAAAATTGTGTTTTTTCATTGATGACATACAAATTACTCCTATTGACAAGAATTCTTTAAAATACCTACGCACAAGAAGTTATATTATCACCTCTGTAAAAGATATATTACAGAATTGATTAAGCACCGTGCATGCACTGTGTGAACTCTTTAATTAGCTTTGAAAGTTTAAGTGCCATTATTTTGATTTTGGTGATTAATGACAAATCCAATTATATGAGACTAATGTTTTTATAAGCATTTCTTTACCTAGTCTCATATGGATATGAAAGTGGAATGTGTTAGAGGTGATTCCCGGACTTCATATGAGTTGAAATAGAAACATTCATTAATGGTGGACCTAAATCACAAGGATGAAATACATGGAGATAAGCTATACGTATCACTATTTCTCTCTATGCACATATTGATATATTCATATATAATATTTTCATGTGATTGACATATGCATGCGAGATTAATGCTTTGTTTGAGTCATATATTGTTTAGTCTCTTCACATTGAGAACATGGACATGATGAAGGTATGCTTATATCTTAACGTCTACATATGATCAATACCTTCTATTTTTGTATAGTGTAAGCTCCCAATGTTTTATCTCTAACTATGTATACTCTTGCTTCACACATTCCGTATGCATACATTTAGGGGGAGCAAATTATATACCCTAGTTATGCATGTACTTAATCCAAGTTATTCACTTTCATTTAATTGGGATCTTTACATTTGAGCATATATTTGAGTATATGACACTTGTCGTGTTGATTAATACTCATCATTTATTCATATCATTTTATATACACGATCGATTGGTCAACATGTGGAGGTTGACAACCGAATTATTAGGACTAATAATTTTATTGAGTTGAATGGGAGAAATAGGTCCCAAGGATTGCAAAGGTATTGATGCTTAAGTGATATCATTACACCTAAAGATACCAAGGATGACAAAGTGAAGATATTGAATAGGTGGAATACGAAGTGGCTACTATGGTAAGATGGTGAAGGGCAAGCAATGCTCGGTCGCAGTGGACCATGTGATGGTGAAGGGCAAGCAAGGAACTTGGCGCCGAAGAACCAAATCCAGTGGTGAAGGGTGAGTGATGGCTTTGTCATGATGGACCATATAAGGCCTTTTGAAGCTACAAGTAACCGCATCAATCATATGAAGAATATATGGTGAAATGGTTTTGACGTTACCGTCCCTTAAGACAAAGAAATAAATATGGAAAGAAGATATTTCTATTAGTATAATTCTCTTCTTATTTAAATTTGAGTATAGGAATATCGTACTATCAAGAGGGATGCAACGTCGATGTGTTTGTGTATGTCTCAGTGCTCAAAGTGACCCATCCTAGTGCTACCTTGAAAGAAATCCAAGCTTTAACCTATCCTTTAAG
Organism: Oryza punctata; assembly: GCA_000573905.2. Taxonomy (NCBI): domain Eukaryota; kingdom Viridiplantae; phylum Streptophyta; class Magnoliopsida; order Poales; family Poaceae; genus Oryza; species Oryza punctata. The sequence continues at coordinate 20,036,704 of CM002490.2, read as the reverse complement.
TGGTTTTAAACCTTGTTATTGCTTGAGTTAGGTAGTCCTCTGAGTGAGCTTTTCTAGAGACCAATATCATTAAAAATGGACTCCCGAGTGAAAAGTTATGGTCGTTTTACTCTGTTCTTTTCGGAAATTTCGAAAAAAAATCTCGGAAAGTCCGAAAATTTTTGGAAATTCCGAAAATGACTAAGAAACTGAGATTGCCCTCTGTTGATTGTCGGACTTGTCCGAAAATGTATTTTGGAAATTCCGAAAATTGCAGTCTTAGCCTCCAACGGCTAATTTTGAGAGGCTCGGGTATATAAACTCCTCCACCCTTCCTTTGAGTGGCTGCTGTTCTTGGGCATTATTAGACACATCCAAAGCCAAATAGCCTCCCACATTCCCCTACCTTTTTGGCCTCTTTGTGAGAGGGATTTGAGAAGGAAAGAGAGTTGGATTGAGATTGAGAATTTGAGAGCTAGTGAGATTCACTCCATGGTTTGAGCACTCGAGTTCATAGTAAGCAAATCTTCAATTGTGTTTGTTACTCTTGGGGGACTAAGGTCTCCTAGACGGCTACGCGTCGCCGGTGAGTACCCAAGGTTATGGTGTGCCTCAGAAAGTTTGTGAAGGCTTCGATTTCGCTTCCGCAAGGAAAGAAATCAAGAGTGAAATCGAGGAGTGCATTTGTGCAACCTCATGTGGAAAGGGTTGAAATAGACCCAGCCTTTGTGGCCCCTCAACGGAGACGTAAGATCCGTGGATCCGAACTTCGGGAACAAATCAACATGTCTCCTCTCTTGGTTTACACGTTCTTGCCATCTCTTATATTGTGCTTGAGCTTATTTTAACCCAATCTACTTGTATACTTAATTGATATAGTTGGTGACATTATATCTTACTTAGATAATTTGTTTGTCACCTTTTGATTCATATACATTTTGTTTGTTCGAGTTACAAGTTCATAGCTAGTGTTTTATTCCGTTATCCGCCGAACTTTTTGGTTGAGACTGGAACTTCTAATCCTAAACCGGAAGTTCCGATTTGAACCGAAAGTTTTTTCATTCTAATATACTATGAAGTTGTGATAATTCTTAGGAACACCTATTCACCCCCCTCTAGGCAACATCAAGATCCTTTTAAGCTCTTAGCTCGGGCTACCAATTTGTAATTTGTGAATGACTGGATGTGAACAGATAGCCTATTGAGTAAAACATGAAGAGGAATGGAGATATTGTATCACTCTTATGGAACCATAAATCTGAAGTAAAGAAGATTGCATAGCCCTTTTCGGATCCGGTCATTATCTCGTTGATGAAGCTCAACATCTAGTAACCAATTGGTTGATGAACCACGACCAATTCTAGTAGTTGATGAAGCTTAAACTCAAAAACAAGATGCACTTCCTGTTTCTATTTATGATGTTAATCGTTTCGAAAGTGATACAGGCTTAAAGGCTTCCTGTTGAAAGCTATCATGTCAATGATGTTCAGAGCATATATTCTCAAGGGCACGTGGTAACATTACTCACATGAATTCCCACCAGCGGCGGGCGTGGCGCAGAAATATTCGGAAGGAGTACAAAGTTAAGAAATATTGAGATATTGATGAAATATAATCTTAATTAAGGATATTTCTACAAATAAATAAGCTAGAGTCTTTTTTTTGACATATCCATTTTCTTTTTTCAACTCAATCAAATGGAATATATACATGCTAAATGCCAAGTATTAGTGTTTGGTTTCATTCTTTTAGGGCCCATTTAAATTGTAGGATTGAGAAAACGTAGGAATAGAAAAAAGTAGGATTTTAATAGGAATGTAAATGTCAAACAAAGGATAACAAAACACACAGGAATGACTATTCGATTGGATCGCAGGAAAAGCGTAGGAATTAGAGGAGAAATAAAGACTCAAATGAAGAATTCCATGAGGTTCTACCTCATGTTAGATTTTCTCCAAAACTTGTATGGTATTAGGCATTTCTTAGGAATTTCATAGGATTCAATTTTGTTCAATCCTTTGATTCAAATGGTCATCTATGAAAAAATCTCATAGGAACAAAATCCTTCAAAATTCCTCTAACTTTTCTTTGAAGGATCTACAAGTACGCAGGAGATCTGATATATTCTCTTGCGCACGCACTTGTAGATCAAACAAAGGATCCATCGGTCGAACATCAACGGCAGTAAAAGGTTTCCAAGTTTCTCTATTACAAAATATAAAAGAATTCTGCCACCTATTTTTAGGCACTGATTCAGACCATGTGCACACGATCCAACAGCTCAAATCGCGTGTAGATCCTCCGCAAGTCCCAACCAAGCTCAAGCACACAACACGATAAGTAATAATACTACTCTTCTCCTTCTCTAATTTATGCATTGATCATGTGCCAAAAGGGCCTTGCACACTACACTAGGATTCAGCTCCTACCAGACATTTTTTGCAACTTTACCCAAACCAGACTTTGAGCATTTTTCAGTTTTTTAAGGCAATAGCTGATACTGAACATGACAGATAATATCACCTAGTAAAAACCAGTAGTGCAATTTTCATGAAATACTCAACCAAAGCCTGCAGAATTTTCAGCTGAAATTACTTGATCCTACAATTGTTTCTGTAACTAGTATTATAATGCGTCATCCCACAGAAAAGTAGCGAAAACACAATTACCACATAAGAATCAGAAGGCAGTATAGCTGACACTGCACATGATAATCTTGTACTGATTTCGCACAATAACAAAGTTTACCAGTATTGCCATATGGAAAACACAACTGAGATTGTCTTTATCGATGATGCCCTGTTTCAGAAAGTTCATCTGAAGTACTAACAGGCTTGCCCCAAACACAATTGAGCAAAGGGTCAAACATAGAAGAGACTCTGAAGGATGCAAGAGTTGGATGAGATGGAACTTTAGAATTTAGATTTTAGACTAACAACGTCAAGTCATGTGCTCAATGCAACTCACGATTTTGGGCAATGAGCCGCCCACGATACAGTGAAAGAAAAATAGAAGGAGAAAGCGCCTCAGGCATCATACAACACTCTAGCAAGAGCCAAAAAAGGGGAGGAGTTCAATAGCTGACAATTCCTCACTGTACTGCTACTATTCACAAAGCTGTCACATGATGGAACAACCACACCTGAAATCCTTTGGCTTCTTGGCTACTATTTTATCTGTTAGCAGTTGATGAAAAATAAAATAATTAAAATAATAATTACAACACTGCATAACCTTGCAAAAGATAGAACACTTACTAGACTGTTTGTCTGTAGTAGGAGCACGAACTACGACATGCATTGTTGTCAATCCAGAGAAGTCACAAATTGGGCTTTTGCATTCTGAAAGGGTTTTGTTGTTCTCCAATATCTTCCCAGCATTAATAAGCTTGAGGTCATTTACAGTCCTTGGGCCCTTTTCCTTATCTGCTGGGAGTACAGAATATAAGTCATAAGCAACATTCACTAAAAGCTAAGGCACATAGCTCATAATAGTTGGCAATATAAGAATCATCACTAATCTCGTATGGTATTTCACATGGTAAAGAGAAAATATAACAATAAAAATAATTTTTGTCCTCATTGGCCAGCAATTTGTAGAATTTGCAAGTTTCACAAGTTCACAACCAATGGTTATATTTTGTAGCTTAAATTTCAGTGGTATATATCTTTATTTTCGTATATATGATAGCAGGAAGTTATCCCATCTCTAAGAGTAGACATTAATGTGTACGCAAATAGTTAGGCTAGCAGAATAGATCACCTCAACAAGTGATAAAGTAACTACAACAAATTATTCATATATTGACCATGTTCCAAAAATGACATTCACACTCTCCGAAACTACAAACAACCAAGTTTGACTACAATTGAGCAACTGAATGCGTCACATAGCAATAAATGTAAAAAACTGGACAATTTTGAGTTTGGAAAGTAGCCATTTTGGATTGGTCTGCAGAGAAAATAAGCTAGTTTCTAGAGGATTCCAGCTTAATGGGTTCCAAATCAGTCGTTTAAATTTTAATTGCTGCATAGCTCAGCACCTTCTGGATATTCAGGCAGGATATCATCTGTTAGAAAGTAGATGCTAGACAGCAACAGTTTTTCTTTTTTGTAGAACAGGATAACCGCTCATAAAATGTACCCACGTTACATTTAAAAGTACCTGTATACTCTCCATTGCGGGGCATTATAGATACTACCATTTGCTGCATATCTAGTGGAAGCCACAAACTATCCATTCAAATATGTGATGGCGTCCACATTCTTACAAGGTTATATTCAATTATATTACCATTATCTTGATTGCAGGATACATATCCCATATTTCACAATGATGTATCTCAAATTTCGTAAGAAATAAATCATGATAAAATATAAACTACTAAAATGTGGATGCGATGAAAAGAAAATTACTCAGTGTCACCCTAGTAGTTCACTGCAACGTCTAAAGCTCAACTGCTCCCACAGAACTTTCAGCAAGTACTAGTCTAGGGAGACTCTTATGTTCCTACACTTTATTACTTTTGCCACTCTTTCCTAAGTAAAATCATTTGGTAAAAGTTGGTTCTTGACCAGCTAGATCTCAAGCCATCAAAAAACAACCTCAAACACCTGCTATTGCTGCACTTTGGAGCTGATTCAAAATGCATCCAACTGCCCACCTTGCTCGTGTAGAAGTTGCCATCAATAAATTGATCAGTCAGCATCCTTCTCCGAGGCTGTGTTATTATGTCTTGTGTTTAACGCTGAGGTTCAGCTGTTATAGTATTTCATCAAAAATGGTGGCTGCCTGCTATGAGAGGAATGGAGCCTGTGAGAGTGTGGTTGCAATTTCAATATTGTTTTGTTTTGGCTGCTATGTCTTAACTGCACAATTTATGCTTACTTTCCATACATTGAAACCAAAAAAAATTGAGCTGATTAAACTTTCCTCCCAATTAGCAGCAGCATATCTCCTTTCACCATGTCCAAGATTGTCAAGCACTTGTACCAATTTTCAAGCCCAGGATGAGAACAAATAATACAAATTTTGGAGCAAATGGTACGTAAGAGGTGACACTGAAATACGAAAAAACAAAAGGTGGGGGATTTTGGGTCTCATAGCTTTGAACTTTGGTTTGTTAGACCTAAAAACACTTCTTACTTCTTAGTATCACCGCAAGCAGCTTAGCAGCCAAAACCAGGAATAATTATAATTCCACAAATGTGCAGCACTTTTCTGAAGCAATTCCACTTTCCCAGCTCTCCATTAGAAGGTCCCCTAAAAAGCGTTTACCCAGTCACACTGTCTCAGTTCACAAAATTCCTCTTCTCTACCTACTCTATAGTTCTAACTTGTACTCTACATCAGTTTTGTTCCTCCTAATCGTTCAGTATTTAACTTATATCTGTAGTACCGGCTTGTCAAATGAAATATATCTCTATGAAGCATTCATTTTGCCGCCACAATAATTCATCAAATTGAACTTCAGCACATAAAAAACAGCAGCCATAGCAACAAACCTATCCGACCCCGACTGTGACAGCAACCTGAACAAAGATTGAACTTATCGAAAGAAAGAATACTCCTATGACACACATAGTGGCCCAGTTGTTCGAGCCACCTGCTCCAATAATTGGCTCTACCACCCTGCAGTATTGGCCCCCTGATGGCGACCCTGCAGTGCTGTACATCTCAAGATTCCAAGCTAAAATTGGTCGCAGAAAGAACCCGGGGGAAAGCGACCGCCACATCGATGCCGATCACACGGACGCACGCTATGGCCACTACCACTCACCGGCGGCATTGCCAAGAACCGAAACTTTATCGAGTACTAGGATAGGAGGAGACGAACCTTTGGGCCACTGAGCAACGATGGACTCCTTGAGCGTGGCGACGGTGGAGGCCGCCGGGTACCTCTTGGGCCCGATGTCGGTGCCGTCCGGCAGCCGGAACTTGATCTCGAACTGCTCCTGCACGCCGCCGGACATCTCCCAGCAAGAAACGCACCCCAACACCTGCTGATGACAAAAACATACCTGCTTCATCAACCACTGTGACAGACAGTAACAGGAATAATAATAAATAAATATTTACCAAATATTTCTGGGGAGAAACCGAGGAATCCGCGGGGGGGGGGGGGGGGGGGGGGGGGGGGACGGAGAAGGCGGGGGCTCAAATCTGGGTGAGAAGGGATGGATCAAGAAACCAGGGAGGGTCGCGAGGAGGACGGATCATAGGTGTGGAGGGGCATGGGGAAGGAAGTAGTAGTAGCTAGGCCTAGGCGAAGTGGAATGAGGAAGACGAGGAGGAGGGAGATTTGGAGTAGGGAGAGGAGAGGAGAGGTGTTGGGTTGGGGGGTCAAAAACGAGGCAGCGGCAGCCGCATCTGCTCTGCGCGACAGGATGGAAAGGAGACGGACACCTCGTCTTCTTTCTTTCTTTCTTTCTTGGCTCGCGAGCGGAGCCAAACACCGCGTTTGGAGTTGGACCTGTCCACACAAAACGGTTGCGCTGGCCCCGTGGGGGTTTCGCTGCTTCGACAGAATATTTTTTTTATTTAGAGTTTTATTTTTCTGTGCGCGTTCGGCCTAAGTAGTTCAGTGCAATCTTTGTTATGGAAATTTTAAACAATTTTTTTTTGACGATCACCGCTGTCCACGAATATACTCCCTCTATTACGAAATATAAGAAATTTTGATTCGATAGAACACACCTAGTACTACAATCTAAACATAACCAAAACTTCTTTTATTTTGGAATGGAGGGCGTAAGAAGTTTTAAAGTTGTACACGGTTATTAAGAAGATATTTAGAATTAAGTAGGAAAAAATTGTGATTGGTTGAGATGTGGAGGTAGGTAAGAAAAGTGAATGGTAGAGGATTGTAATTGGTTGCGAAAAGAATGTTGGTTGATAAATTGTTATATTTTGAGACAAATTCTAAGTGTTAGAAGTTGTTATATTTTGGGATGGAGGGAGTAGTATGTTTTGTTTGTATTTATCACTAATGTCACGACACATGTAAACACACCAAACTCACATGAAGAGGTCATCATGTAAACACGTGCAAAATGTCACGTGAACCTACTAGTCTACTAGTCTTCACATTTTTAGCTAGGACAGTTTTGTTTAGAGCTAGGCCTACTTTTCACCTCACGCGGCATACTAGGCGATGTGGGCTTTATGGATCTAAAAGTTTCTATACCTAATGTTTCTATTGTAGAAATTTTCATGCATAAAGCTTCTACACATAAGTTTGTTTCTATAGTTTTTGATGCATGAAGATCTTTTTATGTAATTTTGTATGTTACTATAAACTTGGGTTTAGCCAATATGTTGGTTGTTGGGCTAAAAACATGTTGTCTCCCTTCGTAACTGAACCTCCCCTGTGTAGGATTACGATGTTGACTAGAAAGCGGTGAATAGGCGATATAAAATTAGATCACACTTAATCAAAACTAACCTAAATTGCTACGCTTGGTTTGGAACAACTCTACCTAATAAACTAAGTTAATTTTTGCATTCCTAGGGTGATAAAGGCTCAAGTAAATCTCTATGAATGTAAATTGCACAAAAGTAAATGCAATAAGTAAATGGGACAAGAGACAAGAAATTTTTCACCCGAGGTTCGGAGACTCGCCGGATTCCTAATCCCCGTTGAGGCGAGCCCAACTTCACTGCTCAAAACCACAAAACCACCGCAAGCCCCCTTCATCAAGGGGGTGGCCAAGGTGGGAGCCGGCCAACGAAGTGGTCTCCCAAGCCTCGATCACTAGGTTAGTTCTTCCTTCACTCCGAAGGTGGTGAACTCCAAACCACTCACAACCGGCACCGGGCCTTCTCCAACAATCTTCTTGGAGAGGTCACCCTGGCAAGCACCTCCAAAAGCCATCTAGGTGTCGGCAAACACTAAGAGTAACAAGTGATGACCCGACTCGGAGATGATCAAGTGCCGCACTAGCTCTAAAATGAGACAATGCACTTGATTCTTGGCTCAAACCACTCTCTAACACACAAAGGATGAACTAAAGCTCAAAGGGGTGTGAGAGTAGGTGCAAGGGGTATATACAAATGAAGCAAAGTGCCAAGAGCGACCCCTTGTTGCTGGTGGGAGAGTTTATATACCCCTATTCGCAAAACCAGCCATTGGGGTCGAGATCCCCAATCTCTGTGGGCTGCCATTTAGACCGCTATAGGGTGGCCGGTCAGATCACTCACTATTGTAAAGACTAGAAAACTAGCTGTTATAGTGCATTTAATGCACTGACAACTATCAGTCGGTCAGACTGACATGGGATGGCTGGTCAGACCGGGTCAGCTCCGGTCATACCACCGTTGACTCGGTCAGACCGACATCGGCTCGCGTCGGCTCTGTCTTGAAATGTCGAGACCATGCCGAGGACACAGCGGCCACCCGGTCATACCGTGAAGCGTGCAGTCACACCGGCTAGGCATGCCGGTCAGACCAGCCATTGACCATTGGTCAAACCGACGTGGGGCACACGATCAGACCGACCAAGGTCAGGGTGAAAGAAATGAAATGGGCAATAGAACCAAGTGTATGTATATGACCTAATGTGGCATTTTGATCAGCTCTTTGTTTAGGTCATCACCCCTCTTGATTGTATGGCAAATTTGATCACCCAACACCTCGATCAATCAAAATAAAGACTAGGTTTACCGCCTTGATTTCTTTTCTTTGCGCCATCAATTTCGATCCTCGGTAATCATTCATGGCATATACATCATGTAGCCCTAACTTAAAATACACAACTCAAATGGAATAGTTAGTCCACAATTAGTGCTAGTCATTAATTACCAAAATAAATAACGGGGGCCTAGATGCTTCAGTCTCCCCCTTTTTTGGTAACTGATGACAAACACCACAAATATATATAATGGCTTTGAAGCACATAGCCAAGAGATTTCAAAGTATAGTCTAATCTCCCCCTAAACATGTGCATAACAATCGTAAGGGTCAAGCAAATGACATATAGGGAGTTTGCACCATACTTTGCACTTTTCAACATAGATGATAACATGGATGCAAAATATAATGTGAACTCATACACAATTTATCCAAGCATAAAATGGTTGCAAATATATCAATGTAGCATCAACCATTCATCATAGCCATAAGTTCACATGCATAACCATTAAAAATCCACAAGCATCCATGGAGCTAATAAAACATCCAAAATTCACTTAGCCTATTCAAAAACCACAAAAGCTCCAAATAACATAAACGATAAGAACGCACAAGTTAGATAATATAGCCCATGCCCATACATATGTAGCACACCCATCTTAACCTATTAATAGGAGGACTAACCTCACTACTATTAGTACCCTCCCAAACAAGATAGAACAAGATCACATTTTTTTCTCCCCCCTTTTAGCATCAAGGATAAAAAATAATCATTCTTGTGGAGGAAAGGGAGGACGAGTAGAGGAAGATGGATCAGGAGCGTCCCGGTGATGATTTGATTTACCCTTTCGGTTTGGCCTCCAGTTTGTGGGTGATACGCGGTGCTACAAGAGAGTTTGGTTCCCACAGCCTTGTGTAGACACTTCCAAAAATGAGAGGTGAATTGTGGTCCACGGTCCGATATAATTTTTGTTGGCGCTCCATGAAGGCATACAATGCGAGCGAGATACAACTCCGCCAAATTACTAACTTTTGATGTGGAATGAACGGGTAGAAAATGAGCCGATTTTGTGAGTCGATCGACAATTACCCAAATGCAGTTGTTGCCTTTCTGGGAGGTGGGTAGACCGGTGATAAAATCCATTCCAATTTCTTCCCACTTCCATATGGGAATAAGGAGTGGTTAGAGAGTGCCCGCTGGTCTTAGATGTTCGGTTTTCACCCTTCGGCAAGTGTCGCACAAGGTAATCTAAGTCTAAAATTACAGACTTAATATGAATGCACAATACAAATGCACAATCCAATTATACACCAATGTGACATGTTATGTTAGCATGATATGATGCACCAAAGAAGAACCCTTAACAACCAAAACGGGCTTATCCAATGCTAAAGCCTGAGCAAGAAGCAATAAACCAACATAGTTTTCCAAACACGATCAACATAGCGGGTCAAAAGCGTATCAATCGCATGGAACGGGAAAGTCCAAATAAACCAACAGTACAACTTGGCCACTACAGCTATATGACACATTTCTATCGAGCGTCTCTCAGCTGGGAGTACACTTTTGCAATCTATTTGGTCAAATTTTTGAGTTGGTATATTTTACTTCTTCCGAAACAAGGTTCTGAAATTTCTCAGGTTATCGAACAACAATCACTTACAAAATTTTTTTAGAAAGAGCCACAGAAGTAATAAAATTCTGAAAATTTTTGTGTGAGTGCCTGGAGTAGTTGCCCAACTCCATAAAAATTATCAGGGTAAAACAGTGAGTAATTTTTCCTATAGATATTTTTAGCTACAGACTGTTCCAAAAATTCCAGATTTTAACCAATCGATCGTTTGGAGGTCTAAAACAAGTTTATAATTTTTCAAAATTTGTGGGGAGGCTAAGAATAACATAAGTAACAGCAAGGCACCATTTTAGAGTGAAAATTGTATATTTTAGTTGCATTTACAAACTAAAAGTGAATTTCAGTTGCCTCAACTTACCGGTTACATTATCGGTCTAATATTTGAGTAAGAGAAGTAATAGATTTATTTTGCAACCCAATTAGATCAAGATGAGTGAAAATCTAAGAATAAGGTGAGAAAGAATTCCAGAATGAGATGAGGAGTAAAAAGGATTCACACATGCTAAGATTTTCACAATCGACTCAAGTTGAATATTTTGCATATTATTTTCAAATTGCCAACTTAGCTCTAGCCTACAGTTGGCATTGCTCTGATACCAACCGCTGTGGACACCCCGAGTATTATACCATCCAGTGTCCAACGCGACCACCACATACAATTGGAGGAGTGGAATCCAAACACACATAAATAGCCACTCATCCCAATGTGCCCATGGTCACGGTTGACACCTTTTGCTATAATACCCGGAATGCCGAGTAGTGAGCGCAAGAGATAACCATAAGATAGCTTGCTAGTCCACTCCGTCATATGCTCGTCAAACCACACGAAGGCGGCGACCAAAAACATACCCCAGTGACTCTATCCAAAAGCGCTATCCCCAATTATCTCAAGCGATCAAAACCCGTTACTCATGCTTAGCTAGTCCCCAGGAATGCGACTAGCCTCACACTTTCATCGCAAGCAATTAATAAACATAGCAAGTACCATAATAGGGTTAAAGTGCAGCGAGGTACATGACACATAATAGGGTCCGAGGTCCCAACATACAACACACAAATATAGCAGCGGAAGTCTCAGATAGAGCTCATAAGCAAAAGATAAAACCGGTGGTGCCACAACCCCACTAGGGCAAACGAACCGGGCAAGAGCCAAGCTGCAAGAGATCACTCATCGCCCTCGCCGCCCTTAGCAGAGCAATGACCACACAAGAAGCATAACTCATAACCGGTATCCTCACCTAAAATAGCGGCGCCGGGTTAAGTACAAGATTGTACTCGCAAGTCTTACCCAAAATTATATATACATAAGGGAGAGAGAAGTATGCAAGCTTTCTACCCTATAGTGGGTCTCTAGGTCCAATATTTACATAAAGCTAATTTTATTGAGCAATTAATGAGTAAAATAAGTAAGGACGAGCAAATCTAGCATCATTTTAATTTACGGACAGCAAGTATATAATTTTGAAATGTATAAGCAAATGAGCCCAAACGGCTCTCATCATCAACCATGGACTACCAAAGTCCATACCAACATGGCACAACATGCCAACCCCACCATCAAACATAATCCCATCCATAATAATCCACATTTGATGCTAACATAACTGACTAACACATCAAGCATTATCCATAACCGAGGACACGGCTATTCGAATAGATTATACTCTGATCAGAGGTGTACAACTAGACCCACACGAAATGAACAAGGATCAAATGCTACACACCCCGTCGAGTGCGGTACACAAGTGATTCAAGCTCATTACATGCCCTTTCTTAGCCCCACTCCAACCACCTATACCACGCTGGGGTTTCCGACGACTCAGTCACGTGCGTGCGTGAAGTGACCAAGGCGGGCGCGCCACGCGGGAGGCACCCCCAGCCAAACCTAGGCACCCGAGGCCCTCCAAAGGCTACCTGCCTCACGACTCTCCAACGTGGTATAAATGATCACAGTAGAACTAGTAAGAACAAGCCGATCCCAAATAAGGCATGTGGTAAGCACGTAGGGTGCTTGATTAGATGTCAAAATGTTCGATCCTTAACGACCTAGACGGGGCTACTTGCATCAGGGGAAACCAACCTCCCATCATCGCCCTATCACCCGTCTAAGTCCAACATATTTCATCAACCATTATTTAGTGTAAGTGCGCAAGTTTTATGCCCAATAATGCAAGTTGTCTATATACCACAATTAATAGCACTGTCCATCCATATAGTTCTATTAACACTAAGCATAGTTAAGCATTAATGAATAAGACATCCCAAGTAATCCCAACCAGTGGTAATGGGGTATAAGGACAGCAATATCACAAGAACTAAATTCATAAATAGGTTCTACCCGTACACCACAAACCGACAATATTAATATCTAGGCTATGCATGCATATATATATACGTATAGATTGCAACCAAATCATTTTTAGATAAATCATAGGTCCTATATGCTTAGGTGCTTACCTTGCTGCTGAGGGTAGTCACTATCCTCCTCTCTGGATATGGCTCGTTACTCTCCAGAATCTCCGAATCTATCAAAAAGAAGCAATATACGAATAAGAGCCAAATAAACATGCACATGCAAAATGATCAATAAATTATGAAATAAATAAAGTGGGTAGATCATATTTTAACTTTAATTTATGTGAAAGAATCACCAGATTATCACTTATGGTTTGGGAGATATGAAAATGACAAGCTCTCAGGTGCTGAAAATGGCAGTTCTGCAAATAATTAAGTCTACTTTAGAGCATTACAAGCAACTTGCAACTCAAACCAAGTTTTTACAAGTATGATTATTTTTAGTGGGAAGTACATCATTCACAGGTCCTAATAAAAATTATTTCACAGCTATATGTGTTGCCATAATTTATATATGGGTTTTACAAGTTAAAAACATAGGAATGCTAAATAAACTCCTAAACATGATTTAAGAGGTAGTTTTGTCAAAAACAACACCATAACAGCAAAGAGTACTAAAATATAAGCTCAACAAAAATGGTTTCACAATTTTAGCTTTTACCAACAATTTCTTACGAATTTATTAAGAGCTAGACCACGCAAGGGATACATATAGCTATTTATATTTTTACTGGGAAAACCAGTACAAAAGTTGGTTATTTTTATTTTACAACATTGAAGAGCTCTGTTTTATGAATCTATAGGAATTTGGTTCACTGAATTCGGAGTACATATGAATTAGTTACGGATTTTTAAAGTTCATACCTCTTTCAGCTCAAAAGTTATCTCAGAAATCGATTTCTATTTTCACTCCCCTTTTCTCCAACTTCCACCGGACTTCGCTCACATGGCAGCAACCTGGACGTAGGGTCGTGCGATGCTAAGGCCTCAGGCTGATGGCAAGAGACGGAGCAAGGTCTCGGGCTGATGGCAAGAGACGTTGCCTAGGGCTGCTTCAACCGAAATCAAAAGAGATGAACTCGGGGTGAGTTGCAGCCACCTTCTAGCTGCAGCAATGGAGTGGACAACCTATAGAACGTTGCTATAGATGTTAAACATGGAAGAAATTCAAATGAGGCACCATGGATGAAAAGGAAGCTCATCAAATGGAGGAAAACAAAATGCTACTGCTGCAGCCCTGCAGGCTGAAACCACCACTCTCTTATTCCATCACGATCTCTCTCAACTCTCCATGCATGTGCAAGATGTTGGGATGGATGTAAAGCTTGGATGATGGGGATTGTTGTGGTCTAACATGCAGGGATTGATCTTGGGCTATTGGATGGGATTTGGGAAGGAGAAGTGAGATGAGAGCTCAGCTTGAGGAAGAAAAGAAAGAACAAGCAGTGGAGATGAAAGGGGAGGAAGAAGAAGGGGTTTTCTCTGCCCCCTCCCTTAAGTCCTGAGGTGGGAATACGCCCATGGGTGTGTTGTGGGGCTAAAGAGGCACCCAAGGTCAGTGACAAGTGGGCCCAAGTTGTGGCTGTCTATGAGGGTGAGATAGGTGGGTGAAAAACTGAGTATAGATTCATTCTTGCAATTTCCAGGATTTATTTTCTTTCCCCTCTCTTGGTAAATTCATTTTGACTAGGTAAAACTTGTTCAAAAATTTAGGAATTTGGTGTGGTGATAGGTGTTGGTTTATAGGTTCCATTTTTCAAGGTTTCACACATAAATTCCAAGTATTTTAAATCTGGTGAAAAGATGAAACTGGTTGGACTGAAAGTTGGTTTGAATTTTTAGGAGGCCAAAACAGAGAGTAAAAATTCCAAAAAATTTATATTTAGTGATGACAAATAAACTAATATTTTAATAAAACATTAAACATGTATACTTCTGTTCAAGCTATTGCTCAAATAGAAGTGGTTCCAATTTTGCCGATTAGAGTTAATTTTGTTATCGCATATGATCAAATAGCAATATAGTAAATATGAAATCTAACAGACAACAAATGCACTTCTAAATACCTGGTTATGAGCCTAGGGCTGTTACAACCTTCTATCCAATGTGCTCACTTGATTTGTCAATCTTTCAACCGTGGTATTCAATTGCCCAATATTGGTCCTTAACTCCCTCACATCATTATGCATTGCCTCATATCCCGGTGCTCAACCTTGCAAAGTTAGCCCCAAGCACCGGGTTGAAGTAATCTTGAGGAGACATCTCAAAATAGGCATAAGGAGGAGTGAAATAGGATTCAAACCCTTGAGGAGGAAGTGGAGGTGGAGAAGCATGTTGAGCCACACTGGATCCTTCTCCTTGGACAAAAGTAGGTTGCCTTGCACGAACACCTCTAGGAGTTGCAATTTGAAGCCTAGGCTTGTATTGCTTGTGAGGAGTCAAATTGCCTCCCAAATTGCCAACCTTAGATTGAATCAATCTCATAATATAAAGGAGCATAGTAGATGACTTGACCAAAAGTGCCCTTTGAAATGGCAATCTCTTGCATAATAAGATTGATTACATCAAACTTCTTTCATTGTTTCCACATCTCGGGAGAATAGTGGTCCTCACAATCCTATTCACAACATTAGGGATGGTCCTCAAACCGGCAACCTTTCTATAGGTGTGTCTCCCACCGTCCTCCTAAAACTGAGCAAGATCATCAATGGAGAAAGAATTGTGGGTATATCATCATGAAGATCATCCCCATTGTTGAAATGGATATTCAACAAGTTCTTGAACTCACTTCTTGTGATTAAGCACTGAATGGTGTCTGACATCCACTTCATGGCATCATAATCACAGAACACCCATACAATGACATAGAATTGCCTTATCAATTCCTCATCATAATCTTGCCTCAAAGTCACAATCCGATCAATTCCAACCATTTTAAAGAGCTCTTGCAACCCTTCAAATTCTAGGTCTCATTTATACTTCGCCAAGAGATCCACTTCTGATCAGCAAAGACCTTCCTCGGCTTGTATATGTTCTCAAAAACAGCCTTCTGAAACAGAGTGTGAAATCTGGGATCATTGGAGTCACTCGGTCTCCGAAATTGATCATGGTGACTAAGAATGGTGTATCGAGTGGGGTTCCTTAGGTCTGGAACAAATTGAATCTGAGGATCAACTTCCATCTCATCATTACTTTTCTCATCATCACCATCCTCATTGTCATCATCCTCATTTTCCTCAACCTCATTTTCCTCTTCTTCAACTTCCTCACTTTGGGCATACTCCTCTTCACTATTTTCCTCTTGCTCACTTTCGGATTCTTGCACTGGCGCATGATGACTACGAGGTCCATGACTGAAAACAAATATCAAGGAGGAGGAAATTAGTAAATATTTAGAAGGCACTTGATTTGGGTGAAAAACATGCCTACTTTCTCTACCAGGGGTGGTCAGACCAGTGCCACTAGGCCGGTCAGACCGACGGCAAAGCTCCGATCAGACCGCCTGGGTATCACCGATCAGACCGAGGGCTAAGCCGCGGTCAGACCGCGGTTGGTCCCGATCAGACCGCCGCTGACAGAGAAGCACAAGCAACACAATTTCCACCAAGACTCAAATGATTCCAAATAAATACTAGAGCAATTATTCCACAGAGTGAAGGACATGTTTATCAAGGATATGGTCTTATTTCATTAAGATTGAACAAGAGAGGGAGAAACTACCCTTAACCTAAAAAGATTGAAATAGACCAATTTAAGAGAAATCACAAGAGGGAAGATGATTTACCGGATTTAAGGCATGAATCACACCAAGAAACTACCCTTTATTTGTGCAAATCGAAGAACACCACTTCCTTCACCTAGGGTTCCATGTCATGGAAGAGCAATGTTTGTCTTCTTTGATGGTGAGGCTTCCTCCATCTCTTTCTTCTTAGACTTGTACATGTCATTTGTGTTGAACTTCCCCAAGAGACTTGCGGGTTTCATCCTTAACATGTCGGAGTTGATGAGTAAAGTGACCAAGGTCTGATACTTATCCAGTAGAGCCCTAAGCATTTTTCAAGCAACCTCAAAGTCGGCATAGGTCACTCCAAGTCCCTTGAGATCATTGACAATCACATTGAGCCCCCCATACATGTCATTCACACTCTCACCGGGCAACATGTAGAAGGTCTTATATTGTATCTTGAGGAAATGAAGCTTGGTATCCTTGTACTCACTTGTGCCCTCATGAATTTCACTCAGCTTGTTTTAAATCTCATAAGCGGTCTCAAGATTGCTAACTCTATCAAACTCTTCTTGGCTCAAGGAGTTGAACAAAGCATTCATGGCTTGGGTATTAAGTTGGAGATTACGATGGTCAACTTCTATCAATGTACTTCTGGAAATAGCAAAACCTACATCAACAATAATCCAAATGTGGAAGTTCATGGCCTTAAGGTGAGTAGACATCTTAATTTTCCAAGTGGAATAATTTGTGTCATTAAACATGGGAGCCTTCCCTATATGGTTTACCTCCTTCGACATCTTCTCTCTAGGCGGTGAAGCCTAATCAAGAGAGACTAAGCTCTGATACTAGTTGTAGGATCACGTGTCGACTAGAGAGGTGGTAAATAGGCGATACAAAATTAAATTACACTTAATCAAAACTAACCTAAGTTTCTAGGCTTGGTTTGGAACAACTCTAACTAAGGAACTAAGTTAAGTTTTGTATTCCTAAGGTGATAAGGACTTAAGTATGTCCCTATGAATGTAAATTGCACAAAAGTAAATGCCATAAGTAAATGAGATAAGAGACAAGGAATTTTTCACCCGTAGTTTGGAAACTCGCCGGTTTCCTAATCCCCGTTGAGGCGAGCCCAACTTCACTGCTCAAAACCACGAAGCCACTGCAAGCCCCCTTGTCACGGGGTGGGTAAGGTGGGAGCCGGCCCACTAAGGTTGAGTTCTTTTCCAAGCTTTCCCAACTCATCTCCCTTTTTTTCCACGTGCACGCTTTCAAACTACTAAACGGTGTGTTTTTTGCAAAAAAAAATTCTATCCAAAAGTTGCTTTAAAAAATCATATTAATCCGTTTTTCAAAAGAAATAGATAATACTTAATTAATCACATGCTAATGGATCGCTCCGTTTTACGTGCGCAGGAGATTTGTTCCCAACTACAAGGAACAAACACAACCTAAGTGGTCTCCCAAACCTCAATCACTAGGGTAGTTCTTCCTTCACTCCGAAGGTGGTGAACTCCAAACCACTCACAACCGGTACCGAGCCTTCTCCACAATCTTCTTGGAGAGGTCACTGAGCAAGCACCTCCACAAGCCGTCTAGGTGACGACAAACACCAAGAGTAACAAGTGATGACCCGGCTCAGAGATGATCAAGTGCCACACTAGCTCTAAAATGAGACAATGCACTTGATTCTTGGCTCAAACCACTCTCTAATACATAAAGGATGAACTAAAGCTCAAAGTGGTGTGATAGTAGGTGCAAGGGGTGTATGCAAATGAAGCAAGTGCCAAGATAGCCCCTTGTTGTTGGTGGGGGAGTTTATATACCCCCACTCACAAAAACTAGCCATTGGGGTCGAGATCCCAACCTCTGTTGGCTGTCAGTCAGACCATCATAGGGTGGCCGATCAGACTGCCACTATTGTATGGATAGTATACTAGCTGTTATAGTGCATTTAACGCACTGACAATTTTCAGTCGGTCAGACCGACATGGGCTAGCCGGTCAGACCGGGTCAGCTCCGGTCAAACCACCGTCAACTCGATCAGACCAGCATCGGCTCTATCTTGAAATGCCGAGGACGCAGCGGCTACCTAGTCAAACGGGTGATGCGTGGTTACACCAGCTAGGCAGGCCGGTCAGACCAGCCACGACACACCGGCCAGACCGGCGTGGGGCACACGGTCAGACCGACCAAGGTCAGGGTGAAAGAAATGAAATGAGCAAACGAACCAAGTGTATACATATGTCCTAATGTGGTATTTTGATTAGCTCTTTGTTTAGGTCATTACCCTCTTGATAGTACGATAAAGCTAGAAATAAACCTAGAACAAATTTGATCGCCCAATATCTCAATCAAAATAAGGACTAGGTTTACCGCCTTGATTTCTTTTCTTTGCGCCATCAATTATGATCCTCGGTAATCATCCATAGTATATACATCATGTGGCCCTAACTTAAAATACACAACTCAAATGGAATAGTTAGTCCACAATTAGTGCTCGTCATTAATTACCAACATTAACAACGGGGGGCCTAGATGCTTCACCCTCTTACACCCGTGAATGCATCCCTAACACATATCTAAGAGATGGAGACAAGCAGCAATTGTATGGCTCACTTAAAGCCTTTGAAAACTTATTATAGGTGTAATATGATTAAGAAAATAATCAACAAATAAATTGTCGCATATTTTAGATTGCAGATGCTATTCTAGATTTCTTTTATATTTGGATGCTGCATATTGGCTAGGTACCCCTTGTTTTTGTTCGATATTATATTACAGTTGATGTCAAATATAACTTTGTCCTGCAAATGGTTGTCATTGACTCACTGTCAATAAATGGAAGTGGGTAAGACCTAAAATAGGGTATCTTCTTTGCTTGATGAAGGGGGAAGAGAATGCATGTTTGGTTTAAATCAGTGCTATTGGCACATCCTTTTCTTTGCATCAAGGGGTTTACCGTGTCCATGGTTCCAATCTTCAACTGGGTTGTTTTCAGCTATTTTTTTTTTGTCAGAGTAGGAGGCTGAAAGCTCCTATGCCTTAAAACCACCATGTTTAATTGCAAACCATTGTCTTGCTTGCATCATATAGGGTTTAATTGCAAACCATTGTCTTGCTGCATCATATAGGATTAAACCATTGTGGATTGAGCTCGAGAACAATATATTCAATTTAAAGTGTTGAGACTGGAGAGTGGATTTTGCGTTGGATGTTATACTTGAGGATGTAGTCCTTGATTCGGTCATTAATATATAACGTTTCTTACACAGCGTAGTGAGCAAGAAAGGGTGAGAAAGTTCCTCGTTTTCCATGTGCATGTTTCATAAACTGTTAAACTGTGTGCTTTTTAAAAAAAATTCTATAGAAAAATTGCTTTAAGAAATCATATTAATTCATTTTACAAGTTTAAAATAATTAATTAATCGTGACTAATAACTCACATCGTGTTATGTATCTTTTCAACATTCTCCTTTCCCCTCCTCTGAAACGCACCCTAAGTATTAAAAACGTCATATATTTAAGACAAAGGAGGGATTAGTTCTGAACAAGACAAGAGTACGTGTGAGCGCTAAACTGAACTTTAGAAAATAAAAACTAGAGACAGACGCAAATAAACCTTGTGCTTGAGCCGTAGTAGTAGGCACGCATGCACCAGGGACTCACGACGGAATCAGTCATGGTGATATCAACATTCTACTGCCTTCTCCTCCTCTTCCATTCCTTCGCCTTCCTCTCCTCGATCAGAACCGCCGGCGACGTGACGGCGATCGCCGCCGGCGGCAGCGAAGAAGAGCACGCCGTGGCGATCACTGCGAACGGCCCGTCACCATCACCTCTGCCGATGGGCGGCACGGCTGGCGCCTTCGGGTTCTTGTTCCCCAATCTCCGGCTTCTCCGCGGCTTCCCGGTGGTGCAAGAGTTGCACGCGAGCGGCGGCGTGGCGGTCTGGGGCTCGAGCATCCCTTGGTGGGAGTGGGACAACCCCGCGGCGCCTCCCACGCTCCGAGCCGCGCTCTGCCGCCTTCACGCCGAGGCGTTCTGCGGGTCCTTCTGCAGCAAGAGGATTCATGGAGCCAACGCGGTGGAGGAGAAGAAGAAGAAGAAGAAGGAGAAGCGGCACGTGCTGCGCTACGACGACGCCGACGCCGACGCGGCCGTGGGCGACGACGACGATGAGCTGCAGCAGTGCAGGCTGGGGTGCGTTGCCGTTGTCGATCTCCCCTGCCACGCTCTAGGTAGAGGCGTCCACACTGCCTACTATTCAGGTATCAACTCTTGATTTGTTGATTGTTCAGTAATTTGTCCACGCTGCCTTTTCTTTTAGGATAATGGATAGAATTTGGACTTTCTTTAAAGAAGCTACAATCGCTTATTACATAGTTGTTGGCTGGATCAATTAAGTGCAATAAAAAATAGCATGAAATAGTTTAAACCACAATAATGGACATTCTAATTAAGTTTAAAGTTTGTGAAAATTTTCATGCAAGTTGACTCCAGTTCCAGCATTTTTGTTTCACAATTCACAAATCTCTAAGCCCAAAACCGAAGCTAATACTCTCTCCGTCCCATTTTAAGCGCAGTCATGAGTTTCGTGTCCAACTTTAATCGTTCATCTTATTTAAAATAATTTTAAAAAAAATTAAACATAAGTCACATATAAAGTATTATTCATATTTTATCATCTAATAGCAATAAAAATACGAATCATAAAAAAATTTAAATAAGACGGACGAAAAAAAGACACGGAAACTTATGGCTACGCTTAAAATGGGATAGAAAAAATGTTTTTAGTCGATATATACCAATAATCAAACTTCAAAATGGAAAATATGAACAATACTCAAAAAAAATTTAGCAAAATGGCAATCAAATAAAAGATGTTTGGAAGTTTCATCATGTGTATAAAAGCAACAATTTTTTTTTACTACCATCCTTGTTCCGTTTTGCTAAATTACCCTTGCTAAGACTACCCTTTTAACAGATATCACAGAAAGATTGTTGTATCAACTTTGGCCTGCAATGCCTGCATTTGCCACATAGAAGTTGATGTTGGTTTCCTTAAGATACTTCCACGGTATTATAATTTAATGATATTTTTTCCTGATGACAATCATGCATGATAAATATTTCATCATTTCGAAATAATTCAGTTTTTATAAAATCATAAAAGTCACCAAATTTTGATCAACAGTATTTATTTGCATCAAAGTTGTATACTTTACTAGTATCTTACATTTAAACTTATTTTGTTTTGATGTTGCTTAAAAAATAGTTATACTTTATCCTCAGTCACAACTGGTTAGTATTCACGAATAGATGGGAGTACATTTCAGTTTTCTTTACCTACGTTGGAAAGCTGTTGGAAAGGAAAAAAAGAAAAAGCATCCTAACTGGGCACTCTATGCTTCTATACCATGGTATCTAGAGTAGCACATACTAGTAGTTAGTACTCACCTATGGAGGTTGTGGCCTGTGGGTGTGTAACTTGACACAGCAATATAGCAATGTGCACGCTTAATTTGTTTGTGTACCTTTCTCTCGTGGTACCAGTGATTTTTGACAGGTTGCGATGGCTGGTTATGAATCCATTATCACTACAACCATTATTGGTACTGCTTCTTGCGACAACTTGGATCGTTGCTTATTTTCTTCTGAAAAATAGGATGGACAATGAAAGGGGAACTGAAATCAGTAAGTTCACTTCTTTCTAAAAGTTACAGAAAGGTACATAACATTTTGTAAATATAAAAATATACTTGTAAAATTTCATACTTAAGGTTAATAGACAAGGAATGTGGTTGTTTGACCCACTAATGGAACCTATGTTTAGGGGTGGCTAAAATGGGTTTGTAGAGTTGATAAAAGGCCTAAAAAATGTTGCATTTCCAGTGATGTTTGTCTTAAACAAGCAACTAGTGAAAGGAGTTCGTTACACATGTGAGAGGAGCTCCATAGCCGCCGTGCTACCTGATTTGCTATTGAATCCTAATTTTCCCTGACCCTACCACCAACCCATGACCCGGATACACATACACACCCCACCCTAGACCCAAATATGTTATCATCATCATCCCCTTGGCATACCTTCACAGGAGATGAGGTTGCCACTATCTCTCGAGCACAACCACAACCACCAAGCACTGATGCACATCAATTTGTGCTCCTCAAGTTCTTCGAGGGCTAACTTTAATTCTTATATTCTGTTTTATCCAATGTGTCTCCATGTTTCTATTTTTAATTCAAAACAGTTATGACCATTTGAAACACCATGTAGCAAGCCAATTCAGCCAACACTCATCCTTGGTTTCAAGCTCACTTTTGACAACACATTATGACTTCAAGTCTAATGCAATGTAAAACATAAGGGCGTAATAGACTATGCATAACCTAAGTTGATTTGCGCACATGGTGCTTCAAGTGTCTCGCAAGGACCATTTTGAACCAAAATATAAATATGGAGGACTCTGTTGGATTGAAAGAAACACAGTAGCAAGCTAAGCCCTAAGCAAAACATGGTGGAGGAAATTGCTAATCTCCCAATTCATATAGGTATGAGGGCATAATAGACTTTGGTATGTCCAAGCTCGTTACTTTCTATGACATGAGTAATAGATATTACACAATTTTCTTGTTATAGCTAGTTGCATACATATTTGAGAGCATGACATTCTTAGCATATGATCGAATCAAGTTGACTTTTCACGTTGTGCCGAGATACATTAGATTGTCAATTATTCAGTGTGCAAATTTAAAAAACATGCACATCCTAGAAATATGTTGATCATGAGAAAAAAAAACAATGTGATTCTTTACTTTGCAATCAAATATGCATGTTATGTATTATTATATACAGGTACAATAGAATATTTATCAACTGATGAAGGAGTCGATTTACCACGAAGTAGTATTGCTAGCATTGTTTCCATAGATCTGCCAACTATGGAAAGGGCCACGGGAGGCTTCTCCAAGAGGAATATCATCGGTGAAGGTGGTTTTGCAATTGTTTACAAGGTAAAGTTTGTCAAGGTTTCATGAAAAATGAATCCCTGCAATATTTGATCACTTAACATTGAAGTTTTGAAGATTAGTTAAAACCCGATTGATTTATAGTCAACCGTGACGGGCTTTACATCAGGCCCGATTGAGAATATAAGTTATCTATGACGGACTACAGTTGGGACCCGATTGAGAATAATAGTCATCTGTGACGGGCTCCTGTTTAGGCCCGTTTGAGAAAGACCGTCATCCGTGACGGGCGCTAGTTGTAACCCGATTGAGATAGATCATCAGTGACGGGCTCTGTTTGACTGGTCGTCTGGGTCAAAGCTATCGGTGACGGGTTTTAGTTGAGACCCGATTGAGATAACTTCATCCGTAACGGTCTTATGCCCGATTGAGATAACTTCTCACATCACTAACTTCTACGCTGTGTCGGGCATTATACCCGACACAGATGTGGGTTGCCGTCCGATTGAGATGTGGGTTACCGTTGTAGTGTAGGCATATTGGTGAACCTAGTGTTTTCCTTTACATAAATTTATCAGAATAGGAGAATTACATGGGTCAGCAATACGTATTGATCCTCTACAATTGACTACTATTTGGCACTCTATAGCTTGGGAAATCATTTTAGATAACTGGGCCTCTACTTCCTTTTCCTCCTTCCTATCCTCCTCTCTGCAGCCCGCAACAAGATCAGCATGGCACAAAACATGTCTGCTCTGGTTTGCAAAAACTTGACTACTCGTGCCATCAACGAGAGTGTGCTCAATTGCTCATTTCACTCCTTGCCCACCTTACTACTGCCTATGACATCCATGCCAAAACAGTAGAGTGCATCCATGCATCAAGATGCACAATGGCAGTGGCATTGGCACAAGTAGCCAAGAACGCATGAGGCAGACCTGCAAGCAACTGGAGGAAGTCCATGGCTACAGGTTAGTTAATGTGGAACCTTCCAAATCATCTTCTGAGGCATGCCCCTTGGAAAAGATGAAGTGGATGCAAATAATTGTGTTGTCTGAAGGCGAGTCATCCCAAAAAGAAGTTCCTTGCCTTCGCCCTTCTGTGTCGAACCAAATTAGTCACAAGATTACCACGAGATATTTTTGGTGACGAATTTTCGCTGATTTGTCATGAAATTAGGCCATCATAGAAGTCCAAATCTATTGTAGTGAAACTGGCAAACATGACTAGTTGTGCAAATGTTCACAAATCAGGTCTCTTTTGGAATGGAAAAACTTTATTTCGAGGATTTTTTATGAGAATTGAAAAATCCTTGCAAAAGATCTACAAACTCACGTGTTCCTAGTGGAGCCTTAGGGGTTAAACAAAGAACATCCAAATTGAAATAGCTAAGTGATCTAAGTAAATCTTCAGTGGCATATAGAAGGTATTTATCATACATATTCATAGCTAATATCTATTATTTACTCAAGGCCTGTTTGGGGTAGAGCTTTTGTAGTTGTAGCTTCTCCTAAAAAGATAACTTCCATAAATAGTCCAATTTTTTGTCCAGATTCGGATAAACTATAGTTGTAAAATCCAGAAAATGAATTTAGAATCTAGAAGTTGGTTTTTCCAGCTTCTTCAGATTCTCACCAGTCGGATTCCCAATGTTTGTTTTCCCGAATCTGAAGCTCCTATAAATAGGCCATTAATTTGCTTTTGAAGGAGAACCTAAGCGGTGTGAAAGGACCTATAGCCTAGCGGTTACAGTGCTCATGTAGCATCTCTAGGTCTTGGGTTCAACTCCCTACGCGAGCGATTTTCAGATCTAGTTAAAAAAGTCACTCATTGGCCAATTGTATAAACCCGTGTTAAGAATCAACCTATGAAGGGTGGGCCCTCATGTAGGGCGTAGGGGCTCAAAGTACGGGTTAAAAACCGATCCATGGGGGTGAGTCAGTGAGTGTGTGTAGGAGGGGGCAAGGGTCTGTGGCCTTTCTTCACTGGCTTGGTTGAGGCTTCCTCTTCTTAATGAAAAGTCGTGGGGCGGTCTTTCCTCCACCAGTTGAGTTTTTTGAAGGAGAGCCTAAGAGGGTAAGGAGTAGCAAAGTAGTAGTTTGCAGTTGAAAAAATTAAGTGAAATTACCATAGAAATTTAAACATATATTGAACTTTACTCAATGTCTCAATTCTAAACACTTCATTTACAAGCTAGTCATCCCTCAAGGAAATTCTCAAAACTTAGATATCTCCAGGGCAAACTTCCTAGGAATCATGTCCTTGCAAGAAATTTACAGTACAAGAAGAAGATTGCAGTGAAGAGGCTTAAACCATCGGCTCTGTCCACAAAAGGCTTGCATGATTTCACTAGAGAAGTGGAGCTGATGTCTAGGGTTAGGCATGGCAACCTCAGCCGACTCCTCGCCTATTGCATTGAAGGGGACGAGCGAATACTTGTATATGAGTACATGCCAAAGAAGAGTTTGGATGTCTACATATTCGGTGAGTACGCTATTGCATAGGCAAATTAACTGTATTATATTCCTCCGTTTTCTAATAGATGATATTATTGATTCTTATTATATTGTTTGACCATTCATCCTATTAGAAAAAATAGGTATCATTTATTTTTGTTATGACTTATTTTATCAATAAAGAAACTTCAAGCATATACCTTATATTTTTCATAGTTACACTAAAATGAATGGTCAAGTTATGTCAAGAATCAACAGTATAATATTTAAAAAACGGAGGTAGTATCTAAAAAGGAGCCTATCTTTAATCATTTTGAGCTTGCAGCATTATGTGGCATACTATGCATGTTCTCAAACCTTCCTGTATGAATTACATGCACATATAAATTTAGAGTTATTTCTATCGAACTATTAATTCATATTAATTCAGAGTATTGGCAGGTACACCAAAACGTCGGGCTTCTCTAAACTGGGCAAAGAGACTAGGTATTATCAACGGGATGGCCCAAGGTGTCAACTACCTTCATGAAGGATCAGGGGAGACTGTCATTCACAGGGATCTGAAGCCTTCCAATGTGCTCCTGGATGATGAATTCACACCAAAGATAGCGGACTTTGGCACAACTAAACCACTAGTTGCTGATGGCACTGGAACTCAGACTATAGTTTTTTCACCGTAAGAAATTGTTTTAGTACGTAAAAGACAAACACATACACCCACATATTGCACACACCAGAAACTGTTTTAACACATTCATGAGACGGGGTCCAACATTAAATCCTTGAGCTCACAAAAATTTCTATAGAATACGCACGTGTGTAGGTATAATTATGGGCACCAAGATTTAAACCTAGTAGATAGAGTCATTTATCCACAATCCGTCACAGAAAAGGTCCCCTTCACCATAAGAAACTTTTGACATTCTCAATTGGACTACATGTGACCAAGTCCCTCTTTGAATGGTTGCTTACTTTTCTTTAATTGTGATTTGGTTCAATAGCGGTTTAATTTGGTACACATCACAGAGGTTATGCAGCTCCTGAGTACATCCGAGGGGACGTGACATTGAAATGCGACGTGTATAGCTTCGGAGTTGTGCTACTAGAGATAATCAGTGGGCAGAAGAACACTCTTAGGCCAAGCCTCCTTTCAAAGGTAAACCTTAGATGCCCTCATCTGCAAAATATCAATGATGAAATTTACATGTATTCATAAAAGACTCACATGAAAACAGGGGCGAGGATTGAACCCTAAGCTTGCCTTCGAAATCGTATTTAAATTCTCTTATTTCACCATCGAAATTTTGGAGAAAACCTATAACCTATTAGTCGAGTCCTTCGTGAGCCCTAAGTTTTGGCAATTTCGGTTCCGCCGCTGCATTGAAATATATTTGACAATCAATGTGTGGTTAGCACACATACATTACTGAGAACCTTGAGTGCATTTTTTTTTATTTTTTTGGAAATAGTAAAAAAGGAAATCATAGAGTGTTGTAGCAGCGAACAAGCAATCTTTGTGTTCGCATGCAGGCCTGGAAACTGTGGGACGAGCACAGGATCATGGACCTCGTTGATCCGTCAATGGTGAGACGCTGCTCTGAAGCGGAAGGGCTCCAGTCGCGCGTGCGCAGGTGCATCCAGATCGGGCTCCTCTGCGTGCAGGACTCGCCCTGTGAGAGGCCGACCATGTCCCAGGTTCTAGCGATGCTCACCGGCGACTCCTCATGGCTGAACAAGCCCAAACCACCTGCCGTGTTCGACGACCACCACCGCCACTAAGCTTCTCTCTCTCTCTCTCTCTTTCACTCTGTTGTTCAGAGAATTGTAGTGGTAGCCTTTCAGAAGATTGACTTATTGTTACTCTAGATGATACACACGATTCTAGTAGTTCTGATGCCTGTAGTCAGTTGTATTGGTTGATAAAGTAGGAGACTCAGACAAAGGCAATTGTTCCAATCTTTCTCGTACTACTGTCACTTTCTCTCCACTGATGTAATCTGATCTTTTATAAGGAACTATCAATCTTACGAATTATGGACTATTGGATCAAACTCAAATGCTCCATAGACCTCCCACTCTCCTCATCTTCTCTACCTCTCTTCTCCCCTAAGTTGTACACCCTCACGACACATGGCTACGCCGACACTCGAACTCTGCTTCTACTCCCATCCTTGCTAGCATTGCCTCCAGCAAGGAGCCTCCGCGCCACCTTCCTCCTAAGTCTCAAGCAGCTCCCGCCCCCAAATCCATTACTACCATCCGCCACCACCTAACCATTCTGACAAGGTACTGTTAACGATAAAATTTGGTAAGACATAATTCGGAATTGAGGACCAAGCCAAGACAGATTTGGAAGAGAAGCGGTATTCTCGGAAACAGAGTATGCATCGGCTAAGAGTTGTATCGGCCGATACCGAGTTAAATATGGTTAGCCAATATGGACAAAGATAGATTTGGATTAAAGCTTCAGAGATATTACCAAGCGAGGATAGAGTCAATTATAGGCAATTGTATCTATTAATTAGGAATATTAATGTTGGTTTTTTAGAGATTTGGCAAGAGTCCACCATAAGGACTTGTTCGTATAGTTTTGTAACTTAGGAAAGATTGAGTCGTGTCCATCATGGATAAATTTGAACTATGGGTATAAATATATGCCCAGAACCATGTAAAAAGACAATACACGTTCAATATACTCTCGGCGCATCGTCACATTTTTTTCTTTTAGTTCTTTTCGACGAGTTCTTACTTCGAGTTAGGGCATCTGTTTCGATCTCCCGATAAGAGGTAATACTTGTCTCAGTGGTTTGTGTTATCGAGGTTATTATGTCGTTTTAGATGTGTTAATCTTGCTAATTTGATCACTAGTTATCATATATCTTAGTTAATCTATATTAATGACTCAAGTTATCTGTATCGGCCAGATCTTTCCTACGGTTTTACCGGTATCGGCTAAATTGTTTTATCAATACTGAGGTATCCACCAGCTTGAAAATTAATTAAAGACTTAATTGTTTAGACTTTATGCTTCTCTACATACTTTGTGATGCATCATCCCTAGCCGTGCTTAGAATCATAAAAATTAACTTGTCTTTGATTACAATAAGGGTAGAATCGGGGTTTCAGCCGATGATAGATGTTTTAATATGCTTGGTTAATCTAATCATACTTTACATGTTATATCTGCCATATCACCCTACATAATTATATTTCGTATGTATCAAATATATTTACTTAGATTGATATATTTATATAAGGTTGTACCAGAGTATTAGCTGGTGCATTATCCATTTGTTTACCTAAGTAGTCTCATCGGCTATGATATAAACACATGTAATCTCTAGGTTAATTAAGTTTGGTCTGTAAGTAATACCATATTATCTTCGTTTGGTCCAATCTATGTTATTTGCTTATAGTTTAAACTAATTTGATCTAGAAATTACATGATTGATAGC